>OY756944.1:2851250-5700000 GCA_963580275.1 Crataegus laevigata
GACTCACCTCAACGGAAGCAAAACGGACTACTGCTGCGGTTCCAGCAGCCTCTCGAATCAAATACATGCCTACAATGAATCCCTAAGTTGAAAAACTTAAGATGTTTGCGACGAGTAACCCTTCAACTTGAAGTGAATCACCTGCACAAGTTGCAGCTTATGACGTACCAACCAACGGAGTGAAAAGGAACAAAATTCGCATTCAGGAGAGGAGACATGATTCAAATGCATTATTGAAACCGCAAATGATTAATAAGCTCTGTCGGATTTGTTTATTTTTTCGATGTCACAGATTCATATAGAAGAGTAGCGCTGTACCGGTGTATGTATGTTCAACTGCAACGTCTTTTTAACTGGCTCCCTTCTGCTTGAGAGTAATCTTGTCGCCCAAACTGAGAGCAATTCCCTGGGTCTTGCTCCTTATCCGGATGTAGCCACTAAGCTTTCCATCTGTTTGCTTTTCAATGCTAACATTCACCAAGGCGTCCTCTCCAAACACACTCTTCGCATACAAGTTGGCAGCCAGGAATCCGCACTCACCATCCAGTGCCGATCTGAAATCAGACAGAGGATGTCAGAGACAAATACAAATGCTTCGTGAGAAAAACAAAACGATGTATTAATGACTAGAAATGACCCGCGATAAAAACTCAAGGCCCAAAGGAAAGATACTATTCTGTTTTACTGGACTCTTGATATGCGGGGAAAAACAGGAAATGATGTCAGACAGTTGAACCAATTCGAACTGATGAACAAGCATGAAATCATAGATCAGCCGGACTTCAACGACATTGAAATCTGAATTGGTTCATGCAAGCCAACACAACCAAACCCAAGCTTGATCACACATCTTATAGGCCAAAGAAACAAAAAAAAAATCTAGATTTATGAAATCCAACAATTATTTATCTGCTATAAAAAACAGAAGCCGATTAATAGTTTAGATTGCCAATTATATCTGTCCTCATCATCTCTATCTAAAACTAAATATGCGAAAAATCATCAGTCTAACAAGAGTGATATAGCAAGCCTAACCCACTCCATTGAATATTCAGGCCCAGCACAATGCATTCGACAACGAACATGTTCCAACCATTACAGGAAATTCCAGAAACTTAGGGCCTGTTTGGTATTCTATTAAAAAACTTTGGTAATTTTCAACATCAACTTGTAAATTTTTTTAATACTCAAAAACTTGTTTGGTATGGAATTTAAAACTATTATGAGATCTTAAAAAACAAAATTAAAACAATAACTTCGTGTTTTTATGAAATAGACTATCTTTTCGAGTGTCTTCAATCCAGTTATTAAAAATTGGACTACCAAGTACCATACAAGTACTTGAGGTAGAAAATGAAAAACGGTTTTTGAGTTATAAAACTTGGATTCAAATAGATTACCAAACGGGCCCTTAAAGCCGTTTCCTATTTACAACATAACTTCAACAACTTAATAACATGGAAAACTTCAGCACTAAGCCTAGCATGAACGGTTTAGCCTGGAATCACAAATTCACAATTTTCTTTAATGGTTGACAGCTTGCAGTAACACCAAACAAGGCATGATAGGGTGTGGACATTCTTCTCACTGAACCCTAAATTGTAGTAAAAGGAAATCTAGCAGTGGAAGGGAAGACTTACGGTGGAGTGAGGCACTTCATGTTAGTTGATTTCATGATATGGTCAAGAAATTCCTTCTCATGTTGAATTACAGTGTTGACAGCAACCTGAAATGGAACAGTGTCATCAAGAATTAACTCCATTTGCTCTCATAAAGCAAAACCAAAAAAGGAAAATTAAGACCATTCACAATTGCTCAACTAGATACTAATTTTGAATTAAAAGAAATGGAGCCTTTATGAAAAAGTAGAAGCAAGAAATTGAATTGAACTGAATACGGTGATCTGAAATACAAAGCAAATCAAAGATCTCAAGACAAGATGAACACACTGCATATGTCCATGACCAATACAAATTTAAGATCAGAACGCAAGCCATACACAATACATTAAACAAGATATCACTAAATTAGTAAAGTTTACTTTGACTGGTTAATATATAAAAACAAACAAGAGTAACAACGAGAGAAAAAAGGCAACAATGTCAACTTAACTTCGAATGAAAGAACACTTTTCCCTGCATAATGAAAATTTCTGTGAACTAGAAAGTTTCAACCACCACATCACTTCATATTTGGCTATTACATGTGTCACAGAACTTAAAGAGAGTAATTGCAGAAAACTTGATTCTTCCTTATCTTTTATCAGCATGTACACATATAATATCATAGGCGCTGTACTACATTCAGTGTATGCTGCAGGATTCATGTACTTGTTATGTATTCACCTATTGGCCCACTAAGCACAGTATTTTTATATTTCTTTGGGAAGGCGTGGAGGAAGGTAAGAAAACCCATCTGGTAAAATGGGAGTTAGTTACTAAAAATAAAGAGGAAGGAGGTCTAGGGGTGGGGAATTTGAGGATTCAGAATGAAGCATTAATGGCTAAGTGGTTGTGGAGATTCCCAAAGGAACCTCATTCTCTTTGGCACAAGGTGATAAGAAGCAAGTATGGGCTACAGGATAATGGATGGATGGAATGCATTTCCTCCAAGGAGGGGTTCAAGTCGTAGCCCATGGAAAGACATTTCGAGTGGTTCTCATCAGTTTCTTAGCTGTTGCAAGTTTGAGGTGGGCAACGGAGAGAGGGTGAGGTTTTGGGAGGATGGGTGGTTAGCAGGGGGACCGCTGAAAGTGCAATTTCCTAGATTATTCCTACTATCGAGGATGCACAATCATAACATTTCGAGTTTTGTGGAACTTACTTCAAATTCCCTGAGTTGGAACTTTGACTTCAGGAGAAATCTAAATGAGATGGAGATAGAAGAGGCGGCTAGATTATTACAGAAAGTGGAAGAGGTTTGCTTGTCTCTATCAAGAACGGATAACAGAAGGTGGAATCTGGAAGCATCAGGTTTGTTCACATGCAAATCCTATCGTTCATTCCTGAGTAACATTGGGAGTATGCAATATTTCCCACCCTATTCTCAAATTTGGAAATCAAAAGCTCCTCCAAAGGTTAAAATTCTTGTCTGGCTTGTGGCCAACGGGAATCTCAACACTTGCGATAGAATTCAAAGGAGAAACCCTTTCATGTGTTTATCCCCACATTGGTGCAGTTTGTGCAAAGCTAAGGAGGAGAGTGTAAATCAGATTTTTCTCCATTGTTCTTACTCGATCCAACTGTGGTGGAAACTGTTTCAGGAGGTTAAAGTTAGTTGGGTCATTCCTAAAGGTTGTTTCGAGCTACCAAGTATCAATTTTAAGGCACTTGGAAAAGGGAGAAAACCCAAAGTTTTGTGGGGTTGCTTGGTCTCGGCAAGTTTTTGGAACATATGGCTGGAGCGCAACAAAAGAATTTTTGAAGACTATAATGGAGTGGGGGTAGAAGTACTTTGGGGGAGAGTAAAATATTGGGCAGCTCTTTGGGCTTCGGTCACAAAAGAGTTCAATAACTACTCTCTTTCTCAATTACTGTGGGATTTGTTAGCAGCAGTTAAGTGAGTTAGGTCTAGAAATGGCTGCTGTAGCCAAATCCTATTGGGATTTTTCTTACTAATGTAGCTGGTGGATTTCTTATCCACTTCTATGTATTTCTCTCTTTTTTAATAGAATTGTTTCTTCTCAAAAAAAAAACGAGATATAGTAGATGAGGGAATAAAAATCCACCAATCTATGTAGATGAGGGAATAAAAGATCCACCAATCTATACATGACCGATAAACAGATACAAAGAGATTGACTGAGTTCAAAAGGGGAGAAAAAGGGAAGTATGACAAGACAAATTCATCAAAACAGAACGGTGAACACAATTTAAGATTTGATAAAACAGGAACAGAAACATTGCTATGCCCCCAAAGCTAGTGGTGATGGCAAAATTTATGCAAGCAACTTTATTATCGGTGTAGGAACCGTGACAGAAAAGAGTGCTGCATACCTTGTTCTCCCACTCAAACTCTGCCCACATGGTCCTGAAAGCTCCATCACTACAAACAGCAGGAGAGATGTAGTCCATTATGTCGATATGAATATCATTGAGGACGACAACTGTACGCTCATGCACATTCGAGGTCTCATAAACAATGTTTCCAAATATGACTCCAGTCTCAGTTGAGGACACCTTGATATTAGCCTTTATTTGCTTACTAGATTCAGGAGCTAGAGTATAATTCTGTGGCCGCTCAACAAGCTTAAGATCACCCATGGTTGCCAACTCTAAGCACAAGTTCTGTAAGGTCTCTTTGGTTCGATTAATAACTGTGACATCAAGGACAATATCATAATGATGGACAGTCACATATGCTTCGGCATACACTGGGTCGCTAAATCCAGTGAGTTGGATGATTCTGTTAAGCTTGTTTGCATCATCCCCGTCTTTGACAAACTGTCCTGTAGCACGTTTTAAATCATCTTGAACCTCATCTTCCAGTTCCAGTTGGCTCATACCCTTCATTTCAGATGTAGAATAGAGAATTAATTTAAATATAATACCAATCCAATACGCACATATGTTCAGTTTAACCAAATATCAAATTTAGCTATCACAAACCAATAAAAATCAAAAGATTCGAAATAAGACTAAAGGCTTGTTTGAAACTAACCTAGACCTGAATAAGGGAATAGACTCCAATGAAAACTTAAGCGTGTAAGCAAATTTCATACGAGACATAGAACTAAGACCATAATATATCCTTGTGAAAGATAGCAAGGTAATCAGCATGTCACTCAAAAGGCATGAGCTCAGCAGGCGAAAAACGAGGAAACCACATCTCATATGATACATTTCGACATAAGCAATTGTATTCTATAATCACTGTAAACAATGGTACTTTTGTAATCATTCTAAACAATTGTATTTTCTATTAATTTATCTTATCCATGTGGCAAGGGTGATAAAGTCTCCAAATATGGCACATCATCAATTTACAATTCCCCTGACAGTCACCTAACAATGGAACCATATTGTCAAATTCTCACGAGGCAAGGATGATAAAGTCTCCAAATTGAAACCACAGTTATGAACATGCAACATCAGGGTACTAAACTGACATTAACCCTTAAAAAATGCCAAAACTAACAGATAAGCAACCATACAGTGTAGAGTACTAGTACATCACAATTTATATAAATTGGTCAACATAAAAAATTGAAATGACAATAGTGAAAGTCAGGTCCGGAAATTATTGTCAGATTTCACAGAATTTGCAGATACGGTTAGACAAATTTAACGGATAACAAATGCACAAGTTGTACCTTCCTGCTCTTTAAATGATAAAAGTCAATAAGGTCGTCCGGTTGTGCATGAGAAATCTGAGCCTTTGCTTTTATCTCCTCGGTCTCCCTTAATTGTTTTTCTGAAAGCATGTCAACAAAACTTTGATGGCAAGATTTCAACCATATTTTTCTGATCTCGTCACCAGTATTGCATAGCAATCTTATGCAGAGGACAATCCTATCATAAGAATCGCTGTCAATTGGATGTGGAAGAACTGGAGATTGTCCTAATTGCAGCATAGAGACAAGGATCAACAGTGCTTGTGAAGATGCTTTATTCACTTCAACTTTTGATGGCTGGACCTCTTCCAATCTCAGAACAAGCTTGGTCAGAGTGCATGCAACAACTGCCCCGAGGAAAAAGTCACCAGTGAGAAGCAGGGATCTCAAGTTCCCAGATGCCAAGGATCCTTGAACAAGGGTAGGAGGAGAGAAAGCAGTTTCAGATGCAGCACTCTGTGTGGCATAAGTTCCATCAGCAAGAATAGCTGGCCTTTTAGAAGACACGGTCATGGAGTTTACTTGCTGAACCTTTTTTGAAGAATCATTACTTTCTTCTTCTGAAACAGAGAAAAAGGGCAATTCTCCTAGGCACTGTTTAATTGTTGCAATTCCGCTCTCAACTTCAGAAAGTGACATGCAATATTCTCCAATAATCCAAAGGGCACAAGAACAAACCCGTGATGCTCGGATTTGGTAGAAAGTGTCCAATAGCCTTGTTATTATAGACACCCTTAGTTTAGGGTTGGTTTCTATTATCTCTCGGACAAAAATCACCACATCAACAGCAGAAGCAACATTGCTGTCTCCCAAGAAATCCATCAACAGATGTACCACTGTGCTCGCAACTTCTGGGAACTTTATTGCACAAGAATGAATGGCTTGAATAAGCATCTGCCTGTATTCACCATTCTTTTCTAGCTCTCCATTCTGAGTCTTAACAACTTCCTTTTTCAAAGTAAGAACAACCTCATTGATGTTCTTGTGCGTAACCAAGTCAAGAACAATGTCTAGGGTCTTCCTCCTGATGTCAAGATTTGGACTAGAAAGTGCCCTAAGCACGTCCATGAACATATCAGCCACAACTTCCCTATGAGAAGACTTTAGCTCAGTCAGCCGATCAAGAACAATAAGCTTCACATTGTTGTCACTCTGAGAAAGAAGCAGCTGACAGTAGGTATTGGCAGCGGCTCTAATAGCAGTAGGAGCATACGACAAGGAAACAAGTGTTCCAGCACACTCATATACAACTGCAGTTGAAGGCGCATTCAGCAAAGATATTATGATCTTAATGTACCTCCCCTTCTCCCCACGGTTTGTTCTACACACTTTTCGTATCAGCTCTAACACAACCATTTGCAACAATTCACCCCATTCAGACACCCTATCAACATTGGTCAAAAGGTAATTAATTGCACGTTCCTGGGCACATGTAAAGAGCATGAGAAACGCATTCCGCTTAGCAGATTGATCCTGCTCTGTAGAAAGAATCTTCTCAATCATTTCAGGTGCATCAACCAAGAGTTGCTCCCCGTTTGGTAGCTTATATATGGACATCACAGCTAATATAGCATTTCTTCTAATATAAGGATGCCGATGCTCCAAATTTTGCAAAACAGAAGGGATTAATGGCTCAATTATTTCAGGCTCATTCAACCGGCAAAGAAACCTCAAAGTTACACCACGAATATACTCATTGGGGTGCTGTAGGTTGTTCCTCAAATTTTGGCATATTAAAATCATTTCAGGCAAGACTTTACCCTTTTGATCAGTTTTGTCTATTATCTCCAAATATAGGAGCAACAACTTCTGGACAGTGTGGTCCTCAGAAGGCAAAACATATCTTACGATTGTAATAAAAAGTTGAGGTAACGTTTCACCATTCAACAAAAGCATGATTGCCTTTTTCATTGCATCTATCTTTGCATCCACATCATTGCCCTCGAGAGATTCCTTGATTTCATTTGCAATTGCAGGTGTCCCTTTATCAAAGTGAACAAGCAGGCTACAAGATTTCTCCATTTCTAATTTGCTTTCTGAAAAACAATGGTTTCCTATTAGTTTAAACCATCAATGGAATGACTTAAGCATGTGATAACCAATACATATACATACACATATGCATATATATATATATATATATATATATATATATAATGACTGGGCTGCTTGTCAAGGTACATAAGGACAACTTATATGGTTTACTGCGTAATCACATCTAAGCATAATCACATCTAAAATGTTTGAATTTGACTTATTTCCTAATAATACAAAATATTTAGCTCAACAACTGAACTCCATGCTTTTAAGTGCAGAAAATGTAATCACCGAGTTTATTAATATGTCATTTAGATATACATACTACCCAATAACTCCGGCACTCTATGTATTTGTCTTCGTAGAGAACCAGAAGGACTCATAAAAAAGTTTATTATAGTGAACAGGCTCACTTTTCTACTTCATATACACCCGTTTCCATGTTAAGTACAATCAAAATTAAAAATCATGCCGTGCACAGACTCACGAAAACCCCTCTTCTGTCATGTATATTCAGGATCTTGCCGCCGCCATTCATGGACAGGATTATTAGACAGTCAATTTTAACTTGCGAGAAAACAGTACTTCTACTAGTAAAGAAACCAAATACATTTGATCAACCAAATTTATACTTTGAAACGTGTGAAAAGAGAAAATCAATTTCCGAATTTTCTCCAACATATCAGATCTGAAATTCTAGCCTTAACGAAATTGTCTCGGCTGGATTTATCAAATGTACATTACTGATCTGCGTCTACATAGCCTCGGTTTCAACTTCTATAAGAAACAACAAGAATTCTCTTCAATTTCAAATCAAATTCTACCATTTCAGATCAACAACGACAAAATTTGAAACGGTAAAAAAACAGAAGAAGCAAAATCCTCAAATTATCGAATTTAGCTTCGGAATGAGAAAACAAGCAAGCACTAATCAATCAAAGCACAAGTTTCAGCACTAATCAGTTGACGAGAGCAAAACTGAAATCAAACAAAAAACAGAAGCTCTATTCCATGAAAATCCGGCATCGTTATACGTCAAAGAGAATATATTTTCTCAATTTTCTCGGGAACCAAACAGAAAAGAATGATCAAGTTTTGAGATCTGGAAGACTAGCAGAGAGAGAGAGAGAGAAACTGACCTTTCTTTCTAGTCCTGCGTCAAAATTTGAGTTGAGAAGATGCAGCAACGTAGAGGGTGCAGAGAGGAATCAGATCCAAAATGGTTGAATATTTATAGCATATTTACAAAAACCAGTTTACAGGCTCATATTGCCGTTCGATCTGCGGGGCACAGTTTTACCCTTTTACATTTTTACTTACCCTGCTCTTTTACACAGTGCTAATTACTTATTGATGTCTGCCACGTGTTTAAAAAATAAATTATATTTTCAATAGATGCTTGTTACGTGTTAAATTGGTAACAAAAAGACCTCGTTAAATTGTCCAATAAAAATGCAACATGTGTTATATAAGTTGATTATTTGTTTTGTTTTGTTTTGAATAAGGAAGAGGATAATCTCCAGATTCATTTTGTTAGGGATTCCACATCTTAGTTCATCGTATATTGTGCGATCAGTTTTCGTTATGTACTATTGTGTTTAATTTTAAATAAAAAAAATCAAATGATTTCTGATCGCACGATGCACGATAAATTATTAAGATGTGATGATCTATATGATCCCCACAATCCAAATCCTTTGAATAAGATGTTTTTCTAAAACATCATAAGATAGTCAATGAGGATTGGTTGAGTTAAAGGATAATTCTTTGCTAGAGCAAGGTCTAGATTCAAGTCTCACCATCGGCAATCTCTCTTGGTGGACCATTTTTAAAAACTAAAACAAAGCTAAGACCTTTGCAAGTTCTCAAAAGACTTGTAGTATGTCATGACCCTATAATGGGTAGCCTTCCCTCTCCCTAAACTTGATAACGCGAAATCTATTCAAAACCCAAATGTGGAAATCATGAACTAAAGATGCATTTTAATTAAAAGACACATTGTTTGATTAACATCAGGAGACATGAAAAATAAAATAAATAAAATACACTTGCGATTGTGATACAAATATTTTTTAAACTCCCAAAATAAAATATGTAAGGGTAAATTACATCATAGCCCCTCAGGTTTGAGGTCTATTACAACCACATACAACATCTTTAAAACATTTCACTTTCATACCTCAAGTACTAATTTATTTCAATTTCATACAGCCGTTACATTTTCCATCCATTGAACCGTTAAGTGCTGACGTGGCTGCCACATATATGCCACGTGGCTGCCAAATGTCTGCCACGTGGCAAATAAAAATAATTTTTTATTTAAAAAACCTAAAATTTCCAACCAAAAAAAAAAAAATTGGATAAATTACACCATACTCCCTCAGGTTTGAAGTCTATTACAACTTCATACAACATCTTTAAAACATTTCACTTTCATACCTCCAGTACCATTTTATTTCAAAATAACATTTCCGTTAGATTTTCCATCCATTGGTCTGTTAAATGTTGACGTGGCTGCCACATTTGTGCTGATGTGTCTGCCGCGTGGCAATTTTTTTAAATTAATATTTTTAAAAACCAAAATCTTCTCAAAAAAAAAAAAAAAAAAAACCCTGAAATCATCTTCCCCGACTCACCCCCTTCTTCCATCCATCATCACCCCCCCCCCCAAATCCCACTCGAGCCACCCTTTTCTCCCATCCCCCATCACCCACCCCCAAAAATTCCACCCGAAATTAGATGGATCTACTACAAAATGGTACTGGATGTATGAAAGTGAAATGTTTTAAAGATGTTGTATGGAGTTGTAATAGACCTCAAACTTGAGGGGTTATGGTGTAATTTACCCTTTTTTGTTGAGAAAATTTAGGTTTTTTAAATTTAAAAAAAAATAAAAAATTATTTTTATTTGCCACGTGGCAGACATTTGGCAGCCACGTGGCATATATGTGGCGGCCACGTCAGCACTTAACGGTTCAATGGATGGAAAATGTAACGACTGTATTAAATTGAAATAAAATAGTACTTGAGGTATGAAAGTGAAATGTTTTAAAGATGTTGTATGGGGTTGTAATAGACCTCAAACCTGAGGGGCTATGGTGTAATTTACCCAATATGTAACGTTTGATACCACTAGTGGGTTGTGTGCTGCTTTAGTATAGCATGGCAAGGTAACATAATCATATATAATTCAATTTACATTCATGATTAGCATAGTAGGATTCTAGTTAATTTTATTAAATTAATTCACGTGATTTAAGTTTATCGACATGTTTGTGTTCAAACAAAACAAATTTAAGAAAACATGTATAAACTTAAACTAAGTTCAGAATTTCAACCTTTCAGATTTATAAGGATGAAGTCATTGTTGAGGCTCCCATGTGTTAGCTCTCTACTATCATCCACTCGAATGAATGTCTGGTTGGCGAAGCAGGAAGATAACGAACTGCTAGGGCCTTTTTGTCCAGCAGGTGCCGCAAAGGGTATAGGGTGAAATTGGAAAACCAAATTCCATTCTCTCTCAATTAATTATTTCACAATACGTAAAGTGAACACTATGTTTAAAGACCTTTTAGGCTTGACTAATTTTTTTGCAGATATGATATCTAAATGATGATAAACCGAATGAACGGTTTCAATTATGATGTTCGGATAGTAAATGTTCGTTAATAATAAGTGAAAGGACAAGGAAGTCCCCTATAGAGGGACACAAGCAATATCTATAAGTATTAAATAAATAATTTCTACAATTAAGACCTTTTTAATTGTTGAACACAAACAAAAACACTTTTATGTAAAAATTTACCAAACTAACACCTTTTTTTTTCACAGTTAATTATTCTTACAACACAGTAAAATAAACCAAAACAGTACCAAACTAACCCTCAACCCATTAGATTGAATTGTTCAACATGTGTGTTAAGAAGCACTTCAAATGCATTACCATAACGAAATGAAAAAAAAAGAGAGAAATTTTTCTTGTGATTTGGAATGCGTTGAAAAAAAAGGAATAGCGATGGATTTCTATGAAGCATCCAGGATCAAGAAAGTTCAATCGGACGACGAATTCTTACGTGGTCCAAGGAAATCAAAGGCCCGCTTCCTCGATTTCATCTATATCGAACTAATTTTTTTTCTTCTCTATAACACTTACTGTCATGATAAGCGTTCAACTGTTAAACGCGGTTAGTGGAATATTCTCATGGCTGACCTAACCCACAAACTCAAAATGCCAATTTTGGCAGATTCCCATCCATACTTTTGCAACAAGACACAGACGGCACGTAAAACTCACCCAACAAGCTCATGTGTTCAGCTTTACTTCCACTCACCATTTCATCACTCATCGCACTCCCACACCTTTCCTCCTCTCCCCCACCCAACTTTGGAGCTAAAAAAAGCTCCATTGCTTCGCGGCGGCCGAGACTCTTGATCTGCGCGCAACTTGTTTGATAAAATGGCGCAGTGGGCTTGTGTCTCTGCTGCTAACTTGAGCTGCCAAGCTACCGTCGTAAACACTCAGAAGCAACGAAACAGTCCCGGATGCGATGCCTTTTCTTTCAAAGGCAGTGAATTTATGGCTCAGAGCTGTAGATTTTCATGCCCACAAGCTGTTTATAGAAGGCCCAGGAATGGTGTTTGCCCTTTGAAGGTTTGTTTTCTGTATTTTTTTTTTTTTGTGTTTTTGTTGCTAAATTGTTGAATTGTTAAAAGGGTAGTCAAGTTATTTGTGTGTGATTGTAATGGCATAGGTGGTTTGCGTTGATTATCCAAGACCAGACCTTGACAGTACTGCTAATTTCTTAGAAGCTGCGTACTTCTCTTCCACTTTCCGAGCCTCTCCTCGTCCAACCAAGCCGTTAAAAGTTGTGATTGCTGGGGCAGGTTATTAATTCAATCTGATTTTGTATTTTTTGCAAAATCAATTCTTAAACTGCTTAAATTGAATTGGGTTTTATTCTTTTGTTTATAATTTGTCTTGTAGGAATCCTGTATGTATACGAATATAGCATTTTCTCTTTATTAAGGGATTAATATTTATTTTCTATATGATTTTGCAGGTTTGGCTGGTCTGTCAACTGCAAAATATTTGGCGGATGCTGGTCATCAACCTATACTACTAGAAGCCAGAGATGTTTTAGGCGGAAAGGTTTTTCAGCTGCTCTAACTTTGTCCTTTTATGAAGCCAGATTGCTGTTAGCTTGAAAATGTTATAACTTACACGTTTGACGTTTCATAGCTAATAATTTGGAATCTCTTATTGAAAAATTATCAAAGGAAACATAAGGAACAGATACATAATCAATTTAGTAGGACTACAAGGGAAGTATTGTTTTACATGCTTAAGGAAATTTATTGTGAGTCGCCAAAATGAAATGCACCAATTTCTTGAAACCTACGCAAAAGAGATTTAGTAGCAACTGTGGGCAATCCATCTAAGACAAAGTGCAAAAGTAGAAGCTTCAGTCTTACGTTATGAATATGAAGCTCTATGTTTTCTTTGGTTATGATACAACTCGTATAGTTGTGCTTTGTTGCCTTCCGACTTATGTCTTGTCCTTGTTGTTATCCCAAACCATTGCCCAATAGTTTAGTCAAGAAAGACAGAATGGATTTTCATTTTAGCATGTTTGAATACTGAGTTTCAGTACCATTATTGATTAGGACACATTTTCTTATGAAGGATGGTGGGTTGGGAATTATAGAGTTGAGTGCTTTTAATCAGGCATTCTTATCCGTTGGTGGCGGTGTGTGTGTCGGGATGGGGGATGTGTTGTCTGACAGGTCCTAAATGTGTAAGGGTGCCCTGCTATTTATTTAGGTGTCAAAAATAGCAGCTATTTAGATGGGTCATTGTCCAATAATATCAACATTCTAACTTGATAGGTCTGAAATCTGATTATTTTTTTGTTTTTGTTTATTTAAATCTCCATTTTTTCTACAGGTGGCAGCATGGAAAGATAGTGATGGGGACTGGTACGAAACAGGCCTCCATATATTCTGTGAGTTTAATTATTCTTTTTACTTATACGAAAATGCTTTTTTAAACTTATAGAGAGGTCCTTTTTCCAAATAGATTCTTCATGCTACATTTGGGTGCCTGGTATAGGAGAGGATGATGGAGTGTAACTGTGTAACAAATCTGGGAATGAGATTCCTAGTAGTTAGTAGCTTGCATTATTCTCCTTCCAGTGTTTGGTTTGAAGTTCAGAGTGTGCCAGGGTACATGGAGTCCACTATTTATGTTCTACATATAGAAAGAAAAGAAAATAAAATCCCTCTTTAGAAGTATTGAATGATGAGCAAATTACACTGTCAGGTAATTACGCTGGCAAGTGATTATCTTCTCTGAAAATATAAAATGAAAGTCAGATTGAGATGTTCATGAGACCAAGGAGAAGAATTTGCCGATGTATAAATTTATAAAGGGGTGTGCTATCCATATTAATTTCTCACACACCCTTTTTTACTTCTCACACACCCATATTAATTTCTGTCCATTAGATCTTCTTCAATTCATCTGATCCGACGGCCGAAATCCAAAAAGGTGTGGGAGAAGTAAAAAGGGGTGTGTGAATATCACACCCCATTTATAAATTACATATCACTACAATATTTTAGCTAACAAGCAAGCTGCGACAGAGGGGGGGGGGGATAAAACTAATTCTGGGTGGACATTTCTATATGTTTCATAAGGATTCGACGTAACCTAGGAGTGCCGGCTGTCGACTACTTGACACCCTCCCCCTCCTCATTTATCCGGGCTTGGGACCGGCAATGTAAGATAAACTCATAGGCGGAGTTGGACATTTCTATATGTTAATGAAACAAAATGTTTAGGATTATATTTGATTCGGAATGTTCTCTTGGTCACGAGGTGACTAAGAAATGTATGGTCACTCACCCTTGGATTTGATATGAAGGGTGGAAAATAAATGGATGTGCTTGTCTTTTAATCTCAACCCTTGATATCAAATTTAAGGGAATCTGTGGTCACCTGTTGACCAAGAGAACGGGACCCTATATTTGATAGGGTTTTAAAACAGTACTTACAAAATCAGAAAATTTAAAGGTAGCTCTATAGCTGTACCTAACGTCTGTAGGGGTTCAGACCCCAGGGTTTCCAGCGTCTGTTTTCATTGTCATCTTCTGTCCAAGGTGAATCTACATTATTTACACATTGCTTAATGAAACTGGTTCTATTTCTTTGCTTTAGGAATGCTCTTAAAATTAGACAATTGTGCTTTTACATAGAAAATTGTGCTGTGGATTTAATTTCTCATGATATAATTCTTTTTGTTTGTGTTGGCAAGTTGGGGCATACCCAAATATTCAGAACCTGTTTGGAGAGCTTGGTATTAATGATCGATTGCAGTGGAAGGAACATTCTATGATATTTGCAATGCCAAACAAGCCAGGCGAGTTCAGTCGGTTTGATTTCCTGGAAGTTCTGCCAGCACCCATAAATGGTAAGATATTACAGTCACCTCTTGAAGATTGAAAGTAGTTTGTTTACAAATATAGAAAATTCTTTCTGTTCCTGGGAAGGCACCTTGCTTTATACACGCATTACAAAAGATTTCATAGATGGAAGCTGCAATACCTAGTCTATCCAATTGTCTGACTGTCTATATTTGATAACCAACGCTTGCACTGCCAACCCTTTATTATCAACTGTGACTTAAAGACCAAAACTTGAATGAAAGAATAGTAATACCTCATTATAGCTTCAGGGCACCCTGCAATTATTCATACAAATATGTCTTTACTCACATTGTAAAAGACAATTTTAAAAGTTCGATTCAAATTTCTTGGAGACAACCCTGGTGCTTCATGATCTACATCTGTGTTCCATGTCACTGTCTATTGTTACATTTTTTGAGCTTCTTGTTATTGCGGCTGGCAGGAATATGGGCCATATTGAAGAACAATGAGATGCTGACTTGGCCAGAGAAAATAAAGTTTGCAATTGGACTACTGCCAGCAATCCTTGGTGGGCAGGCTTATGTTGAAGCCCAAGATGGCTTGAGCGTAAAAGACTGGATGAGGAAACACGTACTCTAAAATATTTGATCATGTTCTTTTTGCATGTTTTATTGAGCGAGTCACGTGTTTGTGATACATATTGTTAGGCTAGCTTATGTGCCATGAACTCATCTCATAATGAGTTGAAAGTTAAAGAGTTAACATAAGAGGATTGTGCTTAGAGAAACCTGCTTCTTGGTCCTTCAGTTTCACAAAATTGAACTGTTCCAAGGTTTGTTGATCTCAGTACAGTATGCTGAGAATATTAATCTGGTCAACATTCCTGGTACTAGGACATAGACAATGAAACTATGAAAATGAGATCTGCTAAATTTGTAAATTATTAGTCTATGGACACTACTTTTTATGGCACATAGAAAACCTATTTGACATTAGTTTGGATGGGTGAAATTATGTGGGCACTAGTATCTGGTTTTCCATTTACAGCTCGAAATCTTCTTGAAATCTTGAAATAAACTAAGAAAATTGAACTGTTTTTCTCTTTGAACGAAAAATAGGCTTACGCTTATATGTACTCATAATTAATTATAACTGAAATCCACAAATTACATGTCCAGTGAGAGAACAAGAGATACTTATAGAAGTGAAAAAAAACTGAGAGATTGTGACACAATACTATGCTTGTCTTAGTGATTTAACAACTTATGTTTAATTAATTGATTGGAAGAACTAGCAGCCGAAAAAAATAGTATTTAATATGCATATTGGAACAGAATTTTGGAGCTCTGCAGGCCAGTTTAATATTTCTTATGATCTTGTATCATTGGTTGATCAGATTGAATTCTGTTATCTTGATGAACATGGTTCATACAAGGAAAAACAACCAATAACTTATGATTTATCCTTTTGTCACAGGGCATACCTGATCGAGTAACTACTGAGGTGTTTATAGCTATGTCAAAGGCCCTTAACTTTATTAACCCTGATGAACTTTCAATGCAATGCATATTGATTGCTTTGAACCGATTTCTTCAGGTATATTGAATTACCCCGACTTGAATTTTAGTAAAAATCTTGTTCCTTTTCCTTCATATAATGTTGGTAAACTTCGTATGGAGGAAAATAAACTGGTTCATGATATAATGTTATGGCTTCATGTGCAACGTTAATGCAAATTTAGAATCCTGTCTTTTTCGTTTCCTTGTATATTACTCAGAGCTTAAGTCAGATCAAAAGCAACATATCCTGAGTAGCATTCCTTGTGGAACTTCAGTATTTAATTTTGGATTAGTTCCTTCACTGTATGCACTATCGTACATAGATGATGGGTTAAGTATTACTTAGTTGGACAGATTTTTGTTACAACCTAGCACTTGCTGACCAGTAGATTTGCACACATGAATAGGAGAAACACGGTTCCAAGATGGCTTTCTTGGATGGTAGTCCCCCTGAGAGACTCTGTGCTCCAATTGTTGATCATATCCAGTCATTGGGCGGTGAAGTCCAAACTAATTCCCGAATACAGAAAATTGATCTAAATAATGATGGAACTGTAAAGAGTTTTGTACTAAATAATGGGAGCGTGATTGAAGCAGATGCGTATGTGTTTGCCACTCCAGGTTTGGCACAGTCTTTTTATTTAAGATTGTATAATTTGGTCTTTAAGTTTCCCTGAGATTGTTTAATTTTCTTTTAAACAGTTGATATCTTAAAGCTTCTATTGCCTGAAAACTGGAAAGAGATGCCATATTTCAAGAAATTGGAGAAACTAGTTGGAGTTCCAGTTATCAATGTTCACATATGGTAAGTAGAGACTAACTGAATTAAACAAGAACAAAAATAGCTCTCTCTCTCTTTCTCACACATACACACACACTTGATTCCTTAATCTTGCATTATCAGAAAATAAACCTGGATGGCCTCTATTGTGAATTGATCCAATTTATGGTTTTCTGTCTTTAAACTGGGATTCTTCAATAAATGAGAGAATTTTTCAATAGGTTCATTTAAATTTCTTTAAGTTAAATACAAGCCTTATCCCTAGAGATTGGGACTGCCATGGGTACTTTTTTTTAATCTCTTTGGGCTCTCACTTTAGTTCTCTTCACCAGTCATCATAAATGGAAACCACACCTTTTAAGTTCCATTGCTTAGATGGCCCAAAAATGTGATTTCCAGGTGTAATGTTGAGCCTACTATTAACTGTTACTTTACTCAATTTCTCTCTGCCTTTTCATTTCAGTCTGAAGTTTCTTTTTGTTACACTGTAGTAAAACTTTAGTAATATGTTATAATCTTATGCTATGGATTTTCTTTAATTGCAGGTTTGATAGAAAGCTGAAGAACACATATGATCACCTTCTTTTTAGCAGGTCTTGCTCATACTTAGTTGTTTAGTTTAGCATAGATTTTACTATTAACTCTTTACTTTCAGGGTGTATCTCATGGTTCTTTGATGCTTGTTGCTTTCAGCTTTACCTTGAGACTAGCCCTGCCATATTCAGTTACTGATAGTATATGACACACATATATATACATGTGTCTGTGTGTGTAGATGCTCAGACATGCCACGCAGGCCTAACCATTAGGAAAAGTTTGTTCTCTTTTGGTGATTGAGTTTATCATCTTTGAGTCCACGATGGAGGTATATCGTCAATAACAAAGTTGGGATCGTTTAGATAATATGCGTTGGTTTGGTCCCCAAATCTAAGGGTTGCACAAAATGCTAAGACATACCACTCAGGCCTAAACATTCAAAGTTATAAAAAGTTTGTTTATATAATATTTTCAGTAAAAAGAAATGTGAAAATTACAGCCTATTCGGTGCATGAGGTATTAAAACATGTGTGATGGATTCTTTTGGTTGCCTATGACTTGTGAGATTTGCCTTTTAACTATTTTGTTGTCCCAGTATGGTTTCTGACGTGTCTTTTTTCTCCCCAATGCAGAAGTCCTCTTTTAAGTGTGTATGCTGACATGTCCGTAACATGTAAGGTAACATCTGTTATTTATTACTTATTAGTAAGCAACAGTAGATATTTGTTAGTTTATCTTTCTAACTTCTAACTACCATTGATGTAATATTGTAACCATATATTTCTTTTTTGAGGATATAACCATATATTCCTAGTTTAGAAAAACTAAACAATTATTAAATTAATTCTTGATGTCAACATATTAACGTTTATTGTCCCAGTTTTCCTTATCCAGGAAAAATCAGTTAATTAAACTTCAGTAAATTTACTTCCCGTATAAAGTATTAACTCATTTCAAGTCCTTCTGTTTTTATTTTCATTTTAGTCTACTATAGATTGGGGCATGATTCACTGTAAACCATGGCAGGAATATTACAATCCAAACCAATCTATGCTGGAGTTGGTTTTTGCACCGGCAGAAGAATGGATTTCATGTAGTGATTCAGAAATTATTGATGCTACACTCAACGAACTTGCAAAACTCTTTCCTGACGAAATAGCTGCAGATCAAAGCAAAGCAAAGATTTTGAAGTACCATGTTGTGAAAACACCAAGGTCTGTCTTTAAAGCCAAAAGTTTCAAATATTATCTGAAAAATCATGTCGCAATACGCAATGGAAAATAAATGGCAGGGATTCTCATGAACTTGTTTGATTGAAATATTAACATATTGTCTAATAGCCACCTATCTAAATTGTCAATATAATATGGGAATTTCGAGCAACTAATTTTCATGCAAAATTTTAATAAAAAATTGGAAACTTCGTGGCAACAAATTCCTTGGAAGACTTGGATTTTGATTTATACAACCACTGCCTGACGTGCCTGTGGATGACTTGGTTATGGATATTAGTGTTTTAACTGAATTATTACTCGTTGATGTATCAGGTCTGTTTACAAGACTGTACCAGGTTGTGAACCTTGCCGTCCCTTACAAAGATCTCCCCTAGAGGGTTTCTATTTAGCTGGTGATTACACAAAACAAAAGTATTTAGCCTCAATGGAAGGAGCGGTTCTATCAGGGAAACTTTGTGCTCAGGCGATTGTACAGGTAATTTCCATCACGATTTTGGAATTTATGTGGTATGATCAACATCTTTTGTTCATCTATTCGGGAATCTGCTTAAACTGATTTCTTACAAAAATGGTCAGTGTAAAAAACAGAAAGGTCCATTGTGCATCACTTGTGCCTTCATTTTTTGCCAGCTTCACTTTACAAAAGTCTTCCTACTTTTATTTTTGATTATTAAGTAATGGAAGTATTTGGTAGTGACTTGAGTTTTCTGTGTTTATAATTACCATAACATAATTCTTGTGATGCTCAAAGAAAATCTCTTAAGCGGGCGAAATTCTGAGGAATGAGTTTAAACTGCTGTTTTCATGAATGTAAAGAGATGACAACAAGAGAGGCGATAGAGAAATAAAAGAGAAGGCATAAAGCTAAAACCTAAAAAAAAGAAAGAAAAAAAAGCTCTTTAGGTTTCTTCTTTCTTTTAATTTCTGGAGTAAAATTCTCCCCCCTCCTTCACATTTATGTTCTCTCTCCTCACTTTTTTCTCCTTTTCCTTCCAATCCTTTTAGCACTGAGTTTTATATGCTGGCGAAGCGCTTATAATTTCTGTTCTATCCTCTGCTTGTATGTAGTGTACCCTAAACCGTTGAACTTTCATGTATTAAAATATGCAGGATTATGAATTGCTTGCCGCCCGGGGAAAAAAAACAAGGTTGGCTGAGGCAGCCACTCGATGATGAGAATCTGAATGCCCCCTTAAGGCAATTATACGAAGATAAACCTGTTCAGCCCTTTGGTACTGCATCTTTTCACAAATGACGTTATCTTTTGTTTACCGTGTGATATTATCGTGTAAATGTACAAAATATGATCCCTGTGATTCAGCAAGCAGATCTGTTAACAAAGAAATCCATTCCGGAAAGAAATTAAGTGGAAACGATGTTTAATTGTTGTCGAAATGTTACTCTACAGTTTGTTCTTGCTAAAGCAACACAAAGAGCTCTAAGAGTTGTGATGTGGTCAGAAACTAGCAAATTCCATCAGATCATTCATTGCATTGCATCTTGATTTTTCATCTGTTTTTTCTATTACATTTTTTAGGGGATTTTGTAAATTCTTTGCCTAAATGAAGTAATGCATGAGTTTCATTTGATCCCTATCAATAGAGAGACATCCAACGGTTTTGTTTTTTTGGGCAAACTACATTTAACCTCCTCAACTTTTCGTCTAACTGCAATATCATAAGACGTTTTTCAAATTTTTCAATTTCACACGTCAGATAAAAGACATAAAATTGATACAATTTTAAAACTTCAGGGTTTAATGTAAAAAAGTAGAAACTTGGCTCAATTTGAAGGGATTCGAAAATAGAAAAAATAAATCTTTATAACTACTTAGTACTACGGTTTAGTAATATATTTCTTTTCACTAGTAAGTGAGAGATTTTAAATTCGATTTTCGTCAATGAGAAAGTTGAACTGCATTATTATGATAAATATGTTGTAAGGCTAAGGCTATGCTATTGTTTGTTAAAAAATAAAATCTTTATATAAGAAAACTCAGAAGAAATGATGACCGTTGGATGCAACAAAGGGCTGAGATTAGAAACAGAACCCCGATAAGTGTAGCGAACTCGGCTTCTTCTCCAGAATCTCCACTGCCATTACAAAGCTTTCTCCTCCTCCTCCGCCTCCTCCACAGCTGCTCTTCCTTCTCTAATTTGGTACTTTTGTTCTGCTCATACAATCAGACCCAAAGAATCGACGTTTTTGTTGGTTTCGTTTGGAGTCACGAGTCTGGAGGATACAAGTGGAAGGAAATGCAGCAACAGAAATTGATCTGGGGATGGGTTTTCATTGGCTCTGGCTCGCTTTTCTTTCTGGGTTTTCTCTACGCCGCCGTGATATCCAAGCTTCTTCCGCCTTCAGATAATCCTATCGTCTCCGCGATCCAAAGCGACCGGTAATTCCATCATTCTCTCTTTGTTTCCCCTGATTTTATATGTGTCTATATTTCTGGGCAAGCATTAATTTTTCACCATATTATGATCTTGTTAGATATTTTAAATGAATGGTTTTAGATTTTCGGCAACATTATGTATGATTAAATTGTTACATTTCAGCTGGTGGATTTTTTTGAATTATTGTCAAATTTTGGGGGAGTAAGAAGGGCGAACCTAAGCCAATAAGGCTCCCTGCTTTGTGAGGGTGGGGGAAACGTTTCTTGTAAGAAGCGTTACCGTTGCTTTGCAAATAGGCTGTTTTAATGACTCGAACCCGTGACCTTTCGGTCTTTCATTAAATTGATGTCAATTGGCGTGGTTGCATCGTTCTCATTCCCGGCATATACGGCATTTTACTAACGCACAAGTAATGGAAGAGTAAGGGGATCCTACATCGAAATTAGCTATGGCATACCCAATTTCCCATACCAAGTAAACATGCCCTGAGCAAAGCTACAATTGGGACAGAACTATAGACTTGGCTTTCGGGTTTCATTTGAAATCCTAGAGATTGCCAGCAAATTTATGCTAATGAGGCAGTTTGCCCTCAGTAAACATGATATGAAGGAACATGGTTTTACTTTTCGTTGGAAATGAAGCTTTCTAGGATGCTACAATCTGTGAGAAAAGCTTGGTTTTAATTGAATTCGGGAGGTGTGTAATTACCTAAGATGAAACACAGCAGTGAGGCGGATTAATCAAACCAATGTAGGCATCAGAGTAGGGGTTTTTAGACGTCACGCATAATTGTGAAGACTGATGGTAGATCACACACCATAAACATGTTCGTTCCAACACTAATAAGGCTGAGGGGCTGAAGTTACCGTTATTTGTTGCCTACAAAATTTGTAGGTACAAAAAGGTTATGGGCTGATTGTGCTCCACATCGCAAGCACATATCATAGAGCGCCTAAATAAAGATGCTGAATTATTCAATTCTTGAACCTTAAACATACCACAAAACCAGACAGACAAGATGATAAATATGCTTGCAAGTTCTATCCGCAAAACCTAAAAAATCTCAACTGTTGGCTTTAATGTTAGGCAAAAAGTCCAAATTATCAGTCACGACATATTCTATCCTTAAATTTAGGCTCATTTATGACAGGCGTAGAGTGATAGTAGAGGAAAATTTGAAGTTGCTTGGATCATGCAACGGGATGCTTTTCTGTGTTCACTAAACATATATATATATATATATATATATATAAATATTTTGTATTTGATTGTGCATTACAAGAGATATGGCTATTGTGTTTTCATGTGTCCAAATAGCATCACTCTTTATAGATAAGAAAGCAAAAGGTACTAAGTGGTTATCGAAAATCCATTGATGGACCAAAATAATGTTGGATTGACAGATTACAACTTCTCTTAAGCACGATTAAGTGAACTAGTGCCTAGATGTATCAAGTTGTTATGGAAAAATCAAGATTAGCACGAACTTCAATTATAGAAAACTAGTGCCAATAATGTTGGATTGACAGATTACCTTTAACCTCTCGTAAGTATGATTAAGTGAACTAGTGCCTAGAGGTATCAAGTTGTTTTGGAAAAATCAAGATTGGCACGACCTTCAAATATAGAAAACTTATTTGATTAGATTTTTGTCATTGGGAGTAGTAGTATACTGAAAGTTCCTGTTTTTCATGTTTTCTCCAACTTAGTTATATATTCTTGACAGGTATTATTGCTTCTTGGTGCCCTTGACTCTGCCGGTCCTCGTGGTAGCTGTATATTTTCACTGGCTCAGCATGAAACTGTTCAAGCATGCATGATTTTTTCTCCATCCCATCCCATCATCACCATCAGTTGCGTTGGAAAGCCGTGGAATTTTATTGCTAACTTTTATGACTTGAGATTTAGCCAAGGGAGGCTACTTTCTTCATTTAAGTCTCCTCGATTAAGATAAAGCACTTTCCCCGCCACTCAAACCCTGTGCAGACCGGGAAGGCTGTAACCTCTACAACCATTGCAAGGGTACATATCTCTTTACCCTGTTTTGCACACACGCACTATTTGTCAAACCATTAATTGTAATATTCGAAAAGTTCTATCTGCCTAACTTTATGTTAAATTTTCATTTGAATAGCTAGTTATTGCACTCAATTTATGCTCGATGAGGCAGTTTTCCTGCAATGTCAATAAACATATGATACGATATTGAAGGCTACCGTACCTTTTGCCGGAAGTTACACATTTTTAGCATGCAATGTGGGTTCTGATTGTATTTGCGAGGTAGGTACATGTATTACCACAAGCTGATGAAACACAGCAGTAAAGGAGGGAGGCCAAATTTTGTGCAATTTTAAGTTGTCTTTAGAGTGAATATTGTCGTAGTGAACAAATAAATAAATTATATATGCATAGGGCTGGGTTGTCAAATTTATTAGAGGTATGGGAGGAGGGAATTCTTCTTCATAAGATGCTCGAATCAACTATAAAACTAAACATTTTTGTACTATGTCCGCCTCTTGGTGATTTTGGATGAGAAGCGTATCAAGCGACAGAAACCGACTGTAATTTAAGTAGGACCTTGATTCTTGCTCAGACCTCCATTTTTACCTGACCATTTTCCTTATAATCTTGGCATCCAAACTCTTTTTACTTAATTTTTTACAACTTCGAAGACGATAGTCAAACGATGGAGTTTTAAGTAGCATTGCTTCACTGCTGCCCTCCAAATAATAACTATGGGCGTTTGTTTGCCCTCACTAAAGTGTACTGGATTGGACTAAGACGTTTGTTCTTGACAGGAACTAGGGTTAATGAGACTAAGTCTCACTCGCTTGGACTAAATCAGGGATTCACTGGTCTTAGTGAGACCTTTCAAAAACCATGGGACTAGCTAAGATTGTCCCTCCCCTCTCCCCTTCTCTCCTCGCCTTGCTCCTCGACCACTCACCCTCGAAAACCATTGGACCAGATGCTTTTCACAACCAATTGTCATATAAAATACCAAATTGAAGATTGGAATGAGGTGATTATAATTGTACCTAAATTGTGTCCAAAAGGTGGTCAGAGGTGGCCGAAAAATGGCTTGGAAGTCTCGGCCGGTTTGGGTTTTTTTTAATCCATGACAGATTCGAGCATGCAAAGCTCGGATTTGGGACCAGAGATGGGGTAGAGTTTGTTAGTGGTGCAAACCTCATCTAATCTGACGAGGTTTAGTCGGAAAATTCGTCGGGAAACCTGCAACTCATCGAAAAAAATGGAGCCATGAGGGTTCCATTCGACTAGCGCAGAGCTAGAGAGAGAGAGAGATGTAGACTGAAATCGAGAAGGAGAGGGGAGAGAGAGGCTGGAATCGAGAGGTTTAATCTGGGGAGGAAAAGATTGGAACAGAAAAAGGAGAAAAAGATGGAGAAAAAGAGGGAGAGAACGAGGTGGTAAGGGAGGAATAGAGGGATAAAAAAAATGATAAAAATAAAAAATTAATAATTATGAAATAAATAATATAATATTAGAGTTTGTTAATTATCCTGCTTATTAGTCCGACATTGCACCAAACGCTTCACTAAGTTAGTCCACCTTAGTCTAGTCTAAGCCAATCCAGCTTAGTCCTTGAAGCTAGTCCAATTCGAAACAGTTCGGTGCAACAAACACACCCTAATTTCTGCACTTTCGTTCTCTCATTTTGCACTTCTCTTTTTGTTTCTATCTCTTGATTTTTCGTTCATTTAGAACTCGTGTGGAAATGCTTTTAAAATGACTAAAAACAATTTTGATAAAAATGTTTTTGAAACTGATCCATAAAGTTTATTCTTATTCTTACAAATCAAACAATATTTCCTATTGATTTGTCTCATCCTATTTTGATTCTGAATTATTCATCGCTACGCTGCTCACAAAGACTAGCAAAATTGAAATAAAGAAATTCTTGGGTCATCTCAATGGGTTCAAAAACCACAAATTTCTCTTAATTATCAAAGCGTACTTTCACATATTCACTTAAAAAAAGATCTTTTCGTATTGGATAACCCTCGAAACGATAATGTATTGATGTATAACGTAGTAAAAACGCAAGTGAATCTTGAAAATGCACTTCAAAAGTTTTCTGGAATCCAAAAACAACTTCACTGAAAACGGTTTCAAGTTGTATTAAAAAAAACTTTCTAAACCCGCCTTCATTCAATGTAACGTCTAACAAAGATGGATAGAGATTTTATGTGGGCTAGAAGATGACACTTGGAACGTTCAAGCAGAGTTCTCCAAAAGCTTTTCCCCACCAAAAATGAAACGTTATCCAATCCACCCTTGTGTCTAAGAAAATCTATCCAAATTCCCAAAACCCAGAATCCAAATTCTGCAGAAGAAATGCCACTGCAAACAAGTGCACTGGCTCTGGGTTCAGCCTCCTCTAACCTCTTTACTACCGGCGATAGCATTGCCTTCTGCAAGAATGGCAGCAAGTCTTGTCTGTTGAACCACATCAGCTTCTCAAGGCATTCCCACAAGTCTCACTGCAAGAGAAGATGTTCGATTTACGCGTCGAGCAGAGTCTCCGACACCCAACATTCCGGACTGGTTCAGGACTCGGCTGCCTCTGCAGGGGCCCTCCAAGACTCTCGGGTGTGTTCAATTTTTCCAATTTCTTGTTATATGTTTTGTTTGATTAGTAGTAGCTGTTTTTGAATTTGTAATTTTGTGTTGGGTAGATTCATGTTTCGATGTTTTTCGGGTTTTTTGTTTTGTATGGCATGCGTATATGTGTTGAATGTGAATTCGAAGAACCCCATTTGCCTCTTGGAATGACAGAACCCAACCCCATGTTTTAAGGGCAATGTTTTTAAATGGGAGTGATCAGAGGGTAGAGTTAAGTACTATAATTTTTGAGTTTCTAACCGTCGAATGAATACAATGGCAATGGTTCGGAGAATGCAAATTATTATATTTCCTTTACCGGTGCGGATAGACCAGAATAAATGGAGACACTGCTGTGGTTTGTTCTGTTTATTGGTGTACTTAAAATGCAAGAAGAAGATAATTATTTGAAAATGGAGAAGCATTTAAAGTTAGTCTGATTTCACAAGTTTATTTCTCCATACTCTTTTATGAGCTAATACTTAATTTCTGCAAAGAAGTAGAGATCTGCCGATTGGAAGGTAGCAAAGGCTTATAGTGACAGTGGATTGATCTATGAGGGGATGGTTGAAGGATATAATGGTGGAGGTTTGCTGATTAAGTTTCATTCCCTAGTTGGGTTTCTTCCATTTCCGCAGTTGAGCCCATCACATTTTTGCAAAGGTACTGATTTACTAACTGTAGTTGCTCTTCACGTTCTGTTCTTATTTTCAAATGTTTTTTTTTTAATTAATTAAGTTTTGTTGATATCAAAGTGTTGATAATAATTTCCATTGAGTCGTATGGTCTTGATGTGGATCGATTTGAGATGCCTTTCACTTTCCCTTACGAGATTATGACATTATGTTGGGGCAGCATTTGGCTAGGATGGGTAATATCTCTCAGTGTAGCCGTTCTATTTGCTAGCCCTTTGTTTTCTACTTGTATATGTTGTATATGTTGTATGACATAGAAGTTAAACATTTTACATGATTTTTTTTCTTAATGTTTCATTTAAAGATCCTCTGTTTTGTGTATTATTTTCATATTTGAAGTCTTCCAAAGAAGAAAACTTACAGGCATGCAGTATGCCTTGGCAGTGCCTTCTTTACTTTGAATAACTATTATTAGGGGAACCAATCGTGCATTATTCGTATGAGTATGCTGATATCCAATTATCCATACATCTATGTTAATTGGAATGAGTTATTTTACCAACTTTATGTCCTAGGAAGTGTACTTGTAACTTATATTCTATTATGTTTGTGATTCCATTTCATGCAGAACGGGGAAAAAGCCTCCAAGAGATTGCAAAAGGTTTACCTGGTTCACTCATATCCGTGAAGGTGATGATCTTAATTACATGAATATATTTTTCATTAATTTGTTAAATATTCCATTCACCCCAAACTGTTGATCTTTTTAGAAAAAAACCAACTTATCAAAAGGGCATTTCTATAGGCATTAACTTGTTTTTTCTTGTTGTTTTTGGTTGAGTAGTGGGGAAAGGGTGAGGTTTCGGAAGAGAGGTGGGTTCGGGAAAATTCCGTATCCTTTTCTTTTCCTAGATTATACAAACTATCAGTGTCACAATTTTTGCATACCTAGGGAGTGTGTTAATCCCTCTCAATTTCAAAGAAGTAGGGATATTGGGTTTCAACTTTCATAGAAACTTGAATAGTTTGGAATTTGCGGAGCTTATGCCCTTATTATCTCAGTCAGATGTGGTTTCATCAAGGATGGATAGGTGGAGGTGGATGCTGGGGCCGTAAGGGGTCTTTCCTTTTAAATCTTATCGAGTCAGTTGATGGAGGACCCTTCTATATCCCATTATATCTCCTCAAATACAATTTAAAGGATGAAAGTACCTCCAAAGGTTCGGTTGTTTGATTGGATTATTGCTCATGGGAGAGTTAACAATTGTGATATGGTTCCAAAATTGTGATACCAAGGAGAACCCTTGGTATATATGTTTAAAGTGGTTAGCTTGGTCACCCCCATGCTAACAGTGGAGAGACGGAAAGGCTCGGGATAGTAAATCTAAGGCTTTTGATATTGCAATTTTGGTGTCTTGGCCTTTAATTGCTTGATTGAAGCTCTGAATGGAAGTTAGAGAGAGAGAGAGAGAGAACTGGGTGCATGACAGTGGTGGCTATATCATTGTGCTTTCCAACTAAAATGATGATTGAACCATTATTTCTTTGATATGTCAATCAAAAGTTCTTATAAAAAAAAATCATTTCGATTTGGTCAATCATTTTCTGACCTTATTGGCCAGGCCGACGATCAGACTAATGAAAAATAATGGAAGGCTGAAAGGCTGACTACTTAAAGAACATAAGTAGCTTGAAAAAGCAGACTACATAAAAGTCATCTAGAGTCTTAGAAGACGAAGATGAAATTAGTAGTATATGAATGTAAAACTAATGTAGTTAGGACTCATACTTGTATCCGTACTCGTTTTCCATGGTTGGTGCAATGTTCGGCATCTGTCTTTTTTTTAGATTTTACAGTTGTGTTTTTCCTTTTTGGGAGACCAGAGGATGATATGCAAAGATTTCATTTTTAAGCTTCATTCTATTACCTAGTCACAATTATTATACAGATTTGCTATTTTCCTGGTTGGAATCTACTTTTAATGTACAAATTATCTCGGTTGCTTGATATTTTAGGTAATCCAAGCAGACGAAGAGAACAATAAACTAATTTTCTCAGAAAAGGAAGCTGTCTGGTCAAAGTTTTCTGAGCAAATTAGTGTTGGGGATGTTTTTGAAGCTAGGGTGGGTTCTATGGAGGATTATGGTGCATTTGTTCACCTGCGATTTCCTGATGGTATTTTTCATATATGCTGTTCTACATTTTGATTCGATATGAAAAAAAAATAAAGAACGGGATTCCTAATTGGCATCTAAAACAATGAAACAGGTCTTTATCATCTGACTGGACTAGTACATGTCTCAGAGGTTTCATGGGATTTAGTTCAGGATATAAGAGACATTTTAACTGAGGGTGACGACGTAAGGGTCAAGATTATTAATATCGATAGGTGAGTTCTATTGTAGGATTAAAATTTTAGTTGTTATGCACACACGCACACAATCATGTGCAAAATCCTTTTCTCATCTGTTTGATCGGATAGACAGATAAATTCAGATGAGTTTTCATATAAAAATCTATGCAGAGAGAAGTCAAGAATTACACTTTCCATTAAACAGTTGGAGGAAGATCCGCTTCTAGAAACGTTGGACAAAGTAATACCACAGGTTTGTAACATGCTAATCTCTGATATATCAGTTGTAGTCTCGTTTATAATTCTCAACTGATGAGTTTGATGATTCACAGGATGGCTCTGTAGATCCTGATTCTTTGAGCACTAGCACTAGCACTAGCAGTGATATAGAACCTCTTCCAGGCCTTGCATCCATACTTGAAGAGCTAGTACAGGAAGATGGGTAAGGTTTTTGCATTTTTTGGTTTATGAAGAGCTATTTCTGAATAACTTAATGGCTTTGATTGAGAAACTAGAATCCGTATGAATATTTAGCATTTGGAAAAGTTCCAAGACTAACATTGCTGTCAAGACAATAATTATCTCAACATAAACTGCGGATAGTTACCAAAAACTAGATTTTGTCAGAACTTAAAAAAAAAATGTGCATAAAGAAATAAATGATTAACTACTGAACTCCATTCACGAACTCATACATGCTCTGAGGTCAAAATTCAACTCCTGCAGTGACAACTCATGCATGGAATTGAGGCCACAAGGATGATTTTTTATTTATTTATTTATTTTTATAATTTTAGTCCAGCCCTCTTTGGCTTCTCATTAGATAAAAGTTAATTCATTATAATTTTCAAAATATATTATTGCACTTATAAGCATGAAGTTCTCCCAAGCATTGGTTGTGATTAAATTACACGCTTTCAAAGACTGAGTGGTAAACTATTGCTGTTCAGATTATTAGTCTATTAGGAGTGTCTTGTAAACATTTATTTGTTGAATCTAATGGGAACAGTATTTTGTTGTTTACTTGATATACATTATTGGCTCATTCCCCAACAACTTAAGCTTTTAAGGGTGAGCGATTATCTTATATTCTATCGTAGCCTTGGTTTGCATGAGGTCCTGGGTTCAAATCTCCATTCCCTGCTTCTTTGGTTTGCAAGGTGCAGGGTGGGGCTATGCCCATATGTGTTTCGATGTCTCCAATTCTTTGGATCTCCATCCCTTGGATGGGGCTACACATGAGGAGGGAGAGTGTAGTGAGCTATTGACATATTTTATTTGCCATTCGTAACTTTATTTTTGGATCAATGTTATAACAACAGTATTCCAGACGTGATGAATATTGCCTTCCAGAATGGGTGTAAATGAGGAAGGCATTTGCTAGCTACAAAAGCATTTGCCTCCTTTGAATGGTTTTTTGTAGTCACGATGTAATCTTATTTTGCGCGTGTATATTTCTTGCTCGTTAATTATCTTCTTGGAGTTCAAACGTACTGTGTGTGAATTGCTTGGTTTTTGAGAAAGTGATGTCTTGATTGTGGCTGCCTTAAAACTTTCCAGTATAGATGATGTACGAATCAGTCGCCAGGGGTTTGAGAAAAGGGTGGTTTCACAGGACCTGCAGCTTTGGCTTTCGAATGTGAGCTCCTTTCTGCGAAATGATTCAATCCAAGTGACTATTTTCTTATTGTAAAACCTTCACTTTATTTTCTTTTCAAACAGTCACCGGCCATTAACCGGAAGTTTACTCTCCTTGCTCGAGCGGGAAGGCAGGTGAGCTTCATTATGTTCGACCTCTGTCTCTCTCTCTCTCTCTCTCAAATCAAACACTACTACGAACATGTATGCTTTCGCAAGTGTATACAGACATAGTTCATGTGATCTGTGATTCAGGTTCAGGAGATACAACTGACGACAACACTTGATCAGGAAGGTATCAAAAAAGCCCTGCAGCATGTACTGGAGCGTGTGCCATAGATGAATCTGTTCCATACCACAGTTATATTCAAGTTGTGATTTTTTTCTGTATAGAAATTAGAAATATTTTTTTTCTTTCAAATTCCGCTATCAGCTGTATAAAAGAATTACGAGCAAAGGTTGGTCGATATCATACATGTTTAACATTAATTTCCTTGTGTTAGAAATGACTTGAGACTTGGCGCAAAACCGAGCAGAACGACGTTCGAAGATTTATACAGTTGATCCCACTTAGTAGGGCAATGCTTGGTTGTTGTTATTGGAAATGAATTGGCTTTTCAGTTTTCATTGCATTTGCCTCAAATTACAAATGAAAAGCAGAATTCCAATTTTATTCGATTATCGTTGTGCGTTGTTTTACATATAAACCTCGTTTGGTGTCCAAGATCGAATTTAATTGGATTTCAAATCTTGTTTAAGTTGAAGATAGACAATGAACAAGTCATGAACAAAATTTTCTAAAGCTTGTCACATTTTAAATTATTCACATTATTTGCGAGTAAAAAGAAAACTCAAATCATAGACATAAAATCTAGCTACCAGAATTTAAGAGCTCATTTAGAAGTGCTTATAAAATGATTAAAGACACTTTTAGAGAAAAAGCGCTTGGAAATGTTTTTTGCAGGAAGCAGCAGTTATGTGTGTTTTTTTCTTTTCAGAAAGCACTTTTAAGTGATTTTCCAAAATTTACTTGCATTTTTAATAAAAATTGGTTTCAAAAATGATTTCAGTCATTATAATATCACTCCCAAACGTTTAGACATGGTTCAAGTCAACAGTGGTGCATGTAATGTGGATCTCGTCGTGCTATTTCCTGCAATGAGGGTGAGATTCCTTTTGTGGCTGCAGTGACACTTGACTTGTATATATCTCTAGGATCCTTGGACACTCATTGATTCTGTTGAGATCTTCCTCTTCTTCATCAGTATCTTATTCTCGTTCATCTCTTTCGATTGGCCCGTCTTCACCTTCATCACCTCCTTCGTCTAAGGAAGAACCTGAGTTCTGAACCTATGCTGCAATTCTGTCACGAGATGGTGCAAAAGGATTGTCCGGATCCCCATTGACACCATACAGTCCCTGCCAAAAATGCGAGAAAAGTGTGCAGGTGCACAAAAACTCAGCAAGGGTTAGATATATAAGCCATCAGCCTCTTACAAACTATTCAAAGCAAGCCATCAAGCCTCCATTGATTCAGACGCAGCAGCAGTTCCTATTGGATGAGTATGATTTGCCATGTCAGCAGTGCCACATGTGCAATAGTAGCTTATGTTTTAAGCCAATGTATTTGAGTTGTTAGTATAAATAGTATTTTTCCCTCCTTGTATTGTCGGTTAAGTTGTCTGTATTCTAAAAAAACAGTTAATGAAAAATATAGAAGTTTTCTCTGTCTTCTCTGTTAAACCTCCTTCATCAATTCTTTGAGATCATATTTTTCAGATCAATGGTGATTGTTAAGATGGTATCAAGAGCCGGTCCTGCTTGCGCACTGGATCTGGTTTCTGCTTTACTCTGCTTCGATTGATATAAGGTGATATTGTTTCAGTCCTCTTCACAAACCCTAAAGAATTTTGATTGATACTGGAATTTTTTTTCTTTCGAATATCAGTATAATCGAAGGCCGATGCCGTAGATTTTGATGAATTGAAGACTTACAAGTTGATTTGATGAAAGGCCGATGCCAAATTTGTTGCGTTTTTGGGGGTTTTTTTTTTTTGTTTTGATTGAAAGCTGCTGCCATTGTTGAGATTTGTCTAGAATTCTTGGTTCTTGTGCAATAGTATAGTGATTGGTGTTCCAGCCACCGTCGCTGCGACAAAAAAGTGAAAGAGGGGGAGAACTGACGCCGGTAACTGGTAAGTGTGGTTGTCGGTTGGAGGGAAATCTCTCCAACTTAAATATTTTAAACGTAAGCTCTCTATTTTACCCTTTTTATTTCTTTTATACTCATTTTATATTTTCTAAAAAATAATAAAAATCAATAGAAGAAATCCTTTAAACATTATACATTTTTCAACTCCAAAAAGTCTAATTAATGTCTAATAACAAAAAACTAATATACTAACATAAATCTATATGCAAAACATTCTACCTAACTCGAGTAACAAATATATGAATGTATATTACCTATAAGCGAGATATGAAATTTAACTAAAGGTAGAAAAAACATAATATACCTACAAGCAAGACACATTAATTTATGACAAGTTGGTTATAAAAAAGAATCACATGTTGATTATAAAAAAAAATCTGTTATATAAGTAGATAAATATAATTAACCTGTGATATAGGTTGATTATACAAATTTAAAAATAATTAAAATCCATAAATGAAATTTAAGCAGGAGGAATAACAAGAAATAACAAAAAAAAAATGAATAAAAAGAAATATTCAAAGAGGTAATTAGGAAGAAATTTGATTTTTATAGTAAATCTTATCATTGAAGAGATAATTATTGATAATTAAATAATTAAATTTAAGGATTTAGACTTATTTTAATAAACTAAACTATTTCTACTATTGGCCCAAAAAATTAGACTTATATCAAGTTTCTCCTTTTAAAATTAATGAAAAAAGAGGAAAACTAAAATTTTAATAAAAACCCATCTAATAATTTTATTTAATAATAATAATAATAAATAAATAAAAAAAAGCTAACTAAGGCAACCGGAACACGGGGTGATAAATAATGAGATATATGTGTTAAAAAGTTAATAATTTAAGAAATACAATTTCTTATCATTTATATAAAAACACGTGGTGTACCACTTATGTTCCAGTTAGAAGAAATTTTTTCTCTTGTTTGGTTACAACTTCTTGTCAAACTTGATCTCCTACTTGTTCTTATCATCAAACCTGATCCCCACTAATGCTTGGAAAGCATTAACGATGAAGAATTTTTAATTTTTAATTTATATTTAATTCAGGAGTTGAGAATGCAACAAAACCTGATCTCCTGCTTATTCCACTAGGGTCTTGCATGACCTTGCCATCATGATTAATTAAATAATTAGTAGTTTCCAAAAATATAAAATAAATAAATAATTAGTATCCAAGACTAAAATGATCTTGGAAAGCATTAACGATGAAGAGTTTTTCATTTTTTATTATATTTAATTCAGGAGTTGAGAATGCAACAAAACCTGATCTACTGCTTATTCCACTAGGGTCTTGCATGACCTTGCCATCATGATTAATTAAATAATTAGTGTCCAAGACTAAAATGATCGAATGCTTTATATGTGCACTCACTATTTGATGGATATTTTGTATTTGACATTATTGATTTCATTTGCATTACTTTTTTATTTTGCAGACACTATTTTTGAATCTAGACTAATTAGACACTATTATGAAACATGACCAAGAACTAGACATTATTTATGAAAGTGGACCAATAATTAGGCACTATTTATGAAACTGGATTAAGAAATAGAGATGAAGCTATACCAATTATTATATAATATTTATGAAACTGAACCCAATAACAAGGCACTATTTATAAAACATGACCAAAGAACTAGACACTATTTATGATAGTGAACAAAGAATTAGACACTATTTATGAAACATGACTAATAACTAGTGTAGTGCTGTTCAGTTTCGTAAATAGTGTTCAATTTTATAAATAATATTCAATTTCATAAACATTGTCTCTTATGGAGACACGGTCCCGTGCATTAGGTTTTTTAGTATTAAAATTGTGTCATTTTCATTAAAATTTAAGTTCTTTTGTCATTTTTGTTAAAATTTAAGGGGTTTTCATTAATATTTAATTATTTTTATTAAATAAAGTTATAGCATGATTTTTTTGTTAAAATAAACTTAGACCAAGCGATTTTCATGAAAGATTAAAAAAAAGTGTTACTAAGCTCATCCCATTATCTTATTTTCTCATCCACTTGGAAATAATATAACTATTGACAAATTTATCCTTGTAAAATGACCTCTAAAGACCTAAAAACCAACTAATCAAGTTTTGCCACATAATTAGTTATATACTTTAAAGTTTTGAAACCTAAAACATCATAGTGAAGTTGGCGATTGCTTTCGCCTTAATGAACATTCCAATACAACGAAAAATTCTTAATAGGATTTGTATTTGTATCGGTCATTGCAATAGGATTTGGTGGTTTTGGTTTTTCCATCCTTGTATTTACTGGTTTCATATTCTTTGGTTGCCAAGGAACCAAAGTGGAGGAAGGCGAGCACAATATTGAGTGAGTTGTTAAAATTCTGGTCATGAGATTTTCATAGAGGATTTCATGGAAGATTTATATTAAAGTGGATAATGATAGAGAATGGTGCGGTTGGGGTAAGGATTTGGGGGTGTCGATGGCGGTTTGGCTGGGTATAAAGAGGTGATACAAATTCATGTCAGCAAGAATGGCACCCATCCTCTATTGCTCTAACTAAACTAAGGTCTAATAATAATTGCTTTTTAAAATTATATATATATGTTAAATCTAACAGAAAAAATTTGTAGTGTTGTTTTGGGAATATTGGTGGGTGATGAAAGAGTGTTTTTCACTTTTTATATAGGGTGAGAATATATATGGGTGAGAAGATAAGACAATAGAGTGGGTATAACACCACCAAAACAAAACTAAAACAAAACCCAACCAACCCTTCTCCACTTGAGATTTTTCAGTATGGCGAGACAATGGCCGGTACACCAATTGTTATAATATAATTGGTTAGATACAAACAAAATTTCTCATTTTCAAATTATACTCCCGCCCGTCTAGAAGTCGGATGGCACATATCCGTCTTCTGTCCTCTGTAACGCACTCTCACGCATCATCTCCCCTATCTGTAGTTTGTTCACGCCCCAACACCGAACCCCACACATCTGAGATATCGCTCCCCTCTTCTTCTTCTTCTTCTTCTTCTTCTTCTTCTTCTTCTTCTTTTTGTGGCAAGTCAAATTTCTGTTTGGATAATTAGATGGCGATTCTGTTAGTTTTTCAAATTTAGGTACTTTTCCTTTTCCTACATCAGTATAATTGATTGGACTGAGTTGTTATGTGGATCATGAATTTACAGTTTATTTGGCATGTCCGAAAATGTTAGTTTTATACATTCATGGATGAGTAACTCCATCAAAATTTTAGGTTATGCCGGATTGATTAGTACGTATTTGACGTGGATTTTGGTGGGTTTGTTTTTTTAATAGCAGGCTTGAAGATTGGAAGAAGGTCTCCGATCCTAACAAGTACTTTGTCTCCGACATCGTTGGAACGGAGTAGACAGACGTAAGTAGTATGTATTTCCTATTTGATAATTTCATATTTGTAACCGTCATTACTTACCAGAAAATTTAGCAGAAAAATGGAATTTGGTTTTGGTTTTGTCACTGGATTTTTTGGTATTCGTGCAGTATGACATTGATCTGCACAACCATTTTATACAAAACTAACTAGGGCTCTGGTCTTTAACTTAAGAACGTTCGACTTCTTGTCACAGTGCGACTGGAAAGGAGTTGGCAGCCGGAAACACATTCATTTGAACTTGTATCGTAATGGGGGATGTCGTTAGTAAAGCTGCAAATGGGGTCGGCGATCTACTTGAGAAAGCATTTTTGGCTCCATTTAAGACTATGTTCAATACCTCGTGCGAGTAAGTTGTATTGTTCTCTTTATTCTTGACCATGTTCTGTTCAACCAACCAGATGCTCTAATTTCAGAATAAAATTAGTATGATGCTTTTGCTTTATGTCCTCCACCTTTGCCGGAATAGATGCTGACTTCATTTCATCTGCAGTAGTTTGTTTGTTACACTTACACTGACTCGGAGGCTTCCTATAAGTCTTTTGTATAACATTATTTTTTTCCGTTTTCTCGTAAACTTACTTAGATGGTAAAATATTTTGGTGAATTACTTTGTTGGCAGAAGGCATTTCTTTGTAACGCATTTCTTAATTCTTGTTATACCCTTCATGCTAGTACAAATACGCTCTACACGAAGTTTAAGTTTATATGTCCTTGTCTTGCAAATGGCATTCGTATTTTTACTTATTGATAGGCACTATATGTTCTGAGGTTGTTGAGTTTACATTCTCATGAGAGAAACATGCACTGCGTTAGGCTCCTAGGCATTGATGCAGATCAAAGGGGGAAGTATTCCTACGCGAGATGGGAAGACGAACACTTCTCTGCTTGCATATTTTCATGTTCAAGCAAAGATGGTGTGACTGTATGCTGCATTTACCTTTGGATTATACTTCACAACTAATCTTGCTATAATATTTCCGATTCCGCAGGGATGTTTGTTCGGGACCCTGGGATTTGATTTGTTTTATTGAGCATCTTTGTGTCTCCAATCTGTTGAGACTGTTAATGATATCGATCCTCTGCTACATAAGTAATTCTTCCTTCTTTAATTAGTTTAATCTTAATTTCGCTGTTTCCTTTGATTCGAAGATTATCTCCGAAGAGCATTTCAATTTGACAAGGTTGGTTTGTTGCTTAATTACTCGTATCTTTTATTTTCTTTCAGCTTTGTTGTTCTTTTATCTATTATTCAAGCTGGGAATCTTCCAATGCGTTGGAAAAAGCCTATGTAAAATGTGTTGGGCTGCATGTGAGACGTATTGGTTTGCATTGGAAGATATTACTTGTTTCTTGTGGTACAAGCTAAGGAACACTAGGAGGATAGACCGGCGTCGACACCGCCATCGCCGTCGCCGCCAATTTCGAGACATAGAACAAGGCCTCAGTTCGAGTGAAGAAAATGACTTGTGGGATAACTATCATAACTTAAACGTCAGTAGAAAGCGGAAGTCAGTCAGCAGGAGAAGAAAGGATAGGCTGCAGAGCTCGATTTACCCTTCAAGTAGGCATGGTACTCGCAGCCATCGCCATGTAAGGTTAAAGTCTAGGGGAAGGTCTGTTCGCGTTGTGGGCAGGTCTCAAACGGTGAGAAGCTCTAGACGTCTTCAATTAAGCAAAGTGAGAAATGTTAGAAGGCAAGCCAGAACTTCAAAGAGGAGGAGAATTAGATGATTGTTTGTGATTCTGAAATTAGTTTGGGACTAGTATTGTATTTTGATTAGTTGAATTTTAGATATGACATATTTGATGAACATATGAGACTGGAAATCCTCGCGTACGAGGGGACAATGCACGAATACCTTCCATCGGAGTCCAGAGTCCGTTTCTGAGAATCTGCGTGGGATGGATGAAGGCATATACCTTCAACAGAGGATGTTCAATTACCTCAGGTTCTTTCAGGTCTGCCCTAAACTGAACTTCCATTTTTCCATTCCTCTGAAAGATTCCCCAATGTTACAAATGGAATAATTTCGGAAACTAGACAGATTATAAAGCCAGGGAAACCGAACTCTAAACAAAGAATCCCCCAACCAAACATCTTCCCAATACTTATTCTGTCCTCATTTCCAAAAACTTTTTGACTGAAACTAGAAGTGTTTTTCTCTCTCTTGCAATACAGTTCTCTTTACCAATTCCAACATAGGTTTTCACCTTTTCATGAAAACGAAACTGCTGGTATACCAAACTTGAAATTATTTAAGAGAAACGAAGAACGAATCTTCACGTCAAGAGTCCAGATCAACAATTAAAAAGGATCAAACTTGGTCTACGATGGTATACAGAACTAATTTTTTTGCTCTTTAGTTTATTCCTTCTCTCTCAGTAGAGATTTTGCTTCATATGATTAGCCTTGCAAGACAATTTCCTAAAATATTTTGTATTATTTATTTTTTCTTATTCGCATCACACATACATGTATTGATCATTTGTCTGATCAGAAAGGAAGTTCTAGACATTGGGTTTGTTGGCACAAGTTTGTTCAGATGCTGCAACCATTTTCTCTGTGGTAATCCCAGCATTGCATATGTTGGCTATAGCTCCTAAAATATTTTGTATTATTTATTTTTTCTTATTCGCATCACACATACATGTATTGATCATTTGTCTGATCAAAAAGGAAGTTCTAGACATTGGGTTTGTTGGCACAAGTTTGATCAGATGCTGCAACCATTTTCTCTGTAGTAATCCCAGCATTGCATATGTTGGCTATAGCTCGCGTGTACTTCATTCCGTATGCAGATAACTGTCCACAGTAGTTCTCATAAATATTCAACTGCATGGAAAGAACTCAAAATCAATTATCTCGGAGATAAAACTTGTTGATTTACTTAAAAAAACTGAACAAAGAAGCACAAGCACTTGCGTGTTGCCTGTATCAATTTGATGTATAGAATTACAGGAGATGAACTTACAAAGTTCTTGAAGCAGTCCCAATTATCTACCACAGGTTGCCCCTGTGGCCTAACATTCATTAAAACGTTTGCGCTCTTCTCGTGTCCGAACAAAACCTCCCCAAGTTTCGTTATGCTATAGTCCACGTTTTTCCTATTAGCAATTTCAAGAAGCAGCTGCTTCTGAGCATCCTGTTTCTCTTGAGATCCAGAAGGAGCTCTTTGCAGCTGAAACATATAGAGTTTATAGATATAAACGAAAATTACAGATTGTCAAAAACATACGAAAAGTTCTCTAGCCGGAGAGTTTGGCATGTACTAAACAATACATATGTGTATGCATGAAAATTAAACACATTGTAAGTTTGGAATTCAGAATAAAAGAAGAGCAGAAACCTTTTGCTGAAAGTAGAGGAGCTTCGTGTCACGTTGGTCAACAGCCCTTGAGATCGAGTGTGAAGAGATATCCCTGGTGGAAGTATGGCTACGATTAGAAAGATCTGCACCCATGTAAGCAAAGAGGAACTCCTGTTTATGACTCATATCTCCATACTGCATAACATGCGAATTAGTTGTTCTTCTTCGAACCTGCAATTCAATCGACATGGTCGCATGGTCATATTATTCTAAATTCACAAACATTAGACATTATGATATCCATAAATATTTCATATACGAGAAATTTTCAAAATATTACCCTTTCATATTGATTCTGCAAAGTTTCTTTACGCAGATCACTTATGTCACTGCTCTCAAATGTGAAGATATGGTTCAAAAGTCACCGAAAAAACAAAGTAATTAGTATGCACATTTCAATGAAAATGTATTGAAACTGACAAAGTAATGTACTGTGTTTCATTAGAACATCATTTTCATAAAGAAAGGCACTGCATTACCAATCCTCCATCCAGGAAATGCTATACAAGTCTCCCAAACATGTACCAATCTCGGCAGGAACTGATGCGTCACCGGGACAATATGTTCCATAACTACTCTCTTCTGCATTCGACGCGGTGGTACCATAAATATTCAAATTACTGGAAAGGAGGCCCTCAAACATGCTCCCTGCCTCGCAAGCTTCAATGTAAAATACCTAATTTTTTTTTCACATAAATGCATCAAAACCTCAGAAAATACATGAAAATCATAAAATAAAAAAAAAGAGTTGAAAACTTCAGTAAGACTGTTACTCAAGTGAAAATTCTTACCATGCTTTTGTAACCTTTAGAAGCATTCTTCTTCTTCAGTACACTAATGAGATCTTTCGCATAAACATAATCGCTAGGCATCCCTGAACACAATATACAATTCATATGTAACCCAAAGAACAAAATTACTGAACTTATGGGACTATATAAGATCACTAAATATAATTTTCAAAGTTAATAAAATAAAATAAAAAAACTACTAATTACCAAGTAATCCTACAGAACCATGGTCTGCATAATATATGAAAACATGGTCATTCGGACCGCTACTTAGAACCTTGCCACTTCCTCCGCTGAGAGCACTTTTGTCTCCGAGAATAACAGCATAGAGATTGCGTGCGTTAACATGAGTTCCTGTATAATCCTGCATTAGAAAAAAAATACTTACAGGTAATTAAACAATGTTAAACTAACAAACTAACCAGCTAGAAATTAAAAATCAAAATCAGAACATTAGTTACAACCTTGGGAACTCCTTTATAAACATCAGGTCCGTTTGGCTTGTTGATGATGACACCTTTTCGAGGATTTTCTGAGTTGTACGCGATATCATCGTACATGAAAACGATGATGTTCTCGTCTTTCAATCCTCCTTTTTTAAGTATTTGGTACGCATGACATATGTCAGCCTGCATGGAACGATAAAAGATTAAAAAGTAGGAAGGTTTAATAAAACACCCAAGTACTGTTTACTTTTAACGAAAAACCGTTTTTTTACCTTTAACTGTCACTATTCATTATACCTTTAAAAGTGGCTTTTCGTTAAAAAGAAAGTTTTCAAGCCATTTTCATTAGTTTTCCTTAAAAAGTAACCCTAAACTTTATTACTTGTAACATAATTAACATAACAATTTACTAATAATACTATAATTAATCAAAATTTTGGACAAGCTTAAACCTGGTGCCTATAGTTGTAGAAACCATTTGATCCTGCAACAAGAACTGCCCATCTTTTACCCTTATCAGCAGCGGTACTTGGAGAGCCATTGTTATCTCCATTAATTTCAGGGAAGCACAAGCTTCCATGAATAGCCAAACTCAACAAAGTAAGAGATAGTAAAACCACACAATAACCATGATTAGCCATGATCTGCCGATTATACATGCTCTTTTAACGAAGGAGTCAATTTATAGATGTCTTACGGTTGAAATGAACGGTTGAGATTAAATCTCCCCTACGTGCTCAAGAAGGAAATGCATATCTAAAATCTTCTGAGGAATAGTTGTTTCAAACTTCATCAACCCACTCAACTCTTCATAATCAACTTGGTGATCCTAGACGTACGTGGCACAGCATATCATGGATTAATTCTAACAAATATAATGAAATACTCCAACCATCCATTAAGGACAACGATTTGTCATATGTCAACCTCATGCATAGTGTAAAAGATAATGATAATAGATATTAGTTTATTACATTATAGTTTAATGGTATTTCTCTATATTTTAAATATGGTATTTCTCTATTGGCATGAGATTTGAACATCAAATCTCTCACTTCCAAGTAAAGAGGAATACCACCAGACCGTAGTACAGTGTAGCTAATCAAGTGAATAGTAACCATCTTTAATGAACAGTAATTGCCTATTGCATTTTCACCTCTAAAACTGAATAGTGCAGACAATTCGTATTTAAATATTAGTATTTTTATTTTAAAAAAATAATTCTATTTTTTAATTTCTAACAGGTTTAATTTTAAGTAAAGTGTCAAATTTAATAAATACAAATTACATAAAGTACTAATTTAAATATAAAAAAACAAATAAAAAAGGTTTCAAAATTTCAATTTTTAACCAAAAATCACATAATAACCTTATTTAATGGTTAGGACAAATCCAACAACGAAACAGCCTAACAAGTCGGCCCAAACATTAACCTTCCAATTTTACCCCTGATGGAAATCCTTTGCCCGTTTAATCCCTGTTTTTCGATTCTCTCTGCTGATCTCCCCTTTCTCTATCTCTGCACTGCACATAAACAATTGTCTATTTTCGTTTTCTCCACTCAGTCTCTCTCTTTCTCTCTACTTAATCTCTATTTTCGTTTCCAATTCGATTCGAATTCAACCGTTTTCCGAATAAAAGGGTTGAATTTCTTATAGGTGAGATTTCAACTAAAGAGGTCAATTTCCGACAGATTTGTTGTGGGTTTTCTAATTTTTTTTTTATCTGGTGTTGAATCTGACATTTCTGTGATACGGGTCTGGTATAATTTAGTCTCGGTTTATCTGGGTTTGATGTTAATTGTGGTTTTGAGATTGAATTTCCTATCTCTTATTTGATGTGAACTCATTTTTGGGTATTCTGTTGTTTTATAGTTGCAGCCTCTTCCTTCTTCCTCGGAAAATCAACGCAGTCTCTTCCTTCTTCTTCAACGTAGCTTTTTAGTTGATTTTCCAAGAGGTGCAATACTCTTTTAAATTTGCAATACTCTTTCCAAGCGGTGCAATAGAAACTGCACTCAACTCACCATCAACTTTGGTATTCCAAATTGGTATTGTGCATAATAGAAGTCTGCCATCAGACTTGTGTGGAATGAATTTGTGTTTCCAGTCAACAACTTGAAAGTAATTCCATAAAAAATAATAATAATAATAAACAACTTGGAAGTAACCCCAAAGCTATTTAGGGCTTTAATCTCTTTTATTGTTGAAACTGAACCAAAATAACTTACATTATTTTTAAAATTGAATGAAAATAATTCACACTATTTTTGGAATTATAGCAAAATTACGCTATTTTTGAAATTGAACCAAAATACCACACTGTTTCTGGAACTACAACAAAATAACACACACTATTTCTGAAACTGAACCAAAAGAACTCACACTATTTCTGAAACTATAGCAAAATTCCACACTATTTCTGAAACTGAACCAAAATATCACACTATTTCTAGAACTACAGCAAAATAACGCATACTATTTTTGAAACTAAACTAAAATAACCCACACTATTTCAAAAAGTGAACCAAATAAACACTATTTCTGAAGCCACAACAAAACACCCACACTAAATTTGAAACTGAACCAAAATAACCATACTATTCCTGGAATTGTAGCAAAATAACACACATTATTTCTGAAACTAAACCAAAATAATCCACAATATTTTTGAAAGTACAGCAAAATAACTCATATTATTTCTGGAACTACAACAAAATAACCACACTATTTCAAAAATAAACCAAAATAATCAACACTATTTCTGGAAGTGCACAAAATAAACACTATTTTTAGAAACACAATAAAATAAGAACGAGACTGAACGACAAAAGATGCTCACTTTGCACTCTACAATCATTTCCTATATGTCACTTTGCACTCTGCAATCATTTCTTATAATAGGATGATGAGGAAGAATGGATGGGGACCTAACCAATTACAAAAGATGCTCACTTTGCACTCTGCAATCACTTTGTACTCTGTTCAGTTTAAGAAGTGGTCAGTGTTCAATTTAAGAAATAGTGATAGTACCCGTGTCTAGTTCTAGAAATAGTTAGTGTTCAGTTTACAAAATAGTGATAGTACCAGTATTCAGTTTAAGAAATAGTCAGTGCTCACTTTAAGAAATAATGATATTATCGTGTTTAGTTCTAGAAATAGTTAGTGGTCAGTTTACGAAATAGTGATAGTATTAGTGTTCAGTTTAAGAAATAGTCAATGTTCAATTCTAGAAATAGTATGTGTTTAGTTTAAGAAATAGTGATAGTACCAGTGTTCAATTTACGAAATAGTGATAGTAGCAGTGTTCAGTTTAAGAAAACAGTGATCACTTTAAGAAATAGTGATAGTACCGTGTTTAGTTTTAGAAATAGTTAGTGGTTAGTTTACAAAATAGTGATAGTAGCAGTGTTAGAAATAATTAGTGGTTAGTTTACAAAATAGTGATAGTAGCAGTGTTCAGTTTAAGAAATAGTCAGTGCTCACTTTAAGAAATAGTGATAGTATTGTGGTTAGTTCTAGAAATAGTTAGTGGTCAGTTTACGAAATAGTGATAGTACCAGTGTTTAGTTTAAGAAATAGTCAATGTTCAATTTTAAAAATAGTATGTGTTCAGTTTAAGAAATAATGATAGTACCAGTGTTCAGTTTACGAAATAGTGATAGTACTAGTGTCTAGTTTAAGAAATAGTTAGTGCCTTTTTTAAGAAATAGTGATAGTCAGTGTTCATTTTCATTAAAATTTAGGCTGTTTTTATTAAAAAGAAAAACCTTTGGGCAATCGGTTTGAGTACAATCAAAGAGAAATCCTGGAAGAGCAGCAAGCGGAATAGAACTTAGATGACTAAATGATGGAGCTACTTCATGTGCTGATGACATCTGCAAACAAGTTAACTTAGAGGACTAAATGATGGAGCTACTTCATGTGCTGATGACATCTGCAAACAAGTTCTACCGTTAACATTTATTCCATCTCTTTTTCCACACATATTTTGGATTGATGCCTTTACCTTAAATAAAACAACATCTCCTTTTCCACATTATTTATGAAACTACAGCAAAATTACTCACATTATTTCTAAAACTACAACAAAATTACCCAACGTAACAACCCTCCCTCAGTATCTATAGTAGAAGAAAGAAAAAAGATATGGTGATATGCTGAAAGTTATAATTCATACCTGATTGTGTATACTATTTGCTATAATTGTACAAGAGGTTTATGTCTTTGTGGATAGATATCTCATGGTAGCTTACTGCCATTGTAAAAATATCGAAACAACCCTTTCTAATCGATGGCAAAAGAAACTGCCAACACGTTCTTGTAGGCATTGAGAAACATGTGTGGTGCAGCTGTCGGGGTGAGGTATGAGATGGCCAACGTCAATGAAGTGACCATCGAGACACCAGAAGAAAACTTCTCCATGAGATCATCCTCAGTCAAATCAAGCACCTCTGGGTTGAAGACGGAACCATTGTCATACACCATTTGGACAACAAGACCATATGAGAATGGCCTGATTCCAAGCTTGGCAAGGAGGGCAACCTCAGAAAAGCCAACATTATCTTCTTTCTGGATAAGTTCAACAAGGGTAATGATTTCAATAGTACCTTTGTTAATCTTGGTGGGGATGTTGAGCACCTGAAATGTGAAACATACTAAGTTAGAACTACTAAACCCACAAAAAAGTAATTACCATTTATCGTGAACGATTATTACACACCTGGAAGAAAGAGGTCTGAGATAGGTCAAGACCAGTGTTACCAAAAGGAACCACCACATCAATTGGAGCAACCAAACCAACACGAGCAGGGGCTCTAGCCTATTTAATTCAAAATAAAATACACCTAGAAATTAGATAGATATAGTAAAACACATAAACAAAATGGGACATATTGGAAAACTAACAAAAATTATCATGAGGCAAACTAAACCCATATAAAATATGAAAACTCGATAAATAGTCATCCAAATCGATAAAAGATGCCTCATACTAAGGTATAGAGAAGCAGTAACTCTAGATTACTCACATTCAAAAACAACAGAACCTCCATAATTTTACTCTTGGTATATTAGAGTTGCTTGGAGTCGACGTTGTCGGCGGTGACAATGAGGACCTAGCCATACTCGTCGAGGAGGGAGCAGAGCTTGGAATCGTAGGCGATCTTCTTGTCGGCCTTGGAGGGTTTTCTTCTATTAGGGGTACTTTTGGAAACTTATTTTTCTCTAGGTTGAACCCTGTAATCCAACCCATGTAGAATTTGGAGGCCCCGTCCTTATGGTTAATTTTGAGGTGTTTTTTATTAAAGAAAACTATAGGGTGGTCTTTGGTTAAAATATTCTAGATTCAAGCCCTTTTCATTAAAGCTCTCTTTAAATAAATGCAAAATTACATAAAGCACCAAATTAAATAAATACGAAATTATATAAAGAACTAAATTAAATAAATACAAATTACATACCAAATGGTGTTATTAACTTAAAATTTATAGAAAAAAAAATACAAATTACATATTTATAGAAAAAAAATCTTTTTTTTTTGAATTTTTAATATTTTTAATAACTTAGTTAATCTGGAATGTTGGAATACAAAAATTGAAATCCAACAGTCTTGATTTTGACACGTGACCCAATGGTAACATTTCTGATTTTTTTTAAAGACGAAAAACATGGGCTGTTGTTATAGAAATCAAACGGTCTAGATTGTGCCACGTCAAATGGTAACTGAGTGGGCTGCCACGCGTGCCCCAGCGTCTGAAATGCTGTCGGAGATGCTCTCCCACGCACGCGTGTTGACCAAGTGCTTGGCACAAACTCTTTTAAAACGTGGCTGACGTCACACTGACGTTAGCCTTGCATCACTCCCCCTTCAGGCGCTCGGGCCTTGGACTTCCGCCTGAACTTTACCACGGGCTCCCCCTTAGCCCAATTGCCTAACTGGGCTGGCGTGACTTTAGGGGCAATTGGCTTGCAATTGTTGCCAATCCACAGGGCTATTGCCCATAATGGACTTGATCTTATGTTCAATTCTTCAAAATGACAAGCTTAGTATTACAGTCCAGTAGTATTCATCTTCACTTATAAGTGCACGGCAGGTCATAGGTTTCGACTCCCTTTAATTCGATACCGAACTATGGTTGACTCATTGTATGACTTATTCAAAATTTCAACCCGCAATATCATTGTATACGAAAAATTTGTCTCCACTTATAAGTGAGAGGTTTACATTCGACTTCGTAAATCTGGTGAGTTTAACATCAAAGTATTTTGATTGCCACACTGTATAACATAGCCAAATTTTCCCTTCCTTAATGTTTAATACAAGGTCCTACTTAGATTGATTTGAGCTAATTGCCTAAAAAATTAAGGGCCTGTTTGGTATTCTATTTGAATTTTTTTATCATTTCTCAAAACATTTCTTGAAATTTTTTTTCTTAAAGATTCAAAAACTTGATTGGTTTGCAATTTAAAAATTTTAAATCTCACGACTTTAACTAAATAAAGAGATCTAAAAGGAGGGGATCGCGGGAGAGAGAAAGAGGAGAGATGAGGAAATAAAGTAAGAGATGATTGAAGGAAAGAGAAAGAAGAGAGAGGATCAGATGAGATAGAGAGAAAGAGGAGTGAGAGAAATAACTGAGAGAACAAAGAAAGAGGATTGGAGGAGAGACAAAAAAGGTATAAAAAAAAGAGGAGAGAAAGAAGAAAAGAGAAATAGATTTGGAGTGAGAGGGGAGGAGTAAGAGAAAAGAAATGAGTGAGTTTAAGTTTAAAAACTCTAAAAACTCACTTTTTGTGTTTTTAGGGAATAAACTATAATTTTGAGTTAGTCTTGAGTTCAGTTTTTGAAAATAGTCCTACCAAACAAGTTTTTAAGGCCTAAAACTTGAAAATTGTTTTTGAGTTTATAAAGTTGGATTTAAGTAGAGTACTAAACCGGTCCTAAGATTTTGGGGTTGGATAATTGCCACTACAAATCATCCATACAAGGATCATCCAATAAAATTCTTGGTCATCCAAAAAAGGGGTCATGGTTTTTTACTATGGATCTTCTATTTTCACATTGAATTAGTACCTTTGACTGGGGAATTAAATCATGCAAATTTGGATAAATTTCTTCCATTCAATTGATTACATTGCTGATTATGTACTGGGATTTCTCACAGAATTGCTGTGTGACGCCCATGAAATGATTGTCATTCGATTTCAAATTTTTTTTTAAATGAATACTTGTATCATTACTCAGTATTACGGTCTGCTGGTATTTCTCTGCATGAGATTTAAGCTAATTGGTATCGAAATCTCATAGATAGCGAATTTGTTACCAAATTAGACTGTCAATTATATGACTTAACTGAACACTTCATTCCCCTTACTATAAATATACCATTGTACCAATTTTTTTTTATTGGTATCGAACCAAATTAATGGCTCACATAATTATTTGAACGTTGAACATGTAATGTTTATTTTATTTAACCAACAATTTAGTGGACTTATCTCCGAGGCCATGCGCCACAGTATTTCCATATACATGTAGTCTACCAAAAGGCACCTGCTTTACTTTTCCTTTTTTTTTTTTCTTCATATTATAAATAAAATCTAGTATTATGGGATAGGAAGAGAGGTTTCTAGTAGACTTGACAATTTCTTACAAGATATGTTAACAAGAAATGTAAACGATACAAAAATAACTGGTTTCAGATCGACACGATAAATAATCAGGTCGTTATCGATAACTAATCAAGTCGTTATCGAGTCACATGATAAAACCCGTTAATAAGAAGTCCTTAACAGGTTGACATGAGAGTGACATGCTGGTAACTCGTTTCGACACGTTAAAAAAAAGTTATTTTGATGATTTTAAATTTTAAAACTATGTAAAAAAGCCTACTATAAAACACAGTAGCCATAGAGTTTGTGTGTGTGTGCGTATATACATTGTATATTAAAATATGTATTATTGTATTCTTATTCTATATAAATTTAAAAAATTTAAGTTTTACTTATTTTTATAGGATGCTATAGGCAAGGAGTGGGATTAAAAAAATTATAAAACACATTAAAAAAAATATCAAGTAATTTAGAAATACCAAACACATTAAAAAATATATAATAATTAATTTGCAAGTGTGAAAAATGTGAAAAAAAATATGCAAACGCTTGTGATTGCATCTTCTACGCTTTGAGGATGGGTATATCGTCGTTTGAATTTTTAAAACCATACAAACCCTCATGGAGAGTATTTTTCAGGGAGTTAAAAATAAACCAATATCATTTCCCTATGATTGATGAAAATGAAAGGGTTTTATGGTCAACACTTGCAAGGTTTCCTCAATCTTGAAACACAACTCCTTTCATTTTGCATATCCTTGAATATTTGGTATTTTGTAGTAATCTACTAATGTTTTTTCATTAGACTGTATGTAATACTTAAAAGACAAATGCTGTTTTTATGTTTTGAAGTACTATTTATGTGACAATGTAATATAAATATACACATTTAGTATTCTGTTTTCAATTTTCTCAGGGTCAAATTATGTTTTTACATTTTCATTATTTATTGATTTAAAACATATTTTTCTTAACGGGACGAGTCATATTATCTGATAATATTAATGGGTCAATTTCGGATTGAGTCATATTGCCCGTTTACTTTAACGGGTGTTACACGATACAACCCGTTAATATATCGGATATGTCACAAAAACGACATAAACACGGAAGACACTACACTAATGCCAGGTGTAGTTTCTGAGTGAAACGGTCTTTTTTCCATTGGGAGAAGGTTGGTGCCTCGCATATGACTGTAGTTTCTGGATGCAACGGTCCGTAAAACATGTAATGTATATTTTCTTTAACCAACAATTTAGTAGACTTATCCCCGAGGCCATGCGCCACAGTCTTTCCATATACATGTAGTCTATCAAAAAATTATATGACCTAGTAATTTGTATGGTGTGACATGTTTATACTAGTTTCCCTTTTAGAATAACAGTTGTGCTAGGAAATAAATGCAAACATTTTTTTTTTCCAATACAAGTTATATTTTATTTTATAACTTTGTTATTAATTAGCATGTCATGTATTGTGAAATGCACGTATATTAAAATTTATTGTTAAATGACCTATATACCATAAGAAATGTCTATTTAGACCCATAAGGTTTTAACAATGAAAATAAAGATAATGAATACACTCCATAGCACTTTCAACGTGTATCTCAAATTTCATGAAAGCAAATTGTTGTTGTGGAGGTGGATTTTGGCAGTGAAATACGAGCAGCGGATTTATAAGAAATCAATTTCAGGTGACTGAAATCGAAGAATTCTTAAACTAGAACATATTACTTTTGTTAATTATTTTTTATGCTTTACTTTTCCTTTTTTCTTTATATTATAAATAAAATCTAGTATATATGGGATAGGAAGGGGGGTTTCTAGTAGAATTGACAATTTCTTACATGACTTGTTAACACGACATGTAAACGACACGAAAATAACGGGTTTCGGGTCGACACGATAACTAATTAAGTCGTTATCAAGTCACATGATAAGACCCGTTAATAACAGGTCCTTAACAAGTTTACATGAGAGTGACATGCTGGTAACTCTTTTCGACACGTTAAGAAAAAAGTTATTTTGATGATTTTAATTTTTTAAACTACTTAAAATAACCTACTATAAAACACAATAGCCATAGAGTTTGTGTGTGTGTGTATAAATATATATTGTATATTAAAGTATGTATTATTGTATTCTTATTCTATATAAATTTAAAAAGTTTAAGTTTTACTTATTTTTATAGGATGCTATAGGCAAGGAGTGGGATGAAAAAAAAATTATAAAACACATTAAAATAAAAATATCAAGTAATTTAGAAATACCAAACACATTAAAAAAATATAATAATTAATTTGCAAGTGCGAAAAATGTGAAAAAAATAGGCAAACGCTTGTGATTGCATCTTCTACGCTTTGAGGATGGGTATATCGTTGTTTGTATTTTTAAAACCATACAAACCCTCATGAAAAGTATTTTTCAGGGAGTTAAAAATAAACCAATATCATTTCCCTATGATTGATGAAAATGAAAGGGTTTTATTGTCAACACTTGCAAGGTTTCCTCAGCCTTGAAACGCAACTCCTTTCATTTTTCATATCTTTGAATATTTGGTATTTTGTAGTAATCTACTAATGTTTTTTCATTAGACTCTTATTTTGGGTATGTAATACTTAAAAGACAAATGCTGTTTTTATGTTTTGAAGAACTATTTATGTGACAATGTAATATAAATATACACATTTAGTATTCTGTTTTCAATTTTCTTAGGGTCAAATTATGTTTTTACATTTTCATTATTTATTGATTTAAAACATATTTTCCTTAACGAGTTGGGTCATATTACCTGATAATATTAATGGGTCAATTTTGGATTGGGTCATATTACCCGTTTACTTTAATGGGTGTTACAAGATATAACCCGTTAAGATATCGGATATGTCACAAAAACCACATGAACACGAAAAATACTACACTAATGTCAGGTGTAGTTTCTGGGTGCAATGGTCCTTTCTCCATCGGGAGAGGGTTGGTGCCTCGCATATGACTGTTGACGAAGAGCTAATCTTACCTAATCCGTCTCTACAAAAATTATTAAAAAAAACATTATAAAAAAAAAACATGTAACCCAAATTATTTTTCAAGCTCTCAAAGTCACTATCAGTGTGACAACCCTTCCCTAAAAATTTTGATTTTTATAATTTTAATAAGCGAGTTTACGAAAATGCCCTTCGAGGCACATACTTCGATTGGCGTTGACTGCCTCGTAGTGACACCTAAGATTTGTTTTCTTGGGATAGCCTTGTAGCATTCGTCGCTACGGACGCGTAGGCGCAAACAGATTCAAATTTGGAGCTATAACGAAGAAGTTATTAACGTTTGAAGTTGAGGGCAAAATTGATACTTTTTGAAATTGTTGGAAAGTTCCAGAAAATTTGAGGGCCAAATGGACGGCCCAGATTAAAAGAAATAAAGTTTGTGTGGTGGGGATTAAAAGGAAAGGATAATCAAGAAAAGAAAGGGAGGAATAAGAGGAGGAGAGAGAAAGTAAGTGACCAATTGGAGAGGGAAGTAAGGAGGGAAATGAGGGAAGGTGAGAAGGAGAGGGCAACTGGGTTTCCCCTTGACCCGCGCCCCATTATCAACCCGGTTCCAATTCCGGTGAAATTCACCCATTTTTCCGGCGAATTGAGCCAAACCATCACTCCCAATCACTGTATTGACCTACCCTCTACCTATTCCACACAAAATTTGGGAAGATTTGACTCTTAAAATGGGTGAAACCGCACTAAGGGTGCGGCTGGTGTGTGTATTCAAATCCACCAATCCCGAAAGAATTTCTTCCAATTTCCACCACCAATAGACTCCCTTAGAACCCAGGAGCAAAGCCCAAGCAATGGTTGTGGCATCGGAGCAAGTTTGGAGGTCGAATTGGTGCACACCCAAGCTTAGGGTTCTTGCGGGTTTTGGTGAAATTGGAGGTCTTCGAGGCCAAATTGGACTTTCTCGAAGGCGGTGATCATTTGGGATTATTTGAGATATCTCGAGAGTCGTGCTAGGGGACTGTAGCGTGGACCCCAAGTGAGTGGATCTTCTCTTTCTGATTATATAAATATATGTGATTGATAATTCCATAACTGCTTTTGAATGGAATTAAGAAATTTATATTATATATATATATATATATATATATATATATGTATATATTCATATATTATGAAATACCAAGAGAAGGTTAAGAGTAGATTATACCAAGATATATTCATACGCTATTACCAGTAAATAATTATTGTGAACTACAAATAGCTTGATCCCTGTTTAGGAGACGTAGGCAATCTAACGAGATGTTAGATGAAGCCATATAATAATTAATGCAAAAGCATTGTTTGAGAATTGAGTAATGTGAAGGAAATTGGTAAAAAGGTATGTTTTGGTTTTATGAATTGGTGTTGGCATGTGGACTATAAATCTTTGTACAATGAAATGAGAAATTGTGGTATTACATTTTATAAGTGCTATGTCTTAATTAGTTTATATTTTAGTATGTGATTTAATACAGTTTGCACATCGTGGCACGACGATGTGAAGATCAAGGTAAGTTCAGGTGAGTTTATAGTGTTAGTATGATCGAAGGGTAATTAGTGACGAATGGATTTAAGTAGCATTCATTGTCCTGCACCCCAGTGTTAGTGCTCTGCCCGTGGCCAGGGCCAGCCTTCACGTGATCGTTCACCTCCCGCACCTTACGCTCACCTTGGATTCTAAGGTAGGTGACAGCCTGTCGTACAGACCACTATAGGTGGTTCCGAGTTGTAGGTAACTTGCGATACTTCGCACAGCCTTCACGTGATCGTAGCACTTGAGCGTATTTATTTACACTCAGCCTATCGTACAGACCACTTTAGGTGGTTCCGACTCGTGTGCAGGACCTGATTGATGTTATATGATTGATGAGATGTGGGTGAGTCGTACAGGTCACTATAGGTGACTCCGGCTCACGTGCTAACACCTGATTGATGTTATATGATTGATGAGATGTGGGTGAGTCGTACAGGTCACTATAGGTGACTCTGGCTCACGTGCTAGCACCTGATTGATGAGATACGTGTTAGCACCTGATTGATGTTATATGATTGATGAGATGTGGGTGAGTCGTACAGGTCACTATAGGTGACTCCGGCTCATGTGCTAGCACCTGATTGATGTGATATGATTGATGAGATACGTGTTAGCACCTGATTGATGTTATATGATTGATGAGATATGGATGAGTCGTACAGGTCACTATAGGTGACTCCGGCTCATGTGCTAGCACCTAATTGATGTTATGTGATTGATGAGATATGTGCTAGCCCTTAATCGATGTGGTATGATGGATGAGATATGGATAAGTCGTATAGGTCACTATAGGTGACTACGACTGACGTTCATTTATATTAAGTTATTTCATCCTACTTACATGGTTGTTGCTGAGATACTCGACATGGTATGTTTTGGTTTACCATCCTTCAATATGATTGATATAAACCTAAGTATTAGTATTCTCTGGGTATACTGCTAAAAAGAAAGACATTTTTGAAGTTTATTTTGTCTACTCACATATCTGTTTTGTGTCCTTCCAGGTTATAACTGATAAGGTTCGTATCAACGAGGATTTTTGGAAAGTCTCAAAATTGGTAGCTACTTTTGGGGGTATAATTCTTACCCACCCTACTGTACTTCACTTATGCTCTATCATCACGTGTGAGATGAGTTCGCTCCCGCTCACTAGCACACTATGATATTTAGGCACTATTAGGTTTAAATTTATTCATATTTTCCACACCACTACACTTTATGGCTTCGTCACCTTCCAGGTGTCGGCCAGCACAGTTCGATTCGGAGTTCTAGTGGACATATCTGGGTCGGGGTGTGTCAATCAGTGTCCCATCGTCTATTCTACAACAAAACTCTAACCAATAAAAGTACAAATATATTGATGAGAAAATGTTATTTTTGACGAATAGACCATAAAATTGATATTTCGGGAGGCTTCCTTCACCCATCAATAGTAAGTATATACTTGCTTTTGCTTTCCAATGGTTGGAGAAGAGGCTGTTAGGTTATTTATGTCATGGAAGCTTCATGTGGGGTTTTTTTCTTTCTCTTTTCTCTTAGTGAGAGAAAGGCATCCTTAGGATGGGGTTAATAGCGCAAAACGAAGTATCATCACCGTCTAATTTGAAATCAAGAGACGAATATGATATACAAAAAGTAGTATGAGAAAGAATGTGGAGTATTTAAGATAAATTTTAATTGAAAAAGTAGATGTGGGGTGTAATCAATAATATTTGGGGTGTGAATAAAACAATTCTTGATTTTAAACTAATTTAAAGTTTGGGATGTAAATTCAAACTTAGGTGGGTGCACATGTTGGAGTGAGTCAACATCCAACATGCGCACTTAATACGGTTTAGTGTGATTTTTCTTCATTTGTAAGTGAGAGGTATAAGTTTGATTCTTGTCAAAGACGAATTTGAACCGCATTATTAATAGCCTATTGTGAGGTTAAGCCCACCCCTCCTCCCCCCTTGGTGCAGATAATATGGTTTATTAAAAAAACACATCCAAAACCAAATAGGATTGTGATTTATTTTCCTTTTTTTTTTTGAAAGATTTACTTTTGTACTGCGGTAAGATTTTTTATTTTATTTTTCTATTGTATATAAATTAAAAATTTCTCTTTACTCAACAAGGATTGTATCTCTGTAAATATATGCCTTCATAGAGAGAAGAATGCATAACAGAAAATTTCCCATAAGCACAAACGAGAACATGTGTGCTGTAGCCAATATAGTTACATTCACGTTTACATATGTTACAATTAGGGAACATGTATGCTTTAGCCAATATAGTTACATTGACGTTTACATATGTTACAATTAGGAGTTACTAGAACGTAAACAAGGGATTCCTTATCTATAGAGGTTTACAATTAAGAAAATTGATTACTGTAAACTATATATTGCTAAAACAAAAATTAAGCACAAATTAAGTGGGTTGTCAAACACTCCCCAGAACGATCGATCGAAAAGGACTAGAATTTTAAACAACCAACTTCAAAACGGTGCATGGAGATGTCAGTGGAGAAACCAACAAATTGATCCGGTTATATGTTAAACGGGAAACAACAAACCATGCACGCATGTTAGTCACAGTAAACAGAGAGAGTATAGTGAATGGTTGGATGATGACCAAACCCCACTTGTAGAATGGGAGAAGTAAAGGAACTTAAAAACCGGTGGCCATTCAAAAGAAAGAGCAGAAAAGAGTGAACTTTTCAAAGTTTTGAGGCCTAATTGTGAGACCCCAGAAGAATGCACGCACTCTCCATATGTTATGGTAATCGGCCTCAAGATGCTTTGTGCGAGTATAAAATATCGAATTGAAATCCATGTTGCTGGTACTAATTATAAGGTTGCCACAAAGTAACAAGGTAGAAGTAGGACTGTAGGAGTAACTTCCAACCCATTAAGTAAATGAGAAATCCAAGTTTCAACACACAATTGAGCAAGAGAATGATACTTAGCCTCATAAGAACAGCAAGAAAAGAATCCGTTGTTTTTTAGCACTCCAAGTTATATGGTTGAGACCAAGAAACATACAAAAATAAATAATCAATTGATGAGTGTAGGAACAACTAGTCAATTAGCATAGGAGAAATCAAAATATGACGGAGACCAACAAATAGCGAAATATAGGCATAAAAACAACCAAATCTGAAGAATGAGGAGCACGTATATATAAACTGAAAAAAAAATAAATTTATGATGCAACACTCGATTGGATGAGAAAATTTAAGATTATTAAGGAATTTTAAAATGACGGAATTTTGTTTTTTGAAATTTGTGAATTTTCTTGTTTGGTTAACCTAAAAGAACAATGAAATTTGAATACGGAATTTGTTTTTTTAAACTCTTACTCATAGAAATTTGGAAATGACACATATTTTACATGAAATTTAAACTCAGGAATTGGTAGTCCCAAATTCCAAGTTTTTTTTTACACGCTGAAATTCTAAATTTTTATATGTTTATGAATCCAAACAAAGGAATTAGTGCATGTCAATTTCAAAATTCTGCTTTTGCCAAAATTTCAAGTTCATTTCTCTCATCCAAACATAGTATAAAAGAAGTATCAACTATAACAAAAGTGTGATAGTGAAGAAAGCCAACAAGCTATCTATACCCCATGACATCATAAATGTAACTCTCCCTCAAAGAGGACGGTTAATTGGAGGTATGAAAACGCAAAAAATCACAAAAAAATAAACATTCAGAGATCAAGTAAAGGGACAAAAATTTTCGACGATTATAAACGAAAAAATCACGATTTAACGGTTATTTTAACTCTAATTTTGATGATTTTTTTTACAGCTATACTCCTTGACCCTATATGAATACAATGAATGAATTCAATCTTCAATTTAAAATATTTACACAAGTGGATACCACAAAGTCTTTTTTATACTTAATGAAAGTATAAACAAACTCTAAGTGTTAGTGAATCTATAGTTTTGATGAGATATGAATTCTACGAAACTAATTTCAACGATCTCAACTGTCAAACTTGTTTGTATATGCTTCGAGACCACATCAACAAAAAATCACAAATAACAAACATTTAGTGATCAAGTAACGGGAAAAAACTTTTCGGCAGTTATAAACAAAAAATCACAATTTAACAGTTATTTTAACTCCGATTTTGATGATTTTTTACAGCTACACTCCTTGACCCTATATGAATACAATGAATGAATTCGATCTTCAATTAAAAATATTTACACAAGTAGATACCACAAAATCTTATGTTATACTTAATGAAAGTATAAATAAACTCAGTGTTAGTGAATCTATCGTTTTGATGGGATACGAATTCTACGAAACTAATTTCAACGATCCCAACTGTCAACTTATTTGTATATGCTTCGAGATTACATTAGCAAAAAATCGCAAAAAACAAACATTCAGAGATCAAGTAACGAGACAAAACTTTTCGATGATTATAAATGAAAAATCACGATTTAATGGTTATTTTAACTCTGATTTTGATGATTTTTTTTACAGCTACACTCATTGACCCTATATAAATACAATGAATGAATTTGATCTTCAATTTAAAATATTTACACAAGTGGATACCGCAAAATCTTATGTTATACTTAATGAAAGTATAAATAAACTCTAAGTGTCAGTGAATCTATTGTTTTGACGGGATACGAATTCTACGAAACTAATTTCAACGATCTCAACCATCGAACTTGTTTGTATATGCTTTGAGATCACATCAGCAAAAAATTGCAAAAAACAAACATTTAGCGATCAAGTAACGGGATAAAACTTTTCGACGGTTATAAATGAAAAATCACGATTTAACGGTTATTTTAACTCTGATTTTGATGATTTTTTTTATAGCTACACTCATTGATGCTATATGAATACAATGAATGAATTCGATCTTCAATTTAAAATATTTACACTGGTGGATACCATAAAATCTTATGTTATATGAATAAACTCTTTAAGTGTTGGTGAATCTATATATTAAATTAAATTTTAAAAATTGGTAACCATTGGATTGGCTGAGAATCTGAGATTTAATCCCAGCTGTCCATTATGCATTAGGCTGGACTTCGGAGGTTATCCTCTTCTCTTCTCACTCTCAGACTTCTCTACCGTTGCGTGTGAACTTTCAGCTCTGCATCTCCCTTCGCAACCTTCCTTGCTCTGCCGTGTAGCCTCTCTGTGAACTTCAACTTTGCATCTCTGTTCAAGGTTCGATCTGTATTTTGTATTTTGTAGTGCCTGATTGTGATTGTGTGTAGCGGCTATAGCCTCTCGGTCTCTCTCTGTGAACTTCACAACCTTCCTCCTCACCCTCTTTCAAGCATGAATATCCTCAGATTTATTGTATGTTAGGGGATATTATTTGTACGTAGCGTAACCATCGCAGACTAAACCAATCCACAACCTGATTTTGAGTTAGATAAACCAATCCACAACCCCTGTACCAGAAGAAATCTTCTATCATCTTAATAATAATATTAGCCGTAAAAACTTCTCTATTAGTATTTCCATGGATTGCTGTTGCGTAATTTGGTGTCGGTGTTGTTGTTAGGTATTCATTCTCAGAATTGGGTGCTTGACCGGCGGTGGTGCTGCTTGTGTTTTCGTTTAATGTTCTTTGTTGAGAGTCAAGGTGCTCTGGGTTTTGCCTGGAGCGGCTAAAAGCTTTTGTGACTTGGTTCTCGCTACTCTCGATATAAAATCGTAGTTTCTATTGAATATTTACTTGGCATGGTCTTTTTACTAGTTGGTTTAATGTGGAAATGTTATAGAATGCTTTTGTTCATTGTTTCAGAGCAATTTAAATGGAATGGTTTTACCCCATCTTGATGGCTTGGTCAAAACATAACCATATATATTATTGGATCGAACTCGCTTCGTCCATGGGGATTAGACTTGTTTGGTCAAAACACAACCATATATAATATTGGATAGTAAGAGTCGGTATCAAAACCTGTATTCAAGCTATGCAGCAGCACATATGCTTGAATCAAAGTAGTTAAATGATTACAATTCAACATGGGGGATTAGGTAGCTAGATTAACCTGCACCAAGAGCATGTGTATATAATAAATTAACATAATTTTGTCTAATCACAACGATGCTAGCTCAAGAAGCACCCGATCACACAAATTAATTAATTAGTAGTTTAATTATATGGATATGTGAAATTGAAGTTGAAATGGATATGTGAATTTGAAATAGATTTCAATTTTATTTTTCTTTCTTGAAGGCTTGAAGCAATGGATGCTGTAGAGCAAGATTTTATGAACCTCAGTGATGGAGGGTCAGTGGAAGTTACAATGGGAATACATCCTAATCATGGAAGTGAAAATACAGAAGATACAAATACAAGTCTAGCAAAGAAAAAGGCTAGAGTGATCAAATTAGGTAAGTGAACACTCAGGTCTCCTGTTTGAAAAACTTTCAACAATTGACTACTATTTTTGAAGATGGTAAAAGTTGTGCTCAATTTAAAGATTGTAAGAAACTGGTAATAGATGATAGTCATCATGTGATGGGTAATATGAATAGACATTTGAAAACATGCCCTGGACCGACTAGTGGATTATTGTCGGTGTTTGAATTCTGTTCCCAAAACTTTGATCTTGTGGTATTTCGTAGCTTATTGGTAGAAGCCATCAACAAGCAAAATCTTCCTTTTGAGAAAGGCTTCACAACCTTGAAAACAAAAACTCTTTCATTTTGCATATCCTTACACATTTAATATTTTGTAATAGACTAATAGTGTATGAATGTTTTTTTATTAGGCTCTTATTTTTTAGTGTAGATGTAGTACTTAAATGACAAATGTATTTTAATGTTTTGAAGTAATATTTATGTGACAATGTGTGGTATGTGCAAATTTACGAAAAAAAATATTTTTCTTAACGGGTCGGGTCACTTTACCCAACACGACACGACCCGTTAAGATAACAGGTGTTACACGAAAACGACACGAACACGACAGACACGACCCGTTTGCTAGGCCTAGCATCAACATACAATATAAGAACCGTAATACTAGAAGACTAGCAAAAGATAGAATCCTGATTTATAATACCAGAAGAACCATAATACTAGAAGACTAACAAAAGATAGAATCCTGATTCATAATACCAGAAGACAAGCAAAAGATATAATCCTGATACACTAAAACCAAGCTCAAACAGCTTGCCCAATTCCATAAACAGCTTTGTGCAGTTGTCAATCTCGAGTAAAGTGACATGTGAGCAGAATCAACAAAAGAAATTATTTTCGCACATTTTTTTAGATTCTCAAATTCTCTTGGTATTCAGATTAAATAAATTAAACAGAATTAACGACCACGATTAAATGTGTAAAAAGTTAAAAACAATGTGTGAAAATCACTTCTCATCAACAAATCCCGCAGGTTGAGTGAAAACATTAGTGCCCACATATCCATGAAGAAAAGTATTCTCACATATCAACAAGTCCTTGAGGTTGAGACGTGAAAATCACTTCTCATCAACAAATCCTAGTGAACAGAATCAACAAATCCTTGAGGTTGCCACATATCCAAAAAGAAAACCATTCTTCACATTTAGTTGACGAAGAGGTCAACCACAGGAAATAATAGTGGGCTTGACTCCAAAGCCTAACTGAAAGTCTTGTTAAATCAATTTCGAGGGACATGCTGATAAAATCTCGGATGCCATCATTGAAAAAAAAAAATTGCGTTATCTGGGCTCCTCAATGCTTCCTTCCCAATTCACTTAGTGGCCGATTTAGAAAATTTCATGTTTAATCATTCATATTATAAATTTGTATATAAAAATTATCAATACAAAAACTTAATCAAAGCTAAGGTCATTTTAGAAATAAATAGATGGTTCTTGATCCTTTTACAAAATTCGTCCATCTGTTTTAAAATAGTTCGATGACTAAACTATCTCATATTTTATTTATTTTTTGCACATGTGATCCTTACAAATTACTTTCTAATATGAACGATTCCAATCATAATCATAAAGTTTAGTCGGTCAAACACGTAGTAAATTGAGGAAGAAATCCTTCTTATTCATTGAGGAGTCAAGTTAATAGGTAATACTTAGGAATACTTAGGTATTCACTAGTATTCACTAGTATCACAAAAAAGGTAATATTACGGAGATCAAACTTTTAGACTAAATTTTATAAACCATATGACGTGATTGTGAATGATTAGATTTACTTAAGTATTAATTAACATCTTATATAGTTTACAAATTCATTATAAAAATTTGATCTACTTAACACTACTTGTCGTGAAAATAAGAGAAATTGATAACCTTGTCATACAGGGTACAAGCATGATGAAATCAACTTGACTTTAGAGTTTGAGTGACCACAGATCCATCCAGAACCTATCATTGCATTTTTACATGATATGATAATGATAAGGAGATTAAATATGTAGACTAAATTTTGTAAACTAAATGACATAAAAGTTGATAATTGGATTATTACTTAAGTGTTGATTAACGTGCTTATTTTTTATTAGCGACACATCATTTAGTTTGCAAATTTAGGGCTCATATGGAAGTTATTTAAAATGATTGAAATTGCTTTTGATAGTGTCTTTTTAAAAATCAATTCTTAGTAAAATGCAAGTGAATCTTGAAAATGTACTTGAAGTGCTTCTTGAAAAAAGCACATAACTTATGTTTTTTGCGAGAAACACTTTAAATGCTTTTGGAACCCAAAAACACTTTCACCAAAACCCCTTCAATTATTTTAAAAGCATTTCTAAATGAGCTCTTAGTCTACAAATTTAGTTTAACTAGCATTACTCAAAAAAATTAGACTACCTAACATTCATGAAAATAAGAGAGACTAATAACCGTGTCACCCCCCCCCCCCCCTGTACACCCAAGATGAAATCAACTTGACTTTAGAGTTTGAGTGACCACAGGTCCATCCACACCTAAAGCCAAAGGTTCTCCCATCATTGCATTTTTGCACGATACGGTAATGAGGAGATTAAATATGTAAACTAAATTTTATAAACTAAATGACATGAAAGTTGATGATTAGATTATTACTTAAGTGTTGATCATAATTTTTTTTATTGGTGACATATCTTTTAGCAAATTTAAGGCTCGTTTGGAAGTGCTTTTAAAATGAATGAAATCGCTTTTGATGAGAGTATTTTTTGAACTAATTCTTAGTAAAAGTGCAAGTGAATTCTAAAAAAGTACTTGAAGTGCTTCTTGTAAGAAGCACATAACTGGTGCTTAAGCACTTTAAGTGCTTTTGAAACCTAAAAACACTTTCACCAAAAACCCCTTCAATTATTTTAAACGAGCTCTTAGTCTACAAATTTAGTCTAATTAACATTACTAAAAAAATTAGTCTATCTAGCATTCATAAAAATAAGAAAGACTGATAACCGTGTCACACCCCTGTACACACAAGATGAAATTGATTTTAGTGCTTGAGTGACCACAGGTGCATCCACACTCAAAGCCAAAGGTTCTCCCATCATTGCATTTTTGCACAATACAGTAATGCTAAGGAGATTAAATATGTAGTCTAAATTTTATAAACTAAATGATATGAAATTTGATGATTGAATTATTACTTAAGTGTTGATTAAGTGCTTTTTTTTTAGTGGTACATCATTTAGTTTGCAAATTTAGAATTCTTTTGGAAGTGCTTTTAAAATGACTGAAATCACTTTTGAAGAGAGTTTTTTTTTTTTTTTAAAAAAAAAAAAAACCAATTCTTAGTAAAAGTGCAAGTGAATCTTGAAAAAGTATTTGAAGTGCTTCATGCAAGAAGCACATAACTGGTGCTTCCTGTAAGAAACACATAACTGATGCTTCTTGTAGAAAAACACTTTAAATGCTTTTGAAACCTAAAAGCACTTTCACCAATAACCCGTTCAATTATTTTAAAAACACTTCTAAATGAGCTCTTAGTCTACAAATTTAATCTAACTAGTATTACTCAAAAGATTAATCTACCTAAAATTATTCATCATGAAAATAAGAGAGAGATTATAATCGTGTCACACCATTGCACGCGCAAGATGAAATCAACTTGATGTTAGTGTTTGAGCGACCACGAGTAAATCCACATCCGAAGCCAAAGGTTCTCCCATCATTGCTTTTTTGCACGATACGGTTTTCCAAAAATGTCCATCGAGGATATTCCCCCAATCAACAACATTTGGTCCCCCCAAATCCCTACCAGCAAACCGGCGCGTGCCTGTTAAATGCAAATCAAAATCTCCCAGGATGGAACTGGCAAAATTCGGTAACCAGTCTTATAAGATCTTGCTTGTGAAGAAAATAGACCAGCCACCACCAGGAGAGTTTGAGATTGACTGAGTTTGTGAGACTTTGAGGGTTTGGTGATTATTCAGCGGTTGGATATATGGCTGGAGTTGGAATTGGAGTTAGAGTTGCAGAAAGAGAAGGTGTTACCTTGCAGGAGCTGAAGAAAAAAATGTCTGTTTTCAAGGGAGAGGGACTGGGATCAGTTTCATAGCCCTAGAAATCTGCTTTTGGCTCTGGTCAACTTCGAAACCCTAATATTAGTTTAGTACCCATTTGTGAAATCTTAGTAAAACTTGCTTACAACCATTGTTTCTACTTCTATGATTGTTTGTCCACATACCCATTATCTATTATTCTCGTATTTTTTATTGAGTAATGTTAGTGAGTTTAAATTTATAGATAAAATTTTGTAAACTAATGACGTGGGAGTTGATGATTGAATTATTACTTAAGCGTTGATAAACTTGCGCATTCCTGTTAGTGACACATCATTTAATTTGTAAATTTTGTTTGTAAATTTTGTGACACACCCCGACCCATAATGTACACTTGGACTCCCAATCGAGTTGTGCTGGCCGACACTTGGAAGGTAATGAAGCCCTACACTACTACAAAATGGCATATCAGTGGCGCTATAAAAGCGACATAAAAAACCACTTAATGTCGGATTTTTGGTAAAAATCCGACATTAAATCGTGCAATGTCGCATAGCGCAACCGACGCCAATACTACCGTCACTAAAGGGTATTGGCGTCGCTTATTCACCTTAATCCGCCACTAAGAATGAAAGTATTATAAAATAAAAAAAGAACAACAGCGTCGCTTAAAAGCGACATAGGGTCTTACGTCGCTTAAAAGCGACATCACTACTGACAGAGACGTCGGTTTAAACCGACATTACCTAATAAATAAATAATTAAATTATCATACTTAGTGTCGCTTTAAAGCGACACTACTTTAGTTAAATAAATAAAATACTCAAACTAACGTCGCTTATAAGCGACACTAGACCTATTAAAAATAAAAAATTTACTAATCTTCATGTCAGTGAAGTACAAGAAAATAATTAAAATATCATACTTAGTGTCGCTTTAAAGCGACACTACTTTAGTTAAATAAATAAAATACTCAAACTAACGTCGCTTATAAGCAACACTAGACCTATTAAAAATAAAAAAATAGTTAAATAAATAAAATACTCAAACTAACGTCGCTTATAAGCGACACTAGACCTATTAAAAATAAAAAATTTACTAATCTTCATGTCAGTGAAGTACAAGAAAATAATTAAAATATCATACTTAGTGTCGCTTTAAACCGACACTACTTTCTGTATATTTTTTTCCATCTTCATTCCATTCGTGCAATCACCGAAGCTCCAAAGTTTCTAACTTTCTGTATATTTTTTTTCGTTCTTCTCCGCCCAAAAAACCCTTTTCTTCTTCTTCTTCTTCTTCTTCTTCTTCTTCTTCTTCTGCATTAGTTTCCAGCGGATTTACAGATAAGAAGAGAAATGAGTCTGAGGAGTAGGAAAGTCGGGTACTTGAGATAATTGGGAATGAAGGAAGAGTATTGAAGGAAACACTCTCAGAAACAGTAAACAATATTTCTGAAAATTGTATACCTCCAGCAGGAAGACGTCAAAGTTGTAGATGTCGCCAGCCTCTTGCTCTTCAAGCTCCTCATCGACCTCGCCTCCTCCTGCAAACAAAAAAGATTCAATCTTTCCTTATTTTTTCAGAAAACAAAATCTGAGACTGAGATTTATCGAAATGTTGAAAAGTGGAGGGAGGGTTGTGCTTAACGAACGAGGAGGAAAAACTGAAAAAGGAGGAAGAAATGGACACACGGATGAAATGGGGAAGGAGAAGAAGAAAGACTGAAATTGGGGGAAAATGAAAGCACAAATGAAATGGGAAAGAAGGGAGTTTAAATATGCATACTTACAGTTCAAATTTTGGGAAATTTCCCACCCAAATTTTGGGAAATTTCCCACCTAATATTTCAAGATATCCATCCATTTCCCGCCTAATGTTTAACCCAAAGAAAAAAAAATAACCAGCTATTTTTTTGTGTTATCTAATATAACATTTTATAATTTTAATAAATAAAATTTAACTTGAATAAAATACGTAATAAAAAAGATAAATATAATTTGATTATAAAATATCATCACATGCTAATTGAAACATAGTCTAATTTTATTATATAATATCTCATCACATGCTAATATCCACGTTGTAAGGAAATTTTCATTGTCAAGTATCCAATCTTGAAGCATATAGTTTTATAAAATTTAATATATATATATATATATATATATATATTAAATTTTATAAAACTATAATAATTATTAATTATTAATTAATAATATGCATGAATCGATGAGCAATGCATGATGCATCCAATATTCCAATCCAAGTCCAACCATCGAACAGACAATCCATTCATCTTGATTCCATTTAAACTTTAAAGTGCCGCCCTTTTTGAAGAAAAAGGGAGGGAAAATGAAAATGATAAAATAAGTTGAAAATAAAATAAAAAAGAGAGGGAATTAGGAAAAAATGGGTAGGCTACCGGAGGGAAAAGTGAAAATTATAAGAAAAGTTGAAAAGAAAACAAAAAAGAGAGGGAAAAATGAAAATTAATAAAAGTGGTGAGAAATTTTTTTTTTTTAAGTTATTAACTTTTTATCACACATATAATATCCCACTATTTTTATAATGATTAACACGTGTTAATTTAATTATAGGTACGAAATAAATGGATTTAAAATATTATGTGGATACCACAAAATATTATGGTATACTTAATGAAAGTATAAATAAACTCTAAGTGTTAGTGAATCTATCGTTTTAATGAGATACGAATTCTCCAAAACTAATTTCAACGATCGCAACCGTCAAACTTGTATGTATATGCTTCGAGATCACATCAGCAAAAAATCACAAAAAAACAAAGATTCAGAGATCAAGTAATGGGACAAAGCTTTTCGACGGTTATAAACGAAAAATCACGATTTAACGGTTATTTTAACTCCGATTTTGATGATTTTTTTACAGCTACAGTCCTTGACCCTATACAAATACAATGAATGAATTCGATCTTCAATTTAAAATATTTATACAAGTGGATACCACAAAATATTATGTTATACTTAATGAAAGCATAAATAAACTCCAAGTGTTAGTGAATCTATCGTTTTAATGAGATACGAATTCTCCAAAACTAATTTCAATGATCGCAACCGTCAAACTTGTATGTATATGCTTCGAGATCACATCAGCAAAAAATCACAAAAAACAAACATTCAGAGATCAAGTAACGGGACAAACCTTTTCGACGGTTATAAACGAAAAATCACGATTTAACGGTTATTTTAACTCCAATTTTGATGATTTTTTACAGCTACACTCCTTGACCCTATATGAATACAACAAATAAATTCGATCTTCAATTTAAAATATTTATACAAGTGGATACCACAAAATCTTATGTTATACTTAATGAAAGTATAAATAAACTCCAAGTGTTAATGAATCTAACGTTTTAATGAGATACGAATTCTCCAAAACTAATTTCAACGATCATAACCGTCAAACTTGTATGTATATGCTTCGAGATCATATCAGCAAAAAATCACAAAAAACAAAGATTCAGAGATCAAGTAATGGGACAAAGCTTTTCGACGGTTATAAACGAAAAATCACGATTTAACGGTTATTTTAACTCCGATTTTGATGATTTTTTACAGCTACACTCCTTGACCATGTACGAATACAATGAATGAATTCGATCTTCAATTTAAAATATTTATACAAGTGGATACCACAAAATCTTATGTTATACTTAATGAAAGTATAAATAAACTCTCAAGTGTTAGTGAATCTATCGTTTTAATGAGATACAAATTCTCCAAAACTAATTTCAACGATCACAACTGTCAAACTTGTATGTATATGCTTCGAGATCACATCAACAAAAAATCACAAAAAACAAACATTTAGAGATCAAGTAACGGGACAAACCTTTTCGACGGTTATAAACGAAAAATCACGATTTAACGGTTATTTTAACTCCGATTTTGATGATTTTTTACAGCTACACTCCTTGACCCTATATGAATACAATGAATGAATTCGATCTTCAATTTAAAATATTTATACAAGTGGATACCACAAAATCTTATGTTATACTTAATGAAAGTATAAATAAACACCTATTAGAATTTTCAATTTCTATATTTCAACCCTCGAACTTTATCACGATTGCAATCTTTTAATTTTCAACACCTATTATAGTAAAAACAAATTAAAATAATAACAAAAAGTTATCAAAATTATGCTCATCTAATCCATTCTAGTAAATAACAACCAAAAGTTATCAAAATAACAACAAATTAAAATAACAATTAGAGTGCAAAACAAATTAACTTAACATAATATATTATTATATTACTAAATATTATAAGTTAACATAATATATTCTTATATTACTAAATATTATAGGTTTATGTTATATTTAATATGTCAATTTCACATAAATACTTATAAATACTATTTATTTCCATTTTTTCATAGCAATTCAAGTCACAAAATTAAGTAATTCGACTAAATAATTATTAATTTAACAAAAATAGCAGAAATTTATCTAAATACTTAAATTAGAACTTTTAAATAAATAAACTCGTTATTATACAATTTAAAGAATAAAAACATTAAAAAGTATTTAAAAACATTAAAAAGTATTCTTACGTCGGTTTAAAAGCGACGCTAGTATTTAAAAATATTAAAAATTACTTTTACGTCGGTTTAATAGCGACACTAGGATGTAAAAACATTAAAAATTATGCTTCTGTCGGTTTAAAAGCGACACTACGATTTAAAAACATTAAACATTATGCTTACGTCGGTTTAAAAGCGACACTAGTATTTAAAAACATTAAAAATTATGCTTACGTCGGTTCAAAAGCGACACTAGTATTTTAGTGACGCTTATAAGCGACAGGAAAACCGACGTTATATTCAATTAGTGTCGCAACAGTCTAATCCGCCACTATATAAGATTAAACCGACACTACCCACTGACACTATAAACTCCTTTTGTAGTAGTGCTAAAGTGCAGTGTAGTGGAAAAATAATGTGAATAAATTTAAGCCTAAAAGTGCCTAATCAAAAGAGTGCGTGAGTGAGAAGGATTGAACCCTTTTCACTAAACGGATGTCAAATATAGAATCGGGGCTTCAAAATTAGCCTAAGATGGTTAGGGAGGGTCTCGGCCCACGCGTTATAGCACGGGCTCCATGTGAGTGGGTAGTTTATTTTATACCTATACATATTTATAGTTAATGCGTATTTACTTCATTTTACGCATATATTGCCAAGTATTTGATATTGTGATATGAAATGTGATAAATGCTGTTATATGGTTGGATATTATTGTCATGACATTCATACATATGTGTATATGCTCACCTTGCTGCACCCCGATGTTGGTACTCCGCCCAGGGCCAGGGCTAGTCTTTCACGTGTATGTTCACATTTGCACCGTTCGCTCACTTTGGATCTAAGTTTAGGTGCCAGTCTTGTCGTACAGATTGCATTAGGCAATTCCGACTTGTATGTGACCGTACCTTGGCACCAATCTTCACGTTATTGTAGTACTAGAGCGCATTATTACACCCAGTCTTGTCGTACAGGTTACTTTAGGCAACTCCGACTCGTGTGCTAGCTTAGATGATAAGCAAACTGTTTATGATTGATTATCACGTGATTATATTACTATGGCATTTGATATATCATGACTTGGCATATTTCTGGTTATATTGCTATTGTATTATTGTTTACATACTTACGTAGTATGTTTTAAGGACTGTTTTACGGTAAAGGGTTAGTATGTTCGAAAATAAATGTTTTCTTACAAGCGTTGTTTTGTTGACCCACTCAACTTTTTTTTCTCCCCTCCAGGTTTAGTAGCTATGCTTATGTGTATACGAGGATTCTGGCAAACCTCAGGAGATGGTTACCTTCAGTGGTATAACCCTCCTCCTATTTATTATACTGTCTTATGTTCTGATATCACATGTGAAAATGGTTCAATCCCGTCACCCGCGCACTCTTTTGATTAGGCACTTTTAGGTTTAAATTTATTCACATTATTTTTCCACTACACTACACCTTATGACTTTGTCACCTTTCAGGTGTCGGCCAACATAACTCAATTCGGAGTCCAAGTGGACATTCCGGGTTGGAATGTGTCATTTTGTCTCCATAACATTCTCCATTTTTATTAGGTTTTTTTTAATCCAAAGTGCTCTCTGACATTGCATAATGATAATGAAACCCTGATTTTTTCTGTTGTAAATTATTTTGGTCATTCTATAAAAAAAATCTTATTAAATTGTCATGTGAACGACATTTGACCACCATTTAAGAGTATTTTTGTCAAACCTTTTTATTATTGTTACTGATTTTTACTTTGGGTGGGGATTTTTTGTTTCATTCTTGACATAGATACAAAATCTCTCTTGGTAATATTGGACATGAGTATTATGCAATTGTTTGAGTTTGAAAATATAATACTAAATTAATCAATGAAATAGTAAGATCCAGTTTCTATTCTCCAACTATACAGGAAATGATATGAAAAGCAAATGTAGAAAGTTTCAATTATCTTCTTGGATTTTATAATTCTGGGTTTTGATTGTTGAGTTTATATTTTCTATGTTTGGTTCCCATCAATGAATTGTAAGTGCAGAAATGGAAGAACCAAAAGGGAAAAAGAAGAAAGAAGATGTATACAACTGATTGAATAGCTTGTCTATCACTGTTTGTGTTTTATCATTGTTCTTTTTCATATGTGAACTCAACCACAAGAAGGGAAGAAGACCCCAAATAGAGTTGGATCAAAAAGTTATAGTAAATATAAAGATAAATGTACTGGTTATCCAATATTAATTTTAGAACTCCAAGTATGCATCTTGGTAAATGAGTGCCTATATTTGAGAGAAACTTATCTACACCTCAGTACATCGTTGTGCATTAAGACAATAACGAGATGCCTTGTGGAACATTTAAAACACACGGCATCATGTTATTCATTCAAGATTAGACTGTGATCCAGGTGTCGATAAGTCAATCTCAGTCTGTAGATTCTACACACAGTTAAAGACCCCACTTTGATGTGACTACTCATGAGATTCTAAGCATTATAACTTGGTCAGAGATACCCTATTTTCCTTTCCCAATTTGGTGTATAATGTGCATTCAGGTGGGAGAAGTGGGAGAGCTATCAGAGATATTTCAGTGGAAAGGAGAGGTTCCAAGAGGACTGCCATACTGGAAAGAGGAAGAGAAGCAGCACCTGGGGGAAGAGCTATCAGATGTGTTGCTCTACCTGGTTAGGCTCTCTGACATTTGTGGCATTGATCTTGGTAAGGCCGCACCACGAAAGCTGGAGCTCAATGCCATCAAATACCAATTCAAGCTTTGCAAGGGCTCCTCCAAAAAGTACACGCAGCTCAATGCAGAAAATAATACTACTACGTATTGCAGTGATCATGGAGTGTCAGGCACCAAAAATAGTAGTTGTGAACGGTGATATGTACAAATAGAGACAGTTACAATTTTTTTAACAAATGTAGAGCTAGGAGATGCTTAACAGACGAGTTGAAGTCACCTTAATTGTATGCTTAACCCGTCTAGTTCTGCTTTTGATTAGGAGTTTGTAATCTGGTTCAGAATCCCCTCTTATGTTTTGTATTTAACGATTGTGTAGCCTTTATTATTGTATTTTGGTTTTGTAAAAAGAATAGTTCTGAAGTTTGTCTATTTCTAGCCCTTTAAAAGAATAGTTCTGAAGTTTGTCTATTTCTAGCCCTTTAAGCTACAGTGTTCATGGTTTTTGCATGTTACAGTGTGATGGGTTATGGGGGCATAAAAATGCTTGGGCTCAGTATTGTTTTCGGTGTTTTAATTGTTAAATCTTAATTTTTATATTATTAAATAAAGATTTAACAATTAAAACACTTAGAGTATCTAGCATCTGATAAAGTTTAAGGAGATATGTTAATGGGTTATGGGGGTTTAAAAATGCCTGAGTTACTGTTTTTAGTGTTTTAATCGTTAGATCTTAATTTTGTATTTTTAAATAAAAATCTTATAGTTAAAATACCTAAATTAACGAGCATCTGATAAAGTTAATTGCATAGGCGCTAGGGCATAGCAGGGTGTGGGTTTTGATGGAGCCGAATATTTAGGGTGGGGAGGCACTGTCTTGTATTCTGTGCCTGGTATTATATCAGATATTTGGTTACTGTGCCCTTGTGGTTGGGAACATGGCATTGCTGGCTTTCAGCGGGACACTGAATTTGTGTTATATTATGGTCAAGATTGATTAAGTTTAGCCTTAATAGGTTTGTTTTTTAAAATTTTGTCATTGATAGGTTTTGGTTTTATATTATTCACTGCTTTTTGGACCGTCCACAATGTCCTACGTCATCTTGGCCTATCGGGTCACAACTTCTTCCACCTAGGAAAGGATTGCATACACCCGTGGACTGTCGCTTTACTGTCTCAGATCAATAATACAAAGTTTTGTGTAAGTTTCATCAATCTGTATCTCCATTTTATGGGAAATATTGCATAAATGATACACGAAATGATTTACTAGTGAGAACTGTAGAATTTTTCAGGTCGACGAGCTGAGGGTCCACTCCAACAACACTGATATTGTCCTCATTTTACCACCTGCCCAATCTGTCAAGTGTGAAATTTTATCACAAAAGCTCTCGGTATTAGTTAAAGTAGGGTAAACATATTTAAACCCACCCTTGTTGACTTCCCCCACTGATGTGGGACTGCCAACACGCCCCCTCACGTGTAACCACATTTTTTTAGTGGTTCACACGTAGAGATCCACACATTGGCAATTGAAACTCAAAGGCCGGCTCCAACAGAGTTCAAACTTGTTTTCAATCTTTTTCAAGAAGTGTCTCTTAAGAACTCAGAGACCAACTCTATGTTAAGAGTTCAAACTTGTTTCCAAACCCACAACTTGCACCGACCCGTAATCGTGGGCTTTAATACCATGAAGAAAGTTGGGGTTCCACCAGAAAACCAGTTGGTATATGGAGAGTAGCCCAACCTCTTATAAGCTCATGTAAGGTCTCTCCTCCCATCAATGTGAGATTCATTCTCAACACGCCCTCTCACATGTGGAGAATTTTTAAGCCTAACACGTGGACAATACAACGGGGTGACGTGGAGTGCGTGAGGCAGTTTGGCTTCAATGTGGGACAACCTGCTCTTATACCATGAAGAAGGTTGGGGTTCCACCATGAAGAAAGTTGGAGTGATCCACTAATTGGGTCCCATGTGAGGGGGTGTGTTGAATCCCACATTGGCCATATAAAAAGAAAAGTAATAGTTTAAATATCCTAAACACACTAACAAATACCGAGGCATTTTGTAATAAAACCCCACAACTGACGGATTGTGCAAGTAATAATTACCAAGTTGGGGACAGTATCAGTGTTGTTGGAAGTGGGCCTTCGGCTCGTCTCTCTGATAATTTTACACGGTATCAGAGCCAGGGACGGGTCGTACTGCCACGTGATTGGGTGGGTCCGCTTTGGCCCCACACGATGGGTGAGTCCCGACATGGCTCCACGTAGGCCAAAGATGCCACGTGAATAGGTAGGTCACCGTTTGGCCCCACGTGATGGGTGAGCCTTGACTTGGCTCCATGTGGTTGCCGATGTGTGGATCTCCACGTGTGACCCACAAAATGTGAATCTTCACATCTGCCCGTCGACTTAAAAAATTCTACAAGAACTATTAACATTATTGTGTGTATTATGTCATTAAATATGTCAAATGATTGAAGGAAAAAAAAAACCTAAAACGAAAATAGGGGTGTCAAATGGCCAAACAATTATTGATTTGGTTGTGTTTCGGGTGAAAGAACTCCAAGAATTATTAAGACTATGTTTGGGTGAAACCAAGTCCCACTGAATTGATGTCAAGTAAGTAAGAAGGATAATAACAAAATGTTAGATATGACAGATTATAAATGCACCATAGATGAGATACCTTTAAACTTTCAATGTACAGATGTATCTTCACTGTATCGCTTTGTATAGTATATAAATGCTAAGGGGACTTTTTTACAATGGGACTCTCCATGGCTCTCTGCCACTTTACAATTTAACGTCAATTTCTATGCTAACATTATAAAGTATTGTATAAAACACATGGTAAAAAGTCTGTGGAGAGTCTCCTTAGCATTTTTAAGCATATACTACACACTATAGGCCTTCGATAAATTATCGAGGCATAACCCAGCAAAATTACGTCTTTTCTATTTGATTTATGCCCTGCTTCTTATTCTTTTATGCACCATATGAACATTACAAAGACATAGAAGATAAATACGTAAATGGTACTGCACAATTACGGTTACTATAATATTTTTTATTTCGCACGGATGTTCGTTCAGAACCCTGGGATTTTTTTTTTTGCACAACACATCAAAATTATGTCTCTTCTATTTGATTTATGCCCTGCTTCTTTTATATTCTTTTATGCACCATATGAGCATTACAAAGGCATAGAAGAGAGATATGTAAATGATACTTCACAACTACTGTTACTATAATATTTTCGATTCTGCAAGGACTTTTGTTGAGGATCGTGGGATTTTTTTTTTCTTTTCAGAAAACCTCAACAGTACGAGGAAGTTTTTTTTATTAATATCGCAAAAAAAAAGGTACACCTAGTCAAAGAGAACATAAACCTAACACCTCATAATACAAAGAAAAAGGATAAAAAAAGTACATAACAAGGAGGGATATATATATATATATATATATATATATATATATATATATATATATATATATATTTTTTGGAAAACCTAGACGGTACGAAGGGATAAAAATACATGAAAAGAAAGGGAGACATAAACATTACCCTTCTAGAAACAAAAACAACAAAGATACATGGAAAAGAATGGGGAACATGAAACGTAACTCCTCTAAAGTCGAACCTAAAGGTCTAAACATGCAAACCAAAACAAGGAACATCACAAGGTTAAGAAAAAATAAAACAAGAAAGTGAGACAAACATGTATGCCAAGGTGCACATTAATTTAAGAAGTAGAAATCAGGAAAGCCAACATAGTCTGAAAAGAAGGGGAGATTTGATATGTTTTATTGAGCATCTTTGTGTCTCCAATTTGTTGAGACTGTTAATTAATGATATCGATCCTCTGCTACATAAGTAATTATTCCCTCTTTAATGAGTAATACTATTCATATCATATTTTTATACCACATTCCGTGGCATATGATGTGGACAACCACAACATTTGAAAAATTTGCAAAACCCAAGGAAAAAAGGAGAAAGGCTCCTTATATACTACAATCATCATTTAATTAACTAGTTTTTCTTAATTATTAGTTTATTAAATAATGAACTAAATTTGAAAATCTGATTAATTCAAATGATGTGGCTGTCCACATCAAATGCCACCTAAAGTGGTATGAAAATGTAGTACAAAAATATGGTATGAATATCATTATTCCTCTTTAATTAGTTTAATCTTAATTCACTATTTTCTTCGATTCGAAGATTCTCCAAAGAGCATTTAAATTTGAGCTTCACTTTCATAATGGTTGATTTGTTGCTTACTCGTATCTTTTATTTTCTTTCAGCTTTATTGTTCTTCTATCTATTATTCAAGCTGGGAGATCTTCCAATGCATTGGAAAAGCCTATGTAAAATGTGTTGGGCTGCATGTGACACGTATGGGTTTGCATTGGGAGATATTACTTGTTTCTTGTGGTACAAGCTAAGGAACACTAGGCGGACAGGCCGACTGCGTTGCCTCACCGCCATCGCCGCCGCAGCCAATTTTCAGACATAGAACAAGGCTTCAGTTCGAGGAAAGAAAATGACATGTGGGATAACTATCATAACTTAAACGTCAGTCGAAAGCGGAAGTTAGTCACCAGGAGAAGAAAGGATAAGCTGCAGAGCTCTATTTACCCTTCAAGTAGGCATGTTACTCGTAGCCATCGCCATGTAAGGTTAAAGTCCAGGGGAAGATCTGTTCGGGTTGTGGGCAGGTCTCGAATGGTGAGAAGCTCTAGACGTCTTCAATTATGCAAGGTGAGAAATATTAGAAGGCAAGCCAGAGACCAAATCCAGCACAGGTTTTCTCCTTTTCATGGAAAAAACGAAACTACTAGCATGCCAAACTTGAAATTATTTAAGAGAAACGGAGGATGAATCTTCACGTCAAGAGTCTAGATCAATGATTAAAAAGGATCAAACTTGGTCTAGGATGGTATACATAACTAATTTTTTCGCTCCATATTTTAATTCTTTTCTCTCAGTAGAGATTTTGCTTCCCTAGCCTTGCAAGACCATTTCCGAAAATATTTTGTATTATTTCGGCTTTCTTATTTGTATCATGATAGTGTTTTGTAAAGATGGTATTTTGTATGATAGTTTTGGAAAAATGGTGATGATTGCACAGAATTTAAGAAGGGAATGTCAGTTATTGGAGACTTTACTGCGGCAGCTCATAGCACACATATATTTCATTGATAGGGTTTTGGGATTGCACAGTCAGCCCTTATCTCCATTGGAGCTAGCTGACAAAATGCCCACCAACCTGTTCGTACAAAGCTAATCTTAGCCCTTTATTGGAGCTTTTAATCTAAGTCTTACACTTGTAAAAAACTATCACTTAACTTCAACTAGCCCGTTACATTTCAAAAGAAAATAGCCGTTGGCTTTCTTAGTCTTGCTGCTGCAATTACTTCAAGATCAACTCCAGAAATGGTTTAGCATCCAACACATCACACATACATGTATTAATCATTTATCTGATCAGAAAGGAAGTTCTAGACGTTGGGTTTGTTGGCACAAGTTTGATCAGATGCTGCAACCATTTTCTCAGTGGTAATCCCAGCATTGCATATGTTGGCTATAGCTCGCGTGTACTTCATTCCATATGCAGATAAATGTCCACAGTACTTCTCATAAATATTCAACTGCATGGAAAGAACTCAAAATCAATTATCTGAGAGTTAAAACTTGTCGATATCTTAAAAAAACTGAACAAAGAAGCATAAGCGCTTGTGTGTCGTCTGTATTGATTTGATGTATAGAATTACAGGAGATGAACTTACAAAGTTCTTGAAGCAGTCCCAATTATCTACCACAGGTTGCCCCTGTGGCCTAACATTCATTAAAACGTTTGAACTCTTCTCGTGTCCGAACAAAACCTCCCCTAGTTTCGTTACGCTATAGTCCACGCTTTTCCTATTAGCAATTTCAAGCAGCAGCTGCTTCTGAGCACCCTGTTTCTCTTGAGATCCAGTAGGAGCTCTTTGCAGCTGAAACATATAGAACGAGAAGTACAAATTGTCACAAACGTACGAAAAGTTCTCCAGCCGGAGAGTTTGGCATGTACTAATCAATACATATATTTGTATACATGAAAATTAAACACATTATAAGTTTGGAATTCAGAATAAAAGAAGAGCAGAAACCTTTTGCTGAAAGTAGAGGAGCTTCGTGTCACGTTGGTTAACAGCCCTTGAGATTGAGGGTGAAGAGATGTCAGTGGTCGAAGTATGGCTACGATTAGAAAGATCTGCACCCATGTAAGCAAAGAGGAACTCCTTTTTATGACTCATATCTCCGTACTGCATAACATGCGAATTTGTTGTTCTTCTTCGAACCTGTAATTCAATCAACACAGTCACATGGTCATATTATTCTAAATTCACAAACATTAGACAATATGATATCCATAAATATTTTATATACGAGAAATTTTCAAAATATTACCCTTTCATATTGATTCTCCAAAGTTTCTTTACGCAGATCACTTATGTCACTGCTCTCAAATGTGAAAATATGGTCCAAAAGTCACCGAAACAACAAAGTAATTAGTATGCACGTTTCATCGAAAATGTATTTGAAACTGACAAAGTAATGTACTCTGTTTCATTAGAACAGCATTTTCATAAAGAAAGGCACTGCATTACCAATCCTCCATCCAGGAAATGCTATACAAGTCTCCCAAACATGTATCAAACTCGGCAGGAACTGATGCATCACCGGGACAATATGTTCCATAACTACTCTCTTCTGCATTCGATGCAGTGGTAGCATAAATATTCAAATTACTTGAAAGGAGGCCCTCAAACATGCTCCCTGCCTCGCAAGCTTCAATGTAAAGTACCTATTTTTTTTTTCACATAAATGCATCAAAACCTCAGAAAATACATGAAAATCATAAAATAAAAAAGAGTTGAAAACATCAGTAAGACTCTTACTCAAGTGAAAATTCTTACCATGCTTTTGTAACCTTTAGATGCATTCTTCTTCTTCAGTACACTTATGAGATCTTTCGCATAAACACGATCACTAGGCATCTCTGAACACAATATACCGTTCATATGTAACCCGAAGAACAAAATTTACTGAATTTATGGCACTATATGATCACAAAATATATATATTCGAAGTTAAAAAAATAAAAAACTACTAATTACCAAGTAATCCTACAGAACCATGGTCTGCATAATATATGAAAACATGGTCATTCGGACCGCTACTTAGAACCTTTCCACTTCCTCCGGTGAGAGCACTTTTGTCTCCGAGAATAACAGCATAGAGATTGCGTGCGTTAACATGAGTTCCTGTATAATCCTGCATTACAAGAAAAAAATACTTACAGGTAATTAAACAATGTTAACCTAACAAATTAACCAGCTAGGATCAAACTCAGAACATTAGTTACAACCTTGGGAACTCCTTTATAAACATCAGGTCCGTTTGGCTTGTTGATGATGATACCTTTTCGAGGATTTTCTGAGTTGTACGCGATATCATCGTACATGAAAACGATGATGTTCTCGTCTTTCAGTCCTCCTTTTTGAAGTATCTGGTACGCATGGCATATGTCAGCCTGCATGGAACGATAAAAGATTAAAAAGTAACCCTAAATTTTATTACTTGTAACATAATTAACATAACAATTTACTAATAATACTATAATTAATCAAAATTTTGGACAAGCTTAAACCTGGTGCCTATAGTTGTAGTAACCATTTGATCCTGCAACAAGAACTGCCCATCTTTTTCCTTTATCAGCAGTGGTACTTGGAGAGCCATTGTTATCTCCATTAATTTCAGGGAAGCAGAAGCTTCCATGAATGGCCAAACTTAACAAAGTAAGAGATAGTAAAACCACACAATAAGCTTGATTAGCCATGAATAGCCAAACTCTCAAGTCAAGTACGAATACACGTTCTTCTAATGAAGTAGTCAATTTATAGATGTCTTACTCTAGAAGGAAATGCACGTCTAAAATCTTCTGAGGAATAGTTGTTTCAAAGTTTCAAACTTCATCAACCCACTCAACTCTTCATAATCAACTTGGTGATCCTAAACGTACGTGGCCCACCATATACTGGATTAATTCTAACAAATATAAGGAAATACTCCAACCATATCCCTTAAGGACAACGATTTGTCATTCGTCAACCTCATATATAGTGTAAAAGATAATGAAAATAGATTTTTTTTTATAATTACATTATAGTTTAATGGTATTTCTCTATATTTTAAATATGAGGTTTAGAGCACTTGTAATGTATAAAGGCCTCCTTTGGCAATAGGTAATTCAATCCTCTCAAGTGAATAGTAACCATCTTAATCAACAGTAATTGCCTATTGCATTTTTACCCCTAAAACTGAATAGTCCAAACAATTCGTATTAACATATTAGTAATACTAGTTTTTTAATTTTGGAAAGGTTTAATTTTAAATAAAGTACCAAATTTAATAAATAAAAATAACATAAAGTACCCCCTCAGCCCAATTGCCCAATTGGGCTGACGTGACTTTGGAGGGCAATTGGCTTGCAATTGTTGCCAATCCACAAGGCTATTGCCCACAATGGACTTGCTCTTATGTTCGATTCTTCAAAATGACAAGCTTAGTATTACAGTCTAGTAGTTAGACCTGGCAGTTTCTTACACGACACGTTAACACGACACGTAAACGACACGAAAATAACGGGTTTCGGGTCAACACGATAACTAATCGGGTCGTTATCGGGTCACACGATAAGAACTCGTTAATAATGGGTCCTTAACAGGTTTACACGAGAGTGACACGCGGGTAACCTGTTTCGACACGAAAAGAAAAAGTTATTTTGATGATTTTAATTTTTTTTAATTACTAAAAAAAAACTTACTATAAAATACAATAAATATAGTGGATATATATATATATATATATATATATATATATATATATATATTGTTCATTAATTATTATTGTATTATTATTCTAAATAAATTTTAAAAATTTAAGTTTTATTTATTTATTTTATAAAATATTATGAGCAAAGAGTGAGATTAAAAAATTATAAAACACATTAAAAATAAAAATATCAAGTAATTTAAAAATACCAAATAAATTTAAATATTTAAAATAATTAATTTACAAGTGCAAAAAATGTGAAAAAATATGCAAGCACTCTTAGTCGCATCCTCTACGCTTTAAAGGTGCGTGCATGAATTTTTAAAACTATACAAACCCTCATGTATTTTTAAGGCAGTTCAAAATAAATAAAATTCATAATCATTAATGTATAAGTCTAAAAAATGTGAAAGCATATATAAAGGGGTGTGATATTCACACACCCCATTTTACTTTTCACACACCCTTCTAATTTTCGACCGTCGGATCAAATGAATTGAAGAAAATCAATAAATAGATATTAACAAGGGGTGTGTAAGAAGTAAAATGGGGTGTGTGGATAGCACACTCCTATATAAATGCTCATGATTGCATCCTCTACCCTTAGACAATCCTTACATGGTCGTTTAGTGAAAAATTAATAATATTGTAGAAGTGTAAAAAATGTAAAAAACAGAAAAAAAAATACAATCACTCGTAATCACAAGTTTTACAACTTTCGTGAAGGGGCCAACTCTAAAATCTAACACCATAATCTAGGCTTGGCAAACGGGTCGTGTCTGTCATGTTCGTGTTGTTCTCGTGTAACACCTGTTATCTTAATGGGTAAAGTGACCCCCAACCCGCTATGATCCGTTAAGAAAAATATATTTTTTTTTAAAAAAAATTGCACATACCACACATTGCCACATAAATATTACTTCAAAACATTAAAACTTTTGTCGTTTAAGTACTATATCTACACCCGAAAATAATACTTTTATTAACTATATAACATAAGATTTTGTGATATCCACATCCACTAGTGTAAATATTTTAAATTGAAGATCGAATTCATTCATTGTATTCATATAGGGTCAAGGAGTGTATCGGTAAAAAATCATCATAATCGAAGTTAAAATAACCGTTAAATCGTGATTTTTTGTTTATAACCGTCGAAAAGCTTTGTCCCGTTACTTGATCTCTGAATGTTTATTTTTTTTGATTTTTTGCTGATGTGATCTCGAAACAAATACAAACAAGTTTGACGGTTGTGATCGTTGAAATTAGTTTCGAAGAATTCGTATCCCATCAAAACGATAAATTGACTAACACTTAAGAGTTTATATATACTTTCATTAAGTATAACATAAGATTTTGTGGTATCCACTTGTGTAAATATTTTAAATTGAAGATCGAATTCATTCATTGTATTCATTTAGGGTCAAGGAGTGTATCTGTAAAAAATCATCAAAATCTGAGTTAAAATAACCGTTAAATCGTGATTTTATGTTTATAACCGTCGAAAAGCTTTATCCCGTTACTTGATCTCTAAATGTTTGTTTTTTGTGATTTTTTGCTGATGGGATCTTGAAATATATACAAACAAGTTTGACGGTTGTGATCATTGAAATTAGTTTCGGAGAATTCGTATTCCATCAAAACGATAGATTGACTAACACTTAAGAGTTTATATATACTTTCATTAAGTATAACATAAGATTTTGTGGTATCCACTTGTGTAAATATTTTAAATTGAAGATTGAATTCATTCATTGTATTCATATAGGGTCAATGAGTGTATCTGTAAAAAATCATCAAAATCAGAGTTAAAATAACCGTTAAATCGTGATTTTTTGTTTATAACCGTCGAAAAGTTTTGTCCAGTTACTTGATCTCTCAATGTTTCTTTTTTGTGATTTTTTGCTGATGTGATCTCGAAACATATACAAACAAGTTTGACGGTTGTGATCGTTGAAATTAGTTTCGGAGAATTCGTATCCCATCAAAACGATAGATTGACTAACACTGAAGAGTTTATTTATATTTTCATTAAGTATAACATAAGATTTTGTGGTATCCACTTGTGTAAATATTTTAAATTAAAGATCGAATTCAGTCATTATATTCATATAGGGTCAAGGAGTGTAGCTGCAAAAAATCATCAAAATCGGAGTTAAAATAACCGTTAAATTGTGATTTTTCGTTTATAACCGTTGAAAAGTTTTGTCCCGTTTCTTGATCTCTGAATGTTTTTTTTTTTGTGATTTTTTGCTGATGGGATCTCGAAACATATACAAACAAGTTTGACAGTTGTGATCTTTGAAATTAGTTTCGGAGAATTCGTATCCCATCAAAACAATAGATTGACTAACACTTAAGAGTTTATTTATATTTTCATGAAGTATAACATAAGATTTTGTGGTATCCACTTGTGTAAATATTTTAAATTGAAGATCGAATTCATTCATTGTATTCATATAGGGTCAAGGAGTGTAGCTGTAAAAAATCATCAAAATTAGAGTTAAAATAACCGTTAAATTGTGATTTTTTGTTTATAACCGTTGAAAAGTTTTGTCCCGTTACTTGATTTTTGAATGTTTTTTTTTGTGATTTTTAGCTGATGTGATCTCAAAACATATACAAACAAGTTTGACGGTTGTGATCGTTAAAATTAGTTTCGGAGAATTTGTATCCCATCAAAACAATAGATTGACTAACACTTACGAGTTTATTTATACTTTCATTAAGTATAACATAAGATTTTGTGGTATCCACTTGTGTAAATATTTTAAATTAAAGATCGACTTCATTCATTGTATTTATATAGGGTCAAGGAGTGTAGCTGTAAAAAAATCATCAAAATCAGAGTTAAAATTACTGTTAAATCGTGATTTTTTGTTTATAACCGTCGAAACGTTTTGTCTCGTTACTTGATCTCTGAATGTTTGTTTTTTGCTGATGTGATCTCAAAACATATTCAAACAAGTTTGACGGTTGTGATCGTTGAAATTAGTTTCGGTGAATTCGTATCCCATCAAAATGATAGATTGACTAACACAAGAGTTTATTTATACTTTCATTAAGTATAACATAAGATTTTGAGGTATCCACTTGTGTAAATATTTTAAATTGAAGATCAAATTCATTCATTGTATTCATATAGGGTCAAAGAGTGTAGCTGTAAAAAATCATCAAAATCGGAGTTAAAATAACCGTTAAATTGTGATTTTTCGTTTTTAACCGTTGAAAAGTTTTGTCCCATTACTTGATCTCTGCATGTTTGTTTTTTGTGATTTTTTGCTGATGTGATCTCGAAACAAATACAAACAAGTTTGACGGTTGTGATCGTTGAAATTAGTTTCGGAGAATTCGTATCCCATCAAAACGATAGATTGACTAACACTTAAAAGTTTATTTATACTTTCATTAAGTATAACATAAGATTTTGTGGTATCCACTTGTGTAAATATTTTAAATTGAAGATCGAATTCATTCATTGTATTCATATAGGGTCAAGGAGTGTAGCTGTAAAAAATCATCAAAATCAGAGTTAAAATAACCGTTAAATTGTGATTTTTCGTTTATAACCGTTGAAAAGTTTTGTTCCGTTACTTGATCTCTGAATGTTTATTTTTTGTGATTTTTTGCTGATGTGATCTCGAAACATATACAAACAAGTTTGACGGTTGTGATCGTTGAAATCAGTTTTGGAGAATTCGTATTCCATCAAAACAATAAATTGACTAACACTTAGAGTTTATTTATACTTTCATTAAGTATAAGTTAAGGTATTAAATATCCATAATATCCCGATATTTCCATCGAAATTTCCGTGTTTTTGGACTACCGATATTTCCGATGTCATCGATATTTCCATCGAAATTTCCGTATTTTTTAAATTTCTATATTTAAAAAAACACCAAAGGAATTCGAACCCCTCCCATTTTACTCCTTCAACACCTTGACCACCATATCACTTATGTTTTTGTGAAAATATGCTAAAATATTTACATATTTTCTACACTCACAATGTTTGCCAGCTCACTATATAATCAACTTAAATCAGTTAAATCCATCATGCAATGCATTTTCTTCTAATTTTTTGTGATAGACTAATAGATAATTGACTAAATAAACATCCTGCAAAGTTTCAATAAAAATTTCCAAGTTTTTCTTACAATTTCCGTGGTTTTTATTTAATTTTTATCGATATCGATAATATCTCGATATTTCCATCGAAATTTCCGTATTTTTGAACTACCGATATTTCCGATATCATCGATATTTAATACCTTGGTTATAACATAAGATTTTTTGGTATCCACTTGTGTAAATATTTTAAATTGAATATCGAATTCATTCATTGTATTCATATAGACTTTGAGCTATATTTTCACTAATGGTAAAACTCTCATCGTAATATAAACGATCCAAACCATTCATCTTCATGCATCCTCTAAGAGATCATGTTTTCAAAAAAGAAAATCCAAAAAAAAAAAAAAAAATTTAGTGAGAAGAATGAAACGTAAATGTAGACGACAATCAACGGTTAAATTTAAATCTATAGTTTATGGATAATGGAAAACCTCAGTGAAAACATCGTCAATAAGTTCCAATATCATTTCCCTCCGTGATTGATGAAACTTGAAGGGTTTTATTGTAAAAAATGTACAAGGTTCCTCAATCTTGAAACATAACTCTCTTCATTTTGCATATCTTTGAACATTTGTATTTTGTAGTATGCACTAATGTTTTTTCATTAGACTCTTATTTTGGGGTATGTAAACTTGAAAGAAAAATGTTTTATTTATTTATTTATTAATGTTTTGAATTAGTATTTATGTGACAATATGGTATGTATATACTAATTTAGTATTATGTTTTACATTTTTTAGGGTCAAATTATGTTTTTCATTTTCATTATTTATTGATTTAAAAAAAAAATTTCTTAACGTGTAATGGGTCGGGTCATATTATCTGATAATATTAATGGGTCGATTTCGGGTTGGGTCATATTACCCGTTTATTTTAACGGGTGTTACACGACACGACCCGTTAAACTATCGGGTATGACACGAAAACGACACGAACACGAGAAACACGACACGAATGCTAGGTCTGCTAGTGGTATTCTTCTTCACTTGTAAGTGCATGGTAGGTCATAGCTTTTGACTCCCTTTAATTCGATATCAAACTTTGGTTGACTCATCGTATGACTCATCCAAAATTTCAACCCGCAATATCATTGTATATGAAACATTTGTCTCCACTTATAAGTGAGAGGTTTACATTTGACTTCATAGATTTAGTGAGTTTAACATCAAAGTATTTTAATTGACACATTGTGTAACTTGGCCAAATTTTCCATTCCTTAATGTTTAATACAATGTTCTACTTAGATTGATTTGAGATTGCCTAAAAATTTAAGATTTTGGGTTTGGATATTTTACTATTATAATTGCCACTCATAACAAATCATCCATAAAAGGATCATCCAATAAAATTCTTGGTCATCCAAAAAGGGGGGTCATGGTTTTTTTACTATGGTTCTTCTATTTTCACATTGGAATTAGTAGCTATGACTGGGGAATTAAATCATGCAAATTTGGATAAATTTCTTCCATTCAATTGAATACATTGCTGATTATGTACTGCCATTTCTCACAGAATTGCTGTGTGACACCCATGAAAAATTGCTATGTAAAGGACATCGATCCTTTCATTTGATGTGCACCACATGAATGGTTGTCATTCGATTGCAATTATTTTTTTAATGAATACTTGTATAATCACTCAGTATTACAGTCTGGTGGTATTTATCTACACACGATTTGAGCTAATTGGTATCGAAATCCTGTAAATAACGAATTCGATACCAAATTAAAATATCAATTGTGTGGCTTAACTGAACTTCCCTTTCTCCTTACTATAAATATATCGTTGCACCCAAAAAAAATTACTTGTATCGAACCAAATTAATGGCTCACATAATTATTTGAACGTTGAACATGTAATGTTTATTTTATTTGACCAACAATGCAGTGGACTTATCTCCGATATCATGCACCAGTCTTCCATATATCTGTAGTCTATCAAAAAGTTATATGACCTAATAATTTGTATGGAGAGAGGATCCTCCGGATCCTCTTTGTGAGAATCTCAGAGATTCTCCAATAACATTCGTTCATCGTATATCGTATTTTGAGAAGCTCAAGGTACTGTTTATATTTAATTTTAAGTAAAAAATTACTGTATCCACACAAAGATGATTCGGCAAGGATGATTCGGCAAGGTACTGTTTATATTGTGATTTGAGGATCTCCGAGATCCTCACAAAGATGATTCGGCAAGGATCCTCACTTATCCAAAATTTCAACTTGCAATATCGTTGTATATGAAAAACTTATCTATACTTATAAGTGAGTGGTCTTACATTCGACTTTGTAAATCTAGTGATTATTTAACATCAAATTATTTTGACCGACACATTGTGTAACTTGGCCAAATTTTCCATTCCTCAATGTTTAATACAAGGTCCTACTTAGATTGCTTTGAGCAAATTGCCTCAATGAAAAAGAGATTTTGGGTGTGGATATTTTACTACAGTATAATTGCCACTCAGCACAAGTCATCCATAGGATCATCCAATAAAATTCTTGGTCATCCAAAAAGGGGATCATAGTTTTGAACTATAGATCTTCTATTTTCACATTGGAATTAGTAGCTATGTCTGAGGAATTAAATCATGCAAATTTGGATAAATTTCTTCCATTCAATTGAATACATTGCTGATTATGTACCAGCGTTTCTCACAGAATTTCTGTGTGACACCCATGAAAAATTGCTATGGAAAGTGTTGAACAAAAAAAAAACATATATAAAAAAGGGGTTTTTGAACTTTAATCCTTCAAGAAGATTAAAATTTAAAAAAAACCTGATGTTAGATTGAATATTGATTTTTAGTCCCTAATGTGTCCTTAATTCAAAATAATTAATGTGCATTTTATTTAATATCTCCCATTAAATATTTAAATTTATTAATACACAAATTTTAATTTATTTTTTTGACCAAAAAAGAGTTTTTTAATTTATTAATTTTATTTAACATTCTTCAAACTTAAAAGACTCAATTAATGTACCTAAATGTTAGTACCGAAATGTGTGTACCGAAATATATTATATTGAACTAATATATTTAAATGTTAGTACCGAAATGTATGTACCTAAATATATGCACCGAAATGTATTAATATTAAATTAATGTACCTAAATGTGTGTACTGAAATGTATGCACCGAAATGTGTGTACGTAAATATATGCACCAAAATGTGTGTACCTAAATATATGCACTGAAATGTATGTATCTAAATAAATGCACTGAAATGTATGTATCTAAATATATGCACTGAAATGTATTAATATTAAATTAATGTACCTAAATGTGTGTATCGAAATGTATGCACCGAAATGTGTGTACCTAAATGTATGCACCGAAATGTGTGTACCAAAATGTGTGCACCGAAATGTATGCACCGAAATGTTAATACCAAAATGTGTGTACCTAAATGTATGCACCGAAATGTATTATAATGAATTTCATATATCTAAATGAAGAAGTTACAGTACATCGAAATATATTGTATAAAAAAATTAGTTTATCTAAATGTTCACAACAAAAATATATTACAATGAATGAAATGAAAATAAAAATTATAATGAAATAAAATTAATACATTAAAAATTAGAAAGAAAAAGATAAATAATTAAAAAATCAAAATATAATTAATAAATGAGGTTATTAATGTATCAAGGGACTAAAATTAGATTTTGATCTTACTCATGGTTTTAATCAAAAAGTAATATTTGCCAAGGATTAAAATGAAGTTTTCTATATAAAAAAACATAAAGCCTATACAAAATTGGGTCAAGCTACAAAACAAAACAGAAAAATGTAGTCCAGCCCAAAAAAGAAAAAGAAAATAAGGATGAGCTTTACATGCAAATTAACATCCATCAATAGACAAAAAAAAAATATATCTCTCCCTACAAAGGGGGAACGTGCAAAACGGGGGGGGGGGGACTCCCCATTTCCTGCAAAAAAGAGAGAGTGGAGCAGAAAGAAAGCTCGTGGCTGCTGCTAAATTTAGGCAGAGCTTTTGGTTATGCACCTTTTTCGTTACTTCCATCTGCAACACAGCTTTGAACTAGAGAAATAACATAAATTGACAGAAACTTATTTCATACCTGATGATGAACATTCTTCCATTTGATCTGAATGCAAGAATGATTGCATCAACTTGTTGTTTCTCCAAAATTTTGCAGAGTTTCTTCTCTTTATTTTTTTCTGTCCCCTCCTTCTTGTGGTTTGATGCTTATTTATAGGCAGTTTTAGCTCATGCAAGCGAGGAGCAGTGATGCCTTGTGCAGTTTTAGCTCATGCGGGCGAGGAGCCTGTAAGAGCCTAAACTGTACAAGGCATCAAACGCCCATTGCTCCTCGCCCGCATGAGCTAAAACTGCACAAGGCATCAAATGCTCCTCGCCCGCATGAGCTAAAACTGCAAGGCATCAAACGCTCCAATGGCTTAAGGTCCTCACTCGCACGAGCTAAAACTGCACAAGGCCTTACATGCTCCTCGCCCGCATGAGCTAAAACTGCAAGGCATCAAACCCTCCAATGGCTTAAGATCCTCGCTCGCACGAGCCAAAACTGCACAAGGCCTTACACGCTCATCGCCTGCAAGAGCCTAAACTGCACAAGGCATCAAACACTCAAATGGTTTAAAGTCCTCGCCCGCACGAGCTAAAACTGCACAAGGCCTTACACGCTCCTCGCCTGCAAGAGCCTAAACTGCAAAAGGCATCAAACGCTCCAATGGTTTAAAGTCCTCGCCCGCACGAGCTAAAACTGCACAAGGCCTTACACGCTCCTTGCTTGCACGAGCTAAAACTGCACAAGACACCAAATTCAAACCAACACCAATTCAAGGAACTACGAATGACTTGATCCCTCAACGAGGGTACGTAGGCAATCTAGGGCTCTACCTAGATGTAGCTCATGCAGGCGAGGAGCCAGTGATGCCTTATGCAGTTTAGACTGCCTACGTATCATTAAAAGCTCCAATGGCTCCTCGCCCGCATGAGCTAAAAATGCACAAGGCATTACTGCTCCTCGCCCGCATGAGTTAAAACTGCAAGGCATCAAACGCTCCAATGACTTAAGGTCCTTGCCCGCACGAGCTAAAACTGCACAAGGCCTTACATGCTCCTCGCATGCATGAGCTAAAATTGCAAGGCATCAAACGCTCCAATGGCTTAAGGTCCTCGCCCGCACGAGCTAATACTGCACAAGGCCTTACATGCTCCTCACCCGCATGAGCCTAAACTGCACAAGGCATCAAACGCTCCAATGGCTTAAAGTCCTTGCCCGCACGAGCAAAAACTGCACAAGGCATCACATGCTCGTCGCCTACGTACCCTCGTTGAGGGATCAAGTCACTCGTAGTTCCTTGAATTGGTATTTATTGGGGTTTGATGCCTTGTGCAGTTTTAGATCATGCGGGCGAGGACTTTAAGCCATGGGAGCTTTTAATGCTTTATGCGGTTTAGGATCTTGCAAGCAAAGACTTTGAGTTAATTAGAGCATGTGATGCCTTATGTAGTTTAGGCTCTTGCAGGCGAGGAGTATTTGAGTATTATTTACGGCTTCGTGCCCATTGAATTTGATGAGACTTCATGCCATTTGAAATTTGATGTGGCTTTGTACCATTTGAATCTTGTGACGGCTTCATGCCATTTAAGACTTTCCTTCGGCTTCGTGCCATTTGAAATTGGATATGGCTTTGTACCATTTGAATCTTGTGATGGCTTCATGCCATTTGAATGGCTTCATACTATTTTGTAGAGATTTTGCGCCATTTGTAGTAGCTTTGTGCCGCTTGTAGTAGCTTTGTGCCGTTTGAGTCTTGTAAATTTACAAGGAATATTTGTAATGAACCCACTATTACTTTGGTATTTGACTTTGTCTTGGTGCCGTGCGTCTCAGACTTCATAAATTCAGGAGTAATATGGAAGAACCATTATTTTTTCTTCTAAGTTCCACGTAATTTGTATTCCCATTTAATCTGAAGGAATGTTATTGCTGCAAGCAAAAATCCTCCTTTAGGGCGTCATGCTTCTTTTGAAATTTCAATTCCCCTTTCAAAAAAATGGGATTTTGAAAGTAAACCTCCACATGAGCAATCTCCACATGAGTTTTTTTCCTGTGGCGTCATGCTTCTCTTTTTCTTATTTTACATTCACTTGTTGTCCACATGCTCTCCATGTGGTGCTTTTAAATAAAGCTTTGCATCAAAGAGTGGGAACAAGACCCTTTTTTCCTTTGGACATTTCAATCTCAATCTTCTAATGCCAGATGGTTTCTTTATGGTGATGATGCGTCAAGATCTGCCATCCTTTGTTAGAAAGTGGGACTCCCAAGTCCCACGTGAAGTACCTAGTGTCCTCCTTTTTTTCCTTTTGAATTTTCAACCTCTTTGAACAAAATGGAATCTTGACCCCATTTATCTAAACCATCTGACATCAAAACTTTTACTTTTCTCTTTTTTTTTGTTGTTTTTTTATATGCCCTCAAGGCCTTTAATCTCAACAATCACGTGGGGTGCAGCCCTTACCTCCAATTTCAATGACCTCTCTTGCTCCAGTTTTTGTCCTTTCCCAAAGTTGGAAAATGGGACAAGTCCACGTGAGATACATATGTAAAGAAAAACAAACAGAAACCTCCCCCAGCTCCAGTTTTCATTCCTCAACACGGCTCTTTGTCGATGCAGTTTGATGCCTTGTGCAGTTTAGGCTCTTGCAGGCGAGGAGCGTGTAAGGCCTTGTGCAGTTTTAACTCGTGCGGGTGAGGACTTTAAACCATTGGAGCGTTTGATGCCTTATGCAGTTTAGGCTCTTGCAGGCGAGGAGCGTGTAAGGCCTTGTGCAGTTTTAGCTCGTGCAGGCAAGGACCTTAAGCCATTGGAGCGTTTGATGCCTTTCAAATGGGTTTTGGTACAAGAGTATTTGCCGGAATTTGTTGGACACACTCTTCTGTTTATCACTTCTGTTTCCACAGAGAATTATTTGATTGGTCTTGATAGTGGGCGTTTGGACACCCCATTTTGTGTTGTGTTCCCATTCATATTTTGTCTTGCCATATTTTCTTGTTAACACATGTACAAAGTGGTGTTTTTTTCCCCCAAAATGCTTGCAAACTTGGGATGGCAAATGTTTAATATGAAGGCTACGAACCCTTTTTTTTGGTCCCCTTTTCACGGGGCAGTGAAGTTTTGAGAAAACTTTGGCACTTTTTCTTCTTGTCTCCTTTCCACTTTTTATTTGCTCTTTCTCAAAAGGTGTATTGAAGACTTTTCTTCTTGTGGATTTAGACCAACCATGAGTCGTTATGTGGTATTTATTTTGCTTCTTTTCCTTGTCTCTTAGTCAACACATGTACTTTGTCTCCATATGCATTTTCCTTTGGTCTTTTGTCCCTTTGTCCAACATAATGGCCATGTTCATGTGAAAGACTTTTGGGGAAGGCCCCCTGGGAAGACTTTTGGGGAAGGCCCCCTGGGATTTTGAAATCCCCATTTTCTTTGGACCCTTGGACCCTTGTACCCGTGGGTAGCAAAGGAAGAAACAAACGGAAATTTCTTTTCTCTTCCTTCTTTTTTCCTTTGTACAACTTAACTTTATATTTTGTCTTCTTTGCACATAGCTATTCTTTCATGCTTTGCTACTGCCATGCCTTGCTTTCCTACTGCCATTCTTTGCACTTAACTTTTCTTCTTCCTTTCTTCACATTAAAATGGCACGAAGCCACATCAAATTTCAAATGGCATGAAGCCGCATCAAATTCAAAGGGCACGACGCCGTAAAGAATATTACACGCTCCTCGCCTGCAAGAGCCTAAATTGCACAAGGCATCAAACGCTCCAATGGTTTAAAGTCCTCGCCCGCACGAGCTAAAACTGCACAAGGCCTTACGCGCTCCTCGCCTGCAAGAGCCTAAAACTGCACAAGGCCTTACACGCTCCTCGCCTGCAAGAGCCTAAACTGCACAAGGCATCAAACGCTCCAATGGTTTAAAGTCCTCGCCCGCACGAGCTAAAACTGCACAAGGCCTTACAAGTTCCTTGCTTGCACGAGCTAAAACTGCACAAGAAACCAAATTCAAACCAACACCAATTCAAGGAACTACGAATGACTTGATCCCTCAACGAGGGTACGTAGGCAATCTAGGGCTCTACCTAGATGCAGTCATAAAATCAAACGAAACAACCCAGTCCCCAAATTATGATTTATTCATATTAGAATCAAAGGGTATTCCTTTCCCTGGAGAAAGGTTGTAATTAATAGGCGCGTAGCCTAGAATGGGTCGAACTCGAAATTAATAAAACCCTCTTCGAAAAAATGAACAAGGGTGAAATTATGTCGAGTAAATTATTTGTTCATATATTGTGTACAATTTTTGCTCAACAGAAAGGACACCCTTTAATTTGATGTGCACAACCACCTTACATGAATGGTTGTTATCCGATTTCAAAATTCTTGTTTTTAAAAAAATGTTTGTATCATTTCTCAGTTTTACAATCAGGTGATATTCCTCTTCACAAGATTTGAGCTAATCGATATCGAAATTCAGTGGATGGAAAATTCGATACCACATTAGAATGCCAATTGTGTGGCTTAGCCTAACTCCCCCTTCCTCTTAGTGTTAATATACTGTTGTACCAAAAAAATTATTTGTAATGAACCAAATTAAGGCTCACATAATTATTTGAACGTTGAACATACAACGTTTATTTTATTTGACCAACAATGGAGTGGACTTACCTGCGAGGTCATGCACCAGAGTCTTCCATATATATGTAGTCTACCAAAAAATTATATGACCTAGTAATTTTTACGGTGTGACATGTTTATATTATTTTCCTTTTAGAATAACAATTGTGCTAGGATAAATGCATACATTTTTTTTTTCAATACAAGTTATAATTTATTTTATAATTTTTTTATTAGTAACTAATGCACGTTTATTAACATTTATTGTTAAATGACCTACAGACCATATGAAATGATGACTATTGAGACCCATAAGGTTTTAACATAAAAATAAAGATAGTGAATGCACTCCTAATCACTTTCAACGTGTAATCCAAATTATTTTTCAAGGTCTCAAAGGCACTCCCAATGTCTCATCGTCTATTCTATAACAAAATTCTAACTAATAAAAGTATAAACATGTTGATCAGAAAATGTTATTTTTTGACGAATAGAACACAAAATTGACATTTTTGGGACTTCCTTCACATGAGGTAAGACTTTTTGTTTTTTGTTGTTTGAGTGATCAATGACATCATTATTAATATGGGTGGTGCTCTCCACACTCAATTTTACTTTTCACGCACTTCTTTCAATTTTCGATCGTCAGATCAAATGAATTAAAGAAAATAAATGGATAAAAATTAACAATAATGTGTAGAAAGTAAAAAAAAAAGATGTGTGAATAGCACTACCGTGTCAATACTAAGTATATACTTTCTTTTGCTTTCCAAATTGTTGGAAAAGAGGCTGTTAGGTTATGTTATTGAAGCTTCATGTGGAGTTTTTTTGTTTCCTTCCTTATTCTTCTTATTCTCTCTCTCTCTCTCTCTCTCTCCCTCTCTCTCTCTCTCTCTCTCTCTCTCTCTCTCTCTCTCTCTCTCTCTCTCTCTCTCTCTCTCTCTCTCTCTCTCTCTCTCTCTCTCTCTCTCTCTGTGAGAAAAAGATATCCTTAGGATGGGGTTAATTGAACAAAAGGAAGTATCGTCACCATCTAATTTGATGTGGATTGTGGGGTGTATATAGAAAATTAGAAAGGGTGGGTTGTGAAGGTATTATGAGAAAGAATGTGGGGTGTTTAAGATGAATATTAATTGAAAAGTAGATGTGAGGTGTATTCAATAATATTTGGGGTGTGAATTAAACAACTCTTGATTTTAAACTAATTTAAAGTTCCGAATGGAAATTCAAACTTAGGTGGGTGCACATGTTGGAGTGAGTTAACTTCCAACATGTGCACTTGGTACTACTATCTAGTCATATTCCTCTTTATTGGTAAGTGAGAGGTCTTAACTTTAATTCTCGTCAAAGGTGAATTTGAATCACATTATTGCTAACCCATTGTGAGGCTAAGCACATCTCCCTCCCATTCGTGTAGATAATATAGTCTCATCCCATCTGATTTGGCTAACATAGACAAAGGGTATCCTTTCAGAGTGAACGCGCTTGGTATGGTGAGTTGCTAGCTATGACTCAATATAAAGCAATATGAATATGTTTTCTTACTGGGAGTCCGAATGAATGGATATTTTTTATTGATTATCCCACTCACTCTCTTTCTTACACTGGCTTGTTAGCTATTTTGTTTGCAAGTTGAATATTAGAGTGCGCAATTAACAAACGAACAAACTAACTATAAACTAATATAATTTATTGAGTGAACGAAAGATTGCCATGACGGCTACATAACCCTAAAGGCTACATTGCGAATGACATTCTTCAAACTAAACTATAAGCTATATTTATAGAGAGTAAAACCTAGAAACCTTAATTTGGATGGGCCAAGCCCATATCCTAAACTAGCAAGCAAACCTAAATAATTATAATATACTAATATTTTCCAACACCCCCCGTCAAACTCATGGCGGTATATGACATGGGTTTGCAAACAAGTAGATGCGGACTGGCAGGCATGCAAACTTGACTGGACTTGACTTGACTTGATTGGCGGACTTGACTTGATTCTTGACTTTACTTGATTCTTGATTCTTGACGGCAAACTGGCAAACTGGTTCTTGATTCTTGACTTGACTTGATTCTTGATCCTTGTTCAAACTGGCTAATGTTGAAAGTGTGAAAAGAACCCGTCACTAAACAAACAAGATTTCCATATCTCAATTGGAGCAACAAACGAACAAAAACAAGATTCTATCACTCAAGTGGTCACAAGTCCTAACACTCGGGTGACAAACAAACAAACTTGCAACACTTATCCGTGTGGGCCTAAAAAAACTTCAAACCACAGACTTGGATAACCAATTTTTTCTTGGTGCCCGTGTAGGCCTTAAACTAACGGCAAACAATCTTTTTTTTTCTTATTTTTTTTTTGACTTTTTCTTACTTCCCTTTCCGTGTGTGGGCCTAAAAACAAATTTATTTTTCCCTTTGTCCGTGTAGGCCTAAAGCAAAATCAAACAATTTTTTTCTTTTTTTCTCTTTCTTCCTCTTTCTTCTTTCTTTTTCTTCTTTTCCACTTTTATCCTTTGTTACTTCCCTCTTCCCTTTTTTCATCTTCTTTCTGGACTGACAAACAGCATTAGTGCGGCGATAATGCGAACAAACAGCAATAAGCGGGTGAGGAGAACGACCAAGGCAACTGCAAGCGGCTGAGGAGGATGAGGGACCAAGGTCAGATGGATTGATGGTGGTACGGCAGACGAGTAGATGAGATCCGGGTCTGGTACGATGCGGGGACGGCGACTATGGATCTTTGGGTCAATCTGGCCCTGCGGGACGGATTGCAGGTAGCAGTCTGGTGCGAGTCGAAGGCAGTGCGTAGAGGATCTGGTACAACTTGGCAGAGATGGGTCAGGTGATGGGGTTTAGATTGCGGGGCTACGAGGGTGTGATGTCATTGGGATCTGATCGAGACAGCAAACTTGGTGGTCAGTTCTATTGCAGCGGCGACAGGGGATGCTGGTAGGGCATAGGAAGCAATAGGTTCAATGGGTGGTGGTGCGGACAACGAGTTCAATAGATAGTCGTGGAATCGATTCAAGCAGCGGAGTGGCGAGGCACGACAAAGCTTCAGCAATTTTTTTTTAATACCAAACTAAACGAACAATCGAAACTGATAACAACCAAAGCAGATTAAATCTTAAATGATTGAACCTGCTTTGATTCCAAGTTGAATATCAGAGTGCGTAATTAATAAACGAACAAACTAACTATAAACTAATATAATTTATTGAGTAAACGAAAGATTGCTATGACGGCTACATAACCCTAAAGGCTACATTGCGAATGACATTCTTCGAACTAAATTATAAGCTATATTTATAGAGAGTAAAACCTAAAAACCCTAATTCGGATGGGCCAAGCCCATATACTAAACTAACAAGCAAACCTAAATAATTATAATATACTAATATTTTCCAACAATTTACACTTTATACTACTCAGCTAATAGGAAGAAGGGAAATTATATTCACACACCCCAAATTACTTTCCTCACACCCTTTTAATTTTTAATTTTTTAATATTTTTCTATCAAGTGTTTGTGGTGGGTAAAAAATATTAAAAAATTAAAAAAGTGTGGGAGAAGTAATTTGGGGTGTGTGAATATAATCTCTCTAGGAAGAATGGAACAAAAAGGGAATGCACGTCTAAAATCTTCTGAGGAATAGTTGTTTCAAAGTTTCAAACTTCATCAACCCACTCAACTCTTCATAATCAACTTGGTGATCCTAGACGTACGTGGCCCACCATATCCTGGATTAATTCTAACAAATATAATGAAATACTCCAACCATATAGTTTAATGAAAATAGATTTTTTTTATAATTACATTATATTTTAATGGTATTTCTCTATATTTTAAATATAAGCTTTAGAGCACTTGTAGTGTATAAAGGCCTCCGTTGGCAATAGGTAATTTAATCCTCTTAAGTGAATAGTAACCATCTTAATCAACAGTAATTGCCTATTGCATTTTTACCCCTAAAACTGAATAGTCCAAACAATTCATATTAAACTATTAGTAATACTAGTTTTTTAATTTTGGAAAGGTTTAATTTTAAATAAAGTATCAAAATTTAATAAATAAAAATAACATAAAGTACCAAATTAAATAAATATAAAATTACATAAAGCACCAAATTAAATAAATATGAAATTACATAAAGTACTAATTTAAATAAATACAAATTACATAGCAAACGGTGTTATTCACTTGAATTGATAGAAAAAGAAATTTTAAAAATTAAATATTTATAGAAATATATATATATATATATATATCATTTTTTTAACTTTTTATTAACTTAGTTAATCTGGACCTTTGGATTACAAAAAATTAAAATCCAACCGTCCAGATTTTGACACATGGCCCAATGGTAACATTTTTTAGTTTTTTTAATTTTTAAAGCAAAAAAGGTGGACCATTGTGTAAACACGAAAATTTCCTGAAGGAACAAGAACACGTGTACAAAATAATATTTGTTATTTGATGAATTTTGGGTTACAATCTCTATTTGTTCCTCTGATTCTATCTCCGTAAGATATGGATTTTGTTGATGGGCTGTTGATCCAAAGGGCCGCTGGGCTTGATCCTTGGATGAACAGTGATGCGGATTTGTTGATGATGTGTTGATCCGAATGGGCTGTTTTGGAGCTTGATCCTTGGATGAACAGTGATGTTCTTCAGAGGTTTGATGATGAATGAAGAGTGATGAACGATGAACTAAGTTCAAGGGGCTTTTGGGTTTGATTCTTTGAAGAATGGATGTATGGATTCCAGGGGGCCGTTGGGGCTTGATCTTGGAAGGTGGATGGATGTTGCTTCAAGGGCCGTCGGGGCTTGATCTTGAAGAAGGTGGATGAATGATGAACGAAGAACGATGAACGATGAATGATGGATGAACTTCAAGGGGCTTTTGGGCTTGATTCTTGAAGAATAGATGTGTGGATCCAAGGGCCGTCGGGGCTTGATCTTGGAAGATGGATGAATGTTGCTTCAAGGGCCGTCGGGGCTTGATCTTGAAGGTGGATGAACGGATGAACGATGAATGGATCTTCAAGGGCTTTTGATCTTGAAGAACAGTTGTGTTGATCCAAGGGCCGTCGGGGCTTGATCTTGGATTAAGAATCGGCACGTGACCAAGGTGCTTGTTGATTCTTCAAAGGTTTTGGCGAAGTTTCTTCAAGGGCCGTTGGGCTTGATCTTGAAGGTGGATGAACGTTTCTTCAAGGGGCGTTGGGGCTTGATCTCGAAGAACGATGAACGAAGAACGAAGAACGAAGAACGAAGAACGAACTTCCAGAGAATTCTCTTCCAATTTTGGGAGTAGAGAAATGTATTTGTGAATTGGTGAATTGAAATGAATGAAATTGGCTTCTATTTATAGAATTTTCCAAGGCCTAATTTTGAATATAATATCCCAGATGAAATAAGTCGTCTCTGCCAGGTGTTGACACGTGTCCTGTTTGACAGCTTTTCGGACTCTTTTCGAATTTTCGTTGAATCACACACTATGTGTACAATTTATGTAATACATGAGCGTTAACATTTTGACCATCGGTCAACATTTTATTTACTGAAATTTCATTGTCTACAAATGCCCCCACTTCAAAGCGTGTCGTATACATGTGCTTGTCACGTGTAGAAGATGCGTCTTTGAAGTCCCTTAATGTAGACGTTTGATCTAAGGGCCATCGAGGCTTGATCTTGGATCGGGTTTTGTGATTTTTCCACAGCTTTCATCTTGAACTGGTTTTGATTCAAGGGTGATGGACACCTGATCTTGAATCGGATTTGTAATTTCTCCAAGGGCCGTTGAGGCTTGATCTTGAAGGTTGATTCAGGGGTGATGGACACCTGATCTTGAATCGGATTTGTAATTTCTCCAAGGGCCGTTGAGGCTTGATCTTGAAGGTTGATTCAGGGGTGTTGGACACTTGATCTTGAATCGGGTCTTGATTTCTCCAAGGGCCGTTGCGGCTTGATCTTGAAGGTTGATTCAGGGGTGTTGGACACTTAATCTTGAATCGGGTCTTGATTTCTCCAAGGGCCGTTGCGGCTTGATCTTGAAGGTTGATTCAGCACGTTGTCTCGACATGTTTCAAGTAATCGGATCTTCATGCAGGTCTGGCATCTTCTTTTGCAGTATTTTTTTTCTTCTCTATTGCAAAAATTCCCATGAAAGCAATTGGAGATGCCGCTCCAAAACATTCAATGTGGAGATTAGCTATGCTGCAAAAATTCCCATGAAAGCATCAGAACATCACTTCTCAGCGACTCATCATGTTTTCCAGCTTCCAACATTAGTTGAAGATGACTGCTCGAGAGCAATGCTAGGTAAGCAATCAGGGAAGGGTTCCAGACAATCAGTCCCAGATCAGAAGCTTGACTCCAAGTGGCGGCTGATCGCTCTCTTTCTCTTTGTCCCGTAGGCAAGAGCAAGGGTAAAGGAAAAGCATGCCATGAGATATCTTTGCCTTCGACCCTGCTGATATGAGATACTTTGGCTTTTGAAGAAGTACAAGTTGATTTTTGAACTGGGTTTGGGAGCCTTTTTACTTGCAAGCGATCCTCAGCTTAGTTGAGGATGAATCAGCACGTTGTCTCCACATGCTTCAAGTAGTCCGGTCTCCACGCAGACATGCATCTTCTTGAACTCTTGGATCATCTCAGACTCTGACTTCATCTGGATGCAGCTCAGACTCCTCATGTTTCGTCTGTGAGGTACTTTTGTTTTTGAAGAAGTACCTCAACACAGGTTTATTTTTGAAGTGTGTTGGGAGGGGTCTGAGATGAGTACTCGAGAGCAAGACTAGGTAAGCAATCAGGATCTCACTTTCTCCACGTTCCTCAGATGAAGGAGAGGAGAAAGCATAATATGAGATACTTTTGCTTTTAACCTTTTTAATATGAAATATTTTTGCTTTGGATGATTTGTTTTCTGGGGTGCTCCAAGGAATGAAGAACACTGAGTGACTTGAAAGGTTTCTTTGAGAATACATTCTCGGAGATGAAGAGATGAAGAGAGGGTGTGAGGTTGAGAGGGTGTGCCTTTGCTGTGGAAGGCGAAGGTAGAACTTATAGAATTTTTTTTCTTCTCAACCGGAACTATTCTCGCACTATTTGTCGGCAGCCGGTGTTGGATGAACAGTACCAGTTACGCGCTTTCTGACAAAGCGTCCGTAATTTCCGCGAAGCTGACTGCGCATGCGACGAGTGACGACATACTGGAATGATGATCTTTTGAAAACCGGGGTTCAAATCCGGGTTCGGCTCGTGGTTTTCGCAACGCTCCAAGCTGCATGCGACGCATGTGACAAGTGATGACAAACTTGGAAAAGCTGATGCCACGTGATTTCTGAGTCAAGCCCAGCTTTCGATAGAGGAACGGCTCTTTTGAGACAGGACTCCGACCTTCGAGAAAAGAGCGTCACTCTTTGATTTGCGAGAGGAGCGCTTCTTCGATCTCTGATGAGCGCTTCTTCATTTTCTTCTTTTTATAGAGGCGCGAATTTTTTGTTTCACCTCACACTTTGAACTCCCTCCTGTAAACACTCTTCTTTTTCTTGCATTCTTCTTGCACTTCTGTAATTTTAATCTTTCTGATCTCTTCTTTCTTAACACATTCTGAAAATGTCTTGCCCTTCTGACCGTCGCCTTAACTTGAACGTCGGAGAAGATGATGACTTGTCTTCTCCAGATAACCTTTGGCGTCCGTCCTTCATATCCCCCAATGGTCCTCTTACAGTCGGGGACACAATGATGAGGAATGAAATAACCGCTACGGTGGTTGCTCGAAATCTCCTCACTCCAAGGGACAGTAGGATGCTTTCCAGGCGGTCAGACGAGCTGGCTGTTCAGGAATCTCTTGCTCTCAGTGTCCAGTGTGCAGGCACAGTTTCAAACATGGGCCAGCGCCTTCTTGCCCGGTCTCGTCAGGTGGAGTCGCTGATGGCTGAGGTGGCTAGTCTTCGACAAGAAGTCAGAAGTCTCAGGCACGAGAACAAGGAGTTGCACCTGCTTGCAACTAGTTACTCGACCAGCATGAAGAGGAAGCTGGACCAGCTGCAGGAGTCGGATGGTCGGATCCAGAGTGACCATGAAAGGTTCATGGCGTTACTCCCGAAGTTTATGTTGCCTTCGTCCTCTGGAGTTGCACCAAGCGTTCCGTCTCCGGAGATCCCAACTTTGGCTCTTCGTCTTCCCGGAGCTCCGTCGACTTCTGAGGCACCACCTGACCGTCCTTGAAGAGTTTTTTTTCCTTGTTTGCATATTTCTTGTAATATTTTTTTTTTGTGGCATGTAGAGTGCCAATTTGTGTAATTTTTCCGAGAGAAATAAATAAAAATGGACTTTTATCGCTTTTCTCTCTTATATATATATATATATATATATATATATTTTTTTTTTTTTTTTTTTTTTCACATGAGGTGCCAGATGCACGTCCTTCCTTTTCACGTGGTGCTGCACCATGACCTCTATCATTTTGTTTTCCTTTTAACGTGCTTGACAGCTTGAGGCACCACTAATTCCCTTTATATATATATATATATATATATATATATATATATATATATATATATTTATTTTATTTTTTTTTCTTTCTTGCTTTCGGTGGCAGCCACTACCACTTCCCCTTTTTTTTTTAGTTATATTTTCTTCTCTTTTTCATCATTCCACCATTTTTTTTCTTTCTTTACTCGTGGTGCCATTCGCATCATCCCACCATTCTCTTTTTTTTTATTATATATTTTTTTCTATATAAACCTTCAGTGATGGAGTGAAAAATTTGCAGGAAGGACGAAGACGGATGAGCTTGAGGCGGAGCGAAGCGTCGAGCTTCACGACCGGCTAGTCGTTTGACGGCGGTCGTTGAAGTTCTTCATGGCTACTTGCAGTTGCTGTGACGATGAAGGTCCACAGAGGGGAAGAGCTTGCAGAGAAGCTGCAGCTGCGGTGGTGCTCATGGTGGAGACAAGGATGCAGGCACCGAGCAAGGAGTAGAGGGATGCCAGGCATTGAGCAAGGAGGCGCTGCGGCTGAGGAGGCTCGAGTAGGCCAGGCGTGGAGCAAGGAGGTTCATGGAGAAGAAGAAGCTGCAGCTTGACCGTGCTACCACGGGAGGTGCGAAAGCAGCTGGTCCTGGAATGAGCGACGCCATTGTTGTGCGTCTAAGAGAGACGGAGAGAGAAGGTCGAAAGCTACTGCTGCTGTGGTGGTGAGCATCCTGGCTGGTACTGCAAGTTCGTCTAAGTGGACCATAATCTCGATTTGAAAAAAAAAAAGAACCGGCCCAGCTTTGTCGACATAGCACCGAACAACACTGATCGGTTCAAACAGTGGACGTAGTGGCATGACTGAGCTCCACCGTCGATCCCCCCCAAGCCCTTCGATTTCACCTCCACCGAGAAGATCATCTGCACCTCACGATCGCACCATGCACTCGTCGTCTTTCTTCTCCTCATGCTCACAGTAACTACGACACTTCTTGTTGGGGGAGCTGCTCCGCTGCCTAGAACCATTTTCTGAGTCGACTTGGTGGAGAGAGCGAGTAAGAATGAGGCTCAGAACGAAATATCCTTGGAGGTCGATTGATCCTTTTCGCGTGCTTTCGTCGATCCATTTTAACTCCATGGTCTTGACGGACATGGCAACAGCCGCCGTAGCCATCGCTGCACTGACCTCCATCTGGCGGATTTGAAGCATCTTCATGACGAGGCAGGTTCAATTTTTTTTAGCTCCATTGCTTTCTCTCAACCCCTTAGAAGCTTCCCGATAGTACTGCTCTACTGGTTTCGACTCTTCCTCAAAGTAATTGGCAGATGAACCCATATCAGAAACTGAAGCCATAATCTCGTTGTCATCATCGTAGTCGTTTTCGGTGTCGCTGCTTAGACACGGAGCCACCAAGCTGTGAGGCACGAGCAGGCCAGTGTGGAGCTTTAGTAGAGGTAAAGCAGAGACGAGGCATTGTCGGCGGGCAGCTTCAACTCTCTGAGACCGAGTTGACTTTTCTGGAACTCAGCGTGTATCATATCGGAGGAACGAGTCACGCCATTTTGAGTCAACGGATCGAGTTGCTGGTGGTGTGCGACACGGCGGAGGAGATTGCTGATATGGTGAATGAGCTGGAGCTGAAGGAGAATGATAGGCCGAGGTGGGTTCTGCGCCGGAGGAAGGACAGAAGGAGGGTGAAGTTGGATGCTGGCGGCGCAGACAAGAGGGAAGGAGCTGCCTAGTTGCAGTGAGACTGGGCATGGGCCTGGATTTAAACTTGGATTTGTGGGCAGAGTCTGGAGAGCCCGAGCTGCTAGGCCGTGTTGTGGGCTGAAGGCATGGATGGTGTAGAAGGCGGATTGGGCTTTGAGAGCCGGAACCTTAGTGGAGTGTCCCCTCCTTGCTAGTTTTTTGGGCCTGAGACAGACATACATATATATATATATATGTATTTCTTTTTTTTTCCTTGGTACATACAGAAACACATGTATATATTTTTTGGTAAACACATAATCATATGTATTTATTTTTTTGTAAATACATAAAACATATGTATTTTTTTTTCTCAAATACATAAAACATATGTATTTTTTTTTTTTTTTTGGTAAACACATAATCATATGTATTTATTTTTTTGTAAATACATAAAACATATGTATTTTTTTTTATTATTTTTTTTTTATTTTTTTTATGTTTAATAAAACATTACATTTTTATTTTGATGTGACTGAACTTGAAATTGAATATTCAAGCTGCCTACGTACCCTTCCAAAGAAAGAGATCAAGTCAAAACGTAGTTCAAATTACATGCATTTTTTTTTTGTATTTTCTTTTGGTGCCGTTTGCAGTTTTAACTCATGCAAGCAAGGAGCGGCTTGTCATGCAATTTTGGGCTTGTGCCGGCGAGGAGCCTTCGTTTATGCAGTTTAGGCTCATGCGAACAAGGAGCATGGTGTTTTGCAGTTTCAGCTCATGCAGACAAGGAGCATGGTGGATTTGTCAAGCGATTCTGGAGAAGCGTTCCTCGCAATTTTTGTAGCAAGGAGTTTTGACCGGGTGTCTGAAGAAATCTTCCGGGAGGAAATCGCGCATTGTGACGGGGATAGGCGATCTTTGTGTCGAATTTCCATCATTTTCAACAATTTCCCGTTGCTTTGGAGATTGGCAAAAGCTGATTTGCCCCCTTTCCGGTTGGCGGACTTGTGGTGGAGGCGTAGGCTTCATGTGCCATTTCTTTGGAGCAACATGAATCCATCCTTCAGCTTTGCTTGATTCGGAGCATGCCCCCAGCGGTGGCGTTGAAGACTTCAAATCAAATGTTCCGGAAGTGACGGTGGTATAATTTGTCTTTACCACATCGTCGAGATCCAGCTCGATGATCCCTTGCTGGGCCAGCCTTACGATAAGATCTTTTAGCACGAAGCATTTTCCCGTCGGATGACTGATGAAGCGGTGGTACATGCAGTACCTTGGGTTGTCGGTGCGATTTATTTCTTCCGGCCATCGACATTCGGGTAAATCGATCACCTTCTTCTCCAATAGGTCATCCAGCATTGCGGCCACGTCGGAGTCCGGAAAAGGATATATCTTCTGCTCTAGTTCCCTCAAGGTGCTTTTGTACTTGTCTTGGGTGCTAGAAGGCTCTCATTTCTTTATCTCCCTTGTTTTATACTTGGACGGGATTTTGACGGGCGCCGATGAGACTTTGACAGGGGCGGTGTTAATACTAAAAGCTTCCTTAGCGGGCTTCTTCCCAGTCTCGTCCACCTTCGGAGCAAACACTTTCTCTTTGAAGCTGGTGGTTGGCTCCCTTCTTCCATGGTTGGCGATGCTTAACTCCATGTCATGGGCGCGGGTTGCTAGCTCTTCGAAGGTCCGCGGTTTGATGCCTTGGAGGATGTAGTGCAATCCCCATTGCATGCCTTGGATGCACATCTCGATCGAAGAGCGCTCTAAGAGTCTATCTTTGCAGTCGAGGCTAAGGGTGCGCCATCGGTTGATGTAGTCCACAACTGGCTCATCTTTCCACTGCTTTGTGCTTGTCAGCTCCAGCATGCTGACTGTGCGGCGGGTGCTGTAGAAGCGGTTGAGGAATTCTCGCTCCAATTGCTCCCAGTTGTTGATGGATTCGGCCTCAAGATCAGTGTACCAATCGAAGGCGTTACTTTTCAGCGAGCGCACGAACTGCTTGGCAAGGTAGTCCCCTTCAGTGCCCGCATTGTTGCAAGTTTCAACGAAGTGGGCGATATGCTGTTTCGGGTTCCCCCTTCCATCGAACTGCATGAATTTGGGTGGTTGATATCCCCTTGGCATCTTTAGGGCATCAATTTTTTTAGAGTAAGGCTTGGAGTACAACTCGGAGGTATTTGAGCTCCCTTGGTACTGTGCCTTGACTGTGTTGGCGATCATCTCTTGCAACTGCTTGATTGAGAGAGATCCCATGAGTGGCGCTGCTTGGTCTGGCTTTGGGTTTTCTTCAACTTTCTCCAACGGAGGCTCTTCTTCTTCGTCGCCACCTTTCTTGGAGTCAGAGCCGGATCCTTCATCATGCCTTGCCCCCAATTTGCTCACGAGCATAGCAATCTTCAAGTCCTTTTCTTCGAGGGTCTTCGTCATCATTGCAAACATCTCCTTCATCTGAATCAGTTGTTCTTCGATGGAGGTGGCGCCCTTGTCTGAAGCCATTGTGCTTGAAGTGTGCTTTAGATTTCTTGAACGGAGAAAGAGATGAGAGGTAGAGATAGTCCCACTGGGCGTGCCAAATTTGTAAACACGAAAATTTCCTGAAGGAACAAGAACACGTGTACAAAATAATATTTGTTATTTGATGAATTTTGGGTTACAATCTCTATTTGTTCCTCTGATTCTATCTCCGTAAGATATGGATTTTGTTGATGGGCTGTTGATCCAAAGGGCCGCTGGGCTTGATCCTTGGATGAACAGTGATGCGGATTTGTTGATGATGTGTTGATCCGAATGGGCTGTTTTGGAGCTTGATCCTTGGATGAACAGTGATGTTCTTCAGAGGTTTGATGATGAATGAAGAGTGATGAACGATGAACTAAGTTCAAGGGGCTTTTGGGTTTGATTCTTTGAAGAATGGATGTATGGATTCCAAGGGGCCGTTGGGGCTTGATCTTGGAAGGTGGATGGATGTTGCTTCAAGGGCCGTCGGGGCTTGATCTTGAAGAAGGTGGATGAATGATGAACGAAGAACGATGAACGATGAATGATGGATGAACTTCAAGGGGCTTTTGGGCTTGATTCTTGAAGAATAGATGTGTGGATCCAAGGGCCGTCGGGGCTTGATCTTGGAAGATGGATGAATGTTGCTTCAAGGGTCGTCGGGGCTTGATCTTGAAGGTGGATGAACGGATGAACGATGAATGGATCTTCAAGGGCTTTTGATCTTGAAGAACAGTTGTGTTGATCCAAGGGTCGTCGGGGCTTGATCTTGGATTAAGAATCGGCACGTGACCAAGGTGCTTGTTGATTCTTCAAAGGTTTTGGCGAAGTTTCTTCAAGGGCCGTTGGGCTTGATCTTGAAGGTGGATGAACGTTTCTTCAAGGGGCGTTGGGGCTTGATCTCGAAGAACGATGAACGAAGAACGAAGAACGAAGAACGAAGAACGAACTTCCAGAGAATTCTCTTCCAATTTTGGGAGTAGAGAAATGTATTTGTGAATTGGTGAATTGAAATGAATGAAATTGGCTTCTATTTATAGAATTTTCCAAGGCCTAATTTTGAATATAATATCCCAGATGAAATAAGTCGTCTCTGCCAGGTGTTGACACGTGTCCTGTTTGACAGCTTTTCGGACTCTTTTCGAATTTTCGTTGAATCACACACTATGTGTACAATTTATGTAATACATGAGCGTTAACATTTTGACCATCGGTCAACATTTTATTTACTGAAATTTCATTGTCTACACATTGATCTAGAAATCAAACGGTCCAAATTGTGCCACGTCAAACAGTAACTGAGTGAGCTACCATGCAGGGCTCAGCGTCTGAAATGCTATTGGAGATGCTCTCCTACGTGAGCGTGTTGTCCATGCGCCTGACTCAAATTCTTTTAGAATGTGGTGACGTCAGCCTTGCATCACTCCCCCTTAGATGCTCGAGCCTTGGACTTCCGCCTAACCTCTCGTAGGGCTCCCCCTCAGCCCAATTGCCCAACTGGGCTGACGTGACTTTGGAGGGCAATTGGCTTGCAATTGTTGCCAATCCACAAGGCTATTGCCCACAGTGGACTTGCTCTTATGTTCGATTCTTCAAAATGGCAAGCTTAGTATTACAGTCTAGTAGTATTCTTCTTCACTTGTAAGTGCGTGGTAGGTCATATCTTCTTCACTTGTAAGTGCATGGTAGGTCATATCTTTTGACTCCCTTTAATTCGATACCAAACTATGGTTGACTCATCGTATGACTCATCCAAAATTTCAACCCGCAATATCATTGTATATGAAAAATTTGTCTCTACTTATAAGTGAGAGGTTTACATTCAACTTCATAGATCTAGTGAGTTTAACATCAAAGTAGTTTAATTGACACATTGTGTAACTTGGCCAAATTTTCCATTCCTTAATGTTTAATACAAGGTCCTACTTAGATTGATTTGAGATTGCCTAAAAATTTAAGATTTTGGGTTTGGATATTTTACTATTATAATTGCCACCCATAACAAATCATCCATAAAAGGATCATCCAATAAAATTCTTGGTCATCCAAAAAGGGGGTCATGGTTTTTTACTATGGTTCTTCTATTTTCACATTGGAATTAGTAGCTATGACTGGGGAATTAAATCATGCAAATTTGGATAAATTTCTTCCATTCAATTGAATACATTGCTGATTATGTACTGCCATTTCTCACATAATTGCTGTGTGACACCCATGAAAAATTGCTATGTAAAGGACATCGATCCTTTCATTTGATGTAATGGTTGTCATTCGATTTAAAAATTTTTTTTTTAATGAATACTTGTATCATCACTTAGTATTACTAGGGGTGGTTTTGGTACATTACCGTACCAAAACCTCTGTACCGATTACCATACCAAATATTTGGTACGACAAAATTTATTACCATTACCGTACCAAACTTTTGGTATACCGAATGTCGGTATACCAAATAGTTTGGTTGGTATGGTATGCCAATGGTAATTACCACTTTGTTTTACGCCACTTAGTTTGCCCAAAATCTAATATTTTTCTAACCTAATTCAAAGCCCAGAAATATATACACAGTTTGACATATATATACACAATTTAACCTAATTCAAGATTTTTTACTATTGTATGTCAAAGTGGTAAAAACTTAATAAATCATGAGACAAGATTTCTATAGCATGCTAAGACTCAAATGAACCAGAAACATAAGACAACAAACCACAAAAATGTAAATATCCATAGTTGTGCTCGATGACTGGCATGCTGATTTGAACCCACAATCCAAGGTGGTAATACCCAATGCATATGTTGTGCCCTCACTTGGAAGACAAAGTCGCCGGAAACGAGAAACGAAGATGAATCGATGAGAGAGATGAGACGGCGGAACAAGCTCTAGGTTTATAATGTGTTGAGCAGGGACCAGAGTGAGAGACTAAGAGTGTTTGGTTTGTAGAGATTTTAGGAATAGGATAAATGAGTCAAATTGTCAAACGGCATAATATAATAGAGAGATTATATTCACACACCCCAAATTACTTCTCTCACACCTTTTTAATTTTTTAATATTTTCTACACACCACTAACACTTGATAGAAAAATATTAAAAAATTAACAAAGTGTGGGAGAAGTAATTTGGGGTGTGTGAATATAATCTCCCAATATAATAATACATAATACATAATTATATATATATATATATACATGAATAAATATATAATATAATATTAATAATATTGGTAACCGGTAGGTATGGTATACTACCGGTACTAGTTTTGAGTACCAGTACCGTATCGAAACAGTATGGTATGGTACAAATACCGTACCATTACCAGTGGTACAAATTTTTTGGCACAACTTTGGTATGGTACGGTTGGTAATATGGTAGGTATGGTAATGTGGTAAAAAATTCCACCCCTAAGTATTACGGTCTGGTGATATTTATCTACACAAGATTTGAGCTAATTGGTATCGAAATCCAGTAAATAGCGAATTCGATACCAAATTAGACTGTCAATTGTGTGGCTTAACTGAACTTCCCCTTCTCCTTACTATAAATATATCGTTGCACCCAAAAAAAATTACTTGTATCGAACCAAATTAATGGCTCACATTAATATTTGAACGTTGAACATGTAATGTTTATTTTATTTGACCAACAATGGACTGGACTTATCTCCGATATCATGCACCAGTCTTCCATATATATGTAGTCTATCAAAATGTTATATGACCTAATAATTTCTATGGAGAGAGGATCCTTGCCGGATTCTCTTTGTGAGAATCTCAGGGATTCTCTTTGTGAGAATCTCAGGGATTCTCCAATCACATTTGTTCATCGTATATCGTATCTCGAGAATCTCAAGGTACTGTTTATATTTCATTTTAAATAAAAAATTATAATAATTTCTGACTGTACTATGTACGATGAACGGATGTGATTTGAGGATCTCCGAGATCCTCACAAAGAGGATTCGGCAAGGATCCTCACTTATCCAAAATTTCAACTTGCAATATTGTTGTATGTGAAAAACTTATCTCTACTTATAAGTGAGTGGTCTTACATTCGACTTCGGAAATCTAGTGATCATTTAACATCAAATTATTTTGACCGACACATTGTGTAACTTGGCCAAATTTTCCATTCCTTAATGTTTAATACAAGGTCCTACTTAGATTGCTTTGAGCAAATTGCCTCAATGAAAAAAAGATTATGGGTTTGGATATTTTACTACAGTATAATTCCACTCAGCACAAGTCATCCATCCAATAAAATTCTTGGTCATCCAAAAAGGGGATCATAGTTTTGAACTACAGATCTTCTATTTTCACATTGGAATTAGTAGCTATGTCTGAGGAATTAAATCATGCAAATTTGGATAAATTTCTTCCATTCAATTGAATACATTGCTGATTATGTACTAGCGTTTCTCACAGAGACACCCATGAAAAATTGCTATGGAAAGGGCACCCTTTAATTTGATGTGCACAACCACCTTACATGAAAGGTTGTTATCCGATTTCAAAGTTCTTGTTTTTAAAAAATGTTTGTATCATCTCTCAGTTTTACAGTCAGGTGGTATTCATCTTCACAAGATTTGAGCTAATTGATATCGAAATTCAGTGAATGGAAAATTCAATACCACATTAAACTGCCAATTGTTTAGCTTAGCCTAACTTCCCCTTCATCTTATAGTGTTAATATACTGTTGTACCAAAAAAATTATTTGTAATGAACCAAATTAATGGCTCACATAATTATTTGAACGTTGAACATATAATGTTTATTTTATTTGACCAACAATGGAGTGGACTTACCTGCGAGGTCATGCACCAGAGTCTTCCATATATATGTAGTCTAACAAAAAATTATATGACCTAGTAATTTTTACGGTGTGACATGTTTATATTATTTTCGTTTTAGAATAACAATTGTGCTAGGATAAATGCATACATTTTTTTTTCAATACAAGTTATAATTTTTTTATTAGTACCTAATGCACGTATGTTAAAATTTATTGTTAAATGACCTACAGACCATATGAAATGATGACTATTTAGGCCCATAAGGTTTTAACAATAAAAATAAAGATAGTGAATGCACTCCGTATCACTTTCAACGTGTAATCCAAATTATTTTTCAAGGTCTCAAAGGCACTCCCAATGTCTCATCGTCTATTCTATAACAAAACTCTAACTAATAAAAGTATAAACATGTTGATCAGAAAATGTTATTTTTTGACGAATAGAACACAAAATTGACATTTTTGGGACTTCCTTCACATGAGGTAAGACTTTTTATTTTTTGTTGTCTGAGTGATCAATGACATCATTATTAATATGGGTGGTGCTCTCCACATAGTAAATTTTACTTTTTACGCACTTCTTTCAATTTTCGGTCGTCGGATCGAATTAATTAAAGAAAATAAATGGATAAAAATAACAATAGTGTGTGAAAAGTAAAAAAAAAAAGTGTGAATAGCACTACCGTGTCAATACTAAGTATATACTTGCTTTTGCTTTCCAAATGGTTGGAGAAGAAGCTGTTAGGTTATGTTATGGAAGACTCATGTGGAGTTTTTTTTTTTTCCTTCCTTATTCTTCTTCTTCTCCTCTCTCTCTCTCTCTCTCTCTCTCTCTCTCTCTCTCTCTCTCTCTCTCTCTCTCTCTCTCTCTCTATTCTGAGAAAAAGATATCCTTAAGATGGGGTTAATTGAACAAAAGGAAGTATCGTCACCATCTAATTTGAAATCAAGAGACTAATATGGTTTACGAAAGGTTGATGTGGATTGTGGGGTGTATATAGAAAATTAGAAAGGGTGGGTTGTGAAGGTTTTATGAGAAAGAATGTGGAGTGTGTGAGATGAATGTTAATTGAAAAGTAGATGTGAGGTGTATTCAATAATATTTGGGGTGTGAATAAAACAACTCTTGATTTTAAACTAATTTAAAGTTCCAAATGGAAATTCAAACTGAGGTGGGTGCACATGTTGGAGTGAGTCAACATCCAACATGTGCACTTGGTACTACTATCTAGTCATATTCCTCTTTATTGGTAAGTGAGAAATCTTAAGTTTGATTCTCGTCAAAGGTGAATTTGAATCACATTATTGCTAACTCATTGTGAGGCTAAACCCATCTCCCTCCCCTTAGTGTAGATAATATAGTCTCGTCCCATCTGATTTGGCTAACATAGACAAAGGGTATCCTTTCAGGGTGAACGCGCTTGGTACGGTGAGTTGCTAGCTATGGCTCAATATAAAGCAGTATGAATACGTTTTCTTACTGGGAGTCCGAATGAATGGATATTTTCTATTGATTATCCCACTCACTCTGTTTCTTACACTGGCTTGTTAGCTATTTTGTTTGCAAGTTGAATATTAGAGTGCGCAATTAACAAACGAACAAACTAACTATAAACTAATATAATTTATTGAGTGAACGAAAAATTGCCATGACGGCTACATAACCCTAAAGGCTACATTGCGAATGACATTCTTCAAACTAAATTATAAGCTATATTTATAAAGAGTAAAACCTAGAAACCCTAATTCGGATGGGCCAAGCCCATATACTAAACTAACAAACAAACCTAAATAATTATAATATACTAATATTTTCCAACACCTCCCGTCAAACTCATGACGGTATACGACATGGGTTTGCCAATAAGCAGATGCGGACTGGCTCCATTAGGTGGACTGGCAGGCATGCAAACTTGACTGAACTTGACTTGATTCTTGACTTGACTTGACTGGCGAACTTGACTTGATTCTTGATTGTTGACGGCAAATTGGCAAACTGGTTCTTGATTCTTGACTTGACTTGATTCTTGATTCTTGTTCAAACTGGCTAATGTTGAAAGTATGAAAAGAACCCGTCACTAAACAAACAAGATTTCCACATCTCAATTGGAGCAACAAACAAACAAAAACAAAATTCTATCACTCAAGTGGCCACAAGTCCAAAAACTTGAGTAACAAACAAACAAACTTGCAACACTTATTCGTGTGGGCCTAAAAAAAACTTCAAACCATAGACCTGGATAACCAATTTTTTTCTTGATGCCCGTGTGGGCCTCAAACTAACAGCAAACCATCTTTTTTTTTCTTTTTTTTTCTTCACTTTTTCTTACTTCCCTTTTCGTGTGACCTAAAAACAAACTTATTTTTCCCTTTGTCCGTGTAGGCCTAAAGCAAAACCAAACAATTTTTTTCTTTTTTCTCCTTCTTCCTCTTTCTTATTTCTTTTTCTTCTTTTCCATTTTTTTCCTTTCTTACTTCCCTTTTCCCTTTTTTCATCTGCTTTCTAGACTGACAAACAGCATTAGTGCGGCGGCAATGCGAACAAACAGTAATAAGTGGGTGAAAAGAAGGACCAAGGCAGCTGCAAGTAGCTGAGGTGGATAAGGGACCAAGGTCAGATGGATTGATGGTGGTATGGCAGGCGAGCAGATGGGATCCGAGCCTGGTACGATGCGGGGATGGCGACTATGGATTATTGGGTCAATCTGGCGGTGCAGGACGAATTGCAGGCAGCAGTCTGGTGCGGGTCGAAGGCAGTGCGTAGATGATCTGGTACAACTTGGAAGAGATGGGTCATGTGATGGGTTTTAGATTGCGGGGCTATGAGGGGTGTGATGTTATTGGGATCTGATCGAGACAGCAAACTTGGTGGTATATTCTAGTGCATGATAGGAGCATATTTATATGACTTTATTAGTTTGTTTCCTTGCATTTACTTAGTTAGTTTCATCTTATTAGAATGTTTTAAGCTATTTTCGTGTGTTTGTAGGTCTTAATAACAAAGTTGGCAAAGAAGTGCATTTTGGTGCAATTTGGAGCAGTTTTGGGGTGGAATGGATTGCATGCATGTGGAGCATAAAGGATGGACGTTTTGGTGCTTGAAAGGGCTTCAAACATATGCTAAAATCTGGACACAATGAAGAAGATACCTTGCAAAGACCAAGCATGTGTGTTGCTAGTTGTTTTAATCATGAAAACACAAGTGCTAGCTGTTTCATCACTAGGGAGCCCACGACATGGACCAAAGAATGCATGTTGCAAGCTGTTTCATCATGATTTCTGCAAAGTAACATGTGCTAGCTGAAATGCAAGTGTGCTAGCTTTTTCATCATCAAGAGAAGCCTATTTCTGAAAAGGAGCATGTGTGCTAGTTGTTTCATCATGAAGATGAGCCTATTTCTGAAAAGGAGCATGTGTGCTAGATGATTTAATCTTTGCTTTGTGTTGTTTATTAAAACCACTTGTGTGGTTCTTTACTTTTCAGCACCTATAAATAAGCCTTCTTGTAAGGCTTAGAAAAGACCATTTTTTTTCATACAACACACTTAGAAGGAGAGGAGAGTGCTTGGACGTGCTTGCTGTTCAACTTGGCTCGTTGGAGCGTTTAGGTGTTTTCTTTCTTTTGTTTTCAATGTATAAATCTATTTACCTTTGTTTTACGTTTATGAGGAACTAAACCCCCCTTTGCTAGGGGGGATTCAAAGCTATGATTACACTTGCATTATGAATTAATTACTTTTGGTTGTGATTTCATAATTTGTGATTTCAATTCGCTTAACTGTTTGATTGATAACTTATTTGTGTATGTTGATTAAGAGTGCACGCTTAGTTTTCATGCATAAGTTTGATGCTAGAATATAAAGGAATTTCACCTAATCGTTATGAACTTATATTCATGAGTAGTGAAGGTTGCTATCCACAATCGTGTTAAGTAAATTCTTGGTAAGAATATCATGCTTTTCATAGTTACGAATGCCTCGTCAATACTTATAGTTCTCATGAATCTTAATGATCTTTGATTGTATCTCTATTGTGCTTTTCACGTAGGGAACTTTTGAAGAATGTTTTGAATTGTTATATGCGCTTTCCCATTCAGTTCATTAACTTAAGGAGAACTTGAAGGTTAAAAAAGTGCTATCACGGTTAACCCGGGGTATTGAGTTTCATAAGTTATCGAAAGAACAACTGAAAATTGGTTTATGTACAAGTGTGTCATGTGTGAAGGAGAACCCTCTAGCTAGTCCATCAACCATCAATTCACCTTAATTTTATGTTTTTGTTTACTTTCTGCAAGTTCTTACTTTTAAGTTTTTAAATTCGTCCAAAACCAATTCCCCTTTTACATTGAGTGTCTTTTAGTGTCAATCTGTCCATTTTGGTGTCTTTTCATTGTTTTTAGTCTTTGTAATCCTAAATTCGTTCAAATTAGTCCCTATTGTCTAGTTTGAATCAATTTGGTTGTTTTGAGTCATTCTAGTGTGTTTTGAGTTATTAGAGTTTAGTTAAATGTCTTTTGCCTAGTTATGTGTTTTTGAGTCTTATTTAGTGTTTTTAAATCAGTTTAGAGTAGATTAGCAATCCCTCCTAATCCCCGGTTTAGAACGATACCCTACTTACATCCTTACTACAATTGTCAAAAAGAGGGTTTAATTTGTGTGTTACTTATTTACGCATCAGTGCAGCGGCGGCAGGGGATGCTGGTACAACAAGAGAAGCAACAGGTTCAACGGGTGGTGGTGCAGACAATGAGTTCAATGGATAGCCGTGGAATCGATTCAAGCAGCGGAGTGGTGAGGCAGGACAAAGCTTCATCAATTTTTTTTTAATACCAAACTAAACGAATAATCGAAACTAATAACAACCAAACCAGATTAAATCCCAAATGATTGAACCTGCTCTGATACCAAGTTGAATATCAAAGTGCGCAATTAACAAACGAACAAACTAACTATAAACTAAAATAATTTATTGAGTGAACGAAAGATTGCTATGACAGCTACATAACCCTAAAGGCTACATTGCGAATGACATTCTTCAAACTAAACTATAAGCTATATTTATAGAGAGTAAAACCTAGAAACCCTAATTCGGATGGGCCAAGCCCATATACTAAACTAACAAGCAAACCTAAATAATTATAATATACTAATATTTTTCAACAATTTACACTTTAAACTACTCAGCCAATAGGAAGAATGGAACAAAAAGGGAATCCAACTCGGACTTGTCACTCGATTCATAACCTTTCAAACACAACCAATATATATCCGAACCCGCTTTATATAGGGACTCTATATTTCATCTTCGGTGCTATTGCTGGAGTGATGGGCACATGCTTCTCAATACTGATTCATATGGAATTAGCACGGCCCGACAATGATAGGTGCACCTAACATGGCATTTCCACGATGAAATAATATTTCATGCACAAATATGTTGATAATATCAAAATTCAACTAATCTGCCCAGGTGGACTTTCTAATAGGATGCCCTACTGTGTTACAAAATTTCACTTTAACCAATGATCCAATCAAATGAATATTGGAACTAATGTATCAAGCTTCTTCATAGTATTATCCATTATAAATAAATTTTCTAGCATTTGACCCTGTACCACCGAAAGGTTTGGTCGCATACTTGAAAAATAACCCAAAAAATCAAAGGAATTATTTCGTGGATTGGATTTCACTTGACTATCTACAACTCCATTGCGTGTGCTCGGGGTATAAATTTTGTATAAATGTATCGTCATGCTATTAAGTATTTTGATTTTAAGTTCTTTTCTTTCTAAGAGGTGTATAAGCTCACACTAACCGTCAATTTGAGATACAATTCAGAATTTTCCTTGGGAGGTAAAGAAATTGGAATGTAAAGTGTGGGTTTATGTGATTGATCGTCCCCAGGCCCATTCTTGGTAGTGATGTGCCTGCGCAAGTGGTCCTCCTTAAGATATTCCCCAAAGTCGAGTTCGTGCTCTACCTTTTGTAGGATCTGAGTAGGAAGAACCATCGTATGAGATGCACCATCTAAGTGAATGAAAAAAAAAACCAATCTACTTTGATCACCTAGAAGTTATGTTATTTAATATTTGCCTTCGGGTGGACTTCCATATGTTCAAAGGGTGTTGGTTTCACCTTCCTCTTCTGCTTCGCTTCGGAACTCTATTCTCAAGACTTTGTCTTCTTCTCTCCATCGGAACAATAAGGCCGTTATGCTCATTACTAAACTTGTTGAGGAGATTAAATATAACCAAAGTATATCTTTTTTTATCAGAGGTTGAATCAATCATCAGAAGAAGATTTAAGCAAAAAATTAGGATACATTCTGGGAAAATAAAACTTCCATCGAAGAGAAGCAAATGAAAGGCTTTCATAAAAATTCTCTTAGAATCAAGAATGAAGTTTTCATTATGTACATGCCAGATCATGAATTAGTAATTGCATCTAATCTCCAAAAAAAATCCCAATTCTTTCGATCTTGTTCATGAATTAATGAAAATGTGCAAAAACTCTATTTGCACATCCAAGAAGAAAACCATTCTTCACTTTTAGTTGACGAAGGTCAACCAAAGGAAATGATCCATGTAAGACAATTCTAGCAATAGTGGGCTTGACTCCAAAGCCTAACTAAAAGTCATATTAAACCAATTTCGAGATGCTGACAAAATCTCGTATATCATCATTTAAAAAAAATTGCGTTATCTGGGCTCCTCAGGACTTCCTCCTCAATTCACTTAGTGGCCGGTTCATAAAATTTCAGGTTTAATGATTTATATTATAAATCTGTATAAAAGTATACCAGAGAAGCATTGTTTATTGATTGATTTTCTAACTAATACAAGCACTACTATATATAGTGAAAACTAAAGCAAACCCTAATCCTTAAAGGATATAGAAAACTAAAGCACAATCCTAATCCTTAAAGGATAGAGAAAACTAAAACAAATCCTAGAATTAAAAACTTAACAAGCAAGTAACTAATCCTAATCTAAACTCCAACACCCCCGTCAAACTCATGGCGGTATACGTCAAGAGTTTGCCAACAAGAAGATGCGGATGCAAACTCCGTTAGGCGGACACGACAAGGCAAGCTTCGTTAGGCGGACACGACAAGGCAAGCTCCGTTAGGCGGACAAGACAAGACAAGCGAGCGGGCGAGCAATCAAGCGAACAAATAAGTGAACAAACGAACAAGCATGCGAGCAACGAACAACCAAGTAAGCAATTTCCAAACTACCAACTGCAATCCTCGCGGACATTTTCTTCACACGTCGAAGAAGCGGGTGGATGCAATTCAACAAATGCGGCCTTTGGTGGTGGTTCTTTTAACCCTTTCTGAGCTATCCAAGGACATTGGTTTTTCCAATGCCCATGTTCTTTGCAGTAGCTACACTGATTATGAGCAATATTTTTACCATGCTGCTGGTTTTGAGGTCTAGATGACGTTGCCAAAACTGATGGGTTTAACGAAGGAAGACTATGCGACTGTACTCGAATTTCTTCGGCTTGCAATTCATGAAGCACACAATCAACAGAAGGGAGTGGAGTCCGGTGTAGGATAGAGCTGCGGAGAGTCTCAAACTCACTTCGAAGAGGCATCAGAAACTGAACAAGGCGTTGTTCTTCTCTATATTGACAATAGAGCTTGACAGTGCCAAGTTCTTTAGGTTCAGTCAATGCAAGTTGATCCCAAATATTGGTCATTTCATTATAAAAAACTTGAATACTCTTATCACCCTGCTGAATTACACGAATCTCCATTTCTAATTGATACCTTTTAGCAAAATTGGCCTTGGTATACAATTTTTCCAAGTGATCCCAAACTTCCTTAGACGTTGAGAACTTAGCAAGTTGCATTCCAATAGCCAAATCCACAGAATTATTAATCCAAGTAATAATATTTGAATTGTTCATCTCCCAAATAGCAAGCAAATCAACATGTTTTTCATCTTTGGGGTTATTCAGAACGGAAACTATTCCAGATACATAGCCCCACAAACCTTTTCCAATCAAGAAATTCTTCATGACATATGCCCAATACACATAATTATTACCATTCAATCTCACACCAATCGCTTGCAGTGAGTCATCCTTAGTTGTCATATTCAATGAACCAAAAAACAAAGACAAAGTGCACAATACCAACAATAGTCTGGTGTAGAGTCAGATTGATGCACGCAAATCTGATTCTGGGCAGCAAGTTGCGGGTTCTGGTGTAAGACGACGGCAAGGGATCTGGGTGCTATGATGGTGATGGCGATCTAGGTGTGGTCTCGAACTCAGGACGGTTTCGAATGGGGCATCGGTTTAACAATAGCGATCTAGGTGCGAGACTGCATGCAAATTAGATTTTGGGCAGTAGGACAGAAGGCATGTGCGAGGTTCCAGGTGCGACAGTGTATGGAGCAGCAGCGGTGGCAGATGGTGCAAGACAAACGAATCAAACTGAACAAATAATCTACGAGACAGGTCCTCACGATCCTGCTCTGATACCAAGATGAAAAGTATACCAGAGAAACATTGTTTATTTATTGATTTTCTAACTAATACAAGCACTACTATATATAGTGAAAACTAAAGCAAACCCTAATCCTTAAAGGATATAGAAAACTAAAGCACAATCCTAATCCTTAAAGGATAGAGAAAACTAAAAAAAATCCTAGAATTAAAAACTTAACAAGCAAGTAACTAATCCTAATCTAAACTCCAACAAGAAATACATAGACGGTTCTAGATACTTTTACAAAATCTGTCCATCTGTTTTAAAATAGTTCGATGACTAAACTATCTCATATATATATTGCATATGTAATCTTTACAAATTGCTTTCTAATATGAACGATTCCGATCATAAGCATGAAATTTCGTCAATCGAACACATAGTAAATTGAGGAAGAAATCCTTCTCATTCATTGAGGAGCCACTTTAATAGATAATACTTAGGTATTCACTAGTTTAATTTCTATTTATTAAGGAATGACATTACTAAATATTGGTCAGACAAGGGAAACTCTCGTAATTAAGACCCGTTGTATCACAAAAAACATAATATTACAGAGATCAAATTTTATAAGTCATATGACGTGATTGTTAGTGATTAGATTATTACTTAAGCACTGATTAATGTTCTTATTTTTTTTATTATGACACATCATATAGTTTGCAAATTTAATCTACTTAACACTACTTGAGTGAAAATAAAAGAAATTGATAACCGTGTCACACCCCTATACAAGAAAAATGAAATCAACTTGACCTTAGAGTTTGAGTGACCACGGGTTCATCTGCATCCAAAGCCGAAGGTTCACCAATCATTGCAATTTTGCACGATTCGGTTTTCCAAAAATGTCCATCGAGGAACAACCAACAACATTTGGTCCCCCCAAATCCTTACTACCAAACCGGCAAATCAAAATCAAAATCCCCCAGAAGGAACCTACAAAATCCGGTGGCCAGTCTTATAAGGTCCTGTTTGTGAAGAACATAGACCAGCCACCACCAAGAGAGTTTGAGTGTTTGAATATTATCCAACGGTAGGAGATATGGTTGGAGCTGCAGTTGCAGTTGCATTTGCAGAAAGAGAAGGTGTTACCCTGCAGGAGTTGAAGAAGAAAATGGCTGAGTTTTCAAGGGAGAGAGATTGAGATCAGTTTCATAGCCCTATAAATCTGCTTTTGGCTCTGGTAATTTATGTTGACAAATCAATGAGATCTCAATTGGAACAAATCCTTAATTATTTGTATACTTAGCTTTTATGTATTTGCCTAGTTAGAAATTCAACTCCAATTTCTGAGGAGTTGATTGTGAACATCAACTGTATATATTTATCCTTCATGTATCAATGAAATACACAATTATTCCATTCAAGCATTCTCTTTTTGGTATCAGAGCCTAGGTTTTGAGAAAAAACACAAAAAAAAAAAAAGAGGTTGTGCTTTGTACGAAGAACCATAACTATCAGCTGCTCAGCCAATTGTGTAAAGCCATCCGACCAGCGAGCGACGTTGTTGTTGCTAACCCGAGAACCCGAACTACCAACCGCGCACTTAGTTATGTAGTGCGCCATCCAACCAGTGAGCGACGCTGTTGTTGCTGATCTAAGTTCACCGAGCCGCTCCCTGCATCCACCACCACGAACCAAGATTTAACCCGCTGCCTGAAATTTGTCCCAGATTCTGACTTGCGAATATGTTTTGTGTGCCCAGATTCGATTGATACCAAGTGTTTATTTTCTATGCCTAGACTCTGTGACCCACTCGTTGCTGTTTAAAGAATAGCAGAAAAAAGCTTGTTGTTACTAAAAAGAAAAAGGAAAAAAGTTGTTATGCTGTTGCGGAAAAAATAAAAAGGGAAAAAAGTTTGCTGTTTGGAGAAAAGAAAAGGGGGAAGAAGGAAGAAAACACAAAAAAAAATAAAATATTGTAGTCTTTTTTGTCTCTATTTGTTTTATAGGACCTTTGTTTAAAAGTTTCAACCTTACCAATCACCCATACACGTTGCACTAAATTCATCCAAAGCAATGGTAGCCCAGACTCGTGCAATGATTGCAAAAGCTAAGGTAGCTTCTGAACATACATATAATGATAGTATGGCTTTGAAGGTTTCTGCATCTGTTACAAATAATACATGAATAATTGATTCTGGTGCTACTAAACATATCACTTGTGATTCTAGACAGGTATAAACCTTAAAACCATCCACTAAAATGTCGCGAGTGTTGCTGAGGGTAATGTTGTCCCTCATTATCAAGGAAGGCATTGTCTCCTTTTTCGATACCCTTAATCTTGATTTCGTGCTTATTGTTCCTTCCCTTGACTATAATTTATTATCAGTTGCTCAAATCATTATCGCCCTACATTGCTTTATGATTTTTTTTCCTTCTTTTTGTGTTTGTAAAGATATTAAGACTCGCAAGACGATTGGTTATGGTATTAAGAATTGTTAGCTCTACTACTTGGAGCTAACATCGAACAGTACCGGAATGTTGACTCAAGCTCTTATAGTGGAAGGATTTGAGGGGAATAAGAATAAAGCTTCGGAGTTTTGGTTGTGGCATCTTCGATTTGGACATGCTTCTTTCGGTTATATATGGAGGTGTTTTCCTAACTTATTTGTTAAGCATGGTGTTTCTAGCTTTAAATGTGGTATTTGTGAACTGGCTAAAAGTCATCATACTTCGTTTCTGTCCAATATGACTAAAAGTTTCGTTCCTTTTATGATAGTCCATTCTGATGTTTGGGGACCATCTAAAACTACTACATTTGGTGGGGCTCATTGGTTCGCTACTTTTATTAATGATTGCACATATATGACTTGGGTTTGTTTGATGAAGTCTAAAAATGAACTTACTTCTTTGTTTCAGGAAAATGGTGCAAGTACAATATAAGTCACAAATACAAGTTCTCAGGAGTGATAATGGCGGCTAGTATGTGAACAGTAAGCTTCGTGCATTTCTTGATCATCATGGTATTGTTCATCAATCTACATGTCCAAACACCCCTTAACAAAATGGGGTTGCAGAACGTAAGAACTGTCAACTTCTAGAAGTTGTTCGTGCTTCCTTGCTTGAGGTTGTTCTTCGGCTATCCTATTGGGGAGAAGCTTTCACTTCAGCTGCATATCTCATTAATCATGTTCCCTCTCAATTGGTTAATTTTCAGACACCGTTTTAGGCTCTCACCTCCCATATCGATGCTCCTGCAATCCCCAATCTCACACCTCACATTTTCAGTTGTGTGGCATTCGTTCATCTTCGTAAGCAGCAGAGAAGTAAGCTTGAACCTTGAGCCTTGCGGTGTGTTTTTGTGGGGTATGCCTCACATCAAAAAGGATACCGATGTTATCACCCTCCAACAAAAAAGTTGTTCGTCACTGTGGATATTGCATTGCATGAGAATGATATGTACTTTGCCAATCTCGAGTCTTGACTTCAAGGGGAAGAATTAGATAAAAGTTCAAACTCTTTATTATAGTATTCTGGATACAATTATTATGAATGATTTGGATTCAAATGGTGACCATTCACAAGAAAATAACGTTGTGAATGACTTGAAATTAAGTGGTAATATCTTGGAGACAAGTGGTGATCATTCACATGAAAATAATGTGAATGACTTGAAATATTAAGTGCTAATTCATTGGAGACAAGTGGTGATCATTCACATGAAAATAATGTTGAAAACCTTGAAAGAGACGAGCCTACGTCGCCGAACAGTTCACTGCCAACTTTCGCATCACCAACTTCGTTACTGCCTTCATAGTTGGCCTCACCATCTTTGAGCCCCAATAATCATAATCAATCGCCTTCAATTCTGGATGCACCACCACCACCATGTCGTCTCCCTAACCGTGTCAACCGAGGTATTCCTAAAACCACTTACAAAGCTAAGTGCAAAACTAGGTATTTGGTGAATAAGCCCAACTCTGAGTCTAATGTGTTATACCTGTTAAGTAATTATGTGTCTACCAGTCACAATTATCTACTGTATCTATTCCTAACAATGTGCAGGAGGCTTTAGCAGATCCATGTTGGCAAGCGGCAATGAATGAAGAGTTGAAGTATTTGAATAAGAATTCTACCTGAGAGATCATATGCTTGCCAACTGGTAAGAAACCTATGGGATGCAAATGGGTTTATACTATGAAGTATAAAGTTGGTAGGACGGTGAATCGCTTCAAGGCAAGACTAGTAAAAAAAGGGTACACTAAAAAATATGGAATCGCCTATATAGATAAATTTGCACATGTGGCCAGGATTAATACAGTTCAAGTTTTGTTGTCCTTGGCTGCAAATCTCAATTGGCCCTTACAGCAGTTCGATGTGAAGAATGCTTCCTTGCATGGAGATTTGACATAAAAGATTTATATGGATCTTCTAACAGGATGTAATACTCCAGATAAATACAAAGAAAGGTGTGTAGGTTGAAGAAATCTTTGTATGGTTTGAAGCAGTCCCCTTGAGACATAGTTTGGCAGATTCACAAATCAATGAGAGCATTTGGTTACAAACAAAGTAACTCTAATCATACTTTGTTCCTAAAAAGACAAAATGAGAAGCTTATTGCACTTATTGTGTATGTAGACGATATGGTGGTAATAGGAAATAATCTAGAAGAACGTGCGGCCTTACAAGGAAATGATCCAGACATTGCTTATGCCTTGAGTGTAGTGAGTCAATACATGCATGATCCCAGAGAACAACATATGAATGTAGTGATGAGGATTTTGTGTTATTTGAAGGGAAGTCCAAGAAAAAAGATTTTGTTTAAAAGAAATAACCATCTTGGAGCTGAAGGTTATACTGATGCATATTAGGCAGGTTTGGCTGATGATAGGCGCTCAACATCAGGTTACTTTACATTTGTTGGGGATAACTTATTTACATGGAGTAGTAAGAAGAAGAATGTGGTTGCCCGTTCCAGTGCAGAAGCTAAATACAGAGGACTAGCCCTTGGAATTTGTGAAATGTTGTGGCTTAAACTTCTATTGCAGCATTTGAGGATTAAAAAAGATCAGCCTATGAAATTATTTTGTGATAATAAAGTCGCCCGTGACATTACACCTAAACTGGTACAACATGACAGAACGAATCATGTTGAAGTTGATAGATTCTTTATCAAGGAAAAATTAGAAGGAAAAATAATTGAAGTACCATCAATCAAAACGGAGGATCAGTTGGCAGACATTCTCACAAAAACTGTTTCAAGTCATAAGTTTTCAAGTTTCTTAGACAAGTTGAGCATGAGTGACATATATGCACCAACTTGAAGGGGGAGTGTTGACAAATCAATGAGATCTCAATCGGAACAAATCCCTAATTATTTGTATACTTAGCTTTTATGTATTTGCCTAGTTAGGAAGTCAACTCCAATTTCTGAAGAGTTGATTGTGCACATCAACTGCATATATTTCTCCTTCACGTATCAATGAAATATACAATTATTCCATTCAAGCATTCTCTTCTATTTGTTTAACTTCAAAACCATAACATTAGTTCAGTACCCATTTATCCAATCTTAGTAAAACTTGCTTACAACCATTGTTTCTTCTATGATTGTTTTTCCACACACCCATTATCTATTATTCTCCTATTTTTTATTGGGTAATGTTAAAAAGACTAAATTTGTGGACAAAATTTTGTAAACTAAATGATATGAAAGTTGATGATTGAATTATTACTTAAGCGTTGATAAACTTACTTATTCCTATTACTCGCACATCATATAATTTGTAAATTTTATCTACAAATTTAGTCTCCCTAACATTATCATTTTTATTGGATTTTTTTTATCCAAAATGGGTCTCTGACATTGCATAATGATAATCAAACCTTGAGTTTGTCTGTTGTAAATTATTTGGTTATTCCGTGAAATCTCATTAAATTGTCAGGTGAATGGCCCATGATCACATTTTAAGAGTATTTTTGTCAGACTAACCCCTTCACTTAATGAGGATATTGACAAAAAAAAAATTACGAAATGACAAAAATGATTTACAATAGACAAATTCAAGGACACTTCTATCAATTTTCATTGTCAGGGACCAAAATGAGGAGTTATATCAATCTCAAGATCATGAGATTTTATATGTTTATTGGGCATCATTGCGTTTCCAATCTGTTAAGACTGTTAATGAGATCGATTCTCTGCTACATAAGTAATTCTTCCTTCTTTAATTAGTTTAATCTTTAATTCACTATTTTCTTCGATTCGAGGATTATCTCCGAAGAGCATTTAAATTTGAGCTTTTCAGAACGGTTGTTTTATTGCTTACTCAAATCTTTTATTTCTTTCAGCTTTATTTTCTTCTATCTATTATTCAAGCTGGGGATCTTCCAATGCATTGGAAAAAGCCTATGTAAAATGTGTTGGGCTGCATGTGAGTCTGTGGGACGTATTGGTTTGCATTGGAGGATATTACTAGTTTCTTGTGGTACAAGTTAAGGAACACTAGGAGGGTTGCCATCACCGCCGCCGCCGCCAATTTCAAGACATAAAACAAGACTTCAGTTCGAGTAAAAAAAATGACACGTGGGATAACTATCATAACTTAAACGTCAGTAGAAAGCGAAGTCAGTCAGCAGGAGGCGAAAGGATAGGCTGCAGAGCTCTATTTACCCTTCAAGTAGGCATGTTACTCGCAGCCATCGCCATGTACGGTTAAAGTCCCGGGGAAGGTCTGTTCAGGTTGTGGGCAGGTCTCGAACGGTGAGAAGCTCTAGACGTCTTCAATTTAGCAAGGTGAAAAACGTTAGAAGGCAAGCGAGAACGTTGAAGAGGAGTATTAGATGATTGTCTGATTCTGAAATTAGTTTGGAACTAGTATTGTATTTTGATTAGTTGAATTTAAGATATGACTTTTAATGAAAATATATGAGATTGGAAATCCACGCGTGTGACGAAACAATGCATTAGTACCTCCCTCCCATCGGAGTCGAGAGACCATTTCTGAGAATCTGCGTTGGATTGATGAAGGCATATACCTTCAACAGAGGATGTTCAGTTACCTCATCTTCTTTCAGGTCTGTCCTAAACTGAACTTCCATTTCGCCACTCCTCTGAAAGATTCCCCAATGTTACAAATGGTAGAATTTCGGGAACTAGATAGATTATAAAGCCTGGGAAACCGAACTTCAAACTAAGAATCGCCCAACCAAACATCTTCCCAATACTCATTCTGTCCTCATTTCCCAAAACTTCTGAGCAAAACTAGAAGTGTTTTTTCTCTCTTGCAATATAATTCTCTTTATCAAATCCAACATAGGTTTTCTCCTTTTCATGAAAATACGAAACTGCTGGCATACCAAACTTGAAATTATCTAAGAGAAATGAAGGATGAATATGTTGAATGGTAATCTTGTCTTGGCCCAAGACAATGGATCCAGCCCATGAGCCCAATGGATGATTCATGAAAATGCTAGAGAATTCTAGCAAAAACATGTAGATTGAATGCATGCATAAAATATCTAAGGTCTTTTGTAGAAAGACCTAGAATCTTGTAAAATTGTGTGGTTGTTAAGCATTAGCTAGAAAGTTCTAGCAATGTCAAAGTTGGCAAACCTCACCTATAAATAGGTGAGGTGCTAAACCAAGTATGTCAAGTGAGCAAGAAGAAAAACCAAGAGAGCAAGTAGTGAGAAGTGAGAAGAAGCAACAAAGCTTCTAAGAGTGTTTGAGTGTTCACTCTTGTATTAAGTTTGTGAGTGAATAAAAATTTTGTGTAATACTTTGAGTGTTCTTTCTTTTTCTTGCCTATCAAATTCCGCTGCGTCACAATCTTCTTTGTGAGATAAACATCTCCAAAGTAGTGAAGTCTTTTTTGAGCCCCAACAAAGTGGTATCAGAGCCATGGCTAGCAACGCAATGGCATCCTTCCAAGTTCCAATGCTCAACAACAACAACTTTGACAATTGGAGTATCAAAATGAAGGCCTTTTTGGGAGCACATGATGTCTGCGAAGTCGTGGAGAAAGGCTACACTGAGCCAGAAGATGAAGCTACTTTGTCCCAACCCCAGAGGGAAAGTTTGAAAGATTCAAGAAAGAGAGACAAGAAGGCTCTCTACCTCATCTACCAAGCATTAGATGATAATGGCTTTGAGAAGGTCTCGAGTGTAACCTCCGCCAAGCAAGCATGGGATAAGCTTCAAACCTCTTACAAAGGAGCCGAACAAGTGAAAATGGTTCATCTTCAAGTATTAAGAGGTGAGTTCGAATCTCTACAAATGAAAGGGTCTGAATCAATCTCTGATAATTTCTCAAGAGTCTTAGCCGTTTCTAATCAATTAAAAAGAAACGGTGAAAAGTTGGAAGATGTTAGAATTATGGAGAAGATATTACGCTCGTTAGATCCCAAATTCGAGCATATTGTCGTAACGATTGAAGAAACTAAAAACTTGGAAGAAATTAGCATAGAGCAATTAATGGGTTCACTGCAAGCATATGAAGAGAAACATAAGAAAAGGCAAGGGAATGATGAGCATCTCCTCAAGACACATGTTCAGCCAAAGAAGAAAGAAGAAAGCTTCAACAACGAGGGAAGCCAATACGAAAGAGGTCGTGGCCGAGGTCGCGGACGTGGGCGTGGACATGGACGTGGTTGGAACTTCAACAACCATAGCAACTATGAAAGAGGAGAAAGCTCAACTAAAGGTCGTGGAGGAGGGCGCTCAAACTCGAGGTATGAAAAATCTCAAGTTCAATGCTACAATTGTCAAAAGTATGGGCATTATGCTTGGGAATGTAGAGCTCCAAGCAACAGACCTGATGAGAAGGTCAATTATGTGAAAGAAGAGAAAGAAGAGAATGGTGTTGTGCTACTGGCATGCAAAAATAATGATGGAGACCAAGACTATACATGGTGCCTTGACACCGGCGCCAGCAACTAGGGGTGGGTTCGGTTCCGTTCGGTTCGGTTTTTTGTCAAAACCGGAAACCAAACCGAAATTACTGTTCGGTTCGGTTCGGTTCGGTTTTCTGTCGGTTTGTGTTCGGTTCGGTTTGAATTCGGTTCGGTTTTTTTCGGTTCGGTTTCGGCCCGGTTCGGTTTTAGGATACCTATAAATATTATACTTGTACAATTATAACAGAACAAAGCCTCTGTCAAGTTGGCTTGCGGCTGCTATTCCCAACCTGGAGGGAAGGGGTTCGAAACCAGGCGGGGTGGGTTTTGTTGATTTGTTTTGTTGATTTCTCAACAAAATTGAAAAAAATTCTTTAAAATCTTGGAGGCACAAGGGTTCGAACCCATATGCTCCAGCTTGAAAAGTTTCATTGAAACCAACTTGGCAACAAGTCTGTGTTTGTTATGATTGTATGACTAAACTATTTATAAACATTGAAAAGAATAATTAAATATATATCGGATCGGATCGGTTCGGTTCGGTTCGGTTCGGTTTCCGAACCTCAAAAACCGAAACCGAACTGGGCAGATTCGGTTCGGTTCGGTTTGAGAGTTTCGGTTCGGTTTTTTTTCCGGTTCGGTTTTTTTCGGTCTCGGTCCGGTTCGGTTTTCGGTTTTTTTCGGTTTTCGGTTTTTTGAACCCACCCCTACCAGCAACCACATGTGCAGAAGAAGAAACATGTTTGTAGAGCTCAATGAATCGGTGAGTGGCAACGTTTCTTTTGGAGACGAATCCAAAATACTCGTAAAAGGAAAAGGTAACATCCTTATTCCCCTGAAAAATGGCGGCCACCAATTAATTTCAAGTGTCTACTACGTGCCTAATATGAAAAACAACATTTTGAGTTTGGGTCAACTCTTAGAAAAAGGTTATGATTTTCATACGAAAAATTATATCCTTTTTCTTAGAGATGACAAAGGAAGATTAATTGCTAAGGCGAAAATGTCAAAGAATAGGATGTTTCCTATGAATATTCAAAACGATGTTGCAAAGTGTCTCAAGATATCTTACAAAGACACATCCTGGCTTTGGCATCTTCGTTTTGGGCATCTTAACTTTGGAGGACTGGAGTTATTATCCAAAAAGGAAATGGTGAGAGGCCTACCGTGCATCAGTCATCCTGATCAAGTTTGCGAAGGATGTTTACTTGGGAAACAGTTCAGGAAAAGCTTTCCAAAGGAGTCGACCACAAGAGCCCAGAAGCCACTCGAGCTCATTCATACCGATGTGTGCAGTCCAATAAAGCCAAGCTCTTTGGGTAAAAATAATTATTTCCTTCTCTTCATTGATGATTTTTCAAGGAAAACCTGGGTATATTTCTTGAAGCAGAAATCAGAAGTTTTTGGAGCATTTAAGAAGTTCAAAGCCGCTTTAGAAAAAGAGAGTGGTTGCAAGATCAAAGCCTTGAGATCTGATCGAGGAGGAGAATTCACTTCAAAGGAATTTCAAGAATTTTGTGAAGCCAATGGAATTCGTCGACCTTTGACAGTTCCAAGATCCCCTCAACAAAATGGTGTGGCAGAAAGAAAAAATCGAACTATCCTCGACATGGCTCGAAGCATGCTCAAAAGCAAGAAACTACCTAAGGAGTTGTGGGCAGAAGCTGTAGCATGTGCTGTCTATCTATCCAATCGGTCTCCAACAAGAAGTGTGTGGGGAAAAACTCTGCAAGAAGCATGGAGTGGAAGAAAGCCAGGTATCTCCCATCTAAGAGTTTTTGGAAGCATAGCCCATGTACATGTACCAGATGAGAGGAGAACCAAACTTGACGACAAAAGTGAAAAGTTCATCTTCATCGGCTATGACACAAATTCAAAAGGCTATAAGCTATATAATCCGAAAAATGGGAAGATGGTGATCAGTCGAGACGTGACATTCGATGAAGAAGGAGAATGGGATTTTGGCCCGCATGCAGGTGATCTTCACTTCTTTCCTCAGTTTGAAGAAGATAATGAACAAACAATAATGGAGCAAGCAAGAGATGTTCAACAACAATCCACTACTCCACCTGTTTCACCAACATCAACCAATCATGGTAATTCACCAGCATCAACATCATCAAGTGGGAGTCCAAATGAGAGAGATGTTCCACGCACAAGGAGTTTACGTGAACTCTATGAGGTAGCTGAAAGACTTGATAATCCTACACTTTTCTGTCTCTTTGCTGATTATGAACCAGTCGACTTCCAAGAAGCTGTACAAGATACTAAGTGGAGTAAAGCAATGGATGAAGAAATCGAAGCAATTCAGAAAAATGACACATGGGATCTCGCTATTCTTCCGAAAGGACACAAAGCCATCGGAGTCAAGTGGGTGTACAAGACAAAGAAAAATGTCAATGGAGAGGTCGAAAGATACAAGGCGAGACTAGTGGCGAAGGGCTATAGTCAAAGAGCCGGAATCGACTATGATGAGGTATTTGCACCTGTAGCTCGTTTGGAAACTATACGATTACTAATTTCTTTGGTAGCTCAAAACAAATGGAAGATTCAACAAATGGATGTGAAGTCCGCCTTCCTAAATGGAGTCCTTGAAGAAGAAGTCTACATTCAGCAACCATCAGGCTATGAAATCAAAGGGCATGAAGACAAGGTTCTGAAGCTGAAGAAAGCCCTCTATGGGTTAAAACAAGCGCCAAGAGCATGGAATAGTCGCATCGACAAGTACTTTCAGGAGAACAACTTTATGAAGTGCCCTCATGAACATGCTCTCTATGTCAAAGTTAAAGATGGAGATATTTTGATTGTGTGCTTATATGTGGATGATCTAATCTTCACCGGAAGCAATCCAAGCATGTTTGAAGAGTTCAAGAGAGTGATGACTAAAGAATTCGAGATGACCGACATTGGGTTGATGGCATACTACCTAGGCATCGAAGTCAAGCAGAATGAAGAAGGCATTTTCATCTCCCAAGAAAGCTACACAAAGGAGATACTGAAAAAGTTCAAAATGGACGACTGCAAGCCCATAAGCACGCCAATGGATTGTGGAGTCAAGCTAACCAAGCATGACAAAGGAAAAAGTGTAGATCCAACATTTTTCAAGAGTCTAGTTGGAAGCTTGCGCTACTTGACATGCACAAGACCAGACATTCTCTATGTCATCGGATTAGTTAGTCGCTACATGGAGAATCCCACAACTACACATTTGAAGACGGCCAAAAGAATTCTTCGATATCTTAAAGGTACCGTGAACTTTGGCTTGTTCTATTCAAGTTCTGATAACTACAAACTCGTTGGGTACAGCGACAGTGATTGGGCAGGAGATTCTGACGATAGAAAAAGCACTACTGGATTTGTTTTCTTCATGGGAGACACTGCATTCACATGGATGTCGAAGAAGCAACCGATTGTCACTCTCTCTACCTACGAAGCTGAATACGTAGCTGCTACCACATGCGTCTGTCATGCAATTTGGCTAAGAAACTTGCTGAAAGAATTAAGCATGCCACAAGAAGAGCCAACAGAGATCTACGTCGACAACAAGTCTACAATAGCTCTAGCGAAGAATCCAGTGTTCCACGACAGGGGCAAGCACATAGATACCCGCTATCACTACATAAGAGAGTGTATTGCAAGAAAGGATGTGCAAGTGGAATACGTGAAGTCTCAAGACCAAGTCGCCGACATATTCACCAAGCCACTCAAACAAGAAGACTTTATCAGATTGAGGAACTCAATCGGCGTCACAAGACAAGATTAAGGGGGGATGTTGAATGGTAATCTTGTCTTGGCCCAAGACAATGGATCCAGCCCATGAGCCCAATGGATGATTCATGAAAATGCTAGAGAATTCTAGCAAAAACATGTAGATTGAATGCATGCATAAAATATCTAAGGTCTTTTGTAGAAAGACCTAGAATCTTGTAAAATTGTGTGGTTGTTAAGCATTAGCTAGAAAGTTCTAGCAATGTCAAAGTTGGCAAACCTCACCTATAAATAGGTGAGGTGCTAAACCAAGTATGTCAAGTGAGTAAGAAGAAAAACCAAGAGAGCAAGTAGTGAGAAGTGAGAAGAAGCAACAAAGCTTCTAAGAGTGTTTGAGTGTTCCCTCTTGTATTAAATTTGTGAGTGAATAAAAATTTTGTGTAATACTTTGAGTTTTCTTTCTTTCTCTTGCCTATCAAATTCCGCTGCGTCACAATCTTCTTTGTGAGATAAACATCTCCAAAGTAGTGAAGTCCTTTTTGAGCCCCAACAGAATATTCACTTCAAGAGTCCAGAACAACGATTAAAAAGATCAAACTTGGTCTACGATGGTATACAGAACTAATTTTTTTTCTCTTTAGTTAAATTCTTTTCTCTCAGTAGAGATTTTGCTTCATATGACTAGCCTTGCCAGACCATTTCCGAAAATATTTTGTATTAATCGTTATTCTTATTTGCATCATGATAGTGTTTTGTAAAGATGTTATTTTGTATGCTAGTTTTGGAAAGGATAGAGGTCACCAAAAATGGGATGATTGCACAGAATTTAAGAAGGGAATGTCGACTATTGGAGACGGCTACTGCGGCAGCTCATAACACACACATGTATATATGTCATTGATAGGGTTTTGGGATTGCAGTCAGCCCTTATCTCCATTTGAGCTAGCTGACAAAATGCTCACCAACCTCTTCGTACAAAGCTAATCTTAGCTCTTCATTAGAGCTTTTAATCTAAGCCTTACACTTGTAGAAAAACTATCACTTAACTTAAACTGGCCGTTACATTTCAAAAGGAAATAGCCGTTGGCTTTCTTAGTCTAGCTGCTGCAATTACTTCAAGATCAACTCCAGAAATGGTTTAGCATCCAACACATCACACATACATGTATTGATCATTTATCTGATCAAAAGGAAGTTCTAGACATTGGGTTTGTTGGCACAAGTTTGATCAGATGCTGCAACCATTTTCTCAGTGGTAATCCCAGCATTGCATATGTTGGCTATAGCTCGCGTGTACTTCATTCCGTATGCAGATAAATGTCCACAGTACTTCTCATAAATATTCAACTGCGTGGAAAGAACTCAAAATCAATTATCTCGGAGATAAAACTGTTGATTTATTTCAAAAAACTGAAAAAGAAGCACAAGCACTTGCATGTCGTCTGTATCGATTTGATGTATAGAACTACAGGAGATGAACTTACAAAGTTCTTGAAGCAGTCCCAATTATCTACCACAGGTTGCCCCTGTGGCCTAACATTCATTAAAACGTTTGAGCTCTTCTCGTGTCCGAACAAAACCTCCCCTAGTTTCGTTATGCTATAGTCCACGTTTTTCCTATGAGCAATTTCAAGCAGCAGCTGCTCCTGAGCACCCTGTTTCTCTTGAGATCCAGTAGGAGCTCTTTGCAGCTGAAACATATAGAGTTTATAGTTATAAACGAGAAGTACAAATTGTCAAAAACATACGAAAAAGTTCTCTAGCCGGAGAGTTTGGCATGTACTAATCAATACATATATGTGTATACATGAAAATTAAACACATTGTAAGTTTGGAATTCAGAATAAAAGAAGAGCATAAACCTTTTGCTGAAAGTAGAGGAGCTTCGTGTCACGTTGGTCAACAGCCCTTGAGATCGAGGGTGAAGAGATATCCCTGGTGGAAGTATGGCTACGATTTGAAAGATCTGCACCCATGTAAGCAAAGAGGAACTCCTTTTTATGACTCATATCTCCGTACTGCATAACATGCGAATTAGTTGTTCTTCTTCGAACCTGTAATTCAATCGACATGGTCACATGGTCATATTAATCTAACTTCACAAACATTAGACATAATGATATCCATAAAATATTTTACATACGAGAAATTTTCAAAATATTACCCTTTCATATTGAATCTCCAAAGTTTCTTTATGCAGATCACTTATGTCACTGCTCTCAAATGTGAAAATATGGTCCAAAAGTCACCGAAACAACAAAGTAATTAGTATGCACATTTCATCGAAAATGTATTGAAACTGACAAAGTAATGCACTCTGTTTCATTAGAACAGCATTTTCATAAAGAAAGGCACTGCATTACCAATCCTCCATCCAGGAAATGCTATACAAGTCTCCCAAACATGTATCAAACTCGGCAGGAACTGATGCGTCACCGGGACAATATGTTGCATAACTACTCTCTTCTGCATTCGACGCGGTGGTACCATAAATATTCAAATTACTTGAAAGGAGGCCCTCAAACATGCTCCCTGCCTCGCAAGCTTCAATGTAAAATACCTAATTTTTTTTTTCACATCAATGCATCAAAACCTCAGAAAATACATGAAAATCATAAAATAAAAAATAATAATAAGAAAAAATAAATAAAAATAAAAAAAGAGTTGAAAACTTCAGTAAGACTGTTACTCAAGTGAAAATTCTTACCATGCTTTTGTAACCTTTAGAAGCATTCTTCTTCTTCAGTACACTAATGAGATCTTTCGCATAAACATAATCGCTAGGCATCCCTGAACACAATATACAATTCATATGTAACCCAAAGAACAAAATTACTGTACTTATGGGACTATATAAGATCACTAAATATAATTTTCAAAGTTAATAAAATAAAATAAAAATACTACTAATTACCAAGTAATCCTACAGAACCATGGTCTGCATAATATATGAAAACATGGTCATTCGGACCGCTACTTAGAACCTTGCCACTTCCTCCGCTGAGAGCACTTTTGTCTCCGAGAATAACAGCATAGAGATTGCGTGCGTTAACATGATCTCCTGTATAATCCTGCATTAGAAAAAAAATAATACTTACATGTAACTAAACAATGTTAAACTAACAAATAAACCAGCTAGAAATTAAAAATCAGACTCAGAAAATTAGTTACAACCTTGGGAACTCCTTTATAAACATCATGACCATTTGGCTTGTTGATGATGACACCTTTTCGAGGATTTTCCGGGTTGTACGCGATATCATCGTACATGAAAACGATGATGTTCTCGTCTTTCAGTCCTCCTTTCTTCAGTATCTGGTATGCATGGCATATGTCAGCCTGCATGGAACGACAAAGATTAGCCTTAAATTTTGTTACTTGTAACACAATTAACATAAAATGTTACTAATTAATCAAAATTTTGGACAAGCTTAAACCTGGTGCCTGTAGTTTTCGTAACCACTTGATCCTGCAACCAGAAGTGCCCACCTTTTTCCCTTATCAGTAGTGGTACTTGGAGAGCCCTTGTTATCTCCATTAATTTCAGTGAAGCAGAAGCTTCCATGAATAGCCAAACTTAACAAAGTAAGAGATAGTAAAACCCCACAATAACCATGATTAGCCATGATCTGCAGATTAACCTTGACTAACCAATACCCAAACTCTCAAGGGAAGTACGAATACATGTTATTCTAATGAAGGAGTCAATTTATAGATGCCTTACGGTTGAAATGAATGGTTCAGATTAAATCCTCCCTACGTGCTCGAGAAGGAAATGAATGTCTAAAATCTTCTGAGGAATAATTGTTTCAAACTTCATCAACCCACTCAACTCTTCATCAACTTTGTGATCCTCGACGTACTTGGCCCACCATATCATGGATTAATTCTAACAAATATAATGAAATACGCCAACCTCAGATAGTGTAAAAGATAATGAAAATAGATATTAGTTTATTACAGTATAGTTTAATGGTATTCTCTATAGTGTAAATATGAAGTCTATGTTCGATTGTTCAAAGTGACAAGCTTAATATTGTAGTCTGGTGGTATTCCTCTTCACTTGTAAGTGCATGGTAGGTCATAGGTTTCGACTCCCTGGAATTTGATGCCAAACTATGATTGACTCATCGTATGACTTATCCAAAATTTCAACCCACAATATAGTTGTATATGAAAAATTTGTCTCTGCTTATAAATGAGAGGTTTTACGTTCGACTTTGTAGATCTGGTGAGTTTAACATCAAATTATTTTGACTGACACGTATTGTTCTAAAAAAATTCGCCTATGTATTAGGCGGCTGAACACCGTCCCGATTAGTCCCTAGGCGTTTGAAAATTAAGAAATTGCGCCTAGACCTGCTTAGGCATCCGCCTAACCTGCCTAGCAAGCCTAAACCCGCCTATTTCGCGGCTCTCAAAAGACTTGTTGAATACTTGAATAAGCACTCATTATATGCTTATTCCCCATATTTTGAATATGATTGTCTAATACTTTATAATTTATATGTCATTTTATTTATCAATTTATGTATCCCATTACAATTATGTGTTTTTTTAAAGTATAAATGGGCACTTATTTATACAATATATCATAAATTTACTTAAATCCGCTTAGTACGCCTAAGCTCCCACCTAGCCGCTCAGGCACTAGGCTCCAACCCGCCACCCGACTAGTTAGCAAATAACGTCTTTTAGAACCAGTGTAACTTAGCCAAATTTTCCATTATTAATGTTTAATACAATGTTCTAAGATTGATTTGAGCTAATTGCCTTAAAGTTTAAGATTTTGGGTTTGGATATTTTAATATGGTATAATTACCAGTTAGCACAAGTCATCTATACAAGGATCATCCAATAAAATTCTTGGTCATCCAAAATGGGGGTCATGGTTTTGGACTATGGATCTCCTATTTTGACATTGGAATTAGTAGCTATGACTGATGAATTAAATCATGCAAATTTGGATAAATTTCTTTCATTCAATCGAATACATTGCTGATTATTTAGTGGCATTTCTCACAGAATTGCTGTGTGACACGTATGAAAAATTGCTTTGTAAAGGACATCCTTTAATTTGATGTGCATAACCACCTTATATGAATGGTGATTATTTGATTTCAAAATTCTCACTTTTAATGAATATTTATAGTGTCAATTAGTACTGCTGTTTGATGATATTTCTCTTCATTTATAAATAAAAGATATTAAGTTCGAATATCATGGCTGATGAATTCAATAATAAGCTGCCCAACTAAACTCCTCTTTCTATCTTTAGGGTAAATATATTGATGTACTAAAAGAAATTACTTGTATCGAACTAAATTAATGACTCACATAATTATTTGCACGTTGAACATGTAATGTTTATTTTATTTGACCAATAGTGGAGTGGACTCACATAATTATTTGCACGTTGAACATGTAATGTTTATTTTATTTGACCAATAGTGGAGTGGACTTACTTCCGAGCCCCACAGCTTTCCATATATATGTAGCATATCAAAATGTTACATGACCTAATAATTCGTATGGAGAGAGGATACTCGTCGGAACTTCTTTTTGAGGATTTTGGTGATTCTCCAATTACATTTGTTCATCGTATATTGTACGGTTAGTTTTCGTCAGGTACTGATTATATTTGATTTTAAATAATAAAAAATTACAATAATTTGTTACCACATAATGTACGATGAACGAATGTGATTTTAGAATCTCCGAAATTCTCATAAAGAGATCCACTGAGTATCCTAACTAATTTGTATGGTGTGGCATGTTTATTTTATTTTCCCATTAATTTAAAGTTTGGGGATGAAAATTCAAATTTCGGCGGGTGCTCACGTTGTGGTGAGTCAACATCTTAAGTTAAAATAGAATTGTGAATTATTTTTCTTTTCTTAGATGACTTCCCCTTATACAAAGGTTAGGATTTTATTTTTTTTATTATGAAATATATTAAAAATGTTTTCTTCTTACTCAACAAAGCTTGTATCTCGATAAATTCATGCCTTGACAGAGACAATAATGCATAACAATGTTAGGCTCTATATTTTAACAGCACAAGCGGGAGCTCATTTACTCTAGTCAATGTAGTTACACCTACGTTTGCATATGTACAATACAATTAAGAGTTCGTAGGACATAAACAAGGGATTCTATAGAGATGTACAATTAAGAAAGTTGATTAAAATATATATGCCACTACAAAAATTATGCACAAATTAAGTGGGTTGTCAAGTAAACAGAGAGAGTATAGTGAATGGTTAGATGATGACCAAACCCCACTTGTAGAATGAGAGAAGTAAAGGAACTTAAAAACCGGTGGCCATTCTAAAGAAAGTAGAAAAGAGTGAACTTTTCAAAGTTTTGAGACCCAATTGTCAGACCCAGAAGAATGCACGCACTTCCCATATATTATGGTAATTCCACTCAACGTGCTTTGTGGGAGCATAAAACACCGAATTGAAGCCATGTTGGTGGCCACAAAGTAACAAGGGTAGAAGGAGGACTGCAGCAGTAACCTCCAACTCATTAAGTAAATGAGAAATCCAAGTGTCCACACACAAAGTAGGAAGAGAACGATACTTAGCCTCATAAGAACAACGAGAAAAGAATCGGTTGTTTTTTAGCACTCCGAGTTATATGGTTGAGACAAGAAACATGCAAAAATAAATAGTCAAATGATGAGTATCAGAACAACCAGCTCAATTAGCACTGGAAAATAAAAATATGATGGAGACCAACAGCGAAATATAGGCATAAAAACAACCAAATTTGAAGAATGAGGAGCACTCATAAACTGAAGAAAAAAAATCACATTATGATGCAACACTATGTATGGATGAAGAAATTTAAAATTATTAAAGAATTTTGAAATGACGGAAACTGGAATGAGGGAATTTGTTTTTTAGAATTTGTGAATTTTCTTATTTAGTTAACCTAAAAAAATAATGAAATTTGAATACGGAATTTTTTTTCTTTTTAAACTCTCGCTCCTATAGAAATTTGGAAATAGCACCTATTTACATCTAATTTAAACTTCAGAATTTGGGGTCCCAAATTTCAAGTTTTTTTTCTACATGAAAGTTCTAAACTTTATGAATCCAAAATGTGGTTCAAATTCTCATATGGCAAGAATCAAATCTAAGACCTCTCACTTACATGTGAAGAGGAATACCACTAGATCGTACTAGTAAGTGGCAAAACGCAAGCCTTTTTAATTGGCTAATTTTCTAGAGTGTATACAATACATGTCTGTAATCGTTCGCCTTAATTTCCATATAGTACTTGGATGACACGAAAGTTAATTGATAAAGAATATATCTTGTGAGTTGAATATCAGAGTGCGCATACACGATGAATGAACAAACGGATTACAAAACTAGAAATATTATTGATATCAAACGAAAATACCAAAATAGCTACAAAACCCTAAGAGACCACATTGTGAATAACTTATACTCAAACTAAATTACACGCACTATTTATAGAGAACTAAACCTAAGAAACTCTAACTTGGATGGGTTAGGCCCAAATCGTAAACTAACAAGCAAAACCCAACTATTAAAATAAACCTAAGTACTAATATTTTCCAACACCTCCCGTCAAACTCATGGCGGTACACGACATGAGTTTGCCAACCGACGATGTGGATGCAAGCTTGTTATGCTAATTTCCGATGCCAATACCAATGCCAGTGCCAATGCCAATGCAAATTCCAACTTTTGAACAAACAAACAAAAAATCTAATTTACACTGTCCACAACATCATTCGAGTGGTCACCAATCCAAGCACTTGAGAGATTGTTGCGGTGGGCAACAACAGGCTTCCCAATACAAGCCATATTTCTTTCTTGCCTATGTGGACCTAAACCTCAAGCAATTTTCCTTTTCTTCATTCTTCCTCTTTTTTCCTTTTGTATGTAACATCTCACATCGCCCAGGGGAGAGGATCTTGTAAGCCTTATAAGTTATATGTATATTCTCATCTCTACCTAGCACGAGGCCTTTTGGGAGCTCACTGGCTTCGGAGTTCATCGGAACTCTGAAGTTAAGCGAGTAGTGCGCTAGAGCACTCCCATGATGGGTGACCCACTGAGAAGTTCTCGTGTGAGTTCCCAAAAATAAAACCGTGAGGGCGTGGTCGGGGCCCAATGCGGACAATATCGTGCTATGGCGGAGGTCAGGCCTAGGATGTGGTGGACCCCGGATCGAGATGTGACAATTTTGTGTCAAAGTTAATCTTTGGCCGGAAGTGTGACAACGAGGACATTGGGCCCCTTAAGGGGGTGGATTGTAACATCCCACATCGCCCAAGGGAAAGGATCTTGTAAGTCTTATATGTATATTCACATCTCTACCTAGCACGAGGCCTTTTGGGAGCTCACTGGCTTCGGGTTCCGTAAGATCGTTGAAGTTAAGCGAGTTTGGGATAAAGCAATCTCAGGATGGGTGACCTCTTAGGAAGTTGCTCGTGAGTTCCTAGAAACAAAAAACCGTGAGGGCGTGGTCGGGGCCCAAAGCGGACAATATCGTGCTACGGTGGAGTCGAGCCCGGAAAGTGGTCCCGCCCGGGTCGGGATGTGACATTGTGTGTGTTTATATATATATATTTCCGATAGAGGTGCAAGTCAAATAGCGAAGTATGGAACAAAACCGAACGAACAACCCTTTTTTTAACGATAAACAAAGGTTAACCCAAATAAAAAAACAAAATGGTTTCACAGAACCAAAATCGACAAAACAAACAATGAGATAGACAAATTGTTACGAACAAAACATAAGCAAATTAAATCCTGAAGGATTCAACTTGCTCTAATATACCAAGTTGAATATCAGAGCGCGCATACACGATGAACGAACAAATGGATTACAAAACTAGAAATATTATTGATATCAAACGAGAATGCCGAAACGGCTACAAAATTTGAAGAGACTACATTGTGAATAATTTATACTCAAACTAAATTACAAACACTATTTATAGAGAACTAAACCTAAGAAACTCTAACTCGAATGGGCTAGGCCCAAATCCTAAACTAACAAGTACAACTCAAATATTAAAATAAACCTAAAGATGTTGTAAACAATCCTAGTTTAAGTATGATTGTGTAAATCCTAGATAAGATTTTATTAGAGTTTATCTTTTCCTATTGTATCTCATATTCCTTGAAGAGCAAGGAATATCCCTATCTTATTATTATTATACATAGAGGTGTAAAGTAGGAGGAAATACACAACACAATTCCCTTACAACTCTCTCTTTCTCCTACCTCTACCGCCGGCCTCCCTCTCTCTAGTTGTCAGATAAAAATAGTCCACAACACGTTATCAGCACGCTCCTACCGCTACACTTAGGAATTTGACGTTGGAGAAATTTTCTGCATCAAACCAGTTCATCCATATCATCACGCAATCAGGTTCTTTCAAAACAACGGCTTTTAACTCGATATTTTGCAGCCCTGATATCATGAACATTCAACATGATGCATGACCCAACTTTATGTTTAACGTATTTTAGATTCTACATAAATTGTGTATGCCTCATAACCATAATTGTTGAAATTATGTGAATTTGATATTGGTTATGAATTGAATCTTACATATGTACATGCATTGAAATTCTTATTTTGCATATGCATCAACGTAAATCTGTGATTCATTGAAATATATATGCATAAAAATTGAATTATATTTGAATTGAAAAAAATTGGATTTGGGAAATTAGGGTTCTATTCGAACCCGTGCCTTTTCACCATGTAAGCCGCAAGCCACAAGGGCCAGCAGCCTGCGATGGCCCAAACCCAAAAATTGCACCTGTGACCTTGTTGGAAACCCGACGCCCATGGCGTCCCCAAAACCAGAAACCAGAAACCCGACACCTTTCATGGTGTCCATTGACCACGGCATGGCCTGCAGCCATTGCCTTGAACCTCTGGTTCATCTCCCCGAAGACCTGAAGTTGTCCCCATCTTGGTTTTTGGTCAAGATTCTTTGGAATCTCACTGGATTTTGCAAACCCGTGGGTTCCACCCTTCCCCGACATTGAGGATCTACCTCCGTCCTTAAGACTAGTTCCTCGATGAACCATCATGCATCAGAACTCACCCAGAAGCGGCGGCGCCAGTTGTCTTCTCCGGTAAACACACCCAGCGTTGCTGGGATGTTTTTTGGTCCAGATCCGAGCCTACTGAGCTCGTTCTTCTTCAAGCCCGAGCCCTCTTGGGCTTCAGTCCCTTGGCCCGCGAGAGAGAAAAAAAACAAAAACAATTTTATCTTGTTTTCTAGGCTCGCCTACTGCGGCCCAGCCCGAGAAAAAAAAAGTTTTTTTTGTTTTTTTAGGTCGGCTTGCCCGGGCTGAACACATCAGCCTATTCCCCTTGCCCCTCTCCCCATGAGCTTGCAGCTCACCCAAGACCCTCCTAGCCCAATCTTTGGGCCTAGGTCACACGGCACCCATTTTTTTAAAACCCACCTGTGGTTTCATTTTTTTTTTTGGGATCCCGAAATTTTCTTTGCCTATTATTTTTAGGCCTAATGGGTTTTATATTTTTTTACCCACACTTTAAATTTGGCTCGAAGTCCAAATAATTAAATAAATTAAAATTCAATTCTAATTGTAAATCTAAAAGTTACATTTTTGCATATACTTGTTGCATACTTGTTTGCATATATATTTGTGTTTGCCTGCAGGAATATATGAACCTGAAGTTCATAATTATTTTGAAACCTGAAGTTTCTTATAACATGCCTTGTTTGAAAACCTGAAGTTTTCATTTAAACATATCACCCATGAAAACCCGAAGTTTTTCATGCAAAATTAAAACCAATACATGTCTATTAGAACCTGTATGTTCTACTCCTATGTGAATGGATTGATTTTTTTTCTCCATTACACTAACCACATCTCGTCTATCTATTTTGTGATAGGAACATGTCGAATTTGAACAAACTCGACTTCACCGTTTTAGAAGTTTCTGGAAGGAACTACCTCAAGTGGGTTCAAGATGTGAAGCTCTACCTCACTGCAAAGAACTTCCGTCCTGCCATTGAAGAAGCAACAGATGAGCCTGTTGGCGAAGTTGAAAAAGCCACTGCTATGATCTTCCTTTGAAGACACATCCATAACGCTCTGCAAACTGAGTATCTTGCTGAGGAGGATCCACGTGCATTATAGGTCGTTTTGGCTGATCGTTTTGATCACCCAAAGAACATATTATTGCCTGAAGCAAGACACTACTGGCAGTATTTGCGCTTCCAAGACTTTAAGTCTGTGAATGAATATAATTCTGAAGTCTGTCGAATCCGATCACTTCTCAAGTTTTGCAATGAAACTTTGATCGAAGAGGATCTCCTGGAAAAGACCTATTCGACCTTCTCTGCTTCTAATATTTTCCTATAGCAACAATATCGAGCTCAAAAGTTCACCAAGTTCTTGGTTTTGATCTCTGTTCTACTTCTCGCTGAAAAGCAGAACCATCTGTTGATGAAGAATCATCAAGCTAGACCTATTGGGGCTACTGTTGTGCCTGAAGCACATTATAGCACTAATCAGCACCCAAGACACCAAAAGAGGCGTGGTAGGGGCGGCCAGAAGCCATCCAACCAAGGTCAACAGAGCCAAGGCCCACCCAAGGGAGGAAACAACGCCCAGCAGCGCCCAAACCTCACTCCCAAGGCCCAGAACTTCAAGATAAGGGCAAAGCACCTAAAACCATGGATGACGATATGTGTTATCGCTGTGGTTCAAAGGACCATTGGTCCCATGTTTTCCGTGCTCCGAATAAGGTTGTAGATGAATATCCTTCTCGTCGTACGAAGTTTGAATCAAACTTCATGCATGTGGACGAACCGGAGACTACAAAGATGGAGGTTTCTGACTTTCAGGAGGATACCACCCCTATGGAAGATTAGAATCTTATACATAGACTTATTTTTTAGTTGAAATAAGACAAATGGGGCTGAATTCCACCTTGTTTTTTGTTGATTTTTGAACAATTTTCCTTTATGTTTTGGATTATTAATTGGTGATTTGTTTTTGGATATTAAGTTTTAATCCTTGAATAAATGAAATTATTTTGAATTGATAATTTTTTTATAAACTTTTATGCATGTGACTGATTCAAATTAATATTTTTTTCTAGGTATGACTAGTGGGAAAGTTAGTTGTCTGGCAGATATGTTCCTAGGTATGACTAGTGCCCTTCAGTTGGTTACCGAATACGAACCCGACATATCGCATATGCGCGTTTTTGGTTGTGCAGTATATGTGCCGATCTCGCCGCCCTTACATACAAAAATGGGGCATCAGCGAAGAATGGAAATCTATATCGGATATGATTCTCCTTCGATCATTCATTACTTAGAACCTTTGACAGGCGATCTATCTACCGCTCGTTTTGCTGATTGTCACTTCTATGAGATAGTCTTCCCGTCATTAGGGGGAGATAAGAACGTCAACGTTCCTGAAGAACGACGCGAATTATCGTCGACGACTCCCACTTTGTCTCACTTAGATCCCTGCACCGCTCAGTCTGAAACTGAAGTACAACGCATATTAGATCTTCAGAGAATAGCTCAGAGCATGCCAAATGCTTTCACCGATCTAACGCGCGTGATAAGATCACACATTCCAGCTACGAATACGCCTGGAAAGATAGGTGTACCAAATGTATGACGGACTGCCCTCCTGGAAGCCCGAGACGCCAATTCTGGTGATCCACGTACATTAGCGGCTAGCCAATCATCTGCCCCTACACAAAAGCGTGGCAGACCCCTTGGTTCAAATGATTCACACCCCTGGAAGAGGAAAACAACGACACAAGGTCCTGAAGAACCTACCATGAATCCAATTATCGCTTACTCATTCTACCCAACTCATGAGGAAATTCTAGATCACGGAAGCATCCTTGAAGAGACGAATCCTCCTCCTGAGAATCGTGAGATTTCGGTCTATTATACTAGCTTAGATGATGTGTGGCATAGAAATGAGATGATTGTCGACGATGCATTAGCATTTGCAGTAGCTACTGAGATCATGTTGAGCGATGACATTGAACCGCGTTCTGTTGATGAATGTCGACGTAGAGCCGATTGGTCAAACTGGAAACAAGCAATCCAAGTCGAACTCGATTCGCTTGTGAAACGTAAGGTGTTTGGACCTGTAGTTCCTACTCCTCCACATGTGAAGCCCGTTGGCTACAAGTGGGTTTTCGTTCGGAAGCGTAATGAGAAGAACAAAATTGTGCGTTACAAAGCTCGTCTTGTTGCGCAAGGCTTCTCACAACGCCCCCGGGATTGACTATGATGAAACTTATTCACCCGTTATGGATGTGATTACTTTTCGCTACCTTATCAGTTTGGTAGTTTTCGAAAAACTGAATATACAGCTGATGGACGTAGTAATCACGTATCTATATGGGGATCTTGATACGGAAATTTATATGAAAGTTCCCGAAGGACTTACATTGACTGGTTCAAATATTTCTAAACCCCGGAACACGGTCTTAATTCGGCTGAGGCGTTCACTCTATTGTTTGAAGCAATCCGGAAGAATGTGGTATAACCGTCTGAGTGAGTATTTGACTAGTCAGGGATATGTGAACAACGAATTATGCCCTTGTGTGTTCATTAAGAAGTCACATTCCAGATTTTCGATTGTTGCAATATATGTCGATGACATGAACCTCATCGGAACTCCTGAAGAGCTCGCGCGAACTGCTTCGCACCTGAAGTCGGAATTTGAGATGAAAGATCTAGGTAAGACTCAATACTGTCTCGGTCTCGAGATAGAGCATTGTTCGGATGGAATCCTAGTACATCAATTGAACTACACCCAGAAGGTGTTGCGCCGCTTTAATGAGGATAAAGCGAAGTCTTCGAGTACTCCTATGGTCGTTCGTACGCTAGATGCAAAACGAGATCCCTTCCGTCCGAAGGAGGATGATGAAGAGATTTTGGAGCCTGAAGTTCCTTATCTAAGTGCAATAGGCGCTTTATTGTACTTAGCTCAATGCACTAGACCCAACATCTCCTTCACTGTTAATCTTTTAGCAAGATATAGTAATGCACCTACACACAGACACTGGACTGGCGTGAAAGACATCTTCCACTACCTTAAGGGTACTATGGATCTGGGCTTATTCTATCCCTACGAATCCTCGAATGATGCTACACCTTATGCTCCTCGAGTTGATTCTCGCCTCGTTAGTTATGCCGACGCTAGATACTTATCTGATCCGCACAAGGCGCGTTCTCAAACGAGTTATGTCTTTACCGTTTGAGGCACCGTAATATCTTGGAGGTCAACGAAATAGACCTTAGTTGCCACTTTGTCTAACCATGCTGAAATTCTTGCCTTACATGAAACAACTTAGGAATGCTTTTGGTTGAGAGCAGTAGTGGGCTATATTCGAAGCTCTTGCAATCTTCATCCCGTCGTTGATGTTACGACAATGATTTTTGAAGACAATGCAGCTTGCATCGAAAAGCTCAAGAAGGGTTACATCAAAGGCGACAACACCAAGAAAATTGCGCCGAAGTTTATCTTTTAACATCAACAACAAGAGCATCAGAATATTGAAGTCACGCAAATCCGTTCACAAGACAATCTGGCCGACCTCTTCACCAAATCATTGCCGAAGGCAACGTTTCAGAAGCTTGTTCATGGAATTGGTATGCGTAAACTTTCTGAGTTGTGACTTTGCTATTTCTCTTTGGAATTATGTCAAATTCAAGGGGAGTATCCTGTAGATATTTGCTTGATCTTAATATACTCTTTTTCCCTACGATTAGGAGCATTTTTCCCACTGGGTTTTTGCTACCTAACTAGGTTTTAACGAGGCACCCACCTTGGGCTGGTCATATCCCTGATGATGTCATGTAGATGTTTCTTTGACTTTGCATTTCTCACGCATTTTTCCTTAGACTATGGATTTTGTCCCTACTCGGGTTTTTGCCATAGCCTTAGGGTTTTTAGTGAAACTTACTTACTTATGCAAATTCCTAACTTATTGAGAATAAGCGTTGTTCCTTGGAATCAGCACTGACAAGTCGACTTCACCAATTTCTGCATGATGCTAAATCTACCTTGAGTATCTACACACTCAAGGGGGAGTGTTGTAAACAATCCTAGTTTAAGTATGATTGTGTAAATCCTAGATAAGATTTTATTAGAGTTTATACTTTCCTATTGTATCTCCTATTCCTTGGAGAGCAAGGAATATCCCTATCTTATTATTATTATAAATAGAGGTGCAAAGTAGGAGGAAATACACAACGCAATTCTCCTACAATTCTCTCTTTCTCCTACCTCTACCGCCAGCCTCCCTCTCTCTAGTTGTCAGATAAAAATAGTCCACAACAAAAGACTAATATTTTCCAACATTGTAGACTTCATAAGGCAACATTCTTGTACACTTCTATAGAGTGACTGAATTATTTTAGGCGTGCGAGATCAATTCAGTTAGCTATTGACTTAAAGTAGGAGTGTTTGACCTAGTTAATTATTTAGGATAATGTTTACAAAAATCTGTTTTGATTTGGCCTAGGAATTAGGCGACGAAACTCCAACAAAAATAAGTTCGCATCTTTCGTTATACACCTTTTGTATAACCCTACTATTCAATATTGCATCTTTCGTTTTACATATGTTAAAATTCAAGCGTTTTCAACGAACTTTATTAAAGAACATCTAGCTTTTGAAATTCGGAGAGTAGTGCCTCTTTGATTTTTGAACTAGTGGCCCTATTGCCTCTTCTTTTATAGAGGCATCAATTGTGCTCAAAATATATGCTCGGAAAACCGATGCCTGTAGAATTTTTCCCTTCTTGCACTTCAGAGATTTTATCTGACCTCATTTTTCTTCATCATTTCTGAAAATGGCTTGCCATCTAACATTTTCTTAGATTTAAGTCTTAGGAGTGATACAGATAAGCCTCGTCAGGATAATATATGGCGCCCGTCATTCTTATCTTCTAATGGCCTCTTACGGTTGGGGACTCTGTGATGAAGAGTAACATATAACTGCTACAGTGGTAGGTAGGAATCTTCTCACTCCAAAGGATAACAAAATTGAATTCTTTCAGACCGGTCTAATAAGTCGGCCGTTCAAGACACTTTGGCTCTCAATGTTCAATGTATAGGCTCTGTTTCTAATAAGGGCAAACGCTTACTTGCTCGAACTCGCCAAGTTGAATCATTGATGGCTGGGGTGGCAAGTCTTAAACAAGAGATTAAAGGCTTAAGCACAATAATAAATTGTTACACGTGCTTGCAAATAATTACTCAACGAGCATAAAAAGAAAGCTCGACCAGCTACTGGAATTCGAAAGTCAGACTCAAAATGACAATCAGAGGATCGTGGCTTTATTCCAAAGACACCCATTGTCTCGGCCGTTTGGAGTTCCACCAAGTACTGAGGCCACAAATAATCAATCTCTGGTGCCTCCCCTTTTTTGGGTACTTCACATGAGCAATCTTTGTGAATGTTCCCTCCTATTTGTTTGTTTTAACTCATGTGTAAGTAATTTCTCGAAGATATTAATATATAAGCTTTATTTCATTCAATGTAGTATAAAGCATATACTTCACTAAGATGTGGTACTTCTGGACCAAATATCAATTTATCTTTACCCTCGCGAAGATAAATGATCATTCTTAGTGTCTAAATCATTTAAGTATTCAACTCATAATCTTCAATCCATATGATTCTTTAATATCATAAACATTATGGATAAGATTCGTGTTGGCATATTGTTCGATTCTGCAGTTCGAGACAATATCTCTCTCAACACATTATAAACTCTCTAGACTCTTCAGGAGTCTTAATCTAATATTATCGACTCTTGCAAGAGATTTTAGTATGTTGCAACAATATCATAATGATAGTACTCACTGAGGCAATCTATACCATCTATTGGTATTGAGTACATATTTTATGCTTTACCCTCCCAGGCAAGCAATTTGAATCCTTTGGGGATTTTCTACACTTCATGACACATTATCTTTTGGAATTTATACAAAGCAACTTGCTTCCTAGTTTTCTAAAGAGATTTACTTATAGGGATATGATGTGGGCGACTCACAACCCTTTATATATAATTCTCCATTCATATGAACTCGTTTACAGGAGTATAATTTCAAGTAACCTTGTCTCATATCATGTGAGTATATTTCACTGTATTACAAATGCCCATATGTAACCTCTTTGGGTCAACATCCTTTGGCTATTTGTATTGTATTCAAGTATATAGGTTCATTTTTCCACGTTCTTACAAAATTGTAATGAAATTGCCTTTCTCCATTTTTGGCCAATAATTTTTCCTTTCGTCAACGGAAAAAGAACAGGGACTGAATATCAACACAGCTCATTGATGAATTTAGTAGCTACTTGTAAAAACTAAAATTACCATTGGCTATCATCAATCTTTGATCCTATTTCTCATGTGCATGCGCATGCATAAAAACTTTTCATTTCTTGAATATTCATTGCCTCTTCAAGGGCATTACACTATCTCTTCCAAGATAGTCATAATTTAGAGAATGCGGATCATAACCTCTTCTTGAGCGTTATAGAGCTGGGATTTTAACCTCTATTTCCCGGAGTTGAGTCATTAAAACCTATACGTCTATCATGCTTTATGCATGAGACATCAACATTCCCTATCTGTGGATTGTCCTTTCTGGGATGTGTATCCATGCAGCGACTGTCATGCTTCCGGCATGCAACAGTTGTGCTTCGAGAATGCAATAGTTCAATAGTGTCATATTCTTCTTCTTGCAAATGACTGAACTTTTTGAGTCTGCGAGTCTGCTATGCTTCAGGCGTGCAACAGAGAAATCATTTGCTGCCATATTATTTTGTCCAACAGGGACATCAATTCTTGTAGGCACATTTGCAGCAAGTATATGTGATTTTATCACTTTTGTTGCATCATTAAATGCATCTGGCATTTGATTAACACATCGTTGCATCATTCAATTATTCTTACTTCATTTTTTTCATTTATTGTTTCGTTCTTCTGGAACGATTTTTTCTCATCGTTCTTTTGGAATGATATTTTCTTCCCCTAACAACGGGAAAATTATTTTATCAAAATGACAGTCTGCAAACCACGCGATAAACATATCCCTAGTCAAGTGTTCCAAATATTGAATGATAGATGGTGAATCAAATCTAACATAAATTCTCAATTTGTGATGATGCCTCATTTAAGTACGTTGTGGCAGTGCAACAGGTACATAGATAACATAACCAAAAACTAGTAAATGTGTAATGTTTGGTTAGTGCCCAAACACAAGTTGTATTGAGAAGTATTAGTGGTTGGCAACATGTCTCAACCAAGCTAATAATGCATCGTGTAAAATGACATGTCCATGTGTAGAAAACTTGGCAATTTCGTTTTCATGAGCAGAGCGCGTGTAGTCAATTTCATACACTTTGATAAATTCTTCTGCTAAACCATTTTAAGTATGGACATAAGGAACTTTTGGTCCTCATTTATATCATCATTTACATGAATCAAGGAACTTCATATCTGATCTTGAGGTTCAAAAGACTTCATGCCCAATATTTTTGTGTGATGGAACTTCTGATCCAATCATTTTTATATGATAAGGATCATGAAACTGCAGGTTCTAATTTGATCAAGGAACTTCAGGTCCTTACTATACTCATCATGACAAAAAGAAGTACAATAAGTAAATTAAAGATATAGGCGGTAATTCCAACCATAGTGAATAAATTGCCTTTAAGTAAAAAAAGCTTGTGACAAAGGCTTTAATTTCAGCACCATTCACATAAATCAAAACTTAAAGCAGTAGGCTGTAAAACCGTCCATGATAAATAAAGGATATTGTTATTCACACACCCCATTTTACCTCTCATATACCCTTGTTAAATTTTTGTCCATTGATATTCTTCAATTCATTCTATCCGACAGCCGGAAATTGAGAAGGGTGTGTGAGAGGTAAAAATGGGTGTAGATAGTACCACCCTAAATAAATTGCTTTAAAGTAAATAGAACCTGTGAAAGTGTTTTAAACCAATACCATTCACATAAATAAATATATGTTTTTCCTTCTTTCTTTTGAAATGGTACAACACTATCCAAAAGCCTTTACTTTTTATTATTATTCTTATTCATTCACATGCTGCACTATTCCAAAAAACATTTGTTTTTTTTATTTTCTTTTACATGGTGCAATGCACCTTTTCAAAGTTTTGGCCCCATTTTCCTTTTTTTTCTTTTCTGTGCACAATTCCAACAAATCAAAAGAGCTCTTCTGGAGCTTTATAGTGCTTGCTTTTCTTTGCCCTGAGCAAAAATCATCCTACTTAATTATCTCTCAACTTTTTGTAAGTAATGGTGAGCTCTGGGATTTTTCAAGATTTATTTCAGAGAACTACAACGCCATCAAAAGACAGCAGCCATGGGCACGGGGCCAAATAGTGTAGAACTCAAAGCTAGAATTACTGTTAGTCCTCAAGATCCATCGAGAACTATGTGATATGGGTTTCCAAGTCTGATGAGATTCTTCTGGATCTCTGGAAACCAGTTGTCAAGTACAAGTTTTCTCATCTTGTGACAACTACAGGTTGTTGTAAATTTCAATTCTCACCGGAATTCGATGGAGTGCTTCTGGCGCGGTGAAAAATATGAAAAATGGACATACCTTTGCTTGTTTGGCTGCACCTTTGTTTGTTTGGAAAATCTCTCCATCTCTATTGTCCACGAAAAGATACAAGATTGCAGGTCTAACTGGGATAAGGATCATCACATCAACAATTAGAGTGATAAAAGAATGGTTGATGGATTTTTTTTTTTTTGGACAGGATGATCTTCCCTGTTTTTCGTGTCTGGCTTACCGTTTCTACTCTATAATTTTTCTAGTACTTCTTCTCAAAACTAAACTGCTCATAGTACTGTAAATTCGACTTGTGTTTATCCGAATTTATGGTGTTATGATTTCCATTGATATGAGAGCTTTTCGTGCTGATAACGTGTTGTAAAATCGACAGTGTGTGCAGTGGAATTAATAAGCAAAACACAAAATTTACGAAGTTCCTCTACAGTCAGTGTGACTAGAGTACATCCTCAGGGCAGCAGTAGTGCTTTCATTATAATTTGTAATAGTATGAGTACAAAGATAACTCTCTCTATTCTCTCCTATCTTCTTCCTCTCTTTTCTTTCTTCCTCTTCCTTCCTTCTTCTCTACCGCGAGTCTCTCACTACCTTTCCCTTCTTCCTCCGTATGCTTTCATTTTATAGGAAAAAGTTACTATAGCAATACCATTCACTTTAAAAAGAATTCACAAATGAATAGTGAAAATAATGTGAATGAATAGTAATCCATGTGATTTTTTAGATGAATAGTAACAAACTATTCGTGTGGGTCATCCACATATTGTTTACAATATTTAGAACAACGAGAGTTCGATAAAGTCTATCGGGATATGTTAATTGCATAGGCATTAGGGAATGGTAGGGTGTGGGTTTTGATGGAGGAATTCTCTATTATGACAGGAGTACGGGTGGTACATTACGTTTTTTTATGTAACTGATGGGAGATTTTATTTTTTAAGTTATTAACTTTTTAACACACATATCCCACAATTTATATAATGACACATGATATATTACTTTGTGTATCAATAACATAAAATCCTCTTGTTTCAATGAGGAGGAGGAGCACAATATTTAGGGTGGGGAGGCATTATCTTGTTTTCTGTGCCTGGCATTGTATCAAAGATTTGGTTCTTGTGGTTGGGAACAAGGCATTACTGGCTTTCAATGGGACACTGAATTTGTGTTATATTATGGTTAAGAGTTATTAAGCCCTGGTTTGGTACTGATGTGATTCTGAAAAAAGTTGGTATCAAAAAAAGCTGGCAGCTTTTTAGTGTTTGGTAAACATTCAGCTTCAGCTTTTTTTCACAGTTTTGGGTGAAAAAAAGCCAAAAACAGGAAGCTGCAAAACCCAACTTTGAAAAACCGGCTTTTTTCACATCTGTTTTATATAAAAGTTTACCAAACACTGTATTACTGCTTTTTTTTTTACAAAAGCACTTTTACAAAAAAGTTTACCAAACACTCTGCTGCTTTATTTCAAAGCTGCTTATTCTCATAGTACAGCAAAAACAGTTTTTTTTCAAAGCACAACAATACCAAACCAACCCCCTTAATGGGTTTGTCTTTTTCTTTTTGTCATTGATAGGTTTGGTTATATATTATTCACTCTTTTTGTACTGTTCACATTGTCATCATCTTGGGCTTTCGGGTCACAACTTCTTCCATCTAGGAAATATTGCAACCGCCTGTGAAATGTTGCTTTAGCGTCTCAGTCAATAATAAAAAATAAAAAATAAACGTGTAAATTTCGTTTGCCTAAACCTTTATTTTATTGGATAAATTGCGCAAATGATATATGAACTTTTGTGTTTTTATGATGGGACATTTTGATATAGATACCTCAATTTTAAATTTTATAGACTAAATATATATGCTTTTTAGAGATTTGATTAAACTCTTCTTCTCATCATTTTGTTGCCACATATATTAGAATTAATCATTTTTATACCAAAATTACATGACCTGCCACTACTCCATATTTCTTAATCTCATGCCAAAAAAATGAATAGCATATTGAATCAAACTTCTTATAATCTAGCATTTTGATTACACTATCCCCCTTAGGAGATAATTGTAAAAGAAAAAATCCTAGTTAAATATAATTTATTTTCACAATACTTCCTACAATTTAGAAATGATTATCTACAATTTAATATATTATTCCCAAAACGGCTGAAAATATTTTTAAATCTCACGAAATCAAAGGTACCAATACATTTTTATCAATATATTAAGAGAAAATAGGACTAACAACAATATAAACGTACCAATAAATAATGTGTATGAAATCAAACGTACCAAAATCAAAAGTAATGTACCAATATCAATAATATGTATCAAATCAAACGTACCAAAACTGCAAATAAACATATCAATCAATGTTTTTTTACAAATTAAAATGTACCTAATGGTAGTATACACATAATATGTTGTACCTAATAATAGTTTGTCAACAACTATAAGTTAAAAAAATAAAAAATAACAATAATAATAATAAAAGCAAAAGCAAAGAAAAATAGTTTGACAAAAAAAGGGGAAAAAAATTACACAATGCTTTGTTGGATAGCAAACCATTTGGAAAAAAATCAATAAAACAACTCATTTGAAAAAAGAGATGATATTAATGCTTGTAGAACAACAAAATTATTTTGATCAAAAAATTATAATTGAAAAAAAAGAGATAATAGAGTTAATAACTGATACTCCACTAAATAAGGAGGAAAACGCACCAAAAACTTAAGAGGATAAATTTAGAAATTAATAATTAACATTTTATTTCAAGAAAATACAATAATGACATGTAATTTAATTTAACAGAAAATGATGAGATGTTTATTGGTCAAAACACTTAAATCAAATTTTAAAAAGATACAAATATTTAGTCTAAAAAAATATTAAAAAGTTGCAAGAGATTCTAATTTTTAGGTAGTGAGACTATTGACATTATTGTGTGTATTATGTCGTCAAATATGTTACACGATATAAAGATAAATAAAAAATAAAAAAAACTAAAACGATTATACGAATGTGAAATGGGTAAAAAATGGATTTTTTTTATTTTTATTTAATAATCATTGAAAGAGAACTTAAAAACTAACCAACGACTTTTTGTGATTCATTCTTTACAAATTTAAACCATAGAATACAAGCTGGATGGATGAAGTGGAAGAGTGCATCTGGCGTGTTGTGTGATCGCCGTATGCCACTAAAGCTCAAGGGAAAATTTTATAGGACGGCAATAAGGCCGGCGTTGTTGTATGGTACGGAATGTTGGGCGGTGAAGCACCAACATGTACATAAAATGGGTGTAGCAGAGATGAGAATGCTTCGTTGGATGTGTGGGCACACAAGAAGGGATAAGATTAGGAATGAAGAGATTCGAGGTAAAGTAGGAGTAGCCGAAATTGAAGGAAAGATGAGAGAAAATCGGTTACGGTGGTTTGGACATGTACAACGAAGGCCTACTAACGCCCCGGTTAGAAGATGAGACTACGAGACAAAAGTTCAGGGCCGAAGGGGTAGAGGGAGACCTAGGAAGACTTTGGAAAAGACCCTAAGAAAAGACTTGGAGCATTTGGATTTAACGAACGACATGACACAGGACCGAGCACAATGGCGTTCTAGGATTCATATAGCCGACCCCACTTAGTGGGAAAAGGCTTTGTTGTTGTTGTTGTCTTATTCTTTATAAATTTAACCTCCATTCCCTTGAACTTGGAAATCCTTCATTCAAACATAAATTTCAAATTTCATGGGATTTAGACAGAGTAACAAACAAATGGGTTACAAAAAGTTAGGAAAAATTAGAAATGAACCACATGAGCCTTACCAAGGAATATAAGAGGGATTTGCAAATGACCCTCTCACATGCTTTTTGTAATGCATGTGTAGCGCATTTCTGATTCCTCCAATCTAATTTTTTATGATCAATTTCTTCGTCTCTTGGTCTAAAACTCCTTGGAATTTGGAAACACCTCACCTATTTAAAGAAAAACCAATTTACCAAAAAAGGGGTTAACCTGGCCTTTTATGTGTACAATAATGACATCATAAAATAAGAGAAAAAACCTCTCATTCTTCACAAGTCAGCCTACCTCGAGAACTTTTCTTTCGTATTCAACCCTCAAAATATGAGCCCTCCATTAGCTTCCTCTCGATCCTTGTCGGCATTTGCTAAATAAATCTTTATGCTCTTTCCTCAAAATTTTGATAGTCGTCGTTGTACTCTTCCGCCGTAGTAGTAGCAATCAAAGAGGCAGCCTGAAGGAGTAGAAGAGCAGACCCAACATTAGATTTAAACAACTGCAGGGTTCTTTCTTTGAAATCTTGGCTGCATTGGGTGATGAAGCCCTCACGGCCTGTTACGACTAAGCCTTATCCCAGTAAGTGGAGTTGGCTGTATAAATCATAGAATGCTATTGCGTTCGGTTTTGTGCTAAGTCATCCTTCAGTTGAACAAGAGCAGCATTAATTGAATTAAAGCAATTCAAAGGTGATAGAGTTGCACATACAGAAGTAGCATGCTGGAAGGCCTCAAGTATCAGGTTTGCATGAGGTGAATTCATCAACATTGACAAGATTTCAGGGCTTGTCAATCCCCTCGTTACAGACTCTGCGTACTTGTGATCCTTCAACCCAGAGATGTTTTCGAACACTTGCTTCCCTTCCACTTCAATTTTTGGCACTTGAGCATTTGCTTTTGGAGGTGGGGGCGGGGGCATCTTAGAGCAGCTTGGATCGGCTCGAGGAGCTCCGCGCGTTGTCGCTGTTTTTTTCATGATCGTCTTCGGATAAAAAACCAAACCAAAATTAGATATGAACTCTACGAATAATCAAGGTATGTTTGGGTGAGGTATTTCTACGTCCCAGTGTATTGATATCAAGTTAATAACAGAAGAGTAATAACAAAATGTCAGATAGGAGGGATTATCAATGCACTAACAAATGAGAGGCCTTTAGACTTCCAATGTACAAATGTCTATCTTCCTTGTATTGCTTTGTATGGTATACAGAGAAATGACAAGGAAACTCTTTCAAAATGGGACTCTCTATAGACTTTGCCATCTCATAGTTTAGTGTCAAGTTTAATGTCAATTTGGCAGAGAGCTTATGGACGGTTCTACTTTTAAGAGAGCATCCTTAACAATTTTCATGTATATAATATTGAGAATACTAATATTTCATTGATTGAATAATGATAAATTACATGAGGGTATTTATACTTACACTTGAGGAAAGTAAAAGAAGTAAAAGTAAAAACTATACAATGGTAACTTTCCTAACAAACAAAGTAACAACCTAACAAACATTTGACTTATGGTTATTACCAAGGTCTAAAATATCCATAATATCCCGATATTTCCATCGAAATTTTCGTGTTTTTGGACTACCGATATTTCCGATATCGATATTTCCATCGAAATTGCCGTGTTTTTTAAATTTCTAAGTTTTTCTTACAATTTCCGTGGTTTTTATTCAATTTTTATCGATATCGATAATATCCCGATATTTCCATCGAAATTTCCGTGTTTTTGGACTACCGATATTTCCGATATCATCGATATTTTAGACCTTGGTTATTACCACTACAATTTATTGTAGTAACTTTCTTTTCACACCCCCTCAAGCTAAACGGAGAAGGTTGAAGTGAAAGCTTGGACCGAAGAAGAAAACGAGGTCGAGGAAGAGACTTGGTATGGATATTTGCCAATTGATTATGACTGCATACAAACTGGACTTTGAGAAGTTTAGCTAGAACCAATTCCCAGATATAATGATAATCAATCTCAACGTGTTTTGTTCTAGCATAAAACACTGGATTAGAGGCTAAGGCAATAGCAGAAACATTATCACACCATATATGAGGCAGAGAAGGCAACTTAAACCCGATATTAGTGAAAAGTTGACAAATCCTATGTTCAGCTTCAGTAGAGCTTCAATCAATGGTATGTTGTTTCTTGGCACTCTAGCTAACTATACAAGGACCAAGAAAGATGCAGAAACCACGGTAGAGCATCTATCCCAAGAACAGCCAGCCTAATCAGCATTCGAAAAGGCTATAAGTGTAAGAGGAGCTGTGGTTTTTGGAAACCAGAGACCATGGTCAAGTGTGCCCTTGAGATATCGAAGTATGCGTTTTACTGCCTAAAAATGAGGTTCTCGAGGAGAATGCATAAATTGACAGACTAAATTGACTGCATAAGATAAATCTGGTCGAGTCCAAGTTAATTATTGTAATGCTCCAACAATAGAACGATATTCCTCTAGATTGGACATCAAAGTAAGTTCCAATTTGGCAGAACCAGGAGGAGTAGAGCATGGCTATGCACCATCCATGCTCGACCTTTTGAGAAGATCCAGGATATATTTAGATTGATTGATGAAGATCCCTGAAGATGAGCGCTTTACTTCCAAACCAAGAAATAATGCCAGTTTTTGAGATCTTTGACAAGAAATTGAGCACTGAGTTAATCAATAACAACTTGACAAGCAGTAGAAGAATGACATGTTATTATAATATCATCAACATAAACCAGCACTAGAACAAGAACAAGTTTGTGAAGAATGAACAGACTATGATCAAAGTGAGAAGCTTGAAACCAAATAGAAAACAGTGCGGATTGAAGCTTTTCATACCAAGCTCGGGGAGCTTGTTTGAGACCATAAAGTGACTTGTGAAGATGACAAACATGTTAAGGATGGTCTTGATCAACAAATCCAGGAGGCTGGACCATATAGACATTTTCTTTCAGATAGCCATGGAGAAAAGCATTACTTACATCTAACTGATGCAGGAACCAATTTAATTGCATTGCAAGAGTAAGCAAGATCCTTATAGTCACATGTTTAGCAACTGGTCTAAAAGTATCACTATAGTCAATACCCTCTTGTTGATTGTAACCCTTGGCAACAAGACGGACTTTGTACCTATCCACAGAGCCATCAAGCTTTCTTTTGATCCGAAACACCCATTTGCAACCAACTAAATTGTGTGTAGATGTAGGAGACACAAGTGTCCAAGTGCCAGTATTTTGGAGAGCATTAAACTCATCCTACATTGCAGCTCTCCAATGATGATATTTGGAGGCCTGAAGATATGTAGAAGGAACAAACTCACGTCCAAAGAAGAAGGCACATGGTGTTTAGTTGTTGTGAAGGCCTTTGGTTTGAAAATACCTGATTTAGATCTTGTTTGCATAGGATGAATGAAGGTGACAGGTAAAAAGTGAGAAATATGATCTAAAATAATGGTTGAGGTTGAGGGTGTAGTGGGTAAGGATGCAGTGGGAAGGGGAATAATAGTTGGTAATGACTCAGCTGAAATAGGCGCTGAAGTAGAAGGTGAGTTTGATAGGGAAAGAGACAAGGATTCAGTGAAATAGGAACTGGTAGTTGGTAGAGAGTTGAAATGATGAGAGGGGAAAGGATAAAGATTTGGAAAAGTCAGAGAAAAAGAGGAAGTTGGTGAAGGTGTGTCATTAAAAATAGCGGATGGTTGGGGCTTAGTGAGATCATGAAATGGAAAAGTATGTTCATCAAAATAAACATGGCGAGAAACATAGACTCGGTTGGTGGAAGGATCTAAACATCGATAATCTTTGTGAACCAAGATGTAGCCAATGAATACACATTGTTTACTCTTAGGTTCCAATTTGGAAGTAGAATAGGGTTTGAGCCAGGGAAAACATCTGCAACCAAACACCCTTAAAGTGGTATAATCAAAAGCTTTGTCAAACATTTGTTCCCATAAAGATGCTTTATAAGATGGAGGCAATCGATTAATAAGGTAGACTGCAGTGAGGAAAGCATCCACCCAAAACTGATGAGGAACCTTGGAAGCAATTAAAAGAGTCCTAGCAGTTTCCACAATATGCATGTGCTTCCTCTCAACACAGCCATTTTTCTGCGGGGTGTTAGGACAGCTGAGATGCTGTTGAATACCATGAGATTAAATATGATTTCTGAATTGAGAACTAACAAACTCACCCCCTGAATCAGATCGGAGGGTACCAATTTTGTGACCAGAAAGATTCTCAACAAGAGCTTGAAATTGGACAAACACATGAAAAACATTTGATTTATGTTTCAGTGGGTATATATTTTGTAAAGTCATCAGCGAAGATAACATAAAATCTATAGCCACTGACAAAACATATAGAAGTTGGACCCCAAACATCAGGATGAACAAGTTCTAAGACTCTAAAGGTAGTACAGAGAGAATTCTAAAATGGCAACTTAGCACACTTGCCTAAAATACAATTCGAGCAAAACAATTGTTGAACAGAAGTAGAAATAGGCAAACTAGACTTTGACACAAGAGATCGAAAAGTCTTGAACGTTGGATGCCCCAAACATTGATGCCATATAGCAGAAGAGGTCTGTATTGCAGTATGAGCAGAATACCGTGCAGCAGTTGAAGAAGATGCAAAGAAAAGATAGAGACCACAACGAACAGGTGCTCTAAAAAGCATCTTCCTCGTAGTAAGATCCTTCATATTGAAGTCAAACGGATTTACAGTCAAAGAACTCCAATTATCACGCAAGAACATATTTGTAGAAAGAAGATCATGTTTGAGATGAGCAACATGTAGCACATTCTTTAATGTAAAAGTTGCAGATGGTGTTTTAAGAAAGTAGAACCAATATGAAGAATTGGCAAACCTTGACCATCGCCAATGTAAACTTTCTCTGGTCCTGTATAAGGTTGAGGGTTTTGAAGATTCTGAATGTTGTTAGCCATTTGAGAGCTTACTCTAGAATCCAAAAGCCATGGTGGAGGAGAAGAGGCATTAGGAGAAGCATACATAGCAAGCTTAGCAGGTGGAATATGCCCCTAGAAATTAGGATTCATGCGATTGACACAATCAATAACAAGATGGCCAGGATCTTCACAGATTTGACAAAAAATGGCCTTAGAGTTGTTGGTGAAAGAATTATTGGAGCGAAAACCACGATTACCACCACGATTGTTGTAACAATTGTTCTGATTACGATTATTAGAGCCTCGCTGGCAAGTATGCCTTTGATAATTGCCTCGATTTGCATTGTTGAAGGAATTTTGATTCTGAGCATTGTAGGCCTGAGGCTGGAAAGATGTAGGAAGCAACGGATAAGCATTGGAAGGTGCAGGCACAACATTGAAAGCCTAAAATGGTTCAGCAGAAGAGGAATGTTGCTATTTTTTGCGAGCAAGAGCCATCTCTTACTAAGCAAGAAGCCATGGAGATCATCAATAGTAGTATCAGCAAGGTGAAATTGCATAGAATCAACAAAAGAATCATATTCATCTGGTAAACCATTGAGAATGATGATGAGAAGATCGTGATCACCAACCGGTGCACCGGCTGCAGCAAGAGCATTAGTAATCTCTTTGATGCGCTGCAAGTATTCAAAAATCGAAGAAGTGCCTTTACTAAGAGACTGCAAATTCGATTGTAGTTGATGGATGTGAGAGCGAGAAACACCACCAAAATGCCGCTCAAGATTTGCCACAATTCACATGCAAATTGAACACCAACAGTTAACGGAATAAGATTTTCAGAAAGTGTGGAGTTTAGCCAGATGATGATGTTCTGATCTTTCTCGTACCAAGACTCAAAAGTTGGATTCGAAATCGAGGTTAGATTTCCAGAATCATCAGGAAGAAATTGAGGCAATGGCAATTCAGATCCATTAACAATGCCGGTGAGTTTGTAACGGCAAAAGATCGAATGGAAGAGAGAGCGCCAAACAAGGTAGTTGTGACGTTTAAGCTTCGTTTGAACCATACTGCCAATGTTTTGAATGGAGATGGAGTTGATTGACGCCTGAAACGAGGAATTAGGGTTTATGTTCATTGGAGAAGACATGTGATTGTGCACCTGAGAAGAGGGATTCGCAAACACTGGAGAATGAGCAGGGTTTGTAGTCGCTGAAGAGGAAGAATTCGACGAATTTGCTGCCATGGATGAACAAGATTAAAGTGGGAGGTGAATTGTTTGTTGGTGAGAAAGTGGGAAAATAATTTCCAGGAAAATAGAATCGAAGGTCGGTGGACTAAGGCAATGGATACCATATTGAGAATACTAATATTTCATTGATTGAATAATGATAAATTACATGAGGGTATTTATACTTACACTTGAGGAAAGTAAAAGAAGTAAAAGTAAAAACTATACAATGGTAACTTTCCTAACAAACAAAGTAACAACCTAACTAACATTTGACTTATGGTTATTACCACTACAATTTACTGTAGTAACTTTCTCTTCATATAATGCATACTATACGCCTTCGATGAATTATCGAAGTACAACCCAACAAACTTACGTCTCTTCTATCTGATTTATGCCCTAATTCTTTTATATTCTTCCATGCACCATATGAGCAGGCATCGAAGAGGGATTGTAAATGATAGATTCTAAGTAGGGATTTGTATTCCTTTCACATATCTTTGCAATACTTATGAAGTGCGTTTCTAATCTCTCCTACCAAACTTTTGGTGGTCGATTCCTTATTAATTTAACCTCAACTCCAAACATAGCCTAAGTTATTTTATATAATATGAAGGATTGTTATAACAGCCTAAGTTATTTTATATAATATGAAGGATTGTTATAACAGAGAGAAAGCAATTACATCATTGAGTAGTCCGTTTGTTAAAAGGTGGGTAGTGATATTCATTCTTATTTTTTCCGCATACACTACTTTTATTGTTTTTATCCCTTAATTACCCTTTATTCAATTCCAATCCTAAACATAAAAAGGGCGGAGTGCACGTGGAGAAAAGGGAAGTGGCAAAACACTTCCCCATTTGTCTTTGAGAAATGTTAAGGGGCTCTCTCAAAATGAGACTCTTCATGAACTTCTTGTCGCCTCATGTTTTTGACAAAATATTTTATAATATTAACACAAAAATTGACATTAAACTGTAATGTGACAGAATTCCACTTTTGAGATGGTTCCTTAAGCATGTCTCTTCGCCTTTCCATCACATTCCAAAACGATAGTCGAAGAATATGAATGTTGACAATGAATTTTTCTGAAATGCAATTTCCAACGTTTCATCTTATTTCCCATAGAAAGAAAATATGGTGGACAATTCGGCGTTATTCAATGGGGGCAAGGCTTAATATTTAAGAAAGATTTTCAGTGTGCCGGCACAATACAAGTGGTTGAATATTAAAAAAATTAAAATTAAAATTAAACACCGTATCATGACACTTAATATACCGAATCGTGTTAAAAGAACACTAAAAATTTCTCACCATTTAACCAAAAATGATTGAAAATGATACATTTAAGAGGCAATAATAAAGGAACTGATGAATCCAAACAGAACATGGACATACTTGGGCGGTAGGCAGCTTCTGAGGAATCTTATTACCGCTTGATTTGCCAGCAGTCTGCTTTGGCCGAACCATTTCTGTGCAGAGAGAGACCAGACACAGACAGAAGCTTAAAGCAAACAAATAAAATAAAAATAAAAAATCAAAGAGGAAGACAGAGTAGAAAGCGCGATTGGGTGGTGGACTGGGACTGTACGAACAAGAAATGCTTCCTTTTCAAGCTTATTGCGTGGGTGGGGACCGGAGAGAGTCCTATAGCAACCCCAAATGTCCTCATGCCAACCCTTTTTTCAAACTTCTTCTAGAAAATTTCTTTTCTTTATTTTCCTTGATTGTTAACCGCAAAGCGACCTGGCAACAGGTGTTGTTTGTCATTGTTCGTGTCATAATAGTTATTTTAAGGGTAAATTACAAAAAATTACTTTAACTATTAGGTCGTTAACAGTTTCATACCTCATCTTTAAAAAGTTTCAATGTCATACTTTTGCTTACGAATTTGTTTTAATATTCTCATCAGTCTGCCGTCAATTTATCAATTAAATGCTGACGTGGCGTGTGACGTGGCACACTTTATATTAAAAAACTAATAAAATAATATTAAAAACTTAAAAATATTAATTTATTTATTTAAAAAAAAAACTATCAGACCCACCCCCCCCCCCCCCAGCATCCCCCCTCCTTCCTTCTTCCTCTTCCCCATCCCCATTCCACCTGCAACCAAAAGAGAAAAAGAAAAAAAAGAAAGAAAAAAACTATAAGCACACCCGCACCACCCACCACCCACCCCCGCGCCCCTACCCTACCCCCCCCCCCACCCACCCACCCTCATCTCCTTCCTTCTTCCCCATCCCCATTCCTGAAAGAAAAAAAGAAAAAAAATACAGCACACCCGCACCCTTCCTACCCCCTTTCCCCTCCCCCCCCCCCCCGGCATCCTCCTCTCATGGCTTCTTTCCCATTCCATTCCCCCCCCCCCCCCCCCAAAAAAAAAAAAAAAAATCATCAGTTTTGCTTTTTTTTTTTTTTTTGTTTTGTTCAGGGATTGGGATCTCGGAAAGAAAGAAGGAGAAGGAGAAGGAGAATGAGATGGGGTAAGGGTGGGGGCGGGGGCGAGGGCCTGGGGGGGGGAGGGGTTGGGTGCGGGTGTGCTATTTTTTTTTTCTTTCTTTCAAGAATGGGGATGGAGAAGAAGGAAGGAGAGGAGGGTGGAGGGGTGGGTGGTGCGGGTGTGCTTATAGTATTTTTTTTTTTTTTTTTCTCTTCGGGTTGCAGGTGGAATGGGGATGGGGAAGAGGAAGAAGGAAGGAGGGGGGACACGGATGGGGGGTGGGTCTAATAGGTTTTTTTTTTTAATAAATAAATTAATATTTTTTAGTTTTTAATATTATTTTATTAGTTTTTTAATATAAAGTGTGCCACGTCACACGCCGTGTCAGCATTAAACTGATAAACTGACGGCAGACTGACAGGAAGTATGACATTGCAACAAATTCGTAAGCAAATGTATGACATTGAAACTTTTTTCAAATGAGGTATGAAACTATTAACGACCCAATAGTTGAGGTAGTTTTTTGTAATTTACCCTTATTTTAATGAGTCACGTCACGTTAATTTTGTTATGTTAATATGCTCTTGATAGATGACTCAATAACGATTCGACTCGTGAACAGATCATGTCGTTTCGTTTCACATTTACGAATCATGGAAATAATTGCTATGTATAATGTCTACATATGGTAAACAATATCTTATGGGAGATTATATTCACACACCCCAAATTACTTCTCCCACACCTTTTTAATTTTTTAATATTTTTCTATCAAGTGTTAGTGGTGTGTAGAAAATATTAAAAAATTAAAAAAGGTGTGAGAGAAGTAATTTGGGGTGTGTGAATATAATCTCTCTATCTTATTATATTCTTAACGAATATTCCAAAACGACACAAAAAAAAAAAGGAAGAAGTTTGCAGCGAACAAAACTCCTCAAAAGAAGAAAATACCATCCAGGTGAAAGCTTAGACTTAGAAGTCCAAGTCGACGGGAGAAGAAAACGGGAACAAATAAATATATATATATATATATATATATATATATATGAAGAAAAAAAAAAGAGTCTTCCTGCAAAAGGGGAGAAAACGTGGAGCAAGACTCCCCATTTTCTGCAAAACGTGGAAAGGTTGCTGCACAAATAGTGGGAGAAGTTAAGAGAAAATGGTGGCCTCCATTCCCCCACGTAAAAGTTCTAGAGCCTTCCTATAATACCTATAAATAGGGGTCATTTGCAGACCCTGCAGAAATTAAGAGAGAAATTGAGGAATAAAAACGCTGCAGAAATTGCGAGGCATCAAGAGAAGGAGGAACGTTGAAGTTCAAGCTTGCAGAAAGCAAGGACGATCAAGAAGCAATAAAAGAAGAAGCTTGCCGATCAAAAGAGATCCAATCGCTCTTAGCAAAGGAGTAAATTCAAAGGGTAGCAAGGTATAAATTTATTTTAAATTTGTTCTTTCTTGTTTTGTTTCCTCTTGACTTTTGCAGGAGAGAGGAAGAAAATTTGCTTTCATCTTCATCTCTCACCAAAGCCAAAATGGAGACTAAGCCTATCGGCTCACCATGGCGGCAACAACAAAACAGTCGAGAGAAGCTCTGAGAACAGAACCAACCCTTCACCAGGGAGCTCTCCCATTTTCCTCGCTCACATCCATTCCGTTCCGTTCCCGAAGCTGTTTCCTAATATAAGAGTACGGTTACTGCAGCAATCACTATCGCCAGTGTTAACCTCCCCATGAATTTCTTCGGAAGTCTAAGTGATCACTGCACTGCAGCAACCAGACCGCAACACCACAAATCGCTGCGAGCCATTCCCACCAAAACGCAGTAGATCGGCTTCCCACGGCCTCCTGCAGTCTCTTGGGTAAAGTTTCGATATCTTTCTTTCTCTCTTCAGAGATACAACAGAGAGGCAGCAACCTCTTGGGTGTCTAAAGAAGTTTTGACATCTCTCTCTCTTCAGAAATGCGACAGAGAAAGAGCTTTAAGAGTTTTCCATAAGGTGAGTGAGTAGGAACAATCTATCACTTAAAGATGTATATGTGGACATACAAATGAATGGACTAACATTGGTATTGGACTTAGTAATCTTTAAACCGGCATTGAACATTATGGAGGGAAAACCAAAGAACTCAATTTCGAAATAAGAGGCAGTTACAACCTCTTGGAAGTGGATAGAAATTGCTACCATGATAAGAGGAGCAGTTACAATCCTATAATTAAAAGACATGTCTTGGCCACTTTTCTCAGTTTAACCTGTTCAAAAAGCTTGTCCTATTGAGAGCAGAACTCTCTCGAAACTTAGAGAAGAGAAGGTCAGACTCTCCAGACATTCATCATGCCTACATCTGCAGGTACGAACTGATATCATTCTGGGTAGTTTTTTTATTATATGTTCTGACTAGTAGAGCGTGGTTTAATGGCTTTATTGTTTTCGATAGTGCTCAATTATGGTTATGCTTATTATGCTTTCAAGAGCAACTTCTTGGGTGTTTGAAGAAGTTTCAGAGATACAACAGAAAAGAAATTATCATCATCCACGATCGAACAAATAGGAAGGAAGAAACCATCGTGCCCAGCGATGGTCCCGAAACCCGCCGATGATGTAAGGACAGTTTCAAACAAGGCAACAGCAGTGACGGACAAACAAGTAGCAGCCTTTCCTTCTTTGCATAACGCTGCAGCAACTGCCGGCATCATACGGAACCCCAAACGGAAGCAACAACCATGCCGTGATCCCTGCCCATCAAGTTCGTCCATGCCGAGAAGAAAAGGGAGCAGTTTGTGCTCTGCAGTTAGTCCCACGAATTTCTTCGGGGTGGTCTAAACCACCCCGTGAAGTTCCAATCAAGCCTAAAAGCTCCGTGAGAGTCCCGACGCCATGTTCTATCTTCTCCAAGTTGAAGGTGTCGAACATTGCAGCAACAAGCATAAACGTGGAAAAGTAGCAAGAAGTATGGAGACCGTGTCCTCAGAAACATGTCCTTCATCAAATTTGTGATTGCAAGGATGCCCCTTTTTCTCAAAATCATGCACGTGATCCTCTTCCGAGGAATTATGGGATCCTAATCTTGTGAAAAGACTTGTATAAATTGAACTCAGAAAGAAAGAAAGAGCCAACAAAACTAGTGCCCTTTTTGTCGACTTATGGAGGAATGAATAGTGGAGCAAGGGAGATCTCTACATGAATTTCGTGTATCCCACGAGGGACTTAAAGCCCCACTTTCTATTGAAGGAAAAGACAGAGTTCTATTTCACATTAAGGTTTAAACCTCACGTAGAGCCCTAGAAGTCACATAAAAAAATAGGGTTCAATGTCCCATTTGTTTCAAAGTCTTTTTTTTTTTTTTTTTGTCAGGAAGACTTGGTTCAAAGAGGGTTCAAAGTTTTTTTTTTCTTAAGGGGGTTGAAAAGTCAAAAAAGAAGAAGAAGAAGTACATCAAGATAAGCGAAAGTGGCGTGGATTGGAAACATTAGTCATAATTATGACTAGTTATACGTTACTTGCTGCAATACAAACTCTCCAAATCAAATGGAAAAGATCACGTGGAGATCAGTAGAGCTATGGGATCGCATGTGGTCACAAGGGACAACACTTCTTTATGGTGATTTAACTTGTGCCATTTCAAATTGAATCTTATCCTCCTCAAACCATTAAGGAGATACATGGCAAAGAAAAGTGCAAATACAAATATAGACAACTTCAAACCATTTTAACGACATGGATCAAATTCCCCTTCAATTACTGAAGTGATCAAATGACACAAAGCTACTACAAATAGCACAAAGCCGCTACAAAATGACATGAAGCTATAAAGAATATCAAATGGCTTGAAGCCACATCAAATTTCAAATGGCATGAAGCCGTATCAAATCCCAAAAGGCATGAAGCCGAAAAAAAATCTCAAATGGCATGAAGCCGTATCAAATATCAAACGGCACGAAGCAGCAACAAGACTCAAATGGCATAAATCCACGCCCATTGCTCCTCGCCCGCATGGGCTAAAACTGCACAAGGCATCAGAAAGCTCCAATGACCCAAAGTCCTCGCCTGCAAGAGCCTAAACTGCACAAGGCATCAAACGCTCCAATGGCTTAAAGTCCTCGCCTGCACAAGGCATCACATGCTCCTCGCCCGCATGAGCTAAAACTGCACAAGGCATCAAACGCTCCAATGGCTCAAAGTCCTCGCCCGCACGAGCTAAAACTGCATAAGGCAACCAATTCAAGGAACTTCGAGTGACTTGATCCCTCAGTGAGGGTACGTAGGCAACCGAGGGTTCGACCTAGGTGCAGTCACAAAATCAAACAAAACAACAAATCCCCAAGTTACGATTTATTCATGTTAGAATCAAAAGGTATTCCTTTCCCAAAAGAAGGGTTGTAATTAATAGGCGCGTAGTCTAGAATGGGTCAAACTTGAACTAATAAAACCCTCTTCAGAAAAAATGAACGACGGTGAAATTATGTCGAGTGAATTATTTGTTTACATATTGTGTACAATTTTTGTCTAACAGTGTGACACAATAAGAATCCAAATAGTTAATAAGTTCACCCGGAACCTAATATTTTTATATTATTTCGTATCGATTTAACAAGTCACGAAAAAAAAATGTCAGACTTGAGAAGAGGAGTGGACATTGGGCTTTCTGCTATGCCTTACCCTACCCACCAATAATATTTCCGCACTCACATTTTAATATAATTTTTAATAACAAGTTTACTAAAAACTAAATTAATTGCAAATAAGTCACTATTGGTATTTGCACTCTATAAAACTTTATAAAATTTATTAAAATTTCTCAAATTTAAATTATCTATTTTTTTTTATAAATTAACTATAAACTATCTATTAATAGAATTTTAATTGTCAATCAAAATTTTATAAAATTATTATTTTAATTTTTTTTATTAAAACTAAACAAAATGAAAAATATAGACAATTAAGTAATTATATAAACATAAACTTTGTTGTTTTTTATAACAGCCTCTCAATCAGATTAGTATAGCATACTTTGTTTTTTAGGAAAACTAATGAAAAGGGCTTGAAAACTTTGTGTTTTAACGATAAGGACAAAATAAAGGGTAAAGTGAATAGTACCAGTATTGACTTTTTAGTGTAAAAATGTGGTTTTTCGTTAAAGTGAACAGTACCGAGAGCTTTTCGTTAAAGTTCCTTTGTTTTTTTTCTTTTTCAATACAATAAAATAAAGTAAAAAACTGCTCATCAATCCTAATTTTTATAACTGATTTTTTTTTAATTTTAAAAACTAATTCCACTCTCTTATCAAAAACAAAAATGAAATGAATTATTCTATAAATATACATTTTTTCATTTTTTCCCCCAAATGTTGCGTTCTAAACAGGAGAAACTACTCATCAAAAGAGCGGGAAGCGGATTAACAGTACCAATTAATAAAATTTTGAGTAAATTGTAGCTATGATTTTTTAATTTTACCTTAATTGAAACAATGGTCTCTCAACTAAAAATTCATTACTATTGGTCCCTCAACTTATCAAAACGTGCATCTATGGTCCCTTAACTAAAAATACATTACCATTGGTTCCTCAACTTTAATTTAACTAGAGAAATTGTTCATTAACTTTAACCCAATTGTAGCAATGGTCCTTCTAATATAACTCGTTTTGACAAATTTTTTTACATGAATGACGAAAAGAACCATAATTATACACTTTGATGAGTTGAGAAACCCTAATTGTATAAATGATTATTCCAACGTAACTTATTTTGACAAAATTGATGAAAATGACTATATCTACACATTTTGATAAGTTAATGATAATGAATTTTTAATTGAGAACTATTACTCTAATTTGATTAAAATTGATAAATACAATTTACTCTAAAATTTTAACAATCCAACGCCGTCCCTTTCTCCTAAACCCAGTGCGCAGTTCACAGCTATCGCCTTTTCTGCATCTATCTCTCGCCGCTCCTCTCCAGCTCTCTCTTGCCGTTCGAGAACTCTCCCTTCGAGCTCGATCTCTCCCTCTCTTCTGATTCGAGCACTCTTCACCATAAGGTAAAATTCCTTCTCTCTCAACCTCTATTTTTGCTTATTTCGACATTTTTTTTTTGTTGGGAGATTGAAATATTGAACTGGATAATTGGAAGATTTGGGGTTCTTTGAACTTCGTAGGCTCAATAGCAGATTGAGTTAAGTTTTATTCATTGGTTAGAGAAAATGGGGCACCAATTCTTCGAAGGCTCCTTTGAATTAGTGCTGTGGTATATAGTACAGGTAATCAATTGGTTAGACTTCAATCTCTGATGCAGTTCTCTCAATCTCTCATGCTTTTTCTGTTATTGGGTTTTTGTAGTTAAGTACAGTAGATTAACTTTGTTGAGTTCTGCTCAATGTTTGCAATTTTGGTTGCTGGGTGTAAAGGGAATGGGTTTTTTTTTTTAATATTTTAATTATCAAAATTTAAAATTGAAGTGGAATTCCAGGAATATAAGCACACAAGTGTTTTGGGTTTTCTTTAAAATTTTGAAATTGAAGTGGAACGGTAATAATATGTGTAAAAAGGGTCTCTGGGTTTGCATCAAAATATAAAATTGAAGTAGAACACCAGGGATACAAGTAAAGGAATGTTTTTAGGTTTACATCAATATTTGAAACTGAAGTAGAACACTAGGTATATAAATTGAAATTTAGAAAATTTAAGTAGAACACTAGGAATATAAGCTGAAGGAAGGAGAATCAATACAAATTTAATTGATTTTGTGAGTTTTCCTAGGTTCTCCAATAAATGAAGAGGTTGAGTAGTGGAAAATACATTTATTTTTTGTGATTGTGAATTTGTGATATGGGATTGAGTGAAAAATTTAACTGATTACTGTTTTTGTCTGGCGTTGATCAGATGTGTTGTCGGATTTGCACAAGAAATTTGGGTCTGTTGTCAAGTTGTGGTTGGGTCAGACTGAGCTATTAGTGTCAATAAAGGATTGCAAAACAGTAATGTCGGAAGAAAAAAAGGGCTGTGTTTCTGTTTAGTGAAGAGAGTGATAATTATGATGATGAAGAAGACGACCAAAATCACCATGATCAAGGATCTCCAGAGATGGAAGCATTGAGATATACCATAGGCCATATTTAGGGAACATTGGTGTACTTCACCCCCTCGATGTCGGATAAGTGGATTTGCGAAAATTGTGGCACTGTTGGGCTGGTTGAAGGCAATGATGGCTACTTCTACTGCACCAACTGCAGCACACGAGCTGAGGACTACCAGGACACGGGAGTCGCCGATGAGGACTTTTACGATAAGGATGGTGATGCACGTGGAGGCCTCTACTCTAATCGTCATGTCCGCCGCGGCATTAGCTCTGCCGTCAAACCTGAGCCTCTTTCCCAACCCTTAGACAGCATCTCACCTTTTTATAACCCTTTTAGTCAAACCAAAACGGAGGACCACAATGCTGTGGATGCCAAGGGACCCACGGGTCCCATGGATTTCGGACTTGATGGAAACATAGAGTTGAGTGTGGAGGACTATTATACACAGATTAGGCTTAGGTATGTGATGGGACTGCAGCGGCTGATTGGGCTCCAATGCGAGGCGTTGGTTAGGAAGTTTAAGGTAAACCCTTTGATCTGTGGGTTGTCTGCGACCATTTGGCTACGCTTCCTGGCAGGAACTCGGGTTTTCGATGATGATTGGGCTGACTCTGAGATGTGCCGAGGCCGACAAGGTTTTTAGCTACCAAATCTCATTTCTTTAAGAGAGTAAACCTATATATTTCACTTGAATTGAATTATCTTGTGAATTTTGGTTATTGAAGCAATACTCAATTGCTTGATAAAAGAGAAAGGAATATTTCAGTGTAATTGTTTCTTATGTTCAATAACTGTTGTAGAAAAATGAATCTCAGTGGTTGTCTGGTAGAGTTCTTTTGCTGCATTATTTTTTATTTATTTATTAAATTTAGAAAATTCTTGATCTCAATGATTTTTTTAATTATTGAAGCTCCTTTCTTTTCTTCTATGGTTATTGCTGTTTTTGATCAATGAGTTTCCTTGTTTCAGGAGAAACGTTAGAAGGTTTTAAGCCGCGTGCTAATTACAGAGCAGAACCGCACACAAAGTATGGTCAGCGAGCAGTAATGGTATGGTTTAGGTCGTTGAGAAGCACTATACCATTATCATATACCTTAGCTGTTTCCTTTCTGGCTTGTCATCTTTCCAGGGAAGCAGTCCTACCAACAGATATAGTAAAATGGTCATTAGAAGGAAACCTCCCATATTTTTCTGCATTTCTTCAAATGGAAAAAGAATTAGGAGGGCCTTCACGCGCATGCCCATTAAGTTCAAGCTTAATGTTTAGGCCAACTGAATCTGTGCCAGTGCAGAAGTTGGAATCACTGGCAGCAACCATTTCCGAGTCCATAGGTTTGCACTTACCTCCAGTGAATTTTTATGCTATAGCTTTGCGCTATCTAGGTAAGTTATCTCTTCCAGTCGAAAAGATCCTCCCTCATGCGTGCCGCATTTATGAGTGGTCAATGCCTCCAGATTTGTGGTTATCAACAAATGAGTTTAGGCTTCCTACTCGTGCTTTTGTAATGTCAATACTGGTTGTAGCAGTGAGAATTCTGTACAATATTCATGGTTTTGGAGAATGGGAAAAAGGTTTGTCCCGTAAACATGCTTTGTCTTCCAAATCTAACCAAAAAGGAGCTCTGGATACCACATCCAGCTCCAAAATGAAGTTGGGTTCTGAGGAGGATTCAGGTTCTCCACCCCAGAGTCTGGATGATTTGGATACAGATATTGGTAGAAACTCGTCAAATGCTCAGAACTCTGAATTGGATGCTGCAGAACTTCTGTCCGGCCTTGAAGCAAGATATAATGAAATTGCCGATACTTATGGTAAATATGTTGGAGCCGTTTTATGTTGAAATAATGATGCAATTCAGTAGGTTTTCTTCTTCATAGTATTTATCACTTTGCCCCCACACTTCCCTTCAATTATTCGATCATAAAGTTTTAAATTCTCACATTTTGTTAGCAGAATATTGCAAGGACTTGCCGACGTATCTTCAGTTCTGCAAGGATGTAGTCTTTGCTGGATCAAAATCATTGTTGAATGATGACAAGGAAGAAGCGCTAATTGAATCGTTATGGGAATTTTATCAGAGTGGAAAGGTAATGTATAGCTTGACTTCTGTTGCGATATTGTTCTCAAGCACATATTTTGTGACACATATTAGATAAAAAAAAAATTCTGTACTCAGCTTAATAGTGGACAGAAATGCTCAACTGTGGCACAAGTAGTTCAAATTCTTTCAGAAGCCCTAGGTTAGATGTAAATATATATGTAGTAAGCCAAGGAAAACAACATGATTGATATACCCGATTCTAGAATATTATGAAATTTGCTTTGTTAGCATCTCACTATATCTGAAGTATATCAGTTCTTTGTAATAACAACTGGAAAGATTGGTCACTTTTGTCAGTATTTCACGGCAGAAAACAATGATGGTGTAGCTAGGCATCCTTTGATTTTTTTTTTTTTTTTTTTTTTGGAAAGTTAGACTTTCTCCTTGAAACTTAATTTTTCTTATTTGCAGCCCATCGTTGATTGGACTCTAGCAAATTTCCTTAACTTTGAAAAAGATAGAAAAATATGGGAATTGGACTTGTGAAATTACATTATTGCCCATTATTTTATTTTTTTGGTGTGATAGAAGACTAATTTGTCTTTTCACCCTCTTTTGGTTGACAAAGAGGGTTTTATTAATTAGTAGAGATGCATACAGGCTAGTTTTTTCGATCGGGATATTATCTTTTTGGCCCTTTGAAGTTTGTGATTATGGAGCTTTGATACATTTCGTGTTCACTTTTAGTTAAACGCAGTTGTTTCACTGGTTGTTGTCTTGATGCATATAGACAATGAGAAGGACATACTTAACAAAGCTTTTAGTCTGACCTGTGAACAATACCCCGTCTCACTATGTATATTGTTGGTTTTCAGGATTCTGAAACAGCAGCCGGAAAAGGATTGTTTGATGATAGAGATGTTGAACAGAAAAGATTGAGGGTTAGTGACGAATGCGCGAGTGATTTCACTCCCTTTGCAGGTGACCATCAAAGGAGAAAAACTAGCAATCATTCTTGTGGTAGTTCACAGAATAGCCAGTGCTCAGGCGCTAATGACGCGGAAACTCTCAAGGATGAAGCCATTCGTCGAATGAAATTAGACATGGAGGAGAAGAGGTTCTGTTATATTCCCCCGAGGGTGAACCTCAAAAGATTTGACTACCTTCACTATGTGCGGAAGAAGGATGAAGGTGCGTACACTTACGTTGCACATGCAGACTATTACATCTTGCTTCGTGCTTGCGCTAGAGTTGCCCAGGTTGAAATTCGGTGCATGCACATCGCGGTGTTGAGCATCGAGAGGAGGCTGGCATGGTTGGAAAAGAGAATCAATCACTGCTTGCATTTGACCCCTCCTGTTGTATCATGCGAGTATTGTACTGCAATGTTTCCAGATGCGGAAAATAATATTGAGGAGTCGATTAATGGTTGAGATTGAATGATATATGAATTAATGGTTGAGATTGAAAATAGCGATCTAAATACTAGTGAAAATCAAACTCAACAATCAAAACACTTGTAGCAGTGAATGATACGTAGCGTTGAATTCGCATCCAACCGGTTTGTTTGAAAACATATACCAGTCAACTATATTATAGAATGGAGCACGGGCGTCACGGGCAATAGTTTATCATGTGACGGCGGATGTCAGCAGTTTGAATTCGTTTGTCTACATAGCCTATTTTTCTTAGGTTCACATCGCATACAAACCTAATGTTCTCATTGACCCAGTCTCTCTATCAACATAAGAGTTGTGATGGTAGAATGTTCTTCCTTTTTGGTGGCTCTCACCAATCCACTAGGGTAAAGTGAGAAATAAACAGATTATTAAAAGTTAAAACATAATGATCAGAAATTCACCGCATGAGAATTTCAAAGCTATAAGAAGGATTTGTAAATGACTCTTTACAAGTAGTCATTTGTAAATCTTGCACATTAGGGTTCAACACAAGGACGTCCAAGAGTCACTTATTCAAGTACTATTCTCGCTCAAACTCACTTAATTTCTGTATTCTGATGAAATCCAATTCACGTGAATTGGTATGATCGCATCCTAGCATAATAGTCATTAATAGGATCGCATGACCCATAGTGTCGAAGCAAGAGACCAAAACGGTCTTTTTCCTTTTTGCTACAATAACAGATGTTGATGCTGCATATCAATCTATTACTCTTACAATTCAAGTGTGTTCTAAATTCAAACTCTTTTTCATTTTAGGCAAGGCTTATTTTTTCTCCCAATCCCTCTTATTTTAGTACAGTTTTCACTTCCCCTCCTTATTCTATCAAATTTTCCTTGATTCTAATTTATATTTAAAAGACACAAAAAAAAAAAAACTTCTTGCTTGCTCTTTACCTCATATTTCATGTTTCTAAATTTGCACAATATTTTTAATTCAAATTACCTGTATATGAGGTACACTGCCAAGCATAAAACTCTGACACCGCCGCGGTAATTCAACTTGAAGGGCAACAAATGGCTAAAGGCCAAACAGAGCCCAAACTAACTACGATGAGCTGTAGACTCTAATTTATATTTAAAAGACAGAAAAAAAAAAAAAAATTTCTTGCTTGCTCTTTACCTCATATTTCATGTTTCTAAATTTGCACAATATTTTAAAAGGAAAACTAATGAAAAGGGATTGAAAACTTTGAGTTTTAATGATAAGGACAAAATAAAGGGTAAAGTGAATAGTGCCAGGATTGACTTTTTAGTGTAAAAATGTGGTTTTTCGTTAAAGTGAACAGTACCGGGAGCTTTTCGTTAAAGTTCCCTATTTTAAATTCAAATTACCTGTATATGAGGTACACTGCCAAGCATAAAACTCTGACACCACCGCGGTAATTCAACTTGAAGGGCAACAAATGGCTAAAGGCCAAACAGGGCTCAAACTAAGGGCTGGTTTGGTATTGCTGTGTTTTGTAAAAAAGCTGTTGTAAGAATAAGCGGCTGTGAAATAAATCAGCTGAGTGTTTGGTAAACATTTTTGTAAAAGTGCTTTTGGAAAAAAAAGCAGTCTGATAGTGGGTCTTTTCATTAAAAGAGCACTGTAGCTCCGTGTGCTTTGAAAAAAAATCAGTTTTCCAAAGTTACAAATAGCTGCTTCAGCTTTTTCCTTTGATTTCAGCTTATTCTCACAGCAGCTTCCAAAATAAGCTCTTTTTTTTTTAGTTTACCAAACACCTAAAACTCTTACAGCTTTTTTTTATGGATGCTTTTTTTTAAGGGAACTTTAACGAAAAGCTCTCGGTACTGTTCACTTTAACGAAAAACCACATTTTTACACTAAAAAGTCAATCCTGCTACTATTCAATTTACCCTTTATTTTGTCCTTATCATTAAAACTCAAAGTTTTCATGCCCTTTTAATTAGTTTTCCTTTTTTTTAAAGCACCTCACTCCCAAACTAAGGCTAACTACGATGAGCTGTAGGCTGTCGCTGACCAACACGTGCAATGATGCAAATGCAACCAAAAGGCGGTAAGAAATTGGGCAATGGAGGTTTGACTTGGGAAGCCTCGGGCTGCCAGCTTTCCTCCCAAGTCAATATTCAAGGATTCAACTGTCGACACTTCACATTTTGTTTGAAAAGAAACCAACCACCCAGGAATTTATTGGCTTCCCATTTTTCGGAATTGAATAATTACAAGATAAAATATAAGTTCAAAATAAAAAATCAGCACGATGAACGCGAACTTTGAATAGAAAAATATCTCAAATAGGGTTACTATTTAAAACAAAAAATTGTAGCAACGGTCGCTTAATTAAAAATTAAAAATTGATTGTTAGATGAACGATATGATTTATATAGAGCGTTACTCTGATACTGATAGCATATATTTGTAATCGTGGATAAAATTGAATTAAAAGTTGTAAATTTTGTTAATCGTGTAATTTTAAATAGCAGATAAAAATGTGGCAACGGTCTCTCAATTTTAATTCGAGTTGGTCCCTCAATTAAAAATTATCACCATTTGTCCTCTAACTCATCAAAACGTGCATCTATGGTCTTTTTCATCAACTCTATCAAAATTTACATTAAAATGAGTCACACACCACACATGTGAGGCGAATCAAGAGGCAAATATGAAAAATAAAATGAGAAAATTGTAGCGGTGGTCCCTCATCTTTAACTCAATTAGAGTATGGTTTCTCAACTTTAACCCAATTTGAGAAATTGTCCTTCAACTTTAACCAATTGTAGCAATGGCCCTTCCACCGTGACTCATTTTGACGGAAGTTCTGACAGAGTTGACGAAAAAGACTAGCTGCATGTTTTGATGAGTTAATAGATCATGTTCTTTAGGATTTGTTTGGAAGTACTTTTAGAATAACTAAAAGTGTTTTAGAGAAAATATTTTGGGTTCCAAAAACACTTGAAAGTGCTTCCAGAAAGCACTTCAAGTGCCTTTTCCAAGATTTACTTGAGTTTTTACTAATGATTGGTTCAAAAAATATTTTTACCGAATGCACTTTCAGTCATTTTAAAAGCACTTCTAAACTAACTCTTAATTGAAAGACAACTCTCTCATTGTATTAAAATTGATAGACCATTACTACAATTTTCACTACCTTTTAAAACTACGCAATTAACAAAATCGACTAATTATGATTTAATTTTATTCTCGATACAAATTTATGGTATAAATATCGACATTACGCTCCATGTAGATCATGCCGTTCACGTAGTTTTCTTTTCTTTGAGCAAAAAGGATTGATAATTGTCGTGTGAGGGTCCATTAATTATTATAATTTTCGACGTTACAAGCGGAATCTTCCACGTTCAAACCCGTAACCCAGTCTTTCCATACGTAGCCATTGCCGTTCTTACGAGGTTTATATTTTTTATTTATTTTTTAACTCAGCGTTAAGATAAAAAGACCGTATAAAAAGCATACAAACAGATAGACAGCACACTTAGTTGACTTTCAGAACCGTGATTAAATTAACTTCTAGTACTTTGTCTTTCGTTGAATCATTTGTTCTTGGTGGCGGTTCAATTCAAAGCTGGCAGACGAGTCTTTGAATTTGAAAGCTTCTTCTTGAATTTATCTGAATCAGAAGCACTTTTACTGATTTGGGTTGATAGCAGCACATGGGTTGGTGCCATTTCTTGTGATTGTTGAGAGAGAGAGAGAGAGAGAGAGAAGGATGAAGATGGAGGGTGCCCCCCAGAAGGCCATAGAGGTGAGAGCGTTGGAGGCACTTGGGCAGGGGTTTGATTTGAGCAGCGATTTCCGGCTCAAGTTTGCGAAAGGGTTGAAGGGCGGTGACGGGAGGTTGGTGGTGCTGAACGAGGCTAGTAAGAGGGACATTGTGATTCCAAATGCCGGAGGAGTTGTCATTCGTGGAGTTCCTCAGGATATTAGTTGCGATAAAGGCGATCGAATTCGGTTCAAATCCGATGTTCTTGAATTCAATCAGGTGAAAAATTCTCACTCTTTGATCGTTTCCTTTTGAGATTTTGCAATTTTGTGTTTGGTTTATGGTAATTGTTGTGATTGAGAACTGCTTGATTGAGTTGATTAAACTACTTTCTCTTTTGGAATTCAGGCGCCTTAAGTGCTTGGATCGGTTTTATTTAATTAATCAAGCTAATCAAGTTGATTAGTATTACTATTGTGAAAACCTAATAACATTTCTCGAAAAGTGCTTTTGGTCATTTAAAAGCACTTTCCAAACGAGCCCCTAGTTTCCAATTTACTGTGGCTAACACTTGGTTAAGAAGACCAGTAAGGATCAAAACACAGTCCAATAGGCAAATCGCAAAGCTTCTCTCTTCTTCTTCCTTAATTACATAACAAAACTCTAGAGTTAATTACATCTTCTACACCTGCAAGGATTCTCTTGTCTAAGAGTAACTAATCCTAACAAAGGCTAATCGCGACAACGAGAAGTAAACATAGAATTTTTACAGACAAGTACGAAACTGAACGGGCCAGCTAGTTTACGCGTAATCATGGAGTTTGTAATCTGACAATTGCAATTCTCTATTACTCAAATATCAAAGCCAAAACTGACCTACATACTATAGGACCATAGGAGGGACTTGTGGAAAAGTCACTTTGGCTGGACCCCTGAGTACGGCAGGGAAAACCAAGGAGTACTGCTAAGGTACAGCCACAGGTATGTGATGCTGAAAATTAGAAAGTGATGCACCGGGGCAATAAGAAAGCAAGATTCAGTAGATGATGTTTAATAGGCGAGAGAGTATGATTTCAGGGACATTGATAGTAAACTAGACTTGGGAGGTGATGAAAGTTGGAGCATGTTTGATTTGTAATTTCTTGACCTTTCCCTTCTCTATTGGCCCTACCAGGCAACATCTACCTACACAAGCTCCATCAGGCGATAGGGAGGATCCCACAGAAGTACGAAATTTTGATTGGTCAGATAATCAGATTGGTTGTATCAAGGACGAAAGGATAAAGTTAAATGTAAATACAATGTTGAAACATAGCTATACCACAATGAAATAAGGTCTATTCTGTTTTTGTTGTAAGTGGTAGTTGACGTTTTGATTGGAGGTGTGATCCCTATTGTATTACATTCGGGATAAAAACTTTTGCTTGTGTCTATGAAATAGTACGTGTTAGGGAAACTTCGTATGTATGCCTCTCACTCATGTGGTGGACTAGGTATTGGGACCAGTTTTGAAGGATATGTTAAAAAAAAAGCAAACAGGGCAAAAAACGAGTTTCTGGACCAGCAACAATGCTTTGGAGATTTGGAGTTGTTTTGAGGGTTTAACCTTCTAGTTGGGATGAAAAGGATCTGGATTGGGGTAGTAAATAGGTTCAAAAGTAATTGACTGTACAGTTTAAAAAAAAAAGTAATTGACTGTACGAAAGTGGAGCAGCATGCATATGAAATGTAGCAGATACAATGCTTTTGTGGAAAAGAACAAAGGAGGAAGACCCTAGGCATATGTGCCTTCAGTGAACCAAAACTTCTAATCCATTAATTGCGCTCGACTAATGTGAAAGATTTGATTACATAGGTACTTTACCTTTTCTTATGGGATTAAAACTGGAAATTCTACTTGGACTAAGGAATTTACTCGAAGGCTAGTATAATATCCCAACATCCTCACTAGCCCGAGACCAATTGGTCACGGGTGGAGAAGCTCAAACGCTAAGCTTAGAATTCCTGATGTAGGATTCTATACTTTCAACAGAATCCACCATACTATCAAATTAATACGGATGGAATACTATGTTTAAGAGAAACAGTTGAATACTCTGTTGTATTATGGTCAAAGTTCTTCTAGAAGTTAGATTGACAACAAAAATGGAAAATATAGAGAAAAGATGATGGTACCAAATTTTGGGTGCTATTGTTTCGCAATACAACATTTTGATCCCCTGTTGCCCTTCCATTTTGGGGAAGTCCTGCATTCAGTTCTTTTGTCAATGGTGTTATTTACATTTAACTGCAGTGTGTTAGTCGTTTTAAAACACTATAGATTTCTTATAGCTGACTTTCTATGTAGTTTTTGGTTGGAACATGTATTGCTTCTCCATTGGTAGTCTTTTCATTCTCTTTCTCTCCTCTCTCCTGTTTATGGAATTACGACAAACTATATTTTGAATTTTAATTATATGTACTGATTGGTACTTTTAACATTGGAAAGAAACATATATTTAAGCCTTAAATCTTATTCCGTTAGTTTTGGTTATAATGTTCTTGCAGATGTCGGAGCTACTTAATCAGAAATCTTCTGTGCAAGGGAAAATTCCTTCAGGCTATCTTAATGCCATTTTCGATTTAACTGGAGACTGGCTTCAAGATGCTGCAGAAACCAAATCTCTTGCTTTCGATGGTTTCTTCATTTCATTATACTATCTGCACCTGACAGCATCTCCGTTAATATTGCATAACAAAGTACAGAAATCTGTTCCATCTCGTTGGGATCCAGCTGCATTATCTAGGTACATATTTTGAAATTGATCTAAAAATTTTCTATACTCCTTTGCACAAATTGGAAGCCTTTTCATCTAAAGAAAGTGCATAACCCTGGAAAACAATACATACTTTAACGATATGTTAGGAAAATCTCTACATTGTTTCAGTTCGATTTTAACAGATAAACCACTCTGTGTTATGGTTGAAACTTTTGGATTGTATGTTTTTTTTACTTATTTATCACGGTGTCTTGCCATAACATGATGCTTATTTATGTTTCTTATTTCCCGCTTGGTACTGACCCTTGTCAATACTGATGCTTATTTATCTGTAGAAAATGAGGTCATTCTAAAGGTAAGTTGCAGTTAATCGATAGCACCTTTGTGCTATTGTCTTAGTTGTACATACTGCGTTTGTATTCTATACCATTGTATTTGAGTTCTAATTTCTTATGCTAGAATAATGATCTTGGAAGCAGAATGTTGCGATGATGATAATAGTTGTGGTGTGATTTTGGTACTGATAAGTTTCAAATGCAGATTCATCCGTTCATACGGGACACACATAATAATAGGAATGGCTGTTGGAGGTCAGGATTTAGTTTGTGTCAAACAGAAATATTCCTCACCGGTTCCCACAGCCGATGTCAGAGGACGCCTGGAGGATCTTGGGGATTTCCTATTTTCAGGCGGAAGCCCTTCTTTACTACGGGGAAAAACAAGAGATGGACGACATAAAGTAAACTGCTAAATTTGTTATTCAATGTTTTATACTTTTTTTTCTACATGTAGATATTTGATGAAGGCAACCATTTCTGTAGGTTCCAGATGTATTCGATGCTATTTTGCAGACAAACACTATGCAGTTAACCACTTTTCCCGAAACATCAAGCAAGGATGTAAGCAAAAAGATCAAGGACTTTAGTATGGACAACAACAATCCTAGGCTGTGATTAACTTTTCCTCTTTTTTAACTTGAACAGGGTCTTACTACGATTTTCTCAAAACGAGGAGGGGATGTGTTCTCGAATGGTCATTCCAATTGGCTCCAGTCAGTGCTTACTGAACCAGAAGCTATCCGCTTTAAGTTTGTACCTATTACTTCTCTTCTTACTGGGATTCCAGGAAGTGGCTATCTTAGTCATGCAATCAACTTGTATCTACGTTGTAAGTTATCCACTGCCCAACCAATGGAATGATGTTCTTAAGTTTTACAATTAGGGATCATATTAATTGCACAGCATTTACCCACCAATGATATCAACACATCTTTCTTGAGCTTCTTTATGTCAAATGGGAATTTAATTGATCCATAATCCTCATCTCAGACAAGCCCGCTCCAGAGGATTTACAACATTTCTTGGAGTTCCAAGTTCCTAGGCAATGGGCACCTATGTTCTGTGAGATGCCTCTATCGCTTCAACGTAAAAAGACCACCTGTCCTACCTTGCAATTCAGTTTAATGGGTCCTAAGGTCTATGTTAACTCTACACAGGTGCCTGAATCTCTCTCTCTCTCTCTCTCTCTCTCTCTTTGAAGTAAAATCCATTTCCTAATTGAATTAAAATAACTAACAGATAAACCACTGCCCATATTTACTGGATCAGAAAGGTTTCTTGCTTAGTTTGCAAGCAACATCTTTTCTGTAGATGCGATGTCATTATGTCTAATTTTCAATAGCATACCAAACTTTTGCCTTATTAGTTACCAAAGTTGATACGAGGATAGCTGCATCTTCACCAAATCTTATCCATCTTAGATAGATTCTGTGCCTTATAAGCCAGGGTTCTCGTAGGTATGCATATGCATGTTTTACATTTCTACCTCCTCCATAGAATGCTTGTCATGCCTTGTCACCCAAAACTGGACTCTGGAGAGATCAAGGCTGGCATGTACCGGCTATGTAAGCAAATCAGTTGGAGATAAACGGAAAGTAATTACAGATGTTGAATGGCAGTGTTCCCTTATGAAAGTTACACGCATATTTGATATAGTTTCAATGTCTGTCTGTTCAGTATGCCTAGAGTCGCACCTCAGCCTGACATCTTAAATTCCAATGGGATCTCTTGGGCTTTCTTTGGCAGATTTGGTTTTGTCCCACAAAAAAGCACTCTTGCTTAAACATGCACGAAATAGAGATGATTAAACAAATCTGAATAAAGTCATACCGTTGTCTTGTTTGTCAACTCCAAATGAAATCTGAAGTTACGTTACTGCATTGGCTCTATGTATTGTAATAGCCCAAGCATAAACAGTTTGGTCTTGATTATATATGCCTTTTGGTCAATTGATTTTCATTCATCTAATTTCTGTCTATTCAGGTTTCAACTAGTCAAAAGCCAGTTGTTGGCCTACGCCTGTACTTAGAAGGGAAAAGACGAAATCGGCTAGCCGTACATGTACAACATCTCTCGAGCCTTCCAAATACTATGGATCTTTCAGTGGCTAATACCAGCACAAGGCCAAGCTGGTGGCGAGGTTCTGACGACTCTGAGTTGAGCAACCAGTTCTTAGAGCCAATTAATTGGAAGAGATATTCAAAAATTTGTTCATCTGTAGTCAAGCATGACCCCAACTGGTTGAAGGGAGATTCAGATGGCGTGTACATTGTAACTGGTGCACAGCTCCTTAGCAAAGGGAAATGGCCCAAGACAGTACTTCACCTTCGTCTACATTTTTCCCATGTGCCCAATTGCGGAATCCGGAAGACTGGGTGGGCTGCGGTACCAGAGGCTTCTCACAAATCAAGTTTCCTTACGAATCTGAGCACAACGTTCACCTTTACTCAGCGGACAGTAACTGATCAGCAAAAACAGGATCCAGCTGCACTTAATTCGGGTGTATATCCAGACGGACCGCCCATGCTAAATCACTCATCAAAGCTTCTTAAATACGTGGAAACAGCGGAGGTTGTCCGTGGCCCGCATGATGCTCCGGGACATTGGTTAGTAACAGCTGCTAAACTAGTAAAAGAGGGAGGTAAAATTGGTTTACATGTAAAGTTTGCCTTGTTAGATTATTGGTGAAGTGCAGTTTTGTTTGTACATTTAGAGTGGAAAGAATAGTAGTCATTCTTTGTTTTTTTTGTTTTTGTTTTTTTTTTTTTCATTTCAAGGTTTTTGTATTTAATAAATATAGTAAGGGTGTATATGTAATAATATTGTGCATAGGAGGGAGTTGTTAGAGTAAAATTATATGTAAGGACTGACTGTCTTAGCTCAGTTCTAATGCATACCAATTTGGATTTCTTAGTTTATATACGATCGAAAGTGGGAATTAATGCTGAAATTACTCACTTATATTAGGGTTAAGAGACAATGTTGGTTTCCTACTGGGATTATAACAGGCGAATCAAAGGGATTGTTTGTACTCTCACAGGACAAAAAGAAAAAAGAAAAAAAAGAAAAAGATGAGGCGCTCATTATTGGACGAAAGGCCTGTTGTTTGGTTGAGCATTGTGTATTTGGCGAAGATGAGAAGTTTTCTATTGAAGTTGACAATGATTTTATCTTCTTCATTTTTTAAAGGTCAGATTTTCTTACGTAAGAGACCATGCATGAGTTTATAAGTAGTTGGATAACTTCTCATATTGCTAATTGGTTTTACGATGGAATCTCAACTTTTTTATGGTATCATAGCAGGTTGTCCCGTGTGTGAAGCTCAATAGCCACACGTGCTCCACGTCACCCATTTTGCCAATTTATTTTATAGTAGAACCTCAATTTCATCACAAATGATAAATGATGCATGCACTCATTTTTTTCGTCTGCACTCGTCGTTTATTCTCTAAGTTCTCATTTGACTAGTTTTGTTGGAACTTCAACTTCTTCAAAAATGAGAAATAATACTTGCATGCCCATTTTCTCTTTCCACACACAATTGATTATTTCTATAATTTCTCATTTAACTAATTCAATTCAAAGGCTAAAAGTAAACATAGATGTGTGGAGAAAAAATGAGTGTCTAAAAATCACTTTCCTATTCAAAGCGAAATAATTCGGAGATTCTATTTAATTGTGGTCATTCCTTAAGTAAAGATGTTTTGTTGGCTTTGCTTGTGCTTTTTACAAGCAACCACCACCTAAACCATCTTGCTTTTGTGAGTGTTCATTTGCACACAAGTTTTGGCTTCATGAACTTTCCCATTCCTCCGTCAGATCAACGAAACGTGACACTAAATTAATAATAATGGGATTAAAGGTGTTTAAGTTCGTTTTATGACCTACGTAATCTATGATTACTGAGATTTCTTTCATCATCTCTTATTGAATGATGAAATAGTAATTAGAAAAAACACTCTAAAACTGTACAAAAGTACTTCAAGAACTGAGTTGATTTAGAGATGATGAAGGGAATCTCAGTAATCTTAGATTACGTACAATAAGAGATTATGAAAGGAATTCAAGAAATCCTCATATATTCAATTGTCAAGCTTAATTAATTGTTAATTAGGTTTGAAATTTCTTCACCCATTAGCAATTCAATTGTTGTTGTTTTTTTATTTATTTTATTTATAATAAAATGTTTTATTTTTACAAACGATCATCTACACTAAATTTATCTAAACTATGAAAAGTGAAGAGGGTTTAAACTCGGAAAGCAGTGAGTTAAAGAGGAAGATCCCAACTACCAAGACAATTCACCACTTGCTTTTTCATCAAATATTAAGTTTGAAAGTATTTTATCTAGCGTAACACTAAGGAAGACCCTAACCCCCTTTCTCTCTTATTTTCTTTACATCTTTAGCAACAAAAAAAAGAAAACTCAAAGGAAAAAGGGTTATGGCCCCTAAATTTGGATGAATCTTTATTTGGATTACTACTCTAAATGATTAAGAGCTCATTTGTAATTACTTTTGTAATAAATACTTTTATTCATAGGCATTCTTTACTAGAAGTGTTGTTATTATTAACACGTCAAAATTTTTATTGAAAATTCATATTTGCTTAAGAAAAACACTTGAAGGTGATTAAGCACCTGTTGCTTTCTCCATAACAGGCTCTAGTAAGGTAGCTGCAGGAGGCCATGAATATTCGAATGAGGTGATGCAATGATCAAAAAGCCTTGAAGGGAAGTGAAGGGCTACTTGAAATATAGGTGGGGTTTCTCCAAAAGTGTGAAAGTGAATTCTACCCATAATTGCTTGCGTGGTCAACGGTCACCAGTAAACAATAATGGTACGTATGAAAAAAGCATGCATTCATGCATGCTCCAACATGCTTGTGTGGCCCATGCTCGCGTAAATTACAAGTTTTGCAAGTAGATGAATGGTTGGGGTAGCACTGCTATACATCTGCCTTGACCAATCAACAAAGTGAAAATCCATTTTTAACTAGAGATTTCAAATATTATTATTAGTATATCAAAGGCTATGATGGATTGATAATAATGCAGGTTGGCTCGAGTATGATACTTCTATTCCATCTTCTACATATATTTGTCAAGGCTTGATCTTTGTCTTTTCCTTGGTTGCTGATGGTGGCGTCGACAGTTGTTACACTGAGTAGTTAAGGTCCATATAATTTCGGGCTTATCATCAACAATTAAAATAATTAAGAGCTATTTATGACTGTTGTAAGAAACACTTCTGCTTATTAGGTCACCTCCAACTCCAACTATGGAAAGCTAATAAAAGCACAGGGCACAATTTTAGCCTCAAAAATATTAATTTTTAATTTTAATGAAATGTAGCGAGCTAATTTTTCTAGTTTCCAATCAAGAAGGGCTAAATATTAGTCCCTCTATATCTTTGTTATTTTTTAGTATGACCAAGTACGATCTTCAGCATGTCAAGTGGTAGGCTTCACGAAAATGAAATGGCTAATGGCACTTGGGCCTTTCTTTTTGCCCTCAAAATACGCCCATTTGCAATATACTATTTGGTTAGAGACTGTTTTGTTTTTTGGAGCTAACATTGACCAAATTCTTCTGGTAGGAGATGATCTAATAATTTTTATTAGAAGCGCTTTTGTTAGAAGTATGTTAATTTTTTTGTTAAAAATTCAAATGCTTATGAAAAAGCATTTAGAAGTGCTGAAGTTCCTAATGTTTCACCATACAACACATATGACCTATAAACACTTGAGTTTTTTCTGCTAAACGTAGTATCAACCAACATTTTTAGACTTTGATGGAGCAGTGCTTAATAATAGGAGGGGGCAAGGACATTATAGAATGATGTGGTCTACTAAAAAAGCCTTGAAGCCTGAAGGCTGCGTGAAACAATTCGATCGGTTTCTCCCAGAGTATGAAAGTGAATTCTACTGCTTATAATTACTTGTCTGGTCGGCCGTCAGCGCGCACTCACCAGTGAATAACGGTACGTATGAAAAACGCATGCAGGCATGCATGCATGCATGCTTCAACATGCTTGATGTTGATTCCCATGCGGGCGTAAATTACAAGTTTTGTAAGTGGATGAATGGTTCGGGTGGCACTGCAGTAAAGGTAACACCATTTGTTAACAAGAGATTTCAAATTGAATAATTATAAGCACATCAAAGGCGATCCTGCGCTGTGTATATATATTGTAACTACATATATGCCACATCAATCAAGTGTCGGTGCACTGCAAATTAAGTTCAAACATGGTTGAATCAATCTAATTTAGGAGTCGTTTGATAATTATTTTATTTTTTTAATTTTTAGTTTTTTAATTTTAATTTTTAGTTTTCAGTTTTTACTTTTTTTAAAATTAAAATTTTGTTTAGTAATTACTTTCATTTTTCAGTTTTCAAAAAAAAAAATGAAAACTAAAAATCAAAAAGTGAAAACTCAAAACCAAATTTTAAAAACTCAAAAGAATAATTTTCAGTTTTTGGTTCTCATTTTTTCATAACTCATTATGCGAAATGGTGTTCAATTTTTGAAAACTCAATTTGCATATATATTGAAAGGAAAAATTAAAAATTATGACCACCTGTCGCGTATTCTTTTTTCTTCTTCCATTTTCCTAGATGGCCTGCACTATCATCTTTGTACATGCTTGTCACAATATGTATATTGGAGATGTTGCCTTTTATATTCTTTTCGAATTCTAAGGGCTCGTTTGGTAAACATGATTGAATTGGACTAGAATGAAAAATCTATTAAATTAAAGGTACGTTGAAGTGAGGAATTATAAAATTATAACTACTTAGAGGGTATAAGATAAATTACCTCAAAATGAAAAATCATTTAGTTCCACTTTTATATATACTTTGAAATTTGAGAGTTCTCCATTCCAATGTAATCATGTTTTACCAACAATCCTGTAACACTCCTATGTATAGACAGACATCATTTTCGGCCGCTTAGAAAATTAGGATAAAGAACTACGAGCAACAAAAATGTCATTGTGACGTTATCCAAAATCAAGCACGCACCATTATATGAAAAAAATTAAAATGTGTGAGTGATTTGAATACTACAACAGTAACATCTTGTTGTATTTAAGTTTCTTTCAATGTTTTAAGGGTTTTTTTTTCCCTTTTCCAAATGGTGCACTCTAGTTGTTGTTTTTTTTTTTTTTTTGATATATAGGAAAATGAGTGAAGTGTAGAGGTATATAATATTAATTAAAGAACGCAATAAACTAATATGCCACACTGCCCTCTTCATCATCCAATTTCGCCCTCATTTTTATTGAAACTTGTTGACATGAATGTTCACCAATGAATGTTGCCGTGAATGAAATTTACATATACATTAACGCCATCTATTAGTTTCGAACTTTTCTCCCACCCCTTATAAGAATAATAATTATAAATAAATAAAAAAGACAAAAGCACATGTGTACGTAAAAAAAACTTGATTATGTACTAGAGAAGTAAAACAAAGCATTGAATTGATCTGAGGAGAGATACCCACTGTTTTTATTGATAATTTGGCCAAAGACTCATTCAATTATGTAAGCTAGTCAGTAGAGGTGAAAAGCAATGCTGTACAATATTAGGTCACATTATCTCGTATACAGGAACAATTTCCATCACGATTTACTCAAGGAAAAATATCTCCATTGCATCACAAGACTAAGCATTGTCTCACACAAGCCATTTGACCAAACACAAATCATGTTGCAAAATTGAGGTTACAATGTGCTTTCTCCTTTGTTCGAATCGTTTTTTATGTAGTTTAGATCTTAACCGTTTGATGTAAAATATAACACACAAACATTATATATATTTTCCAAGTTCAACCAAACACACTCAAGCTCTTAACTAACATTATCATTGTTGATTTTCTGAACAACTAAATGAAGCCCTCAGAACAGTGGTAGATTGAAAATTGGGACACTCTTAACAGAAACCTACAATCATTAACCCAACTCAAATTTCTCAATCAACAATTTTCCTTTATCTTCTTTTCCAAGTACTACATCGTATATTTTGTTTTTGTTAAATAAATAAACTTTATTAGTTAATCTAAAAAATGAGAGAGTGTTGCAGCACCTTTTGTTTATGTTGTTGTTGTCCCTCCTGTTGGCAGAAGAAGCATGCATTCATGTGATCGTATCATGACTTAATACTACAAGGGTCATGACTCTGGCCCCTGATCAGTCCTGAACTAGCAAAAAAATAAGAAAAAGAACAAAGAAATTGACATATAGCTTTTGGCGCAACTTTGCTTTTTAAAAGCACAAGCAGTAGTGATTGATTTCCATGGCCACATGGCCTTCTCTACTTTCTAATTTTAGTTTCATAGCCATCCATCCCTTCACAAATTTATCAATTACATGTTTGAAGCATCTTTGGTGGGAACCATTCACACTATCAGAGCTTAATTATCAAAATAAAAATAAATAATTGAAATAGGAAAGAAGGGCATGCAATTGGTTAACGGTATTCATCCTTGCATTCGAGGTCCTCACTTGTTTTGAAGAATGTAATTCTACATTAGAAATTTGAGAGAATAAAAACTACAATTTATATTAAATGGTTCCACTCCTAATTCTATCGAGACCTTTTGTGATAAAATTCAACCGTTCTCGGATTATGCAAGTGGTTAATTGATTAAGTTGAGACAATATCTACATAATTAGAGTGAGAGAGAAAGGAGAAGAAATTCATTAAAAAGCATGCATGTCTTGGTACAATATGCTTTCTTATTGAATCACATAAACATACGGATTGGATTGTGCTCAGTATGATTACAAGATACAACAACATGAGAGGAAGAAGAACATCATCTCACAGCTGAAAAGGTTCATTTGAAGCATCAATTGCCAATCTCAATGATGGATGACAAAGATAATTAACTTGTAGACTGGAAAACTTCACTAAACAACAAAATGTACCACATGGTAATTTGATTAAGCGAATATTAATTGCTGAAAAACAGATGGAAATTAGTTTCAAGTGGATTTTGGCCAGTTCTTCTGGATTTCAAAGTAGTAGCTCATGTCCAAATAGCACTTTCCATCATCATCCAAAAACTGAAAAAAAACAGAAACAAATTAATTACTAAATCAAAGTTAATTACGTGTGTGTGTGTGTGTGTGTGTGTGTGTGTGTGTGTGTGTGTGTGTGTGTGTGTCTCCAATTAGTTAGGTTGGAATTAAACCTTACTTTGGTTCTCACACAATACCAGCCCCTAGCAAATATGCTTGCAGGAACAGTATCTTCTGCAGTCTCATATATATAAGGTTCTTCTTGAGGACTAAATGTTCCAAGCATTCTCTTTGAATTGTCCACTGTCAAAAATTTTAGAAGGATATTTCATCGGACTAGTCATCATTCATGGAAGTTGAATCTAAGACATCTTATATATAAGTGGAAATGAAATACCGCTAGACTGTAAAATTTCTGACTAATACCAATAGTGTGATTATATATGATTATGATTCTGTTTTTACCTCTAACACCAGTCTTCCACACAGTGTTGGTGTACTTGAGGCCTGAGACGATGTTTTTGGAGACGGAGAATGTGAATTTGATGCGGTACTGGCATCCTTCTTTGAGTGTGAACAGACTGCTCTTGGGTTTGTGAGTGAGCGGGATCGGCAGGACAAGATCTGGCCGGCCCCGGCAGACGATTGTGAGACTTAGTACCCTCACTTCCGGTTCTTTACTCTCTGATCAATTTCAAACACTTGGAATTAATTTCTCCACTCCGTAGAAATCATAGATTTTCAAAACATTTAAAAATTTATTTAAAAAGATAGGAGAAAATCAGTTAAAACACCTCCAACAGCAGAGAGATCAACACTCCCAAGAAGTTGCTCCTTCCATTTCCTCAAACTATCATCATCCTGTGAAGAATTATAAACGTAATGAACAATATTATAGTAAAAAACAAAAAAGAAGAAAAACGTACAAATTTACCATGCAATATAAAACTGACATAATGAAGTAAAAAAATAGTGACGTACTTTATCTTTCTCAAGCTGCTCCTTGAGAGAAAACTGAGGGCCAAGAACCAACTGATCCTTTTCCGATTCCAATGCGGCGACCTCATCGTCCTCTTCCTCAAGATCAACCTCATCACTGTGACCATCGTCACCTTTGGGTAGCAGCTGGCTCGGTTTTTCAACACTTGCAGCCATGTTTTTCTTGTCACTGTTAATGAGCTCCTCTTCTGCCATTTGAGAATTGAAAGTTGCACCTTTGGTTGCAGAAATAGCACCCACAGCTGCCGACATTTTTACCCCAAAAAAGCACGAAAAGATGGAGGAAAAGATGGGATGAAAAAGAGTGTAAACAAAGGTTTGGTTAGATTGGACTGGATGCTTTAATTCACACGGTTTCTATCTATCTGTGCAGGTAACTATGGAATACGACGTCGGATTATATTGTACAAAATATTGTATGAGAAGAGGATTTGGAGCGAATTGTATGCAGTCGAATGTGTGTTATATATAATGTTGGAGGACAAACTGCTAAGCATGGATGGCACTAGGATGGCACTAGGTGAGTGAGATTGAATTGACCATTTTACCCCTTATGCATATGCTAGCAGTATGCACATTCTGGTTGATTACAAATTATTTTCTGGTGCAATTTGTGCAATTTGTTCCCTTTATATAAAAATATGTAATAAAAGGAAGAGAAAACTGTTCAATTGTACAAAGAAGCATGGGAGTCATGATTAACATGATCAAAAGAGCAGCGTGAAGTCATGATGATCAGAAAAGAAAAGCAGTGTGGAGGATAACATGTAGATGAAAACACAAATATAAAAACACTTTTCTCTGTTCAGTCAAGAGTTTCGCTATTTTAGTCACAAGGTGATTAAGAGAACAATTATGATTCATTTAATAACTACCAACAAGCCTAATACCATTAAGTGAGATCAGCTGTATGAATCCTAGAACGTCATTGCGCTCGGTTTTGCATTAAGTCTTTCGTTAACTCAAAGTACTCCATGTCTTTTCTTAAAATTTCTTTCAAAATATTCCTAAGTCTTCCTCTACTCTATTTGACCTAAGCTTCTATCTCAAAATTGCAATTTTCTAACCGAAGCTCTGCAGGTCTTCAGTTCACATGTCCAAACCACTTTAACCAATTCCCTCATCTTATTTTCGATTGTGGTCACTCCTACTCTACCTACGATATCCTTATTTTTTAATCCTATCATTTTTTGTGCCCACATATCCAACCGAGCATTCTCATCTCGGTTACACTAATTTTTTGCATGTGTTGATTTTTTACGGCCCAATATTCTGTCATAAAGCATTATTGGCTTTATTGTCATCCTATAAAATTTTCCTAAGGGTTTAGTGGTGTAAGATGATCGCATGACACACAATGCACTCTTTCACTTTACGTATCATCATGGCATATTCTTTTGCATTCTACTTGCTCATAATTGTTGTGAATGGTTTGAAATGCTAAGGTATCACAAATAAGTCCAGGTAAGGTTATGTGATGAATGGAAATGGTTGAATCATATTGGCATACATATATTCATTTAGAGCTCATCATTGCTCCACCCCGGTGTTAGTGCTTCCGTCCCGGGCCAACGCACAATCCTTCATGTGATGTTCACCTCCAGCACCGCATGCTCACATTGGATCCAAGTTTGGTGCCACTCCTGTCGTACGTGTCATATTAGGTGACTTTGACTCGTAGGTGATCCGCAATTTATCGCCAACCTTCACGTGATCGTAACACTAGAGCGTACATATTTACACACAGCCTTGTCGTACAGGTCACACTAGGTGACTCCGACTCGTGTGCTAGTATAGATTGATGAGCTATAGGTCCAATTGTACAGGTCACATTAGGTGACTCCGACTGACATCCTAGTATTGATTGTGGATCATTTGATTTTACTTATATTATTATTGTTGAAATTTTGTGATTTTGGAATGTCATGCCTTATTTACGTTTTGCAGGTTACGATAAGCATTTTCATACTATATGTAGTATGATATTTTGGAAACTATACATGTTTTATGGCGAGGGTTATAACGTTTTCAAAAAGGTTTTTATAAAACTTTATTTTCAGGCCCGCTCGCCCTTTTTTTTTTTTTTTTTTTTTTGCCCCTCCAGGTTTTAGTAGCTGAGCTTTCATATCGACGAGGATTCTTGGCAAATCTAGGTGTAGACGATTGCCATCGATGGTATAATTCTCACCTTATTTTACTGTACTGTACTGTACTTTTGCTCTGCCATCACGTGTGAAATGAGTTCATTCCCACTCACATCGCACTCTTGTATTTAGGCACTTTTAAGTATAAATTTATTCACATTTTCCATGTCACTACACTTTATGGCTTCGTCACCTTCCAGGTGTTAGCCAACACACCGAATCGGGATTCTTTGGCAAGATAGATCCAATAACGTTCAATAACCATCTCCTACGAAGTTTGTACTCGTTATCTGCTCCAGCATGACCAAAAATAAATTACAAGCATGTTTACTTACATTATATGAGGATATGATGGATTAGAGGAAATGCGGATGTGAAGGATTGTGTATGAGCTCAACAACCCTCCCAAAAGTTAATTGGCTATCTTAATTTTTATGTTTTTTTCCAGTATCTCATACCCAAAATTGATGAGAGCCGCATAATTAACGCATTCCCAGAGCTTTAGTAAACGCAGAATTATAAATCATGCACATTCATTCCTACTCCCACGCATGGTAAGTAAACATGTTCTACAAGTTCAAATTGGTAGTCCCTACTAGCCCCGTTGAAGCACGGCGGCGTCCGTGCCCAAGGCCCGCTTGGGATGGAGGTTTAGGGCCCAGGGTTTAACCTGGGGTCGAGTCTAAATTCGTACACTTCTTTTCCTCGAACACCTCTACTTGCGCTGAAAAACAAAAATTGCAAATTGCTAGCATCTCTGTACCAATGGAGACCTAAGGATAGATAAATTAGACAATGCCTGATCCAAATTATTTATACAAAGCAGGGACCATTATTTAGTTTGGCTTTGATCAAGTGTTATATTATTACAGAAACCCTATATAACCGAACATATAATAATACTCAAAGCTACAATTTATTCAGACCATATCCTTTCAACTTTCCGCCTCAAACGGAAAGTTGTCTACTTATCATTATATCACATCAGTGAGCACACAGAAGCCACACACTGATGTACCTTAAGCACACAAGCATACGTATTCAATACCTCGTACATACCAGAAGTTCCGCAAGAGTCCTTCCGCTGTGTTACCCGAAGATCACGCATTCAGCTGCTGTCTCCAATGAGTACCCAAATATGGAACAGTTTTTAGAACAGCTTACAGTTGCAAAAGAGAATTTATAAGGGCTGCGGCCGTGTCTGGACTATGTAGATATCATTGCCAACAAGACATCCTTCTATGTCCTGTGGGGAGCCAAACTTCCGCTCAAGAAAGAATCCCACTGTACTGAGGCGCTGACCAAGCTGTTGGCGGAAAATTGGATCAACAGTTAATGGCTTCTTGCTGTAGTCTACAGTCAAATGGATAACCTCCCCATCAGCAAGGGCCGCACCCACCAGCTCCTCACTGAAATTCGCGAATGCCAGAGTTCGCACACTCCCATCAAATTTCCCAGACGATAAACGCCAGGGTGTGCCCCTAGTGCCTGAAGCCAAAGTTTCACCAAGGCCAGAAGCTATTTCAGCCTCAACAGAATTATGATCTTGGTCTGTTGGGCTGACTGTATGAAGCACAAATGATAAGTCTGGTGAAAGCATTTCTTGCACCAGAATTGCCATTGTAGCTTCCTTCTGAGGTACACCAGCAGCTCGACGGCTCAAAACTGCCCTCCGAGTGTAAAGTGAAGCCCATACTCTGCTAATAGCATTTGCAAAGACTGCTGGATTTGAAACACTAACATTGGGAATTGAGTCATATAATCCAGCAGCTGACATTCCAGCCAAGTCCTCAACATTAGCACTTGAACGAACAATTAGGCGTGCATTTCCAGGAAATAGTTTCCCTATGCTATCAATAATGTCTTTCGGGGGCTGTAGGGAAGAGATTAGTTCCTGGAGCTGACTGCAAAGTTGTTCAAGCTCCCCACCTTCCAGCTTCTGTGTTTCTACCTTATCTAGTAACGACCTAAATAATTTGGTGGATTTGCTTTGTTCCAATGCCAATTCCATAGAGCCAAATGGTATCACTGCGCCCAAAGGGACTTTGAATGAAGCTGGTACCCCGTCGTCATTATAAACTGCCAGTCAAAAAACCACAAGCCTCGGGTAAATGAAAAGGAACAAAAACATGTAGGAAAATAGCTAATATTTTTATTAGGCAATCCACATTCTCTCGTCCATGGTTTGTATGCACTAATTTTCTGCAGTATATTTGAATGCATACTGAAGATAACTAAGTTTACATTTGCATATGGAAAATGATAGAAATGTAAGTGTTAAAATTTGACAGACAAATCCATTATTCATCATCAATCAATTGGTATAAGTAGAAGCAAATCTTTTACTCATACGGTCATTTGTTTCCATACGAGTGGCTGAATTTGAACACACACACTTTTATTTCACAACATAATCATCTACTCATTATCTAGTTTTCAATCAAGGGCCATCCACCTATCCAATTGTTAAAGAACGAGTGGTTTTGTGTCCACTCAAGAAGTAATAACTTTTAGGCTTCTTTTTAGCAATGACACTTGTACACTTTGCCAAGTCTCACTTTACCCCTGCACTCTATTATGTTTCACTTTACCCCCTGCACTAATGTTTTGAGTCCCAGTTTTACACTATTTCATCAATTCCGTCAACAAATAATAATAAAATTTCTCCATTAAAATTCAATACAATTAAAAGATGAAAAATGATAATTAAACCCGCATGCCTCTCCTCCCTACAGTCCCTTTCCTCTTCTCTCTCCTTTAGTCACCCTTTCATCTTCTTCGATTCTTATTTTCATCTTCTTCTTTACATTAAGCATTCTCATTTGTAAATATCAGCAACTTCTTTTATTTTAAGTAATAAACTCAATCTCCCTGTTTCATATAATATCGGTTGCAGTGAATGCCAAGATTTAGATGTTATCATTGAAAGTCACTCCTAGATTCTTTATCTCATCTGATGGAAATGAAAGGGGAAGGCCAGGAAATCTTTTCAAAAAATAAATTAAGCATTTGACAATGGTGAAGAAGAAAGAGAACTATCAAAACTTTCAAGGGAAGTTGCTCATCTCTACACTTATCTACAAAATTTGCTCATATCTTTCCCCACAAATTTCCTTTTTAACTCTAAGAACCATATCAGATGGAAGAAGATGAAACGGTGATTGCAGAAGGAGAAAGATAGGAAGTGTCTGGAGGGAGGAGAGGTGTGTGGGATTTGAATTGGTTTTCATTTTTTTATTGTATTCTATTTTTAATGAAAACTCTACTTGTGTAAGTTTACAATGGAGGCAACCAATTCGGGTTCATGCCAGGGCGCTCAACCATGGAGGCAATCTATCTCTTACGAAGATTGATGGAAAGATATAGAGATATGAAAAATAATTTACATATGATCTTTATAGATTTGGAAAAAGCGTGGAAGATTTTAGAGAAGAAAGGAGTACGAGTAGCATATATCCAAGCTATAAAGGATATGTATGATGGAGCAAAGACTGCCGTAAGTACTCATGAATGACAAACCGAAAGCTACCCCATAACTGTAAGGTTACATCAAGTCTCATCTTTAAATCCTTACCTTCTTGCATTGGAAATGGATGAGTTAACGGGACATATTTAAGATGATATTTCTTGGTGTATGCTTTCCATATACGATATAGTGTTGATAGATGAAATCCAAGAAGGGGTAAATTGAAGCTTAACATTTGGAGAGAAGTTTTGGAATCTAAAGGTCTTCGCCTAAGTCGATCAAAGACAAAATATATGGTGTGCAAGTTCAGTGCAAATAGAGGCCCAAATGAGTTAAGGGTGAGGATCGGAGACCAGGAAGTACTAAAGAGCGACCGCTTTCGCTACCTAGAATCTATCTTGCAAAAGAACAGCAATTTAGATGGAAACCTCAACCATAGAATACAAGTTGGATGGATGAAGAGGAAGAGTGCATCCGGCATGTTGTGTGACTGTTATATGCCACTGAAGCTCAAGGGAAATTTTTATAGGATGGCAATAAGGCTAGCGATGCTACATGCCACGGAATGTTGAGTGGTGAAACATCAACACGTGCATAAAATGGGTGTAGCGGAGATGAGGATGCTTCGTTGGATGTCTGGGCCCACAAGAAAGGATAAGATTAGGAATGAGGATATCTCAGGTAAAGTAGGAGTAGCCGAAATTGAAGAAAAGATGAGAGAAAATCGGTTACGGTGGTTTGGACATGTGCAACGAAAGCCTATTGACGCTTCGATTAGAAGATGCGACTATAGGACAAAGGTCCAGGGCCGAAGGGGTATAGGAAGACTTTGAAAGAAACTCTAAGAAAAGACTTCAGAGTACTTGGATCTAACGAAAGACACGACACAGAACCGAGCGCAATGGCATTCTAGAATTCATATAGCCGATCCCACATAATGGAAAAAGGCTTTGTTGTTGTTGTATTCTATTTTTAATGAAGAAATGTAGCATAATATCCATGTCACTTCAGCAACTTAACAGTTTTGTAGACGAAATAGTGTAAATTGGGACACGAAACAAGAGTGGAGGGGGTAAAGTAAGACACACTAGAGTGTAGGACCAGTATGTTGTCCCATCAAATTTCAGCAGCTCTATTCACCTGGAGCAATATATGATGTGAAAAGTATAAATATAAGACTATTGCGACTGTAACGTGTCTTGTGGATGTATTTCCCTATGGTTCAGCACATACAGGTGTATAATGTTAGATCACGCTCAAGTGACACATAAAAACAGAGTCAGCAGTCAAATGCCAACTCATCAAGCCAAATTAGTTAGAGCTGTTGATTACAGCTGTCATAGTAGTTGTAACTAATTGTAAAATTGTTAATCAGCTCCTACTTAAAGCAAATGTATAAATATAAATGATGTAATCATTTAGCTTCAGTTAAAAGGATTCTGAGATACATTAAGGGGACTATTGATCATGGAATATTGGAATGTGGTTTGAGAAGGGTTCTTCATTGCTAAAGGCATTTTCAGATGAAGGCTGGGCAGGGTGCCCTACATACAGAACCAGAACATCAACCAGCGGCTCTTGTGTTTTTCTGGTTAACAACCTTCTTACTTGGTCTGCAAAGAAAAAAATATAGTCGCTACAAGCTCTAAAGAAGCTGAGTACAGAAGTCGTCCAACCACTGCTCCCGTGATCTATATCTGCAAGTTGTTTAGGATATTAGTTATTTTCCAGAAAATCCTCCTACTTTAGAATGAACTTGTTGATCCCCGACCTCCATCGATATCTATAAACATGTATGCTTCAAATCTCAATGTTGGAGACCTCGATGGATTGAACAGGGGTTTTCAACAATCAGTGATGACGACTGCACTTGGTTGGAGAGGCTATCAATTTCTGGAGGAAGAGGTTGTTACAGCATTGACCCTTGAGGGATTGTGATAGGATAAGGTCCTCAGGATGTCATAGGTTCACCAATGAACTTTACAGAAGTGTTAGAGAGGTCTCAAAGATGACAGACTGCATTGCTTGCATGATTTCCAATGGGAATAGTATCGTTTCCACATAATCATCATAGTTTTATTTCCAAGAGGGAGTTGCAGGCCGGACCATGGGAAAAGTGCTAGTTTTTAAGGTCTGAGGCATTGGAAAGGGAATCTATGAGAATCAAATGCTTTCTTTAATTTTTCTTGTCTACAAGTAGGGGATGGTAGATGAATCAGGTTCCAGTTTCCTCATCGACTTGGTCAGACACCTCTCGAAGAAGCTTGACAGGGGCACAGGTGGTGATTATTTCTCATGTGAATGCAATCCATTTTTCTAAGTAAAATTGGGAAGTCAGTGCCAAACATACAACAGTGAAGATATCAATTGAGATGGATTTTTGAGCAACTAAGATTCTCGCTACCACTATCACTATATTTTCTTTGGTTGATTCCTTATTAAACTCGTAACATCTTGTAACCTAGAGTAGCACCTTTGGCTTTCAGAAAAAATCTTTATCAAAAGGAAAGAAAAAGTTCTAGACTAGTGATTCAAATCAAGGGCAATCATTTCAATTAGTTCAACTAGACTAGTGATCCCTAAAGACCATAAAAAAATTACCTTTCTCAGTTTCTGCAGCCAAAGAAGCTAAACGACCACAAGCTGCAGCCTTTGCACCTGAAGTCTCTGCATCTGCATCAGCAAGTAGTAAAACTCCTCCAGCAGAAACCCCCTAGATGATACAATTATTAACATATTCAGAAGCAACATAATTTCTGGTGATCAACATCAATATCAATGAAAAAAGAAAAAATTTGATTTAACATTTTGGGATGAAAGATTAAAAGTAAATAAAATTTTACCCGATTGGAGTTGGCTTTAGTAGCAGACCAGGAAGGACCGTCAATTCCACGTGCTTCAACCCTGGGTGCACCATCACCTGAAAGATTCTCCACTGACAAATGGCCATTGCTATTTTCTGATGAAGGATATATATCAACACCTGATGAGGATGCTTCTAACCTGCAAAATTCATACAAGTGAGAAAAAATAAATCAATGTCACGCCACTATTCTTATTTTCTGATGATTCATTGGCACTGTTTATATGACATGATTAAAGGACTCCTCAAAATTTCGGAAAAATAACCTCACACATTTCCCCATGTGTTTTTGTATATCAGCAACTTTATCATCATCTTCACATGTCACGAACACAACCTTCTCCTACATATCACCATCTATTGATTAGAATTATATATTCATGTAAAAAAATTGATAACTTGACCTTTCAACAGATGACATACTTGTCGAGCTCTGACACCGAGATGAGATAAGTGAGGAAGCTCTTGCAGAAGTACAACTCCCACAATGTTACTCCCAGCAGCTGTAACCTGACAGATGAATTACTGTAAGAAAATGATGGTAACTAGATGCTATAACATTCTTATGATTTGAAGAAAACTATAAAAGTAAGCAGAATGAAAAACCTCTTCATCTCCATCTGCTCTGTTGACCACAAGAACAATTGGTCCTTCCACGGTTGATGGTATTGACCCAGGGACAATCCTCTCAACCTTAAGATATAGCAGTATATTGTCAGGGGTAAATGCAAACCAAATAATTACAAGAAGTTATATACTACTAATTATTTAATCCCTTGGTGTACGCGTACATACATTGTATTTAATTCATATAACTTCTAAAAGTATCTATTTGACCTGATTAATATCTACGTACAATCTAAATGCTTTCCAAGTAAATCTATTTATTTCTACTCCTTTCCTCCAAATTTTGCTGATATTGATCTCTATATCTTTGTAACATTTTAACTTTGACACAGTTCAATTTCAACATTTTACTTGGCTTATAAGTAAGTTTGAACTCCAAGAAAACATAGAACCTAAAATCTAAGTTCAGGGTGTATTTTTAACCACAGATTTTTTTGGGGGATAGAAATCAATTGTGATGTTATTTCACACTTAGGGGATCAAACATTGAGGGTACCTGAAGTAATGTTCCCGCAGCAGCTCCTGGCACAATAACATCCCAACCTTGAGAACCAATGGTACTTCTAGCAGCTTTTAAAAGAAGGGTGCACAGTTTTGAGACCTGAAATATTACACTGCAGATAGCATTTGTAGGTGGAAGGTCAGACAGCAATAGTTCCATGTAGTTCATTACTGTACAGTCTTAATACTGCTATAAATGATGATTTATGTCAAATGCCAAAATGTATATTTAAAAGGTAAACATACCCAGCACGAATCTCGGCTTCAGCATATGTCCTTACACTGTTCTCAGGGATCCCAAAAGCTTTTCCTAATATCTGCAAAAGTTACCAAAATTCCATTTTAAATTGGTCTAGAATTCTATCACTTTTCTGATGATGATGAACTAAGCCAACTGGTACAAATAATCTGAACAGCCAAGAGATAATGATAAGGCTCAAAGAAGATTTATCCAAGAGTACCATGTCATTGGCCCATAAAAGAAATACAGTATTTACAATACACACAGAACATTTGGCAAGTATGTTTCAACAAATTCGTCAAACTAAAACCCTTGGGTTCAATTCTTTATAAACAAGAAATTGAAGCGTTAACCATCAGCCAAGGAGATTCCATAAGAGATCAAGCTTTGTTGAACCCAAGGCTATCTTTAGCCTCATCAACCATTTTTGCTTTTTGAAAATTAAAGGAAAGAAAAAGATACCTGGACATTTTGGGGGAATATTTGAAGAAGTGCTTCAGAATATTCTTCAGTTAGCCTCCTGGCTCTATCAAGAGTAGCTTTAAGCCTTAGTGCCCAGACTGTTTTGCCATCTTCACTTCCTTTAAGAGTAGAATAGGAGGGGAAGGAAATAAAAAAAAGGTGGGTTGTTTAAACAGTATGCATTCCATGCACGGGCTAGTTACCTTCCTTTTCAGAAAGACCTCTTGCTTTCCATGCAACAAGCTCATTCTCAATAGCAGCACATTCTTCAGGCTTCCAACCAGATAAACTTAGCTGATGAATCCCAACACTAAGGGCATCAAGTGGACCATTCCAAGAGCTTACATCCTTTGATTTCACATTTTCTGCCAGCCAGTGTGCCCCTCCCAAAGCATCAAGCTCATTAAGAAATCTAACCAAATCAATGATTGTCCATAACAAAATTAATACCCAAAATTTTGATAATTGAAATATACTCAGACAGAAAGTTCAAAATATTTAAACAGTGGGGTCATGAGTTTTAGGTTTGAACAGATTGCAGTGAACAAAGTCATTCATGATGGTTTGTCTTTTTAACTATTGTCATGCACAAATTTTACAACCAGCTGCTACTTGGAGCTTTAGATAACTGGTTGCTAAATCATAAATCAACAGAGTCAAAATGCTCACTTTTTAAAATGATAATTACAAAAGTATCATTTTCTGCCACGTAAGTTTATGATAGAACAGGGCTCCCCGCTAAATATTCAACTGAAATATATCAGCATCGCTAGATTCAAAGTTCGTGCAATTTAAAGGACGCAAATCTGAACTATCATGAGGGGTCAATTCCTTAATTCAAGGGAGACACTGCTCAAATTGAAACTTTGAACGCTACAAAGACATAGGGGTTAAAGTTCAGGAGGGGTCAAATTTCCCATGTATTTATTCATGTGAAATGATAAAAACTAAAACTGCATTTACAGCCAAAAATTATTCTCCTACCTGCTTAAAAGAATAAATGAATAGTCCTCAAGTCCAATCTCACAAAGGCGCCACTGATTTATTAACACAGATGAAGAACAGATAACCATTAGAAGAAAAATCATCAAACGGTTACTTCATTAATTGTCTCGGTTGAAGCTTTTGATTAATAAGTAAAATAGAAATATCACCTTCTGCCGCGTAGCCACTGCATTATCAGGAGCATCATTTCTAAGGCCACTTTCAAGACCCTTTGCAATTATTTCTCTCAGAGCACTCAAAGATTGCATGGTCTTGAACAACAGATCAGTGCCATTATTTCCCAAACCTTTATTTGACACTTCTAAAGTATCCAAACTCTGGAAATAAAACAAAAAATACAAATAAAAAAAATTGATCTAGCAATTATGCCATCATAACCCAAACACCGCTAACAAATTAAACTGGAATTGGCAATACCAATGAAAAATAGTACAACAGAAATTACTAATCTATAGTAAACATCATCATGCATATAAATCGTGAACTTGTTGATTTGATGGAACCACAATTGTCATATCCTTCCTTTCAGAGCTAAAGAGAGGAATTTTTTTTTTTTTTTTTTTTTGCTTATGAATTAAATTATGTTACACTGCAGGAATAAAGTAAACAACAAAATACGTAATGCAACCAAACAATAAATAAAATATATATAAATGATTTAGATGTATATGATCCTTAATGTGCTTAAAATTATTACCAAAAAGGGACTAAATCCAGCGTCAAGTCTTCGAATGGACAAGGGAAGTGCCAAATTGACAACAGAATCAGTTCTTACCATATTAGAGTTTCTAACTGTTGGGAATGGAACGTTAAAGATTGCAAGAATTAAGAAAAGAATGACAACCAACTTTACTTCAAGTTCCTTCATCTTGCATTCTTGAACGGGAAATTTTTCATATAGGAGTTATTTATGTAAGCTTGTTACTTTCAATGAAACTAGATGGATTACACACACACATGAGAAAAGAAAGTGGTAGATGGGGTGAAAATGGGCGCCCAGGGTATGAAATGTTAACCCTAGAATAAAATGGTATATGGATCACACATATATGAGTAATTTTTTTACTTCTTCAATGCACCATTCCTAGAATCAAATGTTAACCCTAGCTGTCAGGAAAGATTGAACCCTATATTTATGAACCCCACAGTACAACAACAACAAAGCCTTTTCCCGCTAAGTGGGGTTGGCTGTGAACCCCACAGTACACCAATAAGAAAAATTGGGCATGCAAGTTTTATGCCTAATAATTCTGGGTATAAAGTTTTGTGTATCATAGAGCACATGAACTAAATAAACAAGCCATATAATATTGGAACAACAGAACTTCACATATTCAGATCCAAAGGATCATCCTATGCCTTCCTTCACACAAAAAATTACTCGAACGCTTAAAATTGAAGAAAACGAACCTTTTTGCACTCCAGAAACAATGCAAGAGCTGAACAGCCTTTATCATCAATAGAGTCTTTGAGGGATTCAAGTTGTTCGGCAAGGCTGCAATAGCACAAAATCAGAACCAAATGTCACATCACCAGCACTAAAATTCAACTTATAAATCAAAGAACATTACAAAAACAAGACAATTTAATAGAAGATCAATCACAGGAAACCAATCATTTTAATCATGAAGCTGAGAAGGGAGTGTGAGTTTACCACAATTATCCACATAAACAAGCTAATGGTAGTAAAGTAGGAATTCCACACACAGAGTAGCATATAATTTATGTGAATTTTAGCAAATAGCAATTCAAGTTTTAAGAGGTTCAGCCACACTGCAGGGTTTTTATTTTATCATCTTCTAAAAAAGTTTAAGTTCATGCAGAATAAACTAACTTCCATAAAAAAATTCCGAAATTTTTCTTTTATTCATTGAAGTAAATCTGGAGCAAAACTTGTTTCATGTCAAACCTTCCAGCATTGAAGAAGTCCTTGAGTTCATGATGGAATATCTTGAACTGCTCTACAAATGCTCCACTGTATTCTCCAGGGTTCTTGGTTATTCTTGCAAGCATTGCTTCTGTAGCAACTAGATCTTCAGGGCCGGCATTACGGTGAAGCTTGTTTTGAATTGTATGCTTAATTTCTTGCTGGAATTTACAAAATTGTTCAATATCAAAACATCACTAATTGAATAGAAATAAATGCACCGAAATTCCCTGCGAAGTACAACCTTGAGGTCATGAGGGATATCATTCCGATGAGCAATGTCTCTTATTCGTGTTAGGGGAACAGATGCAGTAAACTCTGCTTTGAAAGATGGCAGACAAGGATGAATTTTGCGGATGACAAGTACTTCCTGGAGATTAGAAATAAAATTTTCAACTGAGAACCAGCAACCAACATAAGAAGTTATAATAGAAAAGGAAAAAATGCAGATATGATTGAATACACGGTTATGATCAAAGTTTATTTTTACTTTTTACTTTTGGACCAGCAGTGATGTGAATTCCTAGTGATTCCATCTTCCATCCAGTCTCTTTTTTTATTGAGAAAACGTTGTGCTTTTTCCCAAAGGTAACGGTCAAGTTAAGTGGTATCAGTCTATCAGAGTGTGGTGTCAATTTCGGGTTTTTTGGTTGGAGAGAATTAGCAGGATGTTTTAGGAAAAGGTGGGGGTAAGTGAGTTTCTAGTGGGAGTGGGATAGAGTTTAGATTTTGAGCATTGATGCGGGCTCAAAATTTAACTATAATCCCTTTTCTTGAATGCATTTCAGGGTTCTTTCAAGTTTATGCTTAGGAAGAGAGAATGTAAATTTCTATTGCATTTGGTCATTTCTGCATATGACATATTCTTCCAATTTCTAAACTCTAATGCTAGATACAATTATTTGATGGACAACAAGCATTATGGCCTGTTTGGTATCCTATTCAAAAAAATTCATCATTGTGCAAAACACTTCTTAAAAACATGTCTTAAGAGCAATTTTCTTTAAAATTCAAAAAACTTGTTTGGTATGAAATTCACAATTGTTTTTAAAGGAAAAAAAAACTGTCCTATAGTGTGAACTTCTAAATTCAAAGAGAGAAAAATGAGAGGGTAGAGAAGAAAAGGAGAGAGAATGAAAGAAAGAGAAAAGAAAGAATAGGGGGGGGAGAGAGAGAGAGAGAGAGAGAGAGAGAGAGAGAGAGAGATACATATGAGAGGATCGAAGGAGAGAGATAAGGGAAGAGAGAAAGAGTGGTCTTTAAAGTTAAAAAACTCTAAAAACACACTTTTGGTGCTTTTAAGATATAGACTAATTCTTAAGTTAGTTTTGAGTCCAGTTTTTTAAAAGAGTCATACCAAACAAGTTTTTAACACTTAAAACTTGAAAACTATTTTTGAGTTTAAAAAGTTGGATTCAAATAGAATACCAAACAAGCTCTTAATATTTTTCATTTTCCCAAAACCAATCAAGTCCTAGCACACTTTTAAACGACCAACAGCATTAGCAGGTCATGGATTCTACCCTCACTATTCACAAGTTTGAGCAATCAGAGAGAACTGGACTTATCAATTGATTATAAGATCATCTCTTGAGGACTTCACCAATCTATAAAAGAAACCTGGCAGTGCATAACTTCTTTACTTATCAGCACAAACTTGAGGTCCTAATTCCATGAAATTTTGCACTAGCCTCGCCTTTTTCCCTCAACACAAAACTTCACTTATGTTTCTGGTTCTAAGAATCAATCATAAAAAACAAAATTTCCTAAGCTACCAAAGGGATTAAGATGACAGACAAATTATACGGGAAGATACAAACTGTTATGCACCCTATGAGGAAAAGAAAAAACTAGTTGTCTAAATATGATAAGTGAAATTTCTTATTGATCAATACGCTGGAAGTAAGGGCCCATTTGGTGGGCTGGATGGGATTGGCCCTTAGGGATAGGATTGGGTTGGCAGGGATGGGTTACATAGCCCATGTGTGTGGTTGGATTACATAAGCCATCATATTTTCCCTTATTTCAGATTTGTAGCCAATCCAGTCTGTTACAATTTTTCTCACCAAACATTGGTTGGGCTACAAGTCTAATTTAATTGGAAATAACCCATCCCATCCAGTCCACCAATCGGGGCCAAGGTCCTTAGCTTCATGTATGATAACCAATCTTATCCTATACCCAATTTAGAGTACATTTGACATAGCTATGATGAGATTATTTTATACGTACCACAGAAGTCTAATCAATAACATAAAATACAAAACCAACTAAAATCAATGGTCGGACCAAATCATGTCAAATAAGATGAAATATTACCTGGGGTGAAGTATCTTTCCTACAGGAAATTCTTTCCAGTTCTCGAAATATAACCCTGGAAATCTCAGCATGTCGGTTTGGTCGATGATGACCTCCATCTTCAAAGCAAGGAATCTGGCCTGTATTTATCCACTGCATTACCAAGAAAATCTAAGAAACGCAAGCAAAACCCAAAATAAAAATGAAAGTCTAAAAGAAATAACGAGCAAAACCTTCAAATAAATGGCAGAATTTATGAGAGCATCCAACCGGTCCTCACTTTGCAAACTTTCAACAAGTAGATCACGTACAACTTCAAGCTTCAACATCAGAAGGTGTACATTAATGCTATGAAAAAAAATGACGAAATTAAAAAGTACGATATATATGATGAAATTTGATTTAATTAAAATATGAACTGCAGAAACAAATTGTCTTTATTAACGAGGTCTTTTCCACGAGGACTTCACATTATCTCTTTTTTTTCTTTTTTTTTTTTTTGGAAACTGGGAAGATAACATTACCAGTGCAAAGATGCCAAAAGTACATAATGAAAGCCTACAACGAGGCAAGCAACCAAACAACAGACTGGGTAGTGCAAGAGGCTAAGGTGAAACCAGACGCAACAAACAAGCAAGCGCGTCACCCCTTCCACTACCACCACTAACTTAAGGAGAGCATGGAAGACCGTCATTGTTAAGAACATGCACATGGACTTCACATTATCTTTACTGACAATTAGTTAATAAAAACAACACAAAGGCATAATTCCCTATTTGAGTTCAGAAATTAAAAATTAAAACTTTCTGGACAAGTGTAAAACTAAAAAATACACGACAAAGAAAAGGACAAATAATTATCCATAAAAAGATTGTTAATGTAAATGGTAACTAAAACAGTTGAGGCAACATTCTGAATATATCTCATAGACTCTGAAAAACCAGATAAAAGGCAATCACTCGAGGTACCTTTCTCCACCAATTCCTTGCATTTCGATCACCTTCAACTAACTTCAGAGCCAACCCTTCAAGGCCAGAGGTGTCCCATTTTCCTCCTTCACGATTCCCATGCTCATTCGACCGCATGAATGAGATGGCATTACCTTTCCATTGACCAACAAAAGGACTAGACTCCACCTCTTCAGCACCAACAGTATCAGCCACTGTAGAACCGTTCTGACCAACATCCTCCCCTTCCTCCGAAGAGGGTAAACCCACAGCCTCCGTAGTTGCATTCCAATGACAAACCATCTCAAAACTTCCTCCTTTGGGAAGTTTCAAGACCCGATTGTGACCACCTTCCCAAAGCGTACTCTTGTCTGCCCTTACAGTCAAAAACTTATACTCAACAGACTCACCCCCTTTGAACTCCAGTGTACATACCCATCCGCTCTCCGTCCAATTCATAGGCACCTTCTTCTTCCAAGATCCCAATTCCTTCACCGAACCCAATATTGCAATACTCTCACCAAATTCAACTTGGTGATCCAATCGAATATTAAGCCGAACTTTCCCAGACTCGGACTTCATCATGCTGTCTTTCTCCTCGTCACTGCCAACCGAAAAAATAAAAATAAAAAAATAACAGCAAAAACAACTTTATTTGGACTTTCCCAATTCCAATTCTCAAAGTCAAAGAACTAGACTTCAATGCACGATTGGTAGTATATTTGGAGTAACACTGTTTCAAATGGCTCAATTATAATCTACGAAGCACATAAACAACATAAATTAAACCGTTTTCGCTAATTATACAAATTGATATCAGTTGAATTTGTAGTGGCAAAATCTATTCCGCATGGCATTCAGCCAAGTAACTAACGTTGTAGCTAAAAAAAAGCAAGAATTAAGTGATTATTGAAACCAAAAAACATAATATACTTGTATAATTAGAAGGATCCACAAATCTATGTTTGGCAACTGAGAAAATGCAAGAAAGTTAGGAACTTGCTCGAAAAACAGAGGGAATTAAGGAAATTAAACAGCAACAATCATACATGGATTGAGTGGAGGAAACGCCACAAATGATCTGACGAGCGTTGGATTTGTGGTAGAGGGGACGAAAACTCCTCTTATGGGCGAAGAAGGGAACGACGGCAAGGCTTCCCAGGCATTGATGCCGAGAGTGGAGGCATCGGAGTTGCTTGCGACGGTGGAGTTGTGGCGCGGAAGAAGAGGTGTGCAGCGCATGCACGCAATCCATTCGACGAAATGCCAAACCAGAATCCACAAGCGAGAGAGAGAGAGAGACAGAGAGAGGGAGGGAGGGAGTGAGGTTTGGGTTTGGAAGCAGAGATGGGAGTGAGGAGGAAGATTGAAGAAGTGTGAAGAGAGAGGTACTTATTATTTTACTTTATTTTATTTGGGACACGTGGCAGCAAGCCAAACCAAATCCCCAAAATAGATCCATTTGTCCGGGTCCTATACGCAAAAGCTTTTCCGAAAAATTTATGGTCTCGGAAAACCACGAATTAGATATTCAATCAAATAACTTTGTTTATTTTTGTAATAAAAATATCTTTAACTCAAATTTTGTGATGATTTTCTCGAATTCGAATTATATTATTATGACGAATTTATTGTAAAATTTAGTTTTTTTTTATTACAGGGTTGATTTAAAAGTGTGTTTACAAAAATATTTTAGAGTTTTAAAAGTATTTAAAGTGTTTTTTGCAAGAAGTACATAAAACTTGTTTGGATGTGTTTATAAAATGACTCAAAACATTTTTTATGAAAATATTTTTTGAGTAAATTCTTAGTAAAAATGCATGTAAATTCTGAAGAAGAAAAAAAAGCACTTAAAGTGCTTCTTGAAAAAAAAAAAATAATTGGTGCTTCTTACAAAAAGTATTTCAAATGTTTTTAAAATTAAAAAATATTTTCTCTAAAAATATTTTTAGTCATTTTAAAAGTAATAATTCTAATTCAACCATAGATATTATTATTAAAAGAAAAAACTCTAATTTGTAAGATTTTTTTTTTATAAAAAAAAAGGTAAGGCCATTGTCTCCTAGCACCTTGATAAAGTTGACAAGATAGCCGACATAAAATAAAAAAATAAAAAGAAGATGACAAGATTAATCACGTCTGCCTGCCCACATTAGTGATGCGCGATGTAAACAGAAAGTCACGAACCCAGGTTAAAGTGTTCCAACGAAGCCAGCGGTTCGAGCTATTAAGTGAGGTCAGTTATATAGATTACCGTTTTGTCTCCGTACAAGAACAAATCTCGAGAGGTTGAACTCATGAAGGTGATGCTTCAGTATGCTCGAGAGGTTTAATGGTGATAAATTGCATGCGACAAAGCTTGATGGTGAAATTAATCGCATACAAAATGGTCTACAATAATAATAAGGCCTTATTCAATTGTGCGAGATCGGCTATATAAATTATAAAATGTCATTGCACTCAGTTTTACGTCAAGTTTTCTGTTAGCTTTAAGTACTTCATGTTTTTCTTTAAAGTCTCTCACTCAATTTTCTTAGATCTTCCTCTATTCCTGAGCTTTTATCTCAAGCCATCTCCAACTGAGCCAACCATAGGTCAAAGAATAGCCATTTTGACACGAAATTCATCTCCAATAGAGTTCTAGGCCAAAAAATCTTGGGACTCATCGAACCAAAATCCAGTCATATGGCCGCGGCCTGGCCATCTTTAGCCAGCCAACCTTTTCTGTTAGGCCCAATTGGATTTATTTTTTAAGACGAAGTTTAAAAAAATTAAAAATTCTAATTTATTTTTCCTATAAATGCTTAAGAAATTTCTACACTATTTCTCACATCATTTTCCGCATTCCATATTATTTTATCTCATTTTATTTCAATTAATCACATTCTATTCACTTCAAACATTATTTTCATACACACTCCTCTCTTAACTCTTCTAATAATTTTTCCTTTATTTTTTTTTTTAATAATTTTCAAATGGCCACATCTTCAATTGGCACTCAAAATATGTCCTGAAGCTTATCCATTTAAAGACAAGTGACACTAAAATATGTCTGGAAACCTTATCTTAATATGGTAGTTTAATTCAATTAATTAATAAAATTAAAGAACAAACTTAAAATAATATATTATTAAAGGGGGCTAAATGACACACCCTGACCCGAAAGTGGGGCATGCTGGCCGTCACGTGAGCGTGACGTAGCCATGTGCACAGTGCGGAAGCAGGAATCAATATAAGAATACGAACTAATTAAAACAGTACCACTAGCAACCTAAAAGAGATAGTGTGCTAGTGAGAGATTATAATACTTATACAAAACCAGAGCGTATTAAGTTAAAATGCAGTCAAGCATGAATAACAAATTCGAATAACACCAAAGGTGTCATACATAAAGTGAAGCCTGTTAGAGCTGCCGAACGATCTTCGTTAGCCACCAACGATACACTAGCTACCTAGTACCTGGAAGGGCGAAAAACAAAACTGAGTGGGTCAACAAAACAAATCTTTTCAAAACCATTCTTTTCTCAAAAGTATAACCCCTCTTCATAAAACCTGTATAGATTCCCAGAATTAAAGTATATACTCGTATATGCAAAATTCTCAAAATCATGCTGGAAAAGTGTATGTATGCCATGCCAAAGTATCATAACTAATAACTCAATCATAACTCTGTAGATGTGATCAAATGTCAGGTAATCATCTCGGCCATCGGCCGTATAAATATCTCATAATCAATATCAATAATAAACTCAGCCTTTGGCTACACATATAGCACATAATCAACTCATCACGTCATATATATCAATCCTGCACATACATCAATACCACCTCTAGTGGTCTACTCATTATATCATGTATATTAAGTAAGTATACTCTAGTGCTACAATCACGTGAAGACTGTGCGAATGATTCGCGGGTCACCTACGAGTCGAACCCACTTATAGTGGTCTATACGACAAGACTGTGCACCTAACTTGGATCCAAGGCGAGCATGCGGTGCGGGAGGTGAACAATATGTGAAAGACTGTGCCCCTATCTCTGGGCAGGAGCACTAATATCAATGTGCAGGTATATGAGCTCTAATCACATCACATCACATCATTTGTTCTCATTCTCATTATAACCATTATCTAAACTTACCTGACACTTACCTGTGCGTCCGCAGCACCATCATACACATATGCAATCACTAATGCAGCATTTAAAATAAATGAATACTTTGCATGGCATTTCAAATCACATAAACGTTCATTTTCAATTTCTGGGAAAAATAATAATATATAGGTATATACGAAAAAATAGCTGCCCACTCACTGATATGTCGCCGGGTCGTAGCCCCACGTCTAGCCTGGCTACACTCCTCCTCGGGATAAGTCTCACCTATATGAGAATTTACTGAAAATACGTTATTTAAGCACATATACGGAACTATGGAAATAACTTCTCATACATAGCTCAATTTTGGTATTTGAATATACGAACGCGACCTACACGACGTCACAAACACGCAGGAATTTTTAGAAATTTTTTTGGATGCGTCACGCACCCCCACACGCGTCATCTTCTTCGTCCAGACGACGGAAAAGTCGCCGGCGCCGGAAAACTTGCAACTTGGGTTTTCTCGCTCGTTTCTTCACCATTTTGACTCATTTTTCTTCCTACGTGCTCTAAATCTAGTGATGAAGAGAGTTATACCTTCAAAAACCTCGAAAATGGCTGAAATCTCGTCGAGAAATTCCTCCAAAACCAGCCAACTTCGTGCAGGGCTATTCCGACGTCCAAATCGTGCAAACGATGGTCTCCGAGGTTCGTGGGGACCTTCTAAGGCTCGTGGTGATCTTATTTTCCCCTAAAAAACAACCAATAAAAACTTCATGAACAGTGACAAAAAATGTGCTCGTGGTTTCTATGTGATAACGACGGAGTCAGTACCTGAAATGGGTGTCACTGTGCTCACAAGAACCTCAAGAATCCAATGGTAGTCTTGGTTGCGTCGATCTATAGTGTTTAAGGGGGTTAATGGTTGTGTCCGTACGTGAGAGACGAGAGATAGAGAGTGAATTCGAGGGTGAGACAGAGAGAGAGTGATTGAGAGAGAGTGAGACACGGAAGTGAGGTGTGGGAAAGAGTGGTCTACAAGCCACCAACCAAACTACAATAATTCACTAGTTCTCATAGGTTCCAATAATTTAGGGTGCCAAATAATTGGCCAAAGCATAACCAATGTACAATACACACCCGTTACTCAAGGGTATATAAGTCATTTCACAACGTCGAATCAAAATCCCGGGACAGGCTGTCACACTAAAATATAGCCCCTTCGGTTGAAGATGGTATATAAATATGGCCTGACACTGTTTATTAAAAAAAAAATCTTGCAGGACTATAATCTAGATGGTGGCTAAATATAGTCCATTTGGTTGTAGATGACCTTATAATCGTATTTTTTTAACCAGATCATCTGTAGATTTTCGGTTCACATGTCCAAAACCCTTGACCAATTTTCTCTCATCTTGTCTTCAATTACGGTCACTCTCACTTTACCTCGAATATCCTCGTTTTTAATCATATCTTTTTTCGTGTGCCCACAATTCAAAACGTTCTATTGCACAATTTAAGCGTACCATGAAATCAATGATTTCTTGATTTTTTTATTTTTATTTTTTGGGAAACTATCAATGATTTCTTGATTTTGTAAACTCATATAACACTGAAATTTGCAAAGAAAGTTATATAAAATCAGAAAGTTCTGTACATACTATTTGACATAAACTACTGATTCCAACAAGGTTAAGGAAATAACAAATAGCCATCACTTATTTTCTATGACATAACGAAAGGAACATACGTTATTTATTTTCTTTGCATTGGTAATGAAAGGAAATAAATTGAAAATATAAAAATATTTAAACATTGCATTAGTAATGAAAAGAAATTAAAACACAATGTTTTAAACCAACAAACGAAAAAAGCATTTAATGATTAATTAATTTTTTTTTGAAGCTACTGTCAAATTTGACAACAAGGGAGAGAAGTCATTCTATGTCATGCCACACCACATTTGGCTTCTTGGTTGGAAAGCATTGTTGTTATTTTCTTTTTTACATTTATTGTTGATTTGGACACTTTAACATTTCATTTGAATCTTTTGAAGATGCTCTAACATTTCTCTAATGTATTTGTTGACTTTAACTCAAATTTACACCATTTAGTATTATAATATTTCTATTTGATCATAAATAACAGGTCTTGGGTTAGATTATCATCACAACAAAATCGAACCAAATTATTACAATTATTATTTCATTGTAAGCTTAGTCTACTGTCATATAGTCATATTCATTAATTTTTAGATAATCGTATGTGTTAGAAAAAAACCAAAATAACAAGATATTTTCGAAAAAGTAAGCTCAATTGTCTCTTAGCAGCTTGATGAAGATGACAAGACAAAAGGAAGATGACAAAGATAAATCACATTTGCATTCCCAGATTAGTGATGTGGGAGGTAAGTAGAAAGTCACATGTGCCTTGATGAAAAAGGTTCAACGTTCTCTTTCACATCAGTGCAATATGAGCCAAAGATCCTCACACGCCTAAACTAGACGGGAAGAGAAATAACAAATAGGTTCGAAAAGTGTCAAGCAGAGAATAATTAATTGTACCTAAGAAAGTGGCTACTGTTGAGAGTTGTCCCACATTGGTGAGGGACAAGGTTTGCTATGTGCTTATATGATCTTGGGCTACTCCTCATATTGCCAATTGGTTTTATGGTGGAACCCCAATTTCATCATGGTATCAGAGCAAGGTTGTCCACGTGTGAAGCCCAACGGCCACACGCGCTCCACGTCACCCAGTTGTTGTCCACGTGTAGGCTTGAAAATCCGCCACACGTGCGGGGGCGTGTTGAGAGTTGTCCCACATTGGTGAGGGACAAGGTTTACTATGTGCTTATATGGTCTTGGGCTACTCCCCATATTGCCAATTGGTTTTATGGTGGAACCTCAATTTCATCAGCTACCTCTTTCCGTATAAGTTCAAATCCTATTTGACGCAATTTATTTACATAGAAGTCTTTCAACTACTCATTGTAAAGAGAAACAGACCCGGAAAGTGTTAAGCAAAGAATAAATTTTTCGGGTATAAGATAGGTGGTAGAGAAGAAACACCACAAAAGCAGTATGAGAGAAAGATCCGCACACGCCTAAATTAGACGAAAAGAAAAATAACAAACAAACTCGAAAAGTGTCAATCAAGAATAATTGTACCCAAGAAAGTGGTTATCCCTTTCTATATCGGTTCAAATCCTATTTGACGCAATTTATTTCCATATGAGTCTTTCAACTACTCATTGTAGAGAGAAACAGAATCGGAAAGTGTCAAGCAAAGAATAGATTTTTCGGGGATAAGATAGGTGGCAGAGAAGTAACACCACAAAGCAGTATGAGCCAAAGATCCTCACAATCCTAAACTAGACAGAAAGAGAAATAACAAACAGACTCGAAAAGTGTCGAGCAAAGAATAATTGTACCCAAGAAAGTGGTTACCCCTTCCAATATAGGTTCAAATTCTATTTGACGTAATTTATTTCCGTAGGAGTCTTCCAACTACTCATTCTAGAGAGAAACAGACTCAGAAAGTATCAAGCAAAGAATAGTTATTTTCGGGGATAAGATAGGTGGCAGACATGAAATCAATGATTTCTTGATTTTGTAAACTCATACAACACTGAAATTTGCAAATAAAGTTATATAAACTCAGAAAGTTACGTATATACCGTTTGACATAAACTACTGATTCCAACAAGGGCAAGGAAATAACAAAGAGGCATTACTCGTAACAAAAGGAACATACGTTACAGAAGTGCTTAAAGTGAAGGCAATGGCGGAGTTTCGGAGTTCCTCCAAGTACTATGGGAGGGCATTCTATCACCTTTAACGGCATCTTCTAAAGCAAAACATTCAATCTCGGCCAATTCTTCCGGTGTCAGCTTAACAGTCAGAGCTGCGATGTTCTCGTCAAAATTCGCAATCTTGGTGGTTCCAGGTATGGGACACACATCATTTCCTTGGTGATGAACCCATGCCAGCGCTAGCTGAGATGGCGTGCACCCTTTCCTTGTTGCAAGATCACTAACTCGCTCGAATAGTGCTTCATTGTGCTCTACGTTTTCGGGTTGGAACCTGGCTAGATACTGCAACCAATGAATCATTAGACTGAAGAAGCATATGGCACGTGCTTCTTAAGAAAGCGCTTCTATAACTGAGAAATACTTATGACTTTAGAATGAAAAACTCTGTGACATTGAGAAACCTTTCGAGTATCATCGGGGGCAAGATTTTCGACGAACTTAGCACCTGATGAGAAGAATCCTCTTCCTAAAGGACAGTATGCAACAATACCAATGCCGAGTTCCCTGAGATGTTTAGGAAACTAAGATTAGAAAGAATGAACAATTACTACGGACTCTGTAACAAAATTAAGGTAGTTTCAATGACCCTCACCGACAAGTAGGAATGATTTCTTGCTCCGAATCTCTTGACCACAAGGACCACTCCAACTGAACAGCTGTTATAGGATGAACAGCATGGGCTCTTCTTATCGTTGAAGCTGAGGCCTCAGACAGACCGATGTACTTTATCTTACCCTCTTCAACTAGTTTCTTCAGTTCCCCAACCTTGTCAAAGACGTGATCAAGGAATTTAACAGGCCTCAGATGCATGTGCATTATTGTTGTAGTTGTAATTAAAAGGATACACAATTCAAGAGGTAAGAAGACAAACCGTGACTTCGATGGGGATGGAGGTGTCAATGCGATGCTGGTAATAGAGATCAACAAAATCGACACCCAAGCGCTTCAAGCTACTCTCGAGAGAAGTTCTCACATAAGCAGGGTCACCTCGCAACTCCATCTTGTACCCCTCCGCAAATATGATACCAAACTTGGTGGCCAATTCAACCTTCTCTCGTACCCCTCCTTTCAGAGCCTGCTCCTCATCAATCCAAACAAAATCCAGTTCATTTCAACACCAGTTCGCTCGACTCAGCATTAATTCAAAACAAACCCAAATACCATGTTCTTGGTCCAGTAAATTCAACTAAACCACAAAGAAATTATATTGTTTACTACTGCTGCTTATATATATAGAAGCATTTTTGCCCATAAGCGTTTTTGTTAAAAGTGACTTTACTATAAAAACTGCTTCCTTGAAAGTACTTGGAAGAGCTTCTTAAAGAAGCATCAGGACGGTGCTTTTCCAGAAAAGACTTCTACAAGGAAAAAGAAACAGGAAGCAGACCGATCAAACCCGATTCAGTTCATCCTTTAATCCAAACAAACCGGCAAGTTCAGCTAGATTGCAAATTACAAGTGACGAAGTGAATCATATACATAATTAACGTTATGGCCTACCCACCTTGCCAAGAAGAATTTCGTTGGTGAAGGGACCGTAGACGTCAGAGGTATCGAGAAAGGTGACGCCGGAGTCGATGGCGTGGTGGATGAGAGTGATCATGTCTTGGTCGGGCTTCGGAGCACCGTAGAAGGCGGACATGCCCATGCAGCCAAGGCCTTGAGCCGAAACCTCCAGGCCTTGCGATCCCAACTTGATCCTCCTCACTACTCCTGTCATTGCTTGATAACTGCGGTTGTTGTTTATGACTGAATTGCAAGGTGAGGGAGTGAGACTGTGTGTGTGTGTGTGTGTGTGAGAGAGAGAGAGAGAGAGAGAGAGAGAGAGAGAGAGATGTGTGTGTATATATATGTATGTATATATGTGATATGAAGGATGGCGGCAGTTTGGTAAAATGAAGGAGCAGGAAAGATGGTGGTGGCGGGGCGGCGGCGGAGTGGTAAGTGGAGTGACTGAGTCACCTTCTACTTCTAGAAGGATAAGTAAACGTAAGGGCCTGCGTTACAGTGATATTGACCAAAATGGAGGATATTGTTTGTATTGTATTCCCTGTCGGGATCAAGACGGCAAAGATTCAAGTCAAATAAACATTATTTCGTAATCACAAAAGTTAATTTATGAAGCTCCGGAGCATGGAATGCGTTTAAATATCAATGGTATTACGTACTTTGGGAGGCAGATTGTCTGCCTCCTAGTTGTGGTGCCCTTCCATGCCTTCTTATTTTGTGTGGTCACGATTAAGTCACGTCAAAATTTTATATTAATTTTTTAATAGGAATAATAAGACAAAAAGTAATAAAAATATAAAATATTGACATGACTTGACCGTAACCACACAAATAGGAGGGCATGGAACAGTGGCGGAGCCAGAAATTCATGTTAGGAAGGGCACACTTTAGATCAAAATGGACATAATACATGTAGAAACTATCTCGTTCATTTGGTCACCTTGGTATCAAATTTGAAAGTAAGTGACGATGCATTTATTCTTCATTATAAATGGTCAACTATAACAAGAGTTGAAACATTAATAAAAGCACATCCATTTATTTTTCATTCTTGATATCAAATTCAAAGGTGACTAACCGACTGACCATACATTCATTTTCTCATAGTGATCAAGAAAACATTTTTCTAAAAACATTAAGACATGAGAGCATCTGAAAGGTTTTTTTTGTACTAATTTGGAAAAAGGAAATATTTTTCTCTTCTTGATTTCATAGACGATATAATAGAAGGAAATGAAAAATTAACTAAAATAATAGTCTGCAAGTAAAGGAAAAAATTGTATATAGGCAAGAAATAGAGAATATGATCAACTAATATTAGTATAGAACTATAGTTTCGAATCTTTAATATAAAAAATTTAAGGCTTTGTATTTGTTGAATTGAAGTTAATTGGACTAACCAATAGAATACAAATTCAAGTTGATAGTGATATTATAAAATTAATTAATGTTAGTAGAGGATGTTAGGAAAAAATTATTTGAGGATAGGCCCAAGCCTACCCTAGTCTAAAGGTGGCTCCGCCACTGGCATGGAAGGGCACCACAACTAGGAGAGCAGACAATCTGCCTCCTGTACTTTGACCTGTCCAATAGTGACTTTCGAAAAAATATGTTTTTTTTTACAAACGATATTATTTACATTAAGAGTCTAAGACTTACTCCAATATTTGGAGTAAAACTCAAATTTTATGTTCTAAATTTATCCTAACTTGCTCCAACCCTTGGAGCAAATATGAGTTTTAACCTGAAATTCATTTATTGCGCAAATTTAGGGCAAGATTCCTCCCTTAATTAGTGAGATTGACCCACCATATATATGTTTTTTTTTGTTTTATATTAATAAATTCATTGAATCCAATGACCTATATCTAATATGATCAAAACCAACGGTAAAAAAATAAAAAATCTAACGGCTAAAGTAATTTAAAAGAATTATTTTATGTGTTTCATATTTTTTCAATAGTGTTCCACGAGTTTCATGATGGCGGTTTAGATGTTTTCATTCTCGGTTCATTTAGTCAGTCAAGGTATTAATTTGTTTCAATTAAGCTCATGAAGTTTGATTAAACTCTGCATTTTAAATTGTACCAATTTATACTTTCCATGTAAAACTTCTTTCAAAAAGTTAAAACATCCTTCAGTGTAAATAACATTAATCATCTGTAACAATTATCTTTCTAAAACATATTTTTTTCGTGCAGTTTCTAATCCTGCGGCAACGCGTAGGCAACATTTCTAGTCATTTCCTAAAGTGGAAAAGAGTTCCCAGTTTTGATACTCAAACAGCACGTTGAAATATACCAAATGTTTGTCTCAAAGAAAGCCATTACATACAATGTAGCGCACACTACTTATTCTCGGAACCACGAGGAAATTCAGAAGAGCGTAAAGTACAAAGAGACATCACTATTACGACAGTGGCACTGCACATACTCATGTGGCTTTCCATGAAGACAGTGGCGGAGTTTCGGAGTCCTTCCAAGTCCTAGAGTCATCCATATATCTGTCACCTTTAACGGCATCGGCTGAAGCATAAGATTCAAGCTCGGCCATTTCTTCTGGTGTCAGTTTCACAGACAGAGCTCCAATATTCTGGTTAAAATTCTCAATCTTGGTGGTTCCGGGTATGGGACACACATCATTCCCTTGGTGATGAACCCAGGCAAGTGCTAGCTGAGATGGCGTGCACCCCTTCCTTGCTGCAAGATCACTAACCCGCTCGAATATCGTTTTATTATGCTCTAGGTTTTCGGCTTGGAACCTGGGTAGATACTGCAACCAATAAACCACATACATAAGCGACAGGATTAATGACTTTATCAAAATTACATGATAAGGGGCCAGCACAGTTCGTACGCCTTCATAAGCACGTACAACATAACTTTGTAACAACACAATAGGGATTCCTCGGATTGTAGTACAGAAATCAATTATGGGAGGTTCGCCTGACACTGAACTATTAATCTACCTGGGATGAACACATAACCTTAAAATATGATTATATTAAGGATGTTTATACCTCTAATGTCGAAACAAATCAGGTCCACTTCGCTACTTAAATTAGAAATCAAATTTTTACTGCATGAATTCCGCAAGAGGATAGCCTGCTAGGAGAGATTACTAAACTTCGTGAGATCATTCCTAATTTGAGGACTTAAGTTATTCACAACAATAGCACGAGGATGCTACAATGTAATTTCCTAGTTTGAGGACATAAGGACATTCACAATAATAGCATGAGGATGCTACGATGTTCTCTAATGTGCATATCAACAAACCTTTCGGAAATCATCATTGGCTAGATTGTCGACGAAACTAGCGCCTGATGAAAAAAATCCTCTTCCTAGAGGACTGTAAGCAACAATACCAATGCCAAGTTCCCTGAGAAAACAGGAAAACAAGATTAACATCTATTGCCACCTCTTTAATAAACAATCAATAAGTCCTACTAAACCTCACCGGCAAGTTGGAATTATATCTTCCTCCACATCTCTAGCCCACAACGACCACTCCAACTGCACTGCTGTTATTGGATGAACAGCATGTGCTCTTCTTATTGTGGAAGCTGAGGCCTCGGATAAACCGATGTACTTTATCTTACCCTCTTCAACTAATTTCTTGAGTTCCCCGACCTTGTAAAGACACAAAGAAACTTAAGGAATCGTGATGCAAACGCTCTAGTTAAAAAAAGCGACATAGCTACAGCCGACAGATACATGACTTGGATACAAGACATGACTTGGAGACCAACGGAATCAAGTTGACGAAATGACAAAATATGTGACTTGTTAAAATGATAGAAGACATCGTAAATCTTCAAATAACTTCCTGAAAATGCAGATGCTTACTCACGCTGAATAAGAGTTGGTTCTCTTCGAGTACCATTCTTACAAATACGCCTGTCGTGTTTTCTTAGTTCATAATATTCTATGAAGTTGTTAACCACATTGTTCTGCAATTGCAATTAAAAGGAGATCAAAACTTAGTGAGTGAAGATAACAAACCGTGACTTCAATAGGGACACGGGTGTCAATGCGATGCTGATAATAGAGATCAACAGAGTCAATGCCAAGGCGCTTCAAGCTACCCTCAATAGCAGCTCTCACATACGCAGGGTCACCTCGAATGTCCCGCTTGGTATCCACAAAGCTGATACCGAATTTCGTGGCCAATTCAACCTTGTCTCGCACCCCTCCCTTGAGTGCCTGCTCCTCGTTAAACCAACAAAATCAGTTTCACTCCATCATTAGTCCACTTAATTCAACATCAATCCAAACAAAACCCACCAAGCAAATACATATAAATTCACTACAGGAACCCAATGCACTTGATCATCAGTTCATTCCATTCAACAATCCAAACAAAACCCACAAAGTGAATTTCTATTTTACTTTCTCTCTAGAAGAACAAGAACGAAGCCAACCCAGTTCATTTCATCATCAATCCAAACAATTCCAAACCCAAAAGTTACTAACAGAAACTCAAGAGTGACTGATTGTGATTGTGAGCAAAAAAAAGTCAAACAAAACTTTACCTTGCCAAGAAGAATTTCGTTGGTGTGGGGGCCGTAGACGTCGGAGGTGTCGAGGAGGGTGACGCCGGCGTCGATGGCATGGTGGATGAGAGTGATCATGTCTTGGTCGGGCTTCGGAGGGCCGTAGAAGGCGGACATGCCCATGCAGCCAAGGCCTTGAGCCGAAACCTCCAGGCCTTGCGATCCCAACTTGATCCTCCTCACTACTCCTGCCATTGCTTGATAACTGCGGTTCTTGTTTTTGTCTGAATTGCAAAGCGAGGAGTGAGAGTGTCTGTCTCTCTGTGTCTGTGTGTCTCTGTGTGTGTGTGTGTGTGAGAGAGAGAGAGAGAGATGTGTATATATATATATATATGTGTGATAGAGAGATGTGTGTATATATAATGAGGGAGCGGGAAGGATGGTGGTGGGGGAGGCGGCAGTGGTGGAGTGGCATGTGGGGTCGTAAGTGGAGGGAGTGATGTTCCACTTCTAGAAGGATAAGTAAACGTAAGGGCGTGCGTAACAGTGATGTTGATTGAGTGAGTGTATGGGATCTTCGTCGGGAATTTGACCAACTTATTCTCGCGACTCGCGAGCGATACATGTGAAGTGATCAATTTTACAATAAAAAATAAAATTTCGGTCTCAATGTAATTTACGAAAAAAATACATGTTAAGTGATAAATTTCCTTATAAATACGCCCGTAAAAATTAATAAACCACATCAAAACATAATAAAGATTATAAAAAATTACAAACATATTGCTATTTTTTATGTCACTGGTGAGCAAAGACTTTGATGGTGGCTGCGACAATTTTCGGCCCTAGCATTCGGTGGCATGTGAGTCATGTGCAATGAGGGCAAAAATATAAATATATTTGTACTTATAAATATATAAAAAAAAATTAAAAAAAGTCCAATTTTTTTTATAAATGAAAAGTCATTTTTAAAGATATAGTGTATAGTAACAGAGAACGGTAAAAATATAATTTTTCGTTAAAAGTAAACAGTACCGAGAATATTTTATTAAAACTATCTAAATATATTAGTCCACAAATTGTGACTTAATTATTGTAAGCAATATTTGCCATCATGCATGTTAGCGATATCGGTTAAGTCCCGCAAGGAACGCAACCCTCGTGTTTAGTTGTCATAGTTGAGTTTGAAATCCTGAGCAGACTGTCAGTTATAAGCCCAAGGAACGTGAGGATGACGTCAAGTCCTCTTGATAGAGTTGGGGTTATTTCAAATAGTAAATTTTTAGTTAAATCTGCCTATTCGATTCTCTTCCAGGGGAATGAGGGGGTTCCTCTGTGACTCTTTGCATGGTTGAATCCTTCTCAATGTTCAAAGGGTGGCTACAAGGAGAAATTATCAGTGTGAGGAACACGACCCGGTATACCAAAGTTATAATACAATTAGTTGATGTTTCTTTTTTAAGTTTTCAACCAATTGTAATATTACATTTAGTGTGTGAGACCGTGTTCCTGGTACATTGAAAGCCTATGGATTAGAAGTATGGCTTTAGACGCTTACTTGTACCATATTTGAAGTTGAAGTTGAAGTTGAAGCCTCTATTTGGTCATATTCCTCCGTTTGTCTTTCAAATCTATTGGAATACCATCCCTGTAAAACACGTTCCAACCAAATTCCAAGGACATCTGTTTGCAGCTATTGGATGTTTTTACACTTCCCCCTAGAGCATAAGATTACTTCTAATATTTATGAGCCCATAACTAGAAGGAAATGGAACATGAAGATCTGAAACGCTAATCAAATCTTGCCCAATCTTAAGTGTATGAATTACGTCAAAAACTTCAGGTTAACTGACATGCCTATTTTCCCACTTGCTCATCCATAGAAGTCCAAGCTGCTTAAGCAAGTTTTCAAGTTTTAGAATTTCGTCCATGAGTGGGGTGGAGAATGGAAAATAGACATGTTGACCAGCCCGTAGTTTTTGCCATAATTCATCCAACTGAGATTGAGCAAGGTCTTTTGGGCTATTCTTAATTTCCATTTCCGTATAGTGATGAGTATGTACATATTACTAACGTATACATACCAAACACATATAAATAACACTTCAAGCAACACTTTTTTTAATTTATTAAACACCTGCTGAACTTTGAAAACTTTCCCCCTAGAGGGTAAAGGGTAGCATCAAGCCGATACCTCCTTAAAATGTTTCACTAGCTGCTTGTCTGAAGAAATCTAGCCAAAAAAAGTTTCATATAAACATAAAACATTTGCTGTACTGCACATATGTAGAAATGCCAACTGATATTTGCGATGAGCAACTAATGAGTTTAATGCACAGCCAAAAACAAGTTGACTAACATCTGATATACCACTGCCCTTATCCCCTACACCCTAAACATCCCCGCATACTAATAAACCAACAACTTCAAATGTGAACAAAATTCATCCATTACATGACAATTCTCATTGGTTCTAACAACGCTGCAACAAGAAATAAAGTTTGTTGTTTAATACCAAAAATGCCAAACATAAACAAAGGGATGATTTTTTTTAATTTTTTATTTTAAAGAAGGAAGGTTCTCACCTTTTCAGTCACTTTTCAGTTCCCTGTATTTGATTTTCAGGTTGTGAAAAGAAATCTTTGGCATTACGTGCTACCTCTGCTTCAACTACTGCTTCCAACACAAGGTCCGATCCTTTAACATTCTCTGTCATTACAACCACTGGTTATTATTCGGACATACATATCTGAATGAAAATGAAAACTGTTCACAAATTCTCAGGAAACTCTTAGGGATGTTAAGTTATGAAATAAAAATAGTATATGTGAGTGTGTCAGAAATCAGAATAAAGGTTTGTGGAAATAGTTTAATGTGCAAGATTTTACATACTAAGCAATCAAAAATTGTATTCCTATGACGTGTGTTTAAGAGTATTACTGAGCAATCAGGAAATATTTCAAGAGTATTCCTATAATGCGTATTTAAGCCCATAGCCCAGCAAGTGGGAACTCAACAACCCCGAAAGAACCACCAACAATAGCGAATCAATTTCACATGGGGAATCATGCACAACTAGACTAAAAGTAAGAGCAACGACTTTGTCGAACAACCATACAAGGTTATAGATAAAAAATGGTTAGTAAACACAACCAATGATATAAAACCATAACATATGCAGCACAGAAATTCTTGACCTCTATAACTCAAGATAATTTGGGAAATACAGAAAAGTAAGTGGTTTACAAAAGAAAATTTAAGGATATGTTAATGTTGTTCCCAAGCTATTGAAATGGGAATTTCATCCTGGCGCTCCCTATGACGTGCCCACATTTGGACGATAAAATAAATGATAACAAAACTAAGTTTTATAATCAAGAAGACTATTACCCTTGCGATTTGGTAGCATCCCAGTGCTTTCAGCTGAAATTGGGAGAACAATGAAAAGACCACTCTCATCATAAAGGTCATCTTTCTCTGCACCGCTTTTTAAAGTGCCAGTCTTCACAGCATCAGATTCAGCCAATTTTGCATATGCAGTTGCTTGACTATGAAAATTAGGTGCGTCGGAGGTTCTCAAAGTACTATCCTGTCAAAGACAGGTACAAGGAATTCATGGCGATGCAAAGTAGGCCATTTATAAAAAGAAATCGTATTATTGAAACCTTCATTAGACTATTTATTGACTTCCGCTCCTCCTTGGGCTTCTCAAGTGAAATGTTGGTTCCTAACAAGTTGACATATACACTGGTAATCATGAGAGAAGCATAACATTACTTGGAAATATGTATGGCTGCTAAGAATACTACCACTACTCAAAGGAGCTGGGTCTTGAATATTATCAATCAGCTTTCGAGTCATAGGACCCGGGTTCATAAGTGATATGCTTCGGACTTCATAACGAATCGACTCTAGCTGAGCCAATGCATCTTGAAGCTCTTTATGAACCTAAAGGTCACGCAAGGGACATAAGTTTACACAACGGCCTTTGGTTCAAGAACATTGAAGTTATCATTACGGTGTTGTGCACAATGCATAGTTATCAATCAAGTACCTGGCGAGCTTGAGACTGCTGCATAACATTATCGAATTGGCCTCGAGCTAACTGAACATACCCGATGGACCGACCCGCTAACCTCCCTGCTGCTCTGGCAATTCTAGGCAAATCCTTTGGTCCTACAACCCATTACACATCAAACCCGGTTCAATTTTTCAGTTTTTGTTTCCAATAAAATTAGCAATCTTCGATTAAACACCAAAATCTCAGATAACCCAGAAAAGCTTTGACCTTACCAAAGAACAGTAAAAACCTGTGAACCAATTTCGTGAACAATGCTGTAGCCATATACATGATATATATATATATATATATATATATAGAGAGAGAGAGAGAGAGAGAGAGAGAGAGAGAGAGAGAGAGAGTTTGTGTGTGTACCGACTAGAGCAGCTGTGGCACCGATCAAGAGGAAGAGCTCTCCGTACGAAATACCAAACATTTTGCGCCTTTAACTTTAATATCTAACCAGAAAACCAGAAGAACATAAAATAAAGAAACAAAAATCCATCAACAGTTCAGATTACTGCGACGCAAAATCAAATACCTGTCAGGGAGGAGCTTCAACGGAGGGGAGATGGGGTTATGAAACTACTGAGAGGGCAGTCTGTGTAGTGGTGCGGGCACGGTGGCTGTGCGGTGGGGCGGAGGTTTGGTGAGGAGGGAAAAAGGTGAGAGGGGGTTTAGATTCTAATCATACACAGGGTCCTTGTCTAGGGAAAGGGATCCTCCGGATTGCATTCTCCTAATCCACCAAATCAGAAGGTCAGTGCCGTTGAAATTTGATCTAACGGTTATAAATAATGGATCACCTTAAAAATTATAATAATTTCAGCCGTTAGATTAATTTTCAACGATACAAATTCCCTGATTTAGTGGATCAAGAGTAAAGGATCCTCTTTGAATCCATTTCCCTTTTGTAAGATTAAAATGAAGTGTTTTAATAGATTTCTTTCAGTCTGACCCGTTATAACTAGTCATATGTGTAAACACGAAAATTTCTTGAAGGAACAAGAACACGTGTACAAAATAATATTTGTTATTTGATGAATTTTGGGGTTACAATCTCTATTTGTTCCTCTGATTCTATCTTCGTAAGATATGGATTTTGTTGATGGGTTGTTGATTCAAAGGGCCGTTGGGCTTGATCCTTGGATGAACAGTGATGTGGATTTGTTTGTGTTGATCCGAAGGGGCTGTTTGGCGCTTTGATTCTTGGGATGAACAGTGATGATCTTCAGATGTTTGATGATGAATGTAGAACGATGAACGATGAACGATGGATGAGCTTCAAGGGGCTTTGAGCTTGATTCTTGAAGGATGAATGTATTGATTCCAAGGGCCGTCGGGGCTTGATCTTGGAGGGTGGATGAATGTTGCTTCAAGGGCCGTCGGGGCTTGATCTTGAAGAATGGATGTGTGGATCCAAGGGCCGTCGGGGCTTGATCTTGGAAGATGGATGAATGTTGCTTCAAGGGCCGTCGGGGCTTGATCTTGAAGGTGGATGAACGGATGAACGATGAATGGATCTTCAAGGGGTTTTGATCTTGAAGAACAATTGTGTTGATCCAAGGGCCGTCGGGGCTTGATCTTGGATTAAGAATCGGCACGTGACCAAGGTGCTTGTTGATTCTTCAAAGGTTTTGGCGAAGTTTCTTCAAGGGCCGTTGGGGCTTGATCTCGAAGAACGATGAACGATGAACGAAGAACGAAGAACGAACTTCAAGAGAATTCTCTTCCAATTTGGGAGTAGAGAAAATGTATTTGTGAATTGGTGAATTGAAATGAATGAAATTGGCTTCTATTTATAGAATTTTCCAAGGCCTAATTTTGAATATAATATCACAGATGAAATAAGTCGTCTCTGCCAGGTGTTGACACGTGTCCTGTTTGACAGCTTTTCTAACTCTTTTCGAATTTTCGTCGAATCACACAATATGTGTACAATTTATGTAATACATAAGTGTTCAAATTTTGACCATCGGTCAACATTTTATTTATCGAAATTTCACTGTCTACAATATGCTTTTGTCACTAATTTATCCTGCGGCAAGCTATTATTAAAAAATAATGACTCGTTTAGATGTGCTTTAAAATAAAAAAAATTTAGTTCCAAAAGCACTTAAAAGGCTTTCTGCAAGAAGCATCAGTTATGTACTTCTTCCATGAAGCACTTTAAGTGCTTTTTCAGAATTTACTTGCATTTTTACTAAGAATTGGTTCTAAAAATATTTTTACCAAAATCGTTTTTAGTCATTTTAAAAGAACATCCAAACTAGCAGTAATTCACCTTTCAAACACAATTCACTTTTCAAACACGTAACAACTAGCAATTATTAATTGACTGAATGACGTTACTAAAACAATAAATAAGTTCTAGAGAAAATTGTAATAGTCACTCAACTTTACACTATATTTAGATGAGAAAAATAAACTTGGAAATTGGATTAAAGTCAAAGTTTAAAAATTGACATGAACCAATTCTTTTGTCTGAATTCATAAACTTAGAAATTTAGAACTTTTACATGGAAAAAAACTTGGAATTTGGGACCTCTAATTTCCAAGTTTAAATTTTATGTAAAAATGTGTCATTTCCCTATTTCTATGATTGAGAGTTTAAAAATAACAAATTCCGTATTCAATTCCAATATTCTTTTAGGTTAATCAAACAAGAAAATTCACAAATTCTAGGAAATAAAATCTCGTCATTTCAATTTCCGTCATTTTAAAATTTCATAGTAATCTTAACTTTCTTCATCCAAATATAGTGTTATTGTTATTGGAGCTTTGATCTCTCGACTAAAAAATTCGTGACAATCCATTAGATTTCAATTAACATCGCTATTGTTTCATAAATTTTCCATGCCAGTTGCAAAAGAGAATGCTAGGGTTTTCTCTATGGGGGTGGGGGCGCCGTCAGCGCAAATTGGGGCCATTTTTTATGGTTTGACCAGATTTCTCCTTTTAGCTTCTGGTTGGGGAGTGAATGATAATGTTCAGAAGAAAATTGATGGGAAATGTAAGTTCTGGTTGGTTAATTTTAGGGGAGGTTTAATAAAACACCCCTGGTACTGTTCACTTTTAACGAAAAACCACTTTTTTACCTTTAACTATCACTATTCACTATACCTTTAAAAGTGACTTTTCGTTAAAATGGAAGTTTTTTTGGACTTTTCGTTAGTTTTCCTTAATTTTAGAGGTATTTTTTCACTCATAATAGGGATTCTTGAGCTTAGTTGCTCAATCTTTTGCAAATTCCTGGGGTTATTACTTGGTTTGATGTTAATTAGATGTTAGGAGTATGATAATTTGGGAAAAGCAAATTGTTGTAGGGTAAAAGGTTGTGCAATTAAAAGGAAAAAAATGGGGGAGCTAGGGATTGTGCGAGAGAGTTGGTGTCGGCGCCGACTTTCTCAATGGAGATTCTTTCATACTAAGTTGGGGTTAATTTAGATTAGGATAAGGGTCCTACTAGTTCTTCTTCTTGTGAATCTAATGAAGCTATTTAGATATAAGCTATCTCCTCACGGTTGGTTTTGGGTTGTCCTAAGGTTTAATGTTTCTGTTCATGGGGATATTGAAGGGATTAGAACTGGGGAAGCCCTTAGATCTAAATTTGATTGGTTTATGTATATTTGGTTTGTTGGATTTTATATTTACGATTTATTGCAAGATTTGGATTGCTTTGGTTTCATTGTTAAGTGGATTATTCTGGTGTTTTGGCGGTGATGGGGTAGGATTCTGACAAATTGGGCAAGTTTTAATTTTGTCTTTTGGAGTTCCTTCTGCGATTCTCTTGCTTGTGAGTGTCGTTTGGCATTCAAGGCTGCATTAGGAGCTAGTCTGTTTGAGTAGGAGGACTGGAGAAGAACTAAGAAGATTGTTGACTGTATGCAATAGACCAAGGTTGTTGGTGCATTGAGACGTCCTTACATGGTCTCCATCATCGATATTTGGAAGTTTGTGTCCAGTGCCTCAATTTATTGTGGCGACTTATGTTGCGAAGTTATCACCCTTAGATGTGACGAGCTCTTGAAAGATCTTAACGTAAGTCGCCGTGATGGGATCTATGATCAAGATTGTAGATTAGATGATTGGAGCCTTGAAGGTTTGTTGCAGAACCTGACATTGTGAAAATAAGATTCAATTTTATGGGATGCTTAAGGTAATGATAGGGATTCTGGTACACGACCATGAGGTAAGCTCTGTGAATTGTAATTCCATTGGGTTTATAAATTGTATCTCTAATCTTTTTATCTTTAGACTAATTAAGGTTAGATGGATAGTTATCATTAGTATTAATTATATTGAATCTAGGTTTGGTGATGATGAGTTCTTTTTCATGCCATGTGACAATAATCTTGTTTGTGATTATATAAATGTTAATTTTGATTTCTTTGATGTTATGAATGATCTTTCTTTATTCCTGGTTGTTGATATGTCAAATGTGAAAAGTGAGGAGGTTGAAATTAGGGAGAACACTAAAAATATGGTTTCTGCTTTTCTTAAAGCAGAGGTTGGCTCTGCGAGTGCAATTCCCAAAATAAGAATGATGAGTCCTAAGAAAAGAGTCTGTGATGAAGATGCTGTTAAAGCTAGGCCTAGTGGTGGTGCCCCTCATGCCATTGTTAGGTTGCTAAGTTCGAGTAAGAGAATCTAAGAGGAAATTGCAATTAAGGAAGAGTTTAGTTATCTTGAAGAATTAGATTGATGAAGTGTCTTACGTGGAACTGCAAAGGTATTAGGAGAAAAGAATTTCCTATTAATTTTAATTTTATATGTAGTTTAGTTAAATTGGACCTTTTTTGCTTGATAGAGACTAAGGTGGTTGTTCATAAGATTCCTATGGACTTTTATTCCAAGTATTTTGACAATATTTTTTGTTGTGATCCAATTGGCCGATCTGGAGGCCTCTGCTTATGTTGGAATAGTACTAAGGTTTTTGTTAGCATAATTTCTTCCTCTTCGAGATATATTCATTGTTCTGTGAAGGACTTAGTTACTAATTTAGAGCAATTAGTTACATTCATGTATGCCTTTCCCCAAAAACATTTGCAGTCTGACCTGTGGGAGAAGGTCCTTATGTTAGATCCAATTCATAGTCCTTGGTGCTTAGTTGGAGATTTTAACAATATTGTTGATCTTTCAAAGAAGGTTAGAGGTAATCAAACCCATACCACAGACATGAATAATTTTATCAATTTTCTTAATCGTGGCAACCTTTTATCTTTAAATGCGTCTGGAGTTCTTTCCACTTGGACTAATTGTCATATGGATCATACGGTTGTTTTCGAGAGATTGGATAGGGTGGTGGCTAACCCTTTTATGGTTAAATATGTTCCCTAATTATCATTTGCATAACTATCCTATTTTTGGTTTTGATCATAATCCTATTTTATTATCTCTAAATTCTAGTGAGGAGAAGAATAATTACTTCTTGTTTAAATTTGAGGCTATGTGGCTTAATCATCCTCAATTTAAAATGTTTGTGCGAAATTCTTGGCATTGTGACCTTACTATTAATCCTAAAGATAAATTCAGAGTGTGTGCTGGTAAGTTTAAATTTCTAGTTTGTAAATGGAACAATGACACTTTTGCCAATTTAAATGAGAAAAAGAAAGAATTGTTAAATGAAATTGATGAGCTTCAAAAACGAATTATGAGTAACAACTCTGTTGATTTGATGATGGAAAAATCTCTTCGAGATGAACTGAATCATGTGTTACTTTGTGAAGAAATTATGTGGGCCTAGAGAGCTAAAACCAATTAGCTGCAACTTGGGGATAAGAATACTAAATTCTTTCAAACTGTGGCTACTATTCGTAAGAAATGAAATGAAATTACAAAGGTCAAAGATGAGAATGGGTTTTGGTGGTTTGTTGGTCAGGGCCTTGAACATTCTTTTGTGCAAGATTTTAAAAAGCGTTTTTCTTATGACAGTCCTCCCTCGGGTGCTGACCTAAGTATTTTAGCGGATATTATTCAACCTTGTGTTTCTAATCATCATAATGAAAGTTTGTCGTTTCCTGTTACAGATGAGGAAATTTGGAATGATGTGAGTAGTATTGGAGCTCTTAAAGCCCCAGGTTAAGTACGACATTTTTTCATCGTTGCTAGGACCAAATTAGGGACTTTGTTTCTTGTTTGGTCAAAGATTTTTTCCAAAATAGTTCCAGCTTAAGACTCATAAATCATATTAACATCGCTTTAGTTCCTAAAATAGATAATCCGGAGACTGTTAGTAACTATAGGCCTATTAGTTTGTGTAATGTTAGTTATAAAATTATCACAAAGATCATTATTAAGCAACTTAAACCTCTGTTGGATCTTTGCATATCTCAAAATCAAGGTGTTTTTGCTCCGGGTAATGCCATTCAGGATAATATTTTAATTGTTCACGAAATGTTTGCTGGTTTCAATAGGATGAAAGGAAAAACTGGACCTATTGGTGTCAAGCTGGACCTGAAAAAGGCATATGATTACTTAAACTAGGATTACATTTGGTATGTTCTTAGATTTGGTTTTGATAATCGTTGGGTTGATTTAGTTATGTAATATATTACTTCTCCTTCTTTCTCTGTGCTTATAAATAAGCATCCACATGGTTATTTTTACCCGAAGCGGGGAATTTGACAAGGGGACCCCTTGTACCCTTATATTTTCATCATTTGTATGGAACCATTAATTAGACACCTCAATGCCCTAACAAATAATCCAAAGTCTCATATTGGTATTTTGTCTTCATCTAGAGGATTTAAAATCTCAAATCTAGTGTTTGCTAATGATTGTCTCTTGTTTGCTAAGGCCACACCGAGGGGTGCGAGAAATATTCTTCAAATCCTTAATATGTTTTCTAAAGCGGCGGCCCAACAAATAAACTTTCATAAGTCGTCCATGTATTTTTCCAAGAATACCACTTCTCCAACTAGAATTGATATTGTTAATATTTTACATATTCAACATAAAACTACTATTGGTAAGTATCTAGGAATTCATAATATTGTTTTCTGGAAAAACCAAGTTAATGGTAATGAGTTACTTAAGAGGGTTAAGCAAAAATTAGCTGGTTGGAAAGCAAGCACTCTTTCGAGAGCAGGGAGGCTTACTTTAATTAACTCTAATCTAACGGGTATGCCTAATCATATTATGTCTTTCTTTAAGTGTCCTGACAAGATTGTTAATAAGCTTAATAAAGTGTATAGGGATTTTTTCTAGGGTAGGGACAAGAAAATCTTTCCAGTGGCTTGGGATTCAGTTTGTGCTCCTAAGAAAATGGGAGGTTTGGGAGTTCGAAGACTTGATCATTTTAATAATGCTTGTCTTGCTCAGTTGGATTGAAAGGTAATGACTGAGGAGGATAACTGGTGGGTGAAGTTAGTTAAAAGTAAGTATTTTAGAAAGGAAAGTTTTCTAGATAATAAAATTAGACGAAGTCATTCTTTTGCTTGGAAAGATATCTTGAAATGTATGGATGTTATTCTTAAGGGTATGAGATGGAGAGTGAGTAATAGTAAGGACATTTTGTTCTGGTCCCACCGTTGGGTTTTTCATTACCTGTTGTTCCATCTTTTACACAATATGGATACCCAAAGCATTAATTGGGACTTGAAAGTTAATGAATTTGTTGATAATTATTGTTGGGATAGGAGAAAGCTTTCCCAACTGGTTAGTAATGACATTGTGAGGAAAATTTGTAATATTACAATTCCCTAGGATTCCAAAGATGTCCTTGTTTGGGGTCCAAATACAAATGGTAAATTCTCTGTTAAATCGGCTACTTGAATCCAAAAAGGGATGTTGACTCAATCTACAAAGCATAAGTTAATTAATAAGATGTGGAAACTTAATATTCCTCCTAAAGTTAAGATGTTTGCGTGGTTGTTCATCCATGATAGACTTCAAACTAGGAAAAGATTAAGTCATATTGTAATTAATAGTGATAAGATGTGTCCTTTTGTAATTATGTAGAAGAGGACCAAATGCATTTATTTTTTAATTGTGGCGTCACTAATTTGATTTGGGAACTTTGTTCAATTAAGTCGAGCAATTTCACTAATGCTAACTTCGACTCGGCAGTAGATTGGCTAAATTCTTTAAAGCATGTTGATAAGGAAGTTCCTAGTGATTTAAGCTTGTGTTTGCTCCTTTGTTGGCAAATTTGGATGACCGTAATAATATGGTGTTCAGAAATGTTATGCCTATCCCGGCTCGATCTAAGTATTGGCTATATCTATGGGTGAGCGATATCTTAAAGCCAATGCTAAAGGTTTGAGAAGAAATATTGATGATACTTCCACAATTATTAAATGGCATCCGCCAGATAAGGGTTTTGTTAAGTTAAATTTTAATGGTTAGGTAGTTGGGGACAAGGCGGCAGGATTTGTATTAAGGAATCATAATGGGTAGGTTATTGGAGGTGGAGCTTTAAATCTTGATGGTGCCACCATTTCTGAAGTGGAGGGAGGTGGAACTTTAAATCTTGATGGTGCCACCATTTTTGAAGTGGAGGCCAGGGCTCTCAGAGATGGCCTTCTTTTTGCTCAGAGGAAGGGCTATACAAAGATTATGGTTGAAGGCGACTCTAAGTTGGTCATTCAATCAGTGATGGACTGAGGTGCGACGCCATGAAATTTGATTCCTATTATTGAAGATATCAAGTGGACGGCGACCAATTTTGATTGCATTGACTGGAAACATATTTATAAAGAGGCTAACTTTGTGGCAGATACCTTCGCTCGCCAAGGCTTTCTTATTAATGATTGTCATATTTGGGATCGTTGTATTCCTTTTTAGAGTTTTAGCCAGAATAAATGTAGAATAAATAAAGAGTGATCGTAGTGTTTAATTATAGTGTTTGAGTTTATTAATAAATTTGAATTTTATTATTAATTTTATTTTGTACTTAATAGTAATTATGTAATAGGGTAAAATAAATAATTAACATTTAAAATTTAAGTTGGATGTAAAAAAAAGTTAAATGGATTTTAAATAAAATTTCCCAATAGTTTCCATATACGAAAATCACAAAGAATCCTAAGAACTGAAAACTACCAGAAGAAAAACAGTAGAGAGTTCCCAAATGGAGCCAAATCCTGGCCTTTATACCAAAATCGTCCTCGAACCCCAAGAAAAACAGGAGAGAGCTTTCAAATGAAGATGAAGAGGATAACCACAAGACCTCCATCTCCAGGTAATCTTCCTTCTTTCATTTTTACCATTCTGCAGAATCCAAGTTGTGGATTTCATTCCGATGCTGTTCATGCTAATACTACTTGTACGGATAGAATTAAGCAAACCCATTTGGTGCCGGAGAGTACGATTCAAACTCGATGCAAATCTGGAAAAATTAGGAAAGATGAAGCTTTGGGTTACTTTAATTCCATGATTCAAACCAAACCCTTGCCCTCAATTTGGACGTTCAATTGTTTGTTTGGGGCACTCTCCAAGATGAAGCAATATTCTGCTGTGGTTTCTATGTGTAAACAGTTGATGGGTTGCGCTCAATTCCGACCTGAGGTGGGTACATTGAATATTCTTATGAATTGCTTGTGCTGTCTGAATCAGGTGGATTTGGGTTTCTCTGTTTTAGCAATTACCCTTAAATATGGTCTTAAACCCGATGCTCATACTATAAATACTTTGCTCCATGGACTTTGCAAGTACAGTTCCCTGGCCGAGGCAATGGAGTTCTTCCAAGAAATAGAAATGAAAGGATACAAATGCGATGGAATCACTTATGCTACCATGATCAATGGGTTATGCAAGGCTGGGAAAACTTCTAAGGCACTCGAGATGCTAATGAAGATGTGGGAAGATGGAAGGTCCAAGCCTAACCAAGAATGCTACAATCCAATCATTGATAGCCTCTATAAAGAAAGACGAATAGACGAGGCCTTGACCCTATTTCGAGGTATGATCAGCAAAAGTGTTGTACCGAATGTATTCAATTATAACACACTGATTCATGGGTTATGCAACATGAGCCGCTGGGACGAAGTGCTCTCTCTTTTTGAAGGAATGGCAGATCACGGAGTCAAGCCAAATATTGTCACCTACAACACACTAATTTATGCATTGTGCCAATCGGGGAGGGTGGAAAGGGCCAAGAGCTACTTGATTTGCATGCTTAACAGTGGAATTTCACAAGATGTATACACATATAATATTCTTATCAGCAATCTTTGCAAGGAAGAAAGAATTCAAGAAGCGCTTACTCTGTTGGAAAATATGACGACGAAAGGCATAAAGCCTGATGTTGTCACTTTTACTTCGTTGATTTCTGCATCATGCACGTCTGGTAACTGGGAGGAAGGTGTGAGGTTATTCAAAACCATGATTGGTTATGGAGCCTTGCCTAATATTGTGACATACAGTGCTGTTCTGGATGCTTTATGCAAGGAAGGGAAGACAGCAGAGGCACTGAATCTTGTGGAAGAAATGATCGGTAGGGGGGAAAAGCCTAATGTTGTGACTTACAACTCCTTAATTAATGGATTGTGTCGTACCAACCAATGGAGAGAAGTCGTAAGGTTGTTTGACAAAATGTTATGCCATGGAATCTTACCTAATCGCATAACTTTGAAGATACTTTCGGGTGCTCTCTGCAATGGAGGGATGACCGATGAGGTTCGCAATGAATTTAAGGCGAGAATGGATGGATCTTTGAAGATTTTTCCTAATGAAGAGTGGTCAAAAATTAATGAATAGATTTCCATATGAGTACGATAATTTGATATGTATTGTGGATGCAAAAATTAAATTGAAAATTTAAGTTGGATGTTCGAAGTGTATAAAGCCCTTGATTTCTTATAGAAATAATCTCAAGAATAGTTTATACCTAAATATAAAAAATATAAAAAATAAAATTAAAAAAAACTACGCCATCAAAATCATACCAATCAACCAATTTATACACTTCACTAAAAACATGAATGTTGAAACAAAATTATAAGAAAAACATGATTGATCCTATGACTCATAACTAATATTCATCAATCCGAAAATGAGTTAATTACACTAACATTCCCTCAGGTTTATCGTGTTTTGACAAAACTCCCTCATATTTGAAGCATAACACTAACACCCCTTAAGGTTCTAATTGGTTGTCACATAACCCCTTTAGGGCTGACATCACCTTAAAACATTTTCTTAAAGAAAAATTTGCCCTGATTTTTAATTACTTTAAAAATAAAAACAACTTTTTAAAAAAAATCAATATTGGGTTTAGGGCCTCCCCTCCGCATTCACCACAATATAATAAAAATTCTTAACATGTTTCACCTCCTCCCTAACCGTTATCCCATGAAGCTACTCATTCGTCTCAATATTTCAATCAATCCACCTCTCCACAAGCTTGGCCTCACTCTCCGACATTAAAAATATGAAAACCACCAAATTCTCAAGAATCTTCCTCACGAAATGCAAGTCGTCGTTGGAAACCTTGAATTTTTTTATGTCGAAATCTTGAGAAGATCTGAGTCCATGGTAGAAGAAGAAAGGTAACAGTATTTCTTTAATTTTCTTTTTTATTTTTTTAATTATAATGAGGGCAAATTTGTCTTAAGGGGTTATGTGAAATTGAACTAAAACCTCAAAGGGTATTATTGTTATGTTTTAAAGAGTTTTGTAAAAACACAATAAACCTGAAAGGTGTTAGTGTAATTAACCATCTGAAATTAAATTAAATAAGAAATTCAATTGAACATCCACGACGTAAAATAGACGGTGAAAATCCGAAATAAAATAAAATTAATAAAAGTACATAGTTATAGTGTAGGTTTCTCTCCTAGCCTGCTATGGAGAATAGTTTTCCATAAACGAAAATCACAAAGAATTCTAAGAACTGAAAACTAATTGAAGAAAAACAGGAGAGAGCTCTCAAATGGAGCCAAATCCTTGCCTTTATACCAAAATCGTCCTCGAACCCCAAGAAAAACAGGAGAGAGCTTTCAAATGAAGATGAAGAGGATCTTCCTTCTTTCATTTTTACCATTATGCAGAATCCAAGTTGTGGATTTCATTCCGATGTTGTTCATGTTAATCCTACTTGTACGGATACAATTATCTATCATACTCTAGCATATTTTAGTATACAACACAACTAGGATAATAGTGTTATGAAAAAGTAAGGAGAAATATACCTGTTTGAGGTTGTAGTACCAAGATGCATACAATTATCTATCCACGTGCTTATGAACTTATTATTATATGGAATTAACCAATCGTTTCGTATGTATTCAAGGGCATCATCATAATTATTGAACTTATATTTCATTTCTTGCAAAGAACGCTGATACTACTCTTCTGTTTCCGAACTCACAAGGCAATTCTAATTTCTATTAAATTTATTCCACTGCTTGTTTGACTCAAACATTTTCTTGCATTTTGACAACACTTTTTTGTTAATATGCCATCTACACAATAAATGTTGCGCACTAGGAAATACATACTTGATAGAATTCAGGATGGCTAAATCTTGATTGGTGGCAATAACCCCAGGAAGACAATAGCCATGAAGCAATGTCTTTAATCTAGTCAGGGCCCAAGTGTAATTGTCTTCTTTCTCAGCCTCCATATACACAAAAGCAACTGAGAATGTCATATTAGTAGATGTCACACCCACAATTTGTAAGAGTGGAAAACGATACATGTTAGTCTTATATGTGCAATCTGTGATAAGTACATGGGGGAATGCTCGTAATATCTCAATACTAATAGGGTGAGCCCAAAAAAGGTCAGTCACAGTATTACCACAACTCCTATGCCACTCAACATACTTGTGTTTTGATAACTTATGAAGCAATTATTGCATTTGTGTCCTCCGGCAAATTCTTTCATCCTACTTCGGTGCCTAGCATTATATATTGTCCTTATAGTTGATACATCTGTCTTTGATAGAGACCAAGATATGTTTTGGCCTCACCAAACTCTTAGACATGTCCACCAACAATTCATTCTCCTCTTTAGAAAGTCGCCCTGCAAAAGAATGCCCTTCAAGATATTATGAACCAGGATGATTATGCACTCCACATACTACCTTCAATGTCCAATCGTCCTCATTGTCCATATTCACACCTTTCAACAAGAATGGACATCCACATTTTTTCGTGCCAGAACTTCTAGATTCTTTTTTAGGAAAACTAATGAAAAGGGCTAGAAAACTTTGTGTTTTAACGATAAGGACAAAATAAAGGGTAAAGTGAATAGTACCAGTATTGACTTTTTAGTGTAAAAATGTGGTTTTTCGTTAAAGTGAACAGTACCGGGAGCTTTTCGTTAAAGTTCCCTTCTTTTTTTTGTGTGTGACCAATCTCATTTGACCTTTGACCATATTCTACAATACACTTGTATGACGGATATGTACCGTTTCTTTCACAAGCAAGTGTTAGTCGAGGGCGACTCACAATCTTACCTTCACCTCCCAAATCAGACCTTTTAATAACAATTACCATATTATTCATCTTTCCCTGTTCACAAACTCATCTAATCAACGCATCTTTTCCTTTTAATATCTGCACGTAACACATATTTTATTTAGAAGTAAAATTCTAAAATTAACTAACACGTCGACGACACTATAAATATATGATTACCTCATAAGTTGTAAATTGGTCAGTATAATCCACTACACATTCTTGTCCAACCTCGTTGCCTCGATCAGAGGCATCATCGAATTCTTGTTGCTAAAAAATAAATGACAAAAATATGATTACAGTAAAAAACGATGTAGAAATATTTTGGGTTCTAAATCCACAAAAAAATGGATATTAGTAGTCAAGCACAACGCGGCTTACAAATTAGAAAATAATTTATATTCTTATGGTCCTATGGTCCTAGTATCGAGGAAACAACTAAGCAAGATAATGCCAAGGAATCATGGTTTTCGCTTCAGAACCACAAGAAAGGAGCATAAAGTTTGACTTCTCTTAGTTGTTTGCCAATTCAACCAGTTACTAGGTCCTTTCACACCAGACATATTTCATTGTTGGATGCTTTCATTGTTGTTTTAGCCGGAAGGTAGGATGTGTTTGTTGTATTTGTTTAAAAAAAATTACAGTAAAGTAACTTCTACACTCTAAAAATTTGAATTCAAACGAACAAAAAATTCATAAATTAAGTCATACCTTGGTTGGAGGATTCAAAACTTCAAAACCACTATCCATCAATAAAAAAATTTATTTTTCTCTATGAGGGCTATTGCGTTTGTTGTATCGGACTGTTCCGGACTGGACTAGCTTAAGGGACTAAGCTGTACTGGCTTAGACTAGACTAAACTGGATTAGCTTAGTGAAGCGTTTGGTGCAGTGTCGGACTAACAAGCAGGATAATTAACAAACTCTAATATTATATTATTTAATCCATAGTTATTAATATTTTATTTTTATCCTATTTTTTTTTATCCTCTAATCCTTCCTTACCCCCCATTCTCTCCCTCTTTTTCTCCCTTGTCTATTCCAATCTATTCTTCAATTTGGCATTTTATATGAAAATTGGTTGTGAAAAGCATCTAGTCTAATGACTTTCGAATGTGAGTGGTCGAGGAGCAAGGCGATGAGGAGAAAGGGGACAGTCTTAGCTAGTCCCATGGTTTTTGAGGGGTCTCATTAAGACCAGCTAGTCCCTGATTTAGTCTAGGCTAGTGAGACTTAGTCTCATTAAACTTAGTCCCTGTCAGGAACAAACATGGGACTGGACTAACCCTTAGTCCAGTCCAGTCCAGTACCCTTTAGTGAGGGCAAACAAACGCCCATTGCTCTCTATGCTCTTCAGTTTGATTCTGTAGGGAACGGTTGTGCTCGTGGTTTTTCCCTTTAATATATTTTTCTTGTTAAAAAAAAACTAAAAAATTCGTGATTATTAGTCCTTTAACTCATAAAACCATTTAGCTGTGGTCATTTTCGTCAACTCCATCAGAATTTTTGTCAAAACGAGTCATGGTGGAAGGGCCAATGCCATAATTGGTTAAAGTTGAGGGATCACTACTACAATTGGGTTAAACTTAAGGGATCATTGCTTCAATCGGGTTAAAGTTGAGGAAACATTACTATAATTTTCTCATTTGGTTTTCTATAAATGCTCTTTAATTCAGCCTCACATGCGCGACACGTGACTTATTTTGGCTGAAGTTGACTAAAATAACCATAGTTGCACCTTTTGATGAGGGATTTTTAGTTGAGAGACCATTGCTCAAATTTAGTTAAAGTTGAATGATCATTACTACAATTTTCTCTTAATTCTAAAAGAAAACCTCTCATTCATAGCACATAGCCATTACACGAAATAATATGGTTGTTGAGAGATGAATCTCACATTAAAAGAGATTGCATATGCTTATAAGTTGTTGATATACTTTCATATTACCGATTCATTTTATAGTAGAACTCTCGACCTTCTTCCACGAGTTTGCTTTTTTCATCAATTTGTTTGTTCATTTTTCTTCCCTTATTCTATTTTTTTTCCTAGTTTTGGTAGTAAGATTGAAGAAAACAAAAACAAAAACTGAAAAAGGTTGAAGCTTGATCGGTGCATGATGCTTGACGCATTCTCCAAACTCCTGGTGTCGCATGCAATACAAGTACAACTGCGGCATGGCATTCGACGTGACCGCAAAGCATATAAAGCTTGCACTTCACGTCCGCAAGTCTCTTCTCAGCAAATCACATTTTTCAGACCTCAACATTTTAATTTGGCAACTTTAGCGATGTAAACTTTCTTATTAAGCATTCAAGTCCTTTGGTTTTATGTAGAATTATGACTCATTATATTGACGTGTGAAAAATATTATAGTTTATATAGTGTTTTGTTAATCTCTACTTAGATAAGAATTTCACACCATTACAATTGGAAATTACATTCTTATTTTACATGCTACAATCATAGAGAGGATTCTAGAGTAATTAATTCTAGTCTAACTCCCCAACAAACATGACGAGCCAAATCGAGCAAGTTTGGAACAAAGGAGACCATGATGAGGTATGAAGAGTTTTAGTGAGAAGATCGACTGGTCGGTCAGCTGATGGAATATAACAAACACTATGACTGCCAATAGCAACGTTTTCACGTAAAGTAATAATCAAGCTGAATATGACACGTGCGAGCATGATGAACTGGATTAGTTGCAAGGTAAGTGGTACTCAAATTATTACAATGCACTAAAATAGAAGTCCTCTGAACCCCAAGTTCACCAAGAAGAAAGCAAGCAAGCCTACAATACGTCAAACCAAACCAAACCGAACTACATGACTAGAATCGCTAATGTTGAAATGGCAGGGCCTCAAGTGAAAAGGAAATCAAACTACAAGGACCAAAAATCAAACTTGTCCTACATAAATATCATGATAATCAACCAAACACAAACTTCAAAGAATTCCAATCAACAAAAAAATGAAAAACAAAGGGTCCTCATCATCTCAGATTCAACAACAACAACAAGAATCTGGCCCTCCCACAACCACCACCACCTCATCATTCTCCATTGAATCCATCGAATCCTCAATCCAACGTCTCACAAGGAGCTGGCACAGAAGGCAACAATGGCAGAAGTTTCTCTGCAACAACTCCACACAGCTTCAAGACCTTAACGTTACTAGAGCACCATGGAGGACTCACTTGGCCAATTTCCTCGAGTCCAAACCTGTTCACACCATTTGTATTTCGTTACTGATTACTGATCTAATCCTCACCATCCTCGAACTCTCCTCATCTTTATTTACCAAGTGCAACACAACACCACCAAACAAGAACAAAAGGACACAAGAAATCTGGTACCATTGGGTGGGGATTGCTATTCTCGCCCTGCTTTCGGCAAAGACGGTGGCTCAGGCCGTTGGGCTCGGCATGTCTACGTTTTTCAGGCGTCCGGGGTATGTGGTCGATGGCGTTGTTTTGATGGGCGCGTTGGTTTTAGAAGCGTTTTTTGAGAGAAAGGGTGGCGGGCTGCTTGTTGTGGTCAGTTTGTGGCGTGTTGTTCGGGTGGTTGAGAGTGCTTTTGAGTTGAGCGATGAGGCCATTGAAGCACAGATTGCTTGTGTGGTGTGCCAGTTTGAGGTGCTGAGGGAGGAGAACAGGAGACTTGCTGAGACCATTGCTGAGAAGGACATGATTATCCAGAAACTCCAGGAAGAATTAGATCAATATTGTACTAATCAATAGTCATGCTTCTTGGAACAATTCTTCACCTTATGATAAAGAGATGAAATTTGTCATAAAAGAAATTGTTAATTTACAGTAGTAATGGAATTAACTTGGCCCCTTAAGATTAATGAGGAGTTACTCCGATTTACGGGATTTCGGACTCTGAAACTCTCTTATTATTAATCACTTTATAAAGATTTTATGTGCAAATATGAGATCATACAGTCATCGAACTTATGAAAACATATGGACGAATTCAATAAAAAATACTCATGTGTAAATGATTGGTGTCAAAATTTCTCACTGATCAAGTGTGATCATCTCATCTCTAGAAAGAGAAAGAGTCACTAAGACAAATGGACAACACGTGAACAACATGTGATCAAGATGGATGAAATGTTAGATAGAAAGTTAGAAAATCTAACCGCAGGGAGAATTTGGCTAGTTATAAAAGTTCAAGGAGGTAATGAGCTAAAATTGAAGTCTAAGGGGAAATTGGTCATGTCTTACGAGAGACTTTTCACTCTGTTTGGAACATGGGGCTGAACACCATTATCTATACGTCATTATACAATTGGAGGAATTTTTTTTCAAGTATCTCTCCAATTATATAATGAAATATGGTATTTCACCCGCCTTACAAGTTCGGAAGAAAAATCGACAAATTGGTATGTATAAATATGTATAGGGTGCTCGTCTCCCTCCCCACTATTGCTAATTTGCTAGAGAGAGAAAAAGTAGAAATACACAGAAACTTGCGGCTTCATTCCTCAGCACCGTTTCCTTCTTCCTTCTTGCTCCAGTTTGAATCGGCACGCACCTCTTCCTTCACCACCATATTCTCCCACATCGTTCTAAACCCAAAACCCAGATTGTTGTCTGCTCCCAAAACCCTTCCTTTAAAATTTGCTTCTAGGAAGGTAAAAAACGCTCTCAAACAATAGTACCAAAAGCATTTTTAGAGACGTTTGAAAGAAAAAGTTAAAGTTCTTATAAATTGCAAAATTATTTAGTCCAACTTATAAAAAAGAAAAATTCCAATCCAAGCTCAAATATATTTAATTAATTCATAAACCCATGAAAAAAGCCTTTTAAACTTTATAAAAAAAAAGGGTAAATTACACTATACTCCCTCAGGTTTGAGGTCTATTACAACTCTATACAACATCTTTAAACATTTCACTTTCATACATCCAGTACTATTTTATTTCAAAATAACACATCCGTTAGATTTTCCTTAGTCTGTTAAATGATGACGTGGCTGCCACCTTTGTGTTGATGTGGCTGCCATGTGGCAATTTTTTTTTATACATTAACAATTTTATAATATTAACCTATTATTAAAAAAAACAAACAAATCCGATCTCCTTCAGATCCCCCCCCCCCCCCCCCCCGGTGTAACCCATCCCTCCATCATCTTCCCCCCACCCCACCTCACCTAGCCTAACCTGGAACCTGCAACAAGAAGAGAGGAAAAAAAAACCCAAAAATTTGCAGGAAGAAGAAGAGGAAGGAGAGAGGAAAAAAAACACAGAAATTTGTAGGAAGACGAAGAAGAAGGAGAGAGGAAAAAAAAACCCAGAAATTTGTAGGAAGAAGAAGGACGGCGGGTGGATCACCGGCCGGGGGGGGGGGGGGGTTGAAAGGCAGGTGGGTTTGAGATTTTTTTTTCCCTCTTCTTTCTCCTTCTTCTTCTTTTTCTTCTTCTTCTTGCAGGTTTAGGGATGTGGGGGGTGGTTGCGGAGAGATGGGATGACCTACAATTTTTTTTGTTAAGAAAATTCAGGTTAAAAAAATTTAAAAAAATATTTTTTTGCCACGTGACATATATTTGGCAGCCACGTGGCGTATATGTGGCAGTCACGTCAGCACTTAACGGATCAATGGATGGAAAATCTAACGGATGTGTTATTTTGAAATAAAATGGTACTAGATGTATGAAAGTGAAATGGTACCAAAAAAAAAAACTTTAAACAATAATTACCATGGCTGTGATTTGCAACATGCTCTACAGGGCAACGATTATGACGGATGAGTAATCACGGTTATTTACTTATAACCATTTATGTTTATATCTGCATAACCGTTTACTCTTTGGATAATTGCATAAATGGTTATACCTATACATATAACCGTTTATAAACGGTTATGACAGGTGAGTAATCACGGTTATTTACATATAACCATTTATGTTTATACCTGCACAACCGTTTACTCGTTGGGTAATTACATAAACGGTTATATCTATGCATATAACCGTTTATAAGCGACTAACCATGCTCATAACTGTTTATAAACGGTTAACCATACTTATAACCGTGTATTCATTTAACTATAACCGTACACCTAGCCGTTTACCCGTTTTTGAACTCGTTTATCTTTCATCTTTTTTTACCCATTTACCCCTTTTTCATTCGTGTGTATATATATATATATATATATATTTTTTTTTTTTTTAACAACTTGAAAATTACAAAAGAAAAATTTGTCATAATTTTTATTTTTTAACAATTAAACACCATTATAGGTACATTTTAGCATGCATTTCCTTATTTTAATCATTTAAGTCATCATACAATTCTAATGATTAAAATAATAGTTTATGAACGATATTTTTCTGCTACACCCAAACAAGTCTTCAACTATAATCCATATGATTACAAAGTAAAGCTCTTAAAAACAAAAAGTTGTCATTATCTTGAATGCTAGATGATTCAAAGCTTCAAAATATTTCGAAACTAAAGACTTTCGATTATTAATGCTTTAGCACGTTCAATTGCAAAATCTCATCGGTTTGTTGTCACCAAAAGAGGTCTACAAAAAAAATGTATAAATTGAAGGGTTTTTTTAATAACACCTCACAAATTGTTGAATACACCCCACTTAATATTTAATGACTTGTATAAAATGACTATTTAAGCCCTATTTTTTCTCAAAAAAAGCAATTATTTTTAAGGAAAACTAATGAAAAGGGCTTGAAAACTTTGAGTTTTAACGATAAGGACAAAATAAAGGGTAAAGTGAATAGTACCAGGATTGACTTTTTAGTGTAAAAATGTGGTTTTTCGTTAAAGTGAACAGTACTGGGAGCTTTTCGTTAAAGTTCCCTTTTTTTTATGCTACACCCCAAATCATGAAAAATAAAATCCTAAAACTACCGTAAGTTTATTTATAATTTTGTATACATTTGCACTCACAATGTCTGGTCATTATGTTTTTTTTTTATTAACTGTTAAGTATTCTGCAACATAACAGGTAAAGATATATTCTGAAATATTCAAGTCTTCTTTGAGAAAGTTTAGTAGTGTTTTTTTTTTTTGCTAATTTTTTTTAAGCATGCTTGCTATTTATTTCTTAGGATGGTTGGGGGTGCAATATCATTCAAGCATGATTGCAGAACCGAATTTTTTTTAGATTTGACATTTAGATAGATTAGTAAATTATGAGCTCTAATAAAAAAATGATCTTCACGGCTAAATCGGTATTTAAACAAAGCAAGTGAATACCATCATCCCCAAACAAGATGCCAACACCTAGTCCACTACGTTAATACGAATCACCGAGATGATATAGTTCAACATGTTAAATAGAAGCAAAGGAGAAAGCCAAAGTAGCAAAACTATCTGTTGGACAAAAAGAAGGAAACGAACAATCATTTCATGGAAAATAATGAAAACCACATAATCAAGAATATAAGCTCATATCAACTTTTTATAATGTTTTATTTAAGGTAACAGATGCATTGACTAACAGAACTTTAATATAACAAAATTTAAAGAATGTGGAGTGTATGTGAAAATGTAAGGTGTATGCTGAGAAGGTATTATGGAGAAGTATTTGGGGTGTGTTAAGATAATTTTTAGTTGAAAAAATAAATGTGGAGTTTATTCAACAATATGTGGAGTGTTAATATAATAAGCCTAAATTGAATTAATATTCTATTTAGGAACACCAAGAAGAAGAGTATGCCGAAGAGAAAGATGGATTATGACACCCGAATATAAATCGGAGAACAAACTAATTTCTTTCTTTTAACTTTTCTTGAGTAAATTAGTGTTATGTACTTTAATTTTGAATGTAAGGTAATGTTTTACAATAAATATATTAAGGAAAACTAATGAAAATGGCTTGAAAACTTTGTGTTTTAATGATAAGGACAAAATAAAGGGTAAAGTGAATAGTATCAGTATTGACTTTTTAGTGTAAAAATGTGGTTTTTCGTTAAAGTGAACAGTACCGGGAGCTTTTCGTTAGAGTTCCCATTAAAAAATAGGAATTTGTTTCGAGATTGTCAGTTTTCGATAGCAGGATATTTCATATAAATTGCAGACCATAATCATTTAGGAAAACAAAGGAAAGAATATAACTGTGAGACTCTGAGTCAATTTTTTTTTACATATTTTAAATTAAATGAGTAAACGAACATCTGTTATAATTACGGATAATACCTATAATCGATAAATGATCTTTTATAATCGCAGGTAATACTCATATTCGTTCATTTAAATTTGACAAAGAAATAGTTATATTCATAACTATTTATTTGTTTAAACAGTTATCCATAACCGTATATTTAAAATTATGTTAAACTTTAAATGTACCGCGGTTACCATGGGTATTTTTCCCTCTGCTCCTCCCGCATCGTTGTAAAATTTCAGTCGAATATCTTAAGATAACACCCAACATTCAAAGCCCTCCCTTCCTTGCTGGGTGCACTCCCCATCGCCGCCTTACTTCCCTTCTCCAGGCAACTTTTACACCCAGCACTCCCCAGAGTCTTCTAGCACTGCGCCAGAGCAAACACCGACCCCTTCACCTCCACCACTCCAAACCCGCCATTTCCCGTCCCCGCCGCCGCCGTCGCATTCCTATCGCAAACCCAACGTTCCTCCCAAACTCTTCCTTTTCGATTTTGTCCTGTTTCGACGGGCCGCAGACCACGGTGTCGCGAGAAGGGTCGGTGGGTTGGTGGTAAAATCTGTAGGAATCGTAACGGAGGAAGTGACCTTCCTTCACCACCGTATTCTCCCACATCCACCACCACGTTTTACAAATTCCTCTTGACTAAAGGTAAGCGAAAATTGCCCTCCTCATCTCCTCAAGTAAATTTGATTATCTATTAATTTCCCCCAATTGTTTTTTTTGTTTCAAATTTATATCGATTGCTAGGGTTTTGGAAGGGTTTATGGGTTTGGATTATTTTCATATTATTTTGGGAGTTTGCCCACTTGAGGTAGAGCTTTTGTAGACAGATATTGGCTCTCTGGGCAAAGTTATTGCCTTTCCAAAATGTCGAGGAGGTCATTGAAACTAAACTAATTGATTAAGTTAAAAAAAATTATAACCTTTAAAACATTATTTGATAATTTTGGCATTTGAATTTGGATTGGAATTGATTTTTTTCACAAATTTTGGAATGACGAGATGGGCCGGAGGTTGGCATATTGCTGCGGTCTTGAATGATTTTTGTTTGGCATATTGCTGTGGTCGGAACCTGGTTGCTTTTCATCTGAATATTATTACATTTTCTAGTCATATTTTATGCGATTAGTCGTGTCTGTACTTTAGTACACGGTATGAATAAGTGAACATAATGGCAGGAAGAAGACTTTGGTGATCCTTTTTAGATGGAACGTGTTAATTATCAGTCTTCTGTGAAGATTATCTGTGTTTGCAGTGTTCTGCGAAGATTATTTGTGTAGCTATTCTTTCCTAGAATGTTTTTGCATGTTAATGCTCTCATATTGTTTTAGAATATTCTGTTGTGATCTTATCTTCCTAGAAAATTAGGAATGTGTATTTGTTTTTTTAGTCGTTGATATCTGCCTTTTTGGTTGCACGTAGAACTCTTAACGTAGAGTTAGTAAAATGCAGGTGCAAACTGAACGACTAATTAATGTGGGAAACTTTTGGAAATGTATATAACTTTAACTTAGATATCTCCCCTTTGGATTTGTTAATTTTTGAATTATTTAGATGAATGCATTGATTTGTGGTTTTATGGGATTTTCAGAAGTAAAATATGTATTATGTGTATAGTGAATCATATATGTGTTTGTGAATGCAGTTAAGCTGTTGGTAGCTTTTGAGTATCAATTCATTATTATGTGCTATTATCCAAACTTTGTCTCTTTTTTTGGAAATGATTCATAGTTGCTGTAAACTATGAATTTAAAACCCTAAAAAATTCTCCAATTTTTCAGAAGCGTTTGGAGGGACTTTTGAAACGATTGATCTATCAATCAATCAACAGTGGACATGAACATAATCCCAGAGGAATGGAAATCTCTCTTCCCTATCTCATCAGTCTTCAAGCCTCCTCTCCTTCTCTCAAATCCTTCCCTTAAACCCATCCTCGGTCCCCTCATCTTCAACCCTAAACCCAACTCTGCCACCGTCCTCTTCTCTTCCTCTTCCCTCCTCCCCCATCTCCCTCCTCTGCCCCACCTCTCTCTCCCCCGTTTCCTCATCACCTCCTTCCCGGACTCCGCCCCTCTTCCCTCCACCTCCCATTCCATTGCCTCTCTATTGGGCCCCCACAACCACAAACATGATGTCATCTCTTCCCTTTGCCACAACCGCCTTGAGCTCCTCCAGTGCCCGCAGATTAACACCATTGTTGTGTTCTTCCCCACCGGCCAGAACTCTGACCAAGTTGGGTTCTTGCAGTTGGTGCTAAAAGATTCGACCTTTGGTGTCAAAGTTGATGTAAGCGAGGTTTTGGGTTTGAGGGGTCCGTCCAATTACCGGATTTCGAGGATTTCAGTGAACCCAGTTCCAGGGTTTTCAAGTTCAAGAGGTAATGATTCTTCTGTTACAATTGGGTATTTGTTGGCTTCTACTATGTACTCTGTCCAGTGGTTTACTGTAAAGGTTGGAGATTCGAGTTCGAATTTGGGTAATAAAGTTAGTTTAAGTTACTTGGGCAGTAAGGTTTTCAAGACTTGCTGTGTTGTACATGCCTCTTGGAGTCCCCATTTACTGGAAGAGAGTGTGGTTTTGTTAGAAAATGGTGCTTTGTTTTTGTTTGATTTGGAGTCTCATCCGAAAACCCATAATTTTAAGTTTAAAGGGACCAGATTGAAAGTAGTATGGGATAATGGCGATGTTTTGAGTACTTCAAGAAATTATAGGTGGTTGAGTTGTGAATTCAGTTGGCATCCTAGAGTTTTGATCGTTGCGCGTTCGGATGCAGTTTTCTTAGTTGATTTGAGGTCCCGCGAATGTAGTGTGACTTGTTTGATGAAGATTGAGATGTTGCATATGTATGTTCCGGTTGAAAAGGAGCAGTTCCTTGTGCTTTCAAGGACTGCTTCTGATGATTTTCACTTTGTTTTAGCTTCTGACACGTTGTTACTTCTTTGTGACGTGCGCAAACCATTGATGCCGGTGTTGCAATGGGCTCATGGCCTCGATAAACCAAGCTATCTTGATGTTTTTAGACTGTCAGAATTGAGGTCACACTCGAGGGAGGACATGTATAAGTGGGCTTCTGACTCAGGTTTTTGCATTGTGATGGGGTCATTTTGGAATTGTCAGTTTAATACCTTTTGCTATGGCCCTTCCCTCCCAACTCCAATAGGATCAGTTGCTTCCAAAGTAGCAGAACTTCAGAAGTCATTTTATGCATGGGAGCTACCTTCAGATGTTTTACTGCCGGGCCACGAGTGCCATTGTGGAAACTGTATATTAAGAGAAGAGTTTGTAAAAGACGCTCTTCCTGAATGGGTTGATTGGCAACAGAAGAAAGAAATAGTTTTGGGTTTTGGCATTGTAAACAAAGAATTGTCTTCTCTGCTTTCTGAGCCAGATGAATTTGGTGGTTTTACATTGATCAGGCTTATGTCCTTGGGGAAGCTAGAATTACAGAGATACCGTGCATCGTGGGATCCTGTAAAAAAGGTAGAAGAATCGCATAGGGAATCGTTGCATTTTAAGGATTATTTTCTGGATTCCCTAGTTGATGAGGAATACAAATTCCCTAGGAGATTTAAGTACCTTAAACTGGACTGCCTCTGTGCTTATCTAAATGATAAGCTTGATGAAGTCTTAGATACAAAAATGAAAGTTCCCTCTAAGATTATTCAAGGGACGGAACTTTTTAGCCCAGAATACCATGAGCTTTTATGTAAAAAGTTATGGGCTTGTGGTTTTGGTCAGTTTAGATCATCTCCCGCAGTCACAAGTGTTTTAAATGACATCAGCTTGCCAACAAGCATACATGAAGTTGTTTTGAAGAGATTGTGGTCAGAATTGCCAATGGAACTTCTGCAACTGGCCTTTTCTAACTACCCTGAAATACTTGAAGTGCTTGTGGACGAAAAGAGGTCGGCTTTGGAATTCTCTGCCGTACCGGATCAATCCCAGTTGCCTCCTTTTATTTTAAGGAAGCCTTCATGCCGCAGCAGTAAGTGGTCACAGAAAGTGAAACCCGGTGATGCCCTTGTCGGTCCAGTTCTTCCTCTTCCTATATTGCTTACACTTCATGAACTTCGCAATGGGTGTCTGAATTCGCAAGATGAACAGTCAGGTAAATTTTCAGTGGACGCAGAAATTAGTCGCAGCTGTAATGAGATCGTGCAGGTCGCCAGTGAAATGACTGTTTCTAAATCGGACCCTGAGATTGTTGATGAACAAGCGGCCTCCCTTGCTAATGATGGAGAAGAGACATGGAGATGCACTCAAAAACCGAAACCTTTATTTTCATACCAGCCAGTTGCAGGTACGGGATCTCCAATGGACCATAAACGGGGCAAATCTGTCTTTAAGGATGACAGATTTGACACCGTAATTTCTAAAGTGTCTGAGAAGAAGCCCGCTCCCAACGGGAGTGAGGATAACGTCGGACTGGAACTGTTTGATGATCTTTGTCCAGTTGAGTTGAAGTTTGATGCATCTGACATGATGTTTAAGCAGAAGGAACTGAGTGCATACAATGTATTGAAGAAACAATTCGTGGAATGGCAAAACAATTTTGACTTGTACAAAGAATTCTGCTCCCATATTGAATCAAATAGCTAATACATTACTCTTGAATTTTTCTCGTGTTCCTGCAAGTTTTTTCTTTCCATTCTTTAAACTTCCGTCGTCGACTTGTTCTTGTTGGCATTAATTTTGGATTAATGATGAGTGGAAGAACGCAGGTGGATGTTATCGATACGAGTAAAATTTCACTTGTACAAGATGCGTTGTGAAGGAGGTTTAAGAGGAAAATAAAATACTAGTCTTGTATGCATCCGCACAATTGTTATCTTTAAAGCGTCATGCGTTCAAATTGCTGCAAAAAAACGGTTGTTTTAAACAAATGCAAGATTTTACGCATACGCGTATAGTTAGGGTATCCACGGCCATGACTTGCGGGGAGAAGCTCAACGACGACAACAATAGTCTGCAATTTGCCTTCTGCACTTGTTGCATTTTGGTCTCCGTTCTTTGGCCGCGCTTATGATTTTCGTGCAAGCTCGTTGCTGTGCATTGTGCGGGCTTTTCCAGCATTATCATCTGAGGTTCAGCTTTGCTTCCGATACTGGTTTAACTCATTGTATCCTTGAATCTGGCTCCTTGCAAGCTGTGCAGTTTCCTTCTCAAAATGATCGTTTTGAGTTGGATTGTAATGCCGCGTATGGTGGAGATTTAATGCTGTTTTCACGATTTGGTTCTAATTCTTTGCAGTTTCGTCCTCAAACTTTTACCTGAGCAGCTCATACGGTTTATCAGTTTGCCTTCTTGTATCGAGTGGAGAATCAATAACGATCCTAAGAAAAATCTCGTATACAAAACACCCAATTAATCATTTAAGTTCAGCTCAAACATGCAATAGCTCCTTAACTTGTACAATATTCAGCTTAAAAGTTCAGCAGTCGGAGCAGCGCGTATTCACAGAATCAGACCTTAGGGAGTCAGTATGCTGCTGTTGGCAACGTCACTAGTAATCGAGGGAGCAATCGTTAGCCTGGCCTCCTTCGGTTCTGCTCCTAAATTAAGCTCGAAGATCCCGAGTATAAGTGCATAACAACCACCCCCTTTGTTATAACATTTTATCACACGCCCTAGATTTCTTGCAAATATTCCAACAGTTCACGCACTCTCATTTTTGTACCTTCTTACAAATCACCATACTTCTGGGGATGAAGAGTAGGGAACGGTTGACAGACTCGAATATCAAGATTGTATAAATAGTCAGTACCCGTTTCATCTTCTGGTAATCGTTCATCTGAAAGCTGAAAATTAGAGTAGGTTTGGGGGAAGACAATGTGGGCACCTGTCAACCACATATGTGTAATGTAGGTGTATATATGCCTCAAGAGAGGAGATCTTAATTAGCCTTCTGCACTTGAGAGAAGTCAGTTTCATCAGAGGAGGATACACCAAAGTTGCACCGGCATCCCTTGTTCGTTCCTAGCTATATTAGTCTCATATCTGTTAAAACTTTTTGCCGATGTACGTTGGGTACCCTGAATATTGACAGCCTTCTCATTTCAGCTTCACCGCATACAAATATCGCCACAGATATGTATCTGTTAAACTGAGATCCGGAGCTACAGACCATGCATCATCAAATGCATGCATTTGTCCAACAAATTTTGCTATGCAATTTGCAAAGGCCACCGGTGGACACCGAATGGAACCATACGATCGATGACAAGTTTGAAGATGAAATGTTATGGGCATGCGCTTCATCATATGGATAACGGATGGAGGATAATATATATATATATATATATATATATCGAATGCGCTAGCAGCTTCTTGTCTGTCTGTATGTTCGTGGATGTGGGATGGTCCGGATGGATGAAACTTTTTTGATTGGTCAGGATTCAGGTACCAAAAGAAAGATAAAATCATAAACACAAATGCGAATGCCTAAGCAAGCGTGCAATCAACAGGCGATAGATATTACAACCGAGGCAGACATAACCGCAAAGTTAAAACAACAAAACAAACAAGACCTCCTAATGCAATTATATAAGTAAACTAGCTCTGCTTCTCACAGTCACAACAGTCACAAGACTCACAACCACAGAATTCTGGGATCGATTTCTCTCTAGCTATTGGTTTAACTCATCGTGTCCTTGAATTTGGCTCCTTGCAAGCTGTGTCAGTTTCCTTCCCAAAATGATTGTTTTGCGTTGGGTTGTAATGTCGTATGGTGAAGGAGATTTACATGCTCTTTTCATGGTTTCGTTCTAATTCTTTGCAGTTTCGTCCTTTAACTTTTACCCGACCAGCTCATATGGTTTATCAGTTTTCCTTCTTGTATCAAGTGGAGAATCAATAATAATCCTAAGAAAAATCTTGCATACAGAAACCCTATTAATCATTTACGTTCAGCTCAAACATGCAGTAGCTCCTTAACTTGTCGTACACTATTCATATTAGAAGTTCAGGAGTCGGAGTAGTGTGTATTCACAGAATCACAGTAAATGTGGATTAGTTCATTATAATATTTGTTATAGAAAGACATTAGAGAATCAGTATGTTGCTGTTGGCAACGTCACTAGTAATCGAGGGGGCAATCGTTAGCCTCACCTCCTTTGGTTCTGCAAATTAAGCTCAAAGATCCAAGTATAAGTGCATAACAACCCCCACGGATACAGTTTCATTTATGTACCTTCTCACTAATTACTGTACTCCAGGGGATGAAGAGTAGGGAACGGTTGACGGACTCGAATATCAAGATTCTATACATAGTCAGTACCCGTTTCATCTTCTCGTAATCATTCATCTGAAAGTTGAAAATTAGAGTAGGTTTGGGGGAAGACATAATGTGGGCACTTGTCAACCACATATATGTAATGTAGGTGTATATATATATATATGCCTCAAGAGAGGAGATCTTAAATTTCTGCACTTGAGAGAAGTCAGTTTCATCAGAGAAGGATACACCAAAGTTGCCGCAGCATCCCTTGTTTCTTCCTAGCTATACTAGTCTCATATCTGTTAATCATTTTGCCGATGTACGTTGGGTACCCATAATATTCACAGCCTTCTCATTTCAGCTTGACCACACGCAAATATTGCACAGATATGTATCTGTTAACTGAGATCCGGAGATACTGATCATCCATAACCAAATGTATGCATTTGTCCAACTATTTTGCAATGCAATTTGCAAAGGCCACTGGTGGACACCAAATGGAACCATACAATCGATGACAAGTTTGAAGATGAAATGTGATGGGCTTGCGCTTCATCATACGGATAACGGATGGAGGAAAATATATATCAAATGTTCTAGCAGCTTGTCGCCTGTATATTCGTGGACGTGGGATGGATGAAACTTTTTTGATTGGTCAGGATTCAGGTACCAAAAGAAAGATAAAATCATAAACACAAATGCGAATGCCTGAGCAAGCTTGCAATCAACAGGCGACAGATATTACAACCTGAGGCAGACATAACCGCAAAGTTAAAACAACAAAACAAACAAGGCCTCCTAATGCAATTATATAAGTAAACTAGCTCTGCTTCTCACAGTCACAACAGTCACAACAGTCACAAGACTCACAACCACAGAATTCTGGGATCGACTTCTCTCTAGCTATCCAAGTGATGTGATGGCAATGGCATGCATTATTCAGTACTATGTGGTGCTAATCTTACGCTGGTTTCCAATGTATATTTTGCAGACATCTGCACAAGATCTTTCCCTTGCATATATGTCCAAATTTCTTTTTTCTCCAGTGGATCCGTGGCAGCAACGAAAATGGAGATTGAAAGGGAGGAAAAAAGCTCAAGACGAGGAGACATTCTTCCGTGCTAACAACCGGACCGCATGGTCATCCAACAGGGTCATCCACTTCACATATTTTGGTCTCGCCCGCACACCGGTCCACGCCCTTGTGCCGGGTGGCCACATACGCCGTTCGGGCTCAAGAATTTCTCCACTTGAGGAGGCTAGGACAAGTTAGGCTGAACCCATTTCTGGGTGACGCATACTGTCAACCAACCCTCAGTCTGTTTTCTCGTTTATTTTTTTTTTCCAGGAAAAGGAAAGAAAAAAAAACAAGCCCACCCCAAATAAGATAAAAAAAAAGGGAAAATAACCACAAGTAGTGCCTCTTCGACCTTCTTCTTCTATTTCGTCTCCCTCTCTCTCTCTCTCTCTCTCTCTCTCTCAAAGTCGACTCACAAGGAAACAATCTCAGTTCAATCAAATTTCCCTTCTAATTTCCATCTATAAAATTCTTCAGGATTCCCAAAAGCAGAAATGGTTGTTGCACCAATATTCTGTAGATATCTCTCTCTATTAAATTCTTCCTTGGCATCCATTTTTCCACACATGTTCATCTCCTTCTCTTGGGCTCCACACACACCCTTTCCATTCCAAATTCCAAACCCCCTTTGAGCTTAATTACCCTTGCCTTTTTCCTCTGTAATTTCCAACCCAATGTTACGCATTTCTCTCCCTTTTCTTATTTCGTTTCATTAATTTAAATAATTATCGATAACACTCCTTGTATTCTCCTCAACCCCACCTCACCAGCTGTGGCTTAATTTGCGCTTTAATTTCTCAATCCTCCATCGTTTCTTTGGCTCAAAGGGTTCTTGGGTTGCTTTGGATCTAATTCTTGTTCCATTATCGCATATTGCTCCATAAAATTGAACTGGGATTGTTTTGTTTGTGCATAATATTAATATCTTGATTGATTAATCATGCTTGAATCTCAGCAGAAAAACCCAGCTGGGGCTGGGGCTGGGGTTTCACAATCTCCGCAGAAAGGAGTAGCTCCAAGTGATAAACATGATCAACCAGAATCCCCCTTCTTCATAAGGTGATTGTTCTTCCCATCTGTAATTTATTTGTGGGTTTCTCCTTTATTTCTTTTTATGGAATGTATGGAACATGATTCTGAAAATAATGCTCCTGGGGAATGGGTTGAAAATTGTTACACTTATGAACAAATTTCGGTTCTCGTCTATGCTGTGTATATTTATCAGTGCTGACACTGTAATTGGTATTTCATTTCAAGTAGGTTTCCTTTTGTATATTACTTTGTTCCTTTCTGGGTGAAATTTTTAAGGCTGAAGTTCATTTCAAATTTTCATTCACCTTGTGTGTAATAGTAACATGTGCATGCTAATGAACTGAGTTGCATGTCAAAGTTATTTGCTCAAAAAAGTCAACTAGGTAGACGTCATTTGTAACTATTTCAACTCGATTTTGCAGACAGTATGTTCTTGATTGTCGCCGGAAAGACGTATTTTCTAACTGGCCATTTCCAGAGAAATACTTACAAATTTGTCTCGACCATGGTATTAGTGATGCATTGCCGCCCTTTGAATCCCATACTTCAGCTATCAAATCGATCAGAGGAGCGGTAGGTTTGAATTGTACTCAACAAGATGATAACAATGCTGTTGACTTCGAAAGCGGAGTACCAGATATCATTGAGGAGACTGAAGATGGGAGTAAACTATACTCTGACAATGAGGAAGCAATATCAGAACTTTCAAATCAGCACTGCCATTTCTCTCCTTCAAATAGTAGTCGTGAGCGTGAAGAAAACAAGGCGGACTTTAGTTCCCACATATCATCCAATAGCATAGTTTCAACTGATCAACCTTCAACTAAAATACCAAGTTCACACCTTAATGTTGTTGCGTGCAATGAAACTTTGACTTCTTCTAGGAAGCCAAGGCATATGAAAAAACGACACAAGGGTAAGCATAAGAAGAGGTCGATGGGGAATATCTTAGATGTAGCCAAGCCTTGTACACCGGAGGAACTCCTTAGAATTAAAAGATTGTGCTGTGTTTCAAGCGTACCTTTTGAGAAGGGGGGTGAAGGAATTGAGAATTTGATTGATGCTAAGCAAGATTGCAACTCTGATCTAACCAAGGATTACTCGAGTGAAAAGCTTGAGAGAGATGGTAGTGAAGCAGCGAATCTCAGCATGCAGTCCAGCAAAAAATTTGTAGTGAAGTTCACGTTTAGCGGCTGCAAATCGAATGTCTGAAACATATATTAAAAATATCGCACATTCTATGAGGTAAGTCTCAGCTTCAGTATCTTTCTCCCTTGATTGACTATCTATGCTCATAAGTTTGAAGGATTTTAGTTACACTTGATTTGATTGCATCTGCGTGCACCCATTCATAGTCGTACAGTTTATAAAATGGTCTGAAACGAGAAATGTCTGATTTGATATTTCATTTCAAAAACTGTTCCTAGATTGTTATCTAATACATCTTCCTATAAACAAAAACAATAATGATACAGCTAACACCGATAAGCATTCTCAAAGCATGTACATTTTCCGGCTTTCCCTTTGAACATGATACAGCTAACACCGATAAGCATTCTCAAAGCATGTACGTTTTCCAGATTTCCCTTTGAACATTGTGAAATTCTTGTTTATCAGACTTCATATTTTCACTTTAATTATAGTAGTTCCGAACTCATTAGCTCTGCTAAGTCATGTTATCTGTCAACTTATGCAGGTTTGTCCTTCATGGCTTAGATCTCTGTGCAAGAAAAAGGATTTTGTCAAAATTTATTCTTTTAGTATAGTTTAGTTAGAAAGTCCAGCTCCATGAACTTCTCAGTTGGGTGTGACATACGTTATTTAAAGGGTGCCTGCTCGACGGTGGGGTGCATCCAGTTTATCTCAAACCATATCCAAGCTAAGGAAAACACATATGGCCTCTTGCATTTCCAGCCAAGGTTCAGATTTCCTCCGGAGAGCACGCCACAAAATATTGCCATATGATGCCACCGAGCTAATGCACCTGCTGTGACACATCAGAAACGTAAACTTGTTCACTCGAAATGTCCTTCTATGACTCGACGATAACTCAACAAAGTAGATGGTTCCATTGCCCTCAAGCAGTTAACAATCTTATTGACGAGACAGTGTTACTGTAGCAGCTTCTTCTTTTATTTTCTTTTGAGTGGATTCCCAGGGAATGTACTTGTACTAGGGTTGCTCACTCTTTGTCATCTTTTACTCCTTGGCTTGAGCCTTATTTACATTTCTAATGTTATTGAGAATCTGAGGAGATCGATCAGCCAAAAGAAAGTATAAATTTTAAAAGAACTGATTCCCAGTTAATGAGGCATGCGCCTGATTATAATTTTTGTGAAGAATACATTTTATTGGATATTACTTGCCTAAAAAATCATCGCCTGTGAATAATGTGACGTTGGACGATTTTATTTCTTATTTAGACTGTTGGCACAGTCGGATGTTTAGAAATACTGAAGTAGCTAAGACATGTTTCTATTAATGGCAAGACCATGGTCACGCTTGGTGTCTAGGACTGGATTGGAATTGTAACTCGCTATATCCAAGCTATGTTGAAGGAAGAAATGAAAACAAATTGTGTCTAACTTGAACATCGACCGAGGAAACTTATTCCTTCTCTATCCCCACAAAAATGTTAGGATTAGAACTTAGAAGAATTAAGCTTCCTTCATGTCTAATTCCGTCAAAATGATAAGTCATTCACCTCTACAATCCTAGCCACTAGACCAGCCCTACGTTTTTTCGTTTTAAACTTGAATTACTATTCCCAATTAGTTTAAGTTTAGTTTCTCAGATAAAGAGAAGTAATTGAAAATGAAAGGCTCTTATGTGCCTACTAACTTCCATGAAATTTTGGCTTTCCTTTGCCACACAAGACTTATGTTGAGAATCACCACAACCTTACCAAGATTCTCTAATACATCAAGAGTTAAGAATCTAGTATCATCTGGTATAATCCAGGAGATGAGACGTCGAATAAGTTTCCTCCTACCCTTCTCTTTTGTTTTGCTGGGTCAAACGGTTCTTGGCCGGTTGCTTCTGAATTTGCTAAATTTTATGAACCATTTTGGCCTCATGCTTTCTTGTTCCGTAATCAGTATTGCTGCAATGGCTACAATTTTAACTGGGTTTGTTTCTGTTGCGGTGCTTGATCATTTATTAATTCATCGCTATGGTCTGCAACCCCCGCAGAAAAACAAATATATAGCTGCAAAAAATATTCATGGTGAACCACAAATGAAGTCCTTTTTCCGTAAGTTGATTGATATTCCCTCTCCTCCTCTCATCATTGCACTCTAAATTTCTATTTAACACATTTTTATGAGATTTTTTTTTCAGTAGAAGTGCATTTGGTTATATCTTATCTTGGACATCTTGTTTTCTTCAAATGTTGCATGAAGAACAGTTTCGGAGTAAAGTAAACTTCTAGGCTATGCTTGATACGGACTTATTTTGGGATCGACCATAGGTTTATTTTTTTGTTAAATGATGAGTTGCAATGCGTTCCTCGAACAATCAACAAGCTTCCTCTTATTTCTACCTATTTCCATAGCAGGCAGTAGGTACGCCGGCCCTTGGTTAGAGCTTTTTCTCTAACTGCCTATTTCCAGAGAAAGACTCGCAAATTTTTCTCAAGCCCAGCACTGTATAATGAGGTGTTGCCGCCCCTTGAATCCCATAATTCAGCTATGCAGTCACTCCAAGGAGCTCCGAGGAGGTGTAAATTGTCCTCAATAAGATGATAAAAATGTTGATTACCTTGAGTACAAGTTACCAGATACGTACCGTTGAGCACGAGATAAATTAGATGAGTGCAAACTGTACACTGAGGAACCAGTATCGGAACCCTTAGTTCGGCATTGCCATTTATCTCCTTGAAATATAGTAGTCGTACGAATGAAGAAAACACGACTGACTTTAATCCCCCCATGTAGCTTCCAGTATCATAGTTTCCACAGATGAGCACTCGACTTACTACCATACGGTACCAAATTCACACCTTAGATGCTGAGCGATGAGCACTCGACTTACTACCATATCAAATTCACACCTTAGATGTTGAACTGAAACACAAGCAAAAAACGAGACAAACGTAAGCACAAGAAGCAGTTGATGCACGGAGGAAGACGGATTTTCTAGCTGTAGTCTGTAGCTAGGTTGAACCTGAAGGTTAGCGTAACAAGTCGAAACACAAAAAAACCGACCTTTTAGTTTTGATTGATGTTACACTACACCTATCATCTTTGGCGTGTTTTGTTATCCTTTATGATGATGCTTTAGCTGATTTAACAATCTCACGGTCGAGTAGAGGAAGAGAAATGACAAGTTTACCATCTTTGATTCAGTGAAGAAGTACTATGCTTTAGCTGATTTCGTCACAAATCATGCTCCCACCGGAACTCTTTCATCGCTGAACCTCACCTTCTTCGACTCGAACTAGGATTCTGACCCTAGACTTATTACGCGACTAATTCATATCTTATCCAAAAACCAATCATGATCCTTAAACAATTAATTCAAATCTCATCCAAAGACCAATCCTGATCCTTAAACAATCATACTCCATCTAGAACTTTCTGATAATTTCCAATAACACCTCAGATAATACTATGATTATTAAAACCGTAATAATATCCAGAAATTAATTAAAAATCATTTCTTCTTTTGAACTAACAGCTCCAAACATATGTGCCAATAGTGAAAAATCAGGTATAAACACATTGACATGAAAATTTTAAAATCATGTAATTAAAGATTCAATACAACTACAGAAATTGACAATATACATAAAATCTTGATTTGCCTTCTGATCATGAGTGATGACCCAGCACATGCATGCATGCAGTTTGGTGATTTCATTTCTTTCATTAATACGTTGGTTATAAGTTATAACATAACCAGTTTCTACCAACTCCATTCGTTTAACAGTTAGGAGGTAGCTAGCAGCTTGTTTTCTAAGAAATAACTGGGTTTGACTTGGCCCTCCACCATTTTCCGTGTCGTTGTAATTTACTCTTGGGGGTCTTGTCGTCTTAAGCAATTTCTCAGTATTATTTACTCCTGCCATGTTTAGGTACTTCATCAGGTATATATATATATGGGAACAATGATACGCAAATAATAATATTGATGCCTAGTTGTACATATATGAGATAAACAACCGCTCCTTCGGTAGATGAAACCTGGTTTGCATACCTAATTTCATCAGTGCGCATGAAATCCACTTACTCTTTCATTCCTTGTGCTAGTAAACGCATCGTATATATGTCAGGGATGGAAATGATACGCGCGTGAACATAATTTCGATAGGAGATTCATATGACACATAATATAGTACAGCTGAAGTACAATTATCCTGAATATTGGCTAGTCAGGAGGATTAATTCAGAGTACTCCTGGTTTGGATCATTCTGCTGTTCTTTTTGGTGGGGGTGAATGATGATATGAACGATAAACAGTACTTTCGATTTGGATGTAGACCTAAGCTTAGCCAAGTTAGAATTCCTCTCATCGTAGTTCAGATGAATTTAATTAATATGAATATCGCTGGTTTTGTCTGAGTTTTTCTAAAAAGATAAATAGTTTTGGAACAAAAACCGATCAACCTCAATCAATTTACCCAAATAAACGTCTGCATCTGCTGCATTTACTTTTTGTTTCTCTACAGATGAACAATGTTTATGATACACAGTGGCCTTGATCAAGGCGATCAAACGTACTATATATGGAACAATCCACCTCAATAAAGATATTCGTAAATTTGAAAACATATCTCGATCGATCGCATTTAGAGCATTTACCGCATTTAAATTGACATGGCTAGATCCCAAATTCCACATAAATTAATCGACACAAAACATTACAATTAACATACCCTTAATTACAATTTAATTACATAAAATTAAACATGTATCATGATACACTACATATCATTTAGGTATATGCCACACGTCTCCTTTTTCGATTATTTAGAACATTGACAAGATTAGAGGCTTGGTCAACTTGTACAGCTCCGCCATCGATCGACATCTCTTCGTCTTCCTCCTTGACCCCAAACTTATATCTAATTCACCATCATCTTCTTGTTGTTGTTCGACCTCATCATCTCCAAATAGTGTTCTATATTTCGAGGAACATACCTGACCATCACGATCACGGTCACCGTCACCGCCACGAGCAGCGGCTAGACCACTTTTCACATCGCTTTCTTCTTTGCCGCCGGCAACGTTGTTGTCTGACGTTGACAATGATCCGCTGAGTTGTATGAGTTGCTCCGCCGCGTCTTTTTCAAGCTCCGAGAAATAACCGCTTCCGCTTCCTCTTCCGTTTCCGATCGGGTACTCCTCCTCCTCCTCCTTAACGATATTCTTCTTTCTCTTCATGCTTCCATTTTCTTGTGGAGCTGGTTTCTTCGCCATGTACATATGTTGATATAACTTAGCTGACAATCAAACACGGGCATATGATATCTCCAGGAATTTCCTAGTTTTGCTTTTATACAAGGCCATAGAGTCGGTTTGCCATTTATTTTATTTTATTTTCATTTACTCGGCTCTCCTACTGGGCCCCATTGACTCTTAGGCCCAAGACTTGGTTTTCACTACGAAATACCTATAACCTACAAAAATAAGTTCGTCGCACGACCGTGGACGAGCTTAGTCAAACCGCAAGTATCCCATTGTTTAAGTTTGGTTCACTTTCAAGCTCGATTTAGACTTGATTTTTTTTTTTAAAAGTGATATTATCTACGTTAAAAAGAATGGATAGTCTTAGCCTTTCAATGGGCTAACAATAATGTGGTTCAAGCTTACATTTGACGAGAATCGAACTTAAAACCTCTCACTTACAAATGAAAATGAATATCACTAAACTGTAGTACTAAGTTGACTTGACTTGGTTCTTGACTTGCTTTTTAAATGAGTCGAGCTCAAGTGAGCTTAAAAGCTTGAACGTCGATGCCGAGCTCAAGCTGTATTGAGTTATTAAATGCAACAAACTTAGCTAGCAACCAAATAACACAGAAAACCTTTTTTTTTTCGCTCTAGTAACTTCTCTCCATAAGCTTCGTCAAGAACGCAGGAAACTTATCTGGTTCCAGGGTTTTTCCCCTCAAACCGTGAACTCGGCTAATAAACCGAGCCTCTCTCTCATATTTGGTCGAAAGTCTTGTCCTTCCTAGCTTTTGAACTAGGCTGGACCTTCGTTTCCATGTTCAAGATATTTGTCTGCCCAAGATTTCTAAAAATTTCTAAACACGGCCATCCTTCATGAACATATAATTAGGGCTGGAAATGAAATATTTGCATGGGGTTTTTGAACTTTAATCCTTCAAGAAGATTAAAATTTAAAAAAAACCTGGTGTTAGATTGAATATTGATTTTTAGTCCCTAATGTGTCCTTAATTCAAAATAATTAATGTGCATTTTATTTAATATCTCCTATTAAATATTTAAATTTATTAATACACAAATTTTAATTTATTTTTTTACCAAAAAAGAGTTTTTAAATTTATTAATTTTATTTAACATTCTTCAAACTTGAAAGACTCAATTAATGTACCTAAATGTTAGTACCGAAATATATTATATTTAACTAATATATTTAAATGTTAGTACCGAAATGTATGTATCTAAATATATGCACTGAAATGTATTAATATTAAATTAATGTACCTAAATGTGTGTACTGAAATGTATGCACCGAAATGTGTGTACCTAAATATATGCACCAAAATGTGTGTACCTAAATATATGCACTGAAATGTATGTATCTAAATATATGCACTGAAATGTATTAATATTAAATTAATGTACCTAAATGTGTGTACCGAAATGTATGCACCGAAATGTTAGTACCGAAATATATGTACCTAAATGTATGCACCGAAATGTGTGTACCAAAATGTGTGCACCGAAATGTATGCACCGAAATGTTAGTACCAAAATGTGTGTACCTAAATGTATGCACCGAAATGTATTATAATGAATTTTATATACCTAAATGAAGAAGTTACAGTACATCGAAATATATTGTATAAAAAAATTAGTTTATCTAAATGTTCACAACAAAAATATATTAGACCATCTCCAACCCTGGGCTAAAGCCAAATTACCACCCAAAATTTCCCCCCAAACTCACTCCAACCCAAGGGGAAAATTCGGGCTAAATGCTAAATGCTAAACCAAGGCCAAATTCCCCCCAGAATTTAGCTCAGAAATCGGTGTGGGCTCCACCAAACTGAAAGAAAATATTTATCAAAATTTAAATTTTTTTTATTAAAATGTTCATAAAATTAATTTACGATAGTCTACATATTTTTTTTTTTAAATTTAATTTAAGAAAAAAAATAGCCTAAGTTTATTCTTTAATAATTCCGGGCTAAAATTTTAGGCTAAAAAGGGTTGGAGCAAAAAAAACTGTTTCTGGGCTAAAAGCTAAATTTTTCGGGCTAAAAAATTTGGCTTTTAGCCTAAGGGTTGGAGATGGTCTTACAATGAATGAAATGAAAATAAAAATTATAATGAAATAAAATTAATACATTAAAAATTAGAAGGAAAAAGATAAATAATTAAAAAATCAAAATATAATTAATAAATGAGGTTATTAATGTATCAAGGGACTCAAATTAGATTTTGATCTTACTCATGGTTTTAATCAAAAAGTAATCTTTGTCAAGGATTAAAATGAAGTTTTCTATATTTGCATTTTGAAAGAAAAAAAAATATGGGTGTTAGGCAGACACACACAAAATTAGACAGACTCAGCTCATGCAAAACGAGGCAAACTATGGTACACAAAATCAGGCGGGCTTCGCATAGAAAAAACGGGGTGGATTTCTGGCATGCAAAAAGGCAAACTCCGCGCACAAAAAACGAGGTGGGATGCGTTGCACAAATTGAGGTTAACCCTGCGCACGAAAAATAAGGCTGGCTCTGTGCACACAAAAAGTGGCAGGCTTCTAGCACACAAAAACTACAGACACCTCACATGCAGAATGAGGCGAACACAGGCACACAAGATGAGGCAAGCTCGACGCATGCAGCGAGGCGAACTCCCAAGTGCTTAAAAAACGAGTCAAGCTCCATGCACACAAAAATATATTTTGAAGAATATGAATATGATAGTTTGTTATAGTGGTAAGAAAGGGTAAATTACAAAAAACTACCTCAACTATTGGGGTCACGACACTTTCATACCTCATCTTTAAAACGTGACAATGTCATACCTCATCTTTCGAATTTGGTCCAATGTTATACCTTCCGTTAACCTGGCCGTTAATTTGTTAGTTAAATGCTGACGTGGCTTGATCCAGACCCCACTTTTTATTAAAAAATTAATAAAATATTAAAAAACTTAAAAATATCATTTAATATATTTTTTTAATATTAAAATAATAAAGAAAAGTAAAAATAAAAAATAAAAAATAAAAAACGCTGTTCGTCCCTTTTCCACCCCCCTTTCCAGGTTTCTCCCTTTCTCCCCCCATCTCCATCCCTTCCCATTTTCCCCTGCAACCCAGAAGGCAAAAAAAAAAAAAAAAAAAAAAACCCTGTTCGTCCCTTCCCCACTCCCCTCCCCGTCTCTCCCTCTTCTCCCCCCATCTTCATCCCTTCTCTTTTTCCCCTGCAACCCAGAAGGCAAAAAAAAAAAAAAAAAAAAACTGTTCGTCACTTCCGCCCTCCCCTTCCCTGTCTCTCCCACTTCTCCCCCCATCTCCATCCGTTCCCCTTTTCCCCTGCAACCCAGAAGGCAAAAAAAAAACCTGTTCGTCCCTTCCCCACTCCCCTCCCCGTCTCTCCCTCTTCTCCCCCCATCTTCATCCCTTCCATTTTCCCCTGCAACCCAGAAGGCAAAAAAAAAAAAAAAAAAAAAAAAAACTGTTCTTCACTCCCCCCCTCCCCTCCCTGTCTCTCCCTCTTCTCCCCCCATCTTCATCCCTTCCTCTTTTCCCCTGCAACCCAGAAGGAAAAATAAATAAATAAATAAATAAATAAAAAAGAAATGCCAAAACCTCTTCGTCCCTTCCCCCCTCCCCTCCTTATCTCTCCCTCTTCTCCCCCCATCTTCGTCCCTTCCGCTTTTCTCGAAAAAATAAAGAAAAAAAAGGCCCAAACTTCCCCTTCCCCTTCCCCCTCATCCTCTCCTCTCTTCTACCCGGTTTGCCTTCGCCGGGGTAGACGGGATCTGAGTTTTTTCTGGTATTTTTTTTTCTGGGTTACAGGTGGGGGAGAATAGGGGGTTTTTGGGGGGGGGGGGTTGTGGGGAGGGGAGGGGGAAGACAAACTAAGGGTGGGCGCGGTGGGGAAGACAAATTGTTTTTTTTTTCTCTTTTTTCTGGGTTGCAGGTAGGGGGAAGAAGGGAAGAAGATGAAGATGGGTGAGGAGAGAGAGTGGGGTGGGGGGGGGGGGTGGGGGAAGGGACGAAAGGTTTTGATTTTTTGTTTTTTGTTTTTGGTTTTTTTTTTTACTTTTTTTTGTTATTTTAATATTTAAAATATATTAAATGATTTTTTTATTTTTTTAATATTTTTTTTTAATTTTTTAATAGAAAGTGGGGGTCTGAATCCAGCCACGTCAGCATTTAATTGACAAATTAACGGCCAGGTTAATGGAAGGTATAACATTAGACCAAATTCGAAAGATGAGGTATGACATTGTCACGTTTTAAAGATGAGGTATGAAAGTGTCGTGACACCAATAGTTGAGGTAGTTTTTTGTCATTTACCCTAAAAGAAAATTGTACAAAAATGATTCAAATTTATGCATTTTTATTAATTTTTCTTTTATTTCTCTTTTTCTTGGTTAATAATCTTTTATTTCTCTTGCCATCTAATTGACTTGAAATAAAACGTTCAATTATCGCTCAATAATCGTTTTCAGAAAAACATTTGTGAACAGTATTAAATATGTTACATAGACCGTTGTTGGAACGAATCTATCAAGACAAGATAGGCATAACTTGATAATAGTTGCTACTAGGGTTGGGTATTTAAAAAAAAAACCCAACTGAACCACACCGATGGATTTTCGGTGGTTAAACTGAACCGCACTTATCTTTATCGGTTTGTCAAGCAGTTTTTAAAATTCTTCGAATGCAGTTAATCGAATCGATCCGCATATACGTATTTTATTCTTATAACCATAATTAAGTAATATAAATAATTAATTATTTATGAGTTACTCTGTACCCACTACATAAAAATAAAACCTGATTAGTTTAAGAGTCCATTTTCCTTTCATTCAAAAAGCAAATAGCAAAAAAAAAAGTAACCTTTGTGTGCCTAAAAAGCAGAGAGGAATGAAATTATGAAAGGAAAACAGGGTCACAATTTGGAGAAGGTAGTAGCTGCTCTTTGGTGCTTTCCTTGAGCTGCATCACTTTTGTTTTTCTTTGAGCAATCACTCATATTGGTGCTACATTCTGTAGCTTTTGGAAAAACAATTTGTTATGTATTTTCTTCTTCACATAGACCGAAAACCGATCCAAACCAACCCACCACTATCGGTTAATCAACCTTATCTATTTTTATCCCAGCTTGGTCAGTTTTGGTTTGCAATTTTGGTCCAACCGACTAGGTCGGTTTGGTTTCCTAGATTTATACTGGTATGTTTGGGTATAATCAAATATCCGACTAACAAGTGCATAATTTGACAGCAAAGTTTCTCGGATTGAGATGGCTTGCTTGCTTACCAAGTGGTGTTGCTTTGTTGTATGCAAAAGCTTTAAAGGATTTCATACCCTTTTCGGGACAATGAAGTGGCACGGATAGCTGATGAAGCTTTTGTCGAAAGCAATGGTCGACCAGTGTTAAAATGCATAAAGATAGCTGATCCCCGTATGTTCGTGAAGCAACTCAATTCCCAACGTCTAACTCCATTGCTTTCCTGCCTCTGTGCTTCGCATCTCTACTCAAAAGTGGTTTTCACTCTCTTTGAAAGGCAGCATAAGCATATTTGAGTAGCATAACTCACGTCGACATGTTTAAACTATGTTTTTACCATCTATATTTGATTAACAACCGTGTATAGAACCGCCAGAAGAGAGCCTAAACCCCTCAAACCTGCTAAAATTTACCTTAATTATCCCCAGAGCCAAAATGACCTTGTTTTGAGCCTAGGGTTTAGGGTTTACCTGTTTAGTCTCTAAAACGTCGAATATCCTAATCAAGATCATGTAGAACAAGCCGTTGTACTTGATCAGAGAGCTATTCATCACCAGAGAGTCCTCCCCCTTTCTCTAACTCCATTTCCATTAAAGTTAAACAATGAATATGCTTTTTCTATTTTTCAACATCAGGTTCTGTGTATCGACCTGTTTAAGTTCAAATTTTGTTGCTCAACGATCTTTGGTCCATTGCACGTCTTTGCAACCAAGTGTTCCAAATAAATTCAGTTGCAAATGGAGTTGAAAATTTAGTGCTCCATCAGTTTCTGAAAGAGTTGTAGTTTAATCACTTTGCAAATAATGGCAACAACACTGTATGCAAGTGGCTCAAGTATGGATAGTCTTACTTGTTTGTTTTTGTCTAGATTTGCTTATCCTGGTTGATGTTCCACGTTTGAACAATTTGTCATTCCTCATTCTACTATGTTGAATTCTTTTTCAGATGTTATGTTGAATTCTTTTTCAGATGTTCAGTTTTCGCCAATCGAATGTCAACTCCTACATTCGGTCCCCACCGTGGGTTGTCAGGGGTATTCAGATCAGATCGTTGAACAAAGTTGAAATATGCAAGGGAAAATAGAATAATGTTTAGCCCTAAACCACCCAAACCAAGGGCTAGTTTGGTATTGCTGTGCTTTGAAAAAAAAAATACTGTGAGAATAAGCGGCTGTGCTGTGAAAATAAGCGGCTGTGAAATAAAGCCAGTAGAGTGTTTGGTAAACTTTTTTGTAAAAGTGTTTTTGAAAAACAAAGCAGTATGATAGTGTTTGGTAAACTTTTGTGTAAAACAGCTGTGACTGTGTGAAATGACCAAAAAGAGTATAATACTAAATGTGCTATTAATTTAATTTTCTTAACAAATAAAGGTGAATTACTAAATATACTTTATTTGTAAAAGAAAATATTTATAAACTTTATCTTAAATATTAATTAGTATGACAAACTACTGCAATTGAAATATTTTAGACTGAATAGCTAGGATTCATTAGTACAATATTGTTAATGTACTTGAAAGTAATCTAATTAGATGCATTCATGAAACTTGTCGCTATTCTATTTCTTAATGCTTCTATCTCATGTGATCCTTCAACTTGATAATTTTGGTATTCTTCATCATCATCATCACTACTATCGCTCTCTTCACAATAGTCCATGGGGTCATCAAAATGACGATCATGTTCAGAATACCTCCGTATGTAGTTATGAAGAGTCATTGTAGCAATGACAATCTTCACTTGCTTATTGAACGGGTAATTAGGCACATCCCTTAAAATTGCCCATTTTTTCTTCCATACCCCAAAAGTTCGTTCAATGATGCTCCTAAGAGAAGAATACATGTGGTTGAATACCTCTTTATGACCTGTTGGTTCGCCACCCCTACGAAAATCCGGGAGATGATATCTTTCACCTTTATATGGTCCCAAATAACCTCTCATTTGTGGGTACCCCGCATCTACCAAGTAATATTTTCCTGAAAATTGAAAATTTTATTTTGTATTTTAATAATTATACAAAGCATGTAAAATGTTATAATAAGTATGAAGATTACCATTTGGAGGCTTAGAAAAGTTTAAATTTGGATTCCGTAGCACATATAGAAAAACCCTTGTATCATGTGCAGTGCCTTCCCATCCGGCACAAGCAAATGTGAATTGCATGTCAAAATCACATGCAGCCATAAAATTTTGAGTCGGCATTCCTTTCCTACCAATGTATGGAACTTGATCCGGAGGTGATATTGAAGCCTCAACATGTACTCCATCTATAGCACCAATACAATCCTAAAAATAATAACATAGAAGAAAACCGTCAACCTACTCTTATAGTTTGCAAACACTTAGACCCAGCAAATAAGTTAGAGAACGAGTCAAACTTTACCTTAAAATAATGCATGTATCTTGTATCTCTCCTTATTTCTTGGGGAATGCCACGAAACTCCGAATCCATCGGTTTGATAATATCTATTGCCATCTTACATACGATATCCAACATACCACAAAAATATCTACTAACAGTCTCACCAGAATGTTGAAATCTCTCTTGCGCTAATCTATTTTTCACACCATGTCCCAACATATGCAAGAACATTCCTAATATTTCAGTTGCATTCATTCTCCTTGAACCTTTCAGTCCTTAATTAGCTTGCAAGTCATTGGATAATCTATAAAAGACATCTTTGTTCATCCTAAACATTCTATAGCATTGCACATCATTTCCTTGTAGTACTTCCATCATCCAAATATTACCTGTTTGGAAAGAATTCATACATGGAGTTTTGTGGACATATTTTAAATAATATGTTTCAACAGCTCTCGCTACAACGCATATAATTAGACCATCCTCCAACTCCTCAACATCATCATCAGAGGTGTTCATTTGAATATACCCCTGTAACCTAACACATAGTTCAACATTCCACTAGTCAATCCAACAATCACTACGAAGTCGTAAATTTAACATTCAAGAACAAGTCATAATCCAACGTTGAACAAGAAGTCATAACCCAACATTCAATAAACACAAAATACAAGCAACATTCAACACAGTCTTAATGCAAAGTACAAACCACACAAAGTCCTAATTCATAGTTATAGCTTCTTATTGTTCTTTGTTAAACATATATTTTAACCAAGCCAACTGGACTTCAAGATCTTGCATTGTGGTAAACACCTCACGCTTTTCTGCAGAACAAAATAAACATGTAGCAAACATCCATAACTCGCTAGGTGGCTCACAACCAGGCAATTTTGTAACATCCGCTAACACTTCCGGAATACTACTACCTATATGCAGCGACCTCATCAATGAGTTTGCAGAACTCCTAGTTTCATAAGCTTCAACAAGACGGTTAATTTGACCACAAAGTTTTTCAGCACCTCCAATTTTTTTCCCTTTCTTATCAACATTCTTCTTTCGCAATTCTCCTTGGTTAGCCGCTCTTTTTTCCCCCTTCCTACTAGCTTGCCTTAGATCCTGCATAGTCTCAATTTCTTCCTCATCATCTGAATCAATTTGTCCTACAAATTCCTCTCTTGGCTCTGGTGGTAGTACTCCAGATGAAGGTGCCCAGGCATGTTCACCAATAGCAACTATACTCGAAAACATCCTATCTAACTTGTCCTCCATCTCAGGACTAATGCTTTTTTTTCGAAATTTTCCATATTCTTTGTTTATCTACAAGTAAGAAAGAATATGGTTAATACATATTACATGATATCATAATACATATTAAAAGATAAATACACACCTGAATTTTATTATTCCACCACTCCTCAGAGGCATCAACGGTACCCTTGCACGGATTCCACCCTAAGTCAGTTTCTTTACCAACTAGCTTTTTCCACAACTTCCAATCATATTTAAGTGCATCCCACTTATTTTTCAGTTGCTTTCTTTCATAATCATGCCCTGTCTCTGCCTTGAAGTTAGCTCTAATATTTGCATATCCATCTTTGTCAAAGTGAGTGCCCGGACGATTTCCGACCTCAACCTCCTTGATGCAAATATCACAAAATATAGATATATTGTGGGCATTCCATGTAGCAATAGGATTTGACGAAGATGCCCCCTTCTCTGCCATCGATACCAACTACTGATTTGTAATATAACTACAGCGGATATAATAAAAAGGACCACATTATAGAAAGAAAAAAAATTATGTTAATTAACATATAAGTTTGAAAAGTGGTTCGATTATTCTTTGGAATTTCAGAATGGATTGCATGTTAGATATACTATAAATTCACAAGACCACGTTACATATACTATAAGTTCACAAGACCACGTTTCTAGCCCTCAAATGGATTGCATGTTAGATATACTATAAATTCTATTCTTTTGGCTGGAGGTCAAAGTTCATGTTGTTAAGGCCGGAGGCTAAAACGAGAGCCTAGTCGATATTCTATAAATTCAATCCTTTTGGTGGGTGACCAAGGGGAAGCGACATCTCAGAACATCATGTCTTCTAGTGAGATTAACTCTAGTAAGCAGAATATCATTGCAAATTGGAGACGTTTACTTTTGGGGGGGATATCTCCAAGGGCAACCCAAGTCTTTTTCCATGCAGGCACACATGGATCAAGATTGAAAAATGAACCTGTTGTCAACATATCTCCATATGTATTTTTTTTAAACAAACGATGTTATCTATGTTAAAAGGAAAGGATGAGCTTAGCCTCAAAATGGGTTTAGCATGAATGTGATTCAAATTCGCCTAGCGAGAATTGAATTTAATACATCTCACTTACAAGTAAAATGAAATATCATTAGACCGTGGTACTAAGTGGCGAAAAAATGTATACTAAATCAAAAGGAATACATCTACTTTTTGTTGGGTAGTCATATAAATATGTACATAGAAAATATTAGCAATTGAACATATGATACAAGTTGAAATGAGCTTTTTACTTATGATAATGAGGCAGTTGAAAAGAAGCTGTTAATCTTTTGAGTGTACATTGTACAGAAACCATTTGCAATATTATTAAACATATGATACAAGAGACTACATTTTACAAGCTGACCTCCAAGGTAAAAAAATGGGGTAAACTATAAACCAAGTAAAGAAACAAAACCATCAAAAGAACATGCTAGTCTCCAATGAGAAACCTCTACCTTTTTCCCTTGGTTGTTGTAAGCGCTCAACCGAAATCTCCGATCTAGGGCAAAGTAAACAGTTCAAACATTCACAAAAGGTACAAATACCATTTAAATGCAATCTAATACGTAAACACATAAACCAAATACCATTTAAATGCAATCATAAAACAAATTTATCAAAAACATGAAAATCGAATTTTGTACCAAGACAAAAATAACCCACCTATACCAAAACAAAACACTTGAGGAAAGACTTCCCTTAATATAAATATTTTGCTAACCACAATGATATGTATACCAGAAACTATATCTGCAGCATTTAGTTCCTGCCATTCACTATCCATTCAAACCAATTCAGCTACCTAAATGATTCTTTTCCTAAGTATACACACACATACATGTAAATATCTGGGGATTCTTAATGGGGATCCCATTTCAACTACAAAGTGCAGAACTTGAATAGCAGCATTTGGACAGAGTTTAATGAAATCTACGAACGCATAGCTTAGTGAAAATAAAACCTGTTCCTGAGTGATATATCACAAACCCTTCCTGAAAATAAAACAGACGGTTTGGAACACCCTACGGCTACCAAGACATTCTAAAAAATCCTTTGAATAGACATACAAACAATCTGAACGAATGTTCAAAACAATGCTTTATACGTACATGCTCCAATATAAATAACTCTTTATGAGCATGTTTCACAGTTTGAGGATGTTTTCAAATCCCATTGATTTCTATGCCTGCTCGGTGTAAAAAGCCGCCATGCCCTATAACCCTGAAATCTACAACCCTCTCACAACATCAAAGTGTACATGCAGCACCAATTCTTCTGTAAACATTGAACTCCTAATATTCATTTCTTAACCAATTGCACACCAAAATCCCAAAGAAAATCACAATCCTGCACGAAATTAAAATAATCCAAACAGCATCAAAACTTGTGAATGATTCAACTCAAACCCTAATTTTGAGAACGAAGATAAAATCAACAAGAACTCTATACCATTTACAGACAATTCCAAAACCCTAATCTCACTACATTTGATATCTGAACCTAAAAATAGCAGCCCAAAAAAAAAAGCAGAGATGAAATCCAAACCAAATACCATTTAAATGCAATCATAAAACAGATTTATCAAAAACATGAAAACCGAATTTTGTACCAAGACAAAAATAACTCACATGTTCGAGTACAGCCTCAGCGATGTCCTCAGAAACTCACTTCCTTCCAGAGAGATAAGATACAAACACTGACAAAGAGATGACAAATCAGAAGCATAGTTCTAAGATCAGAACCAGAGCAAAGCTTTATAAAAAATTATCCTTTACCTAAGCCCAAATCAGAAGCAGACCTTCTCAATTTTTCTTGTTTTCTCCACAAACCCTAATTTTTTCCCCAATTAATTTTTTCCCAATTAATTTTTTCCACAAACCATATCACCTTCCCTAATTAATTTTTCCCCACCCTCCATCCCCAATTGTTTTTCCCAACACCCATACCCTCATCCCTTTGCTCTTCCCACCCCTTTTTCCCTCTCCCATCCCCAAAGTTAAAAATCCAAACAAATAAATAAATAAAATTTACAAGAGAAGCTTACCAAACGAACCTGGAGAACGAGAGAGATCTGGTTTCCTGGTTCGAGTATGCGAGAGGAGGAAAAGAGGGCGGAGTGCTGAAGGCGTGAGAGGAGGAAGGAGTGCCTACCCCGTTCTAAATTTTACTGGTTTTTGTATCATTTGCATTACTGACGGTGAGAAAGGCAAAGAGATAAGGTAAGAGGGCAATTTTGGATTATAGAAAAATTCATTAAACCTACACTGTTCACCCGTGTTTTTTATTTGGGAAGCTGTAGCTGTTTTTGGGAAACTGCAAATAGCAGCTTCATGTAAATGGGCTTCTTTTCACCCTTAACTTTAAAAAACAGTTGTTTTGGAAAATTTACCAAACACCTAAAATCCTTCTAGCTTTTTTTTCACCCTAGCTTTTTTTTAAGCACCTCACTCCCAAACTGGGTCCAAGTCACTCACTCACACTCGATCGTTGAACATTTGTTTGGTTTGCTTTAGTTTCCTAATGCATTTTTGTCAAATTCAAAAGAAATCAAACTGTAGGATTGGCTACAATACTTATATGTATAAAATATAATTATCATTTCAATGGTCAAATGGTGATTGTATTAAGGAAAATTTTATTTAAACCCTTGTAACATTTTTCTACACCTAACTTACTTTTTGCACCTTTTTTTTTTAATGAAAAATGACTATATTAAAGAGAGAAGCTCCTAAGGCAACTACTTTGGGTACAATAAAAAAGGAACGCCTGATGGGCTTCCACAAGAAGAGATTTATCCTAGACATGGAAACCAACAACCGAAAAACTCACTCTAGTAATAGCATCCGCCAGAAAATTCACTTCCCTAAAGACATGTTTCCAAAAAATCTCCAAGAATGACTTAGCCACCCAATGAATGTCTCCAAGAATGGTCCTCAGTCTCCAAGAAGGGTTATAATTACCTCTAACAGCCTCAATCACCAATTTTGAATCACCCTCCACCATGATACGGGACAATCTTTTGGCCTTAGCCAACCAAAGACCATCACAAAAAGCAAGGCACTCTGTAACAGAAATCGTGTTTTGGCCAGTAAATCTAGTCCCTGCAGCAATAGGTTCACCTGTCTTATTTCTAATCACAAAACTGGAAGCTGCGCCTTGGTTCACAACAGAACCATCGAAGTTGAGTTTAACAAAACCGACATCAGGAGGACGCCACCGGATAGATAACGCTGAGATGGGTTGCTACCACTTTGACTCACGTGACTTATACTATTAGCTTCAATAAATTCCTTTCCAAGATTAATAGCAGACTTAACAATCCAGGAATGGTTTGGAACTTTATTTTGAAACACCACCTGATTTCTTTCCTTCCAGATTTGCCAGCAAATGAGCAGAACTTTACTAAGGTCACACAAACTTGCATCAACCTTAAACCGTAAGATTATTAAGCCATTCATTAAAATGAAGAGTTTGGTTTAATCTTATGGAATTGGGTATGGCTTGACAATTTCAAATTAGTCTTCCAAAGTTACAAATCAAGAATAAATGAGCTATATTCTCTTCCTCAGCATTGCACATAGGTCAGATGGATGGAATATTGTTGACAAACCTAGATAATCTGTCTCTTGTATGCAATCTGTCTCTTTTTGCACCCATTTAGTTTTTAACCAAAATATCATATCTCTTTAAACCCAAATTCACTACCTTAAATACTCTCCCAAACCCAATTCAATAGGTAAATTTATCTTTACACCCATTTAAAAAATTAAAAACTCAAAATCGAAGCATTTTATTTTCCTCTAGTCCCACAGCTTAATTTTCTTCTCTTTCACAGTCATGTTCATAAATATCTCTACCAACTTTATATTTTTTTGCGTGATCATCTTTATCTGATTTCTCTCCTATATGTTCTTATAGTTATTCACACCTGCAGAAATCACTTTCAGCTTATCATACTTTGGCTAAGATGCCTTGATTGATATTTCACCTTCTAATGTGCTAGAATATGAGCCTCTTTTAGACCTGTTATGTCATGTTTGGATGTAAATTAATTGAAAGGAATAATTATTTGTCCTGACACGATTGATGCTCATATTTTTGTTGGCTTTGGTATGGTTGTTAGCATACTTCACGTAATGACTAATTTTTTATTGTGTAAAAGTTAAATATTTTATGCTTTAAATACATGTTCGTAGTGTTAACTAAGACTTTTCCTTCATCAGCTTTGGTATATGATTTTAAAGACCTTGGCGGAGGAAGTTGCTATTGGAAGTTTGCAAAATAAAATGGAATCGACATCGTTACAATAAATCCAAAATTGGTGATTGATCCTCTCTCACAGCAAACTCTGAGCACAAGCATGGAGCCTATTCTAAAACTCGTAAATGGTACTCCTAAGCAATTATTTATAAAATTTCATTACTCATTATGATTTTGTCAGGTAATCATTCCTACTAGATAACCTATTTTGAGGGGTTTGGATGGTGGATGATTGTGACATCCCACATCGCCCAGGGGAGTGATCCTTAAATGTATATTTCCATCCCTACCTAGCACGAGGCCTTTTGGGAGCTCACTGGCTTCGGATTCCGTTGAAACTTCGAAGTTAAGCGAGAAGGGGGCTAGAGCACTCCCATGGTGGGTGACCCACTGGGAAGTTGCTCGTGAGTTCCCAGAAACAAAACCGTGAGGGCGTGGTCGGAGCCCAAAGCGGACAATATCGTGCTACGGTGGTGGAGCGGGCCCGGGAGGTGGCTGCGCCGAGGCCGGGATATGACAATTGGTATCAGAGCCTAACCCTGACCGCATGTGTGCCGACGAGGACGTCGGGCTCCTAAGGGGGGTGGATTGTGACATCCCACATCGCCCAGGGGAGTGATCCTTAAATGTATATTTCCATCCCTACCTAGCACGAGGCTTTTTGGGAGTTCACTGGCTTCGGGTTCCGTAGGAACTCTGAAGTTAAGCGAGAAGGGGGCTAGAGCACTCCCATGATGGGTGACCCACTGGGAAGTTGCTCGTGAGTTCCCAGAAACAAAACCGTGAGGGCGTGGTCGGGGCCCAAAGCAGACAATATTGTGCTACGGTGGTGGAGCGGGCCCGGGAGGTGGCTGCGCCCGGGCTGGGATGTGACAATGATTGTTAAGTTTTAGATGGAGAGCCCAAAGCTCTTCAACCAAAACGAAGATGGAAAATCCAGACTACATAGAGGTTACAGATTTTTAACATCATCGGTGCAACAGTGAGCAACAACTAGAGCGCAGTGGGTTGATTAATTTAACAAAAAAAAAATCCATGAACCGAGCAGCAACTATGGCACTTATTTAGCGTGTTTGTGCATCGTAGAAGACCGGGATTGATGAAAAAAATTGAAACCCAAATACTCATATTCTAAAATCTATAAAATTGAAATCAAATAAACAAATAATTCATAAATCGAGTCATGAAGGATTCAAAAGTTCAAAATCACCATCCATCAATAATAAAAAACTTGTTTTTCTCTATAAGAGCTATTAGGTTTTAGCCGGAATAAAAGTAGGATAAATACGGAGTGATGATAGAGTTTAATTATAGTGTGTGGGTTTATTGATAAATTTGAGTTTTATTATTCATTTTATTTTGTACTTAATAGTAATTATGCAATAAGATAAAAAAGACAATTAACATTTAAAATTTAAGTTATGTATAAAAAGAGGTTATATGAGTTTAAATAAAATACCTATATTCACATGAATTATATTTAAACGTCAAATGATGATTATATTAAATAGATATATTCACAATAATTATATCTATCTGTCAGATGATAATTGTATGAAATACATGTAAGTATTGTTGGCAATCCCCAAATTTTAATACTATAGTTGATTTAGTCGTAGTTTTTAGTAGACTAAACAATATCTTACATGACATGTTAGCATTAGGGTTGGTTTTGGTACATTACCGTACCAAAACCTCCGTACCGATTACCATACCAAATATTTGCTACGACAAAATCTATTACCATTACCGTACCAAACTTTCGGTATACCGAATATCGGTATACCAAATAGTTTGGTTGGTATGGTATGCCAATGGTAATTACCACGTTGTTTTATGCCACTTAGTTTGCCCAAAATCTAATATTTTTCTAACCTAAATCAAAATCTAGAAAATATACGCAGTTTGACATATATACACAATTTAACCTAATTCAACATTTTTTACTATTGTATGTCAAAGTGGTAGAAACTTAATAAATCATAAGATAAAAATTTCTTTAGCATGCTGAGACTCAAATGAACCAGAAATATAAGAAAGCAAACCACAAAAAAGTAAATATTCATAGATGTGCTCGACGACTAGCTTGCTGATTTGAACCCACAATCCAAGGTGGTAATACCCAATGCATATGTTGTGCTCTCACTTAGAAGTGCTATTGTTGGGGACACATTTCAGTTTGAAAGGCTTGGTATGTTTCTGTCTTCTTCTACTTGAAAAAGGTTCTTAAGAATACAAAACCATCTTCATTCCAAAACAATCTTCATTCCAAAACAATAAAAGGGATGCAGTTTCACATGAAGCTTAAAAAATAAAGGGGAATTTGGATTCCCTACTTGCAGTTGCAGATACAAACATGCTGAAATTAACATTTGTGTCGAGCAAGGACTAGAGTGAGAGACTGAGAATGTTGGGTTTATATGGAGATTTTAGGATAAATGAGTCAAACAACATAATATAATATTACATAATACATAATACATAATTCTATATATATATATATATATATGAATAAATATATAATATAATATTAATAATATTGGTAACCGGTAGGTATGGTATACCACGGGTACTAGTTTTGAGTACCAGTAGTATACCGAAATAGTATGGTATGGTACAAATACCGTACCATTACCAGTGGTACAAATTTTTTGACACAACTTTGGTATGATACGATTGGTAATACGATAGGTATGGTAATGTGGTAAAAAATTACACCCCTAGTTAGCATGGCATGGGTCAGTACCCATGGGTACTTGTTTCATCCTATTAAATGCATGCATCTATTAGTATTTTTATATATCCCCTATCAAGCTCATTCCGACCACTCCATCATTAACCCTCGAATTTCAGAAAGACGAATAGCTTTTATAGTGCATGATTAGAAATTATAGTTGGATATAACGTCTTGTTGATTGTTGTTTGGCGTTACTCGTTTCTCTTTAGATTTCAAGCTCCATTTGCCAAAAAAAAAAAAATAGATAATTTCTAATATGGGTCACAGTTTAGGTTATGTCACCCGTTATCTAAAGAGTCAAGTTTGAGTTTGAATTTCGTTACTCATTAACTTGATGTGTTGACGACAAATACAACTTGTTTATCATGTCTAATTCTAGAGTGAAACCAATTTAATTGGAACAGTGCCTACGATAGAAAACCCAATGGTAAAAGTCAACTAACATTTTACTTTGTTTTTTTTTTTTTTGAAACAAGGAAATGCATTCCCAGGCTGAGAAGCCGAAAAATACAACTTGTTTATCAGTATCCATTTTAGGAGGTAAATTGTCTGCCCTCCTGATATGGTGCCCTTTTCATGCATTTTTATTTGTGCAGTCACGGTTAAGCCACGTCAGCATTTTATATCCCTATTGTTTTTTGTCCTATTATTTTTATAAAAAAAATTAATATAAAATATTAACGTGACTTAACCATAACCGCACAAATTAAAAGGGTATAGGGAGGGCACCAAAATAGGAGGACAGACATTCTGCCACCCCCATTTTACACGCCAATTTTTATGAGAAAAACTAATGAAAATGACTTGAAAACTTTGAGTTTTAATGATAAGGACAAAATAAAGGTAAAATAAATAGTACCAGAATTGATTTTTTAATGTAAAAATATGATTTTTCAGTGTAAAAATATGATTTTTCGTTAAAATAAACAGTACCGGAAGCTTTTCATTTGTTGTGGCCTATATTTTCTAGAGAGGTGCGGCAAAGAGAAGAAGAGAGATTAGAGAATAGTCTTGAGGAATTGTGTTGTTATTCCCCAGTCCTTGTGCCTTTATTTATAGTAATTAGGAGGAGAGAAACTTGATCTCCAAGTAATACAAAGTCTATTAGGAAAGATCTTCTAAATCCCAAAGGATTCCTACTTTATCTCTACTTAGGATTTACACAATCACATATTGATAAGAACATATGTCACAACACTCCCCCTTGAGTGTGCAAATACTCAAGTAGATGGCGCATCAGATCTTCAGGCAAATGTGCAGTTAGTCTCGTCTAGTTGGCACAAGTAGCGAATGCGAGTCTCAAAACGAATGGAAGAATGCATGAGTGGTAAAACTCACAAAACCTCGCTATGGCAAAACCCAAGGTGGGAGAAAAACCCATAGGCTAAGGAGAAAAGTGAGAAGTTGCATTAAGTCAAAACTATACGTCTTCTGGACGCAAGTAGAAGAGCTCACAAGGGTATGATCAGCCCAGGATGGGTGCCTCGTTAAAACCTAGTTAGGTAGCAAAAACCCAGTGGGAAAAATGCTCCTACTCGTAAGGAAAAAGAGTACATTAAGATCAAGTGAGTATACTTCTGGATACTCCCCCTGAGTTTGACAAAACTTCCAAATGAAACTACAAGCATTACAAATGAGAAAGTTACGCATACCAATTCATCAGACAAGCTTCTAGAAGGGTAGACTTCGGCAGTGACTCTATGTAGATGTCGGCAAGGTTGTCTGGGATTGGACTGCTTGACTTCAATCTTCTGATGCTCATGCTGATGTAGACACAATATGCATGGTGTTGACTTGTTGGATGTATCATGATCTAGTTGATACATACAGCGTTATTTTCATGGATCGTTGTTGGGACTCAACGATGGATGAAAATCGCAGGGATTTTGAATATGCTCAACAAGAGTTTTCGACTACATCTTTCACGTGATGAGACATAGTGAGTCTTGGAACGATTAAAAGGTTTCGCAACAAAAAGGTCTATCTGGTTAACCTCCAAGATATTGCGGTGTTTCTTAATGGTAAAGACATAACCATGTGGGAATGTACCTTGTGCGGTCAGATAAACGGTCTGATTCAGCGAATCCCACAAGGTAGGTATCATTCCGAAGATCAAGGGGGTGTGATATATTCTGAGATGTATAGGGATAGATAAGCCCAAATCCGTAGCAATGGAAAAACGTCTTTAACACCAAGTTTGGTGGTAGCGTGTTAGGCGCAGTGCTGCTTTATGCCAAAAGATTATCAGCACATAAGATGTCTGACCTAGTGCATTTGAGCAAAGTACAACAAACGCCAATGGTACTTAGATATGGCTGCCTCACGTTCCAATATGGAATATTATGCTCCATACCCTCCGTAAAGGTCTCATTTGCATTTAACATACAGACGATCAGAGTATACTTACACATAACACCTTCTGGGTCTAGTTCGAGTGGTGGACCAGAATACCATCAAAACTAGCTCGAAACTTCAGGTCGAGGAAATGTCAAGTTCTCCCCAGATCATTCATCTTATAGTCCGACATGCGAGTTAATTTTCTCAACTCTAGCAATTTTGGATTTTGTACACGCAAGGGCATATATCCCTAACTGATCAAATATTCACTTAGACGGGTATACCACATCCGCCCGGATAGTTCTGCATCCGTAAAGTGAAGACCTCGAGAGGGTGTTCTTGTGGTCTAGAACTATTTGAATCAGTACATGTAAGTCCTTAGGAAACTTCATGTAGGTTCATATCACGATCCCAGAGATACTACAACCACGTTTGTAATGCTGCAATCAATCACATGGCGTATGAGAGAAACCTTGTGCCAAGGCGTCATATTGCACTATTTCATTCATCTCATTCGTTATAGATTGATTCTTTTAGTTGACCAATCAGTTCTACGTCGACATTAATCAACGGAACGCGGTTCGTTATCGTCGCTTTTCATTTATATCGGTACCATATAAATGAAACATCATCTATGATAATCTCATTCCAATTCCTTATCTCATCCAAACTAGTATACTGGACCAAGAACTTCAGATCTCGGGAGTAATCCGGATTTAATCTCATGAGATGAAAAGGTTTGAGACAGCGATCGAGGGGTGGATTCGTTCGTGCCACGTTCCTCCACTTTTGGGGAGGTGAATCCTCGAACCGAGTGATCTACCATGCTTCTGGCATAAGATAGATTGATTGGCTAGCCGCCAATGTACGAAGGTCGGCCACAATTGTGGCGTTCCTACTTTCAAGACAAAGGTCCGAAGTACATTTGGTACACATCTTTGCAGGCACATTTGCAGCTGGTACATGTGATCTCGTCACTTTTACTAGATTAGAGGAAGTGTCTGGTTAAACTCTGATGATCTAGATTGGGATCGATATGAGACATAGTGGGGACGTCCACGATAATTCGCGTCGTTCTTTACGAACGGTGACGTTCATATCTCCCCCTAACGACGGGAAGACTGTCTCATAAAAGTGACAATCCACAAAATGAGCAGTAAAGAGATCGTCTGGCAAAGGTTATTAGTAACAAATATTAGAAGGAGAATCATAACCGACATAGATGTCCATCCTTCCTTGAGAACCCCTTTGTTCTTGTGTATGTAAGGGCGGCGCAAATGGCACATAGACCGCACAACCAAAGACGCGCATATGCGATATGTCGGGTTCGTATCTGGTAACCAACTGACACGCGCTTTATAAGGTTGGGTCGTGACGAGCCTCAGGCGGACCAACATGGTTGCTTGCAATATTGCATGGCCCCAAGCAGAGGTCGGGAACTTTGGTACGTATGACCAGTCGACCACGCAATCATTTGAAGGCATTTAATGAATACTTCTGTTGGGTCGTTCTGGGTATGAACATGGGACTGGATGTTGAACTTCAAAAACCCAACTGACATGCAATATCCATCGAGATTTAAAGTGTTCGATTAAAATTTCGATGTAAATTCTCCAACTTATCTAATCAAATAAATTTGATCGAATAATCAGGGTGGTGAGCCCTGAGCTTGTTAATCTGAGCTACCAGTGTGGAGAATGCAGCTTGTGGACAACAGTCACACGTGTGACCAACGTGTAAAGCATCAACCCATATTATAAAGTATATAAATGGTCCGTAAGGTGGTTGAATCAGTCCACAAATGTCCCTTTTTGAATCCTTTGTAAAAAGATGGAGGGTGCTAAGGTATAATACGTGTCCAGGTATGATTGCTTTACTTCTGGTAAAGGGATGCCCTAAACGGCGCATCACAAATCATCCTAGATATCCCAAACGTACATCCATAACAAAAATTCCTTAGGAATCGCGGGCTTCTGGCCGGCCACAAAGTGGCTTGAATGGGTGTAATCCACTCGTTAAGCGTTCCATCTTCTCTAGAATATGCATTTAACTATATTCGTAAGAAGTGCAAAATGGTGATATGCCAAGGAATTTTATTCCATTTTTCTACATTGGTTTCAATATGGTAATAATACTCTCGAATATCCTTAAAGCTCAAAAAGGCGTTCTGCCGGAACGAAGTGAGTATAAGGCTTCCCTTTATGGTAAAATTAATACCATTGGACAATATAGGGCAGTGCCATGCCCCACAATCAGGTTGGATAAGCCTGAAAATGTTGTCAGGGGATGATTATGTATGAAGTTAGCATAGAACCAGACAACTAACTTCCCCACAAAACATACCTAAGCATGAGTTAATTGTAGTCATATGTGGTAATCTTCGTTAATTAAGTCTTTTATTCGAGAATAATAGTGACATCCAAACACCAATCTTAAATCTGAGAACAAAATAAATTATTCATAAAATAAACCAAAAAGACAAGGGGGTTCGGCCAATAGGCCTTCCATGTCAAATTTCGCTCTTCCAAATGTGTTAGGTGGAGCAAAATTAGTCTCATTGATTGACTACGGGAATGGTACTTTTCAACAACATTGGTAGAAGCACAGAAAAGTGCATAACCAATGATCTATTCCGTCAAAGAGGAGTTAGATTCTGCAGGGTTGAGGTTCGGGAATACTATCCCTTATTCTTGAAGTTTTAGGTGCCAGGGATCATGCTTCGGGCGTGATACTATCTTTTGGTAGGCCTGATTTACCATATGTTTGGAAAATACATTCGAAAATTGGATTGTGAGAGAGGGACGGACCCAAATTTGGGTTCGGTAAGCCTCTGCCGAAACAGAGCATTAGTGTTCGGTGCATCCCTGCAGAAGCAAGGTATCACCATTTTCTCACAAGTGTGGTAGCAATCAAATCCGAGAATTTGGTAAACTTCTGTTTTCTATACTGCTACTTCAGGAGCAAATTAGATATAGAAGGACGAGAAAATTTTTCTTCCAGTCAAAATTCAATCGGATATAAACTTCAGAATTGTACCTATTCATGGCCGTAAAGGTTTCAATCATGTTTTGCTTCAGGCAAAAAAGTTATCTTTGCGTGATTGGAACTGTCCATAGCAAGTCAAAGAGCCATGAAGTCCTCATTAGTGAGGTACTTCCACTTGATATGCTTCAGGCATAAGTCTTCGAATGAAGAACTGGCTACAATGATTTCTCAACTAGTCATAGTCAAGCAGGGTGTCACGTCTTGTATCCACATAAAGTAGTTTCTTATTCGAAACTTCCAAATTAGTGAAATCGAACTTGTTACGGTTCGACAATACGCTGAATGGAGGAAACAAGAATGTGATTGGTGTTTTAGGAAATAAAATTTCCATAAACATCAAAGTTAGAACATTTAGGTTCTAAGACATGGTTTGGTTTAAACGGATTTAAGCATGGAGAACTTCGGCTCTCAACATGAGTGTTGCTCATTAAGAAACTTCAGGTTTCTATGGCACGTTTTCGAAACTTCGGGTTCGAAAGTATGAACTTTAAGTTCATAAGACCTGCAATTAAACGCAATATATATGCAAACAAATATACAACAAGTATATGCAAAAATATAACTTTAGGCTTACAATTAGAATTTAATTTTAATTGGCTGGGCTGCGGGCCAGCGAGAAAAATTGGGTTAACAAAATCCAGGCCAAATATGGGCTAAGAAAGAAAAAGTGAAGACCAAACCCCGATAATAGGGTTTAAGGTTTCATATTGGCTAAGTAAATAAGCCCAAAAGAAAAACATTTTTTTCACACGAATTAGACTGCAGGTCTAACTGAAAAAATAGGCTGAAAGCCCCAAAAAAATTAGAGAGTGAGCCCAAGCCCAGAATGGGCTGTTTGGCAGGCTGCTGATGCAGCAGGTCTAAGAAAAACAAACAGCCCTTGAGGTCTTAAGCCCAAAAACTAGGGCTGCAGGCCCTGTCTTACACGTGCGTGGGCTGCAGAATGCAAGCCAGTGGGACAGAAGCCCAAGGTTGAGCTCTGTAGCTTCACGGTCTTAAAGAAAACAAACCAAGTACAATGGGCTGGGCTGCTGCAGGCAAACCTTGGGAGAAGCCCAAATGGTTTTTGCTACGGGCTGAAGGAGAGCAAGCCTAGTAGTGCTCGGGTCGGGACTAAAAAAAAACATCCTAGCAACGCTGGGTGTATTCACCAGAGAAGGAAGTCAGAGCCGCCGTTTCTGGCGACGGTGTCTTGGTCGGGAAACCTTAGGAGTAAGTTCGAGGCATGGTGGTTCATCCAAGAACCAATCATAACGACGGAGTAGGGTCCTCGACATCGAGGAAGGGTAGAACCCACGGGATTCAATTCGGGAATCTGTGATTTCGATGAATTTCAATGGAAATTCAAAGAATTTCATTGCAGTCAAGGATGAAAACCCAAACTTAACACGACTGCAGGTTGTTGTGTCCAGAAGAAAAAAACAACTGTGGTGGCTGGGCATGGCTGCAGGCCATGCTTTTGTCAAAAAATATGTGGTGACGCTAATGATGGCGTCGAGTTCTGGGTTTGGAGACTTGTCCCGCTAGTTGGCTCGGCTCCAGTGGCCCAAACGCGATTAGGGTTTCAAATATTCCCTTTTTTCTTTCTTTATTCACACATATTTAATTCACATAATAGCAATATTATGATTATAATGTATACACAATTTATGTAGAATCTAAAATTCGTAAAGCGTAAAGTTGGGTCATGCATTATGGTGAAGGTTCATGCAATCAAGGCTGAACAAATATCGAGTTAAACACCGTTGTTTTAGAAGAACTTGGATTGCGTGATAAATATTGTGAACGGGTTTTGTAGGAGTTATGTCTTCAATTTCGGCTTTCATCTTCTAGCTTGTATTACGTTCAACATAAGGAGAAAAATAAATTGAATCAATAAAAAGTATATGAATTCAATAAAATTAAAATTTAATCAATTAAAATAATTGAAACGTAATACTCCCCTGATGAAGACGAATAAATTCTCTTTAGCACAGCGTGAAGAGCGTGCTGATAACGTGTTGTGGCCTATATTTTCTAGAGAGGTGCGGCAAAGAGAAGAAGAGAGATTAGAGAATAGTCTTGAGGAATTGTGTTGTTATTCCTCAGTCCTTGTGCCTTTATTTATAGTAATTAGGAGGAGAGAAACTTGCTTTCCAAGTAATACAAAGTCTATTAGGAAAGATCTTCTAAATCCCAAAAGATTCCTACTTTATCTCTACTTAGGATTTACACAATCACATATTGATAAGAACATATGTCACAACATCATTAAAATTTTCATTTTTATGGCCCGATAAAAATATAACATATGTCATCTCCCTACTCTCTTCTATCTTTGTAACCAAACACAACCTCACCCTTAAAACTGTTACCAAACATAAATCTTCTTCGCCGCTTCGTCTTCCTTCCGCTCGAACAAATTGATGCCGATACTCATAACCGGCCACCGCGGCCTCGCCGGCTCTGCCATTATCCTCCAAGCTCCATGTTCTAGGATTCAAAAACCTCGCACGCGGCGGTCTCGACCTCACTCGCAAAGCCGGCGTGGAGTCCTTGTTCACTACCAAGCGAGAATCCCCAACTCGTCATCCTCACCGCCGCAGAAGACGGTGGCATTCACTGCTGGGTGGAGTCGCCGATTGGAGTAGTGATTGTGTGGGGGGTCGACGAAGATAGCTTAGTGCAACTAATAAACTCGTGTTTTTTTCTGTCTGGAACTCCCACTTGTTGAATTTTATCATTTTGGTTTACATCTGCCATGGGAAGAATATTATTATTATCGGCCATGGAAAGAAAGGAACAAAAAAAGATGAATGCTTGGTTATTTGAGGCTGTTTGGTTACTAAGATAGCAGGGGTGTGGGAGAGAATTTCAAATGACAGGTGTTGTATTCCTGTTGGACCACATAGACAGCACCTAAGTATCATCCGTGCAAATGGGCCTCATCTGAACTTTATCTCCTTCCCCACTCACACATACAGCACGCAGGCACGCACGCACGCACGCACGCACAGAGAGAAAAGAGAGACGGCAGAGCCGCGCAGAGAGAGAGAAAGGGAGACGGCGGAGACAGAGAAAGAGAGAGTAGCGTTTCCCTTTCGTCTCGTACTTATCTCCAGACTTTGCAAATCATAACAGCAAGTGGAATAGCTAGCTGCCTGGATTGCAATTCCTTCATTTCCTTCCCCTCCCGGCCCTCTGTTCTCCAGGCAAGTGTTTGTTCCTTCCTCTTACTCCCACTTTCTTTTTTCCAGTGTTTGGTTATTAATATTATTGTTATTATTTCAATTTGTTTTATTGTTCCATTTGAAAACACTGATATATTTTCTTTGTGGGTATCTTAGTCCGTGTTTGGCATCTAGTATTGGATTGGATTGGATTGGATTGGATTGGATAACCCACTTTCTACCAGTGTTGTGTACCATAAAATTTATTTCTTTTGATTTCTAATGTATTGAAGAACCCTTTTGATTAAGGTTAAATCCGTGCTTTTCACTCAATTTTGCATAAGTAAAGTTCTTAGTCAATCACTCTCTCTGGACAAATGATTATTTGTTATTATCTCAAGTTTTTATTTTTTGCATGATAGTTCTTTCTTTTTGGTTGAATTCTTTTTAATGTTCTTGTGAGTTGTGATGCGATCGCTCCCTCTGCCGCCCCCTTCCCTATTGATGTGTAGATATGTATGTCGTTGTGTCATTTGGTGATAAAAAAAGGGCCGACCCCAACCCAACAAGGCTCCCCGCATTGCGAGGGTCAGGGGAACGTCTATTGTACACAAACTTACCCATGCTTGCAAAGAGGCTGTTTCCATGACTCGGACCCATGACCTTTCGGTCACAAACGAGTAACCTTTTCGTTGCGCCAAGCTCGCTCTCTGTCATTTGGTGATATGGTATCATAATTGCTTTGGTTTTTATTTGGTAGGGTTTTTGTTGTTGAACCATCTTTTTTTATCCGTGATTGTATAACTGGAGCATGAGAATTCGATGACTAGGTGATGGCTGGGTGTTTTGCTTAAGACCCAGCGGAAAGTTCAATTTTTCTGCAGAGAAACCTAGTGTTTGTTTCATACACAATGGAACATATTGTGGATTCAGATGGTTAGGTAAGATTCCTCTATGGAGAAGAATTCTGTCTTCTGGTGGTTAGGTTGAGTCAAGTTGAATTACAAAATTGGCACATTGATACTGCTAATCTTGCTAGTCGTAGATGTACAATGTCTTCTCCTTCTGAATATGGGACATGCGGGTTCCTTTTTCCGCTTATAGATATCAATTTTCTAAGAACACTGTTTTGCACTTTGGTTGAAATTGTGTTTGCTTGTATGTGTAGCTAAACTTAGGGCTGATGCATGTATTTTGAACCTTTTACATGATTATGTGACTTAAATTTGTTTTTGTTTACAGGTACGACCATATGTTCCAGTGACGATGATAAAAATAGTGGAAACAAGGTCTAGCATTGTGCTGGTACACTATTATCTCTGGTAGATAAAGTGGGTAGTATCATTGCACTTACTTGGATAGTTGTACTTCTTTGTGACAGTTTTGCTTGATCTTGCTCAAAAGAAACCACTAAGGCTGGAAATGATTAATGTGACCCTCGTGTGGATAGCAAGCCAGATGGTATTGTTGTACCCTTCATAATATCACCACACGTGTGTGTAAACATCGTGAGTGTGAAATATGGAGTTGTCTTTACCTTTCTCGTTGCAAAGGGATTTGCCCATCACCTCTCTCAGATCCAGCTTCCTCCCTCGGAATCCTCCTTGCTTATTAGGTACAGTCAAGAGGAATTATAAAAACAATAGGATCTCAGAAATTATCCCTTTTTCAGTTTCTTGCTCATCTGTCAAAACTGTCCGCAGTCCTTCACTAGACAAGCATGTTGTGAAGCAAAACAAGATACGTTTTGTCCAAAAGCTACAAACACTGCTTCTTTCCAAACCGAAATGCTATATTCCAATTCATATTCTCAATAAGTGTCGAGCCTATCTTTCCCTATCAAAGCCACGGTCCATTCTCTCAATGATTCATCGGTACCCTACTATTTTTGAACTCTTCTCAATCCCAACAGCTCCCTTGCCATTCAATGCAACTAAATCATTATCGCAACTCTGTGTCCGTCTAACCCCAGCTGCAGCAGCCCTTGCTGCTGAGGAATTAAGTCTCAAATCAGCCATCTCTGACTCCTTGGCCACCAAACTCCAGAAACTTCTTATGCTCTCTTCTCATCATCGACTACTTCTGTCAAAGTTGGTTCACCTAGCTCCAGATCTTGGTCTTCCCCCTAATTTTCGCTCTCGTCTATGCAATGACTATCCAAATAAATTCAAGACTGTTGACACCTCCTATGGCCGTGCACTTGAGCTTGTCTCCTGGGACCAAGACTTGGCAAAGCCTTTACCGTCTCCAGAACTTCAGTCGCGTGATCTAATAGTAGACAGACCTTTGAAATTCAAGCAGTTGACGCTCCGAAAGGGTCTAAATTTGAAGAGGCGTCACCAAGATTTTTTGCTCAAATTCAAAGAAATTCCGGATGTGTGCCCATACAATACCCCCATCTCAGACTTGCCTAAAGAGTCAATTGAGGCAGAGAAGAGAGCTTGTTTGGTGGTGAGAGAAGTGCTAGGGATGATGGTTGAAAAGAGAACTTTGATAGACCACTTGACTCATTTTAGGAATGATTTTGTGCTGTCCAACAAGTTGAGAGGGATGATCATACGGCACCCGGAGTTATTCTATGTGAGCTTGAAAGGGCAGAGAGATTCAGTGTTTTTAGTGGAGGGTTTTGATGACAAGGGTGCACTGTTGGAGAAGAAAGAGACTTTGGTGATAAAGGAAAAGTTGATGCAGTTGGTCAGAGAAAGCAAGAGACTAAGAAGAGAGAGGAAGAAAGCTAGGATTAACAACACTGAGATTGGTGGCTCTAGTGATGACTTTGAGTCTGATGATGATGATGACGACGACGACGACTATGATGACGGTTTTCAGAGTTTGTTTGAGCCTGAAGATTTTTATGTGGATGATGATGGTGATAAGAAGGGTGAGACAATTGACTACAGGGAGAAAGGGCAGTTTTGGACTGTTGATGCTCATTCTGTTCATGATGGCGGGAAGCAACAGATGGAACCTTGGTAGAAGAGAATGTCAAGTGTTCAGGTCTTACCTGAAAATAAAGTGCGAGGATAGTATTATGGCAGTGATATGAATGACTGTAAAGATGAAGTCTCACAGTCTGTATCTATATATATGAAGCAAATGGCCCTTCACCTAAAGGGTAATTTTTCTGAAATACCTTAAATTATCCTGAGTTGAAAAGTTTACTTAATTCAAAACCACTTCATTTCACTTTCCTGTTAATAAAATTGGCTTATGGAAGAAGCAGATTGTACGCAACCTACATAATTGAAGCTTAATATAAGGTATCTAAATTTGTGCTGAATTTGCTTTTCATATTCTCTTATTTTATTCCACGAATTATGACTGTTTTGTTTAAAAGTTATCCTGGATGAGTAATCAATAATCATTTTACTTGGTCTTCTCTAGTAGTTTGGAAACTAAAGGTGTAACCCTAATCTTTTCAATGTATTAAATTATCATCTGTGATAAAATGGAGAGTGTTCTATGGATCATTCTAAATTTGGTTGTATCCTAGTTTATGCTCCTAAAATGATGAATTGGCTTTCGATGACTCCATAGTACGAGCCCTACTATGTGGACAGATACGGGTCAAACATTTTTCTAATTCTATTACCACAGTAACGGGAATTTTCTGGTTACGTATTGTGATTATTTTTGGTTCTATGCAGAGGCTTTTCTTCCTGACCTACTGGTGGATTTGGGAAAACTCAAGTCTCTAGCTTACAAGTGCATAATTTCACCACAAATTTCCTCAGAGATGGCTTGCTTGCTTGTGAAGAGTTGTTTGTGTCTTTGCAAAAGTGTTGGACTCCTTTGTTGCCTTTGCCGTATTAAATGTTTTACTTTTTTCCATTGCAGACCATTGAAGTGGCACAGACAATTGATCAAGCTCTTCATGGAGGCAACATACGCAGAAAGATGGCTGATTTGTGTATATCGTGAAGCAACTGAGTTCTCAACCTCTGCATCAATGGCTCCGTTACCTTCGTCCTGTTCTGCTATGTATGTCTACTCAAAAATTGGTTTCACTTGGAATTTCCTTTCTCGAGCATGAGCATAGGTATGAAGAATGGAATTACCTTTCATTTTTTCACGTTGATTCAACTCACTTTGATATATTTCGACTACGCTGTTACTCCTAATGTTTGATTAACATCTGTGAGACTGAATGAAATAGTTAATACATTATTTCATTACTACGAAACACGGCAAATTGTTGTTGGCCAACACAAGAACTCATCATTACTGCCAAAACTAGAACTAGTCAAGCATATATATACTCTATTTTTCTGTAAGCTCTCATAAACATCTATGGAAAACTCGTGGGAAAGGGAAAGGGTGCCGTTCCGCACGCTGACAGAACTTATATCCTTAACTGTTGGACATTAATACTAAACCAATGGTGGGTGCTGCCGTGCTGGTTCACGAGTGGCACTTAAAAGGAGTCCTGCACTTAGGTGCGCGTCAAGGGAGACCTTTAAATTCTATGATTGGTGCGAGGAGCAGATTTCATGAAGAATATGAGGAATGTGGGGTGGAGCAGCTAGTCCCGCACCCGCAGCACTATGCTGGGGGAGGAGGATGGCGGGGTGTTCATACCGAGAGTGGCATTCGGTTGACTATTTTTGGGCTTCTTCCGTGCGATATTCGTTTGAAGGTTTACTCAACTCATTGGATATATATTGTACACGCATTATTTCGAGTATATCGGAGACTATATTTTCTGCAAAACTGATGCGTTTTAAATTTTTTGTTCATACAGCTTTTTGAATGGAAATTATTTCAAATATAACGGAGACTATGGTTTCTTTAAACCGTTGTTACGTGGAAATTTTGATTAAATGAGCATTACCATTCTCTAGTTGAATGGTCATGCTTTTGACTTTCATAAACTTTGTAGACTAAACAACAGAGTCGTCATCCTAATCCACAATTATTCATTTTCTTCCGTTAATTTCTTATTTCTTCGTAGGCGCATATTAGGCCCACGTAGAGTAGTTTTATGATTGCACGGCGTCCCTCAAATGGTAGAGGCTTTGTTACTCACCTTTTATATATGGGAAATAGGGGGAGGAAAGAAAATATAAGTTCGCTTGCTACACCCTAATCAGCATATTCGGGATTTTCTTAACCAAAAACTAGCTTATGGATCTAATATCCATGCCGAAAGATCAGGCCCATCACTTCTTGACTTTGATGACTTGCTTACAGGAGGATCATCTATGGTCGGAAAAAGAGATATAAAGCTCACTAGAGTAGGATAGAGGATCGGAAAATGGGAGAGAGATCAAAACGCGCGGGAGAGGAGGGCTTTACAACTCATCGTTAAAAATCCATGGATCCAACTATATTTGCACTTGACTATTATCATACCTGACATTAACATTACATAACAAAAGGGGTTCATTTCTATAATTTGTTCTTTTTTAAGCGTTTTTCATTAGCACCAACAAGTGTCAAAGGTGGATCGGGATTGTCTGCTCTCCACTTACCATTTCCTTCCTATCCTCTTCTATTTGAACAGCCATGGTTAAGCCACGTCAACATTTTATATTCTTATTATTTTTTGTCTTATTATCTTTATAAAAAATCAATATAAAATATTAAAATAACTTAACTGTGACCGTTCAAATATTAGAAAATGATAAGTAGAGGACAAACAATCCCCATCCGTCAAAGATAAAGGAGAAAGTCCTTGTCCCGAGCGTCAGGTTGTGCGGGCCACCCGGCCGGACAGGACACCTTGAGTGAGACCAAGAGATGGTGGGTGGGGCCGAAATACAAACCAAGTGAGCCTAGATACAAGTCTTTATGTGTGAATCCTAGTTCCATTGATTATCCGATTGAATTTCCTACTCTTTATCTTTCCATCACATTGGTAAGAAACTGATAAAACTAAGACACGTGTCCATTTTTGAATAATGTGGTTTAAACTTGTTTTTTATGAGAACCGAACTTAAGATTTCTCACTTACAAGTGAAGATAAATATCACATAGACCGTCGTACTAAGGCCCCGTTTGGGGTTGAGGTGATTATTAAAAAAGCTCCATGAAAAAAAGCTGGGACTCGTTTTGGTGTTTGGTAAACTAAAAAAAAAGGGCTTATTTTGGAAGCTGCTGTGAGAATAAGCTGAAATCAAAGAAAAAAGCTGAAGCACCTATTTGTAGCTTTGGAAAACTGGCTTTTTTCAAAGCACATGGAGCTACAGTGCTCCTTTAATGAAAAGATCCACTATCAGACTGCTTTTTTTTCCAAAAGCACTTTTACAAAAATGTTTACCAAACACTCAGCTGATTTATTTCACAGCCGCTTATTCTCACAGCACAGCCGCTTATTCTCACAGCAGCTTTTTTTCAAAGCACAGCAATACCAAACTAGGCCTAAGTGACGCGTCTGGAGTGTGTTTTTAAATATTGAAAATGCATTTTGAGAAAATGCTTATAGTTTCAAAACATTTTGTGTTTCCTACAAGAAACACAACGCACTCCGAGTGTCTTTCTAGAATTAACTTGCATATTTACTAATAATTGACTTCAAACATATCTTCTCTAAAGACAATTTCAGTCATTTAAAAGCATTTTCTAAACAAGTTCTAAGAGGTTTACAGAAACCATTCGCGTAGGGTTTCCTTATTTTAATCACCTAAATCAGCTTAAGTTCAAAAAAAATGAAAATTTATTTATTCAAACAAAAAAGAGTATATAATATGGAGAAATTCCAATTAAGATAATATTTATTATTATAGATACATTTTGGGATCTATCAACTTATTAAGGCTCGTTGATGGACACAACAAACGGACACTGACGTATCGGCGACAAGTCCATTTTCTTGCATCTTCGGCCTTTGGAATTTTCCCTAAGCAGATTCTACTTACCAACTGACTTGATATTTTGGACATGTTACATTTGAATAGATCCTGATTCAAATTTAAGACCTTAACGTTAATTATAATGAGAGAGGATTCTTGCCAGATCTTTTTTGTGAGGATCTCAATGATCATTCAATCACATCTGTTCATCATACATCGTGCGGTCAGAAATCATTGTAAATTTTTTTATTTAAAATTGAATATAAACAGTACTTGACGAAAACTAGCCGCACGATGTATAATAAACGAATGTGATTGGAGGATCCGACGGGGATCCTCTCTCAAATATACTATCTTAATTTATGAAATTAACCAATTGAGATTAGCCTATGGTAATTTCAAATGCTGACATGTATCACTTACACTATGTTTGGATGAGGGAAATAAACTTGAAATTTGGATAAATGTCAAAATTTGTAAATTGACATACATTAATTCCCTTGTTTGGATTCATAAACATATAAATTTAGAATTTCTGCGTGGAAAAAGACTTGGAATTTGAGACCTCCAATTCCCAAGTTTAAATTCCATGTAAATAGGTGTCATTTCTCAATTTCTATGATTGAGAGCTTAAAAATAACAAGTTCCATATTCAATTTCATTGTTCTTTTAGGTTAACCAAACAAGAAAATTCACAAATTCTATAAAATAAAATTTCATCAATTCAATTTCCGTCATTTTAAAATTCTTTGGTAATCTTTTAAATTTCTTCATCCAAACATAGTGTTATGGTAATTCCATCTTATCTTGGTAATTCAAGTTACACATGTAATTTGTGCGAGACCTGCGTCTTTTCTCGCCAGCTTAATTATTGACCAATTTATTAGTGAATTTTATTATTTTTTTAAGAAATAACAATATTCATTAAAACAATTTCAATAATAAGTACATGAAAGATGTGTACAAAACACAAATTTTAATATAATTGTAAAAGCAATAACTTCAAAGGACTAAACTAACAATCAGAAAACCTATAGCACCAAAAAATTTGACATAAACCCACATCCGAGCCTACAGAGTTCAAAACAACCAAAACCCAAGGGCCCTTTGGTAAGCTGGAGGAGATTGGGCCTTTGGGATATGATTGGATTGACAGAGACGTATAAGACATGACTTATAACTCATGTATAAGAATATGTCAGATAACTCAGTTTATTGTAGATTCATCACCCATCATGTCTAGTTCTGTCCATCTCACATTTTGACACAACAAACAACGGATTAGACTCAACTTTATTATGATTGACCACAACCTATCCCATCCAGCCCACCAAATGGTATCTAAATGAATCCATAACGCTAAATCATAACTATCACCATGAATGGAAAAGTATGGAGAAAAGTCAATCTCCCATAATCCATATACAACTTGTAGAATAAAGAGAGGATATGGGGAAAAGTCAATCTCCCATAATCCAACTGCGCATTGCTTAATAACAAGAAGAAATCGGAATCAAACAAAATGACTAAAAATAAATAGACAGATCACATTAAAATCCTTCGTATGAGTCATACACAAATGAAAGAATACAAACAAGTTAATTACAAAAGGTAAAGAAAAGAAGAATCGAGTGGTAGGACGTTGAAGTATGGAGTGGGCAACTCTTTTCATGGTTCTACTTAGGCCTGGCAAACGGGTTGTGTCTGTCATGTTCGTGTCGTTTTCGTGTAGCACCTGTTATCTTAACGGGTCCTTAACATGAGGTAAAGTGACCCGACCCGTTGTAACCCGATATGACCTGTTAAGAAAAAAAATATTTTTTCTTAAATTTGCATATACCACACATTGCCACATAAATATTATTTCAAAACATTAAAACACATTTTTCGTTTAAGTACTACATCTACACTCGAAAACAATAGCCTAATAAACAAACATTCATACACTACTAGTCTATTACAAAATATTTAATGTGCAAGGATATACAAAATGAAAGATTTTTTGTTTTCACGGTTGTGAAGCATTTCTCAAAATTTTAAACCTTGCCAATGGAACTCAAAGCTTGCATGTTATTCCTTTTACAAAATCCTCAATTTTCATCGATCATCGTGACATAAGATTTTGTGGTATCCACTTATATAAATATTTTAAATTGATGATCAAATTAGTTCATTGTATTCATATAGGATCAAGGAGTGTAGCTATAAAAAATCATCAAAATCGGAGTTAAAATAACCGTTAAATCGTGATTTTTCGTTTATAACCGTAAAAAAGTTTTGTTCCGTTACTTGATCATTGAATGTTTGTTTTTTGCAATTTTTGGTGGATGCGATCTCGAAGTATATACAAACATATTTGACAGTTGGATCGTTGAAACTAGTTTCGTAGAATGCATATCCCATCAAAACAATAAATTCACAAACACTTAAGAGTTTATTCATACTTTCATTAAGTATAACATAAGATTTTGCGGTATCCACTAGTGCAAATATTTTAAATTGAAGATCGAGTCCATTTATTGTATTCATATAGGGTCAAGGAGTGTAGCTGTAAAAATATCATCAAAATCGTAGTTAAAATAACTGTTAAATCGTGAATTTTCGTTGATAACCATTGAAAAGTTTTGTCCCATTACTTGATCTCTGAATGTTTATTTTTTTACTATTTTTGGCATATGTGATCTCAAAGCATATACAAACAAGTTTGACAGTTGAATCGTTAAAATTAGTTTCGTAGAATACGTATCCCATCAAAATGATAGATTCTCTAACACTTAGAGTTATTTATACTTTCATTAAGTATAACATAAGATTTTATGGTATCTGCTAGTGTAAATATTTTAAATTGAAGATCGAATTCATTCATTGTATTCATATAAGGTCAATGAATGTAGCTATAAAAAATCATCAAAATTGGAGTTGAAATAACCGTTAAATCGTGGTTTTTTTGTTTTATAACTGTCAAAATTTTTTGTCTCGTTACTTGATCTCTGAATGTTTGTTTTTGGAATTTTTGGCGTATGAGATCTCGAAGTATATACAAACATGTTTGACAGTTGGATTGTTGAAACTAGTTTCGTAGAATGCGTATCCTATCAAAACAATAGATTCACTAATATTTAAGAGTTTATTCATACTTTTATTAAGTACAAGTGTAAATATTTTAAATTGAAGATCGAGTTCATTCCTTGTATTTATATAGGGTCAAGGAGTATAGCTGTAAAAAATCATCAAAATTGGACTTAAAATAACCGTTAAATAGTGATTTTTCATTGATAGCCGTCGAAAAGTTTTGTCCCATTATTTGATCTCTGAATGTTTGTCTTTTTACGATTTTTGACGTATGCGATCTCGACGCATGTACAAACAAGTTTGAAGGTTAGATCGTTAAAATTAGTTTCGTAGAATGCGTATCCCATCAAAACGATAGATTCACTAACACTTAAGAATTTATTTATACTTTCATTAAGTATAACATAAGATTTTGTGGTATCCACTAGTGTAAATATTTTAAATTGAAGATCGAATTCATTCATTGTATTCATATAGGATCAAGAAGTGTAGCTATAAAAAATAATCAAAATCGGAGTTAAAATAACCGTTAAATCGTGATTTTTCGTTTTATAACCTTCGAAAAGTTTTGTCCCATTACTCGATTTCTGAATGTTTATTTTTTGTGATTTTTGGTGTATGCGATCTCGAAGCATATATAAACAAATTTGACGTTTGGATCATTGAAATTAGTTTCGTAGAATGCGTATCCTATCAAAATGATAGATTCACTAACACTTAGAGTTTATTTATACTTTCATTAAGTATAATATAAGATTTTGTGGTATCTACTGGTGTAAATATTTTAAATTAAAGATCGAATTCATTTATTACATTCATATAGGGTCAAGGAGTATAGTTATAAAAATCATCAAAATCGGAGTTCAAATAACTGTTAAATTGTGAGTTTTCGTTTATAACCTGTGAACATGAAAATTTCCTGAAAGCAACAACAAGAACACGTGTACAAAATAATATTTGTATTTGATGATTTTGGGTTACAATCTCTATTTGTTCTTCTGATTCGATCTCCGTAAGACTTTAATTTGTGGACTTGATCCAAGGGTTGTCGAGGCTTTGGTCTTGGATGAACAGGGGGAAGTTTCTTCAAGGGCCATTGGGCTTGATCTTGAAGTTTGACGGATTAACGTTTCTTCAGGGGCCTTTTGGGCTTGATCTTGAAGTTGGATGAACGGATCTTCAGGGGCCGTTGGGGCTTGATCCTGAAGTTGGATGAACGTTGAATGACGAACGGATCTTTAAGGGGCTTTTGGGTTTGTTCTTGAAGATGGATGAACGACGAATGAAGAACGATGAACGATGAACGATGGATGAACTTAAAGGGGCTTTTCGGCTTGATTCTTGAAGAACGGATGAACGATGAATGGATCTTCAAGGGCTTTTGGGCTTGATCGTGAAGAACAGTTGTGTTGATCCAAGGGGCATTCGGGGCTTGATCTTGGATGAAGAATCGACACGTGACCAAAGTGCTTGTTGATTCTTCAAAGGTTTTGGCGAAGTTTCTTCAAGGGCCGTTGGGCTTAATCTCGAAGGTGGATGAGCATTTTTTCAAGGGTCATTGGGGCTTGATCTCAAAGAACGAAGAACGAAGAACGAACTTAAAGAGAATTCTCTTCTAATTTGGGAGTAGAGAAATGTATTTGTGAATTGGTGAATGAAGTGAATGAAATTGGCTTCTATTTATAGAATTTTCCAAGGCCTAATTTTGAATATAATATCCCAGATGAAATAAGTCGTCTCTGCCAGGTGTTGACACGTGTCTTATTTGACGGCTTTTCTGACTCATTTCAATTTCCATCGGTTCACACACTATGTGTAAAATTTGTGTAATACATGAGCGTTGAAACTTTGACCATCGGTCAACATTTTATTTACCGAAATTTTAGTGTCTACATAACCGTTGAAAAGTTTTGTCTTGTTACTTGATCTCTGAATGTTTGTTTTTTGTGATTATTGGTGTATGCAATCTCGAAACATATATAAACAAGTTTGAAAGTTGAATCGTTGAAATTAGTTTCGTAGAATGCATATCCTATCAAAATGATAGATTCGCTAACATTTAGAGTTTATTTATACTTTCATTGAGTATAACATAAGATTTTGTGATATCCACTAGTGTAAATACAGATTCCATGAACAACTCTATGATCACGACACACCAGAGAAGAGACCGGAGACAAGTAAACTTGGCTCTGCACCACTGTCTTCTCAATCTTAAACCTAGGAACAACCGTGAAACTCACCAATGGCTCCATGTCGACGTCGTCCGTAATCATAGATTCCATGAACACTTTCGAAAAATCTCGACCTTTTCTTCACCTGAAAAATCGAAGTTTGCTACCCAAACGAAAACGCCAAGCAATGCAGAAGCCAAACTCGCAAAGCCGCATCTGCAAATGCCGTGAAGAAAGGAAAGTCTGGAACTCCGCCAGAGTTCACGACCTTCCTCGTGTTCAAAACGAACACTTCATCCCGCTTCTTTATTTTCAGTTTCAGGTGCTTGGCAAATGTTCTCCAGCTTAGAGATGATGGTGGAGGTCGTTTTGTTAGACATGAACTGCACTTCCTTTTTTCTGATATGTCTGCTCAAACAATCCAGACAAGTCAAATCCTCGGATTGTGAAGCAATGTCTTGCCACTGTAAACCTTCTTCGTAATGAACGGCATGCATAACAGCAAGGCAATGATGACGAACATAATCTGGTTCTTGGACAACATCGGAAGCCGATGGATCGAGCCCACGACGAGTTTGGTCTTGGACTCGATGAACTCAGACATTGACTCGGCCAATCGGGAGAAAAACAGTTTCGAATTCGCCTTTACCATCACCTCTATCAGATTCGAGTCATAAGACAGGAGATCTGACAGAAAAACGGCACAATGCACGGGCCTGCTATTATGAGACAGAGAGAAGGAAAATGTGAAGGACCTGGAACGACTCTGAGGGCTCTGAAATAGAGCTTCCATCTCCGCCACCGGGTGAGACTGCTAGAACGAGGGCTTACTCTTGAGAAGCTTCGAGACTCGGACGCCATCGCCGGCGAGGAAGCGATAGGAAGAAAGATGGGATATGACCCACAAATTTGTTCAGTTTCATCGTTCAAAGCTTCTTACCTGCAATTGCAGACCGCCTATGTGCCCTTTGTGGAAGAAAATGTGACGGCGAATGATCGAGCTTTCGTCTTTCACCTCCAGAGGCTCTCAGAATTCAAGCAGTGAAGCAGAAGGTGCGACGGACACGGTGGGTACGCCTTGCAAAGAAGCTGCGGAAAGAATATGAAGTGCCTAAGACTTCTTGTTGGGTCTGGAATGAAATGTTTGGGCCTGGATTTGGGATCAATAGATGGCTGCGGATTGAAGCCCTTAGTTTTAGAGAGACACAACCTAGTGTGGGCTGTGGTGACTTGGTGATGGGCTTGCTGCTACCTGGTGGTTTAGACTGGGCCTATGAAATGAAGGAAGCCTCATTTGTAGCTAGGCCAAAACATATAATATATATATATATATATATATATATGTTTCTCTTTTTTTTTTTGTAAATACATAAACGTATGCATTCATTTTTTTTTTGTAATAAAATTGACTTTCTTTAATAAAACATTTATTTATTTATTTATTTTGATGTGACTGAACTCGAAAAATTAAACATTCGAGCTGCCTACGTACCCTTCCAAAAAAGAAATCAAGTTGTAACGTAGTTCGAATACATGCATATTTTTTTTTTTGGTATTTTTTTTGTGTGCCGTTTGCAGTTTTAACTCTTGCAGATAAGGAGTATCCGTTCAGGCAGTTTAGGCTCGTGCAAACAAGTAGCAGGTGCGGATTTGTCAAGCCATTTTGGAGAAGCGTTCCTCATAATCTTCATAGCAAAGAGCCTTGACCGAGTAATTGAATAATTTTTCGAGGAAGCAGAGTTTGCGCATGGACGATCTTTGTGTCGAAATTTCTTCATCTTCAACACTTTCCCGTTGCTTTGAAGGTTGACAAAAGCTGCTTTGCCCCCTTTCTGGTTGGTGAACTTGTGGTGAAGACGTAGGCTTCATGCGCATTTTCTTTGGAGCGACATGAATCCATCCTTCAGCTTCACTTGATTCGAAGCATGCCCCCAGTGGCGGCGATGAAGACTTCATATCAAATGTGTCGGAAGTGATGGTGGTATAATTTGACTTTAACACATCGTCGAGATCCAGCTCGATGATCCCTTGTTGGGCCAGCCTCATGATGAGATCTTTTAGCATGAAGCATTTTTTGGTCGGATGATTGACGAAACGGTGGTACTTGCAGTACCTTGGGTTGTCGGTGCGATTTATTTCTTCCGGCCATCGGCATTCGGGTAAATTGATCACCTTCTTCTCCAATAGGTCATCCAGCATTGCGGCCACGTCGGAGTTTGAAAAAGGATACGTCTTCTGCTCTAATTCCCTCAAGGTGTTTTTGTACCTGTCTTGGGTGTAAAAAAGCTCTCCTCTCTTTATCTCCCTCTTTTTGTACTTGGACGAGATTTTGACGAGGGCAGTGTTGACGGTAAAAGCTTCTTTGGCGGGCTTCTTCCCAGTCTCGTCCACATTCGGAGCAAACACTTTCTCTTTAAAGTTGGTGGTTGGCTCTTTTTTCCCATGGTTGGCGGGTTGCTAACTCTTCGAAGGTTCGCGGTTTGATACCTTGGAGGATGTAGTGCAATCCCCATTGCATGCCTTGAATGCACATCTCGATCGAAGAGCGCTCCAAGAGTTTATCTTTGCAGTCGAGGCTAAAGGTGCGCCATCGGTTGATGTAGTCAACAACTGGTTCATTTATCCACTGTTTTGTGCTTGTCAACTCCAGCATGCTGACTGTGCGGCGGGTACTATAGAAACGGTTGAGGAATTCTCGCTCCAATTGCTCCCAGCTGTCAATGGATTCGAGCTCGAGATCGGTGTACCAATCAAAGACGTTACCTTTGAGCGAGCGCACGAACTTCTTGGAAAGGTAGTCCCATTCAGTTCCCGCATTGTTGCAAATTTCAACAAAGTGGGCGACGCGCTGTTTCGGGTTTCCCATTCCATCGAACTGCATGAACTTGGGTAGTTGATATCCCTTTGGCATCTTCAGGGCATCAATCTTCTTGGAGTAAGGCTTCGAGTACAACCCGGAGGTATTTGAGCTCCCTTGGTACTGTGCCTTGACGGTGTTGGCGATCATCTCCTGCAACTGCTTGATGGAGAAAGATCCCATGAGCGTCGCTGCTTGGTCTGGTTCCGGCTTTTCTTCAACCTTCTCCACCGGAGGCTCTTCTTCTTTGTCGCCACCTTTCTTGGAGTCAGAGCCGGATCCTTCATCATGCCGTGCCCCCAATTTCCTCAAGAGCATAGCAATCTTCAAGTCTTTTTCTTCGAGGGTCTTCGTCATCATTGCAAACATCTCCTTCATTTGAATCAACTATTCTTCGATAGAAGTGGCGCCGGTGACTTGTTCATTGTTTGAAGCCATTTGTGCTTGAAGTGTGTTTTGGATCTCTTAAACGGAGAAAGAGATGAGAGGTAGAGATTGTCCCACTGGGCGTGCCAAATTTGTGAACACGAAAATTTCCTGAAAGCAACAACAAGAACACATGTACAAAATAATTTTTTGATTGATGATTTTGGGTTACAATCTATATTTGTTTCTCTAATTCGATCTCTGTAAGACTTTAATTTGTGGACTTGATCCAAAGGCCATCGAGGCTTTGGTCTTGGATAAACATGGGAAGTTTCTTCAAGGGCCGTTGGGCTTGATCTTGAAGTTTGACGGATGAACGTTTCTTCAGGGGCCTTTTGGGCTTGATCTTGAAGTTGGATGAACGGATCTTCAGGGGCCATTGGGGCTTGATACTGAAGTTGGATGAACGTTGAATGACGAACGGATCTTCAAGGGGCTTTTGGGCTTATTCTTGAAGATGGATGAACGACGAACGAAGAACGATGAACGATGAACGATGGATGAACTTAAAGGGGCTTTTGGGCTTGATTCTTGAAGAATGGATGAACGATGAATGGATCTTCAAGGGCTTTTGAGCTTGATCTTGAAGAACAGTTGTGTTGATCCAAGGGGCCTTCGGGGCTTGATCTTGGATGAAGAATCGGCACGTGACCAAAGTGCTTGTTGATTCTTCAAAGGTTTTGGCGAAGTTTCTTCAAAGGCCATTGGGCTTGATCTCGAAGGTGGATGAGCGTTCCTTCAAGGGTCGTTGGGGCTTGATGTCGAAGAACGAAGAACAAAGAACGAACTTCAAGAAAATTCTCTTCCAATTTGGGAGTAGAGAAATGTGTATGTGAATTGGTGAATGGAATGAATGAAATTGACTTCTATTTATAGAATTTTCCAAGGCCTAATTTTGAATATAATATCCCAGATGAAATAAGTCGTCTCTACCAGGTGTTGACACGTGTCCTATTTGACGGCTTTTCTGACTCATTTCAATTTCCATCGGTTCACACACTACGTGTAAAATTTATGTAATACATGAGTGTTGAAACTTTGACCATCAGTCAACATTTTATTTATCGAAATTTCAATGTCTACAAAACTGTCGAAAAGTTTTGTCTTGTTACTTGATCTATGAATGTTTGTTTTTTGTGATTATTGGTGTATGCGATCTCGAAACATATATAAACAAGTTTGACGGTTGAATCGTTGAAATTAGTTTCGTAGAATGCGTATCCTATCAAAATGATAGATTCGCTAATATTTAAAGTTTATTTATACTTTCAATGAGTATAACATAAGATTTTGTGATATCCACTAGTGTAAATATTTTAAATTGAAGATCGAATTCATTCATTATATTCATATAGGGTCAAAGAATATAGCTGTAAAAAATCATCAAAATCGGAGTTAAAATAACCGTTAAATCGTGATTTTTCGTTTATAACAGTTGAAACGTTTTGTCACATTACTTGATCTCTGAATGTCTGTTTTTTGCAAATTTTGGCGTATGTGATCTCGAAGCATATACAAACAGGTTTGACGGTTGGATTGTTGAAATTAGTTTTGTAGGATGCGTATCTCATTAAAACGATAGAATCACTAACACTTAGAGTTTATTTATACTTTCATTCAGTATAACATAAGATTTTCTGGTATCCACTAGTGTAAATATTTAAATTGAAGATCGAATTCATTCATTATATTCATATAGGATCAAGGAGTGTAGCTATAAAAAATCATCATAATGAGAGTTAAAATAACTGTTAAATTGTGATTTTTTTATAACCGTCGAAAAGTTTTGTCCCGTTACTTGATCTCTGAATGTTTATTTTTTGCGATTTTTTGCTGATGCAATCTCGAAGGATATACAAACAAGTTTGACAGTAGGATCGTTGAAATTAGTTTCGTAGAATTCATATCCCATCAAGTTCAATGGTGTGTGTGTGTGTGTATATATATATATATATTTATTTATTAAGTAGATTTAAATTTATTTATTTTGTACGTATAACACTTAAGAAATTGAATGATATGTATATTTAAGCCGATCCAATGGTCACCTGTGACAACCCGTCCCTGAAAATTATGATTTTTATAATTTTAATAATTGAGTTTACAAAAATGCCCTTCGAGGCACTTACTTTGATTGGTGTTGACTGCCTCGTAGTGACATCTAAGATTTGTTTTCTTGGCATATTCTTGTAGTATTCGTCGCTACGGACGCGTAGGCGCAAACGGATCCGAATTTGGAGCTATAACGAAGAAGTTATTAACGTTTGAAGTTGAAGGCAAAATTGATACTTTTTGAAATTAATTGGAAAGTTCCAAAAAATTTGAGGGCCAAATGGACGGCCCAGATTAAAAAGAAATAAAGTTGTGTGGTGAGGATTTAAAAGAAAGGAGATAAGAGGGTTGGGCGCTGCCCAGTTAGAAGAGGAGAAAGGAATGAAAGCCAATCAGAAAGAAAAGAAGGGAGGAAAAGGAGATAAGGGGAGGTACGGGGGATCCCCACGACCCGTGTACCCAGTTTCGAACCGGTCGGGTTCTACTTCAATTTCCGACCAAAATTCACTCGTTTTCCGGCGAATCAAGTCAAGGTACGACCTAGAAATCATTCCTCATCATCCCTTCTACCTATTTCACTTCAAATTGGAGAGAATTTAGCTTTGAAATGGGGAAAAACCGCACTAAGGGTGCGGCGGGTCGTGCTCGAAATCCTCCAAACCTGAAATGTTTTCACGCAATCAATACTACCAAAATACTCCCCTAGAACCCAGGAACAAAGCCCAATCCTTGGATGGAGCGTCGGAGTTGAATTGAAGTCGAATTAGAGAACACCCAATTTCTAGGGTTCTTGGCGGGTGTAGCAAAATTGGAGGTCTTCGAGGCCAAATTGGACTTTCTCACAGGTATGAAAGTTGTTCTACTCATTGAGATCTTTAATTCTGGAGATTTTGAGAATTTTTAGTGAATGTTGAATTTTCCGACGACTCGGGGGCGGCCAACCGCCACCAGCGGCGGCGTGTGGCCCGAGGGCCGCCAATGATGTTTTTAGACGTTATTCAATGCCTTGATATTAGTTTTGATGATGGATTGACGTAGATTGATCGTTAGGACCTAAATTCGTTACGTTTTGGTAATATGTCAAAATATGAATCGACGATCCGACCGTTGGATCGTCACCAAACTTTGGTATGTGGCAGTATGTAATATTTGAGGAATGTAGGAATTTACGGATCGGGAATCCCTCATACGGATCTTCCCGAATTAGAATTGTAAGTTTGTAAATAAAACGTTAACCGCCACTTGGTTTTGGCAATTGGCGGAGATCCAACCGTTGGATCGTAACGAAACTTTGGGGTATTGTTCTAGAAGCTTAATGTGGATTATTGGAAGTGACGGATTGAAGATTCGTAATACGTATCTTCCGGATCAAATTCGTAGGGATACGTTTCATATAAATTGCATATTCTCTCAGTACGAATTCTGAGACATGAATTGATATTTATGCTAGGCGGTGATCATTTGGGATCTTTTGGGATATCTCGAGAGTCGTGCTAGGGGGCTATAGCGTGGAGTCCAGGTGAGTGGGCTTTTGTTTTCAGTATACATATATATAATTGACGTTTTTCCCAGAAACGTGATTTGAATGAATTATGAATTGAATTGATTTTATAATTGAATTGCCATGTCGTATGCCAATTATATTTTATAATTATGAGTATGATTGCATTCATTATGCTTCGGTGCTGTGGACGGCCAGGTAAGTATGATAGTTAGTAGTTGAGATGATGATAGATTGTGATTTAGCTCATCACCTGCACCTCGGGTGTTTGTGCTCCGCCAGAGTAGGGCCTAGCCTTCACGTGATCGTTCACCTCACGCACCGTACGCTTACCTTGGATCCAAGGCAGGTGCCTAGCCTGTCGTACAGACCACTATAGGTGGTTCCGACTCGTAGGTGACCCGCGATTCGTCGCACAGCCTTCACGTGATCGTAGCACTGAGCGTAATATTATACACCTAGCCTGTCCTACAGACCACGATAGGTGGTTCCGACTCGTGTGCAGGATAATGATTGATAGTGATGGATTGTGATTGATGACTTATAGATTCAGCCGTACAGGTCACTAGAGGTTACTCCGGCTGACATGACACTAGGGACACCCCTTGATTTATATTACTTGCCTGATGATGATTTTTCTGAGTTGGTATATCGACATGGCCTACTCCTGAGATTGATAATGAGTTTTGATATCTAGACGATGTTTTCGTATATAAGTATATATACGTACTATTTTCTGGGAAACTATACAGGATTTACAGTGATGGGTTATATACGGATTTCTGAAATGATTTTGGAAAATATTTGTTTTTGCCCACTCACGTTTTCTGTTTTGCGCCCCTCCAGGTTTAGTTGATGAGGTTCGTATCGACAAGGATTCTTGGTGAATCTCAAGACTAGTGGCTACTTATGAGGGTATATTTCTTACGCGCTCTACTGTATCTACTTATGCTCTGAAGTCACGCGTGAGATGGGTTCGCTCCCGCTCACGAACACACTCTGATGTTTAGGCACTTTTAGGTTTAAAATTTATTCACATTTTTCCACATCACTACACTTTATGGCTTCGTCACCTTCCAGGTGTCGGCCATCACAACTCGACTTCAGTGTCCTAGTGGACTTTCTGGGTCGTGGTGTGCCACACCAATTTTTAAAATAATATATATATATATATATATATATATATATATATATATATTTATTAAGTAGATTTAAATTTATTTATTTTGTACGTATAACACTTAAGAAATTGAATGATATGTATATTTAAGCCAATCCAATGGTCACCAATTTTAAAAATAATATATATATATATATATATATATAATTATTATAGTTTTTAGGGTATAAAATTGTTAAATTAATATATATATATATATATAAAATTATAGTTTTTTTTTGGGTTATAAAATTATAAAATTAATATTTTGTTTATCGTGTATCGTGTTACCCACGTGTATACCCGAACCAACCCGTTATCTTAATAGGTGTTTATCAACTTACCCGATAACGACTCGATTCGTTATCGTGTCGACCCGAACACCTGTTAATTTCGTGTCGTGTCGGGTTATCGGGTTGTGTCAGAAATTGTCAGGCCTAATTCTACTTACTAACTTACTTGATGTTTTGGACATAATACATTTGATTTAGATCCTAACATGTATCACTTATGGTAATTTTATCTTATATGGTAATTCAGGTTTCACATGAAATTTGTGTGGGACGGGTGACTTTTCTCAGTCAACTTGATAAATCAAGTGTCAAAATCTTGGATCACTAAATTATTGATCAATTTACTAGTGATTTTTTCTTTCTTTAAAGAAATAACGATATTTATTAAAACAATTTCAATAATAAGTACATCAAAGACGTATACAAGACCCAAATTTCAACATAATTGTAAAAACAATAACTCCAAATGATTAAACTAACAATTAGAAAACCCATAACACCAAAAAATTTGACATAAACCCACATCCGAGCCTATATAGCTCAAAATAACCAAAACTTTAAGGGCCCATTTGGTGAACTGGATGAGACTGAGCCTTAGAGATATGATTGGAGTGACAGGAACTTGTAAGACATGACTTGCAACTCATATATAATGATATGTTAGATACTTACTATATTGTGGATTTATAACTCATATTATGTCAATCTCACATTTTGACACAACAAACAACATACTGAACTCAAGTCTATTTTAATTGACCATAACTTATCTCATTCAGCCCACCAAACGGGACCTAAATGAATCCATAACCCTACATTATAACTATCACCATGAATCGAAGCGGCTCTGCCATTGAACGCATGCATCTTCCCATAAACAACCTCTAAAACAAAGAGAGAATATGGTGAAAAGTTAATCTCCCACGATCCAACTATGCCTAATCATTGTCCAAAATATCGATATTATCGGTGAAATATCACCGATAATATCGTTTTTTTTAAATGACGATATTTTTACACTTATCCACTTCATTATCGTTAATATATCGATAATTTCGTCGATATTATCGCGATAACATCGAAAACGATATTTTCAGCATTTTAATGTATTTTTTGGTACAAATATCGCGATATTATCGATAATATCGCAAGATAAAACCCAAAAAATACTTAAAAATACTAAAAAATTAATTTAATATCGTGTGAACCATTGGTCCACGTATCAGATATTAAAATAATAAGAACATATCCTACACCTAACCTTAGCCAAAAGGCATACCTACTGAGCTTTGGAATGTGGCTTTTATTGGCCTACTAGCAAGCTCAGTTCTATTGCACAGCCGATGTGGGATGTGCAAACTGATAGCATGCTCACTTCTATTGCCCAGTTTTCCGACGAGCACCGCCCCTTTCGAGGCGTTTTCCGGCCAAACCACGGCGATTTGGCCGGCGTGCAGGGTATCAATCTCTTCATCTCGTCGAGTACTACAACTTTCATGTTTGGATCACTTAATTTGGTTGAGTAACGAAGAAGTTATGGACGTTCAAAGTTAGGGTTTTCCCACGAGCACCGCCCCTTTCGAGGCGTTTTCCGGCCAACCCATGGCGATTTGGTCGGCTTTTAGGGTATCAATCTCTTCATCTCGTCGAGTACTACAACTTTTATGTTTGGATCACTTAATTTGGTTGAGTAACGAAGAAGTTATGGACGTTCAAAGTTAGGGTTTTCCCACGAGCACCGCCCCTTTCGAGGCGTTTTCCGGCCAACCCACGGCAATTTGGCCGGCGTGCAGGGTATAAATCTCTTCATCTCGTCGAGTACTACAACTTTCATGTTTGGGTCACTTAATTTGGTTGAGTAACGAAGAAGTTATGGACGTTCAAAGTTAGGGTAGAATTCTGGCCGAACTCCGGCCTTCTTCTTCCTTGGGTCCGGCGACACATCAACCTTAGGCCCTTTGGGCCGTTCCTGCCAAGCCCAAAACCTGGGCAGCCCCAACCCATTTCTTTTTCCTTTTTTGTTTTTATTTAAATTGTTTAAAATGTCTTGGGCCATTTTAATTTGGGGCCTTTGGCCCGTTTCCTTTTTAAAACACCAAGGGGATTCGAACCCCTCCCATTTTACTTCTTCAACACCTTGACCACCATATCACTTATGTTCTTGTGAAAATATGCTAAAATATTTACATATTTTCTACACTCACAATGTTTGCCAGCTCGCTATATAATCAACTTAAATCAGTTAAATCCATCATGCAATGCATTTCCTTCCAATTTTTTGTGATAAACTAATAGATAATTGACTAAATAAACATCCTGCAAAGTTTCAATAAAAATTTCTAACTTTTTCTTACAAATTTCGTGGTTTCCATTAGATTTTTATCAATATCAATATTATCCCGATATTTCCATGTTTCTGGACTACTAATATTTTCGATATCATCGATATTTTATACCTTGTGCCTAATAACAGAAAAGACAAGAAGAACAAGTCGTCATACACAAATGAAAGAATAAGTGAATTACAAAGAGTAAAGAAAAGAAGAATTGAGTGGTAGCACGTTGAAGTAAGGAGTGGGCAACTCTTTTCATGGTCGAGTCCCCATCTCTCTTTTGATCTTCGCACCCTCTCAAACCTCCCTTATGATTTCACTTCACCTTTCACAAAGAACCATGCTTGCCAAATGAGTGAGGAGCTTTGCACTTAGCAGCGTGCAAATGGGGTTTCTTGCCGACAAATGAACACGTGACATTTATATCATCACGGTCCATCCATCCATCTCCCCCACTGAAAATATCAAATTATTATTTTTTTCCATCGTTATCTCTCCCCCTCTCTCATCTGTTTCTCTCTCCTCTCTCATTCACACACACAATTTGATACAGTTTTGACGCAATCGACGCAATTGACACACGCACGCAGAGAGAGAAGAGAGAAAGAGGGCTTGAAGGAGGAGCGTTTTTTTATCCCCTTTTCTGTTGTTTTCTTTCCAGGCTTTGCAATTCAAATCATGCCAACAACTGGGTAGCTGTTACCTGATTGATTGATTGATTTATTGAAATCCATTCATTTCCTTTGCAAAACGGAAAAAACCCAAATCTCAGTTTTTCAGGCAGGTGCTTTTTCTTTCCTCCCTTCTGCTAATCTCTCTCAGTTTTATTTTTTTTCCCCCAATATTTTGACCTAGGGTTTCTGGGTTTGAATTATTATTATTATTATTATTCAATTTTAGCTTTTTGTTGTTGTTTTTGCTTTTATTGTTTTGAATAGTTTGATTTGAAAACGCTCAGACATGGTTTTCAAAGTCATGTCCTTTCTGGTTGGGATGTTTTATTAATATTTTGTTAGAAGTAGGAGTTGGGTTTCCCATAAATTTGTTTTCTTTGGCGGTATGTAGTTATTTTTTAAGAATTTTATAGATGTTAGAGGAACTGTAGACTTTCAATAACATGTATAGATTCCTCTATCTGTTGTGTTGCTATATCCATATGCTCTTGTTTGTTCATTTCATGGGAATTGGGTTTCGCTTTTCGGTTTTTTTATATCGGTACATATGTTTATGTGGGAATGAATTATGTTCAATCATGTCTGTGGGTGTGTTTGGTGATTATAAAGTGTGCTGGATGAATTGTATTGAAGATGTTGAAATTGTGAACTTGAATGCAGATAAAGCATGTCTTACCAGCAGGGCTATCAATTCGATTATATGGCGGATGAAGGGGACATGTCTGATTTTGTCGAGGATGTGGAGGAAGAAAATCAAGGCGGAGATATGGGTCTTGATGAATATGACATGGTTTGTTTCCATCAACTCTTGGCTCCCATTGTTTAATCCTTTGTTTTTCCTGTTGTACTAAATGGACTTGAAATTCCTTGTTCTTGAGTTTGAGCAGCTTACCAAAGTGTCAGATACATCATCTGCACAAGCGAGAAAGGGAAAGGACATTCAAGGTATTCCATGGGACAGATTGAACATAACAAGGGAAAAATACAGATTGACGAGGCTAGAACAGTACAGGAATTATGAGAACATCCCTTTATCTGGGGAAGCTGTGGACAAGGTTTTCTTCTTGTTCTCGAGCATTTTCTTCATTTCATTTCATTTCCCCAATTAGCAAGTCACTATTGAAGTTAGCAGACGTCACTAATAATATGTGTTAACTTTGACTAGGAGTGCAAACAAATGCAGAAAGGTGGAAACTACTATGACTTCTTCCATAATACAAGACTGGTTAAACCTACAATCCTTCATTTCCAGGTTTGTGGACTTGCAATGCCATAGCTGTTTATTATTTTTACATTTTTGATGGTATACTTCACCAGTAATCCTGCTCTCTCTCTCTCTCTCTCTCTCTCTCTCTCTCTCTCTCTCTCTCTCTCTCTCTCATGGGTTTTGTGTGTATGAACTTATTGCCTTTGATAATTATGCTTTAGTTAAATGATACTTTTTTTTTTAATTCTAACAAGATAAAGTTATCCACTCCTTTTAGCTGTTTTCGCAAGCTAATGTTCATAAAACTTTTGCACGATAATGTTCATGAAGTTTACCTTTATATCCTACTTGACATTCTTTATTGATTTTTACATGCAGCTGAGAAATTTGGTTTGGGCCACTTCAAAGCATGATGTCTACCTCATGTCTAACTTTTCAGTCATGCATTGGTCTTCTCTATCTGGGAATTTGTCTGAGGTTCTCAATTTTGCAGGACACATTGCCCCAACAGAGGTAGTACAACCTCCTGTACATAATTTGTATGATCTAGTTTCTTTGAAAGAAAATAAAGTAATCAAATGGATTTTTTTTTCCAGCTTTTGTTGGTTTATGTTCTCTCCCTCCCCCTCCCAATTATGTTACATACGTTGAAGTGTTCCTTATAATTGCTATTTATCCTCTACTTATGTCCGTAGTTTAAGTTTGCCAAGTTCTATGGTCTTGCAGAAACATGCAGGAAGTTTATTGGAGGGTTTTATGCAGACTCAGATAAGCACACTGGCAGTCAAGGACAATTTTCTTGTTGCTGGTGGCTTTCAAGGAGAGCTTACTTGTAAAGTGAGTTTCTAATATTTACATCTCAATAGCGTGTTGACAGTGCATGTCTGTTTGATGAGAGTTAAGTATTTCCACATTAGACGTATTGTTTGGTAAATCTGACAATTAGACTTGTCTGGGATCCTGCCGTTCTGATGATTTTGCTTTGCCATTGACTTGTCAAGAAAAGAGCTAATGCCATTAGCTGGCTGGAAATTTGGTTACTGTATTTGATCATGGAAAATTACTTTTTTTTTTGGGTAGAGATATGACCTCACTACCAGAGTTTTAACTCCAGTTTAGTTTGTCCTTTACCAATCAGAACAACTGGCAATAGCGGCTTTCAGGGGAGTCGGACATGAATAGCTTGGTTTTTATATTATGAGCTATGTTGTGTGGTGCTTCTGTCTTGAAATTAATACTTTCTACCTAGGAAAACAAAAATGAGTTTTTTAATAATATTATTAACTTCGTGAAGGGTTAATATTTATTTTTTACACGTTGTGTTGAGTGTGAGTACCATTTTGTACGCAAGATTGTTGCATGTAGAAGCTGAGATTCTATTATGGGCGGGGAATTGTCTAGATATCTTGTTAAATATTTGACTGAATTTAAGTTAAATGAAATGTAAGAACCGACTAATATTGGATATCATTGACAGTGTGCCAGTAAGTGTTTGTTGAGGTATGTGAAAACTTTTTGGAATAGTCTTGAGGTTGAGGGTAATGGAAGCTGTTCTTGGATAGGCAACTTAAGAGGCACCTTCCGGACTTGAACCTGGAACAAATGCTGGTTAGGAATTAGATTAGGAAAGAGCATAACTAATCCGGTGTACTAGGATCTGCACTGAGCTCAGTTTTTGGATAAGGAAAGTGGTTTTGTTGCTTTTTTTGTTGTACTACTAGTAAGAATGGTTTGACCTAGTCCTTTCTTTGTGCATTCATATCTTTGGTTTCCGCAATGGTTTGTTAATGAAATGATTAAGTTCATCTGATGTGGTAGCTACTGATGGCATTTTAGGCGCTCATTTCTTGTTGGATGTAATTTGTTTCTTGTAATTCTATATTTTTTATTATCAGATGCAAACTAGTGCTTTAGTCTGTTAAAGGGATTATTTTTCTGGTTAATGTTCAGTTAAAGTATTAAATCTTAATTTTCTGTCTTTATCTGCAGTCTCTTGATAAACAAGGAGTAAGTTTCTGTACCCGGACCACACATGATGACAATGCCATCACAAATGCTGTTGAAATATATGATAGATTGGGGTATTTTAGCTAGTTCTGAAAATCTGTTCGTCTGAATTTTTTCTTTTAATAAAACACATCTTGATATAGAAACTCTTTTTCAGGGGTGGAATGCATTTCATGGCATCCAATAATGACTGCGGCATAAGAGAATATGACATGGAGAAGTTTCAGCTTTTGAATCACTTTCGTTTCCCTTGGCCAGTGAATGTGAGTCATCCTAAGAACTTAATTCATGTTGATGGTTTTGGTCAGATAAACTTACCCGCCTTTTTCTATTTCTATACTAAGAATCTACATATTTGTCTTTACACTTTCACTTTCTGTGATTTTCATTGACTCCAACCTCCCTAGATATTAATATTAGAAGGCTAAGTTGTGCATTGAAGAGTATTATTTCTGATATATTTGGAAATTGTTGAGATGTCAACTAGGAAGTCAAGCTTTCAATCAGTTTTATTTTGTTCAATTGGTTGTGCTGAGGACGGGGACAATTTTTAAAATAAAAGGAAATTGGTGACTGGTGTAGGTCACAGACTAATTTCATATTTTGGTTTAGCTTGATGGACATTTCGTTTTTTTATAGATAAATTGAAGCAATTTTCCGTTTCAGCTAATGACATAGGAACAATTTTCCTCTCCAACTAAGGTCGATACCACTTGCCAAATTTTTTCTTCATTGACCCTCACCTTAAAAGCACAAAATGTTGATTGAGCCAATCCTAGTATTGAAAATATTTTGCAGACTTCAAACAAATTACCTCTTTGAAATAGAAGAGTGCAATATACTTAAGTGCTTGTAAACTGAAAGTGATCTGCAATTGCTTAAACTGTAAGTGATCCGCAATTGCTTAATGTGTTGGTTTCTGTGGTTATTCCTCCCATAACTCTTTTTCTTAACGTGGAGCTGACCTTATTTGCAGCATACATCAATAAGCCCAGATCGTAGGCTTGTTGCGGTTGTTGGTGATCATGTAGATGCATTACTCATGGATTCGCAGAATGGGAAGGTACCAAGATCTTTTTCCTGATCATGATACTCTTGTCTGCAACTTATTTTGTTGCGTTTCTTTCCATAGAAATATTATTGCTAATAAGATGAGGTAAACTTCTTGAAAATTGAATGCGAGACATGTAGACTTTGAGGAAATGGTTAATGGTGGAAAAATACCAATACAAGTGTTATCTTTAATACGATAACAGATTTTTGCTTACACAGTTGTTTTTATAATTGTTCAGCATAGAGATATCTACTTTTTGTTTATTTTTTAGTATACCTTAACTTCGTGTTAGCAGAGCAGTTGTGCTTCTAAATTCCCAACAATTTACATTGAAAACATTTTCCAGGTTTTATTTTCAAAGATGGGAACCGTTTACTAACTATATACAACTCTGTTTTTTTTTTTTTTTTTGTCGTTCCAGACTATTGCTAAGGTCGTTGGTCATCTGGATTACTCTTTTGCGTCAGCATGGCATCCTGATGGTCGCATATTTGCCACCGGAAACCAGGACAAGACTTCCCGAGTCTGGGACATAAGAAATCTTTCATTGCCAGTTGCCGTTCTGAAGAACAACTTGGGCGCTGCTAGGTCAATTCGCTTTTCATCAGATGGTCAGTTCATGGTGGTCGCGGAACCTGCAGATTTTGTGCATATATATAGCACAAAGGCAGATTACAAAGTGCGGCAAGAGATTGATTTCTTTGGGGAGATATCCGGTGTATCAATGAGTCCCGACGACGAGTCTCTGTATATAGGAATCTGGGACCGAACATACGCCAGCTTGCTACAGTATAACAGAAGGCATACGTACGGATATCTGGATTCCTATTTTTGATCCTTTTGGCAAAGGGCTGTCCATCAGTGTTGGCAATGTGATTTTCTCACAAGTTAAAAGCAGAAAGAGTGCTCTGAAGTTGCAGTTTACTTTTTCTGAACTCTTTGCTTTTAGCTTTTTTTTGTGTCTAGGTTAGTTTGATAAACCAAGTTTAAAGTTGGAATAAGCCAATGATTGATTAGAATTTAGAATTTGTACAGTGATGTGAAACCCTTGTTTGTTAAACCATTTCCTGATAAACCCATTTTTTGCTTTCTCCTTATCTTTCCTTTTCTTTTCACTCTTCCTTGTGCCTTCTTCTCTCCTATAGCAGAGTGAATTACAGCAATTTAACTCTGCATTTATAGCAGCACTCTATATTTTAACGAACTTTGAATATTTTACTATTAACAATTCAAACTCAACCCGCTTATTTTTCTAAAAGTCTTCTTTCTTTTTCTTTTCTCCTTACTCAAGGCTCGAGTCTTACTAATTTTTTAATATTTAGCCGATGAACAATTATTCTGTAAATTTAAAGAGTGACTGTTCAGTTTGCTATAAGAGAGATTCTTTTATGAAGTTATGTGTTTTTATTTATTTAAAAAAAATTGAGTCTTTAATTTAAACCACATTACTCCTCTATCCCTCTTAGTGTAGATACTAATTTCGTTTGTTCCAAAAAATTGGTTATTTTGCAGCATCTCTTCAAGATGCTCTAATTCATCTGTGGTGCCAATGAAATGTAAAAAGGGTAAGGTTATGAAATTGATGAAACAGATAGGTTTCAAGGGTCCCCAATCTCTCTGTAACAGCAAGACTAGTTTGAGTCATCTCTGCACTGTCACAATGGAACTGGAAGCCAAGGTTCTGTTGTAGTAAAAAGACAAGAGGAACCCCTCGGCTCCAATATATAGTTAAGACTGTCGGTGGAACAAAAATTCTTGGATGTTACTACGAATGTTTTAACCATTAGGCCATCTCTAACCGAAGGGTCCAGAGGACCAGAGGGCTAAAAATTGTCCGAAAATCATCTCCAACTGAGAGCTAGGCCAGAGGGCTCGTGGGCCCCACGGAATCTGAAGGGGCCAAAGCCTATTCCAGCCAGCCAGCCTCGGGCTGGCCAAAATTTTGATTAATGTTGTCGGGTATAACTGACATGAATAATAGCAATAGTGTCGGTTATAACCGACACGAATAGTAGGCAAAAATTTGAATACAACGGCTAGTTACTGTTGGATTCAATTTTTATTTTTTGGCTAATTTTTTTTTATGAAATTTAAAAATTCCCTTCTTTTTTTCTACAAATACCTAAGTCATTCCTACACCATTTCTCACATAATTTTCACCATTCCATACTATCTCACTTCATTTTATTTCAATTCTTCACATTATATATTCTTACCTCTTCCAATAATCTTTTCAATAACATTAAACAATATTAAACAACATTAAAATATTATGTTTGGCCCTGTGGCCCTTTGACTCTCGGTTAGAAACGGTTTTTTGTGACAAGGCTAAAACGAGTCATATGGTCATCTGGCCCTCAGTTAGAAATGGAGTCAAATATGACCATATACTAATCATTAAAACATTAATATCTTAGAGAGCCAAAAAGCTAAAACAAGTGATCGGTTGGAGATGGCCTTAGATATTGATTTACTCCTTCCCTCGGCCGTGACACTGACAGCGATGCAAAGCGAGTTGGCCAGTGGGCTGCTTTTGTCTTTGCTCGTGACATGTTTTGCTAGCTGCCAAGGGCGTACCCGTGAACCACTCTTTGGTCCATGTGAGTGAGCCCTGCCGGTGTCTTTCTCTCAAGTCACAACCCGCCATGCATGCATATGTGTTTCGATTTCCTCAATTACCCACTTGCCTGTAGATTCTTCTCATTTCTTTCCCCTTACGTTGGTTGTTAGGTTTGAAATTATTAATACGAGCGCGCACACCAAACGTGTCGATATTCTGCTCAATTTAATCACACTGGTATGAGGTGTTATATGATGGTTTAGACATTTTTCTAAATTTCGAGTTTATTTCCTCACTTTTTTCTTCTTCGGTTCGTAGTTAGGTTTGTGATATCATGAATCGGTTTAAGCATTACCTAATTATCTATATACCAATTGTTGGTTCCTGGTAGATTTCACGAGTGAATGTTTTTTATTTGCTAATTCCCTTATATATATGTTGTTGGGTTTGAGGGAGTATAATTTTCTCCTCTTCAAATTCTCCTCCCCTCCCCTCTTTTTCTATTTGAATTGTCACAATCAAGTCACGTCAATATCTTTGTTGATTGTTTATAGAGAGAGAAAGACAAAGAAGAAAGTGAGAGTGAAGAGAAGGAGAAGGGATTGGAGGAGAGAAAACCCTACTTCGAGTTTGAACGACATTCAAAATTTCAAATCCAAAAAGGTGTTGGGGTCGAAAGTGGCAGAAAGAGGAGAGACTGTTAAACTTAGGTTTGAAGGACACAAGAAAATGAATAAATCTGTCGTTTGTGTTTGATTAAAATTTGAAAGATGCTTAGAGTGCAGAAAATATTCACTAAAAGTAGGAATTCCTCCTAATATTTTATCAAGCCAAAACGACACACATATTCGAAAGGAATCCTGGACCGGTTACGGTTTGATTGAAATTTGGGAATTGAAAGGTAGTAAAAATGACAAATGAATTCAAACAAAGAAACAATTATATACAAAATTAGGTAAAACATGAAAATAATGGATTACTAGCTAGCTTTTGGAACTCCTGAAACATACAAACACAAGATATATTTAGTCTCAATCTGTTAGTTTTTTTTAATACAATCTGCACTAAAGGATTAACGAATTGAACACAAAATCTCGAGTCCAGACAATGATGCTGGAAATTTTGGGTGGGTTTGAGCCATTGTGGATGGGGTTCGGGTGGTCATAGAGGTTGGCTACTACCTAAAAGGCTTTCCACGGATGCACTCAAGCCACTCTCTAGTTTCATGGCACGAATGCAATCGTGTTGCCGTTTCCAGCATATACTTTTCACTACTTGAGTTACAAATCCCATTTATATTAGTATATGTTTTTCGAGTATGCAATATAATATTAGGAAAACTAATAAAAATTAATTGAAAACTTTGAGTTTTAACGATAAGGACAAAATAAAGGGTAAAATGAATAGTACTAGGATTGACTTTTAAGTATAAAAATGTGGTTTTTCGTTAAAGTTTCCAATAATATTCTTGCATAAAAAGGACTCAGAAGGGGAATATTTTACTACTCACAATGTAATATTTTTATCAAATAGTTCAATCTGCTGATATGCAAACAAGATTATTAGAGTTGGAATTATTATGTCTGAGATTATTAACTCTACCAAGTGGCAAGTGCAAGTGGTACTCAAAGTCTTTGTATTTTTCATCAAAAATATGTTTTTGCATGTACGCAAATTCACTTTCCTCAGCAATAATAGTAAAAAAATAATGTCCTGTGGAAAAAAAAGGATTGCATGCAGATGCAGCTGGTCCTGCATTTGAATTATTAGATACTATATGGAAACGGAAAGTGAAGTAACGAGGCAACAAAGAAGCTGAAGCAAGCGACAAAGATAAAGAAAATTTTGATTGGTATGCGGTTGGCACTTGGCAGGCACATGTAATTCCCTTAGACCCACGTTATGGACCCAAACTGTCGTAACCCGTAAGCTTGGGGCTTCAAATTTTCAATCTCTCATCTCTCATCCGACACTCTCTTCTTTCACGTTTAGGGAAACGTAAGATGATTCTGTTGTTAAATGTGTGAGTCTTGAGGGTTTAGTAAGACATACTTTTAGATATGTCAATACACTCGACATAAAATCGCACCTTATCCTCCAATACGCTATTGTGTTGTGTCTTACCTTACTCCTTGTGTGGTTATCCTCCATGTCCCATAATATTACTTTATTTCGTCAACGGGTGGAGACAAAAGTTAGTTTCGTTGATGTGATAAGGGTTATGTAGTCTTTTTAAGCCGTTAATTTAGGAATGGATTAAAGAAATTGTGAGTTTCAATAACAATCTTGATAAATTGAGCTATTTAGGGTTCCTAATAATGAAATTTGGGGTAATTATTCTTCTAAAAATGTGTGTGTGTGTTTGTGTTTTTTTATTTTTATTTTTATTTTTTACGATTTCCGATGTTTTAAATGTGAAAATGAATTAAAAAAAAAACAAAAGAGTCACTACCATGTAAGTGGAACCAGCAATTGCTTTAACGATTGACGGAATGGGATAAAATGAGACACAAATAATGAGTATAAGGGTTAAAGTCAAAGAGAATCAAGTGTGAAGAGTAAAATGCTAGGAATACCATGTTTTTAGATCATAATTTGTAGACCACATGATGTGTCGGTTAATGATAAGATACATGCTTTAATAATTTAAATAAAGAATCCAGCCATCAACCACCATTTCATATAGCTTGCAAAATATGATTTGAAATTTCAAATAATAATCTTTCTAGTGTCACCCTATTAATAATGTAATTATACATGTAAATCTTACGTGGTACTTCGCACCTCCATTTCGCTCCCAACCAATATTGGTTAAATCCGAAAAATACGTGCACTAGTTTTAGCAATATACAACCAAAAATGTTTTTTTTTTTTTTTTTTGGCCATGGAAATCAAATGTCAACTCTATTAGTTCTTCTTTGAATTTAAGTCGTAAATTTATAATCTGACAACAACAAAATATATGTTTTTTTTTTCAAAGCTACACGTCTTCTGAAAAAGTTGGTAGAAGAATATTATTTTTTCACAGTTTTGCCTACTCACCCACCATTTTCATCTCTCCTTCACAAAGGACCATACAAACCCTATTTGGTGACACAAGAAAACACACACACCCACTCTCTCTCTCTCTCTCTCTCTCTCTCTCTCTCTCTCTCTCTCTCTCTCTCTCTCTCTCTCTCTCTGTGACGACGACCGGTTTACACAGAAGTCCCAGTTTCACACCCACATTCTCCCTTTTCCCCCATTTTGGCCTTTACAAAGGAACCAATTTCACACTCTATTTGGTATTTGACAACTCTCTCTCTCTCTCTCTCTCTCTCTCTCTCTCTCTCTCTCTCTCTCGTGAGTTCACAGTAACTAATAATGCAATCGAACAGTCTTTCATGGCGGATTTTTCGTGAAGTACGTACGGTGTTCCACAAGTAAAAGCATCACTCTTTCCATAACTTCAGAAAACATCAGCATTAGAAACTGTATTCTCGTCAACAATGGCCTCTCTCGGATTCCTCCAACATATGCTGCCATCAATACTGATATTAGCATCTCTTCACGCCTGCATGGGAGACGCCACAGTTCCTTCACAGCTCAACAACGACGTTCTAGGCCTACTCGTCTTCAAGTCCGACATCCACGATCCTTCCTCGTACCTCGCTTCATGGAACGAAGATGAGGACTCCCCTTGTTCTTGGGAATATGTACAATGCAATCCAGCCACCGGAAGAGTCTCTCAGCTGTCACTCGAAGGCCTAGGCCTAAAGGGAAGAATCGGAAAAGGGCTTCAGAACTTGCAAAATTTGAAGGTACTTTCTTTGTCGAGCAACAATTTCAGCGGAGACATTAGTCCGGAGAAGCTTGCTCTGCCTCCGAATCTCGAAAAGCTTAATTTAAGCCACAACAGCTTATCAGGATTAATTCCCACTAATCTTTTCAACATGAGCTCCATCAAATTTCTTGATCTTTCCGAGAACTCACTCTCAGGGCCACTCCCCGATAACCTGTTCGATAACTGCTTTTCGCTACGCTATCTTTCGTTATCTGGTAACTTGCTTGAAGGTCCTTTGCCTAGCACACTGCCTAGATGCTCTTCTTTGAACGGTCTCAATCTCTCAAACAACCATTTCTCCGGTAACCCTGATTTCGCTTCTGGGATTTGGTCTTTGCAAAGATTGCGCACTCTAGATCTTTCGAACAATGCCTTTTCCGGGTCTGTGTCACAAGGGATATCAGCCGTACACAACTTGAAAGAGCTTCTGTTACAAAGCAATCACTTTTCGGGATCTTTGCCGGCGGATATAGGACTATGTCCTCACCTAGAGAAGATTGATTTGAGCTATAATATGTTCACTGATTCATTACAAGACTCACTTCAGAGGTTGAATTCTTTGACATTTTTCAGTCTATCAGATAACATGTTCTCCGGTGATTTCCCTCAGTGGATTGGTAGCATGAGCAGCCTCAAATATTTGGATTTTTCGAACAATGGCTTCACCGGAAGCCTCCCACCTTCAATGAGTGACCTCAGATCACTCAATTATTTGAGTTTGTCAAACAACAAACTTGTTGGTACTATTCCAACTTCTCTTGCTTACTGCAATGATTTGTCGGTGATTCGGTTGAGGGGTAACACTTTCACTGGAAGCATACCAGAGGGCTTGTTTAATCTGGGGTTGGAGGAAATTGACTTCTCCCACATGGGACTTACAGGGTCTATTCCTCCGGGTTCCAGCAGACTCTTCGAATCTTTAAGGATGTTGGATTTGTCAAGCAACAATCTCAAAGGAAATATTCCAGCAGAAGTGGGACTTTTCTCCAACTTGAGGTACTTGAATTTGTCATGGAACAACCTTCAGTCAAGGATGCCTCCAGAGCTCGGCTTCTTTCAGAACTTAACGGTGCTAGATCTTCGAAACAGCGCCTTGTTCGGTTCTATCCCAGAGGATGTATGTGATTCAGGAAGCCTGGCAATTCTCCAATTGGATGGAAACTCATTGACTGGCTCAATTCCTGATGAAATTGGCAACTGCTCATCTCTCTATTTGATGTAAGTCTATGATCCCCTTTTTTTTCCCTAAATTTTTCCCATTTGCCTTTTTATTTACTTATGAATTTGAACTAAATGAAATGTGACATTTTTTGTTTCAGGAGCTTTTCACATAACAATTTAAGTGGTACTATTCCGAAATCCATTTCGAAGCTAAATAAGCTCAAGATTCTTAAATTGGAGTTCAATGAGTTGAGCGGAGAGATACCCCAAGAACTTGGAAAACTAGAAAATCTACTTGCTGTGAACATATCATATAACAGGTTGGTAGGGAGGCTTCCTGCTGGGAGCGTATTTCAGAGCTTGGATCAAACTGCGCTGCAAGGAAATTTGGGAATCTGCTCACCATTGTTAAAGGGACCGTGTACGCTGAATGTGCCTAAGCCTCTTGTTCTTGATCCAACTGCGTACAACAACCAAATGGGCGATCATAGACACCATAACAAATCTGAAACATCCACAAAAGACCAGCGCCGCACCTTCCTTAGCTTATCCGCCATTGTGGCAATTTCAGCAGCTAGCCTGATTGTTTTGGGAGTGATTGTTATAAGTCTTCTGAATGCATCCGCAAGGAGGAGGCCTGCATTTGTGGAAACTGCCTTGGAGAGCATGTGTTCGAGCTCTTCACGATCAGGTAGTTTGGCATCGGGGAAGCTCATTCTCTTCGATTCAAGGTCATCCCCGGAATGGATTAGCAGTCCTGAATCCCTACTCACCAAGGCCTCAGAGATCGGCGAGGGAGTCTTTGGAACAGTTTACAAAATTCCACTTGGAGCTCAAGGAAGAGTAGTTGCTATCAAGAAGCTGGTCACATCAAATATAATCCAGTGCCTTGAAGATTTTGATAGAGAGATTAGAATTCTGGGGAAAGCAAGACACCCGAATCTAATCGCTCTAAAAGGGTACTATTGGACTCCACAGATGCAGCTGTTGGTAACAGAGTTTGCCACCAATGGCAACCTTCAATCCAAACTCCATGAAAGACCTCATTCAAGTCCACCTCTTTCATGGGCTAATAGGTTCAAAATCTTGCTTGGAACAGCAAAGGGACTTGCTCATTTGCACCACTCATACCGCCCGCCAATCATCCACTACAACATCAAACCTAGTAACATCTTGCTCGATGAGAGTTACAATGCGAAGATATCAGACTTTGCACTGGCAAGGCTCCTGACAAAGATAGACCGGCATGTAGTGAGTAACAGATTTCAGAGTGCACTAGGTTATGTGGCGCCGGAACTGGCATGCCAGAGCTTAAGGGTGAATGAAAAATGTGATGTGTATGGTTTCGGCGTGTTGATTCTTGAGATCGTGACTGGGAGGAGGCCTGTGGAGTATGGGGAGGACAATGTGGTAATACTGAATGACCATGTTAGGGTTTTGCTTGAGCAAGGGAATGTGTTGGGGTGCATTGATGTTAGCATGGGGGATTACCCAGAGGATGAAGTCCTACCAGTGCTTAAGTTGGCTTTGGTTTGCACCTCACAGATTCCATCCTGCAGGCCTACCATGGCAGAAGTTGTTCAAATTATGCAGATTATCAAGACCCCAATTCCACAAACAATGGAGGCTTACTGATTCGAACACAGGACGCATGAGTAGAAACCTAACATCCTATCCACTAGGATATTAGACCATATGCAATGTTTGATTTTTCTTTTGTTTGTTTTTTTTTTTTTTTTGTGTATTTAATCAGTTGTTTTTTAAGCTTGAATTGATCTTCCATATGTTTTCAATGTGAATGGTTAGTGTCATTGCAATGTGATTTTTAAAATCAGTTTAGTAATCTTTTGCCTCAGCACAGCAGAATGTTGCTCCTTTGTGACCGAAATGTCACGGGTTCAAGTCGTGGAAACAGCCGGTTTGCAAAGCAAATGTATGACTGCGTACGGTAGACGTTCCTCCCACCTCCGACCCTTGTTGGGAACCTTGTTGGCTTGAAGTTTAGGAATCTTGCACCTCAAGGAATTCTAGTATCAAAGGAAGAAATGAAAGTTTTATGTCCATTACATTTGATGGGTTTGTTAGCTGAACTAGACTAGGTTTTACCATTCAAGACAAGATATCCGATACAAGATTAAATGCTCTGAACCATGATAGCGATGAGTCTCTTGTATTAAACTAAGACTTGTTTGGTAAAATGTAGTAAAGTAAATATTAAATTAGACTGGACGATACTGCACTCTTGCACTATTCGGATTTTTTGAACTCGTTAGCACGATCAAGTTATGACTAATCTTAACCATCGTAAAATTTAGAGTGTTTACTCAAGTTTCATATAACAAGGGACAATCAAGTTCAGTTCAATACATTCAAAATTTTAGAAAGTGAAACTTTATTTTTTTTAACGAACAATTCAGTTACACTAAATTCATCTAAACTACGAGAATAAGTTTCAAATTAGGGAGATTATATTCACACACCCCAAATTACTTCTCCCACACCCTTTTAATTTTTTAATATTTATTTATCAAGTGCTAGTGGTGTGTAGAAAATATTAAAAAATTAAAAGAATGTGGAAGAAGTAATTTGAGGTGTATGAATATAATCTCTCTCAAATTATTATTCTTGTAACATTTGGAACATCTCCATGATTCATCCACTAGAATTGTAACGCTATAAGACTTGTTCACGGGGTTTATACTGTTATACATGAACATGAGAGAGAGAGAGAGAGAGAGAGAGAGAGAGAGAGAGAGAAAAGGTTATCACAATCGAAGTGTGAATATGGTAGATAAAAACAAAATTACATGTCAATATTTGGACCCTTACGTTGTGGATGTGGGGTAACGTTTTCTTCACGGGTGACGTTACAGAAACCAATTTATATTATTATATGTTATCTTGTGATATAAAACGACATGAAGTTGTGTATAATATCTTGCATCATCGTTTCATCCCCAATACAAGCGGGGAACAAGGTGAGCCAAATTGCTTACGTGGCTCGCTCGTGACTATTTTTCATCTTTTTTTCTTTTAGATAATGCTACGGCGATTAAATTTATAAACGAAGTTTTAAAAATTAAAGGACATAAAAGTCGATAATTGTTTTATTACTTAAGCGTTGATAAACGTGTTTATTCATATTAGTGACACATTATTTAGTTAACAAATTTTATCTCTAAATTTAGTCTCTATAGCATTACTCTTTTCTTTTCTACATAAAATACTCCAATTATATATATCGATGGGTGCAATAGTGTGGAGGAGGAGGGGAAGAAAGGGGATAGGAATAGGAGAGGAGAAAATTCTACTCCTAGTAATGTCGTGCCAAAAATGGGTGATAAGTAAACATGTCGGTTGCAAGGCACTTATGTCCTGTTTGGTGGGCTAGATGGAACAATTTGTGACTAAATTAAATGAACTTCTGTCTAGTTCATTGTTTGTTGTGTCGAAATGTGAAATACACACACTAGACTAATGTGTTATGAATTCACAATTGAATGAGTTATAGCTGCAATCACTAGGATTTTCCTGGTCCTCTCTTCCGAAAAGAAGGAACGTGAAATTCTTTTTCCTTTCCTTAGAGACTAGAAGATTGGATCTAGCTATAAGAAGAATGCTTGACTAATAACTAACACACTTCTTGGTCCCCGATCGGTGTAATGAGATGTGTCTATTTATCTATCTCTTGACTCGAAATGAGAGCAAGTTTAAAAAAGAATCTTAAAGTGTCTAGGGTTGAGCCACAAGGGTCTTTTAACGCCATCTTTTCTCTTCTCATCAGAGTTATTTCACACAAACTTGTCATGGTAAAAAAGAAGGGAGGAACAAACACACTTGGAGAACGCAATACAAAGGAGATTTGTATACTGCGTTCGAGAATGAGGAAAAAGGTATCTTTTACCTATTCTCATACATGGAGTACAAGTCATGTTTTACAAGTTCCTGCCAATCCAACCACCCCTAAGGCCCAATCTCATCGAGGTCACCAAACCGGCCGATCAAGTTTAAGAATCAGTTTAGTATTGTTGTGGTTTTATAAAAACATAAAGCAACGACTGAATTGCAATCACAAACAATTTTCAGAGTAAAGGAAACGGAATCAGAATAGAATACGAGCAGCATCATCTTACATCCGGGTTTAAAGGCATAAAATATTGCTCAAAACTTGACAGATTCGTAAAATTGAATTCAAGAAAATCTCTGAATGTTCATCATCTTATACAGGTAGAACAACAGAACAGGAAAGTTAATTCTCCTTACGACTACATTTGAAACACTGCATTACTTCAATTATCGTGCAACGCCTTCGTCAAATATAATCTGCTGAAGCTCTGGCCAGTAACCCTGTAAATTGCACAATACGTGTTAGAATTGCCAGAAGAAACACTACCATTAAGAATCATGTGTAGTTATGAAAGTGCCATGCAAAACTGCTTCCCCCCCCCCCCCCCCCGAAAAAACAAGAGGATGGCATCTGCTTGCAACATACCCATTAATTTGGTTGCAGTAGTTTGAGATCTGATTTGTTATGAGAAAGCTATCCAAGCGTGAAGGCTCAGGTAGTGGCTTGAAAACGGGGTTTGAAGGATCCTCCTCAGGTAGAGGTTCATCTCCTGCGGCCTTTCGTGCCATATTCTCCACCCTATGAAACACAGAAGAGGAAACTGAATGACTAGTACACAAAAAACTGTAAAGCCAACGAACACATGCCAATCACATATAATAAAACCATTAAACAGCAGTGTTGACGCCAATCAACATGTAAAATCTCAAAAAAAAAAAACAAAACAAAACCAAACACCATAATAACAAATCTATCACCAAAACTATCAAATATCATGAATAAAAGAATCCATTTCAAATGAAATATATTACCTTCTCTTTTGGATCCATGCTTGCTGTTGGGCTTGCTGACGTGACAGGTTCCTGTAATAGTATTGGAACTGGAAGACAAGACACAAATTAAGACATGCAAATGAGCAATCATAACATGAGAACACTCAGATAAGGAGAAGACAAACCTTCTGCTGTTCCATTGACAAATCATCCATGCATTCAATGAGAAATTCCATATTCCTCTCCAGAAATGGGCTTGTAGATAATTGCAGGCGGTCGTAATCACACTAAAACAGCAAATAGATATAATTACTAAGATAATTTCTAGACTCATGGAATTTCTCATAAAAATATCACATACAAACCTGGACAACAGGTGTATCAGCCTCCAGCTCAGTCATAAAGGCACTGATAAGTGCAGAATTTGAAACTTTGATCTGTCAAGTCCAAGCAGCATAAATATCAAAAGAAAATAGTAAATCCGTACACAACCTTCAGACAAACATCAGGCAAGAAAAACAAATGAAAAAAGAGGCACCAAAAATCACCACCTTTTATTAGGAAAACTGGAGAGCATGAAATATTCATGTTAGACCACATAACTTGATAACAAACAATGAACATATCAGAGATCTTTATTCTGGTTTTTTAAGAGTAACCCTAGAGTGCATCATCCTTTTTGGTCCTTAAAGTTTTCAATAACTTAAGGAACAAAATTCTTGGACCAATAACAAGTTCGTTTTTTAAAAGCGTACTAAAAGATATGCTAGACCCAACATACTTAAAAAGAGCTACTTCTCTTATCAAAAAGAAAAAGAACTACTACTAACAATTATCTGACTACTTTTCTAGTACAGTTGACTGGCATGACCATCAATAAATGTCTCTGATTACTAGTTCCACATATTGAGTAAATGACAGGTTAACTGTGACCATTCATTCAAAAGTTGAAAACTGATATTATAGAAAAATTAAACAAATAGGTCTTGATATAAAAACAAACGATCTATAGACTGTATTATCCGAGTGCAAGAAATAATCCAGTTCAACAACTTACAGGTATTTCTTCAAAAATATCCACCCATGATAGGTTTTTCTCCCTCAACCTAATGCCACAAAACAAATAGAAAAATGAGTTTCCATCCATTAGTATAGGTTTGTATAATAGCACTGAAACAAAATGATATCATACTTCTCTCCTGTAAAATTGTTAGTGCGGTAGAGATCCATGAATGAATCAGAAAGCTTCAGTGCCTTGAGTGCTAAAACACCTTGATTGGACTTCAATGGATCATAAATTATACACACACAACGTCTAATATTTTCCTGCAAACACGGAATGACATAAGTAATTAAGTGAAACAACAGCCGTGTTAAAGAAAACAAAAAACAAAAATAACATGATCAAGTATGCAGTAGAAACTAAAGCACGCATAATCACTTTTAGCTGCTTTCTTTTTTGGAAGCCCAAGGCTAAAGCAGTGCTTATTACAATGCCAAAACAAGAGGTTTGGCCAAAAAAAGTGTCCATGATAGAGTTTTTCCAATATTGATATTATAGTCAAACGCTCTAATTGACCTTCATTCAATGGAGTATGGGATCATTTTCGTACCTAACAAACTTCAAACAAGATCGAAACCAAATGTAAATTTGGTAAAACTAAGGGTATCACGTTATAAACTCAAAATATACCAATTAGTATTTAATATGCATAAAGGAAATTTTTGAAGTGCAAAAATTAGTGAGCAGACCTGTGAGAGGGCTTTCAAATGCTCATACATGAGCATTCAAACTTCCTCACATGTCTGCCTACATCATGCGTTCACCAAAACTGGCTTTATGTGTGTGTTTTATAAAGCCAGTTTTAGTGAACGTGAGTTGTATCAACGATCTGTGTCCCTCGTACAAACATCCCTGGATCGTGAGGTTGCTACTTCACACCACTACCACCCTTATTCCCAATGCCTTGGACATCACCCATAAAATTAAGACTAGACTAATGGACTGAAACGTAACAGCAAAGAGCCAATTTTCTTTTTTTACAAAGGCAGATAACAATCAAACTTTTGATAGCAATAACCGCCTCAATACAATCAAAATCTGCAAACAACCAACCAGTCCATTTTCAGAATCTCGCAACATTATTCAATACGAAAATAGAGAAACCATCCAACCCCATGGAACTTTTTATTTCTTTCTATCACCTAAGCTCCTCCTCAAAGACTCCCTACTTTATTCTATTAAAGTATTTTGGTTTGTTAAAGCAACTTAGCAGTGTGGCTACTGGCTAGCACTACACTCTTCCTCTCTTTTCTAAAAAAAGAGCAAATGCGATTCTCAAACTAGTCAAAAAAATTTCTTCTTTGTCATTTTGCATTCTCAATACCCAATATTCTTCTATATTTAACATCCTATGACACGAACTTTCGAAGACTCTTCCAGTACAATAGAAAAAACACAAAATAAAAACAAACTGGCTTTGCTGCTGAATCCTTAACCGGATACAACAAAACCACATTCGATTCATATGACTGATCCACGCATCCATGCAAAAATGAACTTACAAATCCTAAAATCCTCCTACAACCAAATGCTTTCAAAACCATCATCAGACTTGAAATCCAACCACAAAAACACTTGGAGGCAGATTTCTAAATCACATAGATGTGCAGCTTCTTAAGTTTCAGTAACTCAAATTAGCCATAAACTCTTTTCTGTGCGGTTATGACTGCCACAAATAATGTGAGTAAATGAAGATATGAATGTACATGGAACTAAAATAATAATTGCAAAATCATTACCTGGTAGTTCATGAATGTCTCAATCAGCTCCACTGTTTGAAAAGAACCCAACAATGTAGATTGGTACCTAAAAAACATTAGTAAAGACAGTTATATATTGCAGAGGACAAAAAGAGAGTGAGAAACTTACGACCAATATCTTCCTTTTCACACTCGACTCTCAATTACTCAAAGAGCTTCATACATCACAATGTATACTACACACATGTGGGCTACTGATGAATATTACAAAACACAAGACTTGACACCTTTTGGCATGCTTTGTTTCTCTAATGAAGCAATAATTTGACAAATCAAAACTACTTACCATCCAACAGTGTTGTTGTCAACATTAACCTCTCTCAAACATCTCATCATCTCAAGCTGGTAATTGGCGCCATCAGCTTCAATTTCTTCATCCTCCTCTCTGACCTGAACAAAAAAGTTACACATATAACGGAATATTTTGATAACAAGAGAGGAGGGAAGAAAGACATTCAGATATAAAAAAAAAACAGAAGCTCCTGCATCTACATACCGGGAAGGGGAAACAATTAGTAACTTCGAGAACGCTGCCAACATCTAACCCAAGAAGTTGCCCCGTGACCAAAGCCGGCGAAAACTCCTTGCAGTGCTTGATTATCTTCAAGATAACCTGTTTTTCGAAAAAATCAAAAACCACATTAAACCCAACAATTCGGCAACCCACCAAGCCCAGTTCCAGTAGCAGTAGCAACCAACAGGAATTTCCCAAAACAAATATTATCTCAAAAATTGACCAATTCGAATCACATTAACAAAATTTGAGCTGGGGTTTTTATTTTTCCCCAAAATTACAAACAAATTCGATATCATCGTTCTACAGCAGTAGAATAGCAGAAGAAGAATAAAAAGTCAGAAATCGTAGAGATTTACCAGTCCCTCGATCTGAACGACTCTGAGAGGAGAAGCAACCTCTTCTGTCGCCGCCACCTGAAGAAACGATCTTGCTCCCGCTGTACAAATCAAGAAAATCCAAACCCAAAATTTACACATACAGCAGAGAAAACAGAAGTTGAAATTTACAGATAAAATTACAGAAGGGAATTCTACTTACGGGTCGCCATGTTGTTAAGTCGCGGAGGCAGCAGAAGAAGCGTGAGAGACGGAGACGACGGAGACGACGGAGCAGTAAGAAGATACGAAGCCTTGTGTCTCTCAACTCTCAACCGCGGAGGAACCTCTATGTAAAATGAATGTGATATCTAAACCCTAGCTGTCGACGGATTATATTATTGGGCCTTCCTTACCCATAGGGCCTAATGGACTCCGAGAAGTCCAAACTCCCTTGGGAAAAGATAAAATTATAAAGCGAAAAAGTGAAAAAAATTTATTAAATTTAGAGAAATTTTATTTAAACTCATTCAACTTTTTTTTACACTCAATGTAAAATTTTAAATGTTAATTGTCTATTTTATCCTATTGCATAATTACTATTAAGTACAAAATGAAATTAATAATAAAACTCAAATTTATCAATAAACCCAAACATAATTGTAGACAGTGAAATTTCGGTAAATAAAATGTTGATCGATGGTCAAAATTTTTAACACTTATGTATTACATAAATTGTACACATAGTGTGTGATTCGACGAAAATTCGAAAAGAGTTAGAAAAGCCGTCAAACAGGACACGTGTCAACACCTGGCAGAGACGACTTATTTCATCTGATTATTTAAATCCAAAAATCAAGTTTTGGAAATCTATAAATAGAGACCATTCCACACCAATTCAACCACCAATTCACAAATACATTTCTCTACTCCCAAATTGGAAGAGAATTCTCTGGAAGTTCGTTCTTCGTTCTTCGTTCATCGTTCTTCGAGATCAAGCATCAACGGCCCTTGAAGAAACGTTCATCCATCCTAAGATCAAGCCCCAACGGCCCCTTGGATTAGCGCAATTGTTCTTCAAGATCAAGCCCAAAAGCCCTTGAAGATCCATCCATCGTTCATCCGTTCATCCGTTCTTCAAGAACAAGCCCAAAAGCCCCTTGAAGTTCATCCATCGTTCATCGTTCATTATTCTTCGTTCATCATTCATCAATCTTCAAGAAACAAGCCCAAAAGCCTCCTGAAGATCCGTTCATCATCCAAACGCTCATCCAACTTCAGAATCAAGCCTCAACAGCTCCTAAAGATCCATCCGTCATTCAGCGTTCATCTAACTTCAAGAATCAAACCCCAAAGGCACCTGAATAAGCGTTCATCCGCCAAACCTCAAAATCAAGCCCCAACGGCCCCTGAATAACAGTTTATCCCAAGAATCAAGCCCCCAACGGCCTTTGGATCAGAGATTCATCAACAAATCCGCATCACTGTTCATCCAAGGATCAAGCCCAGCGGCCCTTTGGATCAACAGCCCATCAACAAATCCATATCTTACGAAGATAGAATCAGAGGAACAAATAGAGATTGTAACCCCAAAATTCATCAAATAACAAATATATTTTGTACACGTGTTCTTGTTCCTTCAGGAAATTTTCGTGTTTACAAATTTGGCATGCCCAGTGGAACATTCTCTACCTCTCATCTCTATCTTCAAATCCACAAAGAAAGGCACATATGGCATCAAAGAAGGCTCAAACCGTTCCTGCAACTAACGCGAAGAACAAGGGTGTCTTCGTCACGAGCAGTGGCGCTTTTGGCATCACAACTCGAAGCAAGGCAAGAGCTCTTTCCGCCACATCTTCCCCCTCTGCATCAACCTCGCCAAAAGTTCATGAACACCAAAAATACAAACCCGTAATCATTTTGGCCTCGCTAAGTGCGCCAATGGAAGATATTCCAAAGAAGTGCCCCGAGTCCCTACTCTCTGACGCCGACTCGAACAGCAGCACGGCCATGCAAGTCATAACCACCGGAGCGACTTCGATCGAGGAGCAGCTGGCTCAAATGAATGAGGCAATTGCAAAACTCACACAGACGGTAGAGGAGAAAGACTTACAAATCGCCGCACTTGTCAACCGATTGGAAGAAGAGAACAACAAAAAATAATGAGGCGGTGAGGAGGAAGAACCTCCGACACAAGAAATCGAGGAGAAGCCAGACCAGGCAACAGCACTCATGGGATCTCTGTCTATCCAACAGCTGCAACAAATGATCGCTAACACCATCAAAGCACAGTACGAAGGGAGGTCACATACCTCCATGTCGTATTCGAAGCCTTACTCCAAGAAGATTGACATCTTAAAGATGCCAAGGGGATACCAACCGCCAAAATTCATGCAATTTGACGGGAAGGGAAATCCAAAGCAGCATGTGGCCCATTTCGTCGAAACTTGCAACAACGCGGGGACGGAAGGAGATTACCTCACAAAGCAGTTTGTCCGCTCTCTGAAGGGGAACGCATTTGACTGGTACATGGATCTAGAGCCTGAATCCATCAATAGCTGGGAGCAATTAGAGCAAGAATTCTTAAACCGCTTCTACAGTACTCGCCGCACAGTAAGCATGCTTGAGCTAACAAGCACGAAGCAATGGAAGGATGAACCAGTTATCGATTACATCAACCGATGGCGCACTCTGAGCCTCGACTGTAAAGACAGACTCTCGAAAATCTCCTCAATCGAGATGTGCGTGCAAGGTATGCAATGAGGATTGCAATACATCCTTCAAGGCATCAAACCGCGAACGTTCGAAGAGTTAGCCACCCGCGCTCACGACATGGAGCTGAGCATCGCTCATCATGGAAAAAAGGAGCCAATCACCGACTTCAAGAGGGATAAGGTGTTTACTCCGAAGGTGGACAATCGTGGAAAGAAGCCCGCAAAGGAAGCTTTTACCGTTGACGCTATCCCCACTAAAACCTCAGCCGCACCCGTCAAAATCTCCTCTAAAACCAAAGCAAAGGAGATGAAAAGAGGTGAGCCCTCCCGTACCCAAGACAGGTACAAAAACACCTTAAGGGAATTGGAGCAGAAAACATACCCATTCCCAAACTCTGACATGGCCCCGATGCTACACGACCTGTTGGAGAAGAAAGTAATTGAGCTTCCTGAATGCAAGCGCCCGGAAGAGATGAATCGCGTTGACGATCCCAAGTACTGCAAGTACCATCGCATCGTAAGCCATCCCGTCGGCAAGTGCTTTGTCCTTAAGGAGCTCATCATGAAGTTGGCGCAACAAGGGCGAATTGAACTCGACTTGGAAGACACGGTCGCAACACACATTACAACGATCGTGTTTGGGTCATTTGATCCTGTACCTCTTCAAGTCATGCATGACCATCGTCACGCAGCCCCTTCTGCACTACTACCATTGGGGGCAAACAACCAAAATGTACCGACCGAGGATAATGAAGAATGGACCTTGGTGACCCGCAAAAAGTCAAAGAAACCCAAGCCACAGGCCGCAAAGCCAAAGGTAGAAGATGGGAGAAGACATCGTCGTCACAACAATAGGAATCCCAAAAGAAGCGTAAGAGCTGCCAAGCCAAAATACACTGGGAGCCTATAGAGCAAGAGCCACGCATTCCCGTCTCCTTGCACGAGTACTTCCCAAAGGACTTCTTCCAACGGTACACTGTCACTGCATGTCACGTAGTAGAAGTAAAGGAAACATCAAGAGAGGAAGTTATCACCACTGAAGAAGTAAAGACCCTCATAACTGAAGAAGGTTTGCCGACTCACGTGAGCATCAATGAGGCGTTACGATTACCCGAAGAGATACGGAAAACACTGATAGTGGCCTTAGCAAGTCCCAATGACCATGTGGTACAAGGAAACAAGGACGAATGCTCAAAACTTCAGTCATATGAATATGCCGCATGTTGCGCCGCCCAAGACTCAATCAACTTCACTGACAAAGACTTATTGCTGGGATCAAAACCTCACAACCGTCCTCTCTTCGTCTCAGGATACATAAGGGAGAGCAAAGTCAAACGCATGCTTGTGGATGGCGGATCGGCCATGAACATCATGCCAAAGTCAACAATGGCCACAATTGGCATCAAAATAGACGAACTATCTCTAAGTCGTCTACTAATCCAAGGTTTCAACCAAAGAAGACAAAGAGCGATAGGCATGATCTGAGTAGAGATGACCATAGGTGAACTCAAATCAAGCACAATATTTCATGTGATCGATGCAAGAACTTCATACGGCCTGCTCTTAGGAAGGCCTTGGATCCATGAGAATGGAGTAGTGCCGTCTACCATTCACCAATGTTTAAAATTCTACCGGGAAGGAGTGAAGGTGATTCGAGGCGATACAAGGCCATTTACCGAGGCTGAATCACACTTTGCGGACGCCAAGTTCTACATGGAGGAAGACATGATACCCGAAGCTCTCCCAAGAGAGGTAAAATCCACAGGCAAAGCAACGCCTAAAAAACAAAAATGGCAATCCATTCCCAGAAAGCAAGGAGGGGAAACCACACCATCTTCAAGCAACGACGAACTCGTGACAGCAAAAGAGGGTAAGATGCCTTCAAAAGAACCGAATACGCCCGTCTTCCGATACATCCCAATGTCGAGAAGAAAGAAGGGTCAAACACCATTCGAAACTGGGTCAAGCAAAGCCGACATGCAACAGTGCAAGGATAATGTGGAACTACTCAAGGCAAATGCAATTCTACCTCTAACACAGTTAGGCGGGACCAAGATTGCAGGACCACCACAAGGTTTCATAAAAGCTCTGCCAAAGGGAGTAGAATCAAGCTTTCTCCCAACCAAGAGGACCGAAGAGGGTTTTGATCCAAACGCCTACAAACTCATGTCAAAGGCTGGGTACGACTTCATTCCCTCTGCAAAACCTGGAAAGAAGGTTTCAGATGCTGTCAACAACAAAGAACATGACCTCACCGAGACTCAAAAGAGGCTGAGAAAGCATGGTTACGGAGTTGACAACGGAAAAGAAGGAATCGACTTCACACCAAATGCACTTGTAAAGATTTCAAGCAAGGCAAAAAATGCTAGCACTCAGCACATCAGCGTGAGCGTTGTACAAAAACAAGAATAGCCTAAAACCACCCCTCGGATACCGGTCGTCAATAGGATGAATCACCCAAGACCCAGAATATCGGCATTGCATCGCATTGGTGGTCAAAGCCGAACCTCCGTCTTCAAGAGGCTTAACACGCCAACATCCCAAAAATCTGTTTTTAAAAGGCTGTCAGAACCTAAGAAACAAGGCAACACGGCTAGCTCGCCTTTGCAACGGTCAGTTTCCGAAAGACTGGAAGACAACAAAAAGCCTTCTAGAAGGAAAGAGACAGCGCCAAAAGAAGAAAAGCCCGACAGGCTAGCAGAAAAAGGTGATATTCGGAGTTCAATTCCTTCAAGGATGAAGCGTCAAGCAATCTTGGAGATTGACACAAATGGACCACTAAAAGTAAGAAGGCGCACCATCATCCATACCGGACAAACCTCATGCCAGCAAGCCCAAAAGGACGGCACTGAAGATGAAGTCCAAGAAGACGAAGAAGACGAGATCCTTGAGGAAAATGTCACTGCTGCACCACCACAGCTCGAAAACGGGGGGCAAGCCACGGTAGATGATCTCAAAGAAATCAACTTAGGCACAAGCGAGGAACCAAAGCCTATCTTCGTAAGCGCACTGCTAAGTGCAGACGAGGCAAAAGAGTATTACCAACTGCTATTAGAGTATAAAGACGTCTTCGCTTGGACATACAAAGAAATGCCCGGCCTTGACCCTACCATCGCTGTACATCACCTTGCAGTCAAGCCTGGATCGCGACCGATAAAGCAAACTCCAAGACGTTATCGATCTGAGCTCATCCCACAAATTGAGGTCGAGATTGACAAGCTAATCGAAGCAGGTTTCATTCGAGAGGTGCAATACCCTAAGTGGATCTCCAACATCGTCATTGTCCTTAAGAAATCTGGACAAATATGTGTTTGCGTAGATTTTCAAGACCTCAATGATGCTTGCCCGAAAGACGACTTCCCCTTGCCGATCATTGAAATCATGGTGGACGCAACCACTGGCCACAAAGCACTATCGTTCATGGACGGCTCTTCGGGATACAATCAAATTCGCATGGCTCTCGAAGATGAGGAACTAACAGCCTTTCACACTCCAAAGGGTATCTACTGCTACAAGGTAATGCCGTTTGGTCTGAAGAACGCAGGAGCTACGTATCAGCGAGCAATGCAGAAAATCTTCAATGACATGCTACACAAAAATGTAAAATGTTACGTAGACGATGTAGTGGTCAAGACGAAAAAGAGATCAGATCACTTGAAAGACTTGCGATCAGTGTTCGAAAGGCTGCGGAAATACAACCTCAAGATGAACCCATTGAAATGTGCATTTGGCGTCACATCTGGAAAGTTCCTGGGCTTCATTGTCAAACATCGCGGCATTGAAGTAAATCAATCAAAAATCAAGGCCATTCAAAGCATGCCTGAGCCGAGAAACCTGCACGAGCTGAAAAGTCTACAAGGACGCCTAGCCTTCATCAGGCGTTTCATCTCCAACCTCGCAGGGCGCTGTCAACCATTCAGTCGACTCATGAAAAAGGATGTTCCATTTGTATGGGATAAAGCATGCCATAATGCTTTTGAAAGCATAAAAAAATATTTGTCAAGTCCACCTGTCTTGGGGGCACCCACGCCTGGAAAGCCACTCATATTATACATCGCCGCTCAGGAAAGTTCAGTTGGGGCACTCTTGGGACAAGAAAATGAATCCCAGAAAGAAATAGCGCTTTACTACCTCAGTCGAACTCTTACCGGTGCTGAGTTAAACTATTCCCCAATAGAAAAGATGTGCCTCGCCTTGGTGTTCGCCATCCAGAAGCTCAGGCATTACATGCAGGCTTACACCATCCACTTGGTTGCTAGAGCTGATCCAGTTAAATACGTCATGTCCAAGCTAGTTCTGACAGGGCGACTGGCTAAATGGGCGTTGCTTCTCAATCAACACGAGATCATCTACGTTCCAGCTAAAGCCGTTAAAGGACAAGCAATCGCAGACTTCCTCGTCGATCACCCGATCCCGGCCGATTGGGAAATCTCAGACGACTTGCCTGACGAGGAGGTGTTTCACATTGACATCTTCCCAACATGGACGATGTTCTTCGACGGTTCCGCACGAACAGATGGAGCGGGGGCAGGAATGATATTCATGTCACCACAAAAGCAAATACTGCCTTATGCCTTCCAACTAAGCAAACTATGCTCTAACAACGTCGCTGAGTACCAAGCATTGATCCTCGGCCTCCAAATGGCAACCAATATAGGAATCACAGCCCTTGAGGTGTATGGCGACTCCAAGCTCATAATCAATCAACTCTTGACCGAGTATGAGGTGAGGAAATATGATCTTGTCCCCTACTTCCGACTGGTAACTCAGCTGCTGCAAAAGTTCGAGATGGTGACACTAGAACATGTGCCAAGAAAAGAAAATCAAATGGCAGATGCTCTCGCCAACCTAGCCTCTAGTATGACACTAGGAGAATGAGAAGTCGCAAACGTGCCAGTTTGCCAAAGATGGGTAATTCCACTTGCCGCCGAAATACTGCTAGATGACACAAACGTCATCTCAGTACTCCTAGTCAACACTGAAGAATGGAGACAGCCGTTGATCGACTACTTGGAACAAGGAAGGCTTCCAGACAATCTCAGGCACCGCTCTGAAGTACGTCGACGAGCACATCGCTTCCTCTACTATAAGGGAACACTTTATCGACGCTCTTTCGAATGAGTACTTCTGATATGCCTAGGTGAAGAAGAAACCAGTCAAGCCATGGAAGAAGCGCATTCAGGTATATGTGGGGCACATTAGTCGGGGCCAAAACTTCATTTCCAGCTTTAAAAAATGGGTTACTATTGGCCAAGCATGGTGAGAGATTGCATGGAATACGCCAAAAAGTGTCAAGCTTGCCAATTCCATGCCAACTTCATACATCAACCGCCTGAACCATTGCACCCTACAGTTGCTTCATGGCCGTTCGACGCATGGGGGTTGGACGTCGTGGGACCGATCGCACCAAAGTCGTCTGCGGGAGAAGCTTACATCCTAGCTGCAACAGACTACTTCTCTAAGTGGGCTGAAGCCATACCCCTGAGGGAAGTCAAGAAAGAAACCGTCGTCCGTTTTATTAAGGAGCATATCATCCACCGATATGGTGTGCCTCGCTATATCATTACGGACAATGGAAAGCAGTTCTCCAACCGGCTCATGGATGAACTCTGTGAGAAATACAAATTCAAACAGAATAAGTCTTCCATGTATCATGCCCCAGCTAACGGTCTCGCAGAAGCATTCAACAAAACTCTATGCAACCTGTTGAGAAAAGTCGTTGGTAGGAGCAAGAAAGACTGGCACGAGAGAATGAGCGAAGCACTTTGGGCATACAGGACGACGCACCGCACACCTACTCAAGCTACACCATATTCGCTCGTGTATGGCATAGAGGCGGTTTTGCCCCTAGAAAGCCAAATTCCCTCGCTGAGGATGGCAATACAAGAAGGACTCACTAAGGAAGAAAATGCAAAGTTACATCTTCAAGAGTTAGAAGCTCTTGATGATAAGAGGCTCGAGGCTCAGCAGCACTTGGAGTGTTACCAAGCACGATTATCCAAAGCCTTCAATAAGAAAGTTCGCCCAAGATCATTTCAAGTAGGGGACCTCGTCCTTGCATTACGTAGGCCTATCATCATGACACACAAGACAAAAAGCAAATTCACCTCGAAGTGGGATGGACCTTACGTAGTACAAGAAGTCTACACAAATGGTGCTTACATGATCGTGGAAGAAGATGGCTTGAGGATTGGCCCCATAAACGGCAAGTTCTTGAAGCGGTACTACGCGTGAAGGAACCATGCTCCTGGCCCGCAAGAGCATAAACTGTGTACGGCAAAATCATCATAAAAAAATCACCATATAAAAAATATAAAAAAATCCATCATTCATTTGAACTACGTAATGACTTGATCCCTCCTTAAACCGAGGGTACGTAGGCAACTTGAAACTTCAAAACTTCAAGTACAGTCACATCATCAAAAAAAACACAAACATTTTGAAGAATGAAGAGCAAATTCAGAATATGAATACTTTATTAAAAGAACGATTTGGTTACAAAGCCGTATTACGAAGGTGAACATCACGCCAACGTCACCACCAAGGAAAGTTGTGACCAAAAGACATTACACAGCATAAACTCGCTGCAGTCTGTTTTGCACAACCCCACATGGTAAAAGTGACGCACTGGAACGAGCTCCAAAGCAGCAACGACAAAGAGCCCACGGCAAGCGGCAGAGTCGATGTGCACGGCAACGTCACCTCTGAGGAAAAGTTGTGACCAAGAAGCATTACACAATGAGGTCCCGGTGTAACCTCTTGCACAATACCACACGGCAGCACACTGCCGAGGGAAAATGTGATCAAAAGGTACTACACAACGGAACCCCAGTGTAATCTCTCGCACAAGCTCCAAACAGCAACGGCGGCGGACAGTACGATGGCGTGCGGTAAATAATGCAGCGACAACAGGGCAGCAAGCACGGTTAAAAGGGCAGCTACAAGACGGTCTTTCAGGGCACGTTATGGTAGCAAAGAAACCAAAATGCCATACAGTCACACTACGCAAACCCGCAGCGACTACGCAAGCAGTTTCTTGCACCGCACGGCAACATCACCACCGAGGAAAAAATTGCGACCAAAAGACAATACACAACGAAGCCCCAGTGCAGCCTCTTGTACAGCACCACACGGCAACGCACCAACCGAGGAAAAACTGTGATCAAAAGGCACTACACGGCGGAACTCCGGTGCAGTCTCTCGCGTAAGCACTTGGCAGCGAAGAGCACAAAGTACACCGTCGATCACTCCGCTTCCAGAAGCTTCATGGGGGTCCCAACGTCATGCCATGCCTCCACGAAATTCTTTACGTAATCCCTGACATCACAACAAAGAAGTCCATCAGTGGAGGGGTACACACATAATGTTATACATGCATGTATGAATACAGGTTTTTAAAAAAAAAGAAAAAAAAGAAATACATATGTTATTATGTATTAGAAAAAAAAACAATAAGAGGAGGGAAGCCCACAATGCTCAAATGGGAAGCCGGCCCACAATGCTCAAGTAGGTATTATTAAGCCTTCATTCTGAAACCCGTCCGCTGCTTAGTTCAAAGGCAGTCTCACCAAGGCCCAAAACCGTGAGCCCACTCGACTACCCCTTCTCCCATGTCTGCATTTACTTGATCCAACTCAACCTCAACGCTGGGCACCGAGTTGACTCTGGTGGCATTGCTGAAGGCTGTCTGTGACGCAACCCAGGATCCTTCAAGACATCTCTAAATCCGCCATCATCTTCACCGGTCTTTGTGCCGCTTTCTGCAACTCACATCCGCTACACCACTGCAAAACCAGCTTCCTCGAGGAGATCGAGACAGTGCCCCAGCCACTGCCGATCTCACGGCCGAGCTTGTACTTTCCGTCGAATCGCTGGTAGAGCTGCTTTTAACGGAGACCAACCATCCCAATCATGGCGTTGACCATCAGGTGCGTGAACAGGCATGCGAGTGCTTTCGAGGGATGGAGAAAGCCCAGCCCTCTTTGCCCTTCGTGGACCTTCTCGGCCCTCTTTGCCCTTCGTGGACCTTCTCCTTTGGCCTACTCCTCCCTGTAGTCAGATTCAAAACGCGGTGCTGTCTGTGAACGTGATCAACAGAGTTGAGGAAGTGGTGGCTGTTGCGTCGTCATCGTACACAAGCAGTGGTTCGACGTCGTTTCAGATCATGGATATCGGCAGTAATAATCACAGCAAAGGCAGATCTCTCTCCCTCTCAGAGTACGACATGTCGTTCGGGTACCAATACTCGAATATAGTCGAATCAGTCTGTAACATTCCTGCCTTCAAACTTAGGCTTCAACCCAATAATTGGTTCAAATATCGTTAGTTGGGCTTGCAGTAATTGGTTCAACCAAGTAATATCTGAAGCTGTACAGCTACCACTACTTGATAAACGGGTTTGCTACATTTGTTACCCAAGATCAGGTTAATAAGCTTTTGAGGACAACAACCCTCCCAAACTCCCAAATCGTCTCTGTCATGGCAGCTTGGACTTGTAGAGCTTCTCACAGTTCCTTCGCCGCTCATCTCTCACTCTCATTTCTGGTATTGGGTTGGGCTTCTCTGTCCTGTTTCGAGCTCGGTCTCATCAAAGTTATTGAAGCTTAGAGTAAGCAAGGAAGGGCAGAACCAAAGTCGGTGGTGGGGCGGTAACTTGAGCTGGAGAAGTCGGGTCTGTTCTGGTAGTTAATGCCGCACTGGAACCCAGTCGGGCACCAGTCTGCAAATTGAATAGTCCTCTTGGTCTTAATGGTGGCCACCACAGCATTGACATCTTTGGGAACCACATCTCCCCTGTACATCAAACAGCAGACCATGTACTTCATGTGCCTTGGGTCACATTTTGCCATCATAGACGCCGGCTCAAAAGCACTGTTGATGATTTCTACCACGGAGAGCTGCTCGTGGTAGGCCTTCTCTACGGAGATCACATGTGCATAAAAAGAAAGCATGAAGTGGATTCTTGGGTAGGGGACCAAATTGGTCTGGAACTCTATCACGTCCACGTTGAGCGCCTCATCGAAACACAGAGAAGTGGTGAGTGAGGAAATAACCTGCACAGAAAACACAAAGCCTCATCCACATTAGCAAGCAAACATGCATAAGTACGAGCAAAACACGAAGCATGTGTGAGTGTGTGTAAATAAACTTACATGCATGCAGACAAAAGCAACATGTATACGCACATATATATACACAAAGTTTCCAGAAACCAGTGATCAAAGATGCAGCTACCTATCGTATGTGCGTGAGTATGTATATACTTACGTGAGGTCTCCACAAACGCGATAGAGGCCGAAGAGAAAGCTTTGTTCAACCTAGCTGAGTTAGAAAGAAATGACTCGTACTACTAGAGGAGATTAGAGAAAGATAGAGAAGAAGGAAACTCTCTCTGAAGTCGGACATAATATAGACCGCGGGCTTTCTGTTAAAGCTGGAAAAGGGTTTCAACAGCGTGCAAAAAACCCATGCTTGCCTGGCACCACCCTCCCGCTGGCACTCCAAAAGAGAACATGATGAAAGCAGAAAAGAAATAAAATAAAAAAAAAAAGAGAATGGCAGATACAGATAATGAGGAATCTGCTTTCATGATTTAAAAGCAGAAACAAAAAAAAAGGAAAAGAGAGGAAAAGAATAAAGAAAGGAAAAGAGGAGTTAGTGGAAATGTAAACAATTCCACCAAAGAAATGGAAGGCACGGCAAAAGAAGAAGAAAATGGTGGAAAAGAATAAAGAAAGAAAAACAAATGAAAAAATAAAGTGGGATGATGGATCAGCTCCATGTGCAAGCGATCATTAAAAGGGGAAAAAAGGTTATAGATATATGTATATATATTGTGAGTGGTGCATCCAGCACCAAAGGCAAAAAAAAAATGTTTAAAGAAGTCATGATATGTTATATCATGTATATATATACATATATATATATATATATATATATGTATATATATATATATATGTATGTGTGTGTGTGTGTATAATATGTGGCATCAAAAGCACCACTTTAAAAAATAAAAAATAAAAAGGAAAATTAAGAAAAATGCATTGAGAGAAACAAAGTCCATTTTTATTTCTCTAAAATTTTACATAAATTTACATTATACATGTAAAAAATAAAAAAATAAAAAAAAGATTACAAGAAATATGCAAACAAGGAAAAGACTCTTCAAGGACGGTCAGGTGGTGCCTCAGAAGTCGACGAAGCTCCGGAAAGACGAAGCGCCAGAGTTGGAGGATTCTCCGGAGCCTCAACACTTGGTGCAACTCCAGATGACGAAGGCAACATAAACCTCGGGAGTAACGCCATGAACCTTTGATGGTCACTCTGAATCCGAACGTCCGACTCCTGCAGCTGGTCCAGCTTCCTCTTCATACTTGTTGAGTAACTAGTTGCGAGCATGTGCAACTCCTTATTCTCGTTCCTGAGTCCTCTAACCTCTTGTCGAAGACTAGCCACCTCAGCCATTAGCGACTCAACTTGACGAGATCGTGCAAGAAGGCGTTGGCCCATGTTTGAAACTGAGCCTGCACACTGGACGCTGAGAGCAAGAGAGTCCTGAACAGCCAACTCGTCTGACCGCCTGGATAGCATCCTATTGTCTCTAGGAGTAAGCAGATTCCTAGCAACCACCGTAGCGGTTATATCGTTCCTCATCATTGTGTCCCCGACTGTAAGATGACCATTGGGGGATATGAAGGATGGATGCCAAATGTTGTTTGGAGAAGACGATTCATCGTCTTCCCCGACATTTAAGTTAAGGCAACGGTCGGAAGGGCAAGACATTTTTCAAAGATGTTGAGGAAAAAGAGATCGAAAAGATTAAGATTGCAGAAGTGCAAGAATAGAGTGTTTACAGGAGGCAGTTCAAGTGTGATGTGAAACAAAATTCATGCCTCTATAAAAAGAAGCAAATCAAAGAGGCGCTCCTCAGAGATCGAAGAGGCATCCTCTCGTAAATCGAAGAGCCGGACTCCTTTCTCAAAAGAGACGCTCCTTTCTCAAAAGCCGGATTCTTTTCTCAAAAGAGGCGTTTCCTTTCTCAAAAGCTGGGCTTGCTCAGAAATCACAAGCCGACCCCCGGATTTCAAAAGATCAGTTTGTCCAGACGTGTCGTCACTCGTCACATGCACCCGCAGCTTTACGGAAATTACGGGCAGCTTTGTCAGAAAGCGCGTAACTGGTACTGTTCATCCATCCACCGGCTGCCGACAATGAGTGAGAGAATAGTTCCGGTTGTGAAGAATTTTTTTTTTTATAAGTTCTACTTTCGCCTTCCATAGCAAAGGCACACCCTCTCAATCTCTCTTCATCTCCGAGAATGTATTCCCAAAAAAACCTTTCGAGTTACTCAGTGTTCTTCATCCCTTGGAGCACCCCAGAAAACAAACCATCCAGAGCAAAAGTATTTCATATCATGAAGGTTAAAAGCAAAAGTATCTCATATCACGCTTTCTCCTCACCTTCATCTGAAGAACATGGAGAAAGTGAGATCCTGATTGCTTACCTAGTCTTGCTCTCGAGTACTCATCTCATACCCCTCCCAGCCCACTTCAAAAATAAACCTGTGTAGAGGTACTTCTTCAAAAGCAAAAGTATCTCACAGACGAAGCAGGAGGAGTCTGAGTTGCATCCAGATGAAGGCGGAGTGTGAGATGATCCAAGAGTTCAAGAAAATGCACATCTGCGTGGAGACCGGAGTACTTGAAGCATGTGGAGACAACGTGCTGATTCATCCTCAACTAAGCTGAGGATCACTTGCAAGAAAGAAGGCCCATCCAGTTCAAGATGAAAGCTGTGGAAAAATCACAAAACCCGATTCAAGATCAAGTGTCCGTCACCCTTGAATCAACCTTCAAGACCAAGCCGCGACGGCCCTTGAAGAAATCACAAGTCTGATTCAAGATCAGGTGTTCATCACCCTTGAATCAAAACCAGTTCAAGATGAAGTCTGTGGAAAGTCAACAAGCACAACAAATACACGTGCCGATTCACCCCAGTAAAGTTGAATATAGTCTCAGCCCAATCCAAGATCAAGCCTCGACGGCCCTCGGATCGACGTCTACATTAAGGGACTTCAAAAAACACGTCTTCTACACGTGACAAACACATGTATACGACACGCTTTGAAGTGAGGGCATTTGTAGACAGTGAAATTTCGGTAAATAAAATGTTGACCGATGGTCAAAAATTTTAACACTCATGTATTACATAAATTGTACACATAGTGTGTGATTCGATGAAAATTCGAAAAGAGTTAGAAAAGCCGTCAAACAGGACACGTGTCAACACCTGGCAGAGACGACTTATTTCATCTGATTATTTAAATCCAAAAATCAAGTTTTGGAAATCTATAAATAGAGACCATTCCGCACCAATTCAACCACCAATTCACAAATACATTTCTCGACTCCCAAATTGGAAGAGAATTCTCTAGAAGTTTGTTCTTCGTTCTTCGTTCATCGTTCTTCGAGATCAAGCCTCAACGGCCCTTGAAGAAACGCTCATCCATCCTAAGATCAAGCCCCAACGGCCCCTTGGATCAGCACAATTGTTCTTCAAGATCAAGCCCAGAAGCCCTTGAAGATCCATCCATCGTTCATCCGTTCATCCGTTCTTCAAGAACAAGCCCAAAAGCCCCTTGAAGTTCATCCATCGTTCATCGTTCATTATTCTTCGTTCATCATTCATCCATCTTCAAGAAACAAGCCCAAAAGCCTCCTGAAGATCCGTTCATCATCCAAACGCTCATCCAACTTCAGAATCAAGCCTCAACAGCTCCTGAAGATCCATCCGTCATTCAGCGTTCATCCAATTTCAAGAATCAAACCCCAAAGGCACCTGAAAAAGCGTTCATCCGCCAAACCTCAAGATCAAGCCCAACGGCCCCTGAAGAACAGTTTATCCCAAGAATCAAGCCCCCAACGGCCCTTTGGATCAGAGATTCATCAACAAATCCGCATCACTGTTCATCCAAGGATCAAGCCCAGCGGCCCTTTGGATCAACAGCCCATCAACAAATCCATATCTTACGAAGATAGAATCAGATGAACAAATAGAGATTGTAACCCCAAAATTCATCAAATAACAAATATATTTTGTACACGTGTTCTTGTTCCTTCAGGAAATTTTCGTGTTTACAATAATAATTAAATCCTACAATCATTCTTTGTTTATCTTACGTTTATTCCGGCTAAAACCTTAATAGCTCTCATAGAGATGTACAAAAGCTTATATAAAGGAAATATCACTCAATAGTTTAGAATTGAAGAGCACAAGATAATGAGAAATGTGAATAACGTAGCGACCTAGCTTTAAATCTTGTACACAAAATTTGAGAAAAATATTATTCTGAAATGCAACTTACCATTGCATCTTTATTTTCTATTCCAGAAACTGACTTTCCTTCTGATGTTATCCTATTAAGCATAGATGCATCATCAATCTCTGAAACGGATGCTAAAGCAGGGTGTTTTTTGTGGAGACTTATTTACCATCTTATTCAGCAAATGGTTAAGAGTACGAGGCAGTTGTAGCCATAAACGAGCTTCTAAGGATTTGCCAAAAATTGCAGCAGAAAAAGAACTTAGGTCTAAACACATCAAATTTAGCGTTTAAATATCAAATTGGTGCAAAAATAGATCCACATATTAAATTGGGTGTATAAGGGTATATTAGGTATCAAATTTGAGTTTAAAGAGATATTAATAGTTTAGTTAAAACTTAAATGGGTGAAAAGAGTAAGTTAGGTGTAGAAATAGGTTAAATGGGTTTAAATAAAATTTCCCTTAAATTTATTTGTGGTCGCAGGAATGTACATGAACAGCCACGAGAAAACGGTTTGTTGGCTCCTCATGAAAAGAATTTGGCGAGGATCCAAGTCCGAGTTTAAGGGTGCAAGTTGGAATATGGTTTTTGATTCCGACAATTACATTTCTGAAATTTAAATTTGAAAATTTTGAATTCGAATATTTGTCAAGAGATTGGAATGAAAGTACAGTTTTTGAGATTCTCGAATTTTCATTACGAATTTTTCCTAGTTTTTATGAACTTATTCTGATAAATAAATTTCTCACATATTGCGCTTTTGGTTAATTATTCAACTTTTATATTTTATTGTTAGTTTTAGTCACTAACTGTTCATTTTTTATATTAATTAAACATACTTGTGTAATAAAAAGGATAAACATGCTAGTATACCACGTAATTAAGTAAATTTACACATAACATATCAAACATTAATAAAGAACAATAAATTGCATGTAAAAAAGTTTGAAAATATTCAAAAACCTATCAAATAAATGAATTCCTTAATTATGTTTCAAAATTTTTGAGATTACTCTAATTTTGAAAATTCTAAATTTGAAAATTGTAATATGCATCTGATCTAATCTGATCTAATTTCAAAATTTTGGAATGGAAATCCTATTCGTCTGAAAATGCTATTACTGATAGCTGCCTTCTTAGACCTTTCCCGAGCCATGGAAGATTTTGCAGACGTAGATACAGACCTCCCAATTGCCAGCTAAATCCTCATCACCAATCGAAATCACACCTAACATAGTGATCGCTGCTTGCCGGCATGAAGATTCAGTAACTCGAGCAGGATTGTCCTTCCTGACCGCCACAGAACCACCAAGACTATTTGCTCAACATTTCTCCAGCCTCACGCTTCACATCCCTAAGTTGTGCACCAATCAAAGATTCAACTTGTCGGCATTTTTCTTCTCACAATGGATGTATCTTCGAAGCAAATTAAAGATGATCAACAATCAACATCATTATGCAAACACAAGGTGCATAATTTGGGAATCAAAGCCCGAAGATTATTGAGTACAAAGTCAACACGAACCTATAGACCTGACAGTTCACTACCTTCTTGTTTCTCGCTAATCATTGGGAAAAGGCCACATAAATTTAAAAAAAAAAATCATGGCTGCACAGGTTGGGGGCAGGTCATATGTAACAACCCCCTAATTTTACAATTTTATTAATTTTAATGGAGTGAATTGACGAAAATGCCCATAATGTGAGTTTCTTGACTTTCATTTACCGTTATTTCATGACACGTACAAGCTACTATTTTACTATATTCTCAAAGTACTCGATGGTATGAACGCTTAGGCGCAAGTGGAATTGAAATCGGATTTACAGTTAAATTTTTACGGAACTACAATTGTAAAGGGCGTTTTAATAATTTCACATTTAAGAAAGATAATTGATTTGGTTTTTTTTTTTGGCCTTGGGCTGTGTATCACGTAAGGCCTACACCCTCATACTCATCCCTCACTCATGTGTCTTCCAACTTTCTTGGACGCCTTACTCTTTCTCTATCTCTTTTAACTCTATTTTTCCCTCATCATTCACTCTCCCCCACCTCTTTCTCTCTTAGCCTTTACCATAACTCTCTTTTTCTCAAACCTTCTCTATCACTCTCCCTCTCTGCAAATGCAAAGTTGTCGAAGTACCACGACACCCATCAACATCATGGCATATCACCGCCCATCTGTGAAGCTAAAACCAAGGGGGACAAAACCTTGAGTGTAACGATCTGTCCCTAATTTTCTATGCAAATTCTCCCCGAGTGTGTAAATTGACGTTTATGCCCTTGTTAGCAAAGTGACGTGAATGCAATTATGCAACTTTAAATTATTTTTCTCGCTATCGCAATTAAATAGTACTTGTTGTTACGAATGCGTAAGAGCATGTTAGACTTGAATCAGATTTGTAACGAAAAAGTTACGCTCCATTAAAGTACCTTAACCATGGGTATTTTTGTACACGCACGTACAAATTTTCAGTGTTGAAAATACGGTAAGAAATCAAATTTTGTACATATAAAATTGTACAAAATCTGAAAATCCAGTTCATCCTATTCCACAAAAAAAAGTGGATCTGTGTTCCCTCTTTTCTTCACCAAAATTTATCACTTCCCCTAAAACCCTCACTACCAACCAATCAAATTATTTTTCCCTATTTCACTTGCATCCAATCAGACACCACCCTCACTCTCACTCAACCAATCAGAAAAAACTATCTCTCATTCTTCACTCTCTATTTCCCCGAAGGCTCTCTCTCACTCTCACACTCTATAACTCCCTTGAATGAGCACCAAAACACTCAAATCACCCTCCTCAACCCCACGAACTCAACTGTGTAGCTAGATCGCAATTTGGTTGAGTTTTGACTCACCAACTTGAAAGGTTCGAACCGGTGAGTTTTGCATTGTCAAGTTTCAAATCAAGTCACGAAGTTTTGAAGGTCGGGGAAGCTCCTGCACAACTCCCTAGGGTCTCTAGCTAAGGTTTGAATAAGCGTTGACATGAAACAACCCGGTTTCGAGAAGTAGAGTTTTTAGCCAAACCTTTCGAGGCTTTTGCAGGCCATTTGTCGTCCATTTTTCAATCCCAAAAGGTATAACCTTGTTCATTTTTTCAGGATCTTCATTTCCATATAACTTTGGTAAATAAAATTTTCCCAGTTTCAGCGAAACCAGACGGCGGCCGGCAGCGGCAGAATCTGTGACCCATCGGAGAAGATGACAACTATTTGTCAAACTTGACGGAATATTCTAATGGCGTCAGGTAACGCCGTTCATTTTCCTTAATTGTTTAACAGAATATTCCGTCAGAAATGATAGAATATTCCCAGCTACCGTTTGTCTCTGGCCTGCGCTTGGAGGCACGTTGTAATATCCCAGAAGAAAAATATTTGGAAAAAAAAAATGTTATGCTCATTTATAAAAAAAAAAAAAAAAGTTTTCATATGAAGGGAGTAAATGTTATTTCGAGTTCGTATCATTTTTCGGGTTAATTTTCGGGACTCAAATGAAATTTTGATAGAAGTTCCACAATTTAAGTTACAATCGACTTATGTATATTTATCATACTGAAGTTTCGATACATATGTTGTTGACTCACCATATTGGCTTAGCATGAGGTGTTAGTAGGAGGAAGAGTATGACCGAGCTGTGTATACGTGGTGGCATTCTCACCATCTAAGATTTCATTTTTTAGCTTGAGGTGGCAAGTATGTGAACAGGTGTCCTTAGCATGTAATTCAAACTACAAAGCAGAAACAAGAGAGGTGTATGATTCATGGTTTTAGAAGCAGGAGCTGTCGACTTAAGGAACAGAATTATCCCTCTTTGGTTTGAGAACCAATCTGAAGCCCCAACTCCTACACATCTATTCATACTTTATTAATATTATTCATGGTCTCTAAGTGCTGCAGCCGACCTTTTCAACTATAAATAGGGTAGTTACCCTTTGGTTTCCAAACGCAAACGTATAGAATTTGCATGGAGCCTGCATATGGTTTAGTTCATATTTATAGAGAGTGTTTCAGAACTGAAACGAGAGGGTGAAAATACCATGAGTATTTGATAGAAATCAGATTTTAGAGTAGAAGGTTTATGTATATAAGGTAAATGAGTAAGAAGCTACAAACTGAGAGAAGGCTTGTAGTGTTTAATCAACAGCATGTTATGTATGGAGGTAATGATCTCTATATTTTATATCCTTCTCATTCTTAAATTACTCACTGTTATTCAAATTAGTTTTTGAGCAGATTCTTATTTCGATCACATATAAAGAGATTTAGCTTTAAGTATATAGGGTTTATAGCTGTTATGGTATACTGTACCGTAGGTGGGTTCAAATACCAATAATATCGGGTTATGTATATTTTAGTGTGGTGTGATAAGGAAGGAAGAGAATGGAAAGTTTTCCTACATAATTGTATTAAAAAAACAAGAAGGAACAAAATGTTTTGGATGCGTAGATAAATGGAATGGGTATTAGGAAGAAAGACAAGGAAAATAGAGAGCTCAGGGACACTAATCTGGGAATTCTAAAGTAAAGGATTTTATATTGATTGTTAGATATAGGGATTTTATAGTAATATAGTTTATTTGTTGGATTAGGAGTTTCAGTTACTGCGACGGTTGTGTTTAATCGAGGTGTTGGTGAGGGACATTGCTTGCTTGCTTTGGAATCCAGGTAGGGAAAATAAGGCAGACCTTTACGGAAATTGATTTTATTAAATTTTGTGAAGTACTATAATATTCTTGATCTTTTTAGTTGATTTATATGGTTGGATTTTACTTGGATAATTGCTTCAATTAAGTGTTGACTTGTTATTGGTTATGAAATTATGGCTGAAATGAAATACGTTGAGAATATGCTGTGATTCATGTGAAAGATAAAATGACATCATTTGTGCATCATTCAAATTGATGTAGTTGGAATTTCAGTGTGGAGATTGGAAGTATGGAAATGAGGGTAGTTGGAAAGGATCTTTTGTGTAGTTGAATCTGTTCATTGTGAAACCAGTTCCAGGCGAGCCCGATGTGCACAGTAGAATAGGATATCGACGGGAATTGTCGATGTGGGTGATTTGGGCTGGAGATCAATGAATTAGATAAGATGACTAGCAAAAGGGATTTATGAACTTGGGATATCATATGGGGGTTAGTTTCTATAATAGAACATTCGAACCACCTCTGCAGAGGTAAAATGCATGGTATGGGACGTGCAGGTCCGCGTGTTTTATTATATAAATTAACAGGGGTAACTGAAGAGGTTGCAATGCATTCATTCATTATTATCCATAATGATTTGATATTTGGCTATATGATTTCATGACACTTAATTTAATATTGTCAATTTACTGTGGTAAGGTTATGTCCCTACTGAGCTGTGAAGCTCATCCCTTTATTATTATGCAGATTTACGAACTAGACATTCAAGAGAGTAGGCAAGATGAGATTGGATTGGTTTGAAGAATAGAAAGTTTATTCATCTATTTACTGTAGGTTGTAAAGGATTCTTGATTTGTTTAAGAATCTTGAATTATTTTTAATAAGAGAAGTTTATTTTTTCAACCCGTGTCAATTTCCTTTTAATTATTAAGCTTTTAACTCACGTTCCGGATTCGGGTTTGAGTTTTTATTACCGACCTGGGTTCGGGGCGTGACACACGTATGGCCGTGGGCTAGACAGCGTGTGACGAAGCATCCGGCCTCCAATTGACTTTCTATCAATTTGTGTAGGTCCGTGACATCGAGTAGATCATTTCCATATATTTAAACCCTAGGTTTGAGCAAACTATGGGGGTTTTATTTAAGTTTCCGTATATGTGTTATTAAACTAATTAAATTAGTAATTTCACATATAGGGTAGACTTACCCTGAGGATGTACGTGGACAAGCGAGGCTAGGGGGTTATGATCCATCGACATACCAGTGACTAGGCATTTTTATTTTCGTATATATGTATAAACTTTATAGTTTCCACAAATATTCTTAAATTGATTTATGCACTTTATGCCATGATTTATTAATGTTAGAAATGCTATTTTTATGGTTGAGTTTTATTTATCATCATGGCATATACATATGCATATTATCTTCTCATAAATATTGTGCATGTTTTGAAATGCTAAAGTAATCACGGAGCGCGCAGGTAAGTCCAGGTAAGATTGTTATGTTGATTGCAATGGTTGAATCATATTAGCATGCATATGTTCATGTAGTGCTCATCATTGCTACACCTTGGTGTTAGTGCTCCTGCCCAGGGTCAGGGCCAAACTTTCACATGTATGTTCACCTCCTACACCGCACGCTCACATTGGATCCAAGTAGGTACTAGCCTGTCGTACAAACTGCATTAGGTAGTTTCGACTCGTAGGTGACCACGCATAGCTCTAATTTCACATAATCGTAGAACTAAAGTGTTTATTATTACATTTAGCCTGTTATACAGGTCACATTAAGTGACTCCGAATTGTGTGTTAGCATACACTGATAAGTGATAGTTGTAGTCATACAGGTCACATTAGGTGACTCCGACTGACATATTAGTACAGATGTTAAGCACATGATCATACTATATCGTTGTTGAGATATTCTGTTGTGGCATACTTTTGGATTTACTGTTGTCATGCATTTGATTTCATACTTATACGTAGTATGATTATTTTCTAGAAACTATACATGTTTTACAATGAGGGGTTAGTATGTTTAGAAAATAAATGGATTTTATAAATCTTTATTTTTGTGCCCACTCACCCTTCTGTTTTTCGCCTCCCCCCCCACCCAGGTCTTAGTTAGCTGACTTACTATGTGGCACACGAGGATCATCCGACGATTCTGACATATCTTTACTTTAATGTAAGAATTGTTTCCAGTTGTGTACTTTTCTAGTTCGATTGCATTATTTGTAATCTATGCTCTGCACTTTGTATCCTATGTGTTTTAACCACTTCCGCGCACTCATCACTTTAGTTTAATCTATTGTTAGGTTGCTTTAAATTTATTCTCATTTCTTTTACACCACCTGCACCTTTGGTTACGTCACCTTCGTGCGACGACCAGCAGGCCTCAACTCCGGTCGGGGTGTGTCATCGAGTTCACTCATCTATCTCTCTCTCTCTCATCTCTGCACTCTCTGTGAATTGTAATCCTGAACAACCATCACTCGCCGGCTCCGACGAACCAAACCATCAAACCATCACCACACCTTATTATTCCTCATCGTTGTTAAGCTCACACTGTGAACATCAAACCCAAACGTGGAACTTGCACTGCACATTGGCCATTGCTACTGTTCATCATCTTTTCCAACGAGTTCTCGTCGATTCCGACTAAGGTAAAGTCCGAAAACATTAGGTTTAACTTCATTCATTGAAATTATGGATGTATGACTCAGTTTAGGCATTTTGGTGAAGGGTTGACGTTGAAATACCTTAGAAGAAGAAAATTCTACAGTTTTTCCAGCAAGGGTCCGTGACCATCTGACCACCTTTAGAACATTTTTTTTGTCAAGGCCGACCATAGCTCAGTCCTATTTTAGTATGGTTTTGTACAATTTTAGCTTTAGATTGACTTTTGAATTATCGAATTTGGTTAAGAACCGATCTCGAAATGAACTCTAAAAGTTAGGAAGAAAATTTGCAAAATCTAGAAACCGCGAAGAAGGCGCCTAGTGACTGGAACGTGGCGCGCGTGGCTACCTGTGCAGCCACCTTGTGGCGGCACATGTTGTGGCACGTGGAGGAACCCAAGGTCCATCTTTAAGTTTCTCAGCATGCCGAATCTGAATCTGCCCTCTGTTTTTCGAAATTTGACTGTTTTAAAATAGTTCTTTTATTAGTCAATAGTCATACTTTGTACGAAAAACACGTTTATACACACTAGTACGTTATATTTACGTAAATGGTTTCGTTTCTAGGTGGCTGGTTTGACCCAACGACATGATTTGTGAGTAGGTTTTTTCTTTTATGTAATATATATTTATTTGTTGTTTCCATTTATATATTTCATAAATAATTTGCTACGATACACCTAGATTAGCTTAACGTTTATAAGATTTAGTGTGTTGATAGAAACTATTAAATTAATCTGAATCATGCGAGATGCATAGGTATGCATACTATTATGTGTTGTCTTAATTATATTTGTAGCCAATAATAGTATTATGTTGACTAGACTTATCGAATCACTATGACATGATTATATTTACATTATTTGTTCATTGTTGCTACACCGGTGTTAGTACTCGCCCGGGGCCAGGGCCAATCTTTCACTTGTATGTTCACATCTCACCATACGCTCACTTTGGATCTATTAAAGGTGCCAATCATGTCCTAGATTACTATAGGTAATTAGGACTCGTATGTGATGTGCATAGCACTAGTCTTCACATGATTGTAGTACTAGAGCGTATATCATTGTTACACCCGGTCTTTTTCATGTCAGGATATCTCTGCATGAACTCGTGTGTCAGCATGTGTCAATAAGCACTCGATATAATATGTTTGCTTATGCGAGATTATGTGATTACGGACGTCATTTGTTTATTTACAAAATATTATGACGTATTGAATTCTTGAGATATTGCATGTTACGGTAAGTATTTTCTTACTATACGTAGTATGTGTATTTTGAAAACTATACTTGTTTTACAGCACAGCTCGATTCAGAGTCAGGTGGACATTTCGAGTTAAGGTGTGTCATCATATGATTTTATATGTACAAGACCCAACAACCATCTATGTCTACAAAGCTCCTCTAAGCACTTGGAGACATATGTGCCACTTTTCATACTTGAAGTCATGAAGTCCTCGCTCTTAGTAGCTCGACACCATTCTTTGAGTTTTTTGGCCACTTTAGCACATAGCACGCCAGTCATTGTGCCCATACGCCCAGCAGACAACATACCGACACTTTGCCTAAACATGCCATGACAATGGACTTACTCACTTTGCCACTCTAGAAGAAAAGGCGGGCATGCCCAAAATGAAGGAAAAACTTTATTAAACTAAGATCATTTGAGCAACATATGCATTAAAATTAGTACTAGAGCAAAATTAATGAAAGTATGAACTCAAAATCCAATCGTTATCCCATGAAAATTCAAAAGTCTAGTGAAAGGTAAACCAAAACTAAACACAAATTGAAAGGAGAAATGATTGAGCGTCAACGGACTTCTTTCCTTCCTCCTTGGATCTTTGCTCATTGTAGATTTGTTGAATGAGATCTCTAAGTTCCTGGTGTTAGAAGTATGCCCACAAAGCCACTCATTTGATGTAATAATTTTTGGAATACTTATTGTGTTAAACTATTATATGTTTAATGGAGGGCAAAGCTTATTGTTAACCATTATTTATTGTATCATGTATTTAAGCAATAAGGAAATCCAAGGAATGTATTTAATCTAAGAGAGAAGTGATTTAAGTAAGTTAGATTAACGAGACATTTCTCTTATGTTCATTCCTAAAACATTCCTAACTATAGGATTGCCAATTGGACATTGACAATCCACTAAGATTAGTATGTGTTATGTTAACTCAAGCGTGAGTATGACTAGTCTCAAGTTATTTAGTGTTGGACACTGAGACAAACATATAGGTACTCAAACGGTAATTGTAGGGCTAGAAAAACAATCTCCAAAATCCCAAACCGAACCGAAAAATTCCTGAAACCAAACCGAAAAAATCCCAAACTGAAATTCCCAAAAATTTCGGTATCCAATACTGAACTTATCCCGAAATTTCGGTATGGGAATCGGTCTCAAGTTTTTGGGATTTCGGTATTCCCAAACCGAACCGAAAAATATATATATTATTTAATTTTTAAATATATAGGAGCACATCTTTAAGAGGAACATCATCTACCTACAATAGTGAAAATTGAAATACTGAAGGAGCACTGGAAATCGATGATGGAACATATAGAGGAAGGAGCCCTAAGATAAATAGTGGAACATATGCAGAATTTTTAAACCACAGGAGATTGATAGATGGATACATAGATGTAGAATAAATACGAGAGATTGATAAATGGATACATGAATAGATCATAAGTTACAATTTGCTTGAGAAAACTTTACATCTATCTATAATATTTATATTATATATGTACAGAAGTTTACTCAAGCATATATTAACGTCTTAGACTTAATTTTGGGGACTGACATGATTATAGATAGATGTACTAGTTTACACAAGCACATGTTAACGTTTCAGATTGGCAGATTGCTTTTGAATAGGTAGAAACAAATAGGCAAATACTAACTGGGCCTTGCCATTTGATCGGCAGATTTTTGTGCACAAATTAGTAGAAACAAATTGGCAAATTGGGTCGCCTATATGTCAAATTTTCAATATAAAAGGTTAAAATGTCAATTTTTCAATATAAAAGGTTAAATTTTAGCCCAAAAGCATAATATGTCAAATTTAGTCCAAAAGCCCAAAACCATTTTGGGATTCTCGATTTGTCCTGAAATCCTGAAACTATTTCAGGATTCCTGAAAATTTGGTTTGGATCGGTATTGAAATTGGGATTCCCGAAAATTTCAGTTTGGGAATCAGGACAAGGGTTTCGGTATGGGATCCCATACCAAACCACCCCTAGGTAATTGAGTACACTGAACTACGATCAAAAGAGAGTTTAAGCATACATGTCATGTAAGAACTCATAAGTTGCAATATGAAAAGTAGTCCTTTTACCTATGGCATCATAGATGTCTAATGGTTAGGTCCTTAATCTTGGACCATGTCAAAGGCATTCCATCAAGAGTGTCCACGACATTGTTGGGGTCAAGCTATCTAGTCATGTAGGCATATGAATGCACAACAAGGGATCTCTAACCTTCCATGATGGAGGGAGAATACTCTGAGATATGATTCGAGAGTAGACATGAAACAAACTATTACTCAAACAATGTGATTAAGAGTATAGTATTAGAGAATGACCATATTGCATTGTAATTGTGACTGGATAAGTTCTCCAACCACTTCTACTTAGCTTGGGTAGCCATGACATACTGCTAGGTGTCACTCATAGTTTGTGGAAGTCCTGAAGATTAGCAAACACTAATTTTCATCACATGGAGAATTGAAATGTAGTTTCAATTCACAATCAATCGTTAAGAATAACAATCGTCCACTGACTCGTTAATTGGAACCTAATGGATCGTACATTGAGTAAAGATGAAAGTGAAGAAATATAAATGACATGGATAAGCAATTAAAAGGTTTAATTGAGAATGGTCAATATTAATTAATTAGTTAATTATTTTTACAAAAGGTTCATACTAGGCTTTTAAGTTGGTTTCGGGTTTCGAGGCCCAAAAGGATTTTGGTCCACAAGGCCCATTTAGTTTTAATTGTCCATTGAGTTTAAGTTGTGTGACAATTAAAACTAAATAGAAATTAACCCAAATACAAAGTCAAAAATGTCCATCGGGTGAGTGGTAGCAAACTTGGGTTAATTGCAAGTTTGCCACTCACTTGTGATGTGGTATAAAGGCAACTTTATAGCCAATCCCTCATTAGGGTGTTCTTGAGGCAAGGAATAGAAACCTTTTCTCTCTTTTTCTCTATAGAGGTTGGCCACTTAGAGGAAGGATAGCCATCAATCTTTCTTACTCTAAGTCATCCATTTCATCTTGACACCTCATCCTTGGTGTGGAGACTTAGAGACACCAAAACTTTGGTGTTCTTGAAGATCCTTTCCTCACATCCTCAAGGAGTAAAGGAGTATCAAAAGGAAGAAAATCACAAGGAAGATCTAAGGAGTTAGGAGGTGACTTGAAGGCCCTCCACTTGGGTGAATCCCTTGTGTAAACAAGGATGAGCTTCAAGGGTAATGAATTTCAAAATCCTTCTTTCTCTTTGATGTTGTTAAAGAGTCTTGTGGTTCACCATTCACTAGGCTTTGAAAGTCATGGGTTTTAGAATTGTTTTTGAATGCATTCCTACTTTAAAGTGTTAATAGTTTGCTTATGTGTTCAAATGTTCTCACGTGTTCTTAGCTAGGATAAAAAATTTCCTTTACCTGGAGCCTCTAAGTTTCCCCACCAAGGTGAGATGTGAAGAAGAGATGGATGATCTAGAAGTGATTTGATGCCAGTGAAATCACCTCTAGGCGGCCGACTATTAGAGAGGATAAAGAGAGAGTTTGGTTTTCCCCTATTTCTTTCTCACAAAGCCCTACTGATGCTTATGCCTTAGTTCTTTATTTATACCATCTCTAATTTTGAGTGGTTAAAATTTTCCTTACGTATGGCGGGCTACCCGCATTGTAGCTCTTATATGTTGACACATATTTTTGATGGCTCGCTTTGTTATGTGTCACGTGTATTTTATGAGACTAATGGTAGGATGTGGAGAGGTTGAACAGACTTGAGAAGTATGAGACTAATGGTAGATAGAGAGAAGTAAGAAGTAGAGAAAGACAACGAAATTTGCTTTCAGAGCTTATGATCTTAATCATGTAGGTGAGGCTTTCCTTTTATATTACAAGAATGATGATATGAATGTGAAATGTCAAAGTTGACAAACGTTTACAAAGGTTATTGGTTGCATACACCTAAGAGGCCGTAAATTACATGAAGGTTATACATGAATACTAAAGGATAAACTTGAAATCGTCATTTCAATATCATCTCTATAAAAAAAATCAATTAAACTTGAAATCGTTTAGTCATTTATATGTAGAAATTAAATGGAAAGTTCACTATGACGATCTTAATTGTTACCAAAACTATTTATTTGTTTAATACATACACATTACTAAGTTATCACTATGTATTTGAAGTTTGCATAAATAATCTTGAAATGATGATTTAGGAGCTCACCAGTTTCGAATATAACATATGCATAAGAAAATTCGTTAAATAAAATGGGTAGAATGAGGAGGTTCCACCAACGGCGAGACACAAGTATTATTCAAAATTTAACAAGCACATTGACAGTGCTTTGTGTCGAAGTGCATTTATAAACATAGTTTGTCTAACACGTAATTGATTTATTTTACAACTAATTATTCTCATAGCATATCAAAAATAATTTTTTAAACCCACAACAATGCCAAACATGTCCTCGTAGCCATGGCCATTTCTCCCCCTCTAGAAGTCCTTTTTGCTCATTTCGAACTAAATTAACCTCCTTTTAAACATGCTTTCTTTTAGAAAAACCAAATCCTAGATTCTCATTCTTCACGATCTCTTGCACTGATGCGGATGAAGTTTGATACCCATTTCCCTAATTTTTTTTTTAGCCGTCTAGACTTGCATTAGAACCATATATGTCAAAAAGTAGATGCAGCAATTAAAGAGTAATGTTATTCATACTATTTTTTTTACCACATTTTTATACCATTTTAGGTGGCATTTGATGTGGACAGTCACATCGTTTGAATTAATCAGATTTTTAAATTTAATTTATTATTTAATAAACTAATAATTAAGAAAAATTAGTTAGTTAAATGATAATTGTAGTATACGATGAGTCTTTCTCCTTCGTTTCCTTGGGTTTTACAAATTTTTCAAATGATGTGGCTGTCCACATCATATGCTACCTAAGGTGGTATAAAAACATAGTATGAATATCATTACTCACAATTAAGACATGCAGTGCATAAAAGGCACAAAGAAGTGACATCAACCATTTGTCCTACGGTAGAATCAATTATGCTCTCCCGATCTCCCCAAGTCTAGAGCACGCAAATCAAAAAATTCTGGCCGTTTAAAAAGTAAGAGAGATTTGAACTCTTAATTTGTGTGAGGTAAACCAATGAAATAAACAAATAGAGACCGTAGGGTTTTAAATGATTGGTTTGGATTTCTCGGTCCATGATCTAGACACAAAGATCATGAGAGAATCTCAACTCCCCACAATATCCATAAAAAGAAGTAGATATCATAGAATCTTTGCTGCGCGTTGTAGGCAATATGAATGGAATCATATGTTTTTCTTCTCCAAGCTTCAAGGGGAATGAAGGTTATTTGGCAGTCGCATCTGGTTCGTTTAGAATCAACTTCCCCTACATGTTCTCACTTAGGTCTTGTCGCATTTTTCAACTAAAAACGTTTTATGGAGGCAAAGGGCCATGTCACAATTTGATACCCTTAATTCGTTTCACATCTTTTTTATTCTTTTTTTTTTTTTTTGGCATCATTTTCCTCCAAAACTCACTAGTGTATGTAATTCGATTTTAAACAGAAAAGTTATTAGTATTAAGGAGAGAGGAAGGGTTCAAAAATATTATAAAGAGGGAATTTCAAACTTGGAATGCATGAATGGAAACTCAACACCACTATTACAAGAGTTTGGAACCTGTAATGCATGGGTAAAAATCCAATTCGAGATTCAGTGGTAGAAATCCAACACACTGGTTATACAATTTGTTATACATTAATGATACCAAACGAATATATACTTTGTGAGAATAATGAGTACGAGAAAATTCGCATTCAGCCATACATAGGATTTCTAACGTGAAATTTACCAAAGCGCTCGTGTCATCATATTCTTGGTGCTGATGTGAAGGTACTTGGTGTTGGGACCTAAGGTTTTCAGCCGTTTAATTCCAAAACACTATCATCAAAAGCGCTTCAGTCATTTTAAAAGCACTTCTAAACGAGTCATTAAACACCAAAAGTACTCATATATAGATATTATAACATCACACATCAACCAACGGAGAGAGAGTGATGCACCTTATATGTACATGCCCACCTCCATATAACACGAGCCTTTTGGGGACTCACTGGCTTCGGATTTCGTGAGAACTCCGAAGTTAAGCGAGTTTGGGCGAGAGCATTCCTAGGATGGGTGACCCACTGGAAAGTTCTCGTGCCAACTCCCCAGAAACAAAACCGTGCTGGCTAGGTCCAAAGAGAACAATATCGTGTTACGGCAGAGCCGGTCTATGATGTGACATTTCATCATATCTCAGCCGAAAAAGATATTCCACTTGATAACCAATTATTAACGTTGGAAATTTTGTTTGATTCACTTAATTAATGTTGTTACATTTTTAGTGGAGAATTAACGTTGTGTCCAGCTCTTAGCTTTTCGTTTTCTTTTCTAACGCTATCAACCTTTGAGTAAGATTGTTGTATCGTACATGTTACGCCGGTTCGTGATGTTGCCAAATTGCTAAGGGATTAACTCCTCAATTAATTAAAGGGAGTTAGCCTCGGTATAATTGTCCATGTGCTTCTTATGTACACTTTAATTTCCCGCCAATTAATTGTCGAAATTTAATTTTAATACATGAGTGAAACAGCGTCATCATGATTCACATGCATTCGGTGGAATTGGGAATACTTATGAGTTCAAGTTGGTTGCGTTAGCAAATTATGTGAGAATGTGATAACAAAGTCTCACATCGGTGAAACATCAAATCATGTTATTAGGGCTTATAAGATGTTGGGCTACTCCTCATTTTTATATTGTCAATTGATTTTAAAGAGGAACTTCAACTTTTTTCATGGCACGTGCCCCATGTCACCCAGTTTGTGTTGTCGGTAGGCTTGAAAGTCCTCCACAAATGAGGAGGCCTGTAAGAATGTGAGGATAAAGTCTCATATCAATGAAGAACCAAACCATGCAAGAGCTTATAAAACATTGTATTACTCTTCATATCACCAACTGGTTATACGGTGGAACTTTAACTTTTTTCAAATTGTTCCATTTGCCAACTTTCCCATAAGCATCAACCAGGTGGCCAGCAAATTAATTAACTCTCTCTGGGTATCTACCAGGGTGAGACATCTTCATACTTAAAAGTCAGATTCTAATAGCAAATAGTACTTAAAAGTATACGCGTATAAATTTTCATTTTATTATAAAAATATACCCACTCTTATTCCTCTAGATTTGGAAGATCGCAAAAATTTATACATCTTACAGATTCTTTCAGATAGTAGTGAACAGTATAGTACTGTAGAAATATTGCTTCTGTTCATGCATGTATATATATATGCCACCCTTGCAAGGTTCACTAAGTATCTCTTAGCTAGAAACCTTTATTTGCTTAGCTAGAACATGAACATGTGGAACAACTTGTTTGTAAAATCAAAATCAAACTGCCTCCCACACCAGAATCAAGTTATTGCGAGCAACGCAGTGCAGCGTGCGAATCTGAGCTGCAATGTTTGTCTTGAGGAAAATAAAGTATGTACGTGTGACCAAAGCTTCGAGAACGGCAAGAGAGTAGTGGGTGTTGATGATGAGCACCATGCAGAGGCCAACAATTCAGTTACTCAGTCTGTTATCAACATGAGTGGGATGCTCATAGGTAATGAAGTTTTCATGAACTAGAGGTATTTGATCAAAAGGTCTAATATGTGCATGTAACTACAGTGCTTAGCGTTGTTTTTGGTTTCGATTGTGTGTTTATATATACAAGATCGCTTAAGCTTTCTAGGTTATATTAAGGATGTCAACTTGAGAAAGTTAGGTACAATTTCTAGGGTACAATCAACGAACGGTTTATTTTTTAGATATTCTTTCATGCCATAAATTCGCTTAATCAACAATATCTTAACCATTAGATTGACTGCATTTTCATTTCTATTTATCTAACAACCCAAATCTTTTTTTCTTTCTTGTATAGATAATCTTTGATTGACACCGTTATATATATCATTTAGCTTTTCACACCAGTTACACTACAAAAAAAAATATTAACTTAAAGTTCAACAAATATGTTGTAAATTAATTAGGTTTAGCATACGTTTTGGGTTGCAGGTTTGGGACAGTTATCAACTCCATATGCCTTAGAAAATGGGGGTTGGTCTTCTGCATTCCTGTTGATAGGACTTGCGGTAATATGTGCATATTGTTCTCATCTCCTTGGAAAATGTATGGACAAACATCCCAAGTCAAGAAGCTACACAGATATTGGACACAATGCATTTGGATCCAGAGGAAAAATTATAGCAGCATCCTTTATTTACATGGAGATTTTCATGGTCCTTGTGTCCTACACCATCTCTCTGCATGACAATCTAGCCACAGTGTTCTCCGGGATTCAACTCAAGGTTTCGTGGGCTAAGTTACCGAAATCTCAGCTCTTAACCTTGATTGCCGTCTTCGTAGCTCTCCCTAGTCTTTGGTTGAGAGATCTCTCTTCCATATCTTTTCTTTCCTTCGGCGGTGTTCTCATGTCATTCGCCATTTTTATATCAGTGGCATGCACCGCCATTTTCGGAGGGGTGAAATTGAACCACACCATACCTGCCCTCCAGATTCATAACATTCCTGCAATATCTGGCCTTTATATCTTCAGCTTTGCAGGACATATTGTTTTCCCCAATTTATACAAGGCCATGAAAGACCCATCCAAGTTCACCAAGGTATACTTTTTATCGTCTCTCCAATCATATATTTAATAAGTTAATCATTTCTCCAGTCTATGTAGTACTCTTTCATTCTCTATCTATATTTAGAACATGGTACATATATAAACTATGGTACATATATAAACTATCATTCCCAATCTCTTGATCGCCGTTAACCATGAAGAAATAATTCAGATCACCACAACTGTTGGATAACAATCTAATTAGGATGTGAACAAAACTTCAATACAAATCATTCTATTTTGATTGAAACTCGGTGATCATGGACTTAATTTGTTGGAGTATGAGCACACTTCAACCTAAAATGAAATAGTTATGGAACCGCTAGATAACGATATTGGTAGGCGGGGGTTTGGACTAAGTAATAGCCCAATGGGCCAATAATAATTAGGTATCAAACTTAAACTACTGAAACTCTGAAAGTCATCAAGACCGAACTAAATACGACCTATATTTTTACTTTGTTTTCTCCAAATTTAACCTTTTATATGTTTTAAATTCTTGCAGGTGTCAATAATAAGCTTCACTCTAGTGACAATACTTTACACATCCCTAGCATTCATGGGAGCCAAGTTGTTTGGTCCTCAGGTGAATCCTCAAATCACTCTGAGCATGCCTCCACATCTTATAGTGACAAAGATTGCACTATGGGCAACTGTGCTGACACCAATGACCAAATATGCTCTTGAATTTGCACCAATTTCTATCCAGCTTGAGCATAGCCTTCCTCCCTCTTTGAGCTCCAGAACAAAGTTTCTCATCCGGGGCAGCGTCGGTTCAGTCCTACTTCTGGTGATTCTGGCACTAGCTCTCACTGTTCCGTATTTTGGGTATGTTCTCAGCCTCACTGGATCACTTGTGAGTATTGGCATTTGTATCATATTGCCCTGTGCCTTCTACCTCAAGATATGCTGGGGTCAAATTTCAAGGCCTCTCATGGTCCTCAACCTCACCCTAATTGTTTTTGGCACCCTTCTTGGGATAGCTGGAACCATTTCCTCATCAAAGTTGCTCTTAAAAAGCCTCGGCAGAGCTCACTCAGCCTGAAAAAAATGAGCCAATCATCTCACTTTTCTATGCAAATAAAACTATATATATTTTCATAGTGGGATGGGTGCTGTTTCTATATTTTATCCTCTGATTATCTTTTTGGTGTTTTTTTTTTTTTTTGTAATATTTTTGAGGTTTAAAGCCCTATGGACGTGTATGCATCTGCGGTTGTCATCATATGAATAAAGCTTTTTAAATCAGCTGTTCTTCTTCTTTTCGTTGTATGTTGCCTCCAAAGCTTTTAGAACAAAATAATAAATAAAGGAGTGCGGTATCCACACACCCCATTTTATTTCTCACACATTTTTTTAATTTTCGGTTGTCCAATCAGATAAATTGAAGAAGATCAACGGACATAAATTATCAAAGGGTGTGTGTGAGAAGTAAAATGGAGTGTGTGGATAGCACACCCCTAGATAAAAAGCCAATGGCTTGGGAATAAAATTGAAATTATATTCACATGTTTGATAAATACAATAATGGGAAGGCTAATCACGGTTCATGGTATAAAAATTAAAATCACTCATCATGAAGCGGGACTAACTATAAGCTGAGATGCATTTTAATTTGAAAATCAGAAACCATGCGAGGCAAAAGAATCTGAGTGCAGAGAAGCAAAAACTTTCGGCGAAGGTGAGTCATGCCACACCAAGGTTTAGGCAGACAAGTTCATGTTAGCAAAGCTATCGATTAACATGAGAGGAATAAAAATTCATCTTTCGGATGCAAGTAAAACGATGTGTACGACTAGGCCAAGGAGTAACGGAGTTTGAAACTCCAATAGGGAATGAAGTCCGAGACCTTAGGAGCCCCTAAGTTTGCTTTCCCCCACTTGAAAACATTTTAGTTTTGAAATTTATTATGACTTGGTTACCCACATTGCAAACTATATATCATAACTTTATAAGTGGTGTATTATTCTGGTGGTTAGAGGGTCTTCCTTTTTGGCTCGCTGAATTCCGAGTTCAAAGCATCCTAAGAAGTCTACATTCATCAGGCCCCAAGGCTCATCTCGCCGCCAAGCAGCCTTAGCATGAACGGCTTTGATACACTATCGGCCTGCCTGTTGTTTCCTGTGGTTAGCGGGAACCGCCGAAGCGTACTTAGAAATGAATTAAGTCAAATTTAGATACAAATATAACTTCTAACTACAAATATTTTTCTCCGTTGAAGATAATCTAAATGTGTGTAAGAAAGAAGTATAGCTACATAAAATTTCTAATGGATTTATGATAATTTCATTTTGTCACTTGAGCTGGATAAATCAATATTATTTATTAAATTATTTAATTAGAAAACGACTTAATTCTATCGATTTATATCTACCAAAAGAAGAATAAAAATGTTATTCATATTATGTCTGTGGATCTCATCTCTATGAAAAAAAGTGGTATAACTGTAGTGTGAAAACTGTGATAAGCGCTGCATTCCTTAAAAAAGAGTGACTAGGCTAGCTAGAAAAAGGAATGAGAGCAAGGAGAGGTGGCTTGGTCTCAAAGATAGGCAAGTAAGAGTGCCCACCATAAAATGATCAAAGTATAATAATAATAATAATAATTATTATTATTATTATTATTATAGAAACAGTTGAAAGGTTGGTCTGTGGACCAGCTGCTAAATGCTGATCTAGTCCTACAAATTGGACTTGCTAACACCACAAAAGTAGGTTAAGTTGCAGTTTAACCAACAACTCTAGCACCCACTCCACAATAATCATAACTTTGTTATATATTTTCCTCTTCACGCATAAAAATAGAGCAACAACAACAACATATAAGGTGGATCAATCAAACATTCCACATTTGCATCATTCTATCTTGTTCATAAAGTCAACACCAACTGATCGATATAATAACACCATTACGTTGTTCTTCCATGGTATCTAAGTCCCCCAACAAAACAAAAAAGCTTAGGCTTTGTAGTTTTGTGTCCGAAGGGATGAGGGACCGAATGGAGAGATTTGCTGTTCTTCCTTTTGGCATTGGCTGCGCTTCTCAGTCCAGCGTTGCTATTGGCGCAGCAGCAAGTGATGATCATCAACAAAGAAAATCTAAAGCACCACCTCCACATACAGCAAGTATATATCTCTCCCTCTCTCTCTCTCTCTCCCCCACACTCTCTCTCTCTGTCGCAAATTAATTAGCTAGGCTGGTATTTATTGGGTTTTTTTTATAAGGGAAGATAATCCAAAAGCACGAGGAGAAAAAATGAGGGGTGGTACTTTTCACTTCCTGACTCTTAGGAGGACTCAAATGTCCAATGGGATGCAGAGATTGATCAGAACCATTAAAAGTTTCTCCCAAATATTCGGTAAGTGGATCAATATTTCACTGCCTATAATCCTTATATATATATATATATATATATATATATATATATATATATATATATATATATATATATATATATATATATTTATTTATTTATTTATGCATGCAATATATATATTCACTATATAGGCATGCTCAAATAATGAATACAAACCCTAAAATAATGTACCACTAACTGAATTCTTGATGCATGCAATATCAGATAGTGTCCATTTCCATTAGTATGATCTTGCAATGAATCAAATCCAGATCTTTTTTTTGGTCAAATTGTGATTAGATCAACGCATAATTGATAACAGTCTTATCTTATGCGATTCTGATTAAGAGTGGAACGAGGAATTTTTAATGAAGTAGTTAGCTAACTTTTTTGCAAGTGAGATCGGGCATAGAATATTTTAATTAGTAGATCGTATACTTTAGCGTTGCTATTAGGCGGGCTACTCGGTGGCTTTTTTTTTTGAAGAAAATACTAGGTTGGTGGGCGGCCACTAAGAACATTTGAGTGTCAAACACTTGAAAGAGAAACTTTGGTTCTGGTTCTTGGTTAACCAAATTGTATAGGGTAATTTTATTTATACACTTATTTTTATTTTTTATTTTTTATTAATTTTTGGCCGTTTGATCAAATAAATTAAAAATAATCAATTAACAAGAATGTATGAGAAGTAAAAATTAGTGTAAATAGCACTACTCAATGTATAGTTTTCTCTCTCACCTAAACCTTTCCGTGCAGTTCCACCCTTGGTTATGATCATAGTAAAATGACTCAACAAATTTCTCAAGTCACCTATGATTACACAAATTCATATGATGAAAGCCTAAGTGGAGAAAAATAGGAATTGTTAAAAGGGTAATGTTAAATAGATCAAGTTTTTAAACTAAAGTTTGTAAACTAAATGATGTGGTTGTTAATAATTGAATTATTACAAGTGTTGATTAACGTAATTATAACTAATTGGTGACATATCATTTCGTTTACAAATTTGATCTACCTAATATCATTTCTAGTTAAAAAGTACAAAAGTTGTCTTTAAAAGAGAATAGGTTATATGTCGACACGCATATATAAAATAGATATATATAAAGGAATTGGGTTTTTTTTTTTTTTTTTTTTTTTTTGGAGAACAAGGAATTGGGTTGTTTACCAAGAATATCCTTTTGTCTCATACCAAGAAAAACTTAAGTGTGGTGAACAATATATCCATAAAGATTAAAAAACATATGTTCTTTCTAATTAATTTTTAATATCTGTATGTTTATGTTTTTGGTAATCCTCTGTATGTTTATTTTTTAGTTTACAAGGAAGAGATTGAGGAAGAGGAAGAGGAAGGAGAGATGGAAATTGGATTGCCGACGGACGTGAAGCATGTGACACACATAGGACTGGATGGGTCTGCCACTACCAATACCACCGCAAACCCCTTAAAATCTGGCAGCTGGGAAAATAATTTCAACACTCCAGAAATACTTTCTTTCCCTTCAATTTCTTTAAAGCAGTTTGAGCTTGCGATGGCTGCACAGACCACCCACCAACCTCAGCAGCAGCAGCAGCAGCTCGTTGTTGACCTCAAGACGCTCGAAGATCCCAAAGATCTTAGCTAGTTAATAGAGTAATTGAAGCTACCTGGTCCGTTTTATCTTTGATCATCCTATATCATGATGTTAATGCCTCTTAACCACAGATTATGCATGCATGCATATAGCTAGGATTTTGAGTTTGAGGAGGTGGCCGGTGGCCGGTGGGTGAGTTGGTTTACCATGCTGATATATTGATTGAATTGGCGCAAAACCAAGTGCAATGGCGTTGTAGAATTTATGCACTCAACCCCACTTACTGAGTAAGATTTGATTGTTGTTGTTATTTGTTATTGCTGATCGATTGAATTGGTGTCATATGTGTTTTAAGTGGTTTGCAGTGGTACTACTATATATATATATGTAGCAATTTGGTTATTGAGTGGTAGTGGGAGATTTTTTGGAATATAAATTTCTAATGAACAATTTCCCTGTATAATGCAACTAATCATTCTATATAATGCAACTAATCATTTCTATTTTACACCGAGATTTTTGTGATAAAATTCACACAGTTACAATGCCGTAGAGATGGTAACATGCTAATTATTAAATAGTTCCACTTGTCAATTTGATATTATACGGAATGAATGGCCTCGTTAGATAACGACATCAATCTATGATCCAAATAATTCACCAATATATTAAGTAAATGGTAGCTATCAATAAGACTAATGATCCAACGTTTATTAATGTTACTTTTTGAATAAATATTCATTCTATATAGGGTGAAAATATTCTTTACTCTACTGCACTATTATCTATGTTTTGATAATGCATGTATTGTAAATTGTATAATATGGGTTCATCCCACACTGCGCACTTCAATATAATTTAATTTCATACTCCAGTTTTAATTTATTCGTAATTTCTACATATCATTTGCATATTATAGTTTCATCACCTTTAAAGTGTTGGCCAACATGCTTCGATTTTAATGTCTACTTAGATATCATGGTTGGTGCTTGTCACGTTATCCTTGCCCTAAAATCATACCATCTTATAAAAAGGGTAAATTACATCATACTCCCTCAGGTTTGAGGTCTATTACAACCCCATACAACATGTTTAAAACATTTCACTTTCATACCTCAAGTACTATTTTATTTCAATTTCATACCTCCGTTACATTTTCCATCCATTAAACCGTTAAGTGCTGACGTGGCTGCCAAATGTGTGCCATGTGGCAAAAAAATAATTTTTAAACCTGAATTTTTTACACAAAAAAAAAACTCGGGAGCCCAACGACCAGAAGAAGAGGGAAGAAGAAGAAGAAAGAAGAAGAAGAAGAAGAAGAAGAAGAAGAAGAGGAAGAAAAAATTCCCCCTCCCCCCTAGCGAAGAAGAAGAAAAAAAAAAGCCCCAGCGGCCAGAAGAAGAAGAAAGGAAGAGGAAGAAAAATTTCCCCCCCCCCCCAGTGAAGAAAGAAAAAAAATTGAAAGAAGCAGCGCCCAGAAGAAGAAGAAGAAGAAAAAATTCCCCCCCCCCCTTAGACCCAATTCTCGAGTTTTTTTTTTTGTGTAAAAATTCAGGTTTTAAAAAAAAATTATTATTTTGCCACGTGGCACACATTTTGCAGCCACGTCAGCAATTAACGGTTTAATGGATGAAAAATGTAACGGAGGTATGAAATTGAAATAAAATAGTACTTGAGGTATGAAAGTGAAATGTTTTAAACATGTTGTATGGGGTTGTAATAGACCTCAAACCTGAGGGGGTATGGTGTAATTTACCCTTATAAAAACTATTGTTTGTTAACCCCACCAGTTTTTGTGTTAACACATTTCTCTGGACGGTAACATTTCAAATCTTTAAAATGTTTTGATTGTTCAAAACATGTTTACTTACAAAGAATGAGATTGAAATCATTTTGATTATTGAGTTCTCTCTGATTACTAAAATATAGGAATGAGAATCGACTTACTTCAAAACTTTCTCGGTGTTTATTGACACTTAGGAAATCATAAAAATATTAACTTTCCCTTGAAATTTGTAGTCCAAAACCTAAGCATCATGAATCATATCAACTATGAGAGGCTAGTTGATTTGATGTTCTTTCCGTAATGAGCATTTAAGAACATGTTGGGCTTTTTTGGGGCTTCTTTGAGGTCTAACAGGGAAATTCAGAAAATAAAAGGCCCAATATAACATGCAAGAGCCCGAAACGGAGCCCAGAGTACAAAAAGTTCAGCGAAGTTGTTGAACGTAGAGTGGATAATACTTCCAACGTCAGCCTATGTGCACATCCTCATCGTACGGAATCATCACATGAACGAAAGATTCGTTGCGTGTGCATAAACTCATAATGATATTTGTCTTTAATTTTGTTTGTTTTGATACAACGATATTGTATTGAGATTGATACGAGACTTCAGCTAAATTATAAAATTGGTCTAAATGGACTTTATGATTTAGAGGATTGTTTGGAAGTGAATTATAAAAACACTTGAAGTGTTTATTGCAATAAGCACGTAACTAATATTTCTCGTATGAAGCACTTCAAATAATTTTGAACCTAAAAATATTTAGTCATTTTAAAAAAGGAAACAAATCATCTCCGGATTTAATCCACCAGAGCTTGGGGATCAAGTGATCCCGGCCCTCCAAATTTCATCCAACTGCCAGGAATTATTATGTTTTTTAAAAGCTTCTCTTCTTTTAGCCGTTGGATGAAATTTGGAGGGTCGGGATTACTTGATCCTCGGACTCCGGTGTGGTAAATTCAAAGAAGATCTGTTTTCTTTAAAATCATTTCCAAATGAACTCTTAATAATTGATTTTTATTAATTTTTAAAGCCACCGCAAAAGCAAAAGCAGCACCCACCTCCACTTGTCATTGCAGAAATAGTGTGCACATGTTGAAATTTTTGATACGATTCGATCATTTTCAATCCTGTGTTCAAAAAACTAAATAGTCATCTGAAATTCTAAAATGTGAAAAACCTCAAATGATTTGAACAAAATCAAAATGTGCATCTTAGAGCATTTTTAAATGAGATGTTAAATCTTTAAGTGTCACTGTTCATATTTGACATTAAAAAAAATCCTTCTAAACGTATGTCATTTTATAGCTAGGTATGAAATCTCGTTGATTAGAAATTGCATTTAACGATGATGTCAAATTTATTTTTAATTAATTTTAATAGTGCATTCCTTATTCCACTAACATTTCAACCTATAAAAATTTGTTTCTACAACTTTTTAGTTAACACGGATCCCCCCAAATCCATTATGTAGAGATTCTTAGAATCTTCATATTTCAGCTGTACATTGTGAATCGTGCGGTCAAAAATCATTTTACTTTTATTATTTTAAATTAAACATAAATAGTATCTGACAAAAATTAGCCGCATGATATACAATGAACACTGAGATGTGGGGATCCTAGGAGGGGATATGTGTTCCTTTTTAATGAATACATCCTAGTGCGGATTTGATTTCATCTAATTATTTTCCTTTCTAACAACGGATAATTTTATCCACGTAAACTATCCCTTGTAAAAATTGGAGGACGATTTCAATAAAAAAGTTGAAACTTTATAACTCATGCGAGAAAGATCCAGAACCATCCATTTAACTTGATTTGTTGATAAGACTAAAACCCCTAATTACTTGATTTGTTGATAAGACTAAACCCCCTAATTGAAGTTTATCTAATATAGAAGGCGGCTGCCGACCGTATTAGTATATTACTTCATCATGCTAATTTTTCGGATTTCGTTGTCGGACAACTAATTAATCAATCTATTAAACTAATATTAAAATAAAAAAAATCAGATAAACTATTATCCATAATCCTAATAATAATTAGGTTAATTGCCACATCCAATCCAATTGGCACTTGCTCATGCACGGTGCGGCCAATCTACAGCGTAACAGCCCTTTCATTTCAAATCAAAGTTACTGTGAGTCACTATATGTTACGCGAATAAATTCGTACTAAAATTTTCATTTATTATATTCGAACTTAAAGCTTCACACATTCGTGTCACTAAATTGTAGGTTTTCCTCGTCAAGGTTTTTCATTTGAGCTTTGGTTTGTTTGATATTTCAGGAGGAAAACTAATGAAAAGGGCTTGAAAACTTTGAGTTTTAATGATAAAGACAAAATAAAGGGTAAAGTGAATAGTGCCAGGATTGACTTTTTAGTGTTAAAATGTGGTTTTTCGTTAAAGTGAACAGTACCAGGAGCTTTTTGTTAAAGTTCCCTATTTCAGGACCTAAAGTCATATTTTTAATTTGAATAATTAAATCAACAATTTTAATCGAATCCCATTTGCGCCATGGATGAAGATTGTTGGGTGAACTTACTATTATGGGTGAAATTTGGTGCATTTTTACTTTCAAGTGGTGGTAATGTTCACAACACTACCTACTATTATTTGATGAGTTTAAATTTTATAATTTATATTTATCAACTGCACCGTATGAAAATTATAATTTATTTACCGGTTATAAATAAGTTGGTGAAAATTGAGTGTCAATAAAGCTATATTTTTAGTAAAATAATAGTGCTAGTGAATTAAATTGTTAGTTATTAAAAAAAGGGAGATTATATTCACACACCCCAAATTATTTCTCACACACCTTTTTAATTTTTTAATATTTTTTTATCAAGTGTTAGTGGTATATAGAAAATATTAAAAAATTAAAAAGGTGTGAGATAAGTAATTTGGGGTGTGTGAATATAATCTCTCTAAAAAATCAGATAAATAAAACTTGTACCAAACGTGGAGAAAAAAAAAATTAAACATAATAATTATTAATAAAAATCAAGTAATATTAAAATGCGTTAATAATAAATAATAAACACATTAATTAAGGCTTATAATCCGATAATTAATAAACCCACTTTTAACAAAAGTGCTTTTTTTAAGCCTTGTAAAATAAAAATAAAAATAAAACGAAAAGGTCCAAGTGAGAAGCAGTCGTAGAAGTATTGCTTCTTCATGGTCCGTCATTGGTGACAAATACAAGACAAAGAATAGAAAGCTTCTCTGTCCTCTCTCTCTCTCTCTCTCTCTCTCTCTCTCTCTCTCAGAAAATCAGAATCAAAGGTGGTTGCTTTTGCTTGATCAAAGTCTTCTGTGCCCATTCCGTCGAGGCCAAATTGGTAATTTCGCATAAACGATTATCCTTTTCTTTTTCTCTTGGTCCAAATTCAATCGAATTATCAAATTATCCGTATAAATTCCGAGTAATTCGACATTTTGATTTGATTTGGGAACTGACAGCAGTGACTCAGATTTATCCATTATCCTCGAAATCCCCGAAATTCAATTCCAAAATTATCCAAAAACCGCGACGGATCCGACGGCGGAGACACGGAGGGGCCCCGACTGTATGGTGGGGCTGGAGTGCTTTCTGGACGTCGTCAGGGCCCTCGGCATGGGTTCCTGCCTCTCTGTTGATGGCAGCGCTGCCGCCTACGGCTCCGTCCCTTCATCCGCCCCGCCCGGCAGCAAGGGGCGGATGAGGAGGGTGGCTGCGATCTCCTCCCCGTCCTCAACGACGCCGTCAGCCGATAACGTGGAGATGTGGCTGCACAGAGTCCACGACAGGATGTTCTTGAACGGGTCCTCTGACTTTGCTTCCTTGTTCAGCAAGCAAGGCAAAAAGGGGGTCAATCAGGACGCCATGATTGCTTGGGAGGTGCTTTGCTTTTCTCTCTCTACTCAAATGTTTATCCAATCATAATTGTATAGAAATAGATATTTTATCCGACAGTCTGGATTTTAACGTTGCCGGTCTATGATGTTATTGCATGTTTATGTTGTCTGCCTATGATATATTGTTATCAAACTGCGAATCTGGACCATTGATTGCCTCAAATTTGAATATCTTTGTGGTGTTTCGACAGAATTTCGGCTCGGCGGATACCACTTTCTGTGGTGTTTTTGATGGGCATGGTCCTTTTGGCCATATGGTTGCAAAGAAGGTGAGGGATGCTCTACCTTTGCGGCTGACTTCACAGTGGGTGTTGAATGGTAACACCAGGAACGGGCCTGCCGATGATTCGAGCGAGGCTGCTGCATATCACGAAGGCGAGGATAAGGAGCGCTGTGATCTTTTTATGACATTGAAAGATTCATTTTTGAAGGCTTTTAAGGTCATGGACAAGGAGCTCAAATTGCACCCTCGTATTGATTGTTATTGCAGCGGGACAACTGCTGTCACCTTGGTCAAGCAGGTAGTTTTTTGGCGTCACAAGATCCTCGTATTAATCTAATAACATTTAAGTTTTCGGATCAAATACAAGCATTAAGATGCCCAGTAGGTCGGCTTCTTTTTATTATCTTCGACAAGTTGCAGCGCAATAGGCCGTATCTGATCCAAGAGCTCAGATGCTATTACTTAAGTTTTGGTGCATCGAGATTGCACCTATAAAATTTTCTTTTAATTAAGTACGTGCGTTTACAGGGTCAGGATCTTGTTATTGCAAATGTTGGGGACTCTAGAGCTGTATTGGGCACTAGAGATAAAGATGGTTCCCTCGTTGCTGTTCAGTTGACTGTAGATCTCAAACCAGATCTTCCAAGTATCTTTCTTTCTCTCACTCTTTCTAGTCTATAGTTAAAAGTTAAATAATATGAAGAATTGAACTTTATATTTAACCACTGCATTTGATTACCGCTTGTCAAATGCACACTTTACTCATAATATCAGTCTCATCTTCCTTGAATTGATTATGAACCGTTAGATTTTTACAATGGGATCCAGTTGACAATATCTATCTTTGATAGTTTCTAGAAGTCAGGAGCAGTGACCCAATGATAGATTCGGGTTTGTCATATATAATTCATTGTGACAACTGAATCCTGATGCGCAAAATAAAATATCTATAATATTAATCTCAAAAGTGACGTCATTTAGGAGTTAGGACTGAATAGTAGTGCTGTGGAAACTTCTGTAGTGATGGAATGAAAGCCTGCATCCATATCGAAGGCTGAAAAGCCTTAGCTTCATAGTGCTTTACAAGGTCTTTCCTTTGCAGAGGACCATGTTCATCATGTCCTCTTAGATGTTATCTATTGTCTCAGCATGTCATGTTTACTCTATTTCTTGGTAGTTGAATGCAAGTTTCTTTTGAAATGGTTGGGTGAATGGATACAGCTTGTTTGTTTGAATTGGATTATGAAAGTAAGTTCACATGCAGACATGAATACTTGCAGCACCCACCTACATACACTTGTGCGCTCATGCACATACACTTAAATTTTGGTGTTGTAGTAGTTGATATGTAGTCAATTACTATTACTACTTGTAGCTTAATTGGTGTTTTAACATAATCATTCTTTATCATACAATTATGAATCTTGGATTAATTATATGGGGTCATTAAAGTTAATTTTGAATCCAATTTTTTGTATCCATCTAGGGGAAGCAGAGAGGATCAGGCTGTGCAAGGGACGAGTATTTGCTCTCCAAAATGAGCCTGAGATCGCTCGAGTTTGGTTGCCCAACTGTAATTCACCTGGCCTTGCCATGGCACGGGCTTTTGGAGATTTTTGCCTAAAGGACTTTGGCTTAATCTCTGTCCCTGAGATATCATATCGTCGCCTCACTGAGAAGGATGAATTTGTAGTATTAGCTACAGATGGGGTAAGAAATCTCTTTCCTTAATCCTTATATAATGTGTCCTACAGCTTTCTGTTATGACGCAATTTACTTGCATATTTTTTTTTCTTTTGAGGGTCACACTTATTATGGTCTTTAATGGAAAACTATAATGCCAATTTATTTATTTATTTTTGTGGTTGGTGGTGAATTAAGCAGTAAACTGATATTGGACGGAACAGAGATTGTAAGTTGGAAATAAATATGAGCGATAGGAACGGATCCCTCAAGTAGAGATGAGCCCCATGTAGAGGCTAGAAGTCAGAACCACCCAAAGGCCTAAACTGATACAGATAATGGGAAGAGTATCCGCTCAAGGAGCGAACGCTATAGGATCAGCAGGCCTCAAAGAATTAGTAGTGGGATGGAACTTTTGAGTATTCACTAGGAGAGTATTTGAGCTTGGTAGAAGAAAGTTTGCTCTGCCTTTATTTATGATAACTTTAGAGATGATAGAAGATTATTTAGCCTTGGTCCTAAACATCTTGCTTTTCCTCTCGCCTAATTGAATAAACAGTTACAACCAAACCCAACTCCTAAGTGATAAGACGAAGTTGTTTTCCTTTCCATTGTCTACTTGCCCATTCAAATCCTCAAATAGAAGTTTTACAGGGTTCAAAGTAAACCACACTTGGTCATCAGCTGCAACCAAATACTTCCCTTAAAATGAAGTCAAATAAGAGATGAGGGTGGGACTCAAAGTGCTTCCTTGCACACCAAAATATCTACAACTGGGGTGAAAATTATATTTGATCTTGCAAATCTACCCCTTATAAGGACAAAAAGCATGCTAGGGAAGTTTTGACTAAACACACAGTTACCGTAGTGGTTGCCATCCAGTTAATAGTGCCCCTTCAGCCTAGTTGGAAGGATAAGAAGGCATAGAATAACTGATATCCACCAGTCTCTGTGAAATTTTATTGGCGTTGTGATCCTTAGGCAGCTTGGACTCATGATCCCTCCCTCTAGATAATGGGAGGTCTGCCAGTTATCACACTATAGAGAATTACTTCTTCCATCACCAATGATGTGCTGAATGAAGGAGCCAAGCAACGGTTTTTTGCCTTAACTTCTCAATACATCCAGCCTAGATGTCATCATCACGTTTAACTGGCTTCCATGAGTGCCTAAGCATAAATAAGCCGTGTTCCAGAGATGAAGAGAGTCCATTCCTACATCCATCAAACATCAACCCAAGCAATCTAGATTCCGTATTCCCCTAGTTCTTCTTTCATCCTTGCCTTAGCCCTTTCATGCTAGGTAAGAGGCCTGCAATTCATTCACAGGAGATGGATGCAAACGGATCTACTAACAATAACAATTAGAAACTTCAAAGCTGCAAGTATATAAAAAATTAAATCCCAGTGTACCATTTCATAGGCTTCTATCTAGTAAACCTTAAGGAAACATCTTGGGTGTGCAAAGGGTGTTATGGCAATTCATCGTGAGCTCCTGAACTTGGAGGATTTTGTCCCCTATCCTTCTCCAAGAAACAAAGGCATTTTGATTATGGCTAATAAGGTTGAAAGTGCAGCAGATTCACTGTTAGCAATAATCTTAGCAATTGGTAATAGTGTTAGAACATATGAGGAAGGTTTGACATGTCAAGTCATGCACATAGGGGGTTTGGGAGCAAGAATGGTGGAATTGATCTTCATAAGAGAGTTCTGTTTAAGGATTTGATGAGCAAGTCCTGCTCTGGAACTGTAAAGAAGCTTCTATCTTTACCTTTATTTTTTTTCCCTTGGTAGCAACGAAAAAGATTATTTTCATATTTGTACATTATCTCTTTAATATTCCTGCTTAGCCTCATCCATTGCATTCTTAATTTCAGTCTTAAGTTGGTTCGTTTTTGTAGTTAATCTTCCACCTCTCTAAGCATTCTTCTGTTCTTTTTCTTTGTTTGAATAAAAGTACCATGTTTGTGATAATCTAAAACTTTGAAAGTTCTAACATTATCTTCAATGAAACTGGCTTAGATTACCCGGTGTATGTATATCATTTCGCTGGTGGACAGAAGTGCAGTTTATTTGATCCGCTTGTGGAGATATCTTGATAAGTTTTGCAAGTCTTTATTTAAAATTCAGTGTGACGTATATCTCTCGTTGATCGCCAGAATGGATTAACTGAAAATACCATATAAATCCAAACTGACGTCATAGATTCAAATATGCACATGAAAGAGTGTCACAGGACAGAGAGTTTGGGATTGGCTTACATGTATTTACTTAGATATTGTCTCCTGTCCTCTGCAGATATGGGATGTCCTCACAAATGAGGAAGTGGTGGATATTGTAGCATTAGCTCCACGTCCATCTGCTGCTCGAGTCCTGGTAGAGTCCGCAACTCGTGCTTGGAGGTCAAAATATCCGTACGCCAAGGTTGATGATTGTGCTGTGGTTTGCCTCTTCCTCAACTCTAGTACATCAAACACTACTTCCCATTTCTCGCCAACCGGAGAGGAAATGAGCTCTGGAAAATCGTTGCAGTATCCGGAAGGGAGTTAGTACAAAAACCAACAGCAGCAGTGGCACACTTTTTTCGACTTGCCTGCTCCTGAGCCTTCTTGATTGTAGGGTGATTAGTTTTGTTGTCATTGTCTATATCTCTTTTCATTGTTATAGTGATTTGTTGATTTTTTTTCTTTCTATTTTTTACATAAATCTCGGCAGAAAAATGGATTTCGGGTTATATTTTCTGATTTGTTTGAAGGGAGGCGGTATTACATTGTCTCTCTTTAGCGTCGTCGATTTGGGAGTTTCTGTAAATACAAGTCTTGAACCTGAAGCCTTGCGGTTGTTCAGGCTGCCTTGATTTTGTACGTTGGTGGGCGGTTGGAAACGTTCTATGTTTGCACTCGTCTTATTTTGTGCTTTTTATTGTAATCCAAGCTATCTTTTCTTTCCTGGTTGCCTTGCATTTTGATTTCTAATTGCTTTATATTGTAAAGCCCGAAATTTTGTCTTTGATGGATGTAAATGCTGGATATAATCAAATTATGAGACGGAAATACACGAGTAGTACGTATCGTGTTTCATGATATGATAATGATAGGGCACAATCGGTAGAGTACGTCAATGAGGTGTTAACTTGGCTCCTCAATGAATGAAGAGGAGTTCCGGTATTTCGAATAATTCCACCAGGACTGGGGGCTTTATATATGACCGTACCCCCTTTGGACGCGGGGGAAGTTACAGCCCTTCTAAGGCCCCTCCAAGAAAAGTAAAGGAACCCGTCCAAAAATAAAAGGTGAAGTAATTCAGAAAAAAGTTTTAGGTCACCGTACCTTATATATTGTCGCATCCTCCTCAATTCACTGTGTAGCCGATTCACAAAATTTCACTTATGATCCAAATTGTTCATGCGAGAAATACTAAGAATCTCAAAAGTTGGACTTTCTATAGGGGCTCTTTGTCATCTCATGTTTTTGCACAATGTTTTATACTATTGGCATTACTAATTATGACTCACTTTGAGATAGTTTCCTTAGCATTTATGCTGCTCATATTATAAATTACAATATAAAGATCATCTCTCCAAAAAATCAATTAAATATGGGATAGTTTGGTCATCGAACTGTATAAAAACAGATAAACAAAGTGGTGTGATATTCACACACCCCTTTTTACTTCTCACACCCTTCTAATTTTCAGTTGTCGGATCGGATGAAATGAAAAATATCAACGAATATAAATTAACAAGGGGTGTGTGAGAAGTAAAAAGAGGTGTGTGGATAGCACACCCCTTAAACAATTTCGATAAATGAATTACGAACCGTCCATATGCATGCTACAATTGATTGACTAAACATTATTTTTAATTGGTTTTTATATTAAAAAATATAGGGTGAGGTGCCATTTAGTCTTGAACTATTACCTCAATGAAAATTAGGTCCCTAAATTATTATTTTTAGTAAATAAGTGCCTAAATTCATCTCTACTATCAAAGCTATTTTATCCAATTTTTCGTCAACTTAAGTTACTTGACACACTTTAAAGTGCAATACTGTCATTTTCTCGCCTATAAGCTATTAACATTTCATATAGGTTGTGAACCTAACGTCTAATTTATCATCCAAAATTAACTCCATACACTATTTCTTTATGGAAAAATTACCAATTTACCCTCCAATGTGTATCACATGCAAATAATGTGACTTAAATTGATGAAAAATTGATTATAGAAACTTTGAATATAATATTATGGATGTAATTAACATATTTTCATAATTCTAAGGACTATTTTTAAAAAAAAAATTTAAACTTAATTTTCATTCAGGTGATGACGTAAGAACCAAATTAACAGTTCACCTAATTTATAATTGAACGAGTTTAATCATAAGCCGCATTTATAAGACTTATAATCAAGTTTGTTTGTGAGAGGACTCAAGTCATAAACAAAGAAAACACAACCAAAAACATGAAGAAAAATAGGAAAGACAGGGGTGAGTCAAGTTTCAACACTTCAATAAGAGATTTACCACTTAGAACGGACATACGATTAATCAAATAACATGAGGTTAAGACAGCTTCGTGAATCCATATATCCACCAAGTACGAAGTTGACGATTCACCCCAATTTATAATAGAGTTTGATTCTCTCCCCTCCTCTTTCCATCCTCTTTCATTCCCTCCTCTCACATTCTCTATTTTGTCTTTCTCTTTTTATAAAAAATTAATATAAAATGTTGACATGACTTAACTGTGACAATTCAAATAAGAGATGAGAGAATGAGAGAAAATCCTATTCCATTTATAATTGAACGATTTTAATCATAAACTCATGAATCCGCCACCCCACCCCACATCATTTGAGAATACAAATTTTGTTCTACCCAAAAAATTTATTTTGGATAGAATCATTAGCGGAAATTATCAAATGATTCTGTTACCCACCACCAAGTACAAGGAATGAATGACAGAAGAGGACAAGAGTACCACCAGTCCAAAAACTCCGCCCAAAAGCATAACTTCGTCAGATACTCCTTTCCTTTCCCTCCCTCTTCCCACCGAACTTCCATCTTCTTCCATCTCTTCTTCTCTCTGTAATCTGTAACAGTTAACAATTACAGGCAGTTCAGATTCCTCCTCCGCCACTTTCAATGGCCTCCTCCTCCTCCACGTTTGTCCTCTCAACCCTCTTCTCTTCCTGTCCTCCCCAATCCCTAAACCCAAACAAGCCCAAGACCCCCTCCTTCTCATCCACCCGCCAAACCCTCAAAGCTTCCACCTTTCTGAAAGCCAACCAACAACCCACTTTCCACCCCATCCCTCGCAACCAAATTCACTTGTCGCGCAAATTTCGCACCTTCATCACCGTCAGAGACGACAGCGACGGCGACGAGCTGCCGGTGGTGGGGGAGGACTCGGCAGAGTTTGTATTGTCGAATCAGAAGCTGTCCTCGTGGATTTATTTCATTGCAATTCTGGGTACTGTTCTGTTCATACTCAATGTGGCTTGGCTGGATAATTCCACCGGACTCGGAAAGCCCTTCGTCGACGCGGTTTCGGAACTTTCCGATAGCCCTGAGGTAAATTTTGTTTCTCAATCTCATTGTGGTAGTTTTTTTGGAGTACAAATTATTGAGTTCAAAGTTGGTGTCAGGTTGTTTATATGTTAGAGGAATTTACTTCAAGCTATTAATAACATCATTAATCATTTGGGTGTTAGTTACTAAGTGCTTGTGTATTGTTATTAAGGAAACAAAGAATTGGATTAAATGTTTTGGTACACTGTATTTTTTGAACCTTAGATTTGACTGATAGAGTGGATGAAAACGAAATGGGATAGTACACCAATATGTTCGAATCAGATTGTAGGTTCGAAACAGCGTTACAGTCATGTCTTCTGTTAAATCTTGAGAATAATTACACTAACAGTGGAAGTGAAAAAGGGAAGGGGATGTGTGGTCAGGATGTGGATAGTAAAATTTGTGAATGTTTAGTTGGGAATTGCGATAAAAGGAATTGTGTTTAATCTTTTAAATGTTGAATTCTGTTTAGGGAAGCCATGGTATCGATTGTGTTGCCTTTATAATGACGGGGGTAATGGGGGCGACAATGTCCATACAGAGCGGTTGCATTTAAATATGGTTTAACAGTTGTTTCCTGAAAATAGGATAGAGTGTTCATTTGGTTGAATTTTGGAACGAGAGCGTGAAACTTCCATTCTGGTTTCCTCTTAGTTCGTTGAGTGCATTGATTAGGCACATGCTTCTTTTTAGTGGAATGAATAAATTGCCTTGTGTTTGCTTTTCTTTTGATCATTTGCTCTATTGAGAGATGTAAAATGTGATAGGTTTTTGGTTATAAAAGCTGAGGTTTGAAATGGTATTCTGCAGGTTGTGATGTTGACCCTGATTCTAATATTTGCCATTTTCCATAGTGGTTTGGCTAGTCTACGTGACGCGGGTGAGAAACTTATTGGTGAACGTGCTTTCCGTGTTTTGTTTGCGGGGACATCTTTACCACTGGCTGTTACAACCGTTGTGAGTTCCTCACTCTCTATAAGGAACTCTATCCTTCCTTTTCTATATCTAACTTCATTCGCTGCCACTTTTTTCTGCTTTAATTTCTTTGTTCGACGGTGTGGAGAGAATTGACTTCCGAGGGTTTGTGATTCAGGTGTTCTTTATTAACCACAGATACGATGGACTACAATTATGGGATGTGAAGAATGTATTTGGTGTCCATGAACTTGTGTGGCTCTCAAATTTTGTTTCGTTCTTATTCCTTTATCCCTCAACTTTCAATCTACTAGAGGTAGCAGCCGTTGACAAGCCCAAAATGCATCTTTGGGAAACTGGGATTATGAGAATAACCAGGCATCCACAGGTAACAAGTTCATTTACTGGGCATTCAGTTGCCTTTTGGGTCTTTGGATGAAGGCTGGTGTCAGTTCTAATGATCTAGCTGGTCTGGATTTATCTGAGATCTTCTTATACCATTGAATTGTACAAAATGTGTCATGAACATTTTCAAGTTTAGATGCAATATGAGCTGTTGTCGGTTTTTCTCGGGGTTTATTTGCAATTTCAATTATTCTCTAATGTAAAAATGGTGTATTATGCTTCCCTGCACCTTCTGTCCTCTTTTCCTTTCTCTTTCTTCCGATTTGTTAAGACAATTTGGTAATGGTTTTGTATTTCGTTTAGCTGGCCGGACAGGTGATATGGTGCCTGGCTCACACGATTTGGATAGGGAACTCAGTGGCGGTGGCAGCTTCTCTTGGTTTAATCGGACACCACCTGTTTGGTGCTTGGAATGGTGACAGGAGATTAGCTATAAGATACGGGGAGGCCTTTGAAGTTGTGAAGAAACGAACAAGTATCATACCATTTGCAGCGATTCTTGATGGCCGACAAAAGTTGCCCAAAGATTACTACAAGGAATTTATTCGGTTGCCATATTTGTCAATCACTGCGTTGACGTTAGGTGCATACTTTGCTCACCCCCTTATGCGGGCAGCCAGTTTTCGGCTCCATTGGTAGGAACAAGATACAAATGCATATGATTTGTACCGGATTGCGAGCGGGAAGCTGGAACTGGACATAAACTGTGCAAGAGCGACGGGTTAGGTTCCTCGAGACGTGCTAATCATAGCCAGTAATCACAAGCATGTTGTATGTCCCTGATATGCACTGGTATCATTAATCAATTTATCAAGAAATTGAGTATGTAACATGTTGTGTGTAAGGGGTAAGGCTTCAATGCTACGTATCATTCAATGTTAGAGGTATCTTGAGCTGTTAGATTTGATTTCCACCACTATTTATTTCTTTTCTTTTTTTTTAATCCTAGCCATTCATTTTCCGTATCCTTTAATACTACCAACAAAAGATTCGGATGTTCCGAATGATGGACATAATAGGGGCTTGAAACACGATGGGATAGAGGAAGAAAAACGAAAATTTCAATGGTGCAGGAAAAACCTACTCTGATGTCATCGTAAAAGATGGGAAATTTCTGTATATCATTGATAGGGAATACGTATGGGCAACGGTTATGGTCAGAGGGTAACCACGGTTATTTATTTATAACCGTTTAAATTATTACCCGCATAACTATTTACTTGTTGGATGGTTTCGTAAACGAGCATACCAATAACCGCAACCGTTTATGAACAAGTAAATATACCTTTTACCTATTTACCTATATTTTAACAAGTTGAAAATCAAAATAGAATTTTTCATAATTTTGTTTAAATTCCATAATTGTATTTTCATTTTTTTTCAACTATTTTCATTTTTCAAACTAAAGTATATTGTGCAACATACTTTTCAGCTAAATCCAAGCAAGTTTTTAATTAAAACATCTAAACAAAGATTAAAATAAAATCAATAAGTATATGATTACAAAGTTGAAGCTTCTAAAATCTCAAGGTAATCATTCTTTTGTATACTAGAAGATTCAAAGCTCCAAAAATTAGCCTAATCTCTAACACATACCCAAAACTAAACCTTCGAACACTCTAATGCTTTGGCAAGTTTAATCACAAAGTCTCATGACTCATTATCACCACAAGAGGCCTACAAAAGAAATGGACAAATTGAATTAGTATCTCAATCAATCAACAACAGCCAAAAAATAAAAAACAAAAATTAAGAGTTATCCTTATCACATTCACATCAGTATCATCACCAAACGAGAAATCTTCAACACGAGTGGTAGAGTTTGAACTTAATTCCACAATAAAAGTTAAAATTAGGCTAAGACGGTAAGTTATGGAGAGAGAGAGAGAGAGAGAGAGAGAGAGAGAGAGAGAGATATATATATATATATATATATATATATATATATATATAATGTTTACACAATAAAAGTTAAAATTAGTAGTAGAGTTTTTTATTTTATTTTTAATACATCGATATTTTTAAACTAATAGGATGGGGGGTTCAACTAAGTCACACAATGGGCAACTTAATTTGATATCGAAATCGTCATCCACCAGATGCGAACCTAAGACCTCTAACTTCCAAGTAAGGAGAAATATCACCGGACCATAATACTGAGTGACAAAATTAGGTTAAGATAGTAAGTTAAAAAGTTAAAATTAGTAGTAGAATTTGAACTTGATTCCACAATAAAAGTTAAAATTAGGCTAAGACGGTAAGTAATGGATATATATATAGATATATAAAATGTTAAAATTAGGCTAGTACAACTCTAAATTGGCCACTTAAGTGAATTGAAAGAACCCCTCAATTTTGAGGAGCCAGGCCTTGCTCTTGTCCATAACTAAAAGATATATTTCAATTAAAGATATAGATTTGATCTCATAATTCTTAATATTCATGAAATCAGTTTCAATCCTCTAAACCAAGTCTTCTTCTTCTTCTTCTTCTCTCTCTCTCTCTCTCTCTCTCTCTCTCTCTCTCTCTCTCTCTCTCTCTCTAGAAGCGATAGCGTTTCATTACGAAAAGGAATCCTTTTCGGATTCCTTCCTCCTAATTCATCAAATCAAGAAATTTGTGTCATTGAAAATTGGCCTAACGGCTGAAGTTATTATAACTTTTAAAGTGGACCCTCATTTGTAGTCGTTGGATCAAATTTCAACGGCACTGATGAGGTTTGAACCCACGCCGTCATGCAAGGGCTCAATGCATTTCCACCACTGTAGTAAAGGGTTTCTAGTGTTCAATTTCTTGATCTAGAGATAATTAGCATGAAACGCAAATAATTTAAAACTTCTATACGGTCATCCCACAAACCACACCATTAAAACGAGGAGTCCCGAAGTAGCTATGCCACATAGACGAGACGTGACATATCAAGGCTTCTTCTCTTAGACCTAAGACTTAGACGTATATTGTACAGTCTTAGAAATATGTCAAATAAAAAGATTGCAGTTTCAAAATATATTGTATAGATATCAACCTGCCAACTAAAAAAGGCAATCATAAATTGACACATCCCGACCCGAAATGTCCACTAGGACACCAAATCGAGCTGTGCTGGCGGACACTTGGAATGTGACAAAGCCATAAAGTGTAATGATGTGGAAAATGTGAATAATTTAAACCTACAAATGCCTAAATACCAGAGTGCGCTAGCGAGCAGGAGTGAACCCATCTCACACGTGACGTTAGAGCATAAGTAAGGTACAGTAGAGTGGGTAAGAATCGTACCCTTAGAGATAGGCACCTAAACTGAGATTCTTGAAGAATCCTCGTCGATACGAACTTTTAGCAATTAACACCTGGATGGGCGCAAAACAAAAAACGTGAGTGGGCAAAAACAAAGGTTTTGAAAACACATTACTTTCGAAATGTTATAACCCCTCACCGTAAAACCCGTATAATTTTCCAGAAAATAGTAGTATATACATATATAAAAAATCATGTTCAAAGCAGTGGAAACCGAAGTATATGCCATGTCTAGTCTCAACCAATATAAAAAAGGAAAACTAATGAAAAGAACTTGAAAACTTTGAGTTTTAATGATAAGGACAAAATAAAGGGTAAAGTGAATAGTACCAGGATTGACTTTTTAGTGTAAAAATGTGGTTTTTCGTTAAAGTGAACAATACTGGGAGCTTTTCGTTAAAGTTCCCATATAAAAATGCAAGCCAGGTGATAATAAATCAATATAAATGTTATGTCAGCCGGAGCCGCCTAACGTGACATGTACAGATGAATCTATAACGCATAATCTATTCTTGCACACGAGTTGGAACCACCTAATGTGGTCTGTACGACAGAAATGTGCACCAAACTTGGATTCAAGGTGAGCGTGTGGTGCGGGAGGTGAACATCACGTGAAGGACTGTGCCCTGGCCACGTGCGGGATCACTAACACGGGGGTGTAGGAAAATGAGCACTAAATGCATCTCAACATAATCATACTCACTATATTCACTATCATCATGATGTACTCACTTGGAACTTACTTGGGCCTCCGCAGCATCAATGCATACAATGCATATCTAAGCTAATGTATACACTAAAATGTAATTCAATTGACATGGCATTCAAATCATATCTCATTTAAAACAAGTTCTGGGAAAAACGTAAAGCATATATACGTGTGTGTGTGTATATATATATATATATATATATATATATATATATAGAAAACCAAAAGCTAACTCACCTGGAGTCCACGCTACAACTCCCTAGCACAAACATCAAGGCATCACGAATAATCGGCGCCTATAACAATTATCAAATCACATCTCAGAATTTGTATCGATAAAATACATAATTTACTTATAACATATCCTACGTAATTCGCTTCTAGAACAATATCCTAAAGTTTCATTACGATCCAACGACTGGATCTCTGCCAATTGTCAAAACTAAGTGGCGGTTAATATTTTATTTTATGAACTTACAAATCCAATTCGGGAAGATCCGTAAGTCGGATTCCCAATCTACAAGTTCCTACATTCCTCAAATATTACAAATAATAACCTACTAAAGTTTGATGACGATTCAACGGTCGGATCGTCGATTCATATAATGACCTATTAACGTATCATGGAGAATTTAGGTTCTAACGATCAACCTATGTCAATAAATTCCCAAAAATGAACTCAAGGCATTTAATATAACCTAGAAATAGCATTGACGGCCCTCTGGCCACTCGCTGCCGTGGGTGGCGGTCTGCCGCCCTGACTCTCCGGAAAATCCAATTATCTCCAAAAATTCCCAAATTTTATAGAAATGAAGATCTTAATGAGTAAAGCAACTTTCATACCTGTGACCAAGGCTAATTTTGCCGGAAAAAGGCTCCAATTTTGCTAAAACTCGTCGGAACCTTAGAATTAGGTGTGCTCCGATTCGACCTCCATACTTGCTCTGATGCCTCCACTACTGCTTGGGCATTGTTCCTAGGTTCTAGGGTAGTCTAGTGGTGGTGGCAATTGGAAAAGATCATTTCACAATTGATGGATTTCAGCATAGTTCATCGCAGCACCCATGGTGAAAACCCTCGTGAAATCACAATCAATTTTCATCAAAAAACACCACTGGTTCGAAACCAGGTTGCTGTGGGTGTACGGGTCAAATGGGTTGGGTGCTCCACACCTCCATCTTTTCCCTTCATTTCCTTCTCTCTGGTTAGTCACCTTCATTCTCTCTCATTCTTCCCTTGGCCGAAACTCTCTCATTTCTCTCCTTCATTTCCAATCTTCACCACCCATCTCTCTTTCCTTTAATTTGGGTCACACACGTGGCCTTTCAAGATGTTTAAATGACCATTTTGTCCTCAACTTTATTCGTTAATAACTTCCTCGTTATAACTCCAAATTACGATCCATCTGCGCCTACGCATCCGTAGCGACGAGTACTACAAAAATATACCAAGAAAATGAACCTTACGTGACACAACAAGGTAGTCAACAAAAGTCAACACTTTGCCTCGAAGGACATTTTCGTAAACTCACTTATTAAAATTATAAAAATCATAATTTTTAGGGACGGACTATTACATTAACTATCATTTGAACATTCTTTGTGGTACATTTTTGAGGGGTTTAAATTTTACATCATTGAAGAAAACTTATGTGCAACTAAAATTCAAATGTCGTAATCTTACATTTGTCATATATTCTGTATTTAAAATATTGAATAGAGATAGAAATATCGATATTCAAAAGTTCAAAAATGATAGATTACGACAAATTTTAGTAAATCAATAAATATCACCAAACTTCATTGATTTTTTTCTATATTTCGTCAATATATGATGAAATTTCCATGCCAGTTGATACCAAATGATTTATATTGAATTCCGTCAAACCAGTTCCATAAATTTCTCCCAAACTAAAAGATATATTTCAATTAAAGATATAGATTTGATCTCATAATTCTTAATATGCATGAAATCAGTTTCAATCATCCAAACCAAGTCTTTTGTTTTTTTTTTCTCTCTCTCTCTCTCTCCTTTTTTTTTAGAAGCGATATCGTTTCATTACGGAAAGGAATCTTCTCCGGATCCCTTCCTCCTAATCCACCAAATTAGATAATCTGTGCCGTCGAAAATTGATCCAACTGCTGAAGTTATTATAACTTTTAAAGTGGGCCCTTGTTTGTAACTGTTGGATCAATTTTCGACAGCACGGATCCTCTAATTTGGTGGATTAGAAGGAAGGGTTCGGGAGAGGATCCATTTCCTTTCATTACCATAAACAACCAATTACAAGGGTGCCAGATGGATACATATGCTCCAGTGATTTTTTTTTTTTTGTCAAACAATAAATTTTGTTAAATTAGATGTTAGGTTAGCCACCTATGGATTTGAACCCACGCCGTCATGCAAGGGCTCAACGTCTTTCCACCACTGTGGTAAATGACCACTTGCTCCAGTGATCAATTTCTTAATCTAGAGGTAATTAGCATGAAACACAAATAATTTAAAACTCCTACACGGCCACCCCACAAACCATACCACTAGAACAAGGAGTCTCGAAGCAGGTATGCCACATAGACGAGATGTGACATACCAAGTCTTCTTATCTTAGACCTAAGACTTGGACGCATATTGTAGTCTTAGAAATTAGTCAAATAAAAAGATTGCGGTTTCAAAATATATTGTATAGATCAGTGTTCTAAAAATCCCCGCCTAGGCGCTAGACGCTTGGCCACCGCCCCGATTAATGCCTAGGTGTTTGAAAATTAAGAAAGGGCGTCTAGACCGGCTAAGGCGCCCGCCTAGACCGCCTAAGCACCCGCCTAACCTGACTAGACCTGCCTAGGCACCCGCTTAGGTTGCGACTCACTTAGACAGAAAATAGATAACTTTTATTTTAGATTTTATTTTTTTCAATAAATTGTAAGAAACTTGTTGAATAGTTAAATGAGCACACATTATATGTTTGTTCCCCATGTTTTCATTATGTTCAAATACTTTATAATATATATATCATTTTGTTTTGTAGTTTATGATGAAATTATATATATTTGAAGTATAAACAAACACTTATTTACACAAAATATAACAGATTTAGTTAAATCCGCCTAGTCCGCCTAGATCCCGCCTACCCGCCTAGGCGCTAGGCCACAACCCGCCGCCCGACTAGCACCTAGCGTCTTTTAGAACCTTGGTATAGATATCAACTCGCCAACGAAAAAAGGCAAATATTAATTGTCATTTGAATAGTCTTTGTGGTACATTTTAGGGTTTTGAATTTTACGTAGTTGAAGAAAACTTGCGTGCAACTAAAATTTAAATGTCATGATATTTCAAACTTATATTACATTTGTTATATATTTTGTATTTAAAATTTCGAATAGAGAGAGAAATATCAATATTCTGTTGTAAATAGTGAGTATGTTTGCCCACATGTATATAGTAAAATGTTCATATGCTTAATAGTGTAAATTTGTTTGTTAGCATAGGTAGTTGCTCTATAAATAGAGCATTTTGAGTGTTTAAAAGATATGTTCACAGAAAAGCAATAAGAGAAGAATATCAAAAAGAGAAAAGGAAGAAATATAATATTCTCAGTGTCCCTCATTTTCTAATACTTGCAATACTTTTGTGGTGGTAATGCAAAACTAAACAGTGTGATATTTTTCACCCACTTCGCCCTTACTCTTAGCAAAGGTTAGTGTAAATTTGTTTGTTAGCATAGGTAGTTGCTCTATTAATAGAGCATTTTGAGTGTTTAAAAGATACGTTCACATAAAAGCAATAAGAGAAAATATCAAAAAGAGAAAATGAAGAAATATAATATTCTCAGTGTTCCTCATTTTCTAATACTTGCAATACTTTTGTGGTGGTAATAATACAAAACTAAACAGTGTGATATTTTGCACCCATTTCGCCCTCTGCCTATTTATAACACGCCATCAGCACGACTCTCTAACCTTAAATAATTCTCATCTCCCTTCACCAAAAGAAAGAAAACAAAATGCTTCCTCCAAGGTTTTTCATATTATTCTTCTTCCTCTGCTTCCTCTGCATGATGCACCCTTGTGATGAACTGTTAGCACCATGCATACTTCTCGTTCTAATTTTAACAGTTACTTATATCTTTGATTTCTTGTTTGGTTTAGTTCCTTATTACTAACCCAGTATTTAATTATGTTAATTTTACTGTAATCAAAGATAGTGCGGTATAATCACCCATCTTGAACTGCATATTTAATTTTTTTGCAATTTAGTTTTACTGCAAATTTTAGGTGGTGTGGTATAATCATCCACCTTGCTTTGCATATTAAAATTTTCTGCGATTTAATTTTACTGCAAATTTAGGTGGTGCAGTATAATCGTCCACCCTGCTCTGCATATTTAAATTTTTCTGCAATTTAATTTTATTGCAAATTTTAGGTGGTGCGGTATAATTGTCCACCCTGCTTTGCATATTTAAATTTTATGCGATTTAATTTTACTGCAAATTTAGGTGGTGCAGTATAATCGCCCACCTTGCTCTGCATATTTAAATTCTTCTGCAATTTAATTTTACTGCAATTTTAGGTGGTGTAGAATAATCACCCATCCTATGCGTGTTTCGATGAGAATAGTGCGGTACAATTGCCCTTCTCATTAATCATGAAAATCTTGAGCCTGAAGTTTCGAGTGCTTATCATTTTTGACCTGAAGATCAAAATGAAAAATTTATAAGAACCAGAAGTTCTAACGCTATATTCCTCCAAGAATACATATTATTCCAAGTTCTTACACATTTCATTTTTCTTTCATAAAGAAAAGAAAATGGCGAACTTGGCAAAACTTGATTTTGCTGCCCTGGACATTACTGGGAAGAATTACCTTACCTGGGTACTGGATACCAAGATCCATCTGGAAGCAGGGAATCTTGGAGATACCATTAGGGAAGAAAACAGCTCATCCTCTCAAGATCGGGCGACGACCATGATCTTTATTCGTCGCTACCTTGATGAAGGACTAAAGAGCGAGTACTTAAAGGTTGAAGATCCGTTAACTCTCTGGAAGGCATTGAGAAACAGATACAATCACCAGACAACGGTGATTCTTTCAAGAGCTCGCTATGAGTGGACTGACCTAAGGATCTCGGATTTCAAGTCAATTGCTTAATACAATTCTGCGATGTTCAAAATTACCTCTCAGATGAAGCTTTGTGGAGATATCATTACTGAGGAAGTTATGCTGGAAAAGACCTTCAACATATTTCATGCCTCTAACGTGCTCCTATAATAGCAGTATAGAAAGTGAGGCTTCATTGAATACAACCAGCTGATACCTGTGCTCCTGGTAACTGAACAAAACAATAAGTTCCTGATGAAGAATCATCAGTCTCGACCTACTAGATCTGCACCATTCCTACAAGTGAATGTTGCTTCTCTCAGAGTGAACGCCACATCCTCTGGTGGCAATAATCATAAACGAGGACGTGACCACAAGTGAGGCCGGTGAAACAAGAAAGGCAAGAATCATGGTGGTCAGTTTCACAACTAGATTTCAAGACAAAATTCAGGCCTGAGCTTTAAAAATAGAAATCGCCACAAAGGCAAAACTTGTATAAACAATGCTCCTAGAAACTCAAATGGAGCCTGTCATAGGTGTGGTGGCGATGGGCACTAGACGCATACCTGTCGTACCCCAAAATATCTGGTGGATCCATATCAAACTTCCCTCAAGGAGAAGGGTGTCGAGACTAATTTTCTCGACCAGGCTAAACCAATGGATATACTTGTTCCAGTGTGCAACTTATCAAGATAGTTGAACACAACTTACCTATATGTCTCAGACTTCATTAAGGAAATGGGGAATGAAGTGTATCGGTCTGAATGAATCATTTATATTTGATGTACTTTTATTATTCTGAACTTGTAAAACTAGCATTTCAATTCAATAAAAGTGGCATGTAAATTTCCCGTTATAAGTTGTTTTTAACTGTGATCCCCTTTACTCATAAAGCATGGATAAAAACTATGATTATAGAAATGACAGAGATATTTGTCTTGCAGACAGCATAACCACACATACAATACTTCGTGATCGAAAGTATTTCTTAAGCTTGTGATCGGATGATATTTATACATATTTTTATATCAAATTCTCTCGTCTTTTCTTAGTTAGTTCGTTATATTTTGAGCTATTTACGTTATTTTTGTGTTTTAAGAATTTATCTAGCTAAGAAAATAAAAATAGAATAAGTGAAGTGTTAAGTATTAATTTCGTCTAAATTATCTTGCTTGTTGATTAGAATTTATTATTTGGAAATTAATATATATATTTATATATTTATATATTTATATATTTATATATATATTTATATTTATTTAAACTTATGTGTGTGCATGTGATAATAGAAGTGGACTGCTGGAAAGTGAAGCTGGCAAGCATGCTTTTGGTGGATTGAAAGCTGCCTTTGAAGCAGCAGAAAATAATAAAGAAAAAAAAGGCCACGGGCCTTGAAGAATAATGATGGCAGAAAATAATAGTTAGAAAAGCTGGCAGCATCCAATGGAGCACACGGCTCCTCTTTGGGGGTTTTGAAAGCAAGCCAACGAGGGGCTAATAAGAGAGCTCTCGAGAGAGAGAGCAAAGGAGGTGTCACGGAGAGAAAGGAACAGAAGACTGCCAAGAGAAGGCAGCTCACCAGCTGCCTTGTTGTTGGAGACCGAGTCAGGAGCTGGTAGCGAGCAACCAGAAACGAAGAAAGGAAACGGGAGCAAGAGAGAGGGAGGTACACGGAGACCGAGAGAGTTCAGAGGCAGAGAAAAAAAGAGAGAACAGGCTGAATAAAGCAGCGAATCCAAAGCTGCCTTGCGGGGGTTTTCTGAGAGGAACGAATTGGCAAGCTTCGGCGAGGTGTCAAAGGCAGCGCAGAAAAGTCCAGCTGCCCGAAGGCACAGTGGTACCGAAGACAGAAAACTCACGGTGCAAAACAGAGGGCACAGTGCACATACCCTGAATCTCTTAATTCGGTTTATCCTTTCTAAACTTATGTTTTTAATTTCTGTTTTAATTTCTGTTTTAATAATGTGTAATTAATTTTGTATTGGCTAGAGGTTAATTTGAAACCATGATTATATTTGTAATTTGAATTGGTAACTTTCAGTTGTGATTTCTGAGTTGTGATTTAATTTACTTAACTGCTTGATTAATAACTTATTTGTGTTTGTCAATTAAGAATGCATACTTAATTTACATGCATGAATTTGATGCTAGAATATAAGTGAATTTCACCTAATCGTTATGAACTTATATTCATGAGTAGTGAAGGTTGCTAGTCACAATCGCGTTAAGTAAATTCCTGGCAAACGTATCATGCTGTTCATAGTTACGAATGCCTTGTCAACACTTACGATTTTCATTGAACTTAATGATTCTCGCTTGTATCTCTATTATGCAATTCATGTAGGGAACTTGTGGGGAATGTTTTGGATTGTCGTATGCAATCATCCAATTCAATAACATAAGGAAAATCTGAAGGTTAATTTAAGCGTACCTAATTAATTTGGGGTGTTGAAAATTCATGATTTATTGAAAGAACAACTGAAAATCAATTTAGGTTGCATTTGTGTCATGTGTGGAGAAAAACCCTCTAGCCAATCCGTCGCCTATCCGTTCACTTTTAATTTTATGTTTTTGTCAATTTGTAATTTATTTAAGTTTAATTTGCGTTTCGTCAAAACCAAACCCCCCCATTATTAAAATATATTATTTAGTTAATTTTTATTATTTTTAATCTTTTAATTTAATTTCGTCCATTTTAATTCCTAGTCTTTATTTTAAATTGTTTTCATTATTTTGAGTCATTTTAGTGTGTTTCTAGTTTTTAGCCTATTTTTGTGTCTTTGAGTCTTGTTTAATATTTTTAATTTAATTTAGAGTAGATTAGCAATCCCTCCTAATCCCCGGCCTAGAACGATACCCTACTTACATCTTTACTACAACTGTCAAAAAGAGGGTTTAATTTGTGTCGAGTTAATTCTCGCATCAGCTTGATACTTAAAAGAGTAAGGGTAACAACAATATCAGGCAAATCAAATATAATTGAAGGCTCAAGGAAAGCTCAGATTATGTTACCAAATGGAACAATATTGTCCATACAAAATGCTTTGTATGTTACCAAATGGAACAATATTGTCCATACAAAATGCTTTGTATAAAAAATGCTTGAGTTTCAAAGACATACGTTTAAATGAATACCACATTGAAACGAAAAGTGCCGAAAATGTGGAGTATTTATGCATTACCTCTAATGATACCCAAAAGCGTATATTGGAGAAGTTGCGTGGTTTGTCAAGTGGATTATATTATACATACATAAGAGCAATTGAATCACATACTATCATGAACCAGAAGTTCATTGATTCAAAGGTTTACATGCTTTGGCATGACCGTCTGGGTCATCCAGGATCCACCATGATGCGTAGGATCATTACCAACTGTAATGGACATCCATTATTGAGCAGATATGTTGCTATCTCAAATGATAACCCTTGCAAGGCTTATTCTCAAGGGAAGTTGGTAATTAGACCATCACAACTAAAGGTTGACACTGAATCCCCATCATTTTTGCAAAGAATTCAAGGGGATATTTGTGGACCTATTTAACCATCTTGTGGACCATTTTGATATTTTATGGTTTTGGTGGATGCATCTACCAGATGGTCATATGTTTGTCTCTTGTCTACTTGAAATGTAGCTTTTGCGAGACTTCTTGCTCAGATAATTAAGTTCCGAGCACAGTTTCCAGATTACCCCATTAAGTCAATCCGACTTGATAACGCTGGTGAATTTACGTCTCAAACCTTTGATGATTACTGCAAGACATTGGGCATTGATGTTGAACACCATGTTCCTCATGTTTATGCTCAAAATAGTTTAGCAGAAGCATTGATCAAGCAGCTTCAGTTAATAGCTCGCACTCTGCTCATGAAAACAAAATTGCCAATTTATGCATGGGGACATGCCATCTTACATGCTGCATCATTGGTTCGATTGAGACCTATAGCCAACCGCCAATACTCCTCAGTACAACTCGTTTTTGGGCATCAATCAAATATTTCACATTTACGAGTTTTTGGTTGTGTTTTTTATGTACTTATTGCACCGCCACAACGTACTAAAATGGGATCTCAGCGTAGATTGGAAATTTATGTGGGTTTTGATTCACCATCTATCATTAGATATTTGGAACCCCTGACGGATGATATGTTTACAGCTCATTTTGCTGATTGTCATTTTGATGAGACAGTCTTCCCATTGTTAGGGGGAGAAAAGACCGTTCCAGAAGAACGGAAAGAGTTGACATGGGTTGTACCCACTTTGTCTCATTTTGATCCACGTAGCACTCAATGTGAAAATGAAGTGAAAAGAATTGTTCATCTTCAAAGTATTGCCAATCAAATACTAGATGCATTTAATGATGCTATGAAAGTGACAAAATCACATATACCCGCTGCAAATGCACCTGCAAGAATTGATGTCCCTGTTGGAAAAAATAAAGTGGCAGCGAATGATTCATCTGGTGCACGCCTGAAGCGTGGTAGACCCCCAGGTTCAAAAGATTCAGCCCTTCGAAAGAGAAAGACAATGACACAGCTGAATCTAAATGAAATCATTCAGGAAGAGAAAATGAATGACAAATTCACAATTCATGATTCTATACTTCCAGAAAAAGAAAATGTCCTTGATGAGACACATGTCCCTGAAGAGACAGTAGTACATGAAAGCAAAGAAATCTGTATAAATTATGCATGTACAAATGAATTGTGGGATCATAATGAAATAATCATCAATGATATGTTCGCATTCACAGTAGCCACTAAAATCATATTGAGTGATGATATTGAGCCCCACTCTATTGATGAATGCAAACAGAGATAAGATTGGTCTAAGTGGAAAAATGCAATTTAGGTAGAGTTAAATTCCTTGGAAAGGCGATGTGTTTTTGGATTAGTAGTCCAAACTCTGCCTGATGTAAAACCTGTGGGTTACAAATGGGTATTCACAAGAAAACGCAATGAGAAAAACGAGATTGCAAGATACAAAGCACGACTCGTTGCACAAGGCTTTTCACAAAGACCTGGAATTGATTATGAGGAGACATACTCTCCTGCAATGGATGCAATTACGTTCCGTTACTTAATAAGTTTAGTGGTTTCAGAAAAGCTTGACATGCGACTTATGGATGTCACCACTGCGTATCTATATGGAGAATTAGATACTGACATATACATGAAGGTCCCAGAAGGACTTAAGTTGCCTGAAACAACTAACAAACCACGAGATATGTTGTAGATCAAATTAAGGCGATCATTGTATGGATTGAAACAATCTGGACGAATGTGGTATAATCGTTTTAGTGAATACTTGATCAAAGAAGGGTATATCAACAATGTTATTTGCCATTGTGTGTTTATTAAGAAATCCAATTCTTGATTTGCTATAGTGGCAGTATATGTCGATGATATGAACCTAGTTGGAACTCTTGAAGAGCTCAATAAAACTGCTGAATATCTGAAAAGCGAATTTGAAATGAAAGACCTTGGGAAAACAAAATATTGTCTTGACATGCAGATCGAGCAGTGTGCTAATAAAATTTTGGTCTACCAATCAGCTTACATTGAAAAAAATCCTGAAGCGATTTGGTATGGACAAGGCTTATCCACTCAGCACGCCAATGGTCGTTCGTTTTTTTTTTTTATATTAAGAAAGATCCATTCCGTCCAAAAGAAGATGATGAAATGGTCTTTGGTCCAGAAGTACCATATCTGAGTGCAATAGGTGTTTTATTGTATTTGGCACAATGCACTAGACCAGATATAGCTTTTTCAGTAAACTTGTTAGCCAGGTATAACTCTGCTCTAACAATTCGTCATTGGAAGGGAGTCAAAGATGTTCTACGATACCTTCGTGGGACAACAGACATTTGTCTCTTCTACTCAGAGAAATCCACAAATGACTAGATCTTTGCTGGATATGCAGATGCTGGTTTTCTCTCTGATCCACATAAAGCCCGCTCACAAACTGGATATGTGTTCATTAATAGAGATACAACAATCTCATGGCACTCAACAAAGCAAACACTAGTTGCTACATCTTCCAATCACTCTGAAATACTTGCTTTGCATGAAGCAAGTCGTGAATGTTCTTGGTTAAGATCAATGATTCATCACATCCGGAATTCATGTGGTCTACCATCGAAGACAGACAGTCTAACTGTCATCCATGAAGATAATGCAGCCTATGTTGCCCAAATGAAGGAATGATTCATTAAGGGCGATACGACTAAACACATATCTTTAAAGTTTTTCAGTGCACATGAGCTTAAGTAGGCTAATGTTATTGAAGTCAGACAAATCCGTTCCAATGAAAATTTGGCAGACCTGTTCACCAAGTCTCTACCAAAGTGCATGTTTCAGAAGTTAATGCAGAGTATCGGATTACGTCAACTTACCAATCAGCTAAATTTGAAGAATGCGGAATCAGGGGGAGCATCCATGATACATGTTTGTTGTACTCTTTTTCCTTCGATTATGATTTTTCCCACTGGATTTTTCCTATCAAGGTTTTAATGAGGCAATATAAGCATACTTAACACTATATCAACAATCCATGTAAAGTTGTACTCTTTTTCATTCGTTATGGTTTTTTCCCACCGGGTTTTTTTCGAGCAAGGTTTTAATGAGGCAACTGATGTTGATATGTGGGCATCCAATGGGAAGTGTTGTAAATAGTGGGTATGTTTGCTCACATGTATATAGTAAAATGTTCATATGCTTAATAGTGTAAATTTGTTTGTTAGCATAGGTAGTTGCTCTATAAATAGAGCATTTTGAGTGTTCAAAAGATACGTTCACAGAAAAGCAATAAGAGAAGAATATCAGAAAGAGAAAATGAAGAAATATAATATTCTCAGTGTCCCTCATTTTCTAATACTTGCAATACTTTTGTGGTAGTAGTACAAAACTAAACAGTGTGATATTTTGCACACACTTCGCGCTCGCCTTAGCCTATTTATAACATATTCAAAAGTTTAAAATTTTATAATAAATTTCTACATATTCTAGTAAATTGATAAATACCACCAAAGTTCATTTATTTTTTTATATTTCATCAATATATGATGAAATTTCCATGGCAGTTGATATCGCGTGATTATATCGAATTCCGTCGCCTTTGCAAACCAGTTCCATATAAATTCCTTCGGGAGAGACGAATGGTAATTTAGTTGCGAGGAAAAAGTAAATTACAAAACAGGATAATGGAAAAGAGACGGCAGTTGGTTGGCTCGGCGACTTTTCCAGTACGGAACTGTGTGCGAGTGGGTGTGGGTCCCACCGCAGTTATGCTCCTCCCCACTGGCACCCGGGCCAACAACGAAAACCAAAAAGACTCTACAAATTCTTCCGTCCTTCCTGCTTTCTCGCTTCTGGCCTCTCCGGGTCTCCTCCTCCATGCCATCGCCACCCATCAAGCCATGGCTTCAACGACGGTGTCGATCATGACGGCGGCGGCCACTCTGAGAAGCTCGTGCGCCAGCTTCTCCCTGCTATTCCTGCTCCTGATTTCAACCAAAATCACCACCGCCTTCGCTCTAAACAACGCCTTTCTCAGCGTCAAGTACAAGTACGCCGGCCGCGAGCCTTCCTTGAGCGCCCTTAAAGCTCACGATATCCAGCGCACTCTTCGATTTCTCGCCGGCGTTGACCTCCCTTTGGGTGGCTCTGGCCGCCCTGATGCCGTCGGGTACCCAATTCTTCATATATCTATATATATGTGTGTGTGTGTGTGTGTTGTTTTGAATTGGGTAATTATTAATATGTTTTGTTTGTTTTGGAATTTGTAGTTTATACTATGCCAAAATTGGAATTGGAACACCTACCGAGGACTACTATGTACAGGTTGATACAGGAAGTGATATCATGTGGGTCAACTGTATCCAATGCAGAGATTGCCCAACGAGAAGCACACTCGGTGTATGAGATTGAGACCCTCCCTCTGCTTCTTTACATGGTTTTCTTTTCGGGTTTTCGTTATTGTTTTGCCCCGTGAATTGGTTGTGTTTTGCTTATTTGGGTTGTTTGGCTATGGCAGATTGATCTTACTCTATATGATGTTAAGCAGTCTTCCACTGGTAAATTGGTTCCTTGTAATCAAGATTTTTGCTTGGAGGTAAATGACGGTCTGCTGTCTGGATGCACGGCTAATATGACATGCCCTTACCTGCAAATATATGGGGATGGCAGCTCCACTGCCGGTTACTTTGTCAAGGATCTTGTGTTTTATGATCGAGTATCCGGTGATCATGAAACTACGTCTGCCAATGGGAGCATCATTTTTGGGTAATTTCTTCCGACTCAGTACGATATTTTGTACTTGATTGGAATAAATGCTTCATTGAGGCTAATGCGTGGTAAGTTACACATAACTGTTTGGGGACAAACAAGTTCTCAAATCAATACTAATTCAGCCATGTTGAGAATATTAGTGGTCAAAGTAGTGATTGGAAACTTGTTTTGTGCATAAAAGACAAAGATATGCAATTTTCAGCTGTAACTATGGACCGATTCTAAATTATGGTACGGGGAGAATTTAGTTCAAGGGTGGGAGGGTTGTAAGTTTGGGAAAAATTGGAGGGGATAAAACATAATTTTGGGTCAGGCTGATGATAAATGAGCTCTTAGTGGATGAATCAATGATATTGTCTTCCAAAATCTTCAAGAATTTTATTCTTCCAACTCAACAAAGTCCTCCTCCCCTAATGAGGAAGTTAGGTTAATTGCTTGAACTTTCCTTTTCTCCTTTTCTGTTCATTTCCCCCATTTAATTCTGCTGAAGTTTTCGTAACTCCTACGCTCTATGTGTGCAAAAGTAAATACTTTTATCATCACAAAAATGGTCAAAGTAAACCAACAGCTGTTATTTTGCATTGAACTGTGTAATTAGGACAGCGTAGTATTTTGTTCTTATAATTTTTGGATGGACTGCTTGTCCCTTGATGAACAATGATATTCCACCTACTTGCTTGTTGTCATAAATTACTTTTTATTAAAGGAAAAGAAAGTGAACAAATAGTTGTTGATTGATAGGCGAAAACAATCTAACAGTTGTTGATTGATAGGAGAAAACAATCTCTCTCTCTCTCTCTCTCTCTCTCTCTCTCTCGATTGTGTGCCCATATACATGTGCATGTATATGTGTAATATGGTTACCATTCATATGGTTGTATTGACGTTTGTGCATTAGGTGTGGTGCTACACAATCTGGTGACGTAGGCTCATCTGGGGAAGGCGCACTTGATGGAATACTTGGTTTTGGCAAATCAAATTCCTCAGTTATTTCACAGCTAGCTTCATCTGGGAAAGTGAAGAAGATGTTTGCTCACTGCTTAGATGGCAAGAATGGAGGCGGTATCTTTGCTATTGGGCGTGTTGTACAACCAAAAGTTAACATGACTCCCTTGGTACCAAACCAGTATGTATTCTATTCTGCATTTTGATATTATAATGTTTTCATTCATCTGTTTTATGTCGATTTAAGTGGTATTTTGTGGTCGTTTTCTTGCTAGATAAAACTGGTGTTTTATTTTAGTACATTTTATTCCAATAATTTAATGGTATTATATGTTTGAATTTGTTTTCTTTGCATTTTAGGTATGTATAAAACTAGACGAGACTCATCGGACTTATAATATGACTCAGATTAAAAGCCAAGCTTCCCAAGAAGTCAAGCAAGCAATGCAAACATTTATTCTGTTTAAGTTTTCAAACTTATAAATATTATAAACTGTAACAGCCATTCGATTCAACCATTCTCTTAGATTGTTGAAGATAATTTCTGATTTTATAGTAATTCAAAAGCAATAAAACAAAGAAGACTGAAAAGGGATAGAAAAACTTATCTATTTACTATATCTTATTCATATTTTCTTTTGAAACATGTCTAATATCTTCCTTATCTTTTGGATTAGGACTTTTAACATTATGTTATCCCTGCCTTTTTTTTCTTCTAAAAATGCTTTTAAGGACATTATAAGAAGTACCAAATATTATCACTTCTATATTTTCTCAAAATGTAGAATATAATCTAATAATTTCCTACATTTTCGGGCATACAATTTGCTGTTTCTATTGCATCTATGAGAATGTCACAAGAAAAAAATGCTCTTTTTTTGTTGGAAAGTTAAGCTGCAATTTGTTATAAAAATTTAGGCCGCACTACAACGTCAACATGAAAGCAGTTCAAGTTGGCCGTTCTTTTCTAAGTCTTCCAACCGATGTATTTGAAGCGGGAGATAGAAAAGGGACAATAATTGACAGTGGTACAACATTGGCTTATCTTCCGGATGTGATTTATCAGCCCTTAGTAAGTAAGGTATGTGGTATGCAAGACCTCTCTTTTGGAGATTGTCCTTAATTTCTTCCATTCATAAATATGATTTTTATTATTATTTTTAATATGTGAATATTTACATTAGTATTAAATGAAATGCTTTCTTATTAGATTATCGCTCAGCAGAATGATTTGAATGTTCAAACTGTTAACGGAGAGTATACTTGCTTCCAGTATCCAGGAAGGTATGGTGTATTCCATTGTGAATTTTCTTTTAGGAGCAATAGCAGATAAGAAAGTTTTATTTTATTGAATTTTGATTATTTACAATATCTTGAATGTTTGAGTCATTAGATTAAGATTTGTCTGGAGTGATATATTATTCCAGAGAGAAAATGCTTATTGGATCTCTATATACGGTGCTTAAATGCTAACTGGAATCAGATAGACAAGCAATCATTGTAAGTTTAGAAGGGATGCCACAGCCGTAAATGTTAAAATGGATATAAGTAAATCTGTTGTTGTGTAGATGTAAATCAATTCATCTGGAACAGATATAAGATATTTGGTAAGGGACCGGCAGTTTTTAGTTTTTATATAATGCTTGTCCATTATGTTTGTGTTTCTTATTCAAAATATAGTGGGGTTTCTCCATTTTAATCCTTGATAAAGATTAAAATTGAATTAAAACCTTATGTTAGATTATATACTCATTATAGTCCTTTGACTAAATTTCCACATCAACATAAATATTAAAATTTATATTTTCTTGTTTTTAAACTTAATGCGTTTTTTTGGTTCCTATATGGGTGCGTTTGGTACGCGGGACGGGACGGGACGGGACGGGACGGGACGGGACGGGACGGGACGGGACGGGACGAGGCGTTCCGTCCCGCGTTTGGTACGCCTAAAACGAGTGGGACGAGGCGTTCCACGGGACAAGTTTTGGATGATTTTTGGTTCCACCTCCCCCCATGGAACGGGGTTGTTCCACGTCTGTGGGACAGAAATTTTTAACATTTTAGGACAACAATGCCCCTTGTCTTTTTCAAAATTTACAACATCCGTCCCGTCCTGTTCCGTCCCGTCCCGTCTGCGTACCAAACGCACCCATAATGCCCCTATTAAATATTTGATTTTAATTTGCTCCATATTTTTTTGCATTGATTATTGTCTGACTTTCTAAAATGATGAACATAATTAAAAAAAAATATTAGTGATACGTTACAAGAATTAACAAATACCCAATTCAAATTATTCATTATCACCATTCAAAGCATAGAGGAAATATAAATAGCCAAATCATATATTATACATAATCGAATGCACTTAAACCATGTCCTAATATGCTTAAATCATAGAACCTAGTTGAATGCACTTAAACCATGTCCTAATGTGCTTAAATCATAGAACCTAGTCGAATACACATAAATCATAGTACCAAGTCAAATGCACATAAATTATAGTACCAAGTCAAATGCACCTAAACCATGGTACCTGTATGAATGCACCTAAATCATAGTACCTATATGAATGCACCTAAATCATAGTACCTATATGAATGCACCTAAATCATTTAGGTACTGTCAATTAGGTCCTATCCATTCGGTACGGTCAGTTTGGTACTATATAGTGTATGTCCGATTAATTCGGTATGGTCAATTAAGTTGTGATTTCACATTCTATTTTCTCAATTTGTATTATTTTTTTCATTTATCTCTGGATTCACTGCCAATTTGGCATCTAAAAGCCCCTTTTTTTCTTCTTTCTTCCGAATACAACAAGGTTTTTGGTTTCTAAGTTTTATGGCTTTTTTTTGTTTGATCATGGTTTCTGAGTTTTCTGGGTTCTTTGATTGGAATAACACATGGAGGTTTATGGTAATGTTATTGTTATAACAAACATTTTAATTATGGATCTATTTAATTAAGCATTCTTGAAAAATTAATTATATATTTGTTTCTCTAATTGGTTTTAAGAGAGTAATAAGGGTAAGTAGGAAAACTAAAAATGCAATAAATTTATGAAAAAATGATTAAATGTGACATGGAGGACTATTTTTAGTTTTTAATCTTACATGCGGTATTATTGAAAAATCAATCTTATTTAGGGATTGAAATGAAGTTTTCTATAAATAAATTGTATAGTGCAGGACGCTTCCCTGATATTTGTACCTTTTGCTTTTTATTGCAGTGTTGATGATGGGTTTCCTGCGGTCACCTTTTACTTTGAAAATTCGCTTTCTTTGAAGGTTTATCCACATGACTATTTGTTCCCTTACGTAAGTATATTAAACTGAAAAAAATTTCAGGCTTTATTGATAAGTTCTTAATTCTCTTTCAGGTTTGCACATATTACTAGCTTGTTTTTGCATCCATATCTTTGCCAACTAATTGGCTTTGGATTTTAGTATTCTGTGTGTTTAGTTTATGGGCCCAGCTAGCATACTTATTCCCGTGGTACCAATTATCAAATTTATTGTTATTAATTTATTTATAAGAAACTGCAATCCTGTAAAAGAAAGAGGAAAAGGATGCTGAGGAAAACAGAGAAGTTGTCCATCTAAGGGAGAGTCCAGCTAAAAAATTAAAAAAGGCCAACAATTACTATATTTCTTCAGTTGCTACTATTTTTGTTTTTCAAAATATGATAAATATTGGTTGAGCTATTAATGCAAGTATTGTCACCCTCTCATTTTGATAATTTTCCACTTCTATTCCACTGCAATCTATTATTCTACAGGAAGGCTTTTGGTGTATCGGTTGGCAAAACAGTGGGATGCAATCAAGGGATAGGAAGAACTTGACTCTTTTGGGAGGTAATGTCTCATTCTTAGTTTTGTGTTGAGGAGTGACTTTTCAGCTTCTTGAGTAAATATAGAACTTCCAAAATAAAAGGTCTAGAATCGTTATAGCTGATACTCCGAAGTTCAAGGCAAGACTTTCTTAGGTATTGTAAGTAATTGTAATATCAATTCTTCTTTGAAAGATTTATAGTCACGAGAAATCTAGTATATAGATGAGTCGCATAGGGGTGTCTTGATTATTTTGCTTTTTGATAAGAAACAAATACGTATAATGAAAGGGGAATGTAAAAGGAAGGATGGGACAAACAAAGTGCCGATAGAAATACTAAGGATCAGAAGGTGTTGGTAAACACTCGAACAACAAAAAAAAAAAAGGTGTTGGTAAACACTCAAAAAAAAAAAAATATGGAAATTTTCTTTTGAAACTTAAGGACTGTAATACAGTTCATGCTGACTCACACCGTTGCTCTAGTATTCATTGATACTTGTGATTCTCATAGTAACGTTTACTTTAGGGTAAGATGAGATCATAGATTCAGTGTTGGGATGTCAATGAGGAATTGAGGATCCTAATGGAACATTTGAACCAAATGTACTAATTAGACAGTATGTCCATTTTCTTTTGTTTGATGTAAAATTTCGCTTAATAAAGAATAATATTTGGATTTAGCTATATACTACAATTCCATGTATCATAAATATAACCAACTTTCCCACACTTATTGTGTGTAGTATTATAAGTAATTATGGTTAATCTTCAGTTTAAGCGACTATAGTCATGTGGCATCAATCTTCAAATGCAACTAAGGACTGGGTAAGGATAGCTTTATAAGGTTTAAATGACATGATATATGAGACGAGCAAGACACAAGAAAGTTGCATGAAATTCCTGGTGGATTTGATCATTTAAAGTGCTTCTTGCAGATTTGGTACTTTCAAACAAGCTAGTCCTGTATGATCTTGAGAATCAAGTCATTGGATGGACCGAGTATAACTGTGAGTGTCATGTTATTTTCTGTTCTTAATGTCTCTGTGTTCAAGTAATATGAGTACATCCTAATTAGGCTTACTGGTTTCTTACCGGAGACAGTTTTAGACACTTGTCAAATGTGATTTTCTCTACTTTTTACTAATCTGAACTTTTCTATTGTCAATTTCAGGCTCATCGAGTATTAAAGTACAGGATGAACAGAGTGGAACAGTGCACTTAGTAGGTTCCCACTATATTTCTTCCTCTTCTGCTTCCTATTTGAATACCCGATGGGCTATAATCTTCGCGTTGCTAACCATGCTGCTGCACAGTCTAGTTTAGTGAAGAGCGAGAGCTAAAACAAAACACTGACAGCCAGATTTCAAGGTAAAGAAAAAGAAAAAAGAAAAAAAGAGAAAATACTATTAAAACTGTTTTTGACATGGTGTATAGAAAGGTTGTGATTTTGCGGGTCTATATTAACACCGAAGGTGAAAACACAAGATAGGATGGACTTATGGTTTGGAAGCTTTGCTATGGGTTTATTTTTCTGCCCGTTGTGAATTTCTGGAGATTTCTGAGAATATTGTACATGGTTTCACGTCTTGAACTGTCTCGGCTTAGGTCCTGACGTAATTGTACATAACATCGTGTTAGTATATGTGTCCTCTGTGGCTCGATCCAGTGGTTCGACGGCTTCGCCTTTGATCTTCACTGTTATCGCTTCGTTGTTTGTACTGCACAGATGAATTGCCCACATATCTAATTTCATCCGCACATATCTATCTAATTTCGTTGTTGTTGGCTATCCTTTTTAACCTCTTGCACTTTCTTCTTAATCATATTCCTCGATTTTCTTTTCTTCTGATTTGTTCCGTCCAACGGCCAGAGAAAAACAGAGTTAGGTGCGGCGAGTGACGCGCACCGACGACATTTTAATCGAAAGAAATGTGACAGCTTTGTAGACGAGAAATAGAAGACCACGGGAAAACAAGGTTGGGAGAGGAAAACAATTGAGATGTCAAATACAAATTTGCGGCGTTTGTCCATGGAAGGAAATGAGGGCATGTTGTGGCAAAACCAAGGATTAGGTTCAAGCTGCTCCAAAGCCAATGATAAAGCCCAACACTAGACAAAGATATGGCCCAGGCTATACTTTGCGCCCATGTTTTGACGTAATAACTTCGATGGATTGTGCAACGGGTGAAAAAGGATGCGCGTTATTGAAGCTAATGAAACATTTTTAGCTTTGATACGAACGATATTCCATAGTAAATTCATCTTATGTTTGGTTGTGATCATGTCTTTTCGAACTTGGGTTCAAAGGGAGGAGTACCCAAAACTCGGCTTTTTAGCCAGAAATGGTTGCTGAATTTGGTCTCTTGAGATTTGAAATCAATAGAACTGGTCTCTGAATTTGTCAATTGTCAATCATTTTGGTCATTTTTTGAAAAACCACTATTGACCACTGTTAAATAAGGACCACAATGACAAAAATACCCTCAATTTAATAAACAACCAATTTTATCGATTTTAAATTTCTTAGACCAAAGTGAAGACCACTTTGGCTAAAAAAACCTCCAATTTTTATCCTAAATTCTGAGTTACATAGCAAGTTTAAGCTTCTATCATCAATTTGGTTTCTTTGGATCAACAAATACTGTTTAGATCCATTTAATCTAATCCCCTCCTAGGTCCATGCAGATGAGATTAATGAAGAACAATTCACATGAACTAATAAATTGTACTAAAAGCAAAGGAAATTAGTGTATGCTAATTACTTAATTACATCAAATCACTCACATTGAAAGTACCAAATCTTAGGATACATGAGATACTTTGGGTGAGAGTAATTGAAGGAAAATGTCTGGAGAGGTGCCAACGGCAGCCCGCCGTTAACGACGCAATCATCGACGGCAAGCACTTTGAGCTGCCGGGGATTCACCAGAGCTTGAGGAAAGCTTCCACACTTCAAATGAACGTTGATGATTGGGCACATTGGGCACTTGTTATTCACTTGTACCATGAATTTTGGAGAGCTTCCAAACTCCACTTGGGTCTGTTGCACTGTTGGAGCTTCCTCATTGATACTGCATTTTGCTCCCCATCCTGCAACACATATATACACATACATATATCTATCAAAATTAACAAAGTTAATTAAAACCCAAGTAAATTTTAGAGAGAGAGAGAGAGAGAGAGAGAGAGAGAGAGATAGACCATGGGGGAAAAGAGAAGCAAGTGTAAAAGAAGTGCAGAGAAGAAGCATGAAAGCTGGTTGGCAATGCATTGTTGATCTTTCGACTGTAAGATTATCAAGTGAGAAGAAGGTTAAAGTGGTTGGATCCAGACTTTCAGTGTCTGGTTTATATAGAGACAATTAGGAGTGGAAGGATGGGGTTGAGTGAGTAACTTGCTTTTTATGTGGTTGGTGTTGTGACTCTTATGGAAAAGAGAACAACTTAAATAACACGAGTTATGAGGCGTCATATCGATGATAACACTATATAGACTGAAACAAACATATATTTGTATTATTAGTACGAGACGTTACAATAACAGCGTATCTATGAAATCGATAAATCTCTTAGCTTGTTAGTTGTTAGAGAGTGGAGGGAGTCACATGCAATTGGAAAGGAAAAAAAAAGGGCATTTGGAAAAGGAACTTAGGGCCAGTATTTGTACGTACAATGCTTCCCTTACATACAAGCAGACTCACATGGCCAATGTCAGTGCCCGAAAAAGCTGACAACAATTTCAAGTTTTCTGTGTGTGTTGACGAGGATTCTTTCCGGATTCCTCTTCTCACATGGCTGCCCGAAAAAGCTGACAACAATTTCAAGTTTTGTGCGTGTTGATGAGGATTCTTTTCGAATTCTCTTTGTGGGAATTCTAGAAACTCTTATACTGTGGTTATTTATCATACATTGTGCGGTCAATTTTCGTTAGATATTATTTGTGTTTAATTTTAAATAATAAAATTCAAAATAATTTATGACCGCACGATGCACGATAAATAAAGATGTGAAAATCCCTACTATCTCTACAATTTAGATTCGAATGGGATCCAAATCCATCGTATTGTTCTCTCTCTCTCAGAGACACAGAAGTCAGACCAATCACATGCATGAATCTTCATACACTAGCACGGGTTTGTCTGCGTCAACCAATTATGCATGCAGCATGCTGCCAACCTCAATCATTCAATCATTAAGTATTATTATCGTGATCTTACATTAAGATGCTAGTATTCTTTTCATTGGAAACCAAATTTTCTTGTTCTGTCTTCTCGATTTGATTCTGTAATGTTGCTTGATGATCGGACCGGCCATTAAGGATCAACTATTAATTTCCATATTGTGATAAAAATGCTTCGATCCTAACTTAAACCAGTTATACATATGAATAAATTTCATACGATACCAAAGTTATAATCTTTCTAGTTCATGCTGTAAGAAACTTGCCCCTACATAGTAATAACTGTCATTAAGTTCAAAAAAATGCAATGCCGCAGCGATAAAAATTAAGATGAAGTAAAATATTGTTTTATTAAGATGACGAAAAATATTGTTTTATGTGGCTTATGTGATAGGGGTATTGTAGTCATTTTGAACATACGGTGGGCCTCTGTTGGACAACATCTTACATGAAATAGGTTAACCATCACCGTGACATACAAGTCCAATAATGCATTAACATGTGATAAAAAAACATATGCATGACAATACATTATTGGATCAATGCTCTACAGAGCGTTAAGCTTGTTCCACTCAATGTAAGTCTTTATCCCTTTGTTGATTGTCACATGGCACGGTGGGGCCCCTCTCTTCATCTTTTTCTTTTCTTTTTTCCTCTTGAGTGGTACACTCCACAATGTGTTGAACACAACTTCTAAATTCTAACTAAAAACACCATCCACATGTTTGTGGGTTAAGAAATTATCTAAGAACTAACTTACCCAAACTACCCTCATGCCCTTCCCTCCCACAGAATTACAAGTGTATTGTTGTAATGCCCATATCTTCCACTTTATTAGTGAAAAAAAGTAGTTAGACCTAAATTGACACAGCAAGTACAACCTCAGATGCATAACTCAAACAAAATTCATACTGCTACTTCCAGCTTTCTACATATTTTCTAACAGAGTAACAGACAAACGGAGACAGAATTGGTAGACATTAGAACAACGTAAAGTGACCCTGGTTTCAGCATATTTTTACATACGAATCAATCAAATTTTGTACAAATTATTTAGCAACGGTTCGATGATGCTTTTATTCACCTTGAAATCATTTGCTAAACCATCTAACTCGTATCACTGATCAAGTCCACGTAGCTCGTTCCCCGACCAAGTCCTACAATGTGAAAATATCAGTATTAAGATCACACTGTTAAACACGTCTGTTACCAAAATTTCGTGTGCAAACACATGAACCGACCCACGTATATATGAATAGTATGCAGATATGTGTGCTTGCAGGAAACTTTTGTTTAAGTACATAAACATAACATTCACAGTTACCGTTTGATGCAAGTCCGGATGAGTTTTTTGCCTCAACTGCCGACTGCCGAGGAAGAATTAAAAAAAAAGTCTGTGAACAATTAAAAGAGAGAGGGACTTACATGAGGCTCCATGAAAAGCAGCCTTAGGCTATTGGACTACTGAACCTGTAAAACAGTAAAACAATGCACAGAACGGAACAATGTTGACTGTAAATTCAGGAAAACTTCCAGGCTTACATGAAACAGGTTAACCATCACCGTGACATCCAAATCCAATAATGTATTGACATGTGAAGAAAAACTTACACATGACACTACGTTATTGGACCAGTGCTCCACGGGGCGTTGAATCTGTTCCATGTATGTCTTTATTGTTGCACATGCCCATAGTTTCCACTTTATTAATGAAAAAAGTAGTTAAACGTACATTAACACAGCAAGTATTATAGTAAGAGATTGAGTACAAAAAATTACAGTAAGAAACTTGCGTTGCAGGCCAAAAACAGAACATCACTCATCTGATATAGACAAGTTGTTTCTAAGGTATCAATACTAAAAATTAAAGAGAAAAAAACTCACATTCCAGCAAAAGCCATATAAGCAGTGGCAAGAAACATCATAATTGTCCTCATCGCCAATAAAACTAACAACACATTCACAAAAAAGCGAAGAAGAACCGCAAACATGACATGAAAACACGCCATTCTGACATCAAAATGCAAGTGTAATAAACAGAACACGCACACGCTCACACAACCACACATACAGAGGGATTAATTCAAAGGAACAGAAAGTATCAATTTGATTTTCAAATAAAAAGAGATTGAGTATGGTAATTGAAATCACCAACCTTGTTACCTTCCAGCAGTAGAAATAAACAGAAAGTAGGAAAGTTGGGCAGAAGAGAATTGTATTATAAGCTTTCAGTGCATTAAAATTGGCACTGATCCTAGAAACAGATACATACACAGTGGAAATTGATCATCCAAGGGGTCACTAGCTTCACCGTTCAAGCACTTCCCAGAAAAACTAGAATTTACATAAGGACTTGTGTCCTTCGGTACATGAGTGGGAGAACGCAGTAGACCCATTGGCTGCAAAATTAAGAGGCATGCAATGGATCAGTAAGGCAGAGAAGAAGGCCAAGGAAAACACCTACACCAAATTTCTCAATTAACTAAAGAACCAAACAAAATAAAACATATACTAAGAAAGACGATTAAAGTTTCTCATGATCAAAAACTGTGCTTCTATCTGATGCTGTGGAAATTAGACAGCTGTCGTCCGTTCTACATCTCCTCTATTGATCATTCACAGAATCGCTCATCCACAAGCAGTCCGTCCAGTATTTGATTCCATCCGACGGTTGGCTGCATTCATCAATTTGAGGATGTTCTTGTGGTGAGTCACCTTCAACCGTTCCCAACCATTGGTCAAAGTCTAGGAGAAATTCTTCAGCATGTAAAAGAATTTCTTCATTGCTAGTCGTACCACCATCTTCACCGCCCAAGCATATTGGATCAGAATAAACATCACTCACCAGCGGCACATAATCGTGAACAGAAAAATTGGTCGTCATTGCATTGCCGTGAATGTTGCTTATGCACTTCTGATCATTATTGGTAGTCTCACTAATCATCCTATTTCCTTCATCAGGACTACTGCTTGTACTAGGGCAGTCTTGTAGTTCCCCAATGGCGATCACACTCACACTAGTATTTGTTTGTGACCCCAGTTCTTTTTTTGCCCTTTTAACTGACGGCTTCTCATTCAATTCCTCTGTTCTTGCTCTCCTTCTCTTAACCAGCGGCTTCTCACTCAATACTTGTTTTCCTGCCCTCTTTACTGGTGGCTTCTCATTGAATTCAAGAGTTGGAACTGGGGAATCCATCTTGTTACCACACCTAGACCTCAGATTCCTTTTTAGTCGAGAAAGAACCACCTTTGCGCCAGCAACTGCGTTAGGAAGAAGACTGTACTCTTCCAAGAGCCAGTGGCCATTGTTCTCAGAGCCTTTGTTTGTATACCTGAAGTGCCGTTTTTCCCCGATTTGATTTCCGTCCAAGCCAAAAACTTTGTCGGTGGATGTTCCGCTCCAAGTGCCTCCAGCTTCGATCTGGCGTTTGCTGCGGCTGCCGCTAGAACGCAGCTCGTAGAAGAAGAACAAGTCCTGATCGAGGAGGAAATTTCCGCCGAAGTTTTCCCAAACCACCCAGGGTGGTGTTTGGCCAAAGAGATTGTACTCGTAAAGAAAGGGAATTCCCAACGGCTTTCCGGCGAGTGCTCTGACGCGGAGATAGGAAGCGACCAATTCTTGATCAGTCGGATGAAACCGACAACCCAACGGCGCACCCCAATAACCCAACGGCATTCCCATTTTCAAATCAAGAAACAAAACCCTAACTTTTTCGTACGGTGCAGTGCAAATTAAGCCAGAAAGTAGAGAAAGAAAAAGCCAGAAATTAAAGGAAAGAAAAAGGGAACCTGGAAGTTGATTTCGATTTCGATTTCGCTCGCTCGTTAGGGTTCCTCCGATCCGAGAACAGACCGAAGCTCGTCGCCCAAAAATCCAAACCCGGAAATTGATCGCGCCAAAGAATTCAACCTCTGTGTGTGAGAGAGAGAAGGCAGTACTTTCAACCGTGATAGAGAATGACCCAACGTCAGAGCGAAAGAGAGAGAGAGATAGTGAGAGAGAGGGAGAGAGGTGGGATATGAAATTTGAATAAAAGCAAAGAGACGACCGTTTGAATTTAATGTTGTTAACGTTGCAAGACTCGTCACCGCCTTAACGCGGTTATTTGCTTTTAACCATGGGCTGGGCTTTCATCGTATTTTGTTTTGTTGGGCTTTTAAGCTTGGGCTTGGGTCCAATTTTTCCTCTGACTTGCGTTTTCGACACGCAAGCTTCATCTTCTTCTCTTATGCCCCTTTAAACTTTCAATTTATACTAATTCCCCCCTCCCCAACAACCAACCTCTAGCTAAGGCAATTATTATGTAAAGTGAGTTATTTTCACCGGAAAGAGATCATTTATACGGATTTTGTGTTTTGGCCAAGCATCTATGGAGTTTTCCGTACTACATGGCATGCGGTGTTTGTCGTTGTGGCATCGTTCAATACATTGGAATGGGATGAAGATAGATTACGATTTCGATCTTATTTCATACTCGGAGATAATTCTTGAACAAGAGATTATAATTACACACCCTAAATTACTTCTCCTACGTTCCTTTAATTTTTTAATATTTTCTACACACTACTAACACTTGATAAAAAAAATGTTAAAAAGTTCAAAAGTATGAAAAAAGTAATTTGAGCCGGTGAATATAATCTCCCTTTGTGAATTTATATAGAACACACGGTTGAGAAAGAATTTTATTGGGAGGTAAATTGTCTGCCCTTACCATCCTCTTATATTTGTACGGTCACGGTTAAATCATGTCAACATTTTATATTCATATTATTTTTTATCTTATTATTTCTATATAAAAAAAAATCAATGATCGCACAAATAGAAGGAAATAAAAAAAGCACGGTAACAAAAGAGCAGACAATCTGCCTCCATTTTCTTGAGATGTTTACATTATAATCGAGCGAATTTTCCAAGAATGTTTTTCATTGATCTAGCGAATGTTCCAAAAGCACCTGCAAGCTGTTTAGAGTAAAAACTCTTTACGAGGGTACTGGCGTTTCTTACAAAAGCAATCTCAAACGTGCCAATACACAAAAATACAATGACCGAAAAAGACCAACAATCTCTTTAGATGGAACCCTGCAGATTTATTCAAAGAAAATGCCGGTAAGGCAGGGGAAACAGGGGGCTTCGAGAGATGAAGGGAATCATCAAAAACTTGGAAACCAAGGTGAGATTATACCCACCAAATTACCTTCCATTCATAAAGTCTCTACTTATTTTCCACAAAGTTTGATCTACTTAAATGAACAATTACAATTAACCAAGTAAAACTGACCTTTGCTATGGATCTCAATGACATCTTCAAATTTTCATCTCCGAACCAAGAAGAGGATCAGCGTCCGGAGAAGAAAAAAAAAAGAAATATTGCTGAATCGCTAGTTTTTTGTCATGTAAAAACAAGAGAACCGGGGACTCCATCTGCCTTGAGAGAATAGACAGTTATAGCAGACTGTTGGGAGAAATCCGTCTCCTAGGGATCTTGAATGAACATATTTTACAACAAGACATTTCTGCACAAACAAAAACGGAGGGTACAATCAGCACAAGGAAAACGTTATCAATGCAAATGACATGGGACATTGACAAAGAACACCAAATTAGTCATGTGATATATTGACAGCTTACATATATATCTTGCTGAAAATCTTCAGCTTACATATATATCTTGGAGTAATATTTTAGAAAGCGTGCTACTGTTCACCGACCTTTTATCATTCGCCACTCCAATCTATTAAGTCGTTGCGAGGGGCACAAAGCTTGGTTGCTCGCTCTTCGGATTCAACATCATTAACCACCCCCCGACATCTTGGGAAACCACAGTAACATGCTAGTTGTTCATCTATAGAAAAAAATCTGCAATATTAAGAAGAAAGTTAGCACCTGAAATGAAATGAAAAGGAAGAATTGCATACGGCCCGAATTGAGGATAACCTATAATCATATGTAAGCTCTTCCCATCGTTTGATGTCTCTCTTTGCAAATATAATTATATGCTCATCGTTATTAACACTTATGACTCTTGAGTAGCAATTTGGCTGCACACCAGAAAGGTAAACGTCAGTAACTACAAAGTTAAATAAACAAATAAAAAGCTTGTGCAGAAGCCATCCAATATAAATTCAGTAATCACAAAAGTACATACATTATTAAAAATATAATTCACATGATTTCAAGCATATCTAAAAAATGCCAATAAAAACCTGTGTAAAATGTTAAAAAGGAACACAAAATTAGAAGCCTCTACAACTACTATTTTACTTGAGAACAAACACTTTGCTAATGAATTTTTGTTTCCAAAAAATCAATCAGAATAAGAAAACTTCTAATCAATAAATTCATTCATTAGCTCATTTCTTATCAAACAGAGGCATCATTCTCCCATAATGTTTACGCATTTAGCTTGTTGCTTAAATGAAAACGATATCAATCTACATTATGCCTCCCAGAATATTGTGATGCATTACTTTGTGAGAAACCCAAAGGGATGTTTACTTATAATGAATGAAAAAGTGGGTCCCATGTTGAACTTAGGTATGACATTCCAAATAAGTAAACATGACCTAAGTTTCTAGAGGGAGAAAAAGAGATATGGTGCTAGGTTGATGTTCCGTGCTGTCAATATTTTAATTTATGTTCTTTAAATGGAGAAGAGTAGGAGATTTGGGGGGTGGATGGAGGGTGGTGGGCACTTATTTATGGGAGAGTTTGATTCTGCACATCCTTGTGAAGTTCAGTTTCTTCTGGATTATGTTCAGTGCAAAGACAATTCAAGTTGATAGATACTTCGCAAACTTAAAACTAAATAAGCAGTCAAGGGTCAGATAATCCGCACTTCACAAGAGTGATTAATAAGGTGCGCAATGCTTCCAGCTCTTGTGGCATCAATGACTCGTTCATCATCAATCCGGAACATATAAGTCCCAGCCCCCTGCATGCGAAAAGGTAAAGCTTTAGAGAGCCATTTCTTTCTCATTTCATACGCAAGCATCAACAAATGTAAAAGTTTCTAAACGGGAGATACATATGATGTATACAGAACTAATAATAGATGAGCATGATGAAATCTAAAATAATAGATGCCTAAGCGCATGCTTAGTGAACTAAAATTTAGGATAGGACGTATGCAACTATAGTCAAGCTGCTTATCCATGTGAATAGAATTTAATAAAGTACACATCTATTAATACGGCTAGGGCTTACATCTACGGGCTCACATTGCTTTGACAATTTTAATAGTTTACACTTACAGACCCACAAGATCAAGGGAAGATAGCAACAACGATTTCCATCGAGCTAATTTGTTATCCATGAACAATTTTGATATCTATTTCTGACATGATTTGTCCGGCAACATAAAATGCATGCAAGAATAACAAAGCCCAACTTACCACCAATGAATTATATATGAAATGCTCCCTCCTGTCAGCTACAGGAGGTCTAACAAGTTCACCCGTGTACTCAATCACCTACAAGAGATATGATCAGTCTTCAAAGTATTCTTTTACAGGTCAAAATTTACTTAAGAAAATTAGTCTACCATGTCCCCTGCTCTATGTGGGTGTTTTGCAAAGATACCAAAACCATGAATTCCCGATTTTCCTGCAGTTAAAAGAAAAGGAAAAAGACAAAACTCAGAATAACAACAGTAAGAGTAAAATATAACACTGAATGACGTGATGAACTACACAACCAAGGTCATGAAAACATCTATGATATGAAAACTACTGGAAGAAATAATAAAACTCTGGGATACCAGCATATACTGCTAGCTTCAAATAAGAAACACAATATTGTTACGAAAATTAAATGGAAAGTAAAAGAAAAGATAACCAAACTGAACATAAATAGGAGAAGCTAGATTTACATACAACATTCTTAAATGTTTCAAGGAAATTCAGGTAACCATATGAGCAAGAAAACTATATCTTACCAAATGCTAGTCTTTTTCGAAAGGTGTCCCTCATGTATTTATACTTCTCAGCCATAGATAGTATGTCGTTAGGGGCATCAAGCTGGGAGGCTTTCAGCCTCTGAAGGCTAGAGCAGAAGTTAGAGCCATTTGGAGGCTGTGAATTACTTGACAGTTGGTGTTGGCTGTAACCACCAACTAAGTAAGGCTGGTTCTCGACAAACAAACGCTTTAAGGAGGCAGCAGCTATGGCTTCAGGTTCTTTTCTCCCTCTTCTACAAAAATAGTTGTATGGCTCTGCCCAAGGGTTGAAAGGAGCACAAAATTAATGAATTTCAAAATAATAAATTCAACAAACTGAGTGTCTAATATCTATATCAATGATTCAGTCATAGTAAAATTACACTATACAAGCATTCTTAAAATAAGATCACAAACTCTACCAAATCTCATTAATTAAACAGAAAAGATAAACATGGGGGACTGGAACCAGTACATAAGCAAAGCATGCGAAAATAAGTGGAGAGACATTATGATTTATAACATCATATCTGTCAAGTGTACCAAAAGCGAAGTAGAGATGTAAACAAACTTGTGAGGTAATTTGCAGCAGGATTATAAAATTTCACTCTAAGTAAACTTTAAAGTAGACTGATTATGCATTTACGTACCAGTCCGAGCACAACCAGATGGATTGGATGGTGGAATGTAGTCTGAGCATCGGCGCACTGTTCTGCTAATACGGTTATCAGCAGCTGAACGGTCATTTGTTGGCTGCCTATGCTTCTTGCAGAAGGAAAGAAGACGAATGCACTGCTCTACTTCATCATCGTCTACAGATAGTAGATGTAGTCTGTCCTCATCCTCAAGCTTCGTAGTAATAATAATAGAATAGAAAAACAAACAGAAAATTAGGAACTACCTCGGGCAAAAAATCTATCAAAATCATTCTGTAACGCATCCAGCAAATTATTGAAAAAATAGAGAGTAACATAAAACCAATAATGCAAGTAAAATGAAAAGAAAAAAAAAAATCAACTACCTCAACACATAGACCAGCAGCTCGTGCACAAAGTGGGTGATATGCCACACAACACGTATGGTTTGAACACTGGAAGGGGCAAAAAAATCAGACAGCTTATTATCAATGAATTTTGACCACCAACATTTATACAGTTAAGAAAGAAAAATAAATCAGGGAAGATACAAAGATGGATATTATATATATATATATATATATATATATATATATATATATATATCATATGAAAATAAGTAAAGAACATATGAAAACCAACCAATTTCTTCATAGATGCAACAATCATGTATGGGACAAAAAGAACACAAATTTAAAGTTTTTCGCATGATATTCTAAGATGGATAAAAAGTATATTTTTCTTTAAGACACACTATCCATTTTTTTCAAGAAATGTAAAACCAAATAAAGAAGATAGGAAACTAGCATTATAGCATAAGAGTAAAAGATTCTACCAAATGCTCAACTCTGGAGCATTTATTATGTTAATTATTTTACTTGGATCAGGTACCCCTTTTTCTTCAAAAATGTAATAAATAAAGCAGATTGATGACCATTATATAAGTAAAACATTCTAGAAAACCCTCACTATGAATCATTCATCCGTGTGTTTCTAAACAGACAAGGAGAAAACAAACAACAAAATTTCTTCCTCGCAAGTTGCAACAAAATATTCAGCCAGTTTGACATCACAATACATGTTATAACTTCAACAAATTGACAAGCCGTTGGCTGTTATTGGAATATAAATGAACTTACCTGAATGCAGGCTCCATATGAAACCCCACAGATACTACATAATAGCTTCCAACGGTCCTGTCACAAAACAGAAGATTAGTGGAAGCGGGAAAACCTCGACGGTAAGGTTTTTAGCCATTCTGATCCGAAATGATCAAAAGTATATGAGACCACTGCAACACACAAATCCTCACAAGATAAACATTAAAAAGGTGACACATGTCAAAGATAAAGGGGAGTGGTGCAAACAAAAGGAGGCGGCCATATGGTGTGGAAACATATAAGAGAACAAGGAAATACCTTGTTGATTCTACTAAGCCCATCAATTGGCTCCATTCTCTTAACATCAGATAGGCAGGTTTCTGATACATTTTCAAAGCATTAACAGAAAAATAAATAAATATTCAATGACCAAAAATGGAAACTGTATTTTCATGAACCTGGTATCCATATGGCACAAGCCAGATGAGCCCAGCGCCCATCAGTTGTAGGCTTCATTGCACCCCCTGGAGGAAAATCAGTTCAATAATTTAATGATGTGAAATCCATGGCGTTACAAAGGTCAAAGATTAATTGAATTATAAGCACCTATTACAGGACAAAGGTAGCAAGGGGGTGGAGGTTCAGGAGCCCCAGGCCGACATAAGTTGCATAACCATAGTACCCCACCAACAGGTTCCAATTCTCCATAGCATCTTGCATGGACCTACGAAAACATTACTACTGATTAAACAAGGAACCGACCAGGAGACACATACGACAAAGTAGAGAACAAAGCATTCCAAATAGCCTTGAAAAAGACACTTGGTTGACTAAAGCACATATGACAAAATCTATCTTGAATTTAGTAGTTTAACCACCATTAGCGGTAATGTGATCCCCAGTATCAGAAAAGACCCTTACCATCATTCTGCATTTGTCACACTGCAGGAACAGGTTGTTTTCGTACTCCTATGAACAAAACACCGCTTAGCAAACAAATAGGGAAAAATGTTTAAACAAACTCCCACTTAATAAATAAAACACTGCAACTTGCAGAAAAGAAAGAAAAAAGTAATACATATATATATATATATATATAGTAGACCTTTTAAAGTAAGGAAACAAGATGAAATAAATACAGAAAACCAACAGACAACTATTATGCAGAAGAAAAGAATGCCACTGATATGGGGAAAAGCTTCGGTGTCCACCTCATCCATGTGGCAAACACTGCATTTATCAAGGTCCTTCCAGTCCACACGAACAGGTCTGTAACCAACAGGAACATCTCGATATCTCCTAGAGGCTAACTTGCACTTGGGTAATTTTAAAGAAAGCCTGGATTTTGATAATCTCTGCCAAAACCCCAGATATTTATATTAGGCTAGAAATCAAGGAATATGGGCAGAAGCAAAAATTTGTGTAGCATCTCAAAATGGAATGGGCTTCAACAATTTACAACATGTCGCCAAAACAAATATTAGTCAAGAACCATTAACTAAGCAACAGAAAAAGATTCCATATATTCAACAGAGAAGTATATCGTCAAAATTAAATAATAAAGAATAATATTGATCTGAAATTAGCTATGCATATGCGTGTGCACATATACACATATACAAACAAACATATGCATATGCATTTACATTTATATTGTATCTTCATGGTTGATATGGCAATTATTCTATATCCAACCCAAGAGTACAGTAGTTCGGCCTGATTCCCAATTCCTTAATTTGATTCTATTCATTAGAGAGGTGCAGTACAAAACAGTTGAACATGCTTAAGAATTACAAGTTATAACAATCGTTATTACAAAAATAAATAAATACTTGACCTTGACAGAACAAATAAAAAAAACTTGGCACCAAAGCCCAAGAAAAAAAAAAGGATCACATATTATTCATAAATTCATTAACGGCAGAAGAAACTTAAATAGTGCTAATGCACAGCTCAGCTTAGGTACCTGAATACGTTTAGCAACTTCCGGTATAGAGAAACCAAACATATGAGAGCCAGATTTATAGGTCCTTTCTAATCTGCCTTCAGCATTGGCATTAGAACCACCAAATGAATTGTTTTGTGCTTTCCTTATCCTTTTGTATATTTTACTCCAGCAAGCTGATGGTGTAGATCCTTTGAACTAGAAGAGATGAGCAGAAAGGAAAATGAATAACAGAACATCGGCAGATATTCATTCCAGATACTTTTTTGTGCATCATACTCCTGTACTCAATAAAGGAATCACAAATAGAAGATGAAACATATAACAAGACAATACGACCTTTTATTGTGTACTGCCTAGGCAGTGCATCATAATTATAAAGAGAGCATACATAGCTGTCATCTCTATTAAAATTAGTGAAAATAACACAATAGATACATATTCTGGACTGTAAATAGATATGTTTTCTGGATTGTAATTGTAGACCATTTAAGGGACTTACAGTTTAAACTAAGCAATGATAAGTTACTAAACCTTTAATCATATGCCTAAAATGTTTATATACATTAGGATTAAAATGGAGGAGAATATACAAGTGCATATACTATATAATTCAAGAAGATTATCAGCAAGAAAACCACCGTGGAAGTAAGAGGTATAGGTACAGCTTAACAGGTGGTGAAGCTATACACATTAATACATCGGGAAAAGAAGTACACAGACAAGATCCACATAAATATAAAACAATAGAGGAAAACTGGTTATTCACTTCCCAAGCAACAGATGAAACTAACCACCTATATTGATTTTAGATTTTGAGAAATGTAAGATCCAAGATTAAGTATCAGAGTGATCCAGGAGCTGAGCCTTTTTGGAAGAAAACAAGGTAAGAAGAAACACTTTCGAATTCAGAGTCATCGAGCTAGTCAGGAAAGTTATTACTCTGAGCAAGGCCTATAAGAAAGTGAGGAGGAAAAAAAAAAGCACAATTGACAATTCTTCAAGGGCAACAGTGCTAATTCATGGGTGCAAAGTTCCAATCCCAAATACTACCTAAAAATCTGTCTCTGCTGAAATGGGATTTACCAGATGGCATGATCATGTCTGAAAAATATACGCATATTATATGCACTCGAGTATTACTCGGACATCTGAGATATCATAAGTGATGAATAATAAATGAGTTAACAAGAATAGAAGTATACTATTGAGGCACAAACTGATAAACTGGGTGAAGGAAGTTCAAGAGACAATCACATACCATACAAACTGATAAACTGGTGAGGAAGTTCAAGAGACAATCACATACTTTCAAATGCACTAAAAACTGAAACTGGAGAAAGCCTAACCTGCTCTCCTGTATCTAATGACACTTTGAACAGAGGTCGAATATTTGATTCAGTATCTCTCAACACCTCCATCTTATATAAGGCAAGTACACTCGGATCTGATCCAAATTTTATCAGAAGCAAGATTGTTACAATACTAATATCATTGCAATAAAGATGGCATTAACCTAATAAATAAAAATAACTTTATTATGAAAAGGCTGTCTATAAAAAAGAGAGAGCCCCACCTGTAATTGAAGTAAACTTCCTCAAGGCAGTATAGCCTTCAGGCCAAATGTACTTCTCATCCTGAAAACATTCTGAGTCCCTGACAATCTTTCCTGCAAGAAATTTCCGTATGACGCTGAGTAGGATCAAAGTCTCAAGAACCAACTGGATATACTTTGTTTCTTACATGTGTGTGTAGAAAACAGGCACTTATTAAAATACAGAAGGTACAAGAAAAGTGGAGTCCACAACTGAAAATACTAAATTTAAAGTATCAGCCTTAAACTAATGAAAAAAATAAGACTACAGAGAAGCCTGCATATTACAGAACACCTGCTCTTTAAGCAGAACAAATAACAGAAAATGATAACTCTCTAGACTTTGATGCAGTAGATGCCCACAAAGAAGACTAAAATCAAATTCTACCCTATAAACAACCCAGCTCCTCAATGGAAATAACCTTGAAACACTCCTATTCTCTATAATTGTCGTTGAAGCACAACTTCAGAGGTCAATAATTAATAAAGTACCATTTATTGAACAATTTCTATAAACTACCAGATGATAAAGAATAATTTTATAGAAACTATTGAAGTTAATCCATATTTCTTGGTAGAATATCTCTAAATCAACTAAATACTAAAAACATTAAATAAAGAAAATGCTGGCAATCAGCACCGGGAATCCTTTTCTCAGACATTCTTTTTCCTCAAAATGTGTGGTCTACAAAATAGAAATAACATTCCCTGTGGTGTTTCCTCACACAGTTGGGATTCAGAAAATCTAGCTTTGAAGAATGAAAATGAGATCAACAATTATAACATCAAAATTTGGACAATGCATGGGAACCATCCAGCTTATATTATATAATGCCTACAAGAGTACAAAGAATTACCTAGGTTTATTATCTGTAAATCTCCGATCACAAAGGGAGAAGTTCCAAGGTAATCCAGTGTCCTCGGAATCCCTGCATCATCAAAACATCCCTCACCAGAATCTGCACTCGCTTCATCCTCTCCACTTATGCTTTCACATTCATCAATGTTAATTCCATTTTGCAGCCTTAGCATTGTTCCTGGAAGCTTTTGTTCATTGAGATACCTGATGAAAACAAAAGAGTTATGCTATAATAAAACAGGTCTTCATATTTCACTGAGAAACAAATTTAATCAGGTTAAAGCCTGTATCTTACAAATGATCGGTAAAATTTGAATGGGTACAAACTACAAACAAAAGGAATTACATAATAATAAGAAAAAACCTTGATTCAGTCGTTACCAATTAAAGCTAAGTAGGGTGATGGATTCACATAGCCTCAAGTCCAAAAGCATGCATGATAATATCTCAAAGACATAATACTATAGTTTTGCGCATAAATATTAATTAAAGTGAATGCACACATTTTCTCATCAAAGCTTGCCTCTTAGCATAATAGGTCATTATATACTTGCACAACATATTCAGAGCATGCAGAGTTAGGGTCAGAACTACAATAGTCTCAAAATGCCCGATTTGTGAAGGATGCAATGCCATGTTAAAAAAAATACATTATGATGTAAGCAGGTTATATTAACAAATGAGAACAAATGCATGGATTTTAAATTCATGAGTTTAGCACCATCAATAAACTCATAAATGAAAAGGTCTTGTAAAAAACTATAAAAGAAAAGATTACATTTTTGCTTCTTCCAAGCTTTTGATGAATCCAGGCTTCTTGCACTTCAAATGGAACGAAGAAAGAAGCCCTTTGAGAAATGAGATTGCTTGTTTCACTTTAATCCTGTATAAATAACAACAGGAAACAATGTCATTTTAAAAAATGGAAATTTCAGGTATAATATGCAATTAAGTGCACAAAATATACATAAAAGTTCCGTAGATGTCAAAAGATCCCAAACCTTGCAAAGTCATGGGTACCGAAAAACTGCACTGGAACTGATATTCCTCCCAAAGTTTTGCTTAAGCCTTTACGATCACCAATAAGGGATTCATCCACAACAATCGCTGGCCACATAGCATAACCTGCACTACAGCAGTTGAAAGAAGTTTGTGTGAAATCCAATAACTGAAATCACCAGTTGGTGCAAACTCCAAGGAATAAAAAACAGATGTATAACAGTGGAAGAAACTCACAACACATCTAACTGAATATTTTTATCTATGATTCATGAAACCTAATAAATCTTCATATATCAAGTCGGACAACAGTCAGGGAAGATGAAATGATCAAATCGCCATAGTTTTACACTTTCAATTAAAAACAAAGCAAGAGAAATTAGATTCTGCAGATATTTGAATACATCACAATTAACTAAAAGCAAAATCAAAACAGTAGATTAATCACACACCAGTAAGCTTCGCCCATATAATATCCCCAGGCTCTAGTTCTTGGCAGTCATCCAAACTCGCGGCCAACACAACCATCTCATTATAATCATAGACATCACTGTTTGTACTCTTGGGACTGCAACTCAAATTCAAACTTTCCATTTCTTCTCGAGAGATATAAAATTTGATTCTCTCGCTTGATAGAAGCAAATCTTCCTCGTCAGCATCTTCATATTCAATCTACATTGCAAAATTCATAAGTTATTGCTCCAACGACTTTTTATGCCTTAACTTTCGCAATTTGTCTCGGGCGCCCAGAACAACATAAAATGATTAAACAAAGCAAACAGAATGAAGATGATAGAGCAATACATGATGTCTATTAGTGTCAGAGTTGTAACCCACAATGCGGCCCGAATACCAATCAGCATCCAATGGCCAATAGACCTGTACTCAACAAAGCAAATGTTCAGAATTTCCAACAAGCACAGCAATGCTATGCTCCTCACATCTTCAAAACAGAGCAAACTTGTAACAATTGTCAAAAAGAGCTTACAGAGAGCTTGCCTTGCATTGTAATCCAATAAAAGTTTTGGGATTCACATCTTTGAAACTCAACCTGTCGAAAACAACCATTAAAACTTCCTCAATAATCATTCAAACATAATAGAATTGAAAGCTTTTCGACGAAATAACAAAAAGACAGAGAATTGAAACTCTGAACTAACACATACCCGACCCATTTCTTCACAGAAGGAGAATCCGAAAGAATTTTCTCGCAGTTAGCAGAAGAATTCCGCTTCTTGAGGCGCAATTTTTCTCCTTTTTTACTGCCAACGAGTTTCGGATTGCTGCGAGAATCCCTCAATCGAGGCCTCTCCAAATTAGACAGAACACTAGAATCAACCCCCAATTTAAGTAACTCGTTGAACCCGAGGTTCCTCTTCTTCTTTGTCTCTGAAACCCTCTCGAATTCACCATCGACATCATCAATCTCAACCTCCTCAATCTTCACCTCCGCGGGCTGATTCCGGGCAAGCAAAGCATCGAAGAATGAGGAGCAATGGCGAGGCCGCTTGGCACGGCGCGAGTAGACATTGACAATTGAGGGTTTGGGAGAGGGCTTCTGAAGATTCTGATCGCCGCCATTGCCATCGTCGAAGTCGTCGAGCTTGCGAGCTTTGACCTTCTTGGACATGACGTTGGAGGACCCACTGGCGCTGACGCAAGGAGAGGTGGCGGAATAGACGTGGTTCAGAGACAGGTAGCGGAGGGGCGTGGAGGCGTGGATGTCGGTCGAGGCATCGTTTTGGTGCTTGAGGGGGAATGCCATGGAGAGAGAGCAAACGAGGGGAGCTTTCTCGCTTTTGCTCTCTCTTTCTCTCTCTAAATCTCTCTCTCTCTCTCTCTCTCTCTAAATCTGGGGATTTGTGGGTTCGAGTGGATTAGGGTTGGGGATTTAAGGAAGGAAGAAAGAAGAAGAGAGACGCCTTCTCTGACAGGTGTCTCTGCGGTTTTTGGGTGGGAGGGTTTTGTTCCCAAATACCAGTTTCCCGCCTGCAGTAGAGATAGAGAGATAGAGAGAGAGAGAGAGAGAGAGAGAGAGAGAGAGAGAGATAGAGAGATGGAACCACTGAAACTCGTGTTAGAAAGTAGGGACATTTGATCATGTACCCAATCCTCACTACTAGACGGACTTCTAACATGTTTACTTTACTTCTAAGCACCCGGCTCGAAAGATATATCGACTCGAAAAATGATTTTTGCACTCTGTTTTTTATTGTTATGTACCCATACTTTTTGTTTAGTTTTGATTGAATAAATTAAAGAAAAATCGAAAAACGAATATAAAAAGTGGTGCATAAAAGAAATCAAAAGTGGTGTAATTATTTTCCGCAGAAGATAATGCAGAAGGACAAAACAAAAGTGCATCAATCATTTCCATGAATGATAGTGCATAAGCGGAAAACAGATGGTGCAAAGGAGTAAACATAAGCGCATCAATCCTTATCTTTTCTCATGGAAGATAGTGTAGAAGGACAAAGCATAGAGGGTAAAATCATTTCATGAAAGATAGTGCAAAAGCAAAAACCAAATGGTGCGCAAGGAGGAAGATACAATGCAGTTTTCATTTTCCATTGAAGAAACCAAATGGTGCGCAAGGAGGAAGATACAATGCAGTTTTCATTTTCCATTGAAGATGATGCATGATGAGAAATAGAAGTGCGGCAATCATTTTCCATGGAATAGGGTGTGCAGAAAGAGAAAACAGGGAGTGCGGCAAACACTATCCTCTATATAACCGTTTTTTGAAATATTTCCTTGTATAGCATTATAAAACAAATGAATAACGGATTTATCACATTTTTTCTATTTTCTTTCCAAACTCATTCAAACAGCGCATCTTCTTTCTCATCATCTTCTCCCTCCACTCGAGCAATCCATCAAACCCCCAAATTTAGAAATCTATCATCTTTCAAAAAACTACTTCCATCACATCTCTCTCACCCTTTTACCTCTCATCTATATGACGCGACTTTTCTGTCATATTTCACAAATCCTAAAATCCCCAGTTGATGGAAACTCTAAAATCCCATGATTTATCATCTTTTTAGGCCTCTTTATTGTTATCATCTCCAACTCTCCAAATTATTCGCCTTATCTTTTCAAGCCAACAACACCATCTGTAATCTCTCAGAGTCATGTATGTACCTTATGTGATATCTTGTTTGGATATTGTTGGACGTATGCCCTAAAAGTAATTAAAGGGTTGATAAACTGTTTAGATGGATTTATCCATAATATAATCATGTGAGCAAGCACACCAAAGCTGATTGTGGAAACATAAACTAACCCAACATTCGTCTGCCCTATAGGGTGCGTTTGGTACGCAGACGGGGACGGGACGGGACGGGACGGGACGGGACGGAACGGAACGGGACGGGACGGGACGGGACGGAACAGGACGGGACGAATGTTGTAAATTTTGAAAAAGACAAGGGGCATTGTTGTCCTAAAATGTTAAAAATTTCTGTCCCACAAACGTGGAACAACCCCGTTCCATGGGGGGAGGTGGAACCAAAAATCATCCAAAACTTGTCCCGTGGAACGCCTCGTTCCACTCGTTTTAGGCGTACCAAACGCGGGACGGAACGCCTCGTCCCGTCCCGTCCCGCGTACCAAACGCACCCATAGGTCTTAGGCCTTCGAGCTCACACACATATCAAGGCGTTCATCAGGCCCGTGATATCTCACTCCTGCCACCGTGTCCTCTCACCCAAGGAGGCAGGAGTCGAATCTTCAAAGTCTCATTTGGGCGCCGTGCACTACGGCGTCACTACCTGTCAGGCTGCCATAGACCTCTGAGACACTTCATGTAGCTGCATATGGAGATTGATCTGCATCATACAGCAGAACATAACGGTCTGCGAGGATGTAAAAACCTAAATTATTGTATTAATATTAATATTTGATTATTTGTTTAATTAATTGACTTTTTATGAAATAAGTTATTCAAGACTTCTAGCATGAAAACAGAGAACATAACACGTTATCTTCTAACTGTATTAAATTGGAGCTCATTCAGTTCATTGTTATATATAGAACTGAGGAGCTTGTCATTCAGTACTACAGTCTATTGATATTCATCTTAATTTGGAAATGAGATGTTTTAGATTCGAATCTCGTGAATAGGGAATTCGATACTAAATTATGTTGGCCATTGTGTGACTTAGCCAAACTCCCACTTCCCGTAGTGTAAAAATATTGATATACTAAAAAAAAGATAATTTTTTGTTAAATTAGTCATCGATAAAATTCGAGTTTACACCGTCATACAAGAGTTCAACACCTTATAAATGACCACTTGCTATTAATAACCCAATTTGATCCCATAACCAAAAGAGATATTAGTACAGCTCGGAAAAGACTAACGAAATACATAAGAAATACGAAGGAAATATGGTAAGATACGGAGGACCACAATTGGGCCTCAGCTTGGGCTTCGTAAAAGCGTTCTAATAGTAATTGTCTAATTGGGTCTCATCGTCCAAATCAATTGAAAGTTGAAACCCTAGAATCCCAAATTGGCCCCCAATTCCGTTAGTCTGATACATCTTACTGAGAATTGTGCTTGAACTCCACAACGAAGAGGTAGAGAGAGCTTGCGGGGATGAGAGGGCTACGAAGATTGCTTGGACGAAGTCTTTCGTCTCATACAAGATGCCAACCTCCTCGGCATCGCAATGGCACCCAGTTCATCTCTCGCCGAACCTATTTCCTATCTGCTTATTCGGCTCCCACGACGTCGTACCTGGCTCACAACAACTCCCCCTTTTCCGATGCATCTCCTTTCAATTCTCTGAAATGGGGCCTTCTCGGCGGTTAGTTTCCTATATGTTACAATTTTCAATTGAAAATCCGATTTTTAATTCACTCTTTTTTTAACCCTTTTCTTGAATCGCTTGGAAAATGAAGGAAATGAAAGGCTTATAGCTTTTTTATTTTTACTTTTCCAATCTTCCATTTACTCATGATTACTCATAATTATGTGTCATTTGCTAATATTTAATTTTGTGTCATTCATAATTTTTACCTAATTTTTTTTTTTGAACAATAGACTTTGTTAGATTAGATGTTAGATTAGCCACCAATGGGGTTTGAACCCACACCGTTGCAAGGGCTCAACACTTTTTCATCGCTGTGGTAAAGGGCCACTTGCATAATTTTTACCTAATTAACATCAACAAAAAGTAGTAGTAGTTTCAGATTTATGTTTAGTGTTTAAATTACATTAAGTTGCTTTTTTTTTTCACAGGGCAGAAGAGAAGCATGTTTATCCAAACTCAATCCACACCCAACCCTGCATCTCTAATGTTTTATCCTGGGAAGCCCATTATGGAAGTTGGCAGCGCAGACTTCCCGAATGCTCGTTCAGCCATGAATTCACCACTTGCCAAAGCCCTTTATGGAATTGATGGTAAGATTGTTGTTGCCATTACAAGTATGCATAGTCATCCTATATCTTCGTTTTCATGAGAACAATTGTATGCATGTTTGTGTATTTAAGGTTAGTGCTTATGAAAATGTAAAGCTTGTTTTTTGGTTTTGAATTGCCTTCAAGGATGGTAATCATATATATTTTTTTTTTTTGGTTATCTGCAAATCTGAGCCTTTAGTTTTCTACCTTTATTGTTTAATATTTAAATTTTTCTCTGAATAGTGGTTGAAAAAAAACAGTTTTCAGTGCAGGCTGGAAGTGTGAAATGTAAGGTTATAGACTGAAGTAACTCTCAAATGTGCCACAAAAAGCCCTTTCAAAATATGGTTTACATGCTATGTGTGCAAACTCTGCACTTTGTTGTTAGCCAATTTAGTAACTATTTGAATTCCCCCCCCACCCCCACCCCACCCTTCCATTGGATTGAGTGTTAGTAGGTTTTCTGGCTGGATCCTTTGAAATTAAAACAGTCACCATTTTCACGATTTTAGTCAGTTGCTGCAGATTTTATTACTTACTAGTTTTTGTCTACTCACTGAACTTTGTTGTTTCAGGTTTAATTTCTCTTTTTCTTCTTCTTTTATTCTAAACATTTAATTGCTTAGTAATGTTTTATTTGACAAAGTAATAAAATCTACCTGGGATCCTAATACAGGAGTCACTCGAGTGTTTTATGGATCAGATTTCGTTACTGTAACAAAGTCTGAAGATACTTCTTGGGATCTATTGAAGCCTGAAATCTTTGCAGCAATCATGGATTTCTATTCTTCTGGGCAGCCACTCTTTCTAGACGAAAAAGCTGCATCAGCAATGGACACAGCTATTCAAGAAGTATGTCATCAAATTTCTCTCTGTAAACTATATAAGTTTTGGGGCCAATATGTTAACAGAGTGATTAGATCAATGTTTCACCTTTGCTTGAAGATATTTTCGTTTTTTCTTTAGTAATTAAATAGCATTTTGTTAGAATTAGATTGTACTTTCATAGACTGGATATGCTAGTATTAAGTAACCCTAAGTGGGACTGTGGGAGTATAAATTATAAAATCTAGTGTAGGAAACTCCTAGGTGTTGGTGAAGGTATAGTATCAGTCTTTTGTGAAGTCTTATTAGGAGGATTGTGTAATAGACATTGGGGAGCATCATTCCTCAATTGTTATCGATTCTGCTATCCATTGCCTATTTTAGTGATATGTTACTGCCAAGTTTACATATCCTAAAAGAATCTCAAATATTCTGAGGAGCATGATAACTTATCTTTTACAAAAAGAAACCCTTAAAGAATGTGCAGTGCCTAAGAGTTAGAAGGAAACGGGAATTACTTCAATTACAGTGACAAAACTTGCACTGATGCAATGAAAAAGAACTTTGATTCTTTTTGGATTAGTCATGGAATCATGGTCTGAGTTTACAGATGATAGCTCCGAAACTAGGGGTTCTCCTCTATTGTGTGTTTGTGTGTGAGTGGTTGCTTCTTATTAACTGCCAATGCTACCGATGCTGCCTTAATAGCTCCGAAACAAGGGGGTCTCCTCTAGACTTTTTTTTTTGGGTATGCTTGAAAGATGTGGGATTGCTTTGGCAAGCGATCATCTGTGCTTGAGTTTACAGATGATACTGTTTGGTTATTATGCTTGAGTTTACAGATGATACTATTTGGTTATTGTTATGGGTATCATTACAAGACTATAATGGACATGCAAGATTATTCATTAAACTCTGTAGAGCTGAAATGAGAAAGGGCATTTTGGTTATGTTATTAATTTCTTTTGTGCATAAATCTGAGATATAACTATTTTGTCGGGTGCTTTGCAGGATGATTCAGAAATCGTTGCAATGATCAAAGAATTGTTGGAGACTCGCATCCGGCCAGCAGTGCAAGATGATGGTGGGGACATTGAGTATAGGGGATTTGATCCGTAAGTTGTTCTCCTTCATTTGATGTACTGTTTTTTTTTAAATTTTGATATTGGAAAATGCCTGAATATTTTCTTTTTCTTTTTCGTTTTTATTTCTGGGTGTGTGGCTTCTCTTTTATTTGTGTGTGTGTGTGTGTGTGTGTGTTTTTTTAACTTTTTGTAAAATGTTTTTAGAGAGACTGGAACAGTGAAATTGAGAATGCAAGGAGCGTGTAGTGGCTGCCCAAGCTCATCAGTCACCCTGAAATCTGGAATTGAGAATATGCTTATGCACTATGTACCTGAGGTAACAAATGCCAACCATTTTCTTGCATTTTCATGAATGTACATATTTCTTTGTATTTGAATCTGCTGTATGATAAATGATGGTACGTAATTAATCACTATTAGAGGGAATGTCGACCCTAAAATGATTAAACAAACGAGTCTCCCAAAACACAAAATTTCTCCTCTCCTATCCTTCTTATCTTTGAAATTCCGTTGTCTTATTAGCAGCAGTCCTCAACTAAATTTAGTTTCTAACAGCGAATGAAGAAAAGATCTTTAAGAAAAATTCTAGGAGAAACCTTATTATAAGAAGGCCTGTCAGACCTATCAGAATTAGAAGAGACATTTTGAACACAGGGCAAATGATATGGAAATTCCGTTATTCAAATTGCCCCTGAAATTAAAGTCTCCTGAGATTGTTGTAGAAGAAGACAAAGAAGCAGCGGAAGAGATTACAAAATTATGATTAGTAGATCCTCCGATATGAAAAAAAGGGAAACGAGACTTGAAAGATGAATCTTGTTGAAAATACTGCCAATCCTGCAATTAATTAGTCAGTTTGGTTCCAGTACCACTTTATATCGTATGAAACAGTTTCATGATTGCCAATTTCTTTTATTTTATTCACAATGGCATGTTTCCTTCATGGCCTATTATTCTCAACGAAGAAGTTTGGTACATATCGGGGCGTGGAGGCAATCTAACTTTGACATGTGTAGATGAAATTCAGTACATGTTGAGACCTCTATATCAGTATAACTGCAGCTTTTAGAATATAATATGATAAGGATAGACTTTTGCTACTTTTTTACAATTCTTAACGAGCACAAGAACTATAAGAAAACCGAGTGACAAGTTCTTCCAAAATCTTTCTAAAATTTGTATTGTTTATTAGAGGAGTGAAACCATGAGTGATTCTCTTTCTGATGGATGCTGCTGACAAAATATGACCATTTTATTTGTGTATATCTGACATAGATATCTGCATTTGTAGGTCAAAAGTGTAGAGGAAGAGATAGATCCTGATGATGAAAATGTAGCTCTAACAGGTCAGATGGAGTAGGAGTTTATAATTTTGTGCTCAAGCGGCGAATGGTGAGCTAAAGCAGGACTTCGGGTGCACTTTCCTCTGTACATAAGCAAATAAATAAGCTGTTATGCCTAATTTATTGATTGTTTGCCTCTTATGGAATTATCAATGTAGTAAAATGCACGTTAAAATAAATTTTGAGCTTTGTAAGAACATTGTATACCGGGAACAATGATTCGTCTGCTGTTACCGCTTAAATTTTCCTGCTCATTACGAGGCTACTAACATTCAGATTGTCCCTATAGCTGCCACTAATCAGTCATGTTTCCTACAGCGTTTCAGTGTACCATACTGTTTTGCTTTTATGCTAATAAACCATCTTATGCTCTTCTGTGGTAAAGTAAAGATATTCCCATTGATAGTGTGTCAAATATTACAATTTGTATTGGATGTTTACAGTGCGATCCATTCCTTTACTGATACAGGGTGCTGTTATTGCATTCGGAGATAATTTGCGTTGCCTACTCAGAGCTATCATTCCGGTCCCTACTTGAGATTCTGTCGTCGTTTCCTAATGCGCCGAAGTTGGGGTTCGGTGATGGAGCGAGGAAGTTTGCCGGCAGTGGTTTGATCACGGCTGAGGGCTGGGGCAGTGCGGGACTGTGGGAGGGGAGGGGCTTCAAAATTATATTTTCTAATAACAGTTTAGGGTGCTTTTACAACTTTTAAACAGAAAATTGAGACGGAATATGATGGGTGCGGCAAATTTCTCCTTTTCTGTTTCTTTATGCATGAATGGTCCCTCATTCCGACCTGTATTCTTGTTAATCCACGCACCAAAACACCCAAGCCTCGCACGTCCCGTCCCATACCGTGCCTTGACCTCGAGTGTGTCTTGTTATATGAATTACCACCCATGAGTCATGACACATTCGTTCACGTGCCAAATGACAATTTTCATCTCTCGGCCGCCAAGTTGCCCCTCACATGAAGATCGTCTTTACCACAGACCAATTATACTTACCAGAAACCCTGGTCTCTGAAAGAGGTGGGCATGGTTCGGTGTGATTTTGAGTGAAACCGAAACTAAATTTTTTTGCAGTTCGGTTTGGTGCGGTTTTGAAGGCAAAATCGAAATAAAACCGAACCGTTTGGTTCGGTTCGGTGCGATTTAAAACGGTTTCAGTTAGATTTTTAAGAAAAAAATGTACAATTTGTAATTTAACATATTAATAAGCATTTTCCAATTTGAACATATAAAATTTAAAATTTTACGTTTAACAATCATTCCTGCAACATCAAAAAGTTTGATTAGAACAACTGCTACTACGCATGTATTGCAACACCAGGAAAAAGACATTTGTTATGTAAACAAATAGCATGTTTCATGCAGTTGTGATGTTAAAATATGTTTGTGCAACAAAAATGTGTCCTGTACAAGGTATAACATAAAACAAATAGAATAACTTTCACTTCATTAAACGTGAGCGAAACTTTCATACTAGAATATGTGATATCATGCTTCAAATGAGTGGACTTCGAGATCATTGTTTGACAGTCCATAACAAACAACCAATTAAAACATGAAATCTAATATGAACATTTAATTAAATGTTTATTAATATTTGCGGTGTGGTTTTCAAAAGCCAAAACCGAAACCAAACCGTTTCCTATGTTGCGATTCGGTTTCAAAACCAAAACTATTTCAAAACCGCAAAACCAAACAGTTTGGTGCGGTTCGATTTGAATAGTGTTTCAGTTTCGGTTTTCGATTCCAAGTGCCCACCACTAGTCTTTGAGAGAGTTGGATCCAATCTCTCCAATATACCAAACCATTCCAATTCATCACGATACAACCCCATGTAACTCACACGACTTATCCCTCTCAGAATTGCAATGCATGATATGAATTCTATCTTGTATACGTATAACATCCAACCACTTTTATCAACGAACGAGTTATTAACACAAAAGTTCACCACCGTGGCCAACTCCTATTTCAAATGTATAAGCAAATCACTAAATCAACACCAACAGATTCAAATAGTCATAAGGTTGGTGTAAAATACCAAGTCATCATAAAAGAAACGTACGTTTGAGTATGTTTGGAAAAACAAGAGAAGATGCAGTCAAATAAAATCCAAGGAGATAAGTGTGGATGCAAATTTATGCCGTTTTCTTCTTGGACAAAATTACACCAACAAAACAATTAACACCTTTGGTCAAAGCCAAAAGCCTCACGCGCTCACGATGAATTGGAGGGGGGACTTTGGCCGAAGAACCTCCGATGTTGTTTGGGCCCAAAATAATGGTTTGGGCCGAGCGTGAGGTGTTTCTCGGCCCAGAGGCTTAATTTGAAAGATGTCGTGGGAGATTTGATTTGTGGGCCGACTAATTACGGTTGGCCAAGTCCTATTAGGAAAAGGAGTCGTCCGGATAAAGATAAGGGATGGAGTCCTATTGTTAAATGGATAAGGAAATAAGGTCCTAGTGCAGCAAGGAGGCTCGCCGAGACTGAGATACGGGGACTTGAAGAAATGTGCCCGGATAGAAGGCTAGGTTCAGAATCCTGGTGGAAGTAGGAGTGGCCGAGATAAGGTTGGATCAGGGTGATGAGTCCTTATCCGGATAGAGTTCCAATTTGATCAAAGGGAAAATGATACTACAAATATAGATGCAATGGGAAAAGGGACATCAAACTCAACACACGAATCTGCCATGCGCAAACTCTCGGTCTACGTGAAACCTCTCAACACCTTTGAGATTTTTTATTTTCTTTTTCCGCATTCGCGTCTTCAGTTTGGATAAACAGCATTGTGAAGGCAACCGGTGACATATTCAATTTGGATAAACAGCACTGTTACCGTAGAACCAGCCGACCTCTGAGTACTTTCAGTTTGGATAAACAGCACTGTGTCGAGGCCGATTGGTTATTTATCCAAGTCTCGGATGACAAGGATTTTCGGATCCCTGTTGATAGAGGTCATCTCATCAACATTCTCGGAGAAGTGAGGTGTTACTGATTGTTAGGCTTACCGCATCAAATGCTGAGTTGTTTTATGATCACATACTCACAAGTGGGGTTTAGAGTTTGGCATTCGGACGGTCGAACCACATTATCCATCAAGACTTATATCCGCTTTGAGTATTTGTGCCCGTATACTTTGGTGTCAAGTCGACGTGAGTTTACTCTGACGAATACTGTCACTGTGACCGAAGCCAGCGACGACGACTTGTGAACTTCATAATTAGTAGCCTTGTTTTCAGGCTTGAGGATTCAGAGGCTGAGAGGTGTTCCTTCCTTGGCCGCAGTCGCATAACATAGAAGTCAGCCGCGCACATCAGCATATGTTTACTCCCCGGCCGAGCTAGTCCGACGAGTTGGCACGCCCCGCACACATTCGAATGACATAGTTAGCTTGTTAATTACTCGGCCTGCGCACTGTGTAAGTTAAGTAGTTTTTAGAGTCAACAGATGCCAAAGTTAGAATTTAGAGAGAAAAATGTTTAGAGATTTTTTGGGAGTTTTGCAAGAGTATGGACTTAGCTTTTTAGAGAAAAAAAATAGCGCGATATATATAGGGAATGGCCGGTCCCCTTTGAGGTATTTTTGTGTGAAAATGGGTGATTTTATTGGTGATTAATGGATTAATTGGGAATTAATCCATTAATTTGCCAATTAATCTCAACTTATATGGAATGTTTTGAAGGTTATGAAATAATTACCTAAGATAAGGATGGATGAGATAATTTTGAATTGGTTACCTATTTTGGACACTTTTGGCTTGATTGAAGGATGATTGTCCACTGCTTGCGAGTAGGAAATCTGGTGTGCTTCAAGGGTAATTTTGTTCTTTTTACCCAAAAATCCACGCGTAGCCTCTTGATTATTTTTGGCTCCACAATAAGCTCGTTACAAACTTCAGCGTATAGCTGTATATGAAAAATCTCAATTGAATCCACACATGCATCCAACCGTCTTTTCATGATTGATCCACATAAGCACGGAATTAACTCTCTCATATATATAATAAAATAATAAGGCTAGTAGGCTAGCAGAAATCACAACATTCCTCATTCCATATGCACTTATGGAATCAGATAACGAAAATATATAGACATTGGATTTCATACTTTCTTGTGGCTATCTGATAACAGAAATATATAGATATTGCATTCTAGAGTTTCTCATGGCGTACCTATAATGAATGCATTGTATTCGCATGAGTCTCGTATCAACTCATGAAACCAGAAAGAAAGATAGAAATCTAGGGTTCCAAACCTACACATGGAGCCAGAAAGAAAGTATACAATGATAACCGTTATCTGCTTGCCCTCTCAATTTGCAATCATTTCAAACATATATATATATATATATATATATATATCATTTCACAAAGCAGATTGATGACTCAGTAATAACACATTTGTAAACCCATCCTATACACACAAAGTATATAACAAAGGAACCTTTCATATGCAAAATAGTTTATCACATAATATTAAAGTCCATTCACCTGAAGTCCTACGCACTTCCAGAATAACCACAACAAAAGTGTCAAGCAAACTAATGTGCACACACCAAAAAAAAAAAAAAAACCCTAATGTGCACGCTATACAATGTGTATGTCACTGAGACATCTCATATCCTAGATGAGCTAACAATACTTTGGTAGAACATAATATTATACACGACACTCCACTTATGAATCTTATCAAAATTGACATGCAAAAACGAGGCATAGTGCTCAAGACGCACGTTAATTGGGGACAATACATCATCATGATGAGCCAGCTAAGCTCCATCAAGCCTTTACAACACACTAAAAAAGTAAACCGTTGCTCAAAGTAGGCCCTGTTAAGTCAACAATCTAAGATTCTCAAATCCAAAAGATTCGAATGTCAGGTTTCTAATCCACAAGTTCTCAAATGTATGAATATTAATAAATAGCAGGATCACAAAATTGTACAATGATCTAATGGTTGGATTGTCGTTAATTTTGAAAACCGTACAGTTGTACAATTATCCCAAAAATCAAATAATCGTACTTTTGTACCTGCGACGAAGTCCAAAAGTGGACGGAAGACATCCAATTTTACTAGTAAAAGTCGCTGGTGCAGTAAATTTCACGGTGTCGAGTCACCAACTACAATGGTCTAATAAAGCTTGGGTTGGTTTGGTTTTACTACAGAGATGGTGGGCTACAAGACCCAGATCCAAGAGGTGGTGTCGGTCATTGCTTTGTAGATTTATCGACCAATGGATAAGAGCCGCCAGAATGGTTAGAAATGCTAGAACCTCACGCCCTCGCACCGCCACGCGTGGTGGTTTATTGAGGTGGTTTTTGGGTGGGCTTTGTAGGGGTAAGCAAGAGCTTCAATTTGGTAATAGTGGAGTCAACCAATTATGCTGAATATGGCTGGAATTTGTGTCAAAAAATCGTAAAGGGAACGGGTCATGGCTCCCATCCGCAGGTCGGTGGCTCTGGGGGAATTTTCTGAAATTAGGAAGTTTTTTATTTTAGCAAGTTTCCAAAAACAAAAGGCTACTACTTGCAGTAAGTCCAAAATGTCTGTCACTTTCAATGCTTGTAACTTCTTCATCCGTCACTCCTAATGCTCGTAACTTATTCGCCTAACGCTCGTAAGATCAGAATCGGGCTTTATCCATCCATTCTAAACTCACTTCCAAACACCAAAGTGAAATTTAAAATGACCAAATCGCCATTATAGTCGCCTTTTTTCTTCCAAAACTATAAAATAAATGAATAATAAATTTCGAGACGGGATATTGCACTTGTGACACTACTTTTCCCACTTATAATGTGACAACCTGTCCCGATATATATGTTAACTAAGTGACAAATGGATGAAACTACCCATTCAGGGTCATGTACGTATGCATGTGTTTTGTGTGAGGACCAATTAATTGTTGCCCTCAATAATTGGAGCCAATGAGACATTTTATATCCTTACATTTTGGATGGTTTTGGTCCACACACATCCACCCTCACCCCACTCCCGTCACTCTCTCTCTAACTCTCGAGCTCTCTCTATCTCTCTCTTCTCCTCATGTATGGACACGCCCAAATGAGCCACTAAACTCAGCAGATCGAAGGAAATAATTACACCATCATCTTCATCTCGTCGATACGAGTTCATCCATACCAGTTTCAGGTTAGCTTCAATTTGAGACAAAAATCATGAAAAATGGTTGAAAAATGAGTGAGATAGGACGATTTAAAAAATCCCCAGAAACCGGCAAACAGTCACCGGCGACCGGCGACTCGCCGGAGAAGATGACGATATATTCCGTCAGTTTTGACGGAATATGCTAACGGCGTTAGTTGACGCTGTTAAGAGTTGACAAAATATTCCCAGTATATACCTGACGGCGTTAACTGACGCCGTTAGTGTGCATGTCACGTGGCTGCTCATGGAGACCGGAAAAATTATTCTAAATTTTTTTGGGTGTTCGTGATGTCGAGTATGTCACGTTGGTATATTCAAATGTCAAAATTGAGCTATGTATGAGGAGTTATTTCCGTAGTTACGTATATGTGCTTAAATAACGTATTTTTAGTAATTTCTCATATATGTGAGACATATTCTGAGGACGAGCGTAGCCAAGCTAGATGTGGGGACTATGACCCGGCGACCTATCAGTGAGTGGGCAGCTATTTTTTTCGTATAACCTATATATATATATATATAATGATTTTCCCAGAATCAGCTTTTAAATGAAAAGTACGTTTTTATCGACATGCATATAACTTAATATTGATGCATGAGTATTCGTATATACATTTCATGCATATGTTGATGCCGAGGACGCCAGGTAAGTACCAGGTAGGTACATGCATTGTTGAGAAAAAACAGACGATATATGATGAGATATGATGTGATATGTTAGCTCATAAACCTGCACATATTGTTAGTGCTCACGCCCAGAGTTAGGGGCACAGTCTTTCACGTGTCGTTCACCTCACGCACCGCATGCTCGCCTTGGATCCAAGTTAGGTGCACAATCTTGTCGTATAGACCACCTTTGAGTGGGTTCGACTTGTAGGTGACCCGCGTTCATTCGCACAGTCTTCACGTGATTGTAGCACTAGAGCATTCTTATATTGATACAGTGATGTGATGAATGAGATTGAGATGTTATGAGCTATATGTACAGCCGAGGGCTGAGTTGATATCTAGTGGATATATGATTATTCAGATGCATTGGATGGCATATTATAAGAAACGTTTGATAATGAATAATGCTGAGAAAGTTTGTGATATATATACGTATATATTATTTTCTGAGAAACTATACAGGTTTTACGGTGATGGGCTATACTTTTTGAGAAAAGAATGATTTTGAAAATATTTGTTTTGCTATGATTTTGAAAAGATTTGTTTTGCTGACCCACTTAATTTCGTTTTTCGCCCCTCCAGGTTCTAGATAGCTAGAGTACCCGTGGCAGCCAATGAGGACCTTTCGGCAGTTTTGACAGACTCTTTAATATGTAGGACACCCGTTGATGTTATTCTAATTTAATTATTCATGCTTGACTGCACTTAACTTAGTACGCTCTGGTTCTGTATAAGTACCATAATAACTCTCTAGCACACTATCTTATTTAGGCTGCTAGTGGATTGGCTTAAATCAGTTCGTATTTTGTTATCGATTCTTGCTTCCGCAGTGTGCACTTGGCTACGTCACACTCACGTGACGGCCAACACGCCCCACTTTCTGGTCGGGGTGTGTCACATAACACTGTTAAAAATTACAAATTTACAACGGATTATTCTCAATGTACATTAAAAGCTATTTATATAAAAAACAAGATCAAATTGCCTAAACGAGTGTCAATAATCTTTTTTTTCATATATCAATATATTTACACTAAAAAAATATGAAAATAAATTAATATTCAACTAGTCAATTTATAAAATTCGAAAAATAAAACCTAGTCACCTTTATACTTTTAGGCTTTAGCTGTCATTACCGACCCAAAATAATTATTTCAGCTAAATCAAATTGTATTTTCATATGTGTTATTTATATATTTATTTTTATTTTTTATACACTTGTCTTTATTTTTTACTATTATTTTTTTTAATTTATTTAATTCGACTGATTGAAAATTAAAATTTTTTTATAAAAAAAAAAGGGGTAAATTACACCATAATTCCTCAGGTTTGAGGTCTATTACAACCTCATACAACATCTTTAAAACATTTCACTTTCATACCTCAAGTACTATTTTATTTCAATTTCATACAGCCGTTACATTTTCCATCCATTGAACCGTTAAGTGCTGACGTGGCCGCCACATATATGCCATGTGTCTGCCAAATGTCTGCCACGTGGCAAATAAAAATAATTTTTAATTTTTTTTTAAATTTTAAAAACCTAAATTTTCTCAACAAAAAAAATGGTAAATTACACCATAACCCCTCAAGTTTGAGGTCTATTACAACTCCATACAACATCTTTAAAACATTTCACTTTCATACATCCAGTACCATTTTGTAATAGATCCATCTAATTTCGGGTGGAATTTTTGGGGGTGGGTGATGGGAGAAAAGGGTGGCTCGAGTGGGATTTGGGGGGGGGGTGATGATGGATGGAAGAAGGGGGTGAGTCGGGGAAGACGATTTCAGGGTTTTTTTTTTTGAGAAGATTCAGGTTTTTAAAAATATTAATAAAAAATTGCCACGTGGCAGCCACATCAGCACAAATGTGGCAGCCACGTCAACATTTAACAGACCAATGGATGGAAAATCTAACGGAGATGTTATTTTGAAATAAAATGGTACTGGATGTATAAAAGTGAAATGTTTTAAAGATGTTGTATGAAGTTGTAATAGACTTCAAACCTGAGGGAGTATGGTGTAATTTACCCAAATTTTTTTTTTGGTTGGAAATTTTAGGTTTTTTAAATAAAAAATTATTTTTATTTGCCACGTGGCAGACATTTGGCAGCCACGTGGCATATATGTGGCGGCCACGTCAACACTTAACGGTTCAATGGATGAAAAATGTAACGGCTGTATGAAATTGAAATAAAATAGTACTTGAGGTATGAAAGTGAAATGTTTTAAAGATGTTGCATGGGGTTGTAATAGACCTCAAACCTGAGGGGCTATGGTGTAATTTACCCAAAAAAAAATGAGTGTACATAGCAGTACTTTTTCATATATTGGTACGTGAGTTCAACACCTGTAAACCCTAGTGGTTTAAATAGCAGCACACTCCGTGGCTGTCTCTCTCCTGAAGTCTGTCTAAACCCTAGTAAGTCGTCAACACTCTCTCTCCCCAATCCCATTCGCATATCATATGCCTTTTCCCCTCTAGGGTTTTGGATTGATTCGCATCAATTTCTGATCGTCGAATTTTGATCCGAATTGGAGCTCCGATCGTCAGTTATGGATCTTCCCAGCCTCGCTGTAATACTACAGGCTGCTCTCAGTACCAATCCCGATGAGCGGAAAGCCGCCGAGCAGAGCCTCAATCAGGTACATACGTCATTTGGTTGGCTTAAATTCCTTGAGTATTGCCTTGTACTGAAGCTGTTCGCCATTTTTCGATTAATTGGGGGTAATTTGATGCGAAGTTGGGATTTTTGTGATGAGAATTGAGCTTGATTGTGCAATTCGATGCCTTCACTTGCTATTGAGTAGTGAGGAGAAGTGGTTCTGAGAAATTATTAGAGAGAACGATTTATTTCGGATTTATATTTGGTTTTGAGCTGTATATTGACTCTTTGATTGGGAAGAAAACAAAACCCCACACGTAATTAATGCATCTGTCCATACAAACAGAGCTTAGTTGCTGAGAAACCATTTCTTCTTTTTTCCGTTTTATAAGATTACGCGTTGGAGAAAGACACTTCAATTCCACTAATTAGATAAACACATTTTTTACTTTGCAATGGAAGAAGGGCTCGAAAGTAATTTTGCAACTTCGTTTCCTTTCAAAAAAAAAAAAAGAAAAGTAATTTTGCAACTGAAGTGGATAGTTAAGGATTTTTTTTTTTTTTTTTTTTTAATTTACTGCTGTATTTTATTCGACGGAGTTGTTAATATTGGGGTTTTGTGTATTGCAGTTTCAATATACACCACAGCATTTGGTGAGAATGCTGCAAATTATTGTGGACAGCAATTGTGACATGGCTGTGCGGCAAGTTGGCAGCATCCATTTCAAGAATTTCATTGCAAAGAACTGGTCACCTCATGATCCTGGTATGCAATGTTTGTGTGGAATTTAGCTAGTATCAAAAGCCCACTGGTGATTCCATTCAGTTGGCAGTTGCTTATTCTTTGCGTGTTGATGTAGATGTGCAGCAGAAGATATCACAGAGTGATAAAGACATGGTGAGGGATCACATTTTAGTCTTTGTCACACAGGTTCCCCCATTATTAAGGTACTTGCTATTTTGTTCACTGTTTTCAGTTACTTTAGTTGAGATTGTGTGCAGAGCTAGGTCGATGAAACCACTATGTCTGCGAGTGCACAGACATAAAATTTCTCAGTAGTTTTAATTTGTTAGCTTCTTTGTTAGATTATGTGCTGTAGAATAATATTTGGCTTCGTCTTCTTATTTGCTGGCAATGTCAAATCTCAAAGTCATGTTGTACAGGGTACAGCTAGGTGAGTGCCTGAAGACAATTATTCATGCTGATTACCCCGAGCAGTGGCCACGCCTTTTAGACTGGGTGAAGCATAACTTACAAGATCAACAAGTCTATGGAGCTTTGTTTGTGTTGCGGATTCTCTCTAGAAAATATGAGTATGCTAAGTTATTTCTGCTATTATTTTGAAATAATTTCTAGTTTAATGGCTATTATGTACAGCTGCATTGCCTTCTGAAAAAAAGCTACAAGCTTGGCTAGTTTTGCTATATGATGCATGCTAATGGTTTTGAACCTGTTGTTTGTTTGTGGCATATATAATTGACTCACTTTGTTCTCCTATATTGTGTGCTTCCTATCTACTGTTCATTAGAAAAAATATAGGATTCAATTTTTCCCAAATTTATTTAGTTACATGATGACTATTTTATAAGTTCCATGTTGTACTTGTAACCATGTTTGTGGGTGTGTGGTCTATGCATGTATCTTGATATGCAAAGTGATGCATGGACATTGTGAAATTGTCACTGCTGTGATGAAAGTTTGGAGTTGATTCAGTCCACCCAAACATTAAAAATATAGGATTAGGGGAGCATGTTGGTTAGGGTTTATGTATATAAACTAGGCCAATATTATTTCATTCCAAATTCTGAGCATTGCTTGTCATTCTTTCATCTAGTTCTATTAATTCACCTTGCATTACTTCATCAAGACTATAAGTATGCTCAATGACATCACCTACATGAGGTACAGTATCAGTTTATTATATCAGTACTTGTCTATTGTATTGCTTTTTACTCGGTGCAATTACAGTTTATATTACTAATTTGATCTGCTCAAAATGAAATTTATGAGTATCAAAGTTGCATAGTGCATATATTTTATGCAATGCAGAATTCTAATATTTCAGGAAACAATATCCAAGTTTTACTTGCTATGCACATTAGAAGTTTGTACTGCTGAAAAATTCACAAGTTCTCACTTTTAAAGCTTTTTCTTCATTATTTCTATGTTGAAGTTATATTCTTAATCTAGTTTGTTTAGTGGGTAGTTGTAACTTGAAACCACTGTCTGTCTGTAAGTAAACAGACCTTCAAATTGATCCGTAGTTTTACATAACATGTTATCGTTGTGGAGAACTGTTGCGTTGATTAAGTTGTCATCTTTCTAGTATTTTGAATTGATGAAATAACTAACAGAAAGCCTTGACTTTCTATATTTGTGTAATATGTATCTTCAGAGTTACTTTTGAAGTTTAACTAGTGATTTTATATTCTTAGGTTCAAATCTGATGAGGAGAGGACACCCGTTTATCGCATTGTTGAGGAAACATTCCCAGCTCTGCTAAATATATTCAACAGGCTTGTCCAAATTCCCAACCCATCACTGGAAGTAGCAGATTTGATCAAGCTTATCTGTAAAATTTTCTGGTCATCCATATATGTATGTTCTGGACATAAAGGTCGAAGGAATCATGATATGTTCACTAGAATAAAATAAATATTAGACTAACTTTTATACGTATCATTTTTTGGTGCCTTTTCTCAGCTGGAGATTCCAAAGCAACTATTTGATGCAAACGTGTTTAATGCTTGGATGATGCTTTTCTTAAACATATTGGAGAGACCTGTTCCTTCTGAAGGCCAGCCTTCAGATCCCGATCTTAGAAAAGCGTGGGGTTGGTGGAAAGTGAAGAAATGGACTGTTCACATTTTGAATCGGCTGTACACTCGGTAAATTTTTAGATAAGTTTCTTCTAGAATAAGTTTTAGATCAAATTAAAACTGAACAAGAACTAGGGATCACGATGTAAGCATATTTCTGACGTTGCATCACATTTTATATTGTTATTTCTAGGTTTGGAGATTTAAAAATTCAACAACCAGAAAACAAAGCATTTGCTCAAATGTTTCAGAAGAATTATGCAGGGAAGATTCTGGAGTGTCACTTAAATTTGTTGAATGTGATCCGAACTGGTGGCTACTTACCTGACAGAGTTATCAATCTTGTTGTTCAGTATTTAAGCAATAGGTGGGCAATTTTTTTTTTTCCTCATGGGTTAAGTCCTATTTGATTGCATTTTATTTGTCTGGTGGTGTATTTATTCTTTTATTGGAAAGTTAATGATCTTTTTTCTGTTAAATTTCATTTAATGGATAGGAAGGTGGCCAAAACTTAAACGGAGTTGAACAATTATTTTCTGTGATTTATATAGTCCCAAATGTCTAATGAATTCCTATGTGATACGGAGAACTCATGCACAAGGGAGATCACTGGTAGTTCTGACTATGCTTTAAACCCAACTTTGGGTTATTAAGCATGAGGTTTTGATGTATGATGTGGAAAAGTTACTTGTTTTCAGTAAATTTATTGTTTTTCGTTACACCTCTGAAACGTTTGGAAAATTGGATGCTTTTTGTGTGTCCAATGCAAATTCAATGAAACTCCAAGAGGATTGATATCTCTTGACTAAAATAAATTTTCATGTCTAAATTGGAACTTTTAATGTACCAGATTTTGTGAGCATGGTTCCATAACGTTATGGAAAACTTCAAAGTTGTGCTAATAGGTCCTGATTGTACTTATAGCCTACTATATAGAGCATAGCACAGAAGGCTAGAGAGAGGAGTAATTCGTGAGTTTAGAGAGAGGGAAAGTTTAGAGAAGAAGAAATGTAAAATTCTGATATATTTCCCCTAATGAGAAAGTCATTACAATTACTTACTTATTTAATCTAACAATAATGTAACAACTCTCTAATAAACTAACTATAACTCCTCTCCTAATCAGTTGACACTTGGCATAATCTGGTGCATATATTTGTATCCTCTAACAGAGAACCTTAGCACCACCATTTCATTGCTTATTATTCCTTGATGCACTGTAGCATATTATTCTTGAATATTCTGAAAATATGACTTGATTGTTTACTTTTCCATTTTATTATCCCCTTTTAATTTTGAATTTACTGTGACCCTAAGAATATTGAATATACTTGAATTTTTCATGATGTTGCACTAAGAAAGAAAACCTAATTTTTGAAGTGAGCTTATTTCATGCGACTAATTACTAATGTATAACCCCTAAAGAATTTTTTTTGTTAATACTTATATTATTGAATGGTTTCTGTTGTATTGGATCTGTCAACCTTCAATATGAATTCTCTGTATACGACCATGTTCTTTGTGTTAATTAACTTACGATTTGCTTATAGTACTGCTCCAACGGTGGAGATGTGTGGAACATTTTTGTCTCTCCCTAACCTCCTTTCATTTGTTTATATATGCAGTATCTCGAAGAATAGCATGTATAATCTGATGCAACCTCGACTTAATGTTCTTCTTTTCGAGATTGTTTTTCCCCTTATGTGTTTCAATGATAATGATCTAAGGCTTTGGGATGAAGACCCGCATGAATACGTGAGGAAGGGTTATGGTCAGTTTTCAAACTCTTGTTTTATTACTTGCAGATCTCTGCTACATTGGTGGTTTATTTGTTTTCTTGCTGGTGCAGATATCATTGAAGACTTATACAGTCCAAGGACAGCTTCCATGGATTTTGTGAGTGAGTTGGTTAGAAAACGTGGAAAGGAAAATCTTCACAAGTTCATTCAATTCATTGTGGAGATTTTTAAGAGGTAGGTTTTCGTTATCTTTTGAATATGATATGTATGTATTGGTGACTTAACATTGACCATTTTTTTTCCTCTTAAAATTTTTATTTCTTGATCCAGGTATGATGAAGCACCAGTGGAATATAAGCCATATCGACAGAAAGATGGTGCTCTTCTTGCTATAGGATCACTTTGCGACAAACTGAAACAAACTGAACCCTACAAGTCTGAACTTGAGCGTATGTTGGTGCAACATGTATTCCCTGAGTTTAGCAGTCCTGTTGGCCATCTTAGAGCTAAGGTTTGCTATGTGAAATTCCTTTTCTGTATATCTTACAATAATTGTCTTTGTTTATATTTTTCTGGCTATGTTGCACCTCCGTGATATTCTATAGATCTCCATTAAGACTTTCCACTTGTTGCACCCGTGAAAGAAATGATTGCATATGAAAATGAGGTGGGCAGTGACATGCTAGTGTTCTTGAAACACCGATCCTAAAGATCCTTGAACTGACATCTGATCTTTCCATAATCAAGAATCTTTTATTTCTCTTTATCCATAAAATCTCAACAGAGGCCCACATGGTATTAGAAATTGGCGTACACTAGAGTGTTGCACAATGACAGACAAGAACCTGTCAACACTTGCTACTTTGTCTAGATGAAACTCGAAATATACACATTCGCACACAAATCAATATATTAGAAAGGTGCTCATATGCATCATAGAGGGAGTTATTAGTGGATCGATTTTAAATGAAAATAGTAAGTCGATTTTTAGTGAACCATAGAACATTCTCTGTTTCTCAGTCTATTGGCAAAAGTTGGTGGTGAAAATGTTGGAGCCTCTTTGTCCAGCAAGGGAGAGTGACCTTTTTTTAATAATAGTAACAACAATGCTTGTCAGTCGTGATAATGTCTGTGCAACAGTCTTTGGTTCTTGTTTCATTTTCAAAATTGTTCTTAATGTTTTGTTGAACCCTTTGTAAATTAATGGAGGAGGCAGTTTTTATTTATTCTTACACTTGGCAGCAGTTTTGACTTTAATATGTACTTTATTCTTCTACCCTTTTGTAGAGTTTTATATGCATTCATTGTACCTTTCCGTTTTCTGTTAAAAAGGTATTCTTATCCTTCATTATGTAATGAATATTAGGCAGCCTGGGTTGCGGGACAGTATGCTCATATTAACTTCTCGGATTCGAACAATTTTCGTAAGGCATTGCATAGTGTTGTTGCGGGGATGCGAGATCCAGAACTTCCTGTTCGAGTTGACTCAGTATTTGCATTGCGCTCTTTTGTTGAAGCTTGCAGTGGTACATAGCTACATCTCTCTCTCTCTCTCTCTCTCTCTCTCTCTCTCTCTCACACACACACACACACACACACACACACACACACACACACACACACATTCATGTAGTCTTCTTTTTGTGCGTGAATTTTTTTTTGTATGCTGTGCAGATTTGAATGAGATCCGGCCAATTCTTCCGCAGCTTCTTGATGGTATGTGGGATAGAAAACATTGTTTGCATCATTAACAATCATCATGAGACTTACCCAATGTGTAATTTTTCTGTTCAGAGTTTTTCAAGCTCATGAATGAGGTTGAAAATGAGGATCTTGTCTTTACTCTGGAGACAATAGTGGACAAGTTCGGGGAGGAAATGGCACCTTATGCTCTTGGTCTGTGCCAAAATCTGGTAATATTTACTTGTCAGTGCTTTTGAGAGTACTTCTGCTTCATCTTCAAATGTGCTTGCATAATTCTGTTGTTTACTTGTTTGCAGGCAGCTGCATTTTGGAGGTGTATGAATACAGCTGAAGCTGATGATGATGCTGATGATCCTGGTGCTTTGGCAGCAGTTGGTTGTTTGCGTGCTATTAGCACCATTCTTGAGTCAGTGAGCCGGCTTCCTCACCTTTTCGTTCAAGTTGAACCAACTTTACTTCCTATAATGCGCAGGATGTTGACAACTGATGGCCAAGGTTTGAATGACACTTGTTTTCCTTTGTCTCGTATATCTAGTACTTCTGTTTACTCCAGTCAAAACGTGTATGTTTCACTGCTTTCACTAGGGTTGAGGTCACTGTTATATAAAACAGAACACTGCTTGATGGGTGTATCCTTCATCCTGAACTTCGTCAATGCATTATATGGCAGTTTTTAACTAATAGTAAAAAAGCTCTTGGGTATTCTGTTCCTTTAAAATCCCCTCAAGTCAGAAAATAAAAACTTTGTTTCTCTGAGGTTCAATTTGATTTATACCGCTCCTTTGAATTTTTTTACAATTCAAGAAACTTACAATGTACGTTTCTAGATTAGTTTAATGATCTTTGTTATTAGAGTTCAAAACACTTGTAAGATCTTACGTGGTTAAGAAACCTGATTTCTCTTTCTTTGGTGTTATGCACATTGTTGATTAAGACTAACAGATATACACCCCTCTTATAATTTCCCTTGCAGAGGTTTTTGAAGAAGTGTTGGAAATTGTATCATATATGACATTTTTCTCTCCAACGATATCTTTAGATATGTGGAGTCTCTGGCCATTGATGATGGAAGCATTGGCAGAATGGGCTATTGATTTCTTTCCAAGTTAGTCTCATATTTTCAAGATCTGTCTCATATTTTCAAGATCTGTGCATTAAGACTTCAATTTTGCATGAAACAAAAGCACAAGACAAATAGTATCATTCCATGATTCCCTGCTTCATGTCCTATAATTTTGTTATTTTTTGTGATAATTATCTCATCTTAGGATATTCTGGGCAGAAGCAATTGTTTTTGGGCTTGCAGTTCCTATTGCAGTATGCTATAGTGTATAACTAGTAACCTACCATTTCCTCTTGATGCAAACAATAAAAAAAACAATTAAAGAAACCTTAGGAGAAACTTGAACCTGTAAAATGATACAATGTCACTGTACATAATGCTTAACATGGATGTATAACATCATTATTATTATTATTTTTTTTTTTTGGGTTTGGGGGGGGGGGAGAAAAAATCATTATGTAATTGGAAATTTTGATGGTTCATGCAATTATGCACTCATGTACTCTTTTTCTTTCCCATGCACTACTCATATTATTTGTTCCTTTGCAGATATTCTGGTTCCTTTGGATAACTACATATCCAGGGGGACTGCACAGTTCCTCACTTGTAAAGAACCAGACTACCAGCAAAGCCTTTGGAATATGATTGCAGCTGTGAGTTCCCTTTATGTTACCAAGTTTTTATATTCTTGTTAGACTGAAGAATACATATAGAATATGTCTTGTGCACTTTATTTCTATATTATTTAAGCAACCATCTAGTGAATGGAACAGTTCATAAATTAATAAAACACTAGATGGTAACCCATGAACTGTCCCAATTAAGAAGATATTCGGTCATTAATCCTGTCCACTTGACTTTAGTAAGTTGCTTGAGTTAATGTGATAATTAAGTTAGTGGTTTCATATAGTTGGTGATTGCAATTTATAGGAATATGGTCTCTATGCTCTTGTTGATGAGATTTGTACATTCTCCTTGTTCTGTTCAGATCATGGCAGATAAAAATATGGAAGACGGTGATATTGAGCCTGCTCCAAAGCTCATTCAAGTAGTTTTTCAGAACTGCAGAGGGCAGGTTGATCAATGGGTTGAACCATACCTTAGAATTACAGTTGAGCGGTTACGCCGATCTGAGAAGCCGTACTTGAAATGCCTTCTCATTGAAGTGGTAAGTAGCCAGACATCAAGTCTGTATTTCGCATTTTAAATCTTCTCTAAAGTCTTATGTCTGCCTAGTGGATCTGTGCCTTAGAGGAAAGTAGACGTTCTAGATTATTTCTGTCATCGTAGCTATTAGCCATATTAATTTTTCCCCTGGATTTCCCCACAGAGGACATCTTCGGACATTTTCTTATTTTGTTTGTTTTTTTATTACTGCAGTCTCAACCCATATGTATCATGGATTTATATTATCATGGACCTAGAAACTCTTATATTAGTCCATTAAAATAGTGAAGCCACTGAATGTTGGTTGGAACCTGGCATGATATGTATTGCTCTCACAATAAGGACATGTCTACAGAAAGTGGCTTTAATTGTCAATGGACAACGTTTCATTGGCTTTACTGTTTCTCTAAAAAATTTGCTTAACAAATCGACATAATTAAAAGAAGCTCCTCTGCAGTTTCTACATGAGCAAGGGGTAGCCTTTTCCTTTTATTGTATGACTGCAATGCCTGAAGCGATGGTGACACCCATTCAGAACTTTCTATTATATTTATACATTGTAAACCGACCATTTAAAGCTTTTATAATGACAACTGTTGGAGCCTTTGTATGCTTGATATGTTTTTAATCGTTTTCTTTTTCTGTTGGCAGATTGCGGATGCACTGTACTATAATGCAGCTTTGGCGCTCAGCATATTGCAGAACCTGGGTGTTGCAACAGAGATCTTTAATCTTTGGTTCCAGATGCTGCAACAGGTCAAGAAAAGTGGTGTGCGTGCCAATTTTAAGAGGTAATTTGTGAAATTTGTTTCACATTGTGTTGCCCCACGAACTGAGTTTGTTTCCATGTGCTTGCTTGTCTTGTATGTGAATGCTCACATTGGTATTGCGAAGTTTGTTTCACATATTGTTGCCCCACAAACTGAGTTTGTTTCCATGTGCTTGCCTGTCTTGTATATGAATGCTCACATTGGTGTTGCTCCTTCTGGAAGTATTTGTTGTAGAGAGTGATTGAGTTTTTCATTGCAGGGAACATGACAAAAAAGTATGCTGTCTGGGTTTGACATCATTAATGACACTCCCAGCTGAACAGTTGCCTGGGGAGGCATTGGGCCGTGTTTTCAGGGCTGCCCTTGATCTCCTAGTTGCGTACAAGGAACAAGTTGCAGGTCTGTTCTCCCTCTTAACTATATAGATTATATACATAGGCCTCCATTTTTTTCGTTGTGCGCTTTTGTCCTTCATATGCACTTAATTTCTTTTAATCCTCCATTTTTCTTCCTTGGACTTGTCCACAATAAATCGATCTTTTTTTCACTTTGAAATTTTAATGAATATATATCTGTTAGATTATCGCTTTTACAATTGTTATGAAAAACATGTAAACTTGAAGCCACTTTTCTTTTCATAATTTTTCTGTCCTTATTCTCTCCCATCCCTATTGTTATCTTAGTCTTATTGTTAGTTTCACTGCATTTTATTATCCGTGTTATTTACTCTCTAGTTGTATCTCCACTTGGATTAAATATCCTTGAAACAAATGAAGTATGAGAGGAATGTGTGACAGTGATTTAATTCGACAAATGGGAATATTTAGATTTATAATGTGAATCAATTCAGATTTAGAAATGAGAATGTTTATACATTTCCTTGTAGCTAGTAAAATATGTTACTTGTACATTTTAATTTATAACTTTTTTTTGCATGGCTCATCACTTAAGTTTTTTTACTATCGGTTTTAGATACTTATTAATGTTGTGTTGGCAGAAGCTGCAAAGGAGGAAGAACCAGAAGATGATGATGAAATGGATGGTTTCCAAACTGATGATGATGATGAATATGGTGATGGATCTGACAAGGAAATGGGACTTGATGCCGAGGATGGTGATGAAGTTGATAGCGTTAAACTTCAAAAGTTAGCTGCACAGGTGTGCCCTGTTTTCGTATTAGAATTTTTTATAGAGAGAATACTTGTTATTCTATGGTAGTCATCTTTTATGATTTTTTGAGAGTGAGGGTGAAGTTGCTGTGTAGTGTTGTCACATTATACTGGTTTGTGATGCCTAATATTGACTGAACAATTCACCTCTCTAACTCAATCCCAAAATTTGAATTTCATTTCCCCTTTTTTCGTTATGACACTAAAATTACATCACAACAAGTTAGTCAGGCTTTCAGGTGATTCTTAATGCTTGATGTTTTTTCAAGTTCAATTTCTTTTAAATTATTTTAGTCCTTGTGAGGTGTGCTGTAAGGCCAGCCTGGTGCTTGCCCGGGTACTAAGTCAATAAAGATGCCTAACAGTCCCATAGGACCCTTATGCATGCAATTTAATGACGCGCTTAGTCCCCTGCATCCCTTGATCGTTTGTCGCGAGCTTTTTTATTTTCTGTTCAAGTGATTGTATTTTCTTTTACTGCATGGTTTCACATTATCCTTTCTTGCTATGTATCCTCTGCTGGCTAATTAATTGTCGTTTGCGGGGTGGTACAGTCAAAGTCTTTTCGCCCTAGTGATGAATATGACTCAGACTCGGACGATGATTTCAGTGATGATGAGGAATTACAGTCACCAATTGATGATGTGGACCCATTTATCCTTTTTGTTGATGCAGTCAAAGGTATGTGGACAGTCTTTCCCATGTTATCTGTTGAATAACTTTAAATTTTATGGCATTTCTGACATGTTTCCTTATTTCCCATGCGGTGCTTGTGAAGCCATGCAAGCATCAGATCCATTGAGAGTTCACAGCCTTATGCAGACTCTGGACTTCCAGTATCAGGCTCTTGCAAATGGCGTTGCACAGCATGCTGAACAGAGGAGAGCAGAGATTGAAAAAGAGAAGATGGAGAAGGCAGCAGCTGCCACAGCTTCATGATTTTGCTTCTCTCGTTGTGGCTTCAATTTTGCCTTGATCTTCTTTTCCTCTTCCATTCATGTAGTAACGGGAATATAGAGAAACAAAGTCGTTGACGGTCCATTCAGAGTATTTGGTTGCTTTGGTGGTCGCAGTTGTCGGTGAGTCTCAAGGACTTTTCATTTTGAAGTACTTGGAGCGGTTGTCTGACGAGTTCCCAACAATATGCAAAATTTTGGGGAACTCTGGAGCTGGTACGTCAATTCTGGGTTTGGCTTTTAGTCATTGTCCGGTGAGTCAGGCCATTCTGTGGTAGGATACGCCTTTCTCCACCGGTTTGTGTTGTCCTTTTCTTGTTTATTCTTTTTTTTCGTTCACGAGTCTCCTGTGGTTTAGGCATACCATTTATTCAGGTTGAGATTCTCTTCTACCGAGTATTGTTGATTTGGATCCGATACGTTATTATTGTGCATGCCAGCGAGGGTTCCATGCACTCTTGAGTCTGTAATATTTTCAATGTTGGCCATTATATGGGGTGATTTAATGGCTGTTTTCTTGTTAAGTCTGCAATTCTTTCCCGTGTTCCTCATCTTGTTTTGGTATATATAGCAAAAAAAACGTCGGTGGTGTTGGTTTATTGGGTTGGGAGTTTTGACATGAACGCAGAGAGCTCCAAGGGTTGCTTGCTGCTTAATTGTAAAACTCTGATGGATCTATTTTTTCACAGATTGGTTAATTGGAAATGGTGGGTTTATTTATTTTCTTGACTTCTGCGTTGTTTATGTTATTAAATCGAAACTTTATGCAAGAACTGTAACTTTGTCTTTATTTTTGTTTGTTTATTTCATCACCATAGTACCCACATTGGTGAATGCTTCATGCAATCGAGGCCGGAAAAATATTGAAAATTGAAATTGTGTTTTAGACGTTACTTGCCTTGCTGCTTGAATATTGTGAGCGGATTTGTAGAAGAATCGCTTTCAATTACGGGTTTTCATCTTTAACGCGTTGTATCACGTCCGATCCAGACAATGAAAAAGGAGCAGTTGAGTTCGTAGCAAGTATATCAATTTAATAAAAGAACAAGTTAATCAGAATAATAACAATATGAAAGCAGTACTCCCGTAGTTGAAGACGTTGAATGGTCTGTTAAAAGAATGAAGATGGGTTTATGGTGGCAGGTGGACGCCTTTGGCATAACTTAGGCATGAGATGCCTTTCGATACACCCCCACCCGGATATCCACCTGGACCCAAAAATCAAGGCATCCTAGCCATCATTTGGAGGGTCAGGAAGCCATAATATATAAATGTGTAAAAGTACAGATGCATTTAAAACCAAAGTCTAACTAAAAGTGCGCATTTTAGGATGAACCCTTATTACAAAACATGTAATGTCAGAGCATAAATAAAGTGTAACACAATTAAAGAATATTCTTATTTGGATAGGATGAATATTTGTCAAAATAACATAAGATAACTTTTGACATAATCGGAAGTGGATGTCAGCAAGTACAAATGATCCTCGTCTACATCAGAATACAATTACTAAGTTCTAAAGGGTGCAAAACAGAAAATATGAGTGAGCAAAAATATAAAGATTTTCTGTTTCTTGGAATATAGTAACCTCTCACACCCTATCCACTATTATACTGGATCACATGCTAGATTTTGATATAGTGGACTTTTTAGTTAGTGTGGATCTTGTTCGCGTTTAGCCTTTTAGGTGTTTTTACAGTTATGTTGAGACTCGTATCTTGTACATGTCTCTAATTTATTGTTGAAATTGTTTTAATGAATATCACTATTTTTTTTTTAGAACAAATCCACATGAGAAAATTCAATTTACTAAGAGAAATGTTAAGGAGACTCTCTCAAAGTGAGACTCTCCATGGGCTCTCTGCCACCTCATACTTTTGGCACAATGTTTTATAATGTTGGCACGTGAATTGTGCCAAAAACACGAGGTGGCGGAGAGTCAAAAGTGAGAGAGTCTCCTTAGCATTTATAATTTTAACATATAACATTTTCCAATAAAGTAGAGATTAAATGGCATTATACCAAATAATCATTGGCAAGTCATTATAGCATCTCCAATGAAGACGTCAAAAAATAAATGTTAAATGTTAATTTGATGGCTGATGTGGCAATGTCAGATTTTCTATTTTTCTAACCGATATGTTTATTTGTTATAAATAATATTTGTAGGATCCATTTTAAAAAGAAATCAATTAAAATAAAATTTCAAGATTTATAATTGGTGTATTAATGGGACCCATACAATAAAATAATTAAAAATCATTTGACATCACATTTTCTTATAGTCAAATTTGACATATGAAAACTTATATGTCAATTCACATAGGATTCACATATCGGTTGGAGTTTGCTCTTACCTTCAAATTTAATTACATAACATTCAACTTAGGGGGTGTAGTTATTTTAATAGATTTTTTTTAAGTGACAGATTTCAAAGGATTTTAATAGACTTTAAAATTCTACATGGATTTTGGAAGATTTATATAGATTTCCATATAGATTTTTATGAATTTGTATGAACTGTCTTTTATGGATTTCTTAGGATTTTCAAAATGAAAATAATTTTTTATGTCTAAAAAATTAAATAAAAAAGAGTGATTCCATCCCTTCAATTAACAAAAATTCAAGAAATCTCTTTCTTCCTCTGACCATTTTCCTCTCGTGTGCCTTTTCAATGGCTTCCAAAGAGAGTGCCTTCCAATGGCTGAAGCACCAAAAGCCAATTGTACCGAAAAAAATTCAACACATAAAGCCCTAGCTTTAGCACAAAAAGGTGAAGCTATTTTTAAAGTTATTTTCTATGAAATTTTAAGTGACTATTGAATTTCTTAAATGTTGGGCAAGTTGGAATCTGGGCATTTGGAAAAATGGAGGTTTTGGTTTCTGTGAAGTGGGTTTTGGAATTGGAATATGGGTTGTGATATTGGCTTGGTCAATTTTGATGATTTGAGTGTGAATTGATCCAAAAGGCTGCCACAAAATTCTTGCTCTACATCTTCTTCTTTGCAATCACCTTGGCCTACTTTGTATTGCAATCCATTACCTTGGATTTTGTTTGTTTATAGTTTGAACAGTGAGGTTGAAGGCGATGGTAGGGAAGGGAGGGACAGTGAAGATGAATGTTCATCTTTTGTGGTTGCGTGAAAAGAAATCTGAGGGGGAGGGTTGGATTCTTGAAGCTAACAAATCCATCTAAATCCTTCACTTATTAAAATCCTAACAAATTTTTTGCCATTTTCACTACACTTGAATTTAGATGTATTCTTTAAAATTGTAATTGACTAATCCTGAATTTTGATGTATTCTTCAAAATCGTTTTAAATCCTAATTTGACTACGCTGTGATTTCAAAGTCCTTTAAAATCCTTTTTTAAAATCTAATTGACTATTCCCAGATTTTGAAGTCTATTAAAATCCTAATTTGACTACACCCTTAGGATTTGATATCTCATTTGAAGATGGTCTTATAGATTTTAAACTTAAGCACTCTTTTCTTAAGCATTTGACATCCTTCGTTTTTCTAAAAAAACTTAATTTAAGAACGAGTATCATTTTTTTTTGAGATCAAGGAGGAGGATCTTTAAGATTTCTGAACTCCACTTAAACAATTAATTACACATAAATTCAAATTTAAATCTCTCTGTCATTTTAATCCAAGTGGCTTGAGAAGCATGTGGATTCGACCCCATGATAATTCTTTCCAAAACATAAAAGTCGAGAGTTTTGTCTCGTTGTTCATCTGATTTGATTTCTCTTGTCCCTTTTTTCCTTTTTAAGTTTTTCCAAGGCCCCATATACGTATTTCAATACATATAACAACCATTCGACTTCTGACGCATGTATACCTCCAACCCTTTTGGCATGGAAATGACGTAGTATATAGTCCCATATATTGCATTATTAGGTTAAGCAGAATCACCAAACCATATTTATGTGAACTTTTAAGAACCATCGCTTCAATCTTAAAGAGGGATTGGATTAGCCCCTAAACAGAATGTGCTTTGTAGTGGCACCTTAATTATATATTATTCTTCATGCATGCGCTCACGCATGTGCATAAGATATTTTTTAAATCACGGCGTGTTACGCTCGACTTATACATTTTAAATGTATTTATATGCGTGAATTGACAAAAAGAAAGTCAAATATTTGAAGTAAATGAATAATCTTAGATCATGCTAGTAAAAACCCCTCACAAACTAATCAAAGTAGCTGAATTCACATGATAAATTAGTCTTTCAATTTCCATCTACATTCTATTGAATTTACATTAAGAATAGAGAAAATAATATTTAATAAACAACTGATTGAATTACATTATTGCTAGCTCATTGTGATGCTATGCCCATACTTCTTCCCTTAGTGTAGATAATATCGTTTGTAAAAAAAAAATCATTTGACAACTAATTTAATCACATTATTATGCGCATGCGAAAAACTTTTTTTTATAACCGGCATTACACGCCTATTAAGATGTTTTGAAAGTGTTTAAAAATAGAGAAAATAATATTTAATGAACAACTGATTTAGTCACATTATTGCTAGCCTATTGTGAGGTATTAATCTTAAAATAAAATAAAAAACTGTACAAAAAGAATTAATTATTAAAAAAAATACTGTTAAATGACCCCTGCATTATTTTGGGTTGCTTTTGAAATTTTTTGTTTTGGGGGCATTTTTGTCCAAAACATTTTGGTGAAGCTTGTGACCCTAAAATGGGTTGTTGGCTTTATATATAATGATATATATATATATATATATATATATATATATATATATATATATATTTTTTTTTTTTTTGAGAAATACTAAGGAGACTATCTCGAAGTGGGACTCTCTGTCACACAATTTAACATTAACTTTCGTGTCAATATTATAAAATATTGTGAAAAAAATGAGGTAACCAAGAATCCATAGGGAGTCCTAGACATAATGTGTTCCGTAGTGCACTTTATATATACTTTTTTCTCAATTATTTGTTCTCTTTTAAGCTGTTAATTGTGATGCTACCCTTCCATCTGTCATGCCATCCATATAATTATGCTTTTGATTGAATCATCTTTTCTTTTTCTTTTCTCAAGTCAATTTTCTAATAGCTGTATTAGCAATGAGTTGACATCTACATTCTAACCAGAAACTGCTTGGAGGAAAATAATTATGCGCAATATCTATAGACTGATCGGTTTAAGGATATAGATGAGTTCGGATAAAGGTGTTGATATTATACTACTTATTTCTAATAAAGCATTGTTGTCGACTGACAATAATGCCAGGAAGATATATTTAAGCTGAGTGTGATACTTAGTTGTAAGCTTATAGAGATTAGGATTCTCTCTCATTCTCTCTCATCCTCTCACATTCTCTATTTTGTCTTTTTTTTTTTATAATTATTTTTTTATAAATAAAAAATTTAATATAAGATGTTGACGTTGTTTAACCGTGATCGTTCAAATAGTAGGGGAGGGAATGGAAAGAAAAAAAAGAGGGGAAAAAATCTTACTCCTACTTGTGGTGGCATAGCTTTGTTGTAAGTGAATTATCTTGTTTTAAACGTACGTAGTTTTGTAAATATACTATCATAACCTCCGTGATCTAGTGATAGTTACCGGAAGTCTTTAAGTCATGTCATGTGTATGTGAGGAAGGTATTTATATTTGTTGCGAGTTCGATATTGGGTTTTGGCTAGCTTGTTTACTAGATTACTAATTAGTTATTATGGATTACTTACTTTTAAGGAAACATATTAGAATTTTTTTTTTAATTTTTAAATCCAGCAATATATTTATATTAAAGCAAAATTAATGAAAAGTAAAAAAAAAAACTTTAGTTTTAATGAAAAAGAACAAATAATGATGAAGTGAATAGTACTAGGAAAATGTAAAAATGTGATTTTTCATTAAAAGTGAACAGTACCGGTAGTGTTTTGTTAAAAGTCCCTTATATTAATGGGTGGGAATTTTGGGCTAAACCGTGGGCATGCCATAATACTGTGGTATCGAACTCGTCATCCACCGACTTTAAACCTAAACCTCCTTATATTTAGAGAAAAATACTATTTGACCATAGACTACTAAATGATATTTTCAAAGTTTTAAAACACAGAGGGCTTAAAATCTTTACAAAAATGATGGATAATATTCGTATGCATGACGTTTAACCATCATATATGCATGGATTTGGGATGCAACGAAAGTAACAACCTTAATTTTTTACATGCAAATATATTTTCCTTTTCGACATACATGCATGCACAATTATTACCAGATGAAGCAATTTTGGAACGACTTTTAGCCTGGAAATGATGGGATTTATATTCTGAGGGCACAAGAATAATATTGCTCTTTATTTAATAAATGAATTTTCTGGTGTTTTTAGTACTGTTTAAAGTCTAAAGAACACAAGCATCCACACACTTTGTGGTCAGCAAGTGATTGTTAATCAATCAGAAGAACAACTGGATTATAAAGATGGGATAGATATAAAATATATAGGCCAAAAATACATCACCTCATTTGAAAGGGTGGCTCTTCCGTTTGAGTGCAACTTTGCACCAAACATATACACTTAAGAAGAATTATGTTACAGCTGATAAAGAAAGCTGCTTGCATCTCCTTTTCCCATTATTATTGGATGAATTGATATATTATATTAAACTTCATTTCAATCCCTAAATATGATTGATTTTTCAATAATACCTTATGTAAGATTAAAAACTAAAAATAGTCCTTCATGTCATATTATAGTATTCCATGTCACATTTAATCATTTTTTAAAATAAATTTATTGCATTTTTAGTTTCCCTACTTACCCTTATTACTCTCTTAAAACCAATTAGAGAAACAAATTTATAATTAATTTTTCAAGAATGCTTAATTAACTAGATCCATAATTAACATGTTTGTTATAACAATAACATTACCATAAACCTCCATGTGTTATTCCAATCAAAGAACCTAGAAAACTCAGAAACCATGATCAAACAAAAAAAGCCAGAAAACTTAGAAACCAAAAATCTCGTTGTATTCGGAAGAAAGAAGAAAAAAGGGGCTTTTAGATGCCAAATTGACGGTGAATCCAGAGATAAATGAAAAAAAAATACAAAATGAGAAAATAGAATGTGAAATCACAACTTAATTGACCGTACCGAATTAATCGGACATACGCTGTATAGTACCTAACTGACCGTACCACATGAATAGGACCTAATTGACAGTACCTAAATGATTTAGGTGCATTCATATAGGTATTATGATTTAGGTTCATTCATATAGGTACCATGGTTTTGGTGCATTCATATAGGCACTATGGTTTAGGTGCATTTGACTTGGTACTATGATTTATGTGCATTTGACTTGGTACTATGATTTATGTGCATTTGACTTGGTACTATGATTTATGTGCATTTGACACACCCCGATCTAAATCGAGGCATGCTGGCTATCACGTGAGGGTGACGTAACCATGTGCACAGTGCGGAAGTGAGAAGCATAAGGGCATACGCATAAATAAAACAAAGCTAAATAAAAGCACTAGCCGAGGAAGGTACTAGTGACGAGATTTAGTGTGATTACACAACAAGAGCATAAATAGTCTAAATGCAGTCAAGCAGAAAAAGTACTAAGTTCAAATAACACCCAAGGGTGGTCCTACATGAGTGATGGTCTGTCAGAACTTCCGTTGGGATCCTCGTAAGCCACCAACGAACACTACCTAAAACCTGGAAGGGCGAAAAACAGAAAGCGTGAGTGGGCAAAAACAAAGCTTTTCAAAAATCATTTCAATTTTCAAAAGTTCTAACCCCTCGCCGTAAAACCTGTATAATTTCCCAGAAATTAAAGTATATACTAATATATATATATATATATATATATATATATATATATATATCTCAAAATCAGGCTCAACAATAGTGATAATCAAATGTATACCAGGAGTATGCCATGCCAAAGCATCTCAACGAAATGCCATAAGTAACTCATTGAATAAATATGAATGCCATGTATTAAATCAGCCATCGGCTGAATCTATAGCTCATAATCAATCTCAACCATATCAAATATCCTGCACACAAATCAGCACCACCTCTAGTGGTCTGCACAACATAACTGAGTGTAAAATAATATGCTCTAGTGCTATGATCACGTGAAGACTGTGCAAATAATCGCGGGTTACCTACGAGTCGAACCCACTTATAGTGGTCTATACGACAAGACTGTGCACCTAACTGGATCCAAGGTGAGCATATGGTGTGGGAGGTGAACATCACGTGAATGCTGTGACCTAACTCTGGACAGGAGAACTAATACTGGGGTGCAGGTTTATGAGCCATCAACACATCATATCATTTTCATAACTTTACTTTATGAACTTACCTGGCGCTTACCTGTGCGTCCGCAACACCCATCATAATTATATGCAACCAATTATGCATAAATAAAATAGGCAATATACTTTGCATGGCATCACACAACATAGAATCATTAAATTTCATTTTTTGGGAAAAATAGCAAGTATATAGGTATATACGGAAAATCAAAAGCCCACTCATTGATATGTAGCCGGGTCGTAACCCCCGTACCTAGCCTAGCTACGCTCGTCCTCCGGATAGGTCTTGCCTATATGAGAAACAACTATATAAATTTTATTTTAAAGCACATAAATGAAACTTGGAAACAACTTCTCATACATAGCTCAATTTCGGTATTTGAATATACCAACGTGATCTACACAACCTCAGGAACATCCTTATATTTTTAAAATATTTTTTCGACGCCCCACGTGCCGCTACGCGCTGGCCAAGGCACGGCCAGACGGGCCTCCATGCCCAGGCACGTGCCTGGCACACTGACGGCGTCAGTTAATGCTGTAGGAATATTCCGTCAAATCCCAGCATATACCGTTAAATATTTAACGGCGTCACCTAACGCCGTTAGCATATTCTGTCAAAACTGACGGAATATACTCTTTCTTCCCCGACGAGTTGCCAGACGCAAGTGACTGTTCGCAGGTTTCTGGAAAATTTTAAAATCCTTATATCTTCTTCGTTTGTGCACCAAACTTCATGAAAATTAAACCATTTTGAAGCTCTTACAAAAACGAACAAAACCATACCTGATTCAAGCCCTGAAACCGTCAGAATCTCTTCAGAAAAAGCTTCGATATTCCGGCTAAATTGGAAATCCTCGATCTCGACTTTCCGACGTCAAATTTCTTCCAACGAACCACTCTGAGCCTCGTGAGGACCTCTTTAAGCTCCTTATGAGCTTGAAATTCCCAAAAAATACACGCTTTTACGATTGCATGTATAGTGCATAAAATTAGAGGTTTTGGTTCTTGAGGTTTTCGAATGATTTCTTACTTGAAAATGGTACCATTCAACTTGTAAGATCGCAATGAACAAGATGGTGACCTTCAATCCTTCGATCTGTGAAGATTTTGCTTGGTTTAGGGATTGGCCGTACGGTTTTTATGGAAATGGTAAGAAACACGAGAAGGAGGAGAGAGAGAGTCAATGGGAGAGAGAGATAGGGAGTGTGATGATGTGAATGTGTGGTCCAACTGGTCCCCAATCAAAAACAACAAATATCTAAGTTCTAATTGGGTCCAAAACATTAGGACCTAATGCAATTGGCCCAAACCCTTAACCTAATTCACATACACACCACCAAACGCTCAAGGGAAAAATCGACATTTCACTGCATCGATAAAAATAATTCGGGACGGGCTGTGACAATCTACCCACATTAATAAAACTTCGTCCCGAAATTTCATACCACAAATACAACCACTAATAATCATAAAACAACCTTGGATACATCTCTCTCATCCGATCTTTTATCTCCCAAGTAGCCTATTCCCCTGAGTGGTTTCTCCACAAGACTTTCACCATGCGCATAGTCTTATTCCTCAGAACCTTATCTTTCTAATCCAATATCGTCACTGGCTCCTCGTCATAGGTTAAATTCGAATTAATTTCTAATGGTTGAGGAGGTAACACATGTGATGGATCTGAGACATAATGTCGAAGCATCGAAACATGAAACACATCATGTACTTTAGACAGCTCTGACGGCAACTCAAGCCTGTAAGCCACTTCACCGACTAGGACTTAGCTTGCCTTTCTTCCTAAACCGTACAACACCATTCCACGGCGATAACTTCAAAAATACCCAATCACCAACCTTATACACTCAATCAGTAGCATGTCTGTCTGCTAAACTTTTTTGGCGATCCTGGGCCGTTTTCAGGTTAGACTTAATAACCTGAACATTCTGAGTAGTCTCCTCTACTATCTCAGGGCCCTCTAAAACTCTTTCGCCAACTTCTGACCAATACAAAGGTGTACGACAAGGCCTGCCATAAAGTGCCTCAAATGGTGCCATACTGATACTCGAGTGGTAGCTATTATTGTAGGCGAACTCCATCGAATTCAACCGCTGATGCTAAGCGTCACTAAACTGCAAAATCGAAGATCTTAGCATATCCTCCAACGTTTGAATCGTCCTCTCAGATTGCCCAACTGTCTGAGGATGATATGCCGTCCTATAATGTAATCTCGCACCAAGAGCTTCCTAGAATGCTACCCAGAACTTAGAAGTGAATCTAGGATCACGATCCGAGATACTACTAACGGAACTCTGTGGTACTTCACAATATTCGATATGAATAATTCAGCTAATTGGCTTAAAGAATACTTCTCCCTCACAGGAATAAAATGTGCAGACTTAGTAAGTCGATTAACAATCACCCAAATTCCATCATAGCCATTTTGTGTACGAGGAAGCTTATACACAAAATTCATAGTAATATTTTCCCATTTCCACTGTGGAACGAGAAGTGGCTGCATCAATCCTAACGGCTTCTTCCTTTTAGCTTTAACTTGCTGACATATGGCACACCTGCTAACATACTCAGCAATTTCTCTTTTCATACCCAGCCAATAATAAAATGGTCGAATGGTATGATACATCTTTGTGCCTCTAGGATGCATTGCATAAGCTGAAATATGTGCTTCATCCAAGATAGCCTTATTCAACTCTACATTGTCTGGTACGTACATCATACCTTCCTGCATAAGCATGCCGTCTGATTCTTTGATTTGAAGATCTTTATTTTTCCCTTCATTTCTTAACCGAATAAGCTCCTGAGTTTCTTCATCATTAATCTGGGCCTCGAGTATTCTATCAATTAAGATTGGCCTGACTTGGAAACTGGCAAGCAAAGCTTCTTCTCAATCTTCCACCTCGAGATTTTGTGCCTTGAACTTCACTCCCGTTGATCTCAGCTCTGCAATAAGAGAAACACAGTTCGCGTGAAAAACATTAACTCTGCCCCTGAGATTTCCTGCTAAGAGCGTCAGCCACCATATTTGCATGACCCGGGTGATACTCAATCGTGCAATCATAATCACTTAGCAACTCTATCCACCTTCGCTGACGAAGGTTCAGATCTTTCTGAGTGAACAGGTACTGAAGACTCTTGTGATTCGAAAAGATTCTACATTTCTCACCATAAAGATAATGTCTCCAAATCTTTAAAGCGAAAATAATGGCCGTTAATTCCAAGTCATGATTAGGATAATTCATCTCATGAGGCTTTAACTGACGCGAAGCTTAAGTAATTACCCTACCATGCTGCATCAAAACACATCCCATGCCATTTAAGGAAGCATCGCTAAAAATCTCGAAGTTACCACTATCATCAGGAAAAGCTAAAACAGAAGCATGAGTGAGATAATACTTCAATTGCTGAAAACTCTGCTCACAATTATTATCCCACTTAAACTTAACATCCTTTATGGTCAACCTCGTCAGTGGTAAAGCCATGACTGAAAAATCTTTAATAAACCGTTGATAATAACCTGCTAAACCAAGGAAATTCCGTACCTCGGTGACGGTTCGTGGTTGCTCCCAATTCTGCACAGCTGCTATCTTCTGAAGGTCTACTTGGATACCTTGAGCTGATACAACATGCCCCAAGAATGCTACTTGATCTAACCAGAATTGACATTTGCTAAACTTAGCATACAATCGATGTTCCCTTAGCTTCTTTAACACCAGAGTGAGATGTCGAACATGCTCTGCTTTAGACTTAGAATACACCAAAATGTCATCAATAAAGACAATGACAAATCTATCCAAATACTGTTGAAATACTTTATTCATCAAACCCATAAAAGCTGCTGGTGCATTAGTTAATCCGAACGGCATCATGAGAAACTCATAATGACCATAACGAGTCCTAAAAGTTGTTTTAGGGACATCATCACTCTTAATTTTCAATTGATAGTAGCCAGACCTCAGATCAATTTTAGAAAACACACAAGCACCTCGAAGTTGATCAAAAAGATCGTCTATACACGGCAATGGATAACGATTTTTAATCGTTACCCGATTCAATCGCCTGTAATCAATGCATAGCCTCAAAGTACCGTCTTTCTTCCGAACAAATAAGACTGGGGCTCCCAGGGTGAAGTACTAGGCTGAATGAAACCTTTATCAACTAATTCTTGTAACTGCATCTTCAATTCTCTCAATTCGGCATGAGCCATTGGATAAGGAGTTAGGGAAATAGGATCAGTACCTGGTAGTAAATCAATGGCGAACTCCACATCATGATTTGGCGGCAATCCATGCAAATCCTCGGGGAAGACGTCAAGAAAATGTCTGACTACCCAAACATTCTCCGCACTAACAGGAGTATCCTTATTTAATACCATATGAGCCAAGTATCCTTGACAACCTTTCTTTAATAACTTTTAGCTCTCACAGCTGAAGTAACTCCATGCCTTACCCCACTACGCTCTCCAACAAATGTAACTTTAAGTAATCCAGGACGATGGAAAGTCACTGTTTTCCCATAACAATATTGGCACGATTGTAATGCAACCAATATGTGCCTAAAATAACATCAAAATCAACAATGTCTAATGGAGTGAGGTTAGCTGGCATAACCACATCCTCCACTAATATGGGACATCCTGGATATACAAAATCTACATAACACCTCTCTCTTCTAGGCATGGCAAACTCAAACTCATACCCAATGGGTGAAGATTGAGGTTGTGTCAACTGAGCAAACGTATGAGAAATTATAGAATGTGTAGCACCACAATCAATCAACACTTTAGCATAATGACCAAGAATATTTAACGTACCTATAATTAAGTTAGGATTGTTCTGAGAATCTTGCAGCGAAATGTTATAGATACGTCCATGAGCCTGCTGTCTTCCTCCTCGATCTCTGTTGGCATGAACTCCTTATCACTGCGAACTACATCCCCGACCTGACTGACTAGGCTGCCTCGACTACCCAACGTCACTGGTAGTAACATCGACTTGTTGTGGCTGTCCTCCAAAATGACACTGTGACCCGCTAGCTAAATACTGATGATGAGGCCTATATTCTCCCAAATACTGACCATAGCCACCCTGCTTATAAGGATTATGAGGGTACTGATACTGCCCTGAAGAATAAGGAACAAGATCCCTCTGATAATGGTAAGCACTACCATGACCCACCTGAGTGTAACCACTTGGTCCTGAAAACTGTTGAGTCGAAGCTGGCGGTGGTAAAGGAGGCTGCTGAGGCCTTTGCTGGTTTTGAGGACAATACTTAGCCAGATGTCCCACATGACCACATGTATAACACCCATTGCTACCTCATCGACAATTTCCAAAATGTCGATTATTGCACCTACAGCACAAGGGGGCACTACCCCTTCCAGAATTTCCCTACCTTTGAAATCTGGAACCTCCTGAAAATCTACCACCTCCTCTCTGACCAGTAAAACTAAAACTGCCGCTGGAAGAACTAGAACTAGCCCCACTTCGCTTAAAACTCTGAGTCTGGCGAGGTCCCTGAGATGATTGACCTTTACCTTTATTATCCCTCTTCTGATTTTCATTTTTTACTTCTTTTTCCTCACTCTCACTGGGCATATTCTCTTAGTCCTCAATCCTCAACAAAATGTCATAGAACTCCTGATAAGTGTCACATGGATAGATAGTCGCCATAGAACGCCATTTCTTCTTAGTACCCAGCTTAAAGCGTCGAAGCATCTCAAGTGGATTAGCAGCAACTTCTGGATCATAGCGAGATAAATCAGTGAACTTCCTATAATACTCATTAGCAGTCAACTTCCCCTGTTTCAGACCCGTGAACTCCTGCTTCTTACGATCCAAATATGCTGGAGGTATAAATCTCTTATAAAATGACCGTTTAAAATTCTCCCAATTTGCAATCTCCTCGGGTGTCCACCCATAAGTTTCCTGTCTCCACCAGGATGCAAGTTCTTCGTCCAAAAACCAAGTAGTGGTCTCTACCCACTTATCATCAGGAAGACTCCCTTGACTCTGCATTACCCTAAACCTCTTCTCAATCTGATTGAGCCAACGCTCAGACCCTTCGTGACCTTCGTTACCCTTGAAAATAGGAAAATTTAGATTATACACTGACTCTAGAGGAGTCCGCTGAGGAGGGCGGATTACAAACTGAATGGCACTAGCAATAACTTTCCCTAACTGAGAAATATTAGGGAAATTGGGCTCGTCAGAAGGACATGGCTCTCTATGAGGCAGCATAGTTCTGACAGAAGACACCAAATCATTAGAAAATTCATGAGATAAGCAGGACTGCAACCTTATGCTCTGATACCAAACTGACACACCCCGACCTAAATCGAGGCATGTTGGCCGTCACGTGAGGGTGACGTAACCATGTGCACAGTGCGAAAGCGAGAAGCATAAGGGAATACGCATAAATAAAACCAAGCTAAATAAAAGCACTAGTCGAGGAAGGTACTAGTGACGAGATTTAGTGTGATTACACAACCAGAGCATAAATAGTCTAAATGTAGTCAAGCAGAAAAAGTACTAAATTCAAATAACACCCAAGGGTGGTCCTACATGAGTGATGGTCTGTCAGAACTTCCGTTAGGATCCTCATAAGCCACCAACGAACACTACCTAAAACTTGGAAGGGCGAAAAACAGAAAGCGTGAGTGGGCAAAAACAAAGCTTTTCAAAAGTTCTAACCCCTCGCCGTAAAACTTGTATAATTTCCCAGAAATTAAAGTATATACTCATATATATAGATATAGATATATATATATATATCTATATATATATCTCTGTCTCTCTCTGTCTCCCTCTCTCAAAATCATGCTCAGCAATAGTGATAGTCAAATGTATGCTAGGAGTATGCCATGCCAAAACATCTCAATGAAATGCCATAAGTAACTCATTGAATAAATATGAATGCCATGTATTAAATCAGCCCTTGGCTAAATCTATAGCTCATAATAAATCTCAACCATATCAAATATCCTGCACACAAATTAGCACCACCTCTAGTGGCTTGTATAACATAATTGAGTGTAAAATAATATGCTCTGGTGCTACGATCACGTGAAGATTGTGCAAATAATCGCGGGTCACCTACGAGTCGAACCCACTTATAGTGGTCTATACAACATGATTGTGCACCTAACTTGGATCCAAGGTGAGCATATGGTGCGGGAGGTGAACATCACGTGAAGAACTGTGCCCTAACTCTAGGTGGGAGCACTAATACCGGGGTGCAGGCTTATGAGCCCTCAACACATCACATCATTTTCATAAATTTACTTTATGAACTTACCTGGCACTTACCTGTGCGTCCGCAACACCCATCATAATTATATGCAACCAATTATGCATAAATAAAATAGGCAATATACTTTGCATGGCATCACAAAACATATAATCATTAAATTTCATTTTGTGGGAAAAATAGCAAGTATATAGGTATATACGGAAAATCAAAAGCCCACTCACTGATATGTAGCCCGGTCGTAACCCTCGTACCTAGCCTGGCTACGCTCGTCCTCCGGATAGGTCTCGCTTGTATGACAAACAACTATATAAACGTTATTTTAAAGCATATAAACGAAACTTGGAAATAACTTCTCATACATAGCTCAATTTCGGTATTTGAATATACTAACGTGATCTACACAACCTCAGGAACATCTCTATATTTTTAAAATATTTTTTCGACGCCCCACGATCCGCCACGCACTGGCCAAGGCACGGCCAGATGCGCCCCCACGCGCAGGCACGTGCCTGGCACACTGACGGCGTCAGTTAATGCCGTCAGGAATATTCCATCAAATCCAAGCATATACCGTTAAATATTTAACGGCGTCACCTAACGTCGTTAGCATATTCCGTCAAAACTGACGGAATATACTCTTTCTTCCCCGACGAGTCGCTGGACGCCGGTTTCTGGAAAATTTTAAAATCCTTATATCTTTTTCGTTTTGCACCAAATTTCATGAAACTTAAACCATTTTGAAGCTCTTACAAAAATGAACAAAATCGTACCTGATTCAAGCCTTGAAACTGCCGGAATCTTGTCGAAAAAAGCTTCGATATTTCGGCCAAATTAGAAATTTATGTACTTGTCGGAGCCTTGAAACCTCTTTAAGCTCCCTGTGAGCTTGAAATTCCCAAAAAACACACGCTTTTACGATTGCATGAATAGTGCAGGAAATCAGAGGTTTTGGTTCTCGAGGTTTTCAAAGGATTTCTTACCTGAAAATAGTACCATTCAACTATTAAGGTCGCAAGGAACAAGATGGTGACCTTCGATCCTTCGATCTATGAAGATTTGGCTTGGTTTAGGGATTGTCCGTACGGTTTGTACGAAAATGGTAAGAAACACGAGTAGGAGGAGAGAGAGAGGGGGTCAACGGGAGAGAGAGAGAGAGAGAGAGAGAAAGAGAAAAGGAGTGTGTGTGTGTGTGTGTGTGTTTGGTCCAACTGGTCACCAATAAAAAGCAACAAATATCTAAGTTCTAATTCGGTCCAAAACATTAGGACCTAATGTAATTGGCCCAAACCCTTAACCCAATTCACATACACACCACCAAACGCTGAAGGGCAAAATTGACATTTCACTCCATCGATAAAAATAATTCGGGACGGGCTGTGACAACATTCGACTAGGTTCTATGATTTAAGCACATTAGGACATGCTTTAAGTGCATTCAATTATGTATAATATATGATTTGGCTATTTATATTTCCTCTATGCTTTGAATGGTGATAATGAATAATTTGAATTAGGTATTTGTTAATTCTTGTAACGTATCACTAATATTTTTTTTAATTATGTTTATCATTTTAGAAAGTCAGACAATAATCAATGCCAAAAAATATGGAGCAAATTAAAATCAAATATTTAATAGGGGCATTATAGGAACAAAAAAACGCATTAGTTATTTAAAAACAAGAAAATATAAATTTTAATATTTATGCTAACATGGAAATTTAGTCAATGGACTATAATGAATATATAATCTAACATAAGGTTTTAATTGAATTTTAATCTTTATCAAGGATTAAAATGGAGAAACCCCTAATAAAAGTATATCTTTTTCGGGCCCTATTTTGTGTAACCTCAATTTCAAATTTTACTAATTTGAAATAAGGGGTAAATTACATAATATATTCTCAAGTTTGAGGTCTATTACAACCTCATACAACATTTTCAAAACATTTCACTTTCATACCTCAAGTAGTATTTTATTTCAATATAATACATCCGTTACATTTTTCATCCACGTTAAGTGCTAATGTGGCTGCCACATTTGTGCCACGTGGCAAAAAAAATTGAAGGGTAAAGGACAGTTTACTACCCTCATGTTTGGTGGTTTTCAACATTTAGTACATCAATTTTTTTTCATCCCAGAGTCATACCTAAAGTGTAAATTTTGGAATAGTCTCATACATTCATTAGTCAAACTGTTAGTTCTCCCGTTAAGTGATGACGTGGCGCTCTGATTGGGCGCCACGTGTCATTAAAAAGATTAAAATAATTATTTAAATAAAAATAATATTTCAAAAAAAAACCGAACCTAGAAAAGAAAAGAAAGAAGAAGGAAGAAGGAGGAGGAAGAAGAAGGAGAAGGAGGAGGAAGAAGAAAAAAAATATGGGATTTGGGTTCTTGGTGGGGCATGCGGAGGGGGGGGGGGAAGAAGAAGGAGAAGGAGGAGGAGGAAGAAGAATGAGAAGGAGAAGGAGGAGGAGGAAGAAGAAGGAGAATGAGGAGGAAGAAGAAAAAAAAAAGATGGGATCTGGGTGGGGTGCACAGGGGGAAGAAGAAGGAGAAAGAGGAGGAGGAAGAAGAAGGAAGAAGAAGAAGAAGGAGGAGGAGGAAGAAAAAAAAAAGAAAAAGAAACCGAACCCAGAAGAAGAAGAAGAAGAAGAAGAAGAAGAAGAAGAAGAAGGAAGAGGTGGAGAAACATTAGGGTAAAAAAAATGAGATATGTCCAAAATTTAAATTTAAAAAAAACTTGAATTTTCTCAAAAACAAAAAGAAGAAACCGATCCTATCTCCCTGCAACCCGCAACCCCCACCTTCCAAAAAAACCCAGATCCCCCCCCACCTTCCCTCTCCTCCACTCTCTTCACTTCTCCTCCCATAAAAAAAACCCAACAAACCCCCACCTTCCCCAATCCATTTCTCCTCTTCACCCCATCCCCTTTCTCCATTCTCTCATCTGCAACCCCACCCCCACCTTAAGAAATTTCATAAAATCTGAATCAGACCTACTTGAGAAAGAATTCGGTGTCCCTTAAACCTCGACGCGATCGTAGATTCGCAAGGCTAAAATTAAAAAACCCAAATGTGCAGTAATAAAAACAAAAGCTAAAAGAAATCACATACATACAAAATCAATTAAATGGGTGTCCATCCCTCTAAATACTGGTGAAGCACAATCCTGGTGAAGCAAGATCGTAGTGTGGTCCCTTTTATTTTTTATGGCAGTCTGGGTGAGGTGCGTCGCCCCCCCCCCCCCCCCCGGCGGGGGTCCCGGGGGAGTTGCGGGTGGTGGGTTTAAGTGTTTATTTATTTATTTGATTTTTTTTAAAGATTCAGGTGGTTTTTTTAATTAAATTTTTTTTACCACGTGGTGTGCCACGTTAGCACTTAGCGGATCAATGAATGGAAAATGTAACTGATGTATTATATTGAAATAAAATAGTACTTGAGGTATGAAAGTGAAATGTTTTAAAGATGTTGTATGAGGTTGTAATAGATCTCAAATTTGAAGGGTATTATGTATGTTACCCTATATATATTGGACTTAATTATTGTGTAGGAGTGATTTGATACACAATCATAGTGTAGTGTCTGCAGGTACATTACATACCAATAGGATCCTCTCCAGATCATTTTGGTGAGGATCTTGGGGATCCGTGAATCGTGTTTGTTCATCATATATCGTGCGATCAGTTTTTGTCAAGTACTAGTTATGTTTATTTTTAAATAAAAATATTTAAAATAATTTTTTACTGCACGATGGACGATGAACAGACACGATTCATGAATCCTTGAGACCCTCACAAAGAGAATACGACGAAGATCCAGACTCCATTACATATACCAAGCGATAGTGACATTGAGCTTTGATTTGATAAATTGAACTTTACGAGAAAAACAAAGGAGACTTTTTTAAAGTACAATTCTCTCAAAATGGGGCTTTTTATGAATTTACTGTCATTTTACAGTTTAACATCAATTCTCGTGCTAATTTTATAAAATATTGTGTAAAAAACATGAGGCAGCAGATAGTCCATTGAGAATTCCCTTACCATTTCTCTTGATCTTTACATTCTAGTTGTTCATCGTACATCATGAGGTCAGTTTTCATTAGGTATTATTTGTGTTTAAATAAAAAAAATTTAGATAATTTCTGACATCATGATGTACGTTGAATGGCTAAAATGTGTGGATCTCTAGGATCTCCACAATTTGGATCTAGATAGGATCCAATTCCCTCCATAAAGCTCTTTCAAATTATGATGAGCGAATGAGGATCCTATCCTCAAATCGTGTCCATTCATCATACATTATGCGATCAGTTTTCGTCAGATACTATTCATATTTAATTTTAAATAAAAGTATTTAAAATAATTTTTGACTGCACGATATACGATGAACAGACATAATTTAAGAATTATCATGATCCTCACAAAAAAGATCCAAAGAGGATCCTCTTTCATGATGAGCTTATAAAAAACAATATATCGTACATAACAGTCGCAAACAACTATTTGTGACCGTAACACAACATATTAAAATTTTGTATTGTACATATATCGTACATAACAGTCGCAAACAACTATAGTAATCCTTGCTTGTAGATAAAAACAAAGGCAAAAAAGTGTATGATAACTATATTGGAATGTCGCCAACAATTTCCCTATTTGAAATCTAAATCTAAAATCATTGAACTTATAATACCGTGTAACCATCACACTTAGAGGATAGTTTACTATTTACACATCCATTTTTATCTTTCAGGTACCTTTATTAATTTTTTGCTATTGATATTCTTTAATTCAGTCAATATGACGACTAGAAATTAAAAAAAGTGTGCGAGAAGTAAAAATGAGTGTGAATAACACTACCCTACTTAAAATTACTTGAAGAAGGCCAGCCTAGCAGATGCTAAAGATGATCTCATGGGTCTTATATTTTATTTTGGAAACTAAAAAAGGAAAAAGAGAAGCTGAAGATATATGTTCTCTATATTGAAGTTTGCCGTATACAGTGGCTGGCTTAGTGGAAATTTCGCTTCCACTTTGGGCAAAAAGTTCGGTTAGCTTTCCTAATCAACTGTGGCCAAGAAATCAGAGATTCTATTATATTAGGGCATCTCCACTGGAAGATGCAAATTTGAGATGTAAAAGCTACATTTATATCTCATTTTACATTTTCAAGAGATGTTAATTTAGTTATACTCTAATGAGAGAAATGCAAATTTGGGATCCCATTTATTTTTCTCTCTTTAACTGCGGAGTTCACATCCAAAAGATATTTTAAAAATATGTAAATTTTCATTTTATTTACATCTTCTGGCCAATATTGGTGTTTTACAGATCTCCCGTTAGAGATCAAAGTATATACATGTCCATTTCAAAGCATTTTGCACCTTTCATTGGAGATGCTCTTATATATTAGTTAGAAATCAATATTGTCATAAGAAGATTCTGCCAGTGCTAAAACCTTAAAGCAAGCGTTAAGAGGTGGATTATCTATTTTGGTGTAACTAATATTTCTTCTGCAGCTTAATCTGATATTAACGACATAATCGTACGTAGTGATAAGGAAACCTTGGTAGCTAGCTAGCAGCCTGTGCCAACCTGCTTAATTATAATACAAATCTGCTTAATCTGGTTATGGTTATATATAATAATGATTAGAGAAGTTTGTACGTAGGCAGTAATCCACTCCACTTGCATGGAAGAATTAAATACTGAAAACCCTAAATATTAAATAAATATAACAAAAAAAATGCATGCATGTTTTAGTTCCTTAGTTCGTAACAAACTGATCAAGTACTAGTGATAATTAATACGCAAATTATATTAATTAACTTCGTTGTTCACTAAATATTTTTCCATCATTTGGTTATATGAATAAATTAAGTGGGTATGTATATATGTGTAGGGACCCAAATACAAGATAGCGTTGCTTCTAAACAATATATATTAGGAATTAGTGATCAATAATGGTGACAATAATCACATCTAGAGTATAAAGTCACCGTTATTTTTGTTGAAGAATGCAATTTCAAACCAAAAACTTGAATAGACTACTACAACTTGATAATAAATGGTTCACTGTTCATCGTACTGAGGCATTTTTTTTTGATAAAACTCAACATTGATCGAACTACACAATTAGTTAAGTTGGGACAATATTTGATTGTATTGTAGTGTGCTAGGGTGACGGGTAATTAAGTTGAAACAAAATTGATTTAATTAGTAGTCAGCCTCTAACCGAACACTGAAATGAAAGCTTTTACATATTCCCTAACAAGTCATAAGGTGAAATGAAACTAAAGGCCCTATTGTGTATATATAAGTAACCAAGCTAAGTGCTCACATACGTACAACTCTCTCTAGATTCTCTAATCTGTGTCCGTCTCTCTCATTTAAGCATGTTTACAACACTGAGTTCCTCCAATATTGGAGAAGACAGAAGCAAAACACACACTTTCTTTCTAACCATGCTCTTGATCATACAAATCTTGCTGCCATCAGCAGAAGCTAATCAGGCTTCTTCACCATCCCTTTTCTCCAAATTCTCCAGAGCAGGACCATCCAAAGAAGCCAACAATATCGTATCTTTTTGCAAACATACCCCTCACCAAGCAGCTTGTGAATCCATTTTCATCTCCAAAACACGTAATATTACTACAATTACTAAACCACCCCCTCAAACCCTTGAAGGCCTCTTTGTCCACTCAGTCGACTTCAGCATTATAAAGTCTCGTTTAGCTCGAGCTCTTGCCCATAATTATACCATTTCCCATCGTGAAGGCTCTCATCAAACACACTCTCTTGGCGGCATCAACGACTGCCTCGAGCTGCTTGATGACAGTATCGATTTACTCGATAATGTCATGCGCAAATACGACAGTACCAAAAGCGCCTACGGCCATACTGATGACGATATCCAAAGCTGGCTCAGTGCAGCTCTTACCAATCAAGAAACTTGTCTAGACAGCCTTGAGAGTGATAAGTCTATGGTGGACAAGGGCGCTATGGAGACTTCGGCTCAAAATATGAACCAATTCTTAAGTAACTCCCTGTCACTTTTCATGCTCACTAGTAGGCCACCAAAGCAGGCCCAAAACAAAAACCCTAGTAACATTGTTGGTGGCCGACGGCTGTTGTCGGATGATTTTCCGAGTTGGGTGTCCGGCGCTGAGAGAAAGCTTCTAGAAGCTTCTGTGGGTGACATAGAAGCACATGCTGTGGTGGCTTTGGATGGGAGTGGTACGCACAAGAGTATCGGTGAAGCACTTGGGTTGGTGGCCTCATTGGCTGAGAGTGGAGGAGGTGGCAGGTCTGTTATTCATGTAAAAGCTGGGACTTATCATGAATATATTAAAATACCAACGAAGCAGAAGAACGTTATGTTAATTGGTGATGGTTTGGGGACGACGATTATTGTCGGCAATAGGAACTCTGAAGATGGTTGGACCACGTTCCAGTCTGCCACAGTTGGTAAGAACATATCAAATTTCCCTCTTTTTTAGGTTTTTTTTTGTTTCTAATTAATAGGAGAATTTCCTCTCTTTTTTTATTTATTTAAAATATATGGCTTTTATATTTTGGTCAAATTATAAAATACGTAAACTACCTGCTAACAATTTTTTTTAGGTTATAAAAAATGATGAAATGACAATTTGGTCCTATATCAAAAAATAAAATCATAACAAGTAATGTGTTGCACAAGTTCAGAACTTCCCCTTCTCTTTAATTATTGTAATCTTTTTGAACCTCCTTAATAATAATAACTTTTGTAAAAATAAAAAAAAATCAAAAATCAACACTGTTCGAGAAAAACTAATATTTAATAACTGGTGCTATTGTCACTTACCAAAATTATTTACAAAACTCACTTTTAAAAGAAAATTATTATGATTTTATACTCCTTGAAAAATAATATTAAAAATAAAATTATAAAGAAAAAATTATAGGGTTTGCTACCACTCATCTTATTAGAACTTTTCTTTGACAATTCAAATTAACTGGTCTCCCATCATTGAATGTCCGTGAGGGAGCAATGGTCTGGATCGTAGCTCCCACATTACAGTGGCAGACCAATCAACGTTAGTTAGTTAGCTAAATATTACATCTAATCATTCTCTTTATCATCATTTAAAAATTATATATGCAAAAAAAAATCATTCATTCTGATATCATTTAGTCATTTATATGTGTCAAACTAATTAACATCGCTGTGATGTTTGATGCACATGAAGAATTCCAATTATAAATTCCGTACGTTTAAAAAATACATTAATTATAAATAGAGGATGAGTAGATTCTCTATGGAGGAAAAACAAGCATTATTATCCATAAAAAAATTAAAAAAAGGCAAGAAAATATAAAAAGGGCAGTTCACATGTCTATACACTAACAACAACATCAACATCAAATAGAAAAGAAATGAAATCATAAAAGGATGGTCGGTTCTATTAAAATTCTTTCTTTTCTTGCTTTAGTCCACCGCCTTCCTTTGATATCCATTTTCCTAAATTATTATGTTAGACGTGATGCTATCATAAAGGATGATCAAGGTTTTAATTTCGTGTTTCTTATTTTGCTCGCATGTACACCGCACACCCACTTGGTTCTCAACTTATGGTTGTAAAGACCAACATGAGAAAAAAGAGATTCTTTCATGCATGAATTAAATATAATTTTATTCACAACACAGATGATTAGACTCATTAATACTATTTGAGACGAAAAAAATTACATTTACATTTTGGTAAAACAAACTTGTAATTTTTTTATTTTATTTTTATTTTACGACTAGGATGAGTATTTTACATCCCCTTAAAAGTTGTACATTGGATAGCTGTTTAGGGCGTGGGAGAGAGAAAGTGGAGGAGTAAAACAATAGTTACATATGGCCGAGTGAAGGGAAAAAAATACAGCAAAAACTTATTTGTGCAAAATTATTTTAGTGCCTTTCTTTTTTATTTTTAATATTTTTTTTTCAGTTATATGTATAAAAGAATATAGTAGGCTTTTTTTTTTATTTTTTGTTTTTTTTGTTTTTTTTGTTTATGTTGACAAAGAGTTGGAACGAAAATTTTCTCTTACCTAATAAAAATTGCATGTCCTCATGGCACATAGTAACATGCAAACAACCCTGTTTTCAGCTGCTATGGGAGACGGATTTATAGCTCGTGACATAACGTTTGAGAATAATGCCGGTCCATCAAAGCACCAAGCGGTTGCCCTCCGAGTCGGCGCTGACAAGTCAGTGATTTTCCGATGCGCCATCGTCGGCTACCAAGACACCCTCTACACTCTCTCCAAGCGCCAGTTCTACAGAGACACCCAAATCTACGGAACAGTTGATTTCATATTTGGAAACTCAGCAGCAGTTTTCCAGAACTGCAACATTTACGCAAGAAAACCCGCTTCGACCGGTCTCAAAAACTTTGTCTCAGCACAAGGCAGAACCAGCCCCGATCAGAACACTGGAATTTCGATTCATAACTGCAAAATTTCGGCTGCTTCGGACCTTGCTCCGGTGAAATCCAAGTACGAGACGTATCTTGGGAGGCCATGGAAGCAGTATTCGAGAACAGTTATCATGCAGTCTTTCTTGGATGACTCAATCAGTAGGGCTGGTTGGTCACCTTGGTCAGGTGGGTCTGCTCTAAATACGTTGTATTATGGTGAGTATTCAAATTATGGGCCTGGGGCTTCAACTTCGGGTCGGGTCCAGTGGCCGGGGTATCATGCATCACTTACACCGGTTGCTGCACAAGCCTTCACTGTTGGTGGTTTCATCTCTGGGAACCTTTGGTTGCCTTCCACTGGGGTTTCTTTTGATTCAGGACTCATTAAATGATCGTGATAGCGCTTTTCGCACTCTCAGTTTAGCTTCTGACACTTTGGTTGTGATGTGAATGTACAAAGTATATAATATACTCAATTTAAATGCGAGAAGCTAAACTAAGAGTGCCAAAATCACTACCTTTTGAAAGCGTTGTGAGTTTGTTTAAGTTGTATTTGTGTTTGGTTAGATGTGATCTGAAACTAAAGGGCTTATGTGATCGCAGGCCCATTGTAGTTATGTTGTGTGAAATCTTTAGATAAATATCTTATATTTACTGTACGAGTAAGTACAGATATATATGTTGTGATTAATGAATCATCCACTAATCACCATTTGTCAATCTTAATCTAGAGTTTATAAATAAATTAGTGGTGATTTGGAGAGATTTTTCAATGTGACCGTCACACAATGTGATACATAATGTGTCTCTATATAAATTGTGTAATATGTGTGTTAAAAGGTTAATAACTTAAAACTTAAAATTTTCCATTATTTATATAAAAACACGTAGTGTAACATCTGTATTTCCTTGCAACTACAAATTTCTCGGTGACGAGGGACCAGTAATTCCATAAACAAAACTACAAACAATCCAATAAACAATTTGCATAGTTGATGATGACCTAGTTTTTAATACAAAAAAATAAATAAAATCACATAAAAAATATAAACTTAAAGATTTGATTCCGCCGGCGTCTGTTATAAACGACGGGAAAGGATCCTCGCCGGATCACTTTCCTAGGGATCCTAGGGATCCCGTAATCTCAACCGTTCATCGTATATCGTGCGGTCAGAAATCATTAGATACTATTCATATTTAAATTTAAATTTAAAATTTTGAAATGATTTCAGACCGCACGATATACGATAAACGGGTGAGATCACGGGATCCCTAGGATCCCTAGGAAAGGGATCCGGCGAGGATCCTTTCCCATAAACGACAATACTTGAGTTCTGATTGGTCAGAACGTGGGACCATAAAAAGGAGAGGCGTGTCTTTTTAACTCTCCAAATACATTGCATTCTTTGTTTTGATATCAACCTGAAAAAAACAAAAACAAAAAACAAAAAAAAAACCCTGAAAACTTCTGTCGAATACAGAAGGGGAAAAAAGAGGAAGAAATGAAGGTAGGGATGGAAAGCCAAGACCAAGAGCACATTGTGATGCTGCCATTCATGGCTCAGGGCCATCTCATACCATTCCTGCAACTTGCAAGAAATCTCCAACTGAGAAAAAGCTTCATCACAATCACCGTCGCAAGCACCGCCCTCAACATCCAATACCTCCGCACAACGATCGCCTCCAACTCAAGCTCTCAATCTGACTCCAACATCCGTTTGGCTGAGCTCTCATTCTGCAGCACAGACCACGGCTTGCCCCCGAATGGCGAGAACACGGAGAACTTGCCTCTCAGCAAAATAGGAAACCTACTTGCTGCATCAACGAGTCTTGCAGCTCCTGCTCACCGCCTTATCTCGGATATAATCGAAAAGGAAGGCCGCCCGCCGCTTTGTATTATCTCTGACATGTACTTAGGATGGGCTGCTCATCTTGCAAACAGCTTTGGAACTGCGCATGTGACTTTCACCACAGGCGGTGCCTATGGCACTGCAGCTTTGGTGTCCATCTGGCTTAATCTCCCACACCGTTCCACAGCTTCTGATGAGTTCCCGGTGCCGGGGTTTCCTGAGAGTTACCGCTTCCATATCTCTCAGCTGAATCCATACTTAAGAGCTGCAGATGGTACTGACTTCGGATCGAGAATTTTTCAACCTCAGCTTTCGCTTTCAACGAAATCCTTTGGTTGGTTGTGTAGTACTGTTGAGGAGATTGAGCCAGTTGGATTGAAGATCTTGAGGAACTACTTGGGGCGTCCTGTATGGTCTATCGGACCTCTTCTTCCTTTAGAGGCACTCAACAACTCATCTACTTTGGCCTTAAGTGTTTCAAGGCAACGCGCTGGAAAAGAGTTCGGCATACCTCCTGAAGCATGCCTCGAATGGCTTGATTCACAAGGTTCGGATTCGGTTGTTTACATCTCATTTGGTTCTCAAAACAGTATAAGTGCAAACCAGATGATGGAATTAGCTCTTGGGTTGGAAGAAAGTGGAAGGCCTTTTATTTGGGTAATAAGGCCTCCGGTTGGATATGACATGAAGGGTGAGTTCCGAGCAGAGTGGTTGCCCGAGGGGTTCGAAGATCGAATGAGTAGAGGAAAACAAGGGTTGGTGGTGCACAATTGGGCACCCCAGTTGGAGATATTGTCACACAAGTCGACGGGTGTGTTTGTTAGCCACTGTGGATGGAATTCAGTGATGGAGAGCTTAAGCCAGGGGGTGCCAATGATAGGGTGGCCGTTGGCGTCCGAGCAGGCATTTAACTCGAAGATGTTGGCGGAGGAGATGGGAGTGAGTGTCGAACTTACCAGGGGAGCGCAGAGTGTTATTGTTGGGAAGGAGGTGAAGAGACTGATAGATTTGGTAATGGAGAAAAGTGGCAAAGGAGGAGAAATGAGGAAAAGAGCTGGTGATATTGGGGAGCAGATAAGAGCAGCGGTGAGGGATGAGGCAGAAGACAAGGGATCGTTTGTTTTGGAAATGGATGATTTTCTAGGCACCATTTTAGCAACTAGAAGAAAAAATTAGCACGAGTAAGTATTATAGTTCCTAAACCCTAAAGTGAAGGTTTCTTAGAGCATGTTTACTTGATAAAATAAATGGGTATGAAAATGATTTCACTTGCTCATGTGGAATCAATGGATAAAAGTTACTCTAGCGATAACATGTTGATCTTCCCCAAGAGCTCACAGCGACGGGAAGGTTTGGCACCTTGATGTCAGCTCTTCGCCATCTGGAGCTATAGTATAGTATGTTCGAAGGGTTGGGCTGTTTGCCCATTAAAGCAGTATGTGAACTGATTTCAGAACGTCGATCCATAGTGCGTTAGAAGCGTGAATTTCCTCTTGTATGCCGTAATCAAATGCCTAACAGTAATAAGATAACGTACTTTGTCGAAATAAAAAATAAAGCAAGAATTTGCCATATACTGATGAAACTTTGCACTCAAATGTAGTTGTCCATTACTGATATACGAGAACAAAAAGGTTCATGCAGAACATATAACAAATTACACAGACGACGCATTTCGACAGTGGAAACGAATGGATTTCAAAACCCAAAAAGCAAATAACTTAAGTATGGCAACAAATCAATCAACAGTTTACACATTCTCACAGATATGCATCTTCACGAGCGAAGTTCCAAATAATCTATTAACATCTAGCTTCGACGCCTTTTTATTAATACTTCACCTTGTAGAGAAGTAGACGGGTTTCGATTTTCCTTTCGAATTTCTAAGCTGATGGGAGAAGAAAATAGCTTTGATAGGGCAGGCAACCTAACACGATATAGATCTCAAGATGATGCAGTAACAGCAGGCTGGATTGGGTTAAATACAACCTGCTCGGCACAAGTTAACACTTCATGAGTCCCTGCCTCGTCTGGACCGACACCCATAAGGTCAAGGTAGTACTGGTAATGTGAAACGATGTTGTTCATGGCATCAATGTCACCCTTGCCACAAACTGATTCCCCATAAAGAATATTCATTGTAGTGCCAAATCCAGGAAACCGCTTACTCAATGTATCATTCTTGGTAGGCTTCCAGTCTCCGACAAATGCTTCGTGGGCCGAGGGTTGTGACTTCTTGATAGGGGTCATCCACCTCCACACTGCAGCTTGGAAGGCAAGAGTAGCATTCTGCTCAATGTATTCTGGATGGTTCAACAGATCCACCTTCAAAGCGTCTCCAGCTGCACCGTAATTGTAGTTCCTAGATGGTAGAACCAACGTTAAATTGGTAACATTGTCTATTCAAAGAACTCAAACTACAACCTAAATCACTAAATTTGACAAAAAACACAAATGTGACAATAGCTAGACTATGGAACAAACTGACATATAAACTGAAAGCAAATATGTCCGACCGACATAACAACTCTATCTAGTTTCCGCCACAAGTAAATTTTACTAGCTTGCAATATGTATCACCTAATTTGTGAACTTGCTACGATGGCGTTATACGAGTAGACCAACGAATTAATCTCATCTAACGATAGCTCGCTCTACTTTACAACACAACTGACATCATCTTTGGTAAATTTGTTTGGTAAATGAAAGCTCGGAAAAATGAATATTATGAAAGGAAATCAACATAAACCAATGATAAAATAGATGGAATACAAACCAGTAGATAGGCAAAGCACCACGGCCATAGTATTCAGCTCCAGGACTGCAGGGATATATGTACTTGTAATAGTCATCACAGTATGACTGCATGGGACTCATTTCCCTGTTGTAGCAAAGCCCCCAAGCGAATGGTCCTCCGGTGGCCACACCGTAACCACCTGGAACAATCATCCCCATCGCCGTCAACAACCATAAGAACACCGGTATACGTATGTGAAGTACAGCAAAAGCTTACTGTATTTTGTCAAGGGTTAAAAACCCTTTTCGCCACTGTATTTTTGGACACTGCGTTTTCAATTTAGCCAATTCGGTCACCATGTTTTACAAAATTTGCAATCTTTGTCACTTCTCGTAACTTTATGTTGAAAAAATTATTAAAATTTTCATTTTTTGATTAAAACACAGGGACCAAATTAGCTAAAATCGAAAACACAGCGACCAAATTGGCAAAATCGAAAACACAGTGACCAAAAATGTATAAAATCCAAGCTTTTTCCCTCAAAATCCACATTGTTCATAAACCCAATTCACTAAAACTCAACAAATCTCAATCAAACATTACTAATTATAAAGGCAAGAGCTAGCCAAAATAGCAATTCTATGCACAAACAAGTGCGGCGACTTACAAGAGGTTTTGCTGCCGACATGTCCAAGAAAGGCGGCGATCTCCTTCATCTGCATAAGCTTCCCACCGGTGGTCCCAAACCCAAGAGGCTCGAAAAGCGCGGCGGCGGTGATAAACGCCTGGTAATCCCAAAACCCAACGGCATGCGCCACCGGCGTGTTTCTCTTGGAGAACAGATTCTCAAACTGGTAAGTCTGGAAGTAATCGGTGATGGTGAGATTGCAACAGTACCTCGACCACCCTTTACACTCCCACCCTTTGTCGCACAGCTTCTTCCCCCTCACAATCTTCACTTTTGCGACGGTGGACGAGTAATCTCCGTCGCTGCTGGCACACAGGACAACACTCAGCGCCACCACCACCACCAATGCAGCGGCGGAGATCTTCATGGTTGGATGCGGAAGAACAAATGGGTTTGCTTCGGATCTCGGCAACCGGGAGTAAAGAGGGAACTTTTGGTGAGGTAAGCGTTCGACGGGGTGTCGTTTTCGGGACTGGGAGGTAGATGTGAGTGTCGGTGGTTAAATAGCGTGCAAGTTGAGGGGAACGGACGGTGGATGATGGGGTTGATGGGGAGGAAATATCTGGAAGGTGTTCGAGGTTTAGTGGGAGGAACAGGCTGGAATAACGTTGGAGGGTGCTGACCCACGAAGCTCCACCGACAGCGGCTGACGTGGTGTGAAGTCTCAGTACTACCTTCTTGCCACCTGGCCCGCCTCTTTTACTGCATGATTAGAGTAATGTAAGAAAGACTAATTTTGATTAACCGGCTTATTTTTTATTGGTAACACGTTATTTAGTTTTGAAATTTTGTTTATAAATGTGTTTTGAGACACGGACAACTACAAAAAAAAATGAATAATGCTAGAAAAGCTAAATTTGTAGACTAAATTAACAAATCAAATAAAGTGTCACTAATAAAAAAATGAACACGTTTATCAACAATTAAGTAAAAATCCAATCACCAACTTTCATATCATTTAGTTTACAAAATTTAGTCTCTCTAACATTACTAAAAAATAATATTTACAACATAGTGCAAAAATAGAAAAATAAGGTCTGAAAATCGTATCATTTCTCTATTTTTTATTATTAAAGAAAAGGAGGTTAAGATAATATATTATTATAATTAAGGGAGGGGAATTTTTGAACTCAGAGATGCATAGATTGAACTCCAACACTCTGCTCATTAGAATATTAGACCACGTAAAAATGTAAGTCATTTCCCATTTGTTATTTGGGTGTTTAATGATGTGTGTATTAGTATAAAAATTATGATACCAAACTCACGGAAGATTTTCAATGCGCTCAAAATAAGAAGTACTATCTCATATGTTATTGTACAAGCAGAAGAAATTTTTTTTTTTCAATTATTATTCCGCTTATATAATAACACAGGACATTTGTGCCTGTATTCCCATCACACTGACTCCAACGTCTCAAGGAAAGCCTACTCCAATAAAAGACCATGTGTGGCCTTGGTAGGCTAATATGACAAGAAACACAATAGCGTTGAAAGTTTACCTAATAATACCATGAATAATCAAGAGATTCTTGATTTCTTTAACCCATTCCAGGTCGACAAATTATCGATGACACGCATAAACAATGTATTCCTAGTTATCATTTTTGCTTTTTCACGTTTTTTTCAATTTTTAATTACCGAATTGAATAAATTACAAAATCAAATAACAAAAACTACCGAATAATGTGCAAATAAAAAATAAAATAAAAAAGTGTACGAAGATTATCATTCTTCAAAATTTTCATCACCGACGAGATACAATGTCGTGGCAGGTGCATTATTTGATGGTGAAAGTCGATAATTTTTAGCACCGACAAGATAAACGTGGAATGCACCAGTGAACGCAAAAAATATTATGTTCTTTAGTATACATGCAGGACGAAGTAAAGAAAAATATTAAGGTTATTTTTTAGTGAGAAATTTGTAAATGCATATGTATGCAGATTAGTTAAGAATTCCCTTTTAATTTGTTAGTAATTTACAAATCTATCTCCCATGCTTTTCCGATGCTCTTGAAATGCGTTTTCGGTCCGTTTTATCTAATATTTTGTAGTACATTTTTTACTTGGCCTCAATTCTTTTAAGGGAACTTTAGCAAAAAAAAATTTGATACTGTTTACTTTAACGAAAAATTACATTTTTACACTAAAAATTTAATTTTGGTACTATTCACTTTACTTTTTATTTTGTCCTTATCGTTAAAACTCAAAATTTTCAAGTCATTTTAATTAGTTTTCATTTTTTTTAAATCGCCATCCTATCATGAGTCATTCTCACAGTATCATTTTCCTAGATTTAGTTTTGTGATCAAGGGGATATTTTGTGGCGACCCGTCCCAAACTTTCTATGTAAATTCTCCCCGTGCGTGTAAAATGACGATTATACCCTTATCGTTGAATAATATGTAAACGTCATATTAAGCTTAGTTCGATTTAACTATAGTAATATAAACTTACATTAGTAGAAAATATGTATCAGATTTATCCCTCACCAACCTAAACCACTACCTACACCAACCCATTCCACTCAGAATTCTTTATCTGAAAACCCCATTTCCCCCGTCCCTTACAGCTCACAAATCCATTTCCATTTCTGTTATTCAAATCATAATCTTATCAAAAGGAATAAACCAACTCATCGAGATCTCAGACTCCATTCCTCTCTCTCATCTCAGAATCACAAACACTCTCTCTCTCTCATCAACTCTCAGACTTCAAGCTCTCTCTCTCTCATCAACTTACGCACGAAGCAAATTCGAAAACCATTCAAACCTCGAAGAATCGAAGATCCAAAATCACCATTGGATTCCTTGGAACCTCACGAGTTCATCTACATCGATTTCAGGTAAAAACTCGATCGTTTTTACGTCGAAATATCAAAGTCCGATCATGGTACTGTTCATCACATTTCTTGTATAACTTTTTCAGCAAATTCTAAAATCATAGGAAGGCTTAGAACCTCCTCACGAAGCCCGGAGTAGTTCGTTGAGTCGATTTGGACGTCGGAGGACTAAGTTTCGAGCTTGGGCGAAAATTGAAGGATTTTTCCGACGAGATCCTGCAAATTCAAACCCCAAAATAGGTATAACTATGTTCTACTCATTCCCAGCTTCAATTTGATATAAAATTCGTGGAAATTGGACTAAAAATGAAGAAGATATGAAGAAAACAATATTTTCCCAGTTTCCGACGACCGGAGGTTCGCCGGAGTTCTACCGGAGAAGACGACGGAATATTCCGTCAACTCTGACGGAATATTCCAACGCCATCAGTTATCATTAACGGTCACAGTTAATGTTTAACGGAATATTCCGACGCCGTCAGTCAAAACTAACGGTTTCCGTTAGGACTTGACGGAATATTCCGAAGAATATTCCTAACGGCGTTGACAGAACTGTCAGCGTGCATGGCACGTGACCGCGCGTGGGGGCGCGTAGGTCCGTACCATTTGTGGCGCGTGGAAAGTCCAAAAATAAATATAAAAATATGGGGATGTTCATGTTGATGTGTAGATCAAATTGGTATATTTAAATCTTAGGATTGAGCAATATATGGGAATTTTATCTAAGTTTCCGTAATTTAAGCGTTAATTAATTCGTATAAATTATGTATAAATAGGAGAAATTTATCCGGAGGAATTACAAGACCAAGCTAGGCCCGGAGACTACGACCCAGCGACGTACTAGTGAGTGGGCAGTTTGTTTTTGTACTTATACGTATTTATGATTTCCAAAATGCATGAATGATTTACTTTACTTACACTTTGTTAAATAAATGTTAAGTACGATATAATTGTGATAAATGCTGCTGTATGGTTGAGATATACTTGTCATGATGTTCATACATGTCATATACATACTCATCTGTTGCACTGGTGTTAGTACTCGTCCCAGGGCCAGGGCCAGCCTTCACGTGTATGTTCACATTGCGCCGTTCGCTCGTCTGGATCCAGGTTAGGTGCCAGCCTGTCGGGTAGATTGCATTAGGCAATTCGACTTGTATGTGATGTGCTTTTGCACCAGCTTCACGTGATCATAGTACTGAGCGTATTGATTACACCCAGCCTGTTCGTGTCAGAGTTATCTGTTCGAACTTGTGTGCTAGCATTTAGATGGATGAGTACTTAGATATAATGTCTATCCCATGATTATACTACTGTAGCATTGATACATCGTTACTTGACATATTTCTAGTTATATTGTTTGCTACATGATTATATAACTGCAGTATCGATCTTATCATGAATTGACTTGTATATTGTCATTTATACTTGGCTTTAGTATTGTGGATATATATACGTACGTACTTACTCATAATGTACTCTTTTAATAAAGGAAACCATAATTGTTTTATGGCGAGGGGTTAGTATGTTCAAAACCAAACGTTTTCACATAAGTTTGTTTTGCTGACCCACTCAACTTTGTTTTTCGCCCCTCCAGGACCTAGATAGCTGTTCTTCGTGGCATTCGAGGAATCTTGAAACGTTTCTGACATTCGGCATTCAGCTTCTGATGTATGAACTTATCACTATGTGTAATAAGCGTACTTTAGTTGCTTGACTACTCTTCGGTAGTCGTTCCCTCGTTAAGTTCTGAATAACTATAGTGGGCCACACCCACGTTTGTTCACTCTGTCACTATTTCAAATTTTAATTGATTCTATGTTCGATTCAAATTTATGCATTTTTTACATCACTTACCCCTATGGTTACGTCACTTCACAGTGACGGCCAGCATGCGTCGACCTTTTCGGGTCGGGGCGTGTCATATTTGATCAGTTTTGCAATCAAGATTTAATCTTTTATCATTGGATCAGGATCCTCTCCTGAGCAAATGGAGAGGATCCTCCTGACCAGACCCATCAAACCGTTCAAATTTTATCTAACGGCTACAAACAGAGGACATCTTTAAAAATTATAATAACTATAATCATTGAATAAAATTTGAAAGGTCCGATGGGCCTGATCAGGAGAATCCTCTCCATTTACTCAGGGGAGGATCCTGATCCTTTATCGTTTTAGTCAATTGCTCATATTTCTTTGCCAACCACTATTAACTAATTAATTTCCTACTATTTCCCTATCCACATTTCCTAATATTTTTTTTCTTTACTTCCAAAGTACATTTTCTATCATTTCTCTACTTTCCAAGCCAAAGCTATCTCTCACAACTTATGTATGAAATTGTAGACATCGAAAATTCGGTAAATAAAATGTTGACCGATGGTCAAAGTTTCAACGCTCATGCATTACATAAATTTTACACGTAGCATGTGATTCGACAGAAATTGAAATGAGTCAGAAAAGCTGTCAAATAGGACGCGTGTCAACACCTGGCAGAGATGACTTATTTCATATGGGATATTATATTCAAAATTAAGCCTTGGAAAATTCTATAAATAGAGGCCTAATTCATTCATTTTGAGAACCAATTCCAGGAGGCAAAACGCTTAAAGCTCTAAAGCTCTGAAGCCCAAAGCTCTCAAGTGCCCAGGTTCCTGAAACTCTTAAGTGCCCAGGTTCCCGAAGCATCAAGGAGGCTCTCTTCGTTCTTCGTTCTTCGTTCTTGGCTCATCGTTCTTCCAGGATCAAGCCCCGACGGCCCCTGAAGCAACGTTCATCCACCTTCAAGATCAAGCCCCGACGGCACTTGAAGCTCTGTTCATCCACCTTCAAGATCAAGCCCCAAAGGCCCTTGAAGATCCGTTCATCCGTTCTTCAAGATCAAGCCACGACGGCCCTTGAAGCAACATTCATCCACCTTCCAAGATCAAGCCCCGACGGCCCTTGGATCCACACACCCGTTCTTCAAGAATCAAGCCCAAAAGCCCCTTGAAGTTCATCCACCGTTCATCGTCCCTTGGAGAAATCAAGACCCGATTCAAGACCAAGTGTCCATCACCTTTGAATCAACCTTCAAGATCAAGCCGCAACAACCCTTGGAGAAATCACAAATTTGATTCAAGATCAAGTGTCCAACACCCTTGAATCAACCTTCAAGATCAAGTCTCAACGGCCCTTGGAGAAATTGCAATCCTGATTCAAGATCAAGTGTCCATCACCCTTGAATCAAAACCAATTCAAGATGAAGCCTGTGGAAAGTCAACAAGCACAACAAATGCACGTGCCGATTCGTCCCAACAAAGTTGAATAGATCCCAGCCCAATCCAAGATCAAGCCTCGACGGCCCTTGGATCGACGTCTACATTGAGGAAACTTCAAAACGCACATTCTACACGTGACAAGCACATGTATGCGGCATACCTTAAAGTGGGGGTATTTGTAGACATCGAAATTTCGGTGAATAAAATGTTGACCGATGGTCAAAGTTTCAACGCTTATGTATTACATAAATTTTACACGTAGCGTGTGATTCGACGGAAATTGAAATGAGCCAGAAAAGCCGTCAAATAGGACATGTGTCAACACCTGGCAGAGACGACTTATTTCATCTGGGATATTATATTCAAAATTAGGCCTTGGAAAATTCTATAAATAGAGGAGGCAAAACGCTTGAAGCTCTGAAGCTCTGAAGCCCGAAGCTCTCAAGTGCCTAGGTTCCCGAAGCATCGATGAGGCTCTCTTCGTTCTTCGTTCTTGGCTCATCGTTCTTCCAGAATCAAGCCTCGACGGCCCCTGAAGCAACGTTCATCCACCTTCAAGATCAAGGGATCGTTCTTCCAGAATCAAGCCTCGACGGCCCCTGAATCAACGTTCATCCACCTTCAAGATCAAGCCCCAACGACCCTTGAAGCTCCGTTCATCCACCTTCAAGATCAAGCCCCAAAGGCCCTTGAAGATCCGTTCATCCATTTTTCAAGATCAAGCCACGACGGCCCTTGAAGCAACATTCATCCACCTTCCAAGATCAAGCCCCGACGGCCCTTGGATCCACACATCCGTTCTTCAAGAATTAAGCCCGAAAGCCTCTTGAAGTTCATCCATCGTTCATCGTTCATCGTTCATCCATCTTCAAGAACAAGCCCAAAAGCCCTTGAAGATCCGTTCGTCGTTCAACGTTCATCCAACTTCAGGATCAAGCCACAACGGCCCCTGAAGATCCGTTCATCCAACTTCAAGATCAAGCCACCAACGGCCCTTGAAGAAACCTCACCCAACTTCAAGATCTAGCCCAAAAGGCCCCTGAAGAAACATTCATCTGCCAAACTTCAAGATCAAGCCCAACGACCCTTGAAGAAACTTCCCCCTGTTCATCCAAGATCAAGCCTCGACGACCCTTGGATCAAGCCCACAAATCAAAATCTTACGGAGATCGAATCAGAGGAATAAATAGAGATTGTAACCCAAAATCAAATACAAACACAAATATTATTTTGTAGACACGTTCTGTGCCCGTTGTCTCTCCTTCGGGAATTTTCCGTGTTCACAGAAATATCTTAGTACTAGTATTATTTTAAATGGTGTTATTCACATACTTTTTTTTTACTCTTTATATATCTTCACAATTTTCAACTATCAGATTGAATGAATTAAAGACCGTCAAACATAAAATATATGAACGACACCCACACTTTAATATAACAACAAAAATGTGGAGCGCTGTAGTTTTGACAAAGTAGAAAGACAAACAACATCACGTAAAGAGATAACTTAAGAACCCTTTTATCCCAACTGCCAAGGAAAACAGGTCATGACCCAAAAAATAGAATAACCCTTCTTGTCAAGAAATTAGATATTCCACACTTTCACAGGGCAAATGATTTCCGTAATTTCTTTTACGTTTTCTCTTACATTCTTTCATCTTTTCCATAGCATTTGAATTGTGTAGATCAAATAGAAATCAACGGACATAAATATAGGAGAGAAGTGTGGAGAAAAAAAAAACAGTAGCTTGAAAATCACTAGCGTATCCAGAATTATAATAACTAGGGCAAGTAATACTAATAATAACTAGGGCAAGAACAAAAGAAGAAGAAAAGACAAGTAGGTTAAAAACTCAAAATATGCAGACAAAAACAAGTGCGTTGAACTTATCTGCACCACGAGTATAGATCCCGTGACGCCACAGCATGGCCAACTTTTCGGTTCACGGGACCGCTGTCTGCATGCAGTACTGCTCCTCCCATACCTTCCCACCACCACCACCAATAATATCCCTTTGCTTCTCATTCCCCTATAAAACCCACCAACTTTGAAGCTCCAAAATCCACAACCTTAACGCACCAAACAATTCCTATAAGAAAAGATATGGAGGGTGCTCGTCAAAAGCTGGTCGTACTTTTGGCTGCTGTGGTTTTGGTTGCAGTTGCAGGCAATGGCGGTTTTGTTCAGGTTGCTAATGCTCAGAGCATATGCAACGTCTCTATCAACGATTTGATGACTTGCAAGCCGGCTGTGACTTCTCCGAATCCGGCAAAGCCTACAAAAGCCTGCTGCGATGCGCTGTCGCATGCCAACCTGAGTTGCCTTTGCTCCTACAAGAACTCCAGTGTCTTGCCTTCTCTGGGGATTAACCCTAACCTTGCCCTTCAGCTTCCCGCCAAGTGCAAGCTTCCCCATCCTGCCAATTGCTAGACAGAGCGTCGTACACAATGGTCTGATCAACAAACACGATTTAGTTACGATTAAGATATGATTAATCGTGCAGTCATGTACAACTTTGGATAATTAATATGCTTTCCTATATGTAATGTAAGCATGTTTAGTTTGGATGTGTGCGTTTCTTTTGTCGTTCTAGTTCAATTTGCTATCATGTTTTCGATATCGAATGTGTAATATTATTAATAACACAAATCTCGGTTTTCTTTTCTTTTTCTATTTCGGTAACAAGCCTCTTTGAATATAAATTTGAAGGACAGGTCTTACCACAGGCCTCTTTCAATATAAATCTCGGTCTTCACATAAGTGGTTACGTTCAAATTATGGAATATATAATTAAGATTGCAGTCACATATTTCACATGTAACTCTAGTTTTTTATATGGTTTTCGAGAGAAAAGATATTTATTAAGCTAATAGGCTCCAGCAAGGGAGGAATATCTCCCATCAAAATTTCACAAGTATTATAATTATTAAGATGATTAAGATCTAAAGATTCCTAATCCTTCAACAATATATATATATATATATATATATATATATATATATATGTATATATATATATATATATGTATGAAACCTTTAAGGGAAGGATTCTTATTTTATTTTTTTATAAAAATGGGAATTAGTTATAAGGTTCATACCACATCGAACTTTAACGATCTGGTCCGTCTATTTTTCAAGTTGCACCTCATAGATCATTCTTGCAAAATATTAGCCAAATCTAAATATTTAAGACATCTAATTGAGTTCAAAGAAATTAATGAATATTTTGTTATATAAAAAACAATGAAATTTTATCTTACTTACAAAATAGACAGCAAAGTTGCATTTTATCGAATGAAATTACCGGAACACCCTCAAAAAACATAGAAGTTGGGTTATGACAGTTTGAGAGGCTAATTCTAAAATAATTAGAGAGAAATTAATTAAAACCGAAGACCGTGTAGTCAGTCAACATAAGCAAATAGATAAACGGCCTACCAACTCCAACCATCTATTCCAACCTCAAATTTTATAATTAATTGCAAAATTGATTTTTGCATGGTGAATTATAATATAAACGGTTCCAATAACTGAACAACACTCTGGTTCAGCATTAATTTGTAAGGAAATTCCTTCACAATTTTGTGGGGACAAAAAATTGCTCTTACAATGATTCGTCGTCCAAATGTGCTGATGCATCAACACAATTTGAGGAAATTAATTGGCAAGTTTAAGCCCCACGTTAAATATCCAAAGGTTAAAATATATTTTTGAGTTCTACTGTGAACTCTTGGATAATATAATATATACATGAATGCATTTTGAGTTGAGCATAATTCTTGTACAAAATAAACAACTGAACCTCTTATACCATAAGCTTTTATGGAGAAGACGAGCATCATCTCCAATAACGTACATACAAACGGCGGCCATCAGACCGATCTACTGGCGTCTACGGAAGGTTCAACTCTCGATGGAGTAACCTCTGCGCCGTAATCCCAGAGTTGTTTCAGCTCGCGCCTTATCAGTCCCAAAATCACTGTAACACCTGGTGACCAGAGAAGGAATAAGAAGGCAAAGTAAAAGCATCTGCAAATTTTATCGGCCTAAATTTGGAAAAACGCGTCTAGAAAACCAAACGGAAGATGTAAGATCAATGCGCCGGAGATTACCTAGTGTACATGGAACGAGATATAGGAGTGCAGGCTGACCGTTGCCATTCATGAGATACAAACCCAGGTAAGTAAGACCGAGTCCTGGAAAAGGAAGAACGTTCCGTAAGTACCACATGAAGACAATATGAACATGTTTAGTTCGATCATGTTGCAGTCTGCTAGTAAAAGGAAATTAAATAAATACACTTGATGTTATGAGCAAGAACTTATAATCATAAACAAAGGCAAAAGATTTTACCGTAACAGAGCGGAAAATGAAAGATATATAACACAATGCTTTTCGCGAGCAAGGTAGGCATAATTTTTGTAATTCATGTATATCGTAGGAGCGGAAAGATCTTTTTTATTTTTTAGAACAAATTTGATGTTGCAAGAGCACTCACCAATTCCATAGCCAATTACCAACCAGGGAAAATATCCGTTAAACGCACTCTTCTTATTTTCTTTGTCAAACCTGAGACAGCCAAACCAGGAAAAGATCAAAAACGGGGGAAAGATATACAGAAAATCAAATGTAAAACAAAATGCTCAGAAATAGAAAATCAATAACAATTTAACACTCAAGTTCAATATTTGTATGGCATTCATTATTTTGGCCATCCAGCAACAATTTTATATGGACTTTTTTTTGGTTCATCAGCAGAAACTGAGCAAAGCACGAGTCCAGCATGCAAATAACAGAGAAAGGAATTGCGTTATCTTTAATCTCTCACCCCAACCCTCTATTGCCCGGAACCAAAATCAGCCAAAGTGTTCCATATAATGTCTCGTCTGGACTTCATTATCATAAACGACTAAGGAAAAATTATAGGACTTGATAACAAGAAATATATATGTGAAAGGAGTTAAGTTTCCTCTTTCATTGACAAGGGAGCGAGGGAGTTCTGATACAGATATAAAAAATCAATTTTGGAGCTGATTTCCCATTCATAATCCAATTGTTCACCATCATGATAATGTATCTATCCCAAAGACAGGTGCATTACCATGATGCAACATAATTGAAATTTTCACATAATACATCCCTCACTTCAGTTCGTACATGATTTTCGTTTACTTTCTAAAGATGCAACTGTATGAAAATTGATAGGTTAGGTGCACTTCTGAGTGTAATAACTGTTAATTGTGGTATGGGGATCTGGGAACGTATGTTATATACTAATTAAAGCCTCATTTAATCCGGAGAGAATCACATTTAACTAAGGACTTCTTTTCAATTAATCAACTAGCTCAAGAACTTAATCCATAAAGGAAATGTGGTACTATCTCTTTTAAAAATAGAGACATTAACTGAAAGAAATCAGTACCTGTAAGAAAATACAATAAGCAAACCAGGAAACAGAACGTCCCCGAAGCCAATCATATTCACACCACCCCAGGGGTCAAAAAAGCGAGGGATTCTCAAAAGCATTGGCAGGGCTTCACCACTGCTGTCACCTTTAGCAACCTATAAGCAAAAGCAAATTGTAACATTTTAGTTTCTCTAATAGAATTTTAAATGAGGATTTCCAAACAAAAAAAAAAAACAAGGCTAAAGTGTAAAAGCTAAAACTATAGTAAAGCACATCTCACATCCATGAATCAATTTCCCAACGATGTACATGATATCAATACACAAGCATCATATAACACAATATCTACTCGAACGGGGTACACAAGCATCATATATGCACACACAAGATTTACTTGAATGGAGATCATGGGACATAAGCCAAAGATGTCAGGCACATTTATGTTTGCATACTTATGTTGGTGAATTCATTGACCTAAACACATTACTAAAACTGAGCCCAGAAAATAAAAGGACTAATTATTTCTGACGAAACATGGATGTGAACCAGAACAAGTATTTTCCTGAGGTTGGGGAAAATTACCATGATATAAGCAATGCTTTTATTACCTACAGAAATACATGTCAATGTACATATGTCCCCTCTACGTATGTAAAGACACGCAAAGACTCTTTGCGTCTTAAGATTCAAACAAGCCAACGAGTCAAACCTTTTGAAAGGATCTACTCTCCCAGTTTGGCAAATGACCAGGCTATTTACCAGGTGGACAGCTGGGCACAGTCAAGCTGAAGTCAGACAACTAATAATCTTTACACCTAAACACTGGACCACCACCTAGACTGCTGCTAACATTTTAAAATTACTACTTTTATGCATTACAACATTAGTATGCTAACTACTGTAATTTTATAATTATAAATTTATGATAAAAATATAAAATGGATGTCAAAACTCCACATGTAGGTATATTTATTTGTTTCTATTACCATTTCATCCACAAATTACATATCATATTTTTGACAGATTGTGATGTCAAGGTGGGTTGCAAAAATCTAAAAGTAAGTATGACTAATGGCTTGAAACCCTGTCTTTATCTTTTAGCTATCAATGTTCCAGCCCAGGTTTCATTAGTACAGTCGATGTAGGTTTCATGTGTAACGAAAAGAAATAAATGAACACAAATTAGGGATATATGTATTTGCATATGATTGGACAATGGACAACTAAAAATCAACACAAAGGAGTATACACGTATAAGCATACTTGTTCAAACACTCAACACTCTTTCAGTAAAGACTTTCTGAGATGAAAACATCAAAATTGTATTATTTCTTAATTCTTTTTAAAATATCAGAAAATATTGAAAAGACAAAAAATGAGTTACAAATAAAAAGGACAAGGTGTCCATCAATAACATATGTAGAATCATTTTGAACAACAGTGAACCTTCATCAAATAAACACAAGCAATACACCTCAAAACTCCAATCAATGCATTTCAGACGAAAACCTATGCACTTTTCAATACAAGGTATCTAATAAACCGAGAAAAAGAAGCTGAGATCAGAACGTACCGTAACCATGACACTATCTTTGAATATTAAGGGTGACAGGAATACCCAAAAGATGTCATAGACAAATGCACAACAAAGTAGTACGGTAGCAACCTGAGACATGTTAGAATTATGAGACAAAAACACATTTTAGAATTATGAGACAAAAACTTGATACATTAATTAAATGAAAGAAAGAACTGGTACCTTTATATTAGGCAATCGTGCAATTTGCAAGACCGTTATCATTAAGCAGATACCCTGTCAAAAAATTATATTTTAACTAGCTGATATGAACAAAAGGATAGATGGATGTAGAAAATCATGTAGAGAAAAAACCCAAGGATTAAAAATGGTAGAATAATGATAACGATATGGCATAACGTCGTAAATTTTTAGGTTTCTTTGCAATATTATATCAGTAGTCCATAGGGAACCCTCAAACCGCTCAACTTAGGTTGATAGAAGATCTTTGGGTGACTAGCTTACAACAACAACAAAGCCTTATCCCACTAAGTGGGGTCGGCTATTTGGGTGACTAGCTTAACAAAAAATATAAGCAAGAAATAGAATTTTTCCAATTTGCTATACTGTAGTATGCATGACCCCCAGTAATACAATTTTGAAGGTAAGTAAAAGCTTTTCTTTCAGGTATGACCATTAGAAATGTTCTAAGATATTACAACAGAACATCTCCAATTACTCTGTTACTAAGTATTCAGAATTTGAAAGAAAAAAAATTCAAATTTCTGGAACTGCATAAATTTGCAGAATGCATGGTACACTCAGCCTAGCACACATATCAAAACATGAAACTTACAAGAACATCTTGGCCAATCCATGAATATGACGCCCGCCGGGTAACAACCCAGAAAACTGCAAATGCCGCACAGAAAGCCAATACAACAAGCGAGAGAATAGAAACCTCATCCAGAAGAGGCAAAGTTATCGTCTTCTGTCCACCACTTCTCCATTTTCTATTCAACAAGTAAATAAAGACATTAAGGAACATGGGTAATAGGTTCAGTAGAAACAGGAAAAAAAATATCAAATGTACCTCAAAATCAGGCTCAGAACACAATTATGCATTCCCTGAAAACAAAAGATACATCAGCTAGTATGACACACAAGTCAACTGACAGAAGATTCACAAGTAGCAGATCAAACACATTTGAGAGAACAATTCAAAGGGATGTCCTCATTTAAGAAAGTTATGGACATCCTATTTCCAGGATGTGATTCAATGCTGGAAACCATTCAGTTTTTAGATCCTCTTTCAAGGATTATCCATGCCAAAAATCGGCTATATCAGAATATGTTGAGCTGTTTGATTGTCCACAATTTCATCTCAGCTTTACTTAGCGAGCCATGTTGCTTTGCACATTTTAGATGACCAAACACTTTAGGATTTGGATATTTTTTACAGTGATAACCCTTGAAATGAGGATCTAAGATATAGATGGTTCCAATCGTTGAAAAACATTATGGGTAGACCTGAGAAGGATGTCCATAACTTTCTTACAATAAGGACATCCATAACTTTCTTAATATTACTGGTATGTTTTTAGCTTCCTATTTAATGTTGTTAGTAGGATTTTAGGTTAGTTGACATCTTGTCCTTGATTTGTACGAATTAGTTTTTATTAATAAAAGTTGTTTCTTATTAAAAAAAAATGCATTATTTAGCATTCTTTAGATTGTAATGCGCAGTTCTATTCAGTTTAATTCCCATATAGGTACAAAAATGCCATGAACTCTGTTTATAGTCAATTTTGTTTACTTTGCAAGCAAATTAATAAATAAAAGAATAAATAGTAGAATTAATCACTGTACCTCAATACCACCAATACAGAAAAGTACGATCAGCACCCAGATAAACCAAGTAGACATAAAGAAATATAGTAGCAACAGAAAAGTGGATGCTGTTATGACGAAACACACAGCGCCTGCCACACTAAGATTCATGACTTCGTCCTCAGAATCATCTTTGGCTGTTCCAGCATTAGATTCCTATCCAATCAAAGATGATATAAATACTATTTCCCATAACTACAATACATTATACAGTAACAGGAGGGCTGAGAAGAAAATATCAACCGTGATGGAAATATCTCTACTCAAATTATGGAGGATGTTTCAGTTTCTATATCAATATCAGTAACTGTCAACAGGTTGATGTATATTTTCTTTGAAAGATGAAAGTTTTGAATGAAACTTCAGTGAAAGTTAATTATTATCCGTTGTGTTGACAGTCACCAAAATCAAAACATCCACCAATATTTCCGTTCATAATGAAATATTCAGCCCTGATAACCATACAATATTTCATGTAAAAAAATGTTCAAGTGAATTAAAATTGACATATATACGAGAAAAGCATTTAGAGGACAAACAAGTAATGTGAAGGCAGTGAATTGCGGCTTGCATGTACAAACCTTTTCCGCTATTTCATTATAATTCTCATCAGACTTCTCAGGAGCAGTAATCTTTGACCAAAATGAGGCAACTATTATTGTTCCAACAGCCATCAGCCACAGGAACACAACCGAGTAGTCCACCAGTGGACGCTTGGGAGAATATAATAGAAGCTCCACTGCAATAAGTTAATAGAATTATCCATATATATTATCACATCAAACAAACTTTAGAATTGAAAAATGCAAGGACATTAGCTAACATATGGATGTAAACAAAGATGGAAAGCAAACTCTTAATCTATATATATCATGGAAAACTATATGTCCAACCTTGAAAACCCTAATTCAACTGACGCCTGAAAAAGCTATCTCTCATCTGTTCTGCCTCTGAAACTTCAATTAATTCAAACCCTTTTTCTATGAAATGCCCTTTATAAAAGCCCTAAATCAGACCTCCCAAACCGTCCCACATCAGCATGCCATCTTCCTATTACGTTATATTATTTTATTACTATTAATCACATTCAAGGAAGTAAAGAATTTGACGAAACAGTAAACATCAGAAGTTGACCTTTCTTTCCATCTTCAATAGATTTCTTGAGAGCTTCTCCATCTGACTTCGGAACCATTACAACAAAAATTGAAATATTCAAAGACGTGCTATTATCAGGACAAGCCATCTTGGCAAGATCTGAAACAATAGGGAGAAAACGTTAGAATTTAGTGTAAGGGGAAAAAGAGTGTGCTGCACTTTTTTCCTGTGCTGCATCAAGTCCCCAAACTTGCCTACAGACACAAGTTCACTTGCAAGTCCCAACACATAATAATTTGCCTCACAACAAAACAGGAACCCTAGTTAAGGAAACTATAAAATAACAATGGGATGTGTAAGTGAATTGAGATTTCAACCTTCTTCATTATTTATCACCACGAGCGCCTTAGCACCTCCTGACTGTGCAACTTCTGCCTTAATAGAGAAGTCACAATCACCACGCGTGGACAAGGCAATAGCTCCAGATAACTGCAAAGAGGAAAAAGGGATCGTATCCACCCAAATACTTTAGAAAACCAAATATGGGTTTATCTTATACAATGAATTCCAAAGAGACAATGATGCTTGATCATATCCTAGAACCTCAAAGCACACTTTGTTTCTACATTTTAAGTGTTTAAGGGAGATGATTTCAGTCCACATTTAAAGTGACAACACATTAAGCTTCCATTTAAGAAAGAAACAAAGTTAAACCTTCGAAGATGACGCTGAACAACCATTTAAGGGATTCGAGATAACAACGGGCAATTTGACGGCCTTTTCTTCTTTGGAAGGCAATAAAGCCCCAAACTTTGCACCAGCCCCTTCAATAGTTTCTCCTTCATGGCCATTAACCCAATTCTTAACCTTTGCCTGAGAGATTAGATAAACCAGTAAAATGGGTTTTAGCAGGAAAACAATGACAATATCAAATTAAATTCCAGAAAAAAAGAAGAAGAAAAAATTCAATATAATCCAATTTCCCAGCAAAAAAACCCAAAAAAACATGCATTTTTTTTTCATAAAATTAAATCCCCATTTAACAAAATTAAGAACTCAATTTCTTGAAATAAACAAATGCAAAAATGCAAGAAAAAAATGAAGGGAATTTACCATTAGGTAAGGGTTGTTGCAGGAAGGAGTGTCGGGGGTGGAATCCACATCCAAAACCATGTCCCTTTCACCGCGGGCCAACGAAAGAGCAATCAGAGATAACAGAAACACCAGGCGGAGGAGACCCGACGCCATTGCCATTGGACACCACCACCACTCGAAGATTCAATCTCCTCCTCCTCCTCCTCCAATTTGTGATTTTTAATCCAATCTATCAACCAATTCAATCAATCCAATGTCGACTGAGAGAGAAAAGAAAGGGAAGAGAATTGGTTTCCGTATTTTTTTCAATTGTTTTTTTAATTTTTAATTTTAATTTTTCTTTCTTCGTCTCTCTGCTCCTGAGAAAAAGAAAAAAAAAGAAAGCTGGAAATGGCTGAAATACAGAATTATTTATTTGTTTGTAGTTGTATATCCGCCTGACGTGATGCCGAAGACTGGTAGACAGAGAGAAGATAGAAGGTGACGGCAAAAGTAGGGAAGACATGCCAACAAGGCAGCAACTATATGGAAAATTACTCAACGGATTCACCGTCACCGTGCCCTTCGAGTAACAATACGACTCAACAAATTCACTATCATCCTGTTATTCTGGTAATAAGGATAATAATACGACTTAACGAATTCACCGTTGTTCTGTTATTCTGATAATAATACAATGTCAACAGAGTTTTTTTTTATATGAAATGAATATGACGGTAAATGTTCTATATAAGCTGCTCTCGAATTTTGCGCTCGAAACAAATTCGTCCTTAACTTTGTAGATTTAAAGTTTAACCCTTTAACAATATTAACTGTCAAATAACTACTTTAACTTCTAATCCAAATTCAGCATGTTTTAATATAACGTGACTTGACTATGACTTTTCACTCGTAGGTGCTAAGTGTGGTGGCGAGCTTGGATGAGCACTTAGGTTAAATTTCCTTGTAATGTAGTACAAAAATTAGATAGAGGAACATGAGAATAAAATGCAATGTGAGAGAACTTTCAAATAACACATTAAAAACATAATGCATTTTAGTGTTTTGATAGTGGCTTTGTATTGTTTGAGTAGTTAGTTGATAGTATTTTTGCAGTGCATTTTAATAATCGTGTATAAAATCGCTTTACACTTCCAAAGTCAATGTACCTGAAATACGCGGTGATATACCATATGTTATTATACAAGTGAAGGAACACTTAAAAAATAAAACTCCCTCCACTTCTGTACAAACCGGATTTGAGACTAACATATTTTTGACACGCCCGGTGAGACCTTGTATAATTAAATTAACCAAGAAAATGTCTTCTTTTGTTTGAATATTTCTCTTTAGCTCTGTTTATGGAATTCATTTTCCTTTGCTTGAGATAAGGAATATGTTTCATCCATTTTTATGGAAACCAATATTCCTTGACGTTCTAGCAGAAGATGAATGGCCACCCTACTGGGATCTGTAAATATAAGGACTCATTTGGAAGTATTTTTGAAATGACTAAAAGTGCTTTTAATAAGAGTGGTTTTGGAACCAATCCTTAATAAAAATGTATGTGGATCCTGAAAAAATACTTCAAGTGCTTCCTGCAATAAGCACATAACTGGTGCTTCTTATAAGATTCACTTAAAAGTGTTTTTGGAACCCAAAAACACTTTCGTCAAAAGTAGTTTCAGCCATTTTAAAAGTACTTTCCACACGAACCCTAAATGCCATGCCATACATGTATGCCAAAAAAAAAAAAAAAAAGCCAAAAGAAGATTTTCCTATAAGTACTTTATTTGGTAACTCAACAATTCCGTTGCAACAACACAGATTATCGTCAACGCTCTTTCCAGCAGCAATTATTCGACATCATAAGTAACATTTTGCGCTTTCTAAGATGGATACAGAGAGGGTTCAAGTCAACTATTAGATTCTGACGGGTAATACCACCACGACCTACACCGAGGCTGTATGATGCTGCTGTCGATGTATCACATTTCCGACGAGCTGATATGCTTCATGTTCATCTTGGTTTCGGAACCTGCTGTACCTAAACACTACAGGATCACTAAGCTACACATGTTGTAAACCCCCTATTAAAAACTCCAAACTTCTTATAATCTAAGAGGTACGTTTTTGCCTCATCCATTTTGTAGCCGACCACTTCTCCCCGGAGAGCACCTCACATCCTCCATGTATGCTCGTCGGATCATCTTTTCCTTCAAGATTCTGAAAGAAGCAAGTAAAACAAAATTCACATGCACGGAGGTCAGACTCCGGTAAAAAGCTAGAAACTTCGAAACGGCATTTCATCACAACTGTGGTATAGGCAAACTATCATTTCGTTTTCAGCAATGCAGAAATAGAATTTGATATTTTATGTCTTAATATGGTCAAGGGACCGAAGGGCAGACCCGGAAAATAGTGTAGGAAATTAAGGAACCTACCATGCTCCAAAAAAGTACTGCATCCCCTTTAATTGGCTTTACTGACAAACCTGTGGCAACTCTTCCACCGCAGGTACATTTACCTGAACTAGCCTGAAATTCCACAGTTAAAACATAGATTGGCAATGCGATATTCTACATACATTACGTGCAAAACTGACGGTGGAAAGACAGATCACAAAGAAATAGATCGAAAGACAGCTGATGATTCGCATAATTATATATTTAAATCCCACGTTTTTTTAAGTCCCTGATGTAATATACAAAAAAATAAAAATAACAATGTCAGGTACAGTAAACTTCTCTTTCCAGAAAGATGCTTGATAAAATGCCCCAAATAAACAATTCATAAGCAAAGTGAACACCTTGGTGCATGCCGCACCCTACCCCCTTCTCCCCTCCAAACCACGTTCCACTACTTTCAAATAATTGTAACAAGTATATTTGCCTCTTTTAGCCTTTGTAGCATCAAAATCTATACCTATCGAAGATAACCTCAAAATATAGCATCAAATCAAAAGACAGATTACCATAGGGAAAATGGTTTCTCCGCCCTCAACATTATCACTCAAATACATCAGAATTGTTGCTACTCGCTGACCACCACGTTTCAAGTTAAACTGTCAACAAAAAATCAAGTAATATTTAGATTCCTGATGTTATAACATTAAAAAATTGAAGGATTGGCTGCAATTACGGGATACTAATTCTTATAAATGCAGGGTAAAGAAACTTACAGTGTCAGAGAAGTAATCATGGTGAGGTCTGTAATACTGATCCTTTTCGTACCTGTGCTGCTTCAGATGTTAGTTTTGATACTAAATATATTGCTCAACACTTTCATGAAATTTACCACAATCTTATATAAATAAGACCCCCACCTTAAAACTTGAATGAGCTCCCCATTTTCTATTGGCACTTGAGAAAACACAGCAATACGCTTTTCAATTGCCTAATGACAAAATAGAAAAAGAGGACAGTTAGATAGAGTTTTGTTTTCTGCTTTACCACAAAGAACAATGGTAACCTAAATGCTAAAAAGTGGACGTCACAGATGCTTGACACACACACACATATGCACACAAGGAAACAAATGCCTGACACATTTGGAGGGTTTCCCAAGTAATTTGTGTTGGCGGGCAGAGGCTGTGGATGTTATTCATACGAATTGTTCAAGTTTTTGGCAGATCAATCTGCCTAAACAACTTCCATATTTTCATCCCAAGAACTCACTAGTACTCCTCGAAGAATGAGGCCCAGATATCATATGTACACAGAAACCTCTGGATTTCTTTCAATTGCTCATTGTTGTATGGTCATGTTAAATAGTCGCCACTTTGGTACAAAAAGGGCTCTTGGATACCAAGAGAAACCCTCCTGGAACAAGTTCTGGAAGGTCTTATGCATCCATTTAGAAATTAGAACCGACTATCAAGATTAAAGAATTAAGAGTTCATTCAACCAGATTTTTTTTAACTGCCTCCATTTTGAACAACGCAAAAATGACTAAATTTAATTTCCATCTTAATGCTTAAAACTTCCTTGTCATAACATCATTGTATGTTCTACATACATCACAAATGAATAAGCGTGTATGCTGTAGTCGGTGAAATTGAAAAAGATAAAATGAACACACAAAAGAAGATTGCAATTTGGATGCTTTTCCTAATAAGAACTGAGATTTGTATATTATTCATAGGATGAAGGTATGGATTTAAAACTAGCCTACAGACCAACGATGATAAACAAAAAATTCATATCAAAAAATGAATAAACAACTTGGAACCTTTAAGAAAACAAATATAACATTTAGTATCTTCTGAAGTATAAAATTATGCCAAATGGAAGAAAGCTGAACTTAAAACAAAAATTAACCTGTATCATCGGGTACTTTTTCTCTTCGGGACTCAAGAACATACCAGAACTTGTGCGAACATCACTCTTCATTCCCTGAAAAAATGGTACATAATACGATCAATTTGCACTTAAATGAACAGGAAGAATATCAAACAATAAATATATGTAATATATATATATATATATATATATATATGTCTGTGTATTCGATTATAGTTTGATATACAAAAGATTCCATAAGAATTTTAGAGATCACTCTCCTATCTTGTTGATGAAAAGTAAGGACATTTTCATCAGGTTCTCTCATCCAAATAACACATTTTATTAAATAGATAAACAGAAAGATATCATACAGAAGTCAATTGTAAGTAACTATATCAAAGCATTGTCCTTTTCTATCCAAAATAGTAAAGTTGTGGCTATGCTAATAAAGCATGCATAAAACTGGAAAAAAAAATTAACGAGTAAACCCGTGAAATTGAGTGAAGTCATGCCCTAAGATAGAGAGTCATCTGATACCGCGGTGTATGATAATTCGTATGGCATCCTGCGTACCTTTCCTGTTCTTACGTCCACTACAGTGGAGACTTGAAGGCGAGGGGAGGCAAGAGCTCTAAGGTAGTCACATTCCTGAAATGGCCATAAAAACTTTCACTTTTACTTAACTATATAAAGGAGCTTCTTTTTAGAGAAAAAACCAAAGCTGCTCAATAATAATGCAAGAAATCATATTTAATGTGCTACCAAACAACATAGACCAGCCAGCAATTGACAGCTTAAGACAAATAAGCAAATGCAGAAAATTCTATCAGAACTTGGGAATTCCAACTTTGGTACTAATACTTTTTGGGGCCATTAATCATTACCCCCCTTTTCATTACTTCATTATGTCTTTACCACCTGCTTCTGTTCTTTTTTTTTTTATCTTCCCTCGCCAGCAATTTGAAGCGCACAGAATCACCCACCAACACAATTATCACCCAAATACGTTTCCTGCTGAGCTTCAAAGAAGCATACCTTTTTGTTTTAAACAATATTTTGAAATCCAATGTAACCCAACTCCAAACTACAATGAAAATAATTTTAAATTCCATTTTTTTTTTTTGGTCCAATTCACTTTAAGTTAGTGTTTTTTTAAAAGGTTAGTATAGATCATTTTAAGTTAGTATAATCCCTTCTTTCAAAAATAAAATAGAGACTTAAACAATTACACAATTGCACAATTACAAACTTGCACAATTACAGACTTAAACGATCACCCTATTACACCATTACTGTAAACACTAATTGCATATTCTCACCAAACAATTATAGTTAGGTAACCCTGCAAACAATTCCAGTTTTCACTATAGACAATTACAGTTAGTTACTGCTGCAAACAATTACAGAAAAGGTACCCTTAAAAACAATTACGGTAATCACATGTCCAAAAAAAAATTACAAACAGTTAGAACTTAAATGGTGGAATGTTCTCTTTTTACTGCAGAACGAAAGTGATACGAGACCCTTATGGTTGCCAACAACAAAGGTTTTAATCAACTTCATTGACTTGTGGGTCCCAACTTAATGCATCCCAGGTACTTGGGCATGGTAGAATATTGTAAGAGTTAAGAAACATCATGCCACACGAATAGAGGCAATTTTGTTATAAGATATAAGCATACCTCCATGCTCAAGAAGTTATGAAGTACAAATATTCGAGGCTCCCAGCTGATTACTTCAGGTTTGACCTACATTGAGAGAATAAGAAAAGAAAAATCAAATTCTATTTACTAGAAATTATAATGAGGTATATTAGTCCGGCTTCATGTTTGTATGCAGAGAGAGAGAGAGAGAGAGAGAGATGCATCTGAGATGTATTCTGCCTTTATTTTTCTTGCGATAGGAAACTGAAGAAATACACAGATGTGTTATGCCTTTATTTTTCTTGCGATAAGAAACTGAAGACATACACAGATAGGGAACTAACAAAGGGAAAGTGGTTAACTACAACATTCTAGGTACTGGAAAACATGACAGACCCATCAACCGGTGTCAACACTAGTTTAAAAGCTACTAATATCATTAACCTTACTAACCTACAATTGTACAAGATTTTTTGGACAATCATACACTACTGCCTGCAATAACAGATATACCAGTAGTTGTATCTAGATTGTTTCAGAAACTTTGTCCAAAACCCTATCATTGGATTAAATACCAATTCTCACTTCTACGTGCACAAATAATAAAGATTTACAGCACTGTACAACTCCAGGCGGTAGACTATGACTAGAAGGTTCAGACCTAATAGACCTAAGCAACAACAAATTATTTTAAGACATAGATTGCATAAGTGTGTCATATCACACATACTGTCCCCAATTATGAATTGAAGCTCAAATGTCCAATTTTCATTGTCCTGTACGTCAAATGATGCATGATATTTACTTTTAATCTTCTTTTCCAGCAGGCAGGGATTATCTCAAGTACTTGAATAAAAAATTAAAGCCAAACTTGCAAACATACATATCCCAGGCGTAAAATTTCTGCTTCTTTGTCATTGCTCCAATGAGCACCTGAGAATTCAAAACAGAGGAAAGCAAATTAGATTTAAAAAAAAAAAAGTATATTTGGAACTTAAGCAACAAATGTGGTCTATCTACAAAACTAAACATGATAAGAACCATACCAACCTCCGGGCAACTGAAGATAACCATCATTTAGACTTCTACGCACTTTTCTAGAAGATGGAAACTCAGAGCCTAAAAAAGAACAAATTTTAAAACAAAAATCATCTAACATAATAACAATACAATAAGCATGATATCCACTTGCAAACAACCATAAAATAAATATGACATAACTTACAATAAAGCAATACAAAGAAATTGTTTTAGATAATAATTTAATCAACAAAAAGCAGGCTTTAAAAATACAAGATTTTAAGAATTATGCAACTAAACATATCAGTTCCATTGGTGTCCAATGGACCAAAGAAGAGAAAAACCATAAAACGTTTAATCGATGAAATAATTGCAAAGATATGTACCTTAACTGAGACATATGAGCATAGCAAAGGTGGAAAAAGAAACATTTAGAGACAGAATAAACCATGCAAGACGAACACTCAAATTATTAGAACCAACAATCAAATATTTTTTATTAGGGAATAAACTACAGATGCCAAAAATTTCTGCAAACATTTTTCGTTTCCCTCAATCAAAGCCTCAGAGGAAATTTATACAAAACCTAGTGTTATCCTCTTGTAGGATCTCAGCTGGTCACTTTTATGACTAGATCTAGAATCACCATAGACTGTCAAGAACTACAGATTGAATGAAATAACATGTTTCACACAAAATCTAACAGTGCCTATATCTGTAAATGCTTTAGTTTGATTCCAAGGAGCACCTGTAAATCAGTAAACATCTGATAGCCTTAATTATCCTGAATCTCCTTTAGTTGCATTGTTTTTTTTTCTTTTTTCTTTCTGTTTATTTAAATTCTATCCATAATTTCATGGCTTAACTGCATTAAGAGTTGCATCACTAATCCACAACCCAATGCATCAACTCCTAGTAATGGTTGTCCCAGCTTGACAATTTTGTTTTGCAAAGAAAAATGATATAGGGATTCACACTATTCTGTCAAAAAGACCTTTTCAATCTGATCCATGTTAATCTGACTAAAAATCTTGATACATATTATAGTAGGCAAACCAGGAAAGAAAAAAGGAACCAAGAATGTCTAACATATATATAGTAAGAGCTTCACCAAATGGCAGTGTCAAAATGTCTTCTACTTAGTGTAGAAGAAGGATATGTCAAAAAGGTATGACAAAGTCAAAAAAATGAATTTAACATGCAAGTAAGAAGGGGAATTACAAGGAAATATATTTGTGTAAGAAATTTATTGAACTAAAAGATACCGTATGAGTCTTCTAATCTTCGTATAAATGCCAATTGAAACAAAGCACCTGCAAGTTAAACAAAAAAGGAATTCAGTAGATGCTTGTTTATTGAAAACCGGGTAGCACCATCAATTTAATATCATTGTAGCGAAAGGATTCATGTGCAGATGAGCTTCAAAGCTTAGCTTATAAAATACAAAACTTAGCATATTATACAATACAATGCAGAGAAAATAGAAGGTGGAAGTTCTCAAAAGACACAATGAAGATGGTTGGTATTTGGTAATAAAAAGGCCAGAAAATTCCCCACACGGCAGTCCAGCACCTCCACCTTCTATGTGTTCTGTATAATTCATAGTACTAGGATATGGTGTGGTGCCACTGGCCCACATGTCTACCTGCTATTTCAAATTCCTGTTTAGAAGGAAGATATCAAAGGTTTCTTCATGTAAACTATTTCAATTCCTCTGTCTCCGAAACGGTTGTTGCTTTTAGCAAAACTATGAACACCAACATATTAGACACACATACCTCTACAAATTTAGTGCTACCACTATGCAATAACATTTTTCTTTCTAATTTGTCATTCACCATGCTTTCCGGCACGCATAGCCAGCAATCAATGTAGCACATCCCAACCAACTCCCGAGCTAGAGTAATCCGATAAATCTCGAGTCTCGACCAAATAAAGAAGCATTTTTCACTCAAAAATATTACACCGAATACTATGCTAGTACTGACTACAACAACAACAAACCAAGCCTTATCCCACAAAGTGGGGTCGGCAGTATGAATCTTAGAACGTCACTGAGCTCGGTTTATGCTAGCATTGACTATAATTTGAAAACCATTTTTAGCCAGGAGCCATTATGATTTGCCCTAAGAATCCAAGTCAAAGGAAGCTTCTGACGGAGCTGGTAAAATTATCAATCTGAAGACTCGTTTGATTACAAACCTTAAAAGCATCCAATACCCAGACAGGAGCTTTCGTTTGGTTCCCGAGAAACACGGGAAAATCGAAAGTACTAACATAGGACCAAACTCCTACAGTTTTCTGGGTAATCGTAGAATCCACATATGCACAGATCAATCAAATGTATATGCATGTATATAAAAAAGACAACAGAAATTGCTTCGATGGTTTGATTTTACCTATGATCATTCCGACGGTGACAAAGGTTAGCAGCCCGAATACAATCTTCATCGGAGCAGCCATGGTCTCCGGTGAGAGAGAGAGAGAGATTGCAATCAGGAAAATCAGGAAAATGTAGGAAATTCAAAATATTAAGAAGTGTTCTGCAGGTCTTAAACAGTTGCCAGCACCAGGACCGGGTATTTGTTGAAAAGTCATGTCCCGGTGTTAGTCAATTACTTTCTCTTTTTCTTTCTTTCTTTTTTTTTTTAATTTTTTATTTTGGCGTTTTCAGTCTTATTTTCTGACATGATTTTTTGGTCAATTTTCCTGAAAAAATATTCCCTCCGAATTCATTACGTCAGGATTACAGAGATCTATACATCTCAGCCGTTTATAATATATTGTGCGATCAGTTTTCGTCAGGTACTATTTGTGTTTAATTGAAAATAATAAACGCGAAATAATTTATGACCGTACGATACACGATAAACGATTGAAATGTGAGGATCACTAGGATCCCCACATAATAGATCCGAGGGATCCTTATCCAATTTTCCTAACATTGTAAATTTAGATAAATACTTTTTTTTTATGAACAATCCACACTAAAGAAAGAGGTGAACTTAGCATCACAATGAACTAGCAATAATGTGATTTAAATTCGTCGAATCGAACCTAAGACTTCTCAATTACAAATGAAGAGAAAAATCAATCGTAATACTAAGTAGCAAATATTATGTGTTCTTTATTCTTGTGAAGTAGATAAATACTAAATTGGACTGGGGTTTTTACACTGTTTAGAGAGCTTCCAACCCTATTAAATCTCCTAGGGGATGGTGAATTAAATTCTATCCCCCTAAAACTTCTCTAACCTGTCACTTAGTACTACAATTTAGTAGTATTCTTTTTTATTTGTAAGCGAAGAGTCTTAAATTTGATTCTCACCAAAGGCATTTGAAGCACATTACCATTGTAAGGTTTAACCCACTTCCTACTCTGTTAGTGTAGATACTATTGTTTACTAAAAAAAAAAAAAAAAAAAAAAACTCCTAACTGTTTCCAATTCACTTGGCTTTGGAGGAGCTCAGTTGACCGCCTAGGCAAAAATCGACTACCCCATACGTTAGATTATGTGGCACAAGGTTGACGCCAGCGTGACGGAAGCACAATTAAAAGTTATAAAAAAAAATTAATTAAAAATACAAAAATAAATAATTTATAAAAAAATTCTCAATAAATACTTAATTATGTTATTACACATTACATCGGATTTCAATATTTTTCAACTACTTTCAATTAATTTTTTGTTATTATCTGAAATTAAAAATAACTTGTTATTATTTTATAAAAATAATAATATTTTAATACCAATAGCCTAAGCTATTTAGTTTAGAAATGAAGATGCAATTGGGCAGTTACACTTGAGAGATTGAATTGACTATTGCCTAGTAGCTTTTTAAGGGTGCAAGTTCTCTGAACTTTTGGCCAATTGGCAAGGCCTGTCTTGAGATTTTTGAAGTCCGGGGCAACACAAAAAATGAGCCCTTACGATCCTTTTCATTAAAAACCAAAAACGAAAAACAGTCATTTAGTACTACAGTTTAGTAATATTCTTTTTTACTTATAAGTAAAAAGTTTTAGGTTTGATTCTCGCAAAAAACAAATATAAACCACATCATTGCTAATCTATTGTGAGGCTTAGCCAACTCCCTTATCTCATGTATATAATATTGTTCATTTTTCTATCACCTTGTCATTTTACCATTTAGTATTACGGTCTAGCGGTATTCATTTTCACTTGTAAATGAGAGGTTTTATGTTCGATTTTCGTCAAATGTGATTTCGAACTACATTAATGCTAACTCATTGTGAGACTAAACTCATTCCCTCACTCTTAATGTAAATAATATTATTGTTTGTTAAAAAAAAATAAAAATATGACTGGAGATGCTCTTGTGTGGAAGATGATCCCTTATAGATCCTCTTTGTTGGGATCCTGGGGATCCTCAAATCCAGTGCGTCAATCATTCATCGCGCGGCCATAAATCATTTTAAATAATTATATTTAAAATTAAATATAAATAGTACATTTAAAAAACTAACCGCGCGATAAACTATGCACGCACAAAATTCAAGAATCTCGATATCCCCACCAAGTGAATCCGGAGGGGATCCTCTTCCCCTCTTGTGCCAATAGAGTTAGTTAGGTTTTTACTAAATTTACCATGGCAATCAGCCCCTTTACTTTTTACTGTGTACCTATTTTTTCACCAAAAAAAGCAGCGACCAACGGCCCATTTGGTTCCTCAACCCAAAACACCCGCTTCTCCCTCTCACTAGGGTTTTAGACTTTGGAGGTTTTGCCACTCGAAACCCTTCAGTTGCAGGCTCTTCGTTTTTATTTGATCCCAATCCTCGAGAGCCATTCTTCCTCTCTCCGAGTATTGTTGCCGACGGAAGGCAGAGCACAAGCAATGGCGGGCCTCGTTCCTCCTCCAACCGCCGCGGCTGATACGATTCCGAAGCCGAAAGAGGATGAGAAAGTGGATTACTTGAATCTTCCTTGCCCTATTCCCTATGAAGAGATCCACCGTGAAGCTCTCAGTCAGTCTCTTTCTCTATCTCTCTCTCTCTCTCTCTCTCTCTCTCTCTCTCTCTCTCTCGATCTTTCCTCCATTATTTTCATATTTCATTATATTTCTAGTTTTCTTTGTTTTTTGATGTGAAAATTAGGAGATTTGTGTTTGTTCTTGTTAATATTAGTTTAGACATTTGCTCTTCTGGGTTTTTCGTTTACATGTAATTCATGAAAGTTTTATTGTGAATTAATCTGTTATATATCTTATAATTGAATTATGAATTCTCGGAGATATACAAATGTATTAGGTCTTTTAGCTATCATTGTGGTGGCTCATGTTGCGTTACCCGATTTTAGAAATCAAGGGGAATGACTTTTTATTGTTGGGTTTACTTGGAAAGGAAAGAAGTGCTCTTTGAGTGTCGAGTCTAAGACGAGATTTTTTTTGTTTGTGTATGCAGTGTCTTTAAAGCCGGAACTGTTTGAGGGGATGCGCTTTGATTTCACTAAAGGACTCAATCAGAGGTTCTCGCTCAGTCACAGGTGTGATCAGACTTCCATTTCATTCCCATCATCATTCTGTTTAATCCTTATTATTTAGATACTGATCTGAATCGTAACTCTCCTTTGCCACCCAACCAACAACCAGCGTGTTCATGGGACCTACGGAGGTTCCGTCACAATCTCCCGAAACTATTAAAATTTCCACTGCTCACTATGAGTTTGGTGCCAACTTTATAGATCCAAAGGTATACCGTCTTATGAAATTGATCTTTTGGGATACTTTTCTATGACAATACGAGTTTAAACTCTCATTTAAACATATGGTGTCATGCAGTTGATGCTTTTTGGGAGAATCATGACTGATGGTAGGCTTAATGCAAGAGTAAAGTGCGATTTATCTGAGAATCTTACTTTGAAGGCCAACTCTCAGGTGATTTGGAAGACTGTTGAAGCGCTTTATCCTCTTTTTTATTTGCAAAGTTTGTGCAGACAATCTGTAATGTCTAAGTTAGTTAGTTAACTTTTCTGTGCTTCTTTCCAGCTTACCAACGAGCCTCACATGTCACATGGCATGGTCAATTTTGATTACAAGGTATGGTGCTGACTTTGTAATTTTTCAGTAATTTTTCTTTTATATAATGGTATTGCTACCGAGACGAGGTTAAACTTCTCTCATGGCAGTCATCATCAAAGAACTTGCATATAGCTATTTTAATTCGAAGTACCTGTTTGGCACAACCTTTTCAGCAATGTAAGAGTTTTACTATAGTAAAGGCGCTTTTCTTTGTTTACCATGTCGTGTCACAGCACTCAAAATGAAACTTTCTGTTAGGTTCATGCAAAACCTAAAATGCTTAATTTGTCATAGAAATGAGACAATTGTATCAAATCAAGCTAAGAACTGTTTGTGGAGAAGCTCTAAGTTGTAGCTTTTTCAATAGCTGAGAAGCATCTTATGCTGGAAGCAGTTGCCCTCTTTAATTATTTCTTCTGTGATTGACAAAGTTAACCTTGTAACTTTAAGTTGTTCATCAATGCCCTTTTCACTCTTGAATGTTAATCAGTAATATGAATGGCTAGTTGGTTGGTTCAAAAATTGCTTCATGGTTGTTTATTGGGTTGAATCAGTTTTTATATTGTTGTTGTCTGGTAGTTTGTAGAGTGGATAGAATGAGAGTTTGGATGGGAGATCTTCTTTTGAAGCCTGCATTCTTCGTTGTTTAATGTTATTGATGTCAAGGTACCATAACGGAACCATTTACTGGCTTCATTTGATTCGGGTGAATCGGGATTTTGGTTTTAGACATTTAGGGGGTACTTAAATGAGCAGATTTCAAGAAGTTTGAAGCTGGAGTCTTCAGCATCCTACTTGTATGTCTTATTTGAAACTTATGTTTCACTTTGACACAATTCTAGAAATTCTACCACCGTGAAGGGGAAGTGTCTTGTGTGGATTTTGTTCATGGTACGGCTAACATGTGCAATTTGATACAAAGACAAGAAAATTGGTGTATTTCAATTTTTACCTCATTGGTGCATTTTATATAAGCAGGGGGAGGTGTTCGGATTATATATCTCTGCGCTTTCCAATATCTCTACATTATGGTAGAATTTATGCACGGAGGTCAGTGAGTCGAGTGGTTATAGCATCCACTGGTAAGTGATAAGCCTTTTGATGATGGGAACAAGGCTAAAGCCCCTTGAGAATTTATGTGCTGGCAAATCGAGGAGTATGTAGGGGTTTGGGAATGACCACTAGTCTAGAGTTAGGTTTTGGGATTTGATTTGGTCATCTGTTTCTGTGGAATTTAGGGGGTATTCTGTTTCTACTGTTCTAGATTGTAAGGCATTTGTGTCTTAATTGTTTCTTAATCAAGTTTTATGGTAAAGTAGGTCTGTGGTGTTCTCGCTTCAATTTGGGCTCCTTGTCCACTCTATTGAAAAAGAAAAAAAAAACCCACAATGTTAGGTATAGGCTGTTAGGATTGATTGGATTGATCTTTGATCTGCTTTAGAGATTAAGAACAAGAGCTTTTGGAAGAAGAGATTTAGACTCCCCTCCTCCCACCTATATTTTTTTTCTCAGTTTTTCAACAACTGGAACCCAAAAGGATAACACGGTTATTAATTTGTCATGTATTTTGAGCTAACCACTTTGTAATTAATTTTCTAATCATTTTTCTGTACTTAATTGCCAACATTGACTTCCTCTGCACAGGGAAAAGATTATAGGTCACAGTTTCAACTAGGAAACGGTGCACTGTTTGGAGCAAACTACATTCAGGTAAAATATTGGAAAACATATTCTGTTTTTAACCTTTTCATTAGTTTATGACAAAAGCAAAGTTTCATTTCATGATAACTTACTTATTGTTGGCTAATCTACATATATTAATTATTGCCAAATGGATTCTACAAGGTTTCCTTAATGTAATAGGGTCTATTTTTTGTTCTCCTTCTGGGCTTCTGTATCTTTGGAGTGCTGAAGAGTATTTTTTTTTTTTCTTGTCATCTGTGTTAATTGGCAAAGCTGCTGTAGTTTTGCTATCTGATAGGTTTGTTTGTTTGTTTTGTTTTACGTAATTTTGCTATTTGATTGGTTTTTTTTTCTCTTAAGGAAGAAAAAGTTGTTCTTATTTTTATTTTATATGGATTGTGTATTCCACAACGTTTTGGGAAAGCACTTAATACAAAAAGGCATAAATGTAATTATCTGTATTAAATGTAACTCAGTAAGATTTTCTTGTTCTTCCCCTGAGCATATTTAACTATGTGATGACCATGTTTTTTTGCCAATTATTAATAACTGCTTGTTTACTTGCTTTTATTTATCATTTTCTTCGTTTTCCCAGCTTTTATCATTTCTATAAATCTATTAAGATGTGGAAGCTGTTATTGGCACTCCAAAAAGGTCATCCTGCAATCCAAGGGAGAAATTGCACTTCAAGTGCAGGATGGCTTTTTAGTGTGCCAATAACAGTTCCCTAAGATTTTGCCAAAACCCTTTTAGCCGTTAAAGCACTTTGATTTTATTTGAGCATGAGCCAAAGGTAAAAGGAGCAATAAAAGTAAGTATATAAGAAACTTACAGTAATGACTCAAAATTTATCATCTTACTGTTAGTAGTGACACATATTATGAGTTATTCTGGCATTTATTACGCATTCTGGATTATTTTTCTCTGTAATTAATTGTTCCATTTAAATTCTTAGTGATAGGCATATTTTGTTGCCTTCATGTCAATGGCACACCTACTTCTCTCTCTGTGAAAGTTTGAAAGTAGGATTTTTTATTGATTTACCTAGTGCATTTCACCAATCGTTAAAGTGCTTATTAATTTTCAGAGTGTGACCCCCCATCTGTCTTTGGGAGGTGAAGTGTTCTGGGCTGGTCAGCATCGGAAGTCTGGTATTGGCTATGCTGCTCGGTATAACACAGATAAGATGGTATAATTCTTGAACCCTTAATTAACTTCCTGAATTTGCGACACAATATTTTAATTGCTTCCCACTGTTGTTTGCTCGTTAATTCTTATACTGCAAATAAGATATTAATTTGTTACATTCTGGCACCAGATAGGGCTCGCATCAAGATTCATATAAATTTAACCGCATGCTTTCTCACTATTGTTTCTTTTTCCAAATACCTTCTTTGTTTTAGATGAATGCCACAATTGTTTAGGTAAAGTTATAACATAATGAACATTTTTGAGATTTAAAGTTGACTTTGTTAAGTTCAATGCCAAAGAAAAGTCAAATTTTTAACAAAGTCAAATTTGGTATGTAGTTAAATAAAAGGAATAAAGAGGGAGAAATATTGCTAGAAGTCAAATTTATATTTGTAGCTCATTTTGATTGCAATGTTAGTTTTCAAAATTAATTTTATGAAACTCTTAAGGTCGTAAGAATTGGTTAAAACAATGAAATGATGAAATAATTGGGAATAAGGGAAATTAACTAGTTGTTAAGTAATATTAGGATTGCCCATGTTGCAGCCTCATGGTCTCTATTCTAGGGGAAAAGCGGTAAATATCCTGCACATTAAAACTAATGCTAATATTTTCATGTAGTTCAAGTCAGCATTACACCTTAGTTCAAACTTTTGAGTGCCACAGGATCTGGCTGTCCATATGGGAAAGCATTGAGGTTGAAGTGGAATCAAAAGTTATAAATATATTGCTTACCTCATATTCCACACATTTTCAATTTGCATTTGCGTGAAACCTTAATAATTTTATTTCTAATTTTGCGTGAGACCTTGAGCTTCAGTGGTATATGACGGTCACACAACACGCAAGATGCACTCTTCCACTTCATCCATCCAGCTTGTATTTTATGGTTGAGGTCTCCATCTAAATCTCCGTTCTTTTGCACTATAGATCCTAGGTAGCGAAAGCGGTCGCTCTTTGGTACTTCTTGGTCTCCGATCTTCACCCCTAGCTCATTTGGGTCTCCATTTGCACTGAACTTGCACTCCATATATTTTGTCTTTGATTGACTTAGGCAAAGACCTTTAGATTCCAACACTTCTCTCCAAAAGTTAAGCTTCGCATTTACTCCTTGAGTTTCATCTATCAACACTATATCGTTTGCGAAAAGCATACACCAAGGAATATCATTTTGAATATGTCCCGTTAACTCATCCATTACCAATGCAAAAAGGTAAGGACTTAAAGATGAGCCTTGAAGTAACCCTATAATTATGGGTAAGCTTTTGGTTTGTCCTTCATGAGTTTGTACGGCAATCTTCCAATTTTTTTAATTTCATACAATGTCTCACGTACCAATGTCATACATCCGTCTCATGTGGACGTCGTGGGCCCCGCAACATTAAAAAACAAGTAGTCCACTCCTGAAAGAAAAAAAAAATTCAAAATTGCAGCAACGCCCTAGTTCTTTGGGGAAACTTCAAAACAAAAGAATTACAAAACAACATGAGACCTTAATATTGCTAATTGGTCTTCGTAATCATCTTTGGTACTTCGTGAATCTTATAAATGGATTTCAGCTTCTTAGCTGCTTTATTAGTTGTTAAGGGCACATGGCCAAGATTTTTCCATGGCAGTAACCAATAACCATCTCCGGTGAGGCCTGTTCTATTAACAAAGGTGATATAGGATCATAAGATTTTAAAGCCCAAGATGTTGACCCTTGGAAGGTGAACCTGAGCTTGTATACTAAATGAACCTAAGTAGGAGTATTCCAACTGTTGTATGACTAGGCAGCTCGAGAGCATATTCCACGGGATTTTGTTATATATTTTCTGGCTGATTGTTTTAATAGCAGATTTTGACTCGAGTAACTGTTGTGTGATCCATACCTTAATCCAACTCGTCTTTGCGCCCCCAGGTTGCCACAGGGCAAGTTGCTAGCACTGGAATGGTTGCTCTTAGCTATGTACAAAAGGTTTCTGATAAGGTGAGCAAAGTTGATCTAATAATTGAACATATTTAAAATTTTATATTGCCGGAGTATCTTTCTGCAGTTTTCCTTTTTCATGATTTCTCCGAGCTCTTTCTTATAGTGTTTCTTTCTTGTAGGTGTCTCTCGCATCAGATTTCATGTACAACTACATGTCAAGAGATGTCACAGCTAGTTTTGGTTATGATTACATTCTTCGACAGGTAGCTTTCATATTGTTAATGTTCAAATATATCATTGAAATAAATAGACGTTCGCCTTTTCTTCTTCTTTAGGATGTTACCACCTAGTAGGTGAACAAGTTCATGAAACATGATTTCTCGGACATTGTGGCATGTTGATTCTATGCAGACCTTGACTATTTTTTATTAAATTGTTGCAGTGCCGTCTTAGAGGAAAGATTGATTCCAATGGCACCGTAGCTGCATTTTTGGAAGAGCGACTAAATATGGGTCTTAATTTTGTTCTTTCTGCAGAGGTGAGGATTTAGCAGCGTTTTCTTTTACTTGTCAGTTAACGAAACCCTGCTTTGCCGGTTCTCTCATGACAAGTAATAAAATATATACCTTGCAGATTGATCACAGAAAGAAAGACTACAAATTCGGGTTTGGATTGACTGTCGGGGAGTAAAGCGCAGGATCAATGCCGTTCCATCATTCTTGCCGGCAAGATATTCTCTCTTTATTTTTGCAATCGAGTTGAACTAGAGATCCCTGTATACTTTAATCTCGGGTAGCATTATCACAGGGCGGCATCAGTTGAGCCAGTTTTAGTGGCCGGTATCCGTTTGGAGTTCCTTTTTTCAGTTAAGTGATGTAGAATTAAGATTTCGAAATAATTCAAATTGAATTTCTAGTCACAACATGAACCTTTGCACCCCCCTCACAAAAAAAAAAAAAAAAAAAACCCGATTTCTTGTTGGTTATTTGGTCACATAGTCTCGTGGCTGCAACTAGACTTGTAAACGGGTTGGGTTTATTGGGTAACCCGACCCGTTAATTTAACGTGTCACTTCAAACTCAACTAATTAAGCTAATTGGTTATTCAAACCCAACCCGTTAATCTAATAAGTCACTCATTTCACTCGTTAACATTTTTTTTTTGTTTTCACATTTTGCATTCCAATATAAATTGCACATCTTTTAACTAAAATTACAAACATTAACTAACAATCTAACATCTTATATATATATATATATATAACTACATCTTCCAAATCAACTAATTAATAAAACTCCATAAGGGTTTTAGCAAATGTGAATGAAGCATAGCTATACTTCATGGGGCAATGCCGTATTCAACATCACCAAGATTGACTGTTGACATTTCCATAGGGTTATGAACTTATGATTAATCATAGTCGGAATATTGAGAAATCGATAATTGAGAAAGTTTGGTGAGGGGTTTCTATTTTCATGGCAGTAAGAAGCTTAGCATGTACCATCATTATAGGGTTATGGACTTATGATTAATCAAAATGGGTTAAATATGGTGTTGCAGTAAATTCAGCGAATGCCTAGGTTTCTGCAAGCTAATGAAGTAATTAGCTCGCTGCAATTTGTATAGGATAGACCAATAGAGTATAAAATATATTCCAACTATGAAATTACACAAAAGCCCTATTTAATGGGTGTTAAAGGGGTTCTCCGGGTTGACCCAAAATGACTCGTTATTTAACAGGTTGATCCGTTAACAATCCAACCCATTAAGCACTCACCCAAATACTAGTTTTAACAGGTCGGGTCATGTTGGGTTGGGTTTAAATGCCAGCCCTAGCTGCAACCGGAATTCCTCCTTAATTGCAGAGGAAAATAAAAACCGACGCTTACGGCAACGAACCCTAATATAACAGTTGCTTGACGAGGATAAGGAGAGCTTGTGAAGAGGTCGATGAAGAAGAGGACTTGAAGAATGAAGATGCACGTTTCCAGAAAATCAGTCACTGGGTTTTGATGAACTGGTGGACGAGATAAAAAAATTTAGGGAGACTTTGGATGCGTTTCCTATCTATCAATATTTTTTTATTAAAACCTTGTTGGTTTTCAATTTTTGATCTAAGTCCTGGAATTAATGTGATAATTTATTTCTATTTATGTTACTATATTTTTTTAATTAAAAATTGAAATTTATAGTTGTTTATGTTAATGAGATTTTAAATAAAAACTCATATTTATGAGATTAAAAATATTAAAATATAAATTATACCACTGTGTGTGTGTGTGTGTGTGTAAACATGGGTACATTCATCAAAATTAACAAAATAATTATTGTATCAAAACATGGGTACATTCTTCAAAACCACAAAAAAAAAAAGATATTAGGCTTAATAACATTAGTAATTTTCTTTAATAAAACTTGACATGGATACATTCTCAAATCAAAGAAAAAGAATGTATCTATATAAGTTTACAAATAGATTAGAAAAAAAAATTGAATAGATTTTATATAAAAAAAAAAGGGTACATTTTACATATAACAAATTGATATATTTAAAAAGGGTACATTTTAAGATTAAAAATTTGAAAAAATTACATGAATGGGTGCATATGTGACAGCCCGTCTTGAACTTCTAATTCTCGATAATGTGAATTGACATATATACCCTTGAGTGACGGGTGTATGTTTATGCATGGGTTTAAAAATTTGGCCAATTACATAATTTCCTAAGGTTTTGGGCCAATGAGAAACTAAGAAGATATTTGTTTTTATTGGTGGCTTTTAGACCACACAATCCATCACTCTCTCTCACCTCACTCCCGTATCCCTCTCTCTATCTCTCATACTCTCAGATTCACTATCTCTCTTCGTATTTGGTACGGACATCACCCAAAGACCCCTCAAACTCAACAGATCGAGGAAACCAAGATCACCATTGGCTTCATCTCGTCACCACGAGTCCAAAGACACCAATTTCAGGTAAGGTAGCATTCATTTTCACGTCAAACCATTAACCCCCGAGATATGCATTGTTCATGCAAATTTTATGGTGTGATTTTAGGGGATTCTAAGCTTATAGGAAGCTTCTTAACGTCTCCACGAGTCTCGGGGTACTTCGTTGGAAGGAATTGGACATCGGAGAGCCGAGATCGACGTGTTTCTAGGTAAGCCGAACTATTGAGCTTTCTCGGGAAAAATCTAGAGCATTTTAAGCCTTGAAACTTATATAATGTGATTCTAAACCGAATATTCCTCAGAATATTCCTAACGCCGTTTGACATTCCGTTACACGTGCCAGGCATGTGCCACGTGTGGTGGCGCGTGCGGGGTCCAAATTTTTTTCTAAAAATTTGTACGGGTTCGTGACGTCAAGTAGATCACGTTGGTATATTCAAATACCAAAATTGAGATATGTATGAGAAGTTATTCCCGTAGTTCCGTATATGTGCTTGTGCTTAAATAACGTTATTTCAGTAAATTCTCATATAGGCGAGACGTATCCCGAGGACGATCGTAGCCAGGCTAGGCGTGGGGGCTACGACCCGGCTACTTACCAGTGAGTGGGCAATTTGTTTTCCGTATATGCCTATATATATTGCTATTTTCACAGAAAATGAAATTGAACGTTTAAAGGATTTGAAATACCATGCAAAGTATCTATTTATTTTATTTATGCATTAATGATTGCATATATGTATGTCGATGCTGCAGACGCACAGGTAAGTGTCAGGTAAGTTTAAATAATGGTTATGATGAAAATGATGTGATGTGATGTGATTAGAGCTCATATACCTGCACCATCATAATTAGTGCTCCCGCCCAGAGTTAGGGGCATAGTCTTTCACGTGTTGTTCACCTCCCGTCCGCATACTCGCCTTGGATTCAAGTTAGGTGCACAGTCCTGTCGTATAGACCACTATAAGTGGGTTCGACTCGTAGGTGACCCGCGAATCCTTCGCACAGTTTTCACGTGATTGTAGCACTAGAGCATAATTATTCTATATTTAGTGATGATGTGTAGACCACTAGAGGTGGTATTGATTTGTGTGCAGGATTGATATACATGATATGATGAGTTGATTATGAGATATATATACGGCCGAGGGCCGAGATGAATACTTGACATTTTATCACATCCACAGAGTTATGATTAGAGTTCAGTTGTGATACTTTGGCATGGCATACATTCATATTTTCCAGCATGATTTCGAGATTTACATATATATATGAGTATATACTTTATTTTTGGGAAATTATACAGGTTTTACGCGCGAGGGGTTATACTTTTAAGAAAATGATGATTTTGAAAAGATTTGTTTTGCTGACCCACTTAACTTTGTTTTCCGCCCCTCCAGATTCTAGGTAGCTAGAGTATCGTTGGTGGCTAACGAGGATCGTTCGGCAGTTTTGATAGACTTCTCATTATGTAGGACACCCTTTGGTGTTATTCGAATTAATTATTTCATGCTTGACTACATTGACTTAGTATGCTCTGAATTTGTAAAATCACTATAACTTCACACTCTAGCGCACTATCTTCTTAGGTTGCTAGTGGTTTGGTTTAAATTCGTTCGTATTCTTCTTATGAATCTCGCCTCCGCACTGTGCACATGGTTACGTCACGCTCACGTGACGGCCAGTATGCCCCACTTTCGAGTTACTAATTGTAACATTTTTAACACTAAGTGTATATATTTAGAAAAAAATATTTTATTATTGAAATAATTAATGATGTTATTAATACCCAATGACCTTGATAAAAAATTGAAAAGGAATAAGGTTTTAATCAATGGAGTAGCAAAATGAGGGATGTGAACCTAATTTCTCCAAAAATTTAATATCACTAATAATTTGAGCAACATTCAACCACTGCAACTTCAAAATCATAAATTTTCATCAACTAACAATAACAACACCAAAACGTTAATTGACATTCTGACTTCAACAAGATGGTATTTATGTTGACAAAATATTACGTACTTGCAAATTGAAAGACGTGACATCAACTTTAAAATTTAATGTTGTTCCAAACAACTTTAGAGAAATATTTTAGTTCACCTTAAACCCACTTTTGGGTAAAAGACATTTTACTACCCTGATGTTTGGTGGTTTTCAACATTTAGTACATCAATTTTTTTTCATCCCAGAGTCATACCTAAAGTGTAAATTTTGGGACAGTCTCATACATCCGTTAGTCAAACTGTTAGTTCTCCCGTTAAGTGATGACGTGGCGCCCTGATTGAGTGCCACGTGTCATTAAAAAATATTTAAATAAAAAATATTAAAAAAATTAGTATTTAAATAAAAAATTATTTTAAATTATTTTTCTTCTTCTCCCCTAATAAGAAGAAGGAAGAAGAAAAGAAAAAAGAAAAAAAATTCGAAATCTGGGCAACAGAAGAAGAAGACGAAGGAAGAGGGAAGAAGAAAAAGGAAGAAGAAGAAGAAGAAGAAAAGAAAAAAAAAAAAGGAAAAACCGAAATCTGGGCAGCAGAAGAAGAAGATGAAGGAAGAGGGAAGAAGAAGAGGAAGGAAGAAAAAGGAAGAAAAAGGAAGAAGAAGGAAGAAGGAGAAGAAGAAAAAAAAAAGGAAAACTGAAATCTGGGCAGCAGAAGAAGAAGAGGAAGGAAGAGGGAAGAAGAAGAGGGAAGAAAAAAAAGGAAGAAGAAAAGAAAAAAAAAAGAAAAGGAAAAACCGAAATCTGGGCAGCAGAAGAAGAAGAGGAAGGAAGAGGGAAGAAGAAGAGGAAGGAAGAAAAAGGAAGAAGAAGGAAGAAGAAGAAGAAGAAGAAGAAAAAAAAAAGAAAAGGAAAACCGAAATCTGGGCAACAGAAGAAGAAGAGGAAGGAAGAGGGAAGAAGAAGAGGAAAGAAGAAAAAGGAAGAAGAAGAAGAAGAAAAGAAAAAGAAAAAAAAAAGGAAAAACCGAAATCTGGGCAGCAGAAGAAGAAGAGGAAGGAAGAGGGAAGAAGAAGAGGAGGGAAGAAAAAGGAAGAAGAAGGAAGAAGAAGAAGAAGAAAAGAAAAAAAAGAAAAGAAAGGAAAACCCGAAATCTGGGCAGCAAAAGAAGAAGAGGAAGGAAGAGGGAAGAAGAAGAGGGAAGAAGAAAAAGGAAGAAGAAGGAAGAAGAAAAAGAAGAAGAAAAGAAAAAAAAAAGAAAAAAAGAAATCTGGGCAGCATAAGACGAAGGGAAAGGAAGAGGGAAGAAGAAAAAGGAAGAAGAAGGAGGAAGAGGGGAGAAGAAGAATTTTTTATTATTATTTAAATACTAATTTTTTAAATATTTTTTAATAATTTTTTATTTAAATATTTTTAATGACACGTGGCACTCAATCAGAGTGACACGTCATCACTTAACGGGAGAACTAACAGTTTGACTAATGGATGTATGAAACTGTCCCAAAATTTACACTTTAGGTATGACTCTGAGATGAAAAAAAATTTATGTACTAAATGTTGAAAACCACCAAACATCAGGGTAGTAAAATGTCTTTTACCCTAAACTTTTATTTGTGTTATTACATATTTTTGTACTTATTAACAATTATTACAGTGTAACCACAACAAGTGACCCAGTTGTAAGGGCGCAGACTACGACTCCTCAATAAACAAAAAAAAGTGGGAGGTCCCGAGTTCAATGATCCAAGATGATGAGTCTGCTTGACTATGGCCACTAACAAGATGAAATTCCCTATAGCCTCTCTAGGTCCAGAAGAGGTAGATAGGCGTGGCTCGCCACCAATTGTCTCATTTTAAAGGGAAACAAAACAATTCCCTATAACCTCTCTAGGTCCGGAATAGTTAGATAGCCGTGGCTTGCCACTAATTGTCTCCTTTTAAGGGGAAACAAAACAATGATTACTGTGTGGAGTTGTGTTTTGGAAACAAAACAATGATTATTGTGTGGAGTTGTGTTTTCTCAAAATGGGACCAAGAAAAATTATAACTTATTATAATATGAAGTTTATTCTTACACATAACTGGTTCTAAGTTGGGACCAAAACTTCTTATGATGAGGTTATTCCTTTATAGAATATTACTGAGAGAGGTTTTGCTCTGCTTCCTTCTTGCTAAAATGTGCCGTGAACATTGCCACTATGCATACATGGATTAGTATGACACAAGTACACTCTTACGGTGATATTCGATATCCATAATACAAGAATATGTGTTAGTTTATCTCTATGTGCTCTTCTATCATTGATAATAGAACGCTACCTTAATACAATGATTAGTATGACCCAAGTATATATTCACAGTGATATTTCATGCCAATAATACAAAAATACGTATCAATTTATCTTTCCGTATTCTTCGAACATTTGATAATCAGATGATATCGTAATAGCGTCTCCATATCATACAATACAAGAGACAAGATGAGAGGTAACTATAGCAAGAAAGTGAACAGAAACCCTCTGTGTGTGTGTGTGTGTGTGTGTTGTCATAAGTTATAACGCCTTTGATAACATTGAACACACACACAGAAACAGCGACAAACCATTGAAATGAATCTGCCGCATCAGGCGTTGCTTAGCAGAAACTGCAGCAGCAGCATCTCTCTTCTCCCCCACAATTCCTCTTTCAATCCCACCACCACGTTTTCAAATCTCCCATTTGGGTCATCGTCAGCCCTCCATTTCAATCAACAGCGACCACTTTCACTGCCCCACAAGTTCAAACACACCACTTTCACTGCCAAAAGGGCGGACCTCCAAACCATCGCAGCTTACTCCGGAGGAGACAGAGAATCGGCCCCCGAGTCTCCGGCCAAAGAGCTCCGTCGGATTCTGGAGTTGCCAGGCGTTGTCCAGGCCCCTGCTTGTTTTGATGCTCTGAGTGCCAAGCTTGTGGAAAGAGCTGGCTTTCAGTGCTGCTTCACTAGTGGTATATGGTGTTTTATTTATTTATTCAATTTGTTGATGTGGGTTTTCTCTTTTCTTCCTTGCTTCTAGATATTTGGTAATTATCTGTTGTGCAATACGTGGATGGCAATTTGTTCGCTGTGTATGTTCTTGTTTTTATGTTTGTATATTCTTTATAAATAAAAAATGATAGTTCATGTAATTGCGGTTGCGTTACTGCATCCTTGGTTGTTTTTTGGTATATCTTCTTGTCTAAGTGTATCAAACACTAAAACAAGCTTATTAATGCCATTTGTTCTTCCATTAGGATTTTCAATATCAGCTGCTAGATTAGCGTTGCCAGATACAGGTTTTATATCCTATGGAGAAATGGTGGATCAGGGGCAACAAATTACCCAAGCTGTGTCAATTCCTGTTATCGGGGATGGTGATAATGGATATGGGAATGCAATGAATGTGAAAAGAACTGTGAAGGGATATATTAAAGCTGGTTTTGCTGGGATTTTGCTTGAAGATCAGGTTATAGTTATACTATTGAATTGAACTTTTGCATCCATGAATATTTCCTATTTTCTTCATCTTCTTTTTCTCTTTCTCTCTCACTCTCATTAACTATTGCTGTTGCTTTTTAAAAAAATTAACCAATGGTGGAACTGGTGAGGAACTTTGGGATAGGGAGGAGGTGAGAGTAGATTGGAGAGTAATTAAGGGTTAAATTTGGTTTTCTCTTTATGGAGATTTCTTCATGTTTGCTAATCCTACATTAAGAATTTTTTTTATAGTCATGTTTACCGAAAGGTTTTATAGTTACTGATTTTTTGTGTTCTTAAGCCGGATTTATTATTTTCCTTATAGTGAAGATTTACAAAGTCATTTTTAGTAAAGGAATAAAACCCTACTGTTGATCAACGAAATTGGATAGGATTTCTGCTAACAGAATAGAAAATTGAATCTTTTGTTGAAAAGCAAGTGTAAAGCTTTTATTTTTATTACTTTACTTGAGTGGCCGGGTTAAAACGAATAAACAGTACCCCATATCTATCTATAAGTAGGAATTTTTCTTATAAAATAGTTTCTTACTCATACATTCCTTTTTGCGTCCTGAGTGTACGCTTTAGAGAAGCATTACAAGCATAATGTTAGGTTTATTATATTGAAACTGTTGATTGTTCAAAGAGATCTTTTATGGAATCGGTGTCCTCTTGAGACAGGGTAACTTGATGGTCGGAACGACAAAAAACATGTGTTTGATTCCCATTGGTTTAGATGATGTGATTTCATATTGGTATGCGAAGTGTGTTACTTTGTATTTCTTTGGGGTTGGTTTGATAAGTTAGACCTATTTGGAACACCTTATCACCATTTGCTTAAATTTGTAACTGACTAGCTTTTTACTTATTTTGCTAAGTATTATAAATTCATTTATCTTGTCCCTGTCTCAGACAATTATTGCTGACAAAACTGTCGTCTTTAGGTCTCTCCAAAAGCTTGTGGTCATACGCAAGGCAGGAAAGTGGTGTCAAGAGAGGAGGCTGTAATGCGGATAAGAGCAGCTGTTGATGCTCGGAAAGAGAGTGGCTCTGACATTGTCATTGTAGCAAGAACTGATTCTCATCAAGCAGTGTCTTTGGATGAAGCACTCTGGAGGTCAAGGGCATTTGCTGATGCTGGAGCAGATGTTCTTTTCATTGATGCACTTGCTTCTAAAGAAGAGATGAAGGCTTTCTGTGGGGTATCTCCCCTAGTTCCAAAAATGGTACATTACATTTGTCAAGGACTTGGATTTCGTCACATTTCTTTTTCTACATTTGTATACCCAATATGTCTAGCCGTAGACTAGTTATTCTTGTGCATGATCCTGAGTTCATCTGAGGATAAGCTGTTTGTAGTAGGTTGTATTTTGTTGGTGAAGTCAGAAACATGTCCTCAGTAACGGTTCCCTTAAAATTTGCAGAAGATAAACCTCAATTATATCTATAATTGAAAATTTTCATTGTTAATAAATAAATAAAAAGGTTACGGCTTTTGTGTAATGAATCCTGTGATACTGTTTGGTCTAGAAACTGTATAATATCTCATAAGTGTAAGTTTAGAAAGACTCCGAGTTGTATACTGAGTACTGACTGAAGCCCTCAAGTAAGTCGGAGGACATCAGTCACCTGGTGCTTTATGCGTATGAAAGATGTAGAATTTGATGGTCGTGTTCTAAGTTGTCACTTTGCTACCTAGTGAACTCATTCTTCGGTCTTTGGTTTCTGTTTATTAATTGTTTATATACGATGTCAAAACTGATGGGATGCCATATTTCCACAGGTTGTAATACTACTGTGGTTGATTTTTCTGGTTCGGGAGTGAATATCTGACTACGGCCACTTTCCATTACTCTTTTTGGTTTATTTATTATTAGTTTTAATTTCTTTATACAAGGACATAATTGAACATTTTTTTTATGGACATTTTATGGTTAAGTGCCACGTGGGTATTGTTACTGTTGTATGAGATATTGCCTATACCATGAACGAGAGTTCTTTGTGGAGATATTTTCCATTTATGGTACTAGAAACAGCATTTAGGTTTATATATGTTGCACTGCGTGGAGATGGATGCATGTGATGTATACATATCAAGTATGTCAATTGATAATCTAAGAATCATGTGGCTCAATTTGTAACTTCTGAAGCATTGTAGAAAAATGAAAATAATTTGCAGTGATTGATAAATCTCCATGTTGTATCAGGCTAATATGCTTGAAGGAGGAGGCAAAACACCAATACTCAATCCGCTTGAACTTGAGGATGTCGGATATAAAATTGTGGCTTATCCTCTTTCCTTGATTGGGGTATCTATTCAAGCAATGCAGGTAGCGTGCCTACACCTTTTTCTTTTAAATAAAGTTCATCATCAAGAGAAAGGGTCATTTATCTTAACACCCTATAACTATGCTACTATAAAAGATTTGATATGGTTATGACTATTGATCTCTCCGCTCTTGCATGAGTTAATGATATGATTCAAGAATCAAAACCAAAAACATATGAGCAGCCAACAAAGACATTTCTCATTGTAAACTCGTAGTTCCTGAAAATTGAATAGAAAAGATACTTTTTACAATATAATGTTGGATTTATCCTTTTTTTTTGTTACAATCCCTAAGAATAGCAAAGGAATTTTCACCATTCTGTCAACAATCTAAGTTAAAGCAGTGTGTTTCCCTATGCTTTTCAGAAGTGTTACTTGCCCAGAATTCACCAATTTAGAATACTATTTAAGGAAGGAACTTATATGAATCAATTGCAGGAAGCACTGGCCGGTCTCAAAGGAGGCCGCATCCCTCCTCCTGGAAGCATGCCATCCTTTGAAGAGGTTAAGGAGATTGTAGGTTTCAACAGTTATTATGAAGAAGAAAAACGGTATTCTACCAGCAGCAGTCAGCTATCTTCAGAAAGATGTGAGTAACTTGTATAGTCACATGAGTTGTAGATATGTCATTATTGCTTACCCACCAGGGAATGATGATAATTTGTTATCAAATGGCCTCTAACGTCTTTCCCCCCATTTTGATGAAAGTTGATAACTTTGATCAAAACTGGGTTAAAATTAGACTAACATATCAAAATTGGGTTATATCTGGATACTATAAAAGGACAAATGGCTCTATGTAAGATAAATTTCAACTTGTTTCCATTCAAGTTTTTGTGTACCAACCAAAATTTGATAGATATAGATGAGCATTTTCGTTTCATAGTGCTTATACATGAAGGTTATTTTCCAGTGACCAGTAGTGTATACAGTCTCCAAAGGACCGCTAGAGATGGTGGAGAGCAGAAAGATCAGAATCCTCAAGATCCCATTGTTGAAGTTATAACACCTGACGTGTACAATAACTATGGTGCAGATGGTTCCAGGGGTCCATTTTCTGGGATCTGGTCTCGGACGTTGAGGGTCAAAATAACTGGAAGGGATGGCTTTGAAAAACTTGATGTTCGGATTCCTGTAAGTCTTCTATTCTTTATGGGCGTAGCATTCCATTCACAGTGCTTCCACTGTTATCCAGGAGGAAAGATTGTAAAACTCTTGGAATAGGTGCCCTACCAACCTAATTGAAAAAATCCTAAATTCGTCTTCATTCTTAATCGTTAGAAACCCTACGGTGTTGTGATGATAGGATAACAAGGAAAGAATTGGTAAACAGATAGTGTTAAAGAGTTCTGAAAATAATACCCTCCCAAAAATTTGGTGAACAGATGGTGATATATCAGCAGAGTCACCTTATGTTACGATATGATTAGAGAGTTACCATTTCACAGATGGTATTGTGCTAAATATGTGACCAGTCAGTTACCAGAACAGGACAGCACGGTCGCAATGCTGTTATGAGTATTTATGAAAAGGAGGGAAAAAAACATTTGAGCTGTGAAATCTACCTCATTTTGTGTCTCTTTATCTGGGATCATCTCAGAAATGATTGTATACATTCATCATGCATTTTAGTCAAGCTATTTCAGACTAACGAAAACCTGCTTTCGTGTTTTGGTTATAAACATTTTACAGGCTGGATTCTTGGAAGGAATCACAAATATAGTTCCAGGTATTATTCATGTTCTCTCCAAACTTATTGAAATAGGTAATTGCTCCAGACCGGTAGTCCCTTGTAGTATAATTAAAACTCCACATGTTTTTCCAACAGCTCTCGGGGGTGTGAACATCAAACAACTGCTAAACGAGGCAACTGATGAAATGGGAGGGAAGCTGCTGCTAGATTTTAATGACACAATTGGTGATAGGATTCAAGTTTTTCTAGAGTGAAATCGATCGAAGTAGAGGTCTTACAAGTATAATGCTAAAGGTATGTTGACCAAAAAATTGCTCAGGGTATTCTCTGTGTAATATGAACGATCCTCAGACGCTTTATTGCATATTCTCTGAAAGAAAATACCAAATGCTCATGTAACAAGTGTTTCTACTTCTATGATCGATGCAGGGGTGAGACCAACAAAAACTGAAACTTGGCCGAAGAAATCCGCGGTGATGTACAAAGTTTGATAAATTTAATAGGACGAATGGTTTCTTTTCGATAGATTGTACATTAAAGTTACGATATGTTTTGCGCATTTCTTTTACCTTTTAGTACAAACAAATACAATTTGGGGTTTGGACTCCATTTTTCGGAGTCAATTGATACTGGCTTTGTTTACGAACTGATTTGTTTGGTTGTTTGAAACACTTTTTTTATACCAATGACAAATGCAGTTCACATTGTGCTTTCAGAGCATTCAACCATTTCAACCAGTGCTTTTATGGTTTTCTTAGAACTCGTTTGATAAACATTTCGTGAACTACTGAAGTACATTACGCTCACTAACACGTCGTCACTTATACTGTGGGGACTGTTTTGACAAACAGTTGCACTTTCTCACCACTAAAATGGAGCGCCACTTTTTTAGGGTTTTCAACTCGCCCGAGATAGGCCAATTTCAAGGATAATTTGAGATAAAAAAATTTAATATCACTAATAATTTGAGAACATTCAACCATTTGCAACCAAACAGTTTTAGAGAAATATTTTATTTCATCTTAAACTTTTATTTGTGATATTACATATTTTTGTACTTATTAACAATTATTATAGTGTAACCACATCAAGTGACCCAGGTGTAAGGGTGCAGACTGCGACTTTTTAGTAAACAAAAAAATGTGGGAGGTCGAGTTCAATGCCCCAAACTAGTGAGTCTGTTTGACTGTGGCCGACGACCGAAAATAAAAAAAGTGTGAATGAAAAAAAGCGCGTGTGATATCACAGCCCATTTGATATCCATAATACAAGAATACGCGTTAGTTTATCCCCTGTGTTCTATCATTGATAATAGCTGGCATCAGGTGTTGCGTAGAACCGTCGCTCTTCTCCCCCACAATTCCTCCTCCTTTTTCAATCCCACCACCACATCTTCAAATCTCCCATTTGGGTCATCGTCAGCCCTCCATTTCAATCAACAGCGACCACTTTCACTGCCCCACAAGTTCAAACACACCACTTTCACTGCCAAAATGGCGGCCCTCCAAACCATCGCAGCTTACTCCGGAGGTGACAGAGAATCGGCCCCCGAGTCTCCGGCCAAAGAGCTCCGTCGGATTCTGGAGTTGCCAGGCGTTGTCCAGGCCCCTGCTTGTTTCGATGCTCTGAGTGCCAAGCTTGTGGAAAGAGCTGGCTTTCAGTGCTGCTTCACTAGTGGTATATGATGTTTTATTTATTTATTCTATTTGTTGATGTGGGTTTTTTTCCTTGCTTGTAGATGTTGACATAATTACATCGTTTTATTGCAGTGACTTTAATTTGAAGCAGTTTTTGATGTGGGTTTGATTGGTTTTGGCTTGACATGTTTTTTGTGAGACTCTGGGAGTTGTCTTGATTGTACATACTCATTGTTAATTGATACCATTACTTCTAAAAGGTTCCTTGCTTGTAGATGTTGACATAATTACATCGTTTTATTGCAGTGACTTTAATTTGAAGCAGTTTTTGATGTGGGTTTGATTGGTTTTGGCTTGACATGTTTCTTGTGAGACTCTGGGAGTTGTCTTGATTGTACATACTCATTGTTAATTGATACCATTACTTCTAAAAGGTTCCTTGCTTGTAGATGTTGACATAATTACATCGTTTTATTGCAGTGACTTTAATTTGAAGCAGTTTTTGATGTGGGTTTGATTGGTTTTGGCTTGACATGTTTCTTGTGAGACTCTGGGAGTTGTCTTGATTGTACATACTCATTGTTAATTGATACCATTACTTCTAAAAGGTTTGGGAGGGTACAATTGCAAGGATATTGAAATGAAAATTGTTTAGCACTGGTGAACCGAGTAGTATTACGTCAATGAAGCTAAAATGAAGAAATTAAACTGAAAGATCTAAAGCGTGTCAAACATAAAAACCAAACGTCATCCTTCGTTATCGTGGGAATCTACAGACTGTTGTTTCTTAAGATCTTATCTATTCTAGATATTTGGTAATTATCTGTTGTGCAATACGTGGATGGCAATTTGTTCACTGTGTATGTTCTTGTTTTTATGTTTGTATATTCTTTATAAAAAAAAATGATAGTTCATGTAATTGCGGTTGCGTTACTGCATCCTTGGTTGTTTTTTTGGTATATCTTCTTGTCTAAGTGTATCAAACACTAAAACAAGCTTATTAATGCCATTTATTCTTCCATTAGGATTTTCAATATCGGCTGCTAGATTAGCGTTGCCAGATACAGGTTTTATATCCTATGGAGAAATGGTGGATCAGGGGCAACAAATTACCCAAGCTGTGTCAATTCCTGTTATCGGGGATGGTGATAATGGATATGGGAATGCAATGAATGTGAAGAGAACTATCAAGGGATATATTAAAGCTGGTTTTGCTGGGATTTTGCTTGAAGATCAGGTTATAGTTATACTATTGAATTGAACTTTTGCATCCATGAATATTTCCTATTTTCTTCATCTTCTTTTTCTCTTTCTCTCTCACTCTCATTAACTGTTGCTGTTACTTTTTAAAAAATTAACCACTGGTGGAACTGGTGAGGAACTTTGGGATAGGGAGGAGGTGGAAGTAGATTGGAGAGTAATTAAGGGTTAAATTGGGTTTGCTTCTTTATGGAGATTTCTTCATGTTTGCTAATCCTACGTTAAGAATTTTTTATAGTCATGTTTACCCAAAGGTTTTATAGTTACTGGTTTTTTGTGTTCTTAAGCCTGATTTATTATTTTCCTTAAAGTGAAGATTTACATAGTCATTTTTAGTAAAGGAATAAAACCCTACTGTTGATCAACGAAATTGGATAGGATTTCTGCTAACAGAATTGAAAATTGAATCTTTTGTTGAAAAGCAAGTGTAAAGCTTTTATTTTTATTACTTTACTCAAGTGGCCGGGTTACAACGAATAAACAGTACCCTGTATCTATCTATAAGTAGGAATTTTTCTTATAAAATAGTTTCTTCCTCATACATTCCTTTTTGTTTCCTTGAGTGTAAACTTTAGAGAAGCAGTACAAGCATAATGTTAGGTTTATTATCTTGAAACTGTTGATTGTTCAAAGAGATCTTTTATGGAGTCGGTGTCCTCTTGAGACAGGGTAACTTGATGGTTGGAATGACAAAAAACATGTGTTTGATTCCCATTGGTTTAGATGATGTGATTTCATATTGGTATGCGAAGTGTGTTATTTCGTATTTCTTTGGGGTTGGTTTGATAAGTTAGACCTATTTGGAACACCTTATCACCATTTGCTTATATTTGTAACTGACTAGCTTTTTACTTATTTTGCTAAGTATTATAAATTGATTTATCTTGTCCCTGTTTGAGACAATTATCACTGACAAAACTGTTGTCTTTAGGTCTCTCCAAAAGCTTGTGGTCATACGCCAGGCAGGAAAGTGGTGTCAAGAGAGGAGGCTGTAATGCGGATAAGAGCAGCTGTTGATGCTCGGAAAGAGAGTGGCTCTGACATTGTAATTGTAGCAAGAACTGATTCTCGTCAAGCAGTGTCTTTGGATGAAGCACTCTGGAGGTCAAGGGCATTTGCTGATGCTGGAGCAGATGTTCTTTTCATTGACGCACTTGCTTCTAAAGAAGAGATGAAGGCTTTCTGTGGGGTATCTCCCCTAGTTCCAAAAATGGTACATTACATTTGTCAAAGACTTGGATTTCGTCACATTTCTTTTTCTACATTTGTATACCCAATATGTCTAGCCGTAGACTAGTTATTCTTGTGCATGATCCTGAGTCCATCTGAGGATAAGCTGTTTGTAGTAGGTTGTATTTTTTTGGTGAAGTCAGAAACATGTCCTCAGTAATGGTTCCCTTAAAATTTGCAGAAGATAAACCTGGGTTATATCTATAATTGAAAATTTTCATTGTTAATAAATAAATAAATAAGTTATGGCTTTTGTGTAATGAATCCTGTGATACTGTCTGGTCCAGAAATTGTATAATATCTCATGAAGTGTAAGTTTAGAAAGACTCCGAGTTGAATACCGACATATTATGGTTAAGTGCCACGTGGGTATTGTTACTATGGTATGAGATATTGCCTATAGCATGTACAAGAGTTCTTTGTGGAGATATTTTCCATGTATGGTACTAGAAACAGCATTTAGGTTTATATATGTTGCACTGCATGGAGATGGATGTATGTGATGTATACATATCAAGTATGTCAATTGATAATCTAAGAATCATGTGGCTCAATTTGTAACTTCAGAAGCATTGTAGAAAAATGAAAATAATTTGCAGTGATTGATAAATCTCCCTGTTGTATCAGGCTAATATGCTTGAAGGAGGCGGCAAAACACCAATACTCAATCCGCTTGAACTTGAGGATGTCGGATATAAAATTGTGTGTTATCCTCTTTCCTTGATTGGGGTATCTATTCAAGCAATGCAGGTAGCGTGCCTACAACTTTTTCTTTTAAATAAAGTTCATCATCAAGAGAAAAGGTCATTTATCTTAACACCCTATAACTATGCTACTATAAAAGATTTGATATAGTTATGACTGTTGATCTCTCTGCTCTTGGATGAGTTAGTGATATGATTCAAGAATCAAAACCGAAAACGTATCAGCAGCCAACAAAGACATTTCTCATTGTAAACTCGTAGTTCCTGAAAATTGAATAGAAAAGAAACTTTTTACAATATAATGTTGGATTTACCCCCTTTTTTTTTTGTTACAATCCCTAAGAATAGCAAAGGAATTTTCACCATTCTGTCAACCATCTAAGTTAAAGCAAACAGTGTGTTTCCCTATGCTTTTCAGAAGTGTTACTTGCCCGGAATTCACTAATTTAGAGTACTATTTAAGGAAGAAACTTATATGAATCAATTGCAGGAAGCACTGGCCGGTCTCAAAGGAGGCCGCATCCCTCCTCCTGGAAGCATGCCATCCTTCGAAGAGGTTAAGGAGATTGTAGGTTTCAACAGTTATTATGAAGAAGAAAAACGGTATTCTACCAGCAGCAGAAAGATATGAGTAACTTGTATGGAAAAACGCGCGAGAGCTGTTGGAAAAACGCGCGGAGTTTTAATTATACTACAAGGGACTACCGGTCTGGAGCAATTACCTATTTCAATAAGTTTGGAGAGAGCATGAATAATACCTGGAACTATATTTGTGATTCCTTCCAAGAATCCAGCCTGTAAAATGTTTATAACCAAAACACGAAACCGGGTTTTCGTTTGTCTGAAATAGCATGACTCACATGCATTATGAATGTATACAATCATTTCTGAGATGATCCCAGATAAAGAGACGCACAAAATGAGGTAGATTTCACATGCTCAAGTGTTTTTGGACTCCATTTTTCGGAGTCAATTGATACTGGCTTTGTTAACAGTCTGATTTGTTTGGTGGTTTGAAACATTTTTTTATACCAATGGCAAATGCACTTCACATTGTGCTTTTAGACCGTTCAACCATTTCAACCATTTCGTGAACTACTCAAGAAGTACATTACGCTCACTAAAACGTCGCCACTTGTACTGTGGGGGGACTGTTTTGACAAACGTTGTCAATCACATCTCCTGTTTTGCTCATACCGGCATACAAAAAGAGAGAGTTGTAGAACGAATCAAAACTTATTCGTTTGTGTTCGTAGCCAAACATCGCGATAAATGTTACACAATCTGGCAAAAAGAATACATATCTCCGATAACAAGGGACCGAAACGATAACCTGAGACGGGTTATCCCCAATACTACACAAACAAGACAACAGCTGCTCAAACCAGCTAGGCAATGCACCTACAGAGAGAACTCTTCTTGTGACCCATACGAAATGCGGAGTTACAGAGATATATCACATCCCCACATAAAAATTACACGACTTTGTTTCAAAATACAACCTTCGCGTTCCAACCTTATCGACCACAAATCAAATATGTATCGACTTACTTTCGTCAATTTCATCGGTAGCCACCGCCATATGGCTGCTGCTGCTGAGGATAGCCACCTGCGCCCATCATGGGGTTATAGCCGGGAGGCATGTTTGAACCAGGAGGTAATCCGGTTTGCCCTTGCATCCCCATGCCCATATTCATTCCCATTCCCATGTTCATCCCCATCCCCATCCCCATACCCATGGGTTGATTCGTGCCACCGTAGCCACCCATGCCCATACCTCCACCTGGACCCCCGCCCATACCCATTCCCATTCCCATTCCCATGCCCGGACCCATCCCCCCGCCCATACCTGAACCCATCATAGCGTTTGGTGGAGCCCTAAGAACACTTGCACCTGCACGGCCAATTCCAGAACCAGATCCCATGGCTTTACCCATGTTAATAGTAGATGTTGCAGGAGTTGCCGGCTGCTTCTCCATCCTCTTTTCCTTCCGATTAATGGAATCAAAATCAATTCCAATATCATTCAATGGATTAATTTTAGCTGCACGTGAAAAAAAACAAAACAAAAGCCGTCATAAAACCCTCAAAAAACATAGATCGTTAATAAACAAGTTGAAGGAGAGACATGGCACTCACCTCCAGATATATTTAAATTAACTAGGCCTCTGCTCAGTGTATCAGCCCAAACTGCTGACTTCGGTTCAAACTTGCTGTCCTTAGGTGGTTGAGCAACTATAGCAAGTGCCCCTGTTGACGATGAAAGCGGTTGGTGGGAAGCCATTGAGGTGTTTGATCCTTTTTGTGAAAAAAGGTTGCCCAGAACATCACTATTATGTTGCAAACCTGGTCCAGGTGGAACTTGAGGAGTAGCCTGTGAAGCTACTGGGCCGACAGAACCTTGTGGATGGAAGTTCCCACCATTAAGCTGTGCAGCTGGTTCATTATGAGCATGAGGAGCCATGAAACCTCCCTGTTGTGAAAAGAAGTTTCCACTGTTCGGAGCTGAAAATCCACCTTGTTGTGGAATGAAATTTCCATTGTTAAACTGTGCAGTAGGCCCTGTTGGAGTTTGAGGAGCCCCATGTGAAGTGATGGGAGCTGTAGGCCCTCCCTGTGACGGAAAACCCCCACTGCTGTATTGTCCAGCAAATCCAGTTTGATTATTATGAGGGACTACAGATCCTGGCTGCGCATGAAAATTCCCGTACATATTAGCACTTGGCTGTGGATGTTGACCAGTTGGACCTGAAAAGGACTGCTGTGAAGGTCCAGTAGGTGGCAAAATATCAGCGAGAATATCCATGTTTTCAGTAGACTGTTCTTGAGATGTAAATTGTGAGTTTGTTGGAGTTTGAACACTGGAAACACCAGATGACGAATAATTTGCTGCAGAAAATGAATCCCCAAAGGGAAAGTTGGAAGCTGTATCTGCACTCTGGTTCACGGTTGGTGGGAAAGAGTCTGTGGACGTGGAAGTGTGTGGTTGAGATTGGACCGTCTCACTGGAAGGGAGAGCTTTGAAGGGGGAGTCACCGAATGGATCTTCAAATGACTGCATTGAAGGAGAACACTTTTAATCCAAGAAGGATGTCACTTGAGAAATTCTTTTAATAGCAAAAAATGCCTACCTGATTCATAACATTAGACGCTGGTGGAGTTGCCATAAATGTGGTTGCAGAACTAGAGTTTGCATGGGGATCAACTTCAAATGTAGCAGTAGAAGGTGTAGTCGGTACAATGGCCAATGCATTTGAAGAGAATGAGTCTGACAGGGAACCTAGTAAGTCCATCTCAACATTGTTTGAGGTAACCGGGGCTGCTTGGACAGCTGGGGCAGCTGGGGCAGCTTGGGGAGCTGGGGCAGCTGTTAAAGGAAAGACAATGTGAGTTTCTCATAGTGCTGCATTTCAATCACAAACATAAATGCAACTAAAATCTTGCAGCTAGTCCCTGAAAGGCCAAAAGAACAACTGTATCGAAACAACCTGCTTGCTAAAGGGTACCAAGATAGTAAATGATCCTTTTTTCAGGGACAACATATAAGAATTTTATACTCAGGAGCATAAACTAACATAAAAACACTACGCTGTTACACGAGATCTTTGTTCTCTGTATCAACAGGGTGTACATAAAAACCTAAACTGCCTTCCACTCAATGGTATTAGGATGTTAAAGACAACCAGTACAAATCACATCCCAGACATAATAGCTCATAAAAAAGATGCTGAAACCCTAATTATTACTAAACTAAGGGGATGCTGTCAACAATAATTCCACAATCCCAAAATTACCACCACAACTGCAATCACCATGTCTAAGTTAATAACCATAATGTCTCCACAACTACCATCACCTATCATTCTAAGAGAGTTGATCGTGGCATGAAACACTGAACAGGAAAGTAAAAGAGAAGAGAAGAGGATTCACAAAATAACAAAAATCTTCCCAACTTCTAAAACCTAAGAAACACAAATAAACACTCACTAATAGCTTAGTAAGGAAAGATGTATTGATTATCAGAAAACAATAAGACCATCTCCATAGGAGATTCTAAACATAAAATTTAAAATTGACAGCTTATGTGGCACTTTGACATCTTTTAAAATTTTGCTCTCCACCCAATATATCAAACTTTAAACAAAAAAAAATTCATATTTTTTTTCTTTGTATTGGTAATGAAAGAAAATGAATTAAAAGGTATAAAAATATTCGAACATTGCATTGGTAATGAAACAAAAATTAAAAGGCAAGACTTTAAACCAATAAAAAATTAATAAAAAGCATTTAATATATATATATATATTTAATTTTTTTTTTTTGAAGCTGCTGTCAAACTTGGCAGCAAGGGGGAGAGATGCCATTCTATGTCTCATGCCACATTAGATTTGGCTTCTCAGTTGGAAAACATTGCTGCTGTCTTTTTTTTTTTACCGTTATTGCTTATTTGGACATTTTGACATTTGTTTTGGAGATGCTCTAAGAAAAGCAATCAGAAAATTGGAATGAGACAAGTTAAATTGATTGCTTCCCCTTAGTCAAACAATCAAGATAAAATAAAGTAACAAATTCATGCAAAAGAAATTATAAACTACTCTTTTTTTGGTCAACTAAAAAAGAGTAGGGTTTAGTAGCAGATGTCCCTTGTCATTTGAATGGGACCCTCAGCCATTCAAATACACCCGTCCTGACATTTGCAACAAACAATTCACAATAAAGAAATTTTGAGTTATAATCATTATAAACACAACGATAACACATTCTTCAGCAGTTCGTACTGGAGTAAAGCATAAACATGCACACGGGACTTACTAACCTGAAACAGAACCACGTGGATCAAATTCATCTGAAGGCTCCACTTCCTGTTTTGCAGGTGATGCAGAAGCAACATGAACACTGGTTGCTTGGCTTGGATTAGATGCAGAAGCAACATGAACACTGGTTGCTTGGCTTGGATTATTGCTTGAAGGTGGAGATGAAGCTCTAGGAGCAGAAGCTGTTGGAGTTTCACCACCCCTGTAATCAAGAAGAAATATTAAATGATTTAGCTAATGCTTAAATTAGGAAAACAAAATAAAGGGTGATCAAATTCTTTATTACAGACAAATTAATACCTTTCGCTGTGAACAGGGCTTCGAGATTCACTTACAACCTCCTCATAACTAGGAGGAGCCCCAATGTTTTGTTCAGAAAATTTCCTACTTAGCCTGCCAAAGATGAATAATATTGTTATTGGGAAGTGGCAGTCTTCTGGAATGCTCTGATGAAAATACCATATTCAGAAATTTACTATATTATCATCATTACTTTGTTTCTGTTACCGAAATCCTTAATATTTCTTCAATATGAGGTATATGTATATACAGATCCTTATATCCATAACAAAATCAATATATTGCAATGAACATAAAGATCTTTAAAATGGCCCAACACTAAAACAATCCTTCCATACACATAAAGTTCCTTTCAACCTTCAAATATTTGAAATTTAATCATATGTTTTATGTGATTTACTTCTTATCCTATAAAATTTTCCAAGGGATCAGCATGCAGTACAAGTGATAGTATTAGGATCTTAATTGTATCAACTGATTCCTAACCAACTTTAATCACTTATATTCATGTCCAACAGTCACACAGACTTGAGAATATATTCAAGTACATGTCCCTGAAGATTTACCTTCCATCCTGGGATTGGTCATCAGCTTTAGCACCACTACCACTGCAATGAGGACACATAAAGAATAAACAGTAAGTTTGCAATTTAGGTTAAGTAATAAGTAAACAATAAAGATATCAGATTGCAGCCTCAACTACTACAAATATTTAAAAAATAAAACAAAATATGTAAAAGCGTCCAAAAATTTTTGGCATGTACATATATGCACTTCCACTTTTAATGCATTAAGATGGAAAAGTTATCTTTAGTACTTCCTGCTGAAAACATATATTTTTAACAGAATATTTTCTACAGTCAAACCATGCAAAAAAGAATAAATTAAATAACATAGAAACAAGAGAATAAAATTGTTAAATAACAAATCTGCCTTCTCAATGTTCAAGAAGATAACTAAGTTGATTTCCTGAAAATGGTCTCTAAAATGACCTAAACAGAATACATGCCACCAATAAAATCAAAATACTTCTTAATCACATACTGGTAATGATTCAAAATTATCAACAGGACAAAACCATTACCGAGAGGAATATTGACCATCATCATCAACTGATCGCTCCCTCTCTCTATCAGAGCTTCTACTTCTAGAGCCATGAGGGTAATCATCAACACTTTGACTTCTTCCTCGGTAATCATCATCCCTGTAACCTTCTCTCCCGCTGCGTTCATCATATTCTCTACCATAACGATCTCCCTCACGACCGTACCGGTCATCATCCCTATAGCCCCATTCTCTTTCCCTCCCATAGCCATTCCTATCTTCATCCCTGCCTCCGTAGCGGCCTTCGTAACGATCATCGTCATATTTGTCACCATATCCTCCTGTACTTGAATGGGAACCAGGCCTATACATTCCACCTGTTGATGCTGTATTACGGAACCTGTTGGGATATAGAAATCAGTCAGAAACCTCTTTCATTATAATTTCCTGTAGAGGATGAACTGGGCATAGTTCTACAACACTATTACTTTACTTATACATATAGATCTAGACTTTTTTTCTCTTACACCTAGCTCCGGAATCCAATAAGGCAAAACACTAACACTCTTATGAAGTATTACAGCCACTACTGAAATAACAGTTAATGCTGTAAAGCAATAAAGAAACTTCAATATAAGACTTCGGAAAATTAACTTTTTCAAGTGGAGAAACTTTTCCTGTTCATAATGGCATGGGATGCTTATAAATACTAAAATTAAAATAAGAAAAAAATAATTCAAGAAAAGTAAAAGATAGTTATGAAAACAAAACCCTTTTTGAGAGAATGCTTACTTGTCCCTGTTAGCAGCTGCTTTCTGTCTAACCTCAATTATCCTTTCTTTATCATTGACAAGAGCCACAAGACTTTGAGACTTCTTTCTGACATTACTTCCCTGGTCCCTTCCACTGGAATCAATGTATTGAAAATTGGACAAGGTCTGTATCAAGGAAAAAGTACTGGTTCAGTTAGCTCAAAAAACAAGTCTGGCAGCTAATCCAATGGGGCTGGCCCAAGTGGTGTGTGGTAAGTAAAAGGGTTATTATTATGATATGCCAAGGGTTCCATCCCTTCCCAATGCACCAAGAAGAAGCAACTATTTCATGTTCTTTGCGATTCTCAGAAAAAATGAATAAATAAAGAGTTAATATGAATCTTGGAAACAAAGGGCGGAAAATACCGATATTTGATAAGCATGCTCCTTAATATCATCGATGACACGTTCTGACCCGTTCGCCACCATGTATTCCAAGACAGTTAAAGCCTGATTTGAAGCACAAAATATAGTATGAACCACATGTAAACGCAGAAGTAAACAAAACCTCGCCATATTACTAGCTGCATCGTGAAGCTAAATATAAAAAAATACAGTGATGGTAATAAAAACATTTACTCATACATTACATGGAGATAGAAGGGGACAGGGCAGAGGGAGCGAGACAGAGAGACAGACACAGAGATAGAAAGAGAGAGAATCCTAAACAATGTGTATCTGAAAGTTACTAGATGACAAACCTTGTAAACGTGCCTCCAGTTCTTTCCAGTATCACTTAACCGCTTCCAAACGACAGCCATTATCATTTGATATTCATGACTGCACAATTGTTCTGAAATGAATATCTTTGGAAGATAATATGTTATACAAAGAAATCATAAAAAGAAACAGTCAAACTTACTAGTTTCGGGTTGCCTGTGCAATTTCGGCAAGAAGTGATCCATGAGGACCCCAGGGCTCATTACTAGTAGCATCAAGAACCTAAAAAGAAGAGGGTGTGTGTGAGTTGGTGAGAGAGAGAGTACATCGCAAGGCAGTTATGCCTAGCCACTGATGACTATCAACCAACCTACTTTTGCATACAAAATTATAAACATAGATGCAGTGCTGACTAAGAAGAAAACTACCTTCTGTTCTATTCCAGGAACTTTCAGCACTTTCTTGTTCACCTCTCTCTTTCTACAACAACACAATAAACCACATCAGTTTAGCGGTTTTGGATACGATCCGTACGAAAAAAGAACTTTCTTTATCAACCGGGTCACAAAAAAATACAGAATTTGTAAAGAAGTACCAAAAAAGATCACATTTTCCCCTTCAAAATAGACTTAAAGTAACAAGTAATAGGAAGATCATTATCTAAGCACTACAAAATTGAGAAAAACATAGTAAACAATTTAAAGTGATGAACACAATTCAAGACTTACAAATCTCTAACAGTTTGATCAAAGACTTTCTTCATCGTGACACGATTTCCGAATCAATAGCAATCGACAACAGCAGTAAAACCCACGATCCAATCAAACGAATATCGCCTCTTAGGGAACCTTGACCTGCAAGAAGCATCAATACCGTTTAAAGAAGACAAGGATCAAATCAACATCTTTGCTTCCCAAAAACAGAACATTTAAAATTAAATTAAATCATGAAAAATGATATAAAAATGCCTTTAGATCAATCAAAATTGAAACCCAAATCTCATGGAAATTCAAAACTTGTTGGCAAATTTGAATCATATGTTATGTGTTGCAAATGAACATACATATATAAACAATGAATGAATATATTGAATCGAGTATTGAAAAACCCAGATAATAATTTGACCCATAAAAAATTATAAATTGGGTAAAATAAAGAATTTGAAATCAAATGTCCAAACAAGCACAGCTGAATTAAAGCAAACACGCAGAAAGGAAATGAATTAGATCTGAAAAATGAAAAAATTTAAGAAAACCCAGATCTAAAATGACATGAAACCTACCTGTTCCAATTGAAGCGATTATTGGGTACCCCAAAAAATTGTAAAAAAAAATGAGAAATGGATCTGGTACAGACAGAGGGAGGTGAAGGAGGGCGAGGAGGAGCAGAGAGAGAGAGAGAGAGGAGAGAGAGGAGCTCCTGAATTTCCTGAGCTGTTTCTGGTGATTGTCTTCCTCTTTGAACAAAATAAGAATATAGCCAAGAGAGAGGAGGTATTTGGCTTTGGCTTTTGGTTTTTTGGTTTTTATATTTTAATTTTTGATGTGTTAATTATTTGTTTTATTTTAAAAAATTACTACGCAATATTTCTATTTTAAACTACAATTAAAAAAAAACCATAATAAAGAAGAGGAATCGAAATTTTTAGGGAATTGTGGTTGAAACTTAAAAAATCTCATGTTGCACTCAAAATCTTCTATATGTGGGAAAAGGATGAATTGTAGATGTAGTCTATAAATTATCATCTTAATGAAAATTAAATTTCTGAATTATTTATTCGGTAAAATAAGTCTCTAAATTCATTATAAACTACTAATTTTATCCCTAAAACTATACTCAAAGCTATCTTATTCAATTTTTCGTCAATTTAGTTACCTACATTTTTTAGAGGATATTGCCACCATTCTCTTACCTATAAGCCATTAATGTTGCATATAGGTTGCGAATCTAACGTTTAATTTACCTTTCAAAGTTTTCTCCATAAACTATTTCTTCGAAAGAAATAGTCCTTAAAATATGAAAAACTATCAATTTATTCTCTAAAATATATCACATGTAAGTCACGTGACTTAAATTGACAAAAAATTAAATAGAATAGCTTCGAATATAATATTAGGCATGTGATTGACATATTTTATTAGTTTGGGGATTGATTTTTCCCAAAAAAAATTATTCAATGACCTAATTTTCACTGAAGTGATAATTTTAGGACTAAATCTAACACTTGTAAATACTGCAAAATAAAATTTTAGTGTCTCAATAACAATTTCATATTTTTTTTAATTTCACTAAAGACGATAAATAATATAAATTCCAAAATACTCTATGTAAGAAGAGTTTAATTCACCGTAACAATCAACCACTTACGGTTAAAAAACGTTTTGTCCACCGCAACAATCAACCACTTATAGTTAATTATTTTTATTTTCTCTCTATCTAACTTTTTTTTCTTAAATCTTAATTGTGATTAAAAGCTTTTTTATTGGTGTGTTATAGTTTTCTTTTTCTTTATGTTTTTTTTAAGAGTTTATACTTTTTCTTTCATTTGGAGTTGCAATAACGTAATAACATTGAAAGATGGGTCGCTTTCTTACCAAAAACATAGTGAGAGGTGTTTTGGTGGTAGGTGTAGATGGACAATTCAACCAATTTTGTTGTCATATTAAGTTTGAATCTCATTTTATAGGAGTTAAATTGTTATAGTAGGTCTAAAAAATTGAATCCTGATTTTTTGTTTGAATAAGAGAAATAAATTTAAAAATTAAACAAATTTCAAGATTTATAAATTAGCGTGCAATAATTCGCTTATTTATATTCATAAACATAAATAATTGTTATTCATATTTTCATGAGTGAAAATTTTAAAATATGACACGTTGCCACGTTAATGGAATCTAACATTAATTATACATAAAAGAGGAAATGAACGCCATCTCTTAAAGAATCTCAAACTATTTTTATAAGACAAATGAATAGTTAACATGCCACATAAACTTGTATAATACAATTTTAACTACTTGGTTTTGCTTATGTTATATACATAGAGATTCTCTTATCTCCATGCCTCAGTGATCATCATCCCCTTTGTAGCAAATAACAACTTTTGGAGTTTCTTAACAAAGCAATGATGGCGTGGGAGTTCCATGATGAATAAAAAGACACTTTATTTTTCTTTAGTGTTTAATTCATTTAGGCCTCGTTTGTTTGACCTCCTTAGCTAGGACTGGACTAGCTAGGACTAATAACCCATGTTTGGTGCAAGCCGGGATTGAGTTTAGTGGGATTAAGTCGGACTCGTGCCGACTAAATCCTTCGTTAGCTGGGCTTGGCGAGAGCCCTCGAAAAGGAGGGGATTGCTAGTCCCGTTTCCCCGCTTCCCCTCACTTTGCCTCACCCCACGCCTGAGAACTTGCCCTCCCACTGTCTTTCTCCCCACCTCCCTCTAGTCTGTCCAAGTCAGAGACCCAGAAAACCCAAAAACTCAGAAAACTCAGAAACCGAAAGCAGATTCAACCCCATCTCCCACCTTCGAGCCACTCATGCATGCATCCCGCCTCCAACTCCTAAATTTTCATTTTCGTTCTTGCTCTTTGGTTTGATTTTAAGATTTGGACAGGAAAAGAAGCAGAGGGAAGAGAGAGAAGGATTTGGACGGAAAAGAGGCAGGGGAGGGATGCAGTGGGAAGAGAGAGAGTTGGACAGAAAAAGAGGCAGAGGGAAGAGAGAGTTTGATTTTAAGATTCAACCCCATCAGATTATCACCCAGGGAGTTAGACAGGAAAAGAGGCAGAGGGAAGAGAGAGAGGGATTTGGACGGAAAAGGGAGAGGGGAGGGATGCAGTGGGCGGGCAAAAAAAATGAGAGAGGAAGATGATTAAAAGCTTGACTAAAATAAATGGGTCTAGAAAGGAAAATGATAATTTAATAATAAAATATTATTATATATATATATATATATATATTAAATTAATGATAAAATATTGTAAATATAAAATTTAATAATATAATATATGAATTCTGCTTTTTAGTCCGACACAGCACCAAACGCTTCACTAAATCAGTCCAGCTTAGTCTATTCTATGCCAGTCCAGCTTAGTCCCTAAAGTTAGTCCAGTCCGAGATAGTCCGGTGCAACAAACGCACCCTTAAGATGCTAAAGCAACTGGCATAATATAAACATAAAGCCTGTCTAAAAACGTTTTTAGAAAAAATATTTTTGGGTTCAAAATGTTTACTGGAAGACACACAATAAAAGACACTTTATTTTTCTTTATTGTTTAATTTATTTGAGATGCTGAAGCAACTCTTATAATATAAACATAAAACTCGTCAGAAAGTGCTTTTAAAATGACTAAAAACACTTTCAGAAAAAAAAAGTTTTTGGGTTCAAAATGCTTTCTGCAAGAAGCACCAGTTATGTGCTTATTCGCAGAAACACTTAAGTGATATTCCAGAATTTACTTACATTTTACTAAAAATTAGTTCAAAAAACAATTTTCACAAAAAACGTTTTCAGCTATTTTAAAAATACTTTCTAGACGACTTCATAAAAGAAAAACTAACGAAAACGAAAATTTAAAAAAAAACTTTAATTTTAATAAAAAAATAACCAATAAAAGTGTAGTAAATAGTACTATAAAAGGATAAAAATGTAGTTTTTAATTAAAAATGAACAGTACTGAAAATGTTTCGTTAAAACTCACGTTCATAAAAGCCTCTTTGTAATATACTTTAGTAACTTTACCAATTCCATGTTAACCTGAAAGGCGACCAAAAAGAAAAACCAAAAAAACAGTCAAGCCTCCTTTCATTTTTCGGAACACCGACGAAACAAATATATAAAAAATAAAAAATAAAAAATAAATCGAGAGAGCTGTAACAGCAACAGGTCACACGGAAGTTTTTCCAGTCGAGCAAAAGCCATACGGTCAACGCGGTTTCCATATTTGCCAAAATGGAATAGTAAAACAGAGTTTCTAGAAACATTCCCAACTATCCTGTACAGAGTTCATATTTTCTTTTTTATTATGAGCCGCGTTAAAATTACGAGACTAACTACAATACTTACATTATTTAACCGTTAAGATAATGATTATATTTAATTTATATAAGTTTTGTAATCAAATCTCGAAAATATTTCCAATATAAACATTAATTTTGAAATAACTTTGTTCTTTAAAGAATTTTAAGGAAGAAGTTCGTTATTTTCTTTTAGACGGAAGAAATAAAAAAGATCTTGAACCTCAAAATTTTGCTTCTTTTTATTATACTAATTTTTCTTCAATGGTACAATAGCATTGAGTGGTATGAGAAATAAATAGCTGTAACTAAAAATAAAAGATCTATGGCTAAAGAGTAATGTTAGGGAGACCACATATTTATACTATATATGTGTACTATCTCAAGTGACAAGTAAGCATACAATAAACATCTAATCAAAGATACGACATGTACACGTCATTTGTCATATGAGATAATACACAAATGTGGTCTCTCTATCAATTTCCATGGCTAAAACACCTGCAACATTAAGAGTGTTACGTAGCATTAAAGCTACACTCCTTTCAAACGCCTAATTATCCAATTTTTGCACGTCTTTTCACCTTATACACACCCCTCTTTATGCAAGGCCTTTTTTCTATCTCTTAGATTGAACAAATACAATAAAATCTCTATGTAGTGAGTGTCGGGGCCTAAGCAATTTTAAAACTATAAGAAACTTATTACTTAATAAAGTTGTAGCTAAAAAATATTATTGTTTTATATTTATCCTTAATGAAAGTCACATGGACAAAAAACTATATTAGTAGTGGAGCATGTCAATTTTTAAAATGTAACATTGAAAAAAGAGTGACACCTAATCTCTAAACATGATTAAAAAACTTGAAACATTTTGACCTCAACAGAAAGTGTTCATATTGACGATGTATTATTTAACCGCATCAACTTTAAAAAAATAACAATACCCAAACAATTGTAGATAAATGTTTCACTTTGCTTGAACTTTAATTTCCGGCATCACAATTTTTCAGACTTATTAACAATTATTGTCATGCGAAGTCAAGTTTTCTTAAGATGGGATCCAAAAAAATTATAACTTATTAAAGTAGAAAATTTTATTCCAAATAAACCGGCCCAAGTTGGGACCGAAATTTGTATTAATATATTATTTCATAGAGAATCAACCGTTATCTATATAATATAGGCACCTTGTCAACCTTTTTGCCCATTTTTTTCAATTTTGCCCCTCACTTTTGAATACAAAATGTTGAGATGAGTAGGGCAAAATAATAGTTTTGTACCTTTTAACAAAATAATAATCATATCCCTTTTTCTCATTTTGCCTTAACTTTTGATACACAATATTTACATAAGAAGGGCAAAATAGTAATTTTGTATCAAAATATTTACATAAGATAAAAATATGCACTTATTAGAGAAATTGTCACACCATCATTTTTTCATACAGGTAAGTGAAATCATGATGTTTTTTGAATAGTTTGAATGAACTGAATCGGTTGGCTTGAGGAGAATGTGCGAAGAAGTGGGCGGTTGTTCACACACACAAAGTGTGCTCTCTGCTAGTATCTAAATAAAAATACTTAATTTGATGGTGCTCTTCCTATTCATATTCCACAAATAATCAATTCACACTCTTCCATCTTTTTCTCAATCAAAGTAGCCAAAAAATTGCTTTATTACCCAACAAACAGGAACCTCAACGACAGCTTGGCCACCGCACGATGAAATGAAAAGCTTGATGGCTTCTTCCTTCAGGCTTCAGCCCTCCGTTTAAGACCACTTTGCAAATCACAACCACTAATTATTCGATTATTTGATCAAACATTATAACTAACATGTGATGTGAACATAACAACTTCAACAAACTCTGGCATTTCGAAGAAACGCACGTGTTTATGTGTCGTAGACTCGTAATACAATTTCAATTTTTCGGTTTCAAGCCATCGGACAGGCCGCAAGAACACTAATTATACAGTTAAAATAAACCGTACTCCTCTCAACTAGGGGTACCTGTACCCTGGCCTTTGTCTCGATATGCAGCCTCTAAACATTCCTTCGCCCTGTGAACTTTTGACTGAAGGTAGAAGGTCCCGTTCTTCGCATTGTTTTCAAATAGAGTGTCGTACCTCTGCTTGGGTTTACGAAACATGTTTTAGAAACACCATTCACAACGAATATATAGGGCCAGAGAGGGTAACCAAAGATGAAAATGTTTGAATATTTACCTTTAGAACTTCCTCCCAAGTGGTCGTCTCTGAGACATTAAGAATCTGCCTAGCTTCCTGCTCTGTCATGACCTTGCTACTTCTACGGACAGCGTTCTGTAATGTTTCTTGGGCAACACCAGTCTTTGAGGCATCTGCAAAATACCGCCGTTGATTAGACAAGAGCCTGTCTAGACATCTAAAGTTGGTAAAATCTTTATGGGGGGTAAGAATATCAACCAATCAGATCTAAGCTGTGACAAATAGATAATCTCCAGAAACTATGTTCTACTTAATTATGTGCACAACAACACTTTAGCCCAGGTCACGACAGTAAACGGACAAAGGAAGGAGCAGTAAACTGACATAAAAAAAATATAGCACCCGAATACATCATTGTAATACTTCCCTAAAGCCACGATCACTAATCACTATCCTCTGTTATACAAGTACAATTTCCTTGGCCAAGTGCTTATTTGAGCGGAACCTTATTTCTCCTTAGGGATGGAGGTCAATCTTGAAAGAGGGTTTTATTTGAAGTTCCAGCAAACCCTTACAAAAGTTTGCCCTCCATTTCTCCGGTACCTCGCGGGAAATTTTGCAACCAACGGATATTGAACTTAAAAAGTATATCCTAAACATAGTTTATAATCAATAACACAAAACCTCCACTTGGATAAGGTGTATATCTTCCACTAATATAGGCTAATCCCCCCATTTCACCTTCCTCCTATATCATTATCTCATGCTCAACTAGAACAAAAAATTGACTAGTGCTATATTAGTAGAGTTTACTGTTTCATGAGGTACTGATTTTGTTAACCTTTTTCTTGGGAAGATCGCCAATCAAATTTAAGTCTTAGAAATTGCACATCCCTTCTTCAGTGATTCAATGAAATAAATGATTTAAAGAAGAACTGGGTTGTATATTCTAATTTCTATGCAAAGCACTGATTATTAACAACAGAGGTAAGTACGAAAAAAAAATTACAGAATGTGCTGAGGACGGCACTAGCAAGCACAGGCAGATAAATGAGACTAAATGTGAATGCCAGGGGGGCTAATTGCCTGTCTTTACTGCATCTTAAAGACATGGAGACACAAAGATGAGGTGGCTTGCTAGACATGGAAGGGTTAGAGCATTGGTTTGGAAGTTAATAGTAGTACCAGGTCTAAGTGAGACAACATTATCAAATTCCTGATAAATCAGAAAGCATTTCATCTACTTGGGGCATAGGATTACAAGACAACCTGATATATACTAAATTTTAAGAATCCCAAATATAAATTGAACTATTTTGGAACCATATTGTTAGATAAGACAGAACTTTAAACAAACATGATTACATGAGCCAGACCCCTCCTCAAAACTAACCTACCAAACCAGTATTAAAGAATTATAAAAGGATCAACTGCCAAAGCAACCACATATTATTGCAAGGAAAAAAACCTATGCTAGAACTGCAAGCCACGGGTAGAGATCTCAAGACCAAAGAAGACTTACTTGTAAGTGCCTGACGATATGCTTGAACTAGAGCCCTTGCCACTATACCAGTTCCCATCACAATTAAGTTAGCAAGAATCTTTGCAGCCTGCACAAATGTATGAGGCAAATTGGATAAGCAAGAAAATCTAATGACACAAGAAGTCAAGAGAAATTAATGTCATTTCCAAAGCTATGCTTCCAACATTAATGTTAGTTCTAAATCACACTTCCTACCTCACACACACACACAAACACACACACACACAGATGTTTACATTCAAGCATGCACACATTAAACTTGATGAACACAATAAAATGAAATAAATTTGTTATGCTTAACTCTGTCTTCCGATGTATAACTGAACTTTTTGTTTCATCTATTCCTATCACGTCACTAAATACTCTTCAAAATGCTTATGAAAAAATAAAGTAAGTATAAAAGGAACCGGTGAGATTTTCACCTTACCCATGCTCATCTATGAAACTATTTTTTCTCGGTAGCGTATCAAGTAAATTAATCAAAATGGGCTTAGATGGCATCCACATAAAATAAACTTCTTTTTTCTATGATGAGAATACAGATTTTTTCAAACTTCTGAAAATCAACCGCACATACTACATGACATAGTGAACAAGCTTTCCACTGGGATGCATAACCAAAAACCACAAAAAAACTCACTAAAATTCAAACAGCTAGCTAGGCTAACATTAAAAGAGTTTAAAATATCAGTATCTTCCAATCTGCATGAATGAGGAAAAATGGTATACTCAGAACTTTGAGGTCAGTGAAACACACAAAGCACAGCCCTTTCACTTCCACCCCCTAGCGTTTTCAAGAATCAGTTTTTTTCACTCCATTTATACTACTAATAAACACCATACAGCTCATCCACAAGGTTTTGGGTCCTTTTTTCACCTCAAAAAACAAACACTTCTCAACAATCAAAGAAATGCATAATTTGGGTAGGTAATGACTTCAAACAAAATAAAAAGCACACCACAACCAAATATTTCAAAAAGTCTTGATTCACTAATGGATTTCCGTATTGCAAGTTTTAACTCATGACTTGTTATTAATAAATAGTTTTGGGAAGATCATCAAAACTCATTTATTTTAAATGATCCATTATTCAAGCCCTATTTTCTGGGAAGACCACAGCCCAACAACCTTTTACTACATTGTAATTTCTTTTGTAACTGACCCTTTAACCAATACTTCGTAGACTGGTAACCTGGCTAAAAATCTTAAGAATTAATAATGATATTGAAAATACTCAAGCATTCAGACAAATAATTTGCTGTCAGCATTTGCCAAGGTTTTTCCAAATTATGGAAAATTTCTGATGGGATTTCACTTAGAAATCAAATGTTTATAATTGGAACCACTGCAAAAGAAGTAAAGCCAGTACCACTTCAACATGGCCTGGAAATAAGAAGAATTATATTTTCCTTATATTTGAAGCTTGACATCTTTCAAGGAAGAAAATAACCTACATATTTGCATACATCAAACTTCATCCTGAAACACCGTATACATGAATTCTGCAAACAGGTCTATAACAGACATAGGAACTGAATTCACTTGTGTACATAAAGTAGAAAATAGAGATCAATTACGTTCAGCAAATCGACCGGTAACAAAAAATGGGAAATGAAATTGAAAATCATATAACTTTAAATCTTATAACCTTTGAAGGCATGCACACAATAAGAACATTCAATCATTTCTTTTAATGACTAATTTGTCGAATAAATATTCGAAAGTACAGCAATATCTTACAAGTGGATAACAAAACATATACCAATTTTTAATGTCAAATTAAAAGCACACAAACACCACAGGTTGTCAACATTTCGCAAATCAAATGCAATCATTTCCAAAATTTGAAAATTCTCACAACCAAAAAGACACCCACCCAATTTCAAAAATCATTTTCTTCCGCTACATATTATTTAATTCAAACTTTCACAGTTAGAGAACGATCAAAATTTGAGCTTTTCCATTTGACGCCCCCCCCCCCCCCCCCCCAACAAAAAAAAATTCAGCTTTCCAATGCTGCCACCCATGAGCTAGTTAAAGGATTACATACAAACAGACAAGACGTCGATGTGAACAAACATAAGTTTAAATTTCCTCCCCACTTTTCTTCCCTATTGCCCAGTTTTTCTCGGCAACCAAACAGAAAATTAACGCAAAAACCATGAAATTAGAAAGAAGAGAAAGGGGAAATGAAGCATACCATAGCTAATTAATACCAAATCGATCACTCTGTATTCTCCTCTCCGTAAAAATTAGGGTTTGTAATTTCTTCTTCTTCTTCTTCAGGGTTTGGTATTTGTTGTTTTATTGGTATTTGGCTGGTTGATGGATTTGCGCAGAGGAAGCGAAACTCCGTCGGGGAGGGGTTCCAGAGAAAAAGCCTATGTAACGTAAGATTAGGATCTTCTCCGGATCCTTCACTCTGGAACCTGTTCGAAACTCTTAATCCTAGCCGTTCATGAAGATCGTGCGGCTACTGTCCATTTTAATTTTTTTACCCAATTTTGAACCTCACGTAGAATGCTCTGATCGCTTTTAAGTATTGTTCTAAAATCTCGGCTTAAGCTCTGTTTAAGTGTTAGTGGTTGGTTATTATTCGGATTAATTTTTAAGTATTTAAAATTTAAGAAATGGCTCGTAACTACTTAGGCGTTTAGCCATTTCAGACCTGTCTAAGTAGCGACTCTTACTTGGACATAAAATAGATACTTTTATTTTACATTTTGTTTTTTTAATAAATTGTAAGAGACTTGTTGAATCTTTAGATAAATTTTTCTCATATTTTCATTATATTCTAATACTTTATAATTTATTTCTCATTCTATTTTGCAATTATATATATTTTGAGTATAAACAAGCACTTATCTATGCGATATATAACAAATTTGCTTAAAATTCGCCTAATCCACCTACACCCCACCTAGGCGCTAGCTTTCAGCCCGCCGCTCGACTAGCACCTAGGTCTTTTTTTATTTATTTATAAAAAATATATTATCTACACTGAGAGAAAGTGAGTAGGTTTAGTCTCACAATGAGCTAACAATAATGTGGTTCATATCTGTCTTCGACAAGAATCGAACCTAAAACTTTTCACTTACAAGTAAAGAAGAATATTACTAAACCGTAGTAATAAATGGTAGCGTCTAACGTCTTTTAGAACTTTACTTTCAAAAGTGTGTTTTCATAACGAAAACGAGGATGGGGAGAATGAAGAGGCGTTCACATTTCGAATGAACCCTTTGTCTACTTACTCAAGAAGTATGAAGGGCACTCGGGACTCATTAAAGGAATCAACCTCGAGGGGTGGAGGTCAAATTGAGCGAGGCCGGATGAGAAAGGGTTCCATACTACCCTGCCCTTACGTTATTTTCTTGAATCACCAAAACACCCCTACTTAGTTATAGCTTTCGATTATCAAATTTAACCTGCGTCATTGCTCAATTTGTAAACATCATGTACTAGCCAAACTTCTAATCGAATACACATCATGTTGACCTGTTTGGTGGGCTAGATGAGATTGGGTTGAACTTAAATCATGTCTATTGTTTGGTACCCCCCTCCACACACACACACACATATATCAAACCAATAAAATAACCACAAATTTGATAATAAGAAAGTTATATGAAGATACATCCTTAAAATCATTCAAGAAAGTACCTAAACAAAGTCGAAATTAAAATGACACACTAAAAATCAAAGTCCTGAAAAAATTCAACTAGAAAATGTAATAAAGTCCAAATTGAAAAGCAACCTCAACAAAATTAAAATTCTTAAAAATTCAACTAGAAAAATATGACAAGCAAATGCATAAAATCAAACTACATCTAAATCATGCACTCTATGATCAATCTTCAAGGAGCGTCCTCACATACTCAAACCTATCTTCACCTATCTTCACCTTCATTTAGTGTCTTGAACACACGCACTTTAACCGAATCTGTAAACAAGATAAATTAGGTAATCCAATCCACAACAAACTTATAGTTATCATCCTTGCTACGCTCCTTCAAACCATCAACTAGCTTTAGCACTAGCTCTTCTCCATCATATTCTCAAGTGCACTAGCAATTTTTTTCAAACCATCAAAAATTTTGTTCGGCCGGCCTTTCCCTTTTCCTACTTGCAGATGCGATCGATGAATCAAAATAAGTTGGAGTTACTACTTTAGTTTGATGACTCCCTTCTAACCCAATGTGAGTCTCAGATGCCTCCACCTCATCATTTTCATCATCATCCACAACCGGTCTTTGAATGAGCTAAAGATCTTGTTCAAGTTGCGCGATCCTGGCCAAATGTATACGGAAACCTTTCAAACCTTGTAAAAGGTCTACCTGTCCATCCATTAGCATCTTTGTTTACCTATAATAAATAAATATAATAATAAATCCAATAGATCTCTACCTCCTTCCTTGTTTGCACGTTTATGGGGTTTCTTCATTTTTAATTTTATTTTTAACTTTCTTCAAGATTTTTAGGGCCTATTTAGTATCTTATTTGAAAAATTTTATCATTTTTCAAAACATTTTTTAAGAACATTTCTAGAAAACAATTTTCTTTAAGACTCAAAAACTTGATTGGTTTGCGATTTAAAAATTTTAAATCTTACGACTTAAACTTGATTGGATTGAAGTAGAGACGAAAAAAGTATAAAAAAAAAAGAGAAAGAAAGAAGAAAAGAGAGAAATATATTTGGAGTGAGAGGGGAGGAAGGAGAGAAAAGAAATGAGTGAGTTTAAGTTTAAAAACTCTAAAAACTCACTTTTTATATTTTTAAGGAATAGACTATATTTTTGAGTTAGTCTTGAGTTCAGTTTTTAAAAATAATCATACCAAACAAGTTTTTAAAACCTAAAACTTGAAAATTGTTTTTGAGTTTAAAAAGTTAGATTCAAGTACACTACCAAACAGGCCCTTAGCTTTTCAATTTTATTACTTCTCTTTAATATTAGTTATAATACTAAATCTAAATAAATCCTCGTTGTCAACCAAAAGAGGGTGAAAAACAATTTGACAAAACAAAATTTTGCTATTTTTTTGTTTCAGCCTCACCTACATGTGATTTAAAAATAAAAATAAAATAATATAGACTAAATATACATTTTAACATCTCTGTATTGTTCGCTTATTTATTTACTTTTCGGCTTAAGTAGTCTACTAAATATACACTTGTTGCTCAATATATCGTCAATTTGCTTCCAAATACATTATAAAGATTTCCTTAGTGCTCACATAAAATATTTCTAAAAAATAAAAAATTTGCATTTTTTACAAAAAACATGGAATAACACACACGGTTGTCAATCGGTTTTGCAAATTCGTACATAAATCACCGTTCAATCTACTTATTTTCACCTTCACCTCATTGTGAAGTTTTGCAAATTAAGGTGTGACTTTCCATTGAGATTCTTGAGTATCAAACCCCATTTGACAACGTTCTGGGCCTCACTACTATGTTTTTCACTAATTTTTTTAGTTTTTAGCTAAAAAATTCTACTAAATATACATTTCTTGCTCGGTAAACTAAAAACTACTCCCAAATTCCTTAAAAAATTTAACTTAATGCTCAGGAAAAATATTTTACCAAACGAAAACAAATTGTGTTTTTTGGGTAAAAACATAGGTGTTAGGCAGGATCAACGCTTGCAAAACGAGGTGGCGCAAGTAGACGAGACAACCCATGGCATGCAAAACAAGGCAGGCTCTGCTCATAGAAAACGGGTCTAGCTTTTGGCAAGAAAAATGAGCGGGGATATGTTGCATAAATCGAGACCAATCTCTCGAGCATGTAAAACGAGGCAAGTTCTGTGCACATCAAAATGACGGGGGCGCTATAGACAGAAAGGGGCGGGCTTCTGGCACGTAAAATGATGCAGACACCTCACATGCAGAAAGAGGCGAACCAAGCACACAAGAGAAGGCAGGCTCCGCGCAGCAGAATGAGGCGAACTCCCTGGTGCTCAGAAAACGAGTCGTGCTCCATGCACTGAACAATATATTTTGAAGACCATGTATATGATAGTTTGTTGTAGGTAAGACAAATAAAAGAAAGATTAAAAAATGTATAAAAATGTTCCAAAGTCTTGGGGTGGCAGAAAGTTATTTTTGCTTGTTGCTCAATAAATCGTGAATTCGTTTCCAAATACATTATAAATATTTCCTTAGATGTAACAACCCGTCCCGACATATTAAAATATTGGTTATGAAATGACAGAGTTACCCCTACGGGAATTATTTACGTGTGCGTGCATGTGGGATATGTGAGGATGGTAGGACTCCATTAACATTATAGTGGTTGACAGCTTAGGACCACTCACTCTGATCCCTCATTCCACTCACCGACACTCTCCTTATCATTCACATTATTGTTCTCACTTTCTCAGTCTCTCTCTCATTCCACTCGACTGTCTCTCTCTCATCTCTCTCTTATTCTCTCAAGCCACGACATAAACTCAAACCATACCAAAAACTTATAGATCGACGAAACAAATTGCATATTCAGACTCGTGAAGTTCATACGAACTCAGTGGTACCATTTTCAGGTAAGAATCCCTTCGATTTCACGTCCAAAACTCAAGGTTTATATTTGGCACTATTCATCAACTTTTCATACATTGCGTTTTAGGACAATCTAAGATCACAGTGAGCCTTGTGAGGTCCCAAGGAGGCTCGGAGTAGTTCGTTGGAGGTGTTTGGACCTCGGGATCACGCCCATCGAGAGTGGCCGGTTTTGGAGTTCGTCCCCGAGGAAATCTAAGACCGTTTTCAAGGTTTTTAAAGGTATATTCATGTTCTACACTTAATTTGGAGCACATAGGAAGAAAAATGGGTCAAAAAGGATGAAAAATGAGCAAGATATGACAATTTGAAGTTTCCCAGAAATTCCGGCGAAACAGTCACCGACGGCCGGCGAAGTCGCCGGAGAAGACAACCGGAAGGGAATATTCCGTCAACTCTGACGGAATATACCGACGCCGTTAACTGACGCCGTTAAAGTTGACGGAATATTCCAGGAATATTCCTGACGGCGTCACTGTGCACAGCACGTGACCGCGCGTGGGGGAGCGCGTGGGTCCGTGCCACGTCAGGCGCGTGGGGGTGCGTGGCATAGTGAAAAATTATTTTAAAAATATGGGGATGTTCGTGACGACGAGTAGGTCACGTTGGTATATTCAAATACCAAAATTGAGCCATGTATGAGAAGTTATTCCCGTAGTTGTGGGTATGTGTTAAATGACGTATTTAAATAATTTCTCGTATAGGTGAGACGTATACTGAGGACGACCGTAGCCAGGCCCGACGCGGGGGTTACGAACCAGCTACTTATCAGTGAGTGGGCAGTATTAATTTCCGTATAACCTATATATATAATGATTTCCCAGAATCACTTTTGAAATGGAAATTACGTTTTTAACATTATGCATATGGCTTGATTTTGATACATGAGTACTTATATATACATTCATGCATATGTTGGTGCTGAGGACGCACAGGTAAGTGCCAGGTAAGGGCATGCATTATGATTAAACGGTAGACGAACGGTGATGAGATATGATGTGAAATGATGAGATATCATGAATTATTAGCTCATAGACCTGCACATAATGTTAGTGCTCCCGCCCAGAGAGGGGCACAGTCTTTCACGTGATGTTCACCTCCCGCACCGCATGCTCGCCTTGGATCCAAGTTAGGTGCACAGTCTTGTCGTATAGGCCACTTAGTAGTGGGTACGACATGTAGGTGACCCGCGTTTATTCGCACAGTCTTCACGTGATTGTAGCACTAGAGCATACTTACTTGATATACATGATATGTTGAGTAGACCACCAGATGTGGTATTGATATATGTGCAGAGTATAAATATAAAAGATGATAGAGATATGATGAGCTATATTTACAGCCGAGGGCTGAGATGATAGAGATGCTATGAGTTATATTTATAGCCGAGGGCTGAGATGATATATAGTAGTGATATGATTATTGAAATGCATTGTTTATGAGTTTCAGATGGCATTGAAATGCATTGCATGGCATACATTGAGATACTTTGATAACGTTTTATGCTGAGAAAGATTGAGATATATATGTACGTATTATTTTATGGGAACTATACATGTTTTACGGAGAGGGGCTAGACTTTTGAGAAAAGATGGATTTTGAAAGGGAACTGTTTTTGCTGACCCACTCCCTTTGTTTTTCGCCCCTTCAGGTTCTAGATAGCTTGAATTCTGGGTTGGCACATCGAGGATTCTTCGGCCTTTTTTCTGACAGATTCATCATATGTATGGTACCGAGTGTGTACTTAAACACCTTTTATTCATGCTTGACAGCACTCGACCTAGTACGCTCTGAATATGTATAAGTATTGTAATACTTCTTGCACACATTCATTCTAAGGTTGCTAGACTTCGGTTTTAATTAATTCGTACTACGTTATCGATCTCCGCTTCCGCACAGCGCACATGGCTACGTCACACTCACGTGACGGCCAGCATGCCTTACTTTCGGGTACGGGTGTGTCATTAGAGATCACAGAAAATATTTCGAGAAAATAAAAAATTTACATTTTTTACAAAAAATATGGATTAGCACTCACGGTTTTTAGTCAGTTTTGCAAATTCATACATAAATCACCGTTCAATATATTTGTTTAGGTAAATTACACAGAACTACCTCAACTATTGGGTCATTAACAGTTTCATACCTCATCTTTAAAAAGTTTCAATGTCATACCTCATCTATGAATTTGTTTCAATTTCATACCTTCCATCAGTTGTCTGTCAATTCCTCCATTAAATGCCGACGTGGCTTGAGGTGAGACTCATTTTCTATTAAAAATTTAATTAAATATATTAAAAAAAAAACCTCAGCCTTCTTCTTTGCTCCCATCTTCCCTCAACCCACACCTAGCTCACCCAAAACCAGAACCCCCATTACCCCACCCTACCAGATCCCCAAAACTTAAAACAAATCCCAAATTCCCCTAATTTTCAAATTCAAAAACCCACAAATTCCCCCCATTTTCAAATTCAAATCCCTCTTCTCCCAGAAGAAGAAATCCTCTAGACCACGCCACCGGGGTTCGGCGCTCACCGCCTCTTACTCGCTTTAACTGCGCTCTCCCTTTCTCCCTTTGCCACATGATTTGAGATTTTTTTTTTGGGAAGAAAATGTGCGAGGAAAGGGAGAGAGAGAGAGAGAGAGAGAGAGAGAGAGAGAGAGAGAGAGAGAGGTTGCGGGGGAGAAACTGGTTGAAAGGGTTGCGGGGGAGGGATGAGTTTAAGGGGAATATGGGAAAGGGATAGGGAGTTTCAAAGGGAATGGGGTGGAGAAAGGGATCTGAGATGGGTTTGGATTTTTTTGGTTTTTTTTTTTGTTTTTTAATATTTAATTAATTTTTAAAAATATTTAATTAATTTTTTTTATAGAAAATGGGTCCCACCTCAAGCCACATTAGCATTTAACGGAGGAATTAACAGACAATTGATGGAATGTATGAAATTGAAACAAATTCGTAAATGAGGCATGACATTGAATTTTTTTAAAGACCAGATATGAAATTGTTAATGACCCAATAGTTGAGGTAGTTTTGTGTAATTTACCCTATTTGCTTTCACGTTCACCTCATTATGAAGTATTGGAAATTAAGGTGAGACTTTTCGTTAAGATTCTTGAGTGTCGAACCCCAGTTAACAATGTTTTGGGCCTCACTACTATGGCTTTCACCTTCACCTCATTATGAAGTATGAATTACACGTGGGTTGAAGGAAATTATTTGGAGAATGTTTACTAATGATAGTGAAGTCAATTGTTAATTTAAAGTTATGTTTTGACATTTAAGAAATTTTGGATAGCTTGTAAGAATTTAAATTATTGACTTAAAAGGAATGTGATTAATGAAAATAAATTAACTATGATTTTAATTTGGGCCTATCAACAAAATCAATCCCCAAAAAAAAAAAAATTCGGGGCGGGGCGGGGCGTTACAATTTCTATTTTTCTAGGTCGAAGCCACAAAGTGCCGATGGTTTTCCGGCAAGTTTTATCATGTTACGGTAATTCCAACAACGATTATCGCCGACCACCACCACCAATAGACTCCCCTCAACCCCTGAAGCAAGGGCCAAGCATTGGATGAGGCGTCAGAGTTTGTTTTGGCGATGAATCGAGGAACACCCATTTCTAGGTTTTTTCGGCGGGTTCGAGGGAAATTGAAGCTTTTTTTCCGGCTAAATTGGACTTGGCCACATGTATAAAACTTGCTCCATTCACTGAGATCTACTTGCCTGTAAAATTTGGTAATTTTTGGAAATAGTTGAATTTTCCGGCGAGTTAGGGAGGCCGATTGCCACCCGCGGCGGCGCGTGGCCAGTGGGCCAATGATATCTTTATAAGTCCAATTAGATGCTCTAATTCATAATTGATACCTGTATGAAGTGGTTTGATTGTTTGAGATCGGATCATATTTATATATATTTTTATATCAAATTCACTCGTCTTTTCTTAGTTAGTTCGTTATATTTTGAGCTATTTACGTTATTTTTATGTTTTATAAGTTTTTCAAGAAAAGAAAATAAAAATAGAATAAATGAAGTATTAAGTAATAATTTCGTTTAAACTATCTTGCTTGTTGAATAAAACTTATCATTTGGAAAATAATATATATATATATATTATATATATATATATATTTATATTTATTTATATATATATATTTATAATTTTATTTATATATATATTTATATATTAATTTATGTGTTTGTGTGTTATAGCTGGCAAGCATGGAGGAATAAACAAGGAAGCATGCGCTCGGTGGAGATAAAATAGAAAACAAAAGGCAGCTTGAAGCTGCCAACCGTGAGCACCGAAAGAAAAATGATTAAAAAAAAGAAATAGGAGCACTCGGTGAGAAACGAGGAGAGTTTGAGGGATAAAAGGAAGGGATTGAAGGCGCAAGGAGGGGCGGGCTGGGAGAGCTGCCATTCTGGGCAGCGGAAGGAAAGAAAAAAAAAATAAAAAAATAAAAATAAGAAGGCAAGCTGCCTTCCTGGCAGCAGGACACGAAGCTGAAGAATAAAGGGAGTCCACCTTCACCGCACCATTGGGGGGTTTTTCTGTTTTTGGAGAAGGCAGGGCTGCCTTCTTAAGAAGCACACAGAACTCGGGCTTTGAGAGAAAAACCCAAAACTGCCTTTCAAGGCAGTTGCGAAGGCTCGGGGGAAGCCTGGAGATAAGCTCTCGAGGAGGGCTAAAATATAAGGAGAGTGAGGAGTCCTCGGGGAGTTTGAGCTGGAGAGTTGAAGCAGCAAGTTGACGCACGGGATTAGGAGGAGGCTGCCAAGTGCTGTTTTGGGCGAGAGGAAAGGCAGCCTCGAGGGCTGCTGTGAGACGAGTCAAAGAAGGCTGCCTTGAAGACAGCGAAGAAGAAGGAAACAGAGGCAGCAATACACATGAAGCTGCGCAGAAGTGAGTCCACGGAGGAGCAGAAAAGGAATAAAGCAGCCAAAGGAGAAGGCGCAATTGGCAGCTTGCACACGGTGCAAATGCACAGAAGTGCACAGATCCTAATTCAACCTGTTTCGGTTTAATCCTCCAACTTTCGTTTTTAATTTACTTTTAAATTATGTTAAACATGTGTAGTTAATTTATTTTGGCTAGAGGTTAATTCGAAACCATGATTATATTTGTAATTTTAATTTGATTTACTCCAGTTATGAATTTATGAATGTTGGATGTGGTTTACTTTTCTGTGTTGATTAAGAACTTGTTTATGTATGTGGGTTAAGGGTCGACACTTAATTTGCATGCTTAGACTTGATGCTAGAATATAAGTGAATTTCACCTAATCGTTATGAACTTATATTCATGAGTAGTAAAAATCGCTAGTCACGATTGTGTTTAGTAAACCCTAGGTTGGATTAACATGCGTATTCCATAGTTATGAATGCCTAGTCGATGTTTATGATTTCCATTGAACTTAATGATCTTTGACATGTTTTTCTATCATGCGTATTCCATAGTTAGGGAACTTGATAAGAATAATTTGGTTGTGATGCGTATTCCGTCCAATTCAATGAATCTAGGGAAATCTGAAAGTTAATTTAAGCGGACCTAATTAATTTGGAGCATTGTCATTCGTTCGTTTGTTGAATTCATAACTGGGAATCAATTTAGGTTACATTTGTGTCATGTGTGGAGAAAAACCCTCTAGCCAATCCGTCGCCCATCCATTCATTTTAATTTTATGTTTTTGTCAATTCAATAATTTATTTAAGTTTAATTTACGTTTCATCCAAACCAAACCCCCCCCCCCCCACATTATTATATTATATTATTTAGTTAGTTTTTATTATTTTTAATCTTTTAATTCGATTTCTGTCCATTTCAATTCCTAGTGTTTAATTTAAATTGTTTTTATTATTTTGAGTCATTTTAAGTGTGTTTCGAGTTTTGAGTCTAGTTTAGTGTTTTGAACTTTGTTTTTACGTTTTTAAATTAATTTAGAGTAGATTAGCAATCCCTCCTAATCCCCGGCCTAGAACGATACCCTACTTACATCTTTACTACAACTGTCAAAAAGAGGGTTAAATTTGTGCGGTTTAAAATCCCGTCAAATTTTTGGCGCCGTTGCCGGGGATTAGTAAATTTGCTAATCCCTTTATTTTGTTTGTGTTTATTTTTATATTTGTGTTTTTGTTTGTGTTTTAGTTTATATTTGTGTTTGTGTATTTTACTTTTGGTATTTGATTTATTTTTTTTTTCTTTGATTTTAGGTATAATTGGAGCAAGACATGGATAGTATTCAAGCTCAATTGGCACAGCTCACTGCTCAATTGGCTAATAATGCCGAAAGGACCTCAATGCCAAATGTCTCTACATTTGATGTGCCCTATGGGCAAGGATATCAAGCTCATCAGTATCCTCAATTTTCTGCATATGACGATAATTGGGGATATCAAAGCCACAGTCAATCAAGGGGCAACATGTATTCCAACGCTTGCAATTCGGATTGGAGGGATTATTCAAATCAAATGTGGGATGAACCTCAACAAGTTCAACAAAGTGGATATTGGCAGCAAGATGAAGCGTTCTATTCAAGACCTATGCAGCCACCACAACATCCCCCACAACAATTCAAATCGAATCAAAGTATGCCCGTGGATTATAATCAAATTCTTAATGAATTAAACTCTTTGGTGCAGGGGTCACAAAATCAAGCTAAGGAGACTTACCAAGGAGAATATTGGCAACCGTATGATGAGTTCTATACAACGCCTTTGCAGCCACCACAGCCACCACAACAATTTGCCCAATTCGATTCAGGTACATCTCTGGATAATGATGCATTTAATAAGTTACTCACCTCTTTGAATCAGGGAGTGGAAAATCGAATCCAGGAGATGCAAGATCGGACCAACAAGGTGGATGAATTGGAGAGGCAAGTTGGGGAGATTATGGAGATCATGGCACAGATTCAAGATCAAAGTGAACTCTCCAACTCACCTATTGAAAATTCAAAGGAAGATTGTGAAGTTGATGAAGCCATCACTTTGGAAGGTGATATGGAGGATGAGGCTGTCCTAGAACCGTTCAAACTCAGCCCGAACTTGGATGAATTGCCGCTGCAAGCAGAAGATGAGGAGGACGACTTGGGCAGTTTAGACGAATTCTTGTCTCAAACCCCTCAAGTCTCTATGTCGTCCAACTATGGTGAGGTTGTTCCAAGTTCAATTCATTATAACATTTTTCCACCGAATGTCTCTTTTCCTTGCAGATTTTTTCCAAATAATGAAGAAAGTGAAAAAGACATTGTGGAACATCTTCCAGAGGTGCAAAGTGATATCTCAATTCTTGGTGCACCAAAACAAGTTCCCGAACCTTGTGCACCAAGAAAAATGATTCAAGATATCAAAGTGGCTGGAGAATGCGTTGAAAATATCCAAGAGGCTGTGCATGAGACAATTAAGCCCAAAGAATTTGAGTTTGATGACACAGAACAGGCCACAACCATCATAGTAAACCTGGCCCAGTGCAAAATCCCAGAAATGTCCAAAAATATGGTTTTTGTCATTGAGTTTGTTTCGGAGAAAGACAGTAAGCCATCTTCTCCAATTTTAATTTTAATTTTATTTTATACTAACATATTTCTGATTTTAATGATTCAGGCACCCACCCGAGAATTTAAACCACTGCCGAATCATTTCAAGTATCACCTCCCATTGAAAGATAAATTCCATGCTTTGGAGCCGAGGGGAGGTTAAGGAAAGATTCGTCCGGCTAAAGACGTTAAATCAAGCGCTTCTTGGGAGGCAACCCAAGCAATCAGATTTGCATTTCTAATCCTCTTCTTTATTGCTTTTACTTTCATTTTGTTTTGTTTTGTTAGTTGTTTTATTTGGTTAATTTTTGTTTAGTTTGTGTTTAAATAAATTAAGGGCAATGTTTATTTTTAGTGCGGATAAACAAAGTCTTTTTGCATTAATTTACATATTTTGATTTACATATTTTATATTGCTTAAAATAAACTTTAAAAAAAAAATTAAAATTAAAATTTACATTAATTTACATATTTTGATTTACATTTATTTTATTTTGCTTAAAATAAACTTAAAAAAATAATAAAAAAATAATTAATAAAAAATTTTACAATAATGCGAAAAACTAATAGAAATCATTGGTCATTGGTTAGGTGGCGCCCCAGAGGTCGACGGAGCTCCGGGAAGACGAAGAGCCAGAGTTGGAATCTCCGGAGCCGGAACGCTTGGTGCTGCTCCAGAGGACGAAGGCAACATAAACCTTGGGAGTAGCGCCATGAACCTTTCATGATCGCTCTGAATCCGACCGTCCGACTCCTGCAGCTGGTCCAGCTTCCTCTTCATGCTGGTCGAGTAACTAGTTGCAAGCATGTGCAACTCCTTGTTCTCGTGCCTGAGTCCTCTGACCTCCTGCCGAAGACTGGCCACCTCAGCCATCAGCGACTCCACCTGACGCGAACTTGCAAGCAGGCGCTGGCCCATGTTCGAAACTGAGCCTGCACTTTGGACGCTGAGGGCAAGAGATTCCTGAACGGCCAGCTCGTCCGACCGCCTAGATAGCATCCTATTGTCCCTTGGAGTGAGCAGATTTCTGGCAATCACCGTAGCGGTGATTTCATTCCTCATCATTGTGTCCCCGACTGTAAGAGGACCATTGGGGGATATGAAGGACGGATTCCAAATGTTGTTCGGAGAAGACGAGTCATCGTCTTCCCCGACATTCAAGTTTAGGTGACGGTCGGAAGGGCAAGACATTTTTAGAGGGTGTTGAGGAAGAAAAGAGTTCGCTAAGTTTAAGAGTGCAGGAAGAGTTCGGAAAGATTAAAAGTGCAGAAGTGCAAGAAGAGAGCGGAAGGAGTATGAATGCAGAAGTGTTTGAGGAATTTTTGGAGTTCAAGTGTGAGGTGGAGCAGAATTAGCGCCTCTATAAAAAGAAGAAAATGAAGAGCGCCCGCTCCTCAGAGGTGAAGACGCGTCATCACGCAAATCGGAAAAGCTGGACACTCATTTCTCGAAGGCCGTTTCCTTTCTCAAAAGTTGGGCTTGACTCAGCAATCACGTGGTTCAGTTTTTTCAATTTTGTCGTGACTCATCACGTGCAGCGTGGAGCGTTGCGAAAACCACGAGCCGCACCCGGTTTTGAACCCCGGTTTTCAAAAGATCATCATTCCAATTTGTCGTCACTCGTCGCATGCGCAATCAGCTTCGCGGAAATTACGGAAGCTTTGTCAGAAAGCGCGTAACGGGCACTGTTCATCCATCCACCGGCTGCCGACAAATAGTGAGGGAACAGTTCCGGTTGTGAAGGAAATTTTCTATAAAGTCGACCTTCGCCTTCCACATCAAAGGCACACCTTCACACCCTCTCAACCTCTCAACCTCTCAACCTCTCTTCATCTCCGATAATGTCTTCCCAAAGAAAGCTTTCAAGTTACTTAGTGTTCTTCATCCCTTGGATCACCCCAGAAAACAAACCTTCCAGAGCAAAAGTATTTCATATCAAAAAGGTTAAAAGCAAAAGTATCTCATATCATGCTTTCTCCTCTCCTTCATCTGAGGAACGTGGAGAAAGTGAGATCCTGATTGCTTACCTAGTCTTGCTCTCGAGTACTCATCTCAGACCCCTCCCAGCCCACTTCAAAAATAAACCTGTGTTGAGGTACTTCTTCAAAAACAAAAGTACCTCACAGACGAAGCAGGAGGAGTCTGAGTTACTTCGAGGAGCAGATGAGTCTGGGTTGATCCAAGAGTTCAAGAAGATGCCACACCTGCGTGGAGACCGGACTACTTGAAGCATGTGGAGACAATGTGCTGATTCATCCTCAACTAAGCTGAGGATCACTTGCAAGAAGAAGGCCCATCCAGTTCAAGATGAAAGCTGTGGAAAATCAACAAGGACGACCAATGATCGCCTATTAGTTCTTTTCGTTATCTTTTATTATCATTTTCAATTTTCGTTTACTTTATTTTCTATTTTTTTTTTGGCGTGCTTAACTGTTTATTTCTGTTCTTTGCAGGAACGTTTGGTTATTTTCTCCCTTGAAGTTGATTACAAAATTTACGCTTGGGGGTCATCGCTTGGTTTTCTGCAAATTAGAGAAGTTTTCAGCCCCTTTTCTTTATTTTGTTTCGTTTTATTTATTCATTTTATTTTTATTTGCCTATTTTTGTTTTATGACATTGGGGACAATGTCTAGTTTAAGTGTGGGGGTATCAAGTATAAAAAATTGACCAAATTGAAAATTTTTGTACCTTCGACTTTGAACTGGTTTCATTTGTTTCCGTGTTGTTGCTTTTTGTTTTCTTAGTGTTTTATGCTGTTTTGGTGTGTTTTATTGTGTTTTGAGGAAATCTTACGAAAATGACATAAAAATTTGAAAAATATTTTGAAAAACCCAAAAAGAATTTTTTTTTGTTGTTTTTGTGTGTTTGTGTCTTAGGTACCTTCCAACACAATGATGAGGATTTGGTTTTTAATTGCATGACTGTTAAAGAAAATTATAAACATGGATGGAAGTTTGATATGCTCTTGGTTTATGCTTAGTTGTAGTTGTTGTTTATGAATTTAAATTTGATCACAAAAGGATAAAATTAGTTTTTGTAACATGCTTGAAGGAAGGAACTCAAACTAATGCTACATCCCTGTGAGACTTGAGCTTATACCTTGTTTGGAGAGTTATTAATCTTGATGTTTTTGTTTTCTAAAGTCGTTGCATGATCTCATTATTCTTTGCTTGGTTGCTACTTAGAAGGCGTTTTATCATCTTAGTTCCAGATACTAGAACTCATATCCGTTTCATTCAAAGCATGACATTGAATTGCATAACACATATCAAGATGAAGTTGTTTAGCAAACCACCTTAACCAAAAAGCCTTACCCTCCATCTTTCTTATGTTTTGTAGGCTTAACCCATCTCGAGCCTTGTTTAGCCTATTTTTGTTGTTAACCTCATTAAACCGCACCAAACCTACTGTAGGACTGTCTGCACCCTTGTTCTTAAAGAATAGTGAGCATGACTTAAAAAGAATTCATTTTATTCTACACTATGCAGAAAAACAAGTGTGGGGGAAGGATTGGTTGTTTCGAGCTCAATTGTACGTTTTGTTCTTTAAAAAAAAAAAAAAAAAAAAAAGAAAAAAAAGAAGAGAAAAACGCGTGAAAAGAAAAGAAAGAAGAAAAAGAGTTTGAAATTTGGCCATAAAATGTGTGAATCCTCCCCTCGGGTTTAGAGTTGAATTTTCATTCAAAAGTGAATTCTATGCGTTAACCTTATTACTTTGCTTACTATTTCTTTAAGAACATTTGTTTTTCCATAGCCTTCCTTTGTTAAGCCTATATCCTTAGCCCCGTTACAACCCTTTGACTTCTATCTTGGTTGTTGTGTGTTCAATATGTGGAGTTTGGGATTGGTATGAGCATATAGTGTCCCTGGTTCTCGCATCTAAGTAGTAGCATTCCGTTCATGAGATCATATTCATATGCACATTAATAACTCCAGAAAATGCTTTCTTTGCTATAACATATGTGAGTGATCGTTTCCTTGCTTACATCATTCTTCTCACATATACCTAGTGTAGGGAGTGTAGTCAGAAAATCTGAGCGAAGAATTGAGTGCATATCTAGTAAGGAATAGAGTAAATTCTCTAAGGCATGTTACTACATTCAAAATGTTGTTTTAATTGATTAAATGCGAACTAATAAATGGTGACTGTGATTAAGTATGTGCTTAAGGGTATGGATTGCCAAAATCTGTGTAAGTGATGATTTTTAATTTGTCATGTCCATTGGAAATCCCTGAGAAAAATGTGGAAGGTTTAGATTGAGTTTTGTTTTTGTTTCTTTGTTTTGCTCGAGGACTAGCAAAAGCTAAGTGTGGGGGTATTTGATCGGATCATATTTATATATATTTTTATATCAAATTCACTCGTCTTTTCTTAGTTAGTTCGTTATATTTTGAGCTATTTACGTTATTTTTATGTTTTATAAGTTTTTCAAGAAAAGAAAATAAAAATAGAATAAATGAAGTATTAAGTAATAATTTCGTTTAAACTATCTTGCTTGTTGAATAAAACTTATCATTTGGAAAATAATATATATATATATATATATATTTATATTTATTTATATATATATTTATATATTAATTTATGTGTTTGTGTGTTATAGCTGGCAAGCATGGAGGAATAAACAAGGAAGCATGCGCTCGGTGGAGATAAAATAGAAAACAAAAGGCAGCTTGAAGCTGCCAACCGTGAGCACCGAAAGAAAAATGATTAAAAAAAAGAAATAGGAGCACTCGGTGAGAAACGAGGAGAGTTTGAGGGATAAAAGGAAGGGATTGAAGGCGCAAGGAGGGGCGGGCTGGGAGAGCTGCCATTCTGGGCAGCGGAAGGAAAGAAAAAAAAAATAGAAAAATAAAAATAAGAAGGCAAGCTGCCTTCCTGGCAGCAGGACACGAAGCTGAAGAATAAAGGGAGTCCACCTTCACCGCACCATTGGGGGGTTTTTCTGTTTTTGGAGAAGGCAGGGCTGCCTTCTTAAGAAGCACACAGAACTCGGGCTTTGAGAGAAAAACCCAAAACTGCCTTTCAAGGCAGTTGCGAAGGCTCGGGGGAAGCCTGGAGATAAGCTCTCGAAGAGGGCTAAAATATAAGGAGAGTGAGGAGTCCTCGGGGAGTTTGAGCTGGAGAGTTGAAGCAGCAAGTTGACGCACGGGATTAGGAGGAGGCTGCCAAGTGCTGTTTTGGGCGAGAGGAAAGGCAGCCTTGAGGGCTGCTGTGAGACGAGTCAAAGAAGGCTGCCTTGAAGACAGCGAAGAAGAAGGAAACAGAGGCAGCAATACACATGAAGCTGCGCAGAAGTGAGTCCACGGAGGAGCAGAAAAGGAATAAAGCAGCCAAAGGAGAAGGCGCAATTGGCAGCTTGCACACGGTGCAAATGCACAGAAGTGCACAGATCCTAATTCAACCTGTTTCGGTTTAATCCTCCAACTTTCGTTTTTAATTTACTTTTAAATTATGTTAAACATGTGTAGTTAATTTATTTTAGCTAGAGGTTAATTCGAAACCATGATTATATTTGTAATTTTAATTTGATTTACTCCAGTTATGAATTTATGAATGTTGGATGTGGTTTACTTTTCTGTGTTGATTAAGAACTTGTTTATGTATGTGGGTTAAGGGTCGACACTTAATTTGCATGCTTAGACTTGATGCTAGAATATAAGTGAATTTCACCTAATCGTTATGAACTTATATTCATGAGTAGTAAAAATCGCTAGTCACGATTGTGTTTAGTAAACCCTAGGTTGGATTAACATGCGTATTCCATAGTTATGAATGCCTAGTCGATGTTTATGATTTCCATTGAACTTAATGATCTTTGACATGTTTCTCTATCATGCGTATTCCATAGTTAGGGAACTTGATAAGAATAATTTGGTTGTGATGCGTATTCTGTCCAATTCAATGAATCTAGGGAAATCTGAAAGTTAATTTAAGCGGACCTAATTAATTTGGAGCATTGTCATTCGTTCGTTTGTTGAATTCATAACTGGGAATCAATTTAGGTTACATTTGTGTCATGTGTGGAGAAAAACCCTCTAGCCAATCCGTCGCCCATCCATTCATTTTAATTTTATGTTTTTGTCAATTCAATAATTTATTTAAGTTTAATTTACGTTTCATCCAAACCAAACCCCCCCATTATTATATTATATTATTTAGTTAGTTTTTATTATTTTTAATCTTTTAATTCGATTTCCGTCCATTTCAATTCCTAGTGTTTAATTTAAATTGTTTTTATTATTTTGAGTCATTTTAAGTGTGTTTCGAGTTTTGAGTCTAGTTTAGTGTTTTGAACTTTGTTTTTACGTTTTTAAATTAATTTAGAGTAGATTAGCAATCCCTCTTAATCCCCGGCCTAGAACGATACCCTACTTACATCTTTACTACAACTGTCAAAAAGAGGATTAAATTTGTGCGGTTTAAAATCCCGTCATATAAAACTTGCTCCATTCACTGAGATCTACTTGCCTGTAAAATTTGGTAATTTTTGGAAATAGTTGAATTTTCCGGCGAGTTAGGGAGGCCGATTGCCACCCGCGGCGGCGCGTGGCCAGTGGGCCAATGATATCTTTATAAGTCCAATTAGATGCTCTAATTCATAATTGATACCTGTATGAAGTGGTTTGATTGTTTGAACTTAGTTTCATTATGATGCATCACTTGATCAAAATTTGAATCGATGATCCGACCGTTGGATCGTCACCAAATTTTAATGCATTATAGAATGTAATGTTTGAGAATAGATGGAATTGACAGATCATGAATCAGATGTACAGATCTTCCTGAACTAGATTTCTAAGTTAGTAAAATTAATTGTTGACTGCCTTTGTTTTTTGCAATTAGCGGAGATCCAACCGTTGGATCATAATGAAATTTTAATGTGTTGTTTTAGAATCATAATGTGGGTCTTTGAAAGTTACAAATCTAAAATCCAATGTGTGGGTCTTTTGGATTGAATCACGTAGGGATTGTGGGCACCATCGTTGATCAAGCATTGATTTCTAGTCAACATGTCCCAAATCATTTATAAAACTAAAATTAGTATTAATAGAAGCATAGTGAGGATAGGCGGGCTTATCTCGGTGAGTGACTTTAATATATGTGATATAGTGATTACCTGATTCTTTATATTAATATCCTTTGTGGATATGACTTGGTTTTATAAATGTGTTTTCTATGAAAATGATCTATTTTTATTAAATGTGAATTGATTCATGGATTGGTAATATTGGTGGAAAAGTTATTCGAATTGCATACTGAAATAGTTGTTAAATTGAGGGCTAGTAGGGGACTAATCCTCGATAGGGGGTCCTTAGTGGTCCTACTTGGTTAATCCATGATAGGGGACCATATTATGTATGGATCGTGCTTGGTTAATCCGCGATAGGAGATCTTTGTGGCCATACATAATTAGGAGTGATCATGCTAGGTTAATCCGCGATAGGTGATCACTGTCTAACAGTTCCGTAGGTGTGACTTAGCTTGGTTAATCCACGATAGGGGGTCACTACCTACTTAGTTATCTTAGTTTTGCTTGGTTAATCCACGATAAGAGACCATGGTATTGCTTGGTTAATCCGCGATAGGGAACCATATTATCTATGGATCGTGCTTGGTTAATCATCGATAGGCAATCCTTAAATCTTTGGTATGGCCATACACTTAGGGGTGATCACGCTTGGTTAATCCGCGATAGGTGATCACTACCTAACAAATGCGTAGGAGTGACTCTGCTTGGTTAATTCGCGATAAGGGGGTCACTGGCTACTTGGTTACTGCATGGGTGGTTCTGCTTGGTTAATCCGCGATAGGGGGCCACTTCCTGTTTGGTTACTTATGTAGGCTTCGGCCGAACTGGCGTCCCTTTAGCCCTAGTTTTTAGTGTATTTATGAACGATGGTTTTGAGAATCTTGTGGTTTGAATTAGAAAAACCGTTGGATGTCGGTGACTCCTTCAGAGTTTTCTGTGACTTAACTATGATTTCATAAAAATATGATTTAATATTTGAGGTTTATAAATCGTGATTGATGGTCTGTTTTTATTTATTATCACATATATTGTATTATTGTCACTCATATGAGCTTCGCAGCCTATCCGAGTTCTTGATGCCAATGCACCATTCCCATGGTGTATACACTGATTGTACAGATGTCAGGTCTGAAGAGATTACAAGATGTCGCTTGGTATTTTGGTTGGATTCCGTTGAGTGGTCCGGAATCCCTACTCTTGCTCATTTCCATAAAGATAGTCCGACCCTAGAATCGAGTGAATATGAATTGCTCCCAGTAGACATTGTGTATAAATTAGACTTATCATGTTAGTACTTGGAATCCAGGTGGGAATTATGTAGGGTTCCTTTATTTATTATGATTAGTCTTATTTCTCAAAGTGGCTTGAGAATAATACTATGCTTTGTTGATTCTTTGATATGTTACATGTTGTGGATTAAGGTTTCATGTTGAAAACATAGTGATTTATATGGTGGATGAAGTCGAAATGTTGATTGTCATCTTGGATTGTTATGTAGCCCTAAATCTAGTACTTCCATACTTGTCAAGTTCTAATGATTGATTAAGGAATGTTATATCTTTCGGCTTGAACTTATTGGGGTAAATGTAGATGGGTAGTGAACGATGAACTACGAATGACTTGATCCTTATTTAGGGTACGTAGGCAATCTAACGAGGAGGTTAGATGCAACCATGAAATGGAAGAAAATAACTACGCTCTTGGACCTTGAGTGGTGCCTTATACATATTTCGGAGCCGGGGTATGGTAGAAATACGGGTATTTGATAACGTCACGTGTTGATCCTGGACATAGGTCAGGATCGGGGCGTGACAAATAAAAATCTACAAAAGTGATCCAAACTCACAGGTGGCAGAAAGTCACACCCCACCCTTGAATTTGAATCATTTTGGTACATTTTTCTTTTATTTTTTTTACCATCTTCAAAATACACTTTTCCGTACAAAATATATTATAATTTGTGTTTAAACACTTGTGATCAACGATTTAAAACCTAAATTTAAAGATATTTGAACATTTGTTTCCTTTTGTTAATTTTTCTTTTATCTAAATCCAATCTACATATTCTTTCTCAAAAAAAAAAAAAAAATCCAATCTACATATTAATAAAACCTTCTTTGTCAACCAAAATAGGGTGAAAGACTATTTATGTAAACAAAATTTTGCTATTTTTTGTTTAAACCTCACCTACAAGTGATTTAAAAAACAATTAAAAAATATAAACTAAATATACATTTGAACATCTCTATATTGTTCGCTTATTTTTTAAACTTTTTGGCTTAAATGTGACATCCCACATCGCCCAAGGGAGTGATCCTTAAATGTATATTCCCATCCCTACCTAGCACGAGGCCTTTTGGGAGCTCACTGGCTTCGGGTTCCGTTAGAACTCCGAAGTTAAACGAGAAGGGGGCTAAAGCACTCTCATGATGGATGACCCACTGGGAAGTTACTCGTGAGTTCCCAGAAACAAAATCGTGAGGGCATGGTCGAGGCCCAAAGCGGAGAATATCGTGCTACGGTGGTGGAGCGGGCCCGGGAGGTGGCTGAGCCCGGGCCGTGATGTGACAATTGGTATCAGAGCCTAACCCTGGCCGCGTGTGTGCCGACGAGGACGTCGGGCCCCTAAGGGGGGTGGATTGTAACATTCCACATCGCCTAAGGGAGTGATCCTTAAATGTATATTCCCATCCCTACCTAGCACGAGGCCTTTTGGGAGCTCACTGGCTTCGGGTTTCGTTAGAACTCCGAAGTTAAGCGCGAAGGGGGCTAAAGCATTCCCATGATGGGTGACCCACTGGGAAGTTGCTCATGAGTTCCCAGAAACAAAACCGTGAGGGCGTGGTCGGGGCCCAAAGCGGACAATATCGTGCTACGGTGGTGGAGCGGGCCCGGGAGGTGGCTGAGCCCGGGCCGGGATGTGACATTAAATATTCTACTGAATATAAATTTGTTGCTCAATAAATTGTCAATCCGCTTCCAAATACAATATAAAGATTTCCTTAGTGCTCACAGAAAATATTTTGAGAAAATAAAAAATTTGTAGTTTTTGCAAAAAAACATGTATTAACACTCACAGTTTTGCAAATTTGTACATAAATTACTGTTCAATCTATTTATTTTCACCTTCGCCTCATTGTGAATTTTTAGAAATCAAGGTGGGACTTTTTGTCGAGATTCTTTAGTGTCAAACCGCATTTGAGGGCCTCATTATTATGTTTTCACTTATTTTTTTAGTTTTAAGCTCAAATATTCTACCAAATATACATTTGTTGCTCAATAAATTGTAAAATTGCTTCCAAATTCCTTAAAAAGTTTAACTTAATGCTCAGGAAAAATATTTTGAGAAAATAAAGAAATTTTGCATATTTGTGACAAAAAAACACGAGTGTTAGGCGGCCTCAACACACGCAAAACTTGGCGGCGCACGCAAAACTAGGTGAATCATGACACACAAAACAAGGAAGGCTCTACTCACTGAAAACGGGTTGGGCCTCTGGCACATAAAACTAGGCGAGCTTAATGCATGAAAAATGAGACAAGATACGTTGCACAAATCAAGGCCAGCCTCGCGCATGAAAACTGAGGCTAACTCTGTGCACATCAAAACGATGCGGGTGCTATAAACGCAGGAATGGGCGAACTTCTGGCACACAAATTGATGCAGACATCACATGCAGAATGAGGCGAACCCAAGCACACAAGACGAGGCGGGCTCCGTGCATGTAGAACGAGACAAAACTGCCAAGTGCTCAGAAAACGAGTTGAACTCCACGCACGGAACAATATATTTTGAAAAACTTGAATATGATAGTTTGTTGTAATGGTAAGAGAAATAAAAGAAAGATTAACAAAAATGATCCAAATTCCTAGGCGGTAGAAAGACATGTGTGACTTTTTGGCTACCACAACTTCATGCGTGATTTTTTGCCACCCATAGAATTTGAATCATTTTTCTTTTGTTTCTCTTACCATCTTCAAATTACACTTTTTCGTGCAAAATCTTTTATGTGACATCCCACATCGCCCAGGGGAGTGATCCTTAAATTTATATTCCCATCCCTATCTAGCACGAGGCCTTTTGGGAGCTCACTGGCTTCGAGTTCCGTAGGAACTCCGAAGTTAAGCGAGAAGGGGGCTACAACACTCCCATGATAGGTGACCCATTGGGAAGTTGCTCGTGAGTTCCCAGAAACAAAAACGTGAGGGTGTGGTCGGGGCTCAAAGCGGACAATATCGTGTTATGGTGGAGTTGAGCCCGGGTTGTGGTAGGGGCCCGGGTCGGGATGTGACAAATTGGTATCAGAGCCTATCCCTGGCCGAAAGTGTGCCGACGAGGACGTCGGGCCCCTAAGGGGGTGGATTATGCCCACATCGCCCATGGAAGTGATCCTTAAATGTATATTCCCATCCCTACCTAGCACGAGGCCTTTTGGGAGCTCACTGCCTTCGGGTTCCGTAGGAACTCCGAAGTTAAGCGAGAAAGGGGCTAGAGCACTCCTATGATGGGTGACCCATTAGGAAGTTGCTCGTGAGTTCCCAGAAATAAAACCGTGAGGGCGTGGTCGGGGCCCAAAGCGGACAATATTGTGCTACGGTGGTGGAGCGGGCTCGAGAAGTGATCCGCCCCGGGTCGGGATGTGACAATTGGTATCAGAGCCTATTCCTGGCCGGAAGTGTGTCGAATAGGACGTCGGGCCCCTAAGAAGGTGGATTGTGACATCCCACATCGCCCAGGGGAGTGATCCTTAAATGTATATTCTCATCCCTACATAGCACGAGGCTTTTTAGGAGCTCACTGGCTTCGGGTTTCGTAGGAACTTCGAAGTTAAGCGAGAAGAGGGCTAGAGCACTCCCACGATGGGTAACCCACTGTGAAGTTGCTCGTGAGTTCCCAGAAACAAAACCGTGAGGGCGTGGTCGGGGCCCAAAGCGGACAATATCATGCTACTGTGGTAGAGCGGGCCCGAGAAGTGATCCGCCCCGGGCCGGGATGTGACATTTTATAATTTGTATTTGAACACTTATGATCAATGATTTAAAACCTAATTTAAAGGTATTTGAACCTTTTTTTTTGTTAATTTTTTCTTTTATCTACATCTAAACTATATATTAATAGAACCATCTTTGTCAACTAAAAGAGGGTAAAAGACTGTTTAACAAAACAAAATTTTGCTAGTTTTTGTTTAAGCCTCACCTACAAATGAGTTAAAATTTAAAAAAAAATATAAACTAAATATACATTTTAACATCTCTATATTGTTCGCTTATTTTTAAACTTTTCAGCTTAAATATTCTATGAAATGTACATTCGTTGCTCAATAAATCATCAACCTGCTTGCAAATACATTATAAAGATTTTCTTAATGCTCACAGAAAATATTTCGAGAAAATAAAAAATTTACATTTTTTACAAAAAAACGTGGATTAACACTCATGGCTTTTAGTTGGTTTTGCATATTCGTACATAAATCACATTTCTTTCTATATATTTTTACCTTCGCTTCACTGTGAAGGATTGGAAATTAAGGTGAGACTTTTCGTTAAGATTCTTGAGTGTCAAACCCCATTTGACAATGTTTTGGGCCTTACTACTATGTTTTTCACTTAATTTTTTTTTATTTTTGGCTCAAATATTCTACTAAATATACATTTGTTGCTTAATAAACTGTAAAACTGCTTCCAAATTCCTTAACAAGTTTAACTTAATGCTCAGGAAAAATATTTTGAAAAAAAAAATTGCATTTTTGTGAATAAAAACATGGCTGTTAGGCGGGCTTGATGCACGCAAAATCGAGGTGGCTCATGTAGAACGAGAAAAACTATGGCACACTAAACAAGGCGGGCTCCACTCATTTTTTTTTTATAAAAATGGGATTAATTGCGGAGCCCACACCACATCGTATTTTATCGATCTGAACCGTCTATTTTTCAAGTTGCATCTATTCTTGCAAAGTATTAGCCAAATCGAAAATATTTTGGACATCTAATGTCACATCCCAGTTCACATAACAAGATATTGTTCGATTTGGGCCTGGTTCGCACAGTTTTGTTCTTTGGCCTTCCCAGGTGGTTACCCATCTTGGCCCAAACTCGCTTAATTTCGAAGTTTTTATGAGATCTGAAGCCAGTGAGTTCCCAAAATGCGTCTTGCTATAAGGAGGTGAGCATGTACATATAAGGCATAGATGATCATCTCCCCTGAACGATGTGGGACTTTACAATCCACCCCCTTAGGGCCCTCGACGTCCTTGTCGGCACACTTCCAGTCGAGGAGTGGCTCTAATACCAAATTGTCACGTTCCAGTCTGCATAGCAAGATATTGTCCGCTTTGGGCCTGGCCCGCATAGTTTTGTTCTTGGGTTCTTAGGCATTCCCAGGATGGGGGGAGTGACTCTGATACTAAATTGTCACATCATAGTCCGCATAGTAAGATATTGTCTGCTTTGGGCTTAGCTCGCACGATTTTGTTCTTAGGCCTTCCTAGGGGGTCACTCATCCTGGGACCGTTCTCGCCCAAACTCGCTTAACTTCAGAATTCCTATGGGATCCGAAGCCAGTAAGTTCCCAAAACGCGTCTTGCTATAGGGAGGTGGGCATGTACATATAAGGCATAGAAGATCCTTTCCCCTGGGCGATGTGTGACTCTACATCTAATTAAGTTCAAAAAAGTTAACAAATAAATTTTTTATATATAAGAAACAATGAAATTTTATCTTGATAATTAAATAGAAAAATAGTTTCGAATTGAATTGCATTTTTGCAAGGATGATATGTGAATCAAGATTTACAATATAGATGGTTCGGATCGTTGAAATTTGATGTGGAATGGGCCCCATACCTAATTCCCATTAAAAAAAATGGAAATCTTTTTGCATAAAGGGCCTATATATATATATGGGATAGAATCAAGTAACAAATATTTTTACAAATACTTTAACACTCTTTTTAAGCCTTTTGATTACATGATATTTAATGGTTTTTATTTATTTATTAAATGACATGAATGCTTATGTGAATTTTAACTAATATATATTTGTGTAACAAAACAGCCCCCTTTATTGTTATTATTATTAATTAAATAGAATTCCAAATCAAGGAAACCCTAAACAATGCAGTCGAGCAGCAACAACAATACACCCAAGCCAATCTTGATATTAATCATATAAAAAAATTAAATCAAATCATTTAGGTGCAAATAGATCTAGTTCTACAAATTATGGACTTGCGAAACCAAAATCTAGTTCTACAAATTTGACTATGCAGAATTCAAAGGTGAAAATAAGAACTTGCAAAATGGGATTATCGCATTTTCAATTTCCCAAGTCCAGAGAGAATACTCCATTTGCATAGAAGCGATGTGATGAACGGCCTGAACCCTACTACTCCATTCTAATGTATCTTATTATTTGTTGTACCAGCTTTTAAAGCTAGTACGCAATGCATCTTATTTTATGTAACAAAGACTGCATACAACCAGTGACACACCCCGATCCGGAAACCGAGGCGTGCCGGCCGTCACGTGTGAGTGACGTAGCCGTGTGCGTCAGCGGAAGCAAATTTGGCATGAAGTGCAGCAGTGAAAGTTAAGTTTATAATATACATATGATACAGAGCCGAACCTAGGTGCAGTCAAGTTTAAACAAACATTACAACTACGAAAGAAATCCTACATAAGTGGTGGTCTGTCAGAACCGCCTTGGTGCCTCGCTAACCGTCCACGACGTTGCTACCTAGTACCTGGAGGGGCGCAAAACATAAAAGGTGAGTGGGCAAAAACAAAGTTTTCCAAAACCATTTCATAATTCCATAAATAACCCCTCGCTGTAAATCAGTATAATTTTCCCAGAAAATAGTACGTATATAAACTTATATACGAAAACTCGCCTTAACATCAAATCTCGTTATCAAAACGTAATAATAGACCATGTCGATATACCAACACAGAAATCATTATCATCATCAGGCAAGTAATATAAAACTAGGGTGTCCCTAGTGCCCTATCAGCCGGAGTCACCTCTAATGACCTGTACGGCTGAATCTATAGCTGATCAAACATACTCAATCATATCAATCATCATTATCACTATCATCATCCTGCACACGAGTCGGAACCACCTATTGTGGTCTGTACGACAGGCTAGGTGTATCATATTACGCTCTGTGCTACGATCACGTGAAGGCTGTGCGACGAATCGCGGGTCACCAACGAGTCGGAACCACCTATTGTGGTCTGTACGACAGGCTAGGCACCTATCTTGGATCCAAGTTGAGCGTACGGTGCGTGAGGTGAACGATCACGTGAAGGCTAGGCCCTACTCTGGCGGAGCACAACACCCGAGGTGCAGGTGATTAGCTAAATCACAATCTAACATCATTTCAAGCACTATCACATTACTTACCTGGACATCCTCGGCGTCAGTGCATAATGAATGCAATCATAATCACAGGCATAAAACATAATTGGCATACGACATGGCAATTCAATTATAAAATCCGTTCAATTCGTAAATCAATCCATTTATGTTTCTGGGAAAAACGTCATATATATATATACTGAAAACAAAAGCCCACTCACTGATATGTCGACGGGTCGTATCCCCCGAGCCTAGCGTGACTGCGCTCGTCCGCTGGATACGTCTCACCTATACGTGAATTAATCGCAAAACCGTCATTAACAGCACATAAACGACCTACGTAAATAACTTTTCATACGAAGGTCAATTTTGGTATTTGAATATACCAACGCGACCTACACAACGTCACGATCATCGTGATATTTTTAAATTAATTTTTGGAAGTGGCACGCGCCGGGAATTGCACGGACAGACGCGCCCCCACGCGCTGTCACGTGCTGTGCACGCGCGGTTAACCCTAACAGCGCAGGAATATTCCGTCAGGAATATTCCGTTAACTTCTAACGGATTCCGTTAGAGTTAACTGACGGCGTGAGGAATATTCTGTCAACCTTGACGGAATATTCCGTCACCCCCAACTTCCAGCTCCGGCGACCTTCGCCGGCGCCGGCGCCGGACTGGTTTTTCCGGCGAGTTTTCCGGCGAACTTCAAACCTTCCTATCTCCTTCATTTTTCATCCAAAATTCGTGAAATTTATACCAAAATGCTCCAAATTCAACATAGAACACATTTGTACCTTCAAATCCTTCGAAAAACGTCCAAATCTCGATGGGAAAATTCTTCAAACTCGGCCAAGTCCAGAACTCAGTGATCCCAACGTCCAAAAAGTCTTAACGGGGATCTCCGAGCTTCGTGGGAAGGTTTTAAGATGACTGGTGATCTTTGTTTTACCTAAAACGAAGCCAAACAAAACTTGATGAATAGTACCTCAAGTTTAAATCACAGGTTCGAGTTGTTTTCGTGGGTTTCAAGGCTTCAAACATATATGTATGAGTTCACCAAAGTCCAACGAATTCGAATAAGCTTACCTTGAGGTCGATTGATGTCGAGATCGAGTTATGTGTGTGTGTCCGTAGGAAGAAGTCGAGAGAGTTTGAGAGTTTGAGAGAGAGATAAGGAAGAAACAGAATGGATTGGATTAAAACGTGGGTGTGTGCATGTACAGCACACGTGTCAACATCAGCCCAAACTTTTGGGCTTAATATTCCAGACACCCAAAGTCCAATTTTGTGTCCAAAACACACCCGTTCACGCGTAGGTAAGGGCAAAATCGTCATTTCACATCGAACGTATAGGAAATTCGGGACGGGATGTCACAACCTACCCTCCTTAATAAAATTTCGTCCCCGAAATTTACATAACACAAGCAAACACTAATAAACATAGAATAAGCGCGGATACATAACTCTCATCCGCTCCTCTAACTCCCAAGTAGCTTCCTCAACCGAATGGTTTCGCCACAACACCTTTACTAACCGAACCGTCTTGTTCCGTAGAACCTTATCCTTCCAGTCTAGGATAGTCACCGGCTCCTCCTCGTACGTCAAATCAGGACTAACTTCTAACTGCTGCGGAGGTAGAACGTGAGACGGATCAGCAACGTAATGACGTAGCATCGAAACGTGAAACACGTTATGAACTCTGGATAGCTCTGGAGGCAACTTGAGTCTATACGCCACTTCACCTATCCGCTCGGTGATCAGGTATGGTCCAATATACCTAGGACTCAACTTTCCCTTCTTACCGAACCTTACCACTCCTTTCCACGGCGACAACTTCAGAAAGACCCAATCACCTACCTCGTAAACCCGATCTGTGGCATGTCTATCGGCTAAGCTCTTCTGGCGATCCTGGGCCACTTTCAAGTTAGACTTGATTACCTGGATATTCTGAGTCGTCTCGTCAACTATCTCTGGGCCCTCAAGTACCCTCTCGCCGACCTCCGACCAACATAGGGGCATACGACAAGCTCGACCGTACAACGCTTCGAATGGTGACATTCCGATGCTTGAATGATAACTGTTGTTGTACGCGAACTCCATCAGATCCAAGCGTAGATGCCATGCATCACCAAACTGTAGCACGGAAGATCGTAACATATCCTCAAGCGTCTGGATGGTCCTCTCGGACTGTCCATCCGTCTGTGGATGATAAGCCGTACTATACAGTAGCCTCGTGCCGAGGGCTTCCTGGAATGCCGTCCAGAACTTAGATGTGAATCTCGGATCTCGATCTGAGATAATGCTGACTGGCACGCCATGATACTTGACTATCTTCGATACGAAAAGCTCGGCTAATCGTTGTAGAGAAAACTTCTCTCGAACCAGGATGAAGTGTGCAGATTTCGTAAGCCGATCAACTATTACCCACACACCGTCGTAACCATTCAGTGTACGGGGTAACTTATAGACGAAATCCATGGTGATGTTCTCCCATTTCCACTGAGGAACGGGAAGTGGTTGCAGTCGTCCGAACGGTTTCTTCCTCTCGGCTTTAACTTGCTGACAAACAATACATCTGCTCACGTACTCGGTGATCTCCCTCTTCATACCAGGCCAATAGTAGAATGGTCGAATGGTATGATACATCTTGGTACTACCCGGATGCATCGCATAAGCTGATACGTGTGCCTCATCGAGAATAGCCTTAACTCTGCGTCGTTTGGCACGTACATTCTGTTTTCTTGCATGAGCATACCGTCGGTTTCTCGAATCCGTAGATCGGTCTTTTTACCTTCACCTCTCAATCGAATCAACTCCTGAGTCTCCGTGTCATTCAACTGAACCTCGAGAATACGGTCAATCAGAATCTGTCTGACCTGGAAATGAGCAAGTAGCGCTTTTCCTCGATTCTCTGCCTCCGAACAATCAATCTCCAATCCGACTCCGGTCGATCTCAACTCGGTCAACAAAGGAGCACGGCTCGCGTATATAGCATTCACTCTACCCTGAGACTTCCGGCTAAGTGCATCGGCTACTACGTTTGCACGACCCGGATGGTACTCAATCGTGCAATCGTAATCACTCAGCAACTCCATCCACCTTCGCTGACGAAGGTTCAGATCTCTCTGGGTGAACAAGTACTGGAGGCTCTTGTGGTCTGTAAAGATCCTGCACCTCTCACCGTAGAGGTAATGTCTCCAGATCTTCAACGCAAATACAATCGCCGCCAACTCAAGATCATGAGTAGGATAGTTCATCTCGTGCGACTTCAACTGCCTCGATGAATAGGCGATCACCCTACCATGTTGCATCAATACGCAACCCAGGCCATTCAATGATGCGTCACTATAGACCTCGAAGTTACCACTATCGTCCGGAAGTGTTAGCACCGGAGCATGAGTAAGACAATGTTTTAGCTGCTGAAAGCTCCGTTCGCAGCTATCATCCCACTCAAATCGAACATCCTTCCTGGTTAACTTCGTGAGAGGTAACGCAATCACTGAGAAATCTTGCACGAACCGCCGATAGTAGCCTGCTAATCCGAGGAAACTCCGTACCTCAGAAACAGTTCGTGGCTGTTCCCAATTCTCTACCGCTGCTATCTTCTGGGAATCCACCTGAATACCCTGTGCTGAAATAACGTGCCCCAAAAATGCCACCTGGTCTAACCAGAATTGACATTTACTGAACTTAGCATATAATCGATGCTCCCTCAGCTTCTTCAGCACTAATGAAAGATGTCGCATGTGATCTGACTTCGATTTAGAGTACACCAGAATGTCATCGATAAATACAATGACGAACCGATCCAAATACGGCTAAAATACCCGGTTCATCAAATCCATAAAAGCAGCTGGGGCGTTAGTCAAACCGAATGGCATGACTAAGAACTCGTAATGACCATATCTGGTTCGGAACGCCGTCTTCGGAACATCCTCGCTCTTAATCTTCAGCTGGTGGTAGCCAGATCGTAGGTCGATCTTCGAAAATACACAAGTTCCTCGCAGCTGATCGAACAAATCGTCAATACGAGGTAATGGGTAACGGTTTTTAATCGTTACCCGATTCAGCTGTCGATAGTCAATACACAGCCGTAGAGTACCATCCTTCTTACGTACGAACAACACTGGAGCTCCCCAGGGTGAAATACTCGGCTGTATAAAACCTTGATCCAACAGCTCTTGTAACTGAATCTTTAACTCTCGCAACTCAGCAGGAGCCATTCGATAGGGAGTCAGAGATATAGGGTCTGTACCTGGCAATAAGTCGATAGAGAACTCCACATCTCGATCCGGTGGCAAGCCTGGCAAATCGTCAGGAAATACGTCGGGAAATTGCCTGACCACCTTCACATCCTCTAGACTGACAGGAGCACTATCGTTCAATATCACGTGGGCCAGATACCCCTGACAACCCTTCTGCAACAATTTCTTAGCTCGCACGGCTGAAATGATACCGTGCCTAACATTACTACGTTCGCCAGTGAATGTGACCACAGGTAACCCCGGCCGATGAAACGTAACTTTCTTCTCATAACAATCTATGTTGGCTCGATGATAATGTAGCCAATCAGTGCCCAAGATCACATCAAACTCAACAATATCCAACGGAATAAGATTAGCGGGCATAATCACATCCTCAATCAACACGGGGCACCCTGGATACATCCAACTGACCAGACATGTCTCTCCCCTAGGCATCGACACCTCTAACTCAAATACAAGGGGTGCAGACTCAGGTTGAGTCAATTGGGCAAATGAGTAAGAAATGACCGAATGAGTAGCGCCACAGTCTATCAACACTCTAGCGAAATGACCAAGTACATTTAACTTACCCGTTATCAGATCCGGGTTATTCTGGACGTCATGCGCTGTAAGGTTATGGATACGGCCCTGTGACTACTGTCGACCACCGCGACCTCTACTCGCTTGACCAGCTCGTCCAGGCATACCACGACTTGGTCCCGCAGGATTAGACTGTCTAGATGATCCTGCGCTGCTTGCTGCAGCCTCACTCTGCTGTGGGTGAACTCCCGAATACCACTGCGGTCCACCGGCAGGATAAGGAGGATACGGGGTAGACCCTCCAGGATACTGACAATAGCTACTCTGATAACTGCCTGAATGGTACGGATCCGGAGGATATGGATACGGTGCAGAAGTATAAGGGGTAACGTCACCCTGATAATAATAGGTACTACCACGACTCGACTGCCCATATCCACCAGAAGGTGGGATCTGCTGAATAGGAACCGGAGGTGGTAACGCAAGTAGTGGAGGTCTCGGCTGATTCTGCGGGCAATTCGCTGCGCGATGACCCTGCTGTCCACATGTAAAGCATCCACGAGCGCCCTGCCTGCACTCGCCATAATGTCGACTGTTGCACCTCCGACAGAATGGTGCATAAGAACCGCCAGCATCTCGCTGCCTCTGGAAACGCTGACCCCCGGCGAATCCACCCCATCTCCTCAGACCCGGGGAACTCACACCCCCACTCGAAGAAGAACTCGAGCTAACACCACTTCTCTTGAAACTCTGGGTCCTCCGAGGCCCTTGTGATGCCACTCCTTTACCCTTGTCGTCTCTCCTCAGTCCCTCTTTCTCTTCTTCGTTGTCGCTATCACTCGGCAGATTATCTGAATCTTCTATCTGCACCAAAACTGCGTAGAAGTCATGATAGGTCTCACAGTGCCTCGTAGTCGCCATCGTGCGCCATTTCTTTCGAGTGCCCAGCTTGAATCTCCGAAGCATCTCGGCCTGATTCCTAGCGATCTCAGGGTGGTAGCGAGAAAGATCAGTGAACTTCCTGTAGTACTCGTTCGCTGACATCTTCTTCTGCTTTAGACTCGTAAATTCTTGTTTCTTGCGATCCAGATAGGCGTCTGGAATAAATCGCTGGTAGAATAGCTGTCTGAACACCTCCCAGTCCTTGGCCTCTTCTGGTGGCATCCTCTCAGCCAACTGTTCCCACCAAGTCGCAGGTTCCTTTCCCATGAACCAAGTAGCAGTCTCAACCCAAGTCCCTGCAGCTAGATTACCCTGACTGTGCAATACTCTGAAAGTCCGCTCTATCTGCAGAAACCAGCGCTCGGCACCTTCGTGCCCCTCGTCACCCTCATATCTCGGTAACCTCAAATTATGCGCACTCTCAAGAGGGGTCCCATGGGAAGGACGAAGGGTAGACTGAATAGCATGAGCAATAACATCTCCCAACTGAGAAAGCTCGGGAAAGCTAGGATCAACAGATGGACGTGGCTCTCGTCGAGGCGGCATCGTTCTGACAGAAACACCAAGGGAATTAGAATATTTACAACTGCACAGAACTACCAAAATCTAGGCTCTGATACCAAACTGACACACCCCGATCCGGAAACCGAGGCGTGCCGGCCGTCACGTGTGAGTGACGTAGCCGTGTGCGTCAGCGGAAGCAAATTTGGCATGAAGTGCAGCAGTGAAAGTTAAGTTTATAATATACATATGATACAGAGCCGAACCTAGGTGCAGTCAAGTTTAAACAAACATTACAACTACGAAAGAAATCCTACATAAGTGGTGGTCTGTCAGAACCGCCTTGGTGCCTCGCTAACCGTCCACGACGTTGCTACCTAGTACCTGGAGGGGCGCAAAACATAAAAGGTGAGTGGGCAAAAACAAAGTTTTCCAAAACCATTTCATAATTCCATAAATAACCCCTCGCTGTAAATCAGTATAATTTTCCCAGAAAATAGTACGTATATAAACTTATATACGAAAACTCGCCTTAACATCAAATCTCGTTATCAAAACGTAATAATAGACCATGTCGATATACCAACACAGAAATCATTATCATCATCAGGCAAGTAATATAAAACTAGGGTGTCCCTAGTGCCCTATGAGCCGGAGTCACCTCTAATGACCTGTACGGCTGAATCTATAGCTGATCAAACATACTCAATCATATCAATCATCATTATCACTATCATCATCCTGCACACGAGTCGGAACCACCTATTGTGGTCTGTACGACAGGCTAGGTGTACCATATTACGCTCTGTGCTACGATCACGTGAAGGCTGTGCGACGAATCGCGGGTCACCAACGAGTCGGAACCACCTATTGTGGTCTGTACGACAGGCTAGGCACCTATCTTGGATCCAAGTTGAGCGTACGGTGCGTGAGGTGAACGATCACGTGAAGGCTATGCCCTACTCTGGCGGAGCACAACACCCGAGGTGCAGGTGATTAGCTAAATCACAATCTAACATCATTTCAAGCACTATCACATTACTTACCTGGCCATCCTCGGCGTCAGTGCATAATGAATGCAATCATAATCATAGGCATAAAACACAATTGGCATACGACATGGCAATTCAATTATAAAATCCGTTCAATTCGTAAATCAATCCATTTATGTTTCTGGGAAAAACGTCATATATATATATATACTGAAAACAAAAGCCCACTCACTGATATGTCGACGCGTCGTATCCCCCGAGCCTAGCGTGACTGCGCTCGTCCGCTGGATACGTCTCACCTATACGTGAATTAATCGCAAAACCGTCATTAACAACACATAAATGACCTACGTAAATAACTTTTCATACGAAGGTCAATTTTGGTATTTGAATATACCAACGCGACCTACACAACGTCACGATCATCGTGATATTTTTAAATTAATTTTTGGAAGTGGCACGCGCCCCCACGCGCCGGGAATTGCACGGACAGACGCGCCCCCACGCGCTGTCACGTGCTGTGCACGCGCGGTTAACCCTAACAGCGCAGGAATATTCCGTTAACTTCTAACGGATTCCGTTAGAGTTAACTGACGGCGTGAGGAATATTCCGTCAACCTTGACGGAATATTCCGTCACCCCCAACTTCCAGCTCCGGCGACCTTCGCCGGCGCCGGCGCCGGATTGGTTTTTCCGGTGAGTTTTCCGGCGAACTTCAAACCTTCCTATCTCCTTCATTTTTCATCCAAAATTCGTGAAATTTATACCAAAATGCTCCAAATTCAACATAGAACACATTTGTACCTTCAAATCCTTCGAAAAACGTCCAAATCTCGATGGGAAAATTCTTCAAACTCGGCCAAGTCCAGAACTCAGTGATCCCAACGTCCAAAAAGTCTCAACGGGGGTCTCCGAGCTTCGTGGGAAGGTTTTAAGATGACTGGTGATCTTTGTTTTACCTAAAACAAAGCCAAACAAAACTTGATGAATAGTACCTCAAGTTTAAATCACGGGTTCGAGTTGTTTTCATGGGTTTCAAGGCTTCAAACATATATGTATGAGTTCACCAAAGTCCAACGAATTCGAATAAGCTTACCTTGAGGTTGATTGATGTCGAGATCGAGTTATGTGTGTGTGTCCGTAGGAAGAAGTCGAGAGAGTTTGAGAGTTTGAGAGAGAGATAAGGAAGAAACAGAATGGATTGGATTAAAACGTGGGTGTGTGCATGTACAGCACACGTGTCAACATCAGCCCAAACTTTTGGGCTTAATATTCCAGACACCCAAAGTCCAATTTTGTGTCCAAAACACACCCGTTCACGCGTAGGTAAGGGCAAAATCGTCATTTCACATCGAACGTATAGGAAATTCGGGACGGGATGTCACAACTAGGGTTTCTCTATTTTTTAATTTTAGTTTTAATTTTTTAGATTTTATGTTTTTTTTTCGGTTTTATTTTATCTTTAATATTAGTTAAAATCCACATTAGCATCCATGTCATTTAATAAATAAATAAGAACTATTGGATGTCATGTAATCAAAAGGCTTAAAAAGAGTGTAAAAGTATTTGCAAAAATATTTGTCCTTTGATCCTATCCTTATATATATATATATATATATATATATATATATATATATATATATATATATATATATATATATATTGCATGCAAATACATGGAATTATTCAAATCTAAGAACTAAAAGTTTTACACTATATTTGGATGAGGGAATTAAATTTGGAATTTGGATAAAAGTCATAATTTATAAATTGACATGCACTAATTCTCTTGTTTGGATTCATAATCATAGAAATTTAGAATTTTCGAGTGGAAAAAAAAACCTTTGAATTTGGGACCTTCAATTCCCAAGTTTAAATTCCTTGTAAATAGATGTCATTTCTCAATTTTTATGATTGAGAGTTTAAAAATAAGAAATTATGTATTCAATTCTATTGTTCTTTTAGGTTATCAAACAAGAAAATTCACAAATTCTAGAAAATAAATATCGTCATTTCAATTTCCGTTATTTTGAATTCCTTAGTAATCTTAAATTTTTTTCATCCAAACATAATGTTAGTGTCATCCAAACCTCTCTATAGAAAGAAGACTTTTGTTTTAACAATGTTTGCAAGAAAAGAACTTGTAACTATGATCTAAACATTAGTTACTGACTTAAGCATTAAAAGTTGAATCAATTAGGTCTCCGGTAACACAATTTGAGCTCAATATGAATTAATTGTTAGTGAGTGCCAATGATATCAAGTTAATAATCAACACCCACTCTTCTAAAAATCTTTGCCTAGTGCGTTCAGACGCTAGCTAGTTGGCCAACGCTCGATTAATTCTTAGGGATTTAAAAATTACGAAAGGGCTCCTAGACCTGCCTAAGCGTCTGTTTGGGAACCCACTTGAATCGCGGCTCTCACTTAGACAAAAAAAAAAATTTCTTTTATTTTGAATTATATTTTTTTTAATAAATTATAAAAGACTTGTTGAATTGATTAATACTCATTAATACTCACCCTATGAAAGATGCCATTTGGATAAAACAAAGTACGAAAAGCCATTTGAAATTGCGAAATGAGGGAAAATATGAAGGTGGGGAATGCAACGTTTGACTTATGAAATTGTGATGCAAATTAATGGAGCAGGTGGGGACGAGTGGACTTTCTAGCTGTAATTACTGATCTCAATCTGCCTGCTCTTTTCATGGTCGGACGCACGTTATGACAAGGGTGGGGCAGTTGCCCATCCAGCCACCGTAAAATCCCTTCAGCGAAGCCCATTTTGCCACCCAGATTGCCTGAAGCCGCTTTGTGAGGAAGGGCAAAACCAGAGCAGCAGCGCCGGCTAGGTCAGGCGGAGGAAGAAGCAATTTTTAAAACAAATCTTAGACCCAAAGGAGGTAGTTTAGATCAGCACTTAAAAGTGGACAATCTCGTTTTATTCAAATAGAACAAATCATTTGACCTTTAAGGCCCACACGTCATTTCAACCCAAGCATCTCTAACTGATTTTTGAAAAACCTGAAGAAACTCACGCAAAAGTAGAGTATTTATGGATTTGCCACTTCATTGTTTTAGTATAATATTTTATAATTTTAACATCAAAGTTGACGTGTAAGTTGAAAGAGAGTTTCATTTGAGAGACTTTTCTTAGCACTTCTCTTATCTTGATTTTTAATTGTTCTGTTTGATGTTTTATTTGTTTTTTCCTTCTATGAACTAGGTATATATGATCATACTTATCTTTTTTTTTTAGTTTTAACGAAACACTTTCGGTACTGTTTACTTTTAATGAAAAATCACATTTTTACCTTTTGCTGATACTATTCACTACACCTTTATTTGTCATTTTTCATTAAAATTAAAAAATATATATATTTGAACATTTCGTTATTATTATTTTTTTGATAAAATCTTTATCATACTTATCCTAAAGGTATGATTATGCACATTGTTTGACAACTATAATACCTACAATATTGTTTTAGTGATTATAATATTTCTGTTCAACTTTTGCAGGTTGAAATGCTCCCTCATTCTTTTATTGTTAATTAATAATGACTATCACTTGTAATAAAAATAATACTTATAATTGTACAAATAAAACACAATTCTACAAGAGAAAACTAAAAATGAAATGTTAGTATAAAAGTTGCAATTGTTTACATGAAATGTTGTTTTTATTTTCAATAATGATAATAATGTCATTTGATTTTAAAGAACTTTTGTTATCTAAAATAACTTTTAAGCTTTTGATGAAAAAACCAACTACTTGTAAACGTTTACACTTCGCCCACCCAAAGAAAAATTCTTAACCCGCCACTAGCTCTTCTCCCGTGGAAGAAGCTCATGACATAGCTTCCGTCATTTCCCAAATCCTTCCAGTATCTTTTTATGTTCCTGCTTACCAAATCCTTCTAGCTACTATTTAAGTTATAAAAGAAAACAGCATACACATTTTTTATTAGCAGAAAACAATTTTGAATTACTAAATAAATGTTAACACCTAAAACCTAATAATTTTATGCAACTTAGATGGATCGGCGGTCAATAGATAACTCAAGGATTTCTTTAGAGATGGAAAAACATGCATGGGCCACGGGTTACAACCTCATTTTCTTCTATATGTGTGTGTGTGTGTGTATTTATTTGTTTATATAGGAGGGGCAGCCCAAGTTGAAGTAATGGAGCTTGGAATAATAGTTGTTTGCAAGGCTGCTTCCAAGTAATCGACGAGTCGTGTGGATCCCACAATCCCACTACTACCTACTCTCGCAGATATCATTGATCTCGCGCAACTTTCAAACCTGGCACCGGCTGCAGGCTAGTATCCAATACCATCAGGCTCGGAGGACCAGAAGTCTGCATGAGCAGCAGCACTAACCAAAAAGCCTGACAGGCCACTACAGTCTATACATATATCCGTCGCTTTTGGCAATGCAGATCCTCTGATTTGTTGGCACTTTTGATCCTCCATTTGTTTGGCATTTCTGAAATGTCTCCTTACTAGGGATTGAGGAAACAATGGAATTATGCATCATCAGTATCTTTTTCTCTGTTCGCAATTGGAATTGGAAGGTTTTATTCCTTGTGTTCATGACAAGTTGAGGGAGTGATGAGCGAAAAAAAGAAGAAGAACATTTCAAGTTTTTCTACGTACCATGGTCCATGCAAGGGGAAAAAAAAAAGGAAACTGGACGAAAGAGTCTTCTTTTATTGCTAAGAAGCCAATTATACAATCAAAAGGCCACGGCACTCGCTATACATTCATAAATTAAGAGACCCCAAGAGGGAGAATTGAAAACTGAAACTGTGACAACCAAGCCAATTCCAAGACCCTGATGCTGATTATAAAGTAAACTTCCAATTAATATTTGCTTATTTGTCTCCAAAATTTGCTTTCCCGACATGGATAATATAGTAGCAGCATGTGCAAGATGGCTACCAAAGAAGTAGAGAAATTATGGGTTGAATCACTAATGCTATAGCTCGATGAATTTTCTGCCAGACCCTTATTGAATGGACTTGGATTGCAAGCTTGATGTCTCAACTTTCCACAAATGGAGCCTTCATTTATTTTGCGGTATAAATTAAAACCTGCAATATTCGGAATAACCCAGAAATAAGATTAGTTGCTTTGGTAATTATGGGAAATGCGGTTGATGCCAAGAAAAAAAAGCAATGAACCTTTTGACTTACGTGATTTGTATCTGCTTAATAATGAATTGGAGGTGGGGGAGATCCATAAATGTAATCCGGCGGTGGTGTTTTCACCGGAGGTGGAGGGGACTTGTAGATGTAAGGTGGAGGTGGAGAGGGTGATGGTGGTGGTGGGGAGTTGTATTTGTATGGTGGAGGAGGTGATGGGGAAGGTGGAGGTGGGGAATTGTATTTGTATGGTGGAGGAGGAGATGGGGAAGGTGGTGGCGGGGAGTTGTATTTGTATGGTGGAGGAGGAGATGGGGAAGGTGGTGGTGGGGAGTTGTATTTGTATGGTGGTGGAGGAGATGGGGAAGGTGGTGGTGGAGACTTGTAGATATAAGGGGGAGGAGGTGAGGGTGATGGTGGTGGTGGGGATTTGTAGTAGTATGGTGGTGGGGAGTATTCTGGAGGTGGTGGAGATTTGTAGATGTAAGGGGGAGGAGGTGACAGTGATGGTGGAGGTGGAGATTTGTAATAGTATGGTGGTGGTGGTGAGTATTCTGGGGGTGGTGGAGATTTGTAGTAGTATGGTGGTGGTGGAAAGTATTCTGGGGGTGGTGGAGATTTGTAGATGTAAGGGGGAGGAGGAGAGAGTGATGGTGGAGGTGGAGATTTGTAGTAGTATGGTGGTGGGGGAGAGGGTGAGGGTGGAGGAGGGGACTTGTAGTAGTATGGGGGTGGAGGTAAAGGTGATGGTGGTGGTGGTGATTTGTAGTAGTAAGGTGGAGGAGGTGAAGAAGAAGGAGGTGGTGGGGATTTGTAGTAATATGGTGGTGGTGGGGAGTATTCTGGAGGTGGTGGAGACTTGTAGTAGTAAGGAGGTGGGGGAGAAGGAGATGGTGGTGGAGGAGACTTGTAGTAGTATGGATGCGTAGGAGAAGGTGACGGTGGCGGTGGTGATTTGTAGTAGTATGGAGGTGGGGGAGAAGGAGATGGTGGTGGAGGAGACTTGTAGTAGTATGGGGGTGGGGGTGATGGTGATGGTGGTGGTGGTGATTTGTAGTAGTATGGAGGTGGGGGAGAAAGAGATGGTGGTGGAGGAGACTTGTAATAGTATTGGGGTGGGGGTGATGGTGATGGTGGTGGTGGTGATTTGTAGTAGTATGGGGTTGGTGGTTTTGGGGATGGGGGTGGTGGAGATTTGTAGTAGTATGGGGTTGGGGGTTTTGGGGATGGTGGCGGTGGAGATTTGTAGTAGTATGGGGTTGGTGGTTTGGGCGATGGTGGTGGTGGGGATGTGTAGTAGTATGGGGTTGGTGGCTTGGGTGATGGTGGAGGAGGAGATTTGTAGTAGTATGGGGTTGGTGGCTTGGGTGATGGTGGTGGTGGGGATTTGTAGTAATATGGAGTTGGTGGTTTGGGCGATGGGGGTGGTGGGGATTTGTAGTAGTATGGGGTTGGTGGCTTGGGGGATGGCGGAGGAGGAGACTTGTAATAGTATGGAGTTGGCGGCTTGGGTGATGGCGGTGGAGGAGACATGTAGTAGTATGGGGTTGGTGGCTTGGGTGATGGTGGTGGTGGGGATTTGTAGTAGTATGGGGTTGGTGGCTTGGGTGATGGCGGAGGAGGAGACTTGTAATAGTATGGAGTTGGCGGCTTGGGTGATGGTGGTGGAGGAGACATGTAGTAGTATGGGGTTGGTGGCTTGGGTGATGGCGGAGGAGGAGACTTGTAATAGTATGGAGTTGGCGGCTTGGGTGATGGTGGTGGAGGAGACATGTAGAAGTATGGGGTTGGTGGCTTGGGTGATGGTGGTGGTGGGGATTTGTAGTAGTATGGGGTTGGTGGCTTGGGTGATGGCGGAGGAGGAGACTTGTAATAGTATGGGGTTGGGGGCTTGGGTGATGGCGGTGGAGGAGACTTGTAATAGTATGGAGTTGGCGGCTTGGGTGATGGTGGTGGAGGAGACATGTAGTAGTATGGGGTTGGTGGCTTGGGTGATGGTGGTGGTGGTGACTTGTAAACGTATGCAGGAGGTGGTGGTGACTTGTAGTAGTAAGCCGGTGGTGGTGGTGACTTGTAGTAGTACTTGGGTGGCGGTGGAGGCGGTGACTTGTAGACGTAAGTAGGCGTAGGTGGCGGTGGTGACTTGTAAACGTAAGGAGGAGGATATTGGGGCTTGGACTTTTCACACTCCTTGTACGGAGTCTTGGAAGCATAAGCAAATTTGTGAGCCATGAGCACAACTTCATATTCAGTCGTGGATTTCACTTTGAGTTTGGCACCCTTGTTGCCGTTGTTTAGCTTAGTGGGAATGTTGCATTTCGAACCCTTTGGTGCTGCGTAGAGCTTGGCCGTGCAAGCCTTGGCTCCATATTTGCCATACTCAAAGCCAGGGATAACTACGCTGAATTTCCCATTGTTCTTAGTTTTACCATAGGCCTTGATTTCCTTCTTGCCATTCCAGCAAGTTACCACAACAACTGAGCCTGCGGTGCACAAATAATAAAAGGTATTGGAACTTTCTCTTTCTGAGATACAGCAGATGTTTTCCGACAACAACAACAAAATTATACACTGATTAATTATTTAATTAATTAATCAAATGATTAGTCATGTTCAACTATCTAGGTGTGATGCATTTCAATACCTAATCCCTGAGTTGAAAAGGACCATGCGGACTTTGGACACGATCTGTTGGGGTAACGAAAACTCGGAGTTGTTCTTATATATTATTTGTAGCACGTTGCATTTTCTTTATTAAATTAAAAATAGGACAAATTAAGCACTCTTGATTAGTGTTTATGACATTCATTTGAAACCATGGTGTTTCCATACTTTTAGCAAATATTATGTAAATTAGTTTTTATAACTCGAAAGAAATAAAATAAAATAAAACCAGGATCACTATTCTTTTTTCTTGATCTCAGGGAAAATTTACAGCGCAACATGTGAGACTGGTTTATTATAGGGGTGTGCTATCCACACACCCCTTTTTACTTCTCACACACCCCTATTACTTTTTGTCCGTTAGATCTTCTTCAATTTATTTGATCCGACGGCCGAAATCTAAAAAGATGTGAGAGAAGTAAAAAGGGGTGTGTGGATATCACACTCCTTATTATATATAACCTCTATTTATCAAAAGTGAGCCATCAGATTCGAAGGACAACATATATTTACCCAAATTACTGATTGGGACCCGCAGATTGTAAAACATCTCTATCTTGCAAATGAAAAGAACAAAGATGTGATACGATAATTAAAGCCAATATTTAAAATAAATATATGATGAATTTTTGAGAAAAGTACCTGTGGAGTGCTTCTTGTCGTGTGACTTTGCCGGATTCTTCCAGTCATAGCATCTGTAGCAGTAGACCCTTCCGACAACCTTCACCAATGGTGGCTTCGGATAGTAAGGAGCTGGTGGTGGTGGAGAAGTGTAGTAGTAAGGGGTTGGTGGTGGTGGAGACTTGTAGTAGTAAGGAGAAGGAGGATACGGTGACGGTGGAGGAGGAGACTTGTAATAGTATGGGGTTGGGGGTTTGGGGGATGGTGGTGGTGGTGATTTGTAGTAGTATGGAGTTGGTGGTTTGGGTGATGGTGGTGGTGGAGACTTGTAGTAGTATGGGGTTGGTGGTTTTGGTGATGGTGGGGGTGGGGATTTGTAGTAGTAAGGTGGAGGAGGTGAAGGAGAAGGAGGTGGTGGGGATTTGTAGTAGTATGGTGGTGGTGGGGAGTATTCTGGGGGTGGTGGAGACTTGTAGTAGTATGGGGTTGGTGGTTTTGGTGATGGTGGGGGTGGGGATTTGTAGTAGTAAGGTGGAGGAGGTGAAGGAGAAGGAGGTGGTGGGGATTTGTAGTAGTATGGTGGTGGTGGGGAGTATTCTGGGGGTGGTGGAGACTTGTAGTAGTAGGGGGTTGGTGGTTTTGGTGATGGTGGGGGTGGGGATTTGTAGTAGTAAGGAGGAGGAGGAGAAGGAGAAGGAGGTGGTGGGGATTTGTAGTAATATGGTGGTGGTGGGGAGTATTCTGGGGGTGGTGGAGACTTGTAGTAGTATGGGGTTGGTAGTTTTGGTGATGGTGGGGGTGGGGATTTGTAGTAGTAAGGAGGAGGTGGAGAGGGAGAAGGTGGTGGTGGAGACTTGTACTCATATGGTGGTGGTGGAGATGGTGATGGCGGTGGCGGAGACTTGTACTCATATGGTGGTGGTGGAGAAGGTGATGGCGGTGGCGGAGACTTGTACTCATATGGTGGTGGTGGAGAAGGTGATGGCGGTGGTGGGGACTTGTATACATAAGGTGGTGGAGGAGAGGGAGAAGGTGGTGGTGGAGACTTGTAGACATAAGGCGGTGGTGGTGATGGTGATGGAGGTGGCGGAGACTTGTAGACATAAGGCGGTGGCGGTGAAGGTGATGGTGGTGGTGGTGAGTTGTAAATGTAAGGTGGTGGTGGTGGTGGTGAAGAGTAGGGATAATCACTTGCTTCTACTGAACCCACATTGCTTGAAATCACCACCAGTGTGGCAGCTAACGCCACTGCCATCTGAGGCCAAAGCCGACCCCAAGAGGGGCCGCCGCCCACACTCCTCATGTGTGTTGCTACAATTTTCTTACCACCTATGCTCAATGTGGTTAGTTTCACAAATTTTCTGGGGAAAATTAGGGGATGAAGAGAGAAAATTTGCTGAAGGCCAGAGAAGCCTTGAGCTGTTTTTGGTTTGGAGTGATGACTTGGTAGATGCATGGTATATTGTGCTTTATAGGGAGTACGAGTCGTTGAGAGAGAGCTGTCACAAAGGACCAATTCTAATAGACTCTTTGATTTAATGCATCAAATGGGGTCACTCTAGCTGGCCTTATCTATTTTTAATACACTGTTTGGATGACTTGGGGCTCCCCCAGTTGAGACTTAATAAGCAATATTAATACAGGAAATTTCAATAATTCCACTTCTTGAGCTCGTTCTCGTCTACACTTTTTTTCATTTCAAATCAGTACAATAGAAAGTATAATAGCGTTTTAGTAGTATTATTTACACACTCGTTTTTATTTTTCATACATTCGTTTCAATTTTTAATAGTTGGATCGGACAATTTGAAGAATATAAATAAAAAAAACTTAACAAAAATATATAAAAAATAAAATGAGTGTGTGAAATAACCCTTTACATAGCGTTTACATGGCCACAATGGTTTGAAATTTTTGCTTTTATTTATTTAGGGTAGATAGGTATTTGGCATATATTTGGGTCAACGTTTGTAAAAAATAATTAAGTATGAGGAAATTGTGATTTGCGAGATTTGATTTGAGCCGTCCAAATGTGGCTAGAAATGTCATGTAAAGTTTCCATATGGCACTTGTATATATTGTCAGTTTTTCTCTTACTTTTCAAATTATTTGTTCTACATTGTTAATTACATTCTAAAAGCTAATTATAATTGTAAAGTTGTTTAAGCAAAAGTGTTCGAAAAAGTTAAAAAGTAATTAAAAAGGGTAGTAATAAAGATCCTAATAACAAAGTTGGTGGCCGGTAGAGGGAAATGAACAAGGATCCTCGCCGGATCCATTTTATTGGATCTTAGGAATCCTGCAATCGTGTTTGTTCATCGTATATCGTATGGTTAGAAATTATTTAAAATTTAAAATTTAAAATTCAAATATAAATAGTATCTAACGAAAATTGACCGCACAATATACACTGAACAAACACGATTGCGGAATTTCTAAAATCCTGTGGATCCGGCGAGGATCCTTGTTCGAGGGACAAGACATCGTGCAGGGGAAGGTTTAGTAGCAAATAAACAAAAGCAAAGCAAAAAGAATATCGCACGTTCTTTGGCAGGCTCCCTATAATGCTAGCTAAAAGAAGATCCCTGAGGTTTTGGGTATATTTATTTTCAAATGCATGTTTTTATTTTTAAGAAGTTGAGTTTCATCCTAAAATGAATTAACATAGGAAGGGTAGTTTAAAATCTTGTAAGTTATTGTAATTTGTAAGGTTTTTCGTTTTACCGATGTGAGATTCTTTTATCTTTACATTCTCACATGTTTGCTTACGTATGACAGATTTTTAAACCAAATACGTGGACAACACGAATTGGGTGACACGAAGCACGTGGGGCTTGGGCTCACACGTAGGTCAACCTGCTTTGATATCATGAAGGATGTGAGGTTCCACCATAAAACTAATTGGTAGTATGAAGAGTAACCTAACCTTTTATAAACTCTTGCAAGATTTTTTTCTTTCACCGATGTGAGTCTTTTTACTTTTTAATCCCTGCGTTTAAAAGTATATATAATATATATGTGTGTGTACATATATATATATATATATATATATATATGTATATAAGATCAAACAAACACCATGTGAAAATTCAATCAAGTGGTTTCTGCAGCTTTTGCAGGTGATTACAACAATTCAGCCAAGAGTGTAAAAGAAAAAGGAAAAGAAAAAAGGGCCGAGGAGCAAAGATTATTAATTATTTGATTTCCATTTCGTGCAAGAAATAATAATGCATGTTTCCCTTGAACATACTGGAAAGTTTCACTGGACCATCCTCGTACGATGTTCCTTTGCTGTACAAATAGGCTACCTTCCTCATACTTTGTTCCTTTGGGTACCGTTTGGTATGTAGGACGAAACAAAACGGAACAGAACGAGGCGTTCTGTCTTACGTTTGGTGTGCTTAAAACGGGTGGAACGAGCTGTTCCACGGGACGAGTTTTGGGTGAATTTTCGTTTCGCCTCACCCCTCTGGAATGACTCGTTCCACATCCGTGGAACACAAAATTATAACTTCTCCATCTCCTTCTTCTTCCTCCTCATTTCCATCCGAGGGCATCAATGCTCCTTCTCCGTTCCGTCTCATCCTGTCCCGTCCCGTCCCGTCCCGTTCCATTTCGTGCCGTCCCGTCCCGTCCCGTCCGCATACCAAATGGTATCTTGCTGCACAGACAGGCTACCTCATACTCATCATACCATGATTTGAATTCTCAATTTTTTTCTCTCTCTTTTCCTTGTTCTCAGAATAGGGATCATTTGGCTGACTTTACCTTTCAGTAATATCCCACTCATCCATTTGATGGATATTTCTTTTGGTAAATTTGAAATATAAAGTAATTTATTTATTATGTATAAGCGCGACATTACTTCTTGACTCTCTAAGTTAGACGTAAAAAAGAAAAAAATATTTGGACACGAGACCCAGTGTTTTGAGAAGTTGAAACTCTTGAAGTTTAAAGTTAAAAAAATCCATGTAATGAAGGGCTTAGGACAGTAAATTTTTTTATGTTACCTAAGATGCCCCGTAAACCCTAATAATTGGATGGTACGAGGCACATTGCTAAACCCTATTGAGATCACAGACAAAACCCTAAGCATCCATCCAATTGCACCGTAGCTACAAGGTCTGTGACCACAGTGGATCAGATTTGGGGGCGGTGAGTAATTAAAATTTAAAACAGTGCACAGTGGTTAGAACAGTGAACCCAGAAGTGAACATGGGGTTAGTAACATACTAACATACAACCACATAATATATATCCGATTTGCTGCTTACAAGTCAAGCTTTCAAGTCTATTTCAAAGGAACAAATGACATTAAATAATGTATTTAAATTGTTACTAAATTATTCCACTTCTTCTGCATGATAAAATAGAAATACCAGTACTATGTCACTTTTGTTGGTGCATTGCTCCAATCAGTTCACTAAAATTAGATATACTTCTGGTCAAAAATTATGATTAGGGTTAATGGACTGCCCCTATGAGATTCAAGCAAATTTGTACAAGTTTAAACATGCCCCTTTCACTCTTTTTGACTATCAATGCCGTGCTAGGGTGAGTTGTTGAGGCTACTGACATATTACAGCAACACTTCTTTTTTATTAATTTTTTTAAACGCTCCCTCTTTTGTTATGACAACCGACTTACATGAAACGTGCTCACTATCACCGTGGCATTCGAAACTAAGAATACAGATGTTATATATTATATTATTGAATCAGGACGCTTGTAGTGATAAACTCATTCTACGTAAGTTGTTTTAAAGCGAAAATAATGCATGAAGATTTGGAATTAGAATATTAAGACTAGAAGAAAACAAACAAAAATAGGAGTCCCTACCAAATGGGCCAATGGTCATGATGTTGAAATCATGGAGTATATGAGAGGCAAATGTAAAGAAAGACTTGCCAATTTTGAGTAGGTAATTATGTTAAGATCATTAAAGGACAACATCATGCACCCACCTGCTCTTATTTCCAAAAAAAATCAGTTGAGGTATGGTGACACAGATTGATTAAAGATATAGGCTATGTGTTCACCTAACATTGCAACCCCTTTTTGTCTGTCATTTTGCTATTTCCGCAATTTAATTGGCAGAAATCAGCATGCATTGGCCTTGTATTAGCATTTCTAGTTATTGTTAACCTTCAATATTGGGTCAATAATTTTTACTATGTACGTCAATGTGTAAATTAACAATCAACAAGTCCGATCTATTTGTATTGTGATGTGGCTTGTTGTTCGTCTTGCTCTCTATATCGCATCTTTTGTGTTTTGCTCCAAGCTTTGGGCTAATACTGTACAAAGATACGTATAATATATAGTTATTGAAAATATATCGACATGTGGTACCAATCAAAGGAATGCGTCAAGGTTTTAACACAACTGTGATGTTGTACTAATAGATTTTCAAACTTTGGATGATGATTCATTAGAGAGTTAAATGTGTCTAACATTTTATTCTTCAAACTATTTTGCATGGTTTGTCACATTGCTCATCTAAATGAAAGTTTAATTGATCAATAGTCAAGATTGATAGTTTTACCATATAAGAATGCATACAATTTCCATTTTAAGAATACCATTTAATAATAGATCAGTGGCATAAAATATGAAAATTCAACAAATTTTTTTGTTTTATTAATTGGCCAGATAGCTTATGTAGCTTTCAAGAAAGTATTAGATCTGTCGAATATCCGAAACTGTGCCGGTATAATCCATTTCTCCAATAAAATCTCTACATTTTTTTAACAAACGATATTATCTATATATACTAAGGGAGGGGTGGACTTTGCCTCACAATAGGCTAGCAATAATGTGGTTCGAATTCGCCTTTGGTGAGAATCAAACACTTAAACATCTCACTTACAAGTGAAGAAGAATACCACTACATCGTTACATAAAGTGGCAACCCTACACTCTTATAAGCCAACACAAAATTTAATTCCAGTAACAACTGTAAGAATATACAGAATGGATAGGATCATGCCAAGTGTATCTGTTAGTTAGGTAGTTAGAAATGTTATTCTCAATATATATACACCAATGTAATAGCTTGGATAGTAAGAAAAGTAAAACAAACAGAATATATGAAATCTCCTTCTCTCTCTTCAATCTTCTCTCTTCTTCAATCTCTCTCTAGTTCTTGAAACCCTAGCTATATTTCTTGATCTTTATACATTAACATGGTATCATTCGCCATTGCTGCTCATGCTGTTTCTTCTGATCTTCTGGTTGCTTCCGCTCATCTTCTCCGTCTCTGATTCTTGCTGTGTTCTTGGCAGATTTCTGGTATTCTCTTTCTCTGTGATTTCTAGGGTTTTTGGATTTCTGCGCTACTCCGATTGTGCACACTAGGTGTTTGTGCTATTTTCTCTATCGTGTTGTTCATCTTTCTTCTGGAACTATGGTGACTGCGTCACAATTACAAATTCTACAATCTCCGATTACTAGTCTTATTTCTACAATCTCTACTTCTGTGAATGTTAAGCTTGATGAGTCTAATTACTTGAATTGGCATTTTCAAATGCAATTGCTGCTTGAGGGTCACGGTATCATGGGGTTTGTTGATGGATCGCATGTTTGTCCTTCTCGATATGCTACTTGTTCTGATACTTCTACTCAATCTGAGGATGAAGCCTACATTGTTTGGAAAATGCACGATCGTGCTTTAATGCAGCTCATCACTGCTACTTTATCACCAGTTGCAATTTCATGTGCGATTGGTAGCATTAGTGCTTGTGATCTGTGGAATCGGTTGAAAGAACAGTTTTCAGCGGTTTCGCGGACTAGTATTTTTCAGCTTAAGTCCAATCTTCAGACTATTCGCAAGGGGTCTGACTCGGTGTCTCAATACATGCAACGTATTAAGGAGGCTCGGGATTATTTGTCTGCTGCTGGAGTCACCTTTGATGATGAGGATATTGTTATCCTTGCTCTTAATGGGCTACCCTCTGAGTACAATACTTTTCGTAGTGTGATAAGGGGACGTGAGCATGTCATCTCTCTCAAAGAATTTCGTGTGCAACTGCTTGCTGAAGAACTGATTGTGGATAGTACCGTGAACTCTCAATTCATGACTGCAATGATTGCTGATCATTCTAGCTCTAAACCCTCTACAGGCCTGTCTCAGTCTGCAAGTCCTAATCTTGGGTTTTCTTCACCTACTCTGGGTCCTACTGGTGGATATTCTGGTCCTCCAGGTGGATATAGATCAGTTAATAACAACAGGAAGGGTAAAGGGAAGTTTAATCAAGGATATAGGTATCCCAATTCTAATCCGAGACCACAGTTTTTCAATCATTTTTCTGATTCGAATCATGGTTCCTCTGGCGTGCTTGGTCCTCATCCACCACCGTTTTTTGGTCAGCCTGTACCTCCACGAGTTCCTTGTCAGTTGTGCAATACTTTTGGTCACACTGCTCCATTTTGTACTTCCAAACAAATGGATCGACAGGGCTGTCATATTTGTGGTAAAGCAAATCATACAACTTGGTACTGTTTTTTCAATGACAAAGGACCTAACTATGGTGGTCCTCATCACTCTCAATCGCATGCTCGTGCTTATGTTCCTTCTGTACCAGCATTTCCTACTTCATCTCAGATGCAAGCATTGCACACATCTAGTTCTCAAGCATCTCCAGGTGCTACTTCTCATCAACAACCACAAGTCTGGATCACTGACTCGGGCGCTACAAATCATATGACGGCTGATCTTGGTAATCTGACTTTGGCATCTCCTTATCCTACCAATGAAACAGTGCAAACAGCTAATGGTGAAGGTTTGCAAATAACTCATATTGGTAGTTCTGTTATTCGAACACCTGTGCATCCTCTTAAACTTAAATCAGTTCTTCATGTACCTAGACTTTCCAACAACTTGTTATCTGTTCACAGAATCTGTCTCGATAACAATTGTTGGTTAATATTTGATGCTTATTCTTTCTGGATCCAGGATAAAGCCACAGGGAGGATCTTATACAAAGGGCATTGCAGTAATGGACTTTATCCTCTTCCTTCACTAGCCAATCATTCCTCTTTTCGTCCTTCATGCACTTCTCAAGCTTCTGCATTTCTTGGCCAGCGTGTTAGTTCTAATCTCTGGCATCGTAGGTTAGGGCATCCTTCTAATACCATTGTCAATATCATGTTGCGTAAGTCCTCTATTTCGTGTACACAGGATGATATCCATTTGCTTTGTCATGGCTGTTTAGAGGGCAAATTCATGAAACTTCCTTTTCAGTCTAGTAATCATAAATCTGTAATTCCTTTTGAGGTTGTGCATAGTGATCTTTGGGGTCCTTCTCCTTGTACTTCCATTGATGGATATCGATATTATGTGACTCTTATTGATGAGTGCACTCGATATTGTTGGTTGTTCCCTATTGTCAATAAATCAGATTTCTTTGAAACCTTTGTTGCCTTTCATTCATTTGTGCAAACTCAATTTTCTGTGTGTATCAAAACTTTACAATCTGATGGTGGTGGAGAGTATAGCAGTGGTAAACTTAAACGTTTTCTTCATAGCAAAGGCATTTTACATCATATATCTTGTCCCCATACCCCAGAACAAAATGGATTGGCTGAGAGGAAACATAGACACATTGTCGAAACCACTATCACCTTGTTACAATCTGCACAATTACCATCTCCTTTCTGGTCCTTTGCCTGTCAAGCAGCTGTATATCTTATCAATCGTATGCCTACTCCAACCTTGCAAAACTGTTCACCTTTTGAAAGTTTATTTGGAGTTCCTCCTCTCTTAACACATCTTAGAGTGTTCGGTTGTTCTTGCTTTCCACTGTTGAGACCTTATAATCACACTAAGTTACAACCTAAAACCACTGAGTGTTTATTTCTTGGTTATGCTTCCAAATACAAAGGTTTCCTTTGCTTTGATGTATTAAAGGGTCGAGTTTATATATCGAGACATGTTCTTTTTGATGAGTCTCGATTTCCTTATCCTCATTTGACAAAGATTTCTCCACCCAAGTTTGTTCAGTCACCTGTGTCTCATACCTCCACTCCATCTCCTGTTCCTACTCTGGATAATATACTAGTTCAGCATCAGGTTTCAATCCCTTCATTACAATCTCATTCTTCCTCGACATCAACCGGTGCTCATACATCCTCACCATCCATTTCACAGTCTCCTGGCTCTATTCACTCTCTTCCAGATCCTATACTACTGCCTTCACCTGATCATGTTTCACCTCAGTCCATTACTGTCCCTACGGGCTCCTCCCCTACACTCCCTGTGGATCCTGATTTTAGAACTGAGCTTCTTCAAGTGGTATTGCCTATTGCTCCCCTTAACTTGCATCCTATGCAAACTCGGAGTAAAAATGGTATAATCAAGAAGAAGGTGTTTCTTAGCACGATTCCTACTCCTAGTCTCATTGCTCTCACTCAAGTGGAACCTGCCACTCATAAATCTGCTCTAAAAGTCCCAGTTTGGTTGAGTGCTATGAAAGAAGAGCTTGCTGCCTTGGAGTATCAACAGACTTGGAGCTTAGTTCCTCTACCCTCCAATAAGAATCTCGTTGGGTGTAAATGGGTGTTTAAGCTTAAAAAGAATTCCGATGGTTCCATTGCTCGACATAAGGCTCGCCTGGTTGCTAAGGGGTTTAGTCAAGAGCCTGGTTTGGATTATGGGGAGACTTTTAGTCCAGTGGTTAAGCCAACCACTGTGCGCTTAGTACTAGCCTTGGCAGCTCATTTTAATTGGTCTCTTCGCCAGTTGGATGTCAAGAATGCATTTTTGCATGGTGTATTGACTGAAGAGGTTTATATGGCTCAACCACCGGGTTTTGAGGATCCTTCTCGGCCTGATTTTGTGTGTAAATTGCATAAGTCTCTGTATGGTTTGAAACAGGCTCCTCGCGCCTGGAATGACCGGTTCACCAGTTTTCTTCCCTCTATCGGATTCCAGTCTACATATTCTGACTCTTCTTTATTTGTCAAGGCTGTTGGCAGTGATGTTGTCCTTCTTTTACTCTATGTCGATGATATTATTATCTCTGGGAGTTCTTCTCTAGTTATTCAACAGGTCATTCAATCCTTGACCACTGAGTTCGATATCAAAGACTTGGGTGAGCTTCATTATTTTTTAGGAATTCAGATCACCAAGACTTCTCAAGGCTTATTTTTGTCCCAGACAAAGTATATACAGGATCTCTTGGAGAAAGTTGAGATGGTCGACTGTAAACCTTGTGACACACCATGCTTGCCAAACACCAGACTTCTTAAAGATGATGGTTCCCCTTATAACAATCCCACTGTCTATCGGAGCATTGTTGGTGCCCTTCAATACCTTACCTTTACTCGTCCTGATATTGCCTTCTCCGTTCATCACGTCTGTCAATTTATGCAGTCTCCCATGGTGTCTCACTTCACAGCTGTTAAACGTATCTTAAGATATCTCAAGGGTACGTTATCTGTTGGTATCTCTTATACTCGGGGTGAGTTATCCTTGAAGGCGTTTAGTGACGCAGATTGGGCAGGAGATCCGAATGATCGGCGTTCCACTACTGGCATGGTTGTGTTTCTCGGCAACAATCCCATTTCGTGGTCTTCTAAGAAACAAACTACGGTCTCTCGCTCTTCTACCGAGGCTGAGTATCGAGCTATGTCGACTACATCTGCTGAACTTGACTGGATTCAGCAATTACTGCAGTTTATGCATATTAGCCCTACTGCTGCTCCTGTCCTTTTCTGTGATAATCTCTCTGCTATTGCCCTATCGTTCAACCCTGTTCAACATCAAAGGACAAAGCATATAGAGATTGACGTGCACTTTGTGAGAGAACGAGTTGCTCAGAAAAAGCTTCTTGTTCAGTTTGTATCCTCCTGTGAACAATTTGCCGACATCCTCACAAAGGGTCTCAGTACTCCTCTATTTCGCTCTCATTGCTTCAACCTCATGCTTGGTCTTCCTCACCATGAGTTTGCGGGGGAATGTAAGAATATACAGAATGGATAGGATCATGCCAAGTGTATCTGTTAGTTAGGTAGTTAGAAATGTTATTCTCAATATATATACACCAATGTAATAGCTTGGATAGTAAGAAAAGTAAAACAAACAGAATATATGAAATCTCCTTCTCTCTCTTCAATCTTCTCTCTTCTTCAATCTCTCTCTAGTTCTTGAAACCCTAGCTATATTTCTTGATCTTTATACATTAACAACAACACCTATGTTGTGGCCTATTTTATCGAAGGTAGAGAGAGGGTGCAGCGGAGAGAAAGATGGAAAATGTGTGTTATTCCGTCATACCTAGTGATTTTATTTATAGTAAACTGGATAGAATTCCTTACTTTGCAAATTAATATCATAACTACCTGGTCATTAGACAATATAATCAGAAAACTTCTCTCAAATTTTTTCCGGTAACATGGAAGAAGAAGAGGAAAAGAAAAAAAAAACACTAAGGAACAACTAGTCTAGCTCTAGCGACTCCAAAACAGTCATCGGAATGAGTTTAAACTAAACACGGATCAGAAGCTCTGCAAGTTCCTCTCATTCATTATTTTTGTAATTAGTAAATTGTCAAAGATAATTTAAGATACATAATTATCTTCATTGGTATATTTATATTGCAATGTTTAAAGAGAAACAATTTAAAACAAATCCGTTAGGTCTGTGCGTATATATATATTGCAATGTTTAAAGAGAAACAGTTTAAAACAAATCAATTAGGTCAGTGCGTCTATATATATATTGCAATGTTTAAAGAGAAACAGTTTAATACAAATCCGACCTAACGGATTCGAAGAATCAGCAACTTAACGCTAAGTTAAACTCCAAAATCGACAAATTGTGGTCCGGCCGCTCTCTATCTCTCTACCAACTGAGCCAAAATCGAAAATGCCACCACTAATTTGGTTTGGTGGTGGATAGTGGTTGAAGCAAACCCTTAATTTTATTCCAATTCAACAAAATAATTCAAGAAATTTAAGTAGGTCCTCTTGTTCTTAATCTTATTTCCTCTTGTTCATTAACTGTAAAGAAAGCATATGTTTGATTTAATATTAATTGTTATTTGAAGTGAAAAGAATATTTGATTTCATGTGCGATCTGTCCAAACATAAAAGACCACATATGCTGCTTCTTAATACGCCTTCTTCTTCCTCTAGTTCATAAACACGCAAGGAGAAATGCCTAACTAATATTCGTTTCCAAACTTGGAGCCCATAGTTTTCTTTTAATTAACTACTGAATTTTTTTTGTCCTTTTATCATGATTAAGCTAACAACTTTCACTAATTCGCATTGTATTATTGTATGTACGAACAAAACTTTGACCTATATATCCAAACCGGATGATGAATGAAACATATTTGGAGGGGGAGAAGAGTTCGTATTCTTGTAAAACCGTCCTTTCTTTGGCAGAGGATAAATGAATAACAGAAGCTAGGTTCGAACTCTACGCTTTTTTTTTTTTCAAATGGAGAAAAATTAGGCGAGATTAGTTCTTCAGCAATGATTGTGTGAACCGCCGTGAGGCACCTACCCTTCCCCGAAGAGATGAGGACCATTACCCTCCTTCCAAAGGGGGGACTATGCCGAGACTCGCAAAAACAAAAATGATAGTAAAGACAAAACGAAATGTCACGAGCATAAGTAGAGGCTACAAAATCTGAAACTGTAGACCATCAATAATAAGCATAACCTTCGACAAAAAAATAAAATAAAATAATAAGCATAACTATCTAGCCGAGATGAAGCTCAAGCATTTGTAACCTAATTTCCTTTCCTATAAATATGTGTACATTACGAATAATTATTAACATTTGTTGGGTCATCGATGCGAGGAAATATATGGTACTATATTCATGAGCATCTCCCCCTTTTTAGCTTATTTGCTCAATTTTATATTTTTAAAAGTCATATGAGCATCTCCCCCATTTTAGCTTATTTACTCAATTTTATATTTTTAAAAGTCATTACAAATATAGTCTAAAACTTATTTAATCCTCGTTAATATATGCATGCTGGCATCTCATCACTAATTAATGATCGAAATGATCGAAATTTTGATACCCTCTCATACTTCTCACATGAACAATTCTGTATCAAGGAATTAGAATAAGAAATTTTGATAAGGATACTCCTAAATAATACTTTTAAAACAAGCGGTAACTAAGCCATAAAGTCACAGTGGACTAAAACTAAAACTACGTATTGAACACTACAATTTGAGTCGACTCTCCAACTATGTGAAAGCTAAATGTCTTTTAGGCCAGTCATTGAGTTCTTTTAAATCGAATTCATTGAACTTCCGTCCGGTAAAATAAAAGAATTATAAACCTTAAAAATAACAAATAGAAATATTATGAATAGAATCATTGTGAGACCCATCGAAAGAGTAATTTCCCATCCAGGAGCCATTTTACCATATTCTAAATTTAATGGTTTCAATGCACTCTGTGCATTAGTTCGTTTTGGGAGAACATATATTTTGATTGAGAAGACCATAAATTTATAAAGTTTGCCTATGCTAGAATGTCTATAATTAACTTTAGCATGATATTTGATAGAATACTGGGTTTTCACTCATACGTTCAGGGTTTGAAATTCTCCCTCTTTTAAATTATCGTAATAATTTTGAATCATCTCTCCTCCTTTAATAATAAGAAATTAAAAAAAAAATTGAGCTCCCGAAGAGAAAGTATGATGATCACTGTCTTGTAGAAGAGGACATGCAAATTCGACACCCATCACATCAATTAACTCCTTAATTTAAGGATACTTTTGGTACATGTTGTGAACACGTACTCCATTCCATTGTCTACCATTCCCTAACATCCTTTTAGAAAAGAAGAGTAGCAATACCTTTTAAGTTGAACGATGATTTTATAGTAATCATGTATACACATAATAATTTACTTTAATTGCGTAGTATCATATCCACTATATCAACACTAACCTTGTTACACTAATAAGAACAACATTACATTTTTTTTGGAATTAAGACGTTTAATGTAATTGTCATTTTATAACACAGTTAAATATGAAGATTCATGAAAGTCCAAAAGTGAATAATGATTCTCCACTAATAATTTATTAAAAAATAAAATACAAATAACATTTTGGTTCTTAATAGGTACCATAAATTATCCTAAATTTATATTTTCGAATGACGAGATTCAAACTTAAAATTAAAGAAAAAACAATACTATTAGGCCGTAGTACTAAGTGACATTCTTAATCATTATGTACACCAACTTATATATTTGTAGTACATAAATATTGCATCCACTTGTATGTATTTGTAGTACACATATATTGAATGAGAGATCAAACTTTAGTGTGACAAACCTCGATCGATCTTATCATTAATGAGTACTAAATCATACAAGTAGTTATGGTGTTATAATATTCATCATCACTATTATATATATAAATGCATGCACAGATCGAGTTTGAATTTGAATGGATCCGATCCCAAGCCCGCATAGTCAACTCCATCTATATATATATATATATATATATATATATATATATATATATATATATATATATATATATATTTATATATATATATATCCTTAATTGATTTGTATTTGGTAGCGCATGTGGAAAGAAAAGAGAAGAAATAGAGTAATTGAGGAAGGCATCATCTATGCCTTCATGCAATTTTTATTAATTATATTAATGTTGCAGCTCGAGCTGGATAAGTGTGCTTGTCAGTGTAAATTGTGTAATGTAATAATAGGTCGAGTGAGATACGTTTTCTATGCTGTTTTAAAATATTTATGTATTGCTTGGTTCTTAATGAAATTATCTTATTCAACTAGAAAAGAGAAGTTTTTATTTTATATTTTTTTTATTTTTTATAAATACAATAACCCATTAGGCTGAGCGGTTGAGCTCAATATTTGTAATTGTTGTATATAGTTAATTGAATAAAAACAACAATCTTGTTTTGCATGTGAAATGTGAAACGTCAAGTGACTCAAACTTGTTCTTATATATTGACTTGAAAAACAAACCAACTTACTTCTTTTGATGCACTTCCTAGACTGCCAGTTACCAAAACCCTAAACAGCTAAGCCCTTTGGCCTTTGTTACATTCCCCAAACAAACACCCAACTCTACCCACTTTGAAGGCTCACCTAGAGCCCCCAATTCTCAGGGTTGGCTCTGTCACAAAGAATTTATAGCTTAAACAGTTAAGAGTTTGTACATGCGGTTCTGAATTTCATTGCTCGTCCCCCAAATGATGATATTAGAGAGATCATATCTTTAGAACATATTTTGTAGATTCCTTCTTTAAATCATTAAAAAAGAAATCTAAATATTAATCGTCATATTATATAATTTACAAAATATGATCTAAAAAGATAGTTTCCTAACATTTCCTAAAATAAAACTAGATAAACAAAAAAACAGAGAAACCACACGCTACAAGGGAGGTTTTATGTTCATTGTTCATCCAATCATTGTTTTATATTTTCGTATTAACAATATAGTAAGTCTCTTGTGGTGACTTGATTTGAGTACTCTATTTTTTATGTTCATCCAATCCTTCCCCAAAACTCCTTCTTTAAACTTTCCATTTTTCCATGTCTTTATCTCTACTCTAGATTTCAAGGCCTTTGTTACGATTCCCCCATGTGCTTTTAATCATCAACTCAATACTCTTACTCGTTATCGTGCGATTTTTATTCACTATTTACGGTGCGAGGAAATGTATGGTACTACTGCTATACTCATAAGCATCTCCCCCCTTTTAGCTTATTCACTCAATTTTATATTTTTACAAGTCATATGAGCATCTCCGCCTTTTCAGCTTATTTACTCAATTTTATATTTTTATAAGTCATTACAAATGTAGGTCTAAAATTTATTTAATCATCGTTAATATATGCGTGCTGGCATGTTATCACTAATTAATGACCGAATCGAAACCCTCTCATACGTCTCACATGAACAATTCTGTATCAAGGAATTAGAATAAGAAATTTTGATAAGGATACTCCTAAGTAATACTTTTACAACAAGTGGTAACTAAGCCACCAAGTCACATTGGACTAGAACTACGTATTTGTAGTACACATATATTGAACCGCATCGATCTTATCATTTGTGAATACTGAATCATTACAGTTATGGTTTTTTAATACTGATCATCGCTATTATATATATAGAGGTGTGATATCCACACCTTATTTTACTTCACACACAGCTTTTTAATTTTCAGCCGTCGGATTGGATGAATTGAAGAAAATCAACAGACATAAATTAATAAAGGGTGTACGAGAAGTGATTTGGAATGTGTGGATAGCACACCCTTATATATAAATGCCTGCACAGATCGAGTTTGATTTGTATGAATCTGATCCGAAGCCTGTAAAGTCAACTTCATATATATAGGAATTGCTTAAGATGACGGATTTCCATTTTTTTTTAAAAATGGGAACACGCTCCCCACCATTGGATTTAACTTTAATGAAATTATGTGGTTGAGATTGTGTGGCCTGTGTTTTAATCTCAACCATACAATTTCATTAAAGCCAATCTAACGGTGAGGAGCGTGTCCTCATTTTAAAAAAATGGAAATCTCTCCCCTTAAGCTTTCTGTATATATATATATACATATATACACACACATACACACACACATACACACACATACTTGATTGGTATTTGGTAGAGCAGGTGGAAAAAAAAGAGAAGAAATAGAGTGAGTGAGGAATCGGGCATCATCGCTCATGCAATTTTTTATTAATATAATGTTGCAGCTCCAGCTGGATAAGTGTGCTTGTCGGTGTAAATTGTGTAATGTAATTGGTCGGGTTCATGGAGTGAGATACGTTTTCTATGCTGTATTTAAAGATTTATGTTTTGCTTGGTTATTAACGAAATTATCTTTTTCAATTAGAAAAAGAGATTTTAAAAAAAAAAAATACAATAACCCATTAGGCTGAGTGGTTGAGCTCAATAATTGTAATTGTTGTATATAGTTAATTGAATAAAAACAACAATTTTGTTTTGCATGTAATATGTAAAATGTCAAGTGAATCAAACTTATTCTTATATATTGACTTCAAAAAAAACCCACTTACTTTTTTTGATGCACTTCCTAGACTGCCAGATACCAAAACCCTAAACAGCTAAACCCTTTGGCATTTGTTGCATTTCCCAAACAAACACCCAACTCTACCCATTTTGAAGGCTCACCTAGAGCCCCAAATTCTCAGGATTGACCCTGTCACAAAGAATTTATAGCTTAAATGGTTAAAAGTTTGTAGATGAGATTTTAATTTTCATTGCTCGTCACCCAAATGATGATATTAGAGAGATCATATTTTTAAAACATATTTTGTAGATTCCTTCTTTAAGTCATTAAAAATGAAATCTAACTATTAATTGCTATATCATATAATTTACAAAATATGATCTAAAAAGATATTTTCCCCAACATTTCCTAAAATAAAACTAGATAAACCACACGCTACAAGGGAGGAGGAAGAACAAGTCTCCTTTTCTTTCATTTTTTTATATTTTCGTATTAACAATAGTAAGTCTCTTGTGGTGACTTTATTTGAGTACTCCATTTTTAATGTTCATCCAATCCTTCCCCAAAACTCTTTCTTTAAACTTTCCATTTTTCCCTGTCTTTATCTCTACTCTAGATTTCAAGGCCTTTGTTACGATTCCCCCATGTGCTTTCAATCATCAACTCAAGACTCTTACTCGCTATTGTGCGACTTTTATTCACTATTCTACGCTACTGGGTCATTGTGATTCCCCTAGTTCCGTACATTGTTATAGAGGAGAGATTTTTTAGTGTGATCGGCACATGGAATGGTACACTACGTATTACTATACAAATGGTGGGATATGTGTGTTAAAAAATTAATAACTTAAAAACTAAATTTTTTCACAATTTACATAAAAACATGTGGTGTATCACCCGTGTTCCTGTCACAATGAAAAATTTCTCGTTCTACGGGCTGTTTTTGGTTAGATGTGGTGGGTTTATTAGCTGTGTGGCTTCGATTCGTGGTGGTAATTATGATTTTGGCTTATGACTTGATTTGAAATTTTCGTTGTTTTGGGTTCCATACGAATTATGCTAGGTTGTGGTGTTATCCGTTTTAAGTTGTTAGTGTAGATTATGCCCCTTTTAATTTAGTCCACGGGTTTGTGGTTTTTGCAGTCATATTAAGATTCGTTTCCTTAACACGTTCTCTTAATGAATATTGTTGCTTTGTCTAAAAAAAATTATTGTATTTTGAAATTAAAATGTACACATCCAACAAATAAAATATATACATTTTCTTTTATTAAAAAATATCGAGACACAAACTTATAAAATCTTTTTCAGCATTAAACAAAAACATCACTAAATCAAAAACTATTGATAACAAAGGATACACAATTCCTTTACTCATCAAGCAAAACTTCATTAGATCAGTCATCACTAGTTAATATGTTATTCATAATAAATTATTGTTAGTACGACTTGTTTTGAAGCATCATATGGTCATTAAAAATGAAAACGCACCAAGTCCCAAAATCAATTGACATACATATGATTTTGTTATTAGGTAAGGTGATTCAAATTTCAACAATACAATATATAGACTCAGACGACAAACTATAATTGTGCAAAATTGACATTTTGTAATTGCTAGTTTGTTAGAGCATATTTCAATCCTAAAACAATCACTAACCTTCCACCCTTACTCTTCTCATTCGTTACTATTATCGTGTTTGTCCTTTGTTACCTGTAATCCTATACTATATAATATATCTTGGATTCCGCTTACTCACCATAATGTAAGCCACACCTTTAGTAAAGGTGGACCACATTCAAAAATAACTACTAACAAGTGGAAGAAGCGGGATAGATGAATTGGTTTATTCATCATGCTCATGACCAGAAGGCTACTAGTTCGAATCTAGTTCCCACCCAACTCAAATTACTTGAGGGTCAATTACACAGCTAGTGTATTTCTACGATTGGAAAAGAGTACGACATATTTATCACCTTTACCGTTGAAGTAGATTTTATTTGTCATCGTTTTTCTTGTACTGCTGAATTGAAGGTAGTTTACTTGCTCAGTTGTTAATGTACTTAACCGGTATCCTAAATCGGATAGGGAAGCTACTTGCAACCCATCTCCTTCCCATTGACTTGTTAAGACGCACTATTGGAGCTGGCCATGCCCGAAGTCATTAACTTAACCGCAAGGTGGGAGGGGGGGTCCGGGGGGATGTTGAAGGCATAGCTAGTGACTGGAGTGAAGTTGTAACAAGATAACTTTAGGGGAGAATAAATTAGTATCAAAATTTTCATTTAGACATTCACAAAATTAAAACTCAAGACCTCACTTACAAGTGAAACAAAATATACTAGAACATAGTATAAATATCTAAAGCCAAGTTGTTTTTAATTTAATAATATTTATCTTCCTAATTATTATATCATGAGTTCAAAACCAACTCCTACTACAATGAAAATTAGACCAATGGAAGCTGGAAGAGGTAACCCCGTGTCAAGTCTGTAAAGGGGCTCAAATGGTCCAACTCTATATAATTATTGTTTGAAAAAGAAGTTCTGTTTGAAAGTGAATAAAACTGTCGCGATCCAAGTCCTCAATTTTTTGGACTAAGCACTTCATTATTTTGGACTAACCCACTACGACCACTAAAACTCTTCAAGAATATTAATAAGAGAGGTTTAATAAAACAACTCTGGTACTGTTTACTTTTAAGGAAAAATCAATTTTTTACCTTTAACTGGTCACTATTCACTATACCTTTAAAAGTTGTTTTTCGTTAAAAGAGAAGTTTTTTTTAGACTTTTTGTTAGTTTTCCTTATTAAACAATGATTATCATATATTTTCTTTCCTAAGTATGTAGGCCATGGTTAGCTAAATACCTTAACCACTATCCAATACGACGATTTAGTCTTATTTATTTATAAGTGAGAGGCTTAATTAACTTAACACCCATATTATTAGTTAGTTCGATACCAAGGTTTGTCTAAACCTCTTGTCCCTGAATGTAAATTGACGAGTCGATATTTTACTATATATTTTACCTTATTCTTAGTTATAATTTAATGATTATTTTGGTGAAATTTTGCTACTTTGAATTGTATTTCTAATATAAGACTTTCAACTTCCTCTGGAGCAAAACATGGTCAAATGGACGAATTTTGGAGTAATTCCAGTTGGAGGATGTTCGTGAGTCACTTAGCTTGATTGTAGCAAAATATAAGATTTTTCCACTGAGCAGTTATTTTCTGGCAATAAAATAAAGAAGCAGCGTGCAGTGCTGTCAAACTGACGTTTTGAGCTTATTTGGGTTTTTTGGCGTCCAAGATGATGTCTTTTGGGTTCGAGGCCTTCTGCAATTATATTTGGGACATCTCAAGCTTTAATTCTAATCATTTTGGGCCTGTTTTGGAGCCATGAAGATTCAGAAACGTGGGATTCTTTGTGGCTGGGGAGCAGGGACGATGCCAGAGATTTATGTTAGTGGGGGCATCCACAAACAACAAAGTCATAGTTAAAAAAATTAAAAAAATTTACTGAACAAAACATTTTTAATTCACAAAATTTTTAACACAAAACACTTATAATCATTGTTGGCGAAGTCAATCATATTGATACCAAGAGAAATGCTAAGCAGACTTTCTCAAAGTGAGCTTTATGAACTCTCTGTCACCTCATGTTTTTTGCATAATGTTTATAATGTTGGTACAAAAATTGTGCTAAAAATATGTGATGACGGAGAGTCCATGAAGAGGCCCTTCTAGAAGAATCTCCTTAGCATTTTCCTTGATAGGAAGAATTAACACATAAAAATTTATTGTATTGTATTTAGGGTTGGTCATTTGGATGCAAAACTGAACAGTTTTTTTGTAGCACACCCAAACATTAAAAAAAAAAACTGAGTGGGGGCATCCACTCCCTCTGGGCCTATAGTGGCTCCGCCCATGTTGGGGAGATTTCCCAAAGTTAGAATAGGAATGTATTTCTTAGTTATCTTATTCTATTGTATTTCCTAATTTTTAGAAGACCTTTTAGGGTTTTATTTTCTATAGTATAAATAAGGCTTTTTAGCCATTAGGGTTCTCTAAGGAACATTGGGGGAGAAGAACGCACAACTTTTGGATTCAAGTTTATTTTCTAGGTGTTTTCTATCTTTATTCTTAATAATATTTTGTTTATGGTTGTTTATAACTAATTTCAGTTTGCTAGGGTGAAACCTTGAGCCTTAGCATGAATATGTAATTTTTATTCAATTGCTTATGATATTATGTGTGTTTACTTTGAATTATTAATCATTGTGCTTGAACTATCTATATATTTTAATGCTTAGCTACCATTAGGATGTTTAGATAAGTAATCAGATGCAATTCGGTCGGAATATTACCGGAGAATAGAGTATTGCTTCTTGTGATTGATAATTGTAATTTCACCTAAGGCAAATATCATGTTCTTAGGGATTGCATGGTTTTTCAAAAGGTTTTCACAAAATTTAATGAGTTTTGCATGTTCATATTTGATCTGAATATCACAGACGGATTGCATGTTAGATATACGTTCTTACTTGAATATCACGAGGAGAATATGCATAAGGAAAACCTAACCTTCAAAGTTGCATGCGTAATTCATAAGTAATTGGTAAAACTATATAGGATTGTTAAGGGGACGGCGGAACCCTACTCTTTTACAATTGGATTTTCAAAACTATTTTCTTTAGTTTTTCTTTGTCAATTTATTTAGTTGCTTTTATTAAATTCGTTTTTATTATTAAAATTTCTAAAATCAACCTTTTCCAAATCTTGTTTTAAATAGTTAGTTAAAAATTAGTTTAAATACAAATTATTCATTCAATCTCTACGGAAAACGACCTTGCTTGAGCTGCTATACTACGACTCCCTTGTACTCTTGCAAGTATTTTAAGTGTTTTTATCTATACTTTTGATAGCGGTAAAATACCTATCATAAATACTTTGTTGTATTAAAAATACAACAAAAACCACTTTGTTGTACTAATCAAGGTGGAATAAGGGATTAAGAAACCAACTCCTCCAAATGTATAAATGAATTTTCCACATTCTTTGTCTCCTCATACATGTGTCTCGGCTCACATAATTGAAAAATCAACCCTTTAAAACTTCACTGAAATAAAAAGCTGTTTAATTGTCGACTAACACCTGATAATAAATGAATACAACGTTGTTGATAAACAATGAAATCTTCACAATAATTTATAAAAGGCAAAACGATTTTTGATTGGAGGAGTTTTTACAAGTATGGTTTATGAATGATAACATGAAAAATGAAAGATTCAAATAATGAGATTACTTTGTGAGACCAACCTAGCCAAATTATTAACGTAATATTAAATTAATGATGTTAGCGCTCGGAGGCTCCTATAAGTATATTGTGAAAATTTGTAACAATGTACAATGTAAAATATGTATTTGTCCCATTTCAGAAACCTCCAAAATCTCATAGCGAGGTCTGCGTTGCGCTGAATTTTCTCCAGTTATGTATACCTATGTTGAGGCAAAAAGTATTTCATTGCTTATTGTTAATTTGTTTGGTGTTCTCTAATGCCTAACAGAGATCCACACAGCCTCGCAGTGGCCATTCTCTACACACACCAGATGATCATGAGATTAACTTTCTCTATGACAATAGCATATATGGATGGGCTGTCTTATGATGACAAGTCACTTGTGTCTATTGCTTTTCTCATGACTTTTTTTTCCCTACAAACTACAGTGTTAGTAGATTAAATTATTAATTATTAAGAGTGGAAATCGACGAAGATCATACGTGCACCAAGTTGCGTTAGCATAATTGTTTTTTACTAATGTGATAAAGCTGTCTATTGCCTTTCTCATGACCTGTTTAATTTGCGTCTTCTGCGACATTTTCTTTTGCGACTAGTTAAACACACGTGAACGATCGTAGACTAATCCGAAAATATTAATAATAAAATGCAAAGATGACATATGCTCGATGGCTGCTCTTATCTACGTCCTAGTCGTACAACTCTACAAGCTATGTTCTTGAACATTGACCTGTAAATCAATACTTAACATTTAAATTTAAAATATCGCGAATAATAATCTTATATTTGTTAAATCATCTCTCACTTACTGCAGCAGGACTTTTGTGTTATTTTAAACACAAGTGGACTATACCATGTCAACAAATACTACTAGCTGTGTTAAGTACGTTATGTCAAATTAAACATGGTAAATACTAAAATTATATATGACAATATTTGAAAATTTCTTATATATTCATTAATTTTCAAAGTGGAATATATATAAGAGTTACAATTGATATTACATATCCACTTCATCAATATGGGACAACAGACTACTATTTATACTTTAACTAATATATAACTCGCAATACTCCCCCTCAAGTTAGAGCAAAGATGTCACACATGCACAACTTGTCAAGCGAGTTGGAAAACACACTATTAGACACAACCTTAGTAAGTACATTAGCGAGTTGATCTTTAGATCCCACAAACGGAAACATAATAATTCCAGCATCTAATTTTTCCTTGATGAAATGTCGATCAATCTCCACATGTTTTGTTTGATCATGTTGCACTAGATTATGAGCAATCTCAATAGCAGCCTTGTTATCACAGTAGAGTTTCATAGCACCCTTGGGTTTAAATCCAAGATCTCTTAACAAATTTTTCAACCACAACAACTCACATACACCATGAGACATACCACGAAACTTAGCTTCATCACTTGACCTAGCCACCACTTTTTTTTTCTTGCTTCTCCAAGTAACTAGATTACCACCCACAAACATAAAGTATCCAGATGTAGATCATTGATTAGTGATAGAACCTGCCCAATCTGCATATGTATACCTTTAGACATTCAGATGACCATTCTTGGAGAAAACCAAGCCTCTGCCATGAGCCATCTTCAAGCACCTCAAAATACGGATTACTGCATCCATATGAGCTTCACTAGTTGAGTGCATAAATTGACTTACCACACTAACTGCATAAGCAATGTTAGGGCGAGTGTGAGACAAATAAATTAATCTCCCCACAAGCCTCTAATACCGTTCTTTATGAGTAGGAACTTGATTCGGAAATAAGTCCATACTATGATTTTGCTCAATCGGAGTATCAATAGGTTTCCAATCTAACATACCTGTTTCAGCTAATAAATCAAGAACATACTTTCATTGAGACAGAAAAATATCATGCTTGGATCGTGCAACCTCGATTCCAAGAAAATACTTCAATTCACCCAATTCTTTCATCTCAAATTTAGTAGTTAGGTACTTTTGAAGACGTTGTATCTTTTTCTGATTATCACCAATCACTATCATGTCATCAACATAAATAATCAATGCAGTTAGCTTACCATTTTGTCTCTTTAGAAACAAAGTATGATCTGAATAACTCTGAACATACCCAAACTTCTTCATTGAACTTGTAAACCTCCCAAACCACGCTTTAGGAGATTGTTTCAAACCATAAAAAGCCTTTTGCAACCTGCATACAACACATTTTCTAGGAAATGTTCCGATACCATGTGGGACATCCATATAAACTTCCTCCTTGAGAACACCAGAAAGGAAAGCATTCTTAACATCAAATTGCAACAGAGGCTAATCCTGGTTTACTGCTAAGGACAGAAAAACACGCACAGTATTAAGTTTGGCAACATGAGTAAAAGTCTCATGATAGTCCACCCATAGGTTTGAGTATAACTCTTAGCAACTAATTTGGCTTTATACCGGTCAATAGAACCATCTACTTTGTGCTTAATAGTGAACATCCATCTACATCCAACAACTTTCTTCCCATTTGGCAAAGGAACCAAATCCCAAGTGGAATTCTCTTCCAAAGCTTCCATCTCAACTCTCATGGCATTAACCCATTTGGGGTCAGACAAAGCATCGTGCAATTTTGTTAGAATTGATAAACTAGATAGTTGACATATGTAAGATGCATATGGTTTGGACAAACGATGAGTGGACACATAATTGTTGATAGGATATTTGGCTTTAGCATGCATATCAGACTCATATTGTACTTTAGGTTTTCCATGATTAGCTCCGAATGCAACTGATAAGTAGAAGAATCATCAGAATTTACCTCATGTATGTCATGATGGACGAACTATCATCAGGCAACTCGTTAGACATACCAGCAGTAGGCAACCAGTCATCAGAAGGTAATTCGTCAAACATACTAATATGCAACTCGTTAGGCACATCTGATCTGTTGTCAGTAAAAATAATTTTAGGAATGACAATTGATCGATCACTATCTATAGCCAACTTATTAGTATCACGCTACATAATAGGTTATGTCCCCAACTTTGCCTTTAACACATCATCCATACCATATCTTCGAATCTGTACTTCACTCCCCCTCTTTCCCTGAAGTGGAGAGTCGAAAGAGGGCTTCACAAAATACAAAACTTCCTCGTGGAAGGTGACATCCATGGTAATATAAGTTTTTTGAGTCGAAGGATGATAACACTTATAGCCATTCTGATTGTTAGCATACCCAATAAATACACATCAAAGAGCACATGCATCAAATTTACTCTGTTGATGAGAGTAGACATGCACATACGCAATACACCTAAACACTTTCGAATGAAGTTTTGATATAGAAACAAGATAAACATGTTTTTGTAGCACATCAAGTAGTGTCTGAAAATTAAGAACCCTACTTAGAACATGATTTATCAAATACACAACAGCCAAAACAGCATGACCCCACAAATGATTAGGAACACATTTATCCAACATCAAGGAGCGTCCATTATTTGACGATTCTTCCGTTTGGACACACCATTTTGTTGGGGTGTAAACAGAGTAGTCGTCTGGGGAATAATACCCTAATCACAAAAAAAGCATGCCAAAATGTGATTCACATATTCTCCTCCGTTATCAGATCTAAAGACCTTAACTTTGATCTGAAACTTAGTAGACACCATTGCACAAAATTCTTGATGAAGCAAAGGAACATCACTCTTATTCTTCATCAAGAACACCCAAGTTAATCAAGTACAATCATCAATAAAAGTAACAAACCAACAAAATCCATTAGAAGTAACCTTCACTGGATCCCACATATCAGAATGTATTAAATCAAATGGCAAAGTAGCTTTAGAATCACTTATGGGAAATGAAGCACGATGATATTTAGCCATGACACATGTTTCACACTTGAACTCTGAATCACTACAAGTGTGAAACAAAGAAGAAGATAGATGATTCATATAACTAAATGAAAACTTGATGATTATTTGAATCAGAAACAATAGTATCCTCCATAGTCAAGATGTACAAACTCCTTATTCTTTTACCACAACCAATTATCTTCTGAGTTTGAATGTCTTGAAAATAACAATACGTAAGGTAGAAGTGAGCAGAACAATATAAAGTATCAAGTAGTTTTCCTACAGACAAAAGATTGCACTTAACATCAGGAACAAGTAAAGCATGAACCACTAATAAGGTTGGAGTAAGAGAGATAATGCATTCACCCTTCACAGGGGAAGGGCTCCATTTGCACTAGTAATATATATACGGATCACGAACATAGTCACATAACTCATCAAACACTCTAGGGTCACTAGTCACATAATCAGTGGCTCTAGTGTCAATTATCCATACATTTGTTTCACCAAGATGCATAACAACAGAATGATTATATTGAGCCATTAAACTAAATCACGAATAATAAAGGCACAAAAGATATGCAGAGGAATGAAAACAATTTACCAGAACACTTTCTTATAAATTCATTAATCTCCAAAGTGAAGTATATATACGAGTTACAATTAGTATTACATATGTACTTCGTTAATGTGAAACAATAGATTACTATTTACATTTTAAATAATATATAACTCAGCAACACGTTAATGGTAAATTGTAGGTGGCAACTCACGGGCCTTCTATTCCTTTGCATTTTACCCCAAAATTACAATTATTCTTCTCTTTTTCGTTTTGGTCAATAGGAATTTTTATAATAAAGTCCAAAAGAACAGTACAAAGACTCCACCGATGGAGACGCCCACTCTAGAAACTTTGATCTGTTCGCTGGACGTCTCCACCAATGAAAACTGTTGCCATTTCCTCGCCTTAAAATAGGTCAGTTAATTTTAACACGATAAAATAGACTAATAATAATAGTGAAAAACATTATATTCGGAATGTCGCAAAAGATGGTACTTGGTCAATAATGGCGGCAAATGGATTATACTTTTATCATGCATGAACGTACTACTACGTGAGCCACTGATGATTAGGCTACGAAATGCTTTTTACCAAAAGAAAAATGAGGCAGCATTCGGTTGGGAATATTTTTGAATCGAGGTAAGCAGAACGAAATCAAACATTTTTATTAAACTATTTACTAACTGTTAGGAATCAAAATGAAATAAAACTGATTCTTTTATAACTTTTTACAATGAACGGAACTGGCTGCTGAAGATTCAGCAGCAGCACCTTCAGTTGATCACCAATCATGGCTGGACACGTGTTCAAATTGTGAATTTTTTAATCACAACTTGAACACGTGTCCATTCGTTATTGATGATCTGCAAGAGGTGCTGCTGATTATTTTAGAGCCAAGTTCTATCCTTTTACAATTGTGCAAAATAGGAATCAAAACCAATTTGATTACCTAAATGCCCTTGTACCAAACAATTCTATAATCTTCTTTTTTTGTCAATAAATTTTAACTATTTACACAATTTTCATTTGATAAATAGCCACAATAATGTTTTTCAAATTTTTGCTTCTGTTTATCTCCTCTTCGTGTTTTGCACGACACAATTGAATTCAACCACGCTGGTTGAAGAAAAAAAAAAGTAAAGAAGAAAAAGAGGGAGCAATTGTCTTGTCCTTTTCTCCAAGCAAAAAGGGTATTTTCGTGATTTAAAAAAAATATGTGAGGGTGGTTTGAGTACGAAAATTTTCATTCCCATTCCACCTTGCCCAACCTGACCTCTCCCACAGTAATTCAATTCCTTGAATATCAAAAATGTGATTCCTGATTTCGGGCGGTACCCGCAACACTTTTCATTCCATTTGGGTAAGTAAACGAAAGATTTATCAGTCATTCAGTACTACGGTCTGCTAGTATTCTTCTTCATTTGAAAGTGAGAAATCTTAAGTTCGAATATTGTGGATGACAATTCGATATCAAATTAGGTTATTAATTGTGTGGCTTAACCGAACTCTCTTTCCCCTAGTGCAAAAATATCGATTTACTTAAGGAAAAAAAAAAAGGGAAGGATTTATCAGATATGGGAATAACTTCCATTGTCCACATTCTCATTCTCCTTATGTGTATGGGATCAAGTGAATGAAATATTCCCTGATGCTGCAATGATTAGCCAGCAGGGGACATCCGGCAAAATTACAGAAAAATTGTCTCTACGCTGCCTATCCTCTCTTCTTCTTCCTCAAAAGTTCCAGATCAAATAATGGGGGCCTAGTGCAGTGGCACTAGAGCCAAAACAACTCCCACCTCATCCAAGGTTCGAATCCCCCCACCCCCAATTTAACTAATGACAAAAAAAAAAAAAAATATTAAAAAACTTCATCAAAGTTAAAATCAAAACTCTAACATTGGTGTTAAGAGTCTGTTGTACTTTTATAAGCAAACAAAGACGAATTCTAATAAAGTATCAAATATTAACGTTGTAGACGAGAACAAAGAAATAAAAAATCTCAAAATAAGAACACAAGAAATTAAAGTGGCTCGATGTAAAGCCTACAAGAAATTAACCTAATTTCAAGCTCAAATATGTTGAAAGCCAAATTTCAAGCCCAATATCTCCTTGGCGCACCTTCCTTCTGTCCCTATTCTAGAAATATCCTACAATCCTTTCCTATTTTAAGAATATATATAATAAATGGTATTACAATAATTCTCTCTTTATAATTAATCACAAGCATACCGATATAATCATGCATACAATAAAGGTGTCTTTCGAATTAAACCTTTAATTAGTGTAAGTAATTCAAAGTTATAACGAATGCGATGGTGACCTAAATTTAAACCAACTATTCTTATGTTAAAACTGGAATCACTACACACATGATTATGTCTTATTTCCTTAAAGAAATTTCTGAACTAATTAAGCACTGTTATGGCCTTGTGCTTCATCCTGGTTTCATGAGCATTTACAAGAGAAAACCCGACTCTTGGTAGAAGTGGCACCACTTCTTATGTTCATATAGGTGAGGTTCATTCTCATGTCCCTGCTACTATAGACATAACTACAAATAACCTCATTAAGAGTAAAACTCATCCTCCTAAATGTAGCAGTCTTGAATTGATCATCCTGGAATGAGTTATGTATTAATTTTCAGTGCTTTCACAACCACTTATCAATAACTTATTATTACCCATTAAATTTTTAAACTAGTGATGCTCTAGACAAAGTCGGGTTACCATTATTGGTGGCTAATTTTCAGTAAAGGGTTTTAGCCCCATTCCACTAGATGTACTAACTACCAAAGCTCTTGAAAGTGCTTTTGTTAACGGATCCGCCAAGTTATTACTTGATTTAATATAAATAATATTAATAACTCCATCAGTTATTAATTGCTTGACATATTCATGTCTCAAGCTAATATGTCTAGACTTTCCATTGTATACCTTATTGTATGCTATAGACAAAGTAGCCTCACTATCACAATATAAAGAAATGGATGGCATGGGTTGTGGCCACAACTCTATTTCCAATAACAAATTTCTAATCCATTCCGCTTCCTTACCTGTTGCCACTAATGCTATAAATTCAGATTCCATAGTTGAATGTGCTATACATGTTTGCTTCTTCGAAGCCCAAGAAATTGCTCCTCTGGCAATTGTAAAAATCCACCCTGATGTAGACTTATTATCATTAGCACTTGTTATCCAACTTGCATCTGAATATCCTTCAAGTACTGCTGGAAACTCATAGTAAATTAAACTCAGGTTAGTAGTTCTTTTAAGATAACCAAAAATTCTATTTATTGCTTTCCAATGGGCAGTACCTGGATTACTAGTGTATCTAGAAAGTTTGCTTACTGCAAATGCTATATATGGCCTAGTACAATGCATGGCATACATTAAACTTCCGATTACGCTAGCATACTCAAGCTGTGCAACGAACCTACCATAATTATTAAGCAAAGTCTCACTAGGGTCATAAGGGGTATTTGCTTCTTTTATTTGTAGATGCTTAAAACTTAAGAAGCAATTTTTCTACATAATGTGACTGACACAAAGCGTAACCCCTACTATGCTTCTTTACTTTAATTCCCAATATAGTATCTATTTCATTCAAATCCTTCATCTTGAATTTTGAATTTAGATACTCTTTAGTTTTAGATACACCTTTCATGTTTGTACCAAAAATTAGCAAGTCGTCGACATATAAACATATAACAACACCATAATCATCTGTGAATTTAGAGTGTATGCATTTATCAGCACTATTATGTCTAAATCCATATAATAAAATGACAAAATCAAACTTTTCATGTCATTGTTTTGGTGCTTGCTTTAATCCATATAACGACTTTAGTAATTTACAAACCTTCTTTTCATTCCCAGGGAGAACAAACCCTTCCGGTTATACCATATATACTTCTTCATCCAAATCACAATTTAAGAATGTTGTTTTCACATCCATTTGATGCACATGCAAATTATATAAAGATGCCAATGCAAACAATATTTTAATTGATGTGAGCCTAGCTACTGATGCATATGTATCGAAATAGTCTATTCCCTTTTTTTTGCTTAAAACCCTTGGTAACCAGCCTGGCTTTAAATGTCTGAATAGACCAGTCTGTATTGTATTTTCTTCTAAATACCCACTTACAACCTATTGTTTTTTTATCCTTGGAGCAAGTCTACTAAAACCCATGTCTGATTAGATATTAATTATTCAAATTCATCATCTATAGCCTTTTTCCAAAAAGCTGCATCTCTTGAAGTCATTCATTCGCTTAGACTTTTAGGATCATCCTCAACATTCAACAATATGGGTATTTTTTTTAAGAACCTTTGTTCTATTTCCTTCGACTAGAAATACAATAGATTGAGATGAAATAAAATCAGAGCATAGAGTCTTTTCTTTTCTTACTCTTTGGCTTTTTCTTGGTTTAATAACAGTTTCAGACTATTTTCTTTTCTCACCTTGAGAAAAATTAGTAACTGGATTAGAGAAAGATGTTTGATCAATCTGTTTTCTAGACATTGAGTAGTCATTATAGAATTTATTTTCTATAAACTCGACATCTCTAGACTCAACTATTGTGTTCGAGTCTAAATTAAGCAACCTATATGCCTTTAAATTTTCTGCATATCCTACAAATATACTTTTAATTCCTCTTGGACCCAACTTGGATCTCTTAGGATCAAGTGCCTTATAAAAAGCTACACCACCCCATACTCTCAAATATGACAAATTTGGTTTTCTTCCTTTCCAAAATTCATATGGTGACACATGTGTCTTTGTAGATGTAATTCTATTATGTATATGGCATGAAGTAAACAATGCTTCACCCAATAAATATTTTGGAGTATTAGCATTAATCATCATAGAATTAATCATTTCAGTGAGTGTTCTATTTTTCCTTTTTGCCAAACCATTTTGTTGTGGTGTATAGGGTGCAGTTCTTTGATGTATAACACCATGCTCTTCACAAAAAAATATCAAATTCATGTGAAAAATATTCACCACCTCTATCACTACGAAGGCATTTAATTTTCCTTCCTTTTTGGTTTTCAACTTCAGCTTTATAGCGCTTAAAACACTCAAAAGCTTCATCTTTATTAGACAATAAATAAACATAAGTGAACTTAGAACAATCATCTATAAATGTGATAAAATATCTTTTTCCTCCTCTTGTTAAAACACCATTAAATTCACATATATCAGAATGTATTAAGTCTAATAAATTTGTATTTCTTTTGGCAGTTGGAAAAGGTTTCTTAGTCATTTTTGCTTGAATACATGTTTCACATTTATCATTATAATCACCATTACAAGCAATTAAACCAAGTGTGTGCATGTATTTTAAAGATCTAAAATTTACATGTGCTAAACGTATATGCCATAAATGAGACGAATATTCAACAATATAAGTAGAAGAATTCACTTTATTATTAATACTTAATTTGAACATCCCATCACAAAAATACCCTTTCCCAACAAACATCCCATTTTTCGACATTATTAACTTGTCGGACTCTAGAACAGTCTTTATACCGTTCTTACATAATAAATTTGCAGACACAAGATTCTTTCTAATTTCTGGAACATGCAATATATTAAGCAACGTCAATTTCTTCCCAGAAGTAAACTGAAGTTCAATGGTTCATTTTCCTAGAACCTTGGCGGAATTATGATTCCCCATTAAAACCTCTTGATTGTCTGTTGATGCTTCATATGTCTTGAATTGTGCCTTGTCGTTGCTGTTAGGGTAAAATTGGCAATTCTTGATAAAATGCCTGAGTTTGTAATAGCTTAGACTTGTTACATATTTTCAATTGTAATTGTTTAAGTCTATGGAGGTCTCTCACACTTTCGAAGCAAAGCTGTTACGTAAACGAGATACTTATTCAGGTACGTTTGCACACATGCATTCAACTACATTCATAAGATATCTCATGTTATTGTATTTGGAGTATGACTCTATCTATTGTGTGTTTTATCTCTTTAAAATGACTTATCCTTTATATATTAATTATTAAAACACGCTTTCAAAATAGTCTAATGGCATTCGGTGGGACTTATCTGATTGCATGTTGGTGAGAGTCATCTAACTACTTGAATTGTGTTGCCGTCCTTATCAGTTAAACATTGGGGCGGTGCTTTGTGCCTATATAAGAGATGCCAGTGGCCGTTTTAAAGGTGCCGCATATATGCATGATTATTGTGGTCTTTGATAAAAGGATTTAAAAGGCAGTAGCTTTGTGGTTTTGAGCAAGAAAAATCTTTTTACATTGCTGCTTTCTTATGGTTTCATTAGCATGTGTTTTTTAAAGAGAAAAGATTATTTTTCATGCTAGTTTCCTTTGAGTTAATTGAATGTCAATTATGAAAATGTGCCTTGTGATTTTTGTAATTGATTATTTTTCAACAAACACTTCATCATATATACATACTGCATGATCGAGTTAGTATCTTGCAAAGTTCGAGGAAAAGGTAATTGACGATCGCGTTAGTGTCGTGCCACTTCAACTCGAAGACTGAAGAAAGAGCGAGTAGCAAAGCGTAGAGACAAAGCTGCCAACTGGTATGAGTGTCTAGTTGATGAGTTTTGTAAGTCTTTATGTATTCTTTCTTTCTTAGTGTTTCCTGACTTGGTAGCCCGATGATTTTCCCAGTGGTGGGTTTTGCCTCGTTAAATCCTACATCATGTGCGTACTTATTATATTTATGCTGATTATTTGTGTACGATTTAGTTTGCATAACCGATTAATTTAAATCATATTTTGGATTAGTTTTAAGTTGAAATTTATTTATACCTCTAGGTTAAAATTAGTACCCATCCTAGGACACATGTATACTAGCCCTTGAGTCGAGCCACCAATCGGAGGATTTTATTGCCGTTGCCATATTTAGTTCGGTAATCACGTCAATATGCATCATTAATACCATTGCAACAATGTTATCAATTCAAGAATTTTCCACTATATTTGCGTTATTGGTCTTATTGGCATATTCCTCACTTGTTTTTCTGTGTCTAAAATCACGAATGTAATGGCATTTCTTACACCATTTGCATTTTTTTATTGTTGTTGGAATTAGTGTTCTTAAACTTCCTTTTGTCAATTTTGACTTTGAAGTTCTTTTTGTATTTGTTTCCTTCGATAATGTGAACTTTGGAGAAATCTTGATTTGCAAAATTCTTATTACGATTTCGAGTTTCCTCTTCAATTTGAATACCTTTTTGCAAATCCTCCAAACTAATATCTTCCACCGTGTGTATAAGTTTATTTCTATAATTATTCCATGTTTAGGGTAATTTTGCTATAATAGCCCCAACTATCATAGGATCCGGAATAACTATTTTAAGTTCACGAAGCTGTGAGACCAAGACCAATAATTCATGAACTTGGTCTAGGATGGGTTTGTTATCAAACATAGTGAACTCATTATATTTGAACATTAAAAATTTATCGGTACCTCTTTTCTCCGTTGTGTACTTATGTTCAAGTGCTTCCCAAATTTCCTTCGGAGATTGAATGTGTGCGTACAGGTTATATAAGCAATCAGATAATGTGCCCGAGATGTGTCCTCGACATACCAATTCATCTTCTTCACGCTTCTTTCGATCGGCAACTATTTTGTCTGTGTCTTTGTCACTTAGTTCACCAATAGGCTTCAATTTCGAATCCAACACATATATGACATTTAGAACAGTAAGCATGAAACGCATTTTGTCCTTCCATCGCGTGAAGTTTGATCCATCAAATTTGTCTAGCTTGTAGACATCTTGATTGATAATCTTCAAAGCCATATTATCGGACTTGTTCTCCATGACGATGATAACACTTTAAGATTGTTAGAGTAAATTGTAGAAACATAGAGAATAATCTGAATGATGACTTTGAGGTACGACTTGAATCGTTTCCTTAAAGTGTTATTTGCCCCCACTCGAATGAGTTTGCTAAAGGGTTCTTGGCAAATCACTTCCAGGATACAACAAATTATGGAATATTCGATTAGTAAAACCGAATTGTATTCCCTTAGAAACAACTAGAAAGAAATTGTATGAATGTGATAGAGAGTGAAGAAAGAGCAAAGAAATTATGTAGACAACAAATTTCTGAATGAATATTCTCTTCTACCAATGTTACCAATATATAGATAGTATTGCACCCGTTAGACACATCATTTGATTTGATTATACCTTTTCACCATGGGACACAACTTATTGTAATAGTATATCAAATAGACATATCTGTTACAAAACATCAATTATTCAAAGGTCCTATACATTTAAAACATGCGGTTGGATACCCGGTCAATGGGTATGTCTGTTATTGTATATGAAAAGTTGCATGGCTTTTCTTGATAAGATGTAATTATTGGGCAAAGAGCCCAACTCGCTTCTGCTAAAACGCATGCATATACATATGCCTCTTTCTATATATATATATATATATTCTTGAAATATCCTACAGTATCTTATTATAATGAGAAATCATATTTTGACAATCTGTTCTAATCGTAAATACTTCATTATGTAAAAAAATAAAGAGAATGCTTCAAGTGAGTTAATTATTCCTAAAATTTCTAAATCTGTTTATGGTAATCTTGACGGTACATCACTAAAATTTCCTGATGAATGTCAGACTTTGGTGACTCCTTATGATTTTTTTGATATAGTATACCTGCCCATCCTAATGATGAAGCATCTGTTTCAACTATTTTGTAACTATCATCTAATGGTAATATTAGTAGCTTAAGTTGAGTTATTTCTTCCTTATTTTTTTAACTAATTTAATATCTTCACTATTAAAATATTTTTGTCCTATTTTTCTAGTTTTACTATGTAATACTGCTATTTTTCTTCCTAAATCAGGGATAAAATTTCTTGCATAATTTAACAATCCTAAAATTGCTTGTAACTGTTTTTTGTCTTCTAACTTTTTTAGAAATTCTAAGACTTTTTTAGTTATATGATCTTGTAATTGTATTGTACCTGACTTGATATACATTCCTAAAAAAATTATATCTTGCTTTTCTAATGTTATTTTATTTTTGCTAATTACAATTCCATTATTGATAAATTCTTGTAAAACTATCTCTAAGTACTTTCTGTGTTCATTTCTACTTTTACTATGTATTAAAATATCATCTACATAAACACTACAAAAATTATCATATTTCTTGAAAATTTGATCCATCTTTCTTTGAAAGATTGATGGAGCATTTTTAAGTCCAAATGGCATAACAAGCCGCTCAAAATGTCCTTCTGGACAAGTAAAAGTTGTCCACTCAATTGATTCTTCTGCTAATCGTATTTGCCAAAATCTTGATTTACAATCAAATTTACTAAAATATTTACTCACTTGAATTTTATTTATAAGCTCATCTTTATTTGGCAACTTATAACTATCTTTATATGTATTATCATTTAATCTCTTATAATTATAAACTATTCTAGCCTTTCCTTTCTTTAGCTCTGAATATTTTCTTACAACAAATGCTGCTGATCCATGTCTAGACTTGGAGGGTCTAATTGACACACCCCGACCCAAATATCGAGACATGCTGGCCGTCACGTGAGGATGACTTAGTCAAGTGCGCTATGCGGAAGTACTAAAGCGAAAATGAGAGAAAATAAAAACCGAATAGAATAAATTACAATAAAAAGATAAATGAATGAGAGTGATAAAAACATAAGCATAAAACACAACAACAAAGTTCAAATAACCTAGGTGCAGTTCAAATTAAACAAGTACTAGGTAAACGATAACCAAAGAAATCCTACATGGATGGTACTCTGCCAGAACTGCCTCGATGCCTCGTTCGCCACCAACATTACCCTACCTAAAACCTGGAGGGGCGCAAAACCAAAAACGTGAGTAGGCAAAACAAAGTTTTTCCAAAACCATTTCAATATCAAAATAATAACCCGTCTCTGTAAAACATGTATACTTTCCCAAAAAATAATACGTAATCGTAAACCAAATCATGCTGTAAAATGATGAAGCTCGAATACGCCATGCCAGAGATATGCCATATCAAAATAACCAGCAAAGATATATAAGCATCAATCAAGTGAGATGAATCAATAATCATAACATGCCGGCAATATCAATATGTCAGCTGGAGTCACCTAACGTGACCTGTACGGCTGAATCTATAGCTCCTCAATCACAATCTTGCACATGAGTCGAAACCACCTATAGTGGTCTGTACAACAGGCTGAGTGTATAAATACGCTCAGTGCTACGATCACGTGAAGGTTGTGCGACGTATCGCAAGTCACCTACGAGTCAGAACCACTTATAGTGGTTTGTACCAAAGGCTGGCACCTGCCTTGGATCCAAGGTGAGCGTACGGTGCGGGAGGTGAACGATCACGTGAAGGCTAGACCCTACTTTGGCGGAGCACAAACACCGTGGTGTAGGAATATGAGCTATATACCAATCTCAGTATCATCATCACTAACAAATATATACTCACCTGACTTACCTAAGCGTCCGTAGCACCACGCGATAATCATCGCATTCATAAATTGACACACCCCGACCTGAAATATCGAGGCGTGCTGGCCGTCACGTGAGAGTGACGTAGCCAAAAGCATCAGGCGGAAGGACATATATGAATAAAGTGCAGAAATAAAAGTCAAACAAGATAATTTACAATATGATAAAAGAGTAAGTGAAAGGTAAAGCGGAAGTAAAGCAACACAACATCACAGAGTGAATCTTAGGTGCAGTCTAGATTAAACAAATGTTAAAAAGATAACTGAAGAAATCCTACATGGATGGTGTTCTGTCAGAGTAGCCTGGATGCCTCGTTCGCTGTCAACGTCACCGCTACTTAGAACCTGGAAGGGCGCAAAACAGAAAACGTGAGTGGGCAAAAACAATCTTTTTCAAAACTGTTTCACAAATCAATGTTATAACCCTTCACTGTAAATCAAGTATAGTTTCCCAGAAAATATCATAAATACTTATATACGAAAAATCATGCTGGAAGCAATAACTCAAATATCGAATCCAGAATTACGCCATGTCGAAGTACCCAAATCAAATGAAAATAAACATCAAGCAGGTGAGATAAGTCAATATGCCATCGATAATATCACATCAGCCAGAATCACCTAATATGACCTGTATGGTTGAATCTATAGCTCCTCAACTGAATCCTGCACACAAGTCGAAACCACCTATAATGGTCTGTACGACAGGCTAAGTGTATAATATTACGCTCAGTGCTACGATCACGTGAAGGCTATGCGACGAATTGCGAGCTACTTACGAGTCGAAACCACCTATAGTGGTCTGTACGATAGGCTGGCACCTGCCTTGAATCCAAGGTGAGCGTATGGTGCAGGAGGTGAACGATCACGTGAAGGCTAGGCCCTACTCTGGCGGAGCACAAACATTCGAGGTGCAGGAATATGAGATATATCACTATTTCAACATCAACACTATCACTAACAAGCATACTCACCTGACTTACCTGAGCATCCACGGCGCCGAAGCATGACTAGTATAAACATAATCATCATAATCAAATATAAATGGTATTCGACATGGCAATTCAATCATAAAACCAATTCGATTCTAAAATCATTCAAAACTCAGTTTCTGGGAAAACGTCAATCATATATATACTGAAAACAAAAGCCCACTCACTGGTAAGTAGACGAGTTGTATCCCCCGAGCCTGGCGTGGCTGCGCTCATCCTTTGGGTACGTCTCACCTATATGCGAAATAACTATAAAACTGTCATTTAAACGCACATAAATGAACTTAGGTAATAACTTCTCATGCATTGCTCAATTGAGGTGTTTGAATATACCAACATGCTCTACTCGATCCCACAAACACCCCCCATATTTTTAGAAAAAATTTCTGGTCACTTACGCGCCCCCACACGCCAGCCAAGGCACGGCCAGACACGCCCCCACACGCAGGCACGTGCCTGGCACACGGACGGAATCCCTAACGCCGTTAGGGAATATTCCATCAAAAATCAAAATATTATGTCAAAACTAACCTAACTCCGTTAGCCTCCGTTAGGAATATTCCTCTTCTCCTACCTTCAGTCACCGAAGTCCGGTGCCGGCGCCGCTGCTATCGCTGGAAACTGGAAAAACTTTAAAACCTTATTTCTAGCTCATTTCAACACCAAACTTCATGATTATTTCACCAAATTAAAGCTTAAAACGAGGGAAAGAAGTTTATACCACTTATAGGGCTTAACGTCGTCGGAATCTCGTTGGAAAAACTTCGTGCAAATCGGCCAAAACTGAAACTTGCTATCCCGACGTCCAAATTGCGTCAACGTTGCTCCCCGAGCTTCGTGAAGATGTCTAGAAGCTCCCTATGCTCTTAAAACTTGCTAAAACACTGAAGATCAAGAGCATATGAATAGTGCCATCATCGGAGCTTCATGGTTCTAGGGGTTTTCGAAGGTCTTTCACTCAACCACAGGTATGATTGTGATTCTAAGCTTACAAGGAACTCGATAATGGTATTTGTAGGTATGATCCATGCCAAGATTGTGGGATGTGGTGTCGTCCGTACAATTATGGTGAAAATGGGAAGACGAGAAGAGAGAGAGAGAAAACAGAAATGATGCACGTGTGCATGTGAGTGTGTGTGTGTGTGTGTGTTTGGTTTCCATTTTTAACCAACCAATCACTACAACCCAAACCCAAGTTCTCATTGGGTCCAAAAATATGTGAAGAAATCCAATTGGCCTAAATCGTAACCCAATCACACACACACAATCACTAACTCTTAAGGGCAAAAACGTCATTTCAACGCTCTTGATAAATTATTCCAGGACGAGCTGTTACACTAATTACTTTTAAATTTAACAAGTTTTTTATTTGATGCTCAAATTCTTGTTTATCTAATAAACTACAAGGCATATCAGCTGTCTTAATAGTTAAATCTGGATTAATTATATCTAATTTTGCTAATATTTTATTTTTACTCCAATGTAGTTGTGGGTCTTCGCCTATGATTCTAGTTTGTTCTACTAATTGTAAGAATTCTTCTAAACTCTTTGGTCTATCTAACTGTAATATTTCTATACAGGTTCCTTATTCTAAAATTGGATATTCATGTTCAAATATTTCTTCATCAAACTCTATATTATTATGCTCATCATTTTCTTTTGAGTTTTCTAAATAATGACTATCTTGACCACTTGACTCTTCTACACTTATGCTTTTGTATGCTTCTACAGTATTATTTTGATCAGTTATTGTAATACCTCTTTTGAAAAATTTTATGCTAGGACTCATAAATAAAAAAAACCTTGTAAACTTTTCAAAAATTTTAAACCTAAAATGAATGGGTATGTTTCTACTGGTGAAACAAATGTTAATGGTAAATTAAATTGTTGTTTTTCTACTTTAATAGACTCATTATTAATGCAATGTGTTGAATAAACTAGTCTTTCATCAAAATGTGTTATTCTCACTGGTTTTACTAATTTTATCTATATTTTTCTAGTACTAATTCTTCTCTTATGACACTCTTTGTGCTTCTTGTATCTATTATAGCTGTTGTTTGTATTTTATATTCTTTTGCTATTTCTATTTCACAATTTATGGCAATTAAAGAACTAATTTTTTGCTTTTCCATACTATAAACAATATTTCCTAATATTTCAATATTTTTTTGTGATTCTGCTGAATTAATTTCTAATAACCTATTAATATAGCACTTTTCACACAATATTGAATAAGTATTATAATATTTATTTGCAACTAATTTACTACACTTATGACATTTTTCTGGCCAACCTAAATTTATATATTTATACTCTTCTTCATGTTGTTCTTCTATGAACATACACAAATATTCTTCTAAATCACTATTTGAACTACTTGAATTTTCCGAGTCTGAATCTATCATATTTATACTTTTTATAATGTAATTACTCTCATTATCACTTAAATCATCTAAACTGTATATTGATTGAATATCTTCATTTTCTTCTAACTTAAACAACTCCGTCAAATGTACTTTATCTCTCAGCTGTTTTCTTGATTTTGGACATTTAGGTCTAATGTGTTCAGCTTCTCCACATGAATAACATTTACAACTACTTTTATCTTTTGGTGCTTTATACTTTCTAATCCAAGGTCTACCACTTCTTTTCCTATATTGTTTTGGAATATATTTTCTCTTCCTATATGTTCTTGAAGGTCTTATGCTGAAATTCTTATGTTGTTTGTAAGGTTTATATGACTTATAATTCTTTTTGTATATTTTCTTATGCTTATTCTTCTTATGAAAACCATACTGTTATGGTAAATCTATATTTTTACAGTTCATATAAAATTGTTTCCTAATCTGCCTCTTAGCTTTTAATTGGCTACACTCCTGTCTAAGTATGTCATATACATGTTAAATTCTAGGTTATATTGCAATATCATTTTTCTTCGGATGCTTTTGTCATTCATTCCAAATCTTTTCTCCTATTGGTCTTTTTATTTTTATCATATAAGACCATCTCCAACCCTGACCTAAAACCTAAAAATATTTAGCCCAGAAAATTTAGGTTTTAGCCCAGAAACAGCTTTTCTACTCCAACCCTTCTGGCCTAAAATTTTAGCCCCAGATTATCAAAGAATGAATTAAGGCTATTTTTTTTAAAAATTAACTTTAAAAAAAAATTATGTAGACTATCCTAAATTAATTTTATGAACATTTTTACCTAAAAATATTTAAATTCCGATAAATTTTGAAAAATCACTAAATCAATACATGAAAATAATGATAAACCACATAAACTTAAAAAAAAAAAACAATTAATAAACCACATAAACTTAATACAATCGAAAATTCATGGACTACATAAACTTAATAATGATATCCACCATCTTGACTTGGTGATGGACTTGGGTGATAGTCTTGAGATGAATCATCATCTTGAAATATATTCCTTGTGGCATTCCTTCGTATAATTTCTTTTTGCTTACCACGTAAGTATCTCTTCCTCTCTGGAGTGTATTTGTCGAGGTCCTCTATTATCAAATTAGTTTCGTACCTTTCTTGCTCCCTATCCGCTTCTTGCTTCATGGCCAAAAACCTTTGGGCCGATTCTTCTTACCGACGGCAATGGTTTTCGTTCATTTTTGCCATTTCGCTAGCAAATTGTGCATAACTCGGATCTTGGGACTTCCCTTTTCTCTTTGCCTCTTTTTGCTTATCTCTACCCGAGGGCCTTGGCAAAGAAGAAGTTGGGGTCATTTGGTCGACACCTTCACTGACATCATTTTGGGGTGGGGCTTCATTATGAAATAATCTTCCACATTGTTGATTCGCATCAGTTCCCCACCTCGGACAATCCTTGAGGATGTTCCAAGCATGATGCAACGTAAAAGCTTGATTTTTTGGTGTAGTTCTTGTCTTGTAAATTGCCATTGCTTTGTCACCCTATGCAACAAATACATAAAAATAATTAGTTGCAAAATACTATTATGTACATGACAACTAAAATATCAACAAAGAAACTCACAATTTCTGAGGCGCCCCTTCCACTAGGCATATCAACCATGGCTCTCTCCAAGCTTCCCTTCCACAAAGTGCACGCTTTGTTGATAATCTTCCACCGATCATAAACACCACCAACTTCCCTTCGACCGGCGTTGGAGTTTTCATGGAACTTATCAACGATTTTAGCCCACAAATCCTTTCTATTTTGATTGGTGCCGACGGCACCATCTTCACTAACAGAAATCCATGCCAAACATAAAGCAATATCTTTGTCAAAGGTCCAATTACGACCTCTAACATGCTCTTTTGCCATCTTGAAAATTTTGGAAATGAGAAGAAATGGTAGAAAGAAAAATTGAAAGAATTGTAGGATAAAAGTGAGTTTTGTGTGGATGTTTGAACAAATGCATAGGTATTTATAGAGTTTTTGGTTGAATTTTAAGTTAAATAATTTTTTTAAATTTTTTTAGCCGTTGGATTTAAATTTGGACCGTTAGATCTTCTTTTTTTACCGTTAGATTTGATTATATTCAATCTAAGCCATTGGATTCAATAAATATATAAATATAAAAAATAATAATAATAATTTGAACCTGGGCCGTTGGATTAACCAACAGCCCATTTAAACAGGACCGTTGGATGACAACAAGTAGCCGTTGGCTACTTATTTCGGCTGACACGCAGGGAACACCCCCACATGGGGGCTGTCGGCTGCTCTGAAATGCCCAGCGCGTGTGGCGCGTGGGCGGGTAGAAAATGGGAAGTGGGCAACACAGCCCAGTTTTCACTCTCAGATGGTGGAGCCCATTTTGATTTGTAGCCTAAAATTGGGCCTAAATTTGACATTCATTTGGGTTTTAGGTTTTAGATTTTTTTTAAGTCATGGGTTGGAGTGGATTTGGGGGGGGGGAATTTTGGGTAAATTTTAGGTTTTAGCCCAGGGTTGGAGTTAATCTAAGTATCTAATAAATTAATATCACTAATTCTACATGTTCTTCTTAAATATTTAAAAAATAATAATTTGTATACTCAACTATATATTGTAAATCAAAAATTTGTAATTGTTCTAAATTCTTAATTGCTCTTATTTGCTCTTGTTCACTTCTGCCATCTAGTCTATTATGAACTAAAAATTCTTGTTTAATCAGAGTAACAAAACCATCAATATTAAAATGTGTTTTAGCTGCCTGATGCTATTCTGGATTTTGAACTTTCCATGACTGGAAATAATAATAAAACTAATCCATTTAAAGTATGCTCAAAGTAATCTAACATATTTTATGAATTACTAAAATCTAACATTAATGTTTTCCCAATCTTGTGGATCTACATTATCTAAGTTTAATATATTACCTGCTATATTAATTTGTTCTAACCCTCTCAAATATGGAATCCTATATCTTCTAGGTGATTTTATCATACTTTCGTCTATGTGATCTACTCGTGTTTTTTCATTATATTGTTCATTTGTTGGTCTCAAAATTGTTGATCAGTTCTACTTGCGTGTTTTGGATTTTCTACTCCTAATGTACTACTTTTTTCTGCTGGATTACATTTTTCTTTCAATTCTAATAAATTATTATATTCTTTTTTATCCTAAAATATGTTCTACTCCTATTTCTAATATTTTTTTTTCATTTCTTCATCCATTTAGTCATAAATCATGTCTTGTATTTTTCTAAGTATTGTTCTTCATCTAAATAATCAATATCTTCTATAAGCTTATCTATTAATATGATCAAAATTTTGCTCAACTAAATTATCAAAAGCCATATGAATACTTTTATTTTCGATCTCACTATTATCATCTTCTATATTTTCTAATTTCTTGTAATTACTAAACTAATTGTTGTGTTACATGTACTAGTTTCATATGTTTGTATTTTATCTTGTTGTTTATTTCTTGATACTTATAAATTAGGTAATATCCACTGAGTTCTTTCTAAAAAGCTATTATCTACGTGTTTTGCTTCTATCATATTTACATGTTTACTGTCATACCCCAGACTCAGCTCTACCGTAGCACGATATTATCCACTTTGAGCACCAACCACGCCCTCACGGTTTTGTTTCTGGGAACTCACACAATAACTTCCCAGTGGGTCAGAATGGTATCAGAGCCACTCCCTGGGCGAATGTGTGTGGTCGAGCCTGGGCCGGGATCTGACATTTACTACCAAATGTTTGAACTAAATTTTGAAATTCTAAATTAAACTTATGATTATATCTATCAAACACTTTACCAATATACATTAAACTAACACACAAAATTTTATACTCTCCTCTCATATTATAATTTTTTGTTCTTATGCTTACTTTAATATATTTACTAAATTCGTTTATTGTCATAACATAATTTGGAATACAACATATGACTGCTAAGTTTGAACTTAAGTCTACTTCAGTTGTTGCTATTGTTGCTTGCTGGTGATTATCCCATCTATCGTCATATATGTATACTAATGCTTTTGTGCCTACTTGTGCTCTGGTTAATCCCGCTATTCCAATTAATATTATTCATATGTGAATCTGATTGAAATGTGATTTCTCAAATAAGTAACTACTTCTTTACTAATTAAATTAAGTGTAACTTCTTTATCAATACAGCTAACTTCATATTAACTTATGCTACTTACAATTCTACTTCTATTTTCAAATAAACCTAATTGGTATAGATTATATTGATTTGTCTGTGTTCGGTCAAAATCTCCTCAAATAAATTCTTGTGCTTCTTTTTCATTTGGATAAATATCTTCAGCTCTAACTACTTCTTTTCCTTTTTTCCTAAGAGTTCCATTTTCTGTTATAAAAAAGATTTATCTTAGGTCTTCTAATATTATTATTTGTAGTTAAAGTTAAATTTTCTAATTTATCTAGCAAAGATGGTGGAAGTGATGAAGATGCGTTATGTAAAACTTGATTTATTTCTGTTATTTGTTCTTCAACTTGATCTAATTTCTCAGCCAAACTTAAACTAATTGAATAATTAAATTATTTTGTCTAATTTGAATATTACTACTAGCTACTTGTGTTGAAAAATCTGTTAAACCTATTGGTTATTTATCTAACTTACTAATTTTTTTTAAAGCTTGAATATATTATATGCTAGTTCTAAAATCGGTCATTAAACTAATAATCTATCTATTTTATTATGTAACTTATCTACTTGTTCACTCAACTCTTTTTGCACTAATTGAATCTTTTGAACTTCTAATTTTAACTGCTCAACTATTTCTAATGATCTGAGTTCTACTTGCTTAGGCATAAGATCTACAATATTATTGGCTTGTGAATTTTCTTCACTATGCAAAATATGATTATGGTTTCTTAATGGAAAATAACAAACTAAACTATTTTGGTCTAAGGTTATTTTTCTTTTTTGTGGTTCACTAATTTCTAAATTAAGATAATCTATCATAAACTACAGTCTACATTTCTCTAAAGTTACGGCTAACTGATTTCTTAAAAACTCTATTTCTTCTCTCAAAGTCTCCAAAACTTGGTTTGTTGCTCATTTTGCTTCTAAAACTTTATGATGCACTTCTATATTATTATATTTACTAGAGTAAATTGTAGCTATGGTCCCTTAACTTTAACTCAATTGGAGCAATGGTCCCTCAACTAAAAATCCATTACCATTGGTCCCTCAACTTATCAAAACGTGCAACTATGGTCCCTCAACTAAAAATCCATTACCATTGGTCCCTCAACTTTAATTCAATTGGAGAAATGGTCCCTTAACTTTAACTCAATTGTAGCAATGGTCCTTCCAATATAACTCATTTTGACAAAAATTTTGACATAATTGACGAAAAGAACCATAATTATACACTTTGATGAGTTGAGAGACCCTAATTGTATAAATGGTCATTCCAACATAGCTTATTTTGACAAAAATTTGACAAAATTGATGAAAAGGACTATAGCTACACATTTTAATAAGTTGAGGGACCAATGGTAATGGATTTTTAGTTGAGGGACCATTGCTCCAATTTGATTAAAGTTGAGGGACCATTTGTACAATTTACTCTATTTACTAATAAATGATAAATGAAGGATGTTCAAGATACCCAAGATAAAGCTTTTACTTCTTCAAAGTCCTGCTAATTCTTTTGGATATATATGCTAATCGTCTCTTTATGCTAGTTATAGTTGGGTGTCTGAGACAATAAATACCTGGTAGTTGTGATTGACACGGTCTACCTGGACAATAATATTTGCTATTCATACAAAATAAACAAGTGTGATATCAGTTGAGTTAATGACTTCCGTCCTCAAGGTACTTTACTATTATAATTATACTATTAAAATGCTAAACTTGGCTATGATACCAAATTCGCACAACATGCCCGGTTAAATAGTCAGATGGCCAGTATAACAACTAGACATAAAACCTTGCACATGGAACTCTACATGTTTCAGCATGATGGCCACTCACAATGTAGGTATAAGGCCTTAAAGGCTGAACTCAGAGGTACTCTAATTAATGTCTAGTTATTTGTATGACAAGCATTCAACTATAACAAAGTGCTTGAACAAAGTATGATTGTCAATTTCGCAGGTTAATAATATAACTACAATAGTGTTTCTTTGTTTTGGACTAGAAGTCTAATTAAACAAGCACACTAAAGAAAGAAAAGAAAACTTACTTAAGACTTGGAGATTACTTGAATCTGTTCACTTGAACTTTTATTGATATACAAAATGTTTACAAAGAGAATTGTTTACAAAGGATGCTAGGAGGGCTAAGGATGCTTTGGTGTAAGAAGTATGGTGTGTGAGTATTTGGTGTTGAAGGGTTTTTAGATGTTGAGGTGTGTGTTTACAATAAAAGAAACTTTTCTTATATAGACTGAGTGAGAATACTCTGGAAAAATTAAAATCTTTAAAATCTTTACAACTGTATGATTTGGACATCTTCTTAGTACTTGTCATCTTCTATTGTTGCTGAAATTGTCAGCACTATTTCTGAAACGTGATCTGATTTATTTGTTCTTTTTTTGCTTTGCATGTGAACTTGCTTGTCTTGATAAATGCGTATGAGTTTGCTGCATGGCTGCCTTCTGAAACCCTATTTTTGTTTTTGCATGTGATATCCCTGAAATGCCTTTTTTCTTGACCTTTTCCCATTCCTAATTTGGGTATTATAGAATTGTTTTGTCCTAATGAATAAAAGGAAAGTTTTTTGGGGTTTTTGGTTAGTTTTTCAAAAAAAAAAAAACATTAGAAAAAAAAAAGTTTGTCAGCAAATGCAACTCCTACTGCACGCAACGTTTTACTAAGGGGGCGACTATTTTTAACAGAAACGACGCCGTGTAACTTAAATTAAACAGGAAAAAAATAACAATTAGGGCACAACTATGGTCTTCATCCTGACGAGTTACCTCCGAATCTGCACAAAGCCAGTAGACTCCGGCAAATATAACCCACTGATTATTATCCCAACCAGTCCTCCACTCCGTCTGTGAAGCCATAACCATCGTAAGCTTTCCTCTGGTCAGGAAACAGAAGAAAAGGGAAAAACTTGAAGCTATCTTCCTCTCCAAATCACCGTTGTTGATACCCAACATAGGTCTCTCTCTCTCTCTCTCTCTCTCTCTCTCTCTCTCTCTTCAAAGTTCCTTCATTTGGGTTTCTGTTGATGTAATAATTTCATTGGGTTCTTGTATTCTTAACATACGCATTGCAGTTTGTGGTTTTCGATTGAACCCATCAATTAGAAGTTGCCCAGAGATGGCTTATGAATTGAGTGAACAGAAAAGTAAGAATTGTTTTTGTTTTGGATTTTCGAATTTTCGAATTTTGGATCAAAGAAAATGATCTGGGTGGCTCATAACCTTACGAGTTTTGCTTGAACTTTGCAGAGGTTGGGTTGGGTCTCCTTGGCTTTGGCATCCTTTTCACATTTCTGGGTGTGGTGCTTTTCTTTGACAGAGGGTTGCTTGCTCTAGGGAATGTACGGAGTTTCCTTAATTTCCAATCCTTCTTTCAGGCTTATGTGTATGTATATGTGTATCTACATATGTGTGTGTGGAATTGAACTAGTGTTTTATTTTCTTGTATTTTGTTGTATGATTGTATCTCCCATTTCAGATATTTTGGTTGACTGGGGTGGCCCTTTTACTTGGTTGGCGTTCTACATGGAATCTCTTCACTAGCAAAGCAAACATAAAGGTATGAGAAATTAGCAGCTTTCACTGAATCATTTATTAGGATGCTCATTTTTTTGTTTTCGTTTCTTTTCATAGATGATTTGGTTTTGGTAGTGTGGTTACGTTAGAATAGCGGTATCAGTGACGGATCCATTGTTTTTCTTTAATGAGGGAAGTTTTAGTACGTAGTAAATTTTTGGGCTATTTTGCAGTAGGCACTCATAAACAGAACTTTATCAGCATTTGTTTTTAGCATTTAGCTGGCATTCTACAATTCAGCGAAGATTAGACCAACAAAATTATTTGTTAGTGTGAATATCTTAAACTCTAAACCCATATACCCTAAACCCAAAACATAACTGATTAAGAATTCCATGATATTTACAAATTATTTTCCTTTTTATTTTGTTTTTGGAATCCATTATGGGATTAGGGCTTCCTATTCCTAGTGTCCTAAACCCTAAGCCCTAAACCCTACTCTGAGACACCAGCAACCAAAGGGGGTATTTTTTATTTTTGAGAAGAAACAAACATTTTATTAAAAAGAAAAGTGAATTACACAGAAGTGGATAAGAAATCCACCAAGAACAAAACAAGAAAATCTCTCAAGAGACTACAGCAACAAAACCTTAACCGAAATCACTTTATTGCTGCTAACATATCCCACAATAACTGAGAAAAAGAGTAATTCTTAAAATCATTCGAAACTGAAGCCTAGAGGGCTGCCCAGTATCTTACTCTTCCCCAAAGTTATGCTACCCCCACACCAATATAATCCTCAAAAATTCTTTTGTTCGCTCCAACCAAATGTTCCAAAAAACTGCCGACACCAGACAGCCGCACAAAGCTTTAGCTTTCCTCCCAATTCCTAGGGCCTCAAAATTGGTGCTTAGAAGCTCGAAACAACCCTTTGGAATGACCCAACTAACTCTAACCTCCTGAAACAATTTCCTCCACAGTTGAATCGTGTAAGAACAATGGAGAAAAATGTGGTTAACACTCTCCTCAGCTTTACACAAACTGCTCCAATGGGGGGATAAACAAATAAAAGGGCTTCTCCTTTGAATTTGATCACAAGTGTTGAGCTTCCCATTAGCCACTAGCCACACAAGAACTTTGACCTTCGGATGAACTTTTGATTTCCAAATCTGAGAAGAGGGTGGAAAATGTTGCACAATCCCATTGTTACTCAAGAAAGAGCGATAGGATTTGCAAGTGAACAATCCTGATAAGTCTAGTTTCCACCTTCTGTTATCCGTTCTTAATTGAGACAAGCGAACATTTTCCACTTTTTGTAATAATCTAGCCGCCTCTTCTATCTCCACCTCATTCAAATTTCTCCTGATATCAAAATTCCAGCTCAAAGAATTGATAGAAAGATCCACAAAACTTGAGAAGTTCTGGTTGTGCAATCTCAATAACAAGAATAATCTAGGAAATTGCTCTTTCAATGGTCTCCCTTCCAACTACCCATCCTCCCAAAACGTCACCCTCTCCCCGTTGCCCACCTCAAACTTGCAACATTGTAGAAACGAATGGAAACCACACGAAATATCTTTCCAGGGGCTGCGACTTGAACCCCTCAGCGGAGAATTTGCATTCCACCCATTATCCTGCAGCCCATACTTGCTTATTATCACCTTGTGCCAGAGAGAAAGTGGTTCCTTTGGGAATCTCCACCACCACTTAGTCAGTAACGCTTCATTCCGATTCCTCAAATTCCCCACAGAAAGGTATCTAATTAAAGGCAACTTGTAATAGCATTTACTTAATGAAACCTTAGTATACAACCCATAGAGATCCATAAAACATTCAGAACATGAACTAACGTGTTGGAAGTTCGTAACCAAGTAGAAATTGTGTAACATATTAAGTATAAAATCCTGATGCAATTTTCGTCAGCTGAAACGTGAAATTAACATGATAACTCTCTGGGGTGATTGAAACAAAACAAGGATTTTATTAAACAATAGTAGGGCTAATTGGCAGCTCCCCTAATAGTGGATCAGTTTGCCATTCTAGTTCTGTCAGAAATCAAAACTTTCAAGTAGTGTAAAACATCATTGAGTACCTCTACTGGTCGACTAGGTATCATGACCAGTTAACATTCTACAGAAACACACTTTTCTGATATTTTGATTCAATAACATGTTTTCTGATGCTTTAAATCAAATAACCTAAAAATATATTCTGAAATATACAAGCGACAACCAACGACCTAAAATGCATTAATATGAGGTTTCTAAGTTCAGTTTTTAAATGAGGATTTAGAACTTTATACCTTTGACTTACTCAAGCATGCATGTTAAAACTGTAGTTTTTTTTTTTTTTTAATTCTTGAGATGCCATCTTCACTCGTTGTTGGTCAGATCTCTGTTCCATATGTAATTGTCCTTAACATAGCCATTAGTTGTTTGTGGGAATAGAGTAGTGAGTCTAGTGACAATCTAATTTGTTGTCCCTTAATTTATTTACAAAATTAAGCATTGATGAGCTTTGAATACTAACTGATTATGCATTTTTTAATGAGGAAGAACTGGTATCTACATTGTGTTGAACAAATATAACTTATCTATTATGAGTTAGATTTAATGTTTATTTTTCCCTGCAGGGCTCTGTATCTTTTCTTCTTGGTCTCTTTTTCCTTTTCGTTCGGTGGCCAATAGTTGGTATAATCTTGGAAATATATGGCTGCCTTAATTTGTTTGGGTTAGTTTCTGCTCTTAACATTGTGCTCTGCTCTGAATAATATCTCAGTCTGTAGTATATCTAGACTGTTGTGGGTTTTGATGGAATTAACAAAACTCTCTGGTTACCTAGAGTTAGTGAAATCATCACAGGCCTGTTGGGATTTGTATTAAGAGATATAGTTTTAGTTTACCGGTGGAGGTACAAAATACAAACTTAAAAAGCTTGATATGCAAGCCAGCATCTTGATTTCACAGTTATTGTTCTTGGGATTCTGTTCAAGTTTTTCATGGGTTGTAGAATAATCACCTGTAGTCTGCAAGGATTTTTTGGAATGAAGAATTGAAAAAATATTATTACAACTTATCGTTTAGCTATTACAGTGTACATATATAAATACTGTTTGACAGAAGAACTGATTGTATTTCATTCATATTCAGTTAGAATCTTGTTTCTGGCTCAAACTAACTTGCTTAAATATGAACATGCCATGGCGGAGTTGTTGTTTGGAGATAAGTTGTCTTTGTTTTATTCATACAAGTAGCTAGGAGATCTTTATTGAACAACTTTGGAATCACAATAACTTATTTATACAAACTGAATAGTAAGTTCTTGATAGAGGTGTTAAGATTATGTTATAGTTTTTTCTAAGCTTCTTGTTTTGCACTGATAGTTGATGGTCCTGCACACATGTTCAGTTTGTAGCTCTTATGTTTAGAAGCTTTCAACTGATGGCACTGTCAACAAATTTATAATGTATTTGTCTAATGGAACTGGGTTTTAAGTGATTGTTTTCCCCCTATGTCTTGTTCATTGTGGAGTATGTAAGGAAAGATTTTGCAGTGGAAATCAAATCATCATTGAGTGTTATGCCGTTTGGGAAAAAGGGTACAACCAATTGGAGTATAGAGTTTGAAGACATTTTAGTTGATGGATATTATATTTCTTTTGAAAGCTATGTTCTTGTTAGTTTTCTCAATTGGTATATTATTTTTATTTTAATAACAATTGTTATATTTGCATGTTTGTATTATGTGTTTTTTTGAATGTTATGTATTCCCATGATTACTAGTTTTTCTTATATGGAATTGACCCTTATGAATTTATTTTATGTCTTATTAATTGTATAAACCCTAAATCTTCCTCAAGAGTCCCTATAATCCATGCAAGAAGTTTGTTGAACTTTGTCATACTCAATATATAACTGTGTAGACGTTTCTCACTCAACTCATGGAATCTGCAAGTCATTAAACTGTCGTGAAGTTTGCCAGAGTCAACCTACTTAATTAATGAACTCTGCAAGTATATACACTATACAGAAAATTGAATCAACTGCATCCTCTTATATTTTATATTTAATTTTGTTGTATTGACTTTTTCTTGTTTCTTGCAGTCGTTTTTGGCCATCTGTGAAGGCGTTCCTCTATGAAGTTCCGATGTTGGGATGGATCATAAGGTTTCTATTCTGGTGAGTTGAACTCGTCTTGTTTTGTTGTTCAAGATGTTTAATGCTCCAAACCGTTTTATTTGAAATGGTTGTTCTGACGTCGCACCATAGTTCAATTGTTACCCTGTAAAAGAATTGTTTGTAGCTTCACTTGGTGACAGTTGAGACTCGCAAATACTTCCCTCTCTCTCTTTCCCACTCACTACACGTGAAAAATGAAAATCTTTGTGTGTCTACTTGTTCTTGTGGAAAATATTTTTTGACAAAAGTTAATTCAGAATTGTTATCGACCAGCAGGTATGTAAATTTACGTTGGTCACGTACTCACGAATCCTAATAGTGAATACATTGTAAGACTAAGGATTTTAGGGGTGAGGTGCTTCCGTGCTTGTAAAGTTAGAAGTTTGGACCAGGAACCTCTACCCGCTCGAAACTATACCAAACTATACACTGACTATTTAGTCTATTCTCATTGAGTCACATGTACTCTTTCTGATGAAAGAAATATGGCAGACATGATTGTTAAAATGAAATCTCGCTGCAGAAGTTTTGGATGGACAATTCAAGATAAGGAATGGTCTGCTATAGCTGCAGATGGGTAGAGGATCTATGTCCTAAAAGTTTAGGACTTGTCTAATATAAGGTCTGCAACTTCTGGTAGCTCAACACCGTCACCGTCTTTGTCCTCCTCTCTGCCAGCGGGAAGAGGGCTTACTATTGCTAATATGGGGTTTTGGTGCTTCAATTTATATGGGTTCTTGTTGCCTGTCTATCTGCCTAGGGCTTTCAAGAAGTATTATTAATGTCAAAGAAAAATAAATGATCTTCTTAGGATTTCATCATCATCCTTCAAGATGGGGTCACTGATTTGTGATTGGGGTCACTAATTTCTGCTTCTAATTTCTTTTCTTTTTCCCTTTCGATTATTGATATTTAATTTTAGACCTCATCGACAAAGAAGGAGATCGAGGTTACAAATCAATGGAGTTCTACTCCTTTCTTGTTTGCAGGTTTATAGGGTTTCTTTCGTCTAATTTTATTTTCAATTTTCTTTTAGATTTTATTTTCAGTTTTATTTTTATCTTTAACATTAGATAAAATCCACATAAGCATCCATATCATTTAATGAATAAATAAAGACCCTTGGATGTTATGTAATCTAAGAGCCTAAAAAAGTGTGTTAAGTATTTGTCAAAATGTTTGTCCCTTGATCATATCCCGTATATTATATATGTATATATCGATATATATATATATATATATATATATGTATGTATGTATGGTTGAAGATTGAAAGCCTTGTATAATCAGGCAGATAATCCAATCCCAAAAGTTTGTGGATGGGAATTGCCATGAACTTAATATCATCTTCTAATGTCTTGCAGATTCTTGATCAACTTCAGGGCAGTGATGCTTGACGTCTACTTATATAACAGCTCGTGTCTCATAGGGTTTCCTGATTCTTCAGAAGCCGAAGGAGGTCTAAGCAATTGGCTTCTCATGGGTTTGAGATTCCATCATCAGATGAGTGAAAAACAAGAAAGATAGGTTGCATATCATCCATCACACTTAAAATGTCGTGTAACAAAATAAGTTTTTAAATACATATGAATACAGATTCTGTTGGTAATAGTTGTAAATGAGAGATGAGGAAGTGAGGTGGATTATTTGATATCTTTATTTTCCAATAAAAAAAATCGAAAAACAAAAAGCGAAAATGTTAGCGTAGAGATGGATACGGACGAGCAATTTTTAGGTGTATTTAGATTGCCATCACGTGTTGTTACTATTATACATGTTCTAATATGAGTGGATGACATGGTTTGTATGTGTCCCACTTCTAGTAACGTTACGCAATGGTGTTCCAACTTCCGAGTACACTACTCTCGATAGAGAGGTGGTATGTGTAGATTGACCTTAAATGCTGGTAGAGAGAGTTGGATTTTGATGCCTTAAAAGTGATATCTACTTGCCACCTTTCAATGCTTGCCTGTCTCCCTCCTTTTAATGAATGTACGTTTGATGAGGGCAATTTAAGAGCACTCTTTAAGTAGAGAAGCACCTTTTGCATGACTCCTCCTGCAATCCAGATAGGTAGAGAGCGATACTTTGCCCTACACACTCCCCCATTTATATACTTGTACTTTCTCTTTTCTTGTGATATCAAATCCTAGGTTTTTTTAAGAGGTCGACCTCAACCTTGTTTAACAAGGCTCCCTGTTTTGTGAAGGTTTCCGAGAAATGGAAATTCCAGAGCTCTCTTTAGGTCCAACACAGTTGGGTTTTAATAAAAGTAGTAGTAGTAGCAGTAGTCCAGTGGAATCTGCGGAAAGCAATGGTACTTGTAGGAAGAGGAAGGTTTTCCAAGATCACCACCTGAAGAGTAGTGCTCCATCCCCATCACTTCAAACAAGTGTTGATCTTCAACTTAAAGACCCACTTCCAGTGGATTGGGAACAGTGCCTTGATCTTGAGGTCTCTCTCCATATCTCTCTCATATTGTTTTATTAGGGAAACTTTGGTTCCCACCTCTTTGGTTGAGCAATAATCTTTGGCTGAAACTTTGTTGATTTGAATATTTAGATTGAAAGACAAAAGGTTAAACTTCAGCATTAATTAAGAAATTTAATATTATTGTTTGGTGCAGTAATGCAAAGATAGCCTGGTAGAAACTTTTTTTTCTCATATTTGAATTGTGTTATGGAGGGCGAGTCTTGGCCTAACGGAAATGTTGCTCTTTTGTGACTGAAAGGTTAAGGGTTCGAGTCATGGAAAAACCTATCTAAAGGTTGTGTACAGTAGACACCTCCTAACACTGCAAAACGGGTAGCCTTGTTGGCTTGGGGTCATCTTTAGTCATTTTAAACAGTAATGTGCGTGCATGAGAATATGTTTGATTATGATATATTTATTTTCAGCTAATAACTTCACATGTTCTTAATTAACTAAGGTTAAGATATTGTTTTGTCTAAATTATTTGTCGTAATCGATATTATTGTCTGGTACGTGTTCCTTTGGTGCAGTCCGGGAAAGTGTACTATCTGAACAGAAAGACCTCGAGAAAGAGTTGGAACTGGCCTATGAACCAGGCATCTGTGAACCTTGAGCTCAACATCTCAACGCTCTCGGGTTCAAGTTCTGGTTCGCGATTCAACCGAAGCTCTGAGACAATCGAAGAGGCCAAGAACAACAACTGCAAGTATGATGGCAGCAGAGACGGTAGCAGTAATGACAATAACACGGTGGCTTTGGCTTGCAGGAAATGCCATCTCCTTGTTGTTCTTTCCAGGTCTTCTCCTTGTTGCCCCAACTGCAAATATCTCCACTCACTTTAAACTTAATTCGAACCAACTCTTGGAAAGTAAGGATTAGGCTGCGTACGATATACGTTTCTCTCTCGACCCTCGCAAAGCGGCGGGGAGCCTGTTGGCTTAGAGTCCCCTTTTATGTTTTGTTTTTTATATCCTAGAAAACTGAACGTTTACAAATTTGGCCATGCAAATGCCTTATGACATGTTTGGTTTTCATTAGTGCTGTAATTTAGATAAGTAAATATGATATCTATGTGTGAAACCGTTCTTGTGTAATTTTAAGTTTTAGTTTTGGTTATGAGTAATCTTTGTTTGGTATGAGTAAATCCAAAGTTTGACTTGATTTAGCAATTTCCTGGTACGTTTGAAGTTTCATGGTACTTAAAAGCTATATTATCGGGAAAGCACTTTTGAGAAATGCATTGGAGAGATGACCTTAGCATTGGATAAAGTATCAGTGTATAATATGGAGTAAGAGGGAAGGGGATCATCTAACGATCCCTTTCACCGAATTCAACCAATCAACTAATTCGGATCCTTAAAATTTGATTCAACAGCTACAAACAGGAGTTCACTTACAAAATTATAATAATTTTAACCGTTTGATCAAATTTCAAAGATCCAAATTAGTTGATTTGGTGGATTTGGTAAAAGGAATATGGAGATGATCCCTTTTTGAGTAAGATAAGTGTTAACGAGATTCTCTAGAGCAACTCCACTCATAAAATATACTCGGGCTATTAGCCTATTACATCCCAGACTATTGAGCAAAGCAATTATTGTTTTTAGTGACAGTAAGTGGGCCAGTGCATTTCCATCTTTAATAGCTCAAATAATTTGTATTGAAATATTATTATTATTATTTTTATAAAATAATAAAAGATATTTTTATTTTTATTTTTGGATATGATTTTAGTCAATTTCGTCATATCATGTGTCATTATCCGAATGTACAATTTTTGTAGATTGCCCAATAGTGGCATTGACTAATATATATATATATATATATATATATATATATATATATATATATACATATATTAATAATATTTCCATAATTCTGATTAACTTAATTAATATGGACTGTTGAATTATAAAAAGAAATTGTAATCTAACAGTCTAGATTTTGACACGTATGCAAATGGTAACACATGAATTTTTCTAATTTTTTTAGGCCTAATAATCTAGACTGTTGATCGGAAAACCAACAGTCCAAAAGTTGACACGTGGTTGCAAAAAACCAGATGGCTGAGTGTGCTCATTCGGCCCCAACCCCGATTTTTGTCGAGTGAAACGCCTTAGATCGTGCGTGTATTTCAAGCGTTCATCACAAAAAATAAGTTGAACGTGGCTAACGTTAGTCCCCCAATCAGTGGGTCAGGTAATTCGGGCCTGGGTAATCTGTTGGGCTCTCTTAGAACCCAGTATATTGGGTAGGGTTGGAGTGTTTTTCGGGAGGGGATTATATTGCCTAATAGCCTATGGTATTTCTTTGGGTGGACTTGCTCTCGCGAGACTTTTCATGAACCTTCTGTCACCTCACAGTTTAACATCAACTTCTGTTTCATATTATAAAATAGAGTAAATTACACTTTACCACCACAGGTTTGGGGTCGATTTCAATTCCTTATAACATCTTTAAAACATTTCAATTTCATAGCTCAATTACTATTTTATTTCAATATAATACATCCATTACATTTTCCATCCATTGGTCCGTTAAGAGCTGACGTGGCTGTCGCACACAAACCCCCCACGCATCTCCTCTACTCTCTTCACCTCCCTCGACCCCAAAACCCAGCTCATTTGAGCTACTCCATATCATCTCTTCCCTTCTCTCTCTGGCTTTTCAATTCCAGAAAATCCATTCTAGAAATCAGAGGGCAATGGAATCAAAAACAAAAACCCACAAAAGTGCAAGAAACCTAGAAGAAAGAATGGTCCTTGCGAGACTTCGAGATTGGAAAACCCATCTCCTTCACTCTTTTCTTCTTCCGCTTCTTCTTCCCTCTCGACCCACCCGGCGATGCCGCGAAGAGGCCTGTCTCGAACTCGACTTTCCATGGCAAAGTCGACAGTGAGAAAGAAGGTTTCGTCGATGGGGATCTAGGTTGAAGATCCGAGACCAAACTGTGGCAACGGCGAGATGGTGGGTTTACTTCAATTTAGAAGAATTTTGGTGCCTGTTTTTGCTGGAAACCATGGCTGATCTGGCGAGCCACATCCAAAACTACAAGGTTTGATTCTTCCTCGAGTCCATTTCTCCCTATTTCGTTCTAGAACCCATCCACCTTTTTTTTCCCTCTTTCTATTCCAGAACACGCCCACCTTTTTTCCTTTGCAATTCTCCCTTGCAGGCCAACCACAATACCTACTGCCAAAGTCTCCAACCATATCCACCTCCCTCCCATTGAGGCAAGACCATCTCCTCCCACAGTTGACGTTGGCGATGGAGACGGTGACTCTTGGTCCTCAGGAATGGAGACGTCGGTGGGGGAGGATGGAAAAGTAAGGGTTGGCGGGTTGGAGAAGAAGGAGATAGACGGGGGAGTTGGGTTTTGCGTTTTTAGTTTTTTTTTTTTTTTTTTGAGAAGATTCAAGTTTTTTTTAATTAAAAAAATTATTTTTTTACCACGTGGCACAAATGTGACAACCACGTCAGCTCTTAACGGATTAATGGATGGAATATATAATGTATGTATTATATTGAAATCAAATAGTATTTAATGTATGAAATTGAAATATTTTAAAGATATTGTACTAAATTAAAATCGACCTCAAACTGTATATCGTAAAATATAATTTATCCTACAAAATATTATACAAAAACATAAGACGACAGGGAATCTACTTAGACCATCTCCAACCGAAGGGTCTAGAGGGCCAGAGGGCCGAAAATAGTCCAAAAACGATCTCTAACCGAGGGCTAGGCCAGATGGCTGTGGAATCTGGGAGGGTCCCACGAAATCGGAGAGGGCTGGCAATTTTTTTTTAAATCTGTTGGAATTCCTGTCGGTTAAAATCGACAGGAATTCTTAAGAAATAATTCAAATGCAACGGCTAGTACCTGCATTTGATTTTTTTTTTTACAGTTTTATTATTATTTTTTATTTACAAATTTTTTTTATATAACTTCTATTTTTTCCTAGAACTTTTATTTTACAAAATTTGTTTCATATTTTTTTAAAATTCCATTTTTTCCTATAACTTCTATTTCACAAAATTTATTTCATTTTATTTAAATTTTTTTTTCCTATAACTTCTATTTCACAAAATTTGTTTCATTTTATTTTAAATTCTATTTTTTTTCCTATAACTTCTATTTCACAAAATTTGTTTCATATTTTTTTTAAAATTATATTTTTTTTCCTATAACTTACTAAGCCATTATACAACATTAAATTAAATTAAGTAACATGAAACAACATTACTGAGCCATTGGATTTGAATTTAAGTTGTAATTTTTAAATAATAAATTATGTATGGCCCTATGTCCCTTTGACCATCGGTTGGAGACCGTTTTTTGTGACAGGGCCAAAACGAGCCCTCTGGCCCTCGGTTGGAGACGGAAGCAAATATGGCCATGTACTGTTCATTAAAATATTAATATCTTAGAGAATTTTGGAGAGCGAGAAGGTTAAAACGAGTCATCTGGCCAGCCAAAGATGCCTTTAGAGTCCCACCCTGAGTAAGCATTTCTCCATGGACTAAACTTGCGAATCCAACTTGGGAATTTCAGCCCGCCCAAACACCTGCGTTGGGTTGTGTGTTTTCCAGGCTAAAAACCAAACAATTGGCACATTTTTAATCAAATTACACTTCCAAAATCCAAAAATTTCCGGTGATGGTGCTATTTGATTGCAAATTTGCAACTTTGTTTTAATTTCCCAAATTCGATTCCATCGGAGGGCGATGTGGGTTTCAAAGTTCAAGAACCTGCGATGGGCCGCCGTCGTTCTGGGCGTTGCCAACGCCGTGGTTTTCATTCTCGGCTGCTTCTTTCTCTTCATGGCTTTGCCTTCCTGTGACCACCACGTCGTCGTTCTTCTCATGGCCGTTCCTTTTTTGGCCGCTGTCAGAATTGTCACCATGGTCAACACTGGCCTCGCCCAGGAAGCCACCGCCATGACCATTCTCGAGCATTCTCCCGCGAATAGCCCCGCCGCCGTCGACGCTGCTTTTCGCCACGAGACACGGGTATGTATTGGTATTGTACCATTTCAGTTTCCCCCAATTGGGTTTTGTTTATCTATTTGTTCTTGTTTGGTTGCCGAGAAAGTGAAACAAATTGAATTGCTTAGTGCATGTGTGGTTGGGGATAAGGTCTGATGAAAACGTATTCTCCAGCTACATTTTCCAAACATTGGGTATTTTTATAGAGTATTCAAGGAGAAGGAGGATACAACAACAACTAAGACTTATCCCACTGGGTGGAGTCGGCTATATAAATCCTAGAACGTCATTGCACACGGTTTTGCGCCAAATCTTCCTTTAGCTATGGAGGAGGATGATACATACTTCAAAATATCATTAGCAGTTTTTTTTCGAATTTCGGGAAGGGTGAAATTAGTCAAGGAATTTTATGGTTTTACAGGAAGCTGTATGCATTGCCTAATCCTTGTTCTTGATCTAATGTGGAGGATAGAGAGTGTGTCGATAGGCTTATGAAGAGGAAGAGGTTTTGGCAGGAAGTAGTGGAATTAAGGCTCTTGGATGAAGATGATTTTGTTACAAAAATCTTACAAACTAGATAAATGTGAGTTAGGAATATGATGGTTACTTATACCAGATTTATACTTTTGCTTCACATGTTGATGTAGAACAGAGTAGGGCAGCAGAACTTAGAAAGCTTGGCGGAAGGGTAAACACAGAAAACTTAAAATAAAACAATTCCAGGGGCCTCACACCCAATTGAAATTTGGAATCACTCCAAATAAACTAACATCACCTTCTGCTTCCTAGTGGGTGAATTGGAGTGCGCCATCAGAACTTTATGGACATGGTTGAGGTGTGCCACCACTACCTTGTCAAGTGCCATTTAACGTCATGTTTAACTGGATGAGTTAGCACTAGGGCTGCGAATTATAATCCCAAGTAGTGAGCTAGAGAAACAATCCAGCTTCATCTCATCTTCTTTGGAAATTTATATAAGTTTCTTTATTTACTTTCTTTTTTCATTTGTCCTATTCTGCTGTACTCCTTCCATACATGGGCTCTGTGTCTTTCAATGAAATAATTTGTGAATGTTATGTCAGCTTCAAGAAGATATGCAAGTGGATTTACAATTGCCCTATATAATATGTATGCATGTGATTTTCTTATTTTTACACCTCTTTGTATCACAATGCTTGTATTAACAGTGAAAAAAAAAACCATTCTGAATGAACAGGTTAGGTACAAAAAATGGCTTTGGTGGACTCGGTTTGCCACAGTTATTACAGTACTGCAATTTATTGGTGCATCTTACCTTCTGTACAATATGGCTAGCCATATGTCTGACAATGGAACATCAAGTCATTGTAATTTTGGTAAGGTGTCTTCCTCCGTGTATTCACAATTCATTCATGTTCTAGACATATTCCTTCTTTTTGTTAAATGACAAGGATTTCCATTTTAAGGTTATAAATAAAATTTTGAAAAGAAAAAGCTAATTTGAAGTTTTCCATTTCTTTTTTTGTGGGCAATATAAAACTTTCCTCGTACGCTAGTTTTCAAGAATTCTTCATATTCCTTATTTTTTGTGGAATTTCACAAGTTTTGCAATGCTTATAATGCAGGGTCAACTTCAAACAATATTTCGTGGAAGCAACATTTACTGGGCTTTTTTTTGCTCATGGTGTGTTTTACTGCTCTGCTACAGTGTTTCACAGGAACTGATATTTTAAGATGGAGATCATTTTATGCAACTGAAGATGGTGCATGGAAAGCTCATTACAGGGAGGTATTTGATCATGGCCTTCGTGAGGCTTTGTGCTGTATGGGACGGGTCAAATACTTGTATGTCCTGCATATTTAGTTGAATACATGATACTTAACAAACACAGACAATAACATGCTTATTTCTATATCTAAAAATAAATATCTACTTGTTTTTAATTTTGCTTGTCTCTCATATATCCAGGAGTGTATTGGAAGAAGATGAGGTTTTCTCAGTAGCTCGATTACTCGGTGATCTTGTTGCCTATCGTGCAGCAGGCACCGGACATCTGGAACTCATGGCAGGTTTGTTCTGATAGTTTCACTTGTTAATTCATCTATACTTGATTGTACCCTACCTTACTCTTTCCCGTTTCATTTTCATGTTTTTTGTTTGGCATGCATGACACTGCTATAATTTTTCCAGGTCTAGCACTATTGAGGAACCAGACACAATCACCCAAATCCTTTGAAGATTGCATGGATGTACCTGAAGAGAAGATCAGGGAGGCTGCTGATCTTCATAAATTTGCAGAAGCTGCGTACACGGTATTATGACAAAGTACTTTCTTAAGTAGCTTTACTTTTTCCTCTTTTTTGATTGTGTTTATTATTCAAGAGATTTTATATTTATAGGCACTGCATGCTGCAGGGCCCATTACTTGATTTTGGAAGAAATCCTTTCTTATTTCCATGTGTGTGGCTTTATAGGCAAGGGATTTTGACTCCATGGACTCGTAACAGGTCGTTAATTAATCGGGTATCTTACTCATGCACATGTATGATATATATACACCATTTTTTCTGCAAATATAATTGTAGACATTTGGAATTTTTGAGTTGATGAAAAGTAAAAAAAAAAGAAAAAAAGAAAAAAAAAGAACACAGTTTTGCTACCATTTAATCTTACTTAGTAATTATGTTTTCTCTTTTGTAGGCGACCCGTACTTGATGGTGATAATTGGTTGCGAGGTCATGCAGCAGCTTTTCTAAAATATGTTAAGTTGTCACCAGAGGTGCTTAGGAAAGGGCGTGTTAACCAGGTGAGGTCATCCTAATGGCATTGCTTGAACATATTAGATTAATGCACTTACATCATGAGATTAGATCGAGGTTTTGGTTGATTTTAATAAAATTGCTTATGAATTATAAACTCACATGAAAATTGGGATTTATATGAGATGAAGGGAAGAAAGAGTTCGTTCCCATAAATAACATATTTGACCAATGGATTTCAACTTTCAAGTGATACATAATTTTAATCATTTTAAATCTAGAAGGTTTATTTGTATCTAGTTGTTTTTAATACCTTAAAATGCATCATGTGGAGTGAGTTTTATGGTACCTCCAACCGATCCTATACAGTAAAAGAAAAAAGGGCAATTAGCTACAATAAACATATTTTGGCATTTTTTTGCAGAAATGATCAGTGTTTATTATGTTCTCATTATATCATTGTTGTGTTGTTGTTATGTTATCATCGTGTCATTCGGTATATGATCAATACATTATCATTACTGAAAAAATGATCATTTCTATAAACTAAATGTCAAAATATGTTTATTGCATCTATCCCAAGAAAAAATTACTATTCCAAAGCTGTACGCCATTTTGTAGCCATGGGTCTTGCATAAAATAGCACATAAAATCTTCTCATTATATGCAACAAAAGAATGTTCCATCGCCACAAACTTTAAATAAAGGAATGTGGGGTATAGAGCATGCTTATAATCTAAAAATCTCTCATATATACCTTCTGTCTCAGGCAAAGTGTAAAGCTGCATACTTTGTTCTTGTGCTGCATCATCTAAAATCTGTGGTGATTGCTGTTCGGGGAACTGAGACCCCTGAAGATCTAATAACCGACAGTTTATGTAGGGAATGTGCTCTTTCTGTAGAAGACTTGGGTGGATTGATAAAGTATCTCTCTCTCTCTCTGTTGGTTATTTTTATGTGTGCTATGGTCTGATAATTTGGTTCTTCTTAGAGTCTGAATACTTTATCATAAGTTCAACTATAAACTGCAGTGTTGAAAAGTCTATAACGCAAACCCTACTTTCCCTTCCACTGGGCCACACCCCCACCCCTTCAAAAAAAAAAAAAAAAAAAAAAAGGAGAAAAAAAAACATGTCAATGAAGATAAAGTAATAACATCTCCTTGGAATCGGGGCTCTGTTTTGTCCATTTATACCACTAACTTGTGTTTACTGCTTCTTTCCCGCACCGGCACTCAGATATTTATTATCTATTGTATTGTTTGCAGTAGCACTAATATTCATCCTCAAGTGGGGCAAGCTGTGATTTCATCTTTCCCGCACCATGGGCACTCTGGTATTGTTGAGGCTGCTAGAGATCTTTTCATGCAAATTGAAGTCAGCCCTAGAGATGATGGTAATTAGATGACATTCTTGTTTTTTCTCCCTTCGAACTTATTGGGCTATTTTGAAATCTGTTTTGGTATATGCACGTCTAACTTCTATTATCTTTTACTGATATCTATTTATTAGTTTTTAGAATTGTCTTCGAGTTCTTTATGCTTTTGTTTTACAGCACCGTCCTTTATGTCTAAATCAAATGAGCTTAGGGATAAGATGTTTCCCAATAGACGTATGCACAATAAGCTTTAGATAGGTTGGTCTCTATATCAATATCTATTATCAATGAGCAAACACAATTTGGTGATATGTAGGGTAGGCCCACTTGTGACATGCTAAAACTTTTATTTATTTATTAGTTTTTGTTTATTTCTCTCTTTTATGTCACTGGTTATGTAGATATTGGAGCTTTCGTGTACTGCAGGAACACTATAATTTAAAGATATATTAGAAAACCAGGGAAATGTTCCCTTGCTAGACTATGAATGTAGGTCATTGGTTAGGTGATTCTTGCTTGAATGTGTGGTTCAGATTCAGTCTGGAAACTATCTGTCTGCCAACAAAATTCTGACCAGTGGACATTACACTATTTTTTTTTTTTTTTTAAAAGAAACGAGAGCAATTTTATAAAGAAAAGAAAGAAAATACAAAAGTGGAAGAGAAATCCACCTGGAAAAGGAGAAAACTAGGGAGGGCCCTAAAGAAAACTAAAAGAACAGAGGGAAGGCAAAACCGAATCATTTAACGGCTGCTAACAAATCCCTAATTAAAGAAGAGAGACTGTAATCTCTAAACTCAACTGAAACTGAAGCCCAAAGAGCTGCCCAATGACTAACTCTATCCCAAAGCTCCTCTACCCCCACTCCCTTGTAAACCTCAAAAACTCTTTTATTATGCTCTAACCAAATGTTCCAGAAAAGTGCCATCAACAGAGAACCCCACAAGGTTTTGGCTTTCCTCCCTTTTCCTAGGGCTTCAAATTTAGTGCTAAGAAGCTCAAAACAACCCTTTGGGGTGACCCAACTAGCTCCAGCTTCCTTGAACAACTTCCACCAAATTTGAATGCTGTACGGACAATGGAGGAACACGTGGTTGGTGCTTCCTCCCCAGACTTACACAAAATGCACCAGTGAGGGGAGAAACAAGCAAATGGCAAACGTCTTTGGACTTGATCACACGTATTAACCTTCCCGAGCGCCACTAGCCACACATGAATTTGACTTTTGGGGGCACTTTTGATTTCCAGATCTGAGAGAAAGGAGGAAAGTGTTGCACATCTTCGTTATTGCAAAGGAAAGAGTTATAGGATTTGCAAGTGAACTTACCAGAACCTTCTAAAATCCATCTTCTCCTATCTTCTCTAGAATGGCTCAGGCGCACGGACTCCATTTTCTGCAGTAACCAACCACCTCGTCAATCTCCGACTCTCTGAGATTTCTCCTAAAATCAAAATTCCAACTGACCGGCTGTAAAGAAGATGCCACCAAACTGGAAATACTTTGGTTTTTTGTCCTAGATAACAAAAATAATCTAGGGAATTGCTCTTTCAACGGACCACCCTCCAACCAACCGTCCTCCCAGATCCTCACCCTCTCCCCATTACCTACCACAAAGTTGCAAGAGTGAAGGAGCGAAGGGAGACCAGCCGAGATGTCTGACCAGGGGCATCTACTCGAGCCTCGACTCGGGGAATTGGCATCCCAGCCATTAGCCTCCAGACTGTACTTGCTCCTAATCACCTTATGCCAAAGAGAGTTTGATTCGAGTAGGAATCTCCATAACCACTTAGCTAATAAGGCGGTATTCCGATTTCTCAAATTTCCTAGATCAAGGCCTCCTTCTTCCTTACTTTTACACTATAAAAATCTTTGAAACCTTTTCTTTTGTTAATTTTACTCCTACATATTGTTAAGTGCAGTGTTTATAGATACTTACTTACTGATAAAGGATAGAGGGTACTTGTTGCAAACAATGTAGGATACAATGATACAAGAACTCTCCAAGAAAGTGGATTGAAAAATATTATAAGTTATGTATTTTAGGAAGGTTAAAGAGTGGGCGTTTGCAAACCGTGAAAAGTGCGGACTTTCACTGTTCAGCTACCTTGCAATGCAGCTCAATGATTGGAACCATCCATCTTTTAGGTCCCTCAAGCATTGGCTTGCAAAAGCAAAACAAAAATCATTGAAAACTGTTTCATCATCTGTATTATGTAGCGAAATGTGGTTTTTTGGATAAAATATTAATGATGATGCTGGTAATCAATTGGCTAAATGATTCTTAATCTGGCTGATCTTCTGTGGAGATGATCCCTAAAATGTGACCTACAAAACTTAGACCGCAGGTCGGATGATGGATTCCACAATTTATCTTTTATGTTATTTGTATCTATTCCCTTTTCTTTTTTTTTTCTTTTTTTTTCACGGGTGCACTTTTGCTTATCACTTTAAAGTGGTGGTGATGCTCACTACCCTATTACTTAACATTTCGTTACTTTAAGTCTAGAGAATCGAGATTTTTGTAGTAGATAGATTAAATCAAACTCATCCAACAATAATCAATAAGGTGGTGAGCATCAGCATCACTTTAGGGTGGTGAGCAAAAATATTTCCTTTTTCTCTGCCATTCTCTTTTTTAGGTTACAACCAGGAAAAGCATAGCCCCTCTGCTGCTGTTTTTTACAGCAAGTAAAGAAGAGAGTGTTTACTTTCTGACTCTTCCTTTTTGTTATGTTTTTTTTGTTTTATTTTTATGTTGACCTTTATGTTTTCAAAAATTACAAACAGTTCCCATGTTGACATGTCCTTTCGGTTCTGAAAATCAAAACGAAAAGTGATCAGACAGTCGAGTGTTGGATATGCATTCAGGTGTGCTGGGGGCACATCAGTATCCGATACTCCATATGTCAAGTGTTTGAAGTAAATGTTTTTCATAGTCAGGAGTTTATGCAGATCAATTTTGGAATTAGAGCAAATTATACACTTGCTTACAACGTCAATATTGATGGAATTGCAGGATCCGGTTCAAATGGCCTTCTTTCTTCTTTGCTCGGAGTTGGATGTGAGTGTGAGGGGTACAGCATACGCATAGTAGGCCATTCCCTAGGAGGTGCTATTGCTGCATTGCTTGGGCTCAGAGTATGTCATTTCTTACTGGGAATGTACTCTGATTGTTTTCCTTTTCCCGTATACAAGTATCTTATTGTTTTCATTTTCCTGTATACAAGTATAATGTGATTGTTTATTCATTTCTTTGATATACTTTTTCTAGTTCGTGGCTGAACGATTTGAAAATCCATATAGGTGAGTCTTAGTGTTCACGAGCTCCCTGGGTTGTTATGACTTATGAGTGTATTGTAGATAATCTACCACTCTTCAATAATATTGATGGATGCTCACGTGAACCGTGACAAATAGACAAGCTGATGCAATTAGAGTATCTATACGAGTCATTTTTCTTTTACTTGCTTCATTCTCAATTTTATCCGTTCTGATTTTGATGAAAATCTTTATATGATTTTATTCTCAAAATATTTGTGTAGCTATACCACCGATACCCAGATATGCATGTCTATACATATGGGGCCCTTCCTTGTGTGGACTCAGTTGTAGCAAATGCATGTTCTGAATTTGTTACAAGGTAAATTTGCTTGTCGCTCACACCACTGATAGTTTGATTTTTTGAAAGGAAAAAAAAAAAAAAAAAAAAAAAGAGTGACTTGTTTTCAGATGTTTATGTTGTCCTCACTACATAATAAGTCCTTGACTTCTCTGCAGCATTGTATACAACAATGAATTCTCAGCACGCTTATCAGTTGGATCAATCATGCGGCTTCGAGCGGCTGCAATTACATCAATGTCACAAGATTCAGAAACTGATACGGCTATGATACTAAGGCTTGCGCGCCATTTCCTTCATGTAAACAAGTGCCAGCAAGATGGGACTGACGCAAAGGATTCATCTTCAGATGAAAAACTGAACCACCAAATATATGAAAATCAGTATGAGGATAATATGGCAGGTATTCACTTCTTTAGTACCATGAAGTTAAAATGTTTTCTGACAAAGGCCTGCATGACTTATAGTATCATATAATCATGGGCGTGACTCCTGTCATGAAGTGGGTGAACAATCTTGAAAAACATTACTTTTCCATTGCAGCTTGTCAGGAACAGCATCAAGATTTCATCCTGTGGAATGATGCTGACATGGAGGAAAGAGTTCTTGAAAGTGATCAAGATCAATTCACCAACCCTTTTGCTAGTGACGTTATATCAGACCATGACCCCGTGTCCCAATTTATGGAAAGTGTCCCAAAATCTGGTAGTTTGACAGCTAGGGATCCCCCAGAGATGTATCTGCCAGGCCTTGTAATTCATATAGTACCGCAACCAAGAAGATTCGATATGTCTCCATCTAAAAGCAGGAGAGTTCACGAAAAGACACACTGTCATAAGGCTTATATTGCAAATAGAGAAAGCTTCAAAGATATTATTGTGTCACCATCAATGTTTCTTGACCATCTTCCTTGGAGGTATCCAAATACAGTTACCTTTAAGTTATCTTCCTCTTTGAGTTCTTGTTGGAGAAGAAGCTGCGTCTCATGTCCTTGTTTTGGTTGTGTATTTTCAGATGTCACGATGCAATGGAAAAGTTGTTGCAAGCTCAAAGTTCCCAGGTCCAAAGTTCACCAGTTTGAAGTTCCCAGGTTCTTCCTAATCAATCTGAGACTGGTTTATGTGCCCCGAGATTCACATAGGGCTCCCTTTTGTCGTTGGAGTTTATTTTCTTAACTGGAGCTAACATGGCTATGTCTTGATCACTGTTGTTACAAACCGTCATGTCCCCTGATCATCTATGTGAACTGGGCTGTTCATACTTCAACTCAATGGCGTCTGAACCCATAATTTTTGCTTCACATCCAAAAATCTTCGGGGGGCTTTGGATATCTCGTAGCTTTGACTATTAGCTTTGCAGCATTGGAGCTAGAGGCAGCGGAAACTCATTTTATTGTAAATCGAAGCAGCTTGATTAACAGTAGTGTTGATATTGGCCGCGAAAACTGTTTTTTTCCTGTTTCTTTCGTCATTAAGGCCATCTCTAACCGAAGGTTAGCCAGAAGGCTCGTTTTAGCCCTCTGGTCCTTCAAGATATTAATATTTTAATGAACAGTACAAGATTATATTTGTCTCCATCTCCAACTGAGGGCCAAAGAGCCACGGGGCTCGTTTTTAGTCATGTCACAAAAAACTGTCTCCAACCGAGGACCATAGGGCCAAACACAATTTATTATTTAAATTTAAAAACTACAAATTAAATTTTAAAACAACATTAACTTAAATTTAAAAACTACAAAAACTTAAATTTAATATTCATAATCAACATATCTTCATCATCTGTCATTGTAGGAGTATAGTTAGAGGTAAACAACTGTCGCCGGGTCATAATATCTTTTTTTTCCTATCAAAATAGGCCTTACTCATTGGAGTGTAATTTGAAGTGTTCATTTTCATATTTTTATCATCCATTTCTTCTTGTATTTGTTTGGCCCGTTGTTCATGCCTACGGTTCTTTTCTTCCGCGACAATGGCATTTTGTTCCGCCAATAATCGCAACGAGGCGGCCACTTCCTGTTGAGTGCCTTAATTATTATTTGCCTTGCTCTTTTCCTTCAACTTTCGGGCCTTGTTTCGTCCCATAGCCCTAGATAGGGAACTTTCGCTCGTAGACGGATTTTCTACCCTTATTTGTTGAATGGTAGGAGATCTATCTTCATCCATATCTACAACTGGGGATGCAGTTCCGAACGCCAGCATAGGACTTATTCTATGTTGAGGTGGATCTTCAAATAACACCCACCATTTACAAATTTCTCAACAACCGTGAAACTGAAAGGGTTTTGAGCTGCCCTCTATATATAATTCCTCCAGTTGGCGTACCTAGAAAATATAATTACAAAAATTAATGGAAATGAATTTATGAAATTGAAGAACAACTCTCGTGGTTTTGGGTATTCGGTGGAATTGTGCCTTCGTAGAACTCTAAGTATTTTTTGGACACACAAGTCCAAACACTGTCACTTGTTTGAGAAATCTCCCACACTATCTTCTGAGACCCATCTATAAGCCCTGCAAAGAGTTTCATCTTCTTTTCGGGTCCAAGCCCCACCTTTCATTGCAGACGAAGCCATTTGAAAATTATTGAAAAAATTGAAGGAAATATTATTGGAAGAGGTAAGAAAATATAATGTGAAGAATTGAAATAGAATGAAGTGAGATAGTATGGAATGGTGAAAATTATGTAAGAAATAGTGTAGGAATGACTTAGGTATTTATAGAAAAAAAAAGAGAATTTTTTTTTTAAATTCATAAAAAAATAATAATAAATTTGAATACAACGGTTAGCTGACTGTTGTATTCAAATTTTTGCCTACTATTCGTGTCGATTATAACCGACACTATTTTTATTATTCATGTTCGATGTAACCGACAAGAATCCGATAGGATTAATAAAAAATTTGGGCCAGCCCAGGACTAGGTGGCTGGCTAGATTGGGCCAGCTGGTTGGCCATTTGCCCTTTTAGATTCTATGGGGCCCACGAGCCATCCGGCCTAGCCTTCAATTGGACATAGTTTTCGGACTATTTTCAGCTCTCTAGCTTTCTGGACCATTCGATTGGAGATGGCCTAATCTGCTTGTTTTACAGCTTAATGACACAAGTTTGATGCTTGTTAATATTGCGACCCAAAAAATTTGGTTCTGTTACAAATAAAGTTAACTTTAATTTAATTTTAGGTTCGGGGATTTGCTCTTGTCAATGTGGCTACATCCATGTTTGAAACATCGACTCAACTTTATGATTCTCTCTGCGTGCTCCACCCTTCTATCGACTCACCAAAGTCGGTTATAATAATTACGCTTGTTTCCGGTGTTATCAGTCGTTATACGTACAGAGTCAGAAAACTTAATGTTCTTCCTCCTCTCGAAAGTTGTTCTCTATTTACTTTCGTGAGCTTTGATCGCAAGTTAACAACAACACGCATGTCTTCACCCAGCAAACCCTAATAACTAGTACTTACCTGCATTGCAATGGGGGATGAAACTCATGTTATGTCGTCACGTACTTTTTCCTCTACTCCTAATTTGAGTTCACATATAGCAGGACTCAGACGATGATTGTTCCTCATGCTTCAACCGCTGCTTCTAAAGATGTAAGCCGGCTGGCCGATCGATGCCCAAAATATCAGAATACAAAAGTCTGTACAAGATCGATAAACCACAAATAACTAAATCGATGAACTGACAACAAAAAAAGAAGAAAAACTAACCAGCAGCAGCGAAGAAGATGGCTTCATCTCTTTGCATTAAGACATACTCATGATCATATTCTAGCACAAAAGACCCACTCGGCAAACTTCTTTTTTGCTGGCAGGTCCATCCTATGCTGTTGTCCTTTCGTCTGCAGCTGCAAAGCCAAACTCAGATTTGAGGCAAATATTGTATCCTTCTGAGGGAGGTTGCACTTACTGCGGAGCTCTAAAGTATGGATGCGATTCTTGCTTTATGGATATCCAAAATGGTGGAAAAACTTAAAATTGAAGAAACGATACTTATAAGCATGTGTAAGGTCCATCCTCATATTAATGTGGAATTTATTCTCAACATAGCCCCTCACGTGTGGCGAATTTTCAAGCTTAACACGTGCACAAAACAAACGAGGTGACGTAGAACGTGTGGCTGTTTGGCTTCATACGCCAAAAAACCTGCTCTGATATCATAAAGAAAGATGAGGTTTTAAAATAAAACCAAATAGCATTTAGCAATATGAGAGTTGTCGAATTATTTATAAGCAGATGCAAAGTTCCTATTCTCGTCAATGTGAAATTCATTCTCAACAAAAACAATTATTTCAAGTAATGGTGGCTATGCCATATATAATTCTACTGTAACGAATGCGGATGATATTCCATCCCTGATCAATGAAACTAGCACCGTGTGACTCTTGAATATGTCTCTATAACATTCATTTATGTATGGAAGTAAATATGCATGCAAATTAGATTTAACCACATTCATATATAATTTAGTAGCTAATACGTTCCCCAAAAAAGCACTGTAAATCAATCTCAAAAAAAAAAAAAAAAAAAAAAATTATCAAACGAGTTCAATAATTACCAGGAGCCTAAAATATCCCGTGACACTCTCTTAGGTGATGGTAACGTTCACAACTAGCTAGTAAGGGTGGTGAGAAAATTCGATCTCCTAAATTTAAACCCTAGCATGTTTCTAGTTCACATTCAACATGTTATTATGCAGGCAGATTATTGCGTCCACGATGTCATGTACTACACAGCACTATGAGTTCTAGATCAATGCTTTCTGTTCGTTTTAGTTAAGCTGAAATACGTTCGTTGTAAGTGGGTGATGACTTTAAATAAGATATTAAGGTCTTATACTTTTACAGCATTTACCTACGATATTGCTTTGGTCATATTGCACAAAAGTAGTTAATTAAGCAAGTATTTGGGTCCAGTACGTATATAGTAAGTCAAGTTGCCTGGTATGTAAGACCAATGACCAAATCGCCGGCCCTTGCACTAACCTTAACAAAATTTTCATACGAAAGAACAAGGAAGGGGAAGAAGGAGCAAAAGCCATTAAAATTCTAATTTCCATCTTAATACGTGTTGGACCATGCATGCATACTTAAAAAACAAAGAAAAAGTAGAAAGAAATGCATGCAACCCACGAATTCCATTGTCAACTGGGAAAAAAAAGCAATATTAAGGAGGCTACATACAGGAAGTAAAGCCATTATCTTTGGGAGTTCAATTCAAGGCTACATATTCAATAAATATCTTCACAAATTTAGGTCAAAGTATGTACCTCTTGGTTTAGGTTTTGAGCTACTAAATCCAAAAGCAAAACAGATACCAAATTGAAGTCCAAGACTCTGGTGTTGGAAGACCAGGATTAGCATTCAAAAAAGTGCTCTTGAGATACAGCAGCGAATGAGCATTTGTTTTCGAACTTCAAAATGTGTCAACATATTTACAGCTTGCATGGCTACTTTATTTGTGGAAACTTTGCGGCATATACATTAGAGAAAAATATTAGTCAATTGTACTAAAAATTTGACGCTCAAACTATATTAAAATCACTTAGTAAGAGCTAAATGAAAAACTAAATTCACAAGATTACATGGAAAAGTTCCCAAAATGGAAAAAATTAAATACAAGAAAAAAGAAAAACTACGTACAAGGGCAAGTACAACATGTGTGAAGAGTGGGATTATAACATTCATGCACGCAATTTTCAGTTCACTTATATTATAACACGTGAATTAACCAATATTATATCTTAAAGTATGAACATGGAGATCAAAGCCATAGTCCAACACACGTCATGATTGATTTCTGGCCTAACCAACTAGCACCCCTCCACCTGAGTTAAAAATCGGCAATCAAGAACAAAAAAAGACTATTCAATAGCAAATAGCAATATAATAGCAAGATCACAACTAGAACAGATAGCGGCCAGCACAAAAACCTCTAACAAAGCAAACCAGCACAATTAAAACTAGACTATTCGATATATAGCAAATTGCATAATTATGCAACAAGAGAAGCTGATACATATCAACCAGAAGAAGATTGCATATAACAAGTATAACGAGGCCAGCTTATAGGGAAGATATTTTAGATGTTTTTCAAAAGAAATTGGTCGATAGATAAAGCTAATTTATTTCCTTCAAGCTTACGAGCTCCAGGTCAATGAATATAATTGGCGGTTTGTGCGTGATTGCATGGAAAGCTCAGCATCATTCAAAATAATTAACAAGTTGTTGGGCTATCATTTTTCATTCCCACATCATCAGATAATAAAGAAATTAATTGTATCTTGATTTCAGATATGGTACTAAACGATTGTATAAATGTAACTCTTATTAAAATGACCAAAATGTTCTAAAAAAATAAGAAGTGGATTTTATATCAATAATATATATGCAATTTAATTCATAAATAAGTGCAATTAGAGATCTTCAAATATATATAATGATGTGAATATCTCAATGACTACACAATATTATGCACGTCGTCGTTTATGTCCATGGATTCAAGATTGGTTAACCATCACATTTCACCAAGGGTTAAAAATCTCACGATTCACGAGTGTCGAGACATCCCCAGCCGCTTGACACCTTTTTTTCTTTTTACATCGTGTAAAGAAAAACAAATTTTGAACTTCATTGTCGTTCAGCGGCCATGCAAAACCCTAATATTCCATGTTTGACCAGAAAAATAAACCCTAACCCTAATTTTCAAGTCGTAGGTGACTTTTCTGCAGCTTTATTGACAAGAAACACTCTTGATTGTCAAAATGCATACATTTTCATTCAGCCAAGGCCACATAAAAACAAAATCAACAACTTCTGCCACCAAATTTCCATTTTTTCATGCACAAGTTGTGTTTATACTCGACAATCTGCCAGCAGGTAATGCCATTCGTGTGTGCGGCACTTTTCTTTTTTGCTGGAAGATATATATATATATATATATATATATATATATATATATATATATATATATATATATATATATATTATGGGCAGTGTTATTTATACTCATTTTTACCCTACACACTTTTGTTAATTTTCGTCATTTGATTTTTTTTCAATTTATCTGATCACGAACAAGTAAAAATGGATACGTGGATTATATCATCCTATATTATTTGATTCATTTTGGGAAAATAATAGGTTTACTGGTGCATCACTTTACAACCCAATAAAACCAAGATTGGTATTTAACAGTTTGGCCTTTCTTTCTCTGAATGATGATAATAATTATGTATCATGATAATATCTTTGAGTTTGCCAAAGCTTACTTCCTTGTCATAGGGAATATTTATTTGAAAATCTTTATTTCAAAATACAAAACCCAAGGATGAAGCATCAAATGTAATGGAAGTCTACTCATATTTTGATAATCCTTGTCATCGTTAAACACGCAATGCCCCAACTTTCTTCTGACAATCTCTAAGCCCATATATTTTCTTTTAGTTATGTATAAAAGGGTATAGTAGTAGTTTATTAATTTTTTTATTGACAAACTGAGGTTTATTAATCTGTAGCATAGATAATTGCTCTTATGCATAAGCTAGAAATATGTAGACTTAAAAAAAATAGATGGTTCGGATTGCTGAAGATCCATGTGGAGTAGGTTTCACAATTAATTTTTTTTTTTTAAAAAAAAAAAAAATAGAGATCCCTTCCATATGTGTGTGTGTGTGTGTGTTAACGATATCCACACCAATCTTATATGACAATATTCAATATATATGTCCAAATATTTTCCACGGAAATTTGTATAAGACTAATCAATAATCCAATCTAATGGAGAATGGACTTCTGCTTTAGATGTTGAAATTCCATTTAACAGCCTGTCCTATTTTCATGTTTAAAAATACATAAAAAAAAATCTCTCCCTAACATATTTGACCTGAGGGGACGTTAAAGGAGTCTTGAGCTTAAACTTAGTAGAACAGGTTTAGGTTGAATTCCCTTCAATGGAACTAAATTTATTTGGCATTGGCGAACTATATTCATTTTTTAGCAGGATTTTGCAATGATTATGAGCCTAAAATTGTTATTGTATATATGTTCGTGAATAGTTGAAGGCTAATATTCTCAAGATTCAAAAACCCCATAGGATTGAATCTTTGCTCCATTGGGAAGTTCCTTCTTCGGATTGGTTTAAACTTAATGTTGATGGTTGCAAGAAAGGGAAATAATAATGGGAGTTTTAACGAAACACTCCCGGCACTGTTCACTTTTAATGAAAAATCACATTTTTACATTTCCCTGGTACTATTCACTATACCTTTAAAAAGAACTTTTCATTAAAAGGGAAGTCTTTTTTAGACTTCGTTAGTTTTCCTAAATAATAATTCTATTGGAGCTTGTGGTGTTTTAAGAGATTCTGATGATACGTGGATTTATGGGTTCTGTGCCAATTTAGGCACATGTGAGATTCTTATTGCTGAGCTATGTGGTGTTTACTTTGGCTTACTAGTAGAATCAGACTTTGTTCATTTGGTGTTGCAAGGTGTTGGAAATAATCATTTTTTAGGTCCACTTGTTTTAGCCTGCCGAGAATTGCTTTCAAGATCTTGACAATGCAAATTTCGGCATGTCTATAGAGAAAAGAATTTTTGTGGTAGATAGTTTAGTAACCCATTGTCTTGATTTAGATTTAGGTAATTTTTATTTTGATACTCCTTCTTGTTCAGTTAATTTTATTCATGAGAATCGATTTGAGATGTCCCGGTCTAAATTTATTATTGAGTAAGATTTTTTGGGCTCTTGATTTTAGCCCCGTTTTTCAACCAAAAAAACTAAACAAGAAATATCCCATGCATGAACCAATAGCATGCATGTTACTAGCTAGCTAGGTAGTTAACCCATTTCTTAATCTACCTGAAAAATAGCATACGTATTATGGTTATTATTATTATTAAAATTTCCACAAGTAATTTTTTTTTTATGAGAAATAGGGTTTGTGTTCAATTTTATGATGTACCTACAGAGCATAGTCTACCTAACTATTATTGTTTTTCAAGTAAACTATCAATTTAGTCCCTGAATTATCACCTCAGTGAAAATTAGGTCCCTAAACTATTTTTTTTTCAGAAAAATTAGTCCTTGAATTATAAAAATCTACCAATTACATCCCTAATGTCACATCCCGGCCCGGGGTGGGGTCCACTACATCCCGGGCCCAACCTCCGCCGTAGCACGATATTGTCTGCTTTGGGCCCCGACCATGCCCTCACGGTTTTGTTTCTGGGAACTCACACGAGAACTTCCCAGTGGTTCACCTTTCATGGGAGTGCTCTCGAGCGCTACTCGCTTAACTTCGGAGTTCCGATGAACTCTGAAACCAGTGAGCTCCCAAAAGGCCTCGTGATAGGTAGTGATGAGAATATACATATAAGGCTTACAAGATCCTCTCCCCTGGGCGATGTGGGAAGTTACAATCCCCCCCTTAGGGGGCCCGACATCCTCGTCGGCACAGTTCTAGTCAGGGATTGGCTCTGATACCAAATTGTAACATCCCGGCTCGGGGTCCACCATATCTCGGGCCCAACCTCCGCCGTAGCACGATATTGTCCGCTTTGGGCCCCGACCACGCCCTCACGGTTTTGTTTCTGGGAACTCACACGAGAACTTCCTAGTGGGTCACCCATCATGGGAGTGCTTTCTCGCGCTACTCGCTTAATTTCGGAGTTCCGATGAACTCTGAAGCCAGTGAGCTCCCAAAAGGCCTCGTGCTAGTTAGATATGGGAATATACATATAAGGCTTACAGCTGGTACACCTCGTAGATGAGGCAATTTCACTGGCAGTTCCCATTTCCAGACTCAGGGAAACTCCAGCAGCTCTGATACCAAACTGACACACCCCGACCCGAGAGGGTCGAAGCATGCTAGCCATCACTACAAAGTGACGTAACTATAGGGGTAAGTGATGTAACAAGTGCATAAATTTAAATCAAACTAGAACTAAGTTCAAATAAAGATAGTGATAGAGTGCACAAATGTGGGAGTGACCCACTATAGTTATTCAGAGCATAAAGACAGAACGACTACCGAAGAGTAGTCAAGCATCTAAAGTACACTTATTACACACGGTGATAAGTTCATACATCAAAAGCCGAAGCTAATGGTCAGAAACTGCCAAGGTTCCTCGGATGCCGCGAAAGAACATCTATCTAGGTCCTGGAGGGGCGAAAAACAAAGTTGAGTGGGTCAGCAAAACAAGCTTATACGAAAACCTTTAGTTTTGAATATACTAACCCCTCGCAGTAAAACAAGTATAGTTTCCTTTGAAAAGATCATACAACACAAGTATAGTTTCCTTTGAAAAGATCATACAACGCAAGTGAGTAGGCGTCCACAATAATATAGTAAAATAAATCAATGATAATGTATGCCAAGTGATGATAAGATTCAATGCCACAGTAATATAATCATGTGATAATCAAGTATAATCAATTGCTCATCATCTAGGTTAGCACACGAGTCGGAACTGCCTAATGCAATCTGTACGATAGGACTAGGTGTAATAATGCGCTCTAGTACTACAATCACGTGAAGACTGGTGCTAAGCACGGTCACATACGAGTCGGAACTGCCTAATGCAGTCTGTACGATAGAACTGTCACCTAAACTTGGATCCAAGGTGAGCGAACGGTGCGGATGTGAACATACACGTGAAAGACTGGCGTACAGACTGCATTAGGCAGTTCCGACTCGTGTGCTAGCCTAGATGATGATCAATTGATTATACTTGATTATCACATGATTATATTACTGTAGCATTGAATCTTATCATCACTTGGCATACATTATCATTGATTTATTTTACTATATTATTGTGGACGCCTACTCACTTGCGTTGTATGATCTTTTCAAAGGAAACTATACTTGTTTTACGGCGAGGGGTTAGTATATTCAAAACTAAAGGTTTTCGTATAAACTTGTTTTGTTGACACACTCAACTTTGTTTTTCGCCTCTCCAGGACCTAGATAGCTGTTCTTTCACAGCATTCGAGGAACCTTGGTAGTTTCTGACTATTAGCTTCGGCTTTTGATGTATGAACTTATCACCATGTGTAATAAGTGTACTTTAGATGCTTGACTACTCTTCGGTAGTCGTTCTGTCTTTATACTCTGAATAACTATAGTGGGTCACTCCCACGTTTGTGCACTCTATCACTATATTTATTTGAACTTAGTTCTAGTTTGATTTAAATTTATGCACTTTTTACATCACTTACCCCTATGGTTACATCACTTCACAGTGATGGCCAGCATGCTTCGACCCTCCCGGGTCTGGGTGTGTCACCTAATATTATAATCAAAGATACTATATTCAATTTTTCGTCAATTTAAGTCACTGTAATTGCATGTAATACGCATTGGTGGGTAGATTGATAGTTTTTATTTATTTATAAAGAAATAGTGTATGTAGTTAACTTTGGAATGTAAATTAGTAGTTTTTCATTTAAAAAAATAGTGTAAGTTAACTTTGGAGATTAATTAGATGTTAGATTCGCAACCTATATGAAATGTTAAGGGTTTATAGGCGAGAAAATAACGATATTACACTCTAAAGTGTGTCAAGTAATTTAAGTTGGTGAAAAATTAGAGAAAATAACTTTGAATATAATAGTAGAGATGAAATTAGCAATTTTTAATAAATTTAGGGACTTATTTTACCAAAAACATAATTCAGAGACCTAATTTTCACTGATGTGATAGTTCAGAGACTAAATCGGCACTTCACCCTTGTTTTTCTAGAAACAATGTTTGGATATTATTGATTGGGAAGTACTTTAATACTCGCCTAGAAAATTAGAAGGGAGACTTAACTAAGTAATAGTTTATTTACTACGGAGAGAAAATCAAAGCTAATCCATACCCATGGTGAAAAAAAGTGACCATAGCATCTACTCATATTTTGATATTTGAATTGGTAAGTCACATGACGGTATAAGCGTCATTTCTTTGAAGTTTTTCTTATTTTATATTTTCTTTAGATCATACAAATTTTGTAATAAGATTTTCCCCTAATATACTAAAATTACTTTTGTTTTCTTGGTATTGCTTCAAAAGAACATACCGTACTAAAAAATTGGTAAGGGCACAAAAGAGCAGAAGGGTGTGCAGTCAAAGAATGACAACCTTACAAGGCGTGGCTACTAGCATTATAATAGTATCTTAAAGTGGATAAAGCTCTGTGCATTTAAGAAAAACTCGAAGTTGCAGTATATCATATGTGTGGATAATATATATATATATATATATATATATATATCTATATATATATATATATATATACGTGTATATATATGTAAAATATATTGTTTCGGCAAATAGTAGCATTAGCGGGTTAAATTATTAGTTGTTAAGGAGAGAGATCAGTGAGAATCAAACTGACACTAGAGTGCATATATATAATTGTTTTCCGCCATTAAAGGACACCTTGCAAAGGTCTCAACGATCTAAATCGTATATTTTAACTCATCATGCATAGATTATCTTTGAAAAAAAAAATTAGACAAATCCAACGTCGTTAATAGATCCTATTGTAATAAAGAAAATAAACGAAAACGGTGAATCAAAGAAATACTAAACAAATCACCATTTATTTTAAGAAAAACTAATGAAAATGGCTTGAAAACTTTGAGTTTTAACGATAAGGACAAAATAAAGAATAAAGTGAATAGTATCATGATTGACTTTTTAGTGTAAAAATATGATTTTTTTATTAAAGTGAACAATACCGTAAGCTTTTCGTTAAAATTCCTAAATTAGTGGTCATATAATTTAGTAGATTTACGATGTAAATGAAAGAAAGACCTAAAGATAGACATGAAATGAAGTGAATGTGAATCCTACAAAGTCATCATTCAAGTACATTAATATGAGAAATTTCTCAACACAAACTCAATGAGAAAATTATAGCAATAGTCCCTTAACTTTATTCTAATTGGAGCAATGATCCATCAATTAAAAATTTGTAACTATTGGTCCCTTAACTCATCAAAACGTGCAACTATAATTATTTTCGTCAACTCCGTCAAAACTTCCACCAAATGAGTCATGTTGGAAGAACCATTGCTACAATTTGGTTAAAGTCGAATGATCATTACTCCGATCGAATGATCATTTCTCCAATTGAGTTAAAGTTGGGAAACCATTCCTATAATTTTCTCATTTGGTTTTCCTTATTTGCCTCTTGATTCACAATCAATTGTGTGACACGTGACTTATTTACCAAATGAGTTGTTTTGGAAGAACCATTGCTACAATTTGGTTAAAGTAGAAGGATCATTACTCAAATCGAATGATCATTTCTCCAATTGAGTTAAAGTTGGGAAACCATTCCTATAATTTTCTCATTTGGTTTTTCTTATTTGCCTCTTAATTCACAATCAATTGCATGACACGTGACTTATTTTGACGAAAGTTCTAAAAAAAATGACAAAAAAAATTATAATTACTACGTTTTAATGAATTAAAATACTAGTAATCAAAAATTTTTGGTTAAAGGAATATTGTTCTAATTTTCATAAAAGTTGAGAGGCTATTGCTGAGTAAAAGAGGGAAAAGGCAGTCAATGTATGCAGATGAGGAGAGAGCAGATTTATAGATTTCTTGGGGCCACGTACAACAGTCAATCGCCGCGTTGAATGTCCAGCACTCGGCACAGGAACCCTCTCAATTCTCAATTCTCGAGCGCGCAAGGCGTGCGTCAAATATGAAGCGCGCGCACGAGTGCCTTTTCTATTTGGGGCCTGCATGCAATTTTACAAAAGATGGACAACCAAATAGAAAATAGTCGGCGCGGACGGTTAACGGTTTCTCAACCAGCTCTGACACAACAGAGCATTCTTTGTATTGTGAAAAGGGGAATTTCTCGAACATAATTAATCTTTTTGAAGTATGGAAATAATATAGATAGCACGATTGATATTTGAAAAATATTGAGGAGACTACATTTTGAGATGTTACGTGTTGCTAAATTATAAGTTTATTGGCGAAATAGTACAAGGCAATTTCTCAAAATTCGTCTACTTATCATTTCTCTTGATATTTTAATGACCTAAATTAACGGTATCATAATACGAGTAATTTATCAACACTTTATATGGGCAGGACTGGCATATCCACAACAAAGTTATACCACTAGATTTATGCTAGCCACAAATATGTATTGTTCTTGCATTGTTTTCGTATCAATGTGAGACGAGGCGAAGATCTTGTTTAAAACATAAGACAACTATGTATGATTAGACTAGAACTAAGTGTGTTTGATTGCTTTGGACTAAAGACTAGCTGGTATGTTTTGATTGTTTTATAACCTCTTGTTTTGTGGTTGAATACAAATTTGCTTCATAACATAAGATAGCAACTGCTCACTCATCTTCTTAATTAATTTGTACACATGTGAACTCTCTGCATTCATCTGCATTCATACATATCAATCAACTAAGGCCTTTTCTTGTCACCTACGTATCATCGATCATTAATTCAGTAGTATCTAAAAGTATCTAACCATTCGTCCCCCTTTGATTCTAACATTAATAGCTCAATTATTGTATTGTTATTGAATACTTGTAATCAAGCATATCGAAGCTGAACATTTTTGTCCAAAATTGCTCATGAGGTTGACATTACTCTTCACTTTGGTGCCTGAGATTTGAAATCAATAAAAGTGATTTCTTAGTTTGTCCACCGTCAATCAGTTTTGTCATTTTGTGAGAAATCTATGTTAAATAAGGACCAAAATAACAAAAATACCCTCAATTTAATAAAAATAAATTGGCTAAACAATTTTGTCATTTATCTTTATTTAATGAAGATTATTTACAGAATAACCAAAGCGATTTATGGTGGACAAACCTAGAAACTAGTTATATCGATTTAAATATTAAGATGTGAGGAGTTATATCAATTTCAAAGACTAATTTAGCTAAAAAGGCAAAACTTTAGATGTTAATGCTAACTTGATAGCTAAATTTGACATAAGTTGGTTCACCAAGTCCGTAGTCTACCAAGTGTATTACGTTGAAAACCTTTTAATTTTGCTCCTTTTCCCCCTTCAAGATCATGCATGTTTCCTTGATAGTCCATCTATCCATTATGCAATGAAAATATCATTCCTTCAAACGAACGTCCACAATCACTTGGAAATAATTAATAAATGGATTAATTTAGCCATTTATATCCATGTAATCTCTAGTTCCACAAGACAATTGTCAGCTTGTCATTTTAAACTGTTTGTGTTTTAGAATGAATAATGACAATTAAAAAAATATAAATATTGACAATTTTCCTTTTTTTCTTCAAATTAAAGTAACAGTATAAACACGAGATTATATATCGGCGATATATAACAACTTAATTAATTATAACAGTCGAAGTTTAATGTTTAAATGGCTGAGAATGGAGAGACATAGCCTAAACACGAAATGACACGATTTGACCTTAGTGTCACTTATATGTACATTGCTTTTCCGGCCAAAAAAAAAAGGAAAAACAAAGAAAAAGAAAAACTCCGTATATAACTTTGAAGTCAACATCAAGGGAACCAACTTAAAAAAAAAAAAAGGCTCTTTTTCTAACATAGCCGCAACAGAGAAACAGTGTGTACGTGGCCTTAAAACCCAACCGACCACTTAAATTAAGCCCTTGGGAATTTTGAAGTTCCCAGTCAAATACTCGCCAAACATGCTTTTACTTTTCTTTCACTATTATTTTCTTATGACCCACATGACACAAGTTTATCACACATCCCCTCTCAGCTAGTCCTCCCTAACTCTCTCTCTCTCTCTCTCTCTCTCTCTCTCTCTCTCTCTCTCCATTTGTATATATAACTCTGCCTCTCATCTCACAACATAATTCAGCCAGCCACTCTCTCTCGCTACCTCTCTCTTCCTTTCTCTCTATAGCTCTCTAATTCTTTGAAGTAGAGCTATAGAAATGGCTTCCATGATTCAAATGCCTACCACAAACATGAACCAACACGTGACGTTTCCCAAAAACATTGGGATACGCTCGGTTACTTTTGGGCAAATTTGTCTGGCAAAAAAAACTGAAGTGGCAGCTGCCACGAGACACGCAGTTGGTATGTCCGCAGCAGCAGTCGCTGAAGTGGTAACAAGAAATACTACTGGAGCCAATATTAACAATACCAGCTCTAGCACTAGTTTGGCTGATCAATGGAGAGAAATACAAGGATCAAACAACTGGGAAAACCTGGTGGAACCATTGCACCCACTTCTCCGGCAAGAGATCATTAGATACGGAGACTTTGTCACCGCGTGTTACAAGGGCTTTGATCTCGACCCCAACTCCAAACGCTACCTCAATTGCAAATACGGAAAGAAAAACATGTTCAGAGAGGTTGGAATGGAGAATTGCGGTTATGAAGTCACCAAGTACATCTACGCCACTCCAGACATCAACATCCCAATCCAAAATGGAGAGTCGTGCGGCCGTTGGATTGGATATGTCGCCGTCTCGTCAGATGATGCGGTTAAGAGGCTTGGAAGAAGAGATATTATTGTTACCTTCAGAGGCACTGTTACAAACCCTGAGTGGGTTGCAAACCTAATGAGCTCACTCACTCCCGCAAGGCTCGATCCTCATAATCCGAGAAATGATGTAAAAGTGGAATCTGGGTTTTTGAGCTTGTACACATCAGATGAAAGCCAAAGCAAGTTTGGACTAGGAAGTTGCCGGGAACAGCTTCTTTCGGAGGTGTCGAGGTTGCTAAACAAGTACAAAGGTGAGAAGTTAAGCATAACTATGGCAGGACATAGTATGGGGAGTTCATTGGCTCTTCTTCTTGGTTATGACATCGCAGAGCTCGGGTTAAACCGAGATAATTCCAGAACGAAAACACCGATTACAGTGTTCTCGTTCGGAGGCCCAAGGGTTGGAAACTCGGGTTTCAAGCAAAGGTGTGAAGAATTGGGTGTGAAGGTATTGAGAATAGTTAATGTGAATGACCCCATTACCAAGATGCCTGGGGTTGTTTTCAATCATGAAAATTTTAGGGTTTTGGCAGGTGAGGGGTCATTTGAGTTCCCATGGAGTTGCTCGTGTTATGCACATGTGGGAGTTGAACTAGTACTTGATTTCTTCAACATGCAAAACCCTTCATGTGTTCATGACTTGGGGGCTTATATTAGTTTGCTCAAATGTCCAAAGAGAGTCCAGATTCAAAAGGAGGGAGCGGATTTGATGAACAGAGTTAGAGAACTGCTTTTGAAAGTGAATATGAGTGCTCGAAATTTCAACATGCAGCTGCCGATCCCACGGAGAAGTGCTTCTGCCAGCAGTCCCACCAGGAATATGGTGAACCTTCAGGTTCAATCGCAAAGAACATAATTGTTCATAAAGTTTAGGGTATTTATATGTATACCAACTTCATCCCCACCCTTGTAATTTTTGTTTAGGAAGGGGTTTGTGATTAGAATAGTCATGATCTAATGCAAAAGCTTGTACATTAGGAAATAGTTGATAACCTCTGGAAAGAAATCGATCAAGAGGTTAAAAGTTTTGCTATCAAAGGAAACTACTATATGATTTATCAAATGAAACTAATATATACATATATATATATATATATATATATGTGTGTGTGTGTATTTCAACGATTTGAATTATCTATATTATAGTACATTATTCTTAGAACATCCTTGCAAAAAATTAGACAAATCCAAAACCATTAAGACATTTATTTAGAGTGAAGAAAATAGATGAATATAGTTTTACAAAGAAACACTAAATTAATCCAACAATCATATGGTTTTGAATTTTGATGATTTTTTTGTAGACGTGATCTTTGAAATAAAACATAAAAGTTAACCCATTGGATCTTTAAAAACATTATGAAATTGGCCAACAAAAACTTACGTCAAAATGCATTATATATGATCCCTTCTTAAGAAGAACTTTTTGGAAGAATGGTTGAAAAGGTTCTATTGTTCGAGAGATTTTTCAATGTCACCGGTATATTGAGTGATACACCATGTATTACTAAACAAATGGTGGGATACATGTGTTAAAAAATTAATAATTTAAAAAATAAAATTTCCCACGATTCATGTTAAAACACGTGGTGTACTACTTGTGTTTCCGTCACAATTAAAAATTTCTCCTATTGTTCGAGATACTCCCTAGAATAAGGTTTAGTAATCCAAACCATTTTAGTTCGTCAGCACAAAAAAAGGCTTGTATTTTGCTACGCTTTTCTAAAACTCACTTTCGATTCCACTTTATTTCTTGAAATTTAAGAGTCGCTATTTTATTTTTGGAACTCGATTTTGATTCAACTTTACTCTCTAAACTCAAAACTCGTCACTTTACTTCTTAAAACTCATAATTTGTTTGGCATTGCCTTATTGCCATTTTTTAGAACAAGTTCATAGTTATATGGTAATATGCTAAATTTCCTCCTGAAGTAATAAAAAAACAAAAAGAACCATCTTCTTCTCTTTTTTACCAGCCACCTCAATTAAGAATATAAGAAATCAATGGAGCCAATGGTAAAGTGGCTGGAGATGGAGGGAGAACGGATAAATGTAGATAATGATTAAAGAGAGGGGTCAAAGAGATGAAACTGAGGAATTGCTTTTGCTATTTTCTTACTTTTTCATGTTTTTAATACGTTATACAATGTTTGAAAATTAAACTTTGTTTATTTTTGTTTTGTTTCAATCCATATGACACCATTTGATTGGATATGTGATCTTTTTAAAATTTGGATATTCTTTGTAAGGATCCCAGAGATCTATGAATCGATTTATTGTACATTGTGCTGTCATAAATCATTTTAAATATTTTTATTTAAAATTAAATATAAATAGTACCTGAAAAAAATTGATCGTACAATGTACGATGAACAGACACAATTTATGAATCCCAAGAATCCTCACCAAAATGATCCGAAAGGATCCTGTTGGATCTTTTTATACTTGTTTGTGCCACGTCAGCTATAAATGGATCCTAATTACTTAATGGATATTTAATGGAATACCTAGAAATAGGTCAAAGTTGAGTGAATAGAGTTTAATAGATAAGTAATGATTTTTATGTTTCAGAGAACAAAATAAGCATGAAATAGAGTTCTAAAAAGTAAAATTGTGACTTTAAAATTTTAAAAAGTAAAGCTGTCACATTGAATTTCAGATTTAATTATTCTATTATCGCAATGAACATTTGGTTCTTTTCAAAAGAAATAATATTATATTCATCTTTTTTCTTTTTCTCTTTTTTATGGATTTCGGTCTTTCGTCATTTCTCACCTCGTTCCATGTACGATTTGTTTTTTGCGACAGCTATTTGACAGGCTGCTATAACTTCATGTGCTAAAGCTTTAGACGAGAAAAATCTGTTATCTTACAAAAAATGGGTTGTTTATTATAGGGTAAATGACAAAAAACTACCTCAACTATTGGTGTCACGACACTTTCATACCTCATCTTTAAAACGTGACAATGTCATACCGCATCTTACGAATTTGTGACAATGTCACACCTCCGTCAATTTTTCTGTTAGTTTTTCTGTTAAGTGCTGACGTGGCAAGATATGGGGGCCACTCACTAATACAGCTGAATTAAAAAATAATTAAATATATTTTTAATAATTAAAAATAAAAAAATTTAATATAAAAATAAAAAAAAATTAAATTTTTTAAAAATTAAAATTAAAATTTTTTAAAAATAAAAATTTAAAAAAATTTAATTTTTTTAATTTTTAATTATTAAAAATATATTTAATTATTTTTTAATCCAGCTGTATTAGTGAGTGGTTCCCATATCTTGCCACGTCAGCACTTAACAGAAAAATTGACGGAGGTATGACATTGTCCCAAATTCGTAAGATGCGGTATGACATTGTCACGTTTTAAAGATGAGGTATGAAAGTGTCGTGACACCAATAGTTGAGGTAGTTTTTTGTAATTTACCCTTTATTATATGAAGAAAGTACGGCAAATATTTTAGTCCCCACTAAAACGAGACATAAAAGAAAAAAAAAATTATCAAAACACTTTCGAAATTATTCACTTTAACAAGAAAAGACATTTTTACTCTAAAAAGTCACTCTTATACTATTTGTTTACAACACATTTTTGTCGTTTTGATTAAAACTCAAAGTTTTCAAATCTTTTTCATTATTAACATTTTTTTTAAATGTAGGAATTCTTGAGAGTGAATTTGCTCACCAGTTTAACTAGGTGGTGATCATGGTTGAATTTTTTAATTTATGTGATACTGTAGGTACGTCAGCTTAATAGTTATGTTAACCAATTCCCTCAAGTCATTATATGTGATACTATAGGTATGTCAGCTGGTAGCAAGGTCTAAAATATCCATAATATCTCGATATTTTTATCGAAATTTCTGTGTTTTTGGACTACCGATATTTCGATGTCATCGATATTTTCATCTAAATTTCCGTGTTTTTAAAATTTCTATATTTAAAAAAACACCAAGGGGATTCGAACCCATCCCATTTTACTCTTTCAACACCTTGACCACCATATCACTTACGTTTTGTGAAAATATGCTAAAATATTTACATATTTTCTACACTCACAATGTTTGTCAGCTCGCTATATAATCAACTTAAATCAGTTAAATCTATCATGCAATGCATTTCCTTCTAATTTTTTGTGATAAAATAATAGATAATTGACTAAATAAACATCCTGCAAAGTTTCAATAAAAATTTTCAAGTTTTTCTTACAATTTCCGTGATTTTTATTTAATTTTTATTAATATCGATAATATCCTGATATTTCCATTGAAATTTCCATGTTTTTGGACTACCGATATCATCGATATTTTAGACCTTTGCTGGTAGCTTAGTTGGTTAAAAATAGGGTAAATGACAAAAAACTACCTCAACTATTGGTATCACGACACTTTCATACCTCATCTTTAAAACGTGACAATGTCATACCGCATCTTACGGATTTGTGACAATGTCATACCTCCATCAATTTTTCTGTTAAGTGCTGACGTGGCAAGAGTTGGGACCCACTCACTAATCCAACTGGATTAAAAAATTATTAAATATATTTTTAATAATTAAAAATTAAAAAAATTAAATTTTTTATAATATTATATCTCTCTCCTCTCTCCTCCATCCCCCCCCCCCCGCCCCCACCCCTACCGCTACCTCTCTCGCCTCTCTCTTCTCTGCATCCCCAAAACCCATTCCCACCGTCCCCACCCCCCAACCTCCTCCACCACCCTCCCAAAAAACCCAGATACCCGTGTCCCCCCTCCCCCAAAACCCAGCTCCCCTTCTCCCATTGACCAATCAGGAATCAAGGGGGGGAAAAAGAAGAGAAGAAAAAAACAAGAAGTTTTCCTTCCTTCCCGTCTGTAATTGCACCCGCACACCCAACCCAACTAACTCCGGCGATTTTCGCCATTTTTTTCGTCGAATCACCACCATCCAACACGCACAACCTCTTATGCAGATTGGGCGGGGGCGGGCGGGTGTGGGGGGGGGGTCGCGGACGAACTGGGTTTACTTTTTTTTTTTTTTTTTTTCTTCTCTCTCTTCTTCTTCTTGCAGGTTAGGTTTTGGGTGTTTTGGGGGGTAGGCCGTGCGGGGGGGGGGGGGGGGGGGGCGGTGGAGGGGATGAACGACTGGGTATTTTTTTTTTTTTTTTTTCTTCTTTCTTTCTTCTTCTTGCTCCTCCTTCTTTTCTGGGTATGTTGTTTTGTGTTTTGGGGGTGGGGTAGGGGGGGGGGGGAAGGGGACGACTCCAGGTCTTACTTCTCTTTTTCTTTTTTTTTTTCTCTTCCTCATCTTCTTCTTCCTTGTTTTTTTTCTGCAGGAAGATGGCGAGAGAGAGAGAGATGGGGGATTGACAAGTTCTTTTTTTTTTAATTACTTTTTTTATTATTTAAATATTTAAAAAATATTAAATAATTTTTAATTATTAAAAATATATTTAATTATTTTTTTAATACAGCTGTATTAGTGAGTGGTCCCCATCTCTTGCCACGTCAGCACTTAACAGAAAAATTGACGGAGGTATGACATTGTCACAAATTCGTAAGATGCGGTATGACATTGTCACGTTTTAAAGATGAGGTATGAAAGTGTCGTGACACCAATAGTTGAGGTAGTTTTTTGTAATTTACCCTTAAAAATATTAACTTTTGCACTTTAGGATTCGTGTTCGAATCCACATCCCGTAGTTTAATGCACTATTTTTTGTCCAAAAAAAAAAGATTTATGATTTTTTTTTAAAATTCATTACAAGGGTAGTTTGGGTTACAAATATACAAAGGTAATTTATTCTCTCATTAATCATGGAAAATGGAGGGGAAAAAGAAACCCTCCACCGTCAACATGCTTGTAACATGAGGGAAAAAGAAACCTCATAGAGGTAAGAAAAAATTAATTTGCAGGGTCCTATATTTGATGCTTTAATTTCAGGAATTGCATGAATTGTTTGATAAACATTGTTGGCTTAGGTCCACCACCAATATCATTGATATGTTCCTACTCAATCACTTATTTCTATTTGTTGGATTTTATCATAAAAGATATCAACGATATTAGCTGTGGAAACTCTCATACACTAAAAATATATTATTTTATTATATGACCGACATAAGATCTTATTCTCCAACATGATCCCTCACGAGTGGCCCACACGAGGTCAAAAGGGAAACCAATTCCCACATTCATGAACAAGTCAAGTCATTATATCGAAGCTAACACCATTTTTTTCTAGAGCCCGATCGATCAATATTCAGTCTCTAGAACCAACGCCAATCTTTTCAAAGACCCAATCATTCAGTACCAGTGTCCATGGATAACTATAAGTAGGGATGGGTAAATACCCATTGGTTATGGATAACCACGGTTACCCGCCCATTTAAATTAAACGGTTATGGTTATAGGTAATCGTTTAGATAAATAAACGGTTATAGGTATAACCCTTTACCTGCTAAATTTAAATGAGCGGTTATGGGTATTAACCGCGGTTATAAACGGGTAACCATTTACTCATTTATTTTATATATGTAAAACTAACACAAACCATATTCCCTATCGGACATAACTTAGATCAATGCTATTGACTATAGTGCATGATTTCTGTAGCTAATATACTATAGTTTTCCTTAACCACTTTAAATTTCATGGTCCATTATATATATTATGTTAATACTTTACATTCTGAGTTAAATAACCCAATAATACTGTCTTTTAACAGTTTTCTTAACCTATGAATATTTAGCAAATTTTATATTACCTTCATTGTTAACAATTAAAAATATCGCCCGTAAACTATTATTTCAATTATTGGAATGATATAAGGACTTAAAAAATTAAAATGCGGAAATGTATGATGAATGTACCTATAGCGGTGTTTAATTGTTAGAAAAAGAAAATTATGACAAATTTTTCTTTTTTAATTTTCAAGTTGTTAAAAAAACATTTAGATGGATGAAAAGGAGTAAATGGTAAAAAAGAAAAGATAAACGGGTTAAAAATGATAAATGAGTAAACGAGTATTAAACGGTTACGGTTAAATGGGTACGCGGTTATGGGTATGGTTAACCGTTTATAAACGGTTATGGGTATGGGTATAACCGTTTAGGCAATTACCCAACGGGTAAACGGTTATGCTGGTATGAGAATAAACAATTATGGATAAATAACTGCGGTTACCCGCCCGCCATAACCGTTGCCCATCTCTAACTATAGGTATTAAATGAATCATGTAAGGCTGCATTTGTTGAATTTTATCCACTTGAGTCGGCTATCACAACTCGTTCGACATCCTAAATAGATGACTGGAGATTTTGATTTCAGAAATTGCTTTCTTGTTGTTGGCATTGGTTGATTATTTGATTGATTGATCGATTGCTCGTTTGCTCGCTTGTTTATTAGCTTGAATTGCTCATTCGGTTAGATTGCTTGCTTCGTTGTTGTTGATGTTTCATTTCCGCCTAACGGAATTTGCACGCGTCTGCTTATTGATTTTATTGTTAGTTAACTCATGTTTGTCACGATGAGTAGGACGGAGATGTTGAAATTTGTTAGTTTGTTTTATTTAACAATTTTGATTTTATTTCAATTGGGAAATTTCAACTTTTTGTCCCTTCGGATATGCTTTAGAGAGGAGGATTGTCTGCTCTCCCACTTACCATCCCCTTTCATTCTCTTCTATTTGTGAAGTCACGGTTCAGCCACGTCAATATTTTATATTCTTATTTTTTTTGTCTTTATAAAAAAAATTAATATAAAATGTTAACGTGACTTAACCGTGACCGCTCAAATAAAAAAAAATGAGAAGTGAGAGAACAGACAATCTCGATCCATGCTTTAGAGTTTTCTATGTAAACAAAGTACTGTATTCAGTTATTATCAAACAATCCGAATAATTTCCCCATTACTTTCAGGTGAATAATTTCCCCATTAACTTTTAAGGTGAAGTGACTTCATATTCAAATCACATAAATTAAAGTTATGTGCCTAATCAGAATTCAACTGGGTAATGATGACTCCCCAAATGCTCTCTACTCGCATTTCCTCTTGAATTTTAGGCTGTTCGTCGAATCAGCAGTTTGGTGAATTTCACATACATATATTAGGAGTAAGAGACTATTAGAAAGAGAGTACTTGACGATTGCAACTTTAGCATACTTATTTGAGGGTGGTCATCAATTATTACCATTCAAGGGGGGTGTGTCTGAAAAAAAAGGGTCATGTCGAGTACTGACATGAGTACTTAGGAAAGATATTTTGCAATTTTACCAAGTTTAAATGTTACTCGTTAGTTGGCCAGTGTTCACATAAAAGACAAGAACGTTAGTACATGTAACGCATGTGGGATAAAGACATTGCTTTCATGAGGGATTAAGAATGTCTTGTCGGTATATTGTGAAATACAGTCCGGGGTATAAGGGAAACAGTTTTGAGTGGACGTCTTCGATAGCTATGAGAATAGTCTGATGATTTCGGTTCCTGTGTTGTACATGTTTAAGGTGTGGAACATATTCTTGGAACATAGTTTGAATAATGACTCAGTGAGTGTTTAAGTTGTGGAACATATTCTTGGAACATAATAATGACTCACTGAGTCTTATCATATATGATTAAACAATGAATTTAAATAGTGACACCACAAATTCGATTATAAAAATTAATGAGTTCGATAAATAATTATAACTAATTTATTAATAACTTTGCCTTAACTCTAACCCCTAATATTAATTATCAACAAATAAACATAGACACGCAGAAACGATTGCTAAACTAATTGTTTGCAGAAATAAGATTACAGGGTGCGAATCGGAAATCCATGCATATACCGTCGTGAAAACTGTTGGTCCAAAAGCAATTAGGCATAATCATACCATCGTACTACTACTTAATTGTCCAACTTTTCTTCCTTAAACGTTTTTCACTTCTTAAATTCCAAAATAGTAGAACAGTATGTATACGCGGGAAGAGTAGTGTTAGTCCATTCTTATATTACTCTAAGGTTCTTTTGTATGCCTTTAATTGGATTGGCAGAAGACAGTTTTGACTGAAGTCTTGTTAATTTCTTCATGTTTTACATGAAGCTCGTGTACGAAGTTACAATAGATGGTAGTGAAAAAATTTGAGTCCTTCTTTTTACGATGTGAGATTGATACTTTCAACATGTTCATTTACATATGGTGAATTTTCAAGTTTAGCACGTGAACAAAAAAAATCGTGTGGCGTGGAGCACTCGTGGCCGTTAGGCTTCACACACATGACAATATGCTTTAATATTATGAAAAAAGTAGTTGAGGTTTTATCATAAAATTAATTGGTAATATAAAAAATAATCCAATTACTTTTAAAGACATGCACTGTTTTTTTTTTTTTCGATGTGAGATTAATACTCTTAACAAGTAGTATAGTTAATTTTACGCAAGTAGTCCAGGTGGCATATATGTCAACAATTCCACTTCCCTCGACATCGTATTTTTTAGGCTTAAAAATAAGGAAAGAAAAATGAAAACTAGGTAATCATTGTTAGAAACCTCGCTAGCAATTATGATTAAGGAGAAGATATGTGTGACAGAAAACTAGTGTGTACTTTTTATACATCAGATTTGATATTGTGTTTTTTTTTAATTGGGATGTGATATTCTATTATGTGAGGGATGGTAACTAGGCTGAATAATAATTAGATATTGAACTCGCTATTATAATAAAGTTAAACTAAAAAGCATGTACTTACAATCCAAGCTTATGTTTCAGTATCACTTTTACCACCTCTTAGTCAAAATGTATATGAGCATTTTTCAAAAGTAAATTTGCCACTTTAAATTCCACGAATGCTAGACTTGAATCCTTAAATAAAATGTTTTGTTAGAAAACAAACAAAAATTCGATCTCAAACACAAACAATTGAAAAAATTTATACATTAAACATAACTTTAATAGTATCTGTTGTGTTCCTTTCAAGTGCAAATATAATGATAGTATAGTGGCACAAGTAAGGGTGTCGAACCACAGTGACTGATTAGACCTCTACAATTACTAGCTTTATGTGAACCCTAACTAAACAATGAAAATGAAAACTGAATTTAGATTTTTGTTTTGAAAGCTAAAATAAATTAAAACTGCAAGCAAAGACAAAAATGAATGATAGATTGATTCAGAAATGATGGGAATGGAACAAGGGATATCGATTTCACCATTACAAGCTAATTCCATGAAAATTAAGTCAAAACATATTCAACTCTCCAATCTGCAACTAGGGTTTGTTTTCCTTATTTGTGATCATCCATTTGATGTATGGTTGTGATCAAGTACTCTTAATCTGAAACCTAGTTGTGATGTTCAACTTAGATTACCAATTAAGAATCCATTAAGAACAAGAAAACTTCAAAGAACCAAAGAAATCACATGGCAGAATGTTTGCATAGCAGTTTCTTCATTCATTCACATGTCCACCAAAATTAAGCATGATGTGTACTATAATCTTGATCAAATAATTCATAAGCAACCCTAATGATGATCAAACATTAACATTAACAAACAAATTATACTATAAAATCAGTGAATGAAACAAGAACATAGATTGGTAATTTGAATACTTTAACTTAATAATATATAATAGTTTTGCAAGGCTACATCGAAATCCCTAACTATGAAATTAATTACACATGATTACAGAATATTTAAATATCAAGAACAACATGAGTGAAATTAAAGTTCATAGAAGAAACCCCTTTGAAGCAATTCTGATGTTGAACTTCTCCAAGAACAGTGCGGATGCGTGATTTCTTTGGTGGCTGCGAATGGTGAATGGAGAAAGGATTTGGTTTCTGGAAGAAAAGCCAAAGAAAGAGAAGAGAGAGAGCTATGGGCATCCCCAAGGGGGAGCTTGTGTAAAAGTGTCTGAAAATCTCAATTTTATAAGGTTAAAGAGGTTGTTATAGAATGCCAAGACATCCCAGTAATGGAGCATTTATTTCATATTTTTTTTGCTGTTATTGGTCTCTTAAGAGCAACTCCAGTGTAGGAGCCCTCCCCCCAGGCAATACACTATTCAATCCACCTAATGAACAGTAATTGCCTTAATGAACAGTGTATCCCCCTGGCAATAGCCTTTTTGCATCTCCACCCTTGCACTTGAATAGCCCTGGCAATTGACAATAAAATATTAGTATTTTTTTATTTATAAAATAATACATAATAATTTTATTTGTAATTTTAGATAATATTTTTAATCGTTCTCATTGCGCAACGTGTCATTATCCGAAAAGCCAATAGCAATAAAATATTTGAATTTTTTTATTTATAAAAAAAATTCAAAATAATTTTATTTGTAATTTTGGATTTCCGATAAGATTTGTAACCAATCACGTCGTGCCACGTGTCACAATCCGATTACAATCTTTGAGGATAGATTTCCACCAGATTTTTAACGAATGACGGCATGCCACGTGTCATTATCTGAAAGAACAATTATTGGTGAGGGATTTCCGATAAGATTTGTAACCAATCACGTCGTGCCAAGGCGTCTCGCCATGTACTAAACGATTTGCTGAGTAGTCTCCAACGACTGGACAAAGATTCTTTGGTTCTTTTCCCACCAATTTTCTCAACATAATTGGCATGAATAAGACTCCACATTTCTCTCAACTGCATCTCATTACCCGAAATTGGATCATGAGTAACTTGAACCCAACTAGTACATAACGTAACATCTTCAATAAGTGTCCAATTCGTACCTGCATCATTAGTCATCTTCTTGGAAAAAATATAAAACTTTGAGAAAATGTGAATTTAGATTTATAGCAAAATAAATATAAAAAAGTAAGAAATTGAAATCAAACTTGACAATATATGAAATTGGATTTATAGAAAAATAAATATATAAAACTATGAAATTGAATTCAAACTTGACAAAATATGAAATTAGATTAATAGAAAAGTAAATATATAAAACTATGAAATTAAATTCAAACTTGATAATATATGAAATTGGATTCAAACTTGACAAAATATGAAATTGGATTAATAGAAAAGTAAATATATAAAACTATGAAATTGAATTCAAACTTGACAAAATATGAAATTAGATTTATAGCAAAATAAATATAAAAAAGTATGAAATTGAAATCAAACTTGACAATATATGAAATTGGATTTATAGAAAAATAAATATATAAAACTAGGAAATGAAATCAAACTTGACAATATATGAAATTGGATTAATAGAAAAGTAAATATATAAAACTATGAAATTGAATTCAAACTTGACAAAATATGAAATTGGATTGAAACTTTGAGAGAAGATATGAAATTGTGGTGTAAGGTAGAAGATAATGAGAAGGTATTTATAGAAAAGTAAAATCATTTTTTTTTTAATTTTTCAAAATTTTTTTCGGATTTTTAAATATTTTTTTACATTTTTTTACATTTTTTGAATTCAAACGGTAACTTTTACAAATTTTAAACTATTTTTTAGTTTTTATTATTTTTTTAAAGTCTAATAACTTGGACCGTTGATTTTAGATCTAATGGATGATATTAAAAGAAGTTTTTTTTTTTTTTTTACCGTTGGAAATCCAACGGTTCATAATAAAGAACCGTTGAAATCGAAGGGCCGTGGGGAAGCCACGTGGCCCCCAACGGTAACATTTTTTTTCTGGCACGCGGGCCCGATTTTTTCAAAAATGTTGACTCACGCGCCCCCACGCGCGCTTGTGGTCCACGCGCTGGGCTGAAAAAATATTAAAAAGGCTGGCTGACGTCAGCCCAGCTTCAATCCACTCAGGCGCTAGGGCGGGCCAAAATCCACGGGCTGCTTGCTCGGGCCCTGCTCGGGCTCCATCCCTCCACCCCACTGGAGCTCCTCACTCGGGCTACAGGGCTGATTTGTCCACTGTCCATCGGGCTATTGCCCACATTGGACTTGCTCTAAAGAGCCATATTTATCACCATATTCAATCGTACACTTTGAATCTCTCTACATCATAATCCTTATTGAATTCTCCACTTTCAGCATCATTTTGCCTTATTCACCCTCAAATGACTCTAAAATACAATTAATTGCACATTAACACAAAAGAGGGTAAAACGCAACTAGTTTACTCTAAAACGTCACAAATAAACTAGGAATAGATGTATAAATTGATGAAATATATGAGTTATCAGTATCATAAACACATATAATATAGGATTCCCAATATACTCGTAAAACAACTCTGCAAAACTAAACTAAAATGGACAAGATTCGCACAAATAATCATTTAACTTGAAAAGGAGAAACAACTTTTTGAAGCATAAATCGGCTGATTTGAGCTAATTGAAGTCGACTTAAACCCCTTGATGCAGCCTCTTCATCCATAACCACATCCTGTAAAAGTAATTTTTTTTTTTTTCAGTCACAACATTAATATATATGTGATTTGAATTCGTGACTTCTTTTTAATTAAGCAAAAGGTAAATATTAGTAAAAACAAATTAACATTAAAGGGTGGATTGTCTTCGTGCATATAACCCTCCTTTTCAACCTACTTCGTTCCGAATATAAACTCTCTCCATCTTGGATTGTCTTAGTGAATATAGCTGTGTGTGGTGGGGGTGGGTGGTGTGGGGCTGGGGAGCTAGTGAAACCGATAGAGGCTTATAAGTATCCACGTAGCACAGTTTTTGAAAGCGTAGCCGTCCATATTCTCGTCAGTTCCTCACCATTCACCAAAGTGAAAGATTGTGACATCTGAAAAGAAATGCAGTCCAATAATACTTTGGGTCGCAAAATGGAAAAGAGATCAAAAACGTATAGCAGATTCAGATACGCGGACTCTTGAATTGAAGTCTAAACATATGCAAACCGACCAAAAACCACATGAATGAAACACGTGACGTGAATGTCAACCCTAGATGATCTCCCTTCATTTTCATATCCTCATGTGCTATTCTTTGACCGTCAGAAATGCTTAATTTATATATAACGTGGATGTTGTCTTGTGCCAATTGGACTTATTATTATTTTATCTACATGCAACTTGTTGCTCTCATATTCTTTGGTGCTATTTTGGAGAAGTCGGATCAAGAGAGTTTGAGAGGAGGTGAGATCACAAGCAGACCGTGATCAACATGACACGTCGGGGGGGTGGAGTAGGGGAGGGTGTTTTGTGTCTATCACCGTATGAATGACCTGATTCGGTCTCCTTACCCTAGAATTTTTCGCAATTCTGGCCTCATATGAGGACATTTAATTAGGGCATGACAAGAACGTACTTAGGTGTTGAATAACGATAAAATATGATATTATATTATTGTTTATGCTGACGTGTGGATCTGTAGTCAGAGACTCAGAGGACTATAATCAATTTTCTATTTTGCACTAGGTTTTAATAGAATTTCAATCTTATTCAAAGATTAAAAGCCAGTCACCCCTAAATATTTTTGTATTGTCCTAAGGTATTATCATACGCTAAATGCTTGTTCAAACAAGATGTACATTCGCAAACCTGAGTTTAGCTAAATTAATTGAAGCCAGCATGCGTGCACGGCATCGACCTTAGTATAAAAGCGTTTGAACAACGCAAATAAGGTAGCAGTTTGATTAACTTTTATATTAATGTAGGGTTTTCTAGTAGAATAAAGATTATGATTGTTTTCTTATTTGCCATAGGATTAGATATTTTTATAAAATTGAAACTACGTATGAATTAAGTCATTGGAATAAAATCAACGTTTGGAATTAGTTTTTTCTTTTTTTCTTGTTCTTTAATTTGTTAACATGGTATCAGAATAAGTTTGATCCCTCTAGGTTCAATCCGCTCTTAATATTTTTATTATTACCTCGTTGCGATGGAGATCTCAAGTTGTTATTTATCAAATAAAAACTTGAAAAGAGAAGTAATGAAAATGGTTTTTGACTTTTCATTTTGTGTATCATTTCATATACATTTTTTATCGTTTCCTCCCGTTATCTTTCCTCCCTTCTTCATCATCTCTTCTTTCTCCCATATATGTCACATCTATCTATAACAAAAACTAAAACTAAAACTAAAATAAAACAACGAACAATGGTGGGCTACTTCTGAGTCCTAAAGGATTGATATCAAATCAATAAAGAATGAATTACAAAATATTAAATAGATTGAGGAGATTAAAATGCACTTTTTGAGAATTACAAAAATATATGAAAAAGACCTAAGAATGAGTCATTTACAAATAGTTATTGAAAACCTATGATCATTACAATATAGATCGATCGAGGGCATGTTTATCTTCTTTCCGGCCTCCCTTTATTTTTAAACCTATTAAATCAAAAGGGGGAAAGAAAAAAAAACTACTCTATATATCCAAAGAAATTCCATTCGTTTTGTTTTCTCTTATAATGTTACTTTTCTTTATTATGTCCATTTCTTTTACAAAGTCGAAAGAGCTTCTTTAAACATGAATTTTTGAATCCGTCACTACAAAGTACCGCACCAAAAAGTAGCCTTAACTATCGTTTAAAATAAGTTCAAACTTAGAACGAGTGCCGGTGAAAATAACCTGAAATTCTTTGTTTGATCTTTAGAATAAGTTAAAAAAGTGTTATACAAACGTAGGACATATATGTCTCCACTCAAAGACCAGCATTTTCCATCCATGACACTTTTTAATAATAAATAACTAAGTTACGTATTGTTCACAAATCTAAGTGGTCATCAAAAGTTTTAATTAGCTAGTATTTTAATATTTGCCTACGTTTATTTTAGTATGATTACAGTATTTAGCCCCCAAATTTTGATTTACTTCCTGCAATAATTGTAATCACTTATGCCTGACTTGACCTCAGTGGAGAATTTTCTCATGATACTGTGGAGATTTGTTCATGAATTCATACCGACAGAAAGGAAATATGATTCTCTCTCTCTTAATTTTTTTTTTCTCGTTATTTCGTATTTGAACGATCAAGATTAAACTACGTCAACGTCTAGTATTGACTTTTTTAAGGGGGGAGAGAGAGAGAGAGAGAGAGAGAGAGAGAGAGAGAGATAGAGAGAGAGAGAGAGAGAGAGAGAGAGAGAGAGAGATTTAAAGAAGAAAGATCCTTCCCCGACAGAGAGGAGCGATTAACCATGAATAATCTAGTACTGTTTAAGTGGTGGCTATACAAACTACGTCAACGTCTAGTATTGACTTTTTTAAGAGAGAGAGAGAGAGAGAGAGAGAGAGAGAGAGAGAGAGAGAGAGAGAGAGAGAGAGAGAGAGGAGGTGACTGAAGGGAAGGAGATTTAAAGAAGAAAGATCCTTCCCCGACAGAGAGGAGCGATTAACCATGAATAATCTAGTACTGTTTAAGTGGTGGCTATACTTAAAGTCAAATATAATTAAGTTAATGTTAGATGATTAGGTCAACCAAATATTGAGAAATCAAATAAATAATTAGATGAATCAATTAAGAATCTAATTACTTCATCTTATCTCGTAATGAGTTTCCGGCAACGATAGAAAGCTGCGGGTTCAAATACGGATTAGACTTTTTCCAACAAATGCAATCTGATTTAGAAAAAAAACCATATCATTCGAATGCGACGTTTTTTATTGGCTTTGAAATTTGCCTCCGAGTTCAATGGAATAACAGCAAGTCAATACACAAACGAATCAGGTTGTAGATACTTAAACTTTATTCAGGATAGATAGTTATGCTCATTATTAGTGGTCTACGTTTTAATTTTTGTAGTTCTTCCCATGCTCATGACATGTCGTTTTGTCATTATTACCGTTATCGTTGATCATTTTGTCTACGGGTCTCGACATAGTCCCTCGCTTGTATTTTTCATTTAGTTTCGTTGTTATCAATAAATTTGGTGGAGAAGGGATTGGTGGGTAGGTTCTAGGTGTAATTTTCATCTCCCTTTCGAGAAAGAATAAGTGTCTCACCTGCGACTATCACCGAAGAGTTAATATCACGTAGTCTTTCTTTATTTGAAAAAAAAAAGAAAAAAAAAAGAAGCAATGCAATACACAATGTGTACGCATAGAATGGTCTATTTTGATCATCTTAAATTATATTTCTTCATTTATGTACCATTTGCACATGGATAGTACCTGTATACTTTTTTTAATAGAAAATGATAGCGTGCATAGCGAAGCAAGTGATGGAAACGGGATCTCAAAAAATAAAAATAAAACTCAAATAAAATAAATAAAACCTTACTCGAATAAAATCGCATTTTGTGTTATAAAATATTGCAGTGATCAAACTTGATTTTATTTGAATCTATCAATGGAACCGAAGATGATGCTTTACCACAGTGGTGGATGTTGTTAACTACATTGAAAAAGATGAAGAATTAGTACCGAGGAAGAGAAACAAGAGAGATTGTATTAATTGATGAGAGAAAATGTATACAACTAAACTTATTGACATAATAGCTATACAATTCCTTACATAGCCATATATCTTAATTACAATAATACCCTTCTAACTATACTAACAAACTCCACTACTGAAATAGTGCCATGTGGCATTTCTGTTATTACTCCCCCTCAAACTGAACTTGGTTGTAGCCAATGAAGTTTGAACTAGCTAGAACTTTGAAACTTATTTGGAACTGTAAGATCAAAATGTCTGCAATGCTTCAAGAACATTAGAACGTGCAATCCTTTTGTAAATACATCTGCAATTACTGTTATGAAGTTAAACACTGCAGAAAACCCCAAACCCCTGTCTCTTGTAGTTTGGAGCAGTGTATGATAGTCTAGAGTTTTTGATATTAATGAGCAGGAAATAATGCTTCACTCAGCATGCTTCCCTGGCCGAAACCTGCAGTTTGGCCCTCAAGTCCACCAGATGCTTCATCTGCGGTGCTGGGAAAAGAAAAAAAAAATTCTACAATTAACTCTATCAGTAAAGCACTTTGGTATTCAGAGAAAACCATTGCCTTTTGAACCTTCTCTACTATTACATGAGGCTAATCGGATGAGAGCTTCTCTTTCTCTAACTCTTCACCAGGAATTTCTAAGAGCTCAATTGATCAACCCATAAGGCTTGCTGAAATTTATGTTGCTGCTGAATATGATCTGCACAATACAGTTTCTAATCCTAATCTATTGAAGTCTTTGTCATCTAGAGAACAAAAGATTACTGAGAACTTTTGCAGCTTCTTGAATAGTTAAGACACAAACCAAAACCTTTGCTCACTTTAGTATCATCACACAAGACTACAACTTTAGCCGATAGTGAAGCCATGATGAAAGACACAAGTACAATCCATAAATCAAAACAAATGAATTCTTCTAGGCAGCAAGAGAATGACACTCTTGACACAAATGCTAAGGCAACAAGAGAATGACACTCTTGACAAATTCTAAAGCAACAAGAGATTGATACTCTTGATAAATTCTAAGGCAACAAGAGAATGATACTTTTGGCAAATTCTATGGCAACAAGAGAATGACACTCTTGGCAAATTCTATGGAATCAAAGAAAGAATGATACTTTCTTAACCATCAAGAAAGAATGACACTTTCTTGAAATCTCGTAATCCAACCAACTTCACAAAAAAAAACAACAAAACCCCAATTTTCAACATAAACCCATATCGGCAAGATCACTCCACACCAGAAAATAGAACATGAATCATGTGTCTTCACTAACTTCACAAAACAACTTGAGTTGTGCATTTCTTCAAACGTGTGGACTTCACATCCATCTCCATGAATCAAAATTACTAACCAAGTAATTAGCAGTAGTTTCTTTATACACCAACTTGCAGTAGTTCCTTTGACTAAGTAATTGTAGCCCCAATTGATAAATGAGCCCCACCAACTTGCAGGTCTTAATCTCCACCAGTTTTAGGATCAACATACAATTTCAATAGCAATTACAACAGCAAGTAAAGCATGTGCAATCACAGCACCAAGCTAAATATCCCAAATATCACAAACACTGATCTTGAAATGAAGAATCTTGAACATAAATATCACAACCAATAAGAAGAACCTAGAAATGAATGACTCCATATCAATTGAATGACTCCATATATTAACAATTTTCATAGGCAAGAAACATATATGTCTTTGTGCCTCAACAATTTTCCAAACATTTTAACACTGTTCAACAACTACAGAGACTGGAAATGGCTTTGTGCCAAAATTTTAACCTCAATAACTGATCAATTTTACTGAGAATAAAAAAGAAATGACCTGATTTCACGATTGTCTGTAGCTCCAAACATATAGCCATTGCTTCAAGAAAGAACATCTTAAGGGAAAGAAAGAAGACATCTGAACCAGCGAAGAAAAAAGAATCTCCAGCACCGACAAACACCACCATCTCAACAACTCCGATTTGAAACAAATTTTGCATCGATCTTCACATGAAAATTATGAGTTGGGCAATTCGTCAAACACTTGGGCTGCATATAGGTCTAAATGTTCTTTTATACCAGAGAACAGAGCACGGATCAAAATTGCAGAAAATAGAATTCAGAAATTCAAGATCTCAATCAACAGTGCAAAGAATTAGTCTTGCATTGACTTATTTTCCAGAAATCCAAACAACCCATTTCTCTAAGAAACCAGAGGATTCCCCTGTTACCAAATCACAACATGAAAGGAAGCTGAAAGAAGCTTACTTGTCGCCTCACATTCACCACCTCTGCTGGCACGGCTCGCTCACTAAGCTCATGTTCTGGACCTTCGTCTTTCTTGGCATGATCTTGATCTTCTTCTTCCGCTCGTCGTCCTCCAATACTCTGCCGTTTTGTATTCCTCATGCTTAGACACCGACAATGACTGCCCAGTACCCGTTGTACTCCACAGTATATGAACCATGGCCAACGCTGGTCCAGGAACCAACAGATCTTAATGCTTTGACGACAAGTTTGTCGCCAATAAGGCAATTATGCGACTTCCTTAAGAATGATCAACCCAACAAGAACAATTGCAGAAGAACCAAAAATCTAAAGGAAAACTAACGAAAAGTCTAAAAAAACTTCCCTTTTAATAAAAAGTCCTTTTCAAAAGATATGGTGAATAATACCATGGAAAGGTAAAAATGTGGTTTTTCGTTAAAAGTGAACAGTACCGGGAGTGTTTTATTAAAACTTCCAAAATCTAATGGAAAGTGAAGAGAAACTAAACTAAGAAAAAAATGTATACTACGAAGAGAAACCACCAGAATCCATGGCGTGAGCCTGGTGGCACTGATACCATGTTAACTACATTGCAAAAGATGAAGAATTGGTACATAAGAAGAGAAAGAATTGGTAGAGAGAAACATGAGAGATTGTATTGATTGACGAGAGAAAATGTATACAACTAAACTTGTTGAAATAATAGCTATACAATACCTTATATAGCCATATAGATGTAAACCATTGTAGTGCAGAAGCTTAAAGAGATTGAGAGCGAGAAGAAGAGAGAAGAAGAAAGAAGGTAGAGGAAAAAAGAGAGAGAGATTGCTTCAACTGGTTGTATTTTTCATTAACATTGTATGAGATCATTACAATCCTTATATATCATAGCCTGCTATCAATTGATTACATAGTAAGTCATTAGTAACTAACCCTAACTAACTCGGCTAACAAACTTAACCGATCTTTGACAAGTGGCACATCCATATCCATTCGATTACTATCCTCAACATCCATTCTCAAGGTCAGTGACAGAAACTGCAAGGCTGAGATTATGACAACGAGTTTGATAGAGATGAGCAATATCTGCATATTGATCTGCAGAAGGACCAAAATGCATTGTCAACAGCTTTTTATTCACTTTTTCTCGAACAAAATGAAAGTCCACTTTAATATGTTTTGTTCTCTGATGGAGGGCATGATTACAAGTTCGGGCAATAGCTGACATGTTATCATAGTAGAGCATTGGTTGATAGGGAATGGAAATATGCAGAAATGACAACAACTGTTTGATCCAATCAAATTCAGCAGCAGTGGATGATAATGCTCGATATTCAGCCTCCGTGGAAGATCGTGAAACAGTTTGTTTCTTTTTAGAAAACCATGATATAGGATTGGAGCATAGTTGTCGATCTTCTATCATTGGGATCACTAGCCCAATCTACATTAGAAAATGCTATCACATCCATGTCACCTTTAACATACTTGACTCTCAAGTTAACTGAGCCTTTCAAATATTGAAGAATTTGTTTTACTACAGTAAAGTATGACTCCATTAGATTCTGCATAAACTGACACACCTCATGCACTGCAAATGCAATATCAGGTTGAGTAAATGTAAGATACTGCAATGCTTCAACCAAACTCCTATATAATCCTGAGTTATGATAAGGTTTGCCATCGTCAAGTACCAATCTATTATAAGGCAAGCATGGTGTTGCACAAGGTTTGGAGTCTTCCATATATGTTTTGGCCAGAAGGTCCCTTACATGCTTTGCTTGAGAAAGAAACAAACCATCTGGTTGCTAAATAACCTGTATTCCCAAAAAAATAATGAAGTTGCCCCAAGTCTTTAAGATCAAAATCTTTTGTCAAAACACCAATTACTTCACTAATCACTGAAGATGTATTACCAGTGATAATAATATCATCAACCTAAAGAAGTAGAACAACTATTAAGCTACCAGTTTGTTTGACAAATAGAAGAAACTGCATAAGTGAAGATAAAGCCATGAGATGGAAGAAAGGTTGTGAATTTCTCATTCCAAGCTCTTGGAGCTTGCTTTAACCCCGTATAGATATTTGTGAAGCTTGCATACATAATCTAGACAATGAGAATCAATAAAACCAAGAGGTTGAAACATGTAAACTTCTCCCTTCAATATGCCATGTAAGAAGGCATTCTTTACATCTAACTGCCTTAGTGGCCATCCATAGTGAGCTGCCAAAGCTAATACAAGTCTAACAGTGGTAGGCTTGACAACTGGACTAAAGGTTTCTACATAATCGATCCATTCCTCTTGACTAAACCCTTTTGCAACAAGCCTAGCCTTATATCTCCCAATTGAGTCATCTGCATTCTTCTTGATTTTAAACACCTATTTGCAGCCAACTAAATTCTTGTTATGTGGTAAAGGCACTAAACTCCATGTTCCCTGAGAGTGTAATGCAGAAAGTTCTTATCTCATTGCCTCAGTCTAAACTGAACTCTTTAATGTAGACTTATAGGTTTCAGGTTCTATAGTGTTCAAATCAACACCTTCATTCTCATGCACAGTGGATGGCAATGCCATTCTCTTGATAATACCACTTTTTGATGTAGTTTGCATATGATGAAAATTCAATGGAGGAATAGATAAAACAACTTGAAGATTCTCAGGTTGGAATTCAGGAACCACAATATCTGAGTTTAAGATATTCTGTTCATGTGCAATAATGGATTGAGGTGGTATTGACATACGTGATAAAGTAGGGATGGAAGCAGGTGAAACATGAGAGGTAGTAGGCTCAATGTTTGATAGGCTAGGGCCACTAGAAGATGAAGTGGTAGAAGTATCAAGTCCTGGAACTACCAAGATATTTTCTAGATTTGTTGTGGCAACTGGTGTGTTTGACACTGAAAGTGATGGTGACAGTATAGGATAATTATGTGTAGAACTGAGTTCCCTATATGGAAATACCCCTCATCAAATATGACATGCCTAGATATATGCACTCTCTTTTTAGTAACTTCATAGCATACATACCCTTTGTATTTTGATGTATATCCTAAAAAGATGCATTTGATGGTTCGACGTTGTAACTTTGATGTGTTTAAGGGTATTAAAAGAGGGTAACAAGCATAACCAAAAATCTTTAAGTGATGCACATCAGGTATAGATTCATACAACACTTCAAAAGGTGATTTATGATTCAAGGTTGGAGAAGGAATTCGATTGATAAGGTGCAAAGAGGTTTGAGTTGCAAATGAACAAAATTCTATAGGTAAGTGAGTTGTTTGTAATAGGGTTATGGTTGTTTCAATGATATGGCGATGCTTCCTTTCAACCCGGCTATTTTGTTCAGGTGTATAAAGACAAGATATTCGATGTTTAATACCTTTGGCTATAAGGAAGGCTTGAAATTGGTTTCCTATATTTTTCACCCCACCATCACTTTGCAATGTCATTAAGACTGAAAATTGAGTGAACACAAAGTTGTAGAATTTAATAAATGTATCACAAACAGCAGCTTCATTAACAATTGGAAATATCCAATAGAATCTAGTACACTCATCTATGAAGGTTACATAGAATTTAAACCCTTCAATAGACAAACAATGTGCAGGACCCCATGCATCACTGTGCACTACTTCAAAATGGTATGACAAATCTATTTGTGATGTGTTGAAAAGGTAATTTGGTTATTCCCTCCCCCCTAAACAAGTTGAACACAAACTAGGTAACATATCAGAAGCAATGAAAACATTAGACATTTTAAGCATTTGAGACACAACAAGATTGGAAGGGTGACCTAATCTGTGATGCCACAAGCTGGGGTTGACTTGTTTCCCAACATAAGCTGCAGATTGTAGAGCTTGTTTCGAATGATTGGATGAAATTGGGATAGGGTATAATCCATTATTGCAGAGACCTTTGAACAGAATTCTCCATGTAGCTTTGTCCTGAATCCAAAAGTAAAATGCATCAAATATTAGCCAACGGTTGTTATCTAGGCAAATTCGATGTATTGAGAGCAAGTTCTGAGATATTTTAGGAACATATAGAATAAAATTAAGTTTCAAGTTATGAAAAGAAGTTTTCAATATGGAAGAACCTAAGACACATGCAAACCTTCTCCACTTGTTGTCTGAATCATCTCATTGAATGGAAATAGAGTGGCAAGAGACAGATTGTTCAAGTCAGCTGTCATGTGACTTGTTGCTCCAAAGTCAGTGAGCCAAACTTGTGGTGGTTGACACTCCATAGATGGTATGGATATAGTGGCATGCATTGCAGTTATTAGAGGAGAGTGACTTTGGATGTTGTCATTTCTGAAATGGCAGTATTGCACACTATGGTTTTTGCTACAAATCTGGCAACCATTTTGAACTGAAGCATTAACATTTCTGAATCTACCAATGTCTGCAAGATGACCAAATTTACCCCAGATCTGGCAAGGTGGCATTGATGAGTTGTTAGAAAATTGGTGTCTTAGTGGAGAAAAACCAAGAAGTCTAGGAGCTCCATTGTTGTAAAGTGGCCTATTTCCAAATCTTGAACCATATTAAAGCTTGCCTCTGCCTTTATTCTTGTTGAAAAATGGCTTATATGGAAATGGTTAATGACTGTAAGTACCACCAGAAGACGAATCTTGATGATTGGAAGACCTTTTTGACTAACCCCCATTTGCATCAGCAACCATTGCAGTCTGAAATGATGGTGCTTGAGCATTTTTAATCATTGCTTCTTGTTGACCCTAAAAACTACCTAGCCTATGTGGCGCGCAGGCCGAGTAACTAATAAGCTAACTACGTCATTCAGTTATGTGCAAGACATGCCAACTCGTCGACCGAGCTCGGTTGGGGAGTAAAAATGTGTTGACATTGCGTTGAGTTACACTACTGACTTCTTTGTCTTGCTATTACGGTCGAGGAAGGAACACGTCTCGACCTTTGAATTCTAAAACCTGAAGACAAGGCTGCTATTTCTACGAAGTTCATGAATCGTCGGCGCCGGATTCGGTAACAACGATTGTGTTCGTAAAGGTGAACTCACGCCGAATCAACACCAAGGTATATGGGCACAGGTACTCGAAGCAAATGTAAGCCTTGATGGTGAATGTGGTTCTTTCGTCTGAATGCCGAACTCTAAATCCCACTTGTGAGTATCCAATCATAAATTAACTCGGCGTTCAATGTGCTGAGCCTAATAATTAGTAACACCTCACTTCGCCGAGAAGGCTAATGAGATGACATCTACCAACAAGGATTTGAAAACCCTTGTCGACTGAGACTTGGATAGATAACCAATCGGCCTCGATGCAATGCTGTTTATCCAAACTGAAGGTGCTCTGAGGTTGGCTAATTCTACGGTGATAGTGTTGTTTATCCAAACTGAAGGTGTCATCGGTTGCCTTCACAGTGATGTTTATCCAAACTAAAGATGTGTTGGTGAAAAGGAAAATAAAAATCTCAAGGTTGTTGAGAGGTTTCGCGTAGAGCGAGAGTTTGCGTAGGGCAAATTTGTGTGTTGAATTGGAGGTCCCTCTTTAGTTGTCTACTGCTTGGTATTTATAAAGACCTGCATGCCTAAGTTATAGAAAACAATCCCAATTGCACTGTGACTCTAAATCTTTAATTGTTGCTGCTAACCACACATTTATCCCATGCATAATCGTCGGCGCCGGATTCGGTAACAACGATTGTGTTCGTAAAGGTGAACTCACGCCGAATCAACACCAAGGTATATGTGCATAGGTACTCGAAGCAAATGTAAGCCTTGATGGTGAATGTGGTTCTTCCGTCTGAATGCCGAACTCTAAATCCCACTTGTCAGTATCCAATCATAAATCAACTCGGCGTTCAATGTGCTGAGCCTAATAATCAGTAACACCTCACTTTGCCGAGAAGGCTAATGAGATGACCTCTACCAACATGGATTTGAAAACCCTTGTCGACTGAGACTTGGATAGATAACCAATCGGCCTCGATGCAATGCTGTTTATCCAAACTGAAGGTGCTCCGAGGTCGGCTAATTCTACGGTGATAGTGTTGTTTATCCAAACTGAAGGTATCATCGGTTGCCTTCACAGTGATGTTTATCCAAACTAAAGATGTGTTGGTGAAAAGGAAAATAAAATCTCAAGGTTGTTGAGAGGTTTCGCGTAGAGCGAGAGTTTGCGTAGGGCAAATTTGTGTGTTGAATTGGATGTCCCTCTTTAGTTGTCTGCCGCTTGGTATTTATAAAGACCTGCATGCCTAAGTCATAGAAAACAATCCTAATTGCACTGTGACTCTAAATCTTTAATTGTTGCTGCTGACCACACAATTATCCCATGCATAATCACAATAAATGGAACTCTGGAAACTTTATCTTTTATGCACCTAAATTCATGCCTTAGGCCTTATCACATCAATCAAAGCTTAATCCCATCTTTTAAAATGGGATTACATCATCATCATCCTTATCATGACCTTCCCTTGCGTCCTCACCATTTGCCGGATCCAATCTTATAAATTTGGTGGTGCTACTTATCCTACCATCTCACATAAGCTTTATCCATGCATGCATGATAATTAAAACACATGGTTGATGGTTTTACATTATCCACAAAACCACCTTGATCCCATCACATCACCTCATTTTGATTACTCCAAATGGCATATCTAGATGCTGATCATCCAATATTAAATCCTTGTGTTATTGTTCCTCGTGGTTCGCATGCAAGATACGACTCTAATGATGCATGGCATTTCACATAGCCTTTTTTACATGGAGCTTTACGCGTATCACAACCCTGCACACTTTAAGGATATTTTCAAGATAATTACTATGATATAAAAAATAAAAAATAAAAACAATAGTAATGTCAAGAAAAATCTCTAATCATCTGAAGGCCTCGATTACTTGGACCGATGGTGTAAATTTAGGCCCAAACACTTCTTCAGCAAGCAATTAAGCCCTCAAATCTTTAACGAAGATCACATTATCCCTTCCTCGAATAATAGACCTAATAATGTTGAATTCAGAAGGAAGACCAGTAAGGGTAAGAATAACAATATCATCATCATCATCAAATAGTACACCAACATATGCTAAATAGTCTCGGGCATATTTGATTCGCTGCAGATATGCTGTAATTGAATCAGCTCATTTCTTGATAGTTTAAAGATCAGACTTGAATTGAAAGATACTTGTACAAGTAACCGTAGAGAAATGTTTCTTTAGTCTCATCCACATATCACAGGCACTAACACTCCAATCACACAAGAAATAGCTGAAGATGAAAGAGTAGTTGTGAGTAATTGCATTAACGCACGATCATGCATTTTCCAAATCTTGAAATCATCACTTTCATTCGAGGAATAAGAATTGCATGAGTTGACTTCTGAATTGCTTGATGTAGTCAAGAGAAATAGTGGAGGACAAGGAGATAAGTCATCTACAAACCCCATGAGACCATGTCCCTTGAGAAGAAGTTGCATCTGAAAATTCCAGGTCAAATAGTTTGTATCATCAAGTTTCACTGTCACGGATGTCGATACGGTTGAAATCAAAGACGTAATGGGCAATTGAACAACCTATCGTTGTACGGCAGTCACCATTGTTGCGAGAAATGAAGAAATTAGTAGAGAAACTTGTATCGAGCACATTGCTTGCAATCAAGAACTAGAAGAAGAAGAAAGAAAAGAAGAAATCTCAGAGTTTCAAGAAGTTGAGAGAGAAAGAAACAGCAATTAATTGCTGTGAGCGGAAGCAGCCAAGATTGATGAACAAGCGATCAACTTTGCAGGTGAAGATACCATGTAAACCATTGTAGTCCAGAAGCTTAGAGAGAGAGAGAGAGAGAGAGAGAGAGAGAGAGAGAGAGAGAGAGAGAGAGAAGAGAGAGAGAAAGAAAGAGAGAAGAAGAAGAAGAAGAGAGAAGAGAGAAGATAGAGGAAGAAGGAGAGAGAGAGATTGCTTCAACAGATTGTATTTTTCATTAACATTGTATGAGATCAATACAATCCTTATATATCATAGCTAGCTATCAATTGCTTACATAGCAAGTCATTTGTAACTAACCCTAACTAACTCGGCTAACAACTTGGCTAACAAACTTAACTGATCTTTGACAAGTGGCACATCCAAATCCATACAATTATTATCCTCAACAGTGAAAAATAATTATGGCTATGCACCTTGGTGTGGGTTTGATCTCCACCGATTTCCCTTATGCCAAATAACTAACTATTTAATTTACTAATGCGATTGCTCAACTCAAAAAACTCAATCAAACTTGGTTCCAGCTCAACCGAACTCAATTAACTTGTTCGTCAATTTGGTATGGATACTTCTTCCAAGTTTGAGCATTATTTTGCTCGGTTTATTTGTGTGCAAATGGAAAAATAATGAGGACGCAATTAATAAAGAAAAGAATTAAGCCTGGAAACAATTTTACATACCCAGATACAAGCTTAATCGTATTTAAGAAAGTGTATTTCGCCAAGGAATTTGTAATTTTGGCTGCAAAATATGGATTAAAATATTTTAATCTCCTCCGACTATGACATATTTTAGTTGTAACCAGACCGCCCAAATAAGATTAATCTGGAGGTTTAATATAATTCCAATACTGGTACCATTCGACAATTGTGCAGCAAAAAAGAACACGTATTAAATGATGAGAAATGTCTTCGATCGGTATGTAAAGTACACATAAGTCAGATATCTGGAACATTAATAAATGTAGAAATCTTGTCTCCAGTATTTAATCGATAACTACATTTCCATTTTCCTGTTTAAATTGTATATTCTTAGCACTTTGAGTAAATGACAAAAAACTACCTTAAGTATTGGTGTCACGACACTTTCATACCTCATCTTTTAAAGTTGACAATGTCATACCTCATCTTACGAATTTGTGCCAATGTTGTACCTTCCGTTAATTGGCCGTGAATTTTTCAGTTAAATGCTGACGTGGCTTGATCTGGGATCCATTTTTATTAAAAAATTAATAAAAAATTATTAAAAACTAAAAAAAATCATATAATATTTTTAAATATTAAAATAATAAAGAAAAGTAAAAAAAAAAAAAAAACATCATATGTTTTTGCTAAATTCCAAATCTTTGGTGCCCGTTCTCCTCTCTGACCCAAATCCAATTCCAATTCCTGGTGGGGTTTTGAATTCCCTCTTCGATTCCTTTTCCTCCACTTCCGGTTCAAACAAAACCCACAAATCTGATTCCTTTTTCGCAACCAAAGGATGCGGCTTTCGATTGGAGGGAATTTTGGGTCGATTACCAGAGGAGAAACCCTTGATGGGTTTTATGTGATTTTCGATTTCGTTCATGTTTTGTGAGTGTTTGATTTTAGGAGTTTTCGATAGTTTTCGGGTCGGTTTTACATGGGTGTTTGATGGGTTTGTGATTGATTTACTTGAGCATTGCCGTAATAATTGAAGGAGAATTTAAGTGTTTCCGTGGTGTGGTTGCTCGGTCAGATTTGTATCCTTGAATGTATCTTGCTATCAGTGTGGTGGAGGATCGGCTTCTGAGTGTGCCCGACTCGAATCTGGGTGTTCTCAGGCCATTTTACCTGCCCATTGAGCAAAAAAAGGCCGTCAAATTTTGTTTTCCGAGAGATAGATGGGATAAGGAGTTCTTCAAGTTGCAGAGCGGATAATAACTTACTTGTTGAATTTATGAAAGGTTTTGGCTTTGGTGGTCGTTTTGTTTGAGGAATTTGAGATGGGTTCGACGTAGAGGTCTACCTTGTCAACAAATGTGGCGAAATTGGTTGATGTTTCGCAGTCAGCCCGCCAAGAGGTTTCGTACATTGGTAGTATGCCGGTTTATGTTTGGGAGTTGATTGCCGGAGGCGCTGCTGGAGGATTTGCGAAAACTGCGGTTGCGCCGCTGGAAAGGACCAAGATACTTTTGTAGGTGAGGCATTTAACAAGCTCCATCTTTTTTTAGGCTAATTAGTTTAGTATGCATTTGTTTTTTTTTTCTTTTTTTTTTTTGTTCTTCTGTTTTCTGGATTTCCAGAAAGGGGAAGAAGAAAGGGGGTGGGAACGGGACAATCAGTTTTTATTTTTTTATTTTTTTTTATTTTTTTTTTCTTTATTATTTTAATATTAAAAAAATATTATATGATTTTTTTTAGTTTTTAATATTATTTTATTAATTTTTTAATAAAAAGTGGGTCCCGGATCAAGCCATATCAACATTTAACTGAAAAATTCACGGCCAATTAACGGAAGGTATAACATTGGCACAAATTCGTAAGATGAGGTATGACATTGTCAACTCTAAAAAATGAGGTATGAAAGTGTCGTGACACCAATAGTTGAGGTAGTTTTTTGTAATTTACCCTAGCACTTTTTATTGAAAGCAGACCATTAGAAGAAGGTCCTTAAATGAAATTGTCCACATGACTGGGACGAAAAAAAAGAGTTAATGTTTGAAAGTTTGAAAATCACATACTTCAGGTAGTAAATTGAGAATTACTCTAATTAAATTTATCAAGTGGAACCACTTATAATTTTTCCGTGGCAAGAACCATCAAATGATATAATCAACAAATAAATGAACACCTAAACCCTTTAATATTCAGTAGATGTATCAATGAAAAAGCTCTTTGATTTTCAAATATATACACATACAAACACACATGATCTTCAAAAGGGGGGTTCCGTTTCACTGTTCACGGATGGCCGATGTATTGATCATATAGATAGTGATTGTTTAGAGTTCAGTGTTTTGTTTTTTTTTTAGCTTCACAATTGAAGGGTGTTATAAAGTTCATACATCACAAAACAGTTAATATGAGAGCATTATCTATCCATGTATCCTGCTCCATGAAAAGGTGGAACGAGATCCTGTTATACTAACAATATTCAGCAACAATCAGTATTTCTTGTCTCAATTATCACCTTGGTTGCAATTGCTTCTTAGAAAAGTTCACTTTTATAGGTCAATTCTTTCCACTTTCCAATTGTTTGTTAGGTTGCCATCATTGCGGTATAGAAGGCTTAGGGATGGCTTCTTGAGTCTGCAACTGATGCAACTTAGAAACTAATATCAACAAAGTGGCATAGTGGGTGGCGTCTTGAGTTTATCCAACAACAGAAAGGGCAAAAAAAAACCACTTTTTATGTTCTTCATTTCCTTTCTCTTTTCTAGAATCGCGGATATTTTGTTCAAACTCTCTCTTTGCAAGTTGTGGATTCTTTTAATGGTCAGAGCCTTTTTCTTCGATTCATTGCATCCCGAGTACAAAACCCTCATTCTTCTCTCATTAATTAATAGCCTTAATTAATACTTAGAAAAAGAATGGTGAACATTGTTCAATATTCTTGTAGTGTTAAAGGGATCATGTATGCATACATATACTGAATATTATGCACCATTCCAATGCCACTTGTGTTATCTTTCATATTTTTTGCAAGTACTTTTTCTTAGTTATTAGTTAAAGATAGAGTAGGAAACGAAATCGTGTGAAATAGAAAAACTAAAACTTTTTAAAATTGCTTTTGGTTTCTTTGTGTTTCAATTATGGTTTATCTACACACACACACACACACATGATCGGCTGTGTATCGTTATATAAGAATTCGTTCTACCTCAAATATTGAAATTTTAAACTTTTTTTTATATTAAAAAGGAGACCATCGGGTGGTTTTGACACGACAGTCCACCCTTTTAAGGGTCTAGAAGACTCAAAGAGACACTACTGCATATGTGATTATATAAATTTTGAGCATATCAAAGATTGGTGAGAGACAACTAAATTATTAGGATCTGTATCAAGTCTTCCATTAAGGACAAGGAAACTGTTGGGGCCAGGTTAATTTGCTTCCTAAAATCTAAGCCAAGATGTAAATTTAATTGTCACTCAGTACTATGGTCTGGTGGTATTTCTTCGTTTAAAAGTGAGAGGTCTGAAGTTCGAATCTCATGAATGGTGAATTCGATATCAAATGAGACTGCTCATTGTGTGACTTAGACTTTACAAAAAAATAATTAAAAAATGGTAAATTTAATCTAATGAAAGGCTGTCGTTTAGCGGAGATAGGGGTTTGTAATGACATGACGCGAGAAAGGGAAAACTAGGGCAAGAAACACATGATCCTTCTTTCTCAAGTCTGCGTGGTGGAGGGGATACGTAGCCATACTGCAAGCAAGTGTGATTATATAAAATTCTAGCAGATCAGAGAGAGGTTTGGTGAGAGACAACTAAATTATTAGGATCGGTATCAAGTCTTCCATTAAGGACAAGGATGCCATCGGGGCCAAGGTTAAATTGCTTCCTAAAGTCTAAGCCAAAAGGTAAAATTTAATTTAATTGAAGGCTGCCGTTTACGCGGAGCTAAAGATTTGTAAAGACTTGGCGCGAGGTGGGAAAACTAGGGCAAGAAACACATGATCCTTCTTTCTTCAGTCTTCAGTCTTCTTCACAACTTTTTTAATTCTTTTGCAAAATAGTCCACTATGCTTATGCGTCTCTCGCAGCTAAATATGACTAATTATCACAATTAATTGCTCATCATGAGAATCCACCTCTGAGACAAGCACGATTTTAAATTATCAGATGCATGAAACTCTTTTAAGTGTTAGGTAAAGTGTTTTTCATATTTGTTTATTGTAAATTATGTTCTTGTTTGATAATCATTTGAATTTCGGTTTCTAGTTTTTTATTTTTCTGTTAAATATAGAGAGAATAGATTCTTTAATATAAGGGATCTCCATTTTGTTTTAAAATGGGGATTAGTTGTGGGGTCACACCACATCGAACTTCAACAATCCAAACCGTTTATTTTTTGAGTTGCATCTCATAGATCATCACTGCAAAATATTAGTCAAATCGAAAATATTTGAGACATTTAATTGCGTTCGAAGAAATTGACTAACACTATGTTCTAAAAAAAATTGAAATTTCATCGTGACAATTAAATGTGCAAATGGTTTCGGATTGAATTGAATTTTTGCATAGATAATCTATAAAATCAAGACTTACAAAATTGACGGTTCGAATCGTTGAAGTTCCATTTAAAATGAGTCCCGCAACTAATCCGCATTTTTGGAAGAAAAATAAATGATAATCTCTTCCTTTAAAGGGCCTGGAGCAAAAATATATGGAACAATAAAGGATAGAGAAGAGAGGAGTATGGGATAGTGGGAGAGATGCAGAAGAAATATAGAATGAAAGACACATAAAATGAAAACTAAAACCCTAAATCAAAAACTGTTTTAAGATGTTTCACTTTCAATATTTGTTTCCATTCATTCTTCTTTAGTTTTTTTACCTTCCATTGCACCACCCTTTTTCATCAATTCTTTCTCCCATACACTTTTTTTTATGTTTCAAGCACAAAAAGTATATGGGGCTTTTAGATCTTGTGACTTAAATAAGATTTTTTTTAGATTTTAACCTAGATGATTTTCTAAATCTAGTAAGTATATAATATTCATATCCATATATATAGAGAAATTCACACACAATAAAGAATAAATAATAATATATAACTTTTCTAATTATGGAAACTTAATAATAATTATCACTGGTAAATAACATTTTTTATTGTTTACAGAATTCAAAATATAACCTACCTGCTCAAAAAACTCAACAATTATTACAACTTAATTAATTTCCAAACATTACAATTATTATCCAAAGAGTAGAGTTTTATTCTAAAAGAGATGTTTTTCAAATATTAGAATAGAATCTTCTAAAACAGGTTATCAAACCTACAATTATTTTTCAAATCATATGTACGTCCACACGGAGAATTTTGAGTGTAGCTGTACACCAGGTGGCATACCGGCAAGGCATGCTTCTGTGGCCCCCTCAGTGACTGGGATTCGTATCCATCGTGAATAGAAATGTTTTTGGAGATTTTTTTTAAGAATGGCACTCTTTATATATTCTATGATACCTTATGATACTTTATGTTTTTAATATAATATTTTTTTTAATATAGTATTAAAATTAACGTTAGACTATAGAGTAACAAAAAATAAATAAAAAATCTCATTTTATAAACATTTCTCTAATATGTAATGTATCGTTCTACGTTTTGAATAGACTAAAAATCTCTCGTGCGTCTCATTTGCATTAAACTTCATTTTCATTCTAGAAAAAATTCTAGCAGATATTATTTGGCCTATAAGGTCCTTGGGAATCTTCAAAAGATGGCACTGTCAAATCTCAAAAATTGCGAAAGAGAATTAAATCATATCATGAAGTTCTACTATGTACAGTAACAATGTCTTTTCTTTCACTAATCTTCAACTTACTGTTTAATTTGACTGCGAAATTTGCTCTAAGATGTTTGGCGAAAGTTAAGCAGAAGACTGAAGTCGTAAGGCCACTCTTTTAAAAAAAATTCTTTTAGGCACTAGGCAGCTGATTACTGTCTTGATTAATGTCTAAGTGTTTAAAAATTAAGAAAGTGGGCTTAAACATGCTGAGACGTCTGCCTGAACCGCCTAGGCAACTCCCTAGCCCGCTCAGACCCGCCCAAGCACCCGTTTAGGTTGTGACTCACTTAGATAGAAAACAAATAACTTCTATTTTGCATTTTATTTTTTAAATAAATTGTATGAAATTTGTTGAATACTTAAATGAACACACATTATATGCTTGTTCTTTTTCATTATATTTCAATACTTCATAATATATATGTCATTCTGCTTTGTAGTTAATGATGAAAGTATATATATTTTAAGTATAAACAAACACTTATTTACACAAAATATAATAGATTTACTTTAAATCCACCTAGTCAGCTTAAACGCTCGCATAGGCTCCAGCCATACCTAGTTGCCCAGCTGCCTACGTGCTACGCCTTATTCCATCGCCCCGACTAGCGCCTAACGTCTTTTAGAACCTTGCATAAGGCACGATTCAAGTTTTACCCCAAGTTCTGCATTTATGGAATTTATCATTGTCTTAGAAGTTTATTATCTCTGTGGTACATTGACTCACGTCAACATTCTTCAGATCACTTTTTTAGTTTAAAGCTAACTACATTGCGTTTAACTTGAGATGATTTTTGAAAGGATAATAGTAGGGAGACTAAATTTTAAAATCAAATTTGCAAACAAATGATTTGTTTCCAATATTAAGTAAGTACGATAATCAACACTTAAGTAATAATCCAAACATTATCATTCACAACATTTGGTTTACAAAATTTGATTTAGAAATTTAGTCTCCTTAATATTACTCTTTTCGAGATGGATCATGAAATTTCAAAATGCAAATAGTCCTTGAATTGTTTGCATAGAATAAAACTTTAATTGATCGATTGTTCAACAACTGAAGAAAAACTCACTCATGCAAATTAATAAACTATTTTATTTTCGCTTTCCAACTTGAAGAATCTTCCCTTTACAGTTTTTTCTTTTGATAAAATCACTAGAGTTACTTGGCTCCACAAAATTGTGAAAGAATTCATACACAAACACAGTTTGTAGCTGATTTACGAAATTTCATGCTTAAGATAAAAACCGTTTATATTATAAATTACTATGGAATACTATCTCTACAAAAACTTAGTAACACATGAGATTGTTTAGTCATAGAACTGTTTAAAACAAATGGTCGAAATTGGTATAAGTATTATCTATTTATATGTTATACTTGATTGATTAAACGATGGAGAGCCGAGTTAACAATTTGATAAATTAGTCTTTTTACTTTCTTATGTAATAATGCAGTTTAGTATGCAAGTTCTTTGTGTTTGAGTCTCTCTATGCCACAACATAACTGCAGGGCCATAAATTAGTCTTTAGAATTTCTAAAATATATTAATGTGGATCTTTTCAGATTCATTTGCAATTAGCCGATAGAAGGGGGTACTTTGAAAGCCTTTAAGAAGTGTTAAGTTAAAATAAATTCTGGTTTTCCGGCTTGTGTGTGAAGCACAACTTCGGAGTGATTCCTAGGCACCTTCGGTGAGAAGTTGAAGGCCGGTGTGATGCAGAAATTTCCTAAATTCTCTATTGGAGTGATTCGAATACATCCTTGGTGTGACACCAGAGGCCGCAGGGAGTTTGGATCTCATCTATATTTGTATCTATTTCTACTTTCTTGCATCACTAAATAACAGTTTTAATTATTTTATTTTATTTTACAAAAACAATTTTTATATAGTATTTTATAATATAATCGATTTTAATTATAACCACAAAATTATGTTCATCGACAAAGAAGATCGAACTATTTTAAAGAAAGACTCCTCCACAATTTTGTGGTACAAAGTATCCATCCGGAGCCTTTGACTTGTTTTAAAGGTGGCTGCACATGACACACGCTTTTAAGTGAGACGGGACCATCACGTCAGTCCTACTTATACCATCATCGTCCTTGCCATGTTTGCTCCTAAGCAGAAACCATCACGTCCATCCCAGTCTTGGCTAAGCACAAGTTTGTCAATCATGCCACTCGATTCTCCATATCTCGTACAGAACCCAAACATCAACCATACGGGCATCTCCAACTCCAACTTCGTAGCAAAACGAAGACAAACAATTGTACTATAATGGTTGACGTGATAAGTCGTATACTTAATTACTTTAAGTTGTATATTGACGGTCTGAATTTCTTAGTTATTGAGCTCTGAACAATGAGATTTGAAGAGGATCTCAACTCCTCAATTGAAGCTTGATTTTGCCTATGAGGCTGATCAAATGGAGTTTGATTATTCACTTGCTTACTCCATTGGAGATACTCTAAAACAAAACTGACGTTCTTGCCAAACTTTTCTTCAAAATACGGCGTGCATGTACAGTTCAATGTGTTTCACCTTTCTTCACAATACAAAGTGAGAATTTTGACTTTCTAGCATAACCATTTCTTTCTAATTTTCTTTTTGGTTTCTGCAGTGCAGGATTCCTATCATGCCAAACTTTTCTCAACTCCAAAGTCCTTGGAAGATCAGGGCTTGGCCTGATTTGGGCCAATCTTCTATTTTTCATTTATTTTTAGTCGCAATTGTTTTCGATTCTAATTTCAGGCCCAACTACGAAATCTTGGGCCAAATCAGGTCAGCTCATATTTACACCAAGGCCTTAGCCTTCTACAGTAGGCCCAAAAATTGAATGTGATACTTGTAATATAAAAATTAAACTCTTACAGTAAGTCGGAAAAAAAAATGAGTGTTATGAGAGTGATATTTTTATTTTTCAGTTCATTGTATTGAACTCTATACAACAAACAACAACGAAAAAAGAGGTAACCAATCCTAAAATAAAGAAAAGAAAAATAACACGAGCCTCAAATTTATTATATAAAATTCGTCCATAACAAACTTACACCACTGTGACAATATTGTTATGCGATTCAAATTCACGGTGCTTGATTCTTATATATAGACATCACGCTCACACATTGTGAAAGAGAGTAAATTTTTGAACTAAGTCCTGCAACGTGTTAGCTATAACAATTTGGTATCAAAATCTAGGGGTGGTTCAGTATGGGATCCTAAACAGAAAATTTTCGCGATGAGAATTTGAAGACCAATAACAAACCGAAATTTAAGTATTCCCAAAATATTTTTGGTATTTCGGGATGGATCTTGACTGAATTTTGGGTTTTACGTTGTGGGCTAAAATTTAGGCTTTTGACACGAAATTTTGTTGCACAATTTCATATCAATTGAAATTTAGGTTTTTTTACCTCATACCAATTGAAGTATCAATTCATTCATACCAAGTCAAATTGATGTTCTAAAGTTCCAAACAACTTAATTTCATACTTCTATTTCTAATATAGTTTACTATCAAACTACTTAAATTCAGCATTCAATATGCATGCAACCAATATATACATATATATATATATATATTTTCAGTTTGGTTCAGGATCCCGAACCATTGAATATGTAATCTCGATTCCCTTACCATTCCCTTACCGAAAGGTTCGGATCCTAAAAATTTTAGTATTATCGTTTTGGGAATTTTTTTAGTATGGGATCGAGATTTTTTTTTTGTTTGGTTTGGAATTTTCGAAAAAAAATTCCAACAATATCGAAATCTCATTTGCAAGTCAAAAGAAATACCAATAAAACATAATATTAAGTAGCGGAATGATTTTGTCACCTCATTAATTACAACCTGACAAGTTATTTAGTACTTAAATCTTAAAATTTAAACTCATTTAACACAATTAACCAATATAAGTTACTTTACCACTTAAAAACAAAGGGCCAAAAAAAAAAGTTGGGCGCACGTGTAGCTTAAGCTTACCACTCTGACACTGTTTTCAGATGCGAATGGTGACGTTAATCGGTTACCGTCACCTGCGGTTGATGTAAGCACCTCCCTTAGACTTTTCCACAAGGACCACAACCAGCCATCCTTCCTCCCCCTCACTCCTTTCCTAAAAAGACCAACTTCTGTCACCGAAAAAAAAAAAAAAAAAAAAACCAACTTCCCTTCTCTCTCTCTCTCTAAAATCTCAGAACACCAGAAGGCTGCTGCTGCTGCTGCCACCGCCGCTGTATACATATAAATGTATCCCACAAACTCATCCTCCTCGCCTCAAAAGCCCATGGCCCCGAGACCAAGCACAACGGGCCTGACCCGCTACGGCTCCGCCCCAGGATCCCTCCTAAACTCAGCCGTGGACTCCGTCATGGGGGCCGCCGCCGACCGCGAATTCTCATCCCTCCGACCGCAGCACCTACGAGGCCACTACTTCTCCGGAGACGGTGGCGGCGACTCTCCCTCCCTCACTAGCTCCGAGTCCACCTTCAAAGTCAACTCATCCAACGGCAGCCACAGGGACACCAGCACCACCAAGCCACTGCTCCGATCGCACGGTCTAAATGAGATTGGGTCTTCCAACTCTTCTTGTTCTTCGACGTCGTCGGCGGCTCTGGTTCGCCAGCGAAGCTCTCCAGCTGGCTTCTTCAGCCACCTCACCGCCCCTGAGAATAATGGTACGCCTTCCCACTTTTTCTTTCCTTTGTAAAATGACGGTACTATCCTTGGTGATTGAGGTTGGCGTGTTCGTGTGCGTAGGGTACTTTTGAGATTTCAACTGGTTATGGGGGCCTGGAAAGTGACGTTGACTATTTAACTAATAGACTGAAATGCCCGTGGAGTTCGTTTAAATTATGAAAATAACATTGCTTAATCTTATCCAATATATTACTTACTATTCAACCAATGGGAAAGGAGGGGATTTTCGGTATTTTATTCACCAGCACCAAGACCAGCCGACCAATCACGTGTAAGCATGGGTTGCTTACGTGTCTTTTTTATTATTTTAGGATGATAATTCGTCAACTTGCTATTGTTTTTCTTGTTTTCTTTGGTTGTTTATTATCATTGCATGTGTTTTCTTTGTTTGTTATGATTTTAATTTGGGTAAGTTGCGTTTGTGACACTTTAAAAAAATCATCACGCACTCTAAACTTTATATATTTAAAAACGCCATGCGTTTGCTTTGCCTCTTCTCCAATCAATCATGTTTACAGCTGGATCTCGTTAAAAGGACAACATATATTTTACGATGGCGAATTACCTATCGTAATGTCAGTTTATTTAATTAATGTTTTTAAATTGTTTTAATTAGAAGTTCATTTTTTAGGGTTAGCTAGGCCATCTCCAATGGAGTGCCAAATTCCAAACTTAGCCCTTTTTTCTCCAAAATCCATCGACAATGGAGGGCCAAAAAGATTCAGGGGCCAATTCCTTGGGAGTTTGCTACATTTGGCCCCGTTGGTAGGAATGAGCGACCCCTGTTCATGGCCCCCCATGAAGTCGAAAAGGGGTCTAGACCAATACATAGCAACAATCATGTGTTGCAGGTTGTTTAAATCCAAGGGCCCATATCAATATATATATTTTTTTAATGTTAGAGACGTAAAAAACAGATTTTTAAACCAAAAAATATTCGTAATATTTGTCTGTAAAGATAGATACTTCCTATATATAAATATGTATAAATAGTAGTTTAATTACTTTAAACAACATATAGTAGTTGATGTGCAAGTGTTGTACCGAAATATTTTTTCAATATGCTAAAAAGTAAAAGAAATATTGAGAGAAATAAAATATAGCCTCCGCACCATTGGAGATGGAAAGTTATAGGTCTGCACTATTTCTTCAAAAATTATATTTTTAGTGTGCTATGTAGAATTGGTGGCTAAATATAGCCAAACGATTGGAGATGGCCTTAGATCTCATCTCACCCCTTGCAAGTTGTAACTCTTTGCCTATAGTTTTTAACTCCACTGACATTTTGTTTGGTGGGTTAGGCCAAAATTTAAAGTGTTAAGCAACCTAGGGTTAAAGTTTAGCTAAAAACCATCTATTAATTACAGCAATTGCCACTCAAACAAATACAAGTTTTTAGTGACTAATCTAGTACAACATGAGGAAAGTTTTTAAAAAAAGACAAGCGTGATCATACTGAAATGCTAATGTCTTAAATTGGCAACGTTTTGAACTCGTGATGCGATGAGTTGAAAAGGAAAACCCTAAAAAATATCCACTCGGACAACCCACCTTGTCTCATAATTGCATTTTCTAAGCGGAACATCTGTAGTTCTGATGAAGCCGAGGGAAAGGGGTAAACCTATAAAAGAAAAAAATATGATGCAGGTTCCATTTAGAATCGTTAGGTCTTTCAGTTTGCAAGTCTTAGTTACGATCACTTGTGTCGCTGAGAGGCGTGCTGACATTATGCGGAATTAGCATGGTTCTTTACTCATTAATTTGCATCATTCTAGTGCGATAGTTTCCACACTACACCTAGTCGCATTCATGGACTTATATTGTTGAGCCATTTGAATTTTGTTACCGTGGATGGCACTATGTCGACTAATGGCACAAGGATTACTATGTCTTTCGTGTGAATTCACGTGGCATTAGTCGACACGGTGCCAATGTCAGTGATAAACGATATGCCTCCTATATATCCTTTGAAGTCTCAATTACACATTGTGACCATCACAGTCTAGAATTGAACTTCCTATGGATATTAGTTCAATGCATGTCATAGTCGTGTTCTTCGTGGTCATGATTCATGATCAAGATGATGATTATCATCAAAGGTTTACAAATCATCTTTCATTCCGGCATGAACAGGAGGATTCTCAGTTACAAGAGGAACTGGAAGCTACAGATCACAAGGGGGCAATAATGGTGGTCACGGAGTAACAAGATTAAAATCGCAGTTGAGCTTCACTGGGCAAGATTCTCTTTCTCAAATCTCTGAAGTAAGTGAAAATGCTGGTGAAGGTGTTGGCTCTGACAACGGCCACCATAGTGCCATGCATTCTTATCCCGCAACTAGCTTTGGGATGGAATCCTGGGATAATACCAATTCGATTGTCTTTTCAGCTCCACCAAGTAAACGAGCTAAAAATATGGATGGGGACATATTTAACTGCCTCAATGCTCTAGAATCTCAGGTACCTTAAATTCAAAATCAATTTCACGTGCATGGTTCTTAGAGTTGCAATTTTTCTGTTTAATAGTTGTTTCGTTGTCCATTTCAGTTTAGCCTTCCCCAGACATCTTTAGAAATGGCAACAGTAGAGAAGCTACTACACATCCCTGAAGATTCTGTTCCTTGCAAAATTCGTGCTAAGCGTGGCTGTGCAACTCATCCCAGAAGCATTGCAGAGAGGGTTATCAACTCATCCCTGAAGATTATGTTCCGGTATGTTGTTTATGTTTATTTAAATGTCATCCTGACTTTGTAACTTTCGTTTGTACAGGAGAGAAGAACTAGAATAAGCGGGAAGTTAAAGAAACTACAAGACCTAGTTCCTAACATGGATAAGGTAGCAATGGATTTCTCTTTTAAATCTGTATTACTGAATGTTACTGGAAATATATGTGGTCTTGATATTATTAAAAATGCTGTAATTATATTATTCTGCATTTTGAAGTTAATCAGACTTAAGCATTTTTAGTTAGCGTAATCTTTTCAGTAAAAGAACTTGTACCGATGCATAACGTGGAGCAAACCTACATAACACTGTATCCTCCAGCTTTCATGTTCATATGCACATTACTGTACTGAGCATTGACTACAAAATTTTTACGATGCTCGATTATAAAACCTCGCTTAATATCTATAAACATTCTCCCAATTTCATTTCAGCAAACAAGCTATGCGGACATGTTGGATTTGGCCGTGCAACATATCAAAGGCCTTCAAAATCAAATCCAGGTTTGTGAATTGTTAATTCGTAACTTCAGTACTTAATACTTATCGCATTTGTAAACTTTTTACATAAACGACATGAATGTGCTTTGGTTTTTTCCAATGATTATTGGTCGATCTCAACAACAGGCTCACTCCAGAACTGTCGCGCACACTGCGATTGTTCTTTTCTTTTTGTGTTACGATTGTGATTTACATACATTGAGTAGCAATGTCGGAGTTTCAAAAGAATGTTTCAGATCATGCTTTCAGCTCTTAGTTACAGAAATCGTAAAACGTTGGAAAATTTGAACACCCTCTTTCTTATTTATTTTCCCTTTAAATTGTACCGAAAACTGTTTTATTAAGCTCTGCCGAATGAGAGTAATTAGTTGCTAGATTGCACCTTCCTAGATAGATTTTGTCTAAAATTGAGCAAAAAAGATGAATGACCATTTCTTGTTAGCTTTCACAGCCGAATGACGACGATTATAACAATTTACTGCCCTTCATTTCTTCCTCAAATTTCCTCTTACAAGATTTGTTTTCATTTTCTGCTATTCACAGGATCTTCATACCGATCTCGAGAATTGCACTTGCGGCTGCAAACCAACCGCGAAATGATCCCGAATGATGACGAAGCACGCAAGCGACCAGAGAGGTCTAAACTCTGAGGGTGTCAAAAGAAGGTAGGAGCAACCGAAGCTAGACTAACTTTGTTGCATTACTTGCAGGTTAAGACTTCATATTTATGAGTAGAGAACTTGATCGTTCAAACGTTTGGGACGGAAACTGTCCTTGCATGTTTTGCAGTGATTCAAATCTCCACGTGTTTTTCGAAAGATTTTGTATAGACGATGAATCTGCATTGTTTCCTAACTCATCAAGAAATCGTCTTTGTTTCTTTCGTTGAATGAATTTTGTGTATTTTGCAGTTTCTTGGTTTTCTTATTCATTAAAGTTTTGATTTATCGTCGGGGGCGCCAAAAACGGATTCCAATTTCTGATTTGTTGCTGCAACCGCTCGCTTAAGAGTAAAGCTTGTTCGGAAGTGATTTTAAAATAACTAAAAGTGCTTTTAGAGAAAATGTTTTTTAGCTTCAAAAGCACTTAATGTACTTCCTGCAAGAAGCGCTGCAAGTGGGTTTTAACGTTTTGCTTGCCTTTTTACGAATGATTGGTTTCATAAAACATTTTCATCAAACAGCTTTCAGTGTGTGCGAGAGAGACCAGAAATTCAAGCACAGAGAAAGATTTGATAACGTTAATGTCCCTGCTTGACAAGATAAAAAAGCTCTTTCCAAATTTAAACATAAAAGCCGGTCCTCTGGAAACATTCAAACCATATCTAATACTCGAAACAAAAATGGCAGAGAGAAAAGCCGGTCCTCTGGAAACATTCAAACCATTCCGGCATCTTCTAAACAAAACCCAGAAACCAATTTCCTCGTTGCATCACGGTTTTTTGAATCCCCTTAACGGTTGGCCTTTGCAACTCTTTCGATCTCATCCTTCTTCTTGATTGCATAACTGCGCAGAAAAACACCACCAATTGTCAGAATAGAAACGATAAAATCACGGGAAAGAAATGAAAAGAGACTACGTAACATAGAGGGAAAGAAACGAGTGCCTGTTAGAGGAACCCTTGGCAGCGTTGATAAGTTCGTCAGCCAAACATTCCGCAATAGTTTTGACGTTTCTGAAAGCAGACTCACGAGCACCAGTTGTGAGGAGATAGATAGCCTGATTCACACGTCTCAAAGGTGAGATATCCACAGCTTGACGCCTAACAACTCCAGCAGATCCAATACGGGTTGCATCTTCACGTGGACCACTGGTCAGAAACAATAATACATGCAAATAAGACATACAATAGAAGAAAACGAAAATTGTTTGATCAATTTAAGGAATTAATCAGGGAAAACTATATTAAACACATTCATGTCTATGTACCTGTTAACGACAGCATCAACAATAACTTGGACTGGGTTCAGATCCGTCAGCAAATGGATAATTTCCATTGCATGCCTAATAATCCTGACAGCCATGAGTTTCTTTCCATTGTTTCTTCCGTGCATCATGAGCGAGTTTGTAAGCCTCTCCACAATAGGGCACTGAGCTTTCCTGAATCGCTTCACTGAGTATCTCCCAGCAGTGTGAGGTACGTAAGTTGCATGCCTGGCAGGTACCACTCCAACGTAGTCCACCAGTGAAATGTCACTGACCTATATATTGCAAAATATACATTACATTTCAAGTATAAACAGGACGTAGATGTTAACAAATTAGTCCACACATTTGAAAATATGAAATAATAATGTTATCAAGTTTTTCGCACCAAAAGACATCATATCTAAATAAACTAAAGTCAATTTGAGACAGAACTGCATTCAATAGCCAGGAAACGATGTAACAGATGTGTATGAAATTAACAAAAATATAAAGAAAACAGTTATTTTATCTATATAATTTCGATAAACAAATTAGAAAAAGGTTCTATAAACAGCCTTCTTACTTAAAAACAAGGTTCTAAAAGACGCTAGGCGCTAGTCGGGCGGCATGCTGAGGCCTAGCGCCTAGGCGGACTAGACGGATTTAAGTAAATCTATTATATTTCGTGTAAATAAGTGTTTGTTTATACTTCAAATATATATAATTTCATCATAAACTACAAAATAGAATGACATATGTATTCTGAAGTATTGGAACATAATGAAAACATGGGAAACAAGCATATAGTGTGTGCTCATTTAAGTATTCAACAAGTCTCTTACAATTTATTGAAAAAATTAAATGCAAATTGAAAATTATCTATTTTCTGCCTAAGTGAGTCGCAACCTAGACAAGTGCTTAGGCGGATTTGGGCAGATTAGGCGGGTGCCTAGGCAGTCTAGGCGGGCGCCTCAGCTAGTCTAGGCACCACTTGAGGCACCCTTTCTTAATTTTCAAAGGCCTAGGCATTAATCGGGCTGGTGACCAGCTGCCTAGCGCCTATGCAGCGCTAGGCAAGGATTTTTAGAACAGTGCTTAAAAATATTAAAAAGCAAATCCCAATACACATATTGACGTTGATTCGCAATACATTACGCTATTTACAACTAACCAACAAAGAAATGCATGTCTTTCACCGCTAATTAAGAATCAGTTTACCCTAAAACCTGTCGCAGCGCTAAGCATACAGTCTAGACACTATTTTACCGCACTCAAAACAGCAGAATTAAATAAATTAAAGAACAAAATCCACAAACCTGAACATCTTCGAAGCTCCAGCGGTTGAACAGCTTCACGTCATAGTGAGGCTGCGTTGGTTCGACCAAAGCAGGAGCAGCTACGGCAGCAGCAGCCATGATTCTGTATATACAAAAATGAAAAGCTACAAAAGTTAGAGCATTACAGGGTTAAGTTCTTCAAGAACAAATACAGATATGTTAATAATTCCTAACACCTGCCACTAAGAATCAAGCTACAAAAACAAAATCTGATGATCAAAATTGGGCCATTATTTCACAATGCTCAAATATTCCTACAAATCAAGTTATAAAATTGAAAAAAATATTAACAAAAATAGAAGAAATAAAAACGAAATAAAAAGAGAAAATGATACAAATTCCTTAGAGCTTGTTTGGAAGCTCTTTTAAAATGACAAAAACGTTTTTGGTGAAATTTTTTTTAGAACCAAGTCTTAATAAAAATGTAAGTAAATCCTGAAAAATCACTTAAAATGTTTTTAGAATCCAAAAATATTTCTTCTAAAAGCGTTTTCAATCATTTTAAAAACACATCCAAACAAGCTCGTAATTTCTTAATTCGATTCACATACACAACTAAAAATTCGAGCTTAATTCTTAATAAATAAATAAAAAACAACAAAAACAAAGAATTAAGAAGAAAACTATAAAATGCGTTTTCGACAGTAAGCAACAGGTGAGATGCGAAAGATAAGAAATCAACGGCGGGAAGCGGCGGATAGAGGTGAGCACTGACCCGGAGGATGGAGTTTCAGACGAAAGCGGGAGAGCTTGAACCGGAGACGAGGGAACGGCAGACGGGGGGCTTTTGGATAAGGCGAGGAAGAGCCTCTTTAATTAGCTAGGGTTTGGGTTTTAGGTTGGGCTTGGGCCTGTTTGGTGTGGATTCAAAATTTTGAGCGCATTTGGTAAGCCCATTCAGTAAAGGCCTGACCAACTCAAAAAAATACCCATTTCTTAAACATGTATGGAAAACGTAAGGCCCGTTAACAGTTAGACTCTTAAGTACGAACAGCTGTCTAAGAGCTTCTAAAGTCTCATACACTTTTAGTGTATGAGACTTTTTTTCTGGAAAGGAAGAGTCTACATCGATCACGATGCTTGCAAAATAGAGGGAATTTTTAAAAAGAAAACTAATGAAAAAGATTTCAAAACTTTAAATTTTAACCAAAAATCATCCACTAACTTTATTTAATGAAAAAGACAAGAGATAAAAAAGAAAAGAAAAAAAAAACAAAAACTTATTCAACTCAAAGTGCGTACGCACGCGAGCAGGGCGAAAAACAAGCATCTACCAATTTAACAGAAAACCAACAGTGCAAAAGCAGCACACAAATTATTTTTTAAATATTTCATCGAAAAGGAAAAGGTTCAGAGAGAAAAAGAGTGAGAGAGAGACTGTGAGAAGAGAATGCTAACCAAATCCATTCAAACTGACATCAACAAACCCCAAAAAAATTTAGAGAGAGAAATTTGAGATAAACAATTATATTGCTGACATCATCAATACATGACTACCACTTAGCCCTGCACGTGAGGTAGCCTCTCATCATCATCCCTTGTTCAAATTGTGGAATTCTTTATCAATTTTAACCCTAACCAGCTAAACCCTAAAAATAAAAAATATTAGATTATGATACTCAATGAAAGCACATTAGCTTTTCTGCTCTTTCATTTATGCTTTTGTTTGTTAATTTTGTATTGAATAAATTAAAGAAAAGTCAAATAAATAGTTTGAAGAAATGTTAAAGAACAAATAGGAATGTGAAAATTATTATTCTAACTTTGTTATTCATATGATAATGACAAGAGAGCTTCAAAATTTGAACCTTTTATTTAATTTATAAAATAGTTAGTGTTCAGTTTAAAAAATAGTTATAGTGCTAGTGTTCGATTATAAGAAATGGTAAGTGTTTGGTTTACGAAATAGTGACAGTACTAGTTTATGAAATAGTGACAATACTAGTGTTTGATTTAAGAAATAGTCAGTGCTTAGTTTACAAAATAGTGATAGTACTATTACTTGGTTTAATAAATAGTGTATTCAGTTTACAAAATAGTGATAACACTAGTATTAGGTTTAAGAAATAATCAGTGTTTAATTTACAAGGTGTTTAGTTTAGGGTTGTGATTTTCACACACCCTTATTTACCTTTCCCACACCCTTTTCATTAGTTTTCCTTATTTTTTAATACTTAATTGATATGTTACTATTTACTCTTCCATATATATCCTTTTTACTTTTTGACTTTTAAAAGTTATTTTTTATTTTTTATTTACGAAAAAGGAATCTCACCTAAACCCGGACCGCTCCCTCTTTTTCCCCAGACAGCTCCCTCTTTTAGAATACTTTTGTTATTTTATTTTAAACTTGTTTTTTTTTTCTAACACTCAACCATATATGCCCATTTGTAACTCAAGTTCTACTGCCTAACCTGAGAGATCCCAAAACAAGTATAAAACACCTATTATATAAATAAAAATAAAACGATTACCTAATGATGTAGCATATATGCATAAGTTACATGAATTGTACAAAATACTAGTAAGCAATCCACATACACTTTAATCCCCATAATAGTATCCTCATGCCCCAAAAAATACATCAGATATCATTACAAGCTTTCACATCCTGCCTACACTATGTTTGGCCTTTAATCTTGTGTTCAAAAGGAGATGTCAATATTCCCAAAAAGATATGAAACCCATGCACTCCAACCTACAAGAAAATAAAAACATGTCAACAAAAGGAAAGAAAATTACAAACTTGATTAGTATTTTTATGGGGGAAAATCAACAAAAAATATATGTACCTTAATGTGTTCTTTACACATCTAAGCTATTATTAACAAAAAGTTTCTTTGGCAAATCATTATGCTCCTCACACCTATAAAAAATGAACATTAAGTTATACGTATATACAAATAATCATGACCATAGTAGACAATATTAAAAGATAAATAACAAAAATGACATACCCGTCGAGCACGTTTCTGAGCCTTCTCCACTATTTCAAACTTTGAAGGACCACGCTTTGTAGAGCTTGATTCTTTTCTATTTTTAGAACCCATTGGACAACCTTTGTGAGGTTTAACATTAGGCTCAAGAGTTAATGGAAGAGAAGTATCAAGAAATTCACAAAGTTGCCTTTTGGTATCCTCTTTTTGAGTAAGAGGCAACTTTTCATACTTATCTTTAAACTCCAATAGAAGGCCGCTTATTTGATCTTGTTCATTGTCCAAGCTTACATGACGATCATTGACAAACAATCTTCTATCAATCCTCCATTGTGGATGTATGTCATTTAGTTGCAAGACTTCAATATTCATCTCTCTAATCATGTGAGCACAAGGAAGACCCATTGTCTTGAGAAAATGACCCTTACATTGAGATGGAAGATCACAAGAACTTGAGGCTTCATATTGATTATATAACTCATTCAATGCAAATCTAGATACATGAGTAACAACCTCTTTGAAGAAGGGAAGTCGAAACTTGTGTGAAACTCTAACTTTTTCACTTGAAAGTTGAGTTTTGATTTCTTGAAATTGATTTTCAATAACAAGGCATATTTTTTTTTTTACCTCGCGAAGACCTCCAGTTGAAACTTGAAGATATTTTTTTAGCGTTGCATGTGCACCTTCGGCTCTTGAAGTAACACGATTACCAAAGTGGGTAACTTTCTCTGACCATGCACTTACAAACTTTTCTTTATCCAGAAGCCAAGTACCAAGAATATATTTCAAAACAAATTTCTTCTCCTTGTACTTAACTTCAAAATGACTCCAAGCTTCATTGAATGATGTTTCATTAGGAGATTGGATTAAAATTGTCGAAGTAGAAATGAAATCAATCCAATCAACTTCTTCCTCAAAATGAGCTTTACAATTTGCAAGTATATTTTTCTCAATATGCCACACGCACAAAAGATTGGAAGTACTCGGAAAGACAATGCGTATAGCATTCATTAATGCCAACTCCCTATCTGTTATAATCACCATAGGATGATTATCAACTCCCAAAATCTTACTAAACATTTTTAGAGCCCACACATAATCCTCTTCTTTCTCATTTTGCATGAAAACAAAACAAGAATAAAAGGATGTGTTGAAACTTGAAACTCCTATGATATCCAATAATGGCATCTTATACTTGTTGGTATTATATGTGCAATCCATCACAAAAACATATGGGTAGCTCTTGGTCAACTCTATAGACAAGGGATGAGCAAAGATCAAATGAGTCTAGTGGCCTTCATGATCATACTCAATGTTATAAGTGAAACCACCTTCACCAAGTTCTTCTAATAATGCTTGAATAACTGGACGCCCAGCTAGACTCTCCTTCACAATCTTAGCTATCTGATTATAGATGTTTCGAGAAACTACTTGAAGACGAGGATTGCCTTGCCGAAGCGAAGATAGAATTTGGCGTGGTGGTATACCATCCTTACTCATTTCTTTAATTCGTAAGATTTCCTCTTGTGAAAATTGACGACAAGAAGGATGTCCACACATGTCATTTGAAAGTTCATGGTTATGCAATAAACTTTTTATCTCTAGCTTCCAAAATTCTTCACGTTTCTTTTTACGCCCCCTGACTTCAAGTGGACAATTTATGAGGTGAGATCCTGAGTTTTTTTTTCTTTCATCTAGTGAAGTTTTAGAGGCTCGATAATCCCCACCTCTATCACAACCAATAGCAACATATGTATTTATCTTAGATCTTCTAATAACGGTTGCAAACCCTTGCATTAATGCTATCTTACCAACTTCACCGATGAGGTCTTCTCGACTTTCAAAACATTTCGCCAACAAAGAGAGCATTTTATCAGGCTCATCAATCGTTGGTTGACTTCCTATATATCACAAACCAACACATTTATATATGTAGAATATATACTTTTTATCAATGCCTAATTAAAAGATGTACTCTCATCAGTACTAATTTATATCTCTACAAGCCAAGAATTTATATTTCGTATTTGGTTCAACTTTTGACATCAATCATTAATCTTTCACTGACCACAACAGAGAAACAGCACCACATTAGAACAATCTAGTAAACTTAAAGCTCCACAAAACCAAAGTAGACTTCAAATACGACATTGTACAGGAAGTAAGTATCAAATTTATACCAAAGCATTGTATGCATTATATCAAGTTTACACCAAAAAAATATCAATCATACTAGTCTCTAAGCATTGCCCGGTGCATTCATGCAAGCATGGTAGTTTTTAATCTTTTGCTCCTTAGTCTCTGAGCATTGCCTAATTTTTCGTTATTCTTGTAAAAAAATTTTTGATGTCAAAAGCATTTACAAACTTGTTTCGTGATTTTCTGTTTACTGGATGCATTTTTCTAAATTTCTTCTCTTGGATTCAGTTACTTCATTGTTACATGATACATTTATCTTAAACCACCGTATTCATTCATTCAATTGACATTTGAACCACAAATTAAGGAAAGAAAAAACTAAACCTAAAAAACAAATTGAGGCCAATTCCAAAATCAATCTTAATAATTTGAGAAAATACTTTAGAAACTTACCATCAAAAGTGTTAAGAGGAGGAATGCATTCTAAAATTTCTTCCATGCCATCCTCCTTGCATGCCATATCCAATATCTTCTGCAACTCAATGTCCATCTGGAGCTCTTCATCTGTTATTATCAGGTCATCCATTGTGGTTTTTCACAAGAAGTAATAAAGAGGACAGGGGAACGGAAGCACAGAGGAAGGGGAGAAGTCTGGAGGTCTTCGCGAGAGATGTCTGGGTTTGGGGAAAAAGAGGGAGCGGTCTGGGTTTGGGGAAAAAGTAGGAGCTGTCTATGTTTAGGGAAGAATCAGGAGAAAATGGGGGAGCCAAGGTGAGATTCCTTCCAAGTAAATAAAAAATAAAAAACAACTTTTAAAAGTCCAAAAGTAAAAAGGATATATATGGAAAAGTAAATAGTAAGATATCAATTAAGTATTAAAAAATAAGAAAGGGTGTGGGAAAGGTAAATAAAGGTGTCTGAAAATCACAACCCTTAGTTTAAGAAACAATCAATGTTTAGTTTATGAAATAGTAATATTACTAGCATTCAGTTTAAAAAGTAGTCAATGTTCAATTTCAGAAGTAGTCAATGTTATGTTTAAGAAAAGTGACAGTATTAGTGTTCATAAAGCTGAATAATAAAATTTTATTTATTTTTTGATCTTGTAATATTATTAATTAGTTTGTTCTAAAAAAATTGAAAGAATAGTCAAATAAACAAAAAAAATGTTTATAGAGTGAGGTGAAAGGAGAGAGGAGCGTGGGGGGATGTGAAAAAAAATGAAGAGAAAAAGTTGATGTGGATGAGTGAGGTGAAATAAGAGAAAAATTAATGAGAATTTGTGAAAGAGAGAGAGAGAGAGAGAGGTTGATTGGTTGAGTGAGAGAGTGTGTATGTGTGTGATATGATGCGGGGGACCGTTCGTCAGTATTTGTTGATTTTATTTTTTATTTTTTTATTATTAAGTAAAACTTTTGCCATTTTCATTAAAATTTGAACATTTTTTTATAAAAGTTTAAGTCTTTTTTATTAAATAAAGCAAGTATATAACTTTTTGTTAATAAAAAGTTTTAAGAAGTCATTTTCATTAAAGCTCTCATTTTCTAATTTTTTTTTTTTTTTTTTGGAACAGTGCTCTCATTTTCTAATTTGATAGTCTTATAACAAATAAACTTGCTTAGCGAGTGATTTAATCGATACATAGATGCGCTTTAAGTGGGGGTTGTGCTGCCTCTGTTGGGCTGGGCCCTTTCCTATATTCGAGGCATCGTTAATTTGCAAAGTGGAGTCTCAGCCTTCCTTGATCAAGAGATGTCTAAATCAGCATTAATGATATAAAAAAAAGCATTCATATTATTTTCTAATTGAAAATACAATTCGAATATGACATGTTGTAGATTGACAACTATCGTCTTTGTTAATTCAAAATAGTTGATACGTGATCAGACATGATATTTGAATCTTCTTTTCCATCCACTTTTTTATCTTTCCACAGCTACCAGGCACGCATAACACATTAGCTCATTATTATTATTATTATTATTATTATTATTGTTATTATTATTAACAAACAATAGTATCGAGATAGAAGAGTGGGCTAAACTTCACAATGAGTTAGCAATAATGCGGTTCAAATTTGCCTTTTGTAAAAAATAGAACCTAAGACCTCTTACTTATAAGTGAAGATGAATACTACTATACCGTAGTACTAAATAGTCATTAACTTGTCATTTAATCTATATATTTAAAAGGATTAATTAGATAAAAACGCTCCAATTCTACATCTTATTAATTAAACATTTGTGGGTTTTCAACTTTTTATTAAAACGCTTTGTATTTTGATTAATGTGCTTCCATCTTTATCTATGTCATTTTTAAATTTCCAACTCTATATTTTAAAGAAAACAAAAAAAAATGAAAATAAGAGTTATTTATATTGAAATTGATCAGATCTAAAATCCCAAAATTCGTGGAAAGAAAATAAGTTTGAAAATTTTGATTGAGTCATTATCCCAATAATTAATTGTTAAGAATTTGATATAATTGATTTTCAGTACAAAGTTTTAATATGAAAAGGGTCCTAACGTACCATGTACGTATTAAAGTTAGGTTAACACATTGTACCAATACCATGGTACATACTAAAACAAGAATCACATAATGTACCAAAATTAGTAATTTGTAATGTATCAAAATATTAATATGTACCAAAACTAAGATTATATAACGTACCAAGTTATTGGTACGTTATGTTTAATGCATTTGTGCATTCATATATCATATCCATAATGGTACCTTATGTTTAATAGGATGTTGTTTGTATTTTTAGAATTTTAATGATATTTTTTATTTGAGTAATGAAAAGTGTTGTTTGAAATGAATTATGGGATAATATATCTCCTACAATTTAGGATTTAGGTGATATGAATTTGTCATTTGATTGATAAACCAAATATATGTAACTTTTGTTATAAAAAATTAAATAGGAATGTTTGATCAAAAGTCTAAAAGTTATGGAGGTTAAATATAAGAATTTCAAAACTGAAACACTTATATCAAAACACCCTTATTTAAAACTATGAGCGATACGGATCTTTCTCTTGAGCATCTTAAATTTCTATCGACTCCAAATGCAAAAATCCGAAAAGAATTTCAATTCTTACGAGTCTTCTGTCACAAACTCGTAAAAGCATTGTATGACTTCCACTTAAAATTGGAAAAACACACAAAACAGTGACCACAGAATTTATTTCTTTTAAATATTTAATTGAAGATGCCAAATCTATTCGTAAAACCGCAATAAAAGAATAAATTAGAAATATAATAAATAAAAAAATAAAACAAGAAAAAAAGATGCCTAAAAATCTATAACGAAGGCACAACCTGCGCAGTATGTCCGTCTGCCTCCTGCCAGCGCAATTACAACACCATCACTCCTCTCTCTCTCTCCTCCAAAATCTGACAGACCGCCATTTTTCTGTCAAAACTCGCTTCCTCCCTCCCACTCCTTCCATTCTCGAACTGCGTGCTCAAATATCTGTGCTGGATTAACAGAAAGAAGAAGAAGCAAGCAAGAACCAGGGAGAAGGGGGGGAGCGAGATGTCGTCTTCAGACGAGGAGGGGTCAGGGGAGGAGTACCTCTTCAAGATCGTCATAATCGGCGACTCGGCGGTGGGGAAATCCAACTTGCTCTCCCGCTACGCGCGGAACGAGTTCAATGCCCACTCCAAGGCCACGATAGGCGTGGAGTTTCAGACCCAGAGCATGGAAATCGACGGCAAAGAGGTCAAAGCTCAGATTTGGGACACCGCCGGACAGGAACGCTTCAGGGCCGTCACCTCTGCTTACTACCGCGGCGCCGTCGGAGCTCTTATTGTCTATGATATCACGCGCAAGACCACTTTCGAGAGTGTTGGCCGCTGGCTCGATGAGCTCAAGAGTAAGCTACTTACACCGTCTATTCAAACAAAGTTTTCTTCTTTTCTGCTTTTGCTTTTTGGTTATGGTGTTTTCATCTTGAAGCGAAATTGCTAAAGTAATTGTGATAATTGTGGTAGCTGGATTTGTGGGTTGTGTTTGTTTTTGGTGAATGTGAGTTTTGGTTGGATTTTGTTGGATGTGATGGATATGGATTTAGATCTTATATTATGATTAAGAATTCTCTGTTTGAAAACTTTCATTCAGAAGAAAGCTAATTATTTTTTTCAAAATCTTTTGATTTTTGGGGTGGATGTGTAAATTGTTATAAAATTGAAAGAAAATTCTGCTTATATTGAGTTATTGACTAATATATGTAAACTTTTTAATACGTTCCAGTAGCCAATGATGTAAGTAAGTCTATTGTGTCAAATCGAGGAATGAGGATCCTCGCCGGTTCCTCTTTGTGAGGATATGGGCATCCTCAAATCACATTTGTTCTTTGTACATTGTGCAGTCAGAAATCGTTGTAAATTTTTTATATTTAAAATTGAATATAAACATTACCTGATAAAAACTGACCGCACGATATACAATGAACGGATGTAATTGGAGGATCTCCGGGATCCTCACAAAGAGGATCTCCGGGATCCTCACAAAGAGGATCCAGCAAGGATCCTCATTGCAAATCTAGGCATGAGGTGTATCTATTGGGTAGTTGAGAAGATTCAGATAACTTGATGGTTTGGTTGTTTTGCGTGTAACACTTTGTGGTCGAATGTATGTAGTATGGCATGTTAGCTTCTATATAGAGTATTAGTAACTAAGAAGGGGGTAATATAGGAATCTTCAAGTTTCTGAACAGCTAAAAAATTATATATATTCAAGAGGTTTTGGTTGAAGTTATGATCTAAGATGCATGAATCGCCGCTATAATCTACTGAGGAGGTGTTTGACAGATGATGATTGATTGTTTTTAGTGTCTGAGATATGAGGGCCCAAGTGATACATGTTTGTTTGTTTGCTGAATCTAAGAGCTTTGGCCATCCGAATCTATTTGCGAGAGAGCAATCAATCAGTGTAAGGGGGTCCTTACAACTCCTCATTGGATTTTTTACATATGGGACATGCTTTCCTAGCCGACCATCTAGTTAATCAAGTGTTCTTGGTATTTAGTACGACATGAAGTTTATGCCTTGTTAGTTTATCTTGTTATATGTTTGAAATTAGGCTAGCAACAACTTGTAGTCTCCACACATATAGAGTTCCATTTCCTTACCTTAATTTTTCTCTGAAACATTCAAAATGTACGATTAATGTTTATTTACCAAAATTTTTACCTTTTCTAATAGTGAAATACAATGTCAATAGTTAGTCACTACTATTTTATTGTGCTTATGGATTCCATATCATCTGTGGTTGCAATTATTTTGTTGTAAGAAAAAATACAACACAATGAATTTTTTTAATTACTTCTAATAGTGAATACATTAGATGTTTAGCTTACCCAATCCCAATCCTTTATTTTTTTATCATTTTTCCTTGTGAATATTGATAGAGTCTATTCACGGCTTCTTGTCTTAGCAACTCCTCTTATAGGTTTTTTCTTGGTGTTACATCTTCACGATGGTAATAATCATGCTATTTATTTTGTTGCATATATAAAAAGTTCCTTTTTGCCATGATCTCCAAGTTTGTTTAACTTAGCATTCGTCACAAGTTGTCAGTAGGCCTTTTTCTTTTTTCTCCTCTGTATATTAACCTTGAGAATGCAAAGTTGATAACGTTGCACATTGTGTCCTAAAAACTTTGCCTAATCAAAATTGCATTCAGCTCAAAATACTCCCCGAATCACGATTCATTACACTAAAAGGAATGTCTCTTAAAAAATTTAGACAACAACGTCTAGAGAAAACTAAACACGTAAAAATCAATTTCTATCATAAATGGACCAACCAAACAAACCACATAGGAGCAAAAGCGCTGAAAAACTTGACCATCAAGATTTTCTATCGTAGAAGGAGAACACATTGGCATGTCTCTGAAGCATGGACAAATCCATATCCTTTATGGGACTATCTTGGATTGAATTTTCTTTCAAGAATTAAATTCCAAGAAGCTCGAGAAGTTGAAAAACAAAGTTATGGAAGAGTCTTGCTTAATGAGTTTGCAATCATCAGTTCTATATAGTGAAAGTGGTCTATTCTTTTCATGAAAATACCTGCCTTTGTGTAATATATTTATTTGTATCTCTCTATATAATATTAGCTTCGAATGATCTTCTAAGCTGAGTTTTCTTGTTAGCTCTCTCTTTTCATGGCCCTTTTCATGACTAAGCTAGCTTGGGATTGCAACGGATTCTGTATATTATTATTTCATTTGTCTTATTGAATGTATGTATGTACAGAATGTATACTTGTTATATTCTTTGAATTTAAGACTCAACAACTCTTCGCTTATCTCTGATTACTTTTGGTCGTCGTACCCTCCGTTTCTTGCTTTACTACTAAGTTCTTACTTTTGACCTTGATTAATCATTGGTGCAGCTCATTCCGATACAACTTTGGCAATGATGCTAGTGGGGAACAAATGTGATTTAGAGGATATCAGGGCTGTGAGTGTTGAGGATGGTAGAAGCCTTGCTGAAGCAGAGGGGTTATTCTTCATGGAGACATCTGCCCTGGACTCAACAAATGTTATAAAGGCTTTTGAGCTTGTGATTCAAGAAATATATAACAATGTCAGCCGGAAGGTCTTGAACTCGGATACATACAAAGCAGAGTTATCTGTGAACAGGGTCAGCCTCGTTAACAATGGAGCAGACGGATCAAAGAAAACCCAGGGCTATTTTTCTTGCTGTTCCGGGTGATATGTTTTATATCTCCAAAAAGAACACAAAAATGCGCAGGACGAGCATTCGAGGGCATTTCCAAGGTTGGTTATTGAATTTGGTTCGTTAATTGGTTTGTTTGGTATTCGGTACCTACTCAAAGGTTTCCGAACAAGTCGATATTATACAAGTAAATTATTATCTTTTTAATTCATGTAAACAAGTTGAATTTGTACTCTGGAAAGAAACCATGTAACTTCTATAAAATGAAGACAGGTACCTTTTCTTTTGTGTGATGTTATGTGTTCTGGTAAGCATATTATGTTCAGCAACTCGATGAATTTTATGTGATTTTACAGTGCAGTGGAGAAAAACATCGAACGATGTTATTTTGAATCGCGACGTGCGCATTTATCAAAGAAAAAAAAAATTGAGCAGTCTTTCTTTTGTGAGTTTGTCTCTAGGACCTGAATATTTGGTATAGAAGTTTATGTTTTCCAGCAGTTGTATGTGAATGTGTAGTCATTTGAAGAAATGGAAACTCAAAACTTCTTTCCTTTGTTTTGGTTACATTGTAGGATTTCGAATCTTGGACTTAGCATGCTCCTTGACCGTTAATCTATCCACTTTCACCACCGGACTAACCCGGTGGCTTAGGTCATCTCCAATGGAGATGACTAAAGGTCCAAAAGTACAAAAAAAATTGGCTTGATTTGTCTGAAAACTCATCTTCAACTGATGACTCATTAGGCTGCCAAATGTAGCCCCCCCTCTTACTCCTTTTTTTGGGGCTCAATTCTTCAGATGCAATAATAGATTCAAATTCAATGGTTCGATTTGAAAACATTCAACAATAGTTTAATTAAATTAACTAATAAATTTGAAATACAAACTTAAAACTAATAAATTATTGAGGGGACTATATTTAGCCCTTTCAGTTGGGTATGACATATGAGTATGACCTAACACTGTTTATTTAAAAATATTTTTTTTTTCAAGAATATAAATCCAAATAGAACTATATTTAACTCTTTCGATTAGAGATGGTTCTAGAAAACTCAAACTTCACCTCTACGTAGAAACCATGTTACTGCACATGAGTGGCCAGCCAATTTCTTGTGTGAGGTTGGTGATGTATGGTGAGCTGGTTCAGTTGGCAGTTACATTATTTGAATGTCCCTATTTGCCAGTTGTATGTGGCTTTTAAGTCGACCCAGGCACTTGTCTGTAAGCAACCATTCTGATCATCTGATGTTGACTGCATTGCAAATGGTTCCTTAGATGCCAGGAGCATTTCCTCCTTGCTAATTAATTGAAGTTTGATGTGTGTATAAATTTTTTTTTCCTTTTATTATGGGCTCGTTTGAAAGTGTATTTAAAATGATTAAAAATATTTTTTGTGAAATTGATTTTGGATTCCAAGTGCTTTTTTGGAATAAGCACTAGATATGTGCTTCTTGTAAGAAATACTAAAAATGTTTTTCCAAGACCCACTTGATTTTTATTAATAATTGGTTATATATATATATATATATATATATATATATATATATATTGAACAAACAATATTATCTACACTAAGGGGGAATGAGTGCGCTTAGCCTCACAATAGGTTAGCAGTAATGTGGTTCAAATTCACTTTTGGCGATAATCGAACCTAAGACCTCTCACTTACAAGTGAAGAGTAATACCACTAGACCGTTTACCAAAACCGCTTTCAGTTATTTTAAAAACATTTTAAAACAAGTTATGAGTCAATTCAATATATGTGATTGACTTCATCGACTAGAGGTAAAAGTTGAGTTGGAAGACAACTCTTGTTGGCATTAGAACTCTTTGATTTTGATACGACGAGTTCAAAAATCAGGTGAAACTCCTTATCTGTAAGGATGCGAACAATGTTTGTTACTTTATTTTGATGTTACTGTTTACGAACACTAATGGTAGACCAAATTGTGCAAACGAAGAATTTTCTATTTGTTTGAGGAATCAATGGCCGCGAATTCACACCTTACATAGAGTAATGGGATGGGAGTTGGGTGCTTGCCTAACCTCAACTCCCAACCATGCCACTAAGTTGATATCCCAATGGTGGCATCACCCCAAAGATATTAGTTCTAGAACAAAATCAACCCTTGCCACAAAATATTCAACTCAATTGTGGGTGAGAAGTGGTTGTTCTAGCAATCGCATGGTTGGTGGAGGATCAATTTGGGGTGTTAGAGATATGATTGAGAACCCAACTCACAAGGTAAAAGCCAACCCTACCACATAACTATTTCCCACCACTATCAAACCCCAATAGAAAAAAAATACAAGGCAGTGTTATCCATCCATTTTTTTTTTAACTTTGCCCACACTCTTCCAGTTCTAGCCTTCAGCTGGAATATGAATTGAAGAAGATTAAACAACATAAATTAACAGAAGATATGTGAAAAATAAAAAAAAATGTGTAAATAGCACTACCAAACACAATATAATCGAATTCAAAACATAATTACCTCAAAAACTCATTACAAAAGAGGAAAAGAAAAGGAAAAATCTTACTAAAAGAAAAGTAAATGAAAAGACAAGTTGACCAATCATACATGAAGTGGGTAAACCAATATAAACTCAAGATTCTTCTAGAAGCTTTTGCCCAATTTCTGTAAAATATTTTATTTTCTTTTCACTTCCTACTAGATTTGCTAATATGGATGGAATACATATGGAGAAAATTGACCGATGATAAAGACAACTCCTTTATCTTATTCTTCTATTTTCATTTTGGTTTCCACACTTTTTCTCCTCTTGTACTTTTCTTTTTACTTTTCTCCGTCGATTTATCAAATTTAATTGACGAAAAGAAGAAAAGAGGAGTACAGGAGGAGAAAGATGAGTGCGAAAATCAGTCATTTCCCACTCATTGAGATCTCCAAGTCTTGGCCATTTCAAACCCATTCATGCCATAGTGGTAGTCCTGAATAGTTTGGTAGATTTCCTCCTGTGTGTTCATCACAAAAGGGCCATGCGAAACCACTGGTTCATTTAAGGGTTGCCCTGCGGCCAACACAAACCGCAACGGCTCCGATGACTCGTTGCACACGCTTAGGCCGTCTCCCGGACCCAAAACCAAGACGTGATGAGCTGACGAATGAGATGATCCAAACACCCCTTCTCCTTCGATTACGTACACAAATGAAGTCCAGGCTTCCGGTATGCAGTGATGAAGTTGAGCTCTTGGTTTTAAGACGAAATCTAGAAACATTGCTGGTGTTCTGGTGTAAACTGGGGAGCTGACTCCCAATGCTTCTCCGGCGACAACTCGGACGTCGACCCCGTCTATCTCTGCCCTAGTTATGTCCTTGCTTAGGAGTTCTTGATATCTTGGCTCAATCCTGCAAGCAAGAATATTTTCATGGTGAATATAGAGAACTATAAAGTTTTTGAAAAATAATTTTGTACTTACTCGCTGTAAATCAAAATAATTATAATTACTAGATGGAGTTCATATATTATGTATGCATAAATATAAAAAATTTAAAGGAAAAAAAAACTATAATATGGAAGAGAGAGAAGTGGGTAGAAATGTTAGAGAGAGAGAGAGAGAGAGAGAGAGAGAGAGAGAAACTGTGGTTTATTTTAATTTTTAATTTTTAAAATGAGATACGTTGTGATGACGTGTGAATGAGAGAAGAAAAAAAAACTAAACTTATTTTTGTTGAAACTACTTTAATGTCCATGATTTTTCTTGTCTAATATTTTATTTTAATTATGCATGAAAGGTTACCTCAAAAAAAAAAATATTCGCATGAAAGAGTATAATAATATTTTCGTTTATTTTTTTGTTGACAAAGAGTGTTCTATTAATAAGTGGTATAAATTCGGCCAACTTTTGTTAGAATAACATGCAAATAGATATATCACAAATCTATAACAATAAAAATAAAATATAAACAAGAATGTGTAAAAGATTAAATTCTAGTACCAGTTCCCCATGGCATGAAATAAAATAAAAAATAAAAAAAATCCTAACTCCTTTGCAAATTATTTAGTTTTTTTTTTTAAATTGTTGGTGGGGTTCCAACGAGACCACATGTATGTATTTGAGAGATTTGGATCCCATCTTGATTCAAATTGTATAGATGTTAGAAATCTTCACATCTTAGTTATTTATTGTGCATTGTGTGGTTATAAATCATTTGACTTTTTTTATTTAAAATTAAACACAATATTATTCAACAAAAACTGACATTTCAATGTACCACTATTAAAGGGGTGTTCTATCCACACACCTCTTTTTACTTCTCACACACTCCTTGTTAATTTCTGTCAATTGATATTCTTCAATTCATCCGATCCGACGACCAAAAATTAAAAAGATGTGGAAGATGTAAAAAAGAGTGTGTGGATATCACATCCTACTATTAAAATGTGAGAGTCTATCTTCTTATTCGGTATTTGAGCATTATAGGATCAACTGATTTTTTGTAAAAAGTTAATTAAAAAAAGGCATAGGTGAGTCAGCCACACATATTATATTTGGCACTATAACTTTATAAGTAATGGTCAACTCATGCCGGTGTGAAATAATTTACAAAACACTTTCGTCACTAATATTCTATGAATATTTTGTCAGACTACAAAAAATCCAAATAAATCCCGTTTATACACATAAATAAATAAATAAAATTACAACATTCACATTAAGTCAATCAATTTTTTTGTGTTTTTAATCTATAATAAAAGTGTTTTTTAAATAATTATATTATTTTTGGTGAAAAATATTTTTGAAATTAATTTTTAGAACAAATTTAAGTGAATCTTGAAACGTATTTAAAGTGTTTTTCTCCAATAAACAAGTATATAGTATTTTTTTTAACAAAACAATCAATTTCACTAAAAGCACTTTTTATCTTTTTAAAAGCACTTTTAAATGGGCATAAAATTATTTATTGATCCAAATCAAATTTTGTAAACTTAAGTTATTCATGTATATTACTCTAAATATCTATGATTTCAGTTTCAAACTATTTTCTATGAGATGAACTTGTCCTCGAAATGCCTGCGCAACGTTGTCGTTGGCATTTACGCCGGCAATGCGCTAGCCTCTAAGAGAACGGTCATGCATGGCAACCTCTTCGGGCGGCTATGGCTGCTGTTTATGTTTTGGTTTTTTGAAATGGTCCGGTCAAAAAAAAAAATAGTAGTTGGATGATTACATAAACAATTACGGGTCAGCAAAAAGGGACTAAAATGTAAGTATTGAAAATTATTTTCTTTTAACAAATTTTTGTGTTAAATTGTTAGTCATTAGGAAAAAAAGATCGGTGGGGACCCAACTCACAACAGAGTGCATAGATACAAATATAGTAATTAAGTATTGACAACTGATTGATGCACAAATTAAATTATGAGGCAGTATTATCCACATACCTATTTTTACTGCTTACATACCGGTCTTAATTTTTTACGATTGAATGAATTGAAAAAAAATCAATTAACATAAATTAACAAGGATGTGTGAGAGAGATAAAAGAGGTGTGTAAATAACATTATCCTAAATTATGCAGTGGAATGAAAAAAAAAATACATACATTTTGTCCTTCCGGGCTAAATTGATCCAAAGCTGCAAACCAGTGTTGGGTCCTTCTCCTTCAGGCATTTCTGAATGAACTATTCCCCTGCCTGCAGTCATCCACTGCCCCAAAAAATCACACATCCAACAAAATGCTTTATACATGTCCAATGACGACAAACATTTATGCTACCGTCGTCAAATTTATTCACCAAATAACGCCTCGATACTTGACGATTTATTTTGACCGAGTAACAGCAACAGCAATATTGACACATAATTCGGCGAATATATAAGCGAACAAATTTGACAACTCTATTAGTATTAACAAATCAATATATACCTGCACATCCCCAGTCCGGATTGTACCCCTGTGCCCTGCAAAGTCTTGGTGAGTGATTGCTCCCTGAAATCCAAACAAACCAAAACTTGTAACTTCAATTTCTTACTGCAATCTGAAATCCAGAATCCAAAAACGTTTTTAATATATATATGGTTTAGGACCTGTAACATGTATGTGACAGTCTCAAAACCTCTGTGTGGGTGGTCAGGAAATCCAGCAGGAGGGGACACTGCAAACATCACAAAGCAAACAACAATGTCAGCACAGAATTCATATCATCCATAGAAAAAAAAAAGAATTAAAAAAGAAAAAAGAAAAAACAGTACCTGAAAAGTGATCCAGCATCAGAAAAGGATCCAGGTTCCTCAACTCCCGGCTGAAAAATCAAAATTCACAAATAAATAAGAACCCAGTTTCCAAAAACTCAGGAACACAAGAACCCATGAAATGAAATCCCAATAAAAGCAGTAAAAATCAAAGATTCAAAAGTACAAAAGTACAAAAGAACAAAAAGAATTGAGAAATTAGTAGAATTTTAGATGGTTACCTTCCAATGGCTCTCCTGGCAACAGCACCATCGCCTTCGTGCTGGGTCTTGGCGAGGACCTTCTTGACGACCATTCTTGGGGAGGAAAAAGGAGGAGGGGATTGGTGATCGGAATCAGACATGGTGTTTCGGATGAAGGAAGGGACTGAGATTTTGAAGCGGTTGGTGGCTCTGCGGAATAGTAAGGTGTTATGCGATATTGTGGAAATAGCTTTCATGAGCGTTGCTTTTATACGCAGAAGTTGGGAGCTCATCTGGATGCGTGTCTGATAACTTCCATGATTTGATTGATTTAATATGTAACGGCATTCAGATGGTGGGAGGACAAAGCAGCCGATAGGAAAATGTAAAACAAATTCAAATATTAAAAAATAGAGATTTGGCGTCGCTTAGTATTAAAGTGTAGTGATGTTCATTTTCACTTGTACCTAAGAGGTCTTATGTTCGACTCTCGTCAAATAAAAATTTGAATCACATTACTGCTAGCATATTGTGAATGTATCTTATCAATGATATTGAACTGACAATAAGAATTTATATCTAGATGATGAAACTGAATTGGATGTCGTCGACCGTGCTAGTTATGTTGATTGTGTTACGCATAGAGTTTATATGAGATGTTTCACATTTTACGTTTTGTGTCGACAATTGTAGTTTTTTTGTTTCACTAAAAGAGAGTTTTGTAATTGTAATAAACAATTTTCCAAGTTTTTAAGTCGGATATGCATATCAACTATGCAATTAAATTTAGTTTAATACGTGAATTAATAACAGTATACATTTATATAAGACAGTAATATTGAAATGTATTTTTTTATTTTTTATATCAATTTTATTTTAACACGTAAATTAATAACAATACCTAACTATATAAGACGGCCGTACCGATAGGTATTTTTAACTTTGTGTGTGAATCAGAATGGGGTTCTAGTTTTGGGTTGGCCGTGGGTGACCGACTGCGACTGGCAATATATTGGGAAATTGGAGGAGGCGTGGCGAAACATAGAGTGGGACCCCGTCAGCCTCCTTGGACCAGTGATGATTAGTGATGTCAACCCCTTGTCACCATGAGGTTGGAGGAAGGGGGTGTGTGTGAATGTAAGCATGGGTTTGGTTTGACGTTGACGTACCCAATCAATAAAGAAATAGTTGAAATGGTCTCTTAATTTTAACCAAATTAAAGTAATAGTCATTCAACTAAAAGTTTGTGAGCGATTAGTCTCTTAACTCGTCAAAACGTGTATTTATGATTATTTTCGTCAATTTCATTAGAACTTTTGTCAAAATATGTCACGTGCCACACATGTAAGACTGAACAAAGAGACAACTACGAAAAACCAAATGAAAAACTGCAGCAATGGTTGCTTGACTTTAACCCAATTAGAGTAATGACCCCCTTGCTCAATTGTAGCAATAGTTATTCCAACATGACTCATTTTAACGAAAATTCTGACGAAATTCACGAAAATAACTATAACACATATTTTGATAAGTTAAGGGATTAACAATCACAAATTTTTAGTTAAAAGACTATAGCTCTAATCGAGTTAAAATTGAGAGACTACTAATACAATTTTTTTTAATCTTATATAGTATTTAAATATGAATTTGGATCCGCTCATGATCTTAGTGTCCGGAGCCTCCAAGTCTACAAATTTGGGCCACTGATTGATGTGCAAGTCAAATCAGACCGTTGGTAATGTGTGGTGGGCGAGAAAAATGAATTAATGAATATTGTTGAATTCAATTTGTGTGGCTCAAATTTGTTGACTTGGTGACTCTGGACACTAAGGTCTAGAACGAAACCAAATCCTTTAAATATCAAAGGGATTCCATTTCATCCAGTCGTGTCATCAGCTCAGAGTCATTTGGTCATCAATTTTCTTCAAAACTTTCCATTATACTCACCGCAAATATCTATCAATTCATGATTTTCATCCATTTTTTCAAGAAAGTTTTAACGTATTTAATGGGAACATATCACAAATTTCAATGAATTATTAAAATGTGTTCCCATTGCATTTGCTATTCGATTGTCCAAGGTCATGGTGGTTTATGGCATTAAGATATCCTCTCCTCAGCTTTCGGAATTTGTCCTCCATTTGGATGCGTTTGTTTGACGCACGCGTTTCGTACTCGTCACTCCCTCAGATCTGCTAATATGTGCTATAGATTTGCTTTTCATAGACAAATTTGGAATTTTCGATTCCAATCATTGGATCATTTTCTATTAAATACGATAAGCCAACATTTATCAACTTCGAAAGTTGTACGAAAAACTGGTTATATCCTCTTATTTTTATTTCTCAAACTGAGAGATTCATGAATTGGAATCCTAATGCAAATTATCACGGAAAACCCTTTTCATTCTGCTTAGCCCAATCTCTCTTTAGAGGTATTTTAATGATAGGTTCTATATGAATTAGAAGTTCCTATTCTTTTTAGTTCACTACGTTTCGAATTCAAACTATATCATCTTGTATAGTTTGAATTAACATAATAATATCGTATGTATTTAAAATAATTAATTTAGCGTCAAACATTGCCAATAAAAGTTAATACAAGGTGTCTATTATCAATATTCAAAATTAAATTACCAATGATACATCCAAACTACAAAAACCCCAAAAGGAAAGCTAAATTATCCACCAGAACTACGACAACAATCATTCTAACTCTTTTGATAAATTTACTAACAGCTTAAAGCAAGACATAAAATAGTTTGACAATGACAATGCTACCTCTTTAATAAACCCCTCTTTTCTGGTCGGCAATAAAATTACTTCGCGCATCCATTCACACAATCTTGGACATACCAAAATAACTTGCTCTGACAGTCCATTGCCGTTAATTCACTCTAGACAGTGAGATTCATTCCGTAGCTTATGCGATATCCCGGTCATTCCGACCAGCTCGATCCGGTGGTCCGAAATTCATGGTCCCATAGTATCCTTCGATGCTAAACAAGGAGTCTCTGTAGCTTGGGAAAAATAATAAAGGAGTTTTAATGAAACATTTCAGGTTATGTTCACTTTTAACGAAAAACCACATTTTTACTTTTTATAGTACTATTCATTATATCTTTTAAAAAAGTGTAATCATATGAGTTTGTAAGCTCAGCTCAACAGTAACCTTTATCAAAACCCCATGCCCATTGTACATTAGTATTTTACATGAAGCGTCACTCGTTTTGTCTGTCAACTGACCTATAGAAAGTTCATTTCTTACTTATGTAGATGTTGAGATATTATTTGTTGGTAGTATTATTCACACGTTTTTTATTTTACTTTTTACACATTCTTGTTAATTTTTATTTGTAGAGTTAAGAGATATTAGTCAACCCCTTATCTCCATGATGTTGGAGGGAGGGAGGGAGGGTGTGTGTGAATGTGATTATGTGAGCATGGGTTTGGTTTGACCTTGGCCTACTCAATCTCAATGAGGAAATTATAGCAAATGTTTTTCAATTTTAATTTAATTGGAGTAATTTATTTTTAAAATAAAAATTTGTGATCATTGGTCATTTAACACATCAAAATGTGCAACTATATTTTTTTTTGTCGACTTCGTTAGAATTTTTTTCAAAATGAGTCACATGTCACTCACGTTAGGGTGAATAAAAGAGTAAGGCTTTTTATATTATGTGACATCCCACATCGTCCAGAAGAGTGATCCTTAAATGTATATTCCAATCCCTACCTAGCACGAGGCCTTTTGGGAGCTCACTGGCTTCGGGTTCCGTAGGAACTCCGAAGTTAAGCGAGAAGGGGGCTAGAGCACTCCCATGATGGGTGACCCACTGGGAAGTTGCTCGTGAGTTCCCAGAAACAAAACCGTGAGGGTGTAGTCGGGGCCCAAAGCAGACAATATCGTGCTATGGTGGAGGTTGGGCCCGGGAAGTGGTCCGCCTCGGGTCGGGATGTGACAATTGGTATCAGAGCCTAACCCTGGCCGTGGTGTGCCGACGAGGACGTTGGGCCCCGGGTGGATTGTGACATCCCACATCGCCCAGGGGAGTGATCCTTAAGGGTGCGTTTGGTACGCGGGACGGGACGGAACAGGGTGGGACGAGGCGTTCCGTCCCGCGTTTGGTACGCTTAAAACGAGTGGGACGAGGCGTTCCACGAGACAAGTTTTGGATGATTTTTGGTTTCACCTCCCCCCTGGAACGAGGTTGTTCCACATCTGTGGGACATAAATTTTTAACATTTTAGGACAAAAATGCCCCTTGTCTTTTTCAAAATTTACAACATCCGTCCCGTCTGCGTACCAAACGCACCCTTTAAGACAAAAATGCCCCTTGTCTTTTTCAAAATTTACAACATCCGTCCCGTCCTGTTCCGTCCCGTCCCGTTCTGTCCCGTCCCGTCTGCGTACCAAACGCACCCTAAATGTATATTCCCATCCCTACCTATCACGAGGTCTTTTGGGAGCTCACTGGCTTCGGGTTCCGTAGGAACTCCAAAGTTAAGCGAGAAGGGGTCTAGACCACTCCCATGATGGGTGACCCACTGGGAAGTTGCTCGTGAGTTTCCAGAAACAAAACCATGAGGGCGTAGTAAGCGAGAAGGGGTCTAGACCACTCCCATGATGGGTGACCCACTGGGAAGTTGCTCGTGAGTTCCCAGAAACAAAACAGACCCCTCCCATGATGGGTGACCCACTGGGAAGTTGCTCGTGAGTTCCCAGAAACAAAACCATGAGGGCGTAGTAAGCGAGAAGGGGTCTAGACCACTCCCATGATGGGTGACCCACTGGGAAGTTGCTCGTGAGTTCCCAGAAACAAAACCATGAGGGTGTAGTCGGGGCCCAAAGCGGACAATATCGTGCTACGGTGGAGGTCGGGCCCGGGAAGTGACATATTAGCACCTCACAAAATGTTGAATGCACCCCACATTAAAATTTAATATTAAATAATTTATTTATCCTACTATGCAATGACAATTTTGATTTTATTAGGTTAAAAAAAAGATTCTAAATACACCCCAAATCACTATTAACGTATTATTTATCTTCTTCAACTATCAAAATCCCTCCGACCCTCCATTGTTGAACAAAACCCTAACCAATGAAACTACAAACATGTTGATTGAGAAAAATTATTTTTGACGAATAAAACACGAAAGTGATGTTTCGAAAACTTCACATGAGTTAAGACTTCATATTTTTTTAATTGTTTTATTGATTTTGACGACATCAATAATTATTTAATCATGCTTTTGCTGCGTTGTTCAAGCTTCTATGTTCGTATTCATCTTTTAGGGATCACAAAGATTACATGAAGAATTAAACACCTAAAATTACCACAAAATATTGAAAACAGACGACATGGGTTTTAATGGTGGAAATGAAAACAACTCACATATGCTTTAAATCTGTCACATCCCTGCCCGGGGTCGCTCCACCACCGTAGCACGATATTGTTCGCTTTGGGCCCCGACTACGCCTTCACGGTTTTGTTTCTGGGAACTCACACGAGAACTTCCCAGTGGGTCACCCATCCTGGGATTGCTCTCACCCAAACTCGCTTAACTTCAGAGTTCCGACGAACTCCGAAGCCAGTGAGCTCCCAAAAGGCCTCGTGCTAGGTAGAGATGAGAATATATATATATATATATATATAAGGATCACTCTCCTGGGAGATGTGGGATGTAAGAATCCCTCCCCTGGGCGATGTGCGATGTCACAAAATCCCAGGCGGCATCTTTTGTCAAAATTCTAGTTGGCATTTTTTGTCCAAATGAAAAGCTTTATAAGATTTGAGAAATGTGGGATGTATAGAAAATATGGGGTGCATGTAGAAAATGTAAGGTGTATATTGAGAATGTGAGGTGTGAGAGTATTATGAGGAAGTATGTGGGGTGTTTTAAGATAATTTTTTATTAAAAAAGTAAATGTGAGGTGTATTAAATATATGGGGTTTATTCAACAATTTGTGGGGTGATAATATAATAAGCCAAAGAGTAAATATGGAAAACCAAATGAGAAAAATTATAGCAATCTTCCTTCAATTTTAACCGATTGGAGGTTGTCCTTCCAACATGACGAATTAAGGAATTAATAGTCACAGATTCTTAATTAAAGAATTGGGATTAAAGTTCAAAAATTATTGATACAATTTTGTCATCTTATATAGTATGCAGGAATCAAAGGGATTCATTTCATCCAGTCGCCATCAGCGCACAATCATTTGGCCGTCAATTTTCTTCAAAACCTTCCCATACGCTCACCGCAAATGTCTATCAATTCATGATTTTCATCCTATTTTTTAATAAAGTTTTAACGTATTTAATGGGAACATATCACGATTTTCATTGAAATCCTAAAATGTGTTCCCATTGCATTTGCAATCCGCTAATATGTGTCATTTTCTTTGTAATTTAAATTAATTTAGTGTAGTAAGTTGCGAATTATCATAATAATTAGGTTTTTTTTTAAGTTATTACATTTTGGGTTTAAACTTTATCGTATTAACGTAATAATATTGTAATATCGTTTGTATTAGAAAAATAATTAATTTACTCTAAAGCATTGCCAAATTAAAATAATACAAGATGTCTATTATCAACGTTCAAAATTAAATCACCAATGATACTTCTAAACAACAAAATCCCAAAAGGAAAACTAAATTAAAATGGGATTTAAGAGCATATAATTCATACGATTCTGCCATTCAATTCCATTCGATTCGATTCCATTTATTCATGAATATGGTCATTCCTTAAACTCTCACTCTTTAAGTCTTGCCAACCTCACAAAAAAATAAATTTTGACGGGTAATTAGCGGCAATCTCTTTTTGCCATTTGATTGCAAAAATGATTAATTTTTAGTAACAACGAAACATTGAATATACATTGATAACGCAACGATGACCTAACAACTACGCAACGATGATATAATAACAACATAATAAACACTGATCATTTCTACAACTAGATGTCAAAAATTGATCATTCAGGCTATTTGCTCTTTTAAAGAGTGTGGCCAAAAGTGCAGCAATATGTCAAATAGTGCCTATTCCAGCTAATTGCCCCCTTTTTTGTTCTTTTTTTCCCCCCAAGATGCCCAATGTAGTCTTTACTGAGTTTTGTGTGTTTATCCATCAGAATTGAGAGAGCAATTGTTCTAACTCTTTGTATAAATTTACTAGCAGCTTAAAGCAAAACATGACATAGTTTGGCAATGACAATGCCACCTCTTTAATAAGCACCTCTTTTCTAGCCGGCGATAAAAACTAGGGAACTTTAACGAAAAGCTCCCGATACTGTTCACTTTAACGAAAAATCACATTTTTACACTAAAAAGTCAATCATGCTACTATTCACTTTACCCTTTATTTTGTCCTTATCATTAAAACTCAAAGTTTTCAAGCCATTTTCATTAGTTTTCCTTAAAAACTACTCTGCCTATCCATTGATACAATCTCGGACGTATCAAAATGACTTGCTCCGACAATCCATTGCCGTCAATTCGCTCTGGACCATGAGGTTTGTTCCGAAGCTTATGTGATATCACGCTCATTCAAACCAGCTCGATCCGGTGGTCCGAAATTCAGGGTCCGGTGTAGCTTGGAAAAAATAAAAAAGGTGTGACCTTGTGGGTTTGTAGGCTCGTCTAAACAATCACCTTTATCGAAATCCCATGGCCCATTGTACATTAGGTTGGGCTAAATCTACTCAATTTGTTGATGGACAATCCTCAATTCAAGGCTCCGCCAATTACATTAAAGTGTTGCAACTCGGGGTGCTTGGACTCCAAAGTATAAAATATTCATCATATCTCGATATTTTCATCGAAATTTCCGTGTTTTTTAAATTTCTATATTTTTAAAAACACCAAGGGGATTTGAACCCCTCCCATTTTACTCCTTCAACACCTTGACCACCATATCACTTATGTTTTTGTGAAAATATGCTAAAATATTTACATATTTTCTACACTCACAATGTTTGCCAGCTCGCTATATAATCAACTTAAATCAGTTAAATCCATCATGCAATGCATTTCCTTCCAATTTTTTGTGATAAACTAATAGATAATTGACTAAATAAACATCCTGCAAAGTTTCAATAAAAATTTTCAAGTTTTTCTTACAATTTCCGTGGTTTTTATTCAATTTTTATCGATATCGATAATATCCCGATATTTCCATCGAAATTTCCGTGTTTTTGGACTACCGATATTTCCGATATCATCGATATTTAATACCTTGGACAAAATCTTGTTCCGGAAATGGGGGATATCATTCAACACCCCCAACTTCCAATGGAATCATTATTTTACATGGAGCGTCACTCGTTTTGTCTGTCAACTGACAGGTTGAAAGTTCATTTCTTTCTTCTGTGGTGGTAGAGATTAGTTTTTGGGGGTGATATTCACAAATGGGGATACACATTGGTACCAAGGCGATCACAGAGTTATTTGGAGTTTGGGAAATATAAATGTGAAGTTCTTTCGAAGACCATTTGAATGTTTGGTACGGGTTCGTTAGGTACTTATCAAGTGTTTGATAGAAAAACTTCTAGACATATCTCGACAAGTTTCATCAACAAGACTCAACAAATTTTCTTGATATCACTCATTAAATTGTTTCGGCATATGTCGATTGATATGTGTGCAACATGATTTGACTGATGACAAGCTCACCAAATGTTCAACGAAATGCCTCGGGAACTGATTTCTATCTAAGAAACTTGGACCTTTAACATTGAGACCCCTAAGGTTCAAATCTGAGATCCTTCATTGGCTATTCACACACTACTTTTACCTTCCACACACTCTTGCTAAACTTTAGCCATTGATTTTCCACAATTTATTTGATCTTATGACAAGAAATTGAGAGGGTGTGTGTTTGTTGGATAGCACCACACTAGCTTTTTGAGGGAAAACTTACTAGATTCAAGACATTTATTTGATCAATTAATGCTAGCACATAAGTCAGAGTCACCTATAGTGACCTGTACGACTACCCATATCTCATCAGTTAAGTCCTGCACACGAGTTGGAACCACCTAAAGTGGTCTGTACGACGGGCTGGGTGTAAATGAGTATGCTTAAGTGTTACGATCACGTGAATGATGTGCGAAGTATTGTAAGTCATCTACAAGTCGGAATCACCTAATGTGGTCTGTACGACAGGCTGACAGCTACCTTGGAATCCAAGGTGAGCATAAGGTGTAGGAGGTGAACGATCACTTGAAGGCTAGGCCCTGGCCTCAGGTAAAACACTAACACTGGGGTGCATGATGATGAATTCTACTCAAATCCATTCATCACTAATTACCATTCGATCCTACCAACATTATATACTCACATGAACTTACCTTGGCCTCTGTATTAGTGCGCAACACTGTGCAAAGTTGTACTAAATCACATACTAGAATGTAAACTAATTATGGCATGGCATTTATAAAACGTAAAATCACAATTTCTCGTTTCCTCACACAATGATTTATAACCAACCATTAAATCACCAAATCAAAGGGTTTAATCTCACTTTTTTTTTTCACTAGATCCCTTCACATTGCTCAATTTTCCAAACAAAGCTTTTATCTAGATTATTTAATCTCACTTATTGCATGGCTGCATCTAACATCTCGTTAGACTACCTACGTACCCTAAGCAGGGATCAAGCCAATTGTAGTTCACAATAATGATATATAGGTCATATGCATATGGATATATCATGATATAATCTAAACTCAACCATCCCATAGTATTTTATAACATATAAATATATATGACATGGCATAAATTTCTTAGTTCAATTTAAAAGCATTTGTGGAATTATCACACACACACACACACACACACACACACACACACACACACACACATATGATAAGAAGGAAAAGATCCACTCACCTGAAGTCCGCGCTACAATTCTCTAGCCCGAAAATCAAGGCGTCACGAACCATCGTCGCCTAGAACAATGATCAAATAGTGTCTCAGAATTCTTATCGATATAACACATAACTTACATAAAACACATCCCCAAGGATTTTCTAGAATGATTTAAGACCCATTGACCAAAAGTCAACCGTCGGTCAAAGATCAACGGTATGATCCACAACCCTACGTAACTCTATGCGGAAGATCCGCATCACAGATTTTCAATCCGTAATTTCCAAAGATCCACATTAAACTTCTAGAATACTATCTTAAAGTTTCGGAACAATCCAACAGTTAGATTTTCGCCAATTGTCAAAACCAAGTGGCGGTTAACGATTTATTTTACGAACTTACAAATCCAATTCGGGAAGATCCGTATGTCAAATTCCTGATCCGTAAGTTCCTACATTCCTCAAATATTATGAATAACAACCTATTAAAGTTTGGTGATGATCCAACGGTTGGATCGTCGATTCATACAATGACCTATTAACGTATTGTAGCGAATCTAGGTTCTACTAATCAATCTACGTCAATCCATTTTGAAAACTGGACTCAAGGAATCTACTGGAACCTAAAAATAGCATTGGCGGCTCTCTGGCCACGCGCCGCTGTGCGTGGCAGTCGGCCGCCCCAACTTGCCGGAAAAATTAACTATCTCCAAAAATTCTCAAAGTTTTTAGAAATGAAGGTCTCAATGAGTAGAACAACTTTCATACTTGTGATCAAGGCCAATTTGGCCTAGAAAGGCTCCAATTTTATCAAAACCCGTCGGAACCCAAGAATTGGGTGTGCTCCAATTCAACCTCCATACTTACTCTGACACCTCCAAGCTTGTTTGGGATTTGTTCCAGACCTCAAAGGAAGTCTAAAGGTGGTGGAGATGGATGTGGTTAGCTTCGAATTTAGGAGATTCAAAACCAAAGACCTTGCACCCTACCGTGCAGGTTTCCTTATTTTGGAAGCCAAATCTCACCAAATTTGGGATGGAATGGATAGAGGGAAGCTTGATATAGAGATTGGGAGTGGTGGTTCAGCTCAATCCGTTGGAAAAATTGGTGAAAATCACCGGAATTTGTTCTGGGTCGAAACTGAGTGCACGGGTCGCAAGATGGGTGCTTTGCACCTCTCTCATTTCCCTCATCTCTTTTCTCTCCTTCTAATCCTAGCCGTCCCTCTCATTTCTCTTCTCAATCTCAGCCACACATGTGGCTTATCCCACTACTTCCCAATTTTCTGGAGCCTTCCTCAAAATAATTATTTGACCATTTTGCCATCGACTTTGAACGTTAATAACTTCTTCGTTATAACTCCAAATTCAATTCCGTTTGTGCCCACGCGTCCGTAGCGACGAATACTACTAGGATACGCCAAGAAAATGAACCTTATGTGACACCACATGACAGTCAACAAAGGTCAATGCACTTGCCTCAAAGGGCATTTTGGTAAATTCACTTATTAAAATTATAAAAAATCATAACTTTTAGGGACGAGCTGTTACAATTCTAATACTTCATAATATATATGTCATTCTATTTTGTAGTTTATGATGAAATTATATATATTTTAAGTATAAACATACACGTATTTACATGAAATATAATAGATTTACTTAAATCTACCTAGTCCGCCTAAGCCACGTTTAGCTGCCCAGGCGCTAGGCCCTAACTTGCCGCCTGACTAGCACCTAATGTCTTTTAGAACCTTGGTCGGTGGACGAGTCGAAGTGATTATGGTGTCTTGATGTTTTCATGAGGGTGTGTGGTGCCTTGTTGGTGTTTGCTGGTGAAGTTGCACGACGGAGGGAGAATCGAAGGTGGAAGGATGCTTTAGGAATATTGTAAAGGTACATAGATATATATATATATATATATATATATATATATATATATATATATATATATATATATATATAATATTTTTTTTTTAAATGTTTGATTTCGTATAGAGTTTTTCCATCTAGAATTCAAATACCACTTCCATCTAAATAATCCAATTTCATGTAATTTTGGAATTCCATTCCGAACATCACCAATTTTCTGGTACATCAATTGTTAGTAAACGTTAAAATGCTTTCGAAGACGTGCAATTTTGTTTCTCTCTATTCTCATCCCGTTTGGTAAACATGTCATCAAAGAACTAATTTCAAATTGTAACGTTAAAAGTAGATGACGAAGTATTCATTTTCGAAAGTTACTACTTATAATTCGACAATTATCTGCAACGTACGCATCGCAACCTTAGAAATGGAAAAGCATGCATCACAATGATGCAGAATTGAACTTCATACCAAGAGGAAAATAGCAAGAGGAAATGTTGACTACAAAAATCACCTAGCCTACGTGGCGCGCAGGCCGAGTAACTAGTAGACTAATTATGTCCTTCAAATGTGTGCGGGGCGTGCCAACTCGTCGGCCGAGCTCGACTGATGAGTAAATGTCTTGATGTTGTGTGTATGCACACGGCTGACTTTTGTGTCTTGCAATTGTGGCCGAGAAAGGAACACGTCTCAGCCTCTGGGTCCTCAAGCCTGAAGACAAGGCTACCAATTACAAAGTTCACGGCTCATTGTCGTCTGATTTAGCAATAGTCACCGTATTTTTGAAGGTGAAACCACGCCGAATCGATACTAGAGTATAGGGGCACAAATACTCAAAGTGGATGAAGGTCTTGATAATGAACGTAGTTCGGCCGTCCAAGTCCCGAACTCTGAAACCCACTTGTGAATATGCGATCATAAAATAACTCGGCGTTGAGGCACCGAGCCTAAGTATCAGTAACACCTCATTTCACCAAGATGACTGGTGAGATGACCTCTGTCGACGGGGATCCGAAAACCCTCGTCGGCCGAGACTAGGATAGATAACCAATCGACCCTGTCGCAGTGTTGTTTATCTAAACTGAAGGTGCTTCACGAACGGCTGGTTCTATGGCAACAGTGCTGTTTATCCAAACTGAAGATGTTTACCGGTTGCCTTCACAGTGCTGTTTATCCAAACTGAAGGTGTGAAGGCGAAAAAGAAAATAAAAATCTTAAGGGTGTTGAGAGGTTTCGAGTAGAGCGAGAAATTGCACAGGGCAGATTTGTGTGTTGAGTTGGAGGTCTCTCGAACGTTGCCACTGCCTTTGTATTTATAGGAGCCGAATCCTCATTTGATTGAATCATAATTATACTTGGACTGGGACTCCTTATCCCAACCGGACTTTACCTCGGCCACTCATCCTTTCGCTAGGACTCTCAACCTATCCCTTCTGACCATGTTCTCTGCTTCCGTGTCCTGGCCTCGCCGAGACTCCTCATCGTACTGGAACTGTGTTCGTCTTACGGATGGATTCTACTTCCTTTATCTTTATCTAGACGAATCTCTTTCCTATTGGGACTCAGCTGACCCAATTCAGTCGGCCCACAAACCGACTATACCACGGCATTTCCCTCTGGGCCGAGAAATACTTCACGCTCGACCCAAACTATCATTTTGGGCCCAAACATTGCCCCCTCGCTTCTGAGGTCATCGGCTTTGGCCGAGCCCTAGCCTTGAAGGAGCGGAACCGACTCTTACTTCGAAACCATTGATTATAGGCATGATCAATGGTCTTCAACCCTATTAAGTGTTTGCCATGCGGCGACACCCTAACACTCTCAACAACCCTAATAATGTTTCTTGAAACATGCGGCTACTGAAACGTTTCTCCATCATTGCTCGCCGCCACACACAATCGTGCGTTTTAAATCTGCGAGACGTTCGGTCTTTTCACCTGGATTCCCTCAAATATTCGGCATAATTGGTGCTTTTCCCGGTCGATTTTATCCCAAAATTTGAAAATCAAACGTCCTATCTTTCCACCAAAGCGCCTATAAATTCCCAAATTTTCTCCTCTTGCACTCTTACGCTCCCAGAATTTCCAATCTTTCTTTTACTCTCTGAGACCCTCTTCAAACTCTCAAAGAAAATCCCAGAATTCCTTCAATCTTACCCAAAAACTCAAAACCCTTTCCAATGGCCTCTTTCATTTCTAAGATCGCCGACGAATGTGAGAAGTGCAAGAGTATCATCGATAAATTTTCCATCAAAACCATGCGCTTTGAGAGCGACATGAGCGTCACCCATCAAATCCTTGGGCCACTTTTTAGGGAGGCTATCCCTCCATCCATCACTGGCATGTGCAGGGACCATTGCCTTGCACCCTTGCTGCAAGTGGTCGACTGGTCCAATTGGGATTCGACCAAGCCTCAAGGCTCCTGCCCCTCGCATACAGCGACTTGGGCAATCTGGGTGGCTCGCATGTCGACGCACTTTGGCGATCAGTGGAAAAAACTCGGCATCTATGATGCCATCAGACTTTTCTCCATGGAAATTCCTATGGACAAAGAGCTCCTTATGTCGGCTCTCAGCCTTTGGTGCTCGGCCACCAACACTATGGTTCTTCCATTTGCCCTGTCGGCCCCACCGTCCTCGACATCTCTACCATTCTAGGGACCCCTCCCTTTGGCACCCCAATCGATGCTGCCCTCTTTGGGCATCCATCGAGGCTGGATCTGAAGGCCTGGTTCGAACTTCGGGTCGTCGAATCCTTGAAGAAGGAGGAAAAAGACACCTCAAAGGAAGAAGTTCAGAAACGGTTTAAGAACTTCTTCAACTACAACACCCTGTACTACCACTTTGCTGGTCAAGGGGAAGACGTGCCACGAAAGGGAGAACACGAGGCCTTCATTTTCTACTGGTAAAACAAATTCATTTGTTGTACCAAGTCAAACAAATGCTTGGTCGAGAATATGCCAGTGGCCGAAGCCCTGGCGAGTGGTCTTTCCCTGACACTTAGCCCGGCCATACTCGCCAATCTTTTTCGCTGCTTGGCCGAGACGACCATTGCCAATATTTATCTCAAGCAGAGTGGGCCCTTCTGGCTTTTCCAACTCTGGCTGCAGGTCTACTTCAGCACGCTTCGGCCGGACATGCCCGCCTTCCAACCTGCCAAAGCGCTCGGCCCCTAGCTGGCTTATCGACCAGCACTACCTCACCGGGCCGAAGAAATCTTCAAATTCTTCTTCGGCCTTAGCGCCCTGTCCGATGACGAATTCCTGATTTGCCGTCGTCGAGACTACCCTGCCTCAATCCAACTCCCATCAACGGCATAAGATGCAGAGGTGGATCTTAATCTTTGCCGACACTGGGGATCGTTTATGCTGTCACGTGATCTTCTCCTTGGCTGCGATGCTCGCCGAGCAAGTTGGGAGGTCTACCACCCCCACTTCATCATCTGGCAGCTCGACTACGTCCAAGGTGCCCTGGTGCCTCTCCCCTCTTCCCGCTCCCTTCTCAGCCGAGGATGTTTTTCCGGCTTTCTAAAAAAAGATTTTAAATCTGCTGAGAAGGACTTTCAAGAGCAATGCAAGAAATTTCGTCTTCGGCCGACCGTCCCCGAGGCTCTTTGCACCGACACCTTTGGTGACTGGTGGGAGGCCTATACGAAAGACTTCTTCAGCACGCCGGTTAAAGACGTGGTCACCAAACTTTTTGGTGACAGACCTAGGAAGGCCGCCACCGTCACAAAAGACGCGACTCAAGGTACATTTCTTAAGCCTTTCTTTCTACAACTTAGTCTTGTCTAGGGCTATCTAACTTTATTTCGTTCGTCTCTTTTTAGGCGGTCATGCGCCCCAGCCGGCAGACGTCTCTGCAGCGGTCGCGGTTAGGAAGAAAAAAACCATTTCTCTCCCCAAAACCGCAGCTGCCGCTGTAGCCAACTTGTCGAGCAAACGGCACACCAAGAGGTCGAGGTAACTGGCGAGTCTCCTCATCCTACAAAGCGCACCAAGAATCTGGCGATGAAACAAGACCGGGAGACTCCCGTCACTTTTGGCCAGACGGTGAAACGGTCGGCCCCAGCTGCCCCAAGTATCAAGATTGGCCTTGCCTGGCCTTCGCTTGTGGGTTGTCTTGCCTTCTAGGTTGTACCAAGGACTGCTCGCCAGGCCAAGTCCCTTGAAGTCCAGGGGACCTCTGTTGCCCCCATCCTGGAGGAGGTGACCCCTTTGGTCGCCAAGTTCCCCTCTAAGCATCCAAAACAATCGTCGGCCATCCTGGAAGAGGAAGAGGTTTGAATATCTATTATTGGCTTTAATTGATATTTTGATCCTAGGACTAACGACCTTCCTAGGATGATGACGAGACTCCGTTGACGAGCCGGCCTCGACCTTCTTCCTCAAGTCCACCTTCAACGACCGAGAACCTCCCGGCCGATCCTTCTGTGGCCGACAAGGGGAAGATGACAGTTGCTGAGCCCGAAGCTCTGGCAGTGTCGACGGTTCCTCCACTAGGCGAGGGTTTTGCCATCCCTATTCAGGAAGCCGCCCCAACCACTGTAAGTTCCCTTCACTCATTTCCTTATGTTCTCGACCCCCTAGCTTGGATTACGTTTTACTTATGTTCTTGTATACAGCCCTCATGGCAGGCCGAGCTCGATGCTCTGTTTTACACTGCTTCTGGCGGGGCCGGCTCTTCTGCCTCATCGACCAAGCCTGCCGCTGCATTTGCTGAGTGTTCCGCCTTCACCCGACTGCAAGACCTCATTTCCCTTTCGGTTTTGGAGGTCCTACAGTGCAATGGCCTCGACTCTGTAGGGGAATGCTTGAATGCTTTCGCTTTTGAAGGTCAATTAGATGATGCAACCATTACCTAGCTGTCTTCAATTCTAGAGAGGACTCGAGATTTGATGCAACCATTACCTAGCTGTCTTCAATTCTAGAGAGGACTCGAGATTTTTTCTCGACTTTTGAGAGAGCTCTTCGATCCGACGATGAACTGAAGGCTGCTGAGGCTGCTCAGGAAGCCGCCCAACCAGATCTTGAAGTAATAAAGGAGAAAAAACTGGAACTGGTTACCCTTAACGACCAGATTGCAGTGCTTCAACGCCGAATGTTGGATGTCGTTTCTGCTCTTGAAGTGACTTTTACGGCGAACAAGGCCAAATTAACAGAGCTTGCAGCCGGTGCGAGGTGAATCGCGCTAATGAAGTCGGAGAAAATGATGCGCCAGGCTGAAGTCACACTGGGGGAAGTGAGATGGCTGGAACTGAAAGCTGCCCTTGAGGCTTATCTTCTTTCATCCCCTTAGGACTTTGTAACTTGTAACCTTTTGTCATGAATGAAAATCTTCTTATTCCTGCATCTCCCAGTTTGTTAGATAATATTTCTTTAAGAACTTTCCATTAATCGGTAGTTTATGGACTAAACCAGTTCGATCCTTCAAATGATATGCCTCATTGCCGAGGGCCTTATGAACAACAAACTGCCCTTCCCAGTTCGGCGACCATTTGCTGAACCTAGGGTCTTTTATTCCTACTGGCAGTATTGTCTGCCAAATCAATTGTCCTTCGTCGAACGTCTTTTGTTTAACTCGCTGATTGTACGCTCGTTCGGCAATCTTCTTTTGCGCCACCAATAATTTGTAAGCGTCAAGGCGAGCTCCTTCCAAATCCTCTAACTCCTTTCTCATGGCTTGACTGTACTCATCACTGAACAAACTACTGTGCTCTATCATTCTCAACGAACTTATACTTAATTCGACTGGTAACATGGCATCATACCCATAGGTCAAAGTGTATGGAGTCGTCCCAGTGACTGATTGTGGTGACGTTCGGTAGGCCCACAATGCTTTATTTAACTTTAAGTGCCACATACTCGGTCTTTCTCTCACCATTTTTTCAAGGATGCCAATCAAAACTTTATTGCTCGCTTCGGCTTGCCCGTTCGCTTGTGGGTAATACGGCATAGACTGCTCGAGTCGAATTTTGAGATTCACCGTGTACTCCTTAAATCGGTTGGATGTGAAGATTGTGCCGTTATCTGTTATGATAGTCTCTGGCACGCCGAATCGGGTCACGATATTTTCCTCGACGAAGTCACACAATTCCTTAGATGTCAGTTTGGCATATGATTTCGCTTCGACCCATTTGGTGAAGTAATCCATTGATACTAGTATCCAAGCGTGTTTTGCCGAGCAGGACGATGGTGTAATTTTGCCGATTATGTCCATGGCCCACCCTCTAAATGGCCACGGTTTGGTGACCGAATACAATGATTCGGCCGAGACTCTTTGTATAAGGCCATGAATCTGGCACTGTACACATCCTCGTGCATACTCAATGCAGTCTTTCAAGATATTTGGCCAGAAATAACTATGTCGACGAAGCAACCATCGCATCTTTCGGCCGGATTGATGAGCTTCGCATATTCCTTCATGGACCTCGGCCATTGCTTGGGTAGCCTCTTCAGGGCCGAGACACAACAACAACAAGCTGTCATCGCCTTTTCCATATAACACGTTTTGGTATGCCACATAGTTCGTGGCATGAACCTTTGTCTTGCGGTCGTGTTTTCCATTGAGGTTATCAAGATCTCGCATGATTGCTCCTCTCCAATCATCTGGTAATGTTTCGACCGCGTAGAATTCGACGGGATCTTCCCGTTCTAGCAATGACGGCAAGGACATGACTCGTGTTCGGATCACATGATCCTGATAAAGAACTTGCTGATTAACCAAGGCCGGGTACGACTGTCGTATGACGGGTATCACTCGATCAGTTTTGCTCCCATGAGTTACGCACCGGAGGCAATTTGGGCTAACTCATCCGCATCGATATTATGGACCTGAGACAAGTGCATAAACGTGATGCCATCGAAGGACTCTGCCAAATAGATGAAGACCATGTGATAGGGAGCCAGAGTGTAACTCTTGCAACGAAAAGTGCCATTGAGCTGGTTAATCACAAGTTCGGAGTCGCTGATGACTAAGACGCGATGGGCTCGCAAGTCATGAAGGATACTGAGGCCAATGATAAGGGCTTCGTACTCGGCCTGGTTAATGGTACAGTCGAAGTCTAATTTGAGAGAGAAATACCATCGTTGGTGCTTGGGAGATTGAATGACTATTCCTACCCCAGCCGAAACAGACGTGCTCGAACCATCAAAGTACGTTGTCCAGAAATTGTCCCAGGCTTTCACCATGCTGATTTCAAGATCATTGCCCCTAAAGTCGTAAGGGGATGGATGTTGAGCCAAGAATTCGGCCAGTGCCTGGCCTTTGACAGCCTTCTGGGGCACGTATTGCAAACTGAACTCGGGCAATGCCATCGTCCATTTCCCGATTCGGCCTTTGATGATCGGCCGAGTGAGCATGTAACGGATGACATCGCTTTGGGCGATGACTTGAGTGACGGATGAGAGCATGTAATGCCTGCGTTTTGAGACAACGAAGAACAACGTTAAGCAGAGTTTTTCGACAGTCGTATAATTGATCTCAGGAGCATTAAGGTGGCGACTAAGGTAAAAGATAGCCTGCTCGTGCCCAGCATCGTTGTCTTGTGCTAAAAGACAACCAATGGATTCTTCGACCGCAGAGATGTATAAATTAAGAGGTCTGCCACGTCGGGGCGGAACGAGGACATGTGGGGTGGAGAGAGCCACCTTGATTTGTTTGAAAGCCTCATGATGCTCAGTGCGCCATTCAAACTTGTCAGAGTTCTTGGGTTTTAATAAAGTGGAAAAAGCGTAGATTTTCCCTGCCGAATTGGCAATAAATCGACAGAGAAAGTTGATCTTGCTGAGCAACGACAGCAACTGCTTTTTGGTCGTTGGGGGTGGTGCATTGATCATTGCCCGGGCCTTGTTGTCGTCAATCTCAATGCCTCGGTGATGGACCAAGAACCCTAGAAAGTTTCCGGCCGATACGCCGAAAGCACATTTTGCCGGGTTTATCTTGAGGTTATGTCGGCTCATGCGCATGAAGGCTTGGCGAAGATCCTCCAAGTGTGACTACCGATGTTTTGACTTGACTACAACGTCGTCGATGTATACTTTGACCGTTGTCCCGATGAGGTCGTGAAAGATAGCATTCATCGCTCGCTGGTACGTTGCACTTGCATTCTTTAAGCCGAAATGCATTACGACCCACTCGTATGTGCCGAGTGCCCCCGGGCATCGAAAAGCAGTTTTGTGAACATCGGCCTCGACAATGAAAATTTGGTTATAGCCAGCATGTCCATCCATAAAGGAGAAAATTGTGTGGCTTGCCGCTGCGTCGATTAGGAGATCCGAAATCGGCATTGTATATTCATCTTTGGGAGTTGCCAGATTCAGATTTTGAAAATCGATACAGATTCGCAAGGCTCCATTTTTCTTAAAGATGGGAACTATATTTGCCAGCCATTCGACGTATCGAGCTATTCGTATGAACTTGGCATTCAAAAGTTGAATAATCTCATCTTTTATGCCAAGGTGCACTTCGGTCGAGAATCGTCGAGGTGGCTGACGAAATGGTTTGCATCCGGGCTTGATGCGCAACTCATGCTCGATGAGCATTCGATCTAAACCAGGCATCTCATGATAACTCCAAGCAAAACAATCTTTGAATTCATTTAATAAATTACAAAGTTCAGTTTGCATAGGTTGGGGCAATAGAGCACTGATAAACAAAGGCCGTGGTTCTTCGGCCGTCCCAACATTTATTTCTTCCAAAGGGTCTTTGACTTGAGGTCGATTGCCTTCGAGTTCGGCCGGTGCAGCCTGGACCTTATCCAAAGACAAAACTGGGTTGTTGTCTCCTTCTGCTAGAAACTCGATCAGGTTGACTCCTGAGTTTGGTTGCTTGGAAACTGTATACTAGTGGGCCAACAGTCGCTCTATGGTTGGGGAAATTGCGGCCTGGCGTCGTTCTTGGCTGGCGTCAATCATCGATATTGGTGAGTAAGTTGGCCAATCCGAGTCTCGCCAATTCCTGGTGGACAGTCTTGGCGGCAACCTTAATGGCCTTCTGCACGGAAATCTTTGACGGCCGCCCTTCCTCATTGAGGCCTTGAAGGGTAATGTAGCCGATGTGATCATCATAGTAACGGGCTTGGATCATGTTAGCTTCAAATGGCTGGGTGTCGACCAGATGGAAGACGACCGATTTCCCATCCCAGAAGACAATGACTTGATAGAGTGACGATGGAATGCAGCCAATCTGATGGATCCAATCGTGGCCAAGCAGGGCGTTATACTCGGTTTTCGAGTCGACAATGAAGAATGCGGTCATGTGATTGCGACTGGCTATAGTTACCTCCAGATGAAACACTCATTTTTTCTGGGACCGACTACGAAGCTGCTCATAGTTATCCAGGACGGGATGAGTTTGTCGCTTGACCGTCGTAAGGTTCGCATGACGGGCACAGACATAACGTTGATGGTGGCCCCACAATCGACGAATACCTTAGAGACTGGGTATCCTTCTATATGAGCCGTAACGTACAACGACTTTAGATGTTATAGATTGGTAGTGGGGGACCGGGGAAACAACTCAGCGAGAGCTGCCGTAAGCTTGTCTATTTTTCTTTCTGTCCCATTTTTTTCAGTGGTGACGAAGACGACCTGTGTCGCCTCTTCGGGCCACTACATCGCCATCCAAGGATGATGGTTGGGAAGTAGTTGTCTGAAATTCAGCGGGTAAGACGTGAACCATGCTGATCTCCATATTGTCCAGGACAGAAGGGCCAATTGGATCATGATCATCTTTTTCGGGGTTGTCGATCGAAGCATCTTGTTCTTGAGCGTCTTTGGCTAAGGCGTCCGTCGTATTATCGGCGAGTAGCAGCTCATCCTTTTGTACTGAGTTATCTCAGATGTTACCCTCGAGCTCACTCGTTGGTGGGACATGCGCTGATTGATTGACTTGCTCTTGGTAAGCAATTAGAGCGTTTCTTGTGTCAAGATACGCGTTGAGTTGCGTTATACGCTCTTGTTCATCGGCCGTGAGGTCAAAAAGAACTACTGCTGAGAAAACTTTGAAATGGTACCTCAAATATTGAAGGTCTTCGAAGGAAAAAAGGAACTCGGCGGGGTGTAGATCCGTGTATGGGTCAACCTCAAAGTCGAGGACCCGAGCCTCCGTATGTGCTGGAATCTTGCCTTTATGGCCGAGTCTGTAGTCTTTTGAATTATCTGCTCGGCATCTGGGGAGGTTAGGGCCAGGTCGATGACCTGCTGACATTCCTTTGGTAAGCCGTACAAATCATTGGCTGAGTGCGTCTTATGGAATTCTAGTATATATTTTAGGGCTTCGCCAACGAAGGGAGGATGGAGATTCCGTTGTATCTTGATCAGCGGTTTTGATGTCGGTGATGGAAGGAGCTGCCTATTTGACTCCTTCCTGATTTGCTCGAAGCGAGCTTTCATTTCCCCTGATCGAAGCAGAAGCTTGATCCGTTTGTCAGACTCCTCGAAAGCAGTTTTGATGTCATGGTTTGTGGCCTTCTTACCTTCGAATGACTCGGTCACGATCGCCGGGGGTTGGCGATCGTCTTCATTTATTTTTGTGTCTTTCAGCTCCCACTTGGGAGCCGAAGAAACTTGGGCCACCTGGCGTCGAGCCATGCAATCTATCCTTTGGTGGTGACACTTCTGAGATTTGGACAAGGTAGTGTACACGCCGGTTGGTGAATTGTACGTGTACCATCGATGGTCGCATGTCTTTGGCGGCTTGAACGTCTTTTGGTTCGCCATCGAACCAGAACTGCTGGAACTTCGTGCATAATAATCCTCATTGTAAAACGGGGCATCGAAGTCGAGTCGTCGCTTGACCGAAGATGATCCCTCAGCTTGTGGTTGGGGTTCGAGACTATCGAACACCTTTCAGCGCTGGCCCGAGCCGAGCACTTTTGGCGATGTTGCCTCGACCATGGGCGATTGTCAAGGTGTTGCCGCGTTTGGTTGCGGCTGGCGTGGTGTCGTTACTTGAGGTTGCCTCTCATTTGGCTCAGTTATGACTACCTGTACTTTGCAACGACTGCACAATACCACTGGTCTGTCGGGCTCATCCCTGCTAGCTCCTGACATAACTTCAACTATTACGGGGCCTGTCAGTTCTGTTGGTGGCTCGTTAGAGGATTATTCGAGTCTGAGCCGTGGCCGAGAACCCTGTTTCAGAATGTGCTGCATCCGCAGGAACTCGACCTTTGCCTTGCCCTTGTTTTTAGGCAAATGGGCATCCATCATGCTGACTATTGGCTTTTCGGATTCTTCTTCACTAGCTCCTGACATGGCTTGAACTATCGCGGGCCCTGTCAGCTTTGTTGGTGGCTCATTAGAGGATAGGTCAATCTTGCGCTGTGGTTGAGAACCCTGTTTTGGAATATGCTGCATCCGTAAGAACTCGGCCTTTCCCTTACCCCTGCTTTTAGGTAAATGGGCATCCGCCATGCCGACTGTTGCTGAGGGAAAAAGATTGGTGTCGATGACCATCTGTTTCTCTGGGAATTTTAATTTGCCCTTGTCGATCCAACCTTGAATGGCATTGCGAAACACCACACAGTTGTTGGTCGTATGCTTACTTGAATTGATAGGAACATATTTATGTAACTTTATTAGTTTGTTTCCTTGCATTTACTTAATTAGTTTCATCTTATTAGAATGTTTTAAGCTATTTTCATGTGTTTGTAGGTTCTAAATAACAAAGTTAGCAAAGAAGTGCATTTTGGTGCAATTTAGAGCTATTTTGGGGTGAAATGGATTGCATGCATGGGGAGCATAAAAATGGATGGTTGTGATTCATTCTCACCAATAAAATGGATGGCAATGATTCATTCTCACCAATAAAAAGGGATGGTGGTGATTCATTCTCACCAACAAAATGGATGGTAGTGATTCATTCTCACCAACAAAAATGGATGGTGGTGATTCATTCTCACCAAGAAAATGGATGGTAGTGATTCATTCTCAAAGCCTATAAATAGGCTTCTCCATCAAGGCCAAAAACCAATTCAAACAACACTTCCATTCTACACTCCCTAAACACCACCATACATCACCCTATCCATTCCTCCATACAACCAAACCTTCAACCCACAACCACCCCTTGTGCCGTAGCAAAGGAAGGGAAGGAAAGTGCTTGGACGTGCTTGCCACTCAACGAGGATCGTTGGAGCGTTTAGGTGTTTTCTTTCTTTTATTTTCAATGTATAAATCTATTTACCTTTGTTTTACAATTATGAGGAACTAAACCCCCCTTTTGCTAGGGGGATTCAAAGCCATGATTACATTTGCATTATGAATTAATTACTTTTGGTTGTGCTTTAATAATTTGGGATTTCAATTCGCTTAACTATTTGATTGATAACTTATTTGTGTATGTTAATCAAGAGTGCACGCTTAGTTTTCATGCATAAGTTTGATGCTAGAATATAAGGAAATTTCACCTAATCGCTATGAACTTATATTCATGAGTAGTGAAGGTTGCTATCCACAATCGTGTTAAGTGAATTCTTGGCAAGAGTATCATGCTTTTCATAGTTACGAATGCCTCGTCAATACTTATAGTTCTCATGAATCTTAATGATCTTTGATTGTATCTCTATTGTGCCTTTCACATATGGAACTTTTGAAGAATGTTTTGAATTGTTATATGCGCTTTCCCATTCAATTCATTAACTTAAGGAGAACTTGAAGGTTAAAAAAGTGCTATCATGGTTAACCCGGAGTATTGAGTTTCATAAGTTATCGAAAGAACAACTAAAAATTGGTTTATGTACAAGTGTTGTGTGGAGGAGAACCCTCTAGCTAATCCATCATCCATTCAAACAACCATATTTTGTGTCTAAATTTGTCTAGTTTATAATTTGTTTATTTTCAAGTTATTCTCATCAAAACCCAATCCCCCTTTTACAATTTATGTCCTTTGATTTGAATCTACTTTATTTGATTTCTTTTGAGTTCTTTGAGTTAATTTAGTTTAGAGTTGGTTAATTTTCATAATTTGAATCTTTTAAATTCAATTCACGTCCTAAAACAACCCTAGAATATGTTTTAGTTTATTTGTTACTTTTATTTTGAGTTATTCTAGTTTAGTTGGAATCATTTGAATCTAGTTAAGTGTTTTGATTTTAGATTTGTGTTTTTAAAGTTTTATTTAGTGTTTCTAAGTTTATTTTATATAGATTAGCAATCCCTCCTAATCCCCGGTTTAGAACGATCCTTACTTGCATATATACTACAATTGTCAACAAGAGGGTTTAATTTGTGTGTTTGCATAATCATCGCATCAGTGGTACCTGTAGTATACCTTATCTTTCAATTCTTCGGCCTTTGGGATGTTATGTCCAGGCCAAAGCTTGATAATCTTGGCCATCAATAGCTGGTCGAAGATAACGTCGGCTTTGGTAATGTCAAAAGTATAAACCTTCGATGTTTTGGCTGTAGCTTCCTCAATGACAATTTCGGCTGCGTCTATACTGGCATACTGGAGTTATCTCATTCGGTCAAGGCATAGCTGATCGAAGGGTTTTTGTACACGGTACCTCTGGCTGAGGACTTTGATACCTTCTCCTCTCGGAGTAGATACTCATATTACTCGACATGCTGAGCCAGTTCGTACATATCCCGAAAATTTGCCCCCAAGAACTTCTTCTTGTACTCCAAATCGAGGCCGTTGAGAGAGATTCTTACGAATTCCACTTCTGGGAGAGGTACTCGGCACTAATTCCTGGTCGATTTAAACCTCGTTAGGTACACCATTGGTGACTCATCAGATGCTTGAGCCATCCTAGCCAACGAAGATACTAACATCTCCATTCCTGGCCGATAGAACGGTTCGTGAAATTTCTCGACCAGCTCCTCCCAACTTTAGACCGAATTTGGAGGATGATTAATATACCATGCGAATGTCGGTCCGGTCAATGAGAAGTTGAACAATCGTAGCTTATAATGATCACTATTAACATCCCTACATTGTGCGGTAAAACGAGCCACGTGTTATAGAGAAGATAACGATGATTCCCCCGCAAACAAACTGAAATCTAGGATCTTAAAACCTTTTGGGTACTTGAAATGCTCGACACACTCTGGGTATGGATGAATAAACTTGGGGAATTTCGGCCCCTTCTTCAAGGCCGAATCAATCATTCGTTGGATCTCTGTGGCATTCACGGCAGGTGTGCCGAGCCCAAAGTCATTTGTTGTACTGGTTGATCCACTCTTCTTCTCTAGATCAATTGTTCTAGGTTGAGCAGATCCTGCCTCGGCCGTTGACGTGGATGCTATGTTATGTTTAGGCAAGGACTATCTCGATCGATCGGTCAATCCTAAATTGGGGGTGATATGGACCAAGTATTCGAGCAACTTGGTCTGCATGGCTCTTTGCCCACGTATTTCTTCCAGGATTGTTTGTATGTCTCGGCTAAATGTTTGTTCAAATTGCCGAGATTGTTCTTCCAGTCGTCTCCTAAAAAATGACCTAGATGGTGGGTCAGTAGCATCACCCCCATCCTCGTCACAGTCCTCCACTGTTCCTTCGACCAGATTGTCCTTTATGACTTTAGTGAGAACCCCCGTGTTATGAAGTGGTTTGCCGATAATTATTCCTCTATCTCGGCATGGGTCAGGTGTCATGGCATCATTAGTATGTGCTTGTGATGAATTTTCTGAACCTGTGTTGTGGACCACTGGTGCGGTGGTAGACTTTCCCATTTCTGTCTTCTTCTTCACCGAACGAGTTTCAACGGGCATGAACTTCGTAGTTTTAGCACTAGGTCCCACTGGGCGTGCCAAAATGTTGACTACAAAAATCACCTAGCCAACGTGGCGCGCAGGCCGAGTAACTAGTAGACTAACTGTGTTTTTCAAATGTGTGCGGGGTGTTCCAACTCGTCGGCCGAGCTCGACCGATGAGTAAATGTCTTGATGTTGTGTGTATGTGCACGTCTGACTTTTGTGTCTTGCAATTGTGGCCAAGAAAGGAACACGTCTCGGCCTCTAGGTCCTCAAGCCTGAAGACAAGGTTACCAATTACAAAGTTCACGGCTCGTCGTCGTCTGATTTGGCAACAGTCACCGTATTTGTGAAGGTGAAACCACGTCGAATCGATACTAGAGTATAGGGGCACAAATACTCAAAGCGGATGAAGGTCTTGATAATGAACGTGGTTCGGTCGTCCAAGTGTCGAACTCTGAAACCCACTTGTGAATATGCGATCATAAAATAACTCAGCGTTGAGGCACCGAGCCTAAGTATCAGTAACACCTCACTTCGCCAAGATGGCTGGTGAGATGACCTCTGTCGACGGGGATCCGAAAACCCTCGTCGGCCGAGACTAGGATAGATAACAAGTCGACCCTGTCACAGTGTTGTTTATCCAAACTGAAGGTGCTTCACGGACGGCTGGTTCTACGGCAACAATGCTGTTTATCCAACCTGAAGATGTTTACTGGTTGCCTTCATAGTGCTGTTTATCCAAACTGAAGGTGTGAAGGCGGAAAAGAAAATAAAAATCTCAAGGGTGTTGAGAGGTTTCACGTAGAGCGAGAAATTGCGCAGGGCAGATTTGTGTGTTGAGTTGGAGGTCTCTCGAACGTTGCCACTGCCTTTGTATTTATAGGAGCCGAATCCTCCTTTGATCGAATCATAATTCTACTTGGACTGGGACTCCTTATCCCAACCAGACTTTACCTCGGCCACTCCTCATTTCACTAAGACTCTCAACCTATCCCTTCTGGCCATGTTCTCTGCTTCCGTGTCCTAACATCGCCTAAACTCCTTATCGCACCGAGACTCTGTTCGTCTTACAGATGGATTTTGCTTCCTTTATCTTTATCTAGACGAATCCCTTTCCTACTGGGACTCGGCCGACCCAATTCAATCGGCCCACAAACCGATTATCCCACAACATTTCCCTCTGGGCCGAGAAATACTTCACGCTCGGCCCAAACTGTCATTTTGGGCCCAAACAGGAAGAAACAAAATATATCCTGGCATCTGTGGCGGCATTTCCTCCACGTCACAAAATCAAAGTCTGTATTGCTATTGCTTGCATGGAGAAGGATCCCTTCGGATTCATTATGTGAGGATTTTAATGATTTTTACATCTCAGTCATTCATTATGTATCGTATGGTCATAAATTATTTGACTTTTGTTATTTTAAATTAAACATAAATATTACCTGAAGAAAACTGATCGCACGATACACGATGAACGGTTGATATGTGGGGATCTTTAAGATCCTTACATAATAGATCCGTAGGGGATCCTTTCCCTGCTTGCATAACCAAATTTTATGCTAGGCAAGTTAAATTTTTGTTTAAATTTGTAAATTAATTAATAGGGTAAATTACAAAAAACTATCTCAACTATGGGTGTCACGACACTTTCATACCTCATCTTTAAAACGTGACAATGTCATACTGCATCTTACGAATTTGCGACAATGTCATACGTCCGTCAATTTTTCTGTTAGTTTTTCTGTTAAGTGCTGACGTGGCAAGATATGGGGACCACTCACTAATACAGCTGGATTAAAAAATAATTAAATATATTTTTAATAATTAAAAATTAAAAAAATTAATTTTTTTTATTTTTATATTAAATTTCTCTCTCTCTCTCCCTCTCCCTCTGTCGCCTCTCTCTCCTTCTTCTTCTTCTTCTTCTTCTTCTAGGCCGACTGTGATTTCACTTTTTTTTTTTCATTCTTCTTCTCTCTCTCTCTCTTCTCTCTCCTTCTTCTTCTTCTTCTTCTTCTTCTTCTGGGCCGACTGTGATTTCACTTTTTTTTTTCGTTCTTCTCTTCTCTTCTTCTCTCTCTCTCTCTATCTCTCTCTCTCTCTCTATCTCTCTCTTCTCTCTCCTTCTTCTCCTTCTTCTTCTGGGCCGACTGATTTCTCTTTTCTTTTCTTTTTTTTCGTTCTTCTTCTCTCTTCTTTCTCCTTCTTCTTCTTCTTCTTCTTCTTCTTCTTCTTCTGGGCTGACTGTGATTTCACTTTTTTTTTTCGTTCTTCTTCTCTCTTCTCTCTTCTTCTTCTTCTTCTTATGGGTTCGAATTTTTTTTTTGTTTTTTTTGTTTCTGGGTTGCAGGTAGAGAGAAAGGGGGAAGAAGATGAAGATGAAGATGGGGGAGGAGAGATGAGTGCGTGTTGGGTTTGGGGGGGGATGAACTGGGTTGAGGTGGGGTGTGGGGGGTTGCTCAGAAGGGGAACGGGAAGGGGTCGGGGTGGTTGTGGGAGGGGGGAGATGGGAATGGGTTCTGGGCAGAGAAGAGAGAGAGGCGAGAGAGGGAGAGAGAGAGAGAGAGGGAGAGAGAGAGAGAAATTTAATATAAAAATAAAAAAAATTAATTTTTTAATTTTTAATTATTAAAAAATATATTTAATTATTTTTTAATCCAGCTGTATTAGTGAGTGGTCCCCATATCTTGCCACGTCAGCACTTAACAGAAAAACTAACAGAAAAATTGACGGAGGTATGACATTGTCACAAATTCGTAAGATGCGGTATGACATTGTCACGTTTTAAAGATGAGGTATGAAAGTGTCGTGACACCAATAGTTGAGGTAGTTTTTTGTCATTTACTCTAATTAATATGACCTGAACCTTGGTGATTAAATTATTATTTAAATATTGATAAACGTGCTAATTTTTTTTATAGCGCATCTTTTAATTTGTAAATTTTGTTTAAAATTAATGTTTCTATCATTTCTCTTAATTCCCCAGCACAGAATTATGATTTTGAGTTTTCGTTACGCAATAAATAATACGAAAAATGAACGAGAATGATTGAAGAAACAATTTAATTGATAAAAATTAAATTATCTGATAATTTAGACTACTAAAAACAAAAAATAGTACTGAAAATATCTGTCTAGTCTCGGTTTCATCGTTGCCGATATTGTTGAGTTTGCTTCTGAATTTAGTGGGTGTACGTTCGCGTATGTCCCTCCTACTTGTAATGGCGTGGCTCTATCACCCAGCCACATTAATTTTATCCAATATTGATCCTATAGTATGATTTGAGGAACCACCTAATGTCATTAAAGGTGACCTTGACCATAATATGTACTCTCTTTGAGTTTACGAAATAAGGCTATCATATTCATTCAATATTTTTTGTTTTTGTTGTAGGCCTATTTGATTAAACGATCTTAGGGTTTACAGAGAGGGGTTGAAGGCAATTAGAGAGAAGAGAAAGTATTTAATTGTGAGATGTGTTTGATTCACTCCATTGTGCCTTTATTTATAGTAGTAGGATAGGCAAAAACCTTTCCCTTTAGGATTACAATATTTAATAGGTAATATACTCATAATAGAAATATAAAATACATTCTCATATCTACTAGGATTTACACAATCGCATTCATATTCTAAATATGACTGCAACACTCCCCCTTGAGTGTGTAAATACTCAACAAACCATCATATTAGATCTTCAGCAGATAAGGTAGAATAGTTGATGAAGTCATTGGCACAACTGGTGATCGCGAGTCTCAAATTTATGGAAGTATGAATTTGTAGTAAAACTCACAAAACCTCGCTATGGTAAAACCCAAGGTATGGGAAAAAACCTATTGACTAAGGAGAAAAGTGAGAAGTATGCATAATGTCTAAAACAAACGTCAAACAGGATGAAAATAGTGAACTCAACGGAGTATGATCCTCCCAGGATGGGTGCCTAATTAAAGGTAGCAAAAACCCAGTGGAAAAAATGCTCCTAATCGTAGGAAAAAGTGTACATTAAGATCATGTGAGTATGCTTCTAGATACTCCCCCTGAGTTAGACATAACTTTTAAATAAGAGAACTACAAGCGATTCAACTCAGATAATTTATGCATACCGATTCCTTGGACGAGCTTCTGAAAAATAGACTTGGGCAATGACTTGGTGAAAAGATCGGTCAGGTTGTCCTGGGAACGGATTTGTTTGACTTCAATGTTCTGATGCTGCTGCTGCTGACGTGAGTAAAAGAACTTTGGCGTTATGTGCTTGGTGTTGTCTCCCTTGATGTATCAATTTTTTAACTGCTCGATACATGCTGCATTATTTTCAAATATCGTCGTAGGAAGATCAACAACTGATGTAAGACCACTAGTACTTCGAATTCGTTCCATAACTTCTCTCAGCCAAAAGCATTCACGTGATGCTTTATGTAAGGCGAGAATCTGAGCATAGTTCGATGAAGTCACAATTAGAGTTTGCTTGGTAGACCTTTAAGATATAGTGGTGTCTCCAACGGTAAAGACATAACCCGTTTGAGAATGTGCCCTATGTGGGTCAGACATATATCCAGCATTTGCGTAACCAACAAGGCGAGAATCAATTCGAGAACCATAGGGGGCGGCAACACTTGGAGATTCGCGGGTATAAAACAAGCCCAAATCCGTTGTACCCTTAAGGTATCGAAAAATATCTTTAACACTATTTCATTGCTTGTGTATGGGTGCATTGTTGTATCTTGCCAAAAGATTAACAGCGAAGGAGATATCGAGTCTAGTACACTGAGCCAAGTACAATAAAGCCCGAATTGCACTTAGGTAAGGAACTTCAGGTTCCAAAATCTCATCCTCATCCTCATTTGGATGGAAGAGATCTCGTTTAGCATCTAAAGTCCGAACGATTATGGGTGTACTCGAAGGCTTCCCTTTATCCTCATTAAAACGTCGCAACAACTTTTAGGTGTAGTTTGATTGATGTAGATTCCATCCGAACAATGCTCGATCTCCAGGCCGAGACAGTATTGAGTTTTCCCAAGATCCTTCATCTTAAATTTTGATTTCAAGTGTGCAGCAATTTCCTCAAGCTATGCGGGAGTCCTGATGAGGTTCATGTCATCGACATAAACTACAACGATTGCAAATCCAGAATGTGACTTCTTTATGAACACGCATGGGCATAATTCATTGTTCACATAACCCTGACTTGTCAAATATTCACTTAGACGGTTATACCACATCCACCCGGATTGTTTCTATCCGTAGAGTGACCTCCTCAACCTAATTAAGAGAGTGTTCCGTGGTCTAGAACTATTTGAACCAGTCAATGGAAGTTCTTCTGAAACTTTCATGTATATTTCCATATCTAAATCCCCATAGAGATATGTGTTTACCACGTCCATAAGTTGCATATTTAGTTTTTCAAAAATTACCAAACTGGTTAGGTAGCGGAATGTTATAATGTCTAATATGAGGAAATACGTCTCTTCGTAATCAATTCCTGGGTGCTGAGAGAAGCCTTGCGCTATGAGGCGTGCTTTGTATCGCACTATTTCATTCTTCTCATTACGCTTCCTCACGAAAACCCACTTGTAGCTAATGTGCTTCAAGCGTGGTGGTGTAGGAACGATAGGTCCAAACACTTTATATTTCGCAAGCGAATCGAGTTCGACCTAGATTGCTTGATTCCAATTTGACCAATCAGTTCTACATCGACATTCATCGACAGATTGTGGTTCAATGTCATCGCTAAGCATGATGTCAGTAGCTATTGAGTACGCAAATGCATCGTCGACGATCATCTCATTCTTATTCCAAACCTCATCCAATACTGCATAGTGGACCGAAATATCTGATTCTCAAGAGGCTGTCATGTTTCCTCTGAAGCATCACCATAATATAGAATAACCTTATGCGTTGGAATGGATAAGTGAGCGATGGTCAGATTCAAACTAGGGTCACTAGTTGGTGCCATTTTCCTATTTCGGGGTTGTGAATCCTTTGAACCAAGGGGTCTGCCACGCTTCAGGGTTAGAGTAGATGATTGGCTAGCAACCAATGTACCTTGCCGCATAGAGGGTGTGGCCTCCCCACCTTCAGGGATCGTCTGGCCTTCCCAGGCGAGTTGTTGACGTACGCAGGGTACATCTATCCTTACAGGTGTGTTTGCAGCGGGTATATGTGATCTTGTCACCTTTGTTAGATCATTAAAAACATCTGGTATACTTTGAGCAATGCTTTGAAGATCTATAATTCGTCGCACCTCGGTTTCAAACTGGGTAGTGCCGGGATCTAAATGAGACATAGTGGGAGCATACCATGACAATTCGCGGCGTTCTATGGAAACGTTGACATGCTTATCTCCCCTTAACGATGGGAAGACTGTGTCATCAAAGTGACAATCCACAAAACATCCGGTAAAGAGATCTTCTGTCAAGGGTAAACATCCGGTAAAGAGATCTTCTGTCAAGGGTTCTAAGTAGTGAATAATTGATGGCAAATCATAACCGACATATATTCTCATTTTTTCATGAGGACCCATTTTGGTATGTAGTGGCGGCGCTATTGATACATAATGGCGCACGCAAACACCCGTAAATACTTGACCTCAGACTCCTATCGAGTGACCAACTGTAAAGGTGAATGTGGTTGAGTAGCGGCTCAAGTGGACTAACATAGCTGAATACAATATTGCATAGCCCCATGCTGATACTAACAGTTTGGTTCTCATAACCAAAGTCTGAGCTATCAATTGAAGGCGCTTTATGAAAGCTTCTGTCAGGCCATTTTAGGTGTGAACATGAGGTACAAGATGTTCCACATCAATCCCTACTGACATGTAATAATCGTCAAAATTCTATGACGTAAATTCTCCAGCGTTATCCAGTTGAATTAACTTAATCGGATAATCAGGGTGGTGAACCCTTAGCTTAATGATTTAAGTTAGGAGTTTAGCAAACGCGGCGTTACGTGTGGACAACAGGCAAACATGTGACCACATGTTGATGCATCAACCAACACCATAAAGTATCTAAATGGTCCGCAGGTTGGTTGGATAGGTCCAAAAATGTCCCCTTGAATCTTCTGAAGAAAATTAGGGGCGTCGTGAATAATCCTTGTATGTGAGAGTTGGGTATTCAACTTCCCTAAAGAACATGATTTGCATGGTGTAACTCCAACATAGGGATGTAACTAGTGCACCTGTGAAGATTTGAGGATATAGCGCATCATGTCACGTCCAAGATGTCCCAAACGGTCATGCCAAAGCAACAAAGTGTCCTAGAACTCAGGCATAGGGCTGGCCACACTTTGGGCTTCTATGCCCCGAATGGTTGGGATGTACAACCCACTCGGCAGACATTCCAACTTCTCATGAATACGCTTCTGGCCATATTTATAAGTAGTGATACAAAGAAATTTAGAACCATTATCTTCAGTGGTTTCTATATGATATTGATTATCTTGAATATCTCTAAAACCTAGTAATGTTCTTTCGGAAATTGGAGAATAGAGTGACTTCTTAATGGTTAAGATAGTACCATTAGACAACATGATACGGGCATTTTCGTATCCTTCAATCAGCTTGGATGGACATGAGAGAGTTGTCAAAGAAGCTTTCTTGGGTATTAAGTTAGTAAAATAGTGTCGTTCATGCAAGATGGTGTGCGTGGTTGCACTATTTGCCAGACAACTAACTTCCCTACTAGACATACCTAGAAATAAATTGATTGAATTGGTCACATGCATAAATATAAGTTCATTCATTCAATTAAGCAATTCGAGAAAATAATATCCATTCAAATAACAATCCATAATTCAAAACAAACCAAAGCCAAACAAATTATTCCAAATACTTGGAAAAAATGTTCAAAATTAAACCATAAACCTAGAAAAATAGGGGGGAAGGTAGGGGCCAACCACTCATAGTGGGTTCGGCCACTAGGGGTAAACACCCTAAAAACATGTCTAATTTATTTATCCATAGGAGCTGACGCCTCCTAAAAATCTGATATCTCCATTAATGTAGTAGCATCTTCCGGATGATCCACATGTGCAAAGTTAGACTCACGACGGGAATGATATTTGGCAATAACATCAAGGGAAGCTCGACATATGCATGACCAATGATCCCTTGATCCACAACGATAACACATGTCTAGTTCAGTAGAAGCAAGCTGAACGGAAGCTTTGCCCTTGTTCTTGAAGTTTGGGACCTTAGGTGCGGCACTTTGTTGACCTTGGGCTCGTGGTGGGGCTTGTCTCCCATTGCCACAGCCACGACGATTCTTTCGTCATTTATGGCTACTAGAATTGGTCGCATGCACTTCAGGCACGACATTCGACCCAGTGGGTCGAGCTTGATTATTCTTCATCAAAAACTGATTTTACTTTTCAGTGAGAAGTAAAATAGAGATCAAATCCGAAAACTTGGTGAATTTCTGTGCCCTATATATTTTTGCTATAGGACAATATTAGTGGCATGGAAGGTTGAATAGGTCTTCTCCAGGAGATTTGATTTGGTTAGTTCCACTTTGTAAAATTTCAACAGTGAACAGATTCTACAAACTTCAGAATTGTATTAATTCACGGACTTAAAGTCCCAGAAGCGAAGATACTGCCAGCCATGTCTTGCTTTAGGCAAGTATATGTATTTCTAGTGATCGAAACGGTCGGCCTTCCTCAACGAGGTACTCGGTCTGCAATGCATCTTGAATGTGCCTTTGAATGAAGATCATTGCATTAGCCGTCTGAGCTTCGTCAACAGGTTTTTTGGCGTTGGGTGCCTCGATGGTGGCTCTAATACCCTTTGTAGTAAGATGGAGCTTCACGTCTTGAACCTTTTTCAGATAGTTTCTTCCAGAGACTTCTAGAGTAGAGAATTTGAGCTTGTTCAAGTTCGACATGTCCTTAAAACGGAGGGAAAAACGTGAGTAGTCATATAGTAAGCCATAGACATATATCGTAGAACATACAGGTTGAATAAACATTTATTGGTTTAATTTATGCATGAAAACTACAGGTTTCATATGGTATGTTTTGAATGAAAATTTCAGGTTTCAAAGGTACTAAATTTAAAACTATAGGTTCCATTTAGTTTTATGAACAATTAGTTCATAATGAGAGGTTCTTGCAAGAAACACAGAATGCAACATACTAATTTAAATATAGTGGATTTGAGGTTCTTCGAGATCTCAAGTGTAAGAGCTTCTTTACTACGAAAGTATGTCACGGTTCAAAGTATAAAAATAAATTATTGAATCGTTAATGTCCAAAAGTGATATTCAGGTTAATAATTTTGGATTCATTATCAGATTAATGAATTGCAGGTCATTTTTAATTAATTCAATAAATCGGGCAATACGTGATCAATTGTAGAAGTAAAATAATATTATTGGATTGAAAATATAGCCCTAAATTTTTTTAGGCTAGGTGCCGTGAGTGGGCAAGGCTCTAACGGCCTTGGGAATGGGTTGCAGGCCATGAGTCCAATGAAAAAAAGGCCTAAAGGCCTAAAGGTGGGGAAGAAATCCCAGCTGCAACTGGGTTTCAGTTTTGGACCGAAATTGGGGGGGGGGGGGTAGAGGGCACGGGCAGGCCCAGCCTCGTGGGTTGACTGACGCGGGCCTTGGGAAAAAGAACCCAGTCAACTGGGCTAGTGGGAGAGGCTGCAGGCTGGGGTAACAGTGAGGCCCATGCAAACATAAAAGCTTGCGGGCACTGGTGTGGGTAGGGTTGCAGGCTCGTGGTGAGAAAAACCCAAACCAGGCACACATCCTGGTTGTCAACAAGGTGCAACGGTGGTGTGCAATTTTTTCCTTTTTTTTTTCTTGAAATCCCCTAGGGTTTAGGAAACCCTAAATATGCTTCTAATTTATTTTATATAATTTGACTCACAAATTTCACATAGCAATTTAATTGTGCAATGCATGAAACAAATATATATATATATATATATATATATATATATATATATATATTGAAAAGAAAATATAAACATAGAGGGGTTCATGCATCATGGGGAATATTTTCATGATTCGTGGACCTTTCAAATATCTTTTTTTAAGTGTAACTGATTAGCAGAAAACAAATATAAGCCTTTGAATTTTGTAGAAGATAACCTTCTCCCGCGATGCGTCAATTCCTCAGCTTCTAGCAAGAGCCTACTGATAATGTGTTGTAGGCCTATTTGATTGAACGATCTTAAGGTTTAGAGAGAGAGGGGGCCAACGACAATTAGAGAAAAGAAATAGTGATTTAATTGTGAGGTGTGTTTCATTCACCCCATTGTGTCTTTATTTATAGTAGTAGGATATGTAAAAACCTTTCTCTTTAGGATTACAACATTTAATAGGTAATCTACTCCTAATAGGAATATAAGATACATTCCCATATCTACTAGGATTTACACAATCACATTCCTATTCTAAATATGATTGCAACAAATTTTGATTTTTTAGTTTTATTTCATATATTTATAGCATTTGTTTTGTTATTTAAATTAACTTAGTGTAGCAAATGGTTGATTATTTAGGAGGTTAGTACCATTTTTTTAACTCATTGTGTCTCATATTCAATCATTTTGCCTTTAATCACTTCGAAGTGTCAAGTAGTTAAGGACGAATTCTAAACTCGTATTCCACACGCGTCTTGAGATATATTCCTTAAACTCTATCTCACCCAACCTTTAAAAAATAGGAATATATTATTATTCTTCTTCTTCTTCATCCTCCTTCTCCTTACAGATAATTAGAAAACCCTCAGAAAAAATGGCATTTGAGAAAAAGCATATAGTGATACTGCCATTCATGGCACAAGGTCGTATCATCCCATTTCTAGAACTTGCAAAGCAAATCCAACTGTCCACAAACTTCACAGTCACCATTGTCACCAGCCCTCTTAACATCAAATCCCTCAAATCCACCATTTTTCCACCTCATCCAATAACAACAACATCTACTTGGCTGAGCTTCCTTTCTGCAGCTCAGACTATGACCTTCCCCCCAACCCAGAAACCATCGAGAACCTCCCCCTCGCCAACATGATCGACCTTTTCGCTGCCTCACTCATCCTTGAACCTCTTTTTAGCCGCCTTATCTCAGACATCATCGAAAAAGAAGGCCGCCAACTGCTCTGTTTGATCTCTGGCGTGTTATTCGGATGAACTACTGATCTTGCAAATAACTTAGGCACTATCAATGTGACTTTCATCATAGGCAGGGCTTACGACACTGCAGCCTACACATGAAATTGGCTCAACCTCACTCACCACTCCACAAGCAACGAATACTTCACCGTCCCTGGCTTCCCAGAACGCTGCAGGTTCCACATCTCTCAGCTGCTTCCATTTATAAGAGCTGCAGACGACATAGATTCTTGGTCAAAATGTTTCCAGGCCTAGATTTTGGGTTCCACAAAATCTTTTTGTTGGCTGTGTATGTTATATCCCAGTCCATATAACAAGATAGTGTCCGCTTTGGGCCTGGCCCGTATGGTTTTGTCCATAGGTTCTAGAGCCTTCTCAAGGGGTCACCCATCCTAAGACCACTCGCGCTTAAACTCGCTTAACTTCAGAGTTCTTATGGGATCCGAAGCCAATGAGTTCCCAAAACGCGTCTTGCTATAAAAAGGTGGGCATGTACATATAAGGCATAAAGGATCCTTTCCCTTGGGCGAGTGAGGGTTGGATTGTAGTGTCCCACATCGACAAAGTGAGGGTTGGTCACTAGCCTTATATGTACATAAATTGACACAACACATCCCTAATTTTACATTTTATTAATTTTAAAAGTGTGAATTTATGAAAATGCCTTGGAGGCAAGGACTTTGACTTATGTTGACCATTGTCTAAAGGAACATATGACTTATTCTTTTAACTTATTTTCGTAGTACTCGTTGGTATGAGCGCATAGGCAAAAGCCATGTGCAATTCTGGATTATAACGGTATAGTTACGGACGTTTAGAATTGGTTATTCAAAGTTTAGTTTTAATTAAATTAAGCTCCCACCTTGTGGGAAGACTGACCAATTAGACAAGGGAGCGGTGGAATAAAGGGACCAATCAGCTACAAGGAGAAGAAACCAAACAGCCAATCAGAAAAAAAAGGAAAAAAAAGAGGTGGAGTGGAGGGGGAAAGCTCCCAGCTTTCCCGTCGCCACCAACCCCTATTCCAATGACGATTTCGGCCAACTTTGGTGGAGTTTTTCAACGTTGCCACCACCATCTTGAAGCTCTCATTCCCTTTTACAAAACCCATCCAAGAACGACCTTGATGGACCATGGTATGTGGCGGTTTGAGGCCATGAAAGTTGACGAAAATCAACAGTACTCTGGCCATTCTTTTAAATTTTTCGGCGAATTGACAAAGCGATGGCTGATGCCACCACTTGGGCTTTGTAGCTTATTAACCTAGGAGAAAATCCTGACCATCCTTGACCTCGTTAAACCACCGTAAGCGATGAATTGACGCCAGGAAGCTTTAGGCATCTGTCAGCTTTGTGGGCAAAATTGACCATCTTTTGTCCACTTTTGGTCCTGGCCATAAGTATGAAAGTTGTTACTCTCTTTGAGATCTTCATTTTTGTGAAATTTGAGAATTTTTAGAAATAGTAGAATTTTTTGGCAAACAGTGGCGCTCGGCAACCAAGTTGTGGCGTGTGTGGCGGCGCGTTTGCTGAGACCCTACATGACCACCTTAGGCTAATTTTGAAGCCCCGATTTTTTATTTGATATTTTTTTAGTGAAATTACGATGTTTTAATGTAGTTTCGTAGTTGACCACTTAGTTAGCCGTCATGGGGTCCTTATATGAATCGATGATCTGACTGTTTGATCGTCACTAAACCTTAGTACTTTATAGTATGTATTATTTAAGGATATTAGGAACTGACAGATTAAGAATATGACATATGCATCGTCTCGATTTTATATATAATTTTCTCCCCGAATGTGTAAAATGACGATTATGCCCTTATTGTCTTAGTGACATGGATGTACATGTTGAAATGTCCCACATCGACCGTATCAATGAGAAAAGAAGAGTTTAATTATCATAACTCTACTCCAACTAATATCAAGGCCTTTTGTGTTAAAACCCCACACCTGACGAATTGTGCAGGTGGTAACTACTAAGTTGGGGACAATATTGGTGTTATTGGAAGTGGGCCGTATGGCTCGTCTCTCTGATAATTCTACATGGTATTAGAGCCAGGGAGCGGGCTCGTATTGTACTACCATGTGATGGGTGGGTTCTTGGCCTCGCGCGATGATGGTGGGTCCCTTGGCTCCGCATGTAGGGTGAGTCCCCTTGGCTCCACGTGTGCCGATATGTAGATATCCCACGTGTGACCCACTAATTAGGTCCCATGTGACGAGGTGTGTTGAAATGTCCCACATCGACCATATCAATGAGAAAATAAGAGTTTAAATATCCTAACCCCACTCTAACTAATACCGAGGCCTTTTGTGTTAAAGCTCCACACCTGACGGATTGTGCATGTGGTAATTACCAAGTTGGGGACAATATCGGTGTTGTTGGAAATGGGCTATATGGCCCGTCTCTAAGATAATTCTACAATACATATGCAGTTTTAAATTATTATTCTCGTTATCGTAATTAAATCATACTTGACGTCACGAGTGCATTGACACAAGTTAGGCTCGAATTGAGGTTGTTACGAAAATGTTACGAACGATTAGGTGCGTAAACTGGTAAAAATTATATCGTTTTTCTTTTAAAAATTGGACCCATTTATTTTAGTGCAATTAGATATTTGTTCTTTTGTCTTTGGGCCAATTGAAACTCTACCTCCCTCTCTTTCACGGCAGCCCAATCAAAACATATTATTTTATGATTCTGGCCAATCACACATATACACATACACGCGTACACATTCTCTCTCCTTTTCGACTCTCATCATTTCTTCTTCCTTTTGCTCCTAAGACACCCCACACGCGTAAACCACACCAAAACAGCACAGATCGAACCTACAAAGACTACCATCACATTCCTCTCAAACTCACGAACCTAGTTATACCCTTATATTCCAGCTTTGGTGTGTTTTAACCGTCGACTCACGAGCTTGGACGAGAAGCCAAGCTGTTATGACACAATCCCAGCGAGGTTAAGGATTTTTGGGACTTGGAAAGGTACCCACACAATTTCCTTAGCACTTTAGAGTAGATTTAGAGTGGAGTGGACGTCGGAATAGGCAAGTTCGAGAGGTTGCAGAGTTGGCCGGATTTTCCAAGGAATTTTTCGACCGTTTTATGTTGGATTTTGGACGAATGTGTTCTACTCTTCAAGACCTTTAAATCCATAAAAATTTCATGGATTTTGGTTAAGAAATGACAAAGTTATAAAGCTTTGAAAATTTTCCAGAAACCGGTGAGTGCAGATAGCGGCCGGCGACGGTGGCAGAGACCGGCGAGTGATCGGAGAAGAAAAAGGCATATTCCATTAACTTTAACGAAATATTCTAATGGCGTTAGGTAACGCCGATAACATTTAACGGAATATTTCTCTTATTTTGGCGGAATATTCCTAACGCCGTTAGGGTTTTGCAGTGCGCCATGCAGTGCGCCATGCACGTGCCTGCGTGTAGCCAACGCATGAGGGAGCGTCCGATGTAAAAAATTGTTTCCAAAAATACGTGTATGTTCGTATCGTCGAGTAGATCACGTTCATATATTCAAGCATCCCATTTGAGCAACCTATAAGAAATTATTACTAGGTTTTTGTGTATGTGCTAGTTAATTAATGTAAAATTAGTTATTTTGCATATAGGTGAGATGTGCCCCGAGGACGAGTGTGAACAAGCGAGGCTAGGGGGCTACGATTCTGCTACTTATAAATGAGTGAGCATTTGCTTTATATATATATATATATATATATATATATATATATATAAATTATTGTTCCCAGAAACATTTTAAAAATGATTTATGCTTTGAATGCCATGTCTTGAATGAATTACATTTTATATATTACTTTGTTATAATTTATGAATTGTATTAAATAATGCTGCGGAGACTCAGGTAAGCTTTAGGTGAGTAGTAAGTGATTGAATTGGTTGCATTGCATATTGTTATGCATAGATGCATTTAAAGCTCATCATTACTGCACCCCGGTGTTAGTTTTCCCTCCTGAGGCTAGAGCACAGTCATTCACGTGATGTCACCTCCCGCACTGCATGCTCACCTTGGATCTAAGATTGGTGCCAACCCTGTCGTACAGACCATAATAGGTAGTTCCAACTCATAGGTGACCCTTGATCTATCGCACAACCTTCACATGATCGTAGCACTTGAGCTTACTTATTTACACTCAGCCTTGTCGTACAAGTCACATTAGGTGAATCCGACTCGTGTGCATACATAGGTTGATGAGCTATAAGTTCAGTCATACAGGTCACGTTAGGTGACTCTGGCTGACATTTTATTTTATATTGATTTCACACCTGGCTTACATATTTTAGTGCTGAAACGTTATGACATAGCATACTTGGTTTTCACTACCCATGTACATTGTTTTTACATACGTACGTAGTATTATTTTCTGGGAACTATTCAGGCTTTACGGTAAGGGGTTATTGTGTTCAAAAAAGAGAAATGTGTTTTCAAAAGCTTTGTTTTTGCCCACTCACCCTTCTGTTTTGCACCCTTCAAGGTCCTAGCTAGTTGTACTTCTTGGTGGCTCACGAGGACTACTTGGTAGTTCTGACGTTGCTCTAAATAAAAATAGAGATCTTTTCCCTGCTCTGTATAGTTAGTGCTTGATCAGTTTGATTGCATTATTGATACCTATGCTCTGAGTACTTGTAATTTGGTCTTGATCACTTCCACACACTTATATAAATTATCACTAGTTTAAATAGGTTTTAGTTTGGTTTTTAATTATTCACATTTTATTATCATTATCACCTATGTTGCGCACTTGGCTACATCACCCTCACGTGACGACCAACATGTCTAAACTCCAGTTGGGGTGTGTCAGTTTGGTATCAGAGCTTAGGCTTGGCAGTCCTGTGTACTTTATTTGTGTCCTAATCATTTTGATCTCTTATGTCAGAACCATGCCGTCTCTTAGAGAGCCACGTACTTCCTCTGAGTTTGATTTTCCTAACTTTGGATAATTGTGTGAAGCTATTGCTCATGCTATCCAATACTCACTTCGTCCTCTTTAAAGGACTACTTTCGAAATAGTATCTCACCTTCAAATTAATAATTTCTTGGGCAATGAAGGGGCTGAGAAAGCCAAGCTGTGGCTTGATCATCTAAAGAAAACTTTCCGAGTCATGCAGCGTCAGAGAACTCTTACAGATGGCAAGTGGGTTGAGAAAACCACTTGTTTTTATGTTATGAGGCTGTATCTTGGTGGATTTAGAAATCATGGCCATTGTCGATTGAAGATGCCATGAACTGGGAGGTGTTTAAACATAAGTTTCAGACCAGATTTATACCATCGGAGTATTTGGATCATAAGAGGGATGAATTCTCAAGTTTGAAGCAAGGGAAAATGTTAGTTACTGATTATCACCGAATGTTCATAGATTTATCCTGATATTGCCCAAAGATTATTGCAAATTCTGCTGAGATGCTCCAACGTTTTAAGAAGGGTACTTGTAAGAAGTTGCATTATATGGCGACTTCGACTCCCTATCTACATATCAAGAGTTTTTCGAGGTGTTACTCCGGGTTGAGGACTCTGAGAATACTCCAGATGATAATGATGAGAAGGAAGAAAAAGGTAATGCTCAGAAAAATAATAATAAGAATAAAGGTTAGTCATCTTATGGTCCTCACAAGACTTAGGATTTTAAACGAAATGGTACTAGTTCTAGTTCATCCAGTGGTGGTTCGAGTTTTACTGTGCCGTGGAAGGGCGGCCGGTCCTAGGAAGGTTCCTGTTTTCAGAGGCAGATGGATTCTAACAGCTCTAGCGCTCCACTTTGTAGTAGATGTAATAACCGTCATTTTGGGGAGTGTAGACGAGGTAGTAATGGATGTTACACTGAAAAATTAACGGAAAATTAGGTGCAAAATCGAACGCAATAATATTTTAGAATTTATGTGGCTTACACCACTTAATGGCATAAGACTTTGTGGTTATTGTTCTTTGTTGATAACATCTTTTTGTTATGGGTGATGCTAGAGAAACTAATGCTTTAGATTTTTTGGGGTAAATTACAAAAAATTACCTCAACTATTGGTGTCACAACACTTTCATACCTCATCTTTTAAAATTGACAATTTCATACCTCATCTTACGAATTTGTGCCAATGTTATACCTTCCGTTACTTGGCCGTGAAATTTTCAGTTAAATGCTGACGTGGTTTGTTCGGGGCCCATTTCTATTAAAAAAATTAATAAAATATTATTAAAAACTAAAAAAAAATATTTAATATTTTTCAAAATATTAAAATAATAAAGAAAAGTATATAAAAAAAAAAAACTCAAGTCTGTTCGTCTTTCCCCCCTCTCTCTCCCCATCTTCATGCAAAGAAAGAAGAATAGGAAGAAAAAAAAAACCCAACCCCCTCCCACAACAAACCCAGAAAGAGGAAGAAGAAGAAGAAGAGGGGAGAAAAACAAAACCCAATCCAAGCCAAACCTAGTTCATCCCCCCTCCTCACCCCACCATAAACCTAACCCCCTGTAACCCAGAAAAAAAGAAAAGATGAAGAAGAAGAAGAAGAAAAGAAAAAGAAAAAAAAACCAACCAACCCAACCCAGTTTGCTCCCCTAAAAAAAAAACATAAAGAAGAATGAGGAAGAAGAAGAAGAAGAAGAAAAAAAAAGAAAAAAGAAAAAGGAAACCCAGTTTGTTCGTGCCCCCATCCCCCCCCCCCCCCCCCCCCGCGGCATCCACCATTTTCCTTCCACACCCATTCCTCCCACTTGCTCCGCGTCCCGATTCCACCTCAACGGAATCTGGGGTTTTTTTTTTGGGTTGCAGGTAGTGGGTGCGAAGGTGGGGGAGGTCGGGTGCGGAGAGTGGGTGCGGGCAGAACGGGGAGAAAAGGGGGTGGGGGTGGGGAAGACAAATTGGTTTTTTTTTTCTTTTCTTTTTTCTGGGGTTCAGTTGCAAGAAGAGGGAAGAAGATGAAGATGAACTTGGGGAGAAGAGAGAGAGCCAGGGGGGTTTATAAATAATTTTTTTTATTATTTTAATATTTAAAAAATATCAAATTTTTTTTTTTAGTTTTTAATAATTTTTTAATAAAAAATGAGCCCCGGATCAAGCCACGTCAGCATTTAACTGAGAAACTCACGCCAACTCTAACGGAAGGTATAGCATTGACACAAATTCATAAGATGAGGTATGACATTGTCAATTTTAAAAAATAAGGTATGAAAGTGTCGTGACACCAATAGTTGAGGTAGTTTTTTGTACTTTACCCATCTTTTTTTGTAAAATACATGATGTGGCAATTTATGGTTGAACTCTTCTTTAAACCATTTTTTTTTTTTTTGCAAAGGGATAGGTTTTGTTTCAAACGATTTTAGGGTGAGGGAGTTGTAACCACTTCAATTTCTCACCCTCTCTTTAGTCTTGTGATTGCGGCCGAGGAAGGAACACATCTCGGCCTTTGGATTCTAAAGCCTGAAAACAAGGCTGTTACTTTTACGAAGTTCACAAATTGTCCGCTCCGGATTCGGTCACAGTGATTGTATTCGTGATGGTGAATTCACGCCGAATCGACACCAAGGTATAGGGGCACAGGTACTCGAAGCAGATATAAGTCTTGATGGTGAATGTGGTTCGGTCGTCGGAATGCCAAACTCTAAATCCCACTTGCGAGTATCCAATTATAAATCAACTCGGCGTTCAAAGTGTCAAGCCTAATAATCAGTAACACCTCACTTCGCTAAAAAGACTAATGAGATAACCTTTACCAACAAGGATTTGGAAACCCTTGTCGACCGAGACTTGGATAGATAATTAGTCGACCTCGACACAGTGTTGTTTATCCAAACTGAAGGTGCTCCGAAGTTGGCTAATTCTACGACGATAGTGCTGTTTATCCAAAATGAAGATATCACTGGTTGCCTTCACAGTGCTGTTTATCCAAACTGAAGGTGTGTCGGCAAAAAGGAAAATAAAAATCTCAAGGTTGTTGAGAGGTTTCACGTAGAGCGAGAATTTGCGCTGAGCAAATTTGTGTGTTGAATTGAAGGTCCCATTTCCATTGCCATTGCATCTATATTTATAGTTCACCAGTAGCCCTAAAATTCCTGTCGCAAGTTGAAAAATAATAGGAATATTCTCTTTCAAATATGCATGATCCTGCTTGACACGGCCTTGATGATTTCGTAGAAACCAACTGGAACTCAAACTGATCAGTGGCATAGGCTTAAAGCCTATTTTCAAATGGCTTGACTTTCCAAAGCTAATAAAAACCTAACCCATCACCCATCCAAAAGTCTATCGGTCTAACAACATCCATCAAACAACCTAACCTACTTAGGTTTTCTATTCACTATTATCTAAAACTTGCAGATCCATGCATGCATCCTGATACATATCTCATCTTTCATAATAAATTATTATTAATAGATAATTATGATAAAACACCATAACATTATCCTTTAATAATAACAAAATGAATTATCTCCACTTTTCATCTGACGGTGTGAAGCTATGCTTACTCAACGACCTTGATTGCATGGGCCGATGGTGAAAATTCGGGTCCAAATATTGCCCCCCAATTTCCTTGAACTTCGGCTCTTAAGCCGAATGGTTAAGGAAATTAATCATCTACGCCAGCAAAAGTCGTTTGATCGCCAAAAAAAATCTCTCGGCAAAAATCAGATCACAACCAAATAGCATCATGGTCCCCTTAGCCAATACAATAACAAATGAACTACCATCACTAAATCTTTGCATGCCATGACTGATTTTGGCCGAGATTCCACATCAGTAGGATTTGTCCTGTTGCAAACGTTGTCTCACCGAATTATACTATGGTCGAGCTCGACCAATTCATACGATCGAAAGACAAAACTAACGAATGGGGCCGAAAAGAAGCTGGGCAGCCGAGAAACATTGGGCTGATAAAGGCCATTCTTGGCAGCTCGGCCTGCCCACCAATCATGCATATACCGTTATCTCTTGATTAAAACATATATATATTAATCATGCACTATTCGTTCTTTTACCAAAACCAATCTTTGGAAAGCCAACCTTTGAACAATCAACTCCATCCAAAGCATGAGGCATCCAAATCAAAATTTGGATGGTACGGACTCCAAAGCTACCATCAAATTCGCGGTCTTTATTCGGCCAATTCTTTCTTGTGGAGATCCTAGCCAAGTAGTTTCTAACTCACAAGCATTATTATTTATTCTAGCACCATCGTGCTGAGAAACCAAGCTATACCTGCCGAGAACCAACAAACCTAACTACTTGAAATCTCCAAGTCAGAAAAAAATTAATAATGCTATACTAAATTGCCGAATGCAAGGATGAAGTCGGTAGCTCGTGACCAATCTACCGTACTTGACCGAAGAAATGATGCAGCATGACCTTTCAACTATTAAAATGAAGGAACCAAATTGCCGAATGCCAGGCCGCTTTTGCTCTTTTTACTTTTACTTTACTCGACCTCGGCGACCTTTTACTTTTCTCGACCTCAGCGACCTCGGCCTAGTATATTGTTTCAAGTTGCCACCCTATTTCAAGCTATATATATATATATATATATCGGCCAAACTCATCGTATTAGGCCAACCAATGCTCTTATTTTTATTCCTCGGCTACAATTGCAAGACAAAGAAGTCAGCGCGAGACCAACGCCCCGCACACAACTGAAGGACGTAGTTAACTCATTAGTTACTCGGCCTGCGCACCACGTAAACTTAGTAGTTTTTAAAGTCAACAATATTTGTTCGGTCGGGACTAGGATTCTCCCCTCTTCTTTCTATTTCTTTCTATCCATTTCTTTCACATTATCTATTCTGTCTTTCTCTTTCCATAAAAAAATTAATATAAGTTGTTGTCTCAATTTAATCATTACCGTTTAAATAGGAGATGGGAGAAGAGAAGAAAAAAAAAATAGAGAGAATCTTATTCCCGTCATCCGGTCGGGGGAATACTTCATTTGCATTGGCTTCCAACTTTTAACGTGGCAATGTCGATCACTATCAGAATATGTCAGGATATTTGTGACGCATTTTCCTCCACGTCGGTCCGTCTTTTTGCACAAACTAGAAGCCGATGAAATCCAAGTCTGTATTGCTTTTGCTTGCATAACCCAATTTTTGTTTTAATTCCCCACTAACGCATAGTGATTTGCTAAAATTCTCAAAACTTCCTTCGAAAATACGGTAAATGAATGATCAAGAAAAATATATTTTTCTTAACTGTCGATCTAATTGAAAAAAAAATGAAATATTAAGAAAATTCTTTTAAAGTAAGATTCTCAATGAACTCTCTATTACTTCATAATTTAATGTTAATTTTCGTGTCAATATTATAACATATTATGTTTGAACATGAGTTGATAAATAGTTTCTAAAGAGCCTATTTTTTTGGACGAGTCTCCTTAATATTTCTCTTGATAAAATTATTAAATTACCCGATAATCAAGAATACTAAAACAGAAAATCTTTAATATTAGAAAGCCAAAAGGCCAATTTGGTGTCTTAAGGCTTCACAAAAAAAAAGGGACTATAAAGCCCCTCAAACAAAAAAATCCACAACTAGCTGGAAAAAAAAATAGAAACAAAATAGCAAAAGATAATTTTGTCATAAAAACAAAACAAAATACAAAATATTAGAGGCAATTTTCTTCCTACTATCTTGCAAGAAGAATCCGCGTGATGGAAGCAAAAGAAACCGTCGCCGTACCGCACAAGAACCACATCCGGGGGAACTCTTTGACTTATCTCAAGAACCACACCCGGAGGAAAAGAATCAGTTTTTTTTATCGACTTAACTGTGTGTTTTACTACTATGTTTACAGACTATACAAGAGTAGGAAATGGAAATCGAAGCGTTGGAAGAATATTCTTGCAGATGCCTTCAAAGGTATCTGCTATGTGGTGCTACTGCAGACTAGCATTTGTTATAAAATTTGTTATCTGTTTTCAATTTTTTCTTATCACAAGTAGTGAAATTAATAGGAATGTTTATTTTTGTTGTTTTCGATATGCTAGGAATACATTCGGGTGAGAGCGGGTTAAATACTTCCAAGCGGCGTTTCCAAATAAAAGTATCTTCAGTGATAGGTATCTCCTTCTCTTGTGGTTTGCATTCTACTAGCATAATTGTTATAACAACATCATGTCAGGTCGAGAAAGAGTCTTGCTCGATACAATTTTTCAACTCTCAATCTTAATCTTTTATTCTCAATTCTCAACTTCATTCGTTTTAGTTTCATTTTGGCAATCTTAAATAGGGTTTATAGACTTGGACTATTAATCGGTAGTGGGTACATATGTGTTTCATTGAGTGGTTTGCATTACTAATATCAATTCCATGTCTACATTCTCCTTATTTCTTTTTGGTTAAATAGGCTTTGGTGCAGTGAATTAGTGGAGCATTCAAACAAAATTACTGCATTACTAAGGTATTTCTCTCATTTCATTACTGAGGTAATTCCCTATTCATTCTTAATTTGTTAGATGGTAGACAATCGCGTAGAATGTTTAATATTTACTTTGAATGCCATCAAAGGCATCACCTTTTTATGCCTACTTGAGATCAAAACTCTAATTAATAAAAGTACAAACAAGTTGATGAGAAAATATTATTTTTGACGGATGAAACATAAAATTGACGTTTTGGGAGGCTTCACATGAGATAAGACTTTACATTTTTCGTATTTGGATGATTTCAACGCCATCGTGATCAATATTAAGCATGTACTTGCTTTTGCTATCCAAACGGTGTTTCAAAATAAATGTATCTCCAATGGTAGGTATCTCCTTCTCTCTCATTTTTAGTTTCATTTTGTATGCAATTTTTTCTTCTTTCTGTTATATTATGTCATGGAAGCTTCAGGTGGAGTTTTTTTTTTTTTCACGGTAAGTAGAAGAGAAAAGGAAGGTCATGCCCAAAGACTTACGAACTAAGGCAAAACACCAGAAACAGAGACGGGAAAGTATAGAAATGGTACAACAAAAATAATAGTAAAAAGTGACCGCATGAAGGGTAGGTGACTTGAAGTATACTTCAGTCTCGACCACATTTCTAAAAACCAAGCCCCAGAGAAAGATAGGATAGGGCTTCAGTCTCGACCCCGTTAACAGTGCAAGTGCTAGTGATAGAATAGGTAGAACACTATGACATGATGACACGATTATAGCACAACACGATGACATGATTATGTAATCTGCCTCACCAAATGACACTGTCTATTTTGTTGTCAAGTGTATCAAGGACAATTGAAGTTTTTGGATTGTTTTTATACTTTTTATTCAGCTTTTCAGTTCACACTAAAATATAAGAATCTTCTCTATTATTTATTATTTTTTTCTACATATTTTAGACAAAATACTTTAAATTCCTATCGGTATTTTTTAGAGATGATAATCGCTTTTATTTTATATTTCTATACAATGAACCAATCACTGCATATAAATACATCTAAAATGTGTTAGTCGCGCATGGTGCTCCGCGATTAAAAAAAAATACATTTTGTGCGCGTGAGCTCGTGCAGGAAGGTTAGTAATTAATAATGCAATAAGAATATCTGTTCCATTAAGGGTGCGTTTGGTACGCAGACGGGACGGGACGGGACGGAACATGACGGGACGGATGTTGTAAATTTTGAAAAAGACAAGGGGCATTGTTGTCCTAAAATGTTAAAAATTTATGTCCCACAGACGTGGAACAACCCCGTTCCATGGGGGGGATGTGGAACCAAAAATCATCCAAAACTTGTCCCGTGGAACGCTTCGTTCCACTCGTTTTAGGCGTACCAAACGCGGGACGGAACGCCTCATCCCGTCCCGTCCCGTCCCGCGTACCAAACGCACCCTGATGGAACAAGTATCAGGTTTTTATTCTTTATTCATGATATTTTTGGCATTAGTTTTGTTATTCAAGTAATTAATTTAGTGTAAATATTAATCCTAAATAGACCAACTTTTAAGATTAAATATGTAAATCATGTGATGTGTCACTAATAAAAAATAAATAAATTAATCAACACTTGCATAGTCATCAAAACAACAACTACGTCATATAAATTTCAAATTTAATTTAAACAGTCGATATTTCTAACATTATTCTAACGTAAAACATCCTCAGATTAAAATATAACAAAAATGTATATTATCAACATAAAAAGTTGAATTATCAATGATACATCCAAACAACGAAAATCCCAAAAGGAAAACCAAATTAAAATGGGATTTTTCTTGAGAGTATATAATTCATTCGGTTTTGCCGTTCCGTTCCATTCCATTCATATATCCTCATTGCTAAACCTCTGTCTTACCGACCTCTGAAAAATAGCATACATTCCTCCTCCTCCTCACCATTACAGATAACTCACAAAATCCTCAGGAAAAATAATGGGGTTTGAGCACTGTTCTAAAAATCCCCGCCTAGCGCCGCCTAGGCCCCGCCTAGGCGCTAGGCCCCAGCCTGCCGCCCCGATTAATGCTAAGGGCGCCTAGACTTGCTGAGGCACCGCCTAGAACGCCTAGGTAACCGCCTAGACCGCCTAGGCACCCGCCTAAACCGCCTAGGCACCCGCCAAGACCGCCTAGACCCGCTTAAACATTCGCCTAGGTCGCAACTCACTTAGACAAAAAATAGATAACTTTCATTTTGCATTTTGTTTTTTTCCCAATAAATTGTAAGAGACTTGTTGCATACTTAAATGAACACACATTATATCCTTATTTCATATGTTTTCATTATGTTTCAATACTTCATAATATATATGCATTCTATTTTGTATTTTATGATGAAATTATATATATTTCAAGTATAAGCAGACACTTATTTACACGAAATATGATTGATTTACTTAAATCCGCCTAGTCCGCCTAGGCGCCCGCCTAGGCCCCGCCTAACCGCCTAGGCGCTAGGCCCCAGCCCGCCGCCCGACTAGCGCCTAGCGACTTTTAGAACCTTGGGTTTGAGAGAGAGCATATTGTGATGCTGCCGTTCATGGCGCAAGGCCATATCATACCATTCCTAGCACTTGCAAAGCAAATCCAGCAGTCAACAAACTTCACAATCACCATCGCCACCACCCCTCTCAACATCAAATCCCTCCAATCCACCATTTCCTCCGCCTCATCAAATCTCAACAACATCCACTTGGCCGAACTTCCCTTCTGCAGCTCAGACCACGACCTCCCCCCCAACACAGAAACCACTGAGAACCTCCCCCTCCCCAAAATCATCAACCTTTTTGCCGCCTCAGTTGCCCTTGAAACTCCATCCCGCCGCCTTATCTCCGATATCATCGAAAAAGAAGGCCGCCCGCCGCTCTGTTTGATCTCCGATGTCTTCTTCGGATGGGCTACTGATCTTGCAAACAGCCTAGGCACTGTCAATGTGAGTTTCACCACAGGCGGGGCTTACGGCACCGCAGCCTACGCATCAATTTGGCTCAACCTGCCTCACCGCTCCGCAAGCAACGAATACTTCGCCCTCCCCGGCTTCCCGGAACGCTGCAGGTTCCACATCTCTCAGCTGCATCCGTTTCTAAGAGCTGCAGACGGTACAGATTCTTGGTCAAGATTTTTCCAGCCCCAGATTTCGGGTTCTACAAAATCTTTTGGTTGGCTGTGTAATACTGTGGAGGAAATTGAGCCGTTGGGATTGGATATCTTGAGGGATTACTTGAAGCTTCCTGTTTGGTGCATTGGTCCTCTAATTCCTACTGATGAACTAAAAAACTCATCCACATTGGACTTGAAGGTCTCGAGGCAGCGCGCCGGCAAAGAAATGGGCTTTTCTGCGGAGAAATGCCTCGAGTGGCTTGACTCGCAAGGTCCGAATTCTGTAATTTACATCTCATTTGGTTCTCAGAACACAATCAGTGCAACCCAAATGATGGAATTGGCTGTTGGGTTGGAAGAAAGCGGAAAACCTTTCCTTTGGGTGATAAGGCCGCCGGTGGGGTTCGACTTGAAGGGAGAGTTCAGAGCAGAGTGGCTGCCTCACGGGTTTGAGGAGAGAATGAGTAAACGAAAACAGGGGTTGCTAGTGCACAACTGGGCACCCCAGTTGGAGATTTTGTCACACAAATCCATAGGGCTTTTTGTGAGCCATTGCGGGTGGAATTCAGTGATGGAGAGCTTGAGCCAGGGCGTGCCAATTGTGGGGTGGCCGTTGGCGGCGGAGCAGGCCTATAATTCGAAGATGTTGGTGGAGGAGATGGGTGTGACCGTGGAGCTGACAAGGGGAGTGCAGAGCAATATTGGATGGAAGGAGGTGAAGGAGGTGATTGATTTGGTGATGGATGAGAGTGGGAAGGGAGGGAAGATGAGGAAAAATGTTGGTGAGATTAAGGTGAAGATAAGAAGATCAATTAGAGATAATGATGGTGATCAAGGAAAGGAGAGGGGGTCTTCTGTCAAGGCAATGGAGGATTTCGTGGCTGCTCTTTTATCAAAGAAACAAGATTTGTCGAAAATTAATTAGTGGTAATTATGTTACTAGTAATTTATTAACTAGTTTTTGTATTGAAATTGAAATAATAACATTGTGACTTTCCTAATGTTGGTAAGGGAATGGGTTTTGTTTCGAAACATGTTGGTCAATGTTTGCCACCTTGAAATGTTATTATGCTTTTGTTATATCTGGGAAAATATGGACAAGAACTATACATAAAATGCGAATGATATTTTTAAAGCGTTAATAACATTTAGGACTCATAACAAAAATAAAAGGGCTAACGGAGGACTTGGTGTAAAAACGAACATTTTAGGATTCATGCGACTTACACATTTAATAGGATAGGGATTTGTTGTTGCTGTTTGTTAATATCTTTTTTTCTTTATGAGTGATACTAAAATGATTAACTTTTTAAATCATCTTTTTTTAAATAACATGCTGTGATGATTGATGATTGAGCTCTTTCTTTAAATTATTATTAAAAAAAAATAAAAGTTCAACCAGCCACATTACATAATTTACCCAAAAAATTTCTATTAGTCTTTTTTTTTTTTTGGAGAACAATCTATTAGTCTCTTTAACATCTTTCTTTGGTTATTAATGTAATATCTCAAGTTTGATGATTCTCTAAATATATGTGGATCCAATAAACGAGAAACGACCCACTTAGCCAGTGTGGATGGCATCCAATGTGCAAAGAAAAGCCCGCACTTGGCTAAAGAGGGTAGGGTTGAAACTTGGAACAAATGCCCTCATTTTGCTCGCATGTGGAAGCTAAAGCTATATGTCAAAACTTGTGAAAATTGGTTGGAATACTTTTCTCTCTCTAGTGAGAGTCTTTGTCTCTGTTTGAGAGTTTTTCTCACCCCTTCGTGTGAGGCTGTCAAATTTGAGCAAAATTAGTGGCGCGAACCCTAGCTTCGGCCAGGGTCAATTGTCGTCCTCCCCTTTCTTTCCTTCTTGTCTTTTTTCCTTTCTATTATTATTTTTTCGCTTTGGTTGTTATACTGATATGTCTTATTTTTATTTTTAAGACATTATCTATTCTCTGTGTTCATCCATATTCCGATTTTCAGCCATACAACCTACTAAGATTGTGTGTAGAGCTTCGGTGGTTTCACCTGCTCGAGTATTTCCAACACCACAACTTTTTTTTGTTATCTGCCTTTATTGGCAATAACATTCGTGGATCTCCGCGGATTTCATCTTGTCTATCTGTAAAGTTTTTTTATGTTAATATGTTAGCTTTGGGCCTTGTCTATCTGTAAAGTTTTTTTGTTTTGTAATAAAAAGTACTTTTAACCAAAAAGAAAACGTGCGAAAATTGAAACTGTATGAATTAAAGTGGATCGTATTTTTTTGGGTAAGAAAACAAACTTTATTAAGATAAAGGGAGAATTACAAATGTGACAGATGGACTAAGTCCAAGCAAAACACAAAATCCTTAAAAAGCAAAGACAAGTACAATAAAAGAGTAAAAAGGCCCAAGCAATAAGAGAGTTACAACCCAATATACCATATGAGACCAACACAAACTTAAGCCCATAGACAGCAAAAACAAAAAAACAATATCAATTCACCAAAAACCACATCCACACGCATGCTTGCAAAGAAAGTCATCACAAGTAACAAAAAGGAGGGAGGAGGGCAAATGGAGTGTGTAAAACACCCTTGTCTTGACGTGAATCGTTCCACACTTCACCCAAGTTTTCCAACATGCCAGTTCGGCTGTGAGTGTAGAGACTTGTGTTAAGATCAAGTCCAACACACTAAGATCTAAATCATGATTATAGGCTATAAAAGATTAGGATAAGCAAATGAGAGCAAGGAAAGGCACGCCCAGAGAAAAGAGAAGGAGGAAAATTAAAAAACAAAAAAGGGAGTGAATATTGTCGGAAAATGTCGGGGAGTCGAGGAAGAGGCATGAAGCCCAGATCTAAGACAAGCTCAGGAAAAAAATTGAGACCAAACCCACGAGAAAAATGAATAGAGAGAGAAAGGGAAGAAGAGAAGAAGGGAAGTAGAGGAAAGACATGAAGGTTGCCGCCGGTACCCAAGCTAAAGGCTAGGGTCGGCAGCTATGGCCTTTACTTTTTTGAGTTTTCAGCTAGAGAGAAAGAGATAGAAAAGATCACCCATATTAATGGTGTCTTTAATTAAAGTGGGACTTTATTCAACCTCCAAGTCGACCCTTCACTTCATGGCACCCTAGGATGAGTAATTATAATGCTTATACACTCGTAAATTTCTAAATTATAATTTTTATGTCACTTAATGATACGGTTTAGTGATATTTTTATTAGTAGAATATCTTATGTTCGAATTTCGTGAACTGCGAGTTGGACAATACCAAATTAATATAATTGACCCGTTTTGTGGCTTAACTCAACCCTTACTTCTTAATTTAAATATATTGTTATTAAAATAAGATTTAATTGGTATATAAAAAGCGGGTTCAAACTCCAATACTTACAACGATAATGCTTACATTCTGTTTGGTATTTTTCGCACCTTAAAACTATTTCACTTAAAATTAAGAGATAAAAGTGTAGTAAATATCCTACTTATTTTTAAAGTAATCGGGTGTAGATAACATGACACACCCCGACCCAGAATGTCCACTAGGACTCCGAATCGAGCTATGCTGGCTGACACCTGGAAGGTGACGAAGCTATAAAGTGTGGTGATGTAGGAAATGGGAATAAATTTAAACCCAATAGTGCCTAAATATCAAAGTGCGTTGGTGAGCGGGAGTGGACCTATTTCACATGTGACGTTAGAGTATAAGTAAAGTACAGTAGAATGGGTAAGAAGTATGCCCTCAGAGGTAACCACAAATTCTAAGATTTGCCAGAAATCCTCGTTGAGGCGAACAGTCAGTAACTAAAACCTGGAGGGGCACAAAATACAACATGTGAGTAGGCTAAACAAAACTTTGAAAACATCTTTCTTTTTAGAAATGCAATAACACATCTTTCTTTTTAGAAATGCAATAACCCCTCACCGAAATCTGTATAATTCCTCAAAAATAACAATTCATGTGTATATAAAAATCATACTAAAGAACGGTAAAAACCAAGGTATGCCATGTCGAAGTATCTCAATAACAACCATATAAGCAAGATGAAATAAATCAATATAAAATGAATGTCAGCTGGAGTCACCTATAGTGACCTGTACGACTCATCCATATCTCATTAATCAATGCTAGCACATAAGTCGAAGTTACCTATAGTGACCTGTACAACTCATCCATATCTCATCAATCAAGTTTTGCACACGAGTCGGAACCACCTAAAGTGGTCTGTACGACAGGCTAGGTGTAAATAAATACGCTCAAGTCCTACGATCACGTGAAAGCTGTGCAAAGTATCGCAAGTCACTTACGAGTCGGAACCACCTAATGTGGTCTGTACGACAGGCCAGCACCTACCTTGGAATCCAAGGTGAGCATAAGGTGCAAGGGTTGAATGATAGGAGTATATTTATACAACTTAGTTAGCTTGTTTCCTTGCATTTAGATTGTTAGTCCTTAGTTATTTTAGTATTTTAAGCTATTTTTGTGTGTTTGTAGGTCCAAATGACAAAGTATGCAAAAAAGTGCAATTTGGAGCATTTTGGAGCATTTTTGGGCATTGGATGGTTAGCTTATGCTTGGAGCCAAGTGGATGGATGAAATTAAAGATTAAGAGATCCTCTCATTTCCTATTTTCTGACTCAAAAACACATCACATCCACTTACTTCACCTACAACATCCACACCCACTTCACCTACAACTTCCACACTCACTTCACCTACAACATCTACTCACTTCACCTACAACATCCACACCCACTTCACCTACAACATCTACTCACTTCACCTACAACATCCACACCCACTTCACCTACAACATCCACTTACTTCACCAAGAAATTTTGTGGTGGTGATTCATTTTCAAAATCTATAAATAGGCTTCTCCATCATAAGACAAAGGACCAATTCACATCTACAACACATTCCATTCACTGCACACTTTCTGCCACAAATCCTCTCTACACATTCTTTCCATCCATTCCATCCACCTCTTTTCCTATCCATCCTCTACCACTCTTCCATATTCTCTCAACCTATCCAATCTCTACCGCATCCCCTAGACCATCCATACACCACACTCACCTTGGTGCCGCATGTTTGCAAGGAAGGAGGAGGGCTTGGAGCTGTGCTAACCATTCAAGACGTTGGATTGTTGGAGCGTTCTAGGTGTCTTCTACTTTTGTTTATCATGTTTAAATTTAATTGTAGTTGTTTAATTGCAAATATGTGAAACTAAATTTGTTTTGGCTAGAGGTTGATTCAAAGCTATGAATATATTTTCAATATGAATTGATTACCTTCAGTTGTTATTTCATGAATTGTGAATTCAATTTGCTTAACTGTTTTATGCAAAACTTATTCTTGTATGTTGATTAAGGATGCATACTTAGTTTGCATGCATGAATTTGATGCTAGAATATAAGGGAATTTCACCTAATCGTTATGAACTTATATTCATGAGTAGCGGAGGTTGCTAGTCACAATCGCGTTAAATAAATTCCTGGCAGGAGTATCATGTTGTTCATAGTTACGAATGCCTGGTCAATGCTTATAGTTTTCACAAAGCTTAATGATCTTTGATTGTATCTCTATTGTGCTGTTCACGTAGGGAACTTTTGAAGAATGTTTTGAATTGTTGTATGCGCTTTTCCGTCCAATTCAATAACTTAAAGAAAACTTGAAGGTTAAAAAAGTGTTGTTCACGGTTAATTTGGGGTGTTGAGATTCATGGTTTATTGAAAGAATAACTGAAAATTGGTTTGTATGCAAGTGTGTCATGTGTGGAGAAAAACCCTCTAGCCATCCATTCATCCATTGATTTACTCAAATCTGTCTTAAAATCTGTTTTACAAAGTTTACTTAGTTTTTGTTTAAATTCGTCCAAAACCAAACCCCTCATTGTTAAGTTGTATTCTTTAGTTATAATCTGTACAATTTGACGTCTTTTGAGTATTTTGAGTCTTTGTAATCCCAAATTCGTTTAAATCCATCCCTAGTATATGTTTTTATTCAATTTGCTAGTTTTGTGTTGTTTTGACTATTCTAGTGTGTTTTAAGTTATTATAGTTTAGCTTTCTGTTTTAGAGTTTTGTTTTGTGTTTTTGAGTCTTGTTTAATATTTTTAAGTCAGTTAGGTGAATTAGCAATCCCTCATAATCCCCGGTCTAGAACGATACCCTACTTACATCTTTACTACAATTGTCAAAAAGAGGGTTTAATTTGTGTGTTTGCATAATCATCGCATCAGTGAACGATCACGTGAAGGCTAGGCTTTGGCCTTGGGCGAAGCACTAACACCAAGGTGCAAGACAATGAATTATACTCAAATCCATTCATCGCTAATTACCATTCGATTGTATACTCACCTGAGCTTACCTTGGCCTCCGCATTGGGGTGCAACACCGTGCAAAGTTATACTAAATTACATACTAAAATGTAAACTAATTATGGCATGGCATTTATAAAACGAAAAACCACAATTTCTTGTTTCCTCACACAATGATTTGTAACCAACATTAAATCACCAAATCATAAGGTTAAATCTCACATTTTTCACCAGATTCCTTAACATTGCTCAATTTTCCAAACAAAGCTTTTGTCTCGATTATTGAATCTCACTTGTTGCATGGCTGCATCTAACGTCTCGTTAGACTGTCTACCTACCATAAGCAAGGATCAAGCCAATCGTAGTTCACAATAATTATTTGTAGGTACTATGCATATGGATATATCATGATATAATCTAAACTCAACCATCTCATAGTACTTTATAACATATAAATTTATATGACATGGCATAAATTTCTTAGTTCAATTTAAAAGCATTTGTGGAATTATCAATCACATATATATATATATATATATATATATATATATATATATATATATATATATATTTAATAAGAAGGAAAAGATCCACTCTCCTGGAGTCCGCGCTACAATTTTCTAGCACAAACATTGAGGCGTCAGGATAGATCGGCCCCTAGAACAATTATCAAATCACATCTTAGAATTCTTGTCGATAAAATACATAACTTACATAGAACATATGTCTACGTAATTTGATCAGGAAGATCCACATATCAGATTTCTGATCTGTAACTTTCAAGGATACACATTATGCTTCTAGAATAACATACTAAAGTTTTGGAACGATCCAACGGTCGGATCTCTGCCAATTGCCAAAACCAAGTGGCGGTTAACATTTTATTTTACGATCTTACAAATCCAATTCGGAAAGATCCGTAAATTGGATTCACAATCCGTAAGTTCCTACATTCCTCAAATATTACGAATAACAACCTATTAAATTTTGGTAACGATCCAACGGTCGGATCGTCAATTCATACAATGACCTATTAACGTATCGTAGTGAATCTAGGTTCTAACGATCAATCCATTCTCAAAATTGAACTCAAGGCATTTAATTTAGCCTATAAATAGCATTGATGACCCTCTGGCCACGCGCTCCGTGGGTGTGACAGCCCGTCCCGGAATAATTTTTCGATAGTGTGAAATGACGTTTTGGTGTTAAGCTTTGTTTTGGTGTTAATTTCACGAAGTTTGGTTGAAAAATGAGCTAGAAATTAGGGTTTGAAGATTTTCCAGAATCCGACGACGCAGCGGTCGCCGGAGTCGGATTTCGGCAACTGAAGGTAGGGGACAAGGGAATATTTCATCGAAGTTAACGGAATATTCCTAACGAGATGTAACAGCGTCAGGTTAAAGTTGACGAAATATTCTAATTTCTCACTGCATATTCCTTAACGACGTTAGGGATTTCGTTCGTGTGCCAGGCATGTGCCTGCGCGTGGGCGACGCGTGTGGCCGTGCCTTGGCAGGCGCGTGGAAGTGCGTGAGACTTCAGAAAATTTTTCTAAAAATATGAGGGTGTTCGTGGGATCGAGTAGAGCATGTTGGTATATTCAAATACCCCAATTGAGTAATGTATGAGAAGTTATTACCTAATATTGGTTATGTGCTTTTAATTGATGGTTTTATAGTTATTTAGCATATAGATGAGACCCATCCTGAGGAAGAGCGTAGTCACGTGAGACTCAGGGGCTACGATCTTTCTACATATCAGTGAGTGGGCCTTTGTTTTTAGTATATATATACTTCGTATTTTCCCAGAAATTACGTTTTAAATGGTTTTATGATTAGAATGCCATGTAGAGTGCCATTTATATCATTTATGATTGTGTGATGGTTATTGCTTGGCGCTGCGGACGCTCAGGTAAGTCAGGTGAGTATATATTTAATAGTGATGATTATGATGATGGTGAGATTGGTATATAGCTCATACTCATTCACCCCGGTGTTTGTGCTCCGCCAGAGGTTACGGCTTAGCCTTCACGTGATCGTTTACCTCCCGCACCACACGCTCACCTTGGATCCAAGGCAAGTGCCAGCCTGTCGTACAGACCACTATAGGTGGTTCCGACTCATAGGTGATTTGTGATACGTCGCACAGCCTTCACGTGATCGTAGCACTGAGTGTATTTATATACACCCAGCCTGTCGTACAGACCACTATAGGTAGTTCCGACTCGTGTGTAGGATATTGGTTGAGGAGCTATAAATTCAGCCGTACAGGTTACTTTAGGTGACTCCGGCTAATGTATTGATATTGCCGGCATACTGTGGTTATTGATTTATCTTACCCGATTGATGCATATATTACTTGATTGGATGTTTTGACATGGCATATTCGAGATTTATTATTTTTTCCAGTATGATTTTGGTATACGATTACGTATGTTATTTTCTAGGAAAGTATACAGGTTTTACAGCGAGGGGTTATTACTTTTTGATAATGAAACGGTTTTGAAAAGTTTTGTTTCTGTCCACTCACGTTTTCTGTTTTGCGCCCTTCCAGGTTCTAGGTAGCAGTGATCGTTGGTGGCAAATAAGGCATCGAGGGCAGTTCTGACAGAGCACTATCCATGCAGGATTTCTCTGATTCAGTTATCTAGTTTTTTTTTTTGGGTTCAAACTGCACCTAGGTTATTTGAGCTCTGATGTTGTGTTTTATGCGTTCGTTTTCATCACTCTCACTCACTTACTTTTTTTTATTGTTAATTATTCAGTTTGGTTTTTATTTCCTCACATTTTCACTTATGTACTTCCGCACCGTGCACTAGGCTACGTCACCCTCACGTGATGGCCAGCACACCCTGATATTTTGGGTCAGGGTGTGTCAGTGGGTGGTTGTCGGCTTCCCCAACTCGCCGGAAAAATCAACTACTTCCAAAAATTCTCAAAATTTACAGAATTGAAGATCTCAATGAGTAGAGCAACTTTCATACCTGTGGCCAAGTCCAATTTGGCCGGCAAAAGCTTTAATTTCTCCAAAACCCGCCGAAAACCCTAAAATGTGTGTGCTTCGATCTGTCACCTCCGGTACTCCGCCGCCCCTACAATTGTTTGGGATTTGTTCTAGGCCTCAAGAGAGGTCTAATGATGGTGGTAATTAGAGGAAAACCTTTCACAATTGGTGGATTTCAAGCGAGGACCCCGCGGCACCCATGGTGCGGTTTTCCCACTTTCAGGGCTAAACTCTCTCCAATTTGGGGTGAAATGCGTATGAGGGATGATGACGAATGATTTCTAGGTGGTGGAAGGCTTCAACTCACTGGAAATTAACTGGGATCCCACCGGATTTCACGACTCCTGCCGGTTTGGGTTACATGGGTCAAAAGACCCGTTTTGTTTTTCTTTTTTTCTTCTTTCTTCTCTCATTTCCCTCATTGCTTCTGTTTCTGATTGGGCAGTGCCCCATCCCTCTCTCTCTTTTCTCTTCTTAGTTATCCATCCTGACCGCACAAGTGGCATCACTAGATTTTTATTCTAAAAATTTGGAGTCTTCCAAAATATAAATAACCATTTCGTCCCTAACTTCGATCGTTAATAACTTCTTCCTTATAGCTCCAAATTACGTTTTGTCTATGCCCACGCGTCCGTGGCGCCGAGTACTACAAGGATATGCCAAGAAAATGAACCTTACGTGACACCACACGATAGTCAACAAAGGACAATGCACTTGCCTCAAAGGGCATTTTTGTAAACTCACTTATTAAAATATAAAAATCATAACTTTTAGGGACGGGCTGTTACAATCTACCCACCTTAAAAAAATTTCATCCCCGAAATTTAAAACCATTTGCTGGACACAAGTAGTGAAAAGGCAGTAGAAAAATAAATATGTGAAGGAGATATCAAATTAGAGCGGCTGCATAAAAGAGAATGTCATTCCGTCGCGATTGGAGTGCAGTGATTCCTCTTTCATGCCTCCAAACTCAACTTTCTTTCTTCTTTAGCACTATACTAAATCCAATACAAAAAAAAGTATAAAAAATTAAACATATGGTAGAATAATGTTCAAATACGTATATGAAAACTGGAAAAATAGCTTTACTGAAATCAAAACTGATTATAGAGAAATCTCTGCCTACGCACTCGTAGCGTATCGTACTCCGAAAGTACATAAGCAGTACCTTTAAATTGAGTCTAACCCTTAAATAGGTAAGTATATAATAAATAAGTAACTGAATAAATAAGTATACTAATATAAAAGGTCTACCTATCCACTTGCTTAACGAATCCAACAGTTATGTTATCAATATTACCCGCAATACTGATAACTCATCGTTGTCACGATAAACAAGTAAATAATTCCCGAGGGTGCAATATTACCATATTGCCCTTCATTGGGAAATATACACACACCGTCTGAACAAGGCCTCGCTCGTGCTCTCGCACTATTTTCCTAGGCAACATTATCAATATCGTAAATTTTCCCATGTCACAATCTTCGTAACTCAAATACCTGTTCACAATACTCTTCTGCGAATCACATCTTGCTTATAAATATCCGTACCATTTCTCAAACAATGCCATGCTTATAACCAGGAGTGTAACCACAGTTACACATAACCCTAACAAGGGTAAGTGTCTACTAATTATGCACTATGCATAAAATCTCTGTATATTAGCTCCAATGATGACATAGCTAAACCAAAATTGTAACCATAGTTATAAGCAACTAAAATAAAGATAACGATATATGAAAACCATACTACTTGTGGGATGAACGACACGCAACACGTCTCTTAAGGTCTAAGTAGCTCATTTCAGACTAATCCTTAGTCTCAAGGTGGTAATGTGATACTAGACAAAATCTAGTACCCATAACCCTTGGAAAGACTTCCCAAAGCTTAGAAGTGAAGCGTGTAACACGATGAAATATAAATACATCAAAATAATAATCCAGTCTGATTTTTTATTGTCTGAACTAGCATAGAAGTCCATAAGTAGCTCTCTCCTAATGCCATCATCCTCTGAAAGCAAATATAGAAGAAACTGTGGTTGTCCATAAAGTTTGGACTTTTTTTCCTCAAACATCCTTTCTACTTTAACCAAAGATGGGGCGCACCTAGACTGAGAATTCTCTTCAAATACATCAAGTGGAGCCTCGACTTTTAATTCCTTTCCCATCTCTTCATTTGATAATATCACGCACAAGGACTTTTAGATCACATCATGTGGAGAAGTTAACAACATCCCACTTCTATCTTAGTTGGCTTCACAAGTGTCTTGTTGTTGACCTCTTAGCACCTATTTTTAGGAAAGAACTCATTACAAATACCAACTTTAAGCTTTAGGACTGGAAGAACGAGGCTTCCCACTTTAGTAAGGTTACCACCATTGAAACATCGCATGTGGGTAGTATTGATTCAGCATCCTGATTATTGGTGTTCATATTTTCTACATGTACCAAACAGTTCCTATATGGAGCTTATAACAATGATTCCCCATCTTCAGTCGACCTCAAGAAGTGATTAAAATTATTCTAACAATTCTTGATAATCCAAAAAAATAGTGCCAAATCAATGCCAGTGAACATCAGTGAAATGGAATAGGGATGGTTAGAAATGTTCAAGGGTCATTATATCTTTTGCGGTGATAAACAATGACTAAGTTTGCACAAACAAGATGAGGTACAATAATGTAAGAGTAGACGTTTCCCAGATCTTTCCATCACCACATACAAAAATCTAAGGCTAATAAAGATTTTGGATATGTTCTCCACAAATTATGTCATTCAATTTTCAATTAAAGGTGATAAATGTTGACTTTAAGTCATAGATAAGATGGTTCATTTCTAACAGTATTACACGTTGGAAATATAAGTGGTAGTCCGTCACACCGTCTCTACACAGTCAAACCTCCAAGGAACCTCATCATGGATTTCCAAACCAATCAACATCACCGAAGAGTGTAAAGCGATGGTGAAGTGAGACAACAGCTCAGCTGTCATAAACTTTATTCATATCCAACTTTCCATCTAAATTAACTTTCCTCGACCGAAAAGTGAGGAAGGATACTATAGTTGAGAAATCCCTAATAGATTGTCGATAAAATCGATAAGACTAGGAATATCTCAAATTTCACAATTCTTTAGGAAAATGTCAGCTTTGCTTCTCCTTATCCTTCATACAGCCTGCAAGATAAAGAGAAAGAGAACGATCAGCCGGAGTCCGAAATCAAACCTTCGATATGGGACTACTTGCTTGGAACTCTGATTGTTTACCTTGTCTGTCACCTCTTTCGGCAGATCTTCTCACTCAGAGACTTGGGGGACTTCTACTACATGGTTTGTATCGCATTTGACCAAGCCTGAAACTACAAGTAAGCTTTAAGTGAAAATGATACATTACCTTGTGTGTCAACATATGTTCAAGATACCATTCCTACTTATGGGACAGAGGCAACTGAAAATGATACCACACTTCGGCACTTAGAAGTTTCGTGATTACTCATTGGCTTGGATCTTGCAAGTTCCCAACGGAGAAGCTTCCCTTACTCGGGAACTTAGGGGAGCACTGTTTATACCACACTTGACCAACCTCGAAACTATTAAGCATCGGTCAACATTATACCGCCAACGACCCACAAGAGTTTCCCTCCAACCAAGAGGCCAATCACAACGCGACACATGTCAACGTCAGAGGCCAATCACAGCATGACACATGTCGATGTCAGAACAAAGCTAGAAACTCTCTTCTATAAATAGGGATCATTCTCCCACAATAATCCTTAATGTGATTTGTACTAAACTATTCACTAGAACTCACAAAAGGAGAGCTTGAACCTATGTATTTGTGTAAACCCTTCACAATTAATGAGAACTCCTCTACTCTGTGGACGTAACCAATCTGGGTGAACCACGTACATCTTGTGTTTGCTTCCTTGCTTCTATCTCTTTACATACTTATCTACACTAGTGATCGGAGCAATCTAGCGAAGGTCACAAACCTGACATTTTCCATTGTACCAAAGTCTTCAATGATTTTGTGCATCAACATATATGGTTATGAATCCAAACAAGGGAATTGGTGTATATTAATTTATAAATTCTGACTTTTACCCAAATTCCAAGTTTAATTTCCTCACCAAAACATTGTGGTAATTTCAAGTCAATTGAGAAATTCCTATTGTTTGCAAATGGATAGGTTTTGATTCAAAAGACGTTAATCAATGTTTTCCACTCTAAAAAGTTATTTTGCTTTTGTTATCTATGAAAACTTGGAAAAGAACTATGCATAAAATGCGAATGATATTTTTAAAGGGTTAATAACATTTAGGATTTACACAGAAAAATTAACGGAAAATTAGGTGCAAAATCAAACGTAGTGACATTTTAGAATTTATGCGGCTTACACCACTTAATGGCATAAGACTTTGTGGTTATTGTTGTTTGTTGATAACATCTTTTTGATGGGTGATGCTAGAGAAACTAATGCTTTAGATCTTTTTTTGTAAAACACATGATGTGGCAATTGATGGTTGAACTCTTCTTTAAACCATTTTTTGTTTGCAAAGGGATAGGTTTTGTTTCAAAAGATTTTAGGGTGAGAGAGTTGTAACCACTTCCATTTCTCACCCTCTCTTTCACCTCCTCCACCCCCTTCAACAATTTCTCCTTCCGATTGCCGCTTTGAGAGTCGACGGCCGAGACATTTTCTCTTTACTTTCTGTGTTCCTTTCTCATTCTAGTCCCCATCTTGCAACCTCTTTCCCTCAACCCCAGACCTTCCATATTTCCACCACTAACCTGCAGATTTGTCCATTTCAATCATTTCCTTCCCTGCCATCTTCCTTTTCCCTTAACCAAACATTAGGTTTTAAATTTTTGGGCTGCTTCTGTTTGATGGGGATTAAGATTTTATTGGCTGTTTTTACTTTTGGGACTACTGCTTTTGATGCCTTCTTGTTTTTATTTACTGCTGGTGTCGTTCTCCGACCTTACCACATTTGTGGATTTCACATATGCGATGGTGGGTTTAGTTCAAGGGTCATGTTTGACCCATCCTTTGATCGATTGAGGATGACATCGGTTGTTGGCTCTTGTTGGATGCCACAACACCATCCTCTCCAGATGTACTGTCGAGTCTTTGATCTCTTCTTTCATGCCCGGGTTTCTTGCAGCGTCAGTAGCATGAAGGTTGCAGAAGTTGTTAGGGTTTTTGAATGTTTTGGTTTTTTCTATTGTGGCCTCCAATGTCTATATTGGGCTCTTACTTTTGTTTATATGGAAGGTCCAACTCAATGTCTTGTGTGCTTACTTTTGTATTTAGGCCTTCTTTATTGTAATTTTTTTTTTTTTTTTTTAGCAATACTGGAATCTTTCTTTGTTGGTAATGAATTTACCTTTGATTTTAAAAAAAATGAAGTCCAAAGAAAAGCCTGCACATGGCTAAGATGTAGGGTTGAAACTGGGAATAAATGCCCTCACATTATGCCCCCATGTGTAAGCTACATATCTAAACTTGTGAAAATTGAAGCTAAACGAATTAAAGTGGAACTTTATTCAACCTAAAAATCGACCTTTTCACTTTATGGCACCCTAAGTTGAGTAATTATAATGCTTATACACTCCTAAATCTCTAAACTATGATTTTGTTTCTTTCCATTCTTATCCCGTTTGGTAAACATGCCATTAAAAAACTAATTTTAAATTGTGACATCGAAGGTAGAAGATGAAATATTCATTCTCAAAAGTTATCACTTATAATTCTACAATTATCTGCAACGTACGCAACACAACCTTAGAAATGGAAGAGCATGCATCACATTGATGCAGAACTGAACTACAAACCATAATATATAATTAGTTTCAACGTGACTTACAATCTTGGTCTTTTGTTTACACAGCAAACCTAATTAAGGAAATAAATGTATCTGGTTGGTCGGGACTAAAATTTTCTCTCATCTTCTTTCTATTTCTCTACTATGTCTTTCTCTTTTTTTATAAAAAAATTAATATAAATTGTTAACATGACTTAATCGTGACTGTTTAAATAAGAGAAGAAGGGAGAAAAAAAGAAGAGAAAATTAGGGCCTGTTTGGTAGTGTACTTGAATCCAACTTTTTAAACTCAAAAACAGTTTTCAAGTTTTAGGTCTTAAAAACTTGTTTGGTATGGCTATTTTTAAAAACTGAACTCAAAACTAACTCAAAAATATAGTATATTTCTTAAAAACATAAAAAGTGAGTTTTTAGAGTTTTTAAACTTAAACTCACTCATTTCTTTTCTCTCTCTCCTCCCCTCTCACTCCAAATATATCTCTCTCTTTTCTTCTTTTTTTCTCCTTTTTTTTTTTTACTTTTTTTGTCTCTACTTTAATCCAATCAAATTTAAGTCGTAAGATTTAAAAATTTTAAATCGCAAACCAATCAAGTTTTTGAGTCTTAAAGAAAATTATTTTTAAGAAATATTTTGAGAAATGATAAAAAATTTCAAATAAGATACCAAACAGGCCCTTATATTCCCGTCGGTCGGTCGGGGGAATACTGCATTTGCATTGGCTTCCAACTTTTAACGTGGCAATGTCGATCACTATCAGAATATGTCAGGATATTTGTGACGCCTTTTCCTCCACGTCGGTCCGTCTTTTTGCACAAACTAGAAGCCAATCAAATCCAAGTCTGTATTGCTTTTGCTTGCATAACCCAATATTTGTTTTAATTCCCCACTAACGCATAGTGATTTGCTAAAATTGTCAAAGCTTCCTTTGAAAATACGGTAAATGTATGATCAAGAAAAATATATTTTTCTTAACTGTCGATCTAATTGAAAAAAAAAAGAAATATTAAGGAAATTCTTTTAAAGTAAGGTTCTCAATGAACTTTCTATTACTTCATTATTATTATTATTATTATTTTGAGTTGAAACGATAGCAACTTTATTGAAATCAAGAAGAAGGTATACACTCACTCAAAAAGGTACCCTGGATTAAATCAGGAGGGTCCTCGAACCAATGAAAACTAGAAGGAAAATCTAAGGCCAACTTGGCCATTCTATGAGCCGCACCATTGGTAGAACGACTTACATGATTGATTTTAGAAGACCCAAAACCCCTTAGGTACTCCCAAACATCATCCAATAATAGATCCGAAGAAGAGAAACCACTTTGTAAACTTCCCACCCCTTGAACAACCTGCAAGGCATCACACTCTAAAATAATGTACTGCACATTCCGTTGAAAAGCCCAGTGAAGACCTTCTTCTAGCCGCCATTAATTCAACTGTATAGGGGTTATTGACATGGGTAATTCTACGAACGAAACCTCTAACATAGCTACCGGCTTTGTCCTCAAATACCACAACAATTCCCCCCACCTGAGAAGCAGCACAAAAAGCACCATCCACATTTACTTTAATCTAACTTGTTGGAGGAGAAAACCAACGGGACTGCAAAGGCATAGGTTGAATATGAGATAAACGCTGAGCATGTGTATAGGCTTCCAACTGGAGATTCACAGTATAGCTGACCAGAACTGGGTTCTCAATCTTACCATCCCACAAAAGAGTATTCCTGGCACGCCAAATCGCATGAATTAACATAAGAAACAAATCACATCGGGTGGGAGGAAGAAACTCAACAATCTCCGAAAACCAATCCCAAAAAGTTGAAGCTACCGAACTTTGTTGGCCCAAATTGAAATTAGAGGAGGACAAAATTGATCGGACAAATGGACACGTACTAAATACATGTAGCGCTGACTCCGAAGAGGAACTACAAAAAACACAAAAATTGTCCACTACCACACCTTTTTTTTTCCAAACTAGCTTGAGTAGGCAGGATATTACTTCATAATTTAACGTTAACTTTCGTGTCAATATTATAACACATTATGTCATAACATGAGTTGATAAATAGTTTCTAAAGAGCCTATTTTTTAGACGAGTCTCCTTAACATTTCTCTTTATAAAAGTATTAAATTACCCAATAATCAAAGAATACTAATAACAGAAAATAATTAATAATGTAATAAGAATATCTGTTCCATGACGGAACAAGTATCAGGTTTTTATTCTTTATTCATGATATTTTTGGCATTAGTTTTGTTATTCAAGTAATTAATTTAGTGTAAATAGTAATCCTAAATAGACCAACTTTTAAGATTAAATATGTAAATCATGTGCAGTGTCACTAATAAATAAAAAAATTAATCAACACTTGTATAGTCATCAAATCAACAACTACGTCATATAAAATCCAAATTTAATTTAAATAGTTGATATTTCTAACATTATTCTAACGTAAAACATTGTCAGATTAAAATATAACAAAAATGTATATTATCAACAGTGTTCTAAAAATTGGCCTAGGCGCTAGACGGTGACCGACCGCTCCGATTAATTGTTAATCGGTCGCAAAATCGAAAAATGTATTAGGCAGACGCCTAGGTGGGATTAGATGGGTCTAGGCGGGGCTGGGCGAAAGCTAAGCGGGCCTAGGCAGGCGTATGAGAAAACGCTGGGATCTAAAAATATTTATGGAAGAATGATGTTGCAGATCGCGAGGAAGAAAAAGAAGATGAACATGTGGGGAAAGAAGAAGAGGATGAAAGGGTGGGGACCATGATCGGTGGGATGAATTCTTTATGGTCCAACCATGTCCTCTCTTTTGATTGCACGGCTCCTGATTCCAATAACTCTCTTTACCAATTTTTTATTCTTGTATTTATTGTATGGGGACCAAGGTATTAAATATCCATAATATCCCGATATTTCCATCTAAATTTTCGTGTTTTTGGAATACCGATATTTCCGATGTCATCGATATTTCCATCGAAATTTCCGTGTTTTTTAAATTTCTATATTTAAAAAAACACCAAGGGAATTCGAACCCCTCCCATTTTACTCCTTCAACACCTTGACCACCATATCACTTATGTTTTTGTGAAAATATGCTAAAATATTTATATATTTTCTACACTCACAATGTTTGCCAGCTCGCTATATAATGAACTCAAATCAATTAAATCCATCATGCAATGCATTTCCTTCCAATTTTTTGTAATAAACTAATAGATAATTGACTAAATAAATATCCTGCTAAGTTTCAATAAAAATTTCCAAGTTTTTCTTACAATTTCCGTGGTTTTTATTCAATTTTTATCGATATCGATAATATCCTGATATTTCCATCGAAATTTCCGTGTTTTTGGACTACCGATATTTCCGATATCATCGATATCATCGATATTTAATACCTTGATGGGGGCCATGATGGGTGTGATGAATTCTTTATGATCCAACCATGTCCTCTCTTTTGATTGCACGGCTCCTGATTCCAATAACTCTCTTTACCAATTTTTTATTCTTGTATTTATTGTATGGGGACCATGATGGGTGGGATGTAGACTTGACATTCGTGTCGTGTTTCTCGTGTTCGTGTCGTTTTCGTGTCATACCCGATAGCTTAACGGGTCGTCTCGTGTAACACCCGCTAAAATAAACAGGTAATATGACCCAATCCGAAATCGACCCGTTAATATTATCAGGTAATATGACTCGACCCGTTACCCGTTAAGAAAAATATTTTTTAAATCAATAAATAATGAAAATGAAAAACATAATTTGACCCTAAAAAATGTAAAACATAATAATAAATTAGTATATACATACCTTATTGTCACATAAATACTAATTCAAAACATTAATAAATAAATAAATAAAACATTTTTCTTTCAAGTTTACATACCCCAAAATAAGAGTCTAATGAAAAAACATTAGTGCATACTACAAAATACAAATGTTCAAAGATATGCAAAATGAAGAGAGTTATGTTTCAAGATTGAGGAACCTTGGACATTTTTTACAATAAAACCCTTCAAGTTTCATCAATCACAGAGGCAAATGGTATTGGAACTTATTGACGATGTTTTCACTGAGGTTTTCCATTATCCATAAACTATAGATTTAAATTTAACCGTTGATTGTCGTTTACATTTACGTTTCATTCTTCTCCCAAATTTTTTTTTTTTTTTGGATTTTCTTTTTTGAAAACATGATCTCTTAGAGGATGCATGAAGATGAATGGTTTGGATCGTTTATATTACGATGAGAGTTTTACCATTAGTGAAAATATAGCTCAAAGTCTATATGAATACAATGAATGAATTCGATCTCCAATTTAAAATATTTACACAAGTGGATACCAAAAAATCTTATGTTATAACTTATATTTAATGAAAGTATAAATAAACTCTAAGTGTCAGTCAATCTATTGTTTTGATGGGATACGAATTCTCCAAAACTAATTTCAACGATCACAACTGTCAAACTTGTTTGTATATGTTTCGAGATCACATCAGCAAAAAATCACAAAAAAAAAACATTCAGAGATCAAGTAACGGGACAAAACTTTTCGACGATTATAAACATAAAATCACGATTTAACGGTTATTTTGACTCCAATTTTGATGATTTTTTTACAAATGCACTCCTTGACCCTATACGAATACAATGAATGAATTCGATCTTCAATTTAAAATATTTACACAAGTGGATACCACAAAATCTTATGTTATACTTAATGAAAGTATAAATAAACACTTAAGTGTTAGTCAATATATCGTTTTGATGTGATCACAAGTTTTACAACTTTCGTGAAGGGGCCAACTCTGAAATCTAACACCATAATGTAGGCCTAGCAAACGGGTCGTGTCTGTCGTGTTTGTGTTGTTTTTGTGTAACACCTGTTATCTTAATGGGTCGTGTCGTGTCACACCTGTTATCTTAACGGGTAAAGTGACCCAACCCGCTATGACCCATTAAGAAAAATATTTTTTTTTTTTAAAAATTGCACATACAACACATTGCCACATAAACATTACTTCAAAACATTAAAACATTTGTCGTTTAAGTACTATATCTACACCCGAAAATAATACTTTTATTAAGTATATAACATAAGATTTTGTGATATCCACATCCACTGGTGTAAATATTTTAAATTGAAGATCGAATTCATTCATTGTATTCATATAGGGTCAAGGAGTGTATCTGTAAAAAATCATCAAAATCGGAGTTACAATAACCGTTAAATCGTGATTTTTTGTTTATAACCGTCGAAAAGCTTTGTCCCGTTACTTGATCTCTGAATGTTTGTTTTTTGTGATTTTTTGCTGATGTGATCTCGAAACATACAAACAAGTATGACGGTTGTGATCGTTGAAATTAGTTTCAGAGAATTCGTATCCCATCAAAACGATAGATTGACTAACACTTAAGAGTTTATTTATACTTTCATTAAGTATAACATAAGATTTTTTGGTATTCACTTGTGTAAATATTTTAAATTGAAGATCGAATTCATTCATTGTATTCATATAGGGTCAAGGAGTGTATTTGTGAAAAATCATCAAAATCGGAGTTAAAATAACCGTTAAATCGTGATTTTATGTTTATAGCCGTCGAAAAGTTTGTTCCGTTACTTGATCTCTGAATGTTTGTTTTTTGTGATTTTGTTCTGATGTGATCTCGAAACATATACAAACAAGTTTGACGGTTGTGATCATTAAAATTAGTTTCGGAGAATTCGTATCCTATCAAAACGATAGATTGACTAACAATTAAGAGTTTATTTATACTTTCATTAAGTATAACATAAGATTTTGTGGTATCCACTTGTGTAAATATTTTAAATTGAAAAGCGAATTCATTCATTGTATTCATATAGGGTCAAGGAGTGTATTTGTAAAAAAATCATCAAAATTGGAGTCAAAATAACCGTTAAATCGTGATTTTATGTTTATAAACGTAAAAAAGTTTTGTCCCGTTACTTGATCTCTCAATGTTTGTTTTTTGTGATTTTGTGCTGATGTGATCTCGAAACATACAAACAAGTTTGACGGTTGTGATCGTTGAAATTAGTTTCAGAGAATTTGTATCTCATCAAAACGATAGATTGACTAACACTTAAGAGTTTATTTATACTTTCATTAAGTAACATACGATTTTGTGGTATCCACATGTGTAAATATTTTAAATAGAAGATCGAATTCACTCATTATATTCATATAGGGTCAAAGAGTGTAGCATTAAAAACTCATCCAAAATCGGAGTTAAAATAACCGTTAAATTGTGATTTTTCGTTTATAACTGTTGAAAAGTTTTGTCTCGTTACTTGATCTCTGAATGTTTGTTTTTTGTGATTTTTTGCTGATGTGATCTCGAAACATATACAAACAAGTTTGACGGTTGTGATCGTTGAAATTAGTTTCAGAGAATTCGTATCCCATCAAAACGATAGATTGACTAACACTTAAGAGTTTATTTATACTTTCATTAAGTATAACATAAGATTTTTTGGTATTCACTTGTGTAAATATTTTAAATTGAAGATCGAATTCATTCATTGTATTCATATAGGGTCAAGGAGTGTATTTGTGAAAAATCATCAAAATCGGAGTTAAAATAACCGTTAAATCGTGATTTTATGTTTATAGCCGTCGAAAAGTTTGTTCCGTTACTTGATCTCTGAATGTTTGTTTTTTGTGATTTTGTTCTGATGTGATCTCGAAACATATACAAACAAGTTTGACGGTTGTGATCATTAAAATTAGTTTCGGAGAATTCGTATCCTATCAAAACGATAGATTGACTAACAATTAAGAGTTTATTTATACTTTCATTAAGTATAACATAAGATTTTGTGGTATCCACTTGTGTAAATATTTTAAATTGAAAAGCGAATTCATTCATTGTATTCATATAGGATCAAGGAGTGTATTTGTAAAAAAATCATCAAAATTGGAGTCAAAATAACCGTTAAATCGTGATTTTATGTTTATAAACGTAAAAAAGTTTTGTCCCGTTACTTGATCTCTCAATGTTTGTTTTTTGTGATTTTGTGCTGATGTGATCTCGAAACATACAAACAAGTTTGACGGTTGTGATCGTTGAAATTAGTTTCAGAGAATTTGTATCTCATCAAAACGATAGATTGACTAACACTTAAGAGTTTATTTATACTTTCATTAAGTAACATACGATTTTGTGGTATCCACATGTGTAAATATTTTAAATAGAAGATCGAATTCATTCATTATATTCATATAGGGTCAAAGAGTGTAGCATTAAAAACTCATCCAAAATCGGAGTTAAAATAACCGTTAAATTGTGATTTTTCGTTTATAACTGTTGAAAAGTTTTGTCTCGTTACTTGATCTCTGAATGCTTGTTTTTTGTGATTTTTTGCTGATGTGATCTCGAAACATATACAAACAAGTTTGACGGTTGTGATCGTTGAAATTAGTTTCAGAGAATTTGTATCTCATCAAAACGATAGATTGACTAACACTTAAGAGTTTATTTATATTTTCATTAAGTAACATGTGTAAATATTTTAAATTGACGATCGAATTCATTCATTATATTCATATAGGGTCAAAGAGTGTAGCTGTAAAAACTCATCCAAAATCGGAGTTAAAATAACCGTTAAATTGTGATTTTTCGTTTATAACTGTTGAAAAGTTTTGTCTCGTTACTTGATCTCTGAATGTTTGTTTTTTGTGATTTTTTGCTGATGTGATCTCGAAACATATACAAACAAGTTTGACGGTTGTGATCGTTGAAATTAGTTTCAGAGAATTCGTATCCCATCAAAACGATAGATTGACTAACACTTAAAAGTTTATTTATACTTTCATTAAGTATAACATAAGATTTTTTGGTATCCACTTGTGGAAATATTTTAAATTGAAAATCGAATTCATTCATTGTATTCATATAGGGTCAAGGAGTGTATTTGTGAAAAATCATCAAAATCGGAGTTAAAATAACCGTTAAATCGTGATTTTATGTTTATAGCCGTCGAAAAGTTTGTTCCGTTACTTGATCTCTGAATGTTTGTTTTTTGTGATTTTGTGCTGATGTGATCTCGAAACATATACAAACAAGTTTGACGGTTGTGATCATTAAAATTAGTTTCGGAGAATTCGTATCCTATCAAAACGATAGATTGACTAACAATTAAGAGTTTATTTATACTTTCATTAAGTATAACATAAGATTTTGTGGTATCCACTTGTGTAAATATTTTAAATTGAAAATCGAATTCATTCATTGTATTCATATAAGGTCAAGGAGTGCAGCTGCAAAAAATCATCAAAATCAGAGTTAAAATAACCGTTAAATCATGATTTTTCGTTTATAACCGTTGAAAAGCTTTGTTCCGTTACTTGATCTCTGGATGTTTGTTTTTTGTGATTTTTTGCTGATGTGATCTCAAAACATATAAAAACAAGTTTGACTGTTGTGATCGTTGAAATTAGTTTCGGAGAATTCGTATCTCATCAAAACGATAGATTAACTAACACTAAAAAGTTTATTTATACTTTCATTAAGTATAACATAAGATTTTGTGGTATCCACTTGTGTAAATATTTTAAATTGAAGATCGAATTCATTCATTGTATTCATATAGGGTCAAAGAGTGTAGCTACAAAAAATCATCAAAATCGGAGTTAAAATAACCGTTAAATTGTGATTTTTCGTTTATAACCGTTGAAAAGATTTGTCCCGTTACTTGATCTCCGAATGTTTTTTTTTTGTGATTTTTTGCTGATGTGATCTCGAAACATATACAAACAAGTTTGACAGTTGTGATCGTTGAAATTAGTTTTGGAGAATTCGTATCCCATCAAAACAATAGATTGACTGACACTTAGAGTTTATTTATACTTTCATTAAGTATAAGTTATAACATAAGATTTTTTGGTATCCACTTGTGTAAATATTTTAAATTGGAAATCGAATTCATTCATTGTATTCATATAGACTTTGAGCTATATTTTCACTAATGGTAAAACTCTCATCGTAATATAAACGATCCAAACTATTCATCTTCATGCATCCTCTAAGAGATCATGTTTTCAAAAAAGAAAATCCAAAAAAAACAAAAAAAAATTGGGGAGAAGAATGAAACGTAAATGTAAACGACAATCAACAGTTAAATTTAAATCTATAGTTCATAGATAATGGAAAACCTCAGTGAAAACATCGTCAATAAGTTCCAATACCATTTGCCTCTGTGATTGATGAAACTTGAAGGGTTTTATTGTAAAAAATGTCCAAGGTTCCTCAATCTTGAAACATAACTCTCTTCATTTTGCATATCTTTGAACATTTGTATCTTGTAGTATGCACTAATGTTTTTTCATTAGACTCTTATTTTGGGGTATGTAAACTTGAAAGAAAAATGTTTTATTTATTTATTTATTAATGTTTTGAATTAGTATTTATGTGACAATATGGTATGTATATACTAATTTATTATTATGTTTTACATTTTTTAGGGTCAAATTATGTTTTTCATTTTCATTATTTATTGATTTAAAAAATATTTTTCTTAACGGGTAACGGGTCGGGTCATATTACCTGATAATATTAACGGGTCGATTTCGGGTTAGGTCATATTACCCGTTTATTTTAACGGGTGTTACACGAGACGACCCGTTAAGCTATCGGGTATGACACGAAAACGACACGAACACGAGAAACACGACACGAATGCCAGGTCTACATGTCCTCTCTTTTGATTGCACGGCTCCTGATTCCAATAACTCTCTTTACCAAATTTTTATTCTTGTATTTATTGTATGACCATTTGCACAAACTATAAAATATCTATTGTTTTATTATTTAAGACCGAGGTATTAAATATCCATAATATCCCGATATTTTCATTGAAATTTTCGTGTTTTTGAATTACCGATAATTCCGATGACATTGAAATTTCCGTGTTTTTTAAATTTCTATGTTTAAAAAACACCAAGGGGATTCGAACTCCTCCCATTTTACTCATTCAACACCTTGACCACCATATCACTTATGTTTTTGTGAAAATATGCTAAAATATTTACATATTTTCTACACTCACAATGTTTGCCAGCTCGCTATATAATCAACTTAAATCAGGTAAATCCATCATGCAATACATTTCCTTCCAATTTTTTGTGATAAACTAATAGATAATTGACTAAATAAACATCTTGCAAAGTTTCAATAAAAATTTCCAAGTTTTTCTTAGAATTTCTGTGGTTTTTATTCAATTTTTATCGATATTGATAATATCTCGAAATTTCTGTATTTTTGGATTACCGATATTTTCGATATCATCGATACTTAATACCTTGTTTAAGACCATTTACATTAGTTTGTATTTAAACCGAAACATCACATACATTATTTTAAAAGAAAAGACATTATTTATTTACTATAGAGTAAATTTAATTAATTTATCATTCTTTTATTATCTTATCTATAAATTTTTTATAAATACAATTTTTTATAACTGTCAATATACATTTATTTACAAAATATATAATAAATTTACCTAAATCCGCCTAGGCCGCCTAAGCACCCGCCTAAACCCCGCTGGTCGCGTAGGCGCAAACTCGCCGCCCAACTAGCGCCTACCTTTTTTTTAAAACCTTAATTATCCACATAAAAAGTTGAATTATCAATGATACATCCAAACAACGAAAATCCCAAAGGGAAAAGCAAATTCAAATGGGATTTTTGTTGAGAGCATATTATTCATTCGGTTCTGCCATTCAATTCCATTCCATTCATATATATTCTCATTGCTAAACCTCTATCCTACCGACCTCTGAAAAATAGCATACATTCTTCTTCTCTTCTTCTTCCTCCTCCTCACCATTACAGATAACTCACAAAATCCTTAGGAAAAATAATGGGGTTTGAGAGACAGCATATTGTGATGCTGCCGTTCATGGCGCAAGGCCATATCATACCATTCCTAGCACTTGCAAAGCAAATCCAGCAGTCAACAAACTTCACAATCACCATCGCCACCACCCCTCTCAACATCAAATCCCTCCAATCCACCATTTCCTCCGCCTCATCAAATCTCAACAACATCCACTTGGCCGAACTTCCCTTCTGCAGCTCAGACCACGACCTCCCCCCCAACACAGAAACCACCGAGAACCTCCCCCTCCCCAAAATCATCAACCTTTTGGCCGCCTCAATCGCCCTTGAACCTCCATCCCGCCGCCTTATCTCCGATATCATCGAAAAAGAAGGCCGCATGCCGCTCTGTTTGATCTCCGATGTCGTCTTCGGATGGGCTACTGATCTTGCAAACAGCCTAGGCACTGTCAATGTGAGTTTCACCACAGGCGGGGCTTACGGCACCGCAGCCTCCGCATCAATTTGGCTCAACCTGCCTCACCGCTCCGCAAGCAACGACTACTTCGCCCTCCCCGGCTTCCCGGAACGCTGCAGGTTCCACATCTCTCAGCTGCATCCGTTTCTAAGAGCTGCAGACGGTACAGATTCTTGGTCAAGATTTTTCCAGCCCCAGATTTCGGGTTCTACAAAATCTTTTGGTTGGCTGTGTAATACTGTGGAGGAAATTGAGCCGTTGGGATTGGATATCTTGAGGGATTACTTGAAGCTTCCTGTTTGGTGCATTGGTCCTCTAATTCCTACTGATGCACTAAAAAACTCATCCACATTGGACTTGAAGGTCTCGAGGCAGCGCGCCGGCAAAGAAATGGGCTTTTCTGCCGAGAAATGCCTCGAGTGGCTTGACTCGCAAGGTCCGAATTCTGTAATTTACATCTCATTTGGTTCTCAGAACACAATCAGTGCAACCCAAATGATGGAATTGGCTGTTGGGTTGGAAGAAAGCGGAAAACCTTTCCTTTGGGTGATAAGGCCTCCGGTGGGGTTCGACTTGAAGGGAGAGTTCAGAGCAGAGTGGCTGCCTCACGGGTTTGAGGAGAGAATGAGTAAACGAAAACAGGGGTTGCTAGTGCACAACTGGGCACCCCAGTTGGAGATTTTGTCACACAAATCCATAGGGCTTTTTGTGAGCCATTGCGGGTGGAATTCAGTGATGGAGAGCTTGAGCCAGGGCGTGCCGATTGTGGGGTGGCCGTTGGCGGCGGAGCAGGCCTATAATTCGAAGATGTTGGTGGAGGAGATGGGTGTGAACGTGGAGCTGACAAGGGGAATGCAGAGTAATATTGGATGGAATCAGGTGAAGGAGGTGATTGATTTGGTGATGGATGAGAGTGGGAAGGGAGGGGAGATGAGGAAAAATGCATGTGAGATTAAGGTGAAGATAAGAAGATCAATTAGAGATAATGATGGTGATCAAGGAAAGGAGAGGGGGTCTTCTGTCAAGGCAATGGAGGATTTCGTGGCTGCTCTTTTATCAAAGAAACAAGATTTGTCGAAAATTAATTAGTGGTAATTATGTTACTAGTGTTGTAGGCATAATTTACTGGACAATTATGGAGGCCTAGAGAGAGAGAGGTGCGGCACATAGAGAGGAGAAGAGAGAGATGTGTAATTGTGAGGTGTGTTTTATTCACCCCATTGTGCCTCTATTTATAGTAGTAGAAAGGGCAAATCCTTTCCCATAAGGATTACAATACTTAATAAGTAATCTACTCCTAATAGGAATATAAGATACAATCGTAATCTACTAGGATTTACACAATCACATTCCTATTCTAAATAGGACTGCAACACTCCCCCTTGAGTGTGTAAATACTCAAGTAAATGGCGCATCAGGTCTTCAATGATGAAGCAGGTACAGTTGATGAAGTCGTCGGCACAATGGGCGAATGAGAGTCTCAAATCAACGGAAGAATGCATAAAAAGTAAAACTCACAAAACCTCGCTATGGTAAAACCCAAGGTGGGGAAAAACCCATAGTCTAAGGAGAAAAGTGAGAAGTTGCACTAAGTCAAAACTATACGTCTTTTGGACGCAAGTAGAAAAGCTCTCAAGGGTATGATCAGCCCAAGATGGGTGCCTCGTTAAAACCTAGTTAGGTAGCAAAAACCCAGTGATATTTCTAACGTAATTTAAATAGTTGATATTTCTAACATTATTCTAACGTAAAACATTGTCAGATTAAAATATAACAAAAATGTATATTATCAACAGTGTTCTAAAAATTGGCCTAGGCGCTAGACAGTGACCGACCGCTCCGATTAATTGTTAATCGGTCGCAAAATCGAAAAATGTATTAGGCAGACGCCTAGGTGGGATTAGATGGGTCTAGGCGGGGCTGGGCGAAAGCTAAGCGGGCCTAGGCAGGCGTATGAGAAAACGCTGGGATCTAAAAATATTTATGGAAGAATGATGTTGCAGATCGCGAGGAAGAAAAAGAAGATGAACAGGTGGGGAAAGAAGAAGAGGATGAAAGGGTGGGGACCATGATGGGTGGGATGAATTCTTTATGGTCCAACCATGTCCTCTCTTTCGATTGCACGGCTCTTGATTCCAATAATTCTCTTTACCAATTTTTTATTCTTGTATTTATTGTATGGGGACCAAGGTATTAAATATCCATAATATCCCGATATTTCCATCTAAATTTTCGTGTTTTTGGAATACCGATATTTCCGATGTCATCGATATTTCCATCGAAATTTCCGTGTTTTTTAAATTTCTATATTTAAAAAAACACCAAGGGAATTCGAACCCCTCCCATTTTACTCCTTCAACACCTTGACCACCATATCACTTATGTTTTTGTGAAAATATGCTAAAATATTTATATATTTTCTACACTCACAATGTTTGCCAGCTCGCTATATAATCAACTCAAATCAATTAAATCCATCATGCAATGCATTTCCTTCCAATTTTTTATGATAAACTAATAGATAATTGACTAAATAAATATCCTGCAAAGTTTCAATAAAAATTTCCAAGTTTTTCTTACAATTTCTGTGGTTTTTATTCAATTTTTATCGATATCGATAATATCCTGATATTTCCATCGAAATTTCCGTGTTTTTGGACTACTGATATTTCCGATATCATCGATATTTAATACCTTGATGGGGGCCATGATGGGTGGGATGAATTCTTTATGGTCCAACCATGTCCTCTCTTTTGATTGCACGGCTCCTGATTCCAATAACTCTCTTTACCAATTTTTTATTCTTGTATTTATTGTATGGGGACCATGATGGGTGGGATGTAGACCTGACATTCGTGTCGTGTTTCTCGTGTTCGTGTCGTTTTCGTGTCATACCCGATAGCTTAACGGGTCGTCTCGTGTAACACCCGTTAAAATAAACGGGTAATATGACCCAACCCAAAATCGACCCGTTAATATTATCAGGTAATATGACTCGACCCGTTACCCGTTAAGAAAAATATTTTTTAAATCAATAAATAATGAAAATGAAAAACATAATTTGACACAAAAAAATGTAAAACATAATAATAAATTAGTATATACATACCATATTGTCACATAAATACTAATTCAAAACATTAATAAATAAATAAATAAAACATTTTTCTTTCAAGTTTACATACCCCAAAATAAGAGTCTAATGAAAAAACATTAGTGCATACTACAAAATACAAATGTTCAAAGATATGCAAAATGAAGAGAGTTATGTTTCAAGATTGAGGAACCTTGGACATTTTTTACAATAAAACCCTTCAAGTTTCATCAATCACAAAGGCAAATGGTATTGGAACTTATTGACGATGTTTTCACTGAGGTTTTCCATTATCCATAAACTATAGATTTAAATTTAACCGTTGATTGTCGTTTACATTTACGTTTCATTCTTCTCCCCAATTTTATTTTTTTTTTGGATTTTCTTTTTTGAAAACATGATGTCTTAGGGGATGCATGAAGATGAATGGTTTGGATCGTTTATATTACGATGAGAGTTTTACCATTAGTGAAAATATAGCTCAAAGTCTATATGAATACAATGAATGAATTCGATCTCCAATTTAAAATATTTACACAAGTGGATACCAAAAAAATCTTATGTTATAACTTATACTTAATGAAAGTATAAATAAACTCTAAGTGTCAGTCAATCTATTGTTTTGATGGGATACGAATTCTCCAAAACTAATTTCAACGATCACAACCGTCAAATTTGTTTGTATATGTTTCGAGATCACATCAGCAAAAAATCACAAAAAAAAAACATTCGGAGATCAAGTAACGGGACAAATCTTTTCAACGGTTATAAACGAAAAATCACAATTTAACGGTTATTTTAACTCCGATTTTGATGATTTTTTGCAGCTACACTCTTTGACCCTATATGAATACAATGAATGAATTCAATCTTCAATTTAAAATATTTACACAAGTGGATACAACAAAATCTTATGTTATACTTAATGAGAGTATAAATAAACTTTTAAGTGTTAGTTAATCTATCGTTTTGATGAAATACGAATTCTCCTAAACTAATTTCAACGATCACAACCGTCAAACTTGTTTTTATATATTTTGAGATCACATCAGCAAAAAATCACAAAAAACAAACATTCAGAGATCAAGTAACGGGACAAAACTTTTCGACGGTTATAAACATAAAATCACGATTTAACGGTTATTTTAACCACGATTTTGATGATTTTTTACACATAGACTCCTTGACCCTATATGAATACAATGAATGAATTCGATCTTCAATTTAAAATATTTACACAAGTGGATACCACAAAATCTTATGTTATACTTAATGAAAGTATAAATAAACTCTTAAGTGTTAGTCAATATATCGTTTTGATGTGATCACAAGTTTTACAACTTTCGTGAAGGGGCCAACTCTGAAATCTAACACCATAATCTAGGCCTAGCAAACGGGTCGTGTCTGTCGTGTTCGTGTTGTTTTCGTGTAACACCTGTTATCTTAATGGGTCGTGTCGTGTCACACCTGTTATCTTAACGGGTAAAGTGACCCAACCCGCTATGACCCATTAAGAAAAATATTTTTTTTTTTTTAAATTTTGCACATACCACACATTGCCACATAAACATTACTTCAAAACCTTAAAACATTTGTCGTTTAAGTACTATATCTACACCCGAAAATAATACTTTTATTAAGTATATAACATAAGATTTTGTGATATCCACATCCACTGGTGTAAATATTTTAAATTGAAGATCGAATTCATTTATTGTATTCATATAGGGTCAAGGAGTGTATCTGTAAAAAATAATCAAAATCGGAGTTACAATAACCGTTAAATCGTGATTTTTTGTTTATAATCGTCGAAAAGCTTTGTCCCGTTACTTGATCTCTGATGTTTGTTTTTTGTATTTTTTGCTGATGTGATCTCGAAACATATACAAACAAGTTTGACGGTTGTGATCGTTGAAATTAGTTTTGGAGAATTCGTATCCCATCAAAACGATATATTGACTAACACTTAAGAGTTTATTTATACTTTCATTAAGTATAACATAAGATTTTGTGGTATCCACTTGTGTAAATATTTTAAATTGAAGATCGAATTCATTCATTGTATTCATATAGGATCAAGGAGTGTATTTGTAAAAAAATCATCAAAATTGGAGTCAAAATAACCGTTAAATCGTGATTTTATGTTTATAACCGTAGAAAAGTTTTGTTCCGTTACTTGATCTCTGAATGTTTGTTTTTTGTGATTTTTTGCTGATGTGATCTCGAAACATATACAAACAAGTTTGACGGTTGTGATCGTTGAAATTAGTTTCGGAGAATTCGTATTCCATCAAAACGATAGATTGACTAACACTTAAGAGTTTATTTATACTTTCATTAAGTATAACATAAGATTTTGTGGTATCCACTTGTGTAAATATTTTAAATTGAAGATCGAATTCGTTCATTGTATTCATATAGGGTCAAGGAGTGTATCTGTAAAAAATCATCAAAATCGGAGTTAAAATAACCGTTAAATCGTGATTTTATGTTTATAACCGTCGAAAAGTTTTGTCCCGTTACTTGATCTCTGAATGTTTGTTTTTTGTGATTTTTTGCTGATGTGATCTCGAAACATATACAAACAAGTTTGACGATTGTAATCATTGAAATTAGTTGCGGAGAATTTGTATCCCATCAAAATGATAGATTGACTAACACTTAAGAGTTTATTTATACTTTCATTAAGTATAACATAAGATTTTGTGGTATCCACTTGTGTAAATATTTTAAATTGAAGATCAAATTCATTCATTGTATTCATATAGGGTCAAGGAGTGTAGCTGCAAAAAATCATCAAAATTGGAGTTAAAATAACCGTTAAATCATGATTTTTCGTTTATAACCGTCGAAAAGCTTTGTCCTGTTACTTGATCTCTGAATGTTTGTTTTTTGTGATTTTTTGCTGATGTGATCTCGAAACATATACAAACAAGTTTGACGGTTGTGATCGTTGAAATTAGTTTCAGAAAATTTGTTTCTCATCAAAACGATAGATTGACTAACACTTAAGAGTTTATTTATACTTTCATTAAGTAACATAAGATTTTGTAGTATCCACATGTGTAAATATTTTAAATTGAAGATCGAATTCATTCATTATATTCATATAGGGTCAAAGAGTGTAGCTGTAAAAACTCATCCAAAATCGGAGTTAAAATAACCGTTAAATTGTGATTTTTCGTTTATAACCGTTGAAAACTTTTGTCTCGTTACTTGATCTCTGAATGTTTATTTTTTGTGATTTTTTGCTGATGTGATCTCGAAACATATACAAACAAGTTTGACGGTTGTGATCGTTGAAATTAGTTTTGGAGAATTCGTATCCCATCAAAACGATATATTGACTAACACTTAAGAGTTTATTTATACTTTCATTAAGTATAACATAAGATTTTGTGGTATCCACTTGTGTAAATATTTTAAATTGAAGATCGAATTCGTTCATTGTATTCATATAGGGTCAAGGAGTGTATCTGTAAAAAATCATCAAAATCGAAGTTAAAATAACCGTTAAATCGTGATTTTATGTTTATAACCGTCGAAAAGTTTTGTCCCGTTACTTGATCTTTGAATGTTTGTTTTTTGTGATTTTTTCCTGATGTGATCTCGAAACATATACAAACAAGTTTGACGATTGTAATCATTGAAATTAGTTTCGGAGAATTTGTATCCCATCAAAATGATAGATTGACTAACACTTAAGAGTTTATTTATACTTTCATTAAGTATAACATAAGATTTTGTGGTATCCACTTGTGTAAATATTTTAAATTGAAGATCAAATTCATTCATTGTATTCATATAGGGTCAAGGAGTGTAGCTGCAAAAAATCATCAAAATTGGAGTTAAAATAACCGTTAAATCATGATTTTTCATTTATAACCGTCGAAAAGCTTTGTCCCGTTACTTGATCTCTGAATGTTTGTTTTTTGTGATTTTTGCTAATGTGATCTCGAAACATATACAAACAAGTTTGACGGTTGTGATCGTTGAAATTAGTTTCAGAGAATTCGTATCTCATCAAAACGATAGATTGACTAACACTTAAGAGTTTATTTATACTTTCATTAAGTAACATAAGATTTTGTGGTATCCACATGTGTAAATATTTTAAATTCAAGATCGAATTCATTCATTATATTCATATAGGGTCAAAGAGTGTAACTGTAAAAAATCATCAAAATCGGTGTTAAAATAACCGTTAAATTGTGATTTTTCGTTTATAACCGTTGAAAAGTTTTGTCTCGTTACTTGATCTCTGAATGTTTGTTTTTTGTGATTTTTTGCTAATGTGATCTCGAAACATATACAAACAAGTTTGACGGTTGTGATCGTTGAAATTAGTTTCAGAGAATTCGTATCCCATCAAAACGATAAATTGACTAACACTTAAAAAGTTTATTTATACTTTCATTAAGTATAACATAAGATTTTTTGGTATTCACTTGTGTAAATATTTTAAATTGAAGATCGAATTCATTCATTGTATTCATATAGGGTCAAGGAGTGTATTTGTGAAAAATCATCAAAATCGGAGTTAAAATAACCGTTAAATCGTGATTTTATAATTATAGCCGTCGAAAAGTTTGTTCCGTTACTTGATCTCTGAATGTTTTTTTTTTGTGATTTTGTGCTGATGTGATCTCTAAACATATACAAACAAGTTTGACGGTTGTGATCTTTAAAATTAGTTTCGGAGAATTCGTATCCTATCAAAACGATAGATTGACTAACAATTAAGAGTTTATTTATACTTTCATTAAGTATAACATAAGATTTTGTGGTATCCACTTGTGTAAATATTTTAAATTGAAAATCGAATTCATTCATTATATTTATATAAGGTCAAGGAGTGTAGCTGCAAAAAATCATCAAAATCAGAGTTAAAATAACCGTTAAATCATGATTTTTCGTTTATAACCGTTGAAAAGCTTTGTTCCGTTACTTGATCTCTGGATGTTTGTTTTTTGTGATTTTTTGCTGATGTGATCTCAAAACATATAAAAACAAGTTTGACTGTTGTGATCGTTGAAATTAGTTTCGGAGAATTCGTATCTCATCAAAACGATAGATTAACTAACACTTAAAAGTTTATTTATACTTTCATTAAGTATAACATAAGATTTTGTGGTATCCACTTGTGTAAATATTTTAAATTGAAGATCGAATTCATTCATTGTATTCATATAGGGTCAAATAGTGTAGCTGCAAAAAATCATCAAAATCGGAGTTAAAATAACTGTTAAATTGTGATTTTTCGTTTATAACCGTTGAAAAGATTTGTCCCGTTACTTGATCTCCGAATGTTTTTTTTTTTGTGATTTTTTGCTGATGTGATCTCGAAACATATACAAACAAGTTTGACAGTTGTGATCGTTGAAATTAGTTTTGGAGAATTCGTATCCCATCAAAACAATAGATTGGCTGACACTTAGAGTTTATTTATACTTTCATTAAGTATAAGTTATAACATAAGACTTTTTGGTATCCACTTGTGTAAATATTTTAAATTGGAGATCGAATTCATTCATTGTATTCATATAGACTTTGAGCTATATTTTCACTAATGGTAAAACTCTCATCGTAATATAAACGATCCAAACCATTCATCTTCATGCATCCGCTAAGAGATCATGTTTTCAAAAAAGAAAATCCAAAAAAAAAAAAAAATATTGGGGAGAAGAATGAAACGTAAATGTAAACGACAATCAACGGTTAAATTTAAATCTATAGTTTATGGATAATGGAAAACCTCAGTGAAAACATCGTCAATAAGTTCCAATACCATTTGCCTCTGTGATTGATGAAACTTGAAGGGTTTTATTGTAAAAAATGTCCAAGGTTCCTCAATCTTGAAACATAACTCTCTTCATTTTGCATATCTTTGAACATTTGTATTTTGTAGTATGCACTAATGTTTTTCATTAGACTCTTATTTTGGGGTATGTAAACTTGAAAGAAAAATGTTTTATTTATTTATTTATTAATGTTTTGAATTAGTATTTATGTGACAATATGGTATGTATATACTAATTTATTATTATGTTTTACATTTTTTAGGGTCAAATTATGTTTTTCATTTTCATTATTTATTGATTTAAAAAATATTTTTCTTAACGGGTAACGGGTCGGGTCATATTACCTGATAATATTAACGGGTCGATTTCGGGTTGGGTCATATTACCCGTTTATTTTAACGGGTGTTACACGAGACGACCTGTTAAGCTATCGGGTATGACACGAAAACGACACGAACGTGAAAAACACGACACGAATGCCAGGTCTACATGTCCTCTCTTTTGATTGCAGGGCTCCTGATTCCAATAACTCTCTTTACCAATTTTTTATTCTTGTATTTATTGTATGACCATTTGCGCAAACTATAAAATATCTATTGTTTTATTATTTAAGACCGAGGTATTAAATATCCATAATATCCCGATATTTTCATCGAAATTTCCGTGTTTTTGAATTACCGATAATTCCGATGACATTGAAATTTTTGTGTTTTTTAAATTTCTATGTTTAAAAAACACCAAGGGGATTCGAACTCCTCCCATTTTACTCATTCAACACCTTGACTACCATATCACTTATATTTTTGTGAAAATATGCTAAAATATTTACATATTTTCTACACTCACAATGTTTGCCAGCTCGCTATATAATCAACTTAAATCAGTTAAATCCATCATGCAATACATTTCCTTCCAATTTTTTGTGATAAACTAATAGATAATTGACTAAATAAACATCTTGCAAAGTTTCAAGAAAAATTTCCAAGTTTTTCTTACAATTTTTGTGGATTTTATTCAATTTTTATCGATATCGATAATATCTCAATATTTCCATCGAAATTTCCGTATTTTTGGATTATCGATATTTCCGATATCATCGATACTTAATACCTTGTTTAAGACCATTTACATTAGTTTGTATTTAAACCGAAACATCACATACATTATTTTAAAAGAAAAGACATTATTTATTTACTATAGAGTAAATTTAATTAATTTATCATTCTTTTATTATCTTATCTATAAATTTTATATAAATACAATTTTTTATAACTGTCAATATACATTTATTTACAAAATATATAATAAATTTACCTAAATCCGCCTAGGCCGCCTAAGCACCCGCCTAAACCCCGCTAGTCGCCTAGGCGCAAACTCGCCGCCCAACTAGCGCCTACATTTTTTTAAAACCTTGATTATCCACATAAAAAGTTGAATTATCAATGATACATCCAAACAATCACTTCATAGTTTAACACGCAAGGGCATAATTCATATCCCTGACTGATCAAACAATCACTTAAACGGGTATACCACATCCGTCGGTTTTAAGTGAACGCCTCAAAACAAGTTAAGAGGGTGTTCCGTGGTTTTGGAACTTTTTGAACCAGTCCATGTAATTCTTCGGGAACTTACATGTAAATCTCCGTATCTATATCCCATGGAGAAACACTAACCACATTTCATAATACTGCTATCAATCACAGGACGTTTGAGAGAAACCTTGCGCCGTAAGGCGTGCATCACGTCGCACTATTTCATTCATCTCATAACGCTTCCTTTCCCACTTATAACACAATAAGGTTACCTTGGGCAGTGTAGGAACGACAGGTCCAATACACACTTTGGTAAGGAATTTGACCTAGATTGTAATCTCAGTTGTCCAATCAGTTCTACGTTGTCACTTAATCAACGGAACACGGTTCGATATCGTCGCTTTTCATTTATGTCGGTAGCTACCATATAAGTGAAAACATCATCGATGATAATCTCATTTCAATTCCATTTTTTTTCTCATCCAAACTAGTATACTGGACCAAGAACTTCATGTCTCGGGAGTAATCCGGATTAATCTCATGAGATGGAAATGATTTGAGACAGCGATCGAGTTTAGATTCATAGTTGTGCCTTGTCTTCCTCTTCTAGGGAAGTGAATCCTACGAACCGAATGATCTGTCGTGCTCCAGGCTAAGACAGAGTGATTGGCTATCCGCCGTTGTACCAGACCGTCCAACATGGGCGTCTAAACCGTCCAACAGGTGCGGCACACCCTCCAGGGATGTTGACTCGACGTCCGTTAAGTACGTCTATCCTTGCAGGCATATTTGCAGCTGGTATATGATCTCGTCACTTTAGCTAGATCAGAGGAATGCGTCTGAAGCAACATTCTGAAATCTAGAATTCATCGCACTTGCTTATCACACTTGTGCGGTATGGGGATTGAGATGAGACATAGTGGGCAACGTCCACGCAACTTCGCGTCGTTCTACAGGAACGTTGACGTTATTATCTCCCCCTAACGGCGGGAAGATTGTTTCATTAAAGTGACAACCCGCAAATAAGCGGTAAAAAGATCGCATGCAAGGGCTCAAAGAGAGCTAATATGAAGGAGAATCATGATCGACAAAAGATGCACATCCTTCTTTGAGGACCCATGGTGGTACGTTGCGGCGGCGCAACTTGGCACATGGAATGCTCACCCAAATGCGTAAATACGAAAATCGTCAGGTTCGTACCCAGTAACCAACTGTAACGTCATATAGGTTGGGTGGCAATGGGCGTCAAGGCGGACCAACATGACTGCGTACAAGGAATGCATAGCCCTAGGCAGAAACCGAAAACTTGGTATATTCACCAAAATTCGGGCGATCATTTAAATTGCGTTTTATGATCACTAAGCGAGGCTATTTGGGGTAAACATAGGAACTCAATGTTCAATTAGAAACCCAAAACAACATGCAATACTTTATCGAAAACTGTCGATATAAACTCTCCGACATTATCCAGTCTCCAGGACCTTAACGGATAAGTAGGGTGGTGAACCCATAATTGGCCATGAGGTTTAGCAGTAATGTGTGTGGACAAACATGTGACCAGTTTGTCGATTTATCAATCAAAACCATAAGTCTTTATATGGTCCGCATTTTGATTGGATTAGTCCACATATATTCCCTTGAATCCACTGTGGAAATGAGATGATTTCGTATCTTTGCGAGGAATGATATAGAAAATCAATTTTCTTAATGAGCAGGCTTGGCAAAGTGTGCTTGCAGGCACAAGATCCTTACTTCGGGTAAGGAGATGTGTCGTAGCATCATTGTTCGACCTAAGTGTCCCAAAAGGTCATGCCAAAGCAAGGAAACTGCTCAATCACCCAGCTTTAGGCCGGCCACATGTGGCATGTTCCCAATTGGGAGACAACCCATTGGCCCCAAATCAAAGCTTTAGGCTCATTTTTGGAGGTGGTGCAAAGATATTTCACTCTATTTTCTTTAGTGGTTTCATTTATGATCATTGTCATCTCGAATATCCTTAAAAACTCAACGTCAGGGAGAATTTAAGGTCCCTTAAATGGTGATGCAGTACCATTCATACAACGAGGAGCGTGCCAATGCTCTTAATCAGGTTGGATAGACCTGAAGTCGTTGTTAGAGATGCGATTTAGGCGTAAAGTTAGTGTGCGTAGTACGCATTCGTCCAGACAACTAACTTCCCCACATTCCTACCTAATCACGTGTTTAATTGAATCGGTCACATGTACTTAGAAACATGATTCAATTAACTCATATTCGAGGACAATATCAATAAGATTATCCATAAGTAAAACATACACCAAACTTGAATCCAAGAACATGGAAAAATGTTCACAAAGTAAATGGTTTACTAAGGGGATTCGGCCAATAAGGCCATCCATGTCAAAATTATACTCTTCCAACGGTGTTTGGTGGAGCAAAATTAATCTCACATATTGACTACGAGAATGGTACTCATTAACAACATTGGTAGGGGCACGAACAAGTGCATAACCAATGATCTATTCCATCGAGACGGAAGTAGATTCTGCAGGGTTAAGGTTCGGGAATACTATCCCTTATTCTTGAAGTTTTAGGTCTTAGGTGCCAAGGATCATGCTTCGGGCATGATGCCACACCTTGGCATGCCCTGATTCTACCATATGATTGTGGTAGTAATTGATCGGACCATATTTATATACATTTTACATCAATTTCTCTCGTCTTTTCTTAGTTAGTTCCTTGCATTTTTGAGTCTTTTACGTTATTTTTATGTTTTATTAGAATTTATCAAGCAAATAAAATAAAAATTGAATAAGTGAAATTTTAAGCGTCAAATTCGTCAAAACTACCTTACTCACTTATTTTCTTTGTTTATGTTTTCGATTCGGATTGGAGTGATTGTAATTGGGTTGGTTTATTTTATTTGAAAAATAAAATTAAAACATAAATACAAAGGTAGAGAGAAATGCTTTCGGTGGAAATAATCATGGCAGCTTAAAAGAAGTGGGCATCGCCCATTTGATGAGAAATGATGGAAAAAAACTGCCTTTACAGTGCAGTCGGCACCAAGAGAAAAAAAAATAAAGAAGAAGACAGAGCCCTTCTGTTTTTATCGAGAGGCAGCGAGGAGGACAGTGGAGCGCCAAGCCTCGGGTAGCTGGCCAGAAGAAAAAATATATATATCTTGGCAGCGTGAGGCTGCTTTAAAGGGAGGAGATCAGCAGAGAAGGGGAATGAGCCACTACCACACTTGGCAGCGTGCAAGAAGAGGAGGGAGGCGCGACAAGTCAGAAGGAGGGGCTAGCTGGCAGCACGGAGCAGCTGAGGAGAAGGACAGCTGCCTTTGGCAGCTTAAATGGAAATTAAAAAACCAAGGGCCAAGAAGGCAGCTCGCGGCAGCGTGCATTTAGGACCGAGAGGAAGCCAGCTGGGCAGCCTGCAGTGGCTGCCTTGGGTAGCAGCAAACGGACAGAAACATAGCAACGGGAAGCTGCTCAAGGCAATGTGGCCAATCAACTTGCACGAAGCACAGAAAATCCCCAATTTCGGTTTAATCTCTCCAAACTTATATTTTAATTTCTGTTTTAATTAATAAATAATGTGTAATTAATTTGTTTTGGCTAGAGGTTAATTCAAAGCCATGATTATATTTGTAATTTGAATTGGTATCTTCAGTTGTGATTTCTGAGTTGTGAATTTAATTTGCTTAACTGCTTGATTAATAACTTATTTATGTTTGTTGATTAAGAATGCATACTTAATTTACATGCATGAATTTGATGCTAGAATATAAGTGAATTTCACCTAATCGTTATGAACTTATATTCATGAGTAGTGAAGGTTGCTAGTCACAATCGCGTTAAGTAAATTCTTGGCAGGAGTATCATGCTTTTCATAGTTACGAATGCCTCGTCAATGCTTATAGTTTTCATGAAACTTAATGATCTTTAATTGTATCTCTATTGTGCTTTTCACGTAGGGGACTTTTAGAGAATGTGTTGAATTGTTGTATGCGTTTTCCGTCCAATTCAATAATTTAAGGAAAATTTGAAGATTAAAAAAGTGCTGTTCACGGTTAATCTGGAGTGTTGAGATTTATAATTTATTGAAAGAACAACTGAAAATCAATTTAGGTTGCATATGTGTCATGTGTGGAGAAGAACCCTCTAGCCAGTCCGTCGCCCATCCATTCACTTTTATTTTATGTTTTTGTCAATTCTGTAATTTATTTAAGTTTATTTCACATTTCATCAAAACCAAACCCCCCCCCCCCATTATTAAATTATATTATTTAGTTGATTTTCATTGTTTTTAGTCTTTTAATTCAATTTCCGTCCATTTCAATTCCTAGTGTCTAATTTAATTGTTTTCATTATTTTGAGTCATTTTAAGTGTGTTTCGAGTTATTAGAGTTTTTAGCCTAATTTTGTGTCCTTGAGTCTTGTTTAGTATTTTAAAGTCAGTTTAGAGGTTATTAGCAAGCCCTCCTAATCCCCGACCTAGAACGATACCCTACTTACACCTATACTACATCTGTCAAAAAGAGGGTTAAATTTGTGCGGTTTTAAAATCCCGTCAGTAATCAGATTTGAGAATTTGGTAAACTTATGCTTTCTACACTGGTTGCTTCAGGAGCAAGTTAGAAATAAGGAAGGACGAGAAAAGTATTCTCTAGTCAAAATTCAATCGGATTTATAAACTTCAGAATTGTACTCATTCATGGACGTAATCATGGTATGCTTCAGGCAATATCTTTCATGATTAAACAGTCCGTAGAAGCGAGCCAAAGAGCCATGGAATCCTCGTTTCAGAGGTATTTCCATTTGTAATGCTTCAGGCATAAGTCTTCGAATGAAGATCATGGCGAAGGCTTATTCAGCTCTTCCATGCCATTGTTGGCTTCAATGGTTTCTCAGCTTCTTAATAGTCAAGTGGAGATTCATGTCTTGTACCTCACATAAAGTGGTTTCTATTAGAAACGTCCAAATCAGGAAAATCAAACTTGTGACGGTTCGATAATCCACTGAATTGGAAGGAACAAGATTGTGATTGGTGCTATGGGAATGAGTCATCCATAAGCATCAAAGTTAGAACATTCGAGTTCTAAGACATGATATTCATGAAAAACGTCGGGTTTTCATGGGTGTATTGTTTTATGAAAACTTCGGGTTTCAAAGGCACTAAATTCGAAACTACAGGTTCGATTTTATGAACGTTTAGTTCATAAAAGAGAGGTTCCTGCAAGAACCACATAATGCAATATACAAATATACATATAGTGGATTTGAGGTTCTTCGGGAACTCAAGTGTGAAAGCTTCGTTACTACGAAAGTATGTGACGGTTCAAAGTATAAAAATAAATTATTGAATCGTTAATGTCCAAAAATGATCTTCAGGTCAATAATTTTGGATTTATTATCAGATTAATGAACTGCAGGTCAATTTTAATTAATTCAATAAATTGGGCCATACAGGGTCGATTATAGAAGCAAAATAATATTAAAATAATATTGTTGAGTCGAAATTAGAGCCCCAAAATAATATTGGGCTTGGTGCCGTGGGTTAAGAACGCACGGGTGTGGGTAGGGGTGATCTGCATGCCACGGGGAAAAGAGAAAAATCCCAATCGTGAGTTGGGTTTTAAAATTGGACCAAAAAAATTGGGCACGGGTCAAGGCCCAGCAAATGCTGGCCTTGGGTTTGCGCGGGAGAGCCCAGCCGCAAGGCTGGCTGTGTGTGTGAGGGAGCAAAGCCCAGCCACGTGGGCTGGCTTCATGCAGGCCGCAAGAAGAAGGCCCAGTCGTAAGGCTGGCGTGAAGAATGCAGGCCAAGGCTTGCAAAGCCCAGCAACCATAAAGGTTGCGGCAGGCAGGCCGAGGGACAGGAAGCCCCAGCAAGCCAAGCTTGCGGGCAGTGGACCGAAAGGAATAGGGCTGCAGGCCCATGGTCAACCAAACCAGGCCAAAAGCCTGTGGTGCCCTAGCAGCAAAGCTGCTGTCGAGGTCCAGAGGGGCAGGGTGCCCAGTTTGTGCCGCAAGGGTAGAATTAATTTTCACAAAATTTTTGAAATTGTTAGGGTTATACAAACCCTAATATGCTTATAATTTAATTTTATAATTTGACTCACAAATTCCACATAACAATTTAATTGTGCGATGCATGAAACAAATATATATATTGACAAATATATGAACATATACAATATATATATCGGAAGGAAAATATAAACATAGGGGGTTCATGCATCATGGGGAATGTTTTCATGCTTCACGGTCGTTTCAAATATCTTACTTTATTTTAAGCGTACCTGATTGGCAGAAAACTTACAAAAGCCTTTGATTTTGTAGAAGTTCCTTTTCGGAAAGCCGGAATTGCGTCTCCAATGCGTTGTACCACGTTCAACAAAGAAAAATTAAATTTGAATTAATAGCATGTAGATTAATTCAAAATAATAATAAATTAATCTCAAAAAGAATAATTAAAACGTAATACTCCCCTGATTGAAGAATAAACTCTCTTTAGCGTAGCGTCAAGAGCGTGCTGATAACGTGTTGTAGGCATAATTTACTGGACAATTATGGAGGCCTAGAGAGAGAGAGAGAGAGAGGTGCGGCACATAGAGAGGAGAAGAGAGAAATGTGTAATTGTGAGGTGTGTTTTATTCACCCCATTGTGCCTCTATTTATAGTAGTAGAAAGGGCAAACCCTTTCCCATAAGGATTACAATACTTAATAAGTAATTTACTCCTAATAGGAATATAAGATACATTCCTAATCTATTAGGATTTACACAATCACATTCCTATTCTAAATAGGACTGCAACAACTAGTAATTTATTAACTAGTTTTTGTATTGAAATTGAAATAATAACTTTGTGACTTTCCTAATGTTGGCAAGGGGATGGGTTTTGTTTCGAAACATGTTGGTCAATGTTTGCCACCTTGAAATGTTATTATGCTTTTGTTATATATATCTGGGAAAATATGGACAAGAACTATGCATAAAATGCGAATGATATTTTTAAAGCGTTAATAACATTTAGGACTTATAACAAAAAAAAAAAAAAAAAAAAAAAAAGGTCTAACGGAGGACTTGGTGTAAAAATGAACATTTTAGGATTCATGTGACTTACACATTTAGTAGGATAGGGGTTTGTTGTTGTTGCTGTTTGTTAGTATCTTTTTTTCTTTATGAGTAATACTAAAATGATTAACTTTTTAAATCATCTTTTTTTAAATAACATGTTGTAATGATTGATGACTGAGCTCTTTCTTTAAATTATTATTAAAAAAAAAGTTCAACCTGCCACATTACATAATTTATCCAAAAAAAAAAATCTATTAGTCTCTTTAACATCTTTCTTTTGTTATTAATGTAATATCTCAAATTTGATGATTCTCTAAATATATGTGGATGCAATTAACGAGAAACAACCCACTTAGCCAGTGTTGATGGCATCCAATGTGCAAAGAAAAGCCCGCACTTGGCTAAAGAGGGTAGGGGTTGAAACTTGGAACAAATGCCCTCATTTTGCTCGCATGTGGAAGCTAAAGCTACATGTCAAAACTTGTGAAAATTGGTTGGAATACTTCTCTCTCTAGTGAGAGTTTTTCTCACCCCTTCATGTGAGGCTTTCAAATTTGAGCAAAATTAGTGGCGCGAACCCTAGGCCAGGGTCAATTGCCGTCCTCCTCTCTCTTTCCTTCTTGTCTTTTTTCCTTACTATTACTGTTTTTTCGCCTTGGTTGTTATACTGATATGTTCTATTTCTCTTTTCTAGACAGTATCTATTCTCTGTGTTTATCCACATTTTGATTTTCAGCCATACAACCTACTAAGATTCTGTGTAGAGCTCCAGTGGTTTCACCGTCTCGGGTGTTTCAAACACCACCACTTTTTCCTTGTTATCTACCTTTATCGATAGTGTTGTTCGTAGATCTCCACAGTTGGGTTCTCTCGTTTGGTTGCCAACTATCCTTACTCTATGGCTTTGCTCGATAAACAGACTGAAGTTGGATATGATATTTGGTGAGGTGTTGCTTCGCTGTGGAAGATGAATTAGACGGCTTGGGACGATCTCTGACGGCAGAGAAGACAGTAAAAGTTTCTAGGTTCGGTGTTCATGTTTTGCATTTTGGGCCTAATTGTATTATAGCTCTTGTAGTGTGCTGTTCTATTTTAGCCCCCTTTTTTATGTTAATGTGCTAGCTTTGGGCCTTGTCTATCTGTAAAGTTTTTTATTTTGTAATAAAAAGTACTTTTAACCAAAAAGAAAACTTGTGAAAATTGAAGCTATATAAATTAAAGTGGATCGAATTTTGTTGGTAAGAAAACAAACTTTATTAAGATAAAAGGGAGAATTACAAATGTGACAGATGGACTTAAGTCCAAACAAAACCCAAAACCCTTAAAAAGCAAAGACAAATACAGTAAAAAGGCCCAAGCAACAGAGGCATGAAGCCCAGATCCAATACAAGCTCAGAAAAAAATTGAGACCAAACCCACGAGAAAACTGAATAGAGAGAGAAAGGGAAGAAGAGAAGGAGTGAAGTAGAGGAAAGGCAGCCTGTACCCAAGCCAAAGGCTAGGGTCGGCAGCTATGGCTTTTAGTTTTTTGGGTTTTCAGCTAGAGAGAAAAAGGAGATAGAAAATATCACCCATATTAATGCCGTCTTTAATTAAAGTGGGACTTTATTCAACCTCCAAATCGACCCTTCACTTTATGGCACCCTAGGATGAGTAATTATAATGCTTATACACTAGTAAATTTCTAAATTATAATTTTTATGTCACTTAATGATACGGTTTAGTGATATTTTTATTAGTATAATATCTTATGTTTGAATTTTATGAACTGTCAGTTGGACAATACCAAATTAATATAATTGACCCGTTTTGTGGCTTAACTCAACCGTTACTTCTTAATTTAAATATTTTGTTATTAAAATAAGATTTAATTGGTATATAAAAAGCGGGTTCAAACTCCAATATTTACAACTATAATGCTTACATTCCGTTTGGTATTTTTCGCATCTTAAAACTATTTCACTTAAAATTAAGAGATAAAAGTGTAGTAAATATCCTACTTATTTTTAAAGTAATGGGGGTGTAGATAACAACTTTTAAAAGTAGGTTGTAGGTTACGGTAAGATTCGTTTGGAAGTGCTTTTAAACTAATTAAAAGTGTTTTTGGTGAAAATATATTTAAAATCAATTCTTAGTAAAAATGCATGTGATTCATGAAAAAACACTTGAAATACTTCCTGCAATGAAATATGCATTACAAGTGCTTTTGAAATTCAAAAATACTTTATCTAAAATTGTTTTTAATCATTTTTTAAAATACTTCCAAACGAACATGAATGTTATTTAAAACTACTTTCATATTGCCCTCATTAATTTTTGAAAGTAACACTATTTATCCTTCTATGCACATCACTTTTATTCTACAAAAGTCACTTTACAAGTAGAAAACAGAAAATGCTCAACTCTTTTGTTTTACAACAAATTAACATAAATAGATTTTTTTCAAAAAGGCGTTTTCCCTAATCAATTGAGCACTCTTTCCCTCTCCTCTTCACTCATTTTCTTTAAATTAGTAAAAGAGGGCATTTACTTGATTCATGTCCACTCCATGCAACTGTAAAGCTGGGAATCTTTGGTAACATGAGTGAATTGAATGTTGAGGCGATTAAACACTTGAGCTCAGGACTTTTGTGGCTCACCAATGGCTTATGTAAGAGGGATGAGTACATTTTATAAATAGTCAAACATGAAAGAGAAAAAAAAAGGGTTAGACTATTTTCTAGCGCTTTTTGTAACCTTTATTAAATATACTCGAGCACCTTTGTAGACGTAACCCAGTTTTTTAGGTTGACCCACTTAATCTTTATTGTTAGATTTCTATGCTTTTATCTTGAGCCCACTAAGGGCCGACCATATTGAACTTTGTTAACCTCTAAGTTTTGAGAATTAACAATGTCTTTAGATAACATTGTTTGGTAGCATCGTTCTTACTCTTTACATAAATTTCCAAGCAGCTTAATAACATTGTTTGGTAGTGACGATCCTACCTCTTTAATAAGCACTTATTCTCTAGCCGGCGATAAAAACTACTATCCCATTTTTATTAACACGATCTGGGACTTATCGAAGTGACTTGCTCTGGTAGTTTGTTGCTGCCAATTTATGTGAGGTTCATTCCAGAGCTTATATGATCCCATAATACCCTTCAGTGCTAAACAATAAGCCATTGTGACGTTGAAGGTAGAAGATAAAGCATTCATTATGAGAAGTTATCACCTATAATTCTACAATGTTTTTAGAGAGAGAAATGCTCTCTCAAAGTGAGACTCTGGCCTCGTTTGGCAACTCGGATTGTATTGACTATTTATGTCAAATAGGATAAATAGCCACCGGATAGTACTGACTAAATTAGTCGGGCGTTTGGTGCAGTATCGGATTAATGACCGTATTATTTATACTGTGTTTGGTACTGAACTTGATAGGACAAGAGAAAAAAAAAATTTGACAAATCTTTGTTAGTTTGTTGGACTTTTCTCATATTTATACCTATTGAAAACCACACAAATTTTCAAATAAAAAAGAAATATAGTAACATCAAATTCAAAATATTTTCCAATAACATAAATGAAGGTTCACAAGTTCATAAAATATTTTACAATCGTTACAAAATATTTTGAATTTGATGTATGGAATTTACTATATTTTACAATCGTTACGTTATATGATATTTTACAAGTTCATAACATAAACAAAGGTTCACAAAATATTTTACAATCGTTACGTTATATGATCCAACCCCATATCCAAGTTCATAAAATATACAAATGCAAGTTGGTTTCAGTAAGAATCAGTTTGTTCAGATAGCCAAAATATATGCATGCTGCTTTTAACAAAATATACGCATGCTGCAGCTTTTAACAAAAGATATGCATGCTGCTTTTAACAAAATATATTGTTGTTGGTTTGAAATGTCAATTGCGGTTACTTTGTCCAAGTAACATGAGTAAGAAGTCTTTTTTCATTGGACCATCCAAAGTCAAGAATGTCCTCTCATTCTATGGCTTTTCGAAAAGCATATTTAGTGCCTTGATTTGATCCTTAGTAGACAAATTAATCTTTGACAATTCTGAAGCAATCTCAGGTTGTGGCCCTTTCCCAAAAGTAGCTTGTAAAACTCCACCCAACTTATCAACTGATTCAGAAATCATTTCTTTAAATGCCACAGCAAGATCATTATCATTAGCAGATCTCTTCCTTTTCCGGGTACTTGAACTGCCAGACCGTCGAGCAACAAAGGGAGATATAGTCTCCACCTCATCTTCATCTTCATCTTCATTAATGTGCTCAGGCTCATTCATCATCTCAGTAGGAGTTACAGCTTCTACTCCAGTGGCTCAGTCTTTCCCAAAAATAACATTCAATCTGTCATACAATGGAAATGGTTTTCCTAGCCAGCCTTCTGCTTCTTTGCTAACCTACAATGCAAAAACAAATCACACTATCCATAAAATACATAATCTTATTTTGTTCCCTTCAACTTGTCTTGATATAATCAAGCATCCATCAATTTAATCAGCAAGACTGTTGTGTACCCAATCATACTATTAAATTTAATCAGCAAGATTGTTGTGTACCCAATCAATTTAATCGGCAAGACTGTTGTGTACCCAGTCAGTTTGGTGGACACAATCATACTATTAAATTCTATGTAAAGGAACATGTTAAGTAATCAAATATGTAAAGTTAAATTCTAATATTATGTTAGAGAATTACCTTCACATAGGATTGCCATACTTCAGTGCTATCAACCTCAATACACTTTCGTACATCATTCCATGCAAAACCAGTTTTATTAACCATGTCATAAACTATTGCATAATCTTTTTTCCACCTCCTCATTTTGGACTCAATATGTGGAACTGCCTTTATATTTGCATTAGGACATTTCAAATTAATAGCTGTTTCAAACTGAGCCATTGTTCCGGGTTTGAAACAACCGTTATCACATCGCAAATTCTTAACTACTGCTTCCTCAAGTATGGACAACAATGCATCTTCTTCATATTGTTTCCAAACCCTTCTACTTCCTTTTGGTTGACTACTTTGATCACTTTCCATTCCTATAATTACATACACAATAAGATAGCATATAATCAATAGTGCATATAATTAATAGTAAGTGATAAAAACCATAAGCAAATCATCACACTTTTTAAATAAATACATAACCAGTTCACACTTTGTTCGAATAAAGTATCATAACTGAATACATAAGAAATCACTATTTGTTCAAATAACAAACCATAACCAAAGTACAACATGAATATGTAAGAAAATTAATCAAATCATGCTTGTGCACGCCACTCGTTGTACATATTCATAGCCAAAGTGTTTCTCTATGCAGTCCATTCTTGTGTAGGTTGAACAGTCTCAATCATATCTTCATCATCATCACTACTTTCAGATTCGTCCAAGTTTAGGATTTCATTTTCTATTGGATTAGCTGACATATGCCTTCTAATAAGATTATGTAATAAGCAGCAGGCTGTCATAATCCTAAGTTGTATTTTGATTGGGAAAAATGATGGACCTCTTAAGATGCTCCAACGCATCTTAAGTAGTCTAAAACATCTCTCAATGACATTTCTAGCTTGAGCATGTTTCATATTGAAATACTCCTCATGATTAATCGGGAGTCTTCTATTTCTCCACTCTGAGAGATGATAACGCACTCCCCTATACGGTGCAAGGTATCCTAGACCATTTGTGTACCTACCATCCACAAGGTAGTAACACCCCAGCACACCAAAAAATGTATATTACTGTATATAAGAAAAATGAGGATTCAAATTACTAATATAAATTCTCTTCAAAAAAATTACTAATATAAACAAATAATATATTGTTACCCGTGGGAACTTTTAATCCCGATGGTCTACTTATCGCATCTCGGAGTACTTTAGAATCAGAGGCCGACCCTTCCCAACCTGGGTACACAAATATAAAATTCATGTCCACATTACAAACTCCCAACATATTGGTCGCAATCTCTCCCTTCCTTGATCGGTATCTTGGTTTATCTCGCTCAGGGACATGAACGTTAATGTAAGTCCCATCCAATGCCCCCAAGCAATTCTAAAAAAAAACCATTAACATTAGTAAGCTCAATATATTTAATTACATTAATTTTATAAGTAATTTTTATAAAATATGAAGAATACCTCAAACCAACTCCATTTAGGATCTGGGTAGGCATTAGGAATGGGTTCTGGCACTTTCAAAAGTGTACCTTGTAGTCTTAACACTCCATGTAGAATGGAATTGAAATACCTACTTATGGTCTCCCCCGATTGACAAAACCTACTCCCAATTGTACGATTCTTTACATGATGTGCAAGTATATGCAAAAACATGCAAACTTGTTCTTCCATTGTCACTACACCATCCAATTTTACTCTACCGTGGTCACGAAGCATTTGACATAAATAATGGAACGTTCTTCTATCCATTCTAATTTGATTCACACACTGAACATCATCATATCCTATTATGTTGTCTAAATAGGCTGACCCTACCATTCTCCTAACAAATGTGCGATTTCTAAGTGCAAGTTGCCGATTCCACCTTCTAGCTGAATTACGTTTCATCATGAACCACATCATCAACCAAGTCACAATATTCAAGTACCACACCTTAACAATGAAGCATGCCACAATCTTTCTTTCATCCATGTCTAGTGAAAATATAAAATAGCATTATTAGATAGTGGCAAAAAATTAACTAGAGCATGAATGCATATAACACTGAAAACGGAATGAAGCATGTTAATAAGTCCTACCAAAAAATGTCATAGTAATTATAAAATATATGTAGTCTCAAACACCAAATTGGATGGGGACAATCTGCAGGATCCTCAACCTCTCTTAAACCTATGTACACATTCTCTACCAATATGAAAAACTTTACTACTACAGGGAACCTCATGTGAAAGCTGCTTTTACTCTAGGTAGGGTACTCAGAAAGCTAGCCAATTGTTCTCGAGCCTATTTTTATACCAGACAAGATCAAGAGAAATGCTATATGTTTTTATTACCTTTATTTTTCTGATTAGGATAATATGTCACAAGTCATGCTTTTAATAATATTGGGGATGTCTCAGCAATTGAAAGGAAGTGTACAGACAATTCGTTTTTACATGCTTTGTGGTATGGTATTTAAAATCAATCAACCTCATTCCCTTAAAGCTTTCAATCTGTGAAATCAGTATCTTTTACGCTCTCGTTATGTTCGGATCCAATATAATTGGAAAGTTTATTTGCTTAAACCGAGTCTGGAAGCAAAGTTAACCAGAACTTATGCAATGTTTAAGAGACGGTGAGGATCCTGCAGATTGTCCCCATCCAATTTTAAGGCGAGCACAATAAACCCTAAATTCAATCGCAATAAACCCTAAATTCGACCCCAATAGCAAACCCTAAAATTCAAAAATTCTAATTAAACACACAAAATTACATAATCAATTGCATAATTAGAGAGAAAATAATAACTAGATTCAATCAATTGAAAGAAAATTGCAAGAAAAATAGGAGCAGGGGGAAGAATATATGGAGGGGCGGAATCCCAGAAGAAGAAAACTGAAAAGAGGAACTATGATTCAAACTAAGAAGAAGAGAAGACGGACCTGGGATGAGCAGAAGAGTGCGTCTGGAGAGGAAAAGAGAGCGCTTGGAGAGGAAGTGAGAGCGAGCAGAGAGGAAGCGAGGGCGAGAGCGTGGAGAGGAAGTGAGGCCGACTAAGTTATACGGTCAATTTGGGCTGTATAAGCAAGCGGGTGAACGACGTGTAAAAAAGGGGGGCCCAGATTATTTAATCTGGTGCCTATTTAATCCAAACGGCCACCAAACACCAAACACCGTACACCGTATTATTAGTACTATCCGGTGCTTTATACAGTGTGCCAAATAGGACCTCTTTGTGGACTCTCCACCACCTCATATTTTTTACACAATGTTTTATAATACGAATACAGAAATTGTACCAAAAACATGATGTGACATATAATCTATGCAGAGTCCCGCTTTTAAGTGAGTCTCCTACTGAGAGAGAGACTTTCGCTCAGTTTCAAATTGTAACGTACGCCACGCATCCTTAGAAATGCAAAAGCATGCATGATATTGTTTCAACGATGTAACCTTCCCCTTTTGTTTATGAGTAATTCTAATTTTGAGGGATTTTAATTTTTTTAATGTGACACGCCCCAATCCCGATATCCATAAATATCAGGGTAGGCTACGTACTCGCCGACACATGAGGGTGACGAAGCTATTAAAAACATGCGTATAGATAAAATATGTAAGTATAAAGAGACACCCTATCGCAAAATCGTGTTCAGAGCATACAACTAATCAAGAATAAAGTGAAAGAATTATGATAGAAAGTTACGAACTGAGGAATGGGTCCTACTCTGAGGAGACTTGCCTGACGCGGGGATCGTGTGCCTTGATTCTAACTCCTGAGGGGGCGCAAAATAGAAAAGATGAGTAAATTTGATTTTAAAGAATTTCAAAAGTTGAGGAATTTGAGGGAATTTGAGAGATTTTGTAGTGAATTTTAAGCATTCACAAATCTCACTTCTCTCCATGATATTTTGAGGGAATTGAATCAAAATTTTATATTGAATCTCTATAAATCAATTAAAATCTCTCCAATTCTCAATTGAATATACTCTCATAAATTTGTAGACTAAATTTTGTAAACTACATGGAAGTTGGTGATTGATTATTAATTAATCGTTGATAAACATACTCATTTTCTATTAATGACATATTATTGAAATTGTTAATTTAGTCTTCTTAATATTATTCTTTGTTTATACCCCAAACCTAATTAGGCAAATAAATGTATCCGGTCTGGTCCACTGACTTTTATCATTCGCCAAACTCAAACTGCAAATGTGGCAACGTGTGCCACGCCACGCAACCTTAGAAATGCAAAAGCATGCATGATATTGTTTCAACTTTCTAACCTACCTCTTTTGTTTACAAGTATTTCTAAGCAGACTAAATTTGTAGACTAAATTTTATAAATTAAATGACATGAAAATTGGCGATTGGTTTATTACTTAATCGTTAATAAACGTACTCATTTTCTATTGGTGACACCTTATTTGGTTTGCTAATTAGTCTCTCTAGAATGACTCTTTGTTATATGCCAAACCTAATTAGGCAAAGAAATGTATCCGGTCTGGTCCATTGACTTGGAAAGGTATTCTTTCCGGATTCCTTCCACCAAGTCCTCCCCATCAATCAATCCGGGTTTTTAAAATTTAATCCAACAACTAAAATTATTATAACTTTTAAAGTAGACCCCCGTTTTTAGGTGTTGGATCAAATTTCAAGAATTCAGATTAGTTGATGGAGAGGATGTAGTGGAAGGGATCTAAGCAGGATCCCTTTCCTTTATCATTCACCAAACTCTTAACAAATGCGGCAACGTCAGTTACCGTAAGAATTTCAGGGGATGCAGTGTGATTGCATTTCCTACACCAACGACTTGTTAAAATCATCAAAAGATTACTGTCTACTTTAGTAGTACGAAAAATTAAGGGCCTGTTTGGTAGTGTACTTGAATTCAATTTTTTAAACTCAAAAACTGTTTTCAAGCTTTAGGTCTTAAAAACTTGTTTGGTATGACTATTTTTAAAAACTGAACTCAAGACTAACTCAAAAATATAGCTTATTCTTTAAAAACATAGAAAGTGAGTTTTTAGAGTTTTAAAACTTAAACTCACTCGTTTCTTTTCTCTTCCTCATCCCTTCTCACTCCAAATATATCTATCTTTTCTTCTCTCTTTCTCCTCTTTTTTTTTATAACCTTTTTCGTCTCTGCTCAAATCCAATTAAGTCCAAGTCGTAAGATATAAAAATTTTAAATCGCAAACCAATCAAGTTTTTGAGTTTTAAAAAAAATTGTTTTCAAGAAATGTTTTTAAAAAATGTTTTGAGAAATGATAAAAAATTTCAAGTAAGATACCAAACGAGCCCTAAAGAATTTCAGTGTTTCTCAACTTGCGAAGACATTAAGGGCTTGTTTGGTATCTTATTTGAAATTTTTTATCATTTCTCAAAACATTTTTTAAAACATTTCTTAAAAACAATTTTCTTTAAGATTCAAAAACTTGATTGGTTTGTGATTTAAAATTTTTAAATCTTACGACTTAAACTTGATTGGATTAGAATAGAGACGAAAAAAGTAATAAAAAAGGAGAAAGAAAGAAGAAAAGAGAGAGATATATTTGGAGTGAGAGGGGAGGATTGGGAGAAAAGAAATGAGTGAGTTTAAGTTTAAAAACTCTAAAAACTCACTTTTTATGTTTTTAAGAAATATACTATATTTTTGAGTTAATCTTGAGTTCAGTTTTTAAAAATAGTTATACCAAACAAGTTTTTAAGACCTAAAACTTGAAAACTGTTTTTGAGTTTAAAAAGTTGGATTCAAGTACACTACCAAACAGGCCCTAAATAATTCTTCTCCTTCTTCCTCCCCCCCTCACCATTACAGATCATTCACAAAATCATCAGAAAAAAAAGGGGGGGGGGGGGGGGGGGGGGGGGATTTGAGAAAGAGCATATAGTAATGCTGCCATTCATGGCTCAAGGCCATATTATACCATTCCTAGCACTTGCAAAGCACATCCAACAGTCAACAAACTTCTCAATCACCATTGCCACCACCCCTCTCAACATCAAATCCCTCCAATCCACCATTTCCTTCGCCTCATCCAATCACAACAACATCCACTTGGCCGAGCTTCCATTCTGCAGCTCAGACCACGACCTCCCCGCCAACACAGAAACCACAGAGAACCTCCTCCCCAACACAGAAACCACAGAGAACCTCCTCCCCAACACAGAAACCACAGAGAACCTCCCCCTCACATAAATGATCAACCTTTTAGCTGCCTCACTCAGCCTCGAACCTCCTGCTCGCCGTCATATCACTGATATCATCAAAAGGGAAGGCCGCCCGCCGCTCTGTTTGATCTCCGACGTGTTCTTCGGATGGGCTACCGATCTTGCAAACAGCTTAGGCACTGTCAATGTGAGTTTTACCACAAGCGGAGCTTATGGCACTGCAGCCTACACATCAATCTGGCTCAACCTCCCTCACCGCTCCACAAGCAGCGAATACTTCACCGTCCCCGGCTTCCCTGAACACGGCAGGTTCCACATCTCTCAGCTGAATCCGTTTGTAAGAGATGCAGACGGTACAGATTCTTGGTCAAAAATTTTCCAGCCCCAGATTTCGGGCTACAAAATCTTGTGGTTGGCTGTGTAATACTGTGGAGGAAATTGAACCGTTGGGATTGGATATCTTGAGGGATTACTTGAAACTTCCTGTTTGGTGCATTGGTCCTCTAATACCTAATGATGCACTCAAAAACTCATCCACGTTGTACTTAAATGTCTTGAGGCAGCGCGCCGGAAAAGAAATGGGCTTTTCCGCAGAGAAATGCCTCGAGTGGCTTGACTCGCAAGGTTCGAATTCTGTAATTTACATCTCATTTGGTTCTCAGAACACAATCAGTCCAACCCAAATGATGGAATTGGCTGTTGGGTTGGAAGAAAGCGGAAAACCTTTTGGCTGCCTCACAGGTTTGAGGAGAGAGAATGAGTAAACGAAAATAGGGGTTGCTAGTGCACAACTGGGCACCCCAGTTGGAGATTTTGTCACACAAATCCATTGGGTTTTTTGTGAGCCATTGCGGGTGGAATTCAGTGATGGAGAGCTTGAGCTAGGGCGTGCCGATTGTGGTGTGGCCACTGGCGGGGGAGCAGGCTTATAATTCGAAGATGTTGGTGGAGGAGATGGGTGTGAGTGTGGAGCTAACAAGGGGTGTGCAGAGTAACATTGGATGGAAGGAGGTGAAGGAGGTGATTGATCTGGTGATGGACGAGAGTGGGAAGGGAGGGGAGATGAGGAAAAATGCAGGCGAGATTAAGGAGAAGATAAGAGGATCAATTAGAGATAATGATGGTGATCAAGGAAAGGAGAAGGGGTCTTCTGTTAAGGCAATGGAGGATTTTGTGGCTTCTCTTTTATCAAAGAAACAACATTTGGCAAAAATCAATTAGAGATTTAATTTATTAATTAATTAGTTTTTGTGTTGAAATTTAAAGAATAATATTGTCACTTTCAAGTCATTTGAGAGCTGATAATACTTGAATATTCACTAGTGAATACTTATTTCTAATTTTGTCGAATGATATTATAACACATATGCTATTTTAAAAAATAATAATGAATATGTTATTTGATCTTTCCTAGACTTTAAAAACAAATAATACGTGATATTTTTTTTTTATTCGGCCAAAGTGGAAAAGGCCTTAGAATTTATAAGGGACCGTTATACTATCAATCAATTGAATGTGCTTAAAGCTCCATATTCTCGATGGCAAGTGTTGCTCAGTGGCTCCGTTCGAATGTGAAATGCTTGAAAATGCTCTCTAAAGCCAAGGGAGTAGGAGCTTACCTCGTCTGATTATGCACTGGTGGAACTTATGTTGTACAATAGGAAGGTGGATCAAATGCTCCTAGAAAGATAAGAATCGATGCAATTGACTAGTTAAGTCTAGTAAAACGCTCTATACACTAGTGAGTATCAAGTATTATCCTAAGAAATTCAAATGTTTGCAAGGGGATAGGTTTTTTTTTTTTTTTCTTTCTTTTCAAAAGATGTTAGGCTGTGGGGATTGCATCCAAAGTCCAAAATACCCTGCACATGACTAAGAGGGTAGGGTTGAAACTTGAACAAATGCCCTCATTATGCTTTCATTTGTATGCTACATGTCTAAACTTGTGAAAATTGAAGCTATATGAATTAAAGTGAAACTTTATTCAACCTACAAATCAACTTTTTTTATTTAATATTACGGTCTAATAATTTTTTTTTTAGTAGAGAAGTTAATGTCGAATCTCGTGAACTAAAATACCAAATTAATATATAAGCCCATGTTGTAGCTTAACTTAACCCTCACTTCTTAACATAAATATATCCGTTATATTAAAACAAGATTTAGTTTGTATATAAAAAGAGAGTTCAAACCCCAATATTTACAAACATAATACTTACGTCCCATTTGATATATATTTTTTTCTCACCTTAAAGTTAAAGAGAGAAAAGTGTATAGTAAATATCCTATTTATTTTAAAAGTAATCGGCTTTAGGTTGTAGGTTGTGGTAGGGCTCGTTTGGAAGTACTTTTAAAATGACTGAAAATAATTTTACTGAAAATGTACGTAAAATCAATGCTTAGTTAAAATGTACGTGAATCCTGATAAAACACTTGAAGTGCTTCATGCAAGAAACTCATACTTCTTATATGAAGCACTTCAAGTGCTTTTAGAACCCAAAAATATTTACTCTAAAAACGTTTTTAGACTTTTTAGAAACACTTCTGTAATGTTGTGGAAATTTGATTTCATAAAAAATGGAGCCAAGCCTTTAATTTATATTTTTAATGCTTTTATTACTCTCATTAATTTTTTAAATGACATTGTTTATCCTTCTACACACATCACTTTTATAATTAGACTTCGAGTTGAGATTTTTTGCACCCATTTTTGCATGTGGCCCCTCTGTTTCTTGCTTAATTGGCTGAGGATTTGGTTTACTTTTTATTATTTTAATTATTGTCAAGTTAACATTAATTATGTTTAGTTCAAAAACAAAGGCACAGAGGGGCCACAGAAAAAAATGGGTGTAGAAAATCTCATCTCTTAGACTTCATAGCACAACAACAACAATTATATTCTACACACATCACTTTTACAATTAGAGTTTATAAAACGCTCAACCATTCTATTTCACAGCTAATTAACATGAAGGCGTTATCCTAAACCAATTGTGTACTCTCTCCCTCTCCCTCTTCATTTACTCTCTTTTATTTTATAAACAAGGGCATTACTCCATGCAACTATTAAACTGTCAACCTTTTGGCCTTGTTTGGTATACATGATTGGATTAAAATAGATGTGACACTATTTTAAAAGTACGTTGAAAAAAGAAATGAATAAATTGTGACCAACATAGAGGTAGACGAAGGATTGCTCAAGAAGAAAAGTTATCCATATCAATTATCTCCAAAATGAGAGGATGAAAAAGGCAAAGTTTTCTTCATTTCTAATCCTCTTCTAACTCCTCAAAATGAAAAATCATTTTGCATAACATTCAAAATACTGAAATTTAGAAGATTATCCATTTTAATCCAGTCATTTCTACCAAACGAGTCATTAGCTCTTAATTATTCCAATCATTTTCTTGACTTCCAAGACAAAGTCATAGACTTTATATTTGTCAGGAAAGGTCTTGGAAACACTCTCCCTCAGGCTGCACCTTTTCACCCATTCCATTATCTTTGGGCATTCTTTATCTACGCTAAAATGGCAAAACATTTCATATGTGCAAAACATTTCGCCGAGATGCCTGGTGAGATGACCTCTGTCGACGGGGATCCGAAAACCCTCGTCAGCCGAGACTTGGATAGATAACCAGTCGACCATGTCGCAATGCTGTTTATCCAAACTGAAAGTGCTTCACGGACGGCTGGTTCTACGGCAACAGTGCTGTTTATCCAAACTGAAGATGTTTACCGATTGCCTTCACAATGTTGTTTATCCAAACTGAAGGTGTGAAGGCAAAAAAGAAAATAAAAATCTCAAGGATGTTGAGAGGTTTCGCGTAGAGCGAGAAATTGCGCTAGGCAGATTTGTGTGTTGAGTTGGAAGTCCCTTGCACGCTGCCACTGTTTCTGTATTTATAGGAGCTGAATCCCCTTCTGATCGAATCATCTCTACTCGGATTGGGACTCCTTACCCCAATCGGACCTTACCTCAGCCACTCCTTCTTTCGCTAGGACTCTCACCGAGACTCCTTATCGTACTGGGACTATTCATCTTCACGGATGGATTTCGCTTCCCTTATCGTTAGATAAATCCTTTTCCTGCTAGGACTCTGCCGACTCAATTCAGTCGGCCCATAAATCGACTATCCTGCAGCATCTTCTTCTGGGCCGAGAAATACTTCACGCTCGGCCCAAACTGTCATTTTGGGCCCAAACATATATATATATATATTGAATGGTTTTACTCTACCATCGCCCGAGGCCTTTTGTGATAAAACCCTCCCACCTGCTGGAACTGGTTAAGTTTAAGACAACATCGGTGCTAAACTATTCAATTGTTAAAGGATATTCTTGGAATTAAAGAGTGAAGAAATAAGTACAATTTTCATTTTAGGATGAGTTACCTTGTTGTTGAAAAAGTCAACCCAAAATCTTGCTTTAGATCGCCGATGAGTATCCTCTGAAAGTATAGGAGGTTTGTGATCACTCCAAACATCATCAATATATTGAATGGCTTCTGTTGGATACTACAACACCATCCTCTCCAGATGTACTGTCGAGGCTTCGATCTCTTCTTTGATGCCCGGGTTTCTTGCGGCAGCAGTAGCATGAAGGTTGCAGAAGTTGTTAAGGTTTTGGTGTGTTTTGGATTTTTCTGTTGTGGGACTAATGTCTATATTGGGCTCTTACTTCTGTTTATATGGAAGGTGCAACTCAATGTCTTGTGCTTACTTTTGTATTTGGGCCTTCTTTACTTTTTTTTTTTTTTTTAGCAATACTGGAATCTTTCTTTGTTGATAATGAATTTACCTTGATTTAAAAAAGAAAAAAAAAGTCCAAAGAAAAGCCTGCACATGGCTAAGACTAGGGGTGGTTCGGTATGGGATCCCATACCGAAACCCTTGTCCCGATTCCCAAATCGAAATTTTCAGGAATCTCAAAATAGTTTCGGGATTTCGGGACCAATCGGGAATCCTGAAATAATTTTGGGGTTTTGGGCTTTTCAATTTTTGGGATATAATAACTTGCCTGTGTTGCTGTGCAGTGTGCGCCCAATCTATGCATATCTATAGTCTATATACAGTTCCCGAGCATGAGTGAAGTGATCAAGTTATTTTGTAGTAAAGAGAATTGATGTATTACTAGGATGACTCATTGCAGTAAAGAGAATTTTCTATTTACCAAAATGAAAGCAAAAAAATGAAAGAGATTTTTGCATACAATTAATTGTTGGAGAGCAGTGGGGAAATCTGAAAGGTATTTGAAAATTAAATAATATATTTTTTTTTTTCAGTTCGGTTTGGGATTACTGAAATCCCAAAAACTTGAGACTGATTCCTGTACCGAAATTTTGAGATCAATTCGGTATTTGATACCAAAATTTTCAGTAATTTTGGTTTGAGATTTTTTCGGTTTGGTTTTGAGAATTTTTCGGTTTGGTTTGGGATTTTTGGGATTTTTTCCAACCCTAGCTAAGACATAGGGTTGAAACTAAGAACAGATGCTCTCACATTATGCTCCCATGTGTAAGCTACATATCTAAACTTGTGAAAATTGAAGTTATATGAATTAAAGTGAAACTTTATTCAACCTAAAAATCGGCCTTTCACTTTATGGCACCCTAAGTTGAGTAATTATAATGCTTATACAATCCTAAATCTCTAAACTATAATTTTGATAATATATAATTAGTTTAAACGTGACTCACAACCTTGGTCTTTTGTTTACTGCAGCAAACCTAATTAAGGAAATAATTGTATGTGATCGGTCGAGATTAGAATTCTCTCCTCCTCTTTCTATTTCTTTTCATCCCTTTCTTTTACATTTTCTATTATGTCTTTCTCTTTTCGTAAAAAATTAATATAAATTATTAACGTGATTTAATCGTAACTGTTTAAATAAAAGAGGAAGCAAGAAAAGAGAAAAAAAAAATAAAAATAGAAAGGAGAAAATCTTATTCCCGTCGGTCGGTCGGGGGAGTACTGCATTTGCATTGGCTTCCAACTTTTAACGTGGCAATGTCGGTACTATCAGAATATGTCAGGATATTTGTGACGCCTTTTCCTCCACGTCGATCCGTCTTTTTTTTTTTTTTTTTTTTTTTTTTTGAGAACAGGGAATTACATTCCAGAGGAAACAGGAAAGCCTATGAAGAGGCAAACAACAAGCTGGAGAAAGCAAGGAAGGTAGTGAAAGGAGTTACAATCAGAGACGCTTTAACCAAGTGAAAGCGTCACCCCCGATACTGTAACCCATAACTAATGAGGACATGGAAAACCATCATTGTTCAAAACAAAATCTAGCAAAGATTGGAGCCTGTCAACCCAAACATCACACAGCTCCGCACAATCTCGCGACTTATGAACATCCACTGCTATATTGGTTGATCTTGCAACCCATGATCAACTGACAATTCTGAAAGGATTCCCTCAGTTGTTCTTTTTGCACAAACTAGAAGCCAATTAAATCCAAGTCTGTATTGGTTTTGCTTGCATAACCCAATTTTTGTTTTAATTCCCTACTAAGGACCTGGATCCTCTCCCGAGCCCAAGGAGAGGATCCTCCTGACCAAGGATTCAAGACCGTTGGATTAAAATCCAACGGCTATAATTATTATAACTTTAAATGGACCCCCTGTTTGTAGTCGTTGGATTTTCATCCAACGGCCTTGGATCTTTGGTCAGGAGGATCCTCCCCTTGAGCCCAGGAGAGGATCCGGATCCCCCTACTAACGCATAGTGAATTGCTAAAATTCTCAAAGATTCCTTTGAAAATACGGTAAATGAATGATCAAGAAAAATTTATTTTCTTAACTGTCGATCTAATTGAAAAAAATGAAATATTAAGGAAATTCTTTTAAAAGTAAGATTCTCAATGGACTCTTTATTACTTTATAATTTAATGTTAATTTTCGTGTCAATATTATAACACATTATGTCAGAACATGAGTTGATAAATAGTTTCTAAAGAGCCTATATTTCTGTTGATAAAAGTATTAAATTACCCGATAATCAAGGATACTAGAAACAGAAAATAATTAATAATGTAATAAGAATATCTGTTCATGATGGAACAAGTATGAGGTTTTTATTCTTTATTCATGATATTTTTGGCATGAGTTTGTTATTCAAGTAATTAATTTAGTGTAAATAGTAATCATAGAGAGATCAATTTTTAAGATTAAATATATAAATCATGTGCTATGCCACTAATAAAAAATAAACAAACTAATCAACACTTGTATAGTCATCAAATCAACTACTACGTCGTATAAATTTCAAATTTAATTTAAATAGTCGATATTTCTAACATTATTCTAACCTAAAACATCATCAGATTAAAATATAACAAAAATGTATATTATCAACATAAAAAGTTGAATTATCAATGATACATCCAAACAACGAAAATCCCAAAAGGAAAACCAAATTAAAATGGGATTTTTGTTGAGAGCATATAATTCATTCGGTTCTGCCATTCAGTTCCATTCCATTCATATATATCCTCATTGCTAATCTTACCGACCTATGAAAAATAGCATACATTCTTCTTCTTCATCCTCCTCCTCCTCACCATTACAGATAACTCACAAAATCCTCAGGGAAAAAAAATGGGGTTTGAGAGAGAGCATATTGTGATGCTGCCGTTCATGGCGCAAGGCCATATCATACCATTCCTAGCACTTGCAAAGCAAATCCAGCAGTCAACAAACTTCACAATCACCATCGCCACCACCCCTCTCAACATCAAATCCCTCCAATCCACCATTTCCTCCGCCTCATCCAATCTCAACAACATCCACTTGGCCGAACTTCCCTTCTGCAGCTCAGACCACGACCTCCCCCCCAACACAGAAACCACCGAGAACCTCCCCCTCCCCAAAATCATCAACCTTTTCGCCGCCTCAGTCGCCCTCGAACCTCCATCCCGCCGCCTTATCTCCGATATCATCGAAAAAGAAGGCCGCCCGCCGCTCTGTTTGATCTCCGATGTCTTCTTCGGATGGGCTACTGATCTTGCAAACAGCCTAGGCACTGTCAATGTGAGTTTCACCACAGGCGGGGCTTACGGCACCGCAGCCTACGCATCAATTTGGCTCAACCTGCCTCACCGCTCCGCAAGCAACGAATACTTCGCCCTCCCCGGCTTCCCGGAACGCTGCAGGTTCCACATCTCTCAGCTGCATCCGTTTCTAAGAGCTGCAGACGGTACAGATTCTTGGTCAAGATTTTTCCAGCCCCAGATTTCGGGTTCTACAAAATCTTTTGGTTGGCTGTGTAATACTGTGGAGGAAATTGAGCCGTTGGGATTGGATATCTTGAGGGATTACTTGAAGCTTCCTGTTTGGTGCATTGGTCCTCTAATTCCTACTGATGCACTAAAAAACTCATCCACATTGGACTTGAAGGTCTCGAGGCAGCGCGCCGGCAAAGAAATGGGCTTTTCTGCGGAGAAATGCCTCGAGTGGCTTGACTCGCAAGGTCCGAATTCTGTAATTTACATCTCATTTGGTTCTCAGAACACAATCAGTGCAACCCAAATGATGGAATTGGCTGTTGGGTTGGAAGAAAGCGGAAAACCTTTCCTTTGGGTGATAAGGCCTCCGGTGGGGTTCGACTTGAAGGGAGAGTTCAGAGCAGAGTGGCTGCCTCACGGGTTTGAGGAGAGAATGAGTAAACGAAAACAGGGGTTGCTGGTGCACAACTGGGCACCCCAGTTGGAGATTTTGTCACACAAATCCATAGGACTTTTTGTGAGCCATTGCGGGTGGAATTCAGTGATGGAGAGCTTGAGCCAGGGCGTGCCAATTGTGGGGTGGCCGTTGGCGGCGGAGCAGGCCTATAATTCGAAGATGTTGGTGGAGGAGATGGGTGTGAGCGTGGAGCTGACAAGGGGAGTGCAGAGTAATATTGGATGGAAGGAGGTGAAGGAGGTGATTGATTTGGTGATGGATGAGAGTGGGAAGGGAGGGAAGATGAGGAAAAATGTTGGTGAGATTAAGGTGAAGATAAGAAGATCAATTAGAGATAATGATGGTGATCAAGGAAAGGACAGGGGGTCTTCTGTCAAGGCAATGGAGGATTTCGTGGCTGCTCTTTTATCAAAGAAACAAGATTTGTCGAAAATTAATTAGTGGTAATTATGTTATTAGTAATTTATTAACTAGTTTTTGTATTGAAATTGAAATAATAACATTGTGACTTTCCTAATGTTGGTAACGGGATGGGTTTTGTTTCGAAACATGTTGGTCAATGTTTGCCACCTTGAAATGTTATTATGCTTTTGTTATATCTGGGAAAATATGGGGCAAGAACTATACATAAAATACGAATGATATTTTTAAAGGGTTAACAACATCTAGGACTCATAACAAAAAAAAAAAAAAAAAAAACGCAAACGGAAGACTTGGTGTAAAAACGGACATTTTAGGATTCATGCGACTGACACCATTTAATAGGATAGGAATTTGTTGTTGTTGTTGTTTGTTAATATCTTTTTTTTCTTTATGAGTGATACTAAAATGATTAACTTTTTAAATTATCTTTTTTTAAATAACAGCTGTGATGATTGATGATTGAGCTCTTTCTTCAAATTATTATTATAAAAAAAAAAGTTCAACGAGCTGCAACATTACATAATTTACCCAAAAAAAATATATTTCTCTCTTTAACATCTTTCTTTTGTTATTAATGTAATATCTCAAGTTTGATGATTCTCTAAATATATGTGGATGCAATAAACGAGAAACGACCCACTTAGCCAATGTGGATGGCATCCAATGTGCAAAGAAAAGCCCGCACTTGGCTAAAGAGGGTAGGGTTGAAACTTGGAACAAATGCCCTCATTTTGCTCGCATGTGGAAGCTAAAGCTACGTGTCAAAACTTCTGAAAATTGGTTGGACTACTTCTCTCTCTAGTAAGAGTCTTTGTCTCTGTTTGAGAGTTTTTCTCACCCCTTCGTGTGAGGCTTTCAAATTTGAGCAAAATTGGTGGCGCGAACCCTAGGCCAGGGTCAATTGCCGTCCTCTCCTCTCTTTCCTTCTTGTCTTGTTTCCTTACTATTACTATTTTTTCGCGTTGTTTGTTGTACTGATATGTCATATTTCTCTTTTCTAGACAGTATCTATCCTCTGTGTTCATCCATATTCTGATTTTCAGCCATACAACCTATTGAGATTGTGTGTAGAGCTCCGGTGGTTTCACCAGCTCCAGTGTTTCCAACACCACAACTTTTTCCTTGTTATCTGCCTTTATCGGCAGTGTCATTTGTGAATCTCCACGGACTTCATCTTGCTAGTTGGGTTCTCTCGTTTGGTTGCCGACTATCCTTACTCGATGGCTTTGCTCGGGAAATAGACTGGAGTTGGATATGACATTTGGTGAGGTGTTGCTTGGCTGTGGAAGAAGAATTAGAGGGCTTGGGATGATCTTTAGTGGCGGAGGAGATGGTAGAAGTTTCTAGGTTTGGTGTTCGTGTTTTGCATTTTGGGCCTAATATTGTATCATAGCTCTTGTAGTGTGTTGTTCTGTTTCGGCCCCCTTTTTTATGTTAATATGTTAGCTTTGGGACTTGTCTATCTGTAAAGTTTTTTGTTTTGTAATTAAAAGTACTTTTAACCAAAAAGAAAACGTGTGAAAATTGAAACTGTACGAATGAAAGTAGATCGTATTTTTTTGGTAAGAAAACAAACTTTTTTAAGATAAAGGGAGAATTACAAATGTGACAGATGGACTGAGTCCAAGCAAAACACAAAATCCTTAAAAAGCAAAGACAAATACAATTAAAGAGTAAAAAGGCCCAAGCAATAAGAGAGTTACAACCCAATATACAATAGGAGATCAACACAAACTTAGGCCCATAGACAACAAAAAAAAACAACAATATCAGTCCATCGAAAACCACATCCACACCCATGCTTGCAAAGAAAGTCATCAAAAGTAACAAAAATGAGGGGCCAAATGGAGTACGTAAAACACCATTGTCTTGACGTGAATCATTCCACACTTCACCTAAATTTTCCGGCATGCTAGTTCGGCTGTGAGTGTAGAGACTTGTGTTAAGATCGAGTCCAACGCACTAAGATCTAAATCATGATTATAGGCTATAAAAGAAGAGGATAAGCAAATGAGAGAAAGGAAAGGCACGACCAGAGAAAAGAGAATGAGGAAAATTAAAAAACAAAAATGGGAGTGAATACTATCGGAAAATGTCGAGGAGTCGAGGAAGAGGCATGAAGCCCAGATCTAAGACAAGCTCAGGAAAAAATTGAGACCAAACCCACGAGAAAACTGAATAGAGAGAGAAAGGGAAGAAGGGAAGGAGGGAAGTAGAGGAAAGGCATGAAGGTTGTTGCGGGTACCCAAGCCAAAGGCTAGGGTCGGCGGCTATGGCTTTTAGTTTTTTGGGTTTTCAGCTAGAGAGAAAAAAGAGATAGGAAAGATCACCCATATTAAAGGCGTCTTTAATTAAAGTGGAACTTTATTCAACCTCCAAATCGACCCTTCACTTTATGGCACCCTAGAATGAGTAATTATAATGCTGGGCGTTTGTTTGCCCTCACTAAGTGGGACTAGACTGGACTGGACTAGCTGTTAGTCCAATACCGTGTTTGTTCCATGTTGGGACTAACATTAATGAGACTAAAGGGGACTAGTATGAACAAAACCCTTCACTAAGAGGTCTTGGCGAGACCCCCCCAATAACCATGGGACTAGCTAAGACTATCATCTATCTCGTCCTCGTCATGCTCAACGACCACTCCCAACAGACTCCTCGTCATCTCCAGTCACCTAGATCAATCATTAACTTTTCGATTCGACTCTCTTTCAGATCCATTTCACAACCAACCTTCATATAAAATATACCAAATTGAAGGTGTGAGACGGAAATGGTAGGAAAAGATGGAGAAAAAGATAAGATCATAATAAAATATTAATAATTTATAGATTAAATAATGTAAAATTAGAATTTGTTATTATCCAGCTTCTTAGTCCAACACTGCACCAAACGCTTCACTAAGTTAGTCCAGCTTAGTCTAGTTTAAACCAGTCCAGCTTAGTCCTTGAAGCTAGTCCAGTCCAAGATAGTCCAGCGCAACAAACGCATATATTTCTAAATTATAATTTTTATGTCACTTAATGATACGGTTTAGTGATATTTTTATTAGCAGAATACCTTATGTTCAAATTTCATGAACTGCGAGTTGGACAATACCAAATTAATATAATTGACCCTTTTTGTGGCTTAACTCAACCGTTACTTCTTAATTTAAATATATTGTTATTAAAATAAGATTTAATTGTTATATAAAAAGCGGGTTCAAGCTAAAGGCTAGGGTTAGCGGCTATGGCTTTTAATTTTTTTTTTTTTGTTTTCAACTAGAGAGAAAAAGGAGATAGAAAAGATCACCCATATTAATGGCGTCTTTAATTAAAATGGGACTTTATTCAACCTCCAAATCGACCCTTCACTTTATGGCACCCTAGGAATAGGATGAGTAATTGTAATGCTTATACACTAGCATATTTCTAAATTATAATTTTTATGTCACTTAATGATACAATTTAGTGATATTTTTATTAGTAGAATACCTTATGTTCAAATTTTGTGAACTGCAAGTTGGACAATACCAAATTAATATAATTGATCTTTTTGTGGCTTAACTCAACCCTTACTTCTTAATTTAAATATATTATTATTAAAATAAGATTTAATTGGAATATAAAAAACGGGTTCAAACTCCAATATTTACAACTATAATGCTTACACTCCGTTTGGTATTTTTCACACCTTAAAACTATTTCACTTAAAATTAAGAGATAAAAGTGTAGTAAATATCCTACTTATTTTTAAAGTAATGGGGTGTAGATAACAACTTTTAAAGGTAGGTTGTAGGTTGCGGTAAGACTCATTTGGAAGTGCTTTTAAACTGATTAAAAGTGTTTTTGGTGAAAATGTATTTAAAATCAACTCTTAGTAAAAATGCATGTGATTCATGAAAAAACACTTAAAGTACTTCCTGCAAGAAGTAATTGTTACTTCTTGGAAGATGCACTTCAAGTGCTTTTGAAATCTAAAAATATTTTCTCTACAATTATTTTTAGTCATTTTTAAAAGTACTTCCAAACAAACATGAATGTTATTTAAAACTACTTTCATATTGCCCTCATTAATTTTTGAAAGTGACACTGTTTATCATTCTATGCACATCACTTTTATTCTACACAAATCACTTTTACAAGTAGAAAACACAAAACGCTCAACTATTTTGTTTTACAACAAATTAACATAAATAGTTTTTTCAAAAAGGCGTTTTCCCAAATCAATCGGTCACTCTCTCCCTCTCCTCTTCACTCATTTTCTTTAAATTAGTAAAAGAGGGCATTTACTTGATTCATGTCTACTCCATGCAACTGTAAAGCTGGCAATCTTTGGTATACATGAGTGAATTGAATGTTGAGGCGATTAAACAGTTGAGCTAAGGACCTTTGTGGCTCACCAATGGCTTATGTAAGAGGGATGAGTACCTTTTATAAATAGTCAAACACGAAAGAGAAGAAAAAAAAATGGGTTAGACTATTTTCTAGTGCTTTTTGTAACCTTTATTGAATATACACGAGCACCTCTGTAGACGTAACCCAGTTTTTTAGGTGACCCGCTTAATCCTTATTGTTAGATTTCTATGCTTTTACCTTGAGCCCACTAAGGGCCGACCATATTGACCTTTGTTAACCTCCAAGTTTTGAGAATTAACAATGTCTATTCCAGCTAATTGCCCTTATGTTTTTTTTTTTCTCTTTTTCCCCAAAGGTGCCCAGTGTAGTTTTCAGTGAGGGTTTTTTTTGTCTAACCACCAGAATTGCGGGAACAATCGTTCTTACTCTTTACATAAATTTACTAGCAGCTTAATAACATTGTTTGGTAGTGACGATCCTACCTCTTTAATAAGCACTTCTTCTCTAGCCGGCGATAAAAACTACTATGCCTATTTATTAACACGATCTCGAACTTATCGAAGTGACTTGCTCTGGTAGTTTGTTGCTGCCAATTTCTGTGATGAGGTTCATTCCGGAGCTTATATGACATTGCAGTCATTTAGACCAGCTCGATGCGGTGGTCCGAAGTTCATGATCCCATAGTACCCTTCAGTGCTAAACAATGAGACGGTGTAGAAAGTTCCTTTTTTTTTTGCGTTTGTAGAGGTAGATATGTTTATTTTGGAATTTTTTGAGGGGAAAATTTACTAGATTCAAGACATTTAGAGAATTAGTTTCAAATTGTGACGTTGAAGGTAGAAGATAAAGCATTCATTATGAAAAGTTATCACCTATAATTCTACAATGTTTTTAGAGAGAGAAATGCTCTCTAAAAGTGAGACTCTGTGGACTTTTCACCACCTCATATTTTTTACACAATGTTTTATAATACAGATACAAAAATTGTACCAAAAACATGATGTGACATATAATCTATGCAGAGTCCCGCTTTTAAGTGAGTCTCCTTAGAAATGCAAAAGCATGCATGATATTGTTTCAACGACGTAACCTTCCTCTTTTGTTTATGAGTAATGCTAATTTTGAGGGATTTTAATTCTTTTAATGTGACATACCCCAACCCTGATATCCAAAAATATCAGGGTAGACACGTGCTAGTCGACACGCGAAGGTGACGAAGCTATTAAAAACATGCGTACAGATAAAATATGTAAGTAGAAAGAGATACCCTAGCGCATAATCGTGTTCAGAGCATACAACTAATCAAGAATAAAGTGAAAGAATTATGATAGAAAGGTACAAACCGAGGAATGAGTCCTACTTTGAGGAGACTTGAAGATGCCTGAGTAGAGGTGCTCTGACGTGGGGATCGTGTGCCTTGATTCTAACTCATGAGAGGGGCAAAACAGAAAGGTGAGTAAACCATAGTTTATAATAATACTAATAATAGGAAACCTTTTTTTTTTCTTTTTCTGAACATACTAACCCCCTATTTTGAAACATATAGTAATATATATATATATATATATATATATATATATATATATATATATATATATTACTATATATAGGTTTTTTTGAAAACTCTAGCATGCATAAAGCTCATCAATATTGAACTATCTAGGGGTATCATAGTCGCCCAAAGGCAGTACATGTCCATATCCTGAAGGTGAAGCTGTACAACACTGGGTTACGCTAGTGAAGAAACATGGTAGGCCCCATCACCCAAAGGTGAAGCTGTACGACTCTAGGTTACGCCTAACAAGAAACATATAACATCACACACCGACACTAGTTGTAACTAGTGAAGCTGTCCGACACTAGTTTCACTAGTGAAGTTGGGGGTATGTCATCAATATCATCAACTCCTCATTCGCCTGAAGGCAGTACTTGTCCATCACTTGACGGTGAAGTTGTATGACACTGGGTTATGCCAGTGAAGAAACAAGGTAGGCCTCATCACTCGAAGGTGAAGCTGTACGACTCCGGGTTACGCTGGAGAAGAAATATATTCATAAATATCCTCAACTATGTCTTATGGCTATAGACATCTACATACTTGTGTTGTTTGGATGTGTTGTATTAAGGGTGGGTAAACGGGTCCTGGACCCGCGGGTCGAGCTGGGTAATGCCAATTCTAGGCGGGTACATATATTGTGAATTCAAAACGAGGCGGGGCAGGGCGAGTACAAATTTCAGAGAAAACGGGCCCCCAGCCCGAACCTTTTCCACCGTTCGTTATAGGGAGATTAAATCTCCACCGTTTATTTCTAACACAACTACATGAGTTTTTGTCGAATTCTTCAGAAGTCCAGATCCATACTCTAGAGTCCTCCCAAGTCCTGAGTCCCCCACTCCTTTTAAGTCCTCCACTCCTTTTAAGTCCTTGACTCATCTCGACCTTAATCTCTACCTTGACCTCCACCTCAACCTCAAATTCTTCGTTTCAGCAACCATTTTCAACCTCCAGAATCCAGATCTCGATGCCTCCAGTCGTCGGGGGTCAGTTGGCCTCTGGAGTCCTTTCCCGTTTCAGCCATGCCTGGCAAGAATGACGCTCATCCGAGAAGGAGAAAAACCTCAAGCTCTTCCTCAAAGTCAGATTGGACAAGCGTACTGCCAAAAACACCATTGCCAGTACCACCAACCTCACTGTCATCATTCACGAGGTACTAAATCGTTGATTTTCTTCTTCTTTTTCTGCTTAATTTTCAGGGTTTTCCGATTTAAATGCATGCAATTCATAATCCCGCAAATTTATATTTTTAGTCTACTTATTTTGTTGTTCTTGAATAATTCCAGGCCGCGATTACTAATGGATCCAGTTTTTTGATTTGTCTTCGGTGACTCTTTAACTATGAATTTGGGTAGGATACTAAAAATTAAGGAAAAAAAGGGTACCTGTTGGACCCGTAAGAACCAGCCTGTTTTATACGGGCCGGGTTAGGTCCGGTTCTCAGTTTCAAAATAATAAAATTCGCCTCGGCCCAGCCCGTTGTATTTTCAAGCGGGTCTGGTTCGGTCCCTCCCATTTTAGGCCCGGCCCACCCATATGTTGTATGATAACCCACTAGATAAGTACCGAAAACATATCTCAAAATCTCATGTCAAATCTAGAGCTCAAAAGCTCTAAACCTCATGTCATAAATCCATGATAGCACATATTCCTAAATCCGTAAAATAAATCGTATTTGTAAATCCATGGAATTTAACCTTTCGTAAAACGTAATTTCGAGAAATCATAAATATGCATAAAGAATTTTCATAAATCATAAATCCTTCATAAAGCATAAATATAGAAATCCAGAAAACATAATATAAAAATATTCCATGCATGAACTATGCAATGCATGCAAGCCTAATATTTTTATAAAAACATGCAAGTTTAGAAGACACTCACTGATTTTCCATTGCCCGGAAGCAGCTCAAACTAGCGAGGATTGAGTCATTTCCCACCGATACACCTAAGCACAATTGGAGGCCATTTAGTAAAACTCTACTAAAATGATGGAATTTGGGAAAACGGACAATGGATTTGGAATCAGGGCATCGAAATTAGCTAAGGAAGGGTCTCGGCTAAAACCCAAAAAAAGTCAACCCAAAAGTCAATGTTGACGAGTCAACGGTCAACGAAAAGTCAAAGGGTCTAGGCTTGGATCGGATCCGGTTAGGGTTAATGGGCCAAGGGTTTGGGGCCTAGGTTATTGGGTTAATGAATTTAGGCTTGGAATTTGAATCAGGCTTACGCCAGGTTATAGCATTGGGCTAATGGGTTTGAGCCTTTTTAGATCCGATTGGGCTACAGGTCTGGTCGACCCAGATAGGTTCATAGGTCACCGGACCCAATTTAGAAGAAAGCCAGATTTCGGCCTGAAAATTCTTGAGCTCCGATAGAGCTCAAAACATAACCATTTTTAACGTATAAATAATCAAAATGAAGCTAAGGAGAAAGAGAATGAGGATTTAAGAACACAAGGACAAGTCGTGGTCATAAAAACGGCCAGAATCCTAATGTGGGCCCCACAAGTTAAAAATTGTTAAAATAATGAAAATATCAAATCCTAATATCTAGAATAGTGAAATGACTATTTTGCCCCTCAACTTTGTAGTTATGTAAAACGTTCATCGTAATTCCAATTTCAATTCTGCTTGCGCCCACACGTTTGTAATGACGAGTACGCCAAGGAAACAGATCTTATGTGACATAGCAAGACGGTCAACAAAAGTCAACGCATTTGCCTCGAAGGGCATTTTCGTAATTTCACATCTAAAAATTATAAAAACCGTAATATTTGGAGATGGGTCGTTACATAATGAATCTAGGGGTATTCAATCAGGATTTTAGGTGATTCTCTTAAATTTATTGTGTATTCAATCAGGATTTTAAGATAATTTATTAAAATCCTTAGAAATTTGGGTGTATTCAATTAGGATTTTAATGAAGTTTATAATATTTCAGGTGTATTCAATTTTAAAGAATTTCAAAAAGTTGAGGAATTAGAGGGAATTAGAGGGATTTTGTAAACATCCACAAATCTCACTTCTCCCAATGAGATTTTAAGGGAATTGAATCAAAATTTTAAATGGAATCTCTATAAATCAATTAAAATCTCTCCAATTCTTAATTGAATATACTCCCTTAAATTTGTAGACTAAATTTCGTAAACTACATGGAAGTTGGTGATTGATTTATTACTTAATCGTTGATAAACATGCTCATTTTCTATTGATGACACCTCATTTGAATTGTTAATATAGTCTCCATAACATTATTTTTTTGTTTATACACCAAACCTAATTAGGCAAATAAATGTATCCGGTCTGGTCCACTGACTTTTATCATTCGCCAAACTCAAACTTCAAATGTGGCAACGTGTGCCACGCAACCTTAGAAATGCAAAAGCATGCATGATATTGTTTCAACTTCCTAACCTTCCTATTTTGTTTATGAGTAATGTTAAGCAGATTAAATTTTTTAAATTAAATGACGTGGAAATTGGTGATTGCTTTATTACTTAATCGTTGATAAACTTGCTCATTTTCTATTAGTGACACCTTATTTGGTTTGCTAATTAGTCTCCTTCTTTGTTATATGCCAAACCTAATTAGGCAAAGAAATGTATTTGGTCTGGTTCATTGACTTGGAAAGGGGTCCTTTTCAGATTCCTTCCATCAAGTTCTCTCCATCAATCAATCCGGGCTTTTAAAATTTAATCAAACGGTTACAATTATTATAACTTTTAAAGTGGATCCTCATTTTTAGGTGTTTGATCAAATTTCAAAGACTCAAATTAGCTGATTGGGAGAATTTGGTGGAAGGGATGCATAGAGGATCCCTTTCCTTTATCATTCGCCAAACTCTAACAAATGTGGCAAGGTCAGTCACCATAAGAATTTCAGGGGATGCAGAGTTCGCATTGTGATCGCATTTCCTACGTCGACGACTTGTTAAAACGCTCAAAAGATTATTGTCTACTTCAGTAGTACGAAAAATTAAAGAATTTCAGTGTTTCTCAACTTGCGAAGACCGGAAAATAAATCTTCTTCTTTTTCTTCTTCCTCCCCCCTCACCATTACAGATCATTCACAAAATCATCAGAAAAACAAAAACAAAAACAAAACAAAACAAAAACAAAAACAAAACAAAAACAAAAAAAAAAGAGAAAAAAATGGGATTTGAGAAAGAGCATATAGTAATGCTGCCATTCATGCTCAAGGCCATATTATACCATTCCTAGCACTTGCAAAGAACATCCAACAGTCAATAAACTTCTCAATCACCATTGCCACCACCCCTCTCAACATCAAAACCCTCCAATCCACCATTTCCTTCGCCTCATCCAATAACAACAACATCCACTTGGCCGAGCTTCCATTCTGCAGCTCAGACCACGACCTCCCCCCCAACACAGAAACCACAGAGAACCTTCCCCTCACCAAAATGATCAACCTTTTAGCTGCCTCACTCAGCCTCGAACCTCCTGCTCGCCGCCTTATCACTGATATCATCAACCTTTGATCTCGGACGTGTTCTTCGGATGGGCTACCGATCTTGCAAACAGCTTAGGCACTGTCAATGTGAGTTTCACCACAAGCGGGGCTTCTGGCACTGCAGCCTACACATCAATCTGCCTCAACCTCCCTCACCGCTCCGCAAGCAGCGAATACTTCACCGTCCCCGGCTTCCCGGAACACAACAGGTTCCACATCTCTCAGCTGAATCCGTTTGTAAGAGATGCAGACGGTACAGATTGTTGGTCAAAATTTTTCCAGCCCCAGATTTCGGGTTCTACAAAATCTTTTGGTTGGCTGTGTAATACTGTGGAGGAAATTGAGCCGTTGGGATTGGATATCTTGAGGGATAACTTGAAACTTCCTGTTTGGTGCATTGGTCCTCTAATACCTAATGATGCACTCAAAAACTCATCCACATTGGACTTAAAGGTCTCGAGGCAGCGCGCCGGAAAAGAAATGGGCATTTCCGCAGAGAAATGCCTCGAGTGGCTTGACTCGCAAGGTTCGAATTCTGTAATTTACATCTCATTTGGTTATCAGTCAATTGAATGTGCTTAAAGCTCCATATTCTCAGTGGCAAGTGTTGCTCAGTGGTTCTGTTCGAATGTGAAAATGCTTGAAAATTACTTTAGTCTAAAGAAAGGTTTTCAATTGGTACTGTAGAAATGAATAGTGTTTCAATTCGAATTTTAGTTTAATTACAACAATGCCATTGCTCTTTGTGTTGGCTTTGGGTGAGCAAGTCAGGCCCAAATGTATTGGTTTAATTCTGCCCATATAAAATAATAATCCGATGGTGGGATGGTGTGTCATGAAGGACAATTTTGTCCTTTTGATTTTGGGTGAGATGGGGGGTAACCGGGTAGGTTTCATTTGCTATCGTTGAATGAGGGTTTCGGGGGATGAAGGGTCAGAGAGAGAGAGAGAGAGAGAGGGAGATGGCGATGGATGAAGAGCGAGAGGGAGGGAAAGGGTTCTCGGCACTGTTGCAGCAGGTGGATTTCGCAAGTGGGAGAGTGGGTATGGTCAGAGAAGACCATATGAGTCGTTTGGATTTCAGGAAAATGGGGTAGGGGTTATGAACAAACCTTACCGAGAGTGGGGTGTGCTGGATCTTGCGCTGAATGCCTCAAATCCAAAGATAAGTTCATTTTTAAAATTGTATTCTTTAATGGTAACTTAGATTTTCGAATTGTTTAGTAAGTTAGGTCCGGGTTTGGGGGTTTATCATTTGAGAGAGAGAGAGAGAGAGAGAGAGGAAAAAGTATGGCTGTGTGTACTTTTTAGGATTAATTAATGGGTTAGTGCGCAAGGTCAGTGAAGAAAGATGTTAGAACCAACCCTTTGGGCCTAGCACTTCTCTCTCGATATTGGACCCTTGTGAATAAATAACATGCCTTGTTTTGCAAGCCCACTTCCCAGGCTCTTGGAACGACATAGCCGACTGGCGTTTCTCCCAATTAGCTAGGGTTTCTTTCCATTTTGGACTTGATATAAATATGTAGTTATCAGGCCTCTGAGGGTAGACATGAATGAAAGCAGTTTCCTTCCTTTTTAGCATTATTTCTCTTCTCCTTCCTCTCTATACATTCCTGCACTATTGCAATTATTAACGTTTCAGCTTCCATTACCGATTGGGCTTACCAATTGGTATCAGAGCCCGTCTACCGATGGGCAAAAACATGCAAGCCGCTAGCTCTGACCCCGATGCGGTGGCTGTGGCGGGGGACATTCGTCACGAACACCTCCGTAACCAAGTGGAGGATGTCTGCGACACCATCACCCTTTTAGAATCCCAACAAGCGTCTTTCCAGAAATCTCTTGACCTTCTCACCGACTCCAACGCTGCCTTCCAAACCGCCATGACCTCTCAGTTCGCTTCATTCCAGACGTTACTCCTAGACGAGCTCCGCCACTTCAAATGAACTGTCCCACCTACACCCACCCCATCATCCACTGTCCCACCCACCCCCACCGCTACTCCCACCCCTCTCTGTGCTTCCCCACCCAATTTCCAACCCTTTTTCCGCTCCCTTTTTACCCCACCACCCACATCCTACACCACTTTACAACCCATCCCCACTTACACCCCCACAACCCGGCCCACTACAACCCAGCCCACCATCCCACCCAGGCCCACTAACCAACCTCACACCCACCAAGCCTCCTCCTCCAATTTTTCACCTTACACTTACATACCCGGCCCACCCTTATCCCACTCATTCCATCTCGCACCCACCCCAAATTCTACTACTCACACCCACCCGCCACCTTATACGGCCCATATTCCTGCCCCTACCTTCAAACCCATTAAATTGGATCTCCCTCGTTTCAATAGAGAAGACCCCTACGGTTGGTTGGCCATGGCCGAAAGATATCTCGACTATTACGAGGTTCCCCTCCACCAATGGGTCCTTGTAGCAGCATGTAACTTTGGTGCAGATGCATCCATTTGGATGCGAGGTTTCGAACAACGACATGGTCGTGATAATTGGAGTCTATTTGTTGACCTGTTGTTACAACGTTTTGGCAGTGGTGATCGAGCCAATATTGAATCCCAACTTACTCATCTCCAACAACACGGCACAGCGGATGATTATATCTCTGAGTTTACCAAGCTTTCTTGTCGAGTTATCGATTGGACTGAGAGCCAACTTAAACATGTTTTCTTGGGAGGCTTAAAAGAGGACATTCGTCATGATGTCCTAGCTTTGGAACCAGACTCTTTGCACCAAGCTCAAAAACTAGACAAAATTTTCGAGACCAAGAATCACACCAAACGGACTTCTCGCCCGGCCTTCTCTCGTCCATACATTACCCAACCCTTCCCCAGATATCTTACCACCCAAAACTCAACACCCTCTCCAGCTTCTAAACCGCCACACCCCCTCTAGGCCTATTTAAACGGCTTTCTCCAGCCGAGGTTCAAGACAGAATCCGCAAGCGTGAATGTTTCAATTGTTCTGAACCATATGCCCCGGGGCATAAATGCAAGACCCCAATGATTGTCCTACTTGATGTTTCTAGCTCCGAAGACGAACAACCAAAGTTTCATGATTGCCAATCTGAGGATGACCCCCCTCCAGATCACACTTGTCACATGCTCGAGCTTTTCTCCATTCCGGGTTACAGCGTGGGTTAACCAATGCGATTGCAGGGGTTCATTCAATCCACACCACTTAAGATTCTAATCGACTCCGGAGCGGCCTGCAACTTACTTCACATTGATGTTGCCAATACCTTGAATTTGCATACGGAATCGATCCCTCCGGTCAACTTCATAACCGCCTCTCACAAACAGGTCTCCATATCCTTGAGAGTTCATGATGTTGAAGTCCATATGCACGACTATACTCTGCGCGGGTCCTTCCTCCTCTTGGACATACCCGGCTACGACCTTATTTTGGGTTCCGACTGGCTGGAATCACTTGGCTTTATTGCATGGCACTTTAAGCAAAAAAATCATGATGTTCACTGTCTGCGGCAGGACCCACATCCTTCAAGGAGTCACCACGGCCAAGCCTACAATTCACTCATCCCATTTGCTACAACCTACATCACTCCATTCCCATTCCCTATTCCCTGTTACACCACTCCCTGCCAATCCCTTATCCCCACCCCCAAATACCAACCCATCCATTCTTGCCTTAGTACACAAATACCAACACCTCTTCTCCATCCCATCCGGCCTTCCCCCACAACGTCACGTCGACCACAAAATACCACTCCTACCAAACACCACCCCTATCAATGTACGTCCTTACAGGTACCCACATTCTCAAAAAGCTGAAATAGAACGACAAGTGCAGGACCTTTTAATCTCAGGCGTTATTCGTAACAGTAGCAGCCCATTTTCCTCCCCAGTAATCCTTGTGAAAAAAAAAGACAACACATGGCGTCTTTGCATCGATTACCGAGCGTTGAATGCAGCCACCATAAAGGATCGTTTCCCAATTCCAATTATAGATGAACTACTAGATGAACTTCATGGCGCAGCCATTTTTTCAAAACTCGATCTCCGATCCAGATACCACCAAATCCGAATGTGCTCTGAGGACATCCACAAAACGGCCTTTCGAACGCATGACGGACACTTTGAGTTTTTGGTCATGCCCTTTGGCCTATCCAATGCACCATCCACTTTCCAAGCTTTGATGAACTCCATCTTTCGGCCATATTTACGTAAGTTTGTTTTAGTTTTCTTCGACGATATCCTTGTGTATAGTCCTTCTTTGACTACTCACCTCTCCCATTTGGAGACTGTTTTTCAAATTTTGTCCGCCAACAGCATGCGAGTCAAGCTTAGCAATTGCTCTTTTGGGCAAAACACAATTGATTACTTGGGACACTCCATTTCGGGTCATGGCGTGGCCATGGACTCTTCCAAAATCCAAGCAATCATTGATTGGCCTAAACCAATGTCCCTCAAGAGCCTCAGGGGCTTCTTGGGTCTTACCGGATATTATCGGAAATTCGTCCGTAACTATGGGATCATAGCAAAGCCATTAACCAACATGCTCCAGCAGGGAAATTTTTCATGGACCCCCGCCTCCATCACTGCCTTCACCACCCTCAAGCAAGCGCTCGCATCAACACCGGTCCTTGCTCTTCCAGATTTCACCAAGCAGTTTGTGATCGAAACAGATGCTTTAGGGGTTGGTATCGGCGCGGTCTTATCTCAAGATGGACACCCCATTGCCTACCTCAGCAAGGCTTTGTCGGGTCGTAATCTGGCTCTCTCCATGTATGACAAAGAAATGCTTGCAATTGTATTCGCGGTGCAAAACTGGAGACCATACTTACTTGGACAGCAATTCCGTATAATAACTGATCACAAGCCCATCAAACACTTTCTCGAACAGCGCATTACAACTCCCCAGCAACAAAAATGGCTTATCAAATTGCTTGGGTACAACTATACAGTTGACTACCGGCCGGGCTCTCAAAATGGAGCCCCAGATGCTCTGTCACGCAAGTATGAACTCCTACCTCTAATGGGTTTGTCGACACGAGTGTTCGATTGCATACCGGAACTGCAAACCTCCTATTCTACAGACCCTCAAGTCCAAGAAATATGGCATGCATTACTTCAAGCATCCAACAACAGCATCAAGGGTTTTTCTCTTGTTAACGGTCTCCTTTATTACAAGCAGCGAGTTTTTGTTCCGCTTACATCACAATGGCGCTCCAAGATCTTGGAGGAATTTCACTCCTCCCTTCAAGGTGGTCACTCAGGCTTTCTTCGAACATATCACCGCATCTCTCGCAATTTCCTTTGGCCTGGGATTAGGAAAGATATCAAGAACTTTGTCTCATCTTGCTCCGAATGCCAACGTCAGAACACTGAGCATATTCACCCTTCAGGTTTCCTACAGCCCCTACCCATTCCAGAGGACGTATGGCAAGATATTGCCCTTGATTTCATTGAAGGATTGCCTTCTTCCCAGGGCCACATAGTCATCTTGGTTGTCGTTGATCGACTAACTAAGTACGGCCATTTCATACCAATCAAACACCCGTATACGGCTGCTTCCATTGCGAACATTTTCATCAAAGAAATCTTCCGTCTCCATGGCATGCCAAAATCAATTGTCTCGGATCGCGACCCTACATTCCTCAGTCACTTCTGGCAAGAGTTTTTTAAGCATCAGGGAACCAAGCTATGCCGTAGCACCGCCTACCACCCTCAGTCAGACGGCCAATCCGAGGTACTTAACAGAACATTGGAACACTTCCTACGCTGTTTTTCGGCCGATTGACCTCACAAATGGGTTTCTCTTATTCCTTGGGCTGAATGGTGGTACAACACCACTTTTCAATCTGCAATTCGCATGTCACCTTTTCAGGCCTTATATGGTGTTCCTCCCCCAGCAATTCAGTCATACCTCCCAGGAACCACATCTGTCCAATCTGTTGATGACACATTGAAGGATCGAGACACACTGCTCCGCTTATTACGTGCTAACTTACAGGTTGCTCGCATGAAACAAATGTATGACAAAGGGAGAACCAAACGAGTGTTCAACGTGGGCGATTGGGTCTACCTTAAGCTACAACCCTATCGACAACAATCAGTGGCTGCCAGACACTTCAATAAACTTGCTCCTAAATTCTATGGTCCATTCCAAGTGACAGCACGTATTGGCTCAGTGGCTTATCAACTCAACCTTCCTCCAGATTCCAAAATACACCCTGTTTTTCACGTCTCCCTATTGAAGAAAAATGTAGGTGATGCCATCTCTCCTCAGTCCAAACTGCCGCCAATAGCTTCCACAGGTGTCTTGCAATGGCAACCAGAGAAAATCTTGGACAGGGGCATGTTCAAAAAGAAGAATACAGCAGTAACTAAATGGCTCATCAAGTGGGAGGGACTTCCAGAAGAGGATGCAACATGGGAAGTAGAGGATGAACTCATTACCAGCTACCCAGATTTCAAGACCTGAGGACAGGCCTCATCTTAAGGAGGGGGGAGTTGTTAGAACCAACCCTTTGGGCCTAGCACTTCTCTCTCGATACTGGACCCTTGTGAATAAATAACATGCCTTGTTTTGCAAGCCCACTTCCCAGGCTCTTGGAATGACACAGCCGACTAGCGTTTCTCCCAATTAGCTAGGGTTTCTTTCCATTTTGGACTTGATATAAATATGTAGTTATCAGGCCTCTGAGGGCAGACATAAATGAAAGCAGTTTCCTTCCTTTTTAGCATTATTTCTCTTCTCCTTCCTCTCTATACATTCCTGCACTATTGCAATTATTAACGTTTCAGCTTCTATTACCGATTGGGCTTACCAAAAGACTGACATAGGGATGTATGAGAGGGTATGGGTTTAGGGCAGATGACCTTTCCACCTTCGTCAAAAGAGATATCTCTCAGATCCAATCCCTCTACGCCGAGATAGACCGACTCTGGCCATCTGTGGGCTCTAAATCCCAACGCGATCTCTGGAAAAAGGTTGGTTTTCTTGCATTGATCCCTTCAATCTAGACATGGTTTTTTGCCATTTTGTAATTGGAATGTGACTTGGTTTCTTTAAATTTCGTTAATTACTAAGATCTTTCAGTTGGGTTTTTGTTATTTTTGGACATTTTAATTGTAATGGAAATGGGGTTTTTTGTTCATTAATTCTTGAAAGTTGAGGTAGGGTTTTTTCAATTTTGTATATGGTGGTTGTAATTGTGATTTGGATTATTGAACTGGATCCTGATTTGCTTTTTGTTATGCAAAAAAGTGGAATAAATAGCGGAAGAGGCTCAATCTTTGAAAGATAGTTTGGATAGGTATGATGCGAGGAATCAAAAGAGGGCGACAGGAGCGAGAGAGACGGCAGAGTTGCTTGGAAGAGCCGTAATAAACCCGAAATCCCTTTTAACATTTTGTTTACTGGTTCAGTATCATGTATGCCTTTTGTTTTATATATGCCTATGTTATTGTGATGTAAAATGGGGATGCTGCTCATGTTATGAGAATCTTCGACAAGGAGGCGCAAGCAGGGGACTCGGTTCATAACTATGCTCGCATGCTTGAAGAAACCAATGCTATTGGGGACAGTATTCTCAGGAAATATGCAGAACAGAGGGAATTTGTTAAGGTATCACCCTATTTGTGCTCACCGTTATGCACCTCAACTTTCATGATTATTGCAAAAAAAAAAAAAAAAAAAAAAACAATGGTGAAACTATGGCTCTGTCTATATCATTTTTGTTGAATATAAAATGCTCATTGGAGTACTTACTCAGGTTTTATAGCAAATTTTAACTACTAAAGGACAATTGTATACTTAAGAAAATTGGTAGCTCTTCTTTGGTATTGTGCGCACATAGTAGTTACTATAAACAAATAGGTTGAGTTAACGTTTGAGATGAGCATATGTGCCGCAGGATAAGAGAGAATCACAGAGGAAGTAGAGAGAATAGGAAAAGGAATTTGTATACATTGTTTGTTAATTTGATTTTGCTAAATATTAATTTAACTGTAATTGTTTGCTTTGTATTTTAGGTTTTTGGAATTATGATGTTTGGTGGTTATTTTGTGTTTCGATTGAAAATAATTGTACACGGTTAGGATATATATATATATATATATATATATATATATATATATATATATATATATAGCCTTTGGCTATTTACAAAGATACCCCTCAACTGCCTAGCCTTATAACAACCCTAACTAATCACAACCATTAGTGACACACCCCGACCCAGAAGTCGAAGTGTGCTGGCCGTCACCTGTGAGTGACGTAGCCAAAAACGTCAGCGGAAGGTAACTATGCATGAAGTGCAACAGTGAGAATCAAAATCGATTATATACATATGGTAAAGAGTGATATAGGACGAAAGTGAAATAGTTGAGAGTCACAGAGCCGATCCTAGGTGCAGTCATTTTAAACAAAAATGACATAATCACGAAAGAAACCCTCATAAGTGGTGGTCTGTCAGAACTGCCTCAGTGCCTCGATAGCCGTCCACGTCGCTGCTACCTAGAACCTGGAGGGGCGCAAAACAGAAAACGTGAGTGGGCAAAAACAAAGCTTTTCCAAAACATTTCACAAAATCCATAAATAACCCCTCGCTGTAAATCCAGTATAATTTTCCCAGAAAATAGTATGTATATAAACCTATATACAAAAACCCCGTCTAGGAATCAAAACTCATTATCAAACTCAAGAATAGGCCATGTCGATATACCAATTCAGAAAATCATCAACATCAGGCAGGTAATGTAAATCAGGGGTGTCCCTAGTGTCACGTCAGCCGAAGTCACCTCTAGTGACCTGTACGGCTGAATCTATAGCTCGTCCATCATACTCAATCACTATCAATCATTATCCTGCACACGAGTCAGAACCACCTATAGTGGTCTATACGACAGGCTAGGTGTATAATATTACGCTCAGTGCTACGATCACGTGAAAGCTGTGCGACGAATCGCGGGTCACCTACGAGTCGGAACCACCTATAGTGGTCTGTACGATAGGCTAGGCGCCTGCCTTGGATCCAAGGTGAGCGTGCGGTGCGTGAGGTGAACGATCACGTGAAGGCTAGGCCCTACTCTGGCGGAGCACAAACACCCGAGGTGCAGGTGATGAGCTAAATCACAATCCATCATCATCTCAATCACTAACTATCATACTTACCTAACCTACCTGGCTGTCCTCGGCGTCGGAGCATAATAAGTGCAATCATAATCATATTTATAAACTATAATTGGCATACGACATGGCAATTCAATTATAAAATCCATTCAATTCGTAAATCAATCAAATTACGTTTCTGGGAAAAACGTCAATTATATATATATATATATATATATATATATATATATATATATATATATATATATATATATATATATATATATATATATATACTGAAAACAAAAGCCCACTCACTGGTATGTCGACGGGTCGTATCCCCCGAGCTTAGAATGAATGCGTTCGTCCTCTGGATACGTCTCACCTATATGTGAAACAACTGTAAAACCGTCATTAACAGCACATAAACGAACTACGTAAATAACTTTTCCTACGAAGGTCAATTTTGGTATATGAATATACCAACGCGACCTACACGACGTCACGAACGTCGTGATAATTTTAAAATAATTTTGGGGGTGTCGCACGCGCCCCCACGGGCCGGGGAGCCCATGGGCAGACGCGCCCCCACGCGCATCACCTCCAACCTCACGTCGCCGGACTGGTTTTTCCGGCGACCAGACTCCGGCGAACTTTCCAACTCCCATATCTCACTCGTTTTTCATCCTTTTTCGTCCATTTTTCTTCCTACATGCTCTAAATTTAGTGTAGAACAAGTATATACCTTCAAAAATCTCGAAAAGCACCTGAAAATTCCTCGGGGAATTTCTCCAAAACCGGCCACCCTCGAAACCAATGATCCCGACGTCCCACGTGTGCAAACGAGGTACTCCAAGGTTCGTGGGAAGATTCTAAGTCTCGCTGTGATCTTAGTTTCACTTAAATCGTCCTGAAATAAAAGTACATGAACAGTACTTCGAGTTTAAGCCACGGGTTTGGTATGATTTCGAAGGTTCCCATTCACAAAACCAGCATATATGAACTCAGTAAGTCTCAAGGAACAAATATATACTTACCTTAGCCTCGATCTGAGTCGAGGAGGTGTGGTATGTGTGTGTCCGTACGTCAATGGCAAGGGAGAGGGATAGAGAGTTCGAGAGAGAGGGAGAAGACAGAGTGTATACGTGTGTGCATGTGTGTATACGTGTGTGTATATTATAATGGGGTGTGCTATCCACACCCCATTTTACTTCTTACACACCCCTTGTTAATTTCTATTTGTTGATTTTCTTCAATTCATCCGATCCGACGGTCGAAAATTAGAAAGGTGTGTGAAAAGTAAAATGGGGTGTGTGAATATCACACCCCTATTATAATATCAGCCCAACTTTTTGGGCCTAGCACTCAAAACACCCAAGGCCCAACATAACAACCTTAAGGCCCCCGTTCACACGTATCTGAGGGTAAAATCGTCATTTCACGTCGATAATTTAGAAAACTCGGAACGGGATATTACAATTAGCACAGCTAATTACATTTGGATATAACTAACTATTTATCAATATATATAAAGCGAGCACCCTAAAATGGTGAAACATTCAAAATGCCATATATTGCCCTTTAAGAATTTCAAAAATTACAATTGAACCAAAAGGAGTTAAAGTAACCACATTTTAATTTTAAATTTTAAATTTATAGAAAACAAACTACATTCAAAATACCATAAATTGCCCTTTAAGACTTTCAAAAATTACAATTGAACCAAAAGGAGTTAAATTAATTCAACACATTTTAATTTTAAAATTTAAAATTATAGAAAGAAAAAAACCTCCCATGTTAGTGGGTGGTTTCATGTCTTTGCTTAATTTCCTTTTTTTTAATAAAAATATAAATTAGTTATTTAAATAAAAAATATAAAAATGCCAATTGCCACATATATACGCGTGTGGCAAGAGGCTAGTCAGTAACTAAAATGGATGACTTGTCATTCTTTCTAATAGTTAAAATGTGCTATCATCAACAATTTGCATGAAAAACAAATTTCACTTTGTTTTCTTCACTTAAGGTGCTTTTCAACGTTGTTTCTAAGCTATTATTTTAGTTACTGTTCTGTAAGTTAATGCTAATGGATTTACTATGTTTGCGATTTTCAGAAATTTGGATTGTTGGAGGGAGCACTTGGCCTTTTGCCTTTTGAGGTATATTATTTACGGTGATTTTGTGACTGTTGTTACATTTTATTCATGCACGTTGGGACTAGATTTGGCTATATAATTGTGGCATCCTTTGACTATATATAGCTATGATAATGATGGAATGTGTAATAGCTATCTCTTAAGTTGGTATAATGTTAATGGTTTGCAGATGCTTAGCAGACTATGAATAAAATTGCTATCAATGAAATTGGGAAAGAAACTTGGGAAGATAATGTTAATAGTTTGCAGATGCTTAGGAGACTCTGAAACTACTTAAATTTTATATATTGAGTTGCATAAAGTCCACTAACATACGCAACCAGAGTCAAATTGCTACCCTTAGTTGGTGGTTAAAGTGGGGATTTAGAAAATCTAATAATAAAACTGAATTATATGTATGCTTTTCGTTTTCATTTTGGGTTAAAAGGTTGGAGCTTTGGATTGAGATTTTCCTTTATTAAACTATAATTTTGTGCTTAGGAGGCTATATGAAACTGTTTAATTTTTTTTAAACAGGAACTTTTTTTTCACTGTAATCTGTTTTGTTAAAGGTAATGATAAAGTTTTATCAATTTTGTTTGTTTGGGGGGTTTATGATCAGAACCCTGACAAGACCTTCAGAGTGAAAGGCTTTTGGTTTCATAAGTGACAACAAAATTGAATACCAAATGAAAAAAAATCAGGCGATATATGCACTGATGAGACCTTAAGGAGGTTACGATATGTTTCCCAATTATTAAACAAAACGAGATAACTTAACAAGTCAAGTTCGATATCAGACTCAATTGTAGGGCCTTTAATTATTATATCTTTATAAGAAACATTAGCTTATGGGACGTGATATCCACACACCCCTTTTTACTTCTCTCACACCTTTTTGGATTTCGCCCGTCGAATCGGATGAATTGAAGAAGATCTAACGGACAAAAAGTAATAGGGGTGTGTGAGAAGTAAAAATGGGTGTGTGGATAGCACACCCCTAGCTTATATGTGCACTAAGTAAACTAAGGTCATCTATTATAAGTTTCCCAATGTCTTCGATCTCTTCACAGTGTGTGTGTTATTTGTGTCTGATTGGTTTTTCCCCTATATTTTCCTATGTTTTTATCTCTTTATGTGTGCACTAATTAATTTGATCAGTGTCTCTGTATTGTTTGTGTCTAATTGGTGTTGGGTATTTTCCAATTTGGGGTCTTTATTTACTTAGTGTGCAATCCAATGTCTTATCTGGTTAGAGACAACATAATGTTTGACAATAGAATGTCTGATATATGATCCAATCTGGTTCTGTAGATATGTTGAATAAGTAAGGACTGCTTGCTCATTTGGTTGCATATTGAGTATCTAGAGATTGTCTGTAAGTAAAATAATGTTTCGTAATCTTTTGTATGTAAGTACTATGTCGATCCAAAGCCACAAGAAATACCATTCAAAAGGGACTCAAGAAAAGAGATTGTCGCTAGAACTGAATATGAATGGTTTCTTATAGCATGCATATTTATATATAGCAAGCAAAGTTTCACTTCATTGGTTCTTAGATGCTAGACCGTCTTTTTAGTTACTTTCTATGGAAATTATTCATTGCACTACTCCAATTCTCAAGGACCTGCATCAGGTTCTCTCCCTCATCTTCCTAATGATTACAACACATATTACTCAAATGAATCAATCAAGATCCATAAGGTTGTAGTTGATTAAGTTTCTTTTCGGTTTACTAACATAGTCATTCAGTTACTCCCTAAATTTTAATGGCAATGGTGATAACCTTCATATGTACAGAAATTGCTTACCCTATTATCAATGTTGTCAATCATTAACCTCCGACAAAAATATTCTTTTTTCATAACCGTATGTTTTATATTACATACAAGGAGGTTGAATGATATTTAATATCTAGGGAAAGTTTCATCTGCCTGATATTTTGTTTCTTTCCCTTGGGAAATCCATACATTAATAACCCTTTTTTTGGTCTTTTCTTTGATGGTATATAGTTCTCAAATGCTTGCTGACTATTGTTACATCTTCTCCATGGCGGATGTACAAATTGCAGGTGGAATGTTTCTGCTGGTGCTGCTCGTCCAAACCCACAAGAATCTTTTAAGTAGGGTAAAATCACTGTCACAGATGTCTATGTTATCCTCGATAGACCTGCAGAACTTATAAATGGGAAGTGGCGCACTACCCTCAATGGTATTTCATATATACCACCTTCAACGCCTCTTAAGCTTTGCCCAACAGTTCAACATTTCGGGGGTTTATAAGCTTGATTTCCTGAATAAACTGATGAACAAACCTGCCAATGTAGACATATTGTAGGTTGATTCACATTCTGGGATGTAATCTAGTTGGTAAGTTGGGGCTGATCGTGGAGATTCTGTTTACTCTGTAATTGCTGTTGTAAAGGAGTCCCTATATGCTGCTTAAAGGCTGGTATCGACTGATTGATCTGATTACTCGAGAAGGTCCATTTCTTGAAATAGTTTGCATCCTTATTGCTGGTTTGACAATCATTTTGTGGCTAATTGTGGTTGTTTCAAGTATCAAGTTTGCTTACACCAAACTATAATCATTGTAATCTCCTTGGCCTTTCAGGACACATTATATGTATGAACTACATGTTTCTTCAGTTTCTTAAGGGTGCGTTTGGTACGCGGGGCGGGATGGAACAGGGTGGGACAAGGCGTTCCGTCCCGCGTTTCGTACGCCTAAAATGAGTGGGACGAGGCGTTCCACGGGACAAGTTTTGGATGATTTTTGGTTCTACCTCCCCCTGCAACGGGGTTGTTCCACGTCTGTGGGACATAAATTTTTAACATTTTACGACAAAAATGCCCCTTGTCTTTTTCAAAATTTACAACATCTGTCCTGTCCTGTTCCGTCCCGTCCCGTCTGCGTACCAAACGCACCCTAAGGAAATAGAACTTTATTGGAAACCATCTCTTTCTAATCAAAGACATTTAGTTTCTTTTCACTCATTGTACAATGTGTTTATATGCCAGCTTACTTAAATGTATATAAAAGCAAAACTGCTTATCTTATAGATCTTAGTCACTCATATATCCCTCTGTTTGTTCATAATTGTGTTAAATTTATTCAACTTAAATGTGTTTGGTTCATCCGATTACGCTTGAAACAGTTGGTTCTCGTAGCAACGCGCGGGCATAATTTCTAGTGCTCTCTAAAGCTAAGGGAGTAGGAGCTTACCTTGTCTGATTATGCACTGGTGGAACCTATGATGTACAATAGGAAGCTGGATCAAATGCTCCTAGAAAGATAAGAATCGATGCAATTGAGTAGTTAAGTCAAGTAAAATGCTCTATACACTAGTGAGTACCAAGTATTATCCTAAGAAATTCATATGTTTGCAAACGGATAGGGATTTTTTTTTTTTTTTCAAAAGATGTTAGGATGTGGGGATGGCATCCAAAGTCCAAAAAAGCCTGCACATGACTAAGAGGGTAGGGTTGAAACTTGAACAAATGCCCTCGTTATGCTTTCATTTGTATGCTACATGTCTAAACTTGTGAAAATTGAAGCTATATGAATTACAGTGAAATTTTATTCAACCTTTTATATTTAATATTACGATCTATTAGTATTTTTTTTAGTAAAGAGATTTATGTCGAATCTCGTGAGCAAAAATACCAAATTAATATATTAGCTCATGTTGTAGCTTAACGTAACCCTCACTTAGATATATCCGTTATATTAAAACAAGATTTAATTTGTATATAAAAAGGGAGTTCAAACCCCAATATTTACAAACATAATACTTACATCCCATTTGGTATATTTTTTTTCTCACCGTAAAAATACTTCACTTCAAAGTTAAAGAGAGAAAAGTGTATAGTAAATATCCTACTTATGTTAAAGTAATCGGCTTTAAGTTGTAGGTTGCAGTAGGGCTCGTTTAGAAGTACTTTAAAAATGATTGAAAGTAATTTTGGTGAAAATATACGTAAAATCAATGCTTAGTTAAAATGCACGTGAATCTTGGAAAACACTTGAAGTGCTTCGTGCAAGAAACTCACACTTCAAGTGCTTTTAGAACTCAAAAATATTTACTCTAAAAACGTTTTTAATCTTTTTAAAAACACTTCTGTAATGTTTTGAAAATTTGATTTCATAAAAAATGGAGCTAAGCCTTTAATTAATATTTTAATGCTTTTTTTACCCTCATTAATTTATTAAATGACATCGTTTATCCTTCTACACTCATCACTTTTATAATTAGACTTCATAGCACAACAACAACAATTATATTCTACACACATCACTTTTACAACTAGAGTTTATAAAACGCTCAACCATTCTATTTTACAGCTAATTAACATGAATAGTTATTTTTAAAGGCGCTATCCCAAACCAATTGTGTACTCTCTCCCTCTTCACTCACTCTCTTTTATTTTATAAACAAGGGCATTACTTGATTCATGTCCACTTCATGCAACTATTAAACTGTCAACCTTTCAGCCTCGTTTGGTATACATGATTAAATTGAAATTAATGAGACACTACTTAAAAGTACGTTGAAACAAGAATGAATAAATTGTGACCAACATAGAGGTAGACGAAGGATTACTCAAGAAGAAAAGTTATCCATTTCAATTATCTCCAAAATGAGAGGATGAAAAAGACGAAGTTTTCTTCATTTCTAATCCTCTTCTAATTCCCCCAAAGCGAAAAATCATTTTGCATAACGTTCAAAATACTGAAATTTAGAAGATTATCCATTCCAATCTAGTCATTTCTACAAACGAGTCCTTAGCTCCTAATTATTCCAAGCATTTTCTTGACTTCCAAGACAAAGTCATAGACTTTATATTTGTCAGGAAGGGTCTTGGAAACACTCTCCCTCAGGCTGCACCTTTTCACCCATTCCATTATCTTTGGGCATTCTTTATCTACGCTAAAATTGCAAAACATTTCATATGTGTAAAACCTGCAGGCAAATGGTACCAGAGCGACATCCAGGAGGCCGAAACGATCGCCTTCGAAGTAAGGCTTCTCCCCAAGCTCGCCTTCTAACAGCTTTAAGACTTCTACAAACTCGTTCTTTGCTGCTTCCTGGTCTGCTCCCTTGCTAGCCCACATCCTTCTCCCAGTCTGCTATCTGCACAGATATATATGTGTGTGTGTGTGGTTTTACTCTACCGTTGCCCGAGGCCTTTTGTGATAAAATCTTCCCACCTGCTGGAACTGGTTACGTTTGAGACAACATCGGTGCTGAACTATTCAACTGTTAAAAGATATTCTTGGAATTAAAGAGTGAAGAAATATGTACAATTTTCATTCAAGGATGAGTTACCTTGTTGTCGAAAAAGTCGACCCAAAATCTTGCTTTAGATCGCCGGTGAGGATCCTCTGAAAGTAGAGGAGGTTTGTGATCACTCCAAACGTCATCAATGTATTGAAGAATGATGAGGGATTCACATACGGGCTTATCGTTATGAATGAGGACAAGAACTTTCTGATGCACTGAGTTGACTTTGAGAAGCAAAGGGCTCTTGTTTTTTAGAAGATCGTCTTCTTCCAAATAGAGGTAGCGGACTTCCTTCTCCGCCAAAGCAATTTTCACTCTCATGACATAAGGACTTGTCCAGAATCCCACAAGAAGCACTTCATCCCCATCAACCATTTGATTACTTCTTTTCTGCTGTTAGGAGCAAAGTTTGGACTTTTATATCTATATGGATTAATAGGAAGAAGTTCCAGGGTGTGTATATATATATATAGAGAGAGTCTTTGACGAGGAAATCAAACTTGGAGTATGTATGACTAACTGATAAATAAATTGATTTAAAATATAAAAATGACAGCAATATAACACAATAGTATGAGGATCGAACCCACGACATGTCAGTCAAACTCAAACCCATATTTGTTGTCTTGGCGAGTGGAACTGTCGTTTTGGGCAGCCCATTCACTCTCGTTTCGGACAACTCATTAATTTTTCAGGCCGGGCTCGAATCCTAGATACTCACCTGTTAGCTTAACGTATCGTCTCGTATCAACCCGTTAAAAAAATGGGTTGGGTCAGTTATGACACAAAAGTGAAAATAAAGCCTACACTTTGTATACAACACTAACTTTTGTAAAAAGAAAATGTATTCTGGGTCTTACATTACAAAAAATAAACTAGAAGTCCAGTACCCAACTTTCAGTAAGAAAACAAATCTTAGGGGAAGGCTGCAGAAATGTGTTCGGAGTGTGACCGCGCAAACCATATCGACGGTAAGCAACATCAGTAGCCATCATAACCATAATCTTCATCGTCGTATGGTTGTTCATCAACATTTTCATCATCAAGATTGTAGCCAAATGTTCCTTCGATTCCCTCCTCATCTTCATATTCATTTTCTGGACCCAGCTCATCAACATTGTCGTCCGCTTTGTCAGTGTCAAGATGACATTCAACTTTTTTCTTCTTGGAGCCATCTGGAGCTTCCTGTTAGAACAAGCAAAACCATATACATCATCAGCAGATGAATTCAACACGCATTCAACGCCAAACCATGAAAGTATATACAATGCCTAAGCTATCAACAAAACAGAGACATATTAGCAGCTAGCTAATAAATATTGCACGACGATTATAGAGAAGATTCAAAGTAGATTCCAAAAATAAAACTAGCGAAAAAATAGGTATGAAACTCGCCATAGGCATGCCGCATGCAAGCAATAAAAGAGAATAGAGATTCAGCATTTAAAAACTAGAACCCAAAAAGAGAGGCACGTACATCTGTTTGGAATATATGTTCGATGGCTTCAAAATTGATTTTTGAGCTGAGTCTCTGCAAGGAAACCATGTTGAAATCCATCAAAATCTGAAAGAACTAGACAATATGGTCTACAAATCTATGTAAAAGATTAATGAACAAAGTGCTCCACACATACAGCATATTATCAATCACCAGTTTACTTCAGCATTTGGTCTGGTCAATCAAGAAAATTTCAGGAATGTACACCTTACAGACTTACAGTAGGCCCTACCCTACAACAAAGTGACAGACTAACTCACCCCAAGCCTACAGACCTAATGTCATTTTCTTTATGCAACTTCTATCTAAGCCTTATATCGCATGTGAACTCAAAAGTCATAAATACCAGAAAATGGAGCTGTGGGGCCCAACCTACCGTACGATAACTCTTCTCTCGCTGCTTAGTCCAATATTCTATTAAATCTTCTTTTTTTTGGGTCTCATCTCCCTTAGTTTTCATCGCACTTGAATCTCATGTCGATTCTCGAATTGAATTCCTTTGATGTCTACGAGTGACGCAACAAACAACAAAAACAATGATACTCTCTTTGATTCTCTGGCCATTATCATGTGGAAGGGCTCCAACTATCTTCAATGGTCTTGGCTGTCCAAGTTTCCTTGAAAACTCTGTGAAGTTAAAATCTTCAATAAAACCTACTAGAGTAAACCCCAAATGTTGCTTGGAAGTAATTACAATCATGTTGGTCAATAAATTTACTTTTTACATCCATTGTTTAATTTCATCTAGGGCTTAAGATCAATGTTTTAGTCTCTAAGCACCTAAATGAAAAATCCTACACTTGAAAACCTTAATCCCAAAGCCAGACTCCCCTACAAAATTCTCAACCCTACCCTAATAAACCCTCAACAAGCATTGTATGTTGAAACAAATAGTAGATTAAAAAATAGACAGAATATGGTGAATGCCAAAAGAAGGAAGTAAAACACTAATTTATAAACTTTACCCCGGTTTATGATTCGACTTGGGATGTTTGGGATTTGCGCTAATTTGTAAATAAATAATAAATTATTTCTACACCCTGATGGGAAATTGCTCCAAACTTAAAATTGATCGACTAATAAAGATGAAAAATCGTGAAAAGCATTAATGGTTGTGTCTCACAATGAAAAGGCTCGTCCAGATTCCCATATCAACTATACCCTAGAAAGATACAAACTTAGAAAGTACTGCAAGACTTGAATTCAGACGTCAACATTAAAGTTGATTGTGATTTCATTTGTTTAAATAGCCTTCAAAAACATGCTCTGATTCTGTTTGCAGCAAACTGAAGATATTAATATCCACTCTCCAGCTTAAAGTGGGCGCCATCGATATAGGCTGTAAAGAGCCCTATGTTTAGAGATGATCATTTTTTTTTTTTTTTTTTTTTTTGAACAATTGATTGGCCAGATTTAGTTCACTTGATTAGGCTAAATTTAGGGTTATTGGTTCTATTAGCTGATAAGTTGATTTCTAATAACTTTCATTGTTTTTATATCTAGGCTACGTAAGCCCGTACTGCAATTAATCATTGACATACATCAAGTTAACTTCCCACCCAAAATTTTTTTCTTCCCAACTATAGTATATTACAATCTTCTTATAACTTCCTCTACCCAGTCTTGTATCAGAGAACAGCTCGAGCAAGAAATTAAATTAAGGAGCTATAATAAATACTGATTCAAGATCGTAAGGTGACTAAGGTCTAAGATTAAGACATTCCAAAGGTCATGCCTAAACACTCCCACTTTTGAGTGTCCTAAATCCTTACCATAAAAAAGAGATAGTGGCCAGGAATGAGCTACTTAATTAAGCTAACTACTAGAGCCTCTCCGTTTTAACATCTTTTTCTTTTCCATATAGGAAGCTATAAATACCTTCTTAGTCAACATCTGGTGGGTAGCTTCTGCAGCATTTTTAGCTGGAGTAGAACTCCTTGCTTCCGCTTCTCGAGCTAGTTGCCTTTCCTGAACATTAAAATTTCAGAAATAAAGAGGTTGCAAATTGTGTGAAAACTTATGAAGACGAAACAATTGTGCCTATGAATAAAATAAAATCTGTTTATCATATTAAAGAGAAATGATATAGCAAAATAGGTTCCGTTTATCAAAAAGATGGGAGAAAAAACCTTTCTTTTCTTTGCCATAGCTGCTGCTGTAGCCTGCCCAAGGTTCTTTGCATCTTCTGGAATGTCAGGATCCATACCAGCAGCCTTGTTTTGTCTCTCCTTTTCTGCTTGCTCCTGCAAAAGTTTACTGGGTTAGTCAAATATATGACAAGTATGAAAGATGACATCATAAAACCAACATAGATGCAGATATATCATGCCATGCATGACACGGCTAGGTTTAGAATGATTTGGGATGGCTATATACCTTGCCAACCCCGACTTCTCCCAGTAATGAGGCTAGACTGGAAAGGCTGTTCTCTGATGGCTCTAAGGTAATTGTTTGTGCTCAGTGTTTTATAGGTTCTAGCATTCTAAGCCGTATATCTTTTTCTGTTTTGGTTTGGTCTTCTTAACTAATCTCTCTGCTGTTTCCTTTGAAAATACATACTTGGTAATGGTTATCACTTTCTCCCTCACAATTAGACCAACAAAGAACTCACTAGCCAAAGTTGAGTTACAAATTTCTTCATTTTGTACAAAAAAAAAACTAAGACTGATTCTCCCATATACCAATAATATTATGGCTTCTATTTTAACCAAGCATTTGACTTTTCCAATCCAGCAGTTCCTTTTTCCCCATTATCACCTATAAAATTTTAAAAACTAAAACCGCAAACCCAGCTCCACTATGGTCGCGGACCTCTCAGCCTGAATGGGGTCGATGGCCTCTTACCGGATCTGAACTTTGCGGGTTTTGGGAAGACACTGACAGAGTCTGATAGCAATGGAGAGTTCTGGCGACTCTGCTGGAACTGGATTTGTGATTTTATTTTTTAATTGAAAAGGGACATTGATAAACTATGGGTTCAAATAGAAACTCTCTTCATATCGAAGTGGTTATTGGTTATTCACTACTGAAACATGAATATACTTCCACGTTCTCAGAAACAGGGACCCCATTACTATGGATGCTCGTTTTCCACTTCAAAATGTCAAGGTTTGAGAGCTACTGCCCCTTTACTCTAGCAAGTAATCAAGTAAAGTACCCTAAATAATCCAGTACTAAATAATGTCAATTCCAGTCCAGAGATCAGACTTTCCAATTCTGTAGAGATATATTAGATATACATCTTTTGTCATTATATTTGGGATGCATAACTACAATCAGTCGAAGAATCACAAAATGGTAACTAAACACCATCAATAAAGGTACCTCAATGTACTCCCGGTTCATTTCTTCCCAAATCATCTGTTTATAACGTTTCCCCTCTTCATTTAGAAGGTAGCTATCAACCTGTGCAATATCTCAAATAGTAAGTAATAATCTAAAAGCACAAACACAATGAACCAAAATCAAAGCAAAAAATGAATCACGTGCATAAAAACAAATAAATAGTTCAGGCCAAAAAAAATATAATACAAGTACAGAATTATGAATTACTATCATCAGAAGCTGGCCATCATGGTAGATACATTTGTAACCAATCAATGGAAACCAATCATTTATGATATCTCAATTACATGTGTAAGCACACTCTCTGATGTTAAACTCAAAGGTGGGACATGCAAATTTAAAACAATGGGAATAAGCCCAAATAAAAGATATTGAGAAAGCCTATTTGTTCATTTAACCATTACAACCGCTAATCAGTTGTATTTTGAAAGTGCAAACAAAATAAACTACACTTCCTGAGAATATGTATAGAAGACACCAAGTGTTTGAGTGAAAGAACAAAAAGGCAAACCAACTATGTTAAACCATTATACAGGATCAAATAATAGCTGAAAAGATAACGCATCACAAATAATAGAAAAATATAAGGTCACATGTACATAACCAATACAGTTATTACAATCTGACATAGGAATAACTGTTAATGAGTCGGAGTCAACAAACAGGAACTTTCAGCTCATACAGTGTTGCTGTTAGTTTTTAGATTATAGAATCATTAATGATCAACTTTCATATCTCTGGAGCAGCCCCAATCAAGTATTTGGTAAATGGAACTTAAAGTTATGTTACAAGCAAAAGTACTATTACAGAGAACAGAAATAAAAAATAAAACCTGTCTAGATTAATAATTACAAACCTCTGCGTCCTCGATATCCGAGAGGTTGTCAGGCTTATCACAATCTTCAGCATCTGCATCAACATTGGTACTTTCGGGCTCTGTAAACTGCATTCTTTCGTCTCTACTTTCTGCTTTTGATTTGTTCAGTTCTTTCTCAAACTATCAAGATGAAATGAGGAAAAATAAACATCAGAGGAACTTTGTGAGGAACTTTGTTATATGACTGACAAGGATAGCAATTAAGGTGTATAAGGTAGAAGAGTTATTATAAAGAATTGAGGAGAATCAAAAGTTCTGAAGATCTATTTCGATATGGAAAACTAGCCTTAGAGAGAAGGTCTGAGCCCTCCAGAAGACCTACTATACCTCTCCATCTATTAGCACTTATAACAAACATAATGTAGTGGGTCCTCATAATGCTTTTCCAAAGCAAACAAGCATAACAGACACTCAACCTTCAGTTCCATCCCACATGCATCTCAATAAAGTACCCAAACAAGGAAAAATCAAGACCATTCCAAATCATCAAAAAACACTGGACTCTCAAAAAGAAATTAGGACATTATCAACTCTTAAATCATGCCCAAAGAGTTTTACATATTATGTGTAAATAACAGAAATATGAAACACCGCTAATGTTATTTTACCACCAATTACTAACTACAGAGCAGAAAAATAACTAAATGTAATGGTTACATTTGGTAACTGTTTACTGTTGTCTGGGCTTTCGCAGGGTTCAACACCAGAGTCCGTAGCAATTTGCTCAGCAGATGCCTCCTCCGATCTCTTTACTTCGGCACGCTGGAAAGCTGGAGGATTAGACCCTCCCTCAAGTCCACCTGAAATTTGCATAAACTACACCAACCCATTAAAGCTTTAACATACATTGTACGTCCTATGGAAACAAAAAAGTGAATTGGACTCACATCATCATAACAAATTCTACAAAGTCCATATGCAAATGGTTTTCCACTACCCTTATGCTCACAAAGGACATCATCTGTGTTACCCACTTTTAATGCCAAAATTGGTTCTTTGCTGAATTCTTCCAGCTCCCTGGCCTTTTCAAGGAACTCCTCAATCTAAAAAAATAAATAAAACAGCTTCAAGGTGGGGAGTATAAGAGTTCAATACTTACATATCCCAAACAAATGCATGGAATAAAAAAATCAGATATTGAATACCTTTTAGGTCTAAATATTTTTGCAACTTATTTAAATGTCAAATACAGAGAAATAGATAAATGCTAAAAGCAATTGCAACTAAAGCCCATAAGGACAACCAAAATAATATAATCACTGACCCTAAGCTAAAAAATGTCCATTAATTTTAGGGTAAATTACACCATACCCCCTCAGGTTTGAGGACTATTACAATCCCATACAACATCTTTAAAACATTTCACTTTCATACCTCAAGTACTATTTTATTTCAATTTCATACATCCGTTACATTTTCCATCCATTAATCTGTTAAGTACCACGTGGCAAAAATAATAATTTTTTAATTAAAAAACCTAAATTTTCTATTATTAAAAAAACAAAAAAAAACCCAATTGAAACCCGACAACCCCCAACCCAGAAACCCCTAAAATTAAAACTATCTCTCCCCCCAGAGCAGCGAACCCATCTGCAAGAAGAAGAAAGAAGAAAGAAGAAGAAGAAAGAAGAAAGAAAGAAGAAAGAAAGAAGAAAGAAGAAAGAAAGAAGAAGAATTAAAACTATCCCCTCCCCCTCCCCCCACCCCCCCCCCCTCCCCCAGCAATCCCATCCGCAAGAAGAAGAAGAAGAAGAAAGAAGAATTAAAACTATCCCCTCCCCCAGCGACCCCATCTGCAAGAAGAAGAAGAAGAAGAAGAAAATTGAAAGGGATCTGGGTTTACGGTTGGGTTTTGGGGATATGTGGCCTGGGGGGGGGGGGGGGGGGGTTAAGGGATATGCGATAGGGTTTTTTCTATTTTTATTTTTATTATTTTAAATAATAGAAAATTTAGGTTTTTAAATTAAAAAATTATTACGTTGGCAGCCACGTCAGCACTTAACGGATTAATGGATGGAAAATGTAACGGATGTATGAAATTGAAATAAAATAGTACTTGAGGTATGAAAGTGAAATGTTTTAAAGATGTTGTATGAGATTGTAATAGACCTCAAACCTGAAGGGGTATGGTGTAATTTACCCTTAATTTTACTTTTAAAAAACTATTATTATCATTAAGGGGAGGGGCAGGAGTCAGAACTGTTACAATAATTTAGGGGAGGGGGAAGTTTTGAACCCAAGACGCAAGAAACCGTATTCCGGATCGATCCCTATGCAGCAGTCTCCATCAGGCAGACCTGTAAGGCTTTTAATATAATAGGGGCGCGCTAGGCCCTAACCTAGGTTGGTTGGGAAAAGGCCATTATATGCCCAACACCACATCCACTAAGATACTAAACCACATGCACTTATTTAAAAATTTATACAAAACCCAGGAATTGTACACACATGTGACTACAATAACATAGAAATGTATTGGCATGTCAAATTGATGTTACCATTCAATTGTTTCTCAGTCAAGAGAAATGTGGAGATGGGCAATGTACAGGCAAGTAAAAAATGATGGAGGAAATTTAAACAGAAATGATGAAGGAAATTTAAAACTGCAAGTTAACCTATTGTTGTCCTCATATACGTAAGCTATATGGCTGAAATGGAGATATTACAAATTACAATAATCATCCTACTGCAAGTAACATACCGTCAAGCTTCCAGATTCAGTATTCTCAAACTCAACCAGCCGCTTGGTCAATGTTGCATCACAAACATGCACAATCCTAGTCTGATAAAATATACAAGACACATCATATAAAATGTAAGGGCTGAATGAACATCAAATGTTGAATTGTTACATAATCTTTTTTAAGAAAAAATTTGATGGGACAAAAGGGTTTTCATATTTAGAGCACAGGACTGAACTGAATCTGATTAAGAAACTTCATAACTTGACACAACATAAACAAAACAATGTGTTCTATTTCATTGCTGAAAATTTTTTGTATAAGAAATCTGGAATAAAATAAAAAATCTAACTGGTGTGCCCATATAATAGATTATTCATAACGAAGAAATCAACTCATTCGAAATATTCTTATCACTGTAGAGTAGCAACTGAGTGTGACTTACAATATCAGACTTGGAATAATTGAGACCATGTGAATGTCCAGATATATATAGCGCAGCACCACATAGCCCACTGGGTTTTCTGCCTGTCTGTAAAAGAATTGAAGATCTTTCATATGACATTCAATCTCCTTGAAGATTAACACTACATCTGACACCCAAAATGCATCAATATTATGCTGAAAAGGGTTAGCACACCTGCATCCAATCCCGTTTCATGCTAGTGATAATCCGCAGTGCAGTTTGCATGACCCTTTTATTCGTTCCTCCTGGTAAACCTACAAGGCATATTTGTAACTGTTATGTATCCCTGTTTAATATGTATCAGATAATTATTGGGTATACCAGCAAACCTAAATACGTGTACCAGAAGGAACAAGGTACATAGGACTTATACCCAAAACAAAAGAGATAAATAAAAAATAGTGTGACATAAGACATTAACAAATTGAAGACTGGGCTTGGAAAAAGTAAAAATTGTAAATAGAAATCTAAATTATCTAAGCCCTGACTAGCTACTTCTAGCTGCAAACTTTTAAGTGTTTAGGCCTAATAAATTGCTCAAAAGGTTAACAAAGCACAAAACAGAGATGTTAAATATAGAGGATGTACAACTAAAGCAGCAATAACTATGAATTGATGTCTACGCCCCCGTGTCCCATTGCATTTCAGTCCCATCAAACCAGAAAAGCAAAGGAGAATACACTTTGTTGGATTTGATACTTTTGTAGTATTAACTGAATACATATTCTTCCATATAACCACTCAGCCGAAAAAGTTTCATCACTGCTTAAAAGTAATGACCTTTTGTTGGAAAGGAGTGATGCAATTACTTTGTGAACAAATTGCATTTAAATCCGAATCCTAGAAGTAAGAAAGCTATTTGTTATTACAGAGTTCTCACACTTACTCTCTGTAAATTTATGAATAAACCAAGAAGGATCAACAGGTTTTTGGACAATTGGGTGCTCATTGAGCCTAAGAGTTTTGCAAAGTTGCAAAAACACAGCACCTAGCACGTAACTGCGAATCACATTATAGGAAAGCAATATTAAATCCAAGGGCAAATGTTGAAGGTTAAATCCAAAATCAGAATGTCATTACTGAAAGCAAGGGAGAAGAGAGTAGCAAAGAAAAAAAGGAAAGGATCTCTCACACATTTATCTTCAAGTAGTTTGAAAAATCAATAAGAAGATACGGCCTCCTCTTTTCCCTGTGAGAAAAGATTCAAGTTCAATACTAGCACATATCATCATGGGCTAAAATTGAATATGAATAAGAAGATAAACATGGATGGAAATAATTATTAAACAGCATAACTGTTTTTTTTTTCTTTTCCTGGCTGCCTCATTTATTTTCTGTCTCTTTCTTCACTGTTTCTTTATAGACCAAAATAAATAAATAAAACAACAAACAGGTTTTCTTACCGGCATGCAATGTAAAGACATGAAGCCAGTACTTGCTCTGATTTACGCCCCCTGGTGAAATTTTTCTCTACTGCAATCTTCAAAAGGAGAAGAAGATCACAGGTTTAGATTTCCACAGAAATAGAAACAATGAAACTCAAATACATGAAGACGTACTCTATAAAAGCGCTTAGCTATGTCAACAATTTCTTCATTGTCTCCCATATCCAAAGCATTTCTCATACATCTTAATTCATATTCAGCTGCAAATCCATAAACAATCAATGAGACGATAGATAAGACAAATCACGTTATCTTCATTAACTCTTGAGCATGATAAAATTGACATGTTAAAGTTTATTAAATTTTCAAATGAAAGTAGGAGTTAATCATCCTAGTTTATCGAAGTTGAGTAATTGCTAACATCAAGACATGAAAAAATTGTAACAACAGAATGTGCTGAGTTTAAAGAAAAACACAAAGCGGTAATACAGACTCTGGCTCTAGTCTTTACTCTGGCATATGACCTGACTTGATTAATGGCAGGTGATTTCACCCAAAACTCATTCAATGGACTCAAGAGACTCAAGCACTAAGTATATTAAATGTCCGTAATCAAATGCAAGTGGTTATGCCCCTTCATACGTGTATTGGGGTGTTGAGTCCGTAAATGATTGAATAAAGCACACATCCAATTGAAAGTGCAACCTAAAGGCTTTCTTCTAGTTGATTGACCAGAAATGCTGATACACGACCCCTGCAACCTTTCTATTTTCCGGTTCCATGTCTACTCCAAGTCCCAAACCAGATTTCTTAAGAAAATCGTGTTCCTGCCCTCCCACTCCCCAGATGTTAGCACTTCTTAGAACCCAGACCAAGGAAATAAAATAAATTCTTTTTAAAATCAAAGTACTTGAAAAATTGAACTCGTCCGTTAATAGAAGTAATTATAGTTCTGAGGAAGCCTATGCCAATATTACACGGGGTCATGAAAGCTTCAAAAAAAGAAGCAATAAAAAAGCCAAACCTTGAAATACAAAAGCTCAACGAGCCATACCGTTCTCGAAGATCCTTTCACGAGAAGCTGAGATATCACTTTGAATGGTCCGTACAAATCTTCCAGCCACTTGGCTCTGCAAACGCATAAGCAGAAAAGCTTTAAACAGAATATAAAATCAATACTTCTCCATAAAATCACTCAAAAATCACATCTTAGTGATTTTATGTAGAAATACATTCCATGTGCTTCCTCATAAACTGATTTTATGGAGAAGCACATCGCAGAAGCAATTCTGCCCGTCCCACAATCACTCTGAAATGAGCCTCAGTATGCATATGTACCAAGTATAAAAAAAAATTCAAAAAAAAAAATGAAATTGGGAAATACCTGGCCAGCTGCATTTTTAACGAAAGTGGTTTCCTCACTGTATTGTTCATACTCCAAAACCTTTCCACATCCGGGACACGAACTACAAACAATTGCAAAGCAACATCACAATCCAATTCATAACACCCCAATAGAAATTCTTTCTGTAAAAAAAAATACTAAAAACATAAAATATATATATATATATACAAACAAAAATTGGGATACTCACATTCTACCACCATCGCTAATTCCAGAAACTGGCTTTCTACAGTGAGAGCAAAAAACCATTCTTTGAAGTTAAGAACCAACTCCGCCACCGATTTTCCACAATTAGGAGGAAGAGCAACGGCCCAGTTTGTTTCCGGAGAAAATCAGAAAGAGAAAAAAAATAGAGCTGTATCTCAAATTCTTAGTAAACTCAAACGAGACAATGAAATACCTTTCGGTTTTGGGGGCTTTGGCAGCAAAACAAAACCGCTAAAAGTGAGTGGGGGTCTGAAGTGAGAACAAGTGGAGAAACGTGGGAAGATGAGAGAGAGCACGTTTGGCAAAAATTTAGGGTCTCGTTTGGTACGCCGTATAAAACACCGGAGTTAGCGAACCTGGAAGGATGGCTTTTGCTCCGGTGCGGGCGCGTCCAGGTGGACAGCTAAGGGAGAGTGGGCGAAGCCTGTAACGAGGAACGATGGATTTGAGTTGAGCAGAGACGACGCCGGCGCGGAGGAGAGAAAGGAGAGGTTTTGGGAATCGAAAAGATACAGAGGAGGAGGAAGAAAGGCAAGGGTTGCGTTGGTTTGAACAGTGCAGCGGTGGTTTTGGGGTTTTCAATTATTATCCGTGATTTGGGAATATTGTACCAATTAGCGCAAAGGTTTTTCAATTAAAATTTTATGTTTATTGGTCTGTCAGCTCATTAAAATATGTAGAACTTGTTTAGATGTGTTTTTAAAAAAAGCTGAAAGGACTTTTAGAAAAAAAATATTTTTGGGTTTCAAAAGCACATTAAGTGATATTCTAAGACTTACTTGCAATTTTACTAATGATTGGTTCTAAAAATATTTTCACCGTGCTTTCAGTTATTTTAAAAATACATCCAAACAAACTCCTAATTATAGTCTTTTTCATCAACTTGTCAGAATTTCGTTAAAATGAGTTACGTAGAAAAAACCATTGACCACAATTAGGTTAAAGTGAGGGACCATTGCTCAATTACGTTAAAGGTGGTGGACTGTTTCTCCAATTGGTTTGAAGTTAATGGCTACAATTTTTCTTATTTGTTTTTTCATATTCACCATTTGATTCAGCCTCACATGCGTGAAACGAGACTCAATTTGATGGAAGTTTTAACGAAATTAACGAAAATGACTATAACTGCGTTTTAACGAGTTAAGGAATCATTATTCATAAATTTTTAATTGAATGACCATTACTCTAATTTAGTTAAAATTAAATCAACATGTCCATCCCTAATTTCGACCAAAATTAATTTGATTAAATTCCACTTATCAGTTATCACTGTTCTTGCCGAATGAATTTTGAGGCTAACGTCACTGTGGTCCTTGTTTGAGGACCAAAGAGAAACAAGCACAAATCAGGGACCAAATTTTCAATTCACTCTTTCCATTGGGGTTTAAAAGTGAATGGGGCAAACTTTGAATTCGAAAAAAGCGAGGGCATAATGACTAAAAACAAACGAATTCCTAGCTAGCTGGTACGAAAGTTGAAGTCTTGAACCTTTTTAGGGTTTAGCAGAAAGTGTCAACAAGCAGCTCTGCAAAAATGGGGAGCGGGAAAGCAAAGAAGCCATCGAAGCTCTCTCACAGAAACCCTAAGAACAAGGGTCGGCCGCTGGGCCCTAAGACGAAGAAGACGAAGGCCCACTCTCACACCAAGGACAAGAAGAAGAAGGAGAAGAAGCAACGGCTCAGCAATGGCCGCGGCAATGGAAACCCAATTGGCGAGAAAGCGAGCAATCAAAGCAGCCAAAACGACAGCAGTTTAAGCGAAGTTGCTGAGGTACAACCGGCATCGGCGTCCGCGCAGCTCAGCTTCTTCCTGGACAAGTTTCAGTCCGCCAATGGCGTTCAGCTTTCTTCTCTCGAGTTGGAGTCCTTCAATGGTACCTTTTATTTTGTGAATTTGTCTGTTCATATTTTTTGTTGCATATTATTGATTATGCGGTCTGTTTGGTTGGTGAGAAAATGTTGGGGAATTTGAGAAAAAAGCTAGCTTTCGAAATTCAGTGACACTAGTTCAGTATTGACGTTGAATTTATATTCAGTATTATTTTCTATCTGTGGAATTTATTGATTACGTTGAAGTACGCATGCCCCCGCCTGAGGAAGGAACTCGAATTTTTTCGCTTAATTTTGCAGATAAGTGTATTCTGGATCTGTCTGAAAGCTTGGATCAAGATGTCAGCAGCTTGTTGAAACATGTGAAGGAAGCTTTTGGTCCATCATGGAAACAGGAACTTTGTGGAAAGGATCTTGTGGATGGAAAAATTGATCCGGGGAGTCCAGCAGTTCTTATTATTAGTACATCTGCGTTGAGAGCGATAGAACTTCTCAGGTGAATAACGATAGTTTCCTTCCTTATAGTACCATAACTTGAACCATTTGCAAATTTGATCTTGCCAAACCCCGTATGTTGATTTTCATGTAAAATGTCTCAGTAGCACCAGAGACTTTAACCCCTTTTGTTATGTGCATATCGCTGAAAATTTGTTCTGTTCCTATAGGGGTTTCCGGTTGTTGACTAATGAATGTCGTGCAGCAAAGCTGTTCTCTAAGCATATGAAGGTTGAAGAACAGGTAGTTACTCAGAATTTTAAAATTCTCTAGTTAATGGCGCATTTATTACTACGTATTACTCGGCAATGTTGCGACATGTTCTACTATTTGCTAGGATTTTTAGCATCTGTCTGGTTATAGTTCAGCATGTTGAGCATACCCACGTGCAATAGTTTATACACTACCATGAATTGTTACTAGGCATGGAGTCAGGGAAATCGTTTGCCCTTCCTTTCAATTTTAAATGCTTGTGTTGGATGGTCTACAAATTTGTGAACCAAACATATCATGAGTAGGATTGAAACCAGTTGTATCCACTTCATGGTCACTCTAAACTATCACCAGGTTCATTGTGAATCTTTTTGGGTATAAACTTGTAATAAAAAATGCTGCATCACCATTTTACATTTTATTTATTACTGTAATTTTAGTACTGTAACTAGTCCTATTTCCTCTTTCTGCTTTGTCTATCAGCTGTGTTTTTGCATATGTATGTGTACGTTCTCTTTCAACCCCTTTATGCTTTTGCAGGTATCCTTGTTAAAAAACCGCGTCAATATTGCCAGTGGTACACCAAACAGGTATTTATCATAATTTCCTGTAGATGCAGTAATCTTTCATTGCTTACCACAACTCAAAATTTGCAACTTTTACTTGAGTGCTACATTTAATCACCGTATCATTTCAAACGAGCATGGTGCAATCTTAATCTGGTCTTTAGTTTGAAGTAACATGAGGGGTTCTTCATTTGTTTGGTGTTAGTTGTGTAGTGTGGGCTATGCAAAATATTTTTCTATATAAAAAAGTACACCCAATAAGCCCATTTTAACTAGAAACTATAGCTTTGATGTTGTTTGCTACGAAACAGTAAAGATAAGGAAAGTGCAAAGCCGCCAATGGGGATATGATATAGCTTGAAAACTAAAAGCTGGGAGTAATTTTTCTATTAAGGTTTCAGTTATAAGTAAAATCATTATATTTAGTTTGTATGGTGAATGAATCTTGATTAGAAATTACACCATACTCACCCTAGAGCCAGGTTTTCCTCGGGCTTTCGTTTCCTCTTCTTTTGTTGCTTTTTCACTTGTTCTCATATTTGCCTTCAACTCAACTTTCTCATTTCTCCCCTGATCTATATGCATTATAACTGATTTTCCGAATTATAATTAGACTTGATATTCTTATATTAAGATCAATAATATCATATTTGAGTCCCATAGATCCCCAGAAACCAATTTGTAATTTTGTATTTTGCTGGGTAAGTTGGTAGCTGAAGTCGAGCGAAAGAGAAGTTCAGGATTTTGCTGCCATCCTGCATCATGTATTCACTGAATGGGAGTAAACATTAGGAAGAGAAATCTAAAATTGGTATTGTGGTTTTAGCAATTTGCAAGTTTGTTGGATTCTAGCAGCGTATATGGCGTTATTCCAGAAAATTCGTGAAGTTTAGGTTGAATGTCTGCTTTATCCATGCTCATGGTTTGCTTCCCTTTTACTTCATTTTTAGTTCATAAAGGTGCAGACCTGCAGTATCATTTGGCAATGGCATGTCCTTTATCTTTCCTGTTTTCAAGTTCAGGATAAAGAAGCTAATTGACATCGAGGCATTAGGGCTTTCACGACTGTCAGTGATTGTACTTGACATGCACCCAGATGTTAAGGGCTATTCCCTGATTACGCTTCCACAAGTCAGGTTAGTTTATGAGTCTTCTCTCTACATTACATCTGCTTTCTCTGGGATTCTTCTGTTCTGTTTTTATTGATTTCCCCCTTCCTAAATAATGAACAAATCAAAGCCCTACCTTCGGTCTCAAATGACAGGGTGGAGTGGCAAACCTTCCTTAAGCTTTATACATTATATCTCGGGGAATTCTTTTGCAAACATATACTATGCTCAAATCCATAATTTGATACCAAACTAATGATTGTCTTTGAAAAATCTTTAACCCTCACATCCTTTTCTCCAAGTTCACTGGCCAGAGTGCGCAGTGATAGTTCAAAAAATCACAGAGAATAAGCTTGATATGTGGTTTTTTGTTTCTTCTCGTCTTCGTGCTGTATTTTGAATCGAAAATCTTTCTACTTTACGCGCTCCACATGCCTCACGTTCATTTTATTTGGCAGAGATGAATTCTGGGACCTGTACAAGAACTACTTTCACGATCGACTGCAACAAGGTTCCTTGCGTCTCGGTCTTTATGGTTTGTTAACATCTGGGAAAGAGCTTAAGGGGAAAAAGAGGGGCCCGAATGAATAGCAAATTTGAGTCCATTTTTTGTGCAAATTTTGAGCTATGTCATGTATCCTTACTTAACTTTTACTAGCCTTTATGCATTCGCGTACATTTTTTGAATCACGGCATGCTACGTGCGACTTACATGTTTTAAATGTATTCATGTGCGTAAATTGACAAAAGGAAAGTTAAATATTTGAAGTAAAAGAATAATCTTAGATCATGCTAGAAGAAACTTCTCATAAATCAATTAAAGCAGTTGAATTCACATAATAAAATTGATTTCTATTGAATTTACATTAAGAATAGAGAAAATAATATTTAATAAATAATTCACAAGGCTCATCTTTCTTTCTCTTAGTTTAGATAATATTGTTTGTTCGACAAAAAAAAAATTATTTGATAACTAATTTAATTGCATTATTATATGCTTTCAAAAGACCTTTTTTATAATTAGTATTATATGCCTCTTGAAATGTTTGGAATGTGTTTAAAAATAGAGAAAATAGTATTTAATGAACAATTGATTGAATCACATTATTGCTAGTCTATTGGGAATTATTAATTATAAAAATAAAAATAAAAAATAAAAACTGTACGAAAAAATTAATTATTAAAAAAAACCATTGCTAAAATGACCGAAATACACTTGCCACATGTGATGCATTATTTTGGGCTGTTTTTGAAGTTTTTTGTTTGAGGGGCATTTTTGTTCAATTATTTTATGTGAAGCTTGTGACACCAAAAAATACTATATAGAGATTCATTTGATAATATGAAGTTGTTTTATGTCCACGAGAGAACATCTATCGTGCACAAGAGCAACATTTCTATTGTACCAAGGAATCGTACAAAATTAACTATTAACAAAACTATTCGTATGCCCGAGCATCCTAAAAGTAACACAAAAGAATATGTCAAGACATTGTCAATGGCTGATATGAGTAAACAAAAACATGTATAAACTGGTATCATCATGTAGGTATCAACAACAAAACTTTATCTCATTAGGTAAACTTTATCTCACTAAATAAAGTCGATCAAAGACAAACTTCATATTGATCAAGGACAGAATGAATCAATGGAATACGTCCTTTGTTTTTTTTTTTTGAACAACGATATCATCTACATTAAAAGGGTGGGGAGTAGATTAAACCTCACAATGAGCTAATAATAATGCAGTTCAAATTCACTTTTTCGTGAGAACCGAACCTAAAACCTCTCCTACAAGTGAAAAATAATATCATTAGAGCGTAATCGTAAGTGACAAATATAGCCTCTGTTAACTTGTCTGCCAATAGTAATGACAGAAATCAATACTTTGTGGCTTTACCTCTGTCTGCCAATAGTAATATCATTAGAGCGTAATCCTAAGTGGCTATAACTTTGTGTAGCTGGAGGACCAAATACTTTGTTAAATATAAACAACCGGCCGCTATCTTTACTTTTCTTTGTTTTGAGGGATTTGCGATAACTGGATCACCAATTTCACCAATATATTCTCTGTTTAACATGTCCACAAAATTATTGATATGTCCGACGAAATATCCGTAAAATCAAGCATCAATATGAAAAGAGGTGAAATGCAAATTTCATCCTACCCTATATCAATGTATATCTACGGTATTTACCAATTTACTACAAAAATTTACTACCATATACTAAAAGAAGTCGTAAAGTTTTCTTCTTTAGCTAAACTCAAGCATAACCCATAGGGATGCAAATTAGGTTTAGGTGTAAGTTGCACTGCAAAATTGTTTGTTTACTTGAATTGTTCTACACCATACAAAAAAACAGAAGGGCCAAAGAAAAACCCTTACTTAGAATTTCGAGAAAACGCATGAAACAGTAACATGAACGAAATAGCGATGCATGGAACCCGAACAATTTCATGTATATAAAGAATCCCACAAAGGTATTGTCAAATATAGAGATATCAAATTGAGAAATACAGGTTTTTTCATCCAGCGTTCAGGATAGAGCAGAAGGGCATCGATGACAAGTCCAAGCTCCAATAATGTTATCACCTGGTGACTCTGTAGTTCTACAAAACCACAGAAAGGGCTCGGTTCAGTTTTCCTACCTTAGAGCTACTTCGAATTAATAACCCTGAAATATGCAATGACGAAAAGCGTTTTGTATCAAAAGAAAAAGAAAAATACCTTAACGCTTTGCAATAGTTGTTTGGCAGCTTTGTCATTCTTGAAGTGTGCTCGTACAGGCTGCATACCGACAATAAGAAAGTTTAACCCAGCAGCGGCAAAGTGTGAAATCGTCACCACTCTCATGGTTAGTCAAATTGGCATCAGGCCGTCAATTCGGGAGAGATAAAAATCAAATAAACATACTTATAAAAAGTGAACCTACCTCCAGTATCTTGTTCAATGCTTTTGATAAAGCTGATTTAAGGTCTGCTGGATGTAGCTCGCCGCTTTCATAATCAGCAGCCAATTCTTCAAAGGTTTTGAAGGTTCTGTATTGGGAGGAAAAGAAAGGGGACCAAAAAGTACAATTAGCCAAGACAACAAGATCAATTTTTTTTTTTTAAATGGCATTCTCGGTAGGATGTAAAGCTGAATTAGCAAAAGCCTTTAATTAAAATTTTTAACCAATACAGATTTGATCTAAAGTCTATCACTTACTTGTTTCCACCATTCTTTTCAGTCCGCTCAACAGCAAACTCATTGAACCAAGGTAGAATGAGATACTTCACATATTCCATACATGGATTCCCATCGACAACATTTGGAGGACAGTAAGCTTTCTTTATCTTCAAATTCACTTCAGCCTAAGAGAGTGATATATGTAAAAAAATTAAACAAATATTTAGTGGATTACAATGGTAGATAAACGCCCAAGCTTAAAACTTGAATACATTTGTCTTCCAATTCATATGCAGCTTATACAGATCATTTAACCTTGACCATCACAGAAATTGAAAATTTAGTTCACCTCTAGTTGGTTAGTAGCAACCCACCTCTTCATCTTCCATGAATATGGAGGACGTCACATCACTTTTAGACATTTTCTCCTGCCCTTGCTGCAAACCAGGTAACATGTCTGCAAATCATCAAACAAAAACCATGTCACCACTCCCATGATAAAGGATAAAACATCAGAATTGCAACAGGTGGAATAGGATTTAGAATGTTACGGTGTGACAAGATAATAGGCTTGTTCTTCTTTTTGATGTCATCGCAATACTCTCTTGCAAGCATATTGACTTTACGTTGATCCATTCCCAACTGGCAGATGTCCGCCTGTCAAAGGAAAAATATTTTACAGGTCACTCTTATTTCAACATGGATATCTTTTCCCTCTTCTTTTCCACATAACCAAAATCTAGCGGTTTTTCTTTTGCATGCATCCTGATCAGAAGACGCATCGTCTAAACAAGATCTAGGTAAATAGTGAGTCTCAGCAGTTAGGACTTCGCTTTATGGGGCTCCAGTAAAATGGACTTTTATGAGCCTCGTACAATTTGTAGTTTTCACTATTACGCTTTTCATATCCATGTAATTCTATACAATAGGTTCAATAACTGAAGTAGCACAAAACAAATGTAATGTCCTAAGTGGACCTATCATATACTCCATACATAAAAGTTAGCAGCATTCCTTTAATAATCCATGTCATATTCAGTTTCAACAAAATGCTGCACGGGAAACGAAACCTCCTAACAAAAATTCAATAGTAAAATAGAAAGCTACCTGAAGAAAGAATATATCTGCACACTGCATACAGGGGTAGAGAATTTGGGCTGCCGTTAACTCATCTTGCTCAGTTCGACCCATAATCTGACTACACCTGGAAATATAGAAGAAAAAATGGCATCTAAGTACAAGGTCCACAGAGTTAGGCACAATAAGCATCACAATACAGAAGCTACCTAATTATTCTCGGAAGTTTATTTTTCCGAGCTATATCCATCACACGAGGCCAGTACTCGTGTGCTCTCGCATTAATCTCCTGTGAAGACCACAAAAACTCAACTTTTCCAGTGTCCAAATTCATCCCCGCAGCCCTCCATATCTCAATCATGTAGCGGCCAATTGTCTCTATCTTTTTCAAATCACCCCCCATCTTATTGTTCAGCTGCGCAAACCAATCTGCAATCCATATCTTCACTCGGCAGCCAGCGGATGTCAGCTTGTTAACATTAATAGTCTTCATAACTCCCTACACAACAACGCATTCAAACCTCATAAAACAATCAATGCTCGAACAAATATCCGCCGTTAAATTTATTACTACAATCTTTCTTTCAAAGCACAAAGAAATTCTTCTATAACCCAAATGAACTTACACGAAGAACACACTACAAAGTTCAAATGTAGAACCTTTTCAAAATTCACAAATATACAATTCATATAAATTACGTTTTATAATTACACATCTAATGATTCCTAGAAAAACCGATGTAAAACCTGAGCAATGTGCATTCGACCGGAGGGTTCGAACCCGTCGTAGCAGATGGGTTCAGCCTTGTGAGCCAGCAGATTCAGAAGCTCATCCTCCTGAATACACTCCTCCGCCACGCTCCTCACGATCTGGTACTTCTCCTCCAAGCTCAATCTTCAGCAAAATCACAGCCACACAAACACGCAATTTCGAAAACAATTCAGATCAACAAGCGAATTTAGAAACGGAAAGGAAAAAACACACTGATCGAAGCTTACGAAGTGGTTGGATTTGATGAACTGGAGGGTTGGTCATTGGCCTGAGGCTCCGATATGGAAAGCGACTGGACTTGGTCGGCCGGCGGGGATTGCTCTGTTGTTTCGGTCGCCATTGGAGAACTACGAGAGAAAGCAGAGAGTGCGTAGTAGTTTATCTTGGCGGCTAAGTTTTAGGGTTTATCTGTTTTGTTCTTAGTTCTTTTACGCAACCTTTTTCAACGGACCCCACCACTATGGAGGGCTAGGATTAAAGATACAAATCCAACGGCTGTGAAAGTTTTGTAAGTTGTAAAAACATAAAAACCAGTTACTTGCTAATAAAAGTGGGATCCACTTTGTTCGCCCCGTCCGTTAAATAGGAAAGTGCAACAAGACATTTTTCAGATTCTCCAATTACATTAGTTTATTGTATATTACGTGATCAATTTTTGTTAAGAACGGTTTATATTTAATTTTAAATAAAAAAAATTACAATAATTTTTAACTGCACGATATACGATAAACAGATGTGATTAGAAGATTCTCGAGATCCTCATATAGAGGATCTGGAAATGATCCTCATTCCCTTTCTTTGTGCCTGAAACCGACCAAAATGTCATAATACAAATAGTTAAAAAAAATTACGTCGGTCTAGATGCATGCATCGACTCTCATGGTATCGTACAGAGGAAGTATGATGAATTTTGATTTCAAACTCGACACAACACCCACTGTCTCGGAGATATCACCGACACCGCCTGCTCATCTTGAGAACTCTTAAATTCGAATCTTGTGAATGGCATTGGCAGAGTTCAATACCAATTATCTTCCTCATCTTTGAGTGTAAATACATCGTTACACAAAAAGGATGATACTAATAACAAAGAAGATAACCATCCTTCAATCCGAGGGGCACAAAATTGATGTGAATAAATGAATTTCAAATAATTGGAGCAACCAAATGAAATTTACAAATTCAATTTCAAAAGTGAACAAAGAACAAAAATATAAAGTATGAGATGCAAGTTCTCGGTTGAAGAAACTATACATATTTCAGAAACCTGAGCCACTGGCAGTTGTAATTGCTTGAGTGCTTGCATATGGTGTTGCCAAAAGATGAATTTGAGAAATCTGCATCATATGATTCGTACGTTATGTGGCACAGGAATTCGTAACCCAGCAATCCTGCAGGAGCAAGGTGCAATCGTTGCATTGGCACTCATAGCAGTCAATGATGGTCGGAGGAGGAACCTTTCGTTGCTCAGTGTAGTCATCGTTGTGAAAACCAATGAGAAACGAGAGCAGTATGCCCAATCTTCCGACATATATGGCATGGTTCGATGCAACAGAAGGCGATTGAGAAGAGTGATTTGCATGTCTATGATAACAACCTGAAGCATAATGCCCTTTTCTGAAACAGGAAACTGTGCTTTAGCAGCACCAAAGGGTACCATGAACAGCGCTAGGAAATCTTCTGCTCATGTTGAAATAAAATCTTCCTCTGCCACGAACTCTATAACTTGAACCCTGGTGACAGCCATAGAATAATTAGACTTCTGAAAACTTGGGACCAGCATGAAAGAATGAAGCTTTAGGCATCATAGATTGATTCTTCGCTACCGTAACAGAGGAAGGGGATTTCACACTCTGATCAAGAGTTGCCTCTTTAGAAAGCAACCAATACCTTTAATCTTTGAGAGAAATTGCACTTTCCTGGCCTCTAATCACACACCTAATAAAAGTGTTGTGTTCGGCATAACGCCCTATTAGAGCAAGAATTACATTATCTTCATCAGCAAAATTCACACCAATGACGACAGAAAATAAACGATCTCTTGCTTCTGTAGATGCTGAATGATAGATTCAGACCCTTTGCTAACGTTTTTAATATCTTTTTTCAAATTACTTGTTCAAGTAACAGTTGCAAACCATTATCCAAGATTAATCCACATTTCTGGAGCACTGTCACTGCCTATAACACGGGAAGTTGCGGAAGAAGAGAGTAAAACTGATCAGCTCCATCAGGGTTCTGTCATGCATCTTCCAAATCTTATATGCATCAGTGTCTTCACAAGTTGAATTGATTTCTAACCCAGTAGGAAATTGAGGAGGACATGCTTTGGACCCATCTACAAAATGAATAATCCTGTGACCTAGAAGAAAGGCTGCAAGAGTTCCAGCTGAAAATTTCAATTCAGATCATTGTCGTCATCGGGTTTGACATTCACAGAATTTGTGACACTTGGAATGAGATTTGCAATTACGGATTGCAAAATTGTCAATTGAGAAGCAGTCACCATGATTGCATAGCAAAAAAAATGAGAACCCAGAAGAGGAAATCGTCTGAAATCAAGACAAGTGGAGAAACAAAGATCAAGATTGAAGAATGAAAAGGTAATTTGGAAGAATTTGATCTGAGAATAAAATAGCATGTTCTTTGTAATCATCTATGTCAATTTTTTGCACAGTACTCTCTAAATGATCAAAAATAGAGCAGAGGACAAGTAAAGATAAGAAAACAAATACCTCAATAGGCTCAATTGCAAAACACAGAGGTGGAGTGTAATTAGAAGATTTGAAGGAGGACTGCAAAATATAAACTGATTGACATTATCACCATTTCAGTAAAGGAAATAAAAACGTTAACTGAAAGATCACCACTGAAGACACAGAATGATAGGCAACAATGAGTCATATCAGAAAGATTACAAATTTTAATAGGTTGACAATAAACTTAGTTACCATTATGTGCAAAATTCTGCCAGTGACCATGAGGCTGATCCCACATATGGTGTCCAGAAGCGATGAATCCCCTCGACCCAACCCTCTTCACAAATGAATCCTAGGTTCATGTTGCTCATCTGAGTCATACTCATAAAATAAATTGTTATCTGACTCTTCTTCAGAACTGAATTGGTTATTACCAATACCATCAGCATATGGATCCACATCTATTCCATCACCTTTATTTTTCTTGTATAAACCTTTGCTCCTATCTAAGAACCCTTTTCTCAACAGCTTTGCAAAGTTTTCCCTCAATTCGACTGTAGGGTGTTTTTGCAATAGTTTTTGACGGTCATAGGCTTCCCTTAGAATGACAGTTTGAGTGGCACATTTGTTTGAAACGTAGAAAATACCTGGATGGCGCTCAAACACTTTAGTGAACTTTTGAGGTAGGGCCAAAGGTTTGCGAAGGTTGCTCACATTCTTACGCTCAGTTTTCTTGTTTATAGTTAGATGAAGAAGCTCGTGAAAGACCCCTACAATCCTCTTCTCGGATACATCTGTACGAGGATCTATATGGGAGGCATCAGAGTAGGGAGAGGTATAAGGGAGGGTCTGCCACTCTTTCAACCACTCCATGCATTTTCTCTTCAATCCAAAACCCCTTGTAAATCCAACTGGGAAAGCTAAACAGCCACTTCTTACATCTTCCTCCTTCTGTTGTCGGGCAGAGTTCCTTTGCAATTGGGAGACAGCAAGGTCCTTATCCCAGGATAAGAGCTTCAAGCCAACGCGGTCATCAGGGAGGTGTACAAAAGAGAACAGGTCACGGTGATGTGGAATCACAGAATGAACGTAATCATATGGCAAACCCAGGTCCCATTTCAGTTGGTCAAGGGTTTGTAAAGGAAGGGTCCAACCCCGAGTGAGCATGAGCAGTTTTCGAAGCCTATTAATGAAATCCATTCGATTCTGCTCAAGAACATTGAGTTCCTCTTGGTGTAGTTGTAGGGCTTCAGGAGTCAAGCCAAAGCATGGGACTCGAGCGCCTCCGCCCCAAAAATCATAGGACTCAACAAAAACAGATGGGTACCTCCTAATAAAAGTAGCGAGCTTCAGATCGTGAGGAAGACCGAGTTGTCCCCGATGACAAGTGAGCCGGTATACAGGGAGGCAGCACTGAGGTGAGGAAGAAATAACGGAAACGAGAATGCTGGCAGCCTTGATATCCCTCTCAGCAATCACAACAAAATCCAATGCCCTATCTTTCACCCATTTCAACTTCACATTCACAAGACCACGAGTTTGCTGATAGTTAAATTCTTGCTGACATCCACGGAGGAAACCAAACCCGCCAACCTTAACAATTACAAGACGCCGGGCCATGATCCTTTCTTGGTAAATATGGACGAGACGAGCTGCGTTCTTGAGTTCTCTACATCTCCCGTTATGCTAGCCTAAACGGCACGACTTTGTGCTCAACCCAAGAAGCGCAACTGCAAAAGGAAAAATCAACACCGGAATAAACAAACGCAACGTTCCAGCAGATTGTCAAACAACGAACATGACATTACTCTAGAACACAACCTGAGCTAGACATTTTATCGAACATGTTACGAGCGAAAAATTATAAGGATTCAACGTGAGATAGGAGTGCCGGCTGTCGACTACCTGACGCCCTCCCCTCCTCCCCTCCTCCTTTATCCAGTTCATCCGGGCTTCGGACCGGCAATGTAAGATCGGAGTTATGTTACGAGCAAAAAATGATAAAACAAAATAAAAAGTTACAGTTTTGTAATTGCAAATGGAAATCTACAGTTTAGCAGCAAGAACACAGGAATGATTAATAAATAAAACAAGCAAATTAACAAATGGAAAACGAAATTCAACCAACTCTGATTACATTAAAGAATGAATAATTAAATTCGATATGTATGGGGAGTGAGTGAAGAATTGATAAGGCGATGGGACTGCTGTTTCCTCATCTTTCTCCCTCTTAGTCTATAAACCCAAAACGATGACGTCCCTGAAACCAAATGAAAAATCGATGTCCTGAAATCCCACCTCCTCGGCACCACCGTCCCTTGAGAAAATCTCCACCGTGCTCAACAGCTTCCAAGAGCTTGCTTTCCCCGACTATCTGAACAAGTCCACCGGATTAGTGATGCTTGATGAGTCCGAGATGTTGGAGACGGCGAGGAGAGACAGGTAAATTCGATTCTACTGAGGTTTGTAGGAGGTGGCGTTCTATTAGCCGTTGGATCTGGTTGAACGGTCCAGATTAAAGAAGTGATACGAGGGCGGACAAAAGGAGGCGACAGAATCCGGCTCCTTAAGGTACCGTTTGGTACGTGGGACGGGACGGAACGGAACGGGACGAGGCATTCCGTCTCACGTTTGGTGCGCCTAAAACGGGTGGAACGAGCTGTTCCACGGGACGAGTTTTGGGTGAATTTTCGTTCCACCTCACCCCTCTGGAACGACTCGTTCCACATCCGTGGAACACACAATTATAACCTCTCCATCTCTTTCTTCTTCCTCCTCATTTCCATCCAAGGGCATCTTTGCTCCCTATCTGTTTCGTCTCATCCTGTCTCGTCCCATCCCGTCTCATTCCATTCCGTCCCGTCCCGTCTGCATACTAGTAAGCTATAACAGTAAAGAAATCACATCAGCTATTCTTCCAAAAAAAAAAAAATCACATAAGCTATAACAGTAAAGACAACAGTAACGGGAGATTTTTAAGTGGTTCACTCCAAAAATATGTGATGTACCATTCGTGTTTTGATCATAATGAAAAACTTCTTCACACTAACTTTCTTCAATCGAGATGTCGATTAATACGAATTTAATCATTTATTATAATTAATGTTGAGTTGAGTAGTGCAACTATCCCACCTCTTTCTTGTTTTTCAAGAATTGGATCTTCTCCTGAGCTTGGGCTCAGGAGCCTTTTGGCTAACACACAAGGGTCATTGGATCAAAATCCAACGGCTACAAACAGAAAGACGTTTTAAAAGTTATAATAATTGTAGCCGTTTAATCAAAATCCAACAATCCTTGTGCGTTAGTCAGAAGGCTCCTAAGCCCAAGCTCATGAGAGGATCCAATTCCTTGTTTTCAATCAAGAAAGATGAACGGGCGTCAATTTAATATGAATTAAATGTCCTTTATTATTTTAATCAATTATTTTATAATGTAATAAAATAATAGATTAAGGTAAATAATATCATTTGTTCAAACAAAAAATAAACAAATAAAAATTTGACATATTAGTTGGAAAACAAAACTTTAAAAAGTTTTGGCCATCCACTGGAAGGACAATACAGTCAAAGGAATAAGAGCCGTTACAAATTTTCTTCAATAATATCTAACAACTTTTGTTCAGATGTGTAACTTATATATGCACTAAAAACTAACATCTCCATAAGCATATGTGAATCGTGAGCAACACTCACCCATCAATCTTAGGCATGACACTTTCGCGTCAACTTGTTAACGAGTCGGGTTGTTATCAGGTCACCAGCTAAAAACTTGATAAGATATTGTTTGACCGGCCTAGACATTACACATGACAATTTATTGCATGGCTTGTTAACTAAATACGAAACGACAAGACTCGTTAACGAATCAAGTTGTTATCGAGTTATCTGTTAATAACCCGTTAAGATAAGGAGTTTAATACGACATGACTCGTTCAAATAACAGACACAAAAACATACAAACATCATAAACATTACTTATTTGCCAGATCTAAATTATTGTAATAGTTTCAAGCTTTTTCTCATCTCTTTAATAATAACAAAATTAAAATCAATAATAAAATTACCAATTTGCCGGGCCTAATCCAACCATAAAAATGTGAAGCACATCTATAATCTCAAGCTTTCACTTTTTTGAACAAACGATATTATATTCATTAAAGAGTGGGTTTAGCCTCACAATAAACTAATAATAATGTGATTTAAATTCACATTCGGCGAGAATTGAATTTAAGACCTCTTACGTCTCTGAGGTGACACCCACACTATGATTGACTTTGGTGGTTAACTTAGGGATTGTACTTTATTATTATTTTTAAGTACATTGATATTTTTTACACTAAAGAGAGAGAGAGTTAGGCTAAGTCACACAATGAGTAGTCTAGTTTGGTATCGAATTCATCTCTCACTTTCAAATAAAAAATATATTACTAAACTGTAATACGAAGTAATAAATGTACTTTAATTTAAAGGAAAACTAATGAAAATAGCTTGCAAACTTTGAGTTTTAACGATAAGGACAAAATAAAGGTTAAAATAAATAGTATTATAATTGACTTTTTAGTGTAAAAATGTGATTTTTTGTTAAAGTAAACAATATCGGGAGCTTTTCGTTAAAGTTTCATTAATTTAATGTAATGTAAATTAAAAAACAAAGGAATTACGACAAAAAAAAAAGATATGAAATAAGAGGGAGACAGAAACATTTAAAGAAGGAAACAGAGTAGAAACGCCATTAATTGACAGAAAAAGAAAGTACAAAAATGGCAGAAATGTCAATGCCCTATTAAAGAGGACCTTCCCAATTGCTGAAAGGCGTTGGCATGCGTTTGTTGAAATTCACCAACTGGGTCTCTCTCTTCTTTCTGGGGTTTGCTTTCTTCTGCTACTTTTACACTTCTCAATTCTCTTCTCCTCGAATTATGGCTGAAGAAAGTTCCAAATCTGTTTACGACTTCACTGTCAAGGTACTGGGTTTTCATTCTTTTATGTTTCACTCTCATATGTTATGTTTGGTTGCTGAGAAAATCTGGGGAGAAACTAATGAAAACTAAAGATTTGAGCTTTTTGTATAATAAGTTAAATTGTTTGCAAAGTAACATAGTAGTGAATCCATTCAGTTCGACCGTGGAGCCGTAGTTCTGATATCTTGCTTTTGAGGTGGGTCCTCTCTGTTTGTGAATAATTTCATCGCAACAACAACCAAGCTTTATCCCACTAAATGGGGTTGGCTCTGAATCCTAGAATGCCACTGCATTTGGTTTTGCACTATATCAATTTTTTTCTCTTCATATTTCGATTTTTGAATTATGATGTTTTTTTTGGATATTTTGAATTTTTTCCGATTTTTGTTGTTACAGATATGAAATTTAAATATTTTGAAGTTTTATGAGAGAAAAAGAACAAAAGCATGGGCCGTTCCGGCCAGATCAATTGCTTTGTTATGCTTCTTCTGGAGTTTTAGGAGACAGCTATAAATTTCTGTAGTTATATCTTATATTGCATTATGCTTGATGAAATGACTTTGGAATTTCAGATTCAATACTGATTGAGCACATTCAAATTGTTGACTGTTCTATTTGACGACTTGATCTGAAATATATTTGTTTATGCATTGAATTCGGTTGCAGGATATTCATGGGAACGATGTAAATCTGAGTGAATACAGTGGGAAGGTTCTTTTGATTGTGAATGTTGCTTCAAAATGGTAACTAACTTGATCTCTTCTGTGAGGTATTTCTTGACATTTTTGTATCCCTATTCCATGTTAATCGTGACACCCTGGGCATTTGTGTGCTTCTTTGCATATTTGGAAATTCATGATACAAATCTTGTGGTAATAAATCTCTATCGGCCTTTTCCGTGGAGCGTTGTTTCTAAACTTAATTTATGGGGAATTAAGGAGGGCTTTTAAAGAATTTTTCTTTATAATTTTAATATCTGCTGGTGCTCTTAAGAGATAGATTTAACATTTGGAAATAGACGTTTGGGATAATATGTATGCTTCGAAGTTGGAACAAAAAAGAAATACCGCTTTATCAAGAACATTTTTGTAGTTGTATACTATAATTAGTTAATTAGGTATGATCCTTTCATTAAGAATATTATTATTTTTTTTTTCAAAATGTACATCATTTATCTTTTTCTTTTTGGAATATTAAGTCTTTATTAAGTATGATTTCTCCTAGTTTAAATACAGGTTCAGCTTTCATGTTATGCATATATGTTCCTTATGAACGAATACATGGTTATTACCTTCAAATTGAATTTTACGGAGATTATATATGAAAAGAAGTGCAGACTACACATACATTATCCTGGTGTAGAAAGTTAAATTAAATTGGTTCTCTTACATTCAGATGATCTGTAAAATGGTCTAAATTGTATTGTATTTAGTTTAGGATAATGCATTTTAATTTTTATCACAGATGCATTAATTTGTCCTTTTCATATTGTATGTAACATAGGTCTTGTTTGATAATCTCAACAAATGTTTCCTTGTTCTTTTTGGTAACTTTTGTTTTATTTTATTTTCTTATGATGTAATATATTAGTTATATTTATACTTGAATTGTAATTGAAAGATTGAAAACCGTGGACTTTAGTTAGTATAAAATATATAAAAAATCTGAATCTAAAAATTCCTTTTGAAAATTGTAGTCATTGTCTTCCTGTTTGATTACAGGAAGTTTGTCACGAAATCTTAGTTGTGTTCACTAGTTGGTAAAATTTCATCAAATTGTTTAAAATAATAATAATAATTGTACTGTGTAGCAAGCAATAGATCCCCTGAATGGGAAAGCATTTTATCGTACTACGATGTCCATCCTTCAAGATTCAGAGGCAAGACTAATTATTTAATCTCCTTTTTCTAAGATCTTTTTTTGAGAAGAAACAAACTTTTTATTAAGAAAAGAGAGAAATACACAGAAGCGGATAAGAAATCCACCAACTGCAAAAGCAAGAAAACTCCCAATAGGATTTGGCTACTGCAGCCATTTCTAGATCTAACTCACTTTACTGCTGCTAACAAATCCCACAGTAATTGAGAAAGAGAGTAGTTATTAAAATCTTTAGAGACTGATGCCCATAGGGCTGCCCAATATTTTACTCTTCCCCAAAGTACTTCTACCCCCACTCCAGTATAATCCTCAAAAATTCTTTTGTTGCGCTCCAGCCAAATGTTCCAAAAATTGCCGATGCCAGACAACCCCACAAAGCTTTGGCTTTTCTCCCTGTTCCAAGTGCCTTGAAGTTGGTACTTAGTATCTCAAAACAACCCTTTGGAATGACCCAACTAAGTTTAACCTCCTGAAGCAGTTTCCACCACAATTGAATCGAGTAAGAACAATGAAGAAAGATGTGGTTTACACTCTCCTCCTTTTTCTAAGATCTTGGTAAACACTTCTTTCTTCAGAGCATTTCACTGGTAACTGACACGTTTTCTATGCTCAGATGAACTTGGAGATGATGAATTTTCTAGTGAATCATGTTGTTCTAAGCTGAATTAAGTGTTTGACATGCATTTCACCTCTGTAACCTCCGCTGTCCCTCTTTGCTCACTCTTTTATTAATTTTGCAGTGGTTTAACACAATCCAACTACAAGGAATTAAGTGTTTTGTATGAAAAGTACAAAAACAAAGGTATGTGAACCTTTGCAGAGCAATGCCAAATATTTGTTGATTCATGTGTTTCATACTTATCCATGGGGGTTTTACTTTTCAATTTCTGGCAGGATTTGAGATTTTGGCGTTTCCTTGCAACCAGTTTGGAGGACAAGAGCCGGGAAACAATGAAGAGATTCAAGAAGTTGCATGCACTAGATTTAAAGCTGAATTTCCAATCTTTGACAAGGTATCCTTATATTGGAGAAAATAAATAAACGATAAGTTTGTCAGCAATCGGTATGCAAAATTCTAAATAGAAATCATTTGTTTGTTCTTGGTGCTATATGGTTGCTGGTGGCTATTCTCAACCAAGTATCTCCACACAAGTGCACAGAGATTATGTGCTCTTCAAATTTCATAAATCAAATAAAATGCAGAGAACTGGTTCTACAGTTACTTAAATAATTTTTTTATTGATGGCTTTTCTATTATTTAACGACTACTACACATATAAAGTGACTAGATTAACTAATTCATGCACAACTAATTTAGTTTACTTGTGGTCATTGTAGATTGAGGTGAATGGGAAGAACGTGGCACCCCTTTACAAATTCTTAAAGGGACAGAAAGGTGGGATCTTTGGGAGTGGCATCAAATGGAACTTTACGAAGTTTCTGGTTAACAAAGAAGGGAAGGTTGTGGAGAGATATGCTCCTGTGACATCACCTCTTAAAATTGAGGTCAGAGTGATTTTTGTGATTATCTGTTTGTTTGCTTTGGCGATAATGAAGACAACAGCTGCTGATTTATTTATCTTTGCTCTGTGCAGAAAGACATCCAGAATTTGTTGGAATCTTCTTGAGTATCAAGGTCTGTATGTTTCTTTGAGAAATGATACACATTACAGTCGGTTGCACTGGTGTTTGACTTTACAATTTTATTAAAAAAAAACATTCGTTTTGGTAAATGACATTTAAATCCTGAATCCTGAGACCAGTTCTGCATGTCATTGCTTCATGCTATGCCTGCTTTTATTATGATAGAATGGTTTAGATCATTTTAAATGTAAGGATAATTTTTCGGGTCTTCAGTGGTGTTTTCACATGCTGACCATAAGGGACCTTAGAGTTGAACAATGATACTAGTTTATGCTCTGTTAAGCTATTCCCCTTTTAGGTATTTACCCTTTTGACCTACATGTCCTGCAAGGGAATCGAGCCGGTTGCAGAGTTGGAGTTTATCTAGTCTATTAGAGATCTGGGTTTTCTTGATACCTTCTTGTTTGCCCTTCTTTAGATGAACAAGCACAATAACAGTTTGGTTTCTTTTTCCCAAATATGAAATATAAGGTGACATTTAGATCAGAGTTTCATCCAAGTTTATGAAAGTCCGAATCCCTTCCACCATGTTGCTAATCTTTGCAGATGGTGCTACACCACAGTGGTGGAAAGCAATAATGTCTATGCACCCTGGTGTGGGTGTGGGTCCTCCTCCCCCATAACATTTAACAGTTTAACTTTCTAACGCTATCTTTTGTCAAAAAAAAAAAAAAAAAAACCATGTTGGTAATCTTCTCTTTCATCTTTGGCAAATATTACCTCATTCTCATAACTCTCACAAGAACGTCTTGTGTGTGAATATGTATTTCACACTGTTAAAAGCCAAGTGTATGAGTGGTCCGTAGTTGGATGAATTTTCGGGGTAAATTGAGGTGAAGTACCAATTTGGATAGTTGTTTGAACAAAATAGTTGTTCGCTTTTTCTTTTGCTTGAGCGACCTGGTTCTAAACACTAATTAGGTAACGAACTTCTTGGATTAGGTCACAACTTTCATTTTGTGTACATTGTTTACCATGCTTTTGTTCCTAAAACATGTTTTGACATATCAGCTAGTATAAAATTCTAAATATCAAAAGTTTCGTATTGTAAACGAAAGACGTTTAGCATTTAGTATTTAGAAACTTGTGTTGTTCTGACTCTTACCATTTTCGCCGTGATATTTGCAGAACAGCAGGAAGTGTATGGTTTGGCCTCGCAGAAAATAAAACGTGTTTGCAGATGAAGAAAATGATCAAAGCATAATCGATTGATGTGTAAAGTTTGATTAGACTCCAAATGACCTATATTTTTTTACCTTCGTTCTTATTGTTATGAATGAGTAGATGGATACTTGTTCAAGGTTGCGCGTGTGGTACGAGGGGAAGCCTATTCGAACCTGTATCTGTACTATATGAACATCGATATTCTATCATTAATAGTCAAAACAGCTTATTATTTACCTAAATTTTCTTGTCTACGGGGACCTTTCCGGTTCAAAGACATTCCTTGCTGCTGCACCTTAGCTTAACTGTGTCTTGAAAGAACTTTGCACATCCATGAACAGGCAAAACATGGAAGCCTAGAATGTTGATCAACCTTATCAGATCAATCGACGTTTAACTTTATTTTTCGAAAATTTGAATGACCGGTTTGGTTAACTCCGTAACGTTTAACTTGGCTTTTGATTAAAATTGGAACCAAACCAGCTGATTTAGTTTGGTTTGTCGACTGACTGGTTTGTTTACCCTACCCTGTGCGTGTTCGTAAGTGCTGGAATTTGACGTATCTACCTTCCGAAGTAATTTGACTCGGGAAAAAAATGACTTCCACACATATTTCTCATTTTACACGTCTTTATTTATTTTTTTCGATTCACGCTTAAATTATTACAACCGATGAGTATTGCGATATGAGAGTCTAATCTAACGTAAATTCTAGCTCTAGTTTTCCACATCAGAGTTAGAGGCATCACGTTCGAGTACAACACATGGGCTCTTTCCTCCGGCTTCAGCTCTGAAAAAATGAACCTTCATTTCACTTCTCTTTTTATTGACAAGCTCGAACACGACAGTGTCCCCGGTTGAAACGTTGTTCGCATGCCAACATGCAATCAACCCTTCCGTCATGCGCAAATGGCCGCTACCATACTTTGTATCATCGAGCCGGAGCTTAACTTTCCATGACTTCCCATTTGGATCTATAAGTCTCACCCTCTCCTTTCCAATGAGACCTACTGCCACAGCTAGCTCCTTGGGTACAGTCTGCAATATCAAGGATGGAACAACAAAAAAGGGAAAGAAAAATGGAAAACTAATGAAAAGGGCTTTGAAAACTTTGAGTTTTAATGATAAGGACAAAAATGAATAGTATCAAGATTGAATTTTTAGTGTAAAAATATGATTTTTCGTTAAAGTGAACATGAGCTTTTCGTTAAAGTTCCCAAAGAAAAATGCTCAGTCACTTGTGTCACGACCCAAGGAAGCGCACGCAGGCACCTACGTCAAAAGGACTAGTCACTAATGAGGCTCCCTGTAATCGCTTATAATTAAAACCCAGATCAACCCAACAGTTTATCGATCTGGTAGTAAACATATGTGACATTAGGTTGTGCATGGCGTGTGTTTAATTCTAAGCGATTGCAGGGAAAGTAAGTAACTAGTCATTTTCGGGTATAACACCGACATGGCAGGCGCTTCCCTGGATTGAGGAAGGTTTCATAAACATAATTGGCTTACAACTTTGGTTGAAGAAAGTACTCACCATTCGATAAGGGTTCTTCGACACAGTTCTTTCGAAGCATGTATACTTGGATCCGAACACAATGAGTCCATCTGATGTTTCTTTCACATAAGCAGGCTTGTATAACATGCCTGCAGAGAAAATAGCACATTCGAACACAATGTCTCGAAACAGATACACATGTGACATGACATAAGAAGAAAAGAAGGAAACAAGCATTTACCACATACAAAACTTGTATAACTCACTTTTCTTTCGGTTGCGAATACTAGCTTGATTTCCAGTTGTTTTCTTGGCAACTGCAGCTTCCTCCTTTTCGCATCCAGTTGGATTATAGATTTTCACATCAAACTCTGTGTAGCCATCGTACTCAAAAACCAAGAAATTCCCGATTTCTAAGAGATGATCCTCCACAAAATGACGCCAACCCTTGCGGAAGAAAAACTTTCCATCCTTTCTCCCTTCCAATCCTACTGTCCACGATTCTCCACTCGGGCCTCTAAGAGTGCATTTGCAGGGAGGCCGTCCATTGAAATTCTCCATGAATAAAGGTGGCAGACACTTCAAAGTTTCATGGTATCAGAAAACAGAAATGCAGTTGTATAACATCAAAATATGAAAACAATTAATCAAACACTGCCTAATTCCGTGCCGAATCAGAAACGACATAGCATGTGTGACTGATCAGTTAATATGAATGTATGATCGTAAATCCGAAGAGAAGTTTGTTTAATTTCCGCGGTTATAAAAGTCTGTTTCGTTCAAGTGGAAGCTTCATCCATATAAATCACAAGAAAACACTTTGTAATTTTGCACAAGAGTCTGAACAAAGTGTTTGTTTTGGCCTTGGAAGGCAGAGTGCCTAGCAAATATAAATTACCAAAAAAACATGCTCACTAAGTAAGAGCCAAGAACAAAAAAAATCCAAAAGTTAAAAGGCAATGCTCTTCCAAATGACAGAATAGAGAAAGAAACAGAAAGTATTTATCATTCATTCCCTGCTGCATCGATCGATCTGGAATTAATATCAAGTGAAAACGGAAGCTAGTGAAGGAGCAGGATGTTACCAAATGCCGAGAGAAGTCATCATCAACTAGGGGCTTGAAAAAGGATCGCACTCTCCGTGAAGGATGTGTTGAATTCCTCGCCATTTGAGCAGAAAAGCTGTACTGAAATTCCGAAATTGGGCGGTAATACACTTCAAGAAGTAAATCGAAATCCGAAAAAATGTTGTAACAAATTTCAACAAACTACTTCTTCATAAAGGAGCAGACAGTGGGGAAACAATAATATAAACATTAAACAAACTTACATGGTAATAATAATTCAAACCGATATACATCTGAGAAGCTCGTATCGGTTTCACAGATACAAGAAGATGAGAAAACATACCTGCAGATTCTTTAGGGGATTTTCTGGGAGAGAAGATTGCCTCAAAACACTATCCTTTGTCTGACTTGTTTTTCCTGGGAAACATTAGACATGAGGAGCGGAGGAAAAGTAGAACTTGTGAAGGAGGTAAAAAGTTCAGCCACCAACCATCATAAGTTTCTTTTAATTTTCCTCACTTTTTTTGCAATCAAAATTGACATGCATTGAATCATTTGCATGTGCATTATTTTCTCATTTGGGATGATGCAATATATATAACTGAATATGGAAACTCCAGACAAATTCATGGAAAAGATAATATTTCCAGTTTTGAAAAAGTGATTTTGTTCTCATGTCACCTTCCCCGATCAATTACTTCACTTTTCGACCAAAAGAATCAGCTACTCCTCCACTCATCACCTAATTATCCATCTATTATTTTGACTAAATTGTTGATCAAACAAATGACGATAAAATGTATAATAATTTTGTTGTTTAAGCATAAAATGGACACATTTGCTGACAGTCTCTGCGTAGTAAGGGGGCTGTACGCTAGTTATCAGGCAGGGCTGGCTACAAGTAGCCTTCGAGCCTCGAGCGAGCCCTCTAACAAAGCTTTTGCAGAGCTCAAATGGGCTTCCTATTTGTTTCTTCGCACTCTTTCAAACCATGCCAACAACAAAATGTACATTTTTTTGGTCAAAAAGGTGTCCTTGGTTCCCAATTCTTTCTCTAAGTTGTTTGATTTGGAGCAGATTTGGAAGAAGCCTGGCAAACGGCGAAATTGTCTATAGACATGCATGCATGGAACTTTAAGCTCACGTATCTGTTTGAAGGCTCCATGACTACTGTCTCCACAACCACAAGGAATAGGGACCCAGCTCCTATGGCTAGGGTTCTTCTTGAACCACTCTTGTCAAGAAATGTTCCAAAGGCAGCAAAATTACCATGACTTTACATTATTCCATGCATGCACTTAAAACAATAATAGGAGTTAGATGTCGCGTAACTCCTCCCTTGTTGACGCGGTGCATGATAACTTTTTCGGAATGCTGATAATAATTCTCATGCGTTAAATAAACAATCTTTAGATAATTACATGATCTGGTGAGGCTGAAGTAATTGATTGGGGATGGTGATATGACAGGAAAAAAGAATCCAATGCATCATCGATGCTAAAATTGGTTCTTCACTTTGAAAAAAGTCACTTATTCAAGGCAATACAAAACTGGAAAAACTCACCTAGATAGATCAATTAAATATTTATTAAATGGAGTAATAATTCATCCCGAATTAGCAAATAATTCATCCCGAATTAGCTTTCAGATTAGTGAGTAACTATGTTTCTGTCAGTCCGTGCTTGCCTTCTGAGGGAAAAGGCCCAAAACTTGGATAATTACAGACTAAACTTGATATAAGTTTAATTTTTTGAGCAAATAGTAGGAATAGTCTAGTTTATTAAAATAAGTCCAATTTCTTAAATTTAATTTTCAATAACTATCTCCTTAATGATAAAAATTAAATTTCTTTCTAATTATTTCTTTAAACGTTTCCTTTTATTTATTTATTTGGTCGAAAAGTGAAGTAGTTGATTGGGGAAGGTGAGATGCTCACTTGATCAAAACTGGAAAAGTTCACTTTTCTATGAATTTGTCTACAGTTTCCATATCAGTTTTATATATTTTATCATCCCAAATGAGCAAACAATGCACATGCAAATGATTCAATGCATGTCAATTTTGATTGCAAAAATGTGAGGAATATTAAAAGAAACTTACGATGGTTGGTGGCTGAACTTTTTACATCCTTCACAAGTTTACTTTTCCTCCTCATGTCTAATGTTTCCCAGGAAAAACAAGTCTGACAAAGGATAGTGTTTTGAGGCAATCTTCTCTCCCAGAAATCCCCTGAAGAATCTGCAAATGGCGAGGAATTCAACAAATCCTTCACGGAGAGTGCGATCCTTTTTCAAGCCCCTAGTTCATGATGACTTCTCTCAGCATTTGGTAACATCCTGCCCCTTTACTAGCCTCGTTTTCACTTGAGATTAATTCAAATCGATCGCTGCATGAGCAAATGGATGATAAATACTATCTGTTTCTTTCTCTGTTCCGGCATTTGGAGAAGACATGCCATTTAACTTTTGGATTTTTGTTCTTGGTTCTTACTTAGTGAGCATGTTTTCTTGGTAATTTATATTTGTTAGGCACTCTGCCTACCAAGGCCAAAACAAACGCTTCTGTTCAGACTCTGCTGGAAAATTACAAAGTGTTTTCTTGTGATTTATAATATATGAACCTTCCATTTGAAACAAATCAGACTTTTGTAACCGCAAAAATCAAACAAACTTCTCTTCGGACTTACGATCTTACATCCATATTGATTGATTCAGCCACAGATGCTATGGCTTTTCTAATTTGGCATAGAATTAGGCAGTGTTTGATTAATTGTTTTCAAATTTTGATGTCATACAACTGCAATTCTGTTTTCTGATACCATGAAACTTTGAAGTGTCTGCCACCTTTATTCACGGAGAATTTCAATGGACGGCCTCCCTGCAAATGCACTCTTAGAGGCCCGAGTGGGGAATCGTGGACAGTAGGTTTGGAAGGAAGAGAGGATGGAAAATTCTTCTTCTGCAAGGGTTGGCAGAATTTCGTTGAGGATCATCTCTTAGAAATCGGTAATGTCTTGGTTTTTAAGTACGATGGCGACACAAAGTTTGATGTCAAAATCTATAATCCAACTGGATGTGAAAAGGAGGAAGCTGTAGCTGCCAAGAAAACAACTGGAAATCAAGCTAGTATTCGTAACCGAAAGAAAAGTAAGTTACACAAGTTTTGTATATACATATATACACTACAGGCATGTTTCTTTCTTTTCTTATTATGTTGTATATAGATATATACACTACAGGCATGTGTATCTGTTCAGAGACAATGTGTTCGAATGTGCTATTTTCTCTACAGGCATGTTGTACAAGCCTGCTGATGTGAAAGAAACATCAGATGGACACATCGCGTTCAGATCAAAGTATAAAACATGCTTCAAAGCAGCTGTGCCGAAGATTCCTTATCGAATGGTGAGTACTTTCTTCAACCCAATTTGTAAGCCAATTATGTTTATGAAACCTTCCCCGATCGATCCTGGGAAGGGCAAGCCATCTCAGCGCTATAACCAACCGACTTGTCACTGATGATGTTCCCTGCATATTGCAGACTGTCCCCAAGAAGCTAGCAGTAGCAAAAGGTCTCATTGAAAAGGAGAGGGTGAGGCTTATAGATCCGGATGGGAAAACATGGAAAGTTAAGCTCCGGTTCGAAGAGATAAAATCTCGTGGCAGTCGTTTGCTCATGACGGAAGGGTTGATGAAATGTTGGCATGCGAACAAAGTTTCACCCGGGGACACGGCCGTGTTTGAGCTTGTCAACGAAAAGAGAAGTGAAATGAAGATTCATTTTTTCAGAGCTGAAGCCGGAGGAAAGAGGCCTACTGTTGTGCTTGAACTTGATGCCTCTGACTCTGATGTGGAAAACTAAAGCTAGTTGACATTGTATAGGGGTTGATTGTGGAACAAGATTATTGAGGTTTTTGGAACCATATTAATAACAGATTCATTGCGGTGGCAACATGCTACTCTATCTGTGTGTGATGAACAGTTGCTTTTGTATTCCCTAACTTACCGTTGTAGTGGCGGAGTCAGAATTTTCAAATAACGAGGTCATGATTTTGACCAAAACTTCATTAGACTATTTCGTTGAGCGGTAGGAACACGTGGATTCTTGCCAACATTTACTGAGGGCTTATGCCAACATAGGTCAACAATTACTATGATATGTAGCGACTTATCAAGAGTGACTACAGGAAACTATAAAGTAATGTTGAAGACTGCCAAACTTGCCAACAAAGACATTTCACTGAGCGCTTGATGCGCAAAATAAAGTCGCACAAAAGAAAATAAAAAAGGAAGACGGATGATAAAAAAATATAAGAAGTACAAGGAAAATGTTGTAATTTAGTTTGCTTAGCTGTTTGAAGTTGTTGGGGTTATGAACAACAAATGATCACATGCCACCCTTGTTCGTTTGCGGAATTTGAATTGAATAAATAAAAAAGAAATTAACAGACAACAAATCAGCACATATGCGTTGAAGGAGAAATCAGCACTCACGTAACCCGGCGCTGCCCGCTTGTTAATCTGCTTGCTTTGGATCCAAATAACAACGATATCTTGTATTTATGTGTAAAAGAAAACTTGGTCACGTACAACATTCGTACAAGCGAGTGGTCGAAGATAGCTGAACATTGTCCGAAAGAAGGTTGCTCCTTAACATTGATGGGAGGAAGGACCTTGCATGGGCTTATAAGAAGTTGCGTTGCTCTCCATATTGCCATTACGCAGCAGGCGGCAGCTTCTGAATCAACATCGGAAGCGGTAATTTCTCGTTCTAGTTCGACAATTGACAATCAAAGACGGGAGCATCAAAAGGAATTTGAATTTGTCTTCCTGAATTGTTCCAAATTGCTTTTGTTTGAGTTATTGGCACATGGAAACATGTTACGTTATGTTTATTGTAAGTCATTTTTTTAACTCTCTAGCCATAATTACTACGTACTTGTGTCATCATGTTTTCACCTCACTTTTAAAGTATGAGTTTGTCCGTTTGCGTAGGGTAGAATCATCAGGCCGAACCGAGCATCATCGGAATGGCTAATTGGAGTCATTGTTGGTGTTGTTGGCAGCGGAATTGGTTTCATTGGTGTTGGCCACGGCTGGAAGCAAGGAAAGGGATTTGGGGACACAAAACTGGATCAAGATCAATCAGCCAAATTATAAAGTTATTGGTAGGGAACACCTAATGGCCAAAGAAAAAACAAACTTGAGTTAGCTAAGTTCGGTTGAGCAGTATGATCCACCATTTGCACACAAGTGCGGATCCGTCTCCTTGTAGTTAATATGAATTTAGTGTAATAATCCAATCGTTTGTTAAAAAAAATGACTAGCCCAATGAGTAGCATAATAACCGAAAATATGCGCGGGGGAATCATAAACACAAAAGCCCAGCCCAATGAACAAACAAACAAAAACTAAAACCCTAATTCCTATCCTCCAAACGCAGAGAGCAGCTCCATCCGCCACGAAAGTCCTGCCGCCACCAAGGCAACAACACTAGAGAAAACGACCAAGTAGCACAAAAATTACAAACCCGCAACCAGAAGAGCACCACAACCAAATTTTGTCAAAAGGGTATTTCACCATTTTTTTTCCCAAAACAGTGAAATGGTGGACCGACTATGGAGAGAAGTTTGTCTGTTCACATTGTCCAAAATGGGTATGCTGCTGCTAGTGTGACTCAAACCCATGTCCTACCTTTTCCCTTGCAATCACCTCGTACGTGAAAACCGAAATTCAAGATGACTCGAAATGTTGTTGAGTAGTTTCCTCATGTTGGTTAGATGCACTGCAATCAAAATGAGCACACGCAGATAACGATTAAATCAATGCAGATGACATAAGCAATTATGGTCGTTAAAATTCATTCAATTCAAAACTAGCTCGCCCAACAGTAAAACAACTGCAGGAGTCGAAAGAATCTAAAAATCTAGCCCAAAAGTGCAACAGAACAAAATAACTGCGGGAGTTGAAAGAATCTAGTAAGTGCATTAAGACGAAGACATTGCTTAACCATGGATTTACATGCATCACCTAGTCATTTGACTATTCGTCGTGATAATTTCTATGTTTAAAAACATTGTCCTTGCATATGGATTTGTTTAATGACAATTAGACGACTAATTTCATATTTGTTGATTTCTTAGCATGAACGATCTTGAAGAGGGAACTCATACATTGATGGCTCGGATCATTAGAGCACACTGTAAGTGATTCTTCTTTAAAATGAGGACATCAGACATCCTTATAAGAGACCAATCGTATCTCATGCCTGACTTACCTCATAAATTCAAGCACAGTAATTTGTTTGTTGATCAACGACTATCCTCAAGGTTAACAAGTAGGAAGCTTGTGATGGCAAATCCCAGACATACTTTTCTGGCATCATTTTGTCATTATGAGGAAGTTTAACTGGGGCTTCTTGCATCTGTATAATGTCTGCAATTTGAAATTAGACACCCTATGAGATCTCGCGAAGAATTTCCAAACGCAGCTCTGATCACATAATCCTTATTACACTCAATTCATAACTCATAAGTAATTGCTGTAAGAGTAACTAGGCAAAATAAGTTCAAGCTCATACATTTTCATCCTGTAAACTGTTTTTCGAACAATACTGTTTTGTTTAAATGCATAGATTACTTTAATAACACTACTACCTTGACATGATTGATTGGAAATCAAATACAACTTCCCATGAACTCAATTCCACGTCACCAACCTGCTCACTCAACGAGCAACAACAGCAGTAAGTAATATGGCTGCACAATATCATTCTTGCAGTGATGAAGTAGCAAATAACGTAGTGAATTATCTGTACCTAGTACATAAGTATTTGAACGACGACACATTAAAACAAGTGCAGAGATATGAATAATAAAAAACCTGAATTTCTGACCTTCTGATGATTCACCATGAAAATGGCTTTGGAGCAGTAAATAAATTCTAGCAGCAGAGACCTGCTGCACATTCTCATTAAGCAGCATCATCTGAAAGCCTTGGTGCAGAACATCGAAACTATGTTGTATGGATACAATTTAGGAAATTTGAGATGATACTGCAAACCCACAATTTTCCAAAAACTAGATATGAAGACCACAAGGAATATTACAATCAAATAAGATTCTAACGAATTGTTTTGTTTTCATATTAACTTCTTTAACATCTTAAAATGCCCACTAAGATGCCCTTTTTCAATCATAAACCCCATTTTTTCTATAGAAATTTTACAAAAAACCCCTTCTACTCTTGCTTGCATCCCTTGTGTATCCATCATATATGCCTCACACATATCCATCCCATACCCAAAAATCAAAATTTCCAAGAAATCAACAAGATACAGATTTGGAATATCTGACATCCATCAAGGCATCATGGGGAAGTATTGGTATTGGATCCTGCATTCTCAAGATTTTTGGGGTAACCATGCTATGAAATTATATAAGATGACTTACCTCCTTTGAATAGGTAGGAGATAAAAGTTCTAGTTTTCTTGAATTTCTAGCCGCTTCACAAGGTGAAGTAAAAATGTAGTCACTTCATTCACATCCTCATGTTGCAGATGCTTGCACACGGACTCTGATAGAAATGCGGTCCACTTCTCAACAGAACCGTGAACCAGGTCACCAGGTCCAGTGAGTCATCAGATGGTGCATGAGTAACAAACAATGTTGGTCTAGAAAACACACTAATTTCTGTCAGATGTCTCTTCTTGCAAATGCCAATGGATATCCTGTGCAAATAATTGAGATATATAAGAAGAATAAAAAACAAAAACAAATAATTTACAGTGACAAGCAGAGGCAATTAGATATCAGCAGCACCAACTGTTTCAGATTACAACTTCCCATACTTTTGAAGTTGGGAGTTTTAATGAAACACTCCCGGTACTGTTCACTTTTAACGAAAAACCACATTTTTACCTTTCCCTGGTACTATTTACTACACCTTTATTTGTCCTTTTTCATTAAAACTAGAGTTTTTTTGGACTTTTCGTTAGTTTTCCTTTTGAAGTTTGCACCAAACAAACATAGATTACCTCTTGATAATAGTTTTAAAATTTGATAAAACAAAATAAATAAAGCATATTATCTTAAGTCATTAAATAGAAATTTTGGGAGAAGAAAAAATTGTTGATTTCATCAACAATTCTGTTTTATAAGAAAAAAGAAAAAAAAGAAGCCCAGTTGTAAGAACTAGAAAGCAGAAGCAATCCTACTGGCTACTGCTGTGGTATCAAGGATCTGTGTGATCATTATGTTTCAAAGATCTTTTCAAAATGAATCTAAAATTCTGGACTAACCTCTAAATGCTACAGAAAGGGTCTTTACAAACCTTAAAAAAAAAGCACAAAAGACAACTTATAGGTAGATACCGTAAATTTACAGCTTGAGGCAGCTCAATCACATACTGCAGCAAAGTAAGATAGCTCATCCACAACAAATCAATAGGCACTTATGCGAAATGCTACCGAGACAGTAAGGCAAAGTTGAGACATAAGAACAAAACTGCTGACTGAAAGATTGTTCAAGTAACCACTGATCTTATACAACATAAAGAAAATTTGCTTTACAAGAAATAGAGGGCATCATGATGAGGAGCTACCAGAAAGTGGGTTGACTCCTGAACAGACAAGTCGGCCAAACCATTCAATATAAGATACACAAAGAAACAATTCGTTCAAGTAGTTGTACATGAGTTCCAATATTATCACATTTTCTTATTTCATTCCTTTGAATAGTCAATAATGGCTTAAAGGTCCATGCACAGATGCAAAATGCATGGCCAGTCATAAAATTTACATGCTGATACAGAAACAAATAGACTTGTTACCGTGCTTCCTTAATTGTGCATGTGCTCACACAACACAAAATGTCACATTAAATTCAACACTTCTCAAAATTAAAACCATTAACATAGAAGAAGTAGTTCAACGTTTTATCTATTCAATATTTCTTAAAAGCAAATTAGATGTTCTCCGTGCACAATTCTTAGTTTGAGCACTGGAGTGAGGTTTATTTGGTTAGGGTTTGATTGTGGGGCTTAAGGAAATAAAGGTAAATGCCTAAGAATTCTAGGGCATTAAATGTATCATATTCCTACCTAAAAGATAGAAGCAAATAAAAGAAAAGAAATGATTGAAAATTTACATAAAGAGAAAAAAGACATTTTCATGTAAAAGATATAGTTGAAAACTACAGTATGGAAGAAAAGACGAATTAGAGAGACAAACCATGTGGCATATGCTATCTGATAGTTGAAGAGCTTCATCCCACTTGTTAGCTTTAATAAGCCCTTTAATAAGATGAAAGAATGTATCCAGCTCTGGAAAACCACCATGCCTCATCATGTCTGCAAACATCTCCAGTGCCTTACCGACCTTATTTGCATGTGAAAGACTCTCAATCAATGAAGTGTACATATTCTTGTTCACAGATGTAAATGGTGAAGATGACGAAATCTCTTCAAGCAGCTCAAGAGCCACTTCCAACCTTCCAGCCTTTACAAAATTATCAATCAGAACTTTGTATATGTGAGTAATTGGCACTGTGTCACATTCACTCATCTCATTTAAAAGCCCAAGAGAGGTCATGAACTCTCTATTGTAACCTTCAATAACTTTACGGTAGCCTGCCATATACTTAGGCCAATGTGTTTGTTTCATTTCATCCAAAAGCTTATGAGCTTCATCCAGTAGTCCAGTTGAACAGCAATGATTTATCAAAACCCCGTAGGTGATAAAATTTGGAGCACAACCCTTAGAGCTCATTTGTTTAAAAAGCTCCAGACACTTTACGATATTACCTGCTTTCCCAAAGCCATCTATCATTGCAGTATAAGTCACAACATTTGGATAATACCCTTTTTCTTCCATCATCAGCATAAGCTTATAGGCTTCATCTGTTTTTCCAGCTTTACACAGGGCATCAATCATCTCTGTGTAGATAACAACATTTGGTGGACAAGAGTTTTCTAACATTTTGGACAAGACTTTTAAAGCGAGATCCAGTCTTTTATCCTTAAACAACCTATCAATCAAAGAACTGTACGTATACACATTTGGACTGTACCCTTGCTCTGACATCTTAGCAAACACCTCTTGTGCTTCATCTAGCTTCCCATACTTGCACAATCCATCTATAAGAGCATCATAAATAATATGGTTAGGTTCACAACCTTCTTCTGACATAGCATGCAATAAATCACGGGCCTCTTTAACCTTGTGTGCTTTGCATAAACCATCCACCAAAGCCCCATAAGTATAGACATTAGGTTCTCTAATACTCTGATCATCACTTCCAAAATACTTATCAACATCAGGGACGTCCACATTACCTCTCATTCTCTCATATATCTGGCAAGCCTTTTCAATTCTACCAGCTTTACAATGACCATCAATTAAAGCAGTATAAGTAATAACATTAGGACTGCAACCTTCAGTCAACATCATCTTAAAGAGTTGGTCAGCATCAGGCACCTTCTTTGCTTTAAGGTACGCATGTATAAGAGCAGTATATGTCACCACGTTTGGAGCACAACCATTTTGTATCATTTCATTAAACCAGCTCCGAGATTGTTCAATAAGGCCTGCTTTACAAAAACTATCAATTAAAATAGTATAGGTATAGACATCAGGAACAATACTATTCCTTTTCATTTCTTTAAACAACAAAAATGCTTGTTCTACCTTGGAGGCATTACACAAAAAGCCAATAACATTAGCGTATGTACTAGTGTCAGGAACAAAACCCCTGCTCATCATTTCGCTGATAACCTTATATGCTTTCTCAAATTTTCCGGCACCGCAAAGACACCATGCAAAATTGCTCACATTGACCTTACTTAGCACAACCCCTGCATCAAGCATCTCACCATAAGCTTTTTCAGCCAAATCTAACATATCTGGGCTAGGTAATTCCTTGTTTCCACATATACCACCAATCAAGATATTGTAAACCACGTAGCCTGGCAGGCACTCACATCTTACCATTTTCTTAAGCAACTTATAAGCATAAGAGTAATCTCCTGACCTGCAATAAGCATGTACAAGAGAACTAAATATCTGAGGGCTTGGATAACAACCTTCTGTGATCATCATACTAAGAATTCTTTTGCACCTACCGAGCTGTCTTTTCTTCAAACACCCACAAAGCAAAGTCCTATAGGTCACAACATTAGGAATGCAAGAATCGCATCGCATTCTGTTCAAAAATTCCATAGCTTCCTCAAAAAGTGAAGCTTCACACAACCCAGATATCATCTTCGTGTAAAGAATAGTATTGGGCACAAACTCTTCCTTCTCAACCAATGCGAGAGCTTCCTTCCACCTCCCAGCTTTGCAAAGGGCGTGAACAAATGAACCAAATGTATACTCATCCATCTTAAACCCTGAATCCAGCATCTCCACATGGACCAAGTGTGCTGTGTCCAACTTATCTGCTTCTAGAAACACTTGAACTAAAGCATTGTAAGTTGCTTGAGTTGGCTGGTATCCGAAATCCTTAAGCCTCCCCAGCTCTTCCAAAGCTACATCCAACAACCCATTTCGGCAATACTTCCGAATCAACACATTAAGCAACTTCCTAAGCACCTCTCTATCATCACCCTTAATTTCTTGCAGAAAATGTTCCGCTACCCTCTTATTACCACACTCCAATAACTCTAACAACGCGTTGTACACAGGAGCAGTGTGACTATACCCAATTTGTTTACCTGCCCATATGAAAAATTTCACACCCAATTCAGGATTTTGTATAAGCTTCAACACCTCCACCACCAGAGTTTCATTCAGATTATCCCTAAACTGCCTAAGAAACTTCTGGGTTTTTTCATCAAACTCATCATTATTATTCCTGATAGCATTCAAAATCAAAATGGCATTGTTAGAAAACTTAGCTGATTCAAATTTTGGCATCGAAGACCCACCACCAGCACTGGTATCCAACACCGAATCGCGCAGAGAGGCCAATTCCTCTGCCGAAATAGACTCAACTCCGGAACTCTCCAGCTTGAACAAGTCGTTGGGATCGACCAGACCATCGAGATTGTCCTCCGAAGAAGTGCAAAGTAATCTGGGGAAGCAAAGTTTTAGACTTTGGTGGGAGGATTTGAATGGAGAAGGGAATGGGTGTGATGGGTTTGTGAAGAAAAAGGGGTTGGACTTCAGAGGTGACGAAGATATGGTGGAAATTGATTGCCAGAGGAGAGTTTTCAACCGCCTTCTGCTCATTTTTGAGCTGCGAGAGCTTGGAGCGGGTGTTTGTTTTCGGGGTTTATGATGGGGTTTTGTTTTCGGGCCGCGAAGAAAGACGATGTAACTCATAAGAGCTTGTTTGAAACGGATTTTGAAAAAACGAAAATCGCTTTTGACAGCGTAACATTTTAAGCCCTTGTTTGGTATTGGAATCATTTTAAAGAAAACTCGCAGGTTCTTTGTGTTCGGTAAACATTCAATTTTAACTTTTTTTTACAATTTTCGATGAAAAAAAAGCCAAAAACAGAAAGCTGCAAAACCCAGTTTTGAAAAATCGACTTTTTTCGCATCTGTTTTACATAAAGTTTACCAAACACTATAATATTGATTTTTTTTAAAAGCACTTTTACAAAAAAAAACTTACCAAACACTCTGCTGTTTTATTTCACAATTACTTATTCTCACAGCACAACAGAAGCAGTTTTTTTTCAAAACACAGCAATACCAAACCAGCCCTAAATGTTTTTTTTAAAAGCACTTAAATATTTAACGGTTTAACAACATTTTGCATCTTAGAGCGTCTCCAACAGTTCTTTAAATGTAACTCTTCAAATGTATCATTTCTAAGAAACTTTAGAAAAAATACCATATTTTTAGTTTAGGTACTAATTGATCGGTCAATCCAAATCATCTTATGCATATCACTAAATCTCACTAAATTTATTGACAATTAGTGGCCGGCCAGCCAACTTTCAAGTGACTTTTCTGGCAACCCTCGACTTTTTCGGTGATTGGCTAGACAACTATCTAGCACTCAGTGACCAGTCGATCAAAATGTCTTCAATGAAATTTGAACTCAAAACATCAAAATAAACCTGTAAACGGATCAGATTTGGATCAGTTCAACCTTCATCCATATTCATATCCATTTATAATCAAATTAACATATTCAAATATTCAAATCATCGGGTCTAACTTGTCAATCCATGTCCGATTAGCATCAGATTAGGATCAGATGAGACTATGACCTAGAAAAAAAATTAAAATATCATTAGCAACCTCGTTCTTTTATTATATATATATATATATATATATTTAGTTTTATCACAAAGTCTTTTATGTTTTGCCAACTCATCATTTGGTCTCTTATGTTTCAAACTCATAATTTTTTCTTGATCCGTTACTTTGCTTATCAATGTGGTCCTTACCATCTAACTCCATTAAAAATTTCATTAGTTGGATGTGTGGGACCCAAAGGGGCCTAGAAAGCCAATCATAATAATGCCACATAGACTAATCATTCGTTTTTAAAATTATTTCAAATTCCAAAACAATAAACAACCCCCCATCTCAGTCCTTATAATGCCAATACCAAAGCCAATCATGTTTAAACTTAGTTTTCTTTGTTTATTTCCAATCATGAGGAACTAAACTCGTTTTTAGCTAGGGGAGAATTCAAAGTCATGAACATATATGTGACATGAGTTGATTACATTTAGTTGTGATTTCACAAAATCGTGAATGCAATTTGCTTAACTGTTTGATTGATAATTTATTCTTGTATGTTGATTAAGGAGGGCCCACTTAGTTTACATGCATGAATTTGATACTAAAATATAAGAGAGTTTCACCTAATAGTTACAAACTTATATTTACAAGTAGTGGAGGTTGTTAGTCACGATCGCGTTAGGTGAATTCCTAGCAGGAGTGTCATGCTGTCATAGTCATGAATGTCATGTCAATACTTATGATTTTCACAAAGTTTAATGATATTTGATATGTATCTCTAGTATGCTGTCATATAGGGAACTTGATAAGAATAATTTGGTTGCGTCGCTACATCCAATTCAATGAATTTAGGAAAATCTGAGGGTTAATGCGTGCTGTCACGGTTAATTTGGAGCATTGTCATTCATGGCTTATAGAACGAACAACTGGAAATCGATTTGTGTTGCATATGTGTCATGTGTGGAGAAGGACCCTCTAGCTAGCCTTTCACCCATTCAAATCACCAATTTCGTGTCTAATCAAGTTTACTTTACAATTCTGTTTGTTTAAGTTTAATTCCGTCTAAAACCAATCCCTTGCATAAATGGAAATATAAACTTTTATTTTGTTGAATTGTAAATTGGGAGATAAATATGCATAAATGTTGAAAAAGATTTATAAGATCTTAAAAAATGTAGAAAAGGAGTAGCAATTACCCTTCCAACTCAACTTGTAAACAAAAGGAGGGAAAAGTAAACCAATGACTGGGTTTTCATTTTTTGTGTCACTGCTCTTATCATATTTGAAGCAAGCAACCAAACAGCATATAATAATTCTAATTTCGATCCACCCATCACAATCCCTGACCTGAAACTAATTACAACTCTGGAGCATGTACTTCCTAAAGATTATGAACTCATATATATATATATATATATATATATATATATATATATATATATATATATATATATATATATAACGACTCAATCCTTACATACGTCTAAGATCGACACGTGACATAGAGACATAGCGGACATCTTAACATACGTACAAGATACAAAATGAAATACAAGAACTAATACCTCTAAATAAACATGATAGTGGACTCTCCCACACAAAATATATGCAAATCTGTACACTCAAAATACACAACCCTCGTTAGGGCCAAGACATGACCATAGGCGCTCAAAATATAAGTTCCAAAAGAAATAATACACAGAAAGTTAAAGGGGCAACCTAATCACTCCAAATCTCTGATCTTTGCACTATTACCCCCTCCGGCTCCTTGTAAATCTACTCAGACTTGTCACCTGTACAATCAGTCCCTGAAGTTTTCTCTAACGCACCATAGCGAGTCCGAAAAGTTGTCTTCGCTGTGTCCTCATCTTGGATCCTCAATTGATGATAACCAATCTGCAAATCTAGCTTACTAAAATACTGAGCACCTTGAAGTTGGTCAAACAAGTCACCAATCTGCAAATCGAGATGGTCACGTGCTGGCCGACACTCAAGGGGTGACGCAAGCCATTTAGAATGCATAAGAACGAGAAATAAGAATTAAATAGAACATTTAATAGGAATTTAAGGAACGTGTTCAGAGCATACAACTAATTAGAATATTACAAAGAAAGAATGTAAACTTGAATAAACAAAAGGAGTGGGTCCTACACCGAGAGGACTCGAAGATGCCGATGCAGAAGTGTCTTGATGCCGGGATTGTATGCCTCAAATCTAAGCCCTGAAGGGGGCGCAAAACAAAGGTGAGTGGACTAATTTGATATACATATAAGAAACAGTTATCAACATACTATCCCCCAGGTTTTTATGAAAACACAATTATATCATGATAAACATAGGTTTTCCGAAACCTAGAATGCCGTGCAATATCTCATGTCATAACTCGTCGTGCAATGTCTCAATTCATAACTCGCATATCATAATCACTAGTGAATGTCCAGTATAACGTTTCAGGCCCCATGCCAGCTCCCCGTCCTTGTGCTCAATAGCCAGAGGAAACACACTCCAGGCCCTATGCCAACACCATAACCGTTGCCCGGGATGGACCAGAGCCTTATCCTTACATCTCGTAGCGGAAATGTGGACCACTAGGTAATATCAGAACTATCGCACATACATTTATGAACAAGTAACGTCATACATTCATTCTTATACTTTCATGCTTCTCATGCGTGCAATTCTACTAATAAAACATGTATTTTTAGAAGGGATCCACTCACAGTACTTAGCCGTCGAAGAGCCATGCAAACTAGCGAACAAGAAATCGTCACAAATAATTGCCCCTAAGCACATAAAGGGCCCAATTAATAAAACTCTATTATAACAATTGAATTTGGGAAAACGGATGTCGGAAATGGATTTAGGACGTCGAATTAACCTAAGAAGGGTCCTGGATAAATTTTGTAAACGTTAATAGAATATTCCCTGACGGAATATTCTCTCATAGAATATTCCCTAATAGAATATTCCACATAAAGGGTTTGAGTCGGATAGGGTTTAGGGTTTGAAAGGTTTAAGGGTTTAGTGTTTAAGACCCTAGTTTAAAAGGGTTTGGGTTAGACTTTTAAAAAGGTTGGGCTTTAAGAGTTTGAATTTAGTTTCAACAAATGAAATAAATAAATAAAAGGGGTTTGGGCTTAAAACCCCCAATAGAAATGGCCCAAGGGCCCTTATTTTAAAAACAACAAATAAATAAAAATTAAAAAGGTTTTAGGTTGGGTCAACGGGCCAAGGGCCCTAAACAAAACGGCCCGAAGGCCTTTTTGGGTTTTAAAACAATTAAACAAAAATGAAAAATGGTTGGGTTGGTGCTTAAAGGGCCTAAGGCCCGTGGGTTTTCCGAGCAAAGGCCCGAAGGCCTGAGTTTCTGGGTTGTGGGTCGTCGGACCCAAGGAAGAAGAAGGTCGGATTCGGCCGAAATACTACACCACCTTCAAACGTCCATAACTTTACTAATACTCGACGAAATCAAGTGAAACAAAAACGAAAGTTGTAGTTCTCGAAGAGACGAAGAGAACGGTACCTCACACGATGTCTAACTCGCCGTGGTTTGGCCGGAAACCCCTCGAAAGCCGTCGGACTCGCTGGAAACTAGGTAAGATTCAAATGAGTATAACTTCTTCAATACTCAATGAAATTAGGTGAAACAAAAAGGAAAGTTGTAGTACTCGACGAGACGAAGAGAATGATACCTTGCAAGCCGGCCAACTCCCCGTGGTTTGGCAGGAAATTTCCTCGAAAGTGGCGGGTTCCTCGCCGGAATCTGGGGAAGTCTCCTCAACGTGTTTCTTCGTAGTTTCAACGACCAAAACACACAAATACGATCAGGAATGAATTATGAAGATAAAAAGGGAAAGATTTTAGAGTGGTTTCGAAGCTCACCTACGTCAGGGTTCGTCGGAGCACACTTTTAACAGTGATGCTGTCACTGTTCCGTGAGAGGCGAAGGATGATGACCACCCGGTGGTCCGGGTCACGATGGGGAGGTCCAGTGATGGTGGTTGCTCTGTGTGTGTGAGTTCGGGGGAGAGGGAAAGAGAGAGTTGCAGAAAGTCGAGAGGGAGAGATAAATGAGAGAGTTAAGAGAAGAAAGAAGAGAGCATGGGAAAGGGGGAACAAAAAAAAAAGGGGGTGGGCCCCTTGGGCTCACCAAATAAGAACCAAAAAAATATTTTAAAATTAAAATGAGGTGTGGGGTGGAACAACTCATGTTTGTTTTGCGCCCCCTTCATGATTTAGAATCGAGGCATACAATTCCGATGTCAAGGTACTTCCGCATTGGCATCTTCGAGTCCTCTCGGTGTAGGACCCACTCCTTTGTTCATTCAATTTTTTTTTATATATCATTTCTTTTCTAGTATTCTAATTAGTTGTATGCTCTGAACACGTTTCTTATTTGCATATTATTACCATTAAATTCTTAATTCTTACTTATTTTTCGTTCTCATGCATTATAAATGGTTTTCGTCACTCATGGGGTGTTGGCCAGCACATGACCATCCCGATGTCCCCGAGACATCGGGATTGAGGCGTGTCACATATGCAGAATGGAATTGACTGAGAAAGCTGAGGCATTGCATCTGCGCACATTGGAGAGAGGCGGTCAACCAGATTATAAGACATGGGAGTTCCTTATGGAAGGAAGGTTGACAAGCCATAACATAACAATGCCATTGAAGCGATGAAAAAGGGATTTAGTATGTTGCAAGATTGTCATTGGAGACCATCGGACAATATGTAATGGCCTTTGCTGATTATTTCGAGAAGCATGGGAACATTGAGCATGCCAATAGATATACCAGATTGTGCACCGAAATAAATTCGTTTTATGTTGTCATTAAAAAATTATGCACTGAGAGAATTCCTTTTAAATTGTGCACCGAAAGAAATCCTAAGAAATCCATGAAAGAAGTCCTTATAAATTCATAGAAATTTAATAAAAATACTTGTAAATCTGCCAAAATCAATGTAGAATTGTAAAGTCTATTAAAATCCTTTAAAATTTGTCACTTGTAGAAAATTCGTTAAAATCATCTGAAATCCAAATTGACTTGCTATGGACTTGGTGTTATTTTTTTTTCCTTCAAGGAATCTATAGTTTGTGTGTTTTCTTGTCCACTACAATTGTCTTTTTGGGCATGATATTTTGTTGCCTTATTTTTCAAGGTGATAAAAAAACGGAACACAATACAACAATACTTGGTGGTAATGGTGGATGCACACAGGGACTAGGGTGGTACCATGACTCACCAGATGTCCGAAAAATGCCATTGAAGGTCCTCTAAGAATCATTTTTTTTTTTTTGGTTTCCCAAGGTGTCCCCAGGCAAAGCCCAGGACTAATCCCTTTTGTGTCCATAAAGTGTTCAATAAATTACTTGTTTCGCATATCTCAACTACACTCGGGATCCCTTAAATTAGGACCCCCGGATAATAATAGATCCACCCATGGTTGGTGGTGTTCAAAGAAAACGAAATTGAGTGCCCAACGACCAACTATTTCCTTTCCTTTTCAAAGAAAAAACCAACTATTTCTGAGAGAAAAAAGTTTATTTGTCACCTTCCTTTGAAAACAGTCATTGTTCATTGTTATTTACCAGTCAATCACAATTTAACATATCTCCACCATTTAGAATTACGATGTAGTAATTTTCTTTTTTACTAGTGTTGGCTACAAATGTCACCAAGCCTACGTGGCGCGCAGGCCGAGTAAATAGTAGACTAGCTGAGTCCTTCAAACGTGTGCGGGGCGTGCCAACTCGTCGGCCGGGCTCGGCCAAGGAGTAAAATGTCTTGATGTGGTATGGATGCGCGCGGCCAACTTCTGTATCTTGCGATTGCGGCCGAGGAAGGAACGTGTCTCGACCTTTAGGTTCTAGAGCCTGAAGACAAGGCTGCCAATTACAAAATTCACAAATTGTCGTCGTCCGATTCGGCCACGGTCACCGTATTGATGAAGGTGAGACCACGCCGAATCGACACTAGAGTATAAGGGCACAGGTACTCAAAGCTGATGAAGGTCTTGACCACGAACGTGGTTCGGCCGTCTCGGTGCCGAATTCTGAAATCCTCTTGCAAGTACGTAATCGTAAAACGACTCGACGTCGAGGCACCGAGCTTTGGTATCAGTAACACCTCACTTCGCCGGGCCGGCTGGTGAGATGACCTCTGTCGACGGGGATTCAAAAACCCTTCGTCGGCTGAGACTAGGATAAATAACCAATCGACCCTGTCGCAGTACTGTCTATCCAAACTGAAGATGCTTCACGGACGGTTGGTTCTACGGCAACAGTGCTGTCTATCAAAACTGAAGATGTTTACCGGTTGCCTCCACAGTGCTGTCTATCCAAACTGAAGGTATAGAGGCGAAGAAGAAAATAAAATTCTCAAGGGTGTTGAGAGGTTTCGCGTAGAGCGAGAAATTGCACAAGGCAGATTTATGTGTTGTGTTGTTCATCCTCTGCACGTTGCCATTGCCTCTGTATTTATAGGATCTAAATCCTCTCTTGTTGGAACCAAGTCACGTGAAGAAGCCACTTGCTTTCTCTTTTTTTTTCTTATTTTAAGGCATGTTTTCTCTTTTCCTTATTTTAGGGCATGTTTTTCACCTTAAATCAAGGAAAAGTTAGAATCCTAGGGTTACCTAGTTAGTTCCTAGGGTTCCATGTAAATCTTCTTTTAGGCCGAGAAACTTCCCTCGGCCCAAACTGCTATTTTGGGCCCAAACAACTAGTAAGTAAAAGATCTTAATATTCACTCTCATAAATAACAAGTTCGATACAAATTATCTCAATATAAAAGAAATATGTGTCTCAATCAAGAATAAAGAATGACTTCTTTTATATGCCTAGCTTCCTTTTTTTTTTCTTTTGTCGAAAAACAAGAAATGAATTGAATGAGAAAAGCCCAATACAATTACATTAAACTAGCCCAATAAGGTGGGGATAACTAAGACTAACTCCAACTCTTAGAATAAAACTCAAATTTTAGGTTCTAAACTTCCCCAACTTGCTCCAACCCTTGGGGCAAATTTAGCTTAGGATTCCCCCTGAGTTAGTGGGATTGGCCCACCATATATGTGTGTTTTTTTTAGTTTTATATTTATAAATTCATTAAATTCAACGACTAAGATCTAATATGATCAAATCCAACGGTAAAAGAAAAAGATCTAATGGTCCAAATTCAAATCCAACAACTAAAGTAATTAAAAAAAAATATTTTAGGTATTTCATATTGTTTCATAGTGTTCCACGAGTTCCATGGGGTCGGTTTAGTGATTTTTTAATATTTAGCGGAATCTAAATATTTTTAAGTTAAAATTTTCATAAAATTAAATTAAGATAGTCTACATAATTAAAGTTACTTTAAGAAAAAAAATCATCCTAAATTCATTCTTTACTAATGTCGGGCTAAAAATTTAGCCTAGAAGGGTTGGAGGAGAAAAACTGTTTTTGGGTTAAAACCTAAGGGCTTGTTTGGTAGTGTACTTGAATCCAACTTTTTAAACTCAAAAACAATTTTCAAGTTTTAGGTCTTAAAAACTTGTTTGGTATGGCTATTTTTAAAAACTGAACTCAAGACTAACTAAAAAATATAGTCTATTTCTTAAAAACATAAAAAGTGAGTTTTTAAAGTTTTTAAACTTAAACTCACTCATTTCTTTTCTTTCTCACCTCCCCTCTCACTCCAAATTAATTTCGCGTTGTATTTAATGAAAGTATCTTAGTGCAAACCACTTCAACGTGCAACAAAAACCGCCACACCAAAGAAGAGCCAACAGACCCGGACCACAAACACAAGCCCCTGCAAGTTGAACAAAAAGCCAAAACAAATGGTAAGGGATGGGGCTAAAGGTGCATCTAAACACCGTCTCTTTGATAAAAGCCGCAACGAACTTGGGCCCTGATTTCATGCATGAATATTAAATCCCTTGTATATTACCTTCCTTTCTAATTCCAAGAGTATTTCTGGAATCCTACTAATAATCTATGCACGGATGCCATTGAAAGCGTCTGGAAACTCTGTTAACTTCCATTGAGTGCGTCTGCATCCCTAGATCCCTGTTCGGTTCCATTGAGTTCGTATGAATTATGGAATCCTACTTCGTGTCTTGTGTGTCAATTCTATCCTATTTCACGAGTGCATCTGGAATGTGTAACATTGTGATTTGTTAGCTGAGCTCTTGTGTATTTTTTCTATTTGATTGCATGAGCGCGTTTGCGATGTGTAACATTGTGAGTCGAGCCTACTGTTGTTCTTATCTCCTAATTTTTTACTTAATTTCCCCACCCACCCCAAATAATTTCTCCCCAGTTTGGACCACAGCCGGCCACAGACCAACTCCACCGCATTTTCCGGGTCAATAATTAGTCAAAATGTTGTTCGACCGTAACAATTATTTTATTTGTAGGTGATTAAGTGTGTAATTTTATGACCAACTTTTAAATACTAACTTATTATAGTCGCCCGATTAAGCGACTCACTCACGCTTATGATAGAGTTTCAGAAACTAATTTATTGTAGCCAACTGATTGAGCGACTCGCTCAAACTTATGACGCATGGGTATAGACTAACACCCTTCTTCACACACTGCATGAATGATACACAAATTTCCTGCTGTCTTAGCCCTTCAAGTTTTGGTGATTGATTGCTGCGTCCTGGCACCTTGTCACTGATGTTGTGATTGTTTGTTGCAAGTTGGAGCATGACGCTGCTGTACAATTTCTCAATACAAATTGAATAATATAATGTCCAATTTTTCATCAGCCCTTGGCCTTTCCTCCACCGACCGCCTTAAAAAAAAGGTGTGAACTGATGACCATGTTCTCTTAATTTGTCTTTCTTCACGTGTGAACGCGTTGAATTTTTGTACGCGGAAGGTAAAGGCGCTTGGGTAGGGGTTTTTTAATTTCTTCTCTTTGATGATTTTCTAGGAAAGCCTGAGCACCATAAAATTTTCATTAACTTAATAAATCTCATTCATCTAAATATCCCCTTCTCTTTCTCTTCTTTGTTACTCTCAAGTTACATTGAGAGAAACAGGAACAGATGGAGTGGATGGTGATGGTGATGGTGATGATGCTCAGATGGTTGACATTTTCTTCTCCATCATCTACTGCTGCTGGAGATGACGTCGATGATGATGGTATTGAAGCTAATATCCCCCCTCGTCGGGAAAAGTACGACGTGTTTGTCAGTTTCAGAGGTGAGGATACCCGCCGTGGTATTACCAGCCATCTTCATGCTGCCTTACTTCAGAAGAAAATTGAAACCTACATAGATTACAGACTTCAGAAAGGAAAAGAAATCAGACCCGCCCTTCGAAAGGCAATCGAGAAATCCACGCATTCGGTGATCATTTTCTCAAAAAGCTACGCTTCTTCCACATGGTGTTTGGATGAGCTTGTGCATATACTCGAATGCGAGGAAAGATATGGCCAGAAGGTTATACCCGTATTCTACGACATCAATCCATCTGATGTACGAAAACAACACCGGAGCTACGCGGCCGCATTTGCTCAACTTGAAAAACATTTCAAGGACAGTATTGATAAGGTGCACAAGTGGAGGCGTGCCTTGAAGACTGCAGCCGATCTGTCTGGGTTTGATTATTCAAACAAACATGGGTAAGTAACTCATTCTTTAACTTGTATAAAATTAATATAATGTCTTTGCATCAGAAACAGAGTAGCATGCACTTCAATCAGCTTTTCGAACTTATTTCCCCCCTATTTACTCATATATACAATAAGTCTATCTACACATGTGTACAATCATATTTACAATTCTATTTACACATATTAATCAGCTTTTTCGAACTCCCGTGATCAAACAGAGACTTTTTTTTTTTTTTTTGCCCTCATATGTATGCTTGTATGCTACAAACTAAAAAATAGAAGTTGTTAATCTAAATCAAAGACATTTTAGTGAAGATGACGGAACAAAAGTGTAATTATTGAAGAGAGACTCTTAATTGCTAAAAACAATTGAATACTCAAGTGCATTTAATATATAATATACGTTCAAAACAAATATATGTTGATGTACGAATTTAAGTGTACCGAGAGGAGAAAAATAAAATTTATTTTGCTCATGAATAATTAAAACTGACATATGTTAAAGCATACATATGAAAAGAAAGTGGACTTTTCGAATTGTTCATATCACATTTTCTATTAAGCTAAGCACAATAAACTTTTCTATCACAAATCTGCATCCAAGTATGATTAAAAGTTAACTAATGTGATTATTTTCATCCTATTGTAAATGGAAATATAAACTTTTATTTTGCTGAATTGTAAACTGGGAGAAAAATATGCATAAATATTGAAAAAGATTTATAAGATCTTTAAAAATGTAGAAAATGAGTAGCAATTACCTTCCAACTCAACTTGTAAACGAAAAGGAGGAAAAAGTAAACCAATGACTGGGTTTTCATTTTTTGTATCACTGCTCTTATCATATTTGAAGCAAGCAACCAAACAGCATATAATAATTTCAAATTCGATCCACCCATCACAATCCCTGACCTGAAACTAATTACTCTGGAGTATGCACTTCCTAAAGAATATGAAATTAAATATATATATATATATATATATATATATATATATATATATATATATATTGTCACGCCTTGATCCCGACATACGTCCAGAATTGACACATGACACAGAGACGTAGCGGATATCTTAACGTGCGTACAAGATACGAAACGAAAGACTAGAACTAATACCTCAAAATAACCATGATAATGGACTCTCCCCCTCAAAATATATACAAATCTGTACACTCAAAATGCACAACCTCATTAGGGCCAAGACATGACCATAGGCGCTCAAAATATAAGTTCCAAAAGAAATAATACAAAGAAAGATAAAGGGGCAACCTAATCACTCCAAATCTTTGATCTTTGCACTGCTACCCCCACCGACTCCTTGTAAGTCTACTCAGGCTTGTCACCTATACAATTAGTGCCTGGAGTTTGCGCTAACGCACCATAGCAAGTCCGAAAAGCTGTCTTCGCTATGTTCTCATCTGGGATCCTCAATTGATGATCTAGCTTACTAAAATACTGAGCCCCTTCGCAATGTCACTCTGCATCCTTATTAAACTCACGATAATTGATGCGCAAACACATGATCTGTCTTTTTTCTTCACAAAGAGAATGGGAGCACCCCAAGGTGAAACACTGGGTCGATTAAACCTTTGTCCAATAACTGTAACTGCTCTTTGAGAGTTCCAAAGGCACAATACAATACGAAGCCTTAGAAATAGGTGTTGTCTCTGGCATAAGGTCAATAGTAAACTCAGTCTCCCTTACTGGAGGCAAGCCATGTAACTCTGCAGGAAATACGTTAGGGGATTCTCTAACTACTAGAATGGCATTAATCTTACTATTACCTTGCTCAACAGTTATGACATGTGCCAAATAACCCTAACATCCGTGTCTCATGAGTTGTCTAGCCTTGGCATCTTATACCATTATTGGTGGTGGAACAGGTTTATGAACTCCAGCAAACTAAAACAGAGGTCTTTCAAGTGGTCGAAAGGTTACCACTTTCTAAAACAATCGAAATTCGCATGATATATGGATAGGTAATCCATGCTTATAATGACATCTAGATCTCGCATCGGGAGAATCAGAAATCTGCTGTCATCTCACCCTGATCCAACTGAGCCTCACAAGATCAAACTACTTGGTCAACAATATAAGGCCTTGAAAAAAAGAGAGGAAATAGAGTATGTCACATACATCGTCTTAATAGGTTTACCCAAAGACTTAACAAAAGTAGTTGATATAACATAAGTACTTGATATAACAAAAGTACTTGATATAAAAGAATTCTCGGCTTCAGGATCAAACAATGACCTAGCAGGGAGCGAATCAAGATGAATAGTACTTGTGACTATGTTAGGCTCAGCCTCGACATAAAAAGTGGATGGTGCACAAACCCTGCCGACTCGCTGAGAACCCGCTTGAGAAGTCCCAGCTCCATTTCTCTAGGCCCCATTCGCTGAGAACCTCATCTAAGTTGTCTGTCGTTTTGCTGCCCAATCCTTAGCTGGACTGAGCCCGAAGGTGCTCGAGAAGGCTTACTCTACGCCAAAGATGCTATTGAGCCCCCAACGCTAGCAGCGGGTCTATCAGATCTGCTAGCAGTGTCTCGCCACACTGGTACAAGTCTTAGAACCATCTCTACATGGGCTCGGTTTCTTCAATGAGTGCAAATCCATGAAAGAGTCTTCTCTTGGGATCCTTTAAAATAACTCTCTGAACGTTTTTCAGAAGAAGTCTGGGGTCTGCACATGTATGCTCTATGAGTACCTCCTCGAAAACAACTCTGAGAACTCACCTCATCAGAATGTTGAGAGCTTTCTATAGAAGTAACCTGGAAATCTCCACAAGTACTACCCTGATGTCTCCATGTGACAATCCCTAAGAACCAACATACGAGATTTTTTGGCATTTTTTGGATCCACCCAAAAATGCATCAGATGACTGGCCTTCTGACCAGGCCCTCTTCCTCTGCTCTCCACTCGCTCGTGCCTTCATTCCTCATTAATCTCTGTTGTGCGTGCACAATCGATCACCTAAGCAAATGAAGGCAATTCATAAACAAATAATAGATTCCTTATACTAGGCTTGAATCCCCCAATAAGTTTCTTCATTTTCTTTTCCTCGGAGAAGTGTTGAGATAAACAGTAAAGTAGAGTAAAACGGGCCACATAATCAGCAACTGTGTTGGTGCCCTGCTCAATAATGGCGAAATCGCTCCCAAGTTAAGCGTCATCAGGCTACCAATAAAGGACAAGTGATCTGCCACCACTCGTAAGCGTGCCTGTTAACATATAAGCCACAAGGTTTACCTGCTCCTCAGGTGAGCAACGCAGAATGGTGAAAACTTTGGTGATCTAATTGGTCTAGGACTCAGCCGTCCACAAACAAGTACTACAATCGAATGAAGGTGGCTTATGAGTACGAAACTCTCCATACAGAAACTTCTCCTTATTAGAAGTTGCACGTATGTGAGCCTGCGTCAGCTGTGTCAAATCCTCAATGGGCTGAAAAGCACCATCAGGTCTATCATAATCGTGGCTAACCTCCTAATCAATAGTAGAAGTGCTGTCGTTGGGGACATCCTCTCCAAGCGACCGAACAACACCATGTTATAGCTGACGCATAGAAGAATTCAATGTAAGCATATACACGAAATTTGAGAAACGAATCCAACAACCTAAAGAATGTCCAATACGCAACCTACCCAAGACTTCCTCACTCTAAGTTTAAGGTATGAGAATCGAAACCTAAGCTTTGATACCACCAAAAGTTGTCACACCCTGATCTTGACATACATCCAGGATCGACACGTGACACAAGCACGTAAAGGACGTCTTAACATACGTTTAAGATACGAAATGAAATCCTAGAACTAATACCTCAAAATAAACATGATAGTGGGCACTCCCCCACAAAATATATACATATATGTACTCTCAAAATACAGAACCCTCACTAGGGCCAAGAAATGCCCATAGACGCTCAAAATATAAATCACCAAAAATAATAATAATAATACAAGGAAGGATAAAAAGATAACCAAATCGCTCCGAGTCTCTGATCTTTGCACTTCTACCCCCACCGGTTCCTCGTAATCAACTCAGGCTTGTCACATGTACAATCAATGCCTAGAGTTCGCGTTAGCATACCCTAGCACGAATATCAAGACGTCACGTACTATCGTCGCCTGGGCCAAGGTCCAATTCGACCAAGAAGTGGCCCGAAATCATCCTAGACCATCGGAACCCTAAATGAGTGTTGTTGGAACCCCAAAACCCTAGCCAGTGCTTGGGCCTTGTTTCTAGGTTCAAGGATAGTCTATTGGTAGCGGTGGTCGAAGGAATAAGCTTCAGAAATGATTAATCGTCATTGAATACTCACAGACCCGTTAGTGGAGTTCTTCACGAAACCGAGGCCAAATCTAGTCGAGTTTGTGTGGAAATTGAAGGGAAAATGACGTGGTGATGTTTGGTGGTGGTGGAAGATCGAGAAAAGCTAGAAAAAAAATTGACAGAAATTATGTCAAAAATTTCAGCGGGTTCGGGTCAGGAACCAGGTCACGAAGGGGGAATGGGTCGTGTTGGGTTCTCTCCTCTCTTCTCTGATTGGTCACCTCACTATCACTCTCTCTTTAATTAGCCCCTCCACCAAGTTAATGGGAGCTTCTAGTTATGTACTGAACATATTTTTTATATTTTCTTAATCGAACTTATAACGTCTGTAACTTCTTCATTATCACTCCAATTCGCAAACGGTTTTCGCTCATGCTCTTGTGGAATTGAGTTCGATTCGAAAACACTAATTGTGACCTCGAAAGGTCTACAAATTTTGAAAGATTAATTACAAAAATTCATACCTTGTAAATATTCAATTCAAATTCTAAAATTGACAGAATTAGAATAAAATAAAAATAATGTAATTACGAAATACATAATTAAATAATGATATACATAATTAATAATGAAATTTTGAGGACGGGATTTCACATATAAAATAAAGCAGCATGTTTGGGGAAATTTAGGATCATTTAATTGAACACCCAAAACATTCGATCTTATACAAATGAATATTATTGCAACCTATAACCCATTCAAAAATTAATATTGAGAAAGCAGCTAAACTAATGAAAAGGAGAAGACAACCCACTCATCCCTCACTATTTCTCTCTGCAATCCCTACAGCTCACTCTCTTTCTCTATTCGTAAACCTTCCACTTACTGCATCGTAAATCTCGTATGAACAAGTTATACTTGCGCTCAGAATAAAGCCCACGTTAGGCCCAAACGCATCAATCATCTCCCCCCCCCCCCCCCCCCCCGCGAATAGGAATTTTATTTTAAAGGATAGAAAATCTGTAAATAAATCAAAATCCCCAATTGAAATTGCCCTATAGCTTTGCTACAATGCCACCCCTCCCAACTTTAGACTAGGGTAATTACGAAATTGCCATTTTTTTGTAGGTTTGGGGAGGGGTGGCCCTGTTCCTTGGCCATGCATGTAATTTAGTTGCTCATTTAAACTTATATGATTCCTCTTTAGGGTTAATGATTTCAATAGTGGGTTGAATGCTATAATATGCAGGGCCGGTCCAGAGATTTTTGAGGCCCGGGACGGCGCTAAAAAAAGTGCCCTAACTTCGTATAAGAAAATTATTTATTTTTACACGTAAGACATCAATAAAATTATACTTAAAAAAAACACTTCAAACTCAATAATTTAGAAACACAGAAAGACTAATTTATTTTGACACACCCCGATCCAGAAACCGAGGCGTGCCGGCCGTCACGTGTGAGTGACGTAGCCGAAAACGTCAGCGGAAGCAAATTTGGCATGAAGTGCAGTAGTGAAAGTTAAGTTGATAATATACATATGATACAGAGCCGTTCCTAAGTGCTGTCAAGTTTAAACAAACATTACAACTACGAAAGAAATCCTACATAAGTGGTGGTCTGTCAGAACTGCCTTGGCGCCTCGCTAACCGTCCACGACGTTGCTACCTAGTACCTGGAGGGGCGCAAAACATCAAAGGTGAGTGGGCAAAAACAAAGTTTTTGAAAACCATTTCATAAATTCATAAATAACCCCTCGCTGTAAATCAGTATAATTTTCCCAGAAAATAGTACGTATATAAACTTATATACGAAAACATCGTCTACATATCACAACTCATCATCAAGCTCAAGATTAGGCCATGTCAATATATCAATTCCGAAAATCATTATCATCAGGCAAGTAATATAAAACTAGGACGTCCCTAGTGTCCTATCAGCCGGAGTCACCTCTAATGACCTGTACGACTGAATCTACAGCTCATCAATCATACTCAATCCCTATCAATCATTATCATCCTGCACACGAGTCGGAACCACCTATTGTGGTCTGTACGACAGGCTAGGTGTATAATATTACGCCCTGTGCTACGATCACGTGAAGGCTGTGCGACGAATCGCGGGTCACCAACGAGTCGGAACCACCTATTGTGGTCTGTACGACAGGCTAGGCACCTGCCTTGGATCCAAGGTGAGCGTACGGTGCGTGAGGTGAACGATCACGTGAAGGCTAGGCCCTACTCTGGCGGACCACAAACACCCGAGGTGCAGGTGATTAGCTAAATCACAATCTATCATCATTTCAAACACTACCACAGTACTTACCTGACTTATCTGGTCGTCCTCGGCGTCAGCGCACAACATATGCAATCATAATCATATTTATATACTATAGCAGGCATACGGCATGCAATTCAATTATAAAATCCGTTCAATTTGTAATTCAATCCATTCATGTTTCTGGGAAAAACGTCATTTATATATATATACTGAAAACAAAAGCCCACTCACTGGTATGTCGACGGGTCGTATCCCCCGAGCCTAGAGTGACTGCGTTCGTCCGCTGGATACGTCTCACCTATACGTGAATTAATCGCAAAACCGTCATTAACAGCACATAAACGACCTACGTAAATAACTTTTCATACGAAGGTCAATTTTGGTATTTGAATATACCAACGCGACCTACACGACGTCACGATCGTCGTGATATTTTTAGAATAATTTTTGGAAGTGGCACGCGCCCCCACGCGCCGGGAATTGCACGGACAGACGCGCCCCCACGCGCTGTCACGTGCTGTGCACGCCGAGGAATATTCCGTTGAATATTCCGTTAACTTCTAACGGCGTCAGTTAACGGCGTCAGTTAACGGCGTCAGTTAACGGCGTCAGAATATTCCGTCAACTTTGACGGAATATTCCGTCAACTTTGACGGAATATTCCGTCACCCCCTACCTCAGGTCGCCGGCCGGACTGGTTTTTTCGGCGATCGTCGCCGGCGCCGGCGACCGATTCCGGCCAAACTTCAAACTTGCATATCTTCTTCATTTTTCATCCAAAATTCGTGAAATTTATACCAAAATGCTCCAAATTCAACATAGAATACATTTGTACCTTTAAATCCTTCGAAAAACGTCCAAAATCTCGATGAACAATTCCTCCCAAAATCGGCCAAGTCCAAAACCAGTGATCCCGACGTCCAAACCTTGTCAACGAGGTACTCCGATGCTCGTGGGAACCTCTAGAACATCCCTATGATTTTAGTTTCACCTAAAACGAAGCCAAATCAAAGTTGATGAATAGTACCCAAAGTTTAGGTCACGGGTTCGATATGTTTTCGAAGGTTTCTAGGCTTAAAACTTATATAGATAAGTTCAGCAAGTCTTGGGGAGTAAAAATAGGCTTACCTTAGGCCTTGGTTGTGTCGTGATGGCTTTGTGTGTGTTCGTCCGTACATGAGAGTCGAGAGAAAAAGAGAGAGAAAGTTTCTGGAAAGGGAGGGATAAGGAAGAAGGAAACAAAAATGGTTTGGTGCACGTGTGTGCGTGCATGTATAGGGACAGGTGTCCCAACTTGGGTTTAAAGGTTTAGGACACCCAGAAGCCCAATATCGTGTCCAAACGTACTCGTTCGCGAGAGGTCAAGGGTAATTTCGTCATTTCACATCGACAAAATATAAATCTCGGGACGGGATGTCACAACCTACCCTCCTTAATAAAATTTCGTCCCCGAAATTTACATAACACAAGCAAACACTAATAAACATAGAATAAGCGCGGATACATAACTCTCATCCGCTCCTCTAACTCCCAAGTAGCTTCCTCAACCGAATGGTTTTGCCACAACACCTTTACTAACCGAACCGTCTTGTTCCGTAGCACCTTATCCTTCCAGTCTAGGATAGTCACCGGCTCCTCCTCGTACGTCAAATCAGGATTAACTTCTAACGGCTGCGGAGGTAGAACGTGAGACGGATCAACAACGTAATGACGTAGCATTGAAACGTGAAATACGTTATGAACTCTGGATAGCTCTAGAGGCAACTCGAGTCTATACGCCACTTCACCTATCCGCTCGGTGATCAGGTATGGTCCGATATACCTAGGACTCAACTTCCCCTTCTTACCGAACCGTACAACTCCTTTCCACGGCGACAACTTCAGAAATACCCAATCACCTACCTCGTAAACCCGATCTGTGGCATGTCTATCGGCTAAGCTCTTCTGGCGATCCTGGGCCACTTTCAAGTTAGACTTGATTACCTGGATATTCTGAGTCGTCTCGTCAACTATCTCTGGGCCCTCAAGTACCCTCTCGCCGACCTCCGACCAACATAGGGGCGTACGACAAGCTCGACCGTACAACGCTTCGAATGGTGACATTCCGATACTCGAATGGTAACTATTGTTGTACGCGAACTCCATCAGATCCAAGCGTAGATGCCATGCATCACCAAACTGTAGTACGGAAGATCGTAACATATCCTCAAGCGTCTGAATGGTCCTCTCGGACTGTCCGTCCGTCTGTGGATGATAAGCCGTACTATACAGTAGCCTCGTGCCGAGGGCTTCCTGGAATGCCGTCCATAACTTGGATGTGAATCTCGGATCTCGATCTGAGATAATGCTGACTGGCACGCCATGATACTTGACTATCTTCGATACGAAAAGCTCAGCTAACCGTTGTAGAGAAAACTTCTCTCGAACAGGGATGAAGTGTGCAGATTTCGTAAGCCGATCAACTATTACCCACACACCGTCGTAACCATTCAGTGTACGGGGTAACTTATAGACGAAATCCATGGTGATGTTCTCCCATTTCCACTGAGGAACGGGAAGCGGTTGCAGTCGTCCGAACGGTTTCTTCCTCTCGGCTTTAACCTGCTGGCAAACAAGACATCTGCTCACGTACTCGGCGATCTCCCTCTTCATACCAGGCTAATAGTAGAATGGTCGAATGGTATGATACATCTTGGTACTGCCCGGATGCATCGCATAAGCTGATACGTGTGCCTCATCGAGAATAGCCCTCTTTAACTTCGCGTCGTTTGGCACGTACATTCTGTTTTCTTGCATGAGCATACCGTCGGTTTCTCGAATCCGTAGATCTGTCTTTTTACCTTCACCTCTCAATCTAATCAACTCCTGAGTCTCCGCGTCATTCAACTGAGCCTCGAGAATGCGGTCAATTAGAATCGGTCTGACCTGGAAGTGAGCAAGTAGCGCTTTTCCTCGATTCTCTGCCTCCGAACAATCAATCTCCAATCCGACTCCGGTCGACCTCAACTCGGCCAACAACGGAGCACGGCTCGCGTATATAGCATCCACTCTACCCTGAGACTTCCGGCTAAGTGCGTCAGCTACTACGTTTGCACGACCCGGATGATACTCAATCGTGCAATCGTAATCACTCAGCAACTCCATCCACCTTCGCTGACGAAGGTTCAGATCTCTCTGGGTGAACAAGTACTGGAGGCTCTTGTGGTCTGTAAAGATTCTGCACCTCTCACCGTAGAGGTAATGTCTCCAGATCTTCAACGCAAATACAATCGCCGCCAACTCAAGATCATGAGTAGGATAGTTCATCTCGTGCGACTTCAACTGCCTCGATGCATAGGCGATCACCCTACCATGTTGCATCAACACGCAACCCAGGCCATTCAATGATGCGTCACTATAGACCTCGAAGTTACCACTGTCGTCCGGAAGTGCTAGCACTGGAGCATGAGTAAGACAATGTTTTAACTGCTGAAAGCTCCGTTCGCAGCTATCATCCCACTCAAATCGAACATCCTTCCTGGTTAACTTCGTGAGAGGTAACGCAATCACTGAGAAATCCTGCACGAACCGCCGATAGTAGCCTGCTAATCCGAGGAAACTCCGTACCTCAGAAACAGTTCGTGGCTGTTCCCAATTCTCTACCGCTGCTATCTTCTGGGAATCCACCTGAATACCCTGTGCTGAAATAACGTGCCCCAAAAATGCCACATGGTCTAACCAGAATTGACATTTACTGAACTTAACGTATAATCGATGCTCCCTCAGCTTCTTCAGCACTAATGAAAGATGTCGCATGTGATCTGACTTCGATTTAGAGTACACCAGAATGTCATCGATAAATACAATGACGAACCGATCCAAATACGGCTGAAATACCCGGTTCATCAAATCCATAAAAGCAGCTGGGGCGTTAGTCAAACCGAATGGCATGACTAAGAACTCGTAATGACCATATCTGGTTCGGAACGCCGTCTTCGGAACATCCTCGCTCTTAATCTTCAGCTGGTGGTAGCCAGATCGTAGGTCGATCTTCGAAAATACACAAGTTCCTCGCAGCTGATCGAACAAATCGTCAATACGAGGTAATGGGTAACGGTTTTTAATCGTTACCCGATTCAGCTGTCGATAATCGATACACAGCCGTAGAGTACCATCCTTCTTACGTACGAACCACACTGGAGCTCCCCAGGGTGAAATACTCGGCTGTATAAAACCTTGATCCAACAGCTCTTGTAATTGAATCTTTAACTCTCGCAACTCAGCGGGAGCCATTCGATAGGGAGTCAGAGATATAGGGTCTGTACCCGGCAATAAGTCGATAGAGAACTCCACATCTCGATTCGGTGGCAAGCCTGGCAAATCGTCAGGAAATACGTCGGGAAATTGCCTGACCACCTTCACATCCTCTAAACTGACAGGAGCACTATCGTTCAATATCACGTGGGCCAAATACCCCTGACAACCCTTCTGCAACAATTTCTTAGCTCGCACGGCTGAAATGATACCGTGCCTAACATTACTACGTTCGCCAGTGAATGTGACCACAGGTAACCCCGGCCGATGAAACGTAACTCTCTTCTCGTAACAATCTATGTTGGCTCGATTGTAATGTAGCCAATCCGTGCCCAAGATTACATCAAACTCAACAATATCCAACGGAATAAGATTAGCTGGCATAATCACATCCTCAATCAACACGGGACACCCTGGATACATCCAACTGACCAGACATGTCTCTCCCCTAGGCATCGACACCTCTAACTCAAATACGAGGGGTGCAGACTCAGGTTGAGTCAGTTGGGCAAATGAGTAAGAAATGACCGAATGAGTAGCACCGCAATCTATCAACACTCTAGCGAAATGACCAAGTACATTTAACTTACCCGTTATCAGATCCGGGTTATTCTGGGCATCTTGTGCTGTGAGATTATGAATACGGCCCTGAGGCTGCTGTCGACCACCGCGACCTCTGCTCGCTTGACCAGCTCGTCCAGGCACACCACGACTTGGTCCCGCAGGATTAGGCTGTCTCGATGATCCTGCGCTGCTCGCTGCAGCCTCACTCTGCTGTGGCTGAACTCCCGAATACCACTGCGGTCCGCCGGCAGGATAAGGAGGATACGGAGTAGACCCTCCAGGATACGGAGAATAGCTACTCTGATAACCGCCTGAATGGTACGGATCCGGAGGATATGGATACGGTGCAGGAGTATAAGGGGTAACGTCACCCTGATAATAATAGGTACTACCACGACTCGGCTGACCATATCCACCAGGAGGTGGGACCTGCTGAATAGGAACTGGAGGTGGTAACGCAGGTAGTGGAGGTTTCGGCTGATTCTGCGGGCAATTCGCTGCGCGATGACCCTGCTGTCCACATGTAAAGCATCCACGAGGGCCCTGCCTGCACTCGCCATAATGCCGACTGTTGCACCTCCGACAGAATGGTGCATAAGAACCACCAGCATCTCGCTGCCTCTGAAAACGCTGACCCCCAGCGAATCCACCCCATCTCCTCTAACCCGGGGAACTCACACCCCCACTCGAAGAAGAACTCGAGCTAACACCACTCCTCTTGAAACTCTGGGTCCTCCGAGGCCCCTGTGATGCCACTCCTTTACCTTTGTCGTCTCTCCTCGGTTCCTCTTTCCTTTCCTCGTTGTCGCTATCACTCGGCAGATTCTCTGAATCTTCTATCTGCACCAAAACTGCGTAGAAGTCATGATAGGTCTCACAGTGCCTCGTAGTCGCCATCGTGCGCCATTTCTTTCGAGTGCCCAGCTTAAATCTCCGAAGCATCTCGGCCTGATTCCTAGCAATCTCAGGGTGGTAGCGAGAAAGATTAGTGAACTTCCTGTAGTACTCGTTCGCTGACATCTTCTTCTGCTTTAGACTCGTGAATTCTTGTTTCTTGCGATCAAGATAGGCGTCTGGGATAAATCGCTGGTAGAATAGCTGTCTGAACACCTCCCAGTCCTTGGCCTCTTCTGGTGGCATCCTCTCAGCCAACTGTTCCCACAAAGTCGCAGGTTCCTTTCCCATGAACCAAGTAGCAGTCTCAACCCAAGTCCCCGCAGCTATATTACCCTGACTGTGCAATACTCTGAAGGTCCGCTCTATCTGCAGAAACCAGCGCTCGGCACCTTCGTGCCCCTCGTCACCCTCATATCTCGGTAACCTCAAATTATGCGCACTCTCAAGAGGGGTCCTATGGGAAGGACGAAGGGTAGACTGAATAGCATGAGCAATAACATCTCCCAACTGAGAAAGGTCGGGAAAACTAGGATCAACAGATGGACGTGGCTCTCGTCGAGGCGGCATCGTTCTGACAGAAAGCACCAAAACATTTAGAATATTCACAACTGCACAGAACTACCAAGACCTAGGCTCTGATACCAAACTGACACACCCCGATCCGGAAACCGAGGCGTGCCGGCCGTCACGTGTGAGTGACGTAGCCGAAAACGTCAGCGGAAGCAAATTTGGCATGAAGTGCAGTAGTGAAAGTTAAGTTGATAATATACATATGATACAGAGCCGTTCCTAAGTGCTGTCAAGTTTAAACAAACATTACAACTACGAAAGAAATCCTACATAAGTGGTGGTCTGTCAGAACTGCCTTGGCGCCTCGCTAACCGTCCACGACGTTGCTACCTAGTACCTGGAGGGGCGCAAAACATCAAAGGTGAGTGGGCAAAAACAAAGTTTTTGAAAACCATTTCATAAATTCATAAATAACCCCTCGCTGTAAATCAGTATAATTTTCCCAGAAAATAGTACGTATATAAACTTATATACGAAAACATCGTCTACATATCACAACTCATCATCAAGCTCAAGATTAGGCCATGTCAATATATCAATTCCGAAAATCATTATCATCAGGCAAGTAATATAAAACTAGGACGTCCCTAGTGTCCTATCAGCCGGAGTCACCTCTAATGACCTGTACGACTGAATCTACAGCTCATCAATCATACTCAATCCCTATCAATCATTATCATCCTGCACACGAGTCGGAACCACCTATTGTGGTCTGTACGACAGGCTAGGTGTATAATATTACGCCCTGTGCTACGATCACGTGAAGGCTGTGCGACGAATCGCGGGTCACCAACGAGTCGGAACCACCTATTGTGGTCTGTACGACAGGCTAGGCACCTGCCTTGGATCCAAGGTGAGCGTACGGTGCGTGAGGTGAACGATCACGTGAAGGCTAGGCCCTACTCTGGCGGACCACAAACACCCGAGGTGCAGGTGATTAGCTAAATCACAATCTATCATCATTTCAAACACTACCACAGTACTTACCTGACTTATCTGGTCGTCCTCGGCGTCAGCGCACAACATATGCAATCATAATCATATTTATATACTATAGCAGGCATACGGCATGCAATTCAATTATAAAATCCGTTCAATTTGTAATTCAATCCATTCATGTTTCTGGGAAAAACGTCATTTATATATATATACTGAAAACAAAAGCCCACTCACTGGTATGTCGACGGGTCGTATCCCCCGAGCCTAGAGTGACTGCGTTCGTCCGCTGGATACGTCTCACCTATACGTGAATTAATCGCAAAACCGTCATTAACAGCACATAAACGACCTACGTAAATAACTTTTCATACGAAGGTCAATTTTGGTATTTGAATATACCAACGCGACCTACACGACGTCACGATCGTCGTGATATTTTTAGAATAATTTTTGGAAGTGGCACGCGCCCCCACGCGCCGGGAATTGCACGGACAGACGCGCCCCCACGCGCTGTCACGTGCTGTGCACGCCGAGGAATATTCCGTTAACTTCTAACGGCGTCAGTTAACGGCGTCAGTTAACGGCGTCAGAATATTCCGTCACCCCCTACCTCAGGTCGCCGGCCGGACTGGTTTTTCCGGCGACCGTCGCCGGCGCCGGCGACCGATTCCGGCCAAACTTCAAACTTGCATATCTTCTTCATTTTTCATCCAAAATTCGTGAAATTTATACCAAAATGCTCCAAATTCAACATAGAATACATTTGTACCTTTAAATCCTTCGAAAAACGTCCAAAATCTCGATGAACAATTCCTCCCAAAATCGGCCAAGTCCAAAACCAGTGATCCCGACGTCCAAACCTTGTCAACGAGGTACTCCGATGCTCGTGGGAACCTCTAGAACATCCCTATGATTTTAGTTTCACCTAAAACGAAGCCAAATCAAAGTTGATGAATAGTACCCAAAGTTTAGGTCACGGGTTCGATATGTTTTCGAAGGTTTCTAGGCTTAAAACTTATATAGATAAGTTCAGCAAGTCTTGGGGAGTAAAAATAGGCTTACCTTAGGCCTTGGTTGTGTCGTGATGGCTTTGTGTGTGTTCGTCCGTACATGAGAGTCGAGAGAAAAAGAGAGAGAGAGTTTCTGGAAAGGGAGGGATAAGGAAGAAGGAAACAAAAATGGTTTGGTGCACGTGTGTGCGTGCATGTATAGGGACAGGTGTCCCAACTTGGGTTTAAAGGTTTAGGACACCCAGAAGCCCAATATCGTGTCCAAACGTACTCGTTCGCGAGAGGTCAAGGGTAATTTCGTCATTTCACATCGACAAAATATAAATCTCGGGACGGGATGTCACATATTTTGTATTAAGAGAAAAAAACAAAAAAACTCCGGACTTACAAGTAGATAGATAATAAGTTTTGTTTTTTATCTGAACTTTGAAAGTGTTTTTGTATAAATCATGAGGTGTTTTTTCTTATTTACTAACCTTGTCAATATGAGTAAAAAAATAATGATGTTTTCGAGTCTTTAATTGATATGTATTAGTAATGAATGGGTATTAAATTAAATATTTTGATAAAACGTCATATAATTTGTCAATTTGCTCTAAAAATTTGGTCTACGTATTACTCATTATTGAAGATTAGACTTGAATTGAAATTAATATTTAAAAATAACAACCCACATAGCTACTAACTGGTAACTAAAAATAAATTAACAACCAAACAAAAATTTGTAAAATTGAAAAAAATAAACATGCGCATAGTGTTTCGAACTTAGGACTTCTTGTTAATTTTAAACAATAAAAACCATTGCTTCTAATTAAACTTCTTGATCCTTTAACCAAAATTTATAAATTTATACTCATATGAAAAGAAATTTGTAAAAATTAGAAAGTAAAAAGCACATGTGGTGTTTTGAACCCAAGACCTCTTCATTATTTTCAAATGACCAAACCACCACTTCTAGTTAACTTTCTATGTCATTAAACCAAATTATATAGATTTATACTCTTATGAAAACATATATAAATATATCACCCTAATAATTTTGGTGCCCCCAATTTTTTTGGGCCCCGGACGGTCGCCCTGTTTGCACTGGGCCTGGGCCGGCCCTGATAATATGCAAGCTTACTTAGTTATATTGTTGTTTACATGAAAACAAATGTATTTCTATTTTAATATTACTTTAATTTTATTTTGAGGAGAGAATACACAAGATTTCTTTTCTTGCACAAATATACGGTGTTAAAACTTTTAGTATATTTTTTTTATTTACGTGACAACTTTCTCGACTAGCCTTTAAGACTAATTATTGCTTTTTTCCACATAATCATATATATATATATATATATATATATATATGTATGCCAGGACGGAGGCAAATCTAATTAAGAATGTTGTCGATCATATTTGGACAAACTTGAATTGTGAATCATCATGTGATTTAGACGGCCTGGTTGGAATTGAAAGTCGCATTCAACAAATTGAATCGCGACTGGGCATTGACTCAAAGGACGACTACATCACTATAGGTATTTGGGGCATGGGTGGTATTGGCAAGACCACCCTTACTGAAACTGTATTTCACAGACTCTCTTCTAAATTCGAAGCTTCTTGTTTTCTTAAAAATGTCAGGGAGAAATCAGAACAACCAGATGGACTAGATTGCCTGCAAAAGAAACTTCTAAGCGAGATATTCAAGGAAGAAGGTCTATCCATAGGATCAACTGCTGTTCGAAATAGGCTCTGCCACACAAAGGTCCTCATTGTTCTTGATGATGTGAGTAGTCCAAAGCAAATGCAACTTTTAGTTGGTGATCGTCTTCGGTATGGCACTGGAAGTAGAATCATTATCACAAGTAGAGATAGGGACACACTTAGACAAAATGTTAAAGAGGATAATATCTATGAGGTTAAGGTATTAAAACCAGATGACGCTCTTCAGCTCTTCTGTTCACATGCTTTCAAGAATAACACTACTGGTAGAACAAATTATGAGGAGTCGGCAAAAAAGACTGTCAATTATGCCAAAGGCGTTCCTTTAGCTCTTACAGTTCTGGGGTCCTTGTTCTTCAATTGCAAGAGCAAAGAAGACTGGGAAAATGAATTCAACAAATTGAAACAATCTCCCATTGAAGATATCCAGAAAGTGTTGAGAATAAGTTATGATAGATTGGGAAAATATGAGAAGGAGATATTTCTGGATATAGCATGTTTTCATAAAGGGAGGAAAGTGAATGAGGTAAAACGAATGTTAGATGTTCGTGGATTCTTTGCGACAACCGGAATTAGAATTCTCATTGATAGGTCTCTCATATCAGTTGATTCAAAAGAATGGGTAGGGGAAGTCATAGAGATGCACGATTCGCTACAAGAAATGGGAAGGACAATTGTTCAAGAGCAATGTATTAAAGATCCCGGTAAACAGAATAGGTTGTTCACGAATAAGGATGTCTATCGTGTACTGAAAAGTAACACGGTAAGAGCCAAATGTATTTAATTTTTTCTTTTCTTTTCTTTTTTCTAAAGAAAAAATAAATAGAAAACCTTAGATGATAACACAACAAAATAAAACTCATTTATAAAAAGAAGTCAAATTCTTAAATTATTAATTTCATTGAATTTTATTGCAAAAATGCTATTCTTAATATTTATTTATACCAATATTTGTACTATCTCTTTAATAGAGATGAGATCCCATGCAATGACGGGCCCTACTTCTATTAGAAAGATGGTACAAGTGGTGGTATAACTAAGTGATAAGAATAATAGGACTATTTTTATTGTGCTAGGAAGTCTATGTAGTTTTTTGTTATTTTATTACAATTCTTGGATATTTTACTAAAAACTTGGACATCATTACCATCTCAAATACTCTAGATTATTGTTCAACTTTGTTGAATTCTTTTTCCAAATAAGCATTATATTTTAACATGTTGAAAATATTTACATTTAAACTTTGTTCTTTTTGTCAGGAAACTCCAATTGTTGAAGCCATATTGTTTAATTGGCCAAACCGTGAAGAGCGACCATTGAACTTCAAACTGATGTCAAACCTAAGAATGCTATTTGTGCGTAATTCTCATATAATTGACTTCAAATCCATGGATTCTGTAGACCTTTCTGATTCTCTTCGTTGCCTTCATTGGTTAGAATATATTCGTACCATCTCTCTAATAGAGATGAGACCCCATGTAATGGTGGACCTTACCTCTATTAGAAAGATGGTACAAGTGATGGTACAACTAAGTGATAAGAATAACACTACTATTTTTATTATGCTAGGAAGTCATGTAGTTTTTGTTATTTTATTACAATTATCTTGGATACTTTACTAGAAACTTGAACATCATTACCATCTCAAATACTCTAGATTATTCTACAACTTTGTTGAATTTTTTTTCCAAATAAGCATTACATTTTAACATGTTGAAAATATATACATTTAAACTTTGTTCTTATTGTCAGGAAACTCCAATTGTTGAAGCCATATTCCTTAATTGGCATCGACCACCATTGAACTTCAAACTGATGTCAAACCTAAGAATGCTATTGGTGCATAATTCTCAAATAATTGACTTCAAATCCACCGCTTCTGTAGACCTTCCCGATTCTCTTTGCTACCTTTACTGGTTTGGATATCCACTGGAATCTTTGCCATCAAAATTTTCGCCGAAAAATCTAGTTGAGCTTCATATGCCATATAGTCGAGTTAAGAAGCTTTGGAAAGAAGACCAGGTACATTATATGCCTATTCTAATTCTTGTATAAAATTAAGTGTAGAAATTATATTAATTCGTGATATTTCTTTCTACTCTTGTTACAGAGACTTGTCAACTTACAAGTGATCGATCTGTCTCGCTGTAAACGTTTGGTTGAAATTCCTAGGTATTTCCAAGATCTTGACAGGCTTACTCATCTTCGTCTTCGAGGCTGCACCAGTCTCAAGTATCTTCCAGAGATGCCAAGAAATATTAAATACTTGGATTTATCTGAGAGTGGTATAAACGAGTTACCCCAATTAGTTTGGTCTCACGAACAAATTTCTTACTTGAATGTAAGTCATTGCAAGAACCTTGAGAAACTTCCAAGCAACAGGTGTAAGCTAAAAGTCTCTTGTTCTTTTAATCTAGATGGTTGCATATCTCTTGGCGAGTTTTCTGAGCTTCCAAGGGATATAAGTAAATTATCATTGATTGGTTGCCAGAGACTTGTCAATCTACCAACCAACATTTGTAAGTTGAAATATCTCAAGGAACTCATTCTCTCCAACTGCTTTAAACTTGAAAACTTCCCAGAGATCTTGGAGCCAATGAAACAATTGAAGTCCTTAAATTTAAGTGGAACGGCAATTCAAGAGCTACATTCATTAATCAAGTTTCTCACTGCTCTCAAAAGACTTGAACTACAAGGTTGCAAAAGCCTTTCAAGTATCCCAAATAGCATTTGTAAGTTGAAGTACCTCGAGGTGCTCAATCTCTCTCGATGCTCCAAACTTGAAAACTTTCCAGAGATCTTAGAGCCCATGGAAGATTTGAAGTCTTTAAATTTAAGTGGAACAACAGTTAAAGAACTACACTCATCAATCGAGTTTCTCCCTGCACTCAACATACTTAAACTACATTACTGCAAAAGGCTTTCAAGTATCCCAAAGAGCATTTGTAAGTTGAAATATCTTGAGGAACTCGATCTCTCTTCATGCTCCAAACTTGAACACTTTCCAGAGATTTTGGAGCCAATGGAACATTTGGAGTCTTTAAATTTAAGTGGAACATCGGTTGAAGAGCTACACCCATCAGTCGAGTTTCTCCCTGCGCTCCAATATAATTCAATGTTCTGGTAAGTGGAACATCGGTTGAACAGCAGTTAAAAAGCCGTTTTTAAAACCACTGATAGATGTAAGCAAGGTCATAAAGTTAAAAAGTAGGGGAACTTATATCTTCCAAAAGTTATGTTAGTGGTCATACTATATAGGCGCATAACTGTAACCATGGACAGTGTTCATGCCTGCACTATCAGCTCAAAATTTCACATGCAATAACGACATGTTCTCTTTCAAGATAATGTGGCATGATGGATGGGTAGTCATTCTATCAATCAAGATTGCACATTCAGACATGACTCAATTTAATAGTATTTATGGATGTTTGTATGTCAATTGGCCAGCAAAAAATTCCAATTACAAATAAAATTTTATATCTACAAAATACCTATGGCATACGTAAGTTTTTACATCTAAATATGAACACATTATGCAAAGGATAAACATCCAGCAGCAAAGCATCTTGTAGAAAAATATGCTTGATCTAGCCTGTTACGTTCGGGAATTCAAGCTAAATGCCACCAACTAAAACATTGTCAATTATCCACCACCCAAAAGAGAATAAATTCCGATCAACCACTATAATTACACAAATATAATCCTACACACTACAATATACATCCACTTATACATACATATATATATATATATATATATACACACACACACAAGCATATACATATAGAGAGAGTACCTGCGCCAGACCTGTTTGGGGGAGACCGGAGCCGTGGAAGAAAGCAACGACTTAATTGCCACTAATCCGGCCATTGCGTTCCAAAATGGCTTGTTGAAAATACGCATCGAAGAGATCAACTTTCGTTGATTGGTTCTACGCCGACCCAATTGCCACCGTGGGATTGCGATTCGCGGAAAATTAGACCGTGGAATCAATCGAGACCTCTGTGCGCTCAGGCTGCCGTACGCATGAGTAGCGCCAGAAAGAATCAGAAAACCACGAATTCAAAGGACCAAGGTTTCGATGCCTTGGAAAACGACGACGTACAACGGGAATTTGGTAGTCCTCCTTCTCCGATTAGCAGGAAAATCACAATACGACAGAGACACTGACAAATGGTCATTATCGATTTTTTCTCTTTTTATTTTTTGTGACAAAAATGTTACTGTATTTGTTGTGTTATTTCAAAACTGCCACTGGTTCTAATGATCGGCCCATTAAGTATACCAACAAGTGCTCAATGATGAAAATGAGCCAGGTCCTTGTAAAGGATTTCTTAGGACTTGAAATTACAGAAAACCCTCTTTTCTTTGCAACGGCAATCTAAAATTTTCAATATGTTGGCTGGAAACTTTAAATGTCTTATGCTTTTAAAACTAAAACCAGTATGCAGTCTGACATGCGTATGAGGAAATTAGCATCATTGAGTGCTTGTTCCTAGGACACAATTCGGGGTGTTTATTCCTACCAATAATGTGCTCGTATGACAGATTTTAGGCTAGGCTTATTTCAATTCCTCCTACAGATGACAGATTGCATGCTGAGTCCAACTGTTTGAAAGTTTTAGATTGCCGTTACAAAGCAAAGAGAGTAGTCCTTATGAAAAAAACCTTTGAGTAGTTTACTTGCTTGCACATGCCAACAAGCATTTGAGTAATCCTTATGAAAAAAACGCCAACATAGATGGGAGGAAGAAGAAAAGGCATGTGCAAGCAAGTGAACAATGAGCATACATGGCTGATAAGTCCACAACCGCTCCTGAGGGTAGCCAGAGTAAGGGGGACAGTCTAGGGCCCAACTTCATATTATACATACATACACACACACACACACACACACACACACACACACATATGGGGATAATGTTAGGGAATTTTAAATTAAATTTGAAAATTAAATGATGTGTCACCAATATGAAGTAAGCACATTAATCAACACTTAAATGATAATCCAATCATCAACAACCACATATTTGGTTTGCAAATTGGTTTAAATTTTTGGTCTTCCTAGCATTACCATATATATAAATTAATATTACAAACCTTGTCTATTCAAATAAGAAGTTGACAGACTTTAAGCCGTTGAGTATTTACTTATAGAATTTTGTTAACCATACCAATTACCGTTGCCTTTGCAAAAAGAAGTTTTTTAAAATTAAACTTGATCAAATCTTATCTTCAATCAACTATGTCACAAGAAATATTGAATGAATTAGCTATTTTATAAATAAATAAAAAGAATTGGTTGATTAGATTGTGTAAACTTAATTAGTACATTTGCGTCAAAAAAGCGAGACGTGTAATATTTAAGTAATGTTTATATATCTTTCATCTTTTTTTTTTAACAAACAAATTCTTTTATAAACATATCAATGTACAAAGAGTTAGAGGTCAGGAAATTCTAAGGCCCCACTTCTACTAAGGCTCGTCTATGACTCCTAAATTCTCAAGGCCTAAACGCCATTTCGCTACAGAATGGACGCATTGCAAAACGTGCTAAAAACGTTGTAAAAAGCTTTTGGCAACAGCTCTACGACGACAATGCACGCGTTGCAACAAACCTTTGACAGCTATATACGACGCAATATGACCATCGCAAATACAAGTAATCATGCCCCTTATTTACTATCTTTATTAAAGAATCCATGCTAAGTAGAAGAAGGGACATAAACACACACTTACCCAACATTTTAAAACAGCCCTTAAATCCCATGATTCTCAAGATCATCATTATAAATGTCACTGCAAATACAATTGGCTTGAGCTCTTCTCTCATTTCTACGATTACCAACCTATAAACCCTAAACCCTAAATTTTTACATTTAGAATAATAAGAAACAATTTCCATAACATATAATTGGTCTAATACACATATTATTCAAATACCCAATCAGTTTATCATTGGTCTCACTCTAATATACACATTAGTCTGTCTGATTACAAAACTAATTGTATAAACTACGATGTGAAGTTGCATTCCTTAACATATAGTTAGAGTTGCTAGTGACCCAACAGACCCAACAATGCTCGGGTTTTCCGTAACTTTTATACACGTTAATTTATTTTCATACCTAATGTTTAAGAATCATTTTGATAACCATAAACACGAGGTATGAGTTATCAAAGCTTCTTCAAATCACAAAGAAAGAAGTATGTACAAGTGGGAGAGTACAAGTGCACCTTAAATGCTTCCTTGATAGCCATATCGACTAAATATTCCTCGGTCAAGATTTTAAGCTCATCCACCCTGCACCACGAACAAATGTAGACAACCATTAACAAATCTACTCCAATTTTGTTGATGGCCAGCGATTCTTCAAAAATGATGCCCACTCATCTTATTCCAAACAGCATTGCCAAGGCAACTCCTGTATCATGAGTTTGTCTCACCAACTTAGTGTTGTAACAAAGCATCCTTTTTAAACGCGTTCAATTATATGCTGAAGAAGCACTTACGAAATCATGGGAAAGGCACTTTTCAACAACCATGCTGGAAATAAAATTATATTATATATATACTAAAAGAGAAAAATGGGGTACTGTTCATTCGCCAGTGTTGTTCCAATTTTGCCCTTCAGTTGCTCTTTAAGTCCTACTTTTTTTGTAAATTACACAGTAAAATGACGATTTTGACCCTGGATTTCCAATAGAAGTCTCTCGCTCCTTCCTCAGAAACCGCAAAAATCCAAAAAGAGAAAAACAGTGTTCTGCAGCACGATTGACGATTTCGATTCCGCTTTGTGGATGCCTCTGGAACTCTCCAGTCCTGCATCCGTTCATCATATCGCTAGACCTTTCGCTTCCAGTGCATCTTCATGGTTTTTCCTTCCGTTCCATCTCTCTATTTCTCAAATTTCTGCTTCCGTCGTTCTCAAACTTGCCTCTCTCACTCTCAAGTGTTCAGTCTTTCTCCCTCTCAAACGTTGCCGATCCGTCGAAACCCATATTCTTTTTCCTGGATTTCCAATAGAAGTCTCTGATAAGCTCATATTAATATATATTTTTACATCAAATTCACGTGTCTTTTCTTAGTTAGTTCCTCATATTTTGAGCTATTTACTTTGTTTTCGTGTTTTATGTGATTTATCTAGCGAAGAAAATAAAAATAGAACAAGTGAAATTTTATGTAATAAATTCGTCAATACTGTATCAGCTTTTAAATTACATTAATATATATATATATAATAATGATAAGTCATGATGATGTTTGAACAACATCATGATGGTTTTGTTTTGTAGAAGAAAGAAAGGAACGGACGGAGAAGAAAGGGAAGAAAAGAAAGGAAATAAAAAAAAAATAAAAGGAGGAATTGGGGGGTCATTATCAGGGAGTGGAGAGAATAATGCGATATATGTTATCAAAAGGGAATCACAAAAGCTGCTGGGGCAGCTGGCCAAAGGAAAGAAGAAAATAAAAAAAAAGAAGCTCACTCGGTGCAAGCGGAGAGATATATACGGAACTGCACAGGGCGCCTAGCAGGGCAGTTCAGAGAGAAACAATAAACAGAAAAAAAAAAAAAAAAAAAAAAAAGAATAAGCTGCCAAAGGCAGCGTTGAAGAAACAGAAGCTGAGCAGTCTTGAGGGCAGCAGCAACTTAGGAAGAAGGCCTCTGAATAATAGCAGAGAAAAATATAAGGCAGCGAGCTGAGCAGCTCGCGTCACAAGCTAGGAGGGTGTCGGTGAGCCAGCGCGCCCATTGGAGCACACAACAATACACGGAGAGCACAGAGGCTGCCAAGCAACCAGTCAGCGCACAGGAGAGTCTTGGACAGAGAGAGACACGGATCAGTGAGAGAAGGCACACGGAGCACAGAGACTCACGGTGGAGAGGAAGAAATTCCTCTTTCGGTTTTATCTTTTCTCAAACTTATGTTTAATTTTTATTTTAATTTGATAATAATGTGTAACTAATTTTTAGTAGTTAGGGGTTGTTTTGAAGCCCCAAATATGATTGTGAATGTGTTGTGATATTTCGTTTGAATGAATTTTATGAAAGGATGAAAATTGATTCACTACTTTGTCATTGATAAATTCTTGATGTGTTTCTTTGGATGCATACTTAGTAAGCATATTAAGGATTTTAATGCTATGAATATATGTGTGCCTGCCCTTGTTGAATGAGGACCTACATATGTTCTAGAGTAGTACTTGTTAATTATGGTTAACATGTGAATCGATTTCTAGGATAAGTAAGACAACGCCAGTACTTACGATGCCTTGTGATGTCTCAAACTCTTTTCAGTCTTAATGATTTCTACTTGTTAAATCTATGAACACGCCATTCTAGATTGCATGTTAGGGACTAAGTTAAGTTGAAAACGTCATTCTCTTGACATACTACGTAAGAAAGAGTAATAGGTTGAGTTCTAACATTGAGCCAACTTGAGCATCTTCATCCGGAAATAAAAGGAATTTGAATGAAACATAACACATTTGCATGAATATTTGGTGGTGGATAACATTTCCCCTAACTCGTTTTTCTTAATTTGTGATTTAAAAATCTATTTGCATTATTTAAAATTTGTTTCTATTCTGTTTCGTCCGATTTAATTTAAATAGCAAATCAACTCCAAAAATCCCAAAAATTTGTGTGAGCATAGCTCGGTGTGTCTAGTTTATGTGTATAAAATTTTGTTGCTTTTGGTTAAGTGTAAGTTGGTCTAAGAATTAGTTTTCGGTGGCTGGTCAGTGGAGACAGCCACCAATTTTTGTGACATCTTTTTAAGTATTTGGATAAAACAATCTTCTGCGGGAAAGACCCTTATTTTCATATACTACAATCGACAAATTTTAGTGTTAATAAGGAAAATCAATAGGATTATTGCGTGCTACTTTTGTGGTGCGTTATAATTTCCTATCAAATTTTTGGCGCCGTGTCGCCGGGGATTGTTATTTCTAATTGCTTATATTTTATTATTATTATTTTAGTTTATTTTTATTTTTTATTTATTTTCTTATTTTTATTATTATTATTATTGAGTGTTTTTGGTTTATCTTTATATTTTTAGTTTATTTGTATTTTGTTATTTATTTTAATTATTCTCTATTTCTTGTTTATTTAGTGTTTTTGGTTTTGGGTTTATTTCAGGTACTCTTTGTAGTATATGCAGACTCGAAGGTCTGAGAACATTGATTTAGCTTCTTACAATCCTGAGCCTGAACGAATACTTCGAAAGGTTCGAGGAGAAATCAAACAGAATCAAGCGTTGGTGTCCGTACCATCATCATCGTCTCCACCACATTTGAGTTCAATAGAGGAGGAAAAACCACAAGGAGACATGGCTGATAACCGTACTATGAGGGAGTTGGCAACGCCAAACACGGATCAACAACCATTGTGCATCACTTATCCAAATGAAGAAGGAGGATGTGAGCTCAAGTCCGGCATGATTCATTATTTGCCTAAGTTCCATGGGTTCTCAACAGAGGATGCCAACAAGCATCTCATGGAATTTCATGTAGTATGTTCAGGAATGAGACCAGCAAATGTGAATGAGGAGCAAGTCAAGTTGCGAGCATTCCCATTTACATTAGAAGCTAAGGCAAAGGAGTGGCTTTACAATTTACCTCCGGGATCAATAAACACATGGAATCAGGTGAAGCAAGCATTCTTGGAACAATATTTTCCGGCCACAAAAGCTGCAAGCATAAGAAAAGACATATGTGCAATCCGACAACAACATGGAGAGCCCTTTGGAGATTATTATGAGCGGTTCACACATTTGGTTGCATCTTGTCCTAATCATCAAATTTCAGAGCATCTTTTAATACAATATTTTTATGAGGGACTGTGTGGTACTGATCGTGTAATGCTTGATGCAGCAAGTGGAGGAGCATTCATGGATAAGACACCAATTAATGCTAAGGCATTAATAAAGAACATTGCTGGCAACACACGACAATTTGGAGGAAGAGAAGAGTCATCTTTCAAGAAAGTTAACGAGGTAAGTGCTAATTCTAATATTGAATTACAATTAGCTAACTTGACTAATCTTGTGCAACAGGTTATGGTGGGTCCAACACAGGTGTGCGGTGTATGTTCAATGATGGGACATGCCACGGATATATGCCCATCATTGAGGGATCAAGGAGGTCTTGAGCAAGCTAATGCATTAGGAGGGTTTCAAGGGCAACAAAGGCAAAAGTATGATCCATATTCTAACAACTATAATGTAGGGTGGCGCGATCATCCACACTTAAAGTGGAACAATCAAGACAATGGACAACAATCTGCTCCAAACAACTATAACCGTCCACCTGGCTTCTTCCAAGCAAGACCACAGGCACCATTTCAGCCTCAACAACAACAAGCTCCAAGTAAGTCTCTTGAAGATTTAATTGGTTCCTTAGCTAACTCGACTCAATCTCATCAACAGAAAACAGACAAGGCAATTGAAAACCTTGAGCGCCAGATGAGTCAGTTAGCAAGTTTGATGGGGCAACAACACCAACAAGGAAGGTTGCCTAGCCAAACTGTGGCAAATCCAAATGCGGAGCAATTAAATGCTATGACTTTAAGAAGTGGACAAGAAGTTTGTGAGCAGCCGAGGATGCAAAAAGGGGAGCTACAAACCAGGAATCTTGAGCAAGATGAGGCTTCAACAGAAACTGAAAAGTCTCATAAAGCAATGGAATCGAACAAAAAAGATTCCGGTAAGTTAAGCAAACAAATTCAAAATTCGTTTAACTCATGTGTCCCTGTTCCTTTTCCTGGCAGGTTTATGAAGTCGAAGAAAGAGCAATCTGATAAGGAAATCTTGGAAACTTTCCGAAAAGTCCAAGTGAACTTACCTCTTCTGGATGCTATTAAACAAGTGCCAAAATATGCAAAGTTCCTTAAAGAGCTTTGTATAAACAAGAGGAGATTCAATGATCGAGAAACTGTGGCATTAAGTGAGGAAGCATCAGCTGTTTTGCAAAGGAAGCTACCACCAAAGTTGAAGGATGCCGGTAGCTTTACCATTCCATGTGTAATTGGAGGGAAAGAGTTTGGGAGAGCATTGTGTGATTTGGGAGCATCCATCAATCTGATGCCATATTCAGTGTATGAATCACTGAACCTTGGAGAGTTGAAGGAAACAAAGGTAATAATCCAGTTGGCAGACCGTTCAAATAGATATCCCAAAGGCCTATTGGAGGATGTACTTGTGCAAGTGAATGAGCTTATTTTTCCAGCTGATTTTTTTGTTCTTGAGATGGAACATGATCCTATGCCTACTGCACTTCCTCTGATATTGGGAAGACCATTCCTTAGAACGGCACGTACGAAGATTGACGTCTATGATGGTACCTTGACCATGGAAATTGATGGGGAAGTCGTCAAATTCAGAATCTTCGATGCTATGAGGTACCCTAATGATTTTGAATCTTGTTCTTCTATTGATGCATTTGACTATTTTGTGCAGGATTGTTTTAATGAAAATGTGGGACAAGATAATTTAGAGAAGGTGTTAGTGCATGGCATTACACATGAAAAGCTTAATACTTTTGAACATAGTGAAGAAGAATTAATTCAGACCATGGCAGATCTTGAGTCTCTTTCTCCAATTCACGGTAAGTCTTCTGCCTATTTTATTTCTCTTCCTATTTCTAACCAAAAAAATCTTCCTTCTGTGATTCAGGCACCCAAATTGGAGCTTAAATCGATTCCTGATTATTTGAAGTATGCATTTTTGGGAGAGGATGAAACATTACCAGTCATCATATCATCACAACTCACAGAAGAGGAGGTGGAGAAACTGATCCGGGTATTGAAGGATCACAAAACTGCCATAGCTTGGAGCATTACAGATATCAAAGGTATAAATCCAGCTACATGCATGCATAAGATTCTGTTGGAGGAAGGTGCAAAACCAACAAGGGAAGCTCAACGTCGTTTAAATCCCCTCATGATGGAGGTCGTCAAGAAAGAGGTTATCAAACTTCTTGATGTTGGCATCATATATCCTATTTCGGATAGCAAGTGGGTGAGCCCTGTTCATGTAGTCCCAAAGCGATCAGGAGTCACAGTTGTTAAGAATGAAGCTAATGAGCTAGTGCCTACACGTGTGCAAAACAGTTGGAGAGTTTGTACAGATTATCGGAAGATAAACAACACCACACGCAAGGATCACTTTCCAGTCCCATTCATTGATCAAATGTTGGAAAGGTTAGCTGGTCATTCTCATTATTGTTTTCTTGATGGCTACTCTGGATATAATCAAATTGCAGTTGCTCCAGAGGATCAAGAAAAGACGACTTTCACATGTCCATTTGGTACATTTGCATATCGAAGGATGCCGTTTGGACTTTGCAACGCACCTGCCACATTTCAAAGGTGTATGGTGAGTATCTTTTCTGATATGATTGAGAAAATAATTGAAGTGTTCATGGATGATTTTTCTGTTTATGGTGATTCTTTTGAAGCATGTCTACATAATCTGTCCCTAGTTTTAAAACGTTGCCAAGAAACTAATCTGGTCTTAAATTGGGAAAAATGTCATTTCATGGTTTCTCATGGATTAGTTCTAGGGCATATCATATCTGAAAAGGGAATTGAAGTGGATAAGTCTAAAGCAGAACTTGTTAGTTCTTTGCCTCTCCCTACTACTGTCAGGGAGGTTCGTTCTTTTCTGGGACATGCAGGTTTTTATCGCAGGTTTATGAAGGATTTCTCAAAGATTTCTAGACCGTTGTGTCGTTTGCTTCAAAAGGATGTGTCATTTGATGTGAATGAAGAGTGTGTGGTAGCATTCAACAAGCTGAAGGAGTTGTTATCCACGGCTCCTGTGATCATGCCACCAAATTGGAGTTTACCTTTTGAGTTAATGTGCGATGCTTCAGACTATGCAGTCGGTGCAGTTCTAGGACAACGAGTCAACAAAGTGCCACATGTCATTTATTATGCATCTCGGACACTTAATGATGCACAATTGAATTATTCAACAACAGAGAAGGAGCTTTTAGCTGTTGTATTCGCTTTAGAGAAATTTCGATCTTATCTGATTGGGACTAAAATTATTGTGTTTTCTGACCATGCAGCATTAAAGTATCTACTCACAAAAAAAGAGGCAAAACCGCGACTCATTCGATGGATACTTCTGCTTCAAGAGTTTGACCTGGAGATCAAGGATAAGAAAGGGAGTGAGAATGTTGTAGCAGATCATCTTAGCAGACTTGCACATTCAAACACAGAGGAAGATCTCATCCCTTTACGTGAGAGTTTTCCGGATGAGCAATTGTTTTCATTGAATGCCACTGACCCTTGGTATGCAGATATTATCAATTACAAGGTGACCAAAAAGATTCCGGATGATTTTACACGTGCTCAGAAAGATAAGCTTGTCAAAACCGCCAAATACTACGAGTGGGACGATCCATATTTGTGGAAATATTGCCCTGATCAGTTGATTAGAAGGTGTGTATCTGAATCTGAGTTTAAATCTATTCTGACTTTTTGTCACTCTTATGCATGTGGCGGCCATTTTGGAGCAAAGAGGACAGCACTTAAGGTGTTACAGAGTGGTTTTTATTGGCCCAGTCTGTTTAAGGATGCGTATGAGTTTTGTGCAACATGTGATCGTTGTCAACGAACAGGTAACTTGGGCCCGAGAAATCAAATGCCACAAACACCTATTTTGATTTGTGAGATTTTTGATGTGTGGGGCATTGATTTCATGGGACCTTTTCCATCTTCAAATGGTTTTCTTTATATTTTATTGGCTGTGGATTATGTTTCAAAATGGGTGGAAGCGAAAGCCACCAAAACTAATGACTCTAAAGTTGTTTCAGATTTTATTAAGATTAACATCTTTACAAGATTTGGAATACCTAGAGCAATCATAAGTGATGGAGGGAGTCACTTCTGCAACAGAACTTTTGAAGCGTTGCTGAGAAAGTACAATGTCACACATAAGGTGTCTACACCTTATCATCCACAAACTAGTGGTCAAGCAGAAGTATCAAATCGCGAGGTGAAGCAAATTTTGGAGAAAACTGTTAGCCCGAGTAGGAAAGATTGGAGCATGCGCTTGAACGATGCGTTATGGGCTTACAGGACTGCCTATAAGACTCCCATTGGAATGTCACCATTTCGGTTAGTTTATGGAAAACCATGCCGTCTTCCAGTAGAATTGGAGCACAAAGCTTTTTGGGCGATCAAAGCTTACAATATGGACATAAGTGTTGCTGGAAAGCAAAGGAAGCTGCAATTGAATGAACTGGATGAAATCCGGAATGATGCATACGAGTCGAGTCGAATATACAAGGAGAAATCAAGGGCTTTTCATGATAAGATGATCTTAAGGAAGAACTTTGTCATTGGACAGAAAGTTCTTCTGTTTAATTCTCGCCTTCGGTTATTTCCAGGTAAGCTTCGTTCTCGATGGGTTGGTCCATTTGTTGTAACTAATATTTTTCCTCATGGTGCAGTGGAACTCAAAAGTATGAAAACGGGAAACGTGTTCAAAGTGAATGGGCATAGACTTAAGCCTTATTACGAGTCTTTTGCCGAGCATGATGTGGAGGTTGTAGTCCTTCAAGAACCAGAGCCCCTTGAATGATCACTCTTGGTACCGTCTGGCTGCGGACGTTAAAGCAAGCGCTTCTTGGGAGGCAACCCATGCATAAATTTTTTTTTTTTTTTTTTTTTTTTTTTTTTTTTTTTTTTTTTTTTTTTGAATTTTCTTACACCCTTAGCTTTATTGCTTTCATTTTGTTTTTGTTTAGTTTGTTGTGTTATTTAATTGATTTCTTTGAGTTTGTGTTTAAAACATTAAAGGCAATGTTTATTTTTAGTGCGGGAAAATAAAGCCCTTTTTACTTTAATTTACATATTTTGCATTACATATTTTAATTTGCTTAAAATAGTCTTAAAAAAAAATAAAAAAAATTTTAAATTACAATAATACGAAAAACTAATAGCAATCATTGGTTTTGGTTAGGTGGCGCCTGAGAGGTCGACGGAGCTCCGGGAAGACGAAGAGCCAGAGTTGGAATCTCCGGAGCCGGAACGCTTGGTGCTGCTCCAGAGGACGAAGGCAACATAAACCTCGGGAGTAGCGCCATGAACCTTTCATGATCACTCTGGATCCGACCGTCCGACTCTTGCAGCTGGTCCAGCTTCCTCTTCATGCTGGTCGAGTAACTAGTTGCAAGCATGTGCAACTCCTTGTTCTCGTGCCTGAGTCCTCTGACCTCCTGCCGAAGACTGGCCACCTCTGCCATCAGTGACTCCACCTGACGAGTTCGGGCAAGCAGGCGCTGGCCCATGTTCGAAACTGAGCCTGCACTTTGGACGCTGAGGGCAAGAGATTCCTGAACGGCCAGCTCGTCCGACCGCCTAGACAGCATCCTATTGTCCCTTGGAGTGAGCAGATTTCTGGCAATCACCGTAGCGGTGATTTCATTCCTCATCATTGTGTCCCCGACTGTAAGTGGACCATTGGGGGATATGAAGGATGGATTCCAAATGTTGTTCGGAGAAGACGAGTCATCGTCTTCCCCGACATTCAAATTTAGGCGACGGTCGGAAGGGCAAGACATTTTGAGAGGGGGTTGAGGAAGAAAAGAGTTCGGAAAAATTAAGATTGATGAAGCGGAAGAAGAGTTCGGAAAGTTTAAGAGTGCAGGAAGAGTTCGGAAGGAGTAAGAGTACAGAGAAGAGTGTTTGAGGAATTTTTGGAGTTCAAGTGTGATGTGAAGCAGAATTAGCGCCTCTATAAAAAGAAGCAAATCAAAGAGAGGTGCTCCTCTGAGGTTGAAGACGCGTCCTCGCGCAAATCAAAAGAGCCGTTTCCTTTCTCAAAAGCTGGGCTTGACTCAGCAATCACGTGGTTCAGTTTTTCCAATTTTGTCGTGACTCATCACGTGCAGCGTGGAGCGTTGCGAAAACCACGAGCCGCACCCGGTTTTGAACCCCGGTTTTCAAAAGATCATCATTCCAATTTGTCGTCACTCGTCGCATGCGCAGTCAGCTTCGCGGAAATTACGGAAGCTTTGTCAGAAAGCGCGTAACGGGCACTGTTCATCCATCCACCGGCTGCCGACAAATAGTGAGGGAACAGTTCCGGTTGTGAAGGAAAATTTCTATAAAGTCGACCTTCGCCTTCCACATCAAAGGCACACCTTCACACCCTCTCCACCTCTAAACCTCTCAACCTCTCTTCCTCTCTTCATCTCCGATAATGTCTTCCCAAAGAAAGCTTTCGAGTTATTCAGTGTTCTTCATCCCTTGGATCACCCCAGAAAACAAACCTTCCAGAGCAAAAGTATTTCATATTAAAAAGGTTAAAAGCAAAAGTATCTCATATTACGCTTTCTCCTCACTTTCATCTGAAGAACATGGAGAAAGTGAGATCCTGATTGCTTACCTAGTCTTGCTCTCGAGTACTCATCTCAGACCCCTCCCAACCCACTTCAAAAATAAACCTGTGTTGAGGTGCTTCTTCAAAAGCAAAAGTACCTCACAGACGAAGCAGGAGGAGTCTGAGGTGCATCCTGATGAAGGCGGAGGGTGAGATGATCCAAGAGTTCAAGAAGATGCCACACCTGCGTGGAGACCGGACTACTTGAAGCATGTGGAGACACGTGCTGATTCATCCTCAACTAAGCTGAGGAGCACTTGCAAGAAGGAGGCCTATCCAGTTCAAGATGAAAGCTGTGGAAAATCAACAAGGACGACCAATGATCGCCTATTAGTTCTTTTCGTTATCTTTTATTTTCATTTTCAATTTTCATTTGCATTTTCTATATTTTCTTGCGTGCTTAACTGATTTATTTCTTTTCTTTGCAGGAACGTTTGATTATTTTCTCCCTTGAAGTTGATTGCAAAATTTACGCTTGGAGGTCATCGCTTGGTTTTCTGCAAATTAGAGAAGTTTTCAGTCCCTTTTCTTTATTTTGTTTCGTATTATTTATTCATTTTATTTTTATTTGCATTTTTTTTGTTTTATGACATTGGGGACAATGTCCAGTTTAAGTGTGGGGGTGTTAAAGTATAAAAAATGACCAAATTGAAAATTTTTATACCTTCGACTTTGAACTGGTTTCATTTGTTTTCGTGTTGTCGCTTTTTGTTTTCTTAGTGTTTTATGCTGCTTTGGTGTGTTTTATTGTGTTTTGAGGAAATCTTACGAAAATGACATAAAAATTTGAAAAATATTTTGAAAAACCCAAAAAGAATTTTTTTTTAGTTGTTTTTATGTGTTTGTGTCTTAGGTACCTTCCAACACAATGATGAGGATTTGGTTTTTAATTGCATGACTGTTAAAGAAAATTATAAACATGGATGGAAGTTTGATATGCTCTTGGTTTATGCTTAGTTGTAGTTGTTGTTTATGAATTTAAATTTGATCACAAAAGGATAAAATTAGTTTTTGTAACATGCTTTAAGGAAGGAACTCAAACTAATGCTACATCCCTGTGAGACTTGAGCTTATACCTTGTTTGGAGAGTTATTAATCTTGATGTTTTTGTTTTCTAAAGTCGTTGCATGATCTCATTATTCTTTGCTTGGTTGCTACTTAGAAGGCGTTTTATCATCTTAGTTCCAGATACTAGAACTCATATCCGTTTCATTCAAAGCATGACATTGAATTGCATAACACATATCAAGATGAAGTTGTTTAGTAAACCACCTTAACCAAAAAGCCTTACCCTCCATCTTTCTTATGTTTTGTAGGCTTAACTCATCTCGAGCCTTGTTTAGCCTATTTCTGTTGTTAACCACATTAAACCGCACCTAACTGTATGCACCCTTGTTCTGAAAGAATAGTGAGCATGACTTAAAAAGAATTCATTTTATTCTACACTATGCAGAAAAACAAGTGTGGGGGAATGATTGGTTGTTTCGAGCTCAATTGTACGTTTTGTTCTTAAAGTAAAAAAAAAAAAAAAAGAAAAAAAAAAAGAAGAGAAAAACGCGTGAAAAGAAAAGAAAGAAGAAAAAGAGTTTGAAATTTGGCCATAAAATGTGTGAATCCTCCCCTCGGGTTTAGAGTTGAATTTTCATTCAAAAGTGAATTCTATGCGTTAACCTTATTACTTTGCTTACTATTTCTTTTAGAACATTTGTTTTTCCATCGCCTTCCTTTGATTAAGCCTATATCCTTAGCCCCGTTACAACCCTTTGACTTCTATCTTGGTTGTTGTGTGTTCAATATGTGGAGTTTGGGATTGGTATGAGCATATAGTGTCCCTGGTTCTCGCATCTAAGTAGTAGCATTCCGTTCATGAGATCATATTCATATGCATATTAATAACTCCAGAAAATGCTTTCTTTGCTATAACATATGTGAGTGATCGTTTCCTTGCTTACATCATTCTTCTCACATATACCTAGTGTAGGGAGTGTAGTCAGAAAATCTGAGCAAAAAAATTGAGTGCATATCTAGTAAGGAATAGAGTAAATTCTCTAAGGCATGTTACTACATTCAAAATGTTGTTTTAATTGATTAAATGCGAACTAATAAATGGTGACTGTGATTAAGTATGTGCTTAAGGGTATGGATTGCCAAAATCTGTGTAAGTGATGATTTTTAATTTGTCATGTCCATTGGAATCCCTGAGATAATTGTTGGAAGGTTTAGATTGTGTTTTATTTCTTTTTGTTCGTTTGTTTTGCTCGAGGACTAGCAAAAGCTAAGTGTGGGGGTATTTGATAAGCTCATATTAATATATATTTTTACATCAAATTCACGTGTCTTTTCTTAGTTAGTTCCTCATATTTTGAGCTATTTACTTTGTTTTCGTGTTTTATGTGATTTATCTAGCGAAGAAAATAAAAATAGAACAAGTGAAATTTTATGTAATAAATTCGTCAATACTGTATCAGCTTTTAAATTACATTAATATATATATATATAATAATGATAAGTCATGATGATGTTTGAACAACATCATGATGGTTTTGTTTTGTAGAAGAAAGAAAGGAACGGACGGAGAAGAAAGGGAAGAAAAGAAAGGAAATAAAAAAAAAATAAAAGGAGGAATTGGGGGGTCATTATCAGGGAGTGGAGAGAATAATGCGATATATGTTATCAAAAGGGAATCACAAAAGCTGCTGGGGCAGCTGGCCAAAGGAAAGAAGAAAATAAAAAAAAAGAAGCTCACTCGGTGCAAGCGGAGAGATATATACGGAACTGCACAGGGCGCCTAGCAGGGCAGTTCAGAGAGAAACAATAAACAGAAAAAAAAAAAAAAAAAAAAAAAAGAATAAGCTGCCAAAGGCAGCGTTGAAGAAACAGAAGCTGAGCAGTCTTGAGGGCAGCAGCAACTTAGGAAGAAGGCCTCTGAATAATAGCAGAGAAAAATATAAGGCAGCGAGCTGAGCAGCTCGCGTCACAAGCTAGGAGGGTGTCGGTGAGCCAGCGCGCCCATTGGAGCACACAGCAATACACGGAGAGCACAGAGGCTGCCAAGCAACCAGTCAGCGCACAGGAGAGTCTTGGACAGAGAGAGACACGGATCAGTGAGAGAAGGCACACGGAGCACAGAGACTCACGGTGGAGAGGAAGAAATTCCTCTTTCGGTTTTATCTTTTCTCAAACTTATGTTTAATTTTTATTTTAATTTGATAATAATGTGTAACTAATTTTTAGTAGTTAGGGGTTGTTTTGAAGCCCCAAATATGATTGTGAATGTGTTGTGATATTTCGTTTGAATGAATTTTATGAAAGGATGAAAATTGATTCACTACTTTGTCATTGATAAATTCTTGATGTGTTTCTTTGGATGCATACTTAGTAAGCATATTAAGGATTTTAATGCTATGAATATATGTGTGCCTGCCCTTGTTGAATGAGGACCTACATATGTTCTAGAGTAGTACTTGTTAATTATGGTTAACATGTGAATCGATTTCTAGGATAAGTAAGACAACGCCAGTACTTACGATGCCTTGTGATGTCTCAAACTCTTTTCAGTCTTAATGATTTCTACTTGTTAAATCTATGAACACGCCATTCTAGATTGCATGTTAGGGACTAAGTTAAGTTGAAAACGTCATTCTCTTGACATACTACGTAAGAAAGAGTAATAGGTTGAGTTCTAACATTGAGCCAACTTGAGCATCTTCATCCGGAAATAAAAGGAATTTGAATGAAACATAACACATTTGCATGAATATTTGGTGGTGGATAACATTTCCCCTAACTCGTTTTTCTTAATTTGTGATTTAAAAATCTATTTGCATTATTTAAAATTTGTTTCTATTCTGTTTCGTCCGATTTAATTTAAATAGCAAATCAACTCCAAAAATCCCAAAAATTTGTGTGAGCATAGCTCGGTGTGTCTAGTTTATGTGTATAAAATTTTGTTGCTTTTGGTTAAGTGTAAGTTGGTCTAAGAATTAGTTTTCGGTGGCTGGTCAGTGGAGACAGCCACCAATTTTTGTGACATCTTTTTAAGTATTTGGATAAAACAATCTTCTGCGGGAAAGACCCTTATTTTCATATACTACAATCGACAAATTTTAGTGTTAATAAGGAAAATCAATAGGATTATTGCGTGCTACTTTTGTGGTGCGTTATAATTTCCTATCAGTCTCTCACTCCTTCCTCAGAAACCGCAAAAATCCAAAAAGAGAAAAACAATGTTTTGCAGCACGATTGACGATTTCGATTCCGCTTTGTGGATGCCTCTGGAACTCTCCAGTCCTGCGTTTGTTCATCATATCGCTGGACCTTCCGCTTCTAGTGCATCTTCATGGTTTTTCCTTCCGTTCCATCTCTCTCTTTCTCAAATTTTTGCTTCCGCCGTTCTCAAACTTGCCTTTCTCACTCTCAAGCGTTCAGTCTTTCTCGCTCTCAAACGTTGCCAATCCGTCGAAACCCATATTCCTTTCCTCAAAATCCAAGGTAGACACTTCTCGCTCTTAACTTCGGAGTTCCGATGGAACCTAAAACCAGTGAGCTCCCAAAAGGCCTCGTGCTAGGTAGAGATGAGAATATACATATAAGGCTTACAGGATCCTCACCCCTGGGCGATGTGGGATGTTACAATCCACCCCCATCGGGGCCTGACATCCTCGTCAGCACACTTCCGACCAGGGAGTGGCTCTGATTCCAAATTGTCACATCCCGACCCGGGCCCCCACCACAACCCGGGCTCAACTCCACCGTAGCATGATATTGTCTGCTTTGGGCTCCGAGCACGCCCTCACGGTTTTGTTTCTAGGAACTCACACGAGAACTTTCTAGTGGGTCACCCATCATGGGAGTGCTCTTGCGCGCTACTCGCTTAACTTCGGAGTTCCGATGGAACCCGAAGCCAGTGAGCTCCCAAAAAGGCCTCGTGCTAGGTAGAGATGGGAATATACATATAAGGCTTACAGGATCCTCACCCCTGGGCGATGTGGGATGTTACAGAAGTGCTATAATAATTTGTCGACGAAAACCCTCCCCAACTTCAGTTACCCACAAACACAACCCTCACGAATGTATCGATACATAAGTTTTGGTACAAAATGTATCGAATGTCTTAGTGAGATATTCATTAAAGATCATCTCTACAAACAATAAAAATAATCAAGTCTTATCCTATTAAGTGTGATCGGCTATATGCATTATAGAACGCAAATGTGCTCGGTTTTGCGTCAAACTTCCGCTAGCCCTAAGTAGTCCATATCTTTTCTTATAGTGTCTTTGCAAGTTTTTCTAGATCTTCCTCTGCTCTTTTTTGTCATGAGTCTCCATCTTATAGTCGCATCTTCTAAATGAAGTATCTGTAAGTCTTAGGTTCACGTGTCCAAACTACCTTAACTAATTTTCTCTCATTTTATCTTCAATTGCAGTCACCTCCTATTTTACCCCGGATATACTTTTATAGATAGGAATTATCTATTCGCACCTATTAATTTCATACATTAGTTGTCAAAACAAACATCATTTGGCATATGATTGATAAGTAGATGCTATTAGTTGTCATAAAGGTATTCGAGTCACTTGCGAGCCAAGAATATCGACCTATATTTTGGAAGCTTTAATTTACTGTGGTGTACAAGAAAACATTTTCACACCCATCTCTAATTATATTGGAAGGTTGAGTTTAGAGTCACATTGTCACACTCATAAATACGCACAAATTGGCATATTTGTATTTATTTTGATTAATTAATGAATATCAAACAATTGTTTATTGTAAGAAAAGAAAAGAATAATACCAACCCAAATTTCAGATAACCGTATTATCATGGCTAGACTAGGCTTGATAGTTAGTAGGCTAGCTTGTGGGCCCGCTTTGCATATTTTGTAAATATCTCTTTTGACCCAAAAAAATAAGTGTGCTAGTTAAGGTGGTTATGCAATGATGCAAAATTGCAAATTTTTTCGTTCATTCAATATTGAAAAATGCTAGGGGAATCTTTTAAATGGGACTCTACTAATTAACAATTTAACATGAATTTCTGTATTAACATTATAAAATATTGTGTCAAAAATATAAGGTGATATAGAGAAATTTATGTCCTTATTTTTAAAACAACTTTTGTTGTACTTAAAAAAAAAACAAATTTTGGTTGATGAACAATTAGCAGGAGTTCCTGCTGAAAAGCCAATGTAGTTGCTCTTGGTTTTACACTTTTTCGGTTTTTTTTTCGTACAAAATTGTTCATTTTGAAAAGTATCATTCTAATACAATGCCCTCTCTTACTAGTCTCCTTCATTCCTTACTTTGTAGAAAAATTACTCTCTCATTAATAACAAGAACCCGTTATATAATTTGCCAAAAATTAAAACTAAAACTGATGCTAATGAGATAAAAAGATTAAAGAGCATCCATGACTCTAGAAAAGGTAAGAGAATTAACTTCTTATCTACAAAGAGTAATGAACGGAGGAAACTTGAACGACATCAGTGCCTGTGAAGAAGAAAGAAAATGAGATTTTGCGCATAGGCATAGCTGCTTTATAAATAAATAAAAAAGTGTATTCTAGTCTTTTACATGAGTATTTTTAATATTGAATAATATTTTTAGAAAAGAAAACGAATTACAAATGTCAAACCAAGGATCAACCATACTAACTTTTTGGCAAGAATTGCCACTAATTGTTAAGCAACTAAGTTTTTTCTTTTAAGAATAATTAGTTGTAAAATAAAATAAATGACCTCTTGATAAATTGTATTTCTGAAATATTGTAAGTATGAAAAACAGTATAAAGGCTTTTTGTAAATATTAATATAAAAATGCTATATAACTCTGTAGAATGACAAAAATAAGTATATTAATATAAAAATAATAAATAAGTATATACATACCATATTGTTACATTCAAAACAAAAAAAACGCATCATTTGTCTTTTAAGTATTATATATTTACAATCTTTGCATTGAGCACGACTTTTACCATCTTCACAAGAAGAGGGTCCCTAACAGACGCTATGCCCCCAACATCTGCATACCTTTTCCTCTTTATTATGTAAGAGAAAACAGACTTAAAGATTAATACACCAGCCAAGAACACAAGGATCAATCAACTCAATCACAATCCTTATACCATGTATGCATTATATGTAACCACTGAAGCATTCACAACAACACATACCTGCAGACATGTTCATGGATGAAGAAACCATAAAAACCTGCACACAACCTTCTCCTCTCCGCAAAAACTCAATGCTCTCACAAAGCACGCTCTTATTGTAGGCAGAATATATATTACCCACACACATAATACGTACTGTGGAAATATTTGACACTTACCAAGTATCTATTAAAGAAATATGAATTGTAATACAATAACCAACAACCCGCTGCATGAGATCGAGAGAAGCATTGTAGCATACATCTAAAATAATAAAGAGGAAATTAAGCAAGACTCCAGGAAATCCTCAGCTTCAGCAGGCTCATATGCAGTCATTACTAAACAATGGATGCGTCGTATGACTTGTGCGATACGGGCGGGTGGTAAGTCACTTCGTCTACGTCTAGCCTGGAATCAGTCTTATCATGTTTGGCATCGGGCAGTCAAAAACACAGTGGCCATAGTCTTCACAATTAACACAGAAAATGGCACGAGCATATGACATATTGTGCCCACACATATTATCCTTGCGAATACAGCGCCCACAAGCTACTTCATAGCCCTCACCAACATTCGTCACGCCAGGCGGGATCCTAGACCAATAGGGGCACACACTCAGGTCACAGCCCTTCCGAAGGCAAACTGAACACTTGGAAGTACGGCGACGTTTCTTCTTCTTCTTTAAAGTAGGCGGGGCATTCTCAAGTTGTAGTTGAGTCATAGAGTCATCCAAAGCCTCTTCTTCTTTCTTCTCCCCTGCATCATCTATTTTGTTTGCGGAAATTTTCACAAATTAATAACATATACAAGATATCAGTTTAATTACGCTGTATTCTCAATCTCATTCAAACTAAACGCATACTTAGCCAAACTAAGGGAACAACATATACAAGATATCGTTTCTTCATCAAAACAAACAAAATTAGGGATATGAAACTAATTAAAGTGTAATTCTCCCATAAGCAGAAAGGAAAAACAACAATTTTTGTTCAGTATGTTTCCTCAAACTCAAAACATGCACATATGGTTAAGGAGACTAGTTAAAGGGGTAAATCTAGCACATTTTGTTAAGAGTTCTACAGAGGTAACCATGGTCTAATACTCAGATATTGCAAAATAATCAGATATGAAAATTACAAATAATCTCCCTCGTCACAAAGAAACCCTAAAAACAAAAACCAAAAGCATCATACCGACATCTGGATCTCACCTAGGTGCTTCGGCGGTTGGCCTGGATTCGTCCCTTGCCCGGATCCTAATTCCGTTTCCGGGAGGTGATTGCTGTCTTTGGACAGGCGATACATGGCTTTGTCTAAAGGGTGAGAGAGAGAGAGAGAGAGAGAGAGAGAGCACGAGTTAGTTCTTTCTTGGAGAAATCTGGAATAGTCGGCCCTCTTCGGCTTCGTGTATCACTTTATGTATACAGATGTATGCACCAACTTTTTCATGTGACTTGACCATACTGCCCCCATCCCCGCACATCTCTACTAATAAAGGGTATTTTGATATAGATGCCTCAAATTTAAATTCTTTTAATCAAACATCTATAACTTTTAAATTTTTGATCATGTTGCAGTCCTATTTAGAATAGGAATGTGATTGTGTAAATTCTAGTAGATTAGGAATGTATCTTATATTCCTATTAGGAGTAGATTACTTATTAAGTATTGTAATCCTTATGGGAAAGGGTTTGCCCTTTCTACTACTATAAATAGAGGCACAATGGGGTGAATAAAACACACCTCACAATTACACATCTCTCTTCTCCTCTCTATTGCCGCACCTCTCTCTCTAGGCCTCCATAATTGTCCAGTAAATTATACCTACAACACGTTATCAGCACGCTCTTGACGCTGCGCTAACAAGAGAGTTTATTCTTCAATTAAGGGAGTATTACATTTTAATTATTCTTTTTAAGATTAATTTATTATTATTTTGAATTAATCTACATGATATTGATTCAATTTAATTTTTCTTTGTTGAACGTGATACAACGCATTGGAGACGCGATTTCGGCTTTCTGAGAAGGATCTTCTACAAATTCAAAGGCTTTTATTTGTTTTTTGCCAATTAGGTACGCTTAAAATAAAGTAAGATATTTGAAACGACCTTGAAGCATGAAAACATTCCCCATGATGCATGAACCCCCTACATTTATATTTACCTTCCGATATATATATTGTATATATTCATATATTTGTCAATATATATATTTGTTTCAAGCATTACGCAATTCTTGCTATGTGGAATTTGTGTGTCAAAGAATCTAAATAAAAATAGAAGCATGATTTATTACTTTTTGGGTTCTAAAAACCCTAAATAATAGAAATCGAAAAATGGCAAACAATGAATGGGACAATTTTTGGGCAGGCCACGACCTGGGTTTTTTTTTGAAGTTGTTGGACCCGCATGCTTGGGTTCCACAAGATTGGGCCAGCAGCCCCAATCTGTTCGTGCCTCACCAGTCGCCAGCCCTGCTGGGCTTCTGTATCCTAGCCCAAAGCCTTGCGCTGACTGGGTCTGCTCCCGTGTCAACCAGAAGCCAGCGAAAGCTGGGCTTCTTTCACGCCTCAGCCCAAAGACCAGCGAATGCTGGACTTTTGTTCTCCTGCACAAATGGCTCGTCTGCAACAACCTACGCGCTGCGGGCTCCACCCTCTCATTCGGCCCAAATACTGCAGCAAGCCTGCAGCTTACCCTGCAGTAGACTGGGCTGCTTAGCAGCCGTGCCCCCCAGCCCAATTGCCTGCAATTTTTTTTTTTGCAGGGTCGTGTATTGCAGCCAACCAAAGTGTGTTGGGCTGCATCCCTTTTTTTCGACCCAATGCTATTTTTTTGGCATTTTAAAAATAATTTAACCCGTATGTTAAATATTATTTTGCTTCTACAATCGACCCCGTTTGGTCCCGATTTATTGAATTAATTAAAAGTGACATGCAGTCCATTAATCTGATAATGAATCCAAAATTCTTGGCCTGAAGCTCACTTTTGGACATTAACGATTCAATATTTTATTTCTCTTCTTTGAACCGTTGACTCACTTTCGTAGTCCCAAAGCACTCACACTTGAGTTCCCGAAGAACCTCAAAATCCACTACACTTAGTTGTATATTGCATTCTGTGTTCTTGCAGGAACCTCTCTTTTATGAACTAAACGTTCATAAACTAAATCGAACCTGTAGTTTCGAATTTAGTGCCTTTGAAACCTGAAGTTTTCATAAAACAATACACCCATGAAAACCCGACGTTTTTCATGAAACCATGTCTTAGAACTCGAATGTTCTAAGTTTGATGCTTATGGATGATTCCTTCCCATAGCACCAATCACAATCTTGTTCCTTCCAAATTCAATGGATTGTCGAACCGTCACAAGTTTGATTTTCCTTATTTTGGACGTTTCTAATAGAAACCACTTTATGTGGGGTACAAGACATGAATCTCCACTTGACTATCAAGAAGTTGAGCAACCATTGAAGCCAACAATGGCATGGAAAAGCTGAATAAGCCTCCGCCATGATCTTCATTCGAAGACTTATGCCCGAAGCATTACAAATGGAAATACCTCCGAAGGAGGATTCCATGGCTCTTTGGCTCGCTTCTACGGACTGTTTAATCATGAAAGATATTGCCCGAAGCATACCATGATTACGTCCATGAATGAGTACAATTATGAAGTTTATAAATCCGATTGAATTTTGATTAGAGAATACTTTTCTCGTCCTTCCTTATTTCTAACTTGCTCCTGAAGCAACAAGTGTAGAAAGCATAAGTTTACCAAATTCTCGGATCTGATTATTACCACAATCATATGGTAGAATCAGGGCATGCCAAGGTGTGGCATCATGCCCGAAGCATGATCCTTGGCACCTAAGACCTAAAACTTCAAGAATAAGGGATAGTATTCCCGAACCTTAACCCTACAGAATCTACTTCCGTCTCGATGGAATAGATCATTGGTTATGCACTTGTTTGTGCCCCTACCAATGTTGTTAAGGAGTACCATTCTCGTAGTCAATATGTGAGCTAAATTTTGCTCTACCAAACACCGTTGGAAGAGCATAATTATGACATGGCTGGCCTTATTGGCCGAATCCCCTTAGTAAACCATTTACTTTGTGAACATTTTTTCATGTTCTTGGATTCAAGTTTGGTGTATGTTTTACTTATGGATAATCTTATTGATATTGTCCTCGAATATGAGTTAATTGAATCATGTTTCTTAGTACATGTGACTGATTCAATTAAACACGTGATTAGGTAGGAATGTGGGGAAGTTAGTTGTCTGGACGAATGCGTACTACGCACACTAACTTTACACCTAAATCACATCTCTAAACAACGACTTCAGGTCTATCCAACCTGATTAAGAGCATTGGCACGCTCCTCGTTGTATGAATGGTACTGCATCACCATTGAAGGGACCTTAAATTCTCCCTGACGTTGAGTTTTTAAGGATATTCGAGATGACAATGATCATAAATGAAACCACTAAAGAAAATAGAGTGAAATATATTTGCACCACCTCCAAATATAAGCCTGAAGCTTCGATTTGGGGCCAATGGGTTGTCTCCCAGTTGGGAACATGCCACATGTGGCCGGCCTAGAGCTGGGTTGTTGAGCAGTTTCCTTACTTTGACATGACCTTTTTGGGACACTTAGGTCGAACAATGACGCTACGACGCATCTCCTTACCCGAAGTAAGGATCTTGTGCCTACAAGCACACTTTGTCAAGCCTGCTCATTAAGGAAATTGATTTTCTATATCATTCCTTGCAAAGATATGAAATCACCTCTTTTCCATAGTGGATTCAAGGGAATATATGTGGACTAATCCAATCAAAATGCGGACCATATAAAGACTTATGATTTTGATTGATGAATCGACAAACTAGTCACATGTTTGTCCACACACATTATTGCTAAACCTCTTGGCCGATTATGGGTTCACCACCCTACTTATCCCTTAAGGTCATGGAGACTCGATAATGCCGAAGAGTTTATATTGACGGTTTTCGATAAAGTATTGCATGTTGTTTTGGGTTTCTAATTGAACATTAAGTTCCCATGTTCACCCTAAATAGCCTCGCCTAGTGATCATAAAGCGCAAATTTAAATGATCGCCCGAATTTTGGTAAAAGTACCAAGTTTTCAGTTTTTCTGCTAGGGCTATGCAATCTTGTACGCAGTTATGTTGGTCCGCCTTGAGGCCCATTGCCACCCAACCTATATGACGTTACAGTTGGTTACTGGGTATGAACCTGACGATTTTCGTATTTACGCATTTGGGTGAGCATTCCATTTGCCAAGTTGCGCTGCCGCAACGTACCACCATGGGTCCTCAAAGAAGGATGTGTATCTTTTGTCGATCATAATTCTCCTTCACACTAGCTCTCTTCGAGCCTTTGCATGCAATCTCTTTACCGCTCATTTGCGGGTTGTCACTTTAATGAGACACTCTTCCAGCCGTTAGGGGGAGATAAGAACGTCAACGTTCCTGTAGAACGGCGCGAAGTTGCGTGGACGTTGCCCACTATGTCTCATCTCGATCCCCATACCGCACAAGTGTGATAAGCAAGTGCGATGAATTCTAGATTTCAGAATGTTGCTCCAGACGCATTCCTCTGATCTAGCTAAAGTGACGAGATCATATACCAGCTGCAAATATGCCTGCAAGGATAGACGTACTTAACGAACGTCGAGTCAACATCCCTGAAGGGTGTGCCGCCCCTGTTGGACGGTTTGGACACCCCTGTTGGACGGTCCGGTACAACGGCGGATAGCCAATCAATCTGTCTTGGCCTGGAGCACGACAGATCATTCGGTTCGTAGGATTCACTTCCCTAGAAGAGGAAGACACGACACAACTATGAATCTAAACTCGATCGCTGTCTCAAATTATTTCCATCTCATGAGATTAATCCGGATTACTCCCGAGACATGAAGTTCTTGGTCTAGTATACTAGTTTGGATGAGAAAAATGGAATTGAAATGAGATTATCATCGATGATGTTTTCACTTATATGGTAGCTACCGACATAAATGAAAAACGACGATATCGAACCGTGTTCCGTTGATTAAGTGACAACGTAGAACTGATTGGACAACTGAGATTACAATCTAGGTCAAATTCCTTACCAAAATGTGTATTGGACCTGTCGTTCCTACACTGCCCAAGGTAACCCTATTGTGTTACAAGTGGGAAATGAAGCGTTATGAGATGAATGAAATAGTGCAACGTGATGCACGGCTTACGGCGCAAGGTTTCTCTCAAACGTCCTGTGATTGATAGCAGCATTATGAAATGTGGTTAGTGTTTCTCCATGGGGATATAAATACGGAGATTGACATGTAAGTTCCTGAAGAATTACATGGACTGGTTCAAAAAGTTTCAAAACCACGGAACACCCTCTTAACTTGTTTTGAGGCGTTCACTTAAATTCGACGGATGTGGTATACCCGTTTAAGTGATTGTTTGATCAGTCAGGGATATGAATTATGCCCTTGCGTGTTAAACTATGAAGTCTTATTCCAAATTGCTAGAGTTACAGTTTATGTCGTTAACACGAATCTCACTAAGACTCTGGAAGAGCTTGAGAAAACTGCCTCGCACCTGAAGATGGAATTTGAGATGAAGGATCTTAGGAAAACTCGTTTATGCATTGACCTGAAGTTCAAAGCATTGTTTTGACGGTATTTTGGTCTACCAGTCGAACTACACCCCGAAGGTGTTACTTTTGAGTATACCTTTGATCGTCTATACGTTATATGCAAATGAGACCCTTGAAGAGGTTATGGAATCTGAAATTCCATATCTAAGTTCAACTTTGCGCTTCGTTGTACTTAGCTCATTGTATTTAGACAGGACATCTCCTTCGCTGTTGATCTTGGTAAAGATGCAGCACCGCGCCTACATGCAACCACTGAATTGGTATTAAAAGACGTACCCTGAAGGTATTACGAGGGAAAATCCCAACGCATCTTAGTGGATCCAACCCCCCTGATCCTCGAAATGATGCTTGCCTTGTTGTTATGCTGACGCTGGTTACTTATCAAACCCGCACAAGGCAAAATCCCCAAATGTTTATGTCTTTACCGTTAGGGACATCACAATATCTTGGAGGTCCATGATATGACCTTAGTTGCGAAATCTTCGAATCGTTCCAAGACTCACCTCACTTCACTACGCCACAAGTGAGACATGGTTAGGAGTTCTTGTTGAGCATGTTCGTAGTACTTGTTGTGTTTTCATCCCTCGTTGAGTCTCGACAACGATCCATGAAGACTATGCCGCATGTATCAACCCGACCAAGCCATGATACATCAACAAAGTCAACGCCAAGACATATTGCGACTACATCTACATCAGCAAAGCATCAGGAGATTGAAGTCATGCAAGCCGATCCCAGACAACCTTGCCGACCTCTACACGACGTCACTGCCGAAGTCAACCTTCTAGAAGCTTGTCCGAGGAATTGGTATGCCTAACTATTATATGCAATGCTTGTAGTTCTCATTTGGAAGTTATGTCAAACTCAGGGGGAGTATCTAGAAGTATACTCACTTGATCTTAATGTACTCTTTTTTCCTACTATTAGGAGCATTTTTCCCACTGGGTTTTTGCTACCTAACTAGGTTTTAACGAGGCACCCATCCTGGGCTGATCATACCCTTGTGAGCTCTTCTACTTGCGTCCAAAAGACGTATAGTTTTGACTTAATGCAACTTCTCACTTTTCTCCTTAGACTATGGGTTTTCCCCACCTTGGGTTTTACCATAGCGAGGTTTTGTGAGTTTTACTTTTTATGCATTCTTCTGTTGATTTGAGACTCGCATTCGCCCATTGTGCCGACGACTTCATCAACTGTACCTGCTTCATCATTGAAAACCTGATGCACCATTTACTTGAGTATTTACACACGCAAGGGGGAGTGTTGCAGTCCTATTTAGAATAGGAATGTGATTGTGTAAATCCTAGTAGATTATGAATGTATCTTATATTCCTATTAGGAGTAGATTACTTATTAAGTATTGTAATCCTTATGGGAAAGGGTTTGCCCTTTCTACTACTATAAATAGAGGCACAATGGGGTGAATAAAACACACCTCACAATTACACATCTCTCTTCTCCTCTCTATTGCCGCACCTCTCTCTCTCTAGGCCTCCATAATTGTCCAGTAAATTATACCTACAACAGATCAAACATTTTTCTACCAATTTTTAATTAAAAGTATGATTTTTATTGTATTTAATTAACCAACTAGTTCAGAAAATAATATCACAAATATCCTAAAATCACCACAAACATCCTATCTTATCTTATCATAATTCATTCAAAATGAAATTTTCTTATTCAAATAATTTATATAAATTTAATCTAGGTACGTACTAGTATTTTGGTACATTATAAAATATTGTTTTTGGTACGTTATGTAATTTTTTATTTAGTAGGTTGTATTATCCTTATTTTGGTACGTACGTTATGTGTAAATTGTGCAACAAAAAAAAACATAACTTTTCACATTAAAACATTGCACTAAAAAATATTTTGTCAACTCTTAATAATTAATTATTGGAATAAGGACTCATTTTAAATAAAAATAAAAATGTGAAAACTCTTTGTTCATGTTTCTACTATAAGTAGTTGTTAAAAAATTCAAATTTATTTTCAGTTGCATGAAATTAGGCAGTCTAGTCTACATCTCAATTTTAAATATAAACGAACTCTTGTTTTTTTTATAATCTATATAAACGTTGAGTTGGAAATTGGAAAAACTATATTTCGTCCAATTAATCTTGAACCTCAGTAGATATAATTGAATCCTGAAATTGAGGAAGGAGATGAGATTCCATAAAAATAGCAATAAATTAATGAATATTATTGAGTGCATTTTTTTTTGCATAGAAATAGATTTAAAAGAATTTATAAAATACTTAAATTAAGAATGTATCTGGAATATGAAGTTTAATTAAAAGTAAAAGCACTTCAATCAAAAGTTGAAAAGTAACAAATGTTTAATCTAGAAAAATCTAAAATGAGGTATCTAACTCTAATTTATCCACTAATAAAACACCCAAGCGAGCAGGCCCATTCAGGAGCCCAATCGGCGCGGCCCAGAGCGGGTGGCCACTGCAGCCCTCCAGTCCACAACAAGCCATGGAGGCCCATGCACTCCAGCCTGTGCTGGTCCATGAGCATGATCTAAAGCCCAGAAATCCAGTCAAAATAGGTTTTGCAAACTCCAGAATCTGTTAAAACTAGGAACTAACATATGTAATTTTTTTTTTGGGTGCAAAAGTGAGTTATAACAATGTAATTTTAAACATCAAAGTTCATAACAATTGAAATGTTAGTTCAAGGTGGTTTTTGTTTGTGCTTTATTTCAGCTGCTTGTTTTTGCTCCTCAAACTTCATGCTCCAACTGAATTTATGATGTATTATTTGAGATGCAATATCACAGTGCACATAGTTGACTTCCCGCTTGGTTAAGGACTTTTTCATCTTTTCCTCTTTTGCTATATTTCAAATGTAGTACAACACAAATACACCACAATCATCTGAGTAAAATAAGTTTGCATAATTAGCATGCAACATCAGTTAAAGCAGATTGATGCAACATCAATGTTGGAAGAATAGAATTAGCATGCAGCATTAGTTAAAGTAGACTGAGTATACAACTTGACATATGGAAGAATATAACTTTAGTATGGAGCATCAGTTTTAGTAGACTCATTCACTGTACAGAATTATTATTTTATATGGAATCTAATGATTGGTGTAGAATCATTTTAATCAATTTCGGTTTTTATCTTGAAAATCCGGACCGAATCAAATCTTGAAACCGAATCGAAGCGCAACGAAAAATGTCAATTTAAGTTGAAAATCTCAACAAAGGGGCTTTCTCAGATCTCTATATAAAGAAGCACAGGCACAAGGATTATGGACGCTCAAACAATCAATCAAGCAACTCTACTTAATTTAGCTCCTCAATTTCCTTGTAGACGTTTACTTTTAGCCAAGCACCCTTTACTTTCCTTATTTTTAGCTTTGCTGCTCACCCGGTAGTATCGATCTCCTTTGCATTTTTATTTACAACCTGCAAAGTCATTCCCCAAACCACCAGAAATTGCCACAAGACTAGAGCAACTTGCCCGATCCGTCGACAACAAGCTCGAACCTTGAATTTGGCATCCCTTTTGTACTTAGAATGCTTTGTACTTTGAATAATCACATTTCAATACAACTCATTCCAGTCATTTAATTTACAAGCAATCTACAATACCAGTCATTTACTTTCCTCTGTCATTTACACTTCCAGTAACCGGCCATTTACATGTTGTTACATTTTTCCACATAAATGAAGTCCTTATCTTTAAGGCAAAGAAAGAACCTTGATTGAGCCACTCCCACTTAATGGCGCAACCTCTTGGTTAGAAGTTGAATTCAGGCGCAATCTCAATCATTCAAATCCCGTCTACTAGCAGCATCTAGTAGTGGCATGCTCGCACCCACCAGTTTCTTGTTCAAGTAAATTCTCGGCATCTAGTAGTGACTTATATATGAATGCCAAGACTTCTGGTTTTTCTTCAAGTTTTGGTTTGAACTCTTGTATTAGTTCTGCAAAGGCCAAAATGTTCAGTCTTATTTAAGCATAGTTCTCATTATGTGCCCGACGCTTTACGCAGGAGATGCTCACAAGTTATATGCAGCATCACTTAGCATGCAAGTAGCTGCATCACTGAGCGCACAAGGTAGATGCAGAATTGGTTGTTAACACAAAATGTAGATGCATAATTGTTTTAACACAAGCTTGATGCATATTCCTTTTTCGGTCTTTCCTTTTCTACAACATATTTATGTGCATAACCATTATACAAATAGAAAGTAGAACTAGAATTAATTTATAAAGTGCAGCATCAGTACACAAGCTATATGCAGCATCACTTGGCGCACAAGCTATATGCAGCACAAGTAGGAAAGTTTTTAGGTTTCGACTCACCCGACGTACCTTTATAGGAAAGTACAGGATGAGGAAATTCAACAATAGGGTTTAGTAACTAACTCTATATACACGACCGCATGATCACATTGACGTAAACTTGAACTGAACCATAAAAAAGATAGAGAATATGTGCTCGTGCAAATGGGAAAGATGCTACCAGATTGCGACGTTAGCATAGTAGACGCGCTTCGCTATGCATCCAGGTTTGGACTTCCCTTTTGAGAAGAACTAGTCATTTGGCAAACAAGCACCAATAAGACCGTTGGTGAGTTTCTATTTAAATCCCTCTATTTTTGTTATAATTACATTTTTGTTCTAACTACAAAAAATTAAATTAATATTTTAATTTTGTTTTTGTGAAAAATACACTGCACAAGTTCATGGTTCATGATTACAGGGAAATTGAGGGTGCTGATAAAGTGACTATAAAACACATGCTAAAGCAATTCCCGTTGATATGCGAGGCTTATCTGCCAGATGCAGCATCTGAATACAAAGCTGTAAGTTTATTTTCCTAAATTCAGTTTAAAGTTTAAAACTTTTTAGATAAATATTTTAATGCCTGAAATAATTTAATTAATATCAGGCATTAAAATATTTATCTAAAAAGTTTTAAACTTTAAACTGAATTTAGAAAAATAAACTTACAGCTTTGTATTCAGATGCTGCATCTGACAGATAAGCCTCGCCTATCAACGGGAATTGCTTTAGCATGTGTTTTATAGTTACTTCATCAACACCCTCAATTTCCTTATAATCATGAACCATGAACTTCTACATTGTATTCTTCACAAAAACAAAATTAAAATATTAATTTAATTTGTTGTAGTTAGTACAAAAATGTAATTATAACAAAAATATAGAGGGTTTAAATAGAAACTCACCAAGGGTCTTATTGGTGTTTGTTTGCCAAATGACCAGTCATTCTCAAAAGGAAGTCTGAACATGGATGCATAGCGAAGCACGTCCATTACGCTAACGTAGTAATCTGGTAGCATCTTCTTCATTTGTACAAGCACATATTCTCTATCATTTTTAGTAACGTCCATCCGGACATTTATAGCACGCTCATCAAAAACACCACTGGGTATACTCTCTGACGAGAGTATAGGTGGCGCATGTCTTCTTAACACGCATAAAGTAGTGCACTGATACACAGCTACAAACACTGCTAGAGACGCATACCGCCGAAAATAAACGTAATTAAACAATTAAACAGAGAGAACTCCAGACCTAAAACAAATATTCAGTTTTTTATTCCTACTTTTGAACTTCACATGTAATTGAAACATATTATCAAGATTTAGTACTTTTGAAATTCATTTCTTTTATGGTTTTATATATGGGTATGAATTGATGTCTTCCTACATACCTCGTACGTGGCGCTGGGAGGCTAACAACAAAATGGTATATGTGAATATGTGTGCGCGCGCTACTCGGCTGCAGCTTATTACTTAACTGTGCATTTGCATATAAGAACATTAAATAATGGCATGCACCATCTGTGCTAATACACAGTGTACTACACATTTGCATTCGCATATAGGACCATAAAATAAGGTCCATATGTTGCCTTTATTGAAACAGACTGGATATGGTCATTTCTTTCTGGAGGAAATCAGGAAAGTAAAGGTTGTGATCTGAATATGTAATAGCTGCTGCTCTATTTCTTACGTTAGCTTGTTCTGTTTTACGAGCAATCTTTAATAGCGCACTTGTTTTAATATAGTACCCTACATGGCTTTCTTTTTTAGGGCCTCGAAGCGCATTTTGTGAGAGTGGTGGAGGCATACCAATTCACTACCTTGTGTATTTTTGTTAATATGACTTATCTAACTTTTGAGGACGATTTACGAAAAGAAGCTTTACCGGGCAATAGTTGTTAAGGCGAGTGGCAAAAAGGAAATGATGTTATTTGGTATGGTCAATTCTGATGGCCGTTTGTCAAAAATGCATGACATCAGAGAGGGAGTCGAATGTCCAAGTAAGTATCAGTTGTTTGAAGCATTTAAAATTTGGAGAACTTTCAAATTAGTGTCGATGAAGACGGCAATGAATGATGGGGCACTAGTCTCATTGACAATAAGAGGTAAATTTGATGTTTTATTATGTTTGTGATTTTATTTTTGAAACTTTATAATAAAGAAGGAGAAATATCTGCACTGATGTGTATATATCATAAATTTAATGATTTTGCACTAAACTGTTATTGCAATGGTTAAGAGAAAAGAAGGAGTCGGCCGGGGCGGTGGTACTGCAGGCTAGGGCAACCCTAACATGAATGTGGAGATTGACTAGGCTTGTTTTGGAGACCGTAAATTATCTAATATGTGGTTGTGTTTGGATATGAGAGTTGGAGAACCCAATGACTATGTATTAGACTTCAGTAGACCTAAACTAACTAATTTCGACGTTGTTTGAACAACAGTTTTGATACTACCGGGTGTCAATGGTTGCTTTGTTTGCTATGTCACGTTTACACAAAGGTAATCCGAATCAAAATGTGAAATTCAATTCCGTTTCAGATTAGTTAATGTCTAACGAACATTAAGTTTGCACAAGTAACCCTAATTTTAGAATTCATCTCCAAAATTTGAAGGAATTGGATTTCCTATGTTTAGGCGGTATTTGAATTCCTGGTTTTTTGGAGAATCAAAATAGAGTTTTTTCCCTATTATACCTTCATTGATTTCCAAAATGATCATTTTAGTTTCGGTCCCTAGTTAACCTAATTGTTAGAATAAGACCTTGTTTTTTAAAATAGTTTAATTGCGGTCCCTAAAATTATTTCGAAATTTAACTCTTGCATTTATACATTTAATATCCCATTATGAAATTTAAACAAATTCCAGTAATATTTTTGACACACCCCGACCCAGAAAGTCCACTAGGACTCTGAAGTCGAGTTGTGCTGGCCGACACCTGGAAGGTGACGAAGCCATAAAGTGTAGTGATGTGGAAAATGTGAATAAATTTAAACCTAAAAGTGCCTAAACATCAGAGTGTGTTCGTGAGCGGGAGCGAATCCATCTCACGCGTGCTTTCAGAGCATAAGTAAATACAGTAAAGCGGGTAAGAAATATACCCTCATAAGTAGCCACCAGTCTTGAGATTCGCCAATAATCCTCGTCGATACGAACCTTAACAGCTAACCTGGAGGGGCGCAAAACAGAAAACGTGAGTGGGCAAAAACAAATATTTTCCAAAATCATTTCAGAAATCCGTATATAACCCCTCGCTGTAAATCCAGTATAATTTTCCCAGAAAATAATACGTATATAAACTTATATATGAAAATCCCGTCTAGGAATCAAAACTCATTATCAACTCAAGAATAGGCCATGTCGATATACCAACTCATAAAATCATCATCAGGCAAGTAATATAAATCTAGGGTGTCCCTAGTGTCATGTCAGCCGGAGTCACCTCTAGTGACCTGTACGGCTGAATCTATAGCTCATCCATCATACTCAATCACTATCAATCATTATCCTGCACACGAGTCGGAACCACCTATAGTGGTCTGTACGACAGGCTAGGTGTATGATATTACGCTCAGTGCTACGATCACGTGAAGGCTGTGCGACGAATCGCGGGTCACCTACGAGTCGGAACCACCTATAGTGGTCTGTACGACAGGCTAGGCACCTGCCTTGGATCCAAGGTGAGCGTACGGTGCATGAGGTGAACGATCACGTGAAGGCTAGGCCCTACTCTGGCGGAGCACAAACACCCGAGGTGCAGGTGATGAGCTAATCACAATCTATCATCATCTCAAACACTATCTATTATACTTACCTGACTTACCTGGCCGTCCACATCGTCGGAGCACAATGAATATGATCATAATTATAATTATAAAATATAATTGGCATACGACATGGCAACTCAATTATAAAATCCATTGAATTCGTAAATCGATCAAATTACGTTTCTGGGAAAACGTCATATATATATATATATATATATATATATATACTGAAAACAAAAGCCCACTCACCTGGAGTCCACGCTACCGCCCCCCCAGCACGACTCTCGAGACATCCCCAAATGATCCCAAATGATCACCGCCTAGCATAAATATCAATTCATGTCTCAGAATCCGTACTGAGAGAATATGCAATTTATAATAAACGCATCCCTACGAATTCGATCTGGAAGATCCGTATCACGAAACTTCGATCCGTCACTTCCAATAATACACATTAAGCTTCTAGAACAATATCCCAAAGTTTCGTTACGATCCAACGGTTGGATCACCGCCAATTGCCAAAACCAAGTGGCGGTTAACGTTTTATTTACAAACTTACAATTCCAATTCGGGAAGATCCGTACGACGGATTCTCGATCCGTAAATTCCTACATTCCTCAAATATTATGTACTACAACATACTAAAGTTTGGTGACGATCCAACGGTCGGATCGTCGATTCATATTTTGACATATTACCGAATCGTAACGAATTTACGTCCTAACGATCAATTTACGTCAATCCATCATCAAAACTAATATCAAGGCATTGAATAATGCCTAAAAACATCATTGGCGGCCCTCGGGCCACGCGCCGCCGCGCGCGCCGCCGCGGGTGGCGGTTGGCCGCCCCCGAGTCGCCGGAAAATTCAACATTCACTAAAAATTCTCAAAATCTCCAGAATTAAAGATCTCAATGAGTAGAACAACTTTCATACCTGTGAGAAAGTCCAATTTTGACTGGAAAGCCCTCAATTTTGTCACACCCGCCAAGAACCCTAGAAATGGGGTGTTCTCCAATTCGACTTCAATTCAATTCCGATGCTCCAAACAATGATTGGGCTTTGTTCCTGGGGTCTAGGGAAGTATTTTGGTAGGATCAATTTCATGAAAACGTTTCAGGATTGGGAGAATTTGAACACGACCCGTTTTGCACCACTTTCGGTTTTCTCTATTTTTAAGGCCAAATCTTCCCAAATTTGAAGTGGAATAGGTAGATGGAAGGTTATAGAGAGGTTTCTAGGTGATGGTTCAAGGTAATTCGACGGAAAAATGGGTGAAACTCACCGGAGTTTGCTCCGGTTTCATGTAGATCGCATGAAGAGGGTGAGGGATCCCTTGATCCCGTGCTCCCCTCCTTCCCTCCCGTCCTCTTCTTCTTTAATTCCTGATTGGGCAAAGCCCAATCCACCACCTGCTGCCCGACACGTGGCGCACCAAAGAAAAATCTAGAATAGTCTATAATTTAACAACTTTACAATTTAGTCCTTAACTTTAAACGTTAATAACTTCTTCGTTATAGCTCCAAATTCGAATCCGTTTGCGCCCACGCGTCCGTAGCGACGAATATTATAAGAATATGCCAAGAAAATGAATCTTAGGTGTCACTACGAGGCAGTCTACACCAATCGAAGTACGTGCCTCGAAGGGCATTTTCGTAAACTCACTTATTAAAATTATAAAAATCATTATTTTCAGGGACGGGTTGTCACAATTTTCATAATATAACAATTACTTAAAAATCAATAATATAATAATATTATTCTATATATAGTTATACTAAAAAATAATTACCCACGTAATAATCAATTATATAATAATATACTCTTAAAAAATCAAAAATATAGTACTATTTTTCATATAGTTATACTAAAAAAATAATATACCCACGTAATAATTAATATATTTTAAGAAATTAGTATAGATATATTTTAAAACATAAAACGAATAAATTAAAATAGGGTACAAATTAAATTAAAAAAAAATATGGGTACGTAATAGAATTTAAAATTATGGGTACAAATTATGAAATTTAAAATTATGGGTACATATAGAATTTAAAATTATGAGTAAAAATTAAAAACTTAAAATAATTTTGATGCAAATTAAAAAAAATGGATAAAAATCAAAAACTGAAATATATGAAAAATATTAATAAAATATATTCGGAAAAAGTTGATATTTTTTTTGCATTTTTAAAATTGACATATAATGACATTTAAGTAATTTAATATGCAAATAATGACATTTATAAAAGTCAAAGGAAAACTTAAAAAGTAATAAAGTGTCACATCCCGACCCGGGGTGCATCACTTCCTGGGCCCGCTCCACCATCGTAGCACGATATTGTCCGTTTTGGGCCCCGACCACGCCCTCACGGTTTTGTTTTTGGGAACTCACGAGCAACTTCCCAGTGGGTCACCCATCATGGGATTGCTCTAGCCCCCCTTCTCGCTTAACTTCGGAGTTCTGACGGAACCCGAAGCCAGTGAGCTCCCAAAAGGCCTCGTGTTAGGTAAGGATGGGAATATACATTTAAGGATCACTCCCTTGGGCGATGTGGGATGTCACAATCCACCCCCTTTAGGGGCCCGACGTCTTCGTCGGCACACTTCTGGTCAAGGATAAGCTCTGATACCAATTGTCACATCCTGGCCCAGGGTGCATCATTTTTCGGGTCCGCTCCACCACCGTAGCACGATATTGTCCGCTTTGGGCCCCAGCCACGCCCTCGCAGTTTTGTTTTTTGGAACTCACGAGCAACTTCTCAGTGGGTCACCCATCATAGGAGTGACCTAGCCCCCTTCTCGCTTAACTTCGGAGTTTCGATGGAACCCGAAGCCAGTGAGCTCCCAAAAGGCCTCGTGCTAGGTAAGGATGAGAATATACATTTAAGGATCACTCCCCTGAATGATGTGGGATGCCACATAAAGTTTCAATTAATGAGAAAAGAAAATATAAGTGATGGGAACCTAATTTGTCCTTTTCTAAAATTTCAAGATTACTGTTTGCATTAACTCAACGCACCCAACTGTTGTCCAGTTTAATATGAAATTTAACAATAATTAAAACAAAACTAAAAATAAATAAAATTTAAGTGTGTTTAATATTTAATGAATAGAGGCATTTACATTTTTTCCTTCATTTTAATTAGTATATAGAACTTAAAAAATTAATAAATAAATTAAATTTATTTCAACTAAGGGCATTTAGTACTTATATTGATTATTATTCCGGGTTAAGTAGTAAACAGTTTATATGGAATCTATACTAATTATCTTTCGATTCCTTGAGGTTTTACTAAACAACCTCAACATGAATCCAATTTTAACTCCTCCACCACGATCTCCACCAGTTCACCACCCCATCTTGAACTTGAAGAAGCTCCAACGTGCCTATGCCTATCTCGGCCGTCTCGATTACTCCATTCCATTATCCACATCCGCCGTCCAATCCAATAACATTTATTTGCATTATCCCCGCTAACAAAAATATCTTTTACTTGATAAATTGCAAAAAAGGGCTGATGAATGCGTTGCTGTTCGTTCAAGAAGGCGTAATCCTGCAGAATTTGCATTATGGAAGGTCTGCAGAATTTGCATTATGGAAGGTCTGAGAAAACATGGATTAGGTGACGGAATTTTTTGTGATACGTGAGAATTCATCACATTTGGGTAAAATAGGTGAGACTTTTTTGAAAATCGTCACATTAAGAATTTCGTAGAGCACCAAAATATTGTGCGTCACTTATACTTTTATATTCGTCACAAAGAAGTGAGCGGGAAAGTTTGGCGCCCAATGAAATGTTAACATGTGACGAAATTTAAGATTGATCACATAATTAACAAAAGAGGAGGCCACCTAAACATTCGTCACATTGCAACAGGAAATTAAAAAAATTAAAAAATATTGAAAGATTATCAAAATCCCCGTAAAACCCATTTCATTTTGTCTCACCCATCCCAACTTCAGCACGCCTTCGTTCTACTCTCTCACCTTCGCTCCGACGACCAGGCACCTAGTGGTTGCCAGTGACAGCGACCACAACCTCTCCTTCGTCTCCCTCCCTCAGCCACTCCCCCGTCTGCTTTCTGTCACCTTCGAATTCCCGGGCATTCAAGCTCTGAAATTCCCAATATAGGGGGACTTTTCTGCATTTCGTTCTCCAAAACTTTGGGTATGTTCTCAATCTCTAAATCCTATCATTTTCCCTTTAGCTTTTTGTTTAGTCTCAACTTTGTGGTGCTTTTCTTAGATTTGTTCTGTCACTGTAATTTTAAGTTATTTGCGGGGATCTGGTTTCAACTTAAGAAACTAGTTGGCATGATTTCACCTCTGCAAAATCGATTTGGATGTCATATAGATTTAGCTTTAATTGTATAAACCTGCAAGGTCACCTGAATTGTTGTCTTAAATGGATGCAATAAGTTTCTTCTTCCCGTATGACTGATACAGATATTGGAGGAGTGATTATTACAACACATTGGGCTGTTCTTGGCCATATGCACTTGTTGGGACTTTAGTCTACGGGAGTTCACATTGCAGGTTTAGGTTATTAAGTTACATTAAAGTTTCATTAACTCTCATAATGTTTAACATTACAATTATTGGTTCATTAAGTGAAAATTCATTGGGACAACAGCTTGATCTACCACCAATATTCTTATTTCTCTTATATCTCTTGAATTTTTGTCTGGATGGAGCTTATGTGCTGTTCTGTGTTTTTTTTCATCAGATGCCACCTTTCATTGTTTTAACTTTTTTGAAGTGGTCTTAATGCATTTTTGTGTCTTGCACGGCTGGTGTGTTCTCAGAATCCCAGCGCATCAAACCCACCATCCAAACCTGAACACAAGATATTCCAGATGCTAGAAAATATATACTGGCTTTGAAAGAAATTAGAATCAAGTCCGTGTTACTCTGCTCTTCAAATTGTTCGATGTTTATTGTGGGGTTAGTTTGTATTGGACTGTTGGTGACACCAACATGGAATCCTTTGTGTTGGTGTTCCCTTAGCATCACTCTGGTATGGTTTTAAATCCTGTTTTCTGGTAGTAATGATATTGCGGAGTGAAGCTTTCTGTTGGAGGGATTGAAGGTCAATAGTATAACTCCTAGAAAATTTGAACCATTTTATTCTAAATACATTAATTAGTTATGACAGCCCACAGCAACATCGTCCCCCTCCAGCCTCTCTCTGTGTTGTGTATCTTTCTCTGTATTTAGTGTGTATTTACTTTCTAATCTGAATTTTATTGATATGATGATAAGCTGCTTAATTGTTTATAGGACTATTGTTTTTGCTCTCTCTGTTTTGCATGGGTTTACAATTTCCATAATGTTTCGTATTAAATGAAGTTTGATGATTTATGTGATTGGTCACTAGTTCAGTAAGGTTGTTCTTTTGGGTACTCTCTGTGTATCTACCGAGTATTTTTTATTTTGTCATAATTATGTACTGCTTCGTTGTGTTGACTCTATTAAATTATTAGATTTTCTTGGTATTATTTTACAAGTATTTATACTGGTTATTCTGTAGTGTTTTTAAAATGTTTTATAGCTTTATAGTTGTGAGAATTTCTTCGAATCTTTTGTCAAGATATTGAACAGTTTTGGTTGCCCTTCATAAGTTTTCTGCTGGATTTAATGTCTGAGTACCATTTTATTGAAGTCCTGCTGAACTTAATATTATGATCAGTCACCCTCACTTGCTTTCTGTTTATTTCTCCATTCGTTTTCCTGTTGCTATATTTTATTGAAGTCCTGCTGAACTTAATTTTATTGAAGTCCCTTTTGTTGCTATATTTCTGTTCTTTTTATTAAATCCTGGAGAGATTCTGCACAGAAACTGAGTTGGAAATCTGCCTCAAACTATAAACTAAATGCAATGGCTTAGATATTTTAAAAAAATTATATTAAGGGGTATGTAAGTAAGTTTATCTTCAAATTTATTGACCAAAATTATGTGCCTAGGCCTGCATCTTCAATTTCGAGATGCAAAGTGACTTTTGAGTTTTGAGGAAGCTAGGCATTAAGCAATTAGAGCTATAAGATTAAATTCCCTTTGGTTCTTTGTGACAACTTGTAACACTTGAGAAGGACGACCTTAAATTATTTTCAGTTCTAGCCACTGCAGGCCATGTCGGAAAAAACAAACATAGGATAAATCCACTGTTGTCTATGTTGACGTCTGAGCAGCAGACGAGTCTGTTGAAAAACAGATTAAATGGTAGTCACTTTCTAAATCTTCAAAGCGTGATCGTATGAAGGGAAAATTACTGATTGGTATTATTCATAGATTTGTCTCTTAATTTTGCTCCTACTCTGTATATATCTTTAGTTTTGGTCCCCTCTCTGTTGGAAATTACCACCATTGATGGTTGTGATTTGCACCAGAATATTTAGTTTGGATCCACTCCATTAACGAAGAATGTCATATTTAGCAGTTTAAAAGAGGGAAACGGTATATAAGCGGTCTTATAAGATTGTCATATTTGTGTTGCTATGACAAAACAAAATCCCAGTTAGAAAATTGCTCCATGCATGATATATCGGCATATTTAGTGTGTGAAATTCAAATGAAGTAATTCGTAGAGCTGTAAGTTGTTGCTTCCCCACTTATTGTGCAGTCTTCTTCTTTGTGTTTCCTCCTTCATTTATAGCAGGCTACATATAAATATAATCACTTCGAAGTTTGAATTTCATCAGTTGGTTCTTTTCCTACGCAAATGAATATGAAAAGTGTCTACTCAGTTATCCAAAATCATGAAACTGGAGAAAGTTTCTCTCTATATTTATCCTACTCTAATTGATATGGCTTCTGTAATTAATTTATAATTATTCATTATTTCTTTTCGATCTCACTCAATCATAGATTCTTAATGCATTTTCAGCGTTTCATGTCAAGGTATACTTGTTAACTATACTACCAGAAGAACTTACAAGTAAAAACATTTAGTGTGCAGCTTAGTGTACATGGCTTTCTGTATTAGTGTGCAGCGTTTCATGCCATAGCTTTCTGTATTAGTGTTATTTTTCTTCCTGCTCCTGGTGGATTTCTTGTTCACTTTACTGTGCAGCTTTCCTTTTGAAATTAATTTTCCGTTTTTCAAAAAATTGAGTTTTAAATGTTACTGAATGGTTCTAAGTGTAGCATAGCCTATTTATTTGACATTTATAATGCTTTGTTTGATTAAAACAATATACAAGTATACATGGCTCTGAACTCATTTGTTTCATATGATGTAAACAAGTTTAGACTTCATTCTGTGACTGATGTTGGAGGCATATTTTAGAGATCAAGGTTTTAATATTGTCGGGTGAGAAGAGCTAGGAATCAATTAATATGTCATCTATTATTTGGTCACATGGATTGGTGATAAGCTTTATGGTGCTTAATCATGTTGTGCTCTGCTTCTCATTCTTCTAAAGATGGTCTCGATCTGAGTCCTTCTGGTTTGATCATTACCTGTTTTTTTACAGTGATTGATACTATTTCTCTATATTTCCTTAATTTTTTTTGGAATCTTTTTCTTTAATTGTTCCCCAGATTTTGATTTTCTTTCACTAAAGATCCTATTGCTGGTGAATTGTTCTCTGCTTCAGGGAGAGTTATATTGGCAGTGAGTTTTCTATTGCAGTCTTGATTATTCTTTACTCTTTGGAGTCGGGGTAATGGGCAGTGTTGTCTATCTCCAATGCTTGTATCTTAATAGAATTGCGTGTTAACTCAACCTTTTCCAACCAAAATCCTGCTGTCAACACTAAGAAAATAATGAACTAAATGTGCTAATAGAATAATATGGTCCACTATAGTCAGTTCCTTGTCACCATATTTGATATAATTCGTGTGCGACGGTGACTGGAGATTTTTCAGACACTGAATTTGGTAGCTTGAGTCTCATAGTTTTCAATCATTTTACTAACTAAAGGTTCTTTTCACTTTAGAGTCTGAAAAAGTCAAGTTCGAGAAGGGTCAAAAAAGATTTGTACGACATATGAGTATTTTAAATCTAATTTTAAATCCTCATATGTCGTTAGAAAGACTTGCATTAAATATAGGTATCATATATAGAAGATTATCTTCTAAATTTGACGAATTGAGTGAAACTTTCTTTCTTAATGATACTCAATGAATCTTGCAGCTGCAACTTTCTTTCTTACACACACAAATATCTATTAAAACTGGTGTGATGTTTAGAGAGGCTAGGATTGATTTTTGAACTAAATTTGTTGTGATGTTTAGAGAGGCTAAGTATACTCATCGTCCCGTTTGTAGAAAGAAGGATAGGATGATTTTGGAATTCTGTGGCGCTGTTGTTCTTGCTGTTGTAGTATGAAGGTGGAGTAAATTTCGTAGGTTTACAAGAAGCTTGTCATATTTTGTTAATGCTTAGTTGATGTCAGTCAGTCAATGTGTTGGGGGACTTGAAAGAGGTTGGTTTTAGGGACGTTAATGTAAGTTTAAGGAACTTGATTAAGCTTGTGGTCTTTTCAGTATTCTCCTTCTTTTGTTATCTGGTAGGGTTGGTTGCATGTTTACTATAAGGTATGACCCCTTGAACAATTCAATTTTGGTTGGTTGAAAACTCGGAAGGTTGGTAAATCGACATCCGATGATGATTGACTCTATTTCTATATGATGGTGGAATGGAATGAGAGACTTTCTTGGGTGAAAAAAAAAAGAAAAAAAAGGCTAAGTATACATTATATATTTCTATTAAAATTGGTTATGTGGAGCTATTAGAGCTTGCACATTAGGTGTTTGTGAAAATTCCCCATGAAGTTAGAAACAAGGATTTGATGCAAATCTGAACGTGGAGTGTTTTGGTATGTGTGTATGTAGGTAAAGTGTATAGGGGTGTTTTGTTGAGATGACAGGCTGCTTAATATACCTATTTTTTCGATTGTTAGATCGAAGAAGGAAGTTCGATTTATCATGCATCAAGTTTTGGAGTAGTAGACGCCACGCCACCTTTGGTTCAAGGTATGGAAATCTCGAACTTGGAATCTGGTTGCTTTCGTGTTGTGCTTTTCTTTGAATGCTGTGGATTATATGTATGAAATCAAAACTGAAATGCTGTTGCAATGTTTGATGAGTTGGGTTTGTTTTGGTCAGTATTATATTTACTCCTCATGGTTATGCTTTTAATGTCAACTCTTCCAAGCGTTGTTTCGGAATGGAATTTATTCGAAACCATGTTGAAATTACTTTAGTCGTGTTTTGAAGTTAACCCATTGCTGTCAAAAGGTAACTTGCATTTTTCCAGCATAATAATGAATAAGATTGCATGCAAAAATACACAAGTGGATGCGTGGTGAGTAACAAAAGCTACATTCATGTATCACCTTGTTCACAGTCAGCTGTGGCCAGAGTTTGTGTGTCATATTCTGAAGTTTTGATCTTTTTTGCGTGTTCACTGCTTTGGTTAGTGCTAAACCTTTTACTTTTTTTAAGGAAACAAAGGTAGAGCTTTTTTTTGGGTTGTGCTCGGTTTCTGTGATTGATTATGTCAATAACAATTAGTCGCAAAGTTTATTGGTTTTCTAGAATAAAATGAAACAAATCGTTTCAAGAGTAAAGTGAGGTTAAAATACAATTTCATAGTCAGCAGTAACAAGGTCAGCATGGATTCCAAACATTTACCAGTTGACAAGAAAGAAACTGTGCTCCCACCCATAATCTTCACTTCTTTGTATATTTTTTTAAACAAAATAAACGGATTTTAGTAATTATAACAACAATGGGAATAATGGACTTACCTATCTTCCGATCGGAATAATGGACTCAAGGTAAAGATGACTATTTTTAATACGAAAGATGGTAAATTGAGCAACCTCTAATGGGATACTAAATTCAATCGAGTTTCTAAGGGAATATCTCATTCCATTTCTGTTTCTAGGATTACTAATCTATAAAAAAGGGTGCAGTTTACAACCCTATTTCTGATTAAGGCTCCCATTCTATATGGGATGGGAAATTACACTTTTATTCTTATTCCAATTCTGCTTCTAGGATTCCTCATCTAACCGTATAGAAAACATAATTCTTTCTTAATGTTAGTAGGACAAGAATCTGTGCACCTTTAGTTTACTGGAGCTAAAGAGCTAAATGCATCAAACTTATCAATAATTGTGGTCCTCAATTTGCCACACCGCCAATGTCTAGGCATTTGGTTGGCTAGGCATTTGGTTAGTTAGGCATTTGGTTGGCTAGGGAATGTTAGGCATTTGGTTGGCTAGGCATTTGGTTGGTTGGCTAGTATATTCAATTTCAAGTGGACTCCATATAGCACTTTACGATTGCGCTCTCATCTAACCATACTCTAATGCACATTTATCTTTGTACATATATGTTGAAAGCATGGTGGTTGTTTTGTTAGATTATTGCAAATTTAGTATCTACCATGGTGATTTTTGTATGATTTCACTATTTTCTAGTACGTTTGTTTTAGCATCTAGTTGTTGTTGAGTTGGGATATGTGAATTTTTCAATTGAGGTTCTTGACGTTTTTGGTTGTTATAATATATGTCTATCTTAACAATTTTACATATATATTCATATATATATATATATATATTTTCTTCTATTATGGCTACCTATTGAAATATGTCAAAGCGTGCAGCTCAATACTAGGATTGAAGTGATCTGAATTCATGGATCGACAATGGATTCGTAATCGGGATCGCCTTAGTTCCGAATATAGAAGAGGGATCAAGTCATTTATTGACAATGCTTGTCACCATGTGAACGAGAATAATCAAATACCATGTCCTTGTAGAGTTTGCCATAACACATTTTTTCACTTAGTTGAAGATGTTCATCTCCATTTGTTGAATTCTGGTATGGATATGAATTATGATAGATGGATATATCATGGGGAGCATATCCAACAAGTGTAAGGAGAATCTTCAGTATCTACGAACAATGAGCCAACCAGTAACTCTAATGTCAACATGTTTAATATGATTGAGGATGTCTTTGAAGGAATAGATGATGATGATGACGATGATGATGATCAAGATACAATGGGGAACCAAGATACCATGTGGGGTGGTGATATGACCAATGCATGGACAAATGTTCATACTTATGAGATGTTGCTTGGTGAAGCTCAAAAGGAACTATACCTTGGATGTAAGCAATATACAGTTTTGACATACGTTGTGGAGTTGATTCACACCAAAGTTGACAACCACATGACAAACAAGGCAATTGATAAGATGTTAGCAATGATGAAGAAGATATGTCCCCAACCTAACAATGTTCCTAACTCATTTCGTGAGTGCAAGAAGATTTTGAAAAGTCTTGGATTGGGGTGTGAAAATATACATGCTTGCTACTATGATTGTGCACTATTTTATAAAGAACACGAAAAGAAAGATAGATGTCCAGTCTGTAATGAGCCAAGGTATAAGTATAGTCATTATGAGCAGAGGAAGAAAGTTCCAAGAAAAGTGTTGCGATACTTTCCACTTAAGCCAAGGCTACAGAGGTTGTTCATATCAAGACATACGAGCGAAGACATGAGGTGGCACAAGGAGAAAAGAAGCAATGATGGGAACACAATGAGGCATCCAGCAGACTCGAGTGCTTGGAAAGAATTTGACCAAATGTACCCTAATTTTGCTCGAGACCCACGAAATGTCCGCTTGGGCCTTGCGAGTGACGGGTTTACTCCTTATTCAGATATAAGTAAGCCATATAGTATGTGGCCAGTTGTTGTATTTCCATATAATTTGCCCCCATGGAAATGCATGAAAAAACCTTTTTCTTTTCTGACCTTATTAATTCCTGGACCAAAAGCACCTGGAAATGAGATTGACGTTTATTTGCGTCCGTTGGTTGATGAGCTTAAGGAACTGTGGGAAAATGGTGTTCCAACCATGGAACAAAATATCGAAATTATCGGCGAAATATCGCCGATAATTTTGTTTTTATCACCAGCCGATATTTTTTTTGTTATCCATATTGTTTTCGTTATAATATCGCGATATTATCGATATTATCGATAATATCGCGATATTTCCTATAATATCGCGATATTTCCTATAATATCGCGATATGTGTGGAAACTTGGAGAAGAACGCCGGAGGTGCACGACCTCGCCGGAGAATCAGAATAACTCCGAGCAAGAACGAAACCTGCAACCACACGGAACAAAATCATCACTATCTTTCAACAAAAATCACCACTTTATACCAAAATCAGTGACAAGGAGGCGGAGGAGGAAGACGAGGAGGCAGAGGGGGGTAATCATCGTCGGAGATGACGCAGTCGACACGGACGACAACGTTTTCGACCTGGGGCCTTGACGCAGTCGCCGATCTTGTGTGACCTGGGGCCTTAACGCAGTCGCCGATCTTGTTGAAGAAACGGACGCAGTCGACACAGACGCAGTCGACACGGACGCATTCGCCGATCTTGTTGAAGACGAGGAGGAGGAGGGAGTCCGGGAGGCGATCGAAGAGGTCGTCGTCGATGGAGGAGTAGGGGATTATGGAGAAGATCGTTTCGGTTGGGGATTATGGGTGGGATTGGGACGGAGAGAGAAGGAGGAAGCGATCAGATTGGGTTGGGATGGAGAAGATCTGAGGGTTGCAGAGAGGGATTATGGGTGGGATTGCAGATAGGGATTTCAGAGAGAGAGAGTAAGAGGTGGATGGGGAAGAAATGCCTAATAATAATTCGTTAGGTCTATTCACAGTCAGACAGTCCCATCGCACCGCCTAACTTATCCTATATATCTTTGATTCGTGCACTTGCTTTCCACCATTGGTCCTCGTGTTTTTTATTTTTGTTATGGTAGTGGTCTTGTTAATTTGAGGATGAAAAAAAACACAATAAACTCACACACAACAAAACATAACTGAAAATAAAAAAGTTACACATTCTTTTTTCAAGCCACTACTGAAGAATGAGGACGAAAATATAAATGTTTCTATGCTTATAAGTGTATTTGCCTATAATTTATGGCTAAGTCCAAATATAATGGTATCGAATTTATAGTTTTCTTTAAAGTATTTATCTTTTTCTTCTTAAAATTCTTTTTTTTTAGCCAACGATATTATCTACACTAAGAAGAAATGGATGAACATAGCCTCACAATGGGCTAGCAATTATGTGGTTCAAAATCCTCTTTGGCGAAAATCGAACCTAATGATGTGGTTCAAATTCCTCAATGGTGTGTTTAAACTTCTTTCATTAATTACTACATATTTTATACACTCGCAATGTTTGCCAGCTCGCTATATAATCAACTTAAATAAGTTAAATCCATCATGCAATACATTTCCTTCCAATTTTTTGTGATAAACTAATAGATAATTGACTAAATAAACATCCTGCAAAGTTTTAATAAAAATTTCCAAACTTTTTCTTACAATTTCCGTGGTTTCCATTGGATTTTTATCGATATCGATATTATCCCGATATTTCCGTCGATATTTCCGTGTTTCCGGACTACCGATATTTCTGATATCATCGATATTTTGTACCTTGGTTCCAACCTATGATAAGATGGCTGGGAGTACATTTAATTTGCGTGCAGCTGTTATGTGGACCATTAACGACTTCCCGGCTTATGGAAATTTATCAGGTTGGAGCACTCATGGCAAGTTGGCATGTCCAGTGTGCAATGAGGATGGGTCTTACACTAAGTTGAGAGACAAGTATTGTCATATTGGGCACCGTCGTTACTTACATATGAATCACTCATGGCGTAAAAATACTCAACTCTTTAACGGTCGCCGAGAGATGAGACATCGTCCCAGAGAATTCTCAGGTGATGACATACTTGATCAACTTGATTCCCTTTTACCTCGTACACTTGGTAAGCATCCTACTAATAAAGATAAGAAGAGGAAGCGAAATGCTGAAGAATTAAATTGGACAAGGAAGAGTATTTTTTTCGAGTTGGAATACTGGTCCAAATTGAAGATTCGGCATAATCTTGATGTTATGCATATTGAGAAGAATATATTTGATTGTTTAATTGGGACATTGCTGAATACGGGGAAGTCGAAGGATACCGTTAAGGCACGGATGGATTTACAAGATATGAATATTAGAGAGAGTTTGCATTTGAAACTAAATGCACGTAACACATTGGATAAGCCTTTGGCTGAGTACGTATTTAAGCCAAATGAGCGTAAAGATTTCTTGCGTTGGTTGAAATCAGTTAAATTTCCAGATGGTTATGCAGCAAATATATCACATAAAGTGAATGTGGATGAAGGAAGTATGTTTGGTTTGAAGAGCCATGATTGTCATGTGTTGATGCAACGTGTGCTTCCTGTGGGAATTCGAAAATATTTGAAAAAGCATATATATGGTCCAATTGTTGAGTTTTCTAGTTTTTTTCAACAAATATGTGCAAAGAGTCTGACTGTTACTGATCTTGACAAGTTGGAAGAAGACATTGTCTTCATATTGTGCAAACTAGAAAAAATTTTCCCCCCTGCATTCTTCGTTCCCATGGTTCACTTAGCAGTGCACTTACCACGCGAAGCAAAATTGGCAGGACCAGTCAGATATCGATGGATGTATCCTGTAGAAAGGTAAATGGCCATGATGCTTAATTGTTAGTTGTATAATTTTTTTTTATTTCTACGTACTAACAATTGTTCATTTGTCTAGATTGTTGGGTTCGTACAAGAAATCTGTTCGGAACAAAGCTCGTCTTGAAGGCTCTATTGTGGAAGCACACTTGGCATACGAGTCTTCAACTTTTTGCTCAATGTATTTATGTGACGTTGAGACGGAATTCACCCGACCAGAAAGAAACGATGATGGTAGTAATCCAAATGCACTCATTTCAGTGTTTGCTCAAAAAGCACGTCCATTTGGTGCTCATGTAATGGTTCAACTTTCAAGGGAAGATATAGAAGTGGCTTATTGGTATATCTTAGATAGTTGCGACGAAATTGAAGACTTCAGAAAGTATGTGATAGTAATAGTTGAACATTTATTTAAATAATTATAATTCCACAACTTTCACTTATATTTTTTTTATTTATGCAGTGAGCATATCGAGATTTTGGAAAGAGAGAGTCATGCTAATGTACAACAGAGGCATAGACAGTTGTTTCCGAAATGGTTTAGGCAGCGGGTCACGTCATTGTATTGTCAACAGCCTAGATTGGTTAGTGAAGAGATGTTTTCATTAGCCCAAGGTCCAGATCAACGTACCGTCCAGTACACAGGTTGTATTGTGAACGGTATTCGATATTTGGTCAGACATGTTGATCAAAACCGTACAACACAGAACAGTGGGGTTATGACACCGGGGTCGCACAATGGTGAACCATGTAACTTTTATGGCATCTTAGTTAATGTCATTAAAGTACAATTTACTAGAGGTTTTAAGGTGATTCTTTTCAAATGTCATTGGTACAATACAGATACAAGAGGTAAAAAAGTTATACGGGATTATCATCTTACATCATTGAATGTAAATAATCATTGGTACGATGGTGATCCGTATGTGTTAGCTAAACAAGCACATCAAGTATTTTATATTGATGACTTAAAATTGGGTCATCAATGGAAAGTTGTGCAAAAGATACAACATAGACACATTTGGGATGTTCCTGAGAAAGATGATGATGATGATGATGATGAGGAGGACAATGCCACTGATGAAGACGATGATGAGTACGTAGATGAAACTGAAAATTCTACAAGGCAGGTCCATAATGACGATGAAGTTGATATATCATTATGTAGAGATGATGTTGATCCTGAATCATTTGATATTAACAATGACGAAGTTCGAAGAATGCTAGGGCTACAAATGGATGAGGATGAGGAGGAAGAAAAGGATGACGAAGAAGAGGAGGAGGATGAGGATGAGGATGAGGATGAGGATGAGGATGAGGATGATGAGGAAGAAAAGGATGACGAAGAAGAGGAGGAGGATGAGGATGAGGATGAGGAGGAGGAGGAGGAGAATTGACTACAATTGATGATTTTTTACTAATGATGAGGAAGAAAAGGATGACGAAGAAGAGGAGGAGGATGAGGATGAGGATGAGGAGGAGGCGGAGGAGAATTGACTACAATTGATGATTTTTTACTAATGATGATTACGATTGATGACTATGATATGGTATCTATGCATTATAAATTTATGTTTGTTATCCTACAATAGTAAATATATTTGCTTGTCATTTTACAAATAGTCAATATGCTTATAATGGTTTGTGTTTGTATATATTCACATTTTGGTTGTGTTATTTACATTTATGTTTCATATTTAGATGGCAAGTTCTACACAACGAGGAAAAAGAGTGAAGCGAGTGAGGGATCCCTTACCTCCTCCTCCAAATGAAGCATTTGCACCACCACCTCCACCACCACCTCCTCCGCCACCTCCTCCACAGCCACCTTCTCCGCCGCCTCCTCCACCACCACCTCCTCCACCACCACCTGCACCTCCGCGAGGAAAGAGGGTGAAACGGGTGAGGGATCCCTTACCTCCTCCTCCAAATGATGCACTTGCACCTCATCCGCCACCTCCTCCACCAACACCTCCTCCTCCACCACCTGCACCTCCGCGAGGAAAGAGGGTGAAACGGGTGAGGGATCCCTTACCTCCTTCTCCAAATGATGCACTTGCACCTCATCCGCCACCTCCTCCACCACCACCTGCACCTTCGCCAACAAACACTAACCCAGGTAAGAAAGGTAGTTACAATTATTTACTTTTTTCTTATTAACGTATTTTTAAACAACACATTACATTGATTAGAGATACATGTATTTTTCTAGAGACAGATTTTGACTTTTTTGCAAAAAAGATGACTCGTGGAAAGTCATGTGGGAAAGGTGTCCATGATATTTCGGAGGCTAATAACGGGAAGAAGATGCCAATCATCTTTGATTTTAAACATCAAGTTCCAAGTGATACAGTTGTGTCAGGTTTTTTCACGTCCGAGATAGGGAATATTGTTCGGACTTATTCACCGGTTTGCTATGAGAGATGGTTTAAGGTCCCAGCTTCAGATAAGAAGGAACTGCGAGAGAAGTTGCTTGTGAGTTTGAATTTAATTCAATTTATTCATTGTAATTTCAAGCACTCACTTGCATATATTTATGTTTGACAATAGGTATTATTTGTTGTGGACTTATCCCATCCGAAGATTATTGAATATGTTGACAAGAAGATGGCAAAGTTATACTCTCAGTTTAGGCACCGGTTGCACATGCACTACTTGTCATGTGGAACACCTGCGAGAGGACGAGCTACGCTTCCAAATAATATGTTATGGAATGGGAGACCAAAGAGTCATTGGGATTGGTTATGTGATAATGTTTACACTTCTACAGTCTTTTTGGTAAGTATTCTATACAATATTTTCTAGTATAAATCCTTTGAGTTCATTGACTGAAAATGACTTAATTTAAAGTGAGTTTAACTAGTTTGAGGGAGATTGAACTCAAATTGATCATGCATATTGAACTCAAATTTACCAAGCTGGATGTATAGTTGAATTTGAACTTTCAGAACTGCATCTTGCCTTGGTTTTGTTTTGTGTTTTCCCTCTCTTGTAGTTGGTGGCTTTATTGATCTGATTTGTTCTTATGGAACTCATCTTCTTAGTGTCATTTTGCAGGCCATAGATTAGTGTTTCAACTGTTTGTTTTAAATGAATTTTATTTCTTTGAGTGTGATTAAGATCTCATATTGTTTATGAAGAACATTTATATTGTGTTAGAATAGGATTTATGTATCTTAGCTTACTTGGATATACAACCACACACTTTTTTACTTGTAATTGTCAAATCTGCTCAAACACCTATTTAATTAGGTTAGAATTGGGAATATGGCAATGGTAATATAATGTCTGTTTCGATAGCCAGATTTGAAATAAAAATATCTTAACATGCATTAATGAATTTCACCTTGTGGTTAAATTTTATTGTTACTTCTTTACACTTAAAGTTTGAAAATGGTTATCATATATACTCATCTGACTAACTGTGTTAGCCGAATGCCCTTAGTAGAAGAAAGAGTATCTTCCATTCAATTTCCTTAAGCTTGGTGTTAATATGTTTCTCTCTCCTTAGCTTGTGTTGTTTCTAACATTGTTGACCAAGAGAATATAGAATGTGAGATGAGATAGCCCTCTAAGGTGAATGAATATGTACAACTGAAATACATGACGTTATATATGACAAGTTTGAGAGCTTGGAACCTTCCAAATTGTACACATGTATAGCTAACTAAATCTTCTTTTGTATGTCATGTACCAAATGTGTAATGTAGGAGCTTTCAAAGCAAAATGGTGATAATAGGAAAAAACAGAAGTATCACCACAAAGGAGGGGCAAGGCCATTTATCCAACATGCTAGGAAGGCCCAGATGGTAATGAAATTAAATTACTTATTATACTCATTATGGAATTTACATATTCTAATGTATGTTTCTACATTATTGAGCAGAAAGGAAATCCATTATCTGTGATTGACAATTGGGGGGCTCTCCATAAAGACAAGAACGGTCAGTGGATAAATGATGTTGCCCGGGACAAATATGTAAGTCATTCACGGACTTATCATTTGTGTCATTTTAAGGGAGATGGAGATTTAATAAAAAAAAATCAAATTTGACATGATACAACTTAGGAAACATAAAGTGAACATGCAAGATTGAAATGAAAAAAAAAAACTTAATATAGCTACCTAGAAGCTGAAAGGTTAATTATACCTAACATACATTCAAACAGAAACTATTTTAAAGGTTATATATCTTGTATGTTGCCTAATCCTATGTAAAACACATTGAAGCATAAACTACAAAAATGATATGTAAGGGTTATATGTTATATGTTGTATGTTGCCTACTCATTTGCCTGCTCGTCGAATTATCGATCCTCCGAATCACAATCTTCCTCTTCCCTATATCAGCCATCTTGTGCTCTTTTTGTTTTAAGGTTTCTGCAATTGAATAAGATCAATATTAATGTTAGCGTAAGGGTTAAGAAGATTAAGAAGAAAAGATTAGCTAGCCAATAAGAAACTATTTTGATCCATTTTGCTACATTTTGCCCATTTATTAGAGCTTATATAATCTGCGGCCTGTAAGAAACTATTTTGATACATTTTGCCCATTTATTAGAGCTTATATAATTATACCCAATGGTTTGCTTCTACGTCGGTTTATGAGTATATCCAAGTATTTAAGTGGTGTTTTATTAACCATATTGTGGCTGATTTGTTTGAAACAAAAGAAACTTATTTGTTTGTATTTTAATATGAAAGGAAAACATGAAGAACAAGAAGGATGAAGTTAGGGAGAAGCTAATCCAAGAAGCGCCTGAGGGTACTATACTCGATTCCATACAAGTACCACTGGAAGATGAACTTGGAATCATGGCTGAGAACCTTGGAAGGAAGGGAAAATCTATTAATGGTGTAGGTCTTTTCCCTCGTACGGATACCTTTAGTTGCGTTTCTTCTATGGCTTCAAGTTCTGAGTTAAATGATATGAGAGATCAGATCAAAATTCTATCAGATGGTTTCCTCAAATTGCAACAGGAAAATGAACAATTAAGAGCTCGGTTGGATTTACAAAATGATGATGACACCATTTTATCAAAAATTAAGGCTTATTTGGCTTCAAGTCAAGGGCAAACTAGTAACAACAACTCGAAGGAATCTGATGGTAATAACTCACCTAGTGAAAATGTTTATCCTGAACTTGAAGAACATGACTCGGAAGAAGAATGATTTCGATAGTTATGTCTTTTGTGTTATTAGTTAAGTATGCACATGGTAGACCTTTTTGTTAGCACCTCTCAATGTGTCTAAGCCTTTTCTTTTGTTAATTAGTACCTTAAACTGTCCATGTATAGGCTTGGTACCCTTATGTATAGGCCTTGGTACCCTTCTTCACAAATTGCTATTATTAAGATAGGTCACCATGAGTTAGATTGATTTTGGGATGTTTATGTTATTTTGTTGGATGTATAGTTGTTGAACATATTCAAACTTATGTGGTTTAATTGTTGATTAATGGAAATGGGAAGTACTACCTTATAATTGTTATGAGTTGCTATTCTAGATTACGAAACATGAATAAGTAATGAATTCCTCAAATATTATTTCTAAATAGTTATTTGATTATAACATATGTGACATAAGCTGCTTCACCTATCAAAGGAATATGTGACGATTTTAGGGTCACTTATTGTATTTATATAATTCTGGGATCATATTGAGTGACCCAAAACGCATCACTTATGAGTCTGATATGTGACGAAACACATAGGTCATTGAAGAAACACATAGGTCACTGAATTTAGTATTTTGTGACGATTTAGTATTTTGTGACGTTATCACAGTCATAATTACCTAAGTTATTATGGGGAGAAGAAATATAACTTATTGTATTTATATAATTCTGGGATCATATTGAGTGACCCAAAATGCATCACTTATAAGTTTGCTATGTGACGCAAAATATAGGTCATTGAAGAAAAACATTGGTCACTTACTAATATATTTTGTGACTATTTTAGCGTCACTTATTGTAACAATATAATTCTGGGATCATAATGAGTGACCCAAAACAGCATCACTTATAAGTTTTATATGAGACGAAACATATAGGTCACTGAATTTTCTATTTTGTGATGCTAATTGCGTCACATATTTAATATTCAGTGACGCTTATTGCGTCACTTGAAAGCAAAATATGTGGCGACTCCAACATTCGTCACTTAAACTATCGGTGACGGTGTATAGGTGACCCTAATTGTGACACTGAAATTGCGTCACATATAGTCAAATGTGACGCTTTTTCATATTTATGTGACGAATGTTGGTCGTCACAAAAGCCTTGTTTTCTTGTAGTGTAGGTCAAATTCCTTACCAAAGTGTGTATTGGACCTGTCGTTCCTACACTGCCCAAGGTAACCCTATTGTGTTACAAGTGGGAAATGAAGCGTTATGAGATGAATGAAATAGTGCAACGTGATGCACGGCTTACGGCGCAAGGTTTCTCTCAAACGTCCTGTGATTGATAGCAGCATTATGAAATGTGGTTAGTGTTTCTCCATGGGGATATAAATACGGAGATTGACATGTAAGTTCCTGAAGAATTACATGGACTGGTTCAAAAAGTTTCAAAACCACGGAACACCCTTTTAACTTGTTTTGAGGCGTTCACTTAAATTCGACAGATGTGGTATACCCGTTTAAGTGATTGTTTGATCAGTCAGGGATATGAATTATGCCCTTGCGTGTTAAACTATGAAGTCTTATTCCAAATTGCTAGAGTTACAGTTTATGTCGTTAACACGAATCTCACTAAGACTCTGGAAGAGCTTGAGAAAACTGCCTCGCACCTGAAGATGGAATTTGAGATGAAGGATCTTAGGAAAACTCGTTTATGCATTGACCTGAAGTTCAAAGCATTTTTTTGACGGTATTTTGGTCTACCAGTCGAACTACACCCCGAAGGTGTTACTTTTGAGTATACCTTTGATCGTCTATACGTTATATGCAAATGAGACCCTTGAAGAGGTTATGGAATCTGAAATTCCATATCTAAGTTCAACTTTGCGCTTCGTTGTACTTAGCTCATTGTATTTAGACAGGACATCTCATTCGCTGTTGATCTTGGTAAAGATGCAGCACCGCGCCTACATGCAACCACTGAATTGGTATTAAAAGACGTACCCTGAAGGTATTACGAGGGAAAATCCCAACGCATCTTAGTGGATCCAACCCCCCTGATCCTCGAAATGATGCTTGCCTTGTTGTTATGCTGACGCTGGTTACTTATCAAACCCGCACAAGGCAAAATCCCCAAATGGTTATGTCTTTACCGTTAGGGACATCGCAATATCTTGGAGGTCCATGATATGACCTTAGTTGCGAAATCTTCGAATCGTTCCAAGACTCACCTCACTTCACTACGCCACAAGTGAGACATGGTTAGGAGTTCTTGTTGAGCATGTTCGTAGTACTTGTTGTGTTTTCATCCCTCGTTGAGTCTCGACAACGATCCATGAAGACTATGCCGCATGTATCAACCCGACCAAGCCATGATACATCAACAAAGTCAACGCCAAGACATATTGCGACTACATCTACATCAGCAAAGCATCAGGAGATTGAAGTCATGCAAGCCGATCCCAGACAACCTTGCCGACCTCTACACGACGTCACTGCCGAAGTCAACCTTCTAGAAGCTTGTCCGAGGAATTGGTATGCCTAACTATTATATGCAATGCTTGTAGTTCTCATTTGGAAGTTATGTCAAACTCAGGGGGAGTATCCAGAAGTATACTCACTTGATCTTAATGTACTCTTTTTTCCTACGATTAGGAGCATTTTTCCCACTGGGTTTTTGCTACCTAACTAGGTTTTAACGAGGCACCCATCCTGGGCTGATCATACCCTTGTGAGCTCTTCTACTTGCGTCCAAAAGACGTATAGTTTTGACTTAATGCAACTTCTCACTTTTCTCCTTAGACTATGGGTTTTCCCCACCTTGGGTTTTTACCATAGCGAGGTTTTGTGAGTTTTACTTTTTATGCATTCTTCTGTTGATTTGAGACTCGCATTCGCCCATTGTGCCGACGACTTCATCAACTGTACCTGCTTCATCATTGAAAACCTGATGCACCATTTACTTGAGTATTTACACACGCAAGGGGGAGTGTTGCAGTCCTATTTAGAATAGGAATGTGATTGTGTAAATCCTAGTAGATTATGAATGTATCTTATATTCCTATTAGGAGTAGATTACTTATTAAGTATTGTAATCCTTATGGGAAAGGGTTTGCCCTTTCTACTACTATAAATAGAGGCACAATGGGGTGAATAAAACACACCTCACAATTACACATCTCTCTTCTCCTCTCTATTGCCGCACCTCTCTCTCTCTAGGCCTCCATAATTGTCCAGTAAATTATACCTACAACAGATCAAACATTTTTCTACCAATTTTTAATTAAAAGTATGATTTTTATTGTATTTAATTAACCAACTAGTTCAGAAAATAATATCACAAATATCCTAAAATCACCACAAACATCCTATCTTATCTTATCATAATTCATTCAAAATGAAATTTTCTTATTCAAATAATTTATATAAATTTAATCTAGGTACGTACTAGTATTTTGGTACATTATAAAATATTGTTTTTGGTACGTTATGTAATTTTTTATTTAGTAGGTTGTATTATCCTTATTTTGGTACGTACGTTATGTGTAAATTGTGCAACAAAAAAAAACATAACTTTTCACATTAAAACATTGCACTAAAAAATATTTTGTCAACTCTTAATAATTAATTATTGGAATAAGGACTCATTTTAAATAAAAATAAAAATGTGAAAACTCTTTGTTCATGTTTCTACTATAAGTAGTTGTTAAAAAATTCAAATTTATTTTCAGTTGCATGAAATTAGGCAGTCTAGTCTACATCTCAATTTTAAATATAAACGAACTCTTGTTTTTTTTATAATCTATATAAAATGTTGAGTTGGAAATTGGAAAAACTATATTTCGTCCAATTAATCTTGAACCTCAGTAGATATAATTGAATCCTGAAATTGAGGAAGGAGATGAGATTCCATAAAAATAGCAATAAATTAATGAATATTATTGAGTGCATTTTTTTTTGCATAGAAATAGATTTAAAAGAATTTATAAAATACTTAAATTAAGAATATATCTGGAATATGAAGTTTAATTAAAAGTAAAAGCACTTCAATCAAAAGTTGAAAAGTAACAAATGTTTAATCTAGAAAAATCTAAAATGAGGTATGTAACTCTAATTTATCCACTAATAAAACACCCAAGCGAGCAGGCCCATTCAGGAGCCCAATCGGCGCGGCCCAGAGCGGGTGGCCACTGCAGCCCTCCAGTCCACAACAAGCCATGGAGGCCCATGCACTCCAGCCTGTGCTGGTCCATGAGCATGATCTAAAGCCCAGAAATCCAGTCAAAATAGGTTTTGCAAACTCCAGAATCTGTTAAAACTAGGAACTAACATATGTAATTTTTTTTTTGGGTGCAAAAGTGAGTTATAACAATGTAATTTTAAACATCAAAGTTCATAACAATTGAAATGTTAGTTCAAGGTGGTTTTTGTTTGTGCTTTATTTCAGCTGCTTGTTTTTGCTCCTCAAACTTCATGCTCCAACTGAATTTATGATGTATTATTTGAGATGCAATATCACAGTGCACATAGTTGACTTCCCGCTTGGTTAAGGACTTTTTCATCTTTTCCTCTTTTGCTATATTTCAAATGTAGTACAACACAAATACACCACAATCATCTGAGTAAAATAAGTTTGCATAATTAGCATGCAACATCAGTTAAAGCAGATTGATGCAACATCAATGTTGGAAGAATAGAATTAGCATGCAGCATTAGTTAAAGTAGACTGAGTATACAACTTGACATATGGAAGAATATAACTTTAGTATGGAGCATCAGTTTTAGTAGACTCATTCACTGTACAGAATTATTATTTTATATGGAATCTAATGATTGGTGTAGAATCATTTTAATCAATTTCGGTTTTTATCTTGAAAATCCGGACCGAATCAAATCTTGAAACCGAATCGAAGCGCAACGAAAAATGTCAATTTAAGTTGAAAATCTCAACAAAGGGGCTTTCTCAGATCTCTATATAAAGAAGCACAGGCACAAGGATTATGGACGCTCAAACAATCAATCAAGCAACTCTACTTAATTTAGCTCCTCAATTTCCTTGTAGACGTTTACTTTTAGCCAAGCACCCTTTACTTTCCTTATTTTTAGCTTTGCTGCTCACCCGGTAGTATCGATCTCCTTTGCATTTTTATTTACAACCTGCAAAGTCATTCCCCAAACCACCAGAAATTGCCACAAGACTAGAGCAACTTGCCCGATCCGTCGACAACAAGCTCGAACCTTGAATTTGGCATCCCTTTTGTACTTAGAATGCTTTGTACTTTGAATAATCACATTTCAATACAACTCATTCCAGTCATTTAATTTACAAGCAATCTACAATACCAGTCATTTACTTTCCTCTGTCATTTACACTTCCAGTAACCGGCCATTTACATGTTGTTACATTTTTCCACATAAATGAAGTCCTTATCTTTAAGGCAAAGAAAGAACCTTGATTGAGCCACTCCCACTTAATGGCGCAACCTCTTGGTTAGAAGTTGAATTCAGGCGCAATCTCAATCATTCAAATCCCGTCTACTAGCAGCATCTAGTAGTGGCATGCTCGCACCCACCAGTTTCTTGTTCAAGTAAATTCTCGGCATCTAGTAGTGACTTATATATGAATGCCAAGACTTCTGGTTTTTCTTCAAGTTTTGGTTTGAACTCTTGTATTAGTTCTGCAAAGGCCAAAATGTTCAGTCTTATTTAAGCATAGTTCTCATCATGTGCCCGACGCTTTACGCAGGAGATGCTCACAAGTTATATGCAGCATCACTTAGCATGCAAGTAGCTGCATCACTGAGCGCACAAGGTAGATGCAGAATTGGTTGTTAACACAAAATGTAGATGCATAATTGTTTTAACACAAGCTTGATGCATATTCCTTTTTCGGTCTTTCCTTTTCTACAACATATTTATGTGCATAACCATTATACAAATAGAAAGTAGAACTAGAATTAATTTATAAAGTGCAGCATCAGTACACAAGCTATATGCAGCATCACTTGGCGCACAAGCTATATGCAGCACAAGTAGGAAAGTTTTTAGGTTTCGACTCACCCGACGTACCTTTATAGGAAAGTACAGGATGAGGAAATTCAACAATAGGGTTTAGTAACTAACTCTATATACACGACCGCATGATCACATTGACGTAAACTTGAACTGAACCATAAAAAAGATAGAGAATATGTGCTCGTGCAAATGGGAAAGATGCTACCAGATTGCGACGTTAGCATAGTAGACGCGCTTCGCTATGCATCCAGGTTTGGACTTCCCTTTTGAGAAGAACTAGTCATTTGGCAAACAAGCACCAATAAGACCGTTGGTGAGTTTCTATTTAAATCCCTCTATTTTTGTTATAATTACATTTTTGTTCTAACTACAAAAAATTAAATTAATATTTTAATTTTGTTTTTGTGAAAAATACACTGCACAAGTTCATGGTTCATGATTACAGGGAAATTGAGGGTGCTGATAAAGTGACTATAAAACACATGCTAAAGCAATTCCCGTTGATATGCGAGGCTTATCTGCCAGATGCAGCATCTGAATACAAAGCTGTAAGTTTATTTTCCTAAATTCAGTTTAAAGTTTAAAACTTTTTAGATAAATATTTTAATGCCTGAAATAATTTAATTAATATCAGGCATTAAAATATTTATCTAAAAAGTTTTAAACTTTAAACTGAATTTAGAAAAATAAACTTACAGCTTTGTATTCAGATGCTGCATCTGACAGATAAGCCTCGCCTATCAACGGGAATTGCTTTAGCATGTGTTTTATAGTTACTTCATCAACATCCTCAATTTCCTTATAATCATGAACCATGAACTTCTACATTGTATTCTTCACAAAAACAAAATTAAAATATTAATTTAATTTGTTGTAGTTAGTACAAAAATGTAATTATAACAAAAATATAGAGGGTTTAAATAGAAACTCACCAAGGGTCTTATTGGTGTTTGTTTGCCAAATGACCAGTCATTCTCAAAAGGAAGTCTGAACATGGATGCATAGCGAAGCACGTCCATTACGCTAACGTAGTAATCTGGTAGCATCTTCTTCATTTGTACAAGCACATATTCTCTATCATTTTTAGTAACGTCCATCCGGACATTTATAGCACGCTCATCAAAAACACCACTGGGTATACTCTCTGACGAGAGTATAGGTGGCGCATGTCTTCTTAACACGCATAAAGTAGTGCACTGATACACAGCTACAAACACTGCTAGAGACGCATACCGCCGAAAATAAACGTAATTAAACAATTAAACAGAGAGAACTCCAGACCTAAAACAAATATTCAGTTTTTTATTCCTACTTTTGAACTTCACATGTAATTGAAACATATTATCAAGATTTAGTACTTTTGAAATTCATTTCTTTTATGGTTTTATATATGGGTATGAATTGATGTCTTCCTACATACCTCGTACGTGGCGCTGGGAGGCTAACAACAAAATGGTATATGTGAATATGTGTGCGCGCGCTACTCGGCTGCAGCTTATTACTTAACTGTGCATTTGCATATAAGAACATTAAATAATGGCATGCACCATCTGTGCTAATACACAGTGTACTACACATTTGCATTCGCATATAGGACCATAAAATAAGGTCCATATGTTGCCTTTATTGAAACAGACTGGATATGGTCATTTCTTTCTGGAGGAAATCAGGAAAGTAAAGGTTGTGATCTGAATATGTAATAGCTGCTGCTCTATTTCTTACGTTAGCTTGTTCTGTTTTACGAGCAATCTTTAATAGCGCACTTGTTTTAATATAGTACCCTACATGGCTTTCTTTTTTAGGGCCTCGAAGCGCATTTTGTGAGAGTGGTGGAGGCATACCAATTCACTACCTTGTGTATTTTTGTTAATATGACTTATCTAACTTTTGAGGACGATTTACGAAAAGAAGCTTTACCGGGCAATAGTTGTTAAGGCGAGTGGCAAAAAGGAAATGATGTTATTTGGTATGGTCAATTCTGATGGCCGTTTGTCAAAAATGCATGACATCAGAGAGGGAGTCGAATGTCCAAGTAAGTATCAGTTGTTTGAAGCATTTAAAATTTGGAGAACTTTCAAATTAGTGTCGATGAAGACGGCAATGAATGATGGGGCACTAGTCTCATTGACAATAAGAGGTAAATTTGATGTTTTATTATGTTTGTGATTTTATTTTTGAAACTTTATAATAAAGAAGGAGAAATATCTGCACTGATGTGTATATATCATAAATTTAATGATTTTGCACTAAACTGTTATTGCAATGGTTAAGAGAAAAGAAGGAGTCGGCCGGGGCGGTGGTACTGCAGGCTAGGGCAACCCTAACATGAATGTGGAGATTGACTAGGCTTGTTTTGGAGACCGTAAATTATCTAATATGTGGTTGTGTTTGGATATGAGAGTTGGAGAACCCAATGACTATGTATTAGACTTCAGTAGACCTAAACTAACTAATTTCGACGTTGTTTGAACAACAGTTTTGATACTACCGGGTGTCAATGGTTGCTTTGTTTGCTATGTCACGTTTACACAAAGGTAATCCGAATCAAAATGTGAAATTCAATTCCGTTTCAGATTAGTTAATGTCTAACGAACATTAAGTTTGCACAAGTAACCCTAATTTTAGAATTCATCTCCAAAATTTGAAGGAATTGGATTTCCTATGTTTAGGCGGTATTTGAATTCCTGGTTTTTTGGAGAATCAAAATAGAGTTTTTTCCCTATTATACCTTCATTGATTTCCAAAATGATCATTTTAGTTTCGGTCCCTAGTTAACCTAATTGTTAGAATAAGACCTTGTTTTTTAAAATAGTTTAATTGCGGTCCCTAAAATTATTTCGAAATTTAACTCTTGCATTTATACATTTAATATCCCATTATGAAATTTAAACAAATTCCAGTAATATTTTCATAATATAACAATTACTTAAAAATCAATAATATAATAATATTATTCTATATATAGTTATACTAAAAAATAATTACCCACGTAATAATCAATTATATAATAATATACTCTTAAAAAATCAAAAATATAGTACTATTTTTCATATAGTTATACTAAAAAAATAATATACCCACGTAATAATTAATATATTTTAAGAAATTAGTATAGATATATTTTAAAACATAAAACGAATAAATTAAAATAGGGTACAAATTAAATTAAAAAAAAATATGGGTACGTAATAGAATTTAAAATTATGGGTACAAATTATGAAATTTAAAATTATGGGTACATATAGAATTTAAAATTATGAGTAAAAATTAAAAACTTAAAATAATTTTGATGCAAATTTAAAAAAATGGATAAAAATCAAAAACTGAAATATATGAAAAATATTAATAAAATATATTCGGAAAAAGTTGATATTTTTTTTGCATTTTTAAAATTGACATATAATGACATTTAAGTAATTTAATATGCAAATAATGACATTTATAAAAGTCAAAGGAAAACTTAAAAAGTAATAAAGTGTCACATCCCGACCCGGGGTGCATCATTTCCTGGGCCCGCTCCACCATCGTAGCACGATATTGTCCGTTTTGGGCCCCGACCACGCCCTCACGGTTTTGTTTTGGGAACTCACGAGCAACTTCCCAGTGGGTCACCCATCATGGGATTGCTCTAGCCCCCCTTCTCGCTTAACTTCGGAGTTCTGACGGAACCCGAAGCCAGTGAGCTCCCAAAAGGCCTCGTGCTAGGTAAGGATGGGAATATACATTTAAGGATCACTCCCTTGGGCGATGTGGGATGTCACAATCCACCCCCTTTAGGGGCCCGACGTCTTCGTCGGCACACTTCTGGTCAAGGATAAGCTCTGATACCAATTGTCACATCCTGGCCCAGGGTGCATCATTTTTCGGGTCCGCTCCACCACCGTAGCACGATATTGTCCGCTTTGGGCCCCAGCCACGCCCTCACAGTTTTGTTTTTTGGAACTCACGAGCAACTTCTCAGTGGGTCACCCATCATAGGAGTGACCTAGCCCCCTTCTCGCTTAACTTCGGAGTTTCGATGGAACCCGAAGCCAGTGAGCTCCCAAAAGGCCTCGTGCTAGGTAAGGATGAGAATATACATTTAAGGATCACTCCCCTGAACGATGTGGGATGCCACATAAAGTTTCAATTAATGAGAAAAGAAAATATAAGTGATGGGAACCTAATTTGTCCTTTTCTAAAATTTCAAGATTACTGTTTGCATTAACTCAACGCACCCAACTGTTGTCCAGTTTAATATGAAATTTAACAATAATTAAAACAAAACTAAAAATAAATAAAATTTAAGTGTGTTTAATATTTAATGAATAGAGGCATTTACATTTTTTCCTTCATTTTAATTAGTATATAGAACTTAAAAAATTAATAAATAAATTAAATTTATTTCAACTAAGGGCATTTAGTACTTATATTGATTATTATTCCGGGTTAAGTAGTAAACAGTTTATATGAAATCTATACTAATTATCTTTCGATTCCTTGAGGTTTTACTAAACAACCTCAACATGAATCCAATTTTAACTCCTCCACCACGATCTCCACCAGTTCACCACCCCATCTTGAACTTGAAGAAGCTCCAACGTGCCTATGCCTATCTCGGCCGTCTCGATTACTCCATTCCATTATCCACATCCGCCGTCCAATCCAATAACATTTATTTGCATTATCCCCGCTAACAAAAATATCTTTTACTTGATAAATTGCAAAAAAGGGCTGATGAATGCGTTGCTGTTCGTTCAAGAAGGCGTAATCCTGCAGAATTTGCATTATGGAAGGTCTGAGAACCAAACCCACACTGCTTGACTAATTACCACATCTTTCATACAGTCTTTGTTAATATTTTTTCCTCCTTCAAATTTCTGATATATTTGGAAATTAATATTGGCAAAGCCACAAAACTAAGAACAAGTAAAGCCAAAACATTTGCATCTATTAATCAAAGATAATGGAAAAAAAAATGAAGATTTCTACACCTAATAGTAAGGAGGGGCGGATGTTGTAATTGCGCCTAAAAGAAGCATCGCTATTAATGAGTAAGAGTGAATGAGTAAATATCTCGGCCTCTAATAGTTATTCCTGTTGGAAATTTTGAATAGAATTTCATTGTCCCACATTGCTTACCACCTAAGGGTGCGTTTGGTACGCGGGACGGGACGGGAAGGGACGAGGCGTTCCGTCCCGCGTTTGGTACGCCTAAAACGAGTGGGACGAGGCGTTCCACGGGACAAGTTTTGGATGATTTTTGGTTCCACCTCCCCCCTGGAACGAGGTTGTTCCACGTATGTGGGACATAAATTTTTAACATTTTAGGACAACAACGCCCCTTGTCTTTTTCAAAATTTACAACATCCGTCCCGTCCCGTTCCGTCCCGTCCCGTCCCGTCCCGTTCCGTCTCGTCCCGTCTGCGTACCAAACGCACCCTAAAGGTCCCCTCACTTTATAAGGCTTTGTCCCTTATAAAAAGTGATTGGAGTAATAGATCATAGAGAAAAAAATTGGGCTCACCCTTGGAGTTGAGTTTTAGGGTGTACTGATAATTAATTATCAAAAAATGGGCCTTGAAGCTCTTGGGCTCGGGCCCTAATAATTAGATTAGTTAATTAATTATTTTCAGATTTAATTAATTATTTCTAATTAATTTCGAATTTAATTAATTAATTATTTTTTACCAAGTGTGGTGAAAAAACGCAGAAAGTAAACATCCCTCTGAGAAGATGTCTCCCAACAGATGCATCTCTTCTCCATACATGTTGCAAACATGCATAATCATATTAATTATTATATATACATTCATCTGCATGACATTTAGAACACAGAAAAATATAATTTTCCTTCTACAATCCAAAGCATTTTTACTGAGAGAATAAAAAAGAAATTCGCCACAAGTTAAGTTTTTTGGTGCTGGAATTCTAATTTGATCATTGAATCCTGGTGAAGCAGATGTCCTCGAACTACAAGTAGTGAGTGAGGACAAAATTTCTATTTCAAGGACATTACGGTACACAAGTCTCGATCTTCTGTTTATTTGCTCAATTATTATTGCATCCTATTTATATTATGTAAAAAAAAAAATTATTTGCATTTATTATTAGCATATATAAGTTTGTCATCAATTCCGCCACGTACGCATGGGTACAAATCTAAACTTGTGATGAATCCAAACCCCAATCAGGGCTTTCGATGACACTCGGTTTCTGGTTACCTATTTTTTTATCTTTTCTTGTATTATACAAGTTAACTTGTTATATAATATAAAAACCATACATCTCCAATGTGTGTGTGTGTGCATATATATATTGAAATTTTTATTTCTCTTGATCATCACAGAAAATGTTATACAAGAATTTTCAAAAGCTGGACTTGTTAGGCCTGCACCAATTCAAGCTCAAGTATGGTCAATGGATTTGGAGGACCGTGACCTCATTGGTATTGCTCAACCAGGATTTGGAGGACCGTGACCTCATTTGTCAGTATGTTTTCCTCCTCCAAATTTCTGATATATTTGGAAATTAATGTTGGCAGTCTGCAAAGCCTGGAGAGCGAAGTTGGCCTAGTCTTTGGGGATCGGGAAGACTTTGGCACAGTCAGTGCAGTTCCATGAATACTGATATCTATACAAGGGTTAGATATTCATGGGGGTTGCACTGACTTGATTTTGTTGCACCAGAAATACTGGATTGCCCAAGGTTATGCTGCTCCCTGCCTGAACTCTTGCAGTTACTGGATGCATAACTTATGTACGTTACAGTTTTATAACAGATTTTCTGGTAGATTGCTGAGAGGTACACTCTGGGTTTGATCACTACTTCTTAAGCGAACACTATCCATCTCCTCTCAATTGTTTGATTGATGAACGAAGGGACTATCGATCTTCTTCATGATTAAACATTCCCGCGGCTGGAAATTGCATCATATGCTCTTTATACATTTATCAGGGTACCAAGCTTAAATTCATCCAAAATTGCGAAATCGAGAGATATGTGAATTTACGATCATGCCATGTCAATAAAATAAATCAGGCCAACCACATCACATGTTAAAGTGGTCCCAAGCCACATATCAGATCTTGCCAAGTGAATCATGGTGTGAATGTTTACGGAAGTTGATTGAGTCTACGCGGAGTTAAGGTTATGTTTATGAAAGATTTTGTACTGCTTGGGATAAACACACAAAATTCAGTTTTCCATCTCGATATTTCGGGAATCCCATACCTAACCGAAAATGTATATTATTAATATATATATATATATATATATATATATATACACACACACATATGTACGCATATATTATATATATTATTCTTTTATAATTGATGCTCTGCAACTTGGAATGCCCTACACCTTGCATATTTTGTTTGATATTCATTTGGATTTTATTATTGCTGCTGCCATGACTGATGATTTCAGAAGTCTTGATTTTTTTTGTCTCTCAACGGATTGCCAAAAGGGCTTTAATTAATTTGAATTTTGAATCTGATAAAAACAATTAGACATGCTAGTGTTCGATTAAATGGTAGTGTGAATGAAATGACATTCCGAGTTCATGAATGTGTTCTTGAATTATATATTTGAAGAACAATTCATAATTTCATATTTCAATTTGGGATTCCCGATTGAGTAATGCTATTCTTACCACAATTTTATATTTATCGGAAACAGTTACTCGACGAATTGCTGTAACTGCAGGTGCTAAAAGAGGTCAATGAAATCCCAGAGTTCGCCACTGGTATTATCAACGGAATGAGATGCTTCCTTTACCAAGAAGAGCATAAAGTTTTTGTGGTCAGTTCTTCAAAACAGGCTGTGGAGAATATGATAGAGGAGGAAGTGTTGCAGGTTAGGGGTTTGGGGGCGACCAGCATATACCCCTGACTTTTTGGCATTGGTTCAAACGGGGGACCTCGGATGCAAGGACATACCTCTTAAGCAACCATGCTACAAAACACTCATTCGAGTATGATACAATTTTGTCTTAAGTGGCAGATGAGTGTTTTGTAGCATGGTTGCTTAAGAGGTATGTCCTTGCATCCGAGGTCCCCCGTTTGAACCAATGCCAAAAAGTCAGGGGTATATGCTAGTCGCCCCCGAACCCCCTAACCTGCAACACTTCCTCCTCTATCATATTCTCCACAGCCTGTTTTGAAGAACTGACCACAAAAACTTTATGCTCTTCTTGGTAAAGGAAGCATCTCATTACGTTGATAATACCAGTGGCGAACTCTGGGATTTCACTGACCTCTTTTAGCACCTGCAGTTGCAGCAATTCGTCGAGTAACTGTTTCCGATAAAGTTTGACTTTGTGTAAACAGTAGTGTCATCGGAGCCAGGTCAAGGGATGAGCATATGAATTTGCATTTCTTTTTGCTTTTAGATTTCCAAGCCTGCAGTGCCGACAACAAATTAAACAAAGTTTAGGTCACAAAGTCTGGAAAAATAATATGCTAACATAAGCCTCATTAAATAAAAAAGACGAGAGAAAAAGTATAACTTACAATGTTTTGACGACGTTGTGGCCGTGATCTTCCGGCACGAGGATCCTCGGATATACTAGAAAAACTGATCGGTCGTCATCCTTGTCGGCGTGAAACTGAAAGTGGAGTCTAAGAAAACTACACCCTTCAATTGAATAGTTTCCATCCGCTTTAATAGTGCAAACTGATACAAGAAAATTTCCAAATATACACACAAATGATGTCTCAATTAATTCAAAGTCAAGTCAAATAAAAAAAATAAAATATAAAATAACTAACTGACCTCTGAATGGAGTTCCAGTAAACTTATCGGCTAAAGCAGAGGCTTTCAAACCCAACCAAACTCCTTTTTTTACCTCATCCACACTGGTCTTTAACTCCAAATCCTCAATTTTATAACCAACATTTTCGTCTGGGACAATCCTCTCAGGATCTATTCCAAATGCAACAGCCAAATACTCAATTGCTTCCATCGATCCGCTTCCTAGAGCATATATCCCGGGCTTCAGCTTTGTAAACCCATGTAAACGTGTTGGAGAACAGGGACAATTCTGCCGACGGGGTAATTTACATTTGGGGTTATGCAGTATTAGTACGTAGACACGATATGCTTCGAGTGTCTGTTAAACACATATCATTAAACAAAATCATGAGCTATTCTTTGAAAGGAATTAATGCACCATATCCTAAAACATTAAAATAATACAATTTACTTACCTCAGATTCCAGACTGCAAATGTAACTTTGAAAACCTTGCTCGCATTGGCCAATGGCTGCATATTCACTAGCAGCAGAAATTATGGCTTTACCACGTTTACATTCTTCACATTTGTTAGCTGCCTCATCTAAATGAGTCAAATAGCGCATTGCATCGTCTTCATCGTCAGCCCACGTTGCTACCGTGTATGTTGTTCTTCCTGGAGGTGTAGTGGAAATTTCTCCATCTTCAGGTTCAGGTATTTCATCAAGTTTATGACGTTCAGATAGAACTGCACAGATAAAACAGTAGAATTAATGCATTTCTGGTTCCGGATACAGTATACAGTAGGAAAAAAAATATATACAGTAAATTTCTTACTTTCGTTCTCATAGCTAGTCAATCTCGAGTCAGCACCGGCAACCAGCGCATCTTTCAAAACGACTAATGCATTTGTGGTACCGAATCCTTTTGTAGTTTCGGTTTTGTCGCCTGTACCTGTACGTACTGATGTGATCTCATTAACTTAAGGCCCCTCTTAGTTACTTTTGAGTTATCGGTTCAAAAAAAAAAATGAAAAAAAGACAAATGAAATAGGGAGCGTTTCTTTTGGATAACTTGAATTGGATAACCAGGGCGAATAAATGCCAGAAGAAACAAAGAAAGCCAATGGAACCGGGCAATTGATTCAGCCCAACGTGCCCTAATGTTGGCAGTGCCTACCAATTATTAGATGCAGCTTCACATGCCTAACAATGCAAATTCAGAACACTAACAATGCACTATTATTGAACATAAATCTTTTCAATTCAAAATTACAAGAACATCCGACTTAAAAAAAATTGGGTTAAAAGTAGGCAAATAGAAAGAATCTGGAAAATATGAGGACACGATCGAGTTGACTAACCCGACGAGTTAGCAAGCCGTTTGGAGACTGAGCCGGCGACGGTGAGGCGTGTGTCGGAGTTGTCGTCGGGAAACGGACCGGAAGATCCGAACGGAGGTCCATTTGAGAATGCAGAGAGCTACAATAAGACCCGGAGGCGTTGCCCTCGTTCTTCTTTCGCTTAAGATTCAACCTTTGTTCCCAAATGTCACGCAGATTACTTTCTCTACACACTTCACGTGCCATTACTTAATATCAAGACACATCTGGAACCTTGGTTTTATACATGTGGAAATCCAACCGATGAGATTTTACCCTACCAACATCCTGCCAATCAGAAACCAGCGTTGTTTCCGTACAGGTCCTTTGGTCAAATTTGGTCAACTTTGGTCTTATGACATAAAGATGGATTGAACCTGATTTTATTTTTATTTTTAATAAAGAAACAAAACACGATAGGGGGTGAAATAAATGTCACATTTTCATTTTTTATTTCGAAACTACAAAGATAAATCAAATCTCCTAACATATTTGTTTGGATAAGTCTCCTCATACTCCCACTTAGTATGCTTTCTTTTTAAATAACGAGGTCTTATGTTCGATTATCTAATAGAGATGACGATCAACGAGTTATCTCATTTTCTTGATGCAAATATATGTCTACTGATTTCAATTACTAGAAATTGCCCACAAGAGGGAGGTGTTTGGTCGTATTACAATTTACAATAGACGGAGAAAACACAATATAATCAAATTAAGCAATTTATAAACCATAAATTTTATCCGCGATAAACATGACAAAGTTATTCTCATTTTAAATGTCCATTTTATCTTGCATTAATGGTAAATTTTTATTTTATGAACCATGTGACGTCTAATGGAACTACTTTGGCTATCCATTGTGCATCTTATGTTCTTTTTCTAATAGTGTGTCAGTGAGTGTCTCTGCTAATCGTGGCAGCAAATGTGATACAAAACTGAGATCCTATTAGCGTTACTTGTGCGGTATCAACTCATTGAATCTTAATAAATCAGCATAAGTTTTTTTTTTTTTTTTGTTTTGTTGGGGGGGGTGACATACCCTGACCCAGACTGTCCACTAGGACGCCGAGTCGAGTTGTGCTGGCCGTCACCTGTAAGGTGACGAAGCCATAAAGTGTGGTGATGTGAAAAATGTGAATAATTTAAACCTAAAAGTGCCTAATTACCAGAGTGTACTGGTGAGCGGGAGCAAACCCATCTCACACGTGATGACAGAGCATAAGTAAAGTAGAGTAAAGTGGGTAAGAATTATACCCTCAGAGATAGCCACAAATCCTCAGTTTTGCCTAGAATCCTCGTCGATAAGAACTTCAGCAACGAAAACCTGGAGGGGCGCAAAACAGAAAACGTGAGTGGGAAAAAACAAAGCTTTTCCAAAACCATTTCGATATCAAAAGTAATATCCCCTCTCTGTAAAACCTGTATAATTTCCTAGAAAATAGTACGTACATATATATCTCAAAACCATGCTCAGCAATAGCGATACTCAAATGTATGCCAGAAATATGCCATGCCAAAATATCTCAGTAAACAATTAAATGCCAGGTATCAAATCAGCCCTCGGCTGAGTCTATAACTCATAATCCGTCTCAATCATCTCAAATATATCTCAATCATGTCAAATATCCTGCACACAACCTCTAGTGGTCTACACATCATCTCTCGGTGTAAAATAAATATGCTCTAGTGCTACAATCACGTGAAGATTGTACGAATAATCGCGGTTCACCTATGAGTCGAACCCACTTATAGTGGTCTATACAACAGGACTGTGCACCTAACTTGGATCCAAGGCGAGCATAGGGTGCGGGAGGTGAACATCACGTGAAGGACTGTGCCCTAACTCTGGGCGGGAGCACTAATACTGGGTGCAGGTTTTTGAGCTCTTAATACATCATATCATAGCTATCAATTCTCATCAACCAATCATAAACACTTACCTGGTACTCACCTGAGCGTCCGCAGCGCCAAACCATATTCATCATAAAATCATAATAATAAATATCAAAGATATTCGACATGGCATTTCAATTACAAAACCATTTCCATTTCAAAACCATTAAAAAAGTAATTTCTAGGAAAACCAAGTGCCCACTTACCTGGAGTCCATGCCACGACTCCCTAGCACAATCATCGAGCCGTCAAAATGATCGGCACCTAGAACAATTATTAAATCAAATCTTAGGATTCAAATCGATAAAATATACAATTTACGTATAACGCTTTCCTACAAAATTTGATCCGGGAGATCCGTATATCAAATTTCTGATCCGTCATTTCTAAAGATTCACATTATGCCTCTAAGACATTATCCTAAAGTTTCACCATGATCCAACAGTTGGATTTCCGCCAATTACCAAAACCAAGTGGCGGTTAACATTTGAATTTTTCTAACTTACACTTGATCTCTTCCTTTATTTTTCGTCGCTTCAGGGACGCTTGCATGATTTTTTATGTTTTGCTTTTAGCTTTGTAGGTGGACGCCATTAGGAAATTATCTGAATATTTTGCTCTACTAAGGACACTTCACAAAGGACACGGTAGGAACCCATAATTCAATTTCATTGTCATCTTTATCATACGTTTAGTGTTCATCTTTTGAATATACATTATTTATCCGATTTCATTTGATGTTCCTTACTTGAGTTTCTCAAAACCTAATGCAAACAACTAATACGGCTAAAATTTGTCCCTCATGTATTTTTCTCATCTGAATTGGGGTTTTTAAAGTTTATCAGGAAATTTGATCGGGGATTCTGAATTTTTTTTTTACAACTCAGTAATTTGGGGATTTATTCTTAGGTTTTTTCAAGAAGTTTGATCTAGGTTTCATATATTTTGTGACCCACATTTTTTTTTAGCATTTTTTTTTCTGTGCAATGAAAGATTTCTACATTCTTTTGATTTCTGGGCCTGCATCAAGCTTCTGCCTTTCTATTTTGAAGAAATACTGATGGAAATGAGTTTCTTGCCAAGGTTCACAAGGCATTGAAATGCCCCTGCAAAGCCGACTTACGAAGTGGGCCCTGTGGACTTCAGTTTTCAGAGACTTTTTTTCTGTTATCTTAAAAGCACAGTGGAAGAAAATGGATCAGGCTGCGTGCATCCATTTGTAGTTTTGCAGAATTATATTAAAGCTAATCCTTCTAAAGACAATTTAGAAGATTTGATTAACAAAGATGACGACTACAAAATCTTCCCTCCATATGGTCCAGAGAACCTCGAAGATTACCAACGATGACGACTACACCTCTGTTTCTCTTTTCCTTTTCTTATAACAAACAATGACCATTGAGTTTTTTTTTCTTTAAAAAAAAAAATAAAGTTGGCCTTTCAATGAAAAAAAAGGATCCAGATTGTTAGTCGTTTATATATTTTCTTTTCACCACTAAGAACAACAAGAAAAAAGTGATCTTTATTGTTTTGTTGGTATGAAATGGTATCTTTAGATTTTCATGAAGTTGTGTTTTGCTTCCAGGACTCAGAGGGTGGATATAGCGGCGGACAAGGACAGGTAAGTAAATTGGTCTCACTCTCTGCTATTTTGGCTCAGCCAGTATCGATATCTCTTTGTTTAACTCAGTTAATGTTAGTTGTGATAGCTTGACTAGGCTCATACAACATTACTTATCTACTCTATTTGATAGTGCTTTGCATTCTTTTCCTTACAATTGATAGCGTGTTTTTTCATTTCCCAGATGCCACATCTTGCAGCGACTTATGCTATAGCTAATGCACTTATAACTGTTGGTGGTGATGAGGCACTTTCATAAATTAATAGGTGGTCTGTTTATGCTCCATTTGAGAAAAATTCTTTTTCACAACAATGCATTTCATAACATTTTGAAGTGATTTGACATGATTTCTTTTTCTTTTCACAGGCGAACTCTACAAGTGTTTGCAGCAAATATAACTTCCAAGCGGCGGCTTCAGGTTAGATATCACATTGATTTGTGTGGTTCTATAGTTTGAGGACTTATATGTACAATGATCATATGATTACCTTTGATAGACTTTTACCATGGCTAATTACTTCCTGAATGCATGATGGTGGGGAAAATGATGTCCGACCTTGCTACACTGTGGTTTCTGTTAGTCTTTCTCTGTTAGTTTATGTTAGCCTCTCTCTGTCTATCACACTCTGATGGTGGAGAAATGTACTTTTGTTATTCATCTATTTTGAGGAAAATTGATGACACAATTATTTTATCTATTTTGATGGGCCCATTTTAGCAGATAAGGAATCTGATAAGGAGGAAATGAGTAATTTTTTTTTCCTAATAAGACTATTGATGCACATATACTATCGCTAATTTTTTGTGTTTGATTTGTGATTTTCAAAATAGTGGTTATTTCTAAGTGTGTGTAATTGTTTGTTTAAGGCCCCTAAATCTAAGGTAGCTGCTAAGAATGACCCAACTGCTGCTACAAAGAAGAAAGATGTCTCAGCAAAAAGCTCAGATGAGAGTAGAAATAATTCGGAAGAGATGATGTGAGTTTTTGGTTTTCCAACCTAGTGCCATATTTTTTTTTTTTGCCGTAGGGGTTATTGTATGGGACATTCACTTGAAGATTGAGTCACTTATATCTGTATATTTGGGATACATTGTGTTGTGTATTTATTCTTTGTTAGATTGGGAAAGGTACCTTTTGGTCGATAGTGATCCTCAACTTTTGTGTTCACAGGAAATCCCTGCAAAGGTTACTGCCCAAAAAGCCTGCTCAGTTGCAAAGAAAAGCTCATCAGTGGCTGTTAAGAAGGCATACACTAGTAGCTCTGGATCTAAAAAGAGTTCTGAATCCCAAGATGAGGTGTGTGCTCATGCTTTAAATATTTGTATCATCTGAAGGACTTGCACTATAGGATGAACCATTTTAATATGGGATTTTAGTAATTAGTTTGAATCCTAATCTTCCTGAGCATGGTTAGGAAGTTCTAAAAAAAGTAGAAAGGATGTTTTAAGCTCCTTTGATGATTGTTCAGAGGAAGTGTGCTTATGTTTTTTATTTTTTAAATTTCAATTGGAATGTGTTGCAATAATATCAGTCTTTGTGAGATCAAATGAATTACACTTGCCTCTTTGCCACTTTCTACATGTTTTATACAATTTCAAAACCCGCAGCACCACGCGGGCACGCTTGCTAATATAATCTAAGCAAACAACAATAACAACAACAATAAAGTCTTATCCTATTAATTGCAGTCATCTAACTGTATGAATTCTAGAACGCAACTGCTTTTAGTTTTGCGTCAAATCTTCTGTTAGCTATAAGTAGTCGGTATCTTTTCTTAGTCTTTTTGTAAGTCTTCCTCTTCTCCTTTTACTCTGAGCCTTCGTCTCATAGTCGTATCTTTTAATCAGAGCATTTGTAAGTCTTTGATTCACGTGTCTAAACTACCTTAACCGATTTTATTTCATTTTATCTTAATTGCAGTCACTTCTATTTTTTTCTTTGATATCTCCGTATGGATAAAAATTATCTATATGCACCTATTAATTATCATGCATTAGTTGTCAAAACAAACAGCATTTGGCATGAATGATAATTAGACGCTGTTGTCGTAATGGTATTCAGAGAAATTAGGAGCCAAGAATATCCACTATATGTAGGAAGCTTTAGTTTAATTTGGTGTATGAAGAGAAATTGTCACACCCATCTTTAATTATATTGGGAGGTTGAATTTAGAGTTACATTGTCACACCCAAAAATACATACACAATTAGCATCTGTATAACAATCGTTTCTTGTAGAAAAAGAAAAGAAGTAGAAAAAGAAAAGAAAAATACCTAACCAAATTACCGAAGAATCAAAGTGATGCAACCACATAATCATGGCTTGACTAGGCTAGTTCTGCGGTTAAGCAATGATAGCTAGCTTGTGGGCCCGCTTTGTGATTCTCTCTTTCGACCACCAAAAAAAAAAAAAAAAAAACAGCTAGTTAGTCATGCGGTTATGCAATGATGCCAAATTGCAAATGCTATCGTTCATTTAATATGGAGAAATGCTAAGAAACTTTGGATTTTTTTATGTCATCTAACAGTTTAATGTTAATTTTGTGTTAATGTTATAAAATATTAAGTCAAAAAAATATAAGATGACAGAGAATGTATGAAGAAAACTTAATAGTCTCCTCCACAAAGAACGCCCTCCTTAATAGTCTCCTCCATTCCTTATCCTATAGAAAAATTACTCACTCATTAAATACCAAGAATCCATTAGAAAGATTGACAAAAATTAAAATTAAAACTGATGCATACCTAATGCTGATGATATAAACAGATTAAAGGGCATCTGTGACATTAGAAAAAGGTAGAAGAGTTAAGGCCTATTTGGTATCTTATTTGAAATTTTTTATCATTTTTCAAAAAAATTCTTAAGAACATTTCTTTTTATTTAAAAGACTTACTATTTATAGTCGCAGATAACAACTTAGCTACTAAGACCTTCTAATTAGTTACAAACAGTAACTAATCAATATTGCAACTGCCACATTGTGATGATGCCTCAGAAAATACTAGTGATGAAAAAAACATGATCAAAATAAAACCTTTTTAGAAATGTACAAGACTGAAGAGATCAAAACCCAGAGGAGAAGGAACTCGAGGGAATCAAGAACGACTTGCCCCGAAATATTTTTCACCTTTGTATCTTGGATTCTTAGTTTTGTTAATGGCTTGAAGAAATATTTGTATTCATAATTGTTTCTAGGGAGCTTTAATGAAAATGGCTTGGACTAAATTTATTTTAACTAAAAATCATGCTATAAACTTTATTTATTGGTGAAGTTTTATAAATAGTGTTTAATTCTTGGTTCAGTTTCATAAGGTTTGAAACTTAGACCATTTTTGGTCTTGTAAAAGCACCCATTGCGCCAAAAACAATGAACCCAGAAGTGACTCTTTAGATCAAAACTTTGGAAGATTTTGTTCTCAATAATTATATTTAAAAAGTTGTTTTCAATTACCAAATTAAAATTTCCTCACTTTTTTCATATACCTACAATAATAAATGTAGCTCTCCATCCAATTTCTTGAGCTTGGGTGTCATCTTGGAGAAATTTTTCCTTGTGCCCGTAACATAAATGGTATACCACGTGTTATTATATAAGTGTGGTGGAAAATTTTACTTTTTATGTTATTAATTTTTTAACACAAGAATCTCACAACTTGTATGGAGTGTACCATTCCGTGTTCTGGGCACTTTGAAAAGTTTCTCGTCATCATGACTATTATTAGAAAACAACACCACAAAAATCAAATAGGAGAATGTAATTGAATTCAAAGTATTTTTCTTATTCTATGCCAAAAAAAAAAAAACTATTAATGTAGCTAACGATGGGACAAAAGGTAGGAGAAAAAAAGTGGACTGTTTGAAGTGGTTTGGGGGGGGGGGGGGGGGTACGTGCCCAGCGCAAGTGGGTTTGTTTATTTTATTTTTTTATTTTGTCTTTTGTCCTTATTATTAAAATAAAGTTTGTGAGTGGTTTTTTTTTTATTAAAATGTAAAAATTTAAAGCATTTTTCATTAATTTTCCTTTGTTTCTATACGGAAGCATTGTTTTTTCCTAGTTTTAGACCGTACTTATGCAGAAGAGCCTTATAATTGAAGGAAAAATTCGAATTACTACCATTTTTTTTCTTTCATCAAAATAGTAACACACTGATAGTTTTAGCCCCTGTGTTGCCGCGAGAAAGTCAAATGCATTAGAAGTATTGTAAATAAGTGTCATTGATAGTAGAACGTACGTATAGTATCAAATCTGAAAGCATAGAGGTTTAATCATTTGCAGCAGATTGTAAAAAACCAACCACAATCGAATTAATGTCCATCGAGGTTCCCACAAAATTTGGTTTGCTGTTGGAAAAAAATGTGTAACTTTATTTTAACTAAAAGTCTGAAGAAAAATAAAACATATAAAGCATTTTAAGATTGGCATGACAATCCTGTAACAACTATCTGATCCCAAGAAGCCCAACCTTGACAAACATTAACAGTTAAAAGAAAGAATAACCTAGTTCATAAAAGAGCCTATTTTCCAGTATGAAGTTAGGTAGATTATGTAACACCACTGACCATCATTTGGTTCCAACTCCAATGCCTTCTTGAAGCTTTCAACTGCAGCATCGATGTCATTGAGTGTCATATAGGTCTGCAACCAGCAAGATGTAGAGAAGTTAGATCATAAACAGCAACCAGAAGGTTTTATGAATTCTTGCCAATTAAAGATTATTACTGGCCTTGGCGAAACAAAGCCTTCACATTATCTTCCCAATCATGCAAAGCAAAGTCTATCCAATCACGCAAAGTCTTCACCTATTTGTGCCAAGTGTTAAACAGAAAGAAATCATAAACACAATATGTGACAATATTAAAAAATTGATAGGTTAGCACGCTCAAGTCTAAAACCTATCATGATATTGCAAAGTTTTGTAACCTGTTCGTAATGGTAGAAAAGGGTTGAGTATTGTTTCCTCAGCACAAACAAAGCGCTTGTTGTTGTTGTTGGGGAGAACATGAAAACACCTCCCACTTCCCTCAATTTCTTCTCTACAACTACCTACACACATTATATATATAATTAAGTACATATGATTTCTTTTATCTTTTATTTTAAAATAAAAAAATTAATAATTCATTTTTAATTTAGTGAAGTGAAGAACTACAAATAAAATAGATAGCCAAACCTTTCAAAGCCACCTCTGCTTATTACCTCCACATACAAATGCTTCCCACTTGAATTCACATATGTATAAACAGCAATTTATATAGAATCAAAGACCCGTACTTTTATAATTACACTAAAAGTTTAAAACCACCTTTAAATATTCTATAAATAAAAAATCTCAGAAATGCATATCAGCCCAAGGTCTCAAGTTCTCAAAGTGGGGAATTACTGATTAGAACAATTAATTCTCTAGTCTTTTTTAATGAATCAAGCATGCCATTTGAAAACCAATGTAACTTTTGTCCATATTACCTAAAGAGATACTTTGGATGCAGCCCTTAATCCTTAACATTCTTTGATGAAAACCTTAATAGTATTCAAAGTTTGATCAAGGTCCCTTGACTTTGTACACCTCATTATATTACTATTAATATTTTTATAGTTTTGACATTAATTGTTTGATATCTTATGAGATTTATAATCCTATAAATTTAAAATCCCTCATTATAATACTATTAGAAACGGTTACAATAAAAAAATTCAAACATTTTGATTGAATAAATGGATAAAAACTATGTAAAAATAAGAAATATAAATGGCAAAAGAATGTATCCATAGTGTTAAAAAAATTGGTACATTTCATATATAACAAAGTGGTACATTAATAAAGAAGAATGGGTACATTATAAATAAATTAGGGTACAGATAAGATTAAAAATTATGAGTACAAATGAATTTTTAAAAATATAGGCGCTAAAAGAAATTAATACATGGGTACAAAATAAAACTAAAAAGAAAATACAACAAATTAAAAAAAACGTTGCAAATTAAAAGTGGGTACAAACTAAAAATATAAATATATGATACAAAGTTTAGGCATAAAACATAATATACCATATCCAATTTTTCTATCATTGATTAAATATACAATGTCACGTGACGGTATACACATGGGTACAAACACAAATAAAACTTTTAAAAATATGGGCACAAAAAGAAACTAATATATGGGTACAAATTAAAAATGAAAAGAAAATTGGTACAAATTAAAAAATATTTACAAATTAAAAATAGGTACAAACTAAAAATAAAAATATATGATAAAAAATTTAGCCATAAATATAAATATACTAATTGTAACATTTTTAACACTAAAGGAATATATTAATATTTTATTATTCAAATAATTAATGATATTAATACCCAAGGACCTTGATCAAAAATTCAAAATGAATAGGATTTTAATCAATGGAGTAACAAAAGGAAGGATGTGAACCTAATTTTCCCTTACCTAAACCATTGAACCAAAACAGGACAATTTCACTGCAAAAATCCCATTTTCCCTACTTTTGAATGAATCAAGCATGGCATTTCAAGACTTTGTATAAATGATTATATAAACCAACTAAAAATCCCATTTTTCCCTACTGTTGAATGAATCAAGCATGCCATTTCAAAACCAATATAACTTTAGTCCTAAAAACAAATTCACAAAACACACACACATGAACAGACACCAACTAAATTGCAATTTCAAAACAAAAGTAACTTTTGTTCTTAAAACCAAGAACCACATTTGCATACCAAAATCATAAACCTTATTTTCCAGACATAGAGGTCAAAATCTAAATGAAAAAAAGTCTACCTTCTCAAGGTGTAATTCTTCACTTAGTATTGCACCCCTCCCAAATCCTCTGCACATGGTACATTGCAATGCCTGCCAACCATTGTAAGTTCCACAGTTCCTGCAGTTCAAGACTACAGTTAAGAAATCATACAACTTCAATACACTATGAACCTAGTAATGTCATCAAGTTCACCAAGAAAAAAATTCACATCTAAAATTTTCTTACACCTAATTTCACAGGTTAGAGAGCAACCATCAATAGTACCATGATTTTGGAATTTTACACATAAAACGTTCTAAATTGTTGTGTGCAAATTATTTATGAATGATAGAGAATGGTGCCTAGCACAATAAAAGTAGTATACTACAAAAACATAGAAAGGCAACACCTTTACACAATAATACATATAATTTTCATTTTCTATAGTTTTAGCATGTTTTTTTTGTTGGATGATCAATCTACACACACACACATACACGCATATGTACATGAACATATACAACATAGAAAGTAAACATAACTAAAGATAAGGACCACCATCAAAATTGAACGGATAACAAAATTACCTTTGATATATCACCTTATTTCCCATCTCTAATGCTGTCATAAGTCCTTAAAGTAGCAATTGCCTGAAACATGAAGAAAACCAGAGCAGAATACCCCACTCAGTATTATGCAAGTTCCCAATAGTAGTCCATCACCTCATAACCTACTGCTAAACTACAAATGTAGTTCAGCTTGACCATCAAATTACACATTCACCAGCCAGAAATCAAAAGCCTAAATTATGGACATTCGTTAAAAGGGTATGTATATAAGAAATGGAAAAGGGACCTGCATTTGGTTTCTTGAGAAGCAAAGGGCAGTAAGCAACCAACACACAAACAAATGAACATGGTGCAAATCAATCAAAATCCACTTAATCTTACTTTATCACCAAAAAAAAATGACAAATATAAATGTGGCCAATCAAAAGGTAGACATACTGGAAGGTGTCGAATTCTTCTTCACAAATCCCTCAATCCACTAATATCATTGTTGTTCTTCAAAGGAGGAGCTGAGTCGAAAAATGACCAAATATAAGTGGATTTTGATTGATTTGTGAAGAAGAATTCCATTGATAGCACATACAATGGCGGATTCCGGATTTTAAACTTGGGGGTCCCAATAATAAAGTCAAAAAAATTATAAACAAAAAAAACATTGAAAATTTAAATATAATACATTTCATTCAAAAAGCATATGCAAAACAATATTACAAATTATAAAATCCTAATTCAAGCGTTTATTACGAGGTTTCATAAGTTACTAGGGAGTACCTAAGTTATTGATTATCTAATGTGGACCACTAAATTTAAAACACCAGTTAAATAAAACTCTCCCCAAACTCCCACTATGTTTCTAACCAAACACACCATTTTTCTCTTTTACTAGTTTCCAAACATCCACCTTCTCTCTCACTAAGAACACAACTGCAATATCTCCACCAACCGCCTCCCTCCCTATTCTCCCAAAGCCATGGCAGCTCCACCCCCAAATTTCACCAACCCATGACAGATCATATCCATCTTACAAACCTTATGAAGGAAATTTCACCCATAAGAAAAATTACTAAGGTCGTTGAAATAATTTGGGGAAATTTGGGCTTATGTATTGCCCTCGCCAGACGATAGAGAAAGGTTGGAGGAGAAGTGGGTGGCACCGACATATGAGACCATGGCAGAAGCAAAGAGGAGAAAGGTAAGAAGGGTCCCTATTTTCTTTCTTCTCCGTGCGCAGTCATCTTCTCCGAGAAGAACACATCCACTGCAACCTGCACAGACCTCATGTTCAAGTACGAGGGGTCCCCGGAAAATTTATAGCAGCAATTTAGGACCGCCGATGGGTCCTGAGACCTCCTAGGACCCTATGTGGATCCGCCAGTGAGCACATATATCGTCGATGTTCTCAATTTTCACAAACATAACTAAAAACCACATTTAAGTAGGAAAACGACTAAAAGATCAGATTTTTATCATGTTACAAATGAACTAAATAAAACCCTGTTGTGACATATGTTCTTATCAATATGTGATTATGTAAATCCTAAGTAGAGATAAAGTAGGAATCCTTTGGGATTTAGAAGATCTTTCCTAATAAACTTTGTATTACTTGGAGAGCAAGTTTCTTTCTTCCTAATTACTATAAATAAAGGCACAAGGACTAGGGAATAACAACACAATTCCTCAAGACTATTCGCCAATCTCTCTTCTTCTCTTTGCCGCACCTCTCTAGAAAATATAGGCCACAACACGTTATCAGCACGCTCTTCACGCTGTGCTTAGAAGAATTTAAAGATAATTTATTCGTCTTCAATCAGGGGAGTATTACGTTTCAATTATTTTTAATTGATTAAATTTAGATTTTTATTGAATTCATATACTTCTATTGATTCAATTTATTTTTCTTATGTTGAACGTGATACAAGCTTGAAGATGAAAGCCGAAATTTTTTGCATCAAATCAGTTCATTCATATCATCACGCAATCAGGTTCTTTCAAAACAATGGCTTTTAACTCGATATTTTGTAAGCCCTGATAGCATGAACATTCACCATGATGCATGACCCAACTTTATGTTTAACGTATTTTAGATTTTACATAAATTGTGTATGCCTCATAACCATAATTGCTGAAATTATGTGAATTTGATATTTTCCATGAATTGAATCTTACATATGTACATGCATTGAAAATATTATTTTGCATATGCATCAACGTAAATATGTGATTCATTGAAATATATATATAATTAGTTGAATATGCATTGAATTGAAAAGAAAAAAAAACTTTGAAAACACAATATGGGTTCCTCGAACCCGTGAGCCAAGAAGGCCTGCAGCCTTCCATGAACCCAGACCCCACCTCGACACCTTCCATGGCGTCGCCACCACCAAAACCACATCAAGCATGACCTGCAGTCATGCCCAACCATCGTGGATGCCTCCCCGACGACCTGAAGTCGTTCCCATATTGGTCTTTGGTCGAGATTCTTTGGAATCTCATTGGATTTTGAAATCCTGATTTCGAACCCGTGTTTTTTTTTTTTTTTTGCTCTTGGGCATTGAGAGTAACTCTCTCCGTCACTCATGCATGGCCCTCTGTTAGTCTCGACCTCGAACACAACCGCAAGTAGCGGCAGCGCTGGTTTTCTTCTCCGACAATTAAACCCAGCGTTGCTGGGGTGCTTCTTGGTCCAGACCTGAGCCTTACTAGGCTCACTGTCATTCAACCTGCATCGAAAGCCCGTCAGGGCTTTGCTTGTTAAGGCCTGCGAAAAAAAAAAACTTTTTTTTTTTTGCTTTTGTTTTTGGGCTGCCTGTAACAGCCCGCTTTCTTCTCATGCTCGGCCTGCATGACACTAGCCCGAAGGGCCATGGTGTCTCAGTGCACTGCGAAACACTAGATCAGGACCCTTATATGGGCTCTTGCTGATTTGGGCCTATGGCCCCCTTTTAATTTTTGGACCAATGCCTTGGGCCACCACTTATTATTGCCTATTTTTAGGCTTTATGGGTTTTAAATTTTTCGCCCAACTTTTAATTTTGGCCCGAAGTCCAAATAATTAAATTATAAAATCTATACATATTTGCATATTTTCTTGTTGCATATTTTTGTATATATTGCGTTTGATTGCAGGTCTTATGAACTTAAAGTTCATACTTCCGAACCCGAAGTTTCGGAAAAGTGCCATATGAACCTGAAGTTTCTTAATGCACAACACTCATGTTGAGACCCGAAGTTCTCCATGCTTAAATCCGTTTAAACCAAACCATATCTTAGAACCTAAATGCTCTAAATTTTTTGTTTATGGAAATCTTATTTCCTAAAACACCAATCACATTCTTGTTTCCTCCATTCAGCGTATTGTCGAACCGTAACAAGTTCGATTTCACTGATTTGGAAGTTTCGAATAAGAAACTACTTTATGTGGATACAAGACGTGACACCCCGCTTGACTATGACTAGTTGAGAAATCATTGTAGCCAGTTCTTCATTCGGAGACTTATGCCTGAAGCATATCAAGTGGAAGTACCTCACTGATGAGGACTTCATGGCTTTTTGACTCGCTATGGACAGTCCTAATCGTGCAAAGATAAATTTTTGCCTGAAGCAATGATTGAAACCTTTACGTCCATGCATAGGTAAAATTCTGAAGTTTATATCCGATTGAATTTTGATTGGAAGAAAAAAATTTCTCGTCATTCTATATCTAATTTGCTCCTGAAGTAGCAGTATAGAAAATAGAAGTTTACCAAATTCTCGGATTTGATTACTACCACACCTGTGAGAAAATGGTAATACCTTGCTTCTGCAGGGATGCACCGAACACTAATGCTCTGTTTCGGCAGAGGCCTACCGAACTCAAATCTGGGTTCGTCTCTCTCACAATCCTATCGAATGTATTTTACAACATATGGTAGAATCAGACCTGCCAAGAGGTAGTATCAGGCCCGAAGCATGATCCCTGGTACCTAAAAATTCAAGAATAAGAGAAAATATTCCCGAACCTCAACCCTGCAGAATCTACCACCGTTTTAACAGAATAGACCATTGGTTATGCACATTTCAGTGCTTCTACCAATGTTGTTGAAGAGTACCATTCTCGTAGTCAATCAGTGAGACTAATTTTTCTCTACTTAACACATTTGGAAAAGCGAAATTTGACATGGAAGGCCTATTGGCCGAACCCCCTTGTCTTTTTGGTTTATTTTATGAATAATTTATTTTGTTCTCGGATTTAAGATTGGTGTTTAGATGTCACTATTATTCTCGAATACAAGAGTTAATTAATGAAAATTACCACATGTGACTACAATTAACTCATGCTTAGGTATGTTTTGTGGGGAAGTTAGTTGTCTGGTCTATGCTAACTTCATACCTAATTATCCCCTGACAACCTTTCAGGCTTATCCAACCTGATTGTGGGGCATGGCACTGCCCTATATTGTCCAATGGTACTCATTTTACCATAAAGGGAAGCCTTATACTCACTTCGTTCCGGAAGAACGCCTTTTTGAGCTTTAAGGATATTCGAGAGTATTATTACCATATTGAAACCAATGTAGAAAAATGGAGTAAAATTCCTTGGCAGATCACCATTTTGCACTTCCTACGAATATAGTTAAATGCATATTCTAGAGAAGATGGAATGCTTAACGAGTGGATTACACCATTCAAGCCACTATGTGGCTAGCCAGAAGCCCGCGATTCCTAAGGAATTTTCGCTGTGGATGTACGTTTGGGATATCTAGGATGATTTGTGATGTGCCGTTTAGGGCATCCTTTTACCAGAAGTAAAGAAATCATACCTGTAAACGTATTATACCTTAGCACCTTCCATCTTTTTACAAAGGATTCAAAAGGGACATTTGTGGACTGATTCAACCATCTTACGGACCATTTATATACTTTATAATATTGGTTGATGCTTCTACACGTTGGTCACACGTGTGGCTGTTGTCCACAAGTTGCATTCTCCACACTGGTAGCTCAGATTAACAAGCTCAGGGTTCACCACCTTGATTATCTGATCAAATTTATTTGATTGGATAAGTTGGAGAATTTACATCGAAATTTTAATCGAACACTTTAAATCTCGATGGATATTGCATGTCAGTTGGGTTTTTGAAGTTGAACATCCAATCCCATGTTCATACCCAGAACGACCCAGCAAAAGCATTCATTAAACGCCTTCAAATGATTGCGTGGTCGACTGGTCATACGTACCAAAGTTCCCGACCTCTGCTTAGGGCCATGCAATATTGCAAGCAACCATGTTGGTCCGCCTGAGGCCCGTCACGACCCAGCCTTATAAAGTGCGTGTCAGTTGGTTACCAGATACGAACCCGACATATCACATCTGCGCGTCTTTGGTTGTGTGGTCTATGTGCCATTTGCGCCGCCCTTACATACACAAGAACAAAGGGGGTCCTCAAGGAAGGATGGAAATCTATGTCGGTTATGATTCTCCTTCTAATATTCGTTACTAATAACCTTTGCCAGGCGATCTCTTTACCGCTCGTTTTGTAGATTGTCACTTTTATGAGACAATCTTCCCGTCGTTAGGGGGAGATATGAACGTCACCGTTCGTAAAGAACGACGCGAATTATCGTGGACGTCCCCACTATGTCTCATATCGATCCCAATCTAGATCATCAGAGTTTAACCAGACATTTCCTCTGATCTAGTAAAAGTGAAGAGATTACATGTACCAGCTGCAAATGTGCCTGCAAAGATGTGTACCAAATGTACTTCAGACCTTTGTCCTGAAAGTAGGAACGCCACAATTATGGCCGACCCTCGTACATTGGTGGCTAGCCAATCAATCTAACTTATGCCAGAAGCATGGTAGATCACTCGATTCGAGGATTCACCTCCCCAAAAGTGGAGGAACGTGGCACGAACGAATCCGCCCCTCGATCGCTATCTCAAACCTTTTCATCTCATGAGATTAAATCTGGATTACTCCTGAGACCTGAAGTTCTTGGTCCAGTATACTAGTTTGGATGAGATATGGAATTGGAATGAGATTATCATATATGATGTTTCATTTATATGGTAACTACTCATATAAATGAAAAACGACGATAACGAACCGCGTTCCGTTGATTAATGTCGACGTAGAACTGATTGGTCAACTAAAAGAATCAATCTATAACGAATGAGATGAATGAAATAGTGCAATATGACGCCTTGGCGCAAGGTTTCTCTCATACGCCATGTGATTGATTGCAGCATTACAAACGTGGTTGTAGTATCTCTGGGATCGTGATATGAACCTACATGGAGTTTCCAAAGGACTTACATGTACTGATTCAAATAGTTCTAGACCACAAGAACACCCTTTCATTTCTGATGAGGTCTTCACTTTACGGATGCAGAACTATCCGGGCGGATGTGGTATACCCGTCTAAGTGAATATTTGATCAGTTAGGGATATATGCCACTGCGTGTACAAAATCCAAAATTGCTAGAGTTGAGAAATTAACTCGCATGTCGGACTATAAGATGAATGATCTGGGGAGAACTTGACATTTCCTCGACCTGAAGTTTCGAGCTAGTTTTGATGGTATTCTGGTCCACCACTCGAACTAGACCCAGAAGGTGTTATGTCTAAGTATACCTTGATCGTCTGTATGTTAGATGCAAATGAGATCTTTACGGAGGGTATGGAGCATAAGATTCCATATTGGAACGTGAGGCAGCCATATCTAAGTACCATTGGCGTTTGTTGTACTTAGCTCAAATGCACTAGGTCAGACATCTTATGTACTGATAATCTTTTAGCATAAAGCAACACTGCGCCTAACACGCTACCACCAAACTTGGTGTTAAAGACGTTTTTCCATTACTACGGATTTGGGCTTATCTATCCCTATGCATCTCAGAATAGATCACAACCCCTTGATCTTCGGAATGATGCCTACCTTGTGGGATTCGCTGAATCAGACCGTTTATCTGACCGCACAAGGTACATTCCCGCATGGTTATGTCTTTACCATTAAGGAACACCGCAATATCTTGGAGGTCAACCATTGCGAAACCTTTGAATCGTTCCAAGACTCACTATGTCTCATCGCGTGAGAGATGTAGTCGAAAACTCTTGTTGAGCATATTCAAAATCCTTGCGATTTTCATCCATCGTTGAGTCCCAACAACGATCCATGAAGATAACGCTGTATGTATCGACCAGATCATGATACATCCAACAAGTCAACACTAAGCATATTGTGTCTACATCAGCATGAGCATCAAAAGATTGAAGTCAAGCAGTCCAATCCTAGACAACCTTGCCGACATCTATACGGAGTCACTACTAAAGTCTACCCTTCCACAAGCTTGTCTGATGAATTGGTATGCGTAACTTTCTCATTTGTAATGCTTGTAGTTTCATTTGGAAGTTTTGTCAAACTCAGGGGGAGTATCCAGAAATATACTCACTTGATCTTAATGTACTCTTTTTCCCTACGATTAGGAGCATTTTTCCCACTGGGTTTTTGCTACCTAACTAGGTTTTAACGAGGCACCCATCCTGGGCTGATCATACCCTTGTGAGCTTTTCTACTTGCGTCCAGAAGACGTATAGTTTTGACTTAATGCAACTTCTCACTTTTCTCCTTAGCCTATGGGTTTTTCTCCCACCTTGGGTTTTGCCATAGCGAGGTTTTGTGAGTTTTACTACCTATGCATTCTTCCGTTTGTTTTGAGATTCGCATTCGCTACTTGTGCCAACCAGACGAGACTAACTGCTTCTACATTTGCCTGAAGATCTGATGCGCCATCTACTTGAGTATTTGCACACTCAAGGAGGAGTGTTGTGACATATGTTCTTATCAATATGTGATTGTGTAAATCCTAAGTAGAGATAAAGTAGGAATCGTTTGGGATTTAGAAGATCTTTCCTAATAGACCTTGTATTACTTGGAGAGCAAGTTTCTCTCCTCCTAATTACTATAAATAAAGGCACAAGGACTGGGGAATAACAACACAATTCCTCAAGACTATTCTCCAATCTCTCTTCTTCTCTTTGCTGCACCTCTCTAGAAAATATAGGCCACAACAAACCCATTATTTTTTAGATAAATATTGACCACACAAAGTTTAAAATAAAATAAAAATTGAAGGATTTAGAGACATTTTGGATTTGGGGTGTGAAAAGGGGTGAAAAGAAATTCCTGGAAATCAGCCTACTTACATACTTCTCCTTTACCCTTTCTCCTAAACCCGTCCAATTCCCAGACAAAAATCACCGAAAATCCTCTCCCCTACCCCCCTCTCACTATTTCGGTTAGACCTACCTTCTATGCAAACCCTACATACCCACCTTCTGTCACTCTACGAATTGCCCTCAACCTACTATGATTGAGACTGACGAAACAGCCCCTCTTAAGCGTGAATTACATAAATGCACAACTCATGGCTGTTGGATGCGGAACCAAGCAAGGAAAATGGTAATTTCTCTACCCCCACTCCCACTCCCGAAGACCCGCACGAAATCTCTCTCTCACTCTCTCTCTGGCAAGCAATATGGTTGTCCCTATCCATCTAATCTAGAATCCCCTAACGATCAATCCCAATCCGTCCCAAAATTAAGATGACAAAAGTGCCCTACAACCCTTCAATCTCAGCTGTGTGATCCTAGCCCGAGATAGATATTTCCGTCATTTTAACACCCTAAGGGTCGGGCTTATTAAGAATGTAAGAAAGGTCATCAAACACATGATGGGCGGCCCAAAACAAAGTAACCATACTAACCCACCCAGCCCCAGTATGATGGCAGTGGCGTAAATAATGTAAAATCAAGTGGCAAACAACTCCTCCACTTTAGCATAGATAATGACATGCAACTAGGGGTGGTTTTGGTACATTACCGTACCAAAACCTCTGTACCGATTACCATACCAAATATTTGGTACAACAAAATCTATTACCATTACCGTACCAAACTTTCGGTATACTGAATATCGGTATACCAAATAGTTTGGTTGGTATGGTATGTCAATGGTAATTGCCACTTTGTTTTACGCCACTTTGTTTGCCCAAAATCTAATATTTTTCTAACCTAATTCAAAGCCTAGAAAGTATACACAGTTTGACATATATACACAATTTAACCTAATTCAAGATTTTTTACTATTGTATGTCAAAGTGGTAGAAACTTAATAAATCATATTACAAGATTTCTATAGCACGCTGAGACTTAAATGAATCAGAAACGTAAGACAGCAAACCACAAAAAAATAAATATCCATAGTTGTGCTCGACGACTGACTTGTTGATTTGAACCCACAATCCAAGGTGGTAATACCCAATGCATATGCTATGCCCACACTTAGAAGTGTTGTTGTTGGGGACACATTCCAGAGTTAGAAACCAGAGTGAGAGACTGAGAGTGTTTGGTTTCTGTGGAGATTTTAGGATAAATGAGTCAAACAACATAATATAATATTACATATTACATAATACATAATACATAATTCTATTTATATATATATATATATATATGAATAAATACATAATATATTATTAATAATATTGGTAACCGGTAGATATGGTATATCACCGGTACTAGTTTTGAGTACCAATACCGTACCGAAACAGTATGGTATGGTACAAATACCATACCATTACCAGTGGTACAAATTTTTTGGCACAACTTTGGTATGGTACGGTTGGTAATACGGTAATTATGGTAATGTGGTAAAAAATTACACCCCTACATGCATCGCTGCGCTTTTTTTCTTCTTCGTCTTTTAATTTGGTCAAAACAAAAACTTGGATGAATCATGGCTTGTTTATATAAATTAAGAGTGGGTTTCTAAATGCTTCTGTGAGTTTCTATACGTCAGACGGGGATCAATGTAGTTTCAAGTTGCAATGCAAAGAGTTGAAGGATTCTGGTGATCAAGTTGGACCTGGATAAATTGCAGAAGAAAGTTATTTGCGTTACATGTTCATATCATGCATCATTATTCTTGGTAGAAAATCGTAGGTACATTACCTACGAGTCTACGACATAGGCCATAACCCGAATGAAAAAGTGAGCCTTAACATATAGGCTTCTACAAGATCAAATTTTAATCTTCCGGAGTGTCAAAGATGACAGCTATAGGGGTAGTAACATTATGCTTATCAGAAAACCATCTCAAGTATCCCTGACCATATGGTACACCATCTTTCCCAGCACCGTCTTGTGCAATAAAATCGACACGGTATGTAATCTCCTGGTTAACCTCTGTGAATGTAAGAACCTGCGGATTCACACTCATCCCCATTTGGTGTGGTACGAAAAGATCCAAGCTGTAAGTTGAAGTAGCCGGGCCGACATTCGTCACAGTCCTTGTATAGTACTGGGACTGAGTCTGATTGGGACCTGCTTTAATAGAAAATGAAGGGTAATTGAGCTGTGCTTCTGGTATTACTCCAACTTCCGAGCATTTAACAGTTTGTTGGGTGATGATCTTAATCGCTGTTTCATTGTAATTCAAACCGCACAAGTAAGGAAAGTAGTCCTCTGGTTTTATGTCGAAGATGAGCCCTGGGTCATTTGCCTTTGCAGGGTTGACCTGGCCAGCACCAATGGCAAAGACGTCCACGGGGAAAAGCCCTTGGTCAATGATGGGCTTGCCTGCGAGGTTTAGTACATCAGCGGTTGTCATGATGGCTGATTTAATAGCAGCTGGAGACCAGTCAGGGTGTGATTTCTTGATCAAAGCCGCAATGCCGCTTAGGTGAGGAGTTGCCATTGAAGTGCCTGAAATTATGTTAAATGTTGCCTTAGGATTAGGAAGTGTGGCATTGTCCACTGATTCAGGCCATGCTGCTAGGATGTCAACGCCAGGTCCAATTATGTCAGGTTTCAAAATTCCAGGGCTTGATCTGCTTGGTCCTCGTGAAGAAAAGTGAGCGACCTTGGGAGCAAGTGCATCTCCGATTATACTGCCATAGGTGTTGAGCTTCTCATTTTCCGATTTAAGTATTCTGTCAGTGGTACTTGCTCCAACTGTGAGAATCCATGGGGCCTCATTTGATAAAGATTTATAGCGATTTCCTGCTCCGGAATTTCCAGCCGCACAGCTGAAAAATATTCCTTTTTTAATTGCTGCAAATGCACCGATTGCAATCACATCATCGTAGAAGGGAAGTGAGGGGCCTCCAAGTGAAAGGGAAAGCACGTCCAAGCCATCTTCAACAGCGGCATCAAGACCAGCTAAGATATCGCCTTCGCTACAACCATCCCCATAACAGACTTTGTACATTGCCAAGTGAGCATAAGGTGCCATGCCAACAGCCGTACCATTGGCCTCTCCAAACACGCTGGCTCCTTCCACAAAATTTCCAGCAGCGGTGCTAGAAGTGTGGGTGCCATGGCCAACGAGATCAAATGGATTTCCTGTAATATTCCCTTCTTCTGCTCCTACGAAATTTTGTGCACCAATGAGCTTGTTGTTGCACACTGTTCCATTGAAGTCGCACTTGCCCTTCCATTTAGCTGGAGGAGGGGATACTCCTTCGTCACTGAATGAAGGATGATCGGGTCCAATGCCTGTATCCAAGAGTCCTATTATTACACCTTCACCGTAATTTGCTTGTTTCCATAGTCCGTATCCTTGGTGTAACCCCAAGAAGTCAGGACTATGAGTAGTTAGCAAAGGAACCGTTTTTTCAAGATGAGCCGACAAAAACCCTTCTTTGTTTTCCATTGCTTTCACTTCCTCTGGTGTCAGTTTAGCTGCAAATCCAGTGACAGCACTGCGGTATGCATGAACGATCCTCTGTTGGTTTAAGTTTGCTGTAGTGTCAGGCAAAAATGACTGGTACCAACTGTCTAAATCTGATTCTTCAGAAAATTTCGAGGAGGCCGGCTTTTCGAGAAAAACAATGTAAGTTTTGAGGGTATTTTGCTCCTCTTGTGCAACTGCCTTTGATAAGTAAAACATGATCAGAGTAAAACCAAGAAGATATATGACATGCATTGCTGCACCTTTCTTGTTCTCCATCTTTTAATTTGGTTGAAAGAACTTGGAAGTAAAAAAGATGAGTGTTAGTCTACCATTTAAGTACGTATTTATATATTTGATAATTGTGATTAGTAGAGATAAAAAATGTGCTGGACTTAGTAATGCTCGCAGGCGGTGGCGATAGAGCTTATGCGACTGTTCTTTCATAGTGCGTTGCCAACTGCTGGTTTGTCATTCTTGTTAAAACCTTAAGGATCCTTTCAATAATAATTTGGTAGATAAAAACATGATAACCTCGAAGAAAGAAAATTGCAAAAATTCATTCTTGAGAAGCATTCTAGCTGGAATAAATGTATTGTTTCCAAATATTAAATTCAAATCTGGTCACTGACTCATACATACACACCATCTTTATCCTTCTACACAACTATGTTTATTTTTTGTCATTGGATTGCATGAATCATACTAAAAAAAAATTAACAAAAATTAAACAGAAGTGTGTAAAAAGTGAAAAAATGTTTGGTCATTTGTCCCTATTTATGTATTGAGTGGGTAATTACATGTTTCATGGCGCCATTTTCTCTCGTTTGCAAGGATTAACGATTAAGCAATGAAATCTTATTAACCAATAATATAAAGTGGCGTCAAAGTCCACATAACCCTCTAAATTCGAGGTACATATATTAAAGGTAGGAGATAATATTTTTTTTAGGAGACTAGAATAGGATCAGAAATAAAGAAAAGTTTTTCTTTCTAATCCTATCATTTTGGGAGGGTTGAAATTGGTAATTTATTTTGGAAATTATTATTAGTACTCTAAAAAATCTCATTTGACACTCTAAACTTTTTATAATTAGAAAGAAAAATACACTTATGTGGAGTGTATAATGAGTTTTTTAGAGTGTTAATAACAGTTTTCTTTAACTTTCATACAATTTCGTAGGTCAAGATGGGTCGGATTAATACTTAACATGTAAGCCGACCCATCATGGTTGGGCTATGATTCGACAAAACCGTACCCCGACTCACCCAACCCAACTGGTTTTGGTTTGGGTTGGACAAGTTTGCGAGTTGAATACGGACTATGAGTTTCGAAAAGCTTGAGATTCTTAGAGCCAAAATGGTTGAAGATGTAATTAGAAACTTTGATGAGATTAGCCGTGGATTGATTCAATGATATGGACAACTGATAACTTATTCCTCCCTCAAGTATCTTGGAAATTTTATATTACACTATGAAATATTGTAATATATAATTTTAATAATTGAATAAAAAATAGTATTAACCATATTTCTTAGAAAGGTTATATTATTTAGGTGCATTCCCTTACTAAATGACAATGTATATACTTATAGATGAAAAGTTACATCTCTTTAATAAGTAGTAATTAAGTTTCTATATAAGCCCATGAAACCATTGGTATTATATGATAGAAAATTAGAGTTAATATTTACTCTTGAGAAATAGGGTTTCCCCACTTTGTTTCTCTCATTCTTCATTTGTCAAATTTCGAGTCATATCTTGAGAGTACAGAATTTATAAAGTTCGCCAGAGTCAGAAGATTGAAGTGCTTCGACTTCTTATTATAGTGTGACATCCCACATCGCCCAGGGGAGTGATCCTTAAATGTATATTCCCATCCCTACCTAGCACGAGGCTTTTTGGGAGTTCACTGGCTTTGGATTCCGTAGGAACTCCGAAGTTAAGCGAGAAGGGGGCTAGAGCACTCCCATGATGGGTGACCCACCGGGAAGTTGCTCGTGAGTTCCCAGAAACAAAACTGTGAGGGTGTGATAGGTGCCCAAAGCGGACAATATCGTGCTACGGTGAAGTCGAGCTCGAGATGTGGTGGTGGGCCGGGATGTGAGAAATGTTTTGGGGGAAAGTATTTCCGTTTTCAGTTTTAAGTTCACACGAATTTTTTACTTATATGTTAGTACATATCTATTTTGGTATTATCGTATTTTACGTATTTACTTTTGACCCTTCACCAATCTATATTGTCAACTTTATATCTTTATAAACTATGTTTCTAATTTTTCACTGATGGGGAAGAAAGTAAGAGATTGGTGGCATGATAGAGGAATTTGCGACCCGCTCGCGACGGTGTGGCATATTCTCTTTGATGCACCCCCTTTGACTTGATTTCTCTTTATACTTAGGTTCTTCTTACTATTTTCGAGTATTTCAGCTTACTGAGTGATTTTAAATTTTGAGGTCGAAATTTTTTTATAAATAGGGTAGATTGTTACACCCCCTCCATCCATTTTCTATTTTAAAAATTGTTTTTATTGGGTCTTAAATGGTGAGCCCAAAGGGTCCACCCTGGATTTTTGTCTCCCTTCCCGTATCTCTTATCCCTTCCATCCTCTCTTCCTCGTACTCTCTCTCATCCCTCTCACTGCACTCTCGCTTATCTCTCGAACTCATTCTCCTCCTTTTTTTCCGTATCCCTCTCATCCCACTCGTGAACTCGCACGCACGCACACCATCACCACCATCATCGTATTTCCTTCTCCCTCATCTCGTCCCTCTCTCTTTCTTCTGGTCGCTGCAACAAACGAAGAAAAAAAAAACCCAAAAATCCCCGACGAGTTTTCTTTATTTTTCGGCTAGGTAAGCCCCGATCCTTCCTATCTCGGAGTTGTATGTTGATAGGTTGAGATTTTTGAAGTGATTTAGTGACTTTTTCGAGGTTTTAGGTGGAGATCGACTCGGGGGTGTGCACACCCATTTTTCCGGCGCACCCGTGAGCTTCGAAGGGATTTTCGACCACCACCGGTCGTTTCACAGCGAACAAATGGTATAAACCTCTTCCTCTCTCTCTCTCTCTCTCTCTCTCTCTCTCTCTTCTTCATTTTGGTATGAGGAACGGGGCCTAGAACCCCGGGTTGTTGTCGGCTGGAGCTGGGAAGCCCGGCGTTCTTCTCCGTTCAACCTAAGCCTTCGGGCCTTTCTAGAAACCCATGGGCCTTAAGCCCGTTGTGAACCAAACCCAAAACCCAACCCATTTCATTTTGTTTTAATTTCTATTTTTATTTAAATGTTAAAGGACTTGGGCCTTTGTGGTCTGGGGCCTTCGGCCCGTGTTGTTGTGACCCAAAATCCCAGCCCGTAGCATTTTTAATTTTAGTTTATTTGTTTTAAAAACCCAAAGGCCTATGGGCCGTTTCACTTAGGGCCTTGGCCCTCAAAACCTTTTTATTTGTGAGGCTGGCCTTCGGGCCGTGAGGAAGACAGGGCCTTTGGCCCTTTTAATTTGAAACCCAGAACCCTTTGGGGTTCTTTAAACTAAGGCATGTGGCCCGAGTTTCATGGGGGCTTAAAGCCCAGATCCCTAAAGCCCAAAACCCTATAACCTTTTTTGTGTTAAACCCTATAACCCAACCCAGTTGACCGTTGACCTGGTTGACCCTTTGACCGTTGACCGTTGACTTTTGGAGTTGACTTTTTCGAGTTCGTTCGGGACCCCTCCTAGGCTAATTTCGACGTTCTAGACCCGTTTTTGAAGTCATTTTCCTAAATTAAATCGGTTGAATAGAGTTTGACTGTGTTGAACCTTTTATGTGCTTAGGTGCATATATTGTGGCTTTTCTATATTCACTAGCAACGCAGTGTTGGACGGATAAGTACTGTGAGTGGACCCCTTCTAAAAATGCATGTTTTATTAGTAGAAATGCATACATGAGAAGCATGATTTGATGATTACGTTTTATGAAACGTTTTGTGAGATAACATGCTTATTGAGGCTAGTTTGAATTATTATTATTTCTCCTATAACCCGTATTCTTTATATAATATTTGCTGGATGATATGATATTTAGAATACGTTTCGAACACTTCTTATTAGTATAGATGATAGATGACTTTATACTATGAAGTTGCTTTTCATATATATATATATATATATGTTCACTGGCTTTGTACTTACCTAGTGGTCCCAATTTCCGCTACGGGATGTAGGGATATATTCCGGTCCATCCCGGGCGACGGTGGAGTTGGCATAGGGTCTGGAGTGTGTTTTCCTCTGGCTAGTTAGCACAGGGACGGGGAGCTGGCATAGGGCCTGAAGCGATATTTTCCTCTGACTTTATACTCATGGACAAGGAGATGGCATAGGGCCTGGAGGGATATATATGGACATTTGACACTAGTGATTATATATGTGAGTTATGAGATGAGATATGGCACGGCATGCTAGGTTTCGGAAAACCTATGTTCATCATGATACATATGTGTTTTCATAAAATCTGGGGGTTAGTATGTTGATAACTGTTTTATTATATGTATATCAAATTGGTCCACTCACCTTTATTTTGCGCCCCCTTCAGGGCTTAGAATCGAGGCATACAATCCTGGCGTTAAAACACTTCTGCATCGGCATCTTCGAGTCCTCTCGGTATAAGACCCACTCTTTTTGTTTATTCAATTTTGTATTCTTTCTTTGTAGTATTCAAATTAGTTGTATGCTCTGAACACGTTCCTAAAATTCCTATTAAATGTTCTATTTAATTCTTATTTTCTCGTTCTTATGCATTCTAAATGGCTTGTGTAACCCTTCGAGTGTCAGCCAACACGTGACCATCCCAATGTCTACAGGACATCGGGATTGGGGCGTGTCAAATTGGTATCAGAGCCAAACCCTGGTCATGGTGTGCCGACGAGGACGTCGGGCCCCTAAGGGGGGTGGATTGTGACATCTCACATTGCCCAGGGGAGTGATCCTTAAATATATATTCTCATCCCTACCTGGCACAAGGCTTTTTGGGAGCTCACTGGCTTCGGATTCCATAGGAACTCCGAAGTTAAGCGAGAAGGGGGCTAGAGCACTCCCATGATGGGTGACCCACCGGGAAGTTGCTCATGAGTTCCCAGAAACAAAACCGTGAGGGTGTGGTAGATTCCCAAAGCGGACAATATCATGCTACGGTGGAGTCGAGCCCGAGATGTGGTGGCAGCCCGGGCCGGGATGTGACATATAGATTGTTGAATCCTGAGATATGGATGCCTACCGAACTACAAGCACAAGAATAGGGGCAAAATTTTGTCTTTAGGACATTGCATTTATTCAAGCCTCAATCTCCAAGTTTGTTAGTATTTCTAACTTTCTCTCTTGTTGTTTATATTAATCTCATACATAAGTGATGTGAATTTCTTTATAATTATTATTATTGGAATTCTTGTGTTATTTTCATATTTTTTTTAATATTCTTCAAACAATCTAAAGACCGTAATTTATTATGCAATATCAGAAAGTATATAGGGTTTTTGTGCATCAGTGCGACGGCAGGGGATGGCTGTGTTCGTCGTCACTGGCATGGAGACTTTTCTTCGGCTTTTTCATTCCAAGTTCCAACTCACCGAACAAGAAGGGTTGGAGGTGGAGATTAGTGATACGGGTACGGAAAGGTTGCGATGTCCCAAATTTTTCCTCGTTGGTAAAGTGTTATCGCGGAAGGCGATAAGAGCTAACGTGTTGATAGCAGTCTTCAAGGACTTGTGGAGTCCTAAGGCAGACGTGGAGGCTATGGTGATAGGAGATAATCGTATACTGTTTTGTTTTAATTCAGAGCCTGAAGTGCAGTGTGTGCTGCGAGGTAGTCCGTGGTACTTTGGCAAAACCCTATTGGTTTTAGCTGAGGTTAAGGGTTTGGATGTGCCTTTGGAGGTTCCTCTACGTGAGCAAGAATTCTGGGTGTGAATACATGGACTTCCACCGTGCATTGGGGAGATTAGTGTCGGTCGATTGCGACAAGGAAGGTACGTGCATTGGCGAGTTTATGCGCTTTAAGGTGGGCATTGAGGTTTTCCAACCGCTATGAAGGGGAATGCAAGCAAGACTGCCGGTTTCTGAGGGGGTGCTCTGATTGGTATCCTACTACAGTATGAACGACTGTCGACGTACTGTTATTGGTGTGGTAAGAAGGATCATAAAGGTGTGCACTGCCATCAATACCCTGTGGGCCATAACGATGAGGTTAAGTCGCCCTCTAGGGTATGGTTGAAGGCTGGGCAGGATGTTATGGGATCCGATAATGGTACGCAGTGTAGTTTTGGTGAGATGGAGGAGGAAGACCGTGGTTGGAAGGTTCAGGCGCCAGAGTTTGCGATGGAGTTTGCGGCAGAAGTGGATGCACATCCGGCTGGGATGGATGCGGGGAAGGAGTTGGGCGTTGACCCACTGGATCCAAATATGCAAAGGGAAATTTTATTTGAACTCATCTAACTTCTTTCTACACCAAACTTACTCTTTGTAGCCATTTGATTTTAATTAAACTATCATTATCTCTTTAAACCCAAATTTACTATCTAAAATGCCCTCACAAACTCAATTTAATATGTAAATTTATCTGTACACCCATTTGATTTTTAACTCTTTTAATGACAGTAAATCATATTGGAGTGGTTCATTCTCAAGTTTCCTCAAGTCTCAAAGCTTAATTTTCTTCTCTTTTCCAAATTTCGCCATGAGATGGCTATTATGGTGGAATGCGATTGCAAAGACAGGTCACTTGTGACACAAAGTAGAGGAACAAAGATTATAGGCTTCCATATGAAAACTGTACCAAGTAATTGACTCAAAGCAACAACCCCGTTATAGGGGTTCACCTGCACTGCACATTAGTACAGCCTATGGCTATCCTCTACCTACCTACCATTTTACCCGTTGCCACCTCCTGATAATGAAACTGCCCAGAAATTTGGGAGGAGGGAAGAGATGGCAGCAGCAAAGAAACACAATAGAAATATAATATAAAATGCATAAAATTTGACCCAAAGAAGAAGCAAATGGAATCAAAAGTCCTTGCAATGTTTGCAAGTCCTTTTAGTGTTTTGGGGTGTATAGAGAGACCAGGAGAGTATTTGCAACAACTTGATGTTGGAGAAAGTTTAACAAACTATGTGGGATTGATGAAAAATAAATTGAAACCCAAATACTTATCTTCTAAACTCTAAAAAAATTGAAATCAAACGAACAAAAAATCCATAAATCCAATCATACTTTAGTTGGAAGATTTAAAACTTCAAAATCACCATCCAACAATAAAAAAATTTGTTTTTTTTTTCTTTCTATAATAGCTATAAGGGCTTTAGCCGGAATAAAACTAGGATAAACAAGGAATGATGGTATGGTCTAATTATAATTTGGGTTTATTCATAAATTTGAGTTTTATTATTAATTTCACTAGAAAAATGCCCGCACGTTGCTGCGGGACTTGAATGCACAAATCTTAATTACACGAATTAGACACATGTAACTTGAAAAAAAAAATTCAACAAAATCATGAATGAATAAAAAGGATAGATGAGTGAAAGGTGAAAAAGTGCTTTGTTTTTGTTTCAGCAGCTAATCTTTCAAGCAAAAATGTTCAAAGCAACAAAGATGCAGATGCAGCTTGCAGTTACGGTGGCAAAATACATGCCTTGCAGTCTAGGCAACTGTTTAAGTAGTTACAAAAAAGAAACCCAAATGTTCAAAGGAATAAAGATGCAAGATGCCTGTTTCCATCCAACCTCTGGATAAGCAGAGGATCACAGAGACTAACAAAAAAAAAAAAAAAAAAACAAAGCAGAAACCAAACGAATAATATAAGGCGATCAAATTGAACAATAAATAAAAAATTCATAAAGTCGCGTTGTCTGAAATGGAAAGCACTGAAAAAGAACTCATTGAAGTTCAGGTGACATACCAAAGAAATGCAATGCCTCAGAACCCCTAGATTAATGGCAGTAGCAAGAGTTGATCATGATGTTGTGATGATAGTCTGATCTAATTTGCAAAAAAGTAGCGAGATTTAGAGCAAGAATTCGAAGTGCAAACAAACATATGTAGGAAAAGTAACTCAATCTGTAACAGTGCAATGGACTCAATTTGTGACAGTGCAATGGACTCAATCTGTGACAATGCAACGGACTTAATGTACAACAAAATCACATTTCACAAAAGGAAAGTAGCTAATCACGGGAAGGTATCATTTGTCATCATGCCCGTGGTTGCATTCAACTGTTCCATCTGAGATGATAGATTATCTTTAAAAAAGTAATTGAAACCTTCCAACAAACACAAAAACGTGCTAAAACCAAACATTTTTACCACTCATCCCCACCCATAAAATGTATTGAGCCCGTGACATGAAATGTACTGATAAAAAAAACAATCTGGAACATCATTAGTTTTGATATAAGTTTTATCTTCTAGGGGTTCTTTAGTCATTGTGATACATCATACATCGGGAAGATAATTTTTTTCAACTTTTCTTTAGTTAATTTTCCATTGTATATCTCGGTATCCTTTCTTAAATACTCTTTCTGTGTTTCAAATACCTATCGTTAAATTTGATCAGGCTGTGATTGTTGAGTCCTCTTCAAGCTCATTTGGTATAGCGTCCTATATCAGCGTTGTTTAATGATCCCAATTCAATGTTATTCTTAGCCTGATTGATAGCCAATGGAAAATAAACCAGCTTTTAATTCAGTTCACTGCCTTTAAAATATGGTGAGTAAAAGGAAACTGGAAAGCCGATCAAGCTTCATTTGCCCTAGCAGTACAGTTAACCAAGTTACGGGTAAATGCAACTATACTCTATGGTGATGGATTACTAATGAGTTTTATAGATACTGCTTCATACTTTTTCTTGGTAGCCGGTTCAACGACAGATTCTTTGAAAGCAAACAACTTGGAATAAAGAAGTTTTGGGCACAGCAAGTAATATGCTAAATTCTTCTTTAAAAATATATAAAAACAATCCTAAATACCTTATTTGAATCAAAATTTATACAGAGTAAGGAGGTTAAAGAGATTTATAAGCTAATTAAACCTCAGGCAGAGTGTCACCCACACAGGCTAAATATATACCATATCCCAAACCTCACTTAAAAATACACCAAAAAATTGGAATGATTTCATTCTAATCTCTTGTATGCAATGAGTACTACTTCGTTTAGCAAGTCACATTGAATAAAAAACGAAGATGCCGAACATAAGCTAACAAACTTTATCTTTGTTCAAAGCAAGTCTTAGATAAGAACTCACAGCTTTGAAGATGACGTAATTTGGATATGTCATTTGGCAAGAATCCCTTCAACCCTTGGTTGAACACAGCCCTGTGCATGCAGAGTTAAACACTCATTTCCCAAAAATGTACGATTGGCAATGAAACAAACAAATGCTACCGTGCTTTCTCAGGGCATCATGAGAATAATTCTTAAGACTAACTGAAACATTTTTCTTTTGCATACAAATCTAGCTAATCTGAAAATTCATTTCCATTCCATTTATCCATGCATGCACAAATTAACAATGGACTTTATGCAGTGGAAAATGATGTTAGATCATAAAAAGTGCTAAACTTCATATCTGTTGAGAGTATTCTTGCGACTTGTCTAATAAGAAGACTAACAATTACACCAAATGAACACAATTCAAGTGGCTGAGGCAAAAAAAATGACATTTGTTAAAATAGTGGACTTATAAAGGTGGTTTATTTTTACTTCACGTTAGTGGAGTTGTAAGTGCAGAACTCAAAGTTAACATGCACTGTGAGGCCTGTGCAGAGCAACTCAAGAAAAAGATATTCAAACTCACAGGTACATATGCTTTTCCTTCTCTTTACATTTGAATTAAACCGAATTATAAGCAGTACCCTTTATATGAATTTACAACTAATGACATATTTGATTAGAATGTCAAAATCTCTTGTGGCCCATAAATCTGTCCCTTTTTTTTAATTATAAATGGTTTTCAGTTTTACGTATTCTCTTACATATGCTTCAGTCCTTGAAAGGTGGCTTCTTACTTGTTTAATACTAAAAAACAAAATTATAGAAAACACATCGAATCTAAACCTTGAATGTGTCTTCAATGGACATCTAACTACCAAATTGAGCCAAGAGGATGCAAAAAATGGCGATCTTATTCTTACCCATGAAAGTTCTCCCGCTACTTTTCTTACTTATCAATTCAGTTATGTTCACAACTCTAAGTTCAGTTGCTACAGTACTCTTGCTTCCCCAGTCGTAAAAATAACCTTACAAACAATATTGAGCAGCACTATTTAAGAATCTAAAAACAGCCCAAACTAACTACACAGACAGAACAGACATCAAAACATTGAGACATGCAACACAAAACCTATAATTAGATACCAATCACAAAATGCCAAAACAAAATTCCTAATCTAACTATCCTTATACTAACAGCCCACCCAAGCAAATACAATTCTAATGGGGTTTAGAACAAATAAACCAATCATCCAATTCGAATGGCATTTGGAACAAATACACCAACCATTCAATTGGAACGGGGTTTGGTACAAATACGTGCTCAATTATATCAAGCTGTGATAAATAGAGAGATGCAGATACGTGCACAAAATAGAAAGAAGCCTAGTTCCATTCTAAGCTCAAACGACCAAATGGATGCTTAGTTATCTCAACCTTGACATAAATGGACAGATACAGATACGCACACTAAATAGAAAGAAACTTAGTTCCAATATAAGCTCAAACAACAAAAATTGAATTATATATTTAAATTCCAAGCATGAAAGCTTCACAAATATAAATTTAAAAAGGTAGATAGCTTATTAGGCTTTGAATAAAAGTGATGGCGTATAATTATATACCTCAAAACGGCATGGAACCAACTTCTTCTTCCAACGATCCAAATTTCTAAAATCTGCAAACAAAATAAATTAATTAGCAACTCAGAAACTTTCAAATTTAAAGACCAAATCTAATGAAATTTTAACTAAATGACCAAAGACACACCCAAAAACAAAATTAGAAATATTTTGAATCCAACACAACTAATTTGGTTCAACGAAGAATACGAAGCTTAAGGCATAGGTGAAATGTTGAGTAAACTGCAAAGGGCCTCGGCCAAGGCCATAACTAAACAGTAATGTCATACAACCCACAATCACCTCAACACATTCGAATATAAAGGCAAATTAAATTTGTTCGATCTTGTCAAAAAGAACTGAGTGCATGAACAACTTCTGTGGCTCAATAGCATGAGAAGTAAATATCTAATGGCCAAATACTGAATCCGTCTGAGAAACTAAGATTGAACTGGAAATTGACAGCAAGATTAACTTTTATTATGTGTCTTTCTCCTGCATAACATTTAGTTTAAAATTTTGGATGCTTTATGTGACCTCAACTCCCTCATAGATCATGTAAAGGAAACAGGATCACTAAGTCAAGCTCTTTATCTTCTTCCATTACCCTTAACGGCGTCAAATCAGCAGGACAATAGTATCACATGGATATGAATTAACATGGCAAGCATGTGAGCAACTTTCATTCACGTTAGTATAAATCTTGATTGACAGACCAACTGAAACAGTTTTAAAAACTTAAAAGAGGCAATGTCTGAAAAAAAAAATGAAGGGAGTAAAGTTATACTACCCTTTAATTTATAATAACTATAAATTAATCACCCATTTGCAGTCAGACTGTATTCAAGAATAAACCCTAGAAAGCAACAGTCTCATGACAATACATCATTGTTACAATAATCCTTCTTATGTACCAACATCCATAGCCACAATACGAAAGAACGCTCTTTTCCTCTTAATGTAAAGATATTTACCAACCAAAGTCCAGTAGAACTATAGTCCGAAATAGTACAATCTCATTTATATTAACATCAATAAGAAAACAAAGGCATGATACATAACTTAACATAGAGCCAATAACATAAACACCAAAATCTCTTAGCCATAAAGAATATCAAAGCAACCTCAAACTATGTTGAACCCATGTGTGGAGATGGATTCTTGCTAACCAATATTGAATCACATCAAAAGTCAAAATCCAAAGGGCTACCCTTTTATTTAATGGTTGCCTATTGATCTTTGGTAACAACCAGGGGCCCTGCCTCTTTCGTGGTCTATTAGAATGAGAATTGCACTCGAAGCTGCAAAGGGTCTTGCCTTTCTTCATGAAGAAGTTCAAAAACTGGTCATATACCATGAATTCAAAACATCTAATATCCTATTAGATGCAGTGAGTGACAATAACTCAGCATTAACTACATTTCTTTCCCTACTCCTATTCACTTCTGAAAATGGAATGTGTTATTTTAGGATTACAATGCCAAGCTTTCGGATTTCGAACTTGTGCTAGATGGTCCAAAGGCTGATAAAACTCATGTTTCGACGCGAGTCATGGGAACCTATGGTTATGCAACCCCAGAGTATGTGATGATTGGTGAGTGTGTGCGTGTTCTGTAACCATCAGTTCATCATATATCAATATAGCACATATCTAATTCAATATATCCAAATCAAATTAGCACATATCCATATTCCAATTCAAATTAGCACATATCCATATTCCAATTCAATAAACCACATATCCAAATCAATTCAAACTAAATACCTAATATTCAATCACACATCCAATTCAAACTACATGGCTAACATTCAATAACATGTCCAATCTTTAAGAACATTTACAAAACAGATTTAGAACACCATAAAGTCTACTTAACAGCATAACATAAACATAAAAATCCAACACAAAGACAAAGCAGCATACCAGTTCTTCATCTTGTATGCTCTTTTCAGCTGGATCTTCTTAACTCGTTTGAAAACTTCTCCTATGTGCTCTGTTGCATCCTGCAAATTTGTTAAGTTAACTTAATAAGTAACACTAATTCTTTTTTAGCCAAAACTAAGCCGAAAATTGTCAATCCCATAAAAAAGTTGCATTTTTCCAGACCTTAATCACAGAGAATCGGTCAAAGCAAGGGAAATTATGTTGATATTTTATCTAATGGCCAAATACTGAATCCGTCTGAGAAACTGAGATTGAACTGGAAATTGACAGCAAGATTAACTTTATTATGTTTCTTTCTCCTGCATAACATTTAGTTCAAAATTTGGAAACTTTACGTGACCTCAACTCCCTCATAGATCATGTAAAGGAAACAGGATCACTAAGTCAAGCTCTTTATCTTCTTCCACTACCCTTAACGTCGTCAAATCAGCAGGACAACAGTACCACATGGATATGAGTTAACATTGTATTGTTAAAACTTAAATCCCATGATGAACTCACCTTCCTTAATCTTTTCTAAAGAAGCAATAATTCACATAATGTATCCAAATAAGGAAATAACATATGATTCATGCTATCTTATACTTTCATATCCAAGTTATGTTTATGCAAATCATGAGAGGCACACATTTAAATCTCATCCCTTGCACACGCCCTAAGTAAAAAAGAAACCAGCTCCTCCATCATTCAATGTCCAAGCGGATTAGCATGTGGAGTAATAGAATATCAAAACGCAAGTTAAAATATTTAATGTACTTTAATAATTATTTCTTCAACTTTACCTCCAAGCAGTTCTTCCGATGGAAATAATTGATTTCAAGTGCCTAACCAGTGAGGCACCCTTTCTTTCCCGCACTCTGCTTAACAATACATGAACCTGAAGAGAGAAGAATCAGTTATAAGTTAATTGATCTTAGTTAGTTCCATAACTTGCTAAGACGAAAAGAGAACAAAACAAAAAAAGTTAATCGAAGGATTTTACAAAAGCTACAAAAATTTACTAAATCTCACATCAAAAGAACCCAGAAATTTAATGAAGAATTCTCCAAAACCCACAAATTTAAACGTAAAATTCTACAAAATCATGAAAAATTTAATACAATCTAATTATATTAATCACCAAATTGAATTAGATCTTCACATCCAATAAGTAACAGAGTTTGATAACATTATATCCGAAGAAACCCCAAATTTACAGAAATTGGGAGCACGATGGGGCGGCAAGGAGATGGAACAGATGGGGAAGCAAAGATCGAAGAGATCTCACGAAGCCGACATCGAAATCGTCAATCGTGTTGCAGAGCACAGTTTTTTCGTTTTGGATTTCTAGATAAAGATTCAAACCCAAAACTAAGTAATTTATAAATAAAAATTCACTGAATCGATTCAAGAAAGTGCGAAAATTATCAAACCTGATCTTCCGCAATCATCCAAGTAGAGAAAATTTGGACGATCTATCTCTCTCTCTCTCTCTCTCTCTCTCTCCACCTGGAACCCCTCCCGTCAACCCTCTCTCTACCTGCAACCCATCAACCCCTCTGTGAACCATGCCTGTGGCGACATCGACCTCTCTCTCTCTTGGTTCACATGAGAAAACAACATCACACAAAAGGTCAGAAATTTCCAAAACCAAAAGGAAATTAAGAGAGAGAAACAAAGAAGAAAGAGAGATCGGAAAACCGTTAGTTAAAGCGTGGACGGCGTCGGTTCTCCGATCACTGTAATCCCTGAAGATCTCTTCCCCTGTTCGCGGACTCGAGCCCATCTCCCTGCTCCTCTCCTCCATCTCACCGAAGCTCTCTGAGTTACAGAAATGAAGGCCAGTTTGAGTGGTTTTGGTTTTAGGAAGCAGGAAGCCGATGCTACTCCAGAGATGGTGTTGTGGCTGCTAGGGTTTGAGAAAGGAGAAACGAAGCCAAATGGGTGTGTTTATGTCTCTCTCTCGCATCTCTCCCACTCATGAAATCGAGGATCTGCAGCAATGGCACTGAGATCCCCATTCCCCCATCTCCCTCTCTCTGTCGCTCTGTCTCTGTCTCTGTCTCTCTCTCTATCGGAGGCATGGCCTCCCATTCCCCCGAAACCCCTCTGAATGACAGCAAACCCAAACCTACTCCAATCCGTCTCAAATGCCCACGACAAAATTGCCCTTCCAACCCAGCCCCAATACCAGGCCAAACCTTTGTAAATAACGTGAAATCGGGTGGCTCCCTGCTAAACTATATGGACAAAATTACCCTCAAAACTTTTGAAAATTACCCTCCCAACCCATGCAATTTCCCGGTTTGTTTTGTAAATAGAGCAAAATCGAGTGGCAAAGAATGAGGCTGCTACAGTGCCTCCACCCCTTCAATTTTAGAATAGATAATTTATACTTAATAATAATTATGCAATAGAGTAAAAAAGATAATTAACATTTAAAATTTAAATTAAGTGTAGAAAGAGGTTACATAGATTTAAATAAAATTTCTCATTTGAAAATTGAGAGAGCAATGGAGGAATATGGGGATGTTAGTGTGGGCGTGATTAATGGGGAGCCGGATTCTCAAAATTAGATCACATTGTGATTTTTTGAATTCACCAAGCCCTTTTGGAGCGGGAAATCAGTGTGTGGGAAGAAAGGCTTTGGATGTGAGTGGAATTTTTTTTGGGATGTCAAATTTTAAATACGACATTTAAACTTGACAACTTATGTAATACTATAACATCTTTTAAAATTTCTCTTCGTCTAATGTGTCCTATTAAATTGTCACTCAATACTACGGTCTGGTGGTATTTCTCTTCACTTGAAAGTGAGAGATCTTAGGTTCGAATCTCATGGATGACGAATTCGATACCAAATTAGGTTGCTCTTTGTGTGGCTTAACTGAACTTCCCCTGCCCCTAGTGTAAAAATATCGATGGATTCAAAATGTGTCAAATTAAATTATTATGTTATTAAATCAAACTATAATAACAATTATTTTTTAGTACAACGATATATTTTACATTACAGGAAGAGAGAGTTTAGTTAAGCCACACAATGGCAACTTAATTTGGTATCGACTTCACCATCCACGAGATTCGATCATAAAACCTCTCATTTACAAGTGAAGATGAATACCACTAAACTGTAGTACTGAGTGGCATAACAATAATTGTTTTAAAACAGAAACAACAAAGCACTCAATATTATTCGAATCTTGCAAACGACTTCGATACCAAATTAGGTTGTTCATTGTGTGTCTTAGTTGAACTCTCATGCCCCTTTTTTACAGTAAAAGCGAGGGATGCTAATGTCATGACACTGTCAAATTTAAAAGGGTATATCTCAGTTTACTACCCTCAAGTTTCGTGGTTTTCAACATTTAGTACATCAATTTTTTTTTGTCCCAGAGTCATACCTAAAGTATTAATTTTGGGACAGTCTATACATCGTTAGTCAAACTGTTAAGTCTGCCGTTAACTGATGACGTGGTGCCCACGTGGACAATGACTGGGTGCCACGTGTCAATATAGGCCCACTTTAATATTTAAAAAAATACAAAAAAAAAACCATTCTTGTTCATCCTCACACCCCTCCCCCCCCCAGCACCCGCGCGATCCCACCCAACCATCCATCCCTCCGATCCCACCCAACCTTCTATCCTTTCTCTCGCCTACCCAGCCCTTTGTCCCTTTTATCTCCACTGTCGGCGCCGACGTCTATCCCACTGCCCAACTCTCCATCCACATCCAACGGTGGGCGACACACTCCACATCTCCAGATTCGGAAACACACTGCACATCCATGATTCGGCCTTGAAGGTGAGAGAGAAACTGAGACACAGGAGAGAGAAAGAGAGAAAGTTCAAATCTAATCGGCTTCTCGGGTTGTCGCGTTGGGTAAGATTGTCCGGGGGGGGAGGGGAGGGGACGGGTAGGATCACGTCTCGGGGGGGGGGGGGGGGGGTGGGAGGAGGGAGGGTTAGGTAGGATCCGCCGGGAGGGGGTGAGGTGGGGGGGCAGTCGTGGGGACGCAGAGGGCGGGAGTTCTGGGCATTTTTTTTCCCTTTTCCTTTTCCGCTTTTTCTTCTTCTTCTTTTTGTTTTAGATGTGGGTCGCTTGGGGGGGGGGGGGGTTCTGGGCTTTTTTTTTCCCTCTTCCTTCTTTTCTTCTTCTTGCAGATGTGGGTCGTTGAGGGGGGAGGTTATGGGCATTTTTTCCCCTCTTCCTCTTCTTCGTCTTCTTCTTCTTGCAGATGTGGGTCGCGCGATACTCTTTCTCTTTATCGCACTTCAATTTATCGTTAGTTTCGGATTTTGCTTGTCTTGTGTTTGGTTACTGAGAAAATGCAGGAAGGCGAGGAGGGGAATTGGAGAGAAGAGATGGTGGGGGTAGCAAAGGAAAGAAGGAAGGGACGGGGTGGGGAGGTAGAAGATGGGTTTTTTTTAATTTTTTTAATTTTTTTAATATTAAAGTGGGCCTATATTAACACGTGGCGCCTAGTTATTGTCCACGTGGCCGCCACGTTATCAGTTAACGGCAGATTTAACAGTTTGACTAACGAATGTATGAGAATGTTTCAAAACTAACACTTTAGGTATGACTCTGGGACGAAAAAAATTTGATGTACTAAATGTTAAAAATCACAAAACTTGACGGTCGTAAACTGAGATATACCCAATTTAAAAATATTGTTGCTGGCTTGTTTACAAAAAAAATATATATATATTGTTGCTGGCTTTTTGGATTTGGACATTTTGACGTCAGAAGTGTCAAGTAGAATTTGGGAACTCAGCTGAGCCGTCGTTTCACTCTAGGCTTCGGGTAGAACCTCGATTTCACAGTCCCTTTCAATCGTTCATACATTCATTGTATTATCTTTCTTTCTTCCCTAAGGCTCAAGGCCCCTTCCCATTGAGTTCTTGAGTCGTACGCAAACACAAAATCTACCATTAGTATTTTGGTTTTCAAAATTCAGTCAATTATCATCCTTTAAATGCCATTAACACTCATAGAGTGGAGCTTCTGCAAATGGGTCCCTGAGTTTTTAGCCTTTTCACTTTACTATTCGACACATTTAGCTCGTCAGTGTATTGGGTTCTTGTAAAGCCTTTGAATTTGGGCTTTTCTCGGATTTTTGATGGCAAATATGATGAGGTTTAAAGATTTTTGGGTAAAGAAGACGCTGGTGGGTCTTGGGTTGGGCCAGTTTCTCTCGCTTTTGATCACTTCTACAGGCGTTTCATCATCTGAGCTTGCTAAAAAAGGTTCGATTTTTCTTATTTTCTAATGTCTATGTATGTTTATTTCAATGCGAGTAAGTAGTTAGGTATGTAATAACTGCAAAGAACAATATAATTCGTGATTGGTTGCTGACGAGTAAAGTAAAGGTCCATATTATGAAATTACATTGTTTCTGCATTTTTTCCGACCCTCGCAAAGCAGAGAGGCTTGTTGGCTTGGAGTCGTCTTTTTTTTATATTGTTTCTGCATTTTCTGGAACATTGACTGTCATCTGTTATTTGATATATGCGGTTGGATTGGTGAGGTGATTATGCTTCTAAATTTGGGTTTTTGAGGTTTAATTAACGGACGCCAAAACCTGCAAGTAAGTTTTGTTGGATGTAAGTATATATTTGGGAGGTTCATATTTACAGTACAATCCCATTTGGAGACTGTAACTATTTATACATTCACCAATTATCTCTCGTTTTGTTGGCCACAATCTCCGAGGCTAAGTCGATGGTCCTCTTTTCAAATTCTACTGAAACTCTTCGTATTGTGATTCGTATAAGGTTGCCGCATCATGTAGTCTTCTTTTCACTAAATTGTTTCTTGTATTCCTTGTTCATTCAAAGTGTAAGGTCTTTTTAAAAGGATTATCATTTAATCATTCGTTTAATGTTTTTTTTTTTGGCAAGAATTAATGTTCCTACTTCAGTCTCTTCTGAACTATGTGCTCTTGGCAATTGTATATGGAGGTATCATGCTTTACCCAAGGAAGCCACTTAAGGTCTCTTTATGCGATACAATTTGGTTTCAGACATGTACATCTAGCTAAGTTTTAGTGTTTTGAGACTTTGTTATATAGATTAGTAGCATGTTGTTAAACGGCAGACTCGGAGGATCACTGCAATCATGATGACATATAAAGGGCATTTGTTAGACCCTGGAACCGTGACCCTAGGGGGTTCAGTTAAATTAGTGATTTTTGGATTGTACATGTGTAGTTAACCAAAGGATGGTTCTTGGTAATAAACGAGATTACTAAAAAGAAAAAAAGGAAGTGATAGACCCTGCCCTTGGTCTGGCAAAAAAATAGAACCTGCCACCATGGTGAGATGATCCATGCATATGGATTGTCCAAAATGAAGCATCTAAAGCATATTAAAAGTGTGTGTTTCCTTGTGGGAGGTGGCTTTGAGTGATCACAAATGAGAGATTAACTGATTTTGGTTGGTGGACGTTATGATTGTGCTTTCTGTCAATTGGTTGCGGCTTTTGATCTTAACACTGATGTTATTGGTTTAGTTTAAGAAAGAGCTAATTTAGTTGGCTAAAAAGACTAAAGTAGTGAACCTATAAGTGGTTCTTTTACGGCACAACTACGAAGTAATCAACTAACTCGATCTCTCCGACTGCTTTAAACTTGAAAACTTCCTAGAGATCTTGGAGCCAATGGAACATTTGAAGTCTTTAAAATTAAGTGGAACAGTAATTCAAGAGCTACACTCACCAATCGAGATCCTCCCTGCTCTCAAGACACTTGAACTACAAGGTTGCAAAAGGCTTTCAAGTATTCCAAACATCATTTGTAAGTTGAAGTATCTCAAGAAGCTCGATCTCTCTAACACTTCCCAGAGATCTTGGAGACAATGGAAGATTTGAAGTTCTTAAGTTTAAGTGGAACAATAGTTAAAGAGCTACACTCATCAATCGAGTTTCTCCCTACGCTCCGAATACTTCAACTACAAGGTTGCAAAAGGTTTTCAAGTATCCCAAAGAGCATTTGTAAGTTGAAGGATCTTGATATGCTAGATTTCTCTTCGTGCTCCGAACTTATAAATTTCCCAGAGATCTTGGAGCCAATGGAACATTTGAAGTCCTTAAATTTATGTGGAACAGTGATTAAAGAGCTACACTCATCAATCGAGTTTCTCCTTGCTCTCAAAAGATATCAACAACTAGGTTGCAAAAGGTTTTGAAGTATCCCAAAGAGCATTTGTAAGTTAAAATATCTAAGTCATTAAAATAGAAAATTTGGGAGAAGAAAAAAATTGTTGATTTCATCAACAATTCTAGGTTAAAAAAGAAAAAAAAAGTCCCGTTGTAAGACCTAGAGATGCAAAAAGCACAGCCACTCATAAAATCTACATGCAGATTATACAGAAACAAATAGACTTGTTACTGTACTTAAACAGATTATGGAGTCCACCGACGACGAAGGGGTTCTATTGTTAGCGCCGGAAACTAGGGATGGGCAAACAGGTCCTAGACCCCGGGGTCGGGGCGGGTATGGGGCTGGTCCAAAAATTATAAATACAAAATGGGGCGGGACGGGGCGAGTTCGGATAAATAACAGGCCGGGGCAGTTCTAGAAATTGGAAAAAACGGGCCCCCGGCCCGGACCGTTGATTTCCTACCTTGTTAAATCTCTACCATCGATTCTATCTACCACCCTCTCTCTTGTTCTCAGAAATCGGACCCAATTCATTTCACTCAACTCTCCGCTCTCTAGAGCCTACAACACAAAATGTCACATTAAATTCAATGTTTTCAAAATTAAAACCATTAACATAGAACAAGTAGTTCAATGTTTTATCTATTCAATATTTCTTAAATGCAAATTAGATGTTCTCCGTGCACATTTCTTAGTTTGAGGTTTATTTGGTTAGGTTTATTTTATTTTTTTTCATTTTCTAGGGCGTGAAATGTATCATATTCACACCCAAAACAAAGAAATGATTGAGAATGCACATAAAGAGAAAAAAGACACTTTTATGTAAAAGAAATAGTTGAAAACTACAGTATGGAAGAGAAGACGAGTTAGAGAGACAAACCATGTGGCATATGCTATCTGATAGTTCAAGGGCTTCATCCCACTTGTTAGCTTTAATAAGCCCTTTCATAAGATGAAAGAAGGTATCCAGCTCTGGAAAACCACCATGCCTCATCATGTCTGCAAACATCTCCAGTGCCTTAAGAGACATTATTTACATGTAAAAGACTCGATCAATGAAGTGTACGTATTCTTATTCACATATGAAAACCTTCCAGCCTCTACAAAATTATCAATCGGAACTTTGTATATATGAGAGTAATTGGCACTGTGTTACTTTTACTCATCTCATTTAAAAGCCCAAGAGAGGTCATGAACTCTCTATTGTAACCTTCAATAACATTTCGGTAGCCTGCCATAGGCCAATGTGTTTGTTTCATTTCATCCAAAAGCTTATGAGCATCATCCAGTAGTCCATTTGAACAGCAATGGTTTATTAAAACCCCGTAGGTGATAAAATTTGGAGCACAGCCCTTAGAGCTCATTTGTTTAAAATGCTCAAGACACTTTTCGACATTACCTGCTTTCCCAAAGCCATCTATCATTGCAGTATAAGTCACAACATTTGGATAACACCCTTTTTCTTCCATCATCAGCATAAGCTTATAGGCTTCATCTGTTTTTCCAGCTTTACACAGGGCATCAATCATCTCTGTGTAGATAACAACATTTGGTGGACAAGAGTTTTCTAACATTTTGGACAAGACTTTTAAAGCGAGATCCAGTCTTTTATCCTTAAACAACCTATCAATCAAAGAACTGTACGTATACACATTTGGACTGTACCCTTGCTCTGACATCTTAGCAAACATCTCTTGTGCTTCATCTAGCTTCCCATACTTGCAAAATCCATCTATAAGAGCATCATAAATAATATGGTTAGGTTCACAACCTTCTTCTGACATAGCATGCAATAAATCACGGGCCTCTTTAACCTTGTGTGCTTTGCATAAACCATCCACCAAAGCCCCATAAGTATAGACATTAGGTTCTCTAATACTCTGATCATCACTTCCAAAATACTTATCAACATCAGGGATGTCCACATTACCTCTCATTCTCTCATATATCTGGCAAGCCTTTTCAATTCTACCAGCTTTACAATGACCATCAATTAAAGCAGTATAAGTAACAACATTAGGATTGTAACCTTCAGTCAACGTCATCTCAAAGAGTTGATCTGCATTAGACACCTTTTTGCTTTAAGGTACGCATGTATAAGAGCAGTATATTTCACCACATTTGGAGCATAACCATTTTGTATCATTTCATTAAACCAGCTCCGAGATTGTTCAATAAGGCCAGCTTTACAAAAACTATCAATTAAAATACTATAGGTATAGATATCAGGAACAATACTATTCCTTTTCATTTCTTTAAACAACAAAAATGCTTGTTCTACCTTGGAGGCATTACACAAAAAGCCAATAACATTAGCGTCCGTACTAGTGTCAGGAACAAAACCCCTGCTCATCATTTCGCTGATAACCTTCTAGGCTTTCTCAAATTTTCTGGCACCACAAAGATACCATGCAAAATTGCTCACATTGACCTTACTTAACACAATCCCTGCATCAAGCATCTCAACATAAGCTTTTTCAGCCAAATCTAACATATCTGGGCTAGGTAATTCCTTGTTTCCACATATATCACCAATCAAGATATTGTAAACCACATAGCCTGGCTGGCACTCACATCTTACCATTTTCTTCAGCAACTTATAAGCATAAGAGTAACCTCCTGACCTGCAATAAGCATGTACAAGAGACCTAAATATCTGAGGGCTTGGATAACAACCTTCTGTGATCATCATACTAAGAATTCTCTTGCACCTACTGAGTTGTCTTTTCTTCACACACCCACAGAGCAAAGTCCTATAGGTCACAATAAAGAGGAGAGAAAAGCGCCAATGGCACGCGAAGCGAATGCGGAACGGGCACGGAGAAAAATAAGTGTGGAGGAGAAGCAGCTGAGCTCATTCCCTTCGCTTCCTGGGCCCAAAGCAGTGCAGGAATGCAAGAATCACATCGAATTCGGTTCAAAAAATCCATAGCTTCCTCAAAAAGTGAAGCTTCACAAAACCCATATATCATCTTCGTGTAAAGAACAGTATTGGGCACAAACTCTTCCTTCTCGACCAATGCGAGAGCTTCCTCCCACCTCCCAGCTATGCAAAGGGCGTGATCAAATGAACCTAATGCATACTCATCCATCATAAACCCCGAATCCAACATCTCCACATGGACCTAGTGTGCTGTGTCCAACTTATCTGCTTCTAGAAACACTTGAACTAAAGCATTGTAAGTTGCTTGAGTTGGCTTGTATCCGAAATCCTTAAGCCTCCCCAGCTCTTCCAAAGCTACATTTTCGACAACCCATTTCAGCAGCACTTCCGAATCAACACATTAAGCAACTTCCTAAGAACCTCTCTATCATCACCCTTAATTTCTTGCAGAAAATGTTTCGCTACCCTCTTATTACTACCACACTCCAATAACTCTAACAATGCGTTGTACACGGGACCAGTGTGACTATACCCAATTTGTCTACCTGCCCATGTGAAAAATTTCACACCCAATTCAGGATTTTGTATAAGCTTCAATATCTCCACCACCAGAGTTTCATTCAGATTATCCCTAAACTGCCTAAGAAACTTCTGGGTTTTGTCATCAAACTCATCATTATTATCCCTAATAGCATTTGAAATCAAAATGGCATTGTTAGAAAACTTAGCTGATTCAAATTTTGGCATTCCACCATCAGCACTGGTATCCAACATCGAATCGCGCAGAGAGGCGAATTCCTCTGCCGAAATAGACTCAGCTCCAGAACTGTCCGGCTTGAAAAAATCGTTGGGATCGACCAGACCATCGAGATTGTCCTGCGAAGAAGTGCAAGGTAATCTGGGGAAGCAAAGTTTTAGACTTTGGTGGGAGGATTTGAATGGAGAAGGGAATGATTGTGATGGGTTTGTGGAGAAAAGGGGTTGGACTTCAGAGGGGACGAAGATATGGTAGAAATTGATTGCCAGAGGAGAGTTTTTTACCGCCTTCTGCTCATTTTTGAGCTGCGAGAAGCTTGGAGCGGGTGATTGTTTTCAGGGTTTATGGTGGGGTTTTGCTTTCAGGCCGGAAAGAAAGACGATACAAGGGTTTGTTCAGCTTGTTTGTATTTCTGAAAATATTTTAAAAATCAATCATTAGTGCTTTCAGAAATAAGTATGTAACTGATAGTTCTTGCAGAAAGTATTTTAAATGTATTTGAAATAAAAAAATATTTTGTCTAGAAAGGTTTTCAGTTATTTTAAAAGCACATCTAAACAAAATTAGTTTTGAAAAGACTAAAAATCGCTTTTACCTGTATTTGGAAGCAAAACACTTCAAGTGCTTTATTTAAAAAGGAAAACTAATGAAAAAGATTTAAAAACTTTGAGATTTAACGATAAAGACAAAATAAAGGATAAAGTAAATAGTACCAGTGTAAACACGAAAATTTCCTGAAAACAATAAGAACACGTGTACAAAATAATATTTGTATTTGATGATTTTGGGTTACAATCTCTATTTGTTTTGATCCTCTGATTCGATCTGCGTAAGACTTTAATTTGTGGGCTTGATCCAAGGACCGTCGAGGCTTTGATCTTGGATGAACAGGGGGAAGTTTCTTCAAGGGTCATTGGGCTTGATCTTGAAGTTTGGCGGATGAATGTTTCTTCAAGCGGCCTTTTGGGCCTGATCTTGAAGTTGGATGAACAGATCTTCAGGGGCCGTTGGGGCTTGATCCTGAAGTTGGATGAACGTTGAATGACGAACGGATCTTCAAGGGGCTTTTGGGCTTGTTCTTGAAGATGATGAACGACGAACGAAGAACGATGAACGATGAACAATGGATGAACTTCAAGGGGCTTTTGGGCTTGATTCTTAAAGAACAATTGTGTTGATCCAAGGGTCGTCGGGGCTTGATCTTGGATGAAGAATCGGCACGTTACCAAAGTGTTTGTTGATTCTTCAAAGGTTTTGGCGAAGTTTCTTCAAAGGCCGTTGAGCTTGATCTCGAAGGTGGATAAGCGTTTCTTCAAGGGTCGTTGGGGCTTGATCTCGAAGAACGATGAACGAAGAACGAAGAACAAACTTCAAGAGAATTCTCTTCCAATTTGGGAGTGGAGAAATGTATTTGTGAATTGGTGAATGAAATGGCTTCCTATTTATAGAATTTTCCAAGGCCTAATTTTGAATATAATATCCCAGATGAAATAAGTCGTATCTGCAAGGTGTTGACACGTGTCCTATTTGACGGCTTTTCTGACTCATTTCAATTTCCTTCGAATCACACGCTACGTGTAAAATTTATGTAATACATGAGCGTTGAAACTTTGACCATCGGTCAACATTTTATTTACCGAAATTTCAATGTCTACAACCAGGATTGACTTTTTAGTGTAAAAATATAGTTTTTCGTTAAAGTGAACAGTACCGAGAGCTTTTCATTAAAATTTCCTTATTTAAAAGCACTTAAATATTTAATGGTTTACAACATTTTGCACTGTAGAGCATTTCCAACAGTTCTCAAAATGTAACTCTTCAGATATAAGTTTGTTGAACTATGTCGCAGTTTGAAGACTAAAAATTGTTGATTCACAATTTTACTCCAATTGACTCCACACATTTTAGTATTTTTAGGATCTTTTAAGTGTAATTACCATTTCTAAGATAAACTTCAAAAAAAAAGTACGATATTTTTAGCTTAGGTACCAATTGAAAAATCAATCCAAATCATCTTATAAATATCACTGTACTTCAAAATAATGAAATGATTGCTACTCAATCTCACTAAACTCCCTAAATTTTTTGGTAACTAGTGGTCGGCCAACCAACTTTCAGGTGACTTTTATGGCAGCTCTCGACTTTTTCTATGATGGACTGGTCAATTATCCAGTGACCGATGACCAGTATATAAACCCTAAACCATTTTGAAAGAAAACATGATTTCAAAATGTCTTTAATGGGATTTGAACTCAAAAGCACAAAATATTTTGGAAGTTCAGAAGTTCCGTCGAAAAGGATAAATGTGTTGGATTGATGGCTGCTTCAAAATGTCCATGGAGGAAGGGCAAAGGGGTCCCCAAGCAGCAAGCATATACCAGATGGTCGAATTAGTGACGAAAACGAAAGAAACTTGATTTTAGGAGTTAGCTACAAAGATCTAGCTGCTTTCAGTACAGAAAAGGAGCAGCTAAATTCAGAATCATTCATCAGTAAATCGCCGTTCAAGTTCGTTTTGTGTTTTTGTTTTCGGCATAGAGGTTGAACCCTCGTATTTTGGTATGAGCCAGCAGCCCTGTTTCCCCAAAAAACTAGAACAACGATTTATTCGTGAACGACGATTAATTTTTGAAGAGTAATCCATTTCTTTTTTCGTCGAAAGTGAATTAATCCTACACCTCTGCATAAAGCACTGATATCTAGCATGAAATTGGCTCTAAGTTTTGCACATATCATCATTATACACATGCTTTCTTTTTCTTCTCTTTATTGAGTTTATTGTGTAAGACTAAACTAAAACATCTCATCAATCAATATGCGTGGATACAACCAATTAAATCACAACTCTACACAATCCCAGAGATAAACTTAAACCATGAGAAAAGGCTCGAGAACTTACTTGCAGAATTTGAACCAGATGAAGAAGCCATAGTGACTCCACAGCTTGATGCCTTCTACTCTTTTGCAAAGCACAATGGTCCCTCCAGACAATAGGACTTGGAATACAATATGACCGTCTCTCTGCAAGAGCAGTGGCACTTAGCTTTTATAGCTCTCCTATTGTCATTCCCCATCAGAATAGACTTAGGATTCAAATACCATAATTGATACCATATATCAATCCAAAATATGTTCTATTACCGAGTTCTAATCCCATAAGGATTATTCAGAATCTCATAACTTATTCCACAAGGAAACCAAATAAGTTAAGGCTTTTGACCAAGACTTTTCCATATCAATCTTAAACACAAAAACTGATTCCTTTCACAATTCATACTCACAAACTTACATTCTCCCACTTGAGTATGAATTTATAAAACCAGTCTTTCAAGATTTATAGAAGTGATCACTAAGTCCAATAGTCAATCAAGCCCTCAATCACACATCAGAATACATTTCAAAATATGGAATTCAAGGATCTAATCTGTACAACACAGAATCAATCCTACAATCACAGCATATCTGATATGTACATTCATGTGGATCAATACTAGAGTAATACCAAAACATCACTCCCACTGACATTAGCCAATCTCATAACAAAACTAATTATCAGAACAATAACATAAAACAACTTATTTAAAGAATGCTTCAGCAAAACAAAACGATTCACTAGCAATCTCAACTTATTTTAAATAAACTTGTCTTCAGGAACAATTAATCACATAACGGAAAAATTGCACACTTAATGAAAACCAAAACAAAATAAACTAACAACTAGATAAGCATAACTTAAGACAGCTTCGACTTCTTAGTCCTGGAGATCTTCTAGCCTTTAAACAGTACTTTCCCACTGATCAAAAGACTCCAAAACTCCCATCTTAACAACATGCTACTTAAACACATTGTTTGGCAAGGCCTTGGTAAGAGGATCTGCAACCATAAGTCTAGTAGACAGATATTGTATATCAATTTCTCCTTTTTTCACCATCTCCCTCACCTTGAGAAATTTCACATCCATTAGTCTGGAGGCAGAAGTTCTCTTATTGTTTTTCGAGAAGAACACAGCAGCATTATTATCACAAAACATTTGGATTGGTCTTTTAACTGAATCTACTAACTTCATATCAGCTAGCAAGTTCCTTAACCAAACTGCTTGTTTCATTCCCTCAAAACATGCCACAAATTCGGCTTCCATTGTAGAAGTAGACACTATAGACTGCTTAGCACTTTTCCACGAAACAGCCCATCCACTCAACTTGAAAATATATCCCCCAGTTGACTTCCTTTCATCCATATCCCCTGCGAGATCTAAGTCGGTGTATCCAACTAACTCCAAATTAGTTTCTTGTCCATAAACCAACATAAATGCATTAGTTTTCTGCAAATACCTCAATACTTTCTTTGCAGCCACCCAATGAGGCTCTCCTGGATTTGATTGAAATCTTCCCAAAAGTCCAACAATAAATGCCAAGTCTGGCCTTGTGCAAATATTGGCATACATAAGACTGCCAACCAATGAAGCATATGGTTTCAATTTCATGAGCTTGGTCTCATCTTCATTCTTAGGACATTGATCTCAGGAGAATCTATCACCTTTGTTGACCGGAACATCTGTCTTGTTACAGTTTTCCATATTGAATCGATTAAGTACTCTCTCAATGTAACCTTTCTGAGATAAGCCAAGAACCCTTTTATTTCTATCCCTGATAATCTCAATACCCAGAACATAATGAGCTTCACCAAGATCCTTCATCTCAAAGTTAGCACTAAGCATAGTTTTTATGTCTTTCAGCATTTGCATATCTGAACTTGCCAACAGAATATCATCAACATATAAGACAAGAAAAATATACTTCGAGCCTCTAACCTTAAGATAAATGCAATCATCCATCTTGTTTTCAATGAAGCCTTGCGAAGTCACCACCTGATCAAACTTTAAGAACCACTGTCTTGAAGCTTGCTTCAATCCGTAAATTGACTTGTTCAGTTTGCAAATCATGTTCTCTTTCCCCTTTTCAACAAATCCAGGAGGTTGAGTCATGTAAATGTCTTCATCGAGCTCACCATTTAAGAAAGCAGTCTTGACATCCATCTGGTGTAATTCCAGATCAAAATGGGGCAGTCAAGGCCATTATTACTCTCAAGGAATCCTTTGAAGACACTGGTGAAAAAGTGTCATTATAATCGACACCCTCTTTTTGAGTAAATCCTTTAGCAACCAGTCTAGCCTTGTGTCTCTCAATCCTTCCTTCAGCATCCCTCTTGTTCTTGTATACCCATTTGCAGCCAATAGGTTGAACATTAGCCGGTGAGTGCACTAAGGACCAAACATTGTTCTTGAGCATTGAATCAAGTTCTTCTTTCATTGCCTTTTGCCATAAGACTACTTGAGGGCTTTTCATTGCTTGCTGAAAAGTCACAGGATCATCGATATCACCATAGTCAAACTCTGCCTCCTGAAGGTATACATAGTCTTCTGAGATTGCAGATTTTCTGATTCTGCTAGACTTCCTTGGTTGTGGTTGTTCTAACACATTATCAGTAAGATGGTTACTAACAGTATGATTGGAATCATCCTGATTTGCATCTTGGGTCTCGGCAATTGTGTTGTCATCTTCAGGGACTTCCATCATGTCTTCATCAGAATTGGGAGTGTTTGTTTTTTGAAACAAAGGCACTTGAGTATAGTTGAGTTGAGGAGTGTCAAGTTGCTGCTGCACTATTTCCTCAAATTCAAAAGAGTCTTGAACCAGATCCGATACATCATCATCTTCTAGAAATATTGCATTATGTGTTTCTTGTATTCTAGTGTGTGCCTGATTGCAGTAGAACTTAAAACTCTTCGATTTTTCTGAGTACCCAATGAAGAAACATGTGTTTGTTCTGGAATCCAGTTTCTTCTCACTTAGATTATAAAATCTTGCTTCTGCTTTACATCCCCAGACATGAAAATGATTGAAGCTCGGTAGCTTTTATTCCACAGTTCAAATGGTGTTTTTGGCACTGACTTAGATGGCACCCGATTCAGAATATAGTTTGCAGTCTTCAAAGCCTCTCCCCAAAGAAATCCTGGAAGTTTTGATCTTGAAATCATGCTTCTTACCATCTTTATTAATGTCCTATTCCTCATTTCTGCCACTCCGTTTTGTTGAGGTGTCCCAGGAGTGGTATACTGTGCCACAATCCCTTGGCTTTCAAGATAACGTGCAAAAGGCCCTTTTTGTTGTCCTGCTTCTGTATGCCTGCCACAATACTCCCTTCCTCTATCTGATCTAACAACTTTAATCACATAATTCAACTGTTTTTCAACTTCACTTTTAAAGATTTTGAAACAATCAAGGACTGCTGATTTCTCACTTAACAGGAAGACATAACTGAATCTTGAAAAGTCATCAATAAAGTTCACGAAATAGGTATTCCCACATATGGTTTTGATAGGAAAAGGGCCACAAATATCTGTGTGTATGATCTCAAGCAAATTAAGACTTCTCTTAGCATCTAATTTCCTAACATTAGTCCTTTTGCCTTTCATACAATCAACACACTCAACTGCAGTTTTATTATCAATTGCTGGAATTAATTGTGATTTTGACAATTGAAGAATTCTGTCTTTAGAAATGTGTCCTAGTCTCTTGTGCCAAAGTGTGAATGTTTGATCAAAACCATGCATTCTTTTAGATGCCGTGTTCAAAACTTGCAGATTTTCAATCTCAACAGTGCATTGCAATTTCCAAAGATGATCAAACAAAAATGCTTTTCCTTGCAATGAACCCTTTTTGAAAAACTTTATACTTTCCTCACCGCCCATGAAAGAATACCCTTGTTTCACAAGTTTTGATGCTGAGACTAAGCTTCTCCTCATTTTGGGTACATACAACACATCATGCAATTGCATTATCATCCAGTGAGTAATTTTAGTTTGACAGTGCCAATAGCTTCAACTGACACCTTGGTCCCTTCCCCAACAAAAACATTAAAACAGTTTGATTTCTTTTGTTCTTTAAAACCATGTAGAGAATTAGTGATATGCACAGATGCACCAGTATCAAACCACCAAGAATCAGTAGGAATATCAATAAGATTTGACTCTTCACAAACATAGATATCAGTTCTACCTTTAGATCTCCGCCAATCCTTGAAAATTTCACAATCTTTTCTATAGTGACCTTTAGTTTTGCAATGATGGCATCTAATTTTTTCAATGTTTTTGTTTTTCACCTTAAAGTTGATAGATTTAGAGGAATTAGAATTTTTAGCAGGCATCACAAATTTACCAAGAGCTTGAAGTTTAGAAGTTTTACCAAAATTTGTCTCCTTCTTTCCTTTAGTAGAGTGCACAAGATTGACAGCCTCGGGTTCTTTGCCCTTTTCTTGCTTTTGTCGATTCTCCTCTTGGACACATTGAGCAATCAACTCATCCACGGTCCAAGTCTTGTCTTGTGTGTTATAAGATACCTTGAGCTGACTATATTTCTGTGGCAGTGCTTGCAGTATCATGAAAACTAGTTGCTTCTCACAAATATTGACATCCATGGAAGTGAGCTTCTCAGCCGCATCAGTCATCCGCATGATATGATCTCTGATTGAGCTTCCACCTTCAAATTTGTAAGAAGTCAAGAGAGACATATGTTGTGCAATTTCAGCTTTCTCGGATTCCCTAAATTTGCTCTCAATGGCCTGGAGATAGTCTTTAGCAAGAGCTGATTTCTTGATTCCTCCACGTACAGTGTCTGTCATTCCACTTTCTAAAATGGATAGAGCTACCTTGTTTGCTCTAGTCCATCTTTCAAATTCAGTTTTTTCAGCTTTAGTACTTCTATCGGTCAAAGCTTCAGGTTGAAGATTGTCAAGAGCAATGTCAAATTCATTCAGTGTCAAAAGCAACTCAATCTCTCTCCTCCATTTCTTGTAGTTGCTTCCACCAGTGAGTATGGGCACTGCTGCTAAATTTAGTGTCTTGAGTGAAACTGCAGAATTGATAAATAAAATCAGAACTATGAATCCTTTTAAAGATTCCTGATTTTTATCTTGTTCACCACTAAATTTAGCCCATTGAATCAATTTAGTCATACACATATCCTTGGATTTAAGAATATACATAGATTAAACAATTTCAATGACATCCGAGAAAAACTCTGATTGCTCTGACTGTAATACTTTGTCATACCTCTGCAGAATTGATTAGCATCGATTGTACAATATAAAACAATAAGACAGTACTCATTTGATTATTTTCTTATTTGTTAAACCAGCGGAAGCTATTTGTAACAATCTATGCAAATATTTACATGAAGTCCAAGATAATTGGAAAATACACAACGGAATTTTTTTTTTTTTTTTTTTTTTTAGCATGACAATAAGCCTCACAGATTAAATCAAAAACCTAGATGCAAATTTAAAACAGAATTCATACCTTTTAATAGATTGTGTGAATCAAACTTAGCATCAACATTGAATCAAACTTGAATTTGAATGGGTGATGAAAACCAAGACTTCGAAGAACACCATCGCAAGCGTAAGAACCCAGATTTCGCCATTGGTGTTTTTTTATTTTTTATAAAGTCTTATACAAATACGACACCGTTTCACTATTCCCTTTTCTTATAACTTTTTTTTTATTTTAAAAAAACGACATCGTTTTGAGTTCATATATTTCTTAAGAATCCTAAGGCTTAGTTCGAAAACCCAGACCATGCAACTCATTTCCAGATTCAATGGATTTAAGGAAGAATTGAACTTAATGGTTACAATCCAAGGCTCTGATACCACATGTAAGACTAAACTAAAACATCTCATCAATCAATATGCGTGGATACAACCAATTAAATCACAACTCTACACAATCCAAGAGATAAACTTAAACCATGAGAAAAGGCTCGAGAACTTACCTGCAGAATTTGAACCAGATGAAGAAGCCATAATGACTCCACAACTTGATGCCTTCTACTCTTTTGCAAAGCACAATGGTCCCTCCAGACAATAGGACTTGGAATACAATATGACCGTCTCTCTGCAAGAGCAGTGGCACTTAGCTTTTATAGCTCTCCTATTGTCATTCCCTATCAGAATAGACTTAGGATTCAAATACCATAATTGATACCATATATCAATCCAAAATATGTTCTATTACCGAGTTCTAATCCCATAAGGATTATTCAGAATCTCATAACTTATTCCACAAGGAAACCAAATAAGTTAAGGCTTTTGACCAAGACTTTTCCATATCAATCTTAAACACAAAAACTGATTCCTTTCACAATTCATACTCACAAACTTACATATTGCTAATTTTACTTTGGGGTTGTCCCGGAAAATATTTTGGTGGGCATTCAACGCAAACGCTGCTTCATGAGGAACTCAAATCCTTCAACCTGAATTCAGTAAACCCCTCAGGGTTATAGGTGTTCCGGCTGCTAAGAAGCCGAAGCTGATAGCTTGCCAAGCTTATGGACAGAGTCACCTGAGATGCTAATGAGAAAATGTGTTAAAAGCACAAACGAATACTAATGTAAATGAACTAAAGTTCTTTTATTTCTATCTTAAGTTAGTGTCTCCCATTTGCTCGAGTATCCGGTTTTTCGATTCCCATTACATAGCATGACTGATGTCAAGGAGAAGCATTTGATGGGCACAAAAGGAGAAAATTAAAAAGAAAAGACTTGATTCATGCTTCCCAACCCCTCAAGAGTGTCGCACGCACGACTCGGTTCACCCAGAGAGTGAAAGCTCCCACTCGCAAGCTGCAGTCATGACAATGCCTTGATGTCAAGGAAGGCCTTGCCTTGTGCATGTACTTTTTAAGCTCACAGTTAACCTTGTATTCTTTCCACATAAATCCTTGAATATTCTGCAGACAAGATATAGGAGGTTTCAAGCCATATTGATTTAGGTAATAGGTGTTGGTATACCATGGGTCCAGCCCATGATGAAGGATATTAGTGGTCCAGCCCATGATGAATATTCTAGATTATTCTAGTAAGCAAGTGAGGTGGCTGGAGCATGCTAGACAATTCTAGCATGTTATTAAGTTGGTGGAAGAAGCTAGAGAGTACTAGCTTCCTTGGTTACAAATGGAAAGATCTAGAAGCTACAATACCCATCTATAAATAGGTGTGTGGGTGTTGCTAGCAAACTAAGTGAGTAGCAAAACATCAAGTCCAAAGCTAGAGTTCTACTCCAAGAGTGAGAGTGAGAGTGTTCCACTACACATTGTGTGAGTGAAGTTTAGTGTGAGAGAAAATGTTGTTATACTTTCTTGTATCCATCAAGCCTTGTCTTTGGCTTGGTAAGACTACTCTTGTTGTACTCATCATCTTGATATAGTGAAGACTGATTATTGTTCCGTGGACGTAGGCATAAATAGCTGAACCACGTAAATTCTTGGTGTCCATTTTCTACTTTACTTTGTGCATTCTCTATCTTATAGTACCAACATTCCTAACAAGTGATATCAGAGCCCGGTTGGCTCGCACTAGGAGATGGAATGGAGTGGCACTATGATCAAACTCACCAACTCCAATTAGGTAACATGGAAGCCAAGGATGGAGGACATTCTCTATTGCAAGGATTTTCATGAGCCAATTAAAGGAGATGCCACTAAGCCCGATAGCATGTCCGATGACGAGTGGAAGAAGATGAATCGCAAGGCAATTGGCACAATTAGACAATAGGTGGACAATAGTGTTTTTCACCATGTGTCTAATGAAACCAATGCCCGTGAGTTTTGGATGAAGCTTGAGTCCTTGTTTGCAAAGAAAACCCTAGCCAAGAAAGCCTTCTTGATCAAAGAGCTCATTAATGTGAAGTACAAGGATGGTTTAAGTGTAGCAAAACACTTGAACAATTTCCAGAATATCATCAACCAGTTGGCTACTATGAAAATGATGATCGAGGACAAGTTGCAAATGCTCTTGTTACTTGGATCCTTGACAGACAGTTGGGAGACCTTTGTGGTGAGTATAAGTAACTCTGCTCCTAATGGTGTTCTTACTCTTGATAATGTTAAAAATTGCATGCTCAATGAAGAAACAAGGAGAAAGACTTCTGGCACAGATAGTAGTCAAGTATTTGTCACAGATAATCCCGAAAAAAGCAAGAGTAGAGGGCCTAGAGATCATGGTAGGAGTCCTAGCCGATCCAAGTCAAGGTTCAGGGGTGCATGTCACCATTGTGGTAAAGAAGGCCATATGAAGAAAAATTGTCGAGTTTGGAAGAGAGAGCAGAAGGAAGGAAACAATCAAAAGAAAGATGATATTGACAATACCACCGCAGTCCTATGTGGTGACGTACCAGAAATATTGTCTGTTGGTGAATGTCTGCATATGGGTGATTCTGACAGAGACATTGAATGGATATTTGATAATAGAGCTTCCTTCCATGCTACATCCAGACGGGAGTTCTTCAGCACATACAAAAAATGTGACTTTGGCATAGTGAAGATGGGGAATGAAATATATTCCAAAATTCTTGGAATTGGTGATATTTGCTTAAGAATTAATCTCGGCTGCCAATTGATGTTGAAAGATGTGAGACATATTCCTGATATACGTCTCAATCTAATATCCATCAGTACCCTTGATCGACAAGGTTATTATCACCATATTGGCGAAGGAAAATTGAAGCTTACTAAAGGCTAAATGGTGGTAGCAAGAGCACGACTTTGTTGTATGTTGTACCGGTCAAATGCCAAGGTTTTGAAATGTGAGTTGAATGTTGTGGATGACTCATCTCTAGACTTGTGGCATAAGAGGCTAGGCCACATGAGCGAGAAAGGCCTACAAGTTATGGCAAAGAAGTCTTACATTCCCTTTGCCAAAGGTACGTCGTTAAACTCTTGTGAGCATTGTTTATTCGGTAAACAAAGAAGAGCTAGCTTTTCTGTTCCATCTACAAAGAAAGGAAATTTGCTAGATCTTGTTTATTCAGATGTGTGTGGTCCTATGGAAGTCGAATCACTTGGATGAAATAAATATTTTGTTACTTATATTGATGATGCTTCACGAAGGGTCTAGGTGTTTTTATTAAAATCCAAAGACCAGGTGTTTCAGATATTCCAAGAGTTCTATGCCATGGTGGAAAGGGAAACTAGGAAACCCCTCAAGTGCCTTCGTAGCGACAATGGCGACGAGTACACATCTCACCAATGTAGAGAGTATTGTGCGAAACATGGCATACGTCATGAGAAGACAGTTCCTGGAACTCCATAACATAACAATGTTGCTAAAATAATGAATCGAACCATCATGGAGAAAGTGAGGTGTATGCTGAGGACTGCAAAGTTATCTAAGCAGTTCTGGGGTGAAGCTGTAAGGACATCCTGTTATTTGATCAACCGATCTCCATCGGTACCATTGGGTCTTGATGTCCTAGAGAGAGTATGGACTGGTATTGATGTGTCTTACTCTTATCTAAAGGTGTTTGGTTGCAAAGCTTTTGTGCATGTGCCCAAAGAGCAGAGATCAAGGTTAGACTACAAAGCTACACCATGCATCTTTCTTGGTTATGGCGGTGAAGATTTTGGTTACAGATTATGGGACCCATACCAGAAAAAGTTTATCAGAAGCAGAGATGTGATCTTTTATGAAGATCAAACAATTGGGGATTTGGATAAAGAGGTGCAACCAGATGGCACAGTCAGATAAGTTGATCCATTAGCTTTAGATGAAGAAAGTCACCGTGACATCCCTGAAGTAGCTGCCAATGAAGTGCTTGCAGAACCAGATAATGCTAATCAGGGGGAGCCTGATCAAGATGTGCCAGTCCATGAGATTGCTGATCAGGGGGAGCCTAGTCAAGAGCAGAATCAAGGAGAACAAGATCAGGGGGAGCCTTCAGCCCCGCAAAAGAATGAAGACCAGGTCAGAAGATCCAGCAGAAGTCAAAGACCGTCTACCAAGTATTCTTCATCAGAGTATATCAAGTTGACTAATTATGGAGAGCCCGAAACTTATGAAGAGGCTAGAGCTCATAATGACAATGACAGATGGATGAAGACGATGAAGTCAAAGATGGACTCCAAGTAACTTGGAGTCATGATCGGAATTCCTCCCTCATGGACTGGAGGAGGAGATTGTTGGAATACCATGGGTCCAGCCCATGATGAAGGACATTAATGGTCCAGCCCATGATGAATGTTCTAGATTATTCTAGTAAGCAAGTGAGGTGGCTGGAGCATGCTAGACAATTCTAGCATGTTATTAAGTTGCTGGATGAAGCTAGAGAGTACTAGCTTCCTTGGTTACAAATGGAAAGATCTATAAGCTACAATACCCACCTATAAATAGGTGTGTAGGTGTTGCTAGCAAACTAAGTGAGTAGCAAAACATCAAGTCCAAAGCTAGAGTTCCACTCCAAGAGTGAGAGTGAGAGTGTTACACTACACATTGTGTGAGTGAAGTTTAGTGTGAGAGAAAGTGTTGTTATACTTTCTTGTATCCATCAAGCCTTGTCTTTGGCTTGGTAAGACTACTCTTGTTGTACTCATCCTTTTGATATAGTGAAGATTGATTGTTGTTTTGTGGACGTAGGCATAAATAGCTGAACCACGTAAATTCTTGGTGTCCATTTTCTACTTTACTTTGTGCATTCTCTATCTTGTAGTACCGACATTCCTAACAATAGGCATATACAACACACCTCAATAGCTTCTTTTTACCTGAACCCTTTCGAAGTAGCTCACCGTCACACCGCCAGTATTTGCATATATGTCAGGGAGAATAACAACTCCCTTCTTTGACAAAATATGCAGAAGAGGGATTTTATACCTAAGTAGGAGATTTCAGCAACCAGTATGCTTATTTAAGTTGAGAAAATGCAGTTGTCCTTGTTACCTCATCTGCTTCGGGGTCAGTTCATTAGGTATAGTAGTTAAAAAATCATCTGTCTCCACAGTACCAGAAGCCATACCAGTCATCAGGACAGTCTGATCCACCTTCTCAGCAGTACCAACAGAAGCTGCCTCATTGACAGGTCTCAAATCGTTTAGCTCATACAGATTCTTCGGGAAATCAAGTATTTCACGCTTTAAGGCAGTCACAGATTCATTTATCTCCATGGTACCAACAACCTTACTGTTCATCAAACCAGTCTCATCCACATGATCAGTCGAAACAGTCAGCTTTTCAACCCCTTTTCCATCACCATTATTATCCTGGGTAATCAAATGCTCAGCATTACCAACAGAAGTTGCCTCTTCAACAGTTCTCAGGTTGTTTAACTGATGTAGATTCTTCGAGAATTCAGATACTTCATGTTCTACGGCTGTTACTGATTCAATTGTCCCTGCAGTACCCACATCCTTGTCATTGGACAAGTCAGTTGATGATTCGATTTTATATTATATATTATTTCCCTATTCTTGGTATATTTTGTTTATTATTTTAGTGAGATTTTAATATTTTGTTATATATTTTTAATACAGGACATTCGACTTCCTCTGGAGCAAAAAGTGACCAAACGGATGAATTTTAGAGTGATTCTAATTGGAGGATGTTCGTGACCCTGTCAAGATGATTGTATTAAAGTTTCAGATTTTTCTACCAAGCTGTTTGACCGTGGCGAGGAAATAAAGGCCCAGCGAGCAGCTTTCCCAGATTGACGTTTCTGGACATTTTGGGTATTTTAGAGGTCAAGATGGTATATCTTGAGGAAGATTCCTTCTGAGTATTTATAGGGGACGTCTCAAGCTTTCAAAAGAGACCTTTTTGGACCAAATCGAAGTTGATTTGGTCAGTCAAAAGACTGATTTTTTCTGAGAAGTCCGAATTTTAGAGATTTATTATGATTGACTTTTTATTTGGACTGATTTTCAAAGAGACCTTTCCCAGACTGATTTGTACTTTTTATTTTCTGGTTTATAATTTTATTATGTTTCCTAACTTTATTATAAGACCTTTTAGGGATTTTTTTTGTAGTAGTATAAATAAGGCTTGTTAGCCATTAAAGAGAAAGGGAGGAGAACACACAAATTATTTTGGAGAACTTCAGACTTTTTACTACAAGGTGTTTTCAATCTTTTTTCTAGTTAATATATTTTCTTTAATTTTTATTATGGTTGTTCGTAACTGGTTCTTTTGCTAGGGTGAAGCCACGAGCCTTAGCATGAATATGTAATTTTATTAATTTGCTTATGAATGGATGCATGCTTGCTTTGAATTATTAATCACTGCGATTAAAACTATCTATGTATTTTAATGATTGATCACCATTAGGATATTTAGACAAGTAATTTGATGAAACTTCTGTTGGAACATCACCCTGAAATTGAGGAGGGCTTCTTGTGATTAGTAATTGTAAGTTCACTTAAGGCGAACATCATGCTCTTGCATGTTTATATTTGATCTGAACATCACAGACGGGTTGCATGCTAGATATACGTTTTCGCTTGAACATCACGTGGAAAATATGTATTAGGAAAACCTAACATTCAAAGCATGTATGTAGAAATTCATAAGTAGTGGGTAAAATTGCATAGGATTATTAAGGGGACGACAGAATCCTAGGGTTTTACAAATTGATTTTCTTTAAATTGTTCTCTAGTTAATTTATTTAATTGTTTTATTTTAAAATTCGTTTTATTATATTAAATTCTAAAATCAACATTTTCCAAACTTTGTTTTAAATAATTAATTAAGAGTTGGTTTTAAACACAAATTATTCATTCAATCCTTGTGGAAAACGATCTTACTTGAGCCGCTATACTACGACAACCTTGTTCTCTTGTAAGTATTTTTAAGTGTTTTTATCCCTACTTTTGTAGGTGGTAAAACTCCTATCAAGAAATGCTCATCATTTTTTTCGACTGCATGCCCATCACCATTCTTATCCCCACTAGCCAAACTTTCTGTTGGTACACACAGAAGTAACCAGAGCAGGCCTCAAATAGTTTAACTGAGCAAAATGTTCACTCCCCGGGGGAAAATCACGAACAGCAGAGACAATCTCCCGGTTGAACTTGGGCAACTTGGTCTGGAAAGAGCACTCCATGGGCAATTTCCTCAAAATGACAACTATTAAGCGAATCAGTTATTTTCGATGATTCCAAATGTTAAACCGCCTCTATGATCCCCATTCCAACTCCCAACCCAATGGAATGAAATGCTCCAAAGCCTAAAAGAAGAGTAATCATTAAAAAAGCACGCATTCGCAGGGGTGGAACAATAAAAGCTACAAATCTCACAATGCACAAGATTACTTGTACAACAAGACATTGTTTAAAGCACTCAAAAACCCAAACCCAGATCCCATCGAAACTACTCATTGACCATTCAAAAATTGCAAACATTTCGAACCAAATATCTAAAGCTTGGAGAGCCTCCATACTTCTAAAATCAACAAAGCAAAAGATATATCAACCTTTTATCAACCCAAGAATCCAATTTTCATCATAAAAAAGGGGGCTTTTAGCAGTAAGGTACTAAGCTCCCAAAAATAAAAACTGTTTAGCCATAAATCCTACTAATTGCCCTCGATTTTTTTGTTGTTTCTGCTTCATGCTCTCGATTTTTATTGCTGTTTTCAAGTTTTTGGAGGGGTTTTTCTTAATTTTCCCTTAAAAAAACCCAAGAAAACCTGGAAAGCAGTCTAATATTAGATAATGATGGAGAAAAAAACATTCGACCAAAAATGGAAATTCAAAGAACCAAAGCAACGCCTGCCCAATAAGCAAATACATTTGAAATTTCAAGAACTATATATATGTATATATATTCCTGGTAGTGTTGGAGTGTGAACAGTTTCTTTCTTCAAAGCATCCAACTGAAACGGGAAATTCGTGTAGAAACGGTGAATGGTTTCTTTCTTAACTGTTGAAACTTGAAAGCGAGGGTATGATTCGTAAAAGGATTGCAAATTGGAGGTCGAAATGGATATTTTCGGCTTGACTGAATCAAAGTCTTGCGGTCAAATCAATGCACGGACGAAGTGTAAATAAACCTTTCTATTTTCTGAGGGTTAATATTACCTCCTGTTGTGTTATTTCTCTACCTACTATTTAATAAAAATATTCATAATAATAAAAAATAAATGGTGGGTAGGGTGTGATATGTGCGGCGGAAAGTGGTTGGGAAAGATTTAAACTACAATCGACAGAAAGGTTGGAAGAATGAATAAGTGTGTGCTAGACGGAGGAGAAGAGACTTGGGGTGAGGTCTGCGACATTCATAGAAAAGGAGAAAGAATAGTGGTTTGAGATCCGAGGTCTCTAATTTGGGCCATAGATATGGAATTCGGTGAAAATAGATGGTGGGGATCTAGAAAAAATTAGGGTGGCAAATTTGGGGTTAGTAGGAAGAGATATTATGAAAGGGATGCCATGATTTTAAGGACATGCGTGGTTTGAAAGGAATGATGAATGTCTAGGTCTTGCATTTTTTTTTACTTTTTACTTTTTATTTATTTAAAGATATTTTAGAGTTAATTATTTAAGGAGAAGTACGATATTCATTAATAATGAGGGAATACGTACAATGTTAAGAATGAGGTGCATGTTAAGGGCATCGATAAAAACCTTGCCGGGAATTTAATTCGGTCTAGTAGAAAAAGAACGTTGCGCACCACATTACAAAATGGAATTACTATAGAATCTAAAATCAAATCCAGTGGTTCCTCAAACCACATCAAACAATTGGTTATAGTCAAGCTATACCTTGCCAAGTGGTGTGCAACATTATTGGCCTCCCGATTGCAAAATGAAACCTTCCCCTGAGGAATATTATCCATTAGCTGACGGGTATCATCAAGGACATGACCAAACTGACCCAGAATATATTAGGGCTGTTTTGAGAATAATAGTGGATGATAAAATAACATTTTATAGCGGGTGTGATTATTATGTGGGTAGAAAAATAAGACACTGGTGTGGGTATAGTAAACTTGTTCACATTTGATGATATTTTTTTATTTGGCTTATGAATCCCCATCCACACTCCTAATATTTAACGATAACATTTACAGTCCATAATATTAAAAGAAAAAAATTAGAATCCGATCTTTAATATTTGACGATAACACTTGTTTTCAGTTTATTTTTTATTTTTTATTTTTTTATTATCAAAGCCCCTTGACTTTGAACATTTTACTAATAACATACTTACATGTCAGCTTTTTTTTATGTACAAAAAAAATTTAATTTATAATTCTTCTACATTATCACATACAAAAGATTGAATAGCTTTTATAACTGCAAATCCCATATCTTTCATGAAACGAAGGCAATTAATTAACGAAATGGTTAAGATGCATAATTGCACATATGATATATAAATGTGCAATTGGTGAAGCTGCACAGCGTTAAATTTGGAAAATCAGGACAAGTCTGGGGCTGGCTTGGACAACTCATGTAATTTCCATCTATTCAAAGTTCAAAAAGTAGCGTTCCAATGACTTTTTCAACAGAAATATCCCTTGCAGAAGGTGCTATCCAAGTCAAAGAGTCCTCCAGTTCACCAATATCTGAATCCGTTTCAAGATAATTTGACATCTTGAGCACAAGACTGTTGTTGAGACCAGGCAATATAGCTGAAGAGCAGGTGTTCCTGAATTCTGTTGGAAAGATGACATTCTTCGAATCAGCGACAATGAGGTCAAGATTCTTGGAGCAACCAAATTCTGTAAGAAAATCTGCCAGTACAGGTAAATGTTTCCATGGCCCGTTGAAGGCAGTCGGAAATTGTATGTCCCAGAAGTCCAACAGTAAGATGGCGGCCTCCCCTAAATTTGGAGCCTTCAAAGAAATCTTGGACGTTAAATAACCACCAAGGAAATATATAGAATTTAGATTCGGAGTATTGATCGTGGCCTCCAAACTACGATGAGATTCAAGTAAGCGTAAGTTTTTCAGGTGATGAGCATGAATGTTGATATGTTTCAAGTTATGAGATTTGCGCAACATTATCCTCTCAACGTGATGAAACTTTGATGAAACAAATGTAAAAGATTCAAGATTTATTGTCTTGTCAACTTGAATATCTTGAGCCTTGCAATACTTAACTTCCAAGAATTTGAGACTGTAACTTGAAATATAAAACATGGAGATTTCGTCTTCTTGTTCACCTTCATAAGAACATGAAGTTAATGACAAATATTCAATACAAGGGCACTCCCACATTAAGGAACTGAAGGCACGCTTATCAAACCGAACCCTTTTGAGGGACATTGTTTTCAAGGAGGGAAGAAGCTGGCTTATACAATCTATATGACGTCCATCGTTGGCACTACGTATGTCCTTTATCCTCACATACGCCAGACTGAGAGTAGTTAAAGATTTTGCAACGAGAAAGGTGGTTCGAGATAAGCAGTAGTAGTTTTCGTTGACATGGCAATCCCTTCGAAGGCTTATATCTAACTCTTTGACGTTTCTCTCTAACGAACAAGTTAATAACTTATCAACGATGCCAGTGTCTTCTCTAAACAAGTAGCCAGTCATATGAAGCCTTAGTTTAAGTAACTTGAGCTTCTTTTGCTTATCATTCTCACAAAATCTCAAATACCTTATCAAGATGTTGTTGATGAACTTTCTATGTTTATCACCGTGCTTGTCTAGACGAAAACCAACGCTTTCCTCGTGGAAATCTAAGATGGAGCTCGAACACCACACATCTTCCCATTGCTTGGAAAGAAAACTCATACGGACGGCAGCTTTGGTGGGAAGAATTTGGATGATTTTTTGCGTGACGAGGTCAGGTAAGTGAAGGTGTTCCATGACGTTTCAGCTACGATTGATCTTCTTTTTGTAATTGGGTTCGGGGGTTTGTGGATGGAAGACTAAACCTATTTATAAATGTTGGATTAATTAATATCATTGAAGGATACTAAACGGCAACTAGTACGAATTCATGTTGGTTAGGGTTAGGGAAACCTTTGTCGTATACAATTTGGCGAAAGCGGCATCCTTTTCTATCTTAATTTCATACAATATTAGGGTTTCCTGACAAAATAAAAGGCCAATTAATATCAGATTATTTCTTCTAATATATATTAATAATAAGCTGGCGAGTCTTTCACTGCTATTTCTTGGAAGTATATTTACATGAAGCAAATTATCTAGCGGATGCAATAATTAGTATAGCACTTACTAGCTATTTAAGATTCTTATACCTGGGATCGCACATTGCCTATGAGGGCAAGGAATGCTTTTCTATTTGACTGTACTGGAAGGCGACGTAATTATGGCTTGTGTATTTAACAAAGTTTATTTTCGAGACACACTATATTTTAAGAATTTTGGCAGTATAAGAGTTCTTAGTGTTTTACAAGAACCGAGCAGAAAATGGGTGACAAATTAGTCGAAACCAAATTCTTAATAGTCTAACAATCAGAGAGGAATTGTAATTTTCAGGTATGCATGTTTATTTTGAGAATTATTAATTGAAGGATGTTAAATCACTCTTTAAGAATATTGTGCTGTTGCTTGGGAGATAGGTCTTGAATTTTGAGTTCAATTTTAAGGAGAAGATAAGGTTGCAGGGCATGGCATTGGTCGCTATTCTATGCCAGCAGCATCAAGGTTTGCAGTTGTTAATTAAGCACGACCAGCAAACCATGCTGGTTGATAATGCCAAATTCGTCATTTACGAAAGTCAAACTTAAGTTTTTGCAGTTTTTTGACAAATTAAACATGAAGGGGTTTGTTTTCTTTGTAGGGTTCTTTTTAATTAGGTAATCAATTGTGACCTATATCTCGCGTCATTTGGTGGAAAAGGCTTGTTTGGAACTACATTTTTTTATTAAAAATGTTGGTGTTAACTAGGCTTAAGTTTGGCGTAGGGAATTCTAAGTGATTTGGTAGTGGATGAGTTTGGCCATAGTGGTTGGGTTTCATGTGTAGGAATTATATGATAGGCTTGTGGCTAAGGCTTGGGTGTTTGGTATTTTTGCAATAGTTTTGGTAGGAAAAGACTCGAAGGCAAGAGAGTGAGAAGCTTGAGGTTGGGCTTGTAGCTGGTGCACGAAAGATTGCAGCAGCCATTAAAAAGAGATTTCCTGCAGCTAGAAGATGTACTTCTCTATGCTTGCAACTAAAGGAAACCCTCCCCCTCTCCATTGATTTTTACTCTATCTTCATAGAGGGTAAGGACTCTTTTTTATTTCTGCTGGCTAAAAGGGTGTGCAAAAATTACTTATTTCTCGCAAGTAAATAAACATATTGGAACGTCCTTATGTCCTACAGATAATAGGAGGAGCTGAAATTAACTTATTTTCAATGGCCTAAAAAGGTGGACTGGGTTGCAATGAATAGGTTCACGGGAAACATGTCTTCGTGTAGAAAGGAGAATATATATGCCTTGGATTGATAGGCTATTGTAGAATTAGGTTATTGTCGTGGACAGGAGACGTACGGCATATGTCATGACATGACATATAACAATAACTTTGTAGAATATAATCAAGCAATGAACGTTTAATGTGCTTGGACCTTTGATTACAATTTTTGGGACCCGCATTAGGCCCTCGATTATTTATGCCATGCAGAGACAACAAAATGGGTTGAATAACCAACACCAAAAATATGTGCATAAACTTAGCATTTTTGGCTCACGACTTTGTTGTTGCAGCTTCCCAGCAACTTAGTTTAGTCGTCATTTAGCTTCTGTTTTTTAGGTCACATCAATCCCACTTTTAAAAACATGGTTCTGTTTTCAAGATTGAAGAAATTTGTTGAAATATTAAAAAAATTATTCAAAATAAAAGTAGCAAATTAAGGAGCGCTAGTGTGCACAAGACGATACTTATTCATTTCAATCCTCCTTAATTTGAGAGTTATTTATTCCATTCCAATTCATTCATGTTTACCAAATGAGCTCCGTATTAACACATTTCATAATCCAAAAGAACACCGTAGTGACACATTTCATAATCCAAAAAAATCCGGATACGTTGAGATCTAATTTGGATTAAGAAAGGGCATAGCTAATTCTAGACAAACTTAGATGATATTATTAATACTTGGGGAGTTAAGAAAAATGTGGTGTGGACATACAATCAAAGATATATCATCATGAATGGGACTGCTAGACAAGGAGCATCTAAATTATAAGGCTTCGATATCACAAATTCCTTATTTAGACTACTCTAACACTTTCACTACTCATATGTGAGCATCTTCTCTTATGCGCTCCGTAAATGAGTTTAGCTAAAGTACAGGGAGAAGTCGAAAAAATTCATCTTCAGACCCCAATCACACTTTATATTATGCTCGGTGGATAACACCACCTCTTTAGAGCTCCTAAATATAGAGAGTGAGAAATAATCTCCTAGCAGTAATTACTATTGCATTGATAATAAAATGTCTACTACTATTAGTTCACACTCATTACGATTCCACGAATTAGAATATGTGATTAGCGTAAAATGTTTCCAAGAGAGCTCGTAAAATAACTTTTTAGTTAAAATTTAACTTGATAGGAAGTATGATTAGAGATTCTCTAACCTAATGTAATTTAGGATAATACCTAAGTAGTGACATATACTTTGTGATGTGGCTAAATGATATTTAAACATATTTTATTGATTTAACTAATTAACGATAAACATGGTATTTAATTTTTCTTCGGCTTATAAAAATAAAAAAATACATGACATTTTTTATTGAGCTACGTTAGAAAGGGATAGGATTTTTACCACCTGCAAAAGTAGGGATAAAAACACTTGAAAATATAGTACAAGGTTATCGTATTATAACAGCTCAAGTAAGGTCGTTTTCTACAGAGATTGAATGAATAATTTGTATTTAAACTGAAATCTGAATTTCAGATTTCTTATTTAAACTGAATTTCAGATTTCTTATTTTATTATGTTTTCTAGTTAAAATAGCAAATAAAAGGTTTCCTATTTAAACTGAAATTCAGATTTCTTAGAAAATTAGATTTTTGACTAACCAAATCAACTCCGATTTCGTTCCAAAATGTCTCTTTTGAAAGCTGAAGACGTCCCCTACAAATCCTGAGAATGAATCTTCCTTAAAATATGCCATAACTTGACTCCAAAATGCTCAAAACATCCAAAAAAGTCAATCTAAGAAAGCTGGCGCTGAACCTTTATTTCATTCGCCACAGTCAAACGGCTCAGTATAAAAATATGAAACTTTGATACAATCATCTTGAAAGACTCACGAACATCCTTCAATTAGAATCACTCCGAAATTCATCCATTTAATTACTTTATGCTCAAGAGGAAGTCGAATGTCCTACATTGAAAATACATAACAAAGTATCAAAATTCACCAAAATAGACCAATAAATTATAACTAAGAATATGCATGGTAAACTATATGGTATAATATCGACTCGTCGGAAAGTAAAACATATCAAACCCACTCTAGTTGTTTATGTAGACATCAAATTTTCGGTAAATAAAATGTTGATCGATGGTCAAAGTTTCAACGCTCGTGTATTACATAAATTTTACAAGTAACGAGTGATTCGACGGGACTTGAAATGAGTCAGAAAAGTCGTCAAATAGGACAAGTGTCAACACCTGGCAGAGACGACTTATTTCATCTGGAATATTATATTCAAAGTTAGGCCTTGGAAAATTCTATAAATAGAAGCCAATTTCATTCATTCCATTCACCAATTCACAAATATATTTCTCTACTCCCAAATTGGAAGAGAATTCTCTTGAAGTTCGTTCTTCGTTCTTCGTTCATCATTCTTCGAGATCAAGCCCCAACGGCCCTTGAAGAAACGCTCATCCACCTTCGAGATCAAACCCAACGGCCCTTGAAGAAACTTCGCCAAAACCTTTGAAGAATCAACAAGCACTTTGGTCACGTATCGATTCTTCATCGAAGATCAAGCCCCGATGGCCCTTGGATCAACACAACTGTTCTTCAAGATCAAGCCCAAAAGCCCTTGAAGGTCCATTCATCGTTCATCCGTTCATCTGCCTTCAAGATCAAGCCCCAAAGGCCCTTGAAGATCCGTTCATCCGTTCTTCAAGATCAAGCCTTAACAGCCCTTGAAGCAACGTTCATCCACCTTCCAAGATCAAGCCCCGACGGCCCTTGGATCTACACATCTGTTCTTCAAGAATCAAGCCCAAAAGCCCCTTGAAGTTCATTCATCGTTCTTCATTCGTCGTTCATCCGTCTTCAAGAAAACGCCCAAAAGCCCCTTGAAGATCCGTTCATCATTTAACGTTCATCCAACTTCGGGATCAAGCCCCAACGGCCCTTGAAGATCCGTTCATCCAACTTCAAGATCAAGCCCAAAAGGCCCCTGAAGAAATGTTCATCTGCCAAACTTCAATATCAAGCCCAACGGCCCTTGAAGAAACTTCCCCCTGTTCATCCATGATCAAAGCCTCGACGACCCTTGGATCAAGCCCACAAATCAAAGTCTTACGGAGATCAAATTAGAGGATCAAAACAAATAGAGATTGTAACCCAAAATCATCAAATACAAATACTATTTTGTGCATGTGTTCTTGTTCTTGTTTTGGAAATTTTCCGTGTTTACAGTTTATTCAAAAAAAAAAAGGACCAGCGGGTGGCTTCGCCACAGTAATCTGCTCTTTTGGGGGCCTGTAAGACTTACAGAGGCAATTCAACCTCTCCTGACCACCATCTTGTGATTCACCAAAACACAATCTAACCCAGAACGTGTCATGGCAAGTGACCCTCTACCACAGTGGTGGAGAGGAGTGTTGCTCTTGCACCACAGTGGTAGAACAAGATTATACCCATTTGGAAGCCCAATGATTTTTGGAGATGGAGGGAAAATAGCTTGAAAGGTGACTAGTCCGCGGGAAAACTGGAAAACTCGCCGGAAACTGGGTAAACTTTAAACGTTCATAACTTCTTCAATACTCAACGAAATTGAGTGATTCAAAAACAAAAATCATACTTCTCAACGAGAAGAAGAGAATGATATCTTTCTTGACAGCTAACTCGCCGTGGTTTGGTTGAAAAACTGTCCGAAAGTGGCTAACTCGAAAATGGCTAACTCGAAAACGATACCATTCTCGACGAGAAGAAGAGAATGGTATCATTTTTGAACCATTCTCTTTGTCTTGCCACATTGGCTTGAGCTCCTTGAGCCATGAGGCTTGTTCAAATCCAATCACTACAATCGGGTTCTAGGTTGGTAGAATAAGTTGTATGAGGCAAGGGTTTTTTGCGGCTGCGTAGATCAAATGGACATTGATTACGAACATAGAGAAATGGAAAACCAAGGAAGATAAATTCCCCAGCTGAGATCTTAATTTAGTATAATATGACGATTTGGAATGATTGAATTTCTTTGATTGATTACAACAGTACCAAGGATATACAAATATATACTAATTACATTTAGCCAAATTAGGAAAAAAAATTCTTCTAATCTAATTTAGGAGCTAATAAGGTGTTGACCCGTAGAAGGAGATGATTACAACAATCGTGGGGATTTCTCTATGATTTGATTTCCAACACTCCCCCTCAAGTTGGAGAGTGAATATCACAAAGTCCCAACTTGCCACTTAAAGCATGAAACTATTCCTTTTCCCAATGGTTTCATAAATATGTCTGCTACTTGTGCGCTCGAAGGAACATAAGATGGTGAAATCAAGTCGGCTTGCAATTTTTCTCGCACGATATGACAATCAATTTCAATGTGTTTTGTGCGTTCATGAAAAATTGGATTTGCTGCAATGTAGAGAGCTGCCTAATTATCGCAAAAGGGAGATGCCGATTGATTTTGTGGGACTTTCAAGTCTTCAAGAATATATCGTATCCAAGTTAATTCCAAACATGTCAATGCCATAGGACAGTATTCTGCTTCTGCTGATGAGCGTGCCACATTTTTCTATTTTTTTATTTCCAAGATACAAGGGAATTTCCCATAAGTATGCAATATCCGAAAATGAAACGTCTCGTGGTGGTACAACATGCCCAGTCGGAATCACAAAAGGCTCGTAGTGTGAGATTATTAGAAGAAGGGAAGAATAACCATTGACCTGGAGCCCCTTTTATAAACCTTAATACTCGTAAGGCAGCTTCCCAATGTGACTTCTGTGGATTTTGCATGAACTGACTCAAAATTCCAATTGAATAAACAATATCAGGCCTTGTGACTGTTAAGTAAATTAATCTCCCTACCAATCTTCTATATTTTGTAGGATCATGGAGAAGATCGTCATCATCAGGGTTCAACTTCAAATGTTCCTCCATTGGAAAAGTACTTGGTCAAGCTCCCAATAAACCTGCATCTTTTAAAATATCCAAAGCATATTTTCGTTGGGATATAAAGATACCCTTTCTTGATCATGATACTTCAATGCCCCGAAAATATTTTAAGTTTCCCAAATCTTTGATACTAAATTGTCGCAGGAGGTAGTCTTTGAGATTTTTGATTGCCTTTTCATCATTTCCTGCCACAATTATGTCATCATCATAAATAATAATGGCAGTAAAAGAGTTTCCATGTATCTGTGTAAAGAGGGAATAATCTGCCTTGGATTGTTGAAAACCCGCTCCTTGAATAGCATGCGAAAATTTTGCAAACCAATTTCGAGAAGCCTGTTTCAATCCATAAAGGGACTTTTTGAGCAGACATACCAAATTCTCCCCCTGTCGGCGAAGACCAGGTGGAATTTCCATATAGATTGCTTCATCAAGGTCCCCATGTAGGAAAGCATTTTGGACATCTAATTGATGAAGGAACCAATTCCGAAAGGCAGCAATGGCAAGTAGACAACGGACAATGGTAAGTTTGGCGGTAGGAGAAAAAGTTTCCAAATAATCAAAACCTTCAATCTGAGTATAGCCCTTAGCAACAAGATGAGCTTTGTAACGCTTGATCGACCCATCAGAATTATACTTGATTTTGTAGACCCATTTGCAACCAATGGGCATATGACCAAGTGGTAAAGGAACAAGTGTCCAAGTATTATTCTGCTTCAGGGCATCAAGTTCGGCTTGCATGGCATTTCTCCAATGGGGATCAGCAATAGCTTGAGAAAATGAAGTGGGTTCAATGACACCTGTAATGTTAGCTAAAAATGCATGGTGTGAGGGAGAAAAACGAGAATAAGAAAGAAAATTAGACAGCGGATAACGAGTACCTTGAGAAGGAGGTGGCGCCGAGGTTAATGAAAGGTCGGGTTACGTCATCGCAAGATAAATGTGATAGTCCTTGTGCCAATAAGGTGGGTGAACGGTACGATGAGAACGACGAAAAGCATCAAGTGGTGGCGATGTTTGTGGAGGAGGCAAAATAGGTGTAGAAGGTGGTGGGTCAGGGGATGACTCGTCCATAGGAGCTGGTGTGGGTGTATGAAGAGTTGGTGGCGTGGCAGCAACTGGAATAGATATAGATGTAGGGGAAAGATTAGGCATGGTGGGGATGAGATTGGATGGGACAAAGGAAATAATGGGCTGGGGGATATCTGATTGAGGTAGTGATAGAACATCGTCAGAAGGGGGATTTATGTGTTTGAAAGGGAAGCCTTTTTCGTGAAAACGAACGTCTCTACTAACAAAAAAAATTTGAGTGTCCAAATTTAATAATTTGTAACCCTTTTGCCCTGTGGGATACCCAACAAAAACACAACGGTGAACGTGAGAATCAAACTTAGGTAAGGGGTGAACAATAGTGGCGTAACAAAGACATCCAAAAACCCTCAAATGATCGCAAGAGGGTGGACAAAGGTAAAGTCGCTCGAAAGGTGTTTTATTGAATAATAGACAAGTAGGTATTCGGTTTATGAGGTAAACGGCTGTAAGAATACACTCTCCCCAAAAAGAGATGGGCAAATTGGATTGTAAACGAAACGCACGGGCAACATTAAGGATGTGACGATGCTTTCTTTCAACAACACCATTTTGTTGAGGTGTATAGACACAAGTACGTTGAAATTCGACTCCATTGGTATGGAAAAAAATGTTTTAAAGATAAAAACTCATAGCCATTATCAGAACGGACTGTTTTGATGGTGGTATTAAATTGTGTGCAAATGAATTGAAAGAAAGATTGAAGTAATAAAGGAGACTCAGATTTATGAACAATTAAAAAAACCCATGTGCACCGTGTATAATCATCCACAATAGTTAAGAAATAACGAGCCCCCAATTGTGTACGGTGTTTATGTGGACCTCATATGTCCCAGTGAATTAACTCAAATGGTGCATTAGAAGACATAAAACTGTTCACAAAAGGGTTCCTCGTTTGTTTTGCCATAAGAAAAACAACACAATTATTATCATTCAAAGTTCTAGATAAAATAGGAATAGAAGAAGAAAGTAAACACAAACGGGCTGAAGATGGGTGGCCAAGACAATGGTGCCAGGTGTGGATGGAGATGGTGGCATGGCAAGTGACTGAGTTGTGGTTGATCGGCGACATGAAGTATAAACCTCCGCATTGTTTACCCCAACCAATCATCTGCCCCGAAGCCAAGTCCTGGATGACACAAAAATCAGGAAAAAGAATTATACAACAATGCAAGGATTTAGTTACTTTACTACCAGACATAAGATTTAACCGGAAATGGGGAACATGGAGAACATTATCAAGTCTTATATCTTTATTGAAGAGAATGTTCCAGTGGAATCAATTGGAACCGAGGACCCTATGGTAGGAATGGATGACTTATTGGTATGAATAAAAGAAGAAGAATCATAAGTAACATGGTCAGTGGCTCCACTATCTAAAATCCAAGAATTAGAAAACATGGAATTAACGGACGGATGAAATGACGGACCTGCGGTGTTTTCAAAGGAATTGGAATTGGCAGAAGTTAATTTGGAGAAATTTACCATGGCCGCTGTTAATTACTTACACTGTTCCTTGGAAAGCCAGCAAGAATATTCTGAAAATTGTGTGCCGAGTGATCTGTCTGGAATGTCTGCCCAGATTGGTCCTTATGATGATGATCAATGGAGTTTTGATGGGATGGTTGGCTCACCTGATTGGCAAAAGAAACGAAATGAAACTAGCGTTACTCCTCTCAATTGTGTTCTAAGAGCATACATTTAGGACACAACTGGGTATTTATTCCTTCCAATAATGTGCTCATATGACACAATTGGGAATAATAATAAGCACCATGACGCTAGGTTAATTCCAGTTCCTCCTACAGAAGTAAGATTGCATGTAGGGTTCAATCCAAGAAACATAAGATGCTTCAAGTCTCCACCAACATATAAGAAGTTTTAGATTGCCGTTACAAAGCAAAGAGAGTTTTCTATAATTTCAAGCCTAGAACACCCTCTATAAGAACCTATCTCATTTCTTCCACGTGTCATCACATAGTCCTCAGAGCTACAAAAAAATAGCACCAAGGTATACTCTCTTAAGACTTGTAGCTCTTAAGACTTGTGATGACACATGGAAGAAATGAGAAAGGTTCTTATAGTGTCTTGTGTTTTTGAAACTGAAACCTGCATGCAGTCTGACATGTGTATGGGGAAATGGAATGAACCTAGCATCATAAATGATTACTCCTCTCAATGAGCAAATATTTAGGATACAATTGGGTGCTTATTCCTACCAATAATGTGCCCATATGACACACTTGGGAGTCATAATAAACACCCATGAGGTTAAGCTTTTCCAATTCCTCCTACATATGTCAGATTGTATGCAGGGTACAATCTGAGAAACATAAGATGCTTCAAGTCTCAAACAAACGGTTTGAAATTTTAAATTGCCGTTACAAAGCAAAGAGAGTTTTCTGTAATTTCCAGTCTAAGGACATCCTCTTTTAGAACCTATCTCATTTCTTCCATGTCGTTGTCATCACATAATCTTAAGAGACAGAACAAAAGAGCACCAAGAAACAGTCTGTGATAATATGTATTTATGTTGATCATAATTCGAGCCACCAAATTTTAGCTACTTGGATGTACAAGTTGTTCCTATGAAATCCACATTTGACTTTAGTGCCATGAACTCGGTGGGTTTTTTCAAGGAATCTGTAGTTTGTGTGTTTCTTGTCCAATACAATTGTCTTTTTGGGTTTATTTTGTTGCCTTATTTTTCGAGGTGATAAAAAAGGAACACAATACAACTATACTTGGTGGTAATGGTGGATGCACATAGGAACTAGGGTGGCACCATGACTCACCATAGGTCCGAAAAATGCCATTGAAGGTCCACTAAGAACCTTTTGAACGCATGGTACGAGACCCTTTTGTGTTCTCAAAGTGTTCGATAAAACCCTTTTGTGTTCTCAAAGTGTTCGATAAAATCCTTATTTTGCATATCTCAACGACACTCGGGATCCCTTAAATTAGGAGCCCCGGCTAATACTGGATCCACCAATGGTTGGTGGTGTTCAAAGAAAATGAAAATGATTGCCCAACAACCAACTATTTCCTTTCCTTTTCAAAGAAAAAACCAACAATTTCTGAAAGAAAAAAGTTTATTCGTCTCCTTCCTTTGAAAATGGTCATTGTTCATTGTTGTTTACCAGTCAATCACAATTTAACATATCTCTGCCATTTAGCATTACGATGTAGTGATATTTTTCCTTTCTAATAAGTGAAAGATCTTAATTTTCACTTTGATAAATAACAAGTTCGATAGAAATTATCTCCAAATAAAAGAAATATGTGTTTAATCAAGAATAAAGAACGACTTCTTTTATATGCCATGTTTTTTTTTGGGTGTGATATCCACGCACCTTTTTAGTTCTTGCACACCCTTCTAATTTTCGAAACTTTGATCGGATGAAGTGAAGAAGATCAAGAGACAGAAATTAACAGTGTGTGAGAAGTAAAAAAGAGTATGTGGATAGCATGCCATTTTTTTTCTTTTGTTGAAAAAACAAGAAATTTCATTGACGAGAAAAGCCAATACAATTACATTAAACTAGCCCAATAAGTTGGGGATAACCAAAGCCGACTCAACAAAAAGGTAGAAAAAAAATCCTGATCTTCAACCGCAAAGGTTGACCGCTGTCGCCTCACCTCGTCAGCAACCATAAGAGCAAGTCCACCGGGGGTGGGATAGGCCGGCACCCAGTGAAAAAAACAGGCTGAGACTCAGCCAATTCATTCCAGCCCGTGGAATCGACTGGCACCCAGCCCAAGCCAGTCCACAGGCCGGCCTAAAATCGACAAAGGCGTGAGCCGGCCCGTAAGACGCCAGCGTGACGTTGTGCGCCTTTTTAAATTTTTTTTTCTGCAATCTCCACCTGCGCCGCCCTCACCGCAATCTCCACCTCCATCACTCTCCGACGCCTCTCGATCCCTGAAACCCCATCTGATACACTCGTACGCCTTCTTCATCTACACCCCATCTCAAATCCCTCCTTCCTCTTACTGATTTCCGCTCTGCCAATCCTGGGGCTTCTTCATGCTGCGCACAGGGACCGCGCAGAGATAGCTCTCTCTGATTCGAGGAACAAGAAGAAAGACCTGCTGGTCTTTCGATCCAAATGAAATCAGGTGCATAATCAGCTTCCTCATTTGAAGAAGAAAACATGGAGAAAAAGGGGGAGAAAAAAAAAAGATGGGAGAGAGACAGTTGGTTGGAGAAAGGACCAGAGAAGGAATGGAAAAAGTGGGAAGGAAAGAAAAATGCTAGACCTTTCGAGAGAAAGGAAGAAAAAGGATAAAGCAAATTAAATGATAAAATATTAATTGATATGAATAAAATAATATAATATTAGATAAGCTGGGTGCCAGCGCATTTTTATGGGTGGAGATGCATTAGTTTATTATTGTTTATTAGAGTCTATTACTATTTACTGGAGTGGATAAATAGACGAGGTGCTGGCACAAAGTCTTAGGGGTGGACTTGCTCTAAGGGTAGCCAGTCAATCACAATTTAACATATCTTCGTCATTTAGTACGAATTTGTCAGTGAAAGATCTTAATATTTACTTTCATAAATAACAAGTTTGATATAAATTATCTCGAAAAAAAAAAGGAAACTTTAATAAAAAGCTCTTTGTACTGTTCACTTTAACGAAAAATCATATTTTGACACTAAAAAGTCAATCATGATACTATTCACTTTACCTTTTATTTTGTCATTATCGTTAAAACTCAAAGTTTTCAAACTATTTTCATTAGTTTTTCTAAAAAAAAAATATGTGTCTAAATCAAGAATAAAGAATGACTTCTTTTATATGCCAAGCCTTTTTTTTTCTTTTGTCGAAAAACAAGAAATTTTATTGAATGAGAAAAGTCCAATACAATTTCATTAAACTAGCCAAATAACGCAAGGATAACCAAATACCATTTCATGAGTGCATCTGGAATGTGTAACATTATGATTTGTTAGCTGAGCTCTTCTGTATTTTTTCTATTTGATTCCATAAGTGCGTTTGCGATGTGGAACGCTGTGAGTCAAAGCCATAGTGCCGCCGCCCCCGGCGGAATAATTTTTCCCCAGTTTGGAGCACAGACAGCCACCACCCACCCAAAATATTTCTCCCCAGTTTGGACCTCAACCACAACCACCCCCCCTCCCCCCTCCCCGGGAGTAATTTTTTCCCCAGTTTGAACCACAGTCAGCCGCCACCTCATACCAACTCTACCACATTTTCTGGGTCAAAAGTAGACTTTGCCTCTAGTCGTCATCAAGTTAGATAAAATATAAAATTCATGATTACCAATAAATTATTGGGTACTATTATTTTTGTCATGAAAGACACAGTTAATGTTATTAAATACTCCTTAGACCATCTCCAACCCTTGAGCTAAAAGTCAAATTTTTTAATCCGAAAAATTTAGAAAAATTTAGCTTTTAGCTCAGAAACAGTTGTTCTGCTCTAACCCTTTCTAGCCTAAAATTTTAGCCCAGAATTATTAAAGAATAAACTTAGACTATTTTTTTTCTTAAATTAATTTTTTTTTAAAATAAATATGTAGACTATCGTAAATTAATTTTATGAACATTTTAATAAAAAATAAATTAAATTTCGATAAATATTTTCATTCAGTTTGGTGGAGCCCACACCGATTTCTGAGCTAAATTCTGGGGGGAATCTGACATTGGTTTAGCATTTAGCATTTAGCCTGAATTTTCCCCTTGGGTTAGAGTGAGTTTGGGGGGAAATTTTGGGGGATAATTTGGCTTTTAGCCCAGGGTTGGAGATGGTCTTAGTGCCTTGTCCACATCAATTAATTTGTCAAAATGTTGTTTAGCCTTAACAATTATTTTATCTGTAGGAGATTAAGTGCATAATTTTATGACCGATTTTTACATTGTGTTAATGATACACAAATTTCAATACTTATTATCAAGATCATATATTATAAATAATTTCGTAAATATTATTTCTGAAAAAAAAAATCAACATGAGCTATGAAATCTGTTGCTGGCTAATGGCCCATTTTCATGATTATTGGATTTGTAGAGATACTACAGTCGTATGTATCATGTGATATCCCACATCGCCCAGGGGAGTGGATCATGTAAGTCTTATATGTATATTCACATCTCTACCTAGCACGAGACCTTTTGGGAGCTCACTGGCTTCGGATTTTGTAGGAACTCTGAAGTTAAGCGGGAAGGGGCCTAGAGCACTTCCATGATGGGTGACCCACTGGGAAGTTGCTCGTGAGCTCCCAGAAACAAAACCGTGAGGGCGTGGTCGGGGCCCAAAGCGGACAATATCATGCTACGGTGGTGGAGTGGGCCCAGGAAGTGATCCGCCCCGAGCCGGGATGTGACATTTGGTATCAGAGCCAAACCCTGGTCGTGGTGTGCCGATAAGGACGTAGGGCTCCTAAGACCATCTCCAACCCTTGGGCTAAAAGCCAAATTTTTTAGCCCGAAAAATTTAGCTTTTAACCCAGAAACAGTTTTTCTGCTCCAACCCTTTCTACCCTAAAATTTTAGCCCGAAATTATTAAGGAATAAATTTAGGCTATTTTTTTTCTTAAATTAAATTTTAAAAAAAAATAAATATGTAGACTATCGTAAATTAATTTTATGAACATTTTAATAAAAAAAATTTAAATTTCGATAAATATTTTCATTCAGTTTGGTGGAGCCCACACCGATTTCTGGGCTAAATTCTGGGGGGAATCTGGCCTTGGTTTAGCATTTAGCATTTAGCCTGAATTTTCCCCTTGGATTGGAGTGAGTTTGGAGGAAAATTTTGGGGGGTAATTTGGCTTTTAGCCCAGGGTTGGAGATGGTCTAAGGGGGTGGATTGTGACATCTCACATTACCCAGGGGAGTGGATCATGTAAGCCTTATATGTATATTCTCATCTCTACCTAGCACGATCATGTAAGCCTTATATGTATATTCTCATCTCTACCTAGCACGAGGCCTTTTGGGAGCTCACTGGCTTCGGAGTTCCCATGATGGGTGACCCACTGGGAAGTTGCTCGTGAGTTCCCAGAAACAAAACCGTGAGGGCGTGGTCGAAGCCCAAAGCAGACAATATCGTGCTACGGTGGTGGAGCGGGCCCGGAAAGTGATCTGCCCTGGGCCGGGATGTGTCATATCAAGCTTTGGTGATTAATTGTTGCGTCTTTGCACCTTGTCACTGGTGTTGGTAATTATTTGTTGCAAGTTGGAGCATGAAGCTGCTATATAATTTTTCAATACAAATTGAATAATATTATGTCCATCAATGCAAGTTGTTGCCAGCCCTTGGCCTTTCGGGTGAGGGTCTTCTACACCTAAAACTGGTATGGCCTTTCTGTGGCCCCAATGAGTGTCTGACACATATTTAATATCTTTAAATTTTCTTAATTTTGTTATCATGAAATTAATATGTGTCAGATATTCATTGGGGCCACAGAGAGGCCACACTCATTTTGGGTGCAGAAGACCCTCACCCAAAATCCCAAACTTCTTTAGCAGTACGCAGGTGAATAAAAAATCCCATGATAGCAGGTTCCATGGAATTGATCAACCACCCTTTTACGATTGCATTCCCTGTCTCCCATGTCTCATAGTCAGCACTCTCCTCAGCAGGCTCCTTGGTACTCCCAGTCACAAAACCCTTCCTACATCTTCCAGGGATGTGCATCTCTAAAACCTTGGACCAAAGAGGATAATTTGATCCATTCAATTTCACGGTGTTGGGTACAACAGATACATCATGCTGAAGAACAACAAGGTTCACAGTACGAGCACTGCCCTCCAATTTCAAACTACCACTACCTTCCGCAGATGCCATATTACCTTCCGCAAACACAAAACAAAAAAACTGCACGTTGAAACAGTGTCCCACCACACTGCTATACACACGGCACTACTACCCCCACACAAGCAAACTGAGGTCTGCGAGAAGAATGGCAGAACCAGTCGACAGAGTTCGGCGGAAGGAAAGAGAAACTAGGGTTACGGCTAGGCTCGTGATACCAAATAGAATTTAACTGGAATAATTCTTGTATTACTTTCTTTGAAATATATACATACACAATCCTTATTGAATAAGGAAACAAATAATTAACCTTATAAACAAAACCTTCCGCCAAAAGAGAAACTAGGGTTACGGCTAGGCTCGTGATACCAAATAGAATTTAACTGGAATAATTCTTGTATTACTTTCTTTGAAATATATACATATACAATCCTTATTGAATAAGGAAACAAATAATTAACCTTATAAACAAAACCTCCCTAATAAAGGACTCACGACCAACAGGTTTTGTTTCTGGGAACTCACACGAGAACTTCCCAGTGGGTCACCCATCATGGAAGTGCTCTCGCGCGCTACTCGCTTAACTTCGGAGTTCCGATGAACTCCGAAGCCAGTGAGCTCCCAAAAAGCCTCATGCTAGGTAAAGATGGGAATTATACATATAAGGATCACTCCCCTGGGCGATGTGGGATCTAACAACCCACCCCCCTTTAAGGGCCCGACGTCCTCGTTGGCACACCACAGCCAGGGTTTGGCTCTGATACCAAATTGTCACATCCCGACCCAGAGTCCACCACATCCCGGGCCCGACCTCCACCACAGCACGATATTGTCCACTTTGGGCCCCGACCACGCCCTCACAGTTTTGTTTCTGGGAACTCACACGAGAACTTCCCAATTGGTCACCCATCGTGGGAGTGCTCTTGCACACTACTCGCTTAACTTCGAAGTTCCGATGAACTTCTAAGCCAGTGAGCTCCCAAAAGGCATCGTGCTAATTGTAGGTGCGAATGTACATATAAGGCTTACAGGATCATCACCCCTCGGCGATGTGGGATATCACAATCCACCCCCTTAGGGGCCCGACGTCCTCGTCGGCACACTTCTGGCCAAGGAGTGGCTCTGATACCAAACTGTCACATCCCGGCCTGAGCCGCCACTACATCCCGGGCTCGACTCCACCGTAGCACGATATTGTCCGCTTTGGGCCCCGACCACACCCTCATGGTTTTGTTTCTGGGAACTCACACGAGAACTTCGAAGCTAAGCGAGTACACTTCCATGATGGGTGACCCACTGGGAAGTTCTCGTGTGAATTCCCATAAACAAAATTGTGTGGGCGTGGTATGGGCCCAAAGCGAACAATATCGTGCTACGATGAAGCCAAGCCCGGGATGTGACAATTTAGTATCAGAGCCACTCCCTGGCCGGAAGTGTGCCGACGAGGACGTCGGGCCCCTAAAAGGGGTGGATTGTGAGATCCCACATCACCCAAGAGTGAGGATCCTGGAAGCCTTATATGTACATTCCCACCTCCAATTAGTACGAGGCCTTTTGGGAGCTCACTGGCTTCGGAGTTCGTCAGAACTCCGAAGATAAGCGAGTAGCGTGCGAAAGCAATCCCATGATGGGTGACCCACTAGGAAGTTCTCGTGTGAATTCCCAGAACAAAATCGTAAGGGCGTGGTCGAGGCCCAAAATGGACAATATCGTGCACGATGGAGGTCATATCCACCTTTAAGATCAAGCCCCGACGGCCCTTGAAGCAAACTCATTCCACCTTCCAGATTAAGCCCCGACGGCCCTTGAAGATCCGCCCATCCACCTTCAAGATCAAGCTACAACGGCCCTTGAAGCTCCGTTCATCCGTTCTTCAAGATTAAGCCCCAACGGCCTTTGAAGCTCTATTCATCCATCTTCAAGATATATATGTATATATAGTCAAGCACCGGCATGTGTGGGTATGTATGTATATATATTAAAAAAAAGGAAAATAAAGAAAAAAATCCATTTAGTGAAATAAAGTTCATTTTATTTATTTCTCTGAAATTTTACATAAATCTACATTATACATGTTAAAAAAAATTACAAGAAATGTGCAAACAAGCAGGGACTCTTCAAAAACGGTCATGAGAAGCCTCATTACTCGGCGGAGCTGCAGAAAGACGAGGCGTTGGAGTCTGATTATCCGGAGCCTCAACACTTGGTGAAGCTCCAGACGACGACGGCAAAAGATGCCTCTGGAACAAAGCCATGAACATCTGATGATCACTTTGAATCTGACTATCAGATTCCTGCAGCTGGTCAAGCTTCTTCTTCATGCTTGTCAAGTAACTGTTGGCAAGCATGTGCAACTCCCTGTTTTCATGCTTAAACCCTTTGACCTCCTGCTTAAGGCTCGCCACCTCGGCCATCAAGGATTCAACCTGGCGAGTACGAACAAGAAGGCGTTGGCCCATGTTCGACACAGAGCCTGCACACTGGACGCTAAAGGCCAAGGAGTCTTGGACAGCCAGCTCATCAGACAACTTGGAAAGCACCCTGTTGTCTCTGGGGTTAAGAAGATTTTTAGCCACCACCGTGGCTGTTATGTCATTCTTCATCACCGAATCTCCGACCGTAAGAGGACCGTTCGGGGATAAAAATGATGTGTGCCATATATTATCCGGAGAAGACATCACAATCTCTTTCCCGACATTCAAATTAAGATAACGATCAGATGGGCAAAACATCTCTGAAGGTTTTGAAGAAAATAAAAGGTTGGACAAATCAAGATCTCAAAATTACAAAGGGAAAGCTTCAACAAATAGCAATTCTCAAGTGTGTTTCGGAAAGCAATCGGTGCCTCCATAAAAAGAAGAGGCAGCGAGGTCGCATGCTCAGAAATTGAAAGGTCACTTGCTCATAAATCGAAGAGCTGTCTGCTCAGAAATCAAAGAGACGCTCGTTCAGAAATCGAAGAGGCACCACCTTTTCAAAAAGCCAGATTTTCTGCATCAAGTTGGCAGCACTGTTCACACGTGATCTCAGCTTTGCCGAAGTCACGAACAAAATCAGAGGGGCTTGTCATATCTCTCCAAACCTCAAAAGCCGGGTTGCTTGTTCAAAGATCGAAGAGGCGCCGCTACCCAAAAAATCAAAAGCTGGATATTCTCAAAATCTGTCAACACCCTTCACGTGCAATCTCAGCTCTAAAGGATTCACGGGCCAAAGCACTACCCTCCAAATTTTAAAAGCCGTTTGTTTAAAGATTGAGGTTTGTCGCCACCCTTCACGTGCTGTCTCAGCTTTGCAAAAGTCACGGACGGGCCTAAAAACGAGTGAATCAGAATTACCCACTGTCGCTGACAAGAGTAAATAAACAGCCTCACTACCGCTATTGGGAAAAGTCCTATATCTGTCGACCCTCATCATTTACGGTAAGGCAGACCTACAAAAATGCCAAGCACTTCCCTATCTTCAAGAATGCATTTCCAACAAAACCTCTCGAAATACTCAGTATTCCTTATCCTCTGGAATACCTCTGCAAACAAGCCACACCAGAGCAAGAGTATCCCATATCATCAGGGTCGAAAGCAAGAGTATTTCATATCATGATTTCCTCATGTCCTTATCTTTGTCCTTGTTCTCACCTGTAGGGAGAAAAGAAAGAAGCAATCAGTCAGAACCTGAGATCAAACTTCCGATTTGGAACTGACTGCCTGGAAACCGTCCCTGATTGCTTACCTAGCATTTGCATTCCACTCTTGCATGGCAAAAAACTGCAAGAGAAGATGCCACATGCAAGGGAAAAAACCAGGGAAAATGCCGCTTCTGCAAGGGGAGCAGACAAAGCAAGGAAAATGATACATTGAAGCATGTAGAGACAAGCACAACAAAGCATGTGCCTGTTCATCCGCGGCTTCTTCAAAAGAAAAATTATCACATATTATCGGGGTCTAAAAATGATCAGTCGGCACCTAGAAGGGGAGCAATTGGTTGGCACTTGGAAAGATTGAACAAAGAAACAAACCGTCACTTCCACCTCGTGCCTGCCTCGCCGTACAAATGCACGTGCTGAATCATCCTCAACTAAACCGAAGATCACTTGCCATGTGAAACCGCTCGTGGTCCAACAATCTTTCAAGATTAAGCCTCAATGGCCCTTGGAGAAATCACAAGTCCAATTCAAGATCAAGTGTCCATCACCCTTGAATCAACCTTCAAGATCAAGCCTCAACGACCCTTGAAGAAATTGCAAGCTCGATTCAAGATCAAGTGTCCATCACCCTTGAATCAACCTTCAAGATCAATCCGCAATGGCCCTTGGAGAAATCAAGATCCAATTCAAGATCAAGTGTCCATCACCCTTGAATCAACCTTCAAGATCAAGCCACAACGGCCTTTGGAGAAATTAAAATCCCGATTCAAGATCAAGTGTCCATCACCCTTGAATCAACCTTCAAGATCAAGCCGCAATGGCCCTTGGAGAAATTACAATCCTGATTCAAGATCAAGTGTTTATCACCCTTGAATCAAAACCAGTTCAAGATGAAGCCTGTAGAAAGTTAACAAGCACAACAAATGCACGTGCCGATTCGTCCCAGCAAAGTTGAATATACTCTCAGCCCAGTTCAAGATCAAGCCTCAACGGCACTTGAAAAAGATCCCAGCCCAATCCAAGATCAAGCCTCGACGGCCCTTGGATCGACGTCTATATTGAGAAAACTTTAAAACGCACCTTCTACACGTGACAAGCACATGTACGCGGCGCGCCTTGCAGTGGGGGCATTTGTAGACATTGAAATTTCAGTGAATAAAAGGTTGACTGATGGTCAAAGTTTCAACGCTCACGTGTCACATAAATTGTACACGTAGCGTGTGATTCGACGAAATTCAAAAAAGATCAGAAAAGCCGTCAAACAGGACACGTGTCAACACATGGCAGAGACAACTCATTTCATCTGGGATATTATATTCAAAATTAGGCCTTGGAGAATTCTATAAATAGAACCTAATTCATTCATTTTGAAGAACCAATTCCAAGAGGCGAAACGCTCTGAAGCTCCGCAGCTCTCAAGCGCCCAGGTTCTTGAAGCATCGATGAGGCTCTCTTCGTTCTTCGTTCTTGGCTCATCGTTCTTCCAGGATCAAGCCCCGACGGCCCCTGAAGTAACGCTCAACCACCTTCAAGATCAAGCCCCGACGACCCTTGAAGATTCATCCATCCATCCACCTTTAAGATCAAGCCCTGACGGCCCTTGAAGCAACACTCATTCCACCTTCAAGATCAAGCCCCGACGGCCTTTGAAGATCCGCCCATCCACCTTCAAGATCAAGCTGCAACGGTCCTTGAAGCTCCGTTCATCCGTTCTCCAAGATTAAGCCCCGACGGCCCTTGAAGCTCCGTTTATCCACCTTTAGGATCAAGCTGCAACAGCCCATGAACATCCGTTCATCCACCTTCAAGATTAAGCTGCAACGACCCTTAAAGCAATGTTCATCCACCTTCCAAAATCGAGCCGCGACGGCCCTTGGATCCATACATCCGTTCTTCAAGGATCAAGCCAAAAGCCCTTTGAAGTTTATCTATCGTTCGTCGTTCGTCGTTCGTTGTTCATCCATCTTCAAGAACAAGCCCAAAAGCCCTTGAAGACCGTTCGTCGTTCAACGTTCATTCAACTTCAAGGATCAAGCCCAAAAGCCCCTTGAAGTTCATCCATCGTTCGTCGTTCGTCGTTCGTCGTTCATCAAGAACAAGCCCAAAAGCCTTTGAAGACCGTTCGTCGTTCAACGTTCATCCAACTTCAGGATCAAGCCCCGACGGCCCCTGAAGATCCGTTCATCCATCAACTTCAAGATCAAGCCACCAACGGCCCCCTTGAAGAAACCTCGCCCAACTTTAGGATCAAGCCCTAACAGCCCCTAAAGAAACATTCATCCACCAAACTTCAAGATCAAGCCCAACGGCCCTTGAAGAAACTCCTCATGTTCATCCAAGATCAAGCCTCGACTACCCTTGGATCAAGCCCATAAATCAAAGTCTTACGGAGATCGAATCAGAGGAACAAATAGAGATTGTAACCCAAACACATCAAATCAAATATTATTTTGTAGACGCGTTTTGTCCATGTTGTTCTTTCGGGAATTTTCCATGTTCACTGTCACTTTCACTCATCTCATTTAAAAGCCCAAGAGAGGTCATGAACTCTCTATTGTAACCTTCAATAACTTTAAGGTAGCCTGCCATGTGCTTAGGCCAATGTGTTTGTTTCATTTCATCCAAAAGATTATGAGCTTCATCCAGAAGTCCATTTGAACAGCAATGGTTCATCAAAACCCCGTAGGTGATAAAATTTGGAGCACAACCCTTAGAGCTCATTTGTTTAAAAAGGTCAAGACACTTCTCGACATTACCTGTTTTCCCAATGCCATCTATCATTGCAATATAAGTCACAACATTTGGATAACACCATTTTTCTTCCATCATCAGCACAAGCTTATAGGCTTCATCTATTTTCCCAACTTTACACAGGGCATCAATCATCTCTGTGTAGATAACAACATTTGGTGCACAAGAGTTTTCTAACATTTTGGACAAGACTTTTAAAGCGAGATCCAGTCTTTTATCTTTAAACAACCTATTAATCAAAGAACTGTACGTATACGCATTTGGACTGTACCTTTGCTCTGACATCTTAGCAAACACCTCTTGTGCTTCATCTAGCTTCCCATACTTGCAAAATCCATCTATAAGAGCATCATAAATAATATGGTTAGGTTCACAACCTTCTTCTGACATAGCATGCAATAAATCACGGGCCTCTTTAACCTTGTGTGTTTTGCATAAACCATCCACCAAAGCCCCATAAGTATAGACATTAGGTTCTCTAATACTCTGATCATCACTTCCAAAATACTTATCAACATCAGGGACGTCCACATTAGCTCTCATTCTCTCATATATCTGGCAAGCCTTTTCAATTCTACCATCTTTACAATGACCATCAATTAAAGCAGTAAAAGTAATAACATTAGGACTGCAACCTTCAGTCAACATCATCTCAAAGAGTTGATCAGCATCAGACACCTTTTTTGCTTTAAGGTATAAGAGCAGTATATGTCACCACGTTTGGAGCACAACCATTTCGTATCATTTCATTAAACCAGCTCTGAGATTGTTCAATAAGGCCAGCTTTACAAAAACTATCAATTAAAATAGTATAGGTATAGACATCAGGAACAATACTATTCCCTTTCATTTCTTTAAACAACAAAAATGCTTGTTCTACCTTGGAGGCATTACACACAAAGCCAATAACATTAGCATACGTACTAGTGTCAGGAACAAAACCCCTGCTCATCATTTCGCTGATAACCTCATAGGCTTTCTCAAATTTTCCGGCACCGCAAAGACACCATGCAAAATTGCTCACATTGACCTTACTTAGCACAACCCCTGCATCAAGCATCTCACCATAAGCTTTTTCAGCCAAATCTAACATATCTGGGCTTGGTAATTCCTTGTTTCCACATAAACCACCAATCAAGATACTGTAAACCACGTAGCCTAGCTGGCACTCACATCTTACCATTTTCTTAAGTAACTTATGAGCAATAGAGTAATCTCCGGACCTCCAATTACAAGAGAACTAAATATCTGAGGGCTTGGATAACAACCTTCTGTGATCATCATACTAAGAATTCTCTTGCACCTACCGAGCTGTCTTTTCTACGAACACCCACAAAGCAAAGTCCTATACGTCACAACATTAGGAATGTAAGAATCGCATCGCATTCTGTTCAAAAAATCCAAAGCTTCCTCAAAAAGTGAAGCTTCACACAACCCAGATATTATCTTCGTGTAAAGAATAGTATTGGGCACAAACTCTTCCTTCTCAACCAATGCGAGAGCTTCCTTCCACCTCCCAGCTTTGCAAAGGGCGTGAACAAATGAACCAAATGTATACTCATCCATCTTAAACCCTGAATCCAACATCTCCACATGGACCAAGTGTGCTGTGTCCAACTTATCTGCTTCTAGAAACACTTGAACTAAAGCATTGTAAGTTGCTTGAGTTGGCTTGTATCCGAAATCCTTAAGCCTCCCCAGCTCTTCCAAAGCTACATTCCACAACCCATTTCGGCAGTACTTCCGAATCAACACATTAAGCAACTTCCTAAGCACCTCTCTATCATCACCCTTAATTTCTTGCAGAAAATGTTCCGCTACCATCTTATTACCACACTCCAATAACTCTAACAACGCGTTGTAAACGGGAGCAGTGTGACTATACCCAATTTTTCTACCTGCCCATATGTAAAATTTCACACCCAATCCAGGATTTTGTATAAGCTTCAACACCTCCACCACCAGAGTTTCATTCAGATTATCCCTAAATTGCCTAAGAAACTTCTGGGTTCGTCATCAAACTCATCATTATTATTCCTGATAGCATTCGAAATCAAAATGGCACTGTTAGAAAACTTAGTTGATTCAAATTTTGGCATCGAAGACCCACCACCAGCACTGGTATCCAACACCGAATCGCGCAGAGAGGCGAATTCCTCCGCCGAAATAGACTCAACTCCAGAACTCTCCGGCTTGAACAAATTGTTGGGATTGACCAGACCGTCGAGATTGTCCTGCGAAGAAGTGCAAAGTAATCTGGGGAAGCAAAGCTTTAGACTTTGGTGGGAGGATTTGAATGGAGAAGGGAATGGTTGTGATGGGTTTGTGGAGAAAAAGGGGTTGGACTTCATAGGGGACGGAGATATGGCGGAAATTGATTGCCAGAGGAGAGTTTTCAACCGCCTTCTGCTCATTTTTGAGCTGCGAGAAGCTTGGGGCGGGTGATTGTTTTCAGGGTTTATGGTGGGGTTTTGCGTTCAGGCCGGAAAGAAAGACGATATAAGGGCCTGTTTAAAACTGGTTTTGAAAAGACTAAAATGCGCTCTTACCTGTATTTGGAAGCAAACACTGTTTTTTCAGGAAGCACTTTAAATATTTTTTTTTTCTTCAGGATTTACTAGTATTTTTATTAAGAATTGTTTTCAAAAATATTTTCACAAAAAATGTTTTCGGTCATTTTAAAAGCACATTCAAACGAGCTTTTCAAGTGCTTTATTTAAAAGCACGTAAATATTTAATGGTTAACAACATTTTGCACTGTAGAGCATTTCCAACAGTTTCCTAAATGTAACTCTTCAGAGCCGACATTATCGTTTTTTTGAGGTAACGATATTTTTTTGCTTATCTTTTATCGCCAAAATATCGCGATAATATCAATAATATCAATAATATCGCGATATTTTGGATATTATCACGATATTCTCGATAAAAGTAAGTATAGTTGGGCCTCTGGTCCCTTTTATAATTCTACACCAGCTTTGTGGTTTAAGACTTGGGCGATGTGGGACGAGGAGGAGTTGACGAGGCCGGACGGAGAGGCAGTTTCTGGCCAAACCACGACGAGTTAGACGTCGTGCGAGGTACCATTCTCTTCGTCTCTTTGAGAACTACAATTTGCCTTTTTGTTTCACCCAATTTCGTTGAGTATTGAAGAAGTTATACTCGTTCGAATCTAAGCCAGTTTCCGGCGATAAACCGTGGTCGTTTGGCCATCTTTCAGGTCATTTTACGGTCAACGCCGGCCACAACTCGGTCCTCACTTGGTATGAACCTCTTCTCCACATTCCTAACTACATTTTAGCTTTTGAATCACTCAATTTGGTAAGAAGTTACAAAGCTTTGAAAATTGCCCAAACCTTCGGCCCCAAACCCAGTTTTCCGACGAGTACCGCCCATTTCGAGGCGTTTTCCGGCCAAACCACGGCGATTTGGCCAACGTTCAGGGTATCAATCTCTTCATCTCGTCGAGTACTACAACCTTCATGTTTGGATCACTTAATTTGGTTGAGTAACGAAGAAGTTATGGACGTTCAAAGTTAGGGTAGAATTCCGGCCGAACTCAGGCCTTCTTCTTCTTTGGGTCCGGCGACCCATCAACCTTAGGCCATTTGGGCCGTTCCTGCCAAGCTCAAAACCTGGGCAGCCCCAACCCATTTCTTTTTCCTTTTCTGTGTTTATTTAAATTGTTTAAAATGCCTTGGGCTATTTTAATTTGGGACCTTTGGCCCGTTCCCTTTTTAAAACACTAAGGGGATTCGAACCCCTCCCATTTTACTCCTTCAACACCTTGACCACCATATCACTTATGTTCTTGTGAAAATATGCTTAAATATTTACATATTTTCTACACTCACAATGTTTGCCATCTCGCTATGTAATCAACTTAAATCAGTTAAATCCATCATGCAATGCATTTCCTTCCAATTTTTTGTGATAAACTAATAGATAATTGACTAAATAAACATCCTGCAAAGTTTCAATAAAAATTTCTAACTTTTTCTTACAATTTCCGTGGTTTCCATTGGATTTTTATCGATATCGATATTATCCCGATATTTCCGTCGATATTTCCGTATTTCCGAACTACCGATATTTTCGATATCATCGATATTTTATACCTTGGTTGAACTACGTCGCACTTTGAAGACTAAAATTTGTTCATTCACAATTTTACTCCAACTGTGTGGTAGTTTTAGGAGCTTTGTAGTGTAATCACCATTTCTAAGAAAAACTTTTAAAAAATTACGATATTTTAATTTAGGTACCAATTGAAAAATCAATCCAATCATCTTATAAATATAACTGTATTTCAAAATAATGGAATGATTGCTACTCAATCTCACTAAATTTTTTGGTAACTAGTGGACGGCCAACCAACTTTCAGGTGACTTTTATGGCAACCCTCGACTTTTTTGGTGATCGACTGGTCAACTGTCCAGTGATCGATGACCAGTTGATCAACCCTAAACCATTTTAAAAGAAAACATGATTTTAAAATGTCTTCAATGTGATTTGAACTTAAAACTACAAAATAAAACTAGCAACGGATCGAATTCGGATCGAATCATACTTAATTCATATCCAGATCCATTTATAATTAGAATAACAGATTCAAATCATTAGATCTAACTTGTCAATCCATGTCCCATTTAGCATCGAATCAGATTAAGACCTAGCAAAGATTAGAATATCATTAGCAACCTCATTCTTTTATTATATATATATATATATATATATATATTTTTTTTTTTTTTTTTTTTTTTGAGTTTATCACAAATGGTACTTTATGTTTTGTCAACACATCAGTTTGGTCCCTTATATTTCAAACTCATCAATTTCGTCATTTATTTGTTACTCCAATCCATCAGTGTGATGTGTGGGAGGCTAGCCATAATAATGTTGTTCGAATTCCCTGTTGGCGAGAATCAAACCTAAGACATCTCAATTACAAATAAAGCTGAATACTACTAAACTGTAGTACTAAGTGACTAATCCTTCTTTTTTAAAATAATTTAAAATTCTGAAACAATAAATAACCACACTCACTCCCTGTAAATCCACTTGTAAAGCCATTCATAAGGCATTCTAATTTTGACAAACAAAAAAGTTGGAATTTTCAAATGCTAGTGCTTTTATCACAAATGGTCCATTATATTATGTCAACTCCATTATATTATGTCAGCTTATTAGTTTGGTCCTTTATGTTTAAACTCATCAATTTCGTTCTTCATCTCTTGCTTTGGTCGTCAATGTTGTCCTTCCATCTTACCTTGTTAATGAAATCCGTTATGCCCACAAAGCCAATTACGTAATGCCAAGTGGATTATGTGTATAACAACAAATAATATAAATAAAAAGATAAAGATAAACCCGGCCAAAATGAATTTAGGGTACTTTTTAAATGCAAATTCATTTGAATTTTAAAAAAGTATTAAAATCCTACAACATCACTTAAAACGAAAATTACTGACATTGTGCGCTGGTCCCAATTTAAATATGACCGTTGTCTAAATGTGCCGCATGGACAAATATTTTGAGGAATATTGACGTGTTATTGTCAATCTGCATACACCACATGGACAAATACTATAAGAGAGATTGACGTGTTACTGCCAATCCGCAAATAACACGTGCGCCTTAAACGTATTTGATGGTAATTCTTTATAAATCTATTCGATGTTATTGCCAAATCACGCACATTCAATCTTCCTCAAATCACTATGCATTGCAATTCATATTGCTTTGTAATCACTCTTTTTCTTTGCTTTTATGTTCGACCTTTGTGCCATTCTCGACATCTTGCCAAATTGGCTTGAGCAGGCTTGTTCAAATCCAATCACTGCAATCGGGTTCTAGGTTGGTAGAACAAGTTGTCTGAGGCAAGGGGTTTTGGCGGCTGCGTAGATCAAATGGTCATCGATTACGAACACAGAGAAATGGAAAACCAAGGAAGATAAATTCCCCAGCTGAGACGTGAAGCACTCTTCAATATTCCTTTCAGTGTTTCGCTTGATTGATCATCGGACCAAGTACAAAATCTTCGAGGAGCATTGGAGAAGTTGAACTTTGGCAGAGTCAGGTCAATCTTTTTCCAATGGATTGTCTTGCAGCAAGCTGCATTCCAAGGAGCTTCAGACCGGAGTAAGAGGTATGAAATCTAGAAAATATAAAGTGATGAATATTTTTAACAGCATATCATAGTCCATGTTTGCAAAATTTTTAGCTCTGGATCTCTGTCATTTCAAAAGAGATTGTACCTCTACAATGACAGCTTGTCGATCCAAGTAGCTAAAAATTGGTGGCTCTCAACATAAATATATCTTGTCCTAGAGAGTGTATCTTGGTGCTTTGTTGTTGTGGTTCTTAAGACTTTGTGACGACACATGCATGAAAGAAACGAGACAGGTTCTTATAGAGGGTATTTTAGGACTTAAAATTACAGAAAACTCCTTTGCTTTGTAACGGCAATCTAAACTTTCAATTTGTTGATTGGATACTTGAAGTGTTTATGTTTATGAAACTGAACCTTGCATGCAGTCTGACATGTATAAGAGCACATATTTAGGACACAATTGGGTGTTTATTCCTTCCAATAATGTGCCCATATGACACAATTGGGAGTAATAATAAGCACCATGACGCTAGGTTAATTCCAGTTCCTCCTACAGAAGTCAGATTCCATGTAGAGTTCAATCTAAGAAACATAAGATGCTTCAAGTCTCCACCAACATATAAGAAGTTTTAGATTGCCGTTACAAAGCAAAGAGAGTTTTCTATAATTTCAAGCCTAGAACACCCTCTATAAGAACCTATCTCATTTCTTCCACGTTTCATCACATAGTCCTCAGAGCTACAACAAAATAGCACCAAGATATACTCTCTTAAGACTCGTAGCTCTTAAGACTTGTGATGACAAATGGAAGAAATGAGAAAGGTTCTTATAGAGGGTATCCTAGGACTTGAAATTATAAAAAACTCATTTTGCTTTGTAACGACAATCTAAAACTTTAAATATGTTGGCTGGAGACTTGAAGTGTCTTATGTTTTTGAAACTGAAACCTGCATGCAGTCTTACATGTGTATGAGAAAATGGAATGAATCTAGCATCATGAGTGATAACTCCTCTCAATGAGCAAATATTTAGGACACAATTGGGTGCTTATTCCTACCATTAATGTGCCCATATTACTCACTTGGGAGTCATATTAAACACCCATGAGGCTAATCTTTTCCAATTCCTCCTACGTATGTCAGATTGCATGCAAGGTTCAATCTGAGAAACATAAGATGCTTCAAGTCTCCAACCAACGGTTTGAAAGTTTTAAATTGCCGTTACAAAGCAAAGAGAGTTTTCTGTAATTTCAAGTCTAAGGACATCCTCTTTTAGAACCAATCTCATTTCTTCCACGTCACTGTCATCACAGAATCTTAAGAGACAGAACAAAAGAGCACCAAGAAACAGTCCGTGATAAGATGTATTTATGTTGATCATAATTCAAGCCACCAAATTTTAGCTACTTGGATGTACAAGTTGTCATTATTCAGGAACAATCTCTTGTACAATGGCAGAGATCTGAAGTTCGAAACTGTGCGAATATGGACTACGCTATCCTAGTGCAAATATTCATCACTTGTAAATTATCTGAATTTGATAACCGTTTCTTGGGTTTGGAGCTCATGGAATGCAGCTTGCTGCAATCCAACCCATGGGAAAAAGCTTGACCTGATTGTGCTCAAGATTATTTTGTTGCTTGGACATGCCAACAAGCCTTTGAGTAGTCCGTAAGAAGAAAGCCCAGCATAGATAGAAAGAAGAAGAAAAGGCATGCTCATGCAAATAAATAATGAGCATACTGCGGGAATGATATTCGAGTCTCCAATGTCCTTGTTGGTGCATATATGCAGAATGGAATTGACTGAGAAAGCTGAGGCATTGCATCTGCACACATTGGAGAGAGGAGATCAACCAGATTATAAGACATGGGAGTTCCTTATGGAAGGAAGGTTGACATAGGAGCCCCGGCTAATATTGGATCCACCAATGGTTGGTGGTTTCAAAGAAAATTAAAATGAATGCCCAACAACCAACTATTTCCTTTGCTTTTCAAAGAAAAAACCAACAATTTCTGAAAGAAAAAAAGTTTATTCGTCTCCTTTCTTCCGTTAAAAACTTCGTTAAGTGTCTAAGAGCTCTTGGTCGAAAGTTTGGACAATTTTCAAAGATTCGTAACTCAATCGTTTCTTAACCAAATCCGACCCATAATATATGAAAATGAAGAAGGAAAGTGTAGAACAAGATTATATCAAAGTGATGTGTTATGTAAATCTCAATGACTATTTGGCTAAAAAGCCTTTATTTAAAAGACTTACTATTTATAGTTGCAGATAACAACTTAGCTACTAAGACCTTCTAATTAGTTACAAACAGTAACTAATCAATTGCAACTGCCACATTGTGATGATGCCTCAGAAAATACTAGTGATGAAAAAAACATGATCAAAATAAAACCTTTTTAGAAATGTACAAGACTGAAGAGATCAAAACCCAGAGGAGACGGAACTCGAGGGAATCAAGAACGACTTGCCCCGAAATATTTTTCACCTTTGTATCTTGGATTCTTAGTTTTGTTAATGGCTTGAAGAAACATTTGTATTCATAATTGTTTCTAGGGAGCTTTAATGAAAATGGTTTGGACTAAGTTTATTTTAACAAAAAACCATGCTATAAACTTTATTTATTGGTGAAGTTTTATAAATAGTGTTTAATTCTTGGTTCAATTTCATAAGGTTTGAAACTTATACCATTTTTAGTCTTGTAAAAGCTCCCATTGCGCCGAAAACGATGAACCCAAAAGTGACTCTTTAAATCAAAACTTTGGAAGATTTTGTTCTCAATAATTATATTTAAAAAGTTGTTTTCAATTACCAAATTAAAATTTCCTCACTTTTTTCATATACCTACAATAATAAATGTAGCTCTCCATCCAATTTCTTGAGCTTGGGTGTCATCTTGGAGAAATTTTTCCTTGTGCCCGTAACATAAATGGTATACCACGTGTTATTATATAAGTGTGGTGGAAAATTTTACTTTTTATGTTATTAATTTTTTAACACAAGAATCTCACAACTTGTATGGAGTATACTATTTCGTGTTCTGGAAACTTTGAAAAGTTTCTCGTCATCATGACTACTATTAGAAAACAACACCACAAAAGTCAAACAAGAGAATGTAATTCAATTCAAAGTATTTTTCTTATTCTATGTCAAAAAAAAAAAAACTATTAATGTATCTAACGATGGGACAAAAGGTAGGAGAAAAAAAGTGGACTATTTGAAGTGGTTTTTTTTTTTGGGGGGGGGGGGGGGGGGGGTACGTGTCCAGCGCAAGTGGGTTTGTTAATTTTTTTTTTTTTAGTCTTTTGTCCTTATTATTAAAATAAAGTTTGTGGGTAGTTTTTTTATTAAAATGTAAAGATTTGAAGCATTTTTCATTAGTTTTCCTTTGTTTTTATACGGAAGCATTATTTTTTCCTAGTTTTACCGTACTTATGCAGAAGAGCCTTATAATTGAAGGAAAATTCGAATTACTACCATTTTTTTTTCTTTCATCAAAATAGTAACACACTAGCAGTTTTAGCCCCTGTGTTGCCGCGAGAAAGTCAAATGCATTAGAAGTATTGTAAATAAGTGTCATTGATAGTAGAACGTACGTATAGTATCAAATCTGAAAGCATAGAGGTTTAATCATTTGCAGCAGATTGTCAAAAACCAACCACAATCGAGTTAATGTCCATCGAGGTTCCCACAAAATTTGGTTTGCCGTTGGAAAAAAATGTGCAATTTTATTTTAACTAAAAGTCTGAAGAAAAAAAAACATATAAAGCATTTCAAGATTGGCATGACAATCCTGTAACAACTATCTGATCCCAGGAAGCCCAACCTTGACAAACATTAACAGTTAAAAGAAAGAATAACCTAGTTCATAAAAGAGCCTATTTTCCAGTATGAAGTTAGGTAGATTATGTAACACCACTGACCATCATTTGTTTCCAACTCCAATGCCTTCTTGAAGCTTTCAACTGCAGCGTCGATGCCATTGAGTGTCATATAGGTCTGCAGCCAGCAAGATGTAGAGAAGTTAGATCATAAACAGCAACCATAAGGTTTTACGAATTCTTGCCAATTAAAGATTATTACTGGCCTTGGCAAAACAAAGCCTTCACATTATCTTCCCAATCATGCAAAGCAAAGTCTATCCAATCACGCAAAGTCTTCATCTATTTGTGTCAAATGTTAAACAGAAAGAAATCATAAACACAATATGTGACAATATTAAAAAATTGATAGGTTAGCACGCTTAAGTCTAAAACCTATCATGATATTGCAAAGTTTTGTAACCTATTCGTAATGGTAGAAAAGGGTTGAGTATTGTTTCCTCAGCACAACACAAAGCGCTTGTTGTTGTTGGGGAGAACATGAAAACACCTCCCACTTCCCTCAATTTCTTCTCTACAACTACCTACACACATTATATATGTAATTAAGTACATATGATTTCTTTTATCTTTTATTTTAAAATTAAAAAATTAATAATTCATTTTTAATTTAGTGAAGTGAAGAACTACAAATAAAATAGATAGCCAAACCCTTCAAAGCCACCTCTGCTTATTACCTCCACATACAAATGCTTCCCTCTTGAATTCACATATGTATAAACAGCAATTTATATAGAATCAAAGACCCATACTTTTATAATTACACTAAAAGTTTAAAACCACCTTTAAATATTCTATAAAAAAAAATCTCAAAAATGCATATCAGCCCAAGGTCTCAAGTTCTCAAAGTGGGGAATTACTGATTAGAACAGTTAATTCTCTGGTCTTTTTTAATGAATCAAGCATGCCATTTGAAAACCAATGTAACTTTTGTCCATATTACCTAAAGAGATACTTTGGATGCAGTCCCTAATCCTTAATACTCTTTGATGAAAACCTTAATAGTATTCAAAGTTTGATCAAGGTCCCTTGACTTTGTACACCTCATTATATTACTATTAATATTTATATTTTTATAGTTTTGACATTAATTGTTTGATATCTTATGAGATTTATAATCCTATAAATTTAAAATCCCTCATTATAATACTATTAGAAACGGTTACAATAAAAAAATTCAAACATTTTGATCGAATAAATGGATAAAAACTATGTAAAAATAAGAAATATAAATGGCAAAAGAATGTATCCATAGTGTTAAAAAAATTGGTACATTTCATATATAACAAAGTGGTACATTAATAAAGAAGAATGGGTACATTATAAATAAATTAGGGTACAGATAAAATTAAAAATTATGAGTACAAATGAATTTTTAAAAATATAGGCGCTAAAAGAAATTAATACATGGGTACAAAATAAAACTAAAAAGAAAATACTACAAATTAAAAAAAAAATGTTGCAAATTAAAAGTGGGTACAAACTAAAAATATAAATATATGATACAAAGTTTAGGCATAAAACATAATATACCATATGTAATTTTTCTATCATTGATTAAATATACAATGTCACGTGACGGTATACACATGGGTACAAACACAAATAAAACTTTTAAAAATATGGGCACAAAAAGAAACTAATATATGGGTACAAATTAAAAATGAAAAGAAAAATGGTACAAATTAAAAAATATTTGCAAATTAAAAATAGGTACAAACTAAAAATAAAAATATATGATAAAAAAATTTAGCCATAAATATAAATATACTAATTGTAACATTTTTAACACTAAAGGAATATATTAATATTTTATTATTCAAATAATTAATGATATTAATACCCAAGGACCTTGATCAAAAATTCAAAATGAATAGGATTTTAATCAATGGAGTAACAAAAGGAAGGATGTGAACCTAATTTTCCCTTACCTAAACCATTGAACCAAAACAGGACAATTTCACTGCAAAAATCCCATTTTCCCTACTTTTGAATGAATCAAGCATGGCATTTCAAGACTTTGTATAAATGATTATATAAACCAACTAAAAATCCCATTTTTCCCTACTGTTGAATGAATCAAGCATGCCATTTCAAAACCAATATAACTTTAGTCCTAAAAAAAAATTCACAAAACACACACACATGGACAGACACCAACTAAATTGCAATTTCAAAACAAAAGTAACTTTTGTTCTTAAAACCAAGAACCACATTTGCATACCAAAATCATAAACCTTATTTTCCAGACATAGAGGTCAAAATCTAAATGAAAAAAAGTCTACCTTCTCAAGGTGTAATTCTTCACTTGGTATTGCACCCCTCCCAAATCCTCTGCACATGGTACATTGCAATGCCTGCCAACCATTGTAAGTTCCACAGTTCCTGCAGTTCAAGACTACAGTTAAGAAATCATACAACTTCAATACACTATGAACCTAGTAATGTCATCAAGTTCACCAAGAAAAAAATTCACATCTAAAATTTTCTTACACCTAATTTCACAGGTTAGAGAGCAACCATCAATAGTACCATGATTTTGGAAGTTTACACATAAAACGTTCTAAATTGTTGTGTGCAAATTATTTATGAATGATAGAGAATGGTGCCTAGCACAATAAAAGTAGTATACTACAAAAACATAGAAAGGCAACACCTTTACACAATAATACATATAATTTTCATTTTCTATAGTTTTAGCATGTTTTTTTTGTTGGATGATCAATCTACACACACACATACACGCATATGTACATGAACATATACAACATAGAAAGTAAACATAACTAAAGATAAGGACCACCATCAAAATTGAACGGATAACAAAATTACCCTTGATATATCACCTTCTTTCCCATCTCTAATGCTGTCATAAGTCCTTAAAGTAGCAATTGCCTGAAACATGAAGAAAACCAGAGCAGAATACCCCACTCAGTATTATGCAAGTTCCCAATAGTAGTCCATCACCTCATAACCTACTGCTAAACTTCAAATGTAGTTCAGCTTGACCATCAAATTACACATTCACCAGCCAGAAATCAAAAGCCTAAATTATGGACATTCATTAAAAGGGTATGTATATAAGAAATGGAAAAGGGACCTGCATTTGGTTTCTTGAGAAGCAAAGGGCAGTAAGCAACCAACACACAAACAAATGAACATGGTGCAAATCAATCAAAATCCACTTAATCTTACTTTATCACCCCAAAAAAAAAATATGACAAATATAAATGTGGCCAATCAAAAGGTAGACATACTGGAAGGTGTCGAATTCTTCTTCACAAATCCCTCAATCCACTAATATCATTGCTGTTCTTCAATGGAGGAGATGAGTCGAAAAATGACCAAATATAAGTGGATTTTGATTGATTTGTGAAGAAGAATTCCATTGATAGCACATACAATGGCGGATCCCGGATTTTAAACTTGAGGGTCCCAATAATAAAGGTCAAAAAAATTATAAACAAAAATAACATTGAAAATTTAAATATAATACATTTCATTTAAAAAAGCATATGCAAAACAATATTACAAATTATAAAATCCTAATTCAAGCGTCCATTACGAGGTTTCATAAGTTACTAGGGAGTACCTAAGTTATTGATTATCTAATGTGGACCACTAAATTTAAAACACCAGTTAAATAAAACTCTCCCCAAACTCCCACTATGTTTCTAACCAAATACACCATTTTTCTCTTTTACTAGTTTCCAAACATCCACCTTCTCTCTCACTAAGAACACAGCTGCAATATCTCCACCAACTGCCTCCCTCCCTATTCTCCCGAAGCCATGGCAGCTCCACCCCCAAATTTCACCAACCCATGACAGATCATATCCATCTTACAAACCTTATGAAGGAAATTTCACCCATAAGAAAAATTACTAAGGTCGTTGAAATAATTTGGGGAAATTTGGGCTTATGTACTGCCCCCGCCAGACGACAGAGAAAGGTTGGAGGAGAAGTGGGTGGCACCGACATATGAGACCATGGAGAAGCAAAGAGGAGAAAGGCAAGAAGGGTCCCTATTTTCTTTCTTCTCTGTGCGCAGTCATCTTCTCCGAGAAGAAGACATCCACTGCAACCTGCAACCTACAACCTGCACAGACCTCATGTTCAAGTACGAGAGGTCCCTGGAAAATTTCTAGCAGCGATTTCGGATCGCCGATGGGTCCTGAGACCTCCTAGGACCCTATGTGGATCCGCCAGTGAGCACATATATCGTCGATGTTCTCAATTTTCACATAAACATAACTAAAAACCACATTTAAGTAGGAAAACGACTAAAAGATCAGATTTTTATCATGTTACAAATGAACTAAATAAAACCCATTATTTTTTAGATAAGTTTTGACCACACAAAGTTTAAAATTAAAAAAAAATTGAAGGATTTAGAGACATTTTGGATTTGGGGTGTGAAAAGGGGTGAAAAGAAATTCCTGGAAATCAGCCTACTTACATACTTCTCCTTTACCCTTTCTCCTAAACCAGTCCAATTCCCAGACAAAAATCACCGAAAATCCTCTCCCTTACCTAGAGGTGGCATTTTTGACCCGACCCGTTAACCTGACCCGACCCGTTAATATTAGTATTTGGGTGGATGCTTAACAGGTCGGGTCGCTAACGGGTGAACCCGTTAACAACCCGTTAAATAACGGGTCACTTTGGGTCAACCCGTTAACACCCGTTAGCTGAGGATGTTTTAGTAATTTCAATAAAGTCTTAATAACAAAAAATAAACTATATGCAAAAAAAAAATAATAATAAAATTTGTTAACGGGTCTTAACGGGTGAAATGGGTGACCCGTTAGCTTAACGGGTCGGGTTCGGGTGACCCGTTAATTTAACGGGTCGGGTTCGGGTGACCCGTTAATTTAACGGGTTAGGTTCGGGTGACCCGTTAGCTTAACGGGTCAGGTTCAACCCGACCCAAACCCGATAAACCCGACCCGTTTACAGGTCTACCCCTACCCCCTCTCACTATTTCGGTTTAGACCTACCTTCTATGCAAACCCTACATACCCACCCTCTGTCACTCTACGAATTGCCCTCAACCTACTATGATTGAGACTGACGGAACAACCCCCTCTTAAGCGTGAATTACATAAATGTTCGCAACTCGTGGCTGTTGGATGCGGAACCAAGCAGGGAAAATGGTAATTTCCCTACCCCCACTCCCACTCCCGAAGATCCGCACGAAATCTCTCTCTCACTCTCTCTCTGGCAAGCAACATGGTTGTCCCTCTCCATCTGATCTAGAATCCCCTAGCGATCAATCCCAATCCGTCCCAAAATTAAGATGACAAAAGTGCCCTGCAACCCTTCAATCTCAGCTGTGTGATCCTAGCCCAAGATAGATATTTCCGTCATTTTAACACCCTAAGGGTCGGGCTTATTAAGAATGTAATAAAGGTCATCAAACACATGATGGGCGGCCCAAAACAAAGTAACCATACTAACCCACCCAGCCCCAGTATGATGGCAGTTGCGTAAATAATGTAAAATCAAGTGGCAAACAACTCCTCCACTTTAGAATAGATAATGGCATGCAACTAGGGGTGGTTTTGGTACATTACCGTACCAAAACCTCTGTACCGATTATCATACCAAATATTTGGTACGACAAAATCTATTACCATTACCGTACCAAACTTTCGGTATACTGAATATCGGTATACCAAATAGTTTGGTTGGTATGGTATGCCAATGGTAATTGCCACTTTGTTTGCCCAAAATCTAATATTTTTCTAACCTAATTCAAAGCCTAGAAAGTATACACAGTTTGACATATATACACAATTTAACCTAATTCAAGATTTTTTTACTATTGTATGTCAAAGTGGTAGAAACTTAATAAATCATAAGACAAGATTTCTATAGCATGCTGAGACTTAAATGAACCAGAAACGTAAGACAGCAAACCACAAAAAAGTAAATATCCATAGTTATGCTCGACGACTGCTTGTTGATTTGAACCCACAATCCAAGGTGGTAATACCCAATGCATATGCTATGCCCTCACTTAGAAGTGTTGTTGTTGGGGACATATTCTAGAGTTAGAAACCAGAGTGAGAGACTGAGAGTGTTTGGTTTCTGTGGAGATTTTAGGATAAATGAGTCAAACAACATAATATAATATTACATAATACATAATACATAATTCTATTTCTATATATATGAATAAATACATAATATATTATTAATAATATTGGTAACCGGTAGGTATGGTATACCACCGGTACTAGTTTTGAGTACCAATACCGTACCGAAACAGTATGGTATGGTACAAATACCATACCATTACCAGTGGTACAAATTTTTTATCATTATTCTTTGTAGAAAATCGTAGGTACATTACCTACGAGTCTACGACATAGGCCATAGCCCGAATGAAAAAGTGAGCCTTAACATATGGGCTTCTAAAAGATCAAATTTTAATCTTCCGGAGTGTCAAAGATAACAGCTATAGGGGTAGTAATATTATGCTTATCAGAAAACCATCTCAAGTATCCCTGACCATATGGTACACCATCTTTCCCAGCACCGTCTTGTGCGATAAAATCGACACGGTATGTAATCTCCTGGTTAACCTTTGTGAATGTAAGAACCTGCGGATTCACACTCATCCCCATTTGGTGTGGTACGAAAAGATCCAAGTTGTAAGTTGAAGTAGGCGGGCCGACATTCGTCACAGTCCTTGTATAGTACTGGGACTGAGTCTGATTGGGACCTGCTTTAATAGAAAATGAAGGGTAATTGAGCTGTGCTTCTGGTATTACTCCAACTTCCGAGCATTTAACAGTTTGTTGGGTGATGATCTTAATCGCTGTTTCATTGTAATTCAAACCGCACAAGTAAGGAAAGTAATCCTCTGGTTTTATGTCAAAGATGAGCCCTGGGTCATTTGCCTTTGCAGGGTTGACATGGCCAGCACCAATGGCAAAGACGTCCGCGGGGAAAAGCCCTTGGTCAACGATGGGCTTGCCTGCGAGGTTTAGTACATCAGCGGTTGTCAGGATGGCTGATTTAATAGCAGCTGGAGACCAGTCAGGGTGTGATTTCTTGATCAAAGCTGCAATGCCGCTTAGGTGAGGAGTTGCCATTGAGGTGCCTGAAATTATATTAAATGTTGCCTTAGGATTAGGAAGTGTGGCATTGTCCACTGATTCAGGCCATGCTGCTAGGATGTCAACGCCAGGTCCAATGATGTCAGGTTTCAAAATTCCAGGGCTTGATCTGCTTGGTCCTCGTGAAGAAAAGTAAGCGACCTTGGGAGCAAGTGCATCTCCGATTATACTGCCATAGGTGTTGAGCTTCTCATCTTCCGATTTAAGTATTCTGTCAGTGGTACTTGCTCCAACTGTGAGAATCCATGGGGCCTCATTTGATAAAGATTTATGGCGATTTCCTGCTCCGGAATTTCCAGCCGCACAGCTGAAAAATATTCCTTTTTTAATTGCTGCAAATGCACCGATTGCAATCACATCATCGTAGAAGGGAAGTGAGGGGCCTCCAAGTGAAAGGGAAAGCACGTCCAAGCCATCTTCAACAGCGGCATCAAGACCAGCTAAGATATCGCCTTCACTACAACCATCCCCATAACAGACTTTGTACATTGCCAAGTGAGCATAAGGTGCCATGCCAACAGCCGTACCATTGGCCTCTCCAAACACGCTGGCACCTTCCACAAAATTTCCAGCAGCGGTGCTAGAAGTGTGGGTGCCATGGCCAACGAGATCAAATGGATTTCCTGTAATATTCCCTTCTTCTGCTCCTACGAAATTTTGTGCACCAATGAGCTTGTTGTTGCACACTGTTCCATTGAAGTCGCACTTGCCCTTCCATTTAGCTGGAGGAGGGGATACTCCTTCGTCACTGAATGAAGGATGATCGGGTCCAATGCCTGTATCCAAGAGTCCTATTATTACACCTTCACCATAATTTGCTTGTTTCCATAGTCCGTATCCTTGGTGTAACCCCAAGAAGTCAGGACTATGAGTAGTTAGCAAAGGAACCGTTTTTTCAAGATGAGCCGACAAAAACCCTTCTTTGTTTTCCATTGCTTTCACTTCCTCTGGTGTCAGTTTAGCTGCAAATCCAGTGACGGCACTGCGGTATGCATGAACGATCCTCTGTTGGTTTAAGTTCGCTGTAGTATCAGGCAAAAATGACTGGTACCAACTGTCTAAATCTGATTCTTCAAAAAATTTCGAGGAGGCCGGCTTTTCGAGATAAACAATGTAAGTTTGGAGGGTGTTTTGCTCCTCTTGTGCAACTGCCTTTGATAAGTAAAACATGATCAGAGTAAAACCAAGAAGATATCTGACATGCATTGCTGCACCTTTCTTGTTCTCCATCTTTTAATTTGGTTGAAAGAACTTGGAAGTAAAAAAGATGAGTGTTAGTCTACCATTTAAGTACGTATTTATATATTTGATAATTGTGATTAGTAGAGATAAAAAATGTGCTGGACTTAGTAATGCTCGCAGGCGGTGGCGATAGAGCTTATGCGACTGTTCTTTCATAGTGCGTTGCCAACTGCTGGTTTGTCATTCTTGTTAAAACCTTAAGGATCCTTTCAATAATAATTTGGTAGATAAAAACATGATAACCTCGAAGAAAGAAAGTTGCAAAAATTCATTCTTGAGAAGCATTCTAGCTGGAATAAATGTATTGTTTCCAAATATTAAATTCACATCTGGTCACTGACTCATACACCATCTTTATCCTTCTACACAACTATGTTTATTTTTTGTCATTGGATTGAATGAATCATACTAAAAAAAATTAACAAAAATTAAACAGAAGTGTGTAACAAGTGAAAAAATGTTTGGTCATTTGTCCCTATTTATGTACTGAGTGGGTAATTACATGTTTCATGGCGCCATTTTCTCTCGTTTGCAAGGATTAACGATTAAGCAATGAAATCTTATTAACCAATAATATAAAGTGGCGTCAAAGTCCACATAACCCTCTAAATTCGAGGTACATATATTAAAGGTAGGAGATAATATTTTTTTTAGGAGACTAGAATAGGATCAGAAATAAAGAAAAGTTTTTCTTTCTAATCCTATCATTTTGGGAGGGTTGAAATTGGTAATTTATTTTGGAAATTATTATTAGCACTCTAAAAAATCTCATTTGACACTCCAAACTTTCTATAATTAGAAAGAAAAATACACTTATGCGGAGTGTATAATGAGTTTTTTAGAATGTTAATAACAGTTTTCTTTAACTTTCATACAATTTCGTAGGTCAAGATGGGTCGGATTAATACTTAACATGTAAGCCGACCCATCATGGTTGGGCTATTCGACAAAACCGTACCCCGACTCACCCAACCCAACTGGTTTTGGTTTGGGTTGGACAAGTTTGCGAGTTGAATACGGACTATGAGTTTCGAAAAGCTTGAGATTCTTAGAGCCAAAATGGTTGAAGATGTAATTAGAAACTTTGATGAGATTAGCCGTGGATTGATTCAATGATATGGACAACTGATAACTCATTCCTCCCTCAAGTATCTTGGAAATTTTATATTACACTATGAAATATTGTAATATATAATTTTAATAATTGAATAAAAAATAGTATTAACCATATTTCTTAGAAAGGTTATGTTATTTAGGTACATTCCCTTACTAAATGACGATGTATATACTTATAGATGAAAAGTTACATCTCTTTAATAAGTAGTAATTAAGTTTCTATATAAGCCCATGAAACCATTGGTATTATATGATAGAAAATTAGAGTTAATATTTACTCTTGAGAAATAGGGTTTCCCCACTTTGTTTCTCTCATTCTTCATTTGTCAAATTTCGAGTCATATCTTGAGAGTACAGAATTTATAAAGTTCGCTAGAGTCAGAAGATTGAAGTGCTTCGACTTCTGATTATAGTGTGACATCCCACATCGCCCAGGGGAGTGATCCTTAAATGTATATTCCCATCCCTACCTAGCACGAGGCTTTTTGGGAGTTCACTGGCTTTGGATTCTGTAGGAACTCCGAAGTTAAGCGAGAAGGGGGCTAGAGCACTCCCACGATGGGTGACCCACCGGGAAGTTGCTCATGAGTTCCCAGAAACAAAACTGTGTGGGTGTGGTAGGTGCCCAAAGCGGACAATATCGTGCTACGGTGAAGTCGAGCTCGAGATGTGGTGGCGGGCCGGGATGTGAAAAATGTTTTGGGGGAAAGTATTTCCGTTTTCAGTTTTAAGTTCACACGAATTTTTTACTTATATGTTAGTACATATCTATTTTGGTATTATCGTATTTTACGTATTTACTTTTGACCCTTCACCAATATATATTGTCAACTTTATATCTTTATAAACTATGTTTCTAATTTTTCACTGATGGGGAAGAAAGTAAGAGATTGGTGGCATGATAGAGGATTTTGCGACCCGCTCGCGACGGTGTGGCATATTCTCTTTGATGCACCCCCTTTGACTTGATTTCTCTTTATACTTAGGTTCTTCTTACTATTTTCGAGTATTTCAGCTTACTGAGTGATTTTAAATTTTGAGGTCGAAATGTTTTTATAAGGAGGGTAGATTGTTACACCCCCTCCATCCATTTTCTATTTTAAAAATTGTTTTTATTGGGTCTTAAATGGTGAGCCCAAAGGGTCCACCCTGGATTTTTGTCTCCCTTCCCGTATCTCCTATCCTTTTCATCCTCTCTTCCTCGTACTCTCTCTCATCCCTCTCACTGCACTCTCACTTCTCTCTCGAACTCATTCTCCTCCTTTTTTCCCGTATCCCTCTCATCCCTCTCGTGAACTCGCATGCATGCACGCCATCACCACCATCATCGTATTTCCTTCTCCCTCATCTCGTCCCTCTCTCTTTCTTCTGGTCGCTGCAACAAACGAAGAAAAAAAAAACCCAAAAATCCCCGGCGAGTTTTCTTTATTTTTCGGCTAGGTAAGCCTCGATCCTTCCTATCTCGGAGTTGTATGTTGATAGGTTGAGATTTTTGAAGTGATTTAGTGACTTTTTTCGAGGTTTTAGGTGGAGATCGACTCGGGGGTGTGCACACCCATTTTTCCGGCGCACCCGTGAGCTTCGAAGGGATTTTTGACCACCACCGGTCGTTTCACGGGGAACAAATGGTATTAACCTCTTCCTCTCTCTCTCTCTCTCTTCTTCGTTTTGGTATGAGGAACGGGGCCTAGAACCCCGGGTTGTTGTCGGCTGGAGCTGGGAAGCCCGGCGTTCTTCTCCGTTCAACCTAAGCCTTCGGGCCTTTCTAGAAACCCACGGGCCTTAAGCCTGTTGTGAACCAAACCCAAAACCCAACCCATTTCATTTTGTTTTAATTTCTATTTTTATTTAAATGTTAAAGGACTTGGGCCTTTGTGGTCTGGGGCCTTCGGCCCGTGTTGTTGTGACCCAAAATCCCTGCCCGTAGCATTTTTAATTTTAGTTTATTTGTTTTAAAAACCCAAAGGCCTATGAGCCGTTTCACTTAGGGCCTTAGCCCTCAAAACCCTTTTATTTGTGAGGCTGGCCTTCGGGCCGTGAGGAAGACAGGGCCTTTGGCCCTTTTAATTTGAAACCCAGAACCCTTTGGGGTTCTTTAAACTAAGGCATGTGGGCCGAGTTTCATGGGGGCTTAAAGTCCAGATCCCTAAAGCCCAAAACCCTATAACCCTTTTTGGGTTAAACCCTATAACCCAACCTAGTTGACCGTTGACCTGGTTGACCCTTTGACCGTTGACCGTTGACTTTTGGAGTTGACTTTTTCGGGTTCGTTCGGGACCCCTCCTGGGCTAATTTCGACGTTCTAGACCCGTTTTTGAAGTCTTTTTCCTAAATTAAATCGTTTGAATAGAGTTTGACTGTGTTGAACCTTTTATGTGCTTAGGTGCATATATTGTGGCTTTTCTATATTCACTAGCAGCGCAGTGTTGGACGGATAAGTACTGTGAGTGGACCCCTTCTAAAAATGCATGTTTTATTAGTAGAAATGCATACATGAGAAGCATGATTTGATGATTACGTTTTATGAAACGTTTTGTGAGATAACATGCTTATTGAGGCTAGTTTGAATTATTATTATTTTTCCTACAACCCGTATTCTTTATATAATATTTGCTGGATGATATGATATTTAGAATACGTTTCGAACACTTCTTATTAGTATAGATGATAGATGACTTTATACTATGAAGTTGCTTTTCAATATATATATATATATATGTTCACTGGCTTTGTACTTACCTAGTGGTCCCAATTTCCGCTACGGGATGTAGGGATAGATTCCGGTCCATCCCGGGCGACGGTGGAGTTGGCATAGGGTCTGGAGTGTGTTTTCCTCTGGCTAGTTAGCACAGGGACGGGGAGCTGGCATAGGGTCTGGAGCGTGTTTTCCTCTGACTGTATACTCATGGACAAGGAGATGGCATAGGGCCTGGAGGGATATATATGGACATTTGACACTAGTGATTATATATGTGAGTTATGAGATGAGATATGGCACGGCATGCTAGGTTTCGGAAAACCTATGTTTATCATGATACATATGTGTTTTCATAAAATTTGGGGGTTAGTATGTTGATAACTGTTTTATTATATGTATATCAAATTGGTCCACTCACCTTTATTTTGCGCCCCCTTCAGGGCTTAGAATCGAGGCATACAATCCCGGCGTTAAGACACTTCTGCATCGGCATCTTCGAGTCTTCTCAGTATAAGACCCACTCTTTTTGTTTATTCAATTTTGTATTCTTTCTTTGTAGTATTCAAATTAGTTGTATGCTCTGAACAAGTTCCTAAAATTCCTATTAAATGTTCTATTTAATTCTTATTTTCTCGTTCTTATGCATTCTAAATGGCTTGTGTAACCCTTCGAGTGTCAGCCAACACGTGACCATCCCAATGTCTACAGGACATCGGGATTGGGGCGTGTCAAATTGGTATCAGAGCCAAACCCTGGTCGTGGTGTGCCGACGAGGACGTCGGGCCCCTAAGGGGGGTGGATTGTGACATCTCACATTGCCCAGGGGAGTGATCCTTAAATATATATTCTCATCCCTACCTAGCACAAGGCCTTTTGGGAGCTCACTGGCTTCAAATTCTGTAGGAACTCCGAAGTTAAGCGAGAAGGGGGCTAGAGCACTCCCATGATGGGTGACCCACCGGGAAGTTGCTCATGAGTTCCCAGAAACAAAACCGTGAGGGTGTGGTAGGTTCCCAAAGCGGACAATATCATGCTACGGTAGAGTCGAGCCCGAGATGTGGTGGCAGCCCGGGCCGGGATGTGACATATAGATTGTTGAATCCTGAGATATGGATGCCTACCGAACTACAAGCACAAGAGTAGGGGTGAAATTTTGTCTTTAGGACATTGCATTTATTCAAGCCTCAATCTCCAAGTTTGTTAGTATTTCTAACTTTCTCTCTTGTTGTTTATATTAATCTCATACATAAGTGATGTGAATTTCTTTATAATCATTATTATTGGAATTCTTGTGTTATTTTCATATTTTTTTTAATATTCTTCAAACAATCTAAAGACCGTAATTTATTATGCAATATCAGAAAGTATATAGGGTTTTTGTGCATCAGTGCGACGGCAGGGGATGGCTGTGTTCGTTGTCACTGGCATGGAGACTTTTCTTCGGCTTTTTCATTCCAAGTTCCAACTCACCGAACAAGAAGGGTTGGAGGTGGAGATTAGTGATACGGGTACGGAAAGGTTGCGATGTCCCAAATTTTTCCTCGTTGGTAAAGTGTTATCGCGGAAGGCGATAAGAGCTAATGTGTTGATAGCAGTCTTCAAGGACTTGTGGAGTCCTAAGGCAGACGTGGAGGCTATGGTGATAGGAGATAATCGTATACTGTTTTGTTTTAATTCAGAGCCTGAAGTGCAGTGTGTGCTGCGAGGTAGTCCGTGGTACTTTGGCAAAACCCTATTGGTTTTAGCTGAGGTTAAGGGTTTGGATGTGCCTGTGGAGGTTCCTCTACGTGAGCAAGAGTTCTGGGTGTGAATACATGGACTTCCACCGTGCATTGGGGAGATTAGTGTCGGTCGATTGCGACAAGGAAGGTACGTGCATTGGCGAGTTTATGCGCTTTAAGGTGGTCATTGAGGTTTTCCAACCGCTATGAAAGGGAATGCAAGCAAGACTGCCGGTTTCTGAGGGGGTGCTCTGATTGGTATCCTACTACAGTATGAACGACTGTCGACGTACTGTTATTGGTGTGGTAAGATGGATCATAAAGGTGTGCACTGCCATCAATACCCAGTGGGCCATAACGATGAGGTTAAGTCGCCCTCTAGGGTATGGTTGAAGGCTGGGCAGGATGTTATGGGATCCGATAATGGTACGCAGTGTAGTTTTGGTGAGATGGAGGAGGAAGACCGTGGTTGGAAGGTTCAGGCGCTAGAGTTTGCGGTGGAGTTTGCGGCAGAAGTGGATGCACATCCGGCGGGGATGGATGCGGGGGAGGAGTTGGGCGTTGACCCACTGGATCCAAATATGCAAAGGGAAATTTTATTTAAACTCATCTAACTTCTTTCTACACCAAACTTACTCTTTGTAGCCATTTGATTTTAATTAAACTATCATTATCTCTTTAAACCCAAATTTACTATCTAAAATGCCCTCACAAACTCAATTTAATATGTAAATTTATCTGTACACCCATTTGATTTTTAACTCTTTTAATGACAGTAAATCATATTGGAGTGGTTCATTCTCAAGTTTCCTCAAGTCTCAAAGCTTAATTTTCTTCTCTTTTCCAAATTTCGCCATGAAATGGCTATTATGGTGGAATGCGATTGCAAAGACAGGTCACTTGTGACACAAAGTAGAGGAACAAAGATTATAGGCTTCCATATGAAAACTGTACCAAGTGATTGACTCAAAGCAACAACCCCATTATAGGGGTTCACCTGCACTGCACATTAGTACAGCCTCTATCCTCTACCTACCTACCATTTTACCCGTTGCCACCTCCTGATCATGAAACTGCCCAGAAATTTGGGAGGAGGGAAGAGATGGCAGCAGCAAAGAAACACAATAGAAATATAATATAAAATGCATAAAATTTGACCCAAAGAAGAAGCAAATGGAATCAAAAGTCCTTGCAATGTTTGCAAGTCCTTTTAGTGTTTTGGGGTGTATAGAGAGACCAAGAGAGTATTTGCAACAACTTGATGTTGGAGAAAGTTTAACAAACTATGTGGGATTGATGAAAAATAAATTGAAACCCAAATACTTATCTTCTAAACTCTAAAAAAATTGAAATCAAACGAACAAAAAATCCATAAATCCAATCATACTTTAGTTGGAAGATTTAAAACTTCAAAATCACCATCCAACAATAATTTTTTTTCTTCTTTTCTTTCTATAATAGTTATTAGGGTTTTAGCTGGAATAAAACTAGGATAAACAAGGAATGATGGTATGGTCTAATTATAATTTGGGTTTATTCATAAATTTGAGTTTTATTATTAATTTCATTTATACTTAATAATAATTATGCAATAGAGTAAAAAAGATAATTAACATTTAAAATTTAAATTAAGTGTAAAAAGAGGTTACATAGATTTCTCATTTGAAAATTGAGGGAGCAATGGAGGAATATGGGGATGTTAGTGTGGGCGTGATTAATGGGGAGCCGGATTCTCAAAATTAGATCACATTGTGATTTTTTGAATTCACCAAGCCCTTTTGGAGCGGGAAATCAGGATGTGAGTGGAATTTTTTTGGGATGTCAAATTTTAAATACGACATTTAAACTTGACAACTTATGTAATACTATAACATCTTTTAAAATTTCTTTTCGTCTAATGTGTCCAATTAAATTGCCACTCAATACTACGGTCTGGTGGTATTTCTCTTCACTTGAAAGTGAGAGATCTTAGATTCGAATCTAATGGATGACGAATTCAATACCAAATTAGGTTGCTCTTTGTGTGGCTTAACTGAACTCCCCCTGCCCCTAGTGTAAAAATATCGATGGATTCAAAATGTGTCAAATTAAATTATTATGTTATTAAATCAAACTATAATAACAATTATTTTTTAGTACAACGATATATTTTACATTACAGGAAGAGAGAGTTTAGTTAAGCCACACAATGGCAACTTAATTTGGTATTGACTTCACCATCCACGAGATTCGATCATAAAACCTCTCATTTACAAGTGAAGATGAATACCACTAAACTGTAGTACTAAGTGGCATAACAATAATTGTTTTAAAACAGAAACAACAAAGCACTCAATATTATTCGAATCTCGCAAATAACGACTTCGATACCAAATTAAGCTGTTCATTGTGTGTCTTAGTTGAACTCTCATGCCCCTTTTTTACAGTAAAAGCGAGGGATGCTAATGTCATGACACTGTCAAATTTAAAAGGGTATATCTCAGTTTACTACCCTCAAGTTTCGTGGTTTTCAACATTTAGTACATCAATTTTTTTTTGTCCCAGAGTCATACCTAAAGTATTAATTTTGGGACAGTCTATACATCGTTAGTCAAACTGTTAAGTCTGCCGTTAACTGATGACGTGGTGCCCACGTGGACAATGACTGGGCGCCACGTGTCAATATAGGCCCACTTTAATATTTAAAAAAATACAAAAAAAAAAAACCATTCTTGTTCATCCTCACACCCCTCCCCCCCCAGCACCCGCGCGATCCCACCCAACCATCCATCCCTCCGATCCCACCCAACCTTCTATCCTTTCTCTCGCCTACCCAGCCCTTCGTCCCTTCTATCTCCACTATCGGCGCCGACGTCTATCCCACTGCCCAACTCTCCATCCACATCCAACGGTGGGCGACACACTCCACATCTCCAGATTCGGAAACACACTGCACATCCGTGATTCGGCCTTGAAGGTGAGAGAGAAACTGAGACACAGGAGAGAGAAAGAGAGAAAGTTCAAATCTAATCGGCTTCTCGGGTTGTCGGGTTGGGTAAGATTGTCGGGGGGGGGGGGGGGAGGGGACGGGTTAGGTAGGATCCGCCGGGAGGGGGTGAGGTGGGGGGGGGGGGAGTCGTGGGGACGCAGAGGGCGGGAGTTCTGGGCATTTTTTTTCCCTTTTCCTTTTCCGCTTTTTCTTCTTCTTCTTCTTCTTGTTGTAGATGTGGGTCGCTTGGGGGGGGGGGGGTTATGGGCTTTTTTTTTTCCCTCTTCCTTCTCTTCTTCTTCTTGCAGATGTGGGTCGTTGAGGGGGGAGGTTATGGGCATTTTTCCCCTCTTCCTCTTCTTCTTCTTCTTCTTCTTGCAGATGTGGGTCGCGCGATACTCTTTCTCTTTATCGCACTTCAATTTATCGTTAGTTTCGGATTTTGCTTGTCTTGTGTTTGGTTACTGAGAAAATGTAGGAAGGCGAGGAGGGGAATTGTTGAGAAGAGATGGTGGGGGTAGCAAAGGAAAGAAGGAAGGGACGGGGTGGGGAGGTAGAAGATGGGTTTTTTTTTGTATTTTTTTAATTTTTTTAATATTAAAGTGGGCCTATATTAACACGTGGCGCCCAGTCATTGTCCACGTGGCCGCCACGTTATCAGTTAACGGCAGATTTAACAGTTTGACTAACGAATGTATGAGACTGTTCCAAAACTAACACTTTAGGTATGACTCTGGGACGAAAAAAATTTGATGTACTAAATGTTAAAAACCACAAAACTTGACGGTCGTAAACTGAGATATACCCAATTTAAAAATATTGTTGCTGGCTTGTTTACAAAAAAATATATATATATTGTTGCTGGCTTTTTGGATTTGGACATTTTGACGTCAGAAGTGTCAAGTAGAATTTGGGAACTCAGCTGAGCCGTCGTTTCACTCTAGGCTTCGGGTAGAACCTCGATTTCACAGTCCCTTTCAATCGTTCATACATTCATTGTATTATCTTTCTTTCTTCCCCAAGGCTCAAGGCCCCTTCCCATTGAGTTCTTGAGTCGTACGCAAACACAAAATTTACCATTAGTATTTTGGTTTTCAAAATTCAGTCAATTATCATCCTTTAAATGCCATTAACACTCATAGAGTGGAGCTTCTGCAAATGGGTCTCTGAGTTTTTAGCCTTTTCACTTTACTATTCGACACATTTAGCTCGTCAGTGTATTGGGTTCTTGTAAAGCCTTTGAATTTGGGCTTTTCTCGGATTTTTGATGGCAAATATGATGAGGTTTAAAGATTTTTGGGTAAAGAAGACGCTGGTGGGTCTTGGGTTGGGCCAGTTTCTCTCGCTTTTGATCACTTCTACAGGCGTTTCATCATCTGAGCTTGCTAAAAAAGGTTCGATTTTTCTTATTTTCTAATGTCTATGTATGTTTATTTCAATGCGAGTAAGTAGTTAGGTATGTAATAACTGCAAAGAACAATATAATTCGTGATTGGTTGCTGACGAGTAAAGTAAAGGTCCATATTATGAAATTACATTGTTTCTGCATTTTTTCCGACCCTCGCAAAGCAGAGAGGCTTGTTGGCTTGGAGTCGTCTTTTTTTTATATTGTTTCTGCATTTTCTGGAACATTGACTGTCATCTGTTATTTGATATATGCGGTTGGATTGGTGAGGTGATTATGCTTCTAAATTTGGGTTTTTGAGGTTTAATTAACGGACGCCAAAACCTGCAAGTAAGTTTTGTTGGATGTAAGTATATATTTGGGAGGTTCATATTTACAGTACAATCCCATTTGGAGACTGTAACTATTTATACATTCACCAATTATCTCTCGTTTTGTTGGCCACAATCTCCGAGGCTAAGTCGATGGTCCTCTTTTCAAATTCTACTGAAACTCTTCGTATTGTGATTCGTATAAGGTTGCCGCATCATGTAGTCTTCTTTTCACTAAATTGTTTCTTGTATTCCTTGTTCATTCAAAGTGTAAGGTCTTTTTAAAAGGATTATCATTTAATCATTCGTTTAATGTTTTTTTTTTTGGCAAGAATTAATGTTCCTACTTCAGTCTCTTCTGAACTATGTGCTCTTGGCAATTGTATATGGAGGTATCATGCTTTACCCAAGGAAGCCACTTAAGGTCTCTTTATGCGATACAATTTGGTTTCAGACATGTACATCTAGCTAAGTTTTAGTGTTTTGAGACTTTGTTATATAGATTAGTAGCATGTTGTTAAACGGCAGACTCGGAGGATCACTGCAATCATGATGACATATAAAGGGCATTTGTTAGACCCTGGAACCGTGACCCTAGGGGGTTCAGTTAAATTAGTGATTTTTGGATTGTACATGTGTAGTTAACCAAAGGATGGTTCTTGGTAATAAACGAGATTACTAAAAAGAAAAAAAGGAAGTGATAGACCCTGCCCTTGGTCTGGCAAAAAAATAGAACCTGCCACCATGGTGAGATGATCCATGCATATGGATTGTCCAAAATGAAGCATCTAAAGCATATTAAAAGTGTGTGTTTCCTTGTGGGAGGTGGCTTTGAGTGATCACAAATGAGAGATTAACTGATTTTGGTTGGTGGACGTTATGATTGTGCTTTCTGTCAATTGGTTGCGGCTTTTGATCTTAACACTGATGTTATTGGTTTAGTTTAAGAAAGAGCTAATTTAGTTGGCTAAAAAGACTAAAGTAGTGAACCTATAAGTGGTTCTTTTACGGCACAACTACGAAGTAATCAACTAACTCGATCTCTCCGACTGCTTTAAACTTGAAAACTTCCTAGAGATCTTGGAGCCAATGGAACATTTGAAGTCTTTAAAATTAAGTGGAACAGTAATTCAAGAGCTACACTCACCAATCGAGATCCTCCCTGCTCTCAAGACACTTGAACTACAAGGTTGCAAAAGGCTTTCAAGTATTCCAAACATCATTTGTAAGTTGAAGTATCTCAAGAAGCTCGATCTCTCTAACACTTCCCAGAGATCTTGGAGACAATGGAAGATTTGAAGTTCTTAAGTTTAAGTGGAACAATAGTTAAAGAGCTACACTCATCAATCGAGTTTCTCCCTACGCTCCGAATACTTCAACTACAAGGTTGCAAAAGGTTTTCAAGTATCCCAAAGAGCATTTGTAAGTTGAAGGATCTTGATATGCTAGATTTCTCTTCGTGCTCCGAACTTATAAATTTCCCAGAGATCTTGGAGCCAATGGAACATTTGAAGTCCTTAAATTTATGTGGAACAGTGATTAAAGAGCTACACTCATCAATCGAGTTTCTCCTTGCTCTCAAAAGATATCAACAACTAGGTTGCAAAAGGTTTTGAAGTATCCCAAAGAGCATTTGTAAGTTAAAATATCTAAGTCATTAAAATAGAAAATTTGGGAGAAGAAAAAAATTGTTGATTTCATCAACAATTCTAGGTTAAAAAAGAAAAAAAAAGTCCCGTTGTAAGACCTAGAGATGCAAAAAGCACAGCCACTCATAAAATCTACATGCAGATTATACAGAAACAAATAGACTTGTTACTGTACTTAAACAGATTATGGAGTCCACCGACGACGAAGGGGTTCTATTGTTAGCGCCGGAAACTAGGGATGGGCAAACAGGTCCTAGACCCCGGGGTCGGGGCGGGTATGGGGCTGGTCCAAAAATTATAAATACAAAATGGGGCGGGACGGGGCGAGTTCGGATAAATAACAGGCCGGGGCAGTTCTAGAAATTGGAAAAAACGGGCCCCCGGCCCGGACCGTTGATTTCCTACCTTGTTAAATCTCTACCATCGATTCTATCTACCACCCTCTCTCTTGTTCTCAGAAATCGGACCCAATTCATTTCACTCAACTCTCCGCTCTCTAGAGCCTACAACACAAAATGTCACATTAAATTCAATGTTTTCAAAATTAAAACCATTAACATAGAACAAGTAGTTCAATGTTTTATCTATTCAATATTTCTTAAATGCAAATTAGATGTTCTCCGTGCACATTTCTTAGTTTGAGGTTTATTTGGTTAGGTTTATTTTATTTTTTTTCATTTTCTAGGGCGTGAAATGTATCATATTCACACCCAAAACAAAGAAATGATTGAGAATGCACATAAAGAGAAAAAAGACACTTTTATGTAAAAGAAATAGTTGAAAACTACAGTATGGAAGAGAAGACGAGTTAGAGAGACAAACCATGTGGCATATGCTATCTGATAGTTCAAGGGCTTCATCCCACTTGTTAGCTTTAATAAGCCCTTTCATAAGATGAAAGAAGGTATCCAGCTCTGGAAAACCACCATGCCTCATCATGTCTGCAAACATCTCCAGTGCCTTAAGAGACATTATTTACATGTAAAAGACTCGATCAATGAAGTGTACGTATTCTTATTCACATATGAAAACCTTCCAGCCTCTACAAAATTATCAATCGGAACTTTGTATATATGAGAGTAATTGGCACTGTGTTACTTTTACTCATCTCATTTAAAAGCCCAAGAGAGGTCATGAACTCTCTATTGTAACCTTCAATAACATTTCGGTAGCCTGCCATAGGCCAATGTGTTTGTTTCATTTCATCCAAAAGCTTATGAGCATCATCCAGTAGTCCATTTGAACAGCAATGGTTTATTAAAACCCCGTAGGTGATAAAATTTGGAGCACAGCCCTTAGAGCTCATTTGTTTAAAATGCTCAAGACACTTTTCGACATTACCTGCTTTCCCAAAGCCATCTATCATTGCAGTATAAGTCACAACATTTGGATAACACCCTTTTTCTTCCATCATCAGCATAAGCTTATAGGCTTCATCTGTTTTTCCAGCTTTACACAGGGCATCAATCATCTCTGTGTAGATAACAACATTTGGTGGACAAGAGTTTTCTAACATTTTGGACAAGACTTTTAAAGCGAGATCCAGTCTTTTATCCTTAAACAACCTATCAATCAAAGAACTGTACGTATACACATTTGGACTGTACCCTTGCTCTGACATCTTAGCAAACATCTCTTGTGCTTCATCTAGCTTCCCATACTTGCAAAATCCATCTATAAGAGCATCATAAATAATATGGTTAGGTTCACAACCTTCTTCTGACATAGCATGCAATAAATCACGGGCCTCTTTAACCTTGTGTGCTTTGCATAAACCATCCACCAAAGCCCCATAAGTATAGACATTAGGTTCTCTAATACTCTGATCATCACTTCCAAAATACTTATCAACATCAGGGATGTCCACATTACCTCTCATTCTCTCATATATCTGGCAAGCCTTTTCAATTCTACCAGCTTTACAATGACCATCAATTAAAGCAGTATAAGTAACAACATTAGGATTGTAACCTTCAGTCAACGTCATCTCAAAGAGTTGATCTGCATTAGACACATTTTTGCTTTAAGGTACGCATGTATAAGAGCAGTATATTTCACCACATTTGGAGCATAACCATTTTGTATCATTTCATTAAACCAGCTCCGAGATTGTTCAATAAGGCCAGCTTTACAAAAACTATCAATTAAAATACTATAGGTATAGATATCAGGAACAATACTATTCCTTTTCATTTCTTTAAACAACAAAAATGCTTGTTCTACCTTGGAGGCATTACACAAAAAGCCAATAACATTAGCGTCCGTACTAGTGTCAGGAACAAAACCCCTGCTCATCATTTCGCTGATAACCTTATAGGCTTTCTCAAATTTTCTGGCACCGCAAAGACACCATGCAAAATTGCTCACATTGACCTTACTTAACACAATCCCTGCATCAAGCATCTCAACATAAGCTTTTTCAGCCAAATCTAACATATCTGGGCTAGGTAATTCCTTGTTTCCACATATATCACCAATCAAGATATTGTAAACCACATAGCCTGGCTGGCACTCACATCTTACCATTTTCTTAAGCAACTTATAAGCATAAGAGTAACCTCCTGACCTGCAATAAGCATGTACAAGAGACCTAAATATCTGAGGGCTTGGATAACAACCTTCTGTGATCATCATACTAAGAATTCTCTTGCACCTACTGAGTTGTCTTTTCTTCACACACCCACAGAGCAAAGTCCTATAGGTCACAATAAAGAGGAGAGAAAAGCGCCAATGGCACGCGAAGCGAATGCGGAACGGGCACGGAGAAAAATAAGTGTGGAGGAGAAGCAGCTGAGCTCATTCCCTTCGCTTCCTGGGCCCAAAGCAATGCAGGAATGCAAGAATCACATCGAATTCGGTTCAAAAAATCCATAGCTTCCTCAAAAAGTGAAGCTTCACAAAACCCATATATCATCTTCGTGTAAAGAACAGTATTGGACACAAACTCTTCCTTCTCGACCAATGCGGGAGCTTCCTCCCACCTCACAGCTATGCAAAGGGCGTGATCAAATGAACCTAATGCATACTCATCCATCATAAACCCCGAATCCAACATCTCCACATGGACCTAGTGTGCTGTGTCCAACTTATCTGCTTCTAGAAACACTTGAACTAAAGCATTGTAAGTTGCTTGAGTTAGCTTGTATCCGAAATCCTTAAGCCTCCCCAGCTCTTCCAAAGCTACATTTTCGACAACCCATTTCAGCAGCACTTCCAAATCAACACATTAAGCAACTTCCTAAGAACCTCTCTATCATCACCCTTAATTTCTTGCAGAAAATGTTTCGCTACCCTCTTATTACTACCACACTCCAATAACTCTAACAATGCGTTGTACACGGGACCAGTGTGACTATACCCAATTTGTCTACCTGCCCATGTGAAAAATTTCACACCCAATTCAGGATTTTGTATAAGCTTCAATATCTCCACCACCAGAGTTTCATTCAGATTATCCCTAAACTGCCTAAGAAACTTCTGGGTTTTGTCATCAAACTCATCAGTACTATCCCTAATAGCATTTGAAATCAAAATGGCATTGTTAGAAAACTTAGCTGATTCAAATTTTGGCATTCCACCATCAGCACTGGTATCCAACATCGAATCGCGCAGAGAGGCGAATTCCTCTGCCGAAATAGACTCAGCTCCAGAACTGTCCGGCTTGAAAAAATCGTTGGGATCGACCAGACCATCGAGATTGTCCTGCGAAGAAGTGCAAGGTAATCTGGGGAAGCAAAGTTTTAGACTTTGGTGGGAGGATTTGAATGGAGAAGGGAATGATTGTGATGGGTTTGTGGAGAAAAGGGGTTGGACTTCAGAGGGGACGAAGATATGGTAGAAATTGATTGCCAGAGGAGAGTTTTCAACCGCCTTCTGCTCATTTTTGAGCTGCGAGAAGCTTGGAGCGGGTGATTGTTTTCAGGGTTTATGGTGGGGTTTTGCTTTCAGGCCGGAAAGAAAGACGATACAAGGGTTTGTTCAGCTTGTTTGGATTTCTGAAAATATTTTTAAAATCAATCATTAGTGCTTTCAGAAATAAGTATGTAACTGATAATTCTTGCAGAAAGTATTTTAAATGTTTTTGAAATAAAAAAAATATTTTGTCTAAAAACGTTTTCAGTCATTTTAAAAGCACATATAAAGAAAATTAGTTTTGAAAAGACTAAAAAGCGCTTTTACCTGTATTTGGAAGCAAAACACTTCAAGTGCTTTATTTAAAAGGAAAACTAATGAAAAAGATTTAAAAACTTTGAGATTTAACGATAAAGACAAAATAAAGGATAAAGTAAATAGTACCAGTGTAAACACGAAAATTTCCTGAAAACAATAAGAACACGTGTACAAAATAATATTTGTATTTGATGATTTTGGGTTACAATCTCTATTTGTTTTGATCCTCTGATTCGATCTTCGTAAGACTTTAATTTGTGGGCTTGATCCAAGGATCGTCGAGGCTTTGATCTTGGATGAACAGGGGGAAGTTTCTTCAAGGGCTGTTGGGCTTGATCTTGAAGTTGGATGAACGGATCTTCAGGGGCCGTTGGGGCTTGATCCTGAAGTTGGATGAACGTTGAATGACGAACGGATCTTCAAGGGGCTTTTGGGCTTGTTCTTGAAGATGGATGAACGACGAACGAAGAACGATGAACGATGAACGATGGATGAACTTCAAGGGGCTTTTGGGCTTGATTCTTAAAGAACAATTGTGTTGATCCAAGGGTCGTCGGGGCTTGATCTTGGATGAAGAATCGGCACGTGACCAAAGTGCTTGTTGATTCTTCAAAGGTTTTGGCGAAATTTCTTCAAGGGCCGTTGAGCTTGATCTCGAAGGTGGATGAGCGTTTCTTCAAGGGCCGTTGGGCTTGATCTCGATGAACGATGAACGAAGAACAAACTTCAAGAGAATTCTCTTCCAATTTGGGAGTAGAGAAATGTATTTGTGAATTGGTGAATGAAAATGAATGAAATGGCTTCCTATTTATAGAATTTTCCAATGCCTAATTTTGAATATAATATCCCAGATGAAATAAGTCGTCTCTGCAAGGTGTTGACACGTGTCCTATTTGACGGCTTTTCTGACTCATTTCAATTTCCGTCGAATCACACGCTACGTGTAAAATTTATGTAATACATGAGCGTTAAAACTTTGACCATCGGTCAACATTTTATTTACCGAAATTTCAATGTCTACAACCAGGATTGACTTTTTAGTGTAAAAATATAGTTTTTCGTTAAAGTGAACAGTACCGAGAGCTTTTGATTAAAATTTCCTTATTTAAAAGCACTTAAATATTTAATGGTTTACAACATTTTGCACTGTAGAGCATTTCCAACAGTTCTCAAAATGTAACTCTTCAGATATAAGTTTGTTGAACTATGTCGCAGTTTGAAGACTAAAAATTGTTGATTCACAATTTTACTCCAACTGACTCCACACATTTTAGTATTTTTAGGATCTTTTTAGTGTAATTACCATTTCTAAGATAAACTTCAAAAAAAAATTACGATATTTTTAGCTTAGGTACCAATTGAAAAATCAATCCAAATCATCTTATAAATATCACTGTACTTCAAAATAATGAAATGATTGCTACTCAATCTCACTAAACTCCCTAAATTTTTTGGTAACTAGCGGTCGGCCAACCAACTTTCGGGTGACTTTTATGGCAGCTCTCGACTTTTTCTATGATCGACTGGTCAATTATCCAGTGACCGATGACCAGTAGATAAACCCTAAACCATTTTGAAAGAAAACATGATTTCAAAATGTCTTTAATGGGATTTGAACTCAAAAGCACAAAATATTTTGAAAGTTCAGAAGTTCCGTCGAAAAGGATAAATGTGTTGGATTGATGGCTGCTTCAAAATGTCCATGGAGGAAGGGCAAAGGGGTCCCCAAGCAGCAAGCATATACCAGATGGTCGAATTAGTGACGAAAACGAAAGAAACTTGATTTTAGGAGTTAGCTACAAAGATCTAGCTGCTTTCAGTACAGAAAAGGAGCAGCTAAATTCGGAATCATTCATCAGTAAATCGCCGTTCAAGTTCGTTTTGTGTTTTTGTTTTCGGCATAGAGGTTGAACCCTCGTATTTTGGTATGAGCCAGCAGCCCTGTTTCCCCAAAAAACTAGAACAACGATTTATTCGTGAACGACGATTAATTTTTGAAGAGTAATCCATTTATTTTTTCGTCGAAAGTGAATTAATCCTACACCTCTGCATAAAGCACTGATATCTAGCATGAAATTGGCTCTAAGTTTTGCACATATCATCATTATACACATGCTTTCTTTTTTTCTTTTTTTTTTGAGTTTAGTGCTAATTTTACTTTGGGGTTGTCCCGGAAAAGATTTTGGTGCCTTGCATTCAACGCAAACGCTGCTTCATGAGGAACTCCAATCCTTCAACCTGAATTCAGTAAACCCCTCAGGGTTATAGGTGTTCCGGCTGCTAAGAAGCCGAAGCTGATAGCTTGCCAAGCTTATGGACAGAGTCACATGAGATGCTAATGAGAAAATGTGTTAAAAGCACAAACGAATACTAATGTAAATGAACTAAAGTTCTTTTATTTCTATCTGAAGTTAGTGTCTCCCATTTGCTCGAGTATCCAGTTTTTCGATTCCCATTACATAGCATGACTGATGTCAAGGAGAAGCATTTGATGGGCACAAAAGGAGAAAATTAAAAAGAAAAGACTTGATTCATGCTTCCCAACCCCTCAAGAGTGTCGCACGCACGACTCGGTACACCCCGAGAGTGAAAGCTCCCACTCGCAAGCTGCAGTCATGAGTTTGACACAATGCCTTGATGTCAAGGAAGGCCTTGCCTTGTGCATGTACTTTTTAAGCTCACAGTTAACCTTGTATTCTTTCCACATAAATCCTTGAATATTCTGCAGACAAGAGATGGGAGGTTTCAAGCCATATTGATTTAGGTAATAGGTGTTGGTATACCATGGGTCCAGCCCATGATGAAGGATATTAGTGGTCTAGCCCATGATGAATATTCTAGATTATTCTAGTAAGCAAGTGAGGTGGCTGGAGCATGCTAGACAATTCTAGCATGTTATTAAGTTGGTGGAAGAAGCTAGAGAGTGCTAGCTTCCTTGGTTACAAATGGAAAGATCTATAAGCTACAATACCCACCTATAAATAGGTGTGTGGGTGTTGCTAGCAAACTAAGTGAGTAGCAAAACATCAAGTCCAAAGCTAGAGTTCCACTCCAAGAGTGAGAGTGACAGCGTTCCACTACACATTGTGTGAGTGAAGTTTAGTGTGAGAGAAAGTGTTGTTATACTTTCTTGTATCCATCAAGCCTTGTCTTTGGCTTGGTAAGACTACTCTTGTTGTACTCATCATCTTGATATAGTGAAGATTGATTGTTGTTCCGTGGACGTAGGCATAAATAGCCGAACCACGTAAATTCTTGGTGTCCATTTTCTACTTTACTTTGTGCATTCTCTATCTTGTAGTACCAATATTCCTAACAAGTGGTATCAGAGCCCGGTTGGCTCGTACTACGAGATGGAATGGAGTGGCACTATGATCAAACTCACCAACTCCAATTAGGTAACATGGAAGCCAAGGATGGAGGACATTCTCTATTGCAAGGATCTTCATGAGCCAATTGAAGGAGATGCCGCTAAGCCCGATAGCATGTCCGATGCCGAGTGGAAGAAGATGAATCGCAAGGCAATTGGCATAATTAGACAATGGGTGGACGATAGTATTTTTCACCATATGTCTAATGAAACCAATGCTCGCGAGTTTTGGATGAAGCTTGAGTCCTTGTTTGCGAAGAAGACCCCAGCCAAGAAAGCCTTCTTGATCAAAGAGCTCATCAATGTGAAGTACAAGGATGGTTTAAGTGTAGCAAAACACTTGAACAATTTCCAGAATATCATCAACCAGTTGGCTACTATGAAAATGATGATCGAGGACAAGTTGCAAGTGCTCTTGTTACTTGGATACTTGATAGACAGTTGGGAGACCTTTGTGGTGAGTATAAGTAACTCTGCTCCTAATGGTGTTCTTACTCTTGATAATGTTAAAAATAGCATGCTCAATGAAGAAACAAGGAGAAAGACTTCTGGCACAGATAGCAGCCAAGTATTTGTCACAGATAATTGTGAAAAAAGCAAGAGTAGAGGGCCTAGAGGTCATGGTAGGAGTCCTAGCCGATCCAAGTCAAGGTTCAGGGGTGCATGTCACCATTGTGGTAAAGAAGGCCATATGAAGAAAAATTGTCGAGTTTGGAAGAGAGAGCAGAGGGAAGGAAACAATCAAAAGAAAGATGATATTGACAATACCACCGCAGTCTTATGTGGTGACGTACCAGAAATATTGTCTGTTGGTGAATGTCTGCATATGGGTGATTCTGACAGAGACATTGAATGGATCTTTGATAATAGAGCTTCCTTCCATGCTACATCCAGACGGGAGTTCTTCAGCACATACAAAAAAGGTGACTTTGGCATAGTGAAGATGGGGAATGAAATCTATTCCAAAATTCTTGGAATTGGTGATATTTGCTTAAGAACTAATCTCGGCTGCCAATTGATGTTGAAAGATGTAAGACATATTCCTGATATACGTCTCAATCTAATATCCATCAGTACCCTTGATCGGCAAGGTTATTATCACTATATTGGCGAAGGAAAATTGAAGCTTACTAAAGGCTTAATGGTGGTAGCAAGAGCACGACTTTGTTGTACGTTGTACCGGTCAAATGCCAAGGTTTTGAAATGTGAGTTGAATGTTGTGGATGACTCATCTCTAGACTTGTGGCATAAGAGGCTAGGCCACATGAGCGAGAAAGGCCTACAAGTTATGGCAAAGAAGTCTTACATTCCCTTTGCCAAAGGTACGTCATTAAACTCCTGTGAGCATTGTTTATTCGGTAAACAAAGAAGAGCTAGCTTTTCTGTGCCATCTACAAAGAAAGGAAATTTGCTAGATCTTGTTTATTCAGATGTGTGTGGTCCCATGGAAGCCGAATCACTTGGATGAAATAAATATTTTGTTACTTATATTGATGATGCTTCACGAAGGGTCTAGGTGTTTTTATTAAAATCCAAAGACCGGGTGTTTCAGATATTCCAAGAATTCCATGCCATGGTGGAAAGGGAAACTAGGAAACCCCTCAAGTGCCTTCGTAGCGACAATGGCGGCGAGTACACATCTCACCAGTTTAGAGAGTATTGTGTGAAACATGGCATATGTCATGAGAAGACAGTTCCTAGAACTCCATAACATAATAGTGTTGCTGAAAGAATGAATCGAACCATCATGGAGAAAGTGAGGTGTATGCTGAGGACTGCAAAGTTATCTAAGCAGTTCTGGGGTGAAGCTGTAAGGACAGCCTGTTATTTGAACAACCGATCTCCATCAGTATCATTGGGTCTTGATGTCCCAGAGAGAGTATGGACTGGTAATGATGTGTCTTACTCTCATCTGAAGGTGTTTGGTTGCAAAGCTTTTGTGCATGTGCCCAAAGAGCAGAGATCAAAGTTAGACTACAAAGCTACACCATGCATCTTTCTTGGTTATGGCGGTGAAGATTTTGGTTACAGATTATGGGACCCATACCAGAAGAAGTTTATCAGAAACAGAGATGTGATCTTTTATGAAGATCAAACAATTGGGGATTCGGATAAAGAGGCACAACCAGATGGCACAGTCAGAGGAGTTGATCCATTAGCTTCAGATGAAGAAAGTCACAGTGACATCCCTGAAGCAACTGCCAATGAAGTGCTTGCAGAACCAGATAATGCTAATCAGGGGGAGCCCGATCAAGATGTGCCAGTCCATGAGATTGTTGATCAGGAGGAGCCTAGTCAAGAGCAGAATCAAGGAGAACAAGATCAAGGGCAGCCTCCAACCCTGCAAAAGAATGAAGACCAGGTCAGAAGATCCAACAGAAGTCAAAGACTGTCTACCAAGTATTCTTCATCAGAGTATATCATGTTGACTAATTATGGAGAGCCCGAAACTTATGAAGAGGCTAGAGCTCATAATGACAGTGATAGATGGATGAAGACGATGAAGTCAAAGATGGACTCCAAGTAACTTGGAGTCATGATCGGAATTCCTCCCTCATGGACTGGAGGAGGAGATTGTTGGAATACCATGGGTCTAGCCCATGATGAAGGACATTAATGGTCCAACCCATGATGAATGTTCTAGATTATTCTAGTAAGCAAGTGAGGTGGTTAGAGCATGCTAGACAATTCTAGCATGTTATTAAGTTGGTGGATGAAACTAGAGAGTACTAGCTTCCTTGGTTACAAATGGAAAGATCTATAAGCTACAATACCCACCTATAAATAGGTGTGTGGGTGTTGCTAGCAAACTAAGTGAGTAGCAAAACATCAAGTCCAAAGCTAGAGTTCCACTCCAAGAGTGAGAGTGACAGTGTTCCACTACACATTGTGTGAGTGAAGTTTAGTGTGAGAGAAAGTGTTGTTATACTTTCTTGTATCCATCAAACCTTGTCTTTGGCTTGGTAAGACTACTCTTGTTGTACTCATCATCTTCATATAGTGAAGATTGATTGTTGTTTTGTGGACGTAGGCATAAATAGCCGAACCACGTAAATTCTTGGTGTCCATTTTCTACTTTACTTGGTGCATTCTCTATCTTGTAGTACCGACATTCCTAACAATAGGCATATACAACACACCTCAATAGCTTCTTTTTACCTGAACTCTTTCGAAGTAGCTCATCGTCACACCGCCAGCATTTGCATATATGTCAGGGAGAATAACAACTCCCTTCTTTGACAAAATATGCAGAAGAGGGATTTTATACCTAAGTAGGAGATTTCAGCAACCAGTATGCTTATTTAAGTTGAGAAAATGCAGTTATCCTTGTTACCTCATCTGCTTCGGGGTCAGTTCATTAGGTATAGTAGTTAAAAAATCATTTGTCTCCACAGTACCAAAAGCCATACCAATCATCAGGACAGTCTGATCCACCTTCTCAGCAGTACCAACAGAAGCTGCCTCATTGACAGGTCTCAAATCGTTTAGCTCAGACAAATTCTTCGGGAAATCAAGTATTTCACGCTTTAAGGCAGTCACAGATTCATTTATCTCCATGGTACCAACAGTCTTACTGTTCATCAAGCTAGTCTCATCCACATGATCAGTCGAAACAGTCAGCTTTTCAACCCCTTTTCCATCACCATTATTATCCTGGGTAATCAAATGCTCAGCATTACCAACAGAAGTTGCCTCTTCAACAGTTCTCAGGTTGTTTAACTGATGTAGATTCTTCGAGAATTCAGATACTTCATGTTCTACGGCTGTTACTGATTCAATTGTCTATGCAGTACCCACATCCTTGTCATTGGACAAGTCAGTTGATGATTCAATTTTATATTATATATTATTTCCCTATTCTTGGTATATTTTGATTATTATTTTGATGAGATTTTAATATTTTGTTATATATTTTCAATATAGGACATTCGATTTCCTCTGAAGCAAAAAGTGACCAAACGGATGAATTTTAGAGTGATTCCAATTGGGGGATGTTCGTGACCCTGTCAAGATGATTGTATCAAAGTTTCAGATTTTTCTACCAAGCTGTTTGACCGTGGCGAGGAAATAAAGGCCCAGCGAGCAGCTTTCCTAGATTGACGTTTTTGGACATTTTGGGTATTTTAGAGGTCAAGATGGTATATTTTGAGGAAGATTCCTTCTGAGTATTTATAGGGGACGTCTCAAGCTTTCAAAAGAGACCTTTTTGGACCAAATCGAAGTTGATTTGGTCGGTCAAAAGACTGATTTTCTGAGAAGTCCGAATTTTAGAGATTTATTATGATTGACTTTTTATTTGGACTGATTTTCAAAGAGACCTTTCCCAGACTGATTTGTACTTTTTATTTTCTGGTTTATAATTTTATTATGTTTTCTAGTTTTATTATAAGACCTTTTAGGGTTTTTTTTGTAGTAGTATAAATAAGGCTTGTTAGCCATTAGAGAGAAGGGTAGGAGAACACACACATTATTTTGGAGAACTTCAGACTTTTTACCTACAAGGTGTTTTCAATCTTTTTTCTAGTTAATATATTTTCTTTAATTTTTATTATGATTGTTCGTAACTGATTCTTTTGCCAGGGTGAAGCCACGAGCCTTAGCATGAATATGTAATTTTATTAATTTGCTTATGAATGGATGCATGCTTGCTTTGAATTATTAATCGCCGCGATTAAAACTATCTATGTATTTTAATGATTGATCACCATTAGGATATTTAGACAAGTAATTTGATGCAATTTCTGTTGGAACATCACCCTGAAATTGAGGAGGGCTTTTTGTGATTAGTAATTGTAAGTTCACTTAAGGCAAACATCACGCTCTTGCATGTTTATATTTGATCTGAACATCACAGACGGGTTGCATGCTAGATATACGTTTTTGCTTGAACATCACGTGGAAAATATATATTAGGAAAACCTAACATTCAAGGCATTTATGTAGAAATTCATAAGTAGTGGGTAAAATTGCATAAGATTGTTAAGGGGACGGCGGAATCCTAGGCTTTTACAAATTGATTTTCTTTAAATTGTTCTCTAGTTAATTTATTTAATTGTTTTATTTTAAAATTCGTTTTATTATATTAAATTCTAAAATCAACATTTTCCAAACTTTGTTTTAAATAATTAATTAAGAGTTGGTTTTAAACACAAATTATTCATTCAATCCCTGTGGAAAACGATCTTACTTGAGCCGCTATACTATGACAACCTTGTTCTCTTGCAAGTATTTTTAAGTGTTTTTATCCCTACTTTTATAGGTGGTAAAAATCCTATCAAGAAATGCTCATCATTTTTTCGACTGCATGCCCATCACCATTCTTATCCCCACTAGCCAAACTTTCTGTTGGTACACACAGAAGTAACCAGAGCAGGCTTCAAATAGTTTAACTGAGCAAAATGTTCACTCCCCGGGGGAAAATCACGAACAGCAGAGACAATCTCCCTGTTGAACTTGGGCAACTTGGTCTGGAAAGAGCACTCCATGGGCAATTTCCTCAAAATGACAACTATTAAGCGAATCAGTTATTTTCGATGATTCCAAATGTTAAACCGCCTCTATGATCCCCATTCCAACTCCCAACCCAATGGAATGAAATGCTCCAAAGCCTAAAAGAAGAGTAATCATTAAAAAAGCACGCATTCGCAGGGGTGGAACAATAAAAGCTACAAATCTCACAATGCACAAGATTACTTGTACAACAAGACATTGTTTGAAGCACTCAAAAACCCAAACCCAGATCCCATCGAAACTACTCATTGACCATTCAAAAATTGCAAACATTTCGAACCAAATATCTAAAGCTTGGAGAACCTCCATACTTCTAAAATCAACAAAGCAAAAGATATATCAACCTTTTATCAACCCAAGAATCCAATTTTCATCATAAAAAAGGGGGCTTTTAGCAGTAAGGTACTAAGCTCCCAAAAATAAAAACTGTTTAGCCATAAATCCTACTTATTGCCCTCGATTTTTTTGTTGTTTCTGCTTCATGCTCTCGATTTTTATTGCTGTTTTCAAGTTTTTGGAGGGGTTTTTCTTAATTTTCCCTTAAAAAAAAACCAAGAAAACCTGGAAAGCAGTCTAATATTAGATAATGATGGAGAAAAAAACATTCGACCAAAAATGGAAATTCAAAGAACCAAAGCAACGCCTGCCCAATAAGCAAATACATTTGAAATTTCAAGAACTATATATATATGTATATATATATACCTGGTAGTGTTGGAGTGTGAACAGTTTCTTTCTTCAAAGCATCCAACTGAAACGGGAAATTCGTGTAGAAACGGTGAATGGTTTCTTTCTTAACTGTTGAAACTTGAAAGCGAGGGTATGATTCGTAAAAGGATTGCAAATTGGAGGTCGAAATGGATATTTTCGGCTTTACTGAATCAAAGTCTTGCGGTCAAATCAATGCACGGACGAAGTGTAAATAAACCTTTCTATTTTCTGAGGGTTAATATTACCTCCTGTTGTGTTATTTCTCTACCTACTATTTAATAAAAATGTTCATAATAATAAAAAATAAATGGTGGGTAGGGTGTGATATGTGCGGCGGAAAGAGGTTGGGAAAGATTTAGACTACAATCGACAAAAAGGTTGGAAAAAGGATTAAGTGTGTGCTAGACGAAGGAGAAGAGACTTGGGGTGAGGTATGCGGCATTCATAGAAAAGGAGAAAGAAGAGTGGTTTGAGATCCGAGGTCTCTAATTTGGGCCATAGATATGGAATTCGGTGAAAATAGATGGTGGGGATCTAGAAAAAATCAAGGTGGCAAATTTGGGGTTAGTAGGAAGAGATATTATGAAAGGGATGCCATGATTTTAAGGACATGCGTGGTTTGAAAGGAATGATGAATGTCCTGCATTTTCTTTTACTTTTTACTTTTTATTTATTTAAAGATATTTTAGAGTTAATTATTTAAGCAGAAGTACGATATTCATTAATAATGAGGGAATACGTACAATGCTAAGAATGAGGTGCATGTTAAGGGCATCGATAAAAACCTTGCCGGGAATTTAATTCGGTCTAGTAGAAAAAGAACGTCGCGCACCAGGCCTGGCAATTTCTGACACGACCCGATAACACGACACGACACGACACGAAATTAACAGGTGTTCGGGTCGACACGATAACGAATCGGGTCGTTATCGGGTAACCTGATAGCACCTGCTAAGATAACGGGTAAATTCGGGTATACACGTGGGTAACACGATACACGATAAGCAGAATATTAATTTCATAATTTTATAACCTTAAAAAAAATACTAGTATAATTATATATATTAATTTAACAATTTTATACCCCTAAAAACTATAATAATTAAATATATATATATTAAATTAAGTTAATTAACTATAATAAATAAATAAATAAATTTTAACTATAATAATTATAATAATTATATATACTATAATAATTATACCCCAAAATATTAATCATCTATAATAATTATTTATATATATATATATTAAATTTTATAAAACTTTAATATATCGTTTTAATGAGATACGAATTCTCCAAAACTAATTTCAACGATCGCAACCGTCAAACTTGTATGTATATGCTTCGAGATCACATCAGCAAAAAATCACAAAAAACAAACATTCAGAGATCAAGTAACGGGACAAAGTTTTTCGACGGTTATAAACGAAAAATCACGATTTAACGGTTATTTTAACTCCGATTTTGATGATTTTTTACAGCTACACTCCTTGACCCTATATGAATACAATGAATGAATTCGATCTTCAATTTAAAATATTTATACAAGTGGATACCACAAAATATTATGTTATACTTAATGAAAGTATAAATAAACTCTAAGTGTTAGTGAATCTATCGTTTTAATGAGATACGAATTCTCCAAAACTAATTTCAACAATCGCAACCGTCAAACTTGTATGTATATGCTTCGAGATCACATCAGCAAAAAATCACAAAAAAAAAACATTCAGAGATCAAGTAACGGGACAAAGTTTTTCGACGGTTATAAACGAAAAATCACGATTTAACGGTTATTTTAACTCCGATTTTGATGATTTTTTACAGCTACACTCCTTGACCCTATATGAATACAATGAATGAATTCGATCTTCAATTTAAAATATTTATACAAGTGGATACCACAAAATATTATGTTATACTTAATGAAAGTATAAATAAACTCTAAGTGTTAGTGAATCTATCGTTTTAATGAGATACGAATTCTCCAAAACTAATTTCAACAATCGCAACCGTCAAACTTGTATGTATATGCTTCGAGATCACATCAGCAAAAAATCACAAAAAACAAACATTCAGAGAGCAAGTAACGGGACAAAGTTTTTCGACGGTTATAAACGAAAAATCACGATTTAACGGTTATTTTAACTCCGATTTTGATGATTTTTTACAGCTACACTCCTTGACCCTATATGAATACAATGAATGAATTCGATCTTCAATTTAAAATATTTATACAAGTGGATACCACAAAATATTATGTTATACTTAATGAAAGTATAAATAAACTCTAAGTGTTAGTGAATCTATCGTTTTAATGAGATACGAATTCTCCAAAACTAATTTCAACGATCGCAACCGTCAAACTTGTATGTATATGCTTCGAGATCACATCAGCAAAAAATCACAAAAAACAAACATTCAGAGATCAAGTAACGGGACAAAGTTTTTCGACGGTTATAAACGAACAATCACGATTTAACGGTTATTTTAACTCCGATTCTGATGATTTTTTACAGCTACACTCCTTGACCCTATATGAATACAATGAATGAATTCGATCTTCAATTTAAAATATTTATACAAGTGGATACCACAAAATATTATGTTATCCTTAATGAAAGTATAAATAAACTCTAAGTGTTAGTGAATCTATCGTTTTAATGAGATACGAATTCTCCAAAACTAATTTCAACGATCGCAACCGTCAAACTTGTATGTATATGCTTCGAGATCACATCAGCAAAAAATCACAAAAAAAAAACATTCAGAGATCAAGTAATGGGACAAAGTTTTTCGACGGTTATAAACGAAAAATCACGATTTAACGGTTATTTTAACTCCGATTTTGATGATTTTTTACAGCTACACTCCTTGACCCTATATGAATACAATGAATGAATTCGATCTTCAATTTAATGTTTGGTTTTTCTATACTTAGTTTATGCAGAAGAGAGTTTTGACGTGGAAAATCTTACTGAAAACATCATCAACGTAACTCTTGAAGGCAATAGATCAAGACAAAGTTCCAATACAATTTCATGATGATCGATGTAAATTGAAGATTTTGTAAATTGAAGTTTAAACTTTTGAGAAAGACTTACAAGTTACAGCCTTGAAAACAAAAACTCTTTCATTTTGCATATCTTTGCACATTTAATATTTGTAATAAATTAGTAGTGTGTATTATTTTTTTATTAGGCTCTTATTTTCGAGTGTAGATATAGTACTTAAACGACAAATGTTTTAATATTTTGAAGTAATATATAATAATATATGTGGTATGTGCAAATTAAAAAAAAATATATTTTTTTCTTAACGGGTCATAACGGGTCATAACGGGTCGGGTCACTTTACCCGTTGGGTAAAGTGACACGACCTGTTAAGGACCCGTTAAGATAACGGGTGTGACACGACACGACCCGTTAAGATAACAGGTGTTACACGAAAACGACACGAAACACGACAGACACGACACGTTTGCCAGGCCTACGCACCACATTACAAAATGGAATTACTATAGAATCTAAAATCAAATCCAGTGGTTCCTCAAACCACATCAAACAATTGGTTAATATCAAGCTATACCTTGCCAAGTGGTGTGCAACATTATTGGCCTCCCGATTGCAAAATGAAACCTTCCCCTGAGGAATATTATCCATTAGCTGACGGGTATCATCAAGGACATGACCAAACTGACCCAAAATATATTAGGGCTGTTTTGAGAATAATAGTGGATAAGAAAATAAAATTTTATAGTGGGTGTGATTATTATGTGGGTAGAAAAATAAGACACTGATGTGGGTATAGTAAACTTGTTCACATTTGATGATATTTTTTTATTTGGCTTATGAATCCCCATCCACATACTCCTAATATTTAACGATAACATTTACAGTCCATAATATTAAAAGAAAAAATTAGAATCCGATCTTTAATATTTGACGATAACACTTGTTTTCAGTTTTTATTTATTTATTTATTTTTTTTATTATCAAAGCCCCTTGACTTTGAACATTTTACTAATAACATACTTACATGTCAGCTTTTTTTTATGTACAAAAAAAATTTAATTTATAATTCTTCTACATTATCACATACAAAAGATTGAATAGCTTTTATAACTGCAAATCCCATATCTTTCATGAAACGAAGGCAATTAATTAACGAAATGGTTAAGATGCATAATTGCATATATGATATATAAATGTGCAATTGGTGAAGCTGCACAGCGTTAAATTTGGAAAATCAGGACAAGTCTGGGGCTGGCTTGGACAACTCATGTAATTTCCATCTATTCAAAGTTCAAAAAGTAGCGTTCCAATGACTTTTTCAACAGAAATATCCCTTGCAGAAGGTGCTATCCAAGTCAAAGAGTCCTCCAGTTCACCAATATCTGAATCCGTTTCAAGATAATTTGACATCTTGAGCACAAGACTGTTGTTGAGACCAGGCAATATTGCTGAAGAGCAGGTGTTCCTGAATTCTGTTGGAAAGATGACATTCTTCGAATCAGCGACAATGAGGTCTAGATTCTTGGAGCAACCAAATTCTGTAAGAAAATCTGCCAGTACAGGTAAATGTTTCCATGGCCCGTTGAAGGCAGTCGGAAATTGTATGTCCCAGAAGTCCAACAGTAAGATGGCGGCTTCCCCTAAATTTGGAGCCTTCAAAGAAATCTTGGACGTTAAATAACCACCAAGGAAATATATAGAATTTAGATTCGGAGTATTGATCGTGGCCTCCAAACTACGATGAGAATCAAGTAAGCGTAAGTTTTTCAGGTGATGAGCATGAATGTTGATATGTTTCAAGTTATGAGATTCTCGCAACATTATCCTCTCAACGTGATGAAACTTTGATGAAACAAATGTAAAAGATTCAAGATTTATTGTCTTGTCAACTTGAATATCTTGAGCCTTGCAATACTTAACTTCCAAGAATTTGAGACTGTAACTTGAAATATAAAACATGGAGATTTCGTCTTCTTGTTCACCTCCATAAGAACATGAAGTTAATGACAAATATTCAATACAAGGGCACTCCCACATTAAGGAACTGAAGGCACGCTTATCAAACCGAACCCTTTTGAGGGACATTGTTTTCAAGGAGGGAAGAAGCTGGCTTATACAATCTATATGACGTCCATCGTTGGCACTACGTATGTCCTTTATCCTCACATACGCCAGACTGAGAGTAGTTAAAGATTTTGCAACGAGAAAGGTGGTTCGAGATAAGCAGTAGTACTTTTCGTTGACATGGCAATCCCTTCGAAGTCTTATATCTAACTCTTTGACGTTTCTCTCTAACGAACAAGTTAATAACTTATCAACGATGCCAGTGTCTTCTCTAAACAAGTAGCCAGTCATATGAAGCCTCAGTTTAAGTAACTTGAGCTTCTTTTGCTTATCATTCTCACAAAATCTCAAATACCTTATCAAGATGTTGTTGATGAACTTTCTATGTTTATCACCGTGCTTGTCTAGACGAAAACCAACGCTTTCCTCGTGGAAATCTAAGATGGAGCTCGAACACCACACATCTTCCCATTGCTTGGAAAGAAAACTCATACGGACGGCAGCTTTGGTGGGAAGAATTTGTATGATGTTTTGCGTGACGAGGTCAGGTAAGTGAAGGTGTTCCATGACGTTTCAGCTACGATTGATCTTCTTTTTGTGGGTTCGGGGGTTTGTGGATGGAAGACTAAACCTATTTATAAATGTTGGATTAATTAATATCATTGAAGGATACTAAACGGCAACTAGTACGAATTCATGTTGGTTAGGGTTAGGGAAACCTTTGTCGTATACAATTTGGCGAAACCGGCATCCTTTTCTATCTTAATTTCATACAATATTAGGGTTTCCTGACAAAATGAAAGGCCAATTAATATCAGATTATTTCTTCTAATATATATTAATATAAAGCTGGCGAGTCTTTCACTGCTATTTCTTGGAAGTATATTTACATGAAGCAAATTATCTAGCGGATGCAATAATTAGTATAGCACTTACTAGCTATTTAAGATTCTTATACCTGGGATCGCACATTGCCTATGAGGGCAAGGAATGCTTTTCTATTTGACTGTACTGGAAGGCGACGTAATTATGGCTTGTGTATTTAACAAAGTTTATTTTCGAGACACACTATATTTTAAGAATTTTGGCAGTATAAGAGTTCTTAATGTTTTACAAGAACCGAGCAGAAAATGGGTGACAAATTAGTCGAAACCAAATTCTTAATAGTCTAACAATCAGAGAGGAATTGTAATTTTCAGATATGCATGTTTATTTTGAGAATTATTAATTGAAGGATGTTAAATCACTCTTTAAGAATATTGTGCTGTTGCTTGGGAGATAGGTCTTGAATTTTGAGTTCAATTTTAAGGAGAAGATAAGGTTGCAGGGCATGGCATTGGTCGCTATTCTATGCCAGCAGCATCAAGGTTTGCAGTTGTTAATTAAGCACGACCAGCAAACCATGCTGGTTGATAATGCCAAATTCGTCATTTACGAAAGTCAAACTTAAGTTTTTGCAGTTTTTTGACAAATTAAACATGAAGGGGTTTGTTTTCTTTGTAGGGTTCTTTTTAATTAGGTAATCAATTGTGACCTATATCTCGCGTCATTTGGTGGAAAAGGCTTGTTTGGAACTACATTTTTTTTATTAAAAATGTTGGTGTTAACTAGGCTTAAGTTTGGCGTAGGGAATTCTAAGTGATTTGGTAGTGGATGAGTTTGGCCATAGTGGTTGGGTTTCATGTGTAGGAATTATATGATAGGCTTGTGGCTAAGGCTTGGGTGTTTGGTATTTTTGCAATAGTTTTGGTAGGAAAAGACTCGAAGGCAAGAGAGTGAGAAGCTTGAGGTTGGGCTTGTAGCTGGTGCACGAAAGATTGCAGCAGCCATTAAAAAGAGATTTCCTGCAGCTAGAAGATGTACTTCTCTATGCTTGCAACTAAAGGAAACCCTCCCCCTCTCCATTGATTTTTACTCTATCTTCATAGAGGGTAAGGACTCTTTTTTATTTCTGCTGGCTAAAAGGGTGTGCAAAAATTACTTATTTCTCGCAAGTAAATAAACATATTGGAACCTCGTTATGTCCTACAGATAATAGGAGGAGCTGAAATTAACTTATTTTCAATGCCCTAAAAAGGTGGACTGGGTTGCAATGAATAGGTTCACGGGAAACATGTCTTCGTGTAGAAAGGAGAATATATATGCCTTGGATTGATAGGCTATTGTAGAATTAGGTTATTGTCGTGGACAGGAGACGTACGGCATATGTCATGACATGACCTATAACAATAACTTTGTAGAATATAATCAAGCAATGAACGTTTAATGTGCTTGGACCTTTGATTACAATTTTTGGGACCCGCATTAGGCCCTCGATTATTTATGCCATGCAGAGACAACAAAATGGGTTGAATAACCAACACCAAAAATATGTGCATAAACTTAGCATTTTTGGCTCACGACTTTGTTGTTGCAGCTTCCCAGCAGGCCGGCCCAGACCTAGTGCAAACAGGGCGACCGTCCGGGGCCCAAAAAAAATGGGGGCACCAAAATTATTAGAGTGGTATATTTATATATGTTTTTATAAGAGTATAAATTTATAAAATTTGGTTCAATGACTTATAAATTTAACTAGAAGTCGTGGTTTACTCATGTGAAAATAATGAAGAGGTCTTGGGTTCAAAACACCACATGTGCTTATTTACTTTTCAATTTTTACAAATTTCTTTTCATAAGAGTATAAAATTATAAAATTTGGTTAAATGATCAAGAAGTTTAATTAGAAGCAATAGTTTTTGTTGTTAATGCTATGTGCATGTTTATTGTTTTCAATTTTTACAAATTTTTGTTTGGTTGTTAATTTATTTTTAGTTACTAGCTAGTAACTATGTGAGTTGTTATTGTTAAATATTCGTTTTAATTCAAGTCTAATCTTCAATAACGAGTAATACATAAACCAAATTTTTTGATCAAATTTACAAATTATATGACGTGTCATCAAAAGGTTTAATTTAGCACCCATTCATTACTAATACATATCAATTAAAGACTCGAAAACATCATTATTTTTTTAGTCCCATATTGACAAGGTTAGTAAATAAGAAAAAACGTCTCACGATTTATACAAAAACACTTTCAAAGTTCAGATGGAAAATAAAACTCATCATCTATCTACTTGTAAGCTCGGGGTTTTGTGGTTTCCTTCTCTCGATACAAAATAAATTAGTCTTTCGGTGTTTCTAAAGTATTGAGTTTGAAGTGCTTTTCTAAGTATAATTTTATCAACATCTTATGTGTGAAAAAAAAAAACAAATTTATACGAAGTTAGGGCACTTTTTTTAGCGTCGCCCCGGGCCTCAAAAATCTCTGGACCGGCCCTGCTTCCCAGCAACTTAGTTTAGTCGTCATTTAGCTTCTGTTTTTTAGGTCACATCAATCCCACTTTTAAAAACATGGTTCTGTTTTCAAGATTGAAGAAATTTGTTGAAATACTAAAAAAAATTATTCAAAATAAAAGTAGCAAATTAAGTAGCGCTAGTGTGCACAAGACGATACTTATTCATTTCAATCCTCCTTAATTTGAGAGCTATTTATTCCATTCCAATTCATTCATGTATACCAAATGAGCTCCGTATTAACACATTTCATAATCCAAAAGAACACCGTAGTGACACATTTTATAATCCAAAAAAATCCAGATACGTTGAGATCTAATTTGGATTAAGAAAGGGCATAGCTAATTCTAGACAAACTTAGATGATATTATTAATACTTGGGGAGTTAAGAAAAATGTGGTGTGGACATACAATCAAAGATATATCATCATGAATGGGACTGCTAGACAAGGAGCATCTAAATTATAAGGCTTCGATATCACAAATTCCTTATTTAGACTACTCTAACACTTTCACTACTCATATGTGAACATCTTCTCTTATGCGCTCCGTAAATGAGTTTAGCTAAAGTACAGGGAGAAGTCGAAAAAATTCATCTTCAGACCCCAATCACACTTTATATTATGCTCGGTGGATAACACCACCTCTTTAGAGCTCCTAAATATAGAGAGTGAGAAATAATCTCCTAGCAGTAATTACTATTGCATTGATAATAATTTAAAATAAAATGTCTACTACTATTAGTTCACACTCATTACGATTCCACGAATTAGAATATGTGATTAGCGTAAAATGTTTTCAAGAGAGCTCGTAAAATAACTTTTTAGTTAAAATTTAACTTGATAGGAAGTATGATTAGAGATTCTCTAACCTAATGTAATTTAGGATAATACCTAAGTAGTGACATATACTTTGTGATGTGGCTAAATGATACTTAAACATATTTTATTGATTTAACTAATTAACGATAAACAGGTATTTAATTTTTCTTCGTCTTATAAAAATAAAAAATACATGACATTTTTTATTGAGCCACGTTAGAAAGGGATAGGATTTTTACTATCTGCAAAAGTAGGGATAAAAACACTTAAAATATACTTGCAAGAGTACAAGGTTATTGTATTATAACAGCTCAAGTAAAGTCGTTTTCCACCATCACCTTAACAACCTTACGTAATTTTACCAATTACTTAAGAATTACACATGCAACTTTGAAGGTTAGGTTTTCCTTATGCATATATTCTTGTCGCGATATTCAAGCAAGAACGTATATCTAACATGCAATCCATCTGTAATATTCAGATCAAATATGAACATGCAAGACTCATTAAGTTTTGTGAAACCCCTTTGAAAACTCATGTAACCCCTAAGAGCGTGATATTCGCCTTAGATATCAATACAAGAAGCAATATTCAATCCTCCGGTGATATTCCGACCAAATTGCATCTAATTACTTATCTAAACATCCTAATGGTAGCTAAGCATTAAGATATAGTGACAGTTTAAACATAGTGATTAATAATTCAAAGTAAACATACACAATATCATAAGCAATTAAATAAAGACTACATATTCATGCTAAGTCTCAAGACTTCGCCCTAGCAAACGGAAATACGAACAACCATAAAACAAAAGGAATTTTATTGAAATAGAAAAGGATAGAAAACACCTTGAAATACAAATCGTCAAAATCTAGCTAAGTTCTCTAAATTGATGCGTGCCTTCCCCCTTCCCTAATGGCTAAATATCCTTATTTATAGTATTACAAAATAAAACCTGAAAAGATCTTAGAATAAAACTAGGAAACATAATAAAATAGCAAATAAAAGTTTCTTATTTAAACTGAAATTCGGATTTCTCAGAAAATTAGATTTTTGACTGACCAAATCAACTCTGATTACATCCCAAAATGTCTTTTTTGAAAGCTGAAGACGTCCCCTACAAATCCTGAGAAGGAATCTTCCTTAAAATATGCCATAACTTGACTCCAAAATGCCCAAAATGTCCAAAAATGTCAATCTGAGAAAGATGGCATTGAACCTTTATTTCATTCGCCCCGGTCAAACGGCTCAGTATAAAAATATGAAACTTTGACACAATCATCTAGAAAGACTCACGAACATTCTTCAATTTGAATCACTCCAAAATTCATCCTTTTAATTACTTTATGCTCAAGAGGAAGTCGAATGTCCTACATTGAAAATACATAACAAAGTATCAAAATTCACCAAAATAGACCAATAAATTATAACTAAGAATATGCATGGTAAACTATATGGTATAATATCGACTCGTCAGAAAGTAAAACATATCAAACCCACTCTAGTTGTTTATTCAAAAAAAAAAAAAAGGACTAGCGGGTGGCTTCGCCACAGTAATCCGCTCTTTTAGGGGCTTAGAAGACTTACAGAGGCAATTCAGCCTCTCCTGACCACCATCTTGTGATTCACCAAAGCAGAATCTAACCCAGAATGTGTCATGGCAAGTGGCCCTCTACCATAGTGGTGGAGAGGAGTGTTGCTCTTGCACCACTTTGGTCCTTCCATTAAAAACTCTTTGGGCAATTTTCAAAGCTTCGTAACTCAATCGATTCTTAACCAAATTCGACCCATAATATATCAAAATGAAGATAAGAAAGTGTAGAACAAGATTATACCTATTTGGAAGCCCAATGATTTTTGGAGATGGAGGGAAAATAGCCTGAAAGGTGACTAGTCCGCGAGAAAACTGGAAAATTCGCCGGAAACTGGGTAAATTTTAAACGTTCATAACTTCTTCAATACTCAACGAAATTGAGTGATTCAAAAACGAAAATCATACTTCTCAACGAGAAGAAGAGAATGATATCTTTCTTGACTGCTAACTAGCCGTGGTTTGGCCAAAAAAACTGCTCGAAAGTGGCTAACTCGAAAATGGCTAACTCAAAAATGATACCATTCTCGACGAGAAGAAAAGAATGATATCATTTTTGAACCATTCTCTTTGTCTTGCCACATTGGCTTGAGCTCCTTGAGCCATGAGGCTTGTTCAAATCCAATCACTACAATCGGGTTCTAGGTTGGTGGAACAAGTTGTCTGAGGCAAGGGCTTTTTGCGGCTGCGTAGATCAAATGGTCATTGATTACGAACACAGAGAAATGGAAAACCAAGGAAGATAAATTCCCCAGTTGAGATCTTAATTTAGAATAATACGACGAATTGGAATGATTGAATTTCTTTGATTGATTACAATAGTACAAGGATATACAAATATATACTGATTACATTTAGCCAAATTAGGAAAGAGAATTCTTCTAATCTAATTTAGGAGCTAATAAGGTGTTGACCCGTAGAAGGAGATGATTACAACAATCGTGGGGATTTCTCTATGATTTGATTTCCAACACTCCCCCTCAAGTTGGAGAGTGAATATCACGAAGTCCCAACTTGCCACTTAAAACATGAAACTATTCCTTTCCCAATGGTTTCGTAAATATGTCTGCTACTTGTGCGCTCAAGGAACATAAAATGGTGAAATCAAGCTGTCTTGCAATTTTTCTCGCACAATATGACAATCAATTTTAATGTGTTTTGTGCGTTCATGAAAAACTGGATTTACTGCACTGTAGAGAGCTGCCTGATTATCGCAAAAGAGAGATGCCAGTTAATTTTATGGGACTTTCAAGTCTTCAAGAATATATCGTATCCAAGTTAATTCCAAACATGTTAATGCCATAGAATGGTATTCTGCTTCTGCTGATGAGCGTGCCACATTTGTCTGCTTTTTTTATTTCCAAGATACAAGGGAATTTCCCAAAAATATGCAATATCCAGAAATGGAACATCTTGTGGTGGTACAACCTGCCCAGTCGGAATCACAAAAGGCTCGTAATGTGAGATTATTAGAAGAAGGGAAGAATAACCCTTGACCTGGAGCCCCTTTTATAAATCTTAATACTTGTAAGGCAACTTCCCAATGTGGCTTCCGTGGATTTTGCATGAACTGACTCAAAATTCTAATTGAATAAACAATATCAGGCCTTGTGACTGTTAAGTAAATTAATCTCCCGACCAATCTTCTATATTTTGTAGGATCATGGAGAAGATCGCCATCATCAGGGTTCAACTTCAAATGTTCCTCCATTGGAAAAGTACTTGGTCGAGCTCCCAATAAACCTGCATCTTTTAAAATATCCAAAGCATATTTTTGTTGGGATATAAAGATACCCTTTCTTGATCGTGATACTTCAATGCCCAGAAAATATTTTAAGTTTCCCAAATTTTTGATACTAAATTGTCACAGGAGGGAGTCTTTGAGATTTTTGATTGCCTTTTCATCATTTTCTGCCACAATTATGTCATCAACATAAATAATAACGGCAGTGAAAGAGTTTCCATGTATCTGTGTAAAGAGGGAATAATCTGCCTTGGATTGTTGAAAACCCGTTCCTTGAATAGCATGCGAAAATTTTGCAAACCAATTTCGAGAAGCCTATTTCAATCCATATAGGGACTTTTTGAGCCGACATACCAAATTCTCCCCCTATCAGCAAAGACCAAGTGGAATTTCCATATAGACTGCTTCATCAAGGTCCCCATGTAGGAAAGCATTTTGGACATCCAATTGATGAAGGAACCAATTCCGAGAGGCAGCAACGGCAAGTAGACAACGGACAATGGTAAGTTTGGCGGTAGGAGAAAAAGTTTCCAAATAATCAACACCTTCAATCTGAGTATAGCCCTTAGCAACAAGATGAGCTTTGTAACGCTCGATGGACCCATCAAAATTATACTTGATTTTGTAGACCCATTTTCAACCAATGGGCATATGACCAAGTGGCAAAGGAACAAGTGTCCAGGTATTATTCTGCTTCAGGGCATCAAGTTCGGCTTGCATGGCATTTCTCCAATGGGGATCAACAATAGCTTGAGAAAAGGAAGTGGATTCAATGACACGTGTAATGTTAGCTAAAAATGCATGGTGGGAGGGAGAAAAACGAGAATAAGAAAGAAAATTATCCATCGGATAACGAGTACCTTGAGAAGGAGGTGGCGCCGAGGTTAATGAAAGGTCGGGTTGCGTCGTCGCGAGATAAATGTGATAGTCCTTGTGCCATAAAGGTGGGTGAACGGTACGATGAGAATGATGAGAAGCATCAAGTGGTGGCGATGTTTGTGGAGGAGGCAAAATAGGTGTAGAAGGTGGTGGGTTAGGGGATGACTCGTCAATAGGAGCCGGTGTGGGTGTATGAGGAGTTGGTGGCGTGGCAGCAACTGGAGTAGATATAGATGTAGGGGAAAGATCAGTTGTGGTGGGGATGAGATTGGATGGGACAAAGGAAATAATGGGCTGGGGGATATCTGATTGAGGTAGTAGAAGAACATGGTCAGAAGGGGGATTTATGTGTTTGAAAGGGAAGCCTTTTTCGTGAAAATGAACGTCTCTACTAATAAAACAAATTTGAGTGTCCAAATTGAATAATTTGTTACCCTTTTGCCCTGTGGGATACCTAACAAAAATACAACTGTGAACGCGAGAATTAAACTTAGGTAAGGGGTGAACAATAGTGGCGTAACAAAGACATCCAAAAACCCTCAAATGATAACAGGAGGGTGGATGAAGGTAAAGTCGCTCGAAAGGTGTTTTATTGGATAATAGACGAGTAGGTATTCGGTTTATGAGGTAAACGGCAGTAAGAATACACTCCCACCAAAAAGAGATGGGCAAATTGGATTGTAAACATAATGCACAAGCTACATTAAGGATGTGATGATGCTTTCTTTCAACAACACCATTTTGTTGAGGTGTATAGACATAAGTACGTTGAAATTCGACTCCATTGGCATGGAAAAAAAGTTTTAAAGATAAAAACTCATAGCCATTATCAGAACGGATTGTTTTGATGGTGGTATTAAATTGTGTGCGAATGAATTAAAAGAAAGATTGAAGTAATGAGGGAAACTCAGATTTATGAACCATTAAAAAAACCCATGTGCACCGTGTATAATCATCCACAATAGTTAAGAAATAACGAGCCCCCAATTGTGTACGGTGTTTATGTGGACCCCATATGTCACAGTGAATTAACTCAAATGGTGCATTAGAAGAAATAAAACTGTTCACAAAAGGGTTCCTCATTTGTTTTGCCATAGGGAAAACAACACAATTATTATCATCCAAAGTTCTAGATAAAATAGGAATAGAAGAAGAAAGTAAACGCAAACGGGCTGAAGATGGGTGGCCAAGACGATGGTGCTAGTTGTGGGTGGAGATGGTGGCATGGCAAGTGACTGAGTTGTGGTTGACCGGTGACATGAAGTATAAACCTCCCCATTGTTTACCCCAACCAATCATCTGCCCCGAAGCCAAGTCCTGGATGACACAAAAATCAGGAAAAAGAATTATACAACAATGCAAGGATTTAGTTACTTTACTAACAGACATAAGATTTAACCGGAAAGAGGGAACATGGAGAAAATTATCAAGTCTTATATCTTTATTGAAGAGAATGTTCCAGTGGAATCAATTGGAACCGAGGACCCTGTAGGTAGATTAATGGTAAGAATGGATGACTTATTGGTATGAATAAAAGAAGAAGAATCATAAGTAACATGGTCAATGGCTCCACTATCTAAAATCCAAGAATTAGAAAACATGGAATTAACGGACGAATGAAATGACGGACCTGCGGTGTTTTCAAAGGAATTGGAATTGGCAGAAGTTGATTTGGAGAAATTTACCATGGCCACTGTTAATTGCTTACACTGTTCCTCGAAAATTCCAGCAAGAATATTCTGGAAATTGTGTGCCGAGTGATCTGTTTGGAATGTCTGCCCAGATTGGTCCTTATGTTGATGATCAATGGAGTCTTGATGGGATGGTTGGCTCACCTGATTGGTAAAAATGGATGTTGGGCCTTTCCACCCACTTTTATGGCTGCGTCCACCAGTGATGGCACTGCTACTACCTGACCTGTTGGTGCCATTTTTGTCACGATGTCGTGGATGTCCTGGAAGATATCCATGGAGTTTATGGCAAGTTTCAATCGTATGACGATATTTGTTGCAATAATTACAGTGTAGATTTTCTCTGCTTCGTCTTAAATTTGAATTTGAATGATTATTCGAATTAAAAGTGTTGCTGAATTTCCGCGGCAACAACCGAGAAGCTCTCGGTGTTGGTGGAACCAATTTCACGCTGGGCTTCTTCTTGACTGACTAACGAATAAGCCTTGCAAAAAGTTGGAAGCAGATCCATCAGTAGGATTTGCCCTCGAACAGCGCTATAGGAATCATTTAATCCCATAAAAAATTGCATGGTTTGGTCCTGTTTATGATATTTTTCAAAAGCAAATTTTTCCTTACACTGGCACGTGGGTGGAGTTCTATATGAAGCAATTTCATCCCATAAATTTTGTAGTTTTGTGAAGTAAGTAGCCACATACATCGAACCTTGAGAGTGAGAGGTGATTGCCTTCTGAATGTGGTAGATTCGGGGAGCGTTTTCGCGTGAGAACCTATCGCGAAACTCTTCCCACACCTTTTGAGCGGTCTCAGCAAAAATCACAGACGAAGTAAGGTTAGGTGCGATGGATTGGACAAACCAGGATAATATCATCTTGTTGCAGCGATCCCATAAAGCATACTCAGTGGGTTTCTTGTCTGGAGATGATGCTTTCAACGTTCCATTGATGAAACCAATCTTATTCTTGGCGATAAGGGCGATATGGACGGCCCAACTCCAGGTAGCATAATTTTCCCCATTCAGTGGTTGGGAAACTAAGGAATTGTTTGGGTTATCAGAATGATGAATATAGTATGGACTTGAAACATCAGAAGCTGAATTGGTGCTATCGTTTCCAGCCATGTTGAAATCTGGAAAACGAGAATGAAAAGACTATAGAAGTCGTGAAAAGTTGAAAAGGCTATGAAGAGAAGAACCTGCAATAGGTAGACCAGCAAGTAATCAGGAGCTAGGGAAATCCTAGCTCTGATACCATCTTAATTTAGTATAATATGACGATTTGGAATGATTGAATTTCTTCGATTGATTACAATACTACAAGGATATACAAATATATACTGATTACATTTAGCCAAATTAGGAAAGAGAATTCTTCTAATATAATTTAGGAGCTAATAAGGTGTTGACCCATAGAAGGAGATGATTACAACAGTCGTGGGGATTTCTCTATGATTTGATTTCCAACATGAGACGTGAAACACTCTTCAATATTCCTTTCAGTGTTTCTCTTGATTGATCATCAGACCAAGTACACAATCTTCGAGGAGCATTGAAGAAGTTGAACTTTGGTAGTCAGGTCAAGCTTTTTCCAATGGATTGTCTTGCAGCAAGCTGCATTCCAAGGAACTTCAGACCCGAGAAAGAGGTATGAAATCTAGAAAATATAAAGTGATGGATATTCTTAACAGCATATCACAGTCCATGTTCACACAATTTTTAGCTCTGGATCTCTGTCATTTCAAAAGAGATTGTACCTTAACAATAACAACTTGTCGATCCAAGTAGCTAAAAATTGGTGGCTCTCAACAGAAAGTGGCTCTTTTGTTGTGGTTCTTAAGACTTTGTGACGACACATCCATTCAAGAAATGAGACAGGTTCTTATAGAGGATATTTTAGGACTTAAAATTACAGAAAACTGCTTTGCTTTGTAATTGCAATCTAAACTTTCAATTTGTTGATTGGATACGTGAAGTGTTTATGTTTATGACCCTGCATGCAGTCTGACATGTGTATGAGGAAACGGAATGAAACTAGCGTTACTCCTCTCAATTGTGTTCTAAGAGCACACATTTAGGACACAACTGGGTGTTTATTCCTTCCAATAATGTGCTCATATGACACAATTGGGAGTAATAATAAGCACCATGACGCTAAGTTAATTCCAGTTCCTCCTACAGAAGTCAGATTGCATGTAGGGTTCAATCTAAGAAACATAAGACGCTTCAAGTCTCCACCAACATATAGGAATTTTAGATTGCTGTTACAAAGCAAAGAGAGTTTTCCATAATTTCAAGCCTAGAACACCCTCTATAAGAACCTATCTCATTTCTTCCACGTGTCATCACATAATCCTCAGAGCTACAAAAAAAATAGCACCAAGATATACTCTCTACTTGTAGCTCTTAAGACTTGTGATGACACATGGAAGAAATGAGAAAGGTTCTTATAGTGTCTTGTGTTTTTGAAACTGAAACCTGCATGCAGTCTGACATGTGTATGAGGAAATGGAATGAACCTAGCATCATAAATGATTACTCCTCTCAATGAGCAAATATTTAGGATACAATTGGGTGATTATTCCTACCAACAATGTGCCCATATGACACACTTGGGAGTCATAATAAACACCCATGAAGTTAAGCTTTTCCAATTCCTCCTACATATGTCAAATTGCATGCAGGGTACAATCTGAGAAACATAAGATGCTTCAAGTCTCCAACAAACGGTTTGAAATTTTAAATTGCCGTTGCAAAGCAAAGAGAGTTTTCTGTAATTTCAAGTTTAAGGACATCCTCTTTTAGAACCTATCTCATTTCTTCCATGTCGCTGTCATCACATAATCTTAAGAGACAGAACAAAAGAGCACCAAGAAATAGTTCGTGATAATATGTATTTATGTTGATCATAATTCGAGCCACCAAATTTTAGCTACTTGGATGTACAAGTTGTCATTATTCAGGAATAATCTCTTGTATAATGGCCTTTGCTGATTATTTCGAAAAGCATGGGAACATTGAGGATGCTAATTAGTATATTAGATTGTGCACCGAAAGAAATCCTAAGAAATCCATTGACACGCCCCAACCCCGATGTCCTGTAGACATCGGGGTGGTCACGTGCTGGCCGACACCCGATGGGTGACAAAAGCCATTTAGAATGCATAAGAACGAGAAATAAGAATTAAATTGAACATTGATAAGCATTTAAGGAACGTGTTCAGAGCATACAACTAATTTGAAATACTAAAAGAAAGAATATAAAATTGAATAAACAAAAGGAGGGGGTCCTACACCGAGAGAACTCGAAGATACCGATGCAGAATTATCCTGACGCCGGGATTGTATGCCTCGATTGTAAACCCTGAAGGGGGCGCAAAACAAAGGTGAGTGGACCAATTTGATATACATATATGAAAATAGTTATCAAGATACTAACCCCCAAGTTAGAAAACAAAAACATGATATATAGGTAAGTTTTCCTAAGCCTACCATACATTTGCAGTATCTCAATCACAACTATGACAATAATCATTTCTCATCGTACAATGTCTCAATTCATAACTCATATATTATAACCACTAGTGAATGTCCAATATAACGCTTTAGGCCCCATGCCAGCTCCCCGTCCCTGAGCAGACAGTCAGAGAAAACCACACTTCAGGCCCAATGCCAGCTCCCCGTCCCTATACTCAATAGTCAGAGGAAACACACTCCAGGCCCTATGCCAACACCATAACCGTCGCCCGGGATGGACCAGAGCCTTATCCCTACATCCCGTAGCGGAAACGTGGATCACTAGGTAATATCCAATCAATGCCACATATATTTATATAACGTTACATCATATCACAATATTCAAAACTCAAACATCATATCACAATATTCTATACTCAAGCTCTTCAGTCATGTAATTCTTTAAATAAAATAAGTAATTTAGAAGGGGTCCACTCACAGTACTTAGCCGTCCAACGCTGCGCTGCTAGCGAATATAAGAAAGCCACAATAGTTGCCCCTAAGCACATAAAGGGTACAACTTAGTCAAACTCTATTCTAACGATTTAATTTGGGAAAACGGACTTCAAAAATGGGTCCAAGACGTCGAAATTAGCCTAGAAGGGGTCCTAGACAAAACCCGAAAAAGTCAACTCTGAAAGTCAACCCTTGACCGGTCAAAGTCAAAGTCAATGTTGACCGGGTCAGCAGGTCAACTCGGGTCAAGGTTAACCAGGTTTGGGTTCTAAGGTTTTGAGTTTTGGGTTAAGGTTAAATAGGTTTAGGGCTTAGGAAGTTGGGTTGGGTTCTTAAGGGTTTAGGGTTTTAGAAGAAAAAGGTTTAATCCCTTAACTTGGAAGGCCCAAAGGCTTAAAGCCTAAGGGTTTTCTGGGTTAGAGGAGAAACGGGCCGGAGGCCATAATTAAAATGGCCCAAGGCCTTAACTAAATAATAAAAATAAAAATAAAAGGCTTGGGTTGGGTTTGGGTCTAACGGGCTTAAGCCCGAGTTGTAAAATGGCCCAAAGGCCATCTTCTACTTGGCCCCAAGGGCCTGGGTGTGAAAGGGGTTGGGCTTGAAAGCCTGGCCCGAGTCCAACATATGGGTCACCGGACCCAAAGGAAGAGGAAGGCCGGAAATTTGGCCGGAATACCACATAAACTTCGATCGTCCATAACTTATTTGTTACTCATCCAAATTAAGTGGTCCAAACATGAAAGTTATAGTACTCGACGAGATGAAGAGATTGATACCCTGCAAGCCGGCCAAATAGTCGTGGTTTGGCCGGAAAACGCCTCGAAAGGGGCGGTGCTCGTCGGAAAACTGGGTTTTGGGCCGAAGGTTTGGGCAATTTTCAAAGCTTTGTAACTACTTCGTTTCTTAACCAAATTGAGTGATTCAAAAGCCAAAATGTAGTTAGGAAAGTGGAGAAGAGGATACCAAGTGAGGACCGAGTGGTGGCCGGAGTTGACCGGAAAATGACCTGAAAGATGGCCAAACGACCACGGTTTATCGCCAGAAACTGGGTTAGATTCAAACGAGTATAACTTCTTCAATACTCAACGAAATTGGGTGAAACAAAAAGGAAAGTTGTAGTTCTCGAAGAGACAAAGAGAATGGTACCTCACACGATGTCTAACTCATCGTGGTTTGGCCGGAAACTGCCTCGAAAGGCCCGGAGGTCGCCGGAAACTGGGTTTTGGGTGTCCCGGGTGTCTCGAAGCTTGTAGAGACAAGGAGATGTGAGAGAGAGACGAGGGTGGTGGTGACAGTGTGTGGTTATGAGTGTGTTGGTGTGTGTAGCTCGATGAAAAAGAGGGAGGGAAGAGAGTTCGAGAGAGCTGAGAAGGAGAGAGGGAGAGAGTGAGAAAGACAGAAAAGAGAGGGAGAAGAGATATACGGGAAAGTGGAAACAAATTCAAAGGTGGGCCCCTTGGCTCACCAAATAAGAAACAAAACAAATTAAAAATTAAAATGAGGGGGTTTAGGGACCAAAATGAACGTTTGTAAAAACTTTAGGGGTGAATTTCTAAAATTAATTTAATTACAAGGGGGCGGGTGTAACAATTCTACCCTCCTTACAAAAAAATTTCGACCCCGAAATTTAAAATCACTGGTAAGTTGAAAAACTTGAAAATAGTAAAAAGGACCTAAATATAACGAGAAATCAAGTCAGAGAGGGTGCATAAAAGAGAATATGCCACACCGTCGCGAGCGGGTTGCAAAATCCTCTATCATGCCTCAAATCTCTTACTTTCTTCCTCATTAGTGAAAAACTAGCAACATACTTTATAAAAATATAAGTTGGAAACATATATTAACGTAAGGTCAAAAATAAATACATAACATACGATAATGCCAAAATAGATACGTACTAACATATAGGTCGAAAACTTATGCTGAAGTTAAAACCAAAAACGGAAATACTTTCTCCCAAAACATTTATAACATCCAAAAATAAATAACTAAAGCAAAGGGAGTTAAAATACTTGTATTGAAAATCCAAAACTGAAAACGAAAATGGGTCTTGTCCAAGCGTACGTTGATCGGATGATATTTATACATATTTTTATATCAAATTCACTCGTCTTTTCTTAGTTAGTTCTTTATAATTTTGAGTTATTAACGTTATTTTTATGTTTTTATTAGATCTATCTAGTTAATAAAAATATATATATTTATTTGTTATTTTATATATATATTATATATATATATATTTTATATTATATATTTATTTATATGTTTATTTATATTTATATATATTTATTTATAATTATATTTCGTGTGTGTGTGTTAGGTGGAAAGGCAGAAGCATAATAGTGAGGTTTCGTGAGGGGTAGCACCCACTCGGTGGAGGAATAAACAAAAACAGGGCATCAATTAAAAAGAGAAGGCAGCAAAGCTTTGGGGAATAATAATGATGAGGGTCTCGGGCCATGATAAGGGGGGTAGACGAGAAAAAGAAATTAAAAAAAAATATAAAACAGGGGAGCTGGAGCCCTCGGACGGGGCATAAAAAAAAATCGAAAGCAGGAGTTGAAGAGGAGAGCTGCTCTCCCTCTCGGAGCCAACAGACAGCAAAGAAAACAGGGGCTCGGAGATAAAAGGAATAAAAAGGAATTGGCGCGGTCTTTGAAGGGGAATAAGGCGAGTCTCAGAGGGAGCCAATAGAATTGAAGAAGCTCCTCGGGGGAGCTGCCATTTTTGCTGCGTTGGCAGCTTGTAAGCCACGGGGAATCCTGGGGTGTGCGAAATAAAGGGGAATTATAAGCTGCATTTGGCTGGGGGATCACCGAGAGAAAAACAGGCAGCCTTGAATGCTGCTGCTGCTGGCGCAAGGCAGTCAAGCACAGTGCACAGACAACCCTTGATCCTTAATTTGGTTTATCACTCCAAACTCTTATGTTTAATTTCTGTTTTAATAATGTGTAACTAATTTTATATTGGCTAGAGGTTAATTCGAAACCATGATTATATTTGTAATTTGAATTGGTAATTTCAGTTGTGATTTCGGAGTTGTGATTTAATTTGCTTAACTGCTTGATTAATAACTTATTTGTGTTTGTCGATTAAGAATGCATACTTAATTTACATGCATGAATTTGATGCTAGAATATAAGTGAATTTCACCTAATCGTTATAAACTTATATTCATGAGTAGTGAAGGTTGCTAGTCACAATCGCGTTAAGTGAATTCTTGGCATAAGTTTCATGCAATTCATAGTAATAAGTGCCTCGGCAATGCTTATGATTTTCATAGAACTTAATGATTCTCGCTTGTATCTCTATTATGCAATTCATGTAGGGAACTTGTGGGGAATGTTTTGGGTTGTCGTATGCAATCATCCAATTCAAAAACATAAGGAAAATCTGAAAGTTAACTAGTGCAATTCACGGTTAATTTGGGGCGTTGAAATTTACAACTTATTGAAAGAACAACTGAAAATCAATTTAGGTTGCTTATGTGTCATGTGTGGAGAAAAACCCTCTAGCCAATCCGTTGTTTATCCATTCACTTTATTTTATGTTTTTGTCAAATTTTGTAATTTATTTAAGTTTAATTTACGTTTCATCAAAACCAAACAACCCCCCATTATTATATTATATTATTTAGTTAGTTTTTATTAGTTTTTATCTTTTAATTTAATTTTCGTCTAATTAATTTCCTAGTTTTTATTTTAAATTGTTTTCATTATTTTGAGTCATTTTTAGTGTGTTTCGAGTTTTTAGCTTAGTTTGTATTTTCTAGAGTCTTGAGTTGTTTTGAGTCTTTTGAGTTGTTTTAGTTTATTTGTTAGTTTTATTTTGAGTTATTTTAGTTTAGTGTTTTAAACTCTGTTTTTATGTTTTTAAATTATTTTAGAGGTTTTAGCAAGCCCTCCTAATCCCCGGCCTAGAACGATACCCTACTTATACCTATACTACAACTGTCAAAAAGAGGGTTTAATTTGTGCGGTTTAAAATATCCGTCAAATTTTGGCGTCGTTGCCGGGGATTAGTAACTTTGCTAATCCCTTTATTTTATTTTTATTTTTTTAGTTTGTGTTTAATTTTTGTTTGTTTGTTTTTGTTTTTGTTTTTATTTATATTTATGTTTGTGTGTTTTACTTTTGGTATTTGATTTATTTTTCTTTCTTTGATTTTAGGTTTAATTGGAGCAAGACATGGATACCATTCAAGCTCAATTGGCGCAGCTCACTGCTCAATTGACTCATAATGCCGAACGGACCTCAATGCCAAGTGTCCCTACACTTGATGTGCCCTATGGGCAAGGATATCAAACTCAGCAATATCCTCAATTTTCTGCATATGAAGATGATTGGGGATATCAAAGCCACAACCAATCAAGGGGCAATATGTATTCCAACGCTTGCAATTCGGATTGGAGAGGTTATTCAAATCAAATGTGGGATGAACCTCAACATTTTCAACAAAGTGGATATTGGCAGCAAGACGAGTTCTATTCCAGACCTATGCAGCCACCACAGTATCCCCCACAACAATTCCAATCGAATTCAAGTATGGCCGTAAATTATAATGAAATTCTTGAAGGACTAATTTCTTTGACGCAGGGCTCACAAAAAGAAGAACAATTGCCGTCATCGGAAGAGTTCTATCAATGGCCATGTCAACCGTCACAGCCACCACAAGAATATGCCCAATTCGATTCAGGTACATCTCTGGATAATGATACGTTTAATAAGTTACTCTCCTCTTTGAATCAGGGAGTGGAAAATCGAATCCAAGAGATGCAAGACCAGACCAACAGAGTGGACGAATTGGATATACATTTTGGGCAGATCATGGAATTCATGGCACAGATTCAATCCAATTCCACATTTGCAAATTCAAAAAGAGAAGTGGAAATCGATGAAGCCATAAGTGATGTGGAGGATGAAGCTGTTCCAGAACCATCCAGTCACAGCCTGAACTTGGATGAATTGCCGCTGCAAGAAGAAGAAGAGGAGGAGGACGACTTGGGCAGTTTAGACGAATTCTTGTCTCAAACCCCTCAAGTCCCTATGTCGTCCAACTCAGGTGAGGAAGTTATAAGTTCAATTCATTCTAACCCTATTCCACCGAATGTCCTTTTTCCTTGTAGAATTTTAATTCCAAATATCGAAGAGAGTGAAAAAGACATTGTGGAAGCTCTTCCAAAAGTCCAAAGCGATATCTCAATTCTTGGTGCACCAAAACAAATTCCCGAACCTTGCACACCAAGAAAAGAGATTCAAGACATCGAAGTGGCTGGAGAATGCGAAGAATATCAAGAATACATCAAAGAGGCTGTGAAGATAACAAAGGCCCAAGCAATTGAGTTTGATGACATGGGACAGGCCACAACCATCATAGTAAACCTGGCCAAGTGCAAAATCCCGGAATTGTCCAAAGGCGTAATTTTTGTTATTGAATTCATGTCGGAGAATGACAGTAAGCCATCTTCTCCAATTTTAATTTTAATTTTTACTAACAATTTAATTTTGATGATTCAGGCACCGTCATTGGAACTCAGACCGTTGTCAGATCATTTCAAATACCACCGTCCGTTCAATGATAAATCCATGCATTTGAATAAAGAAGGGAGGCCTAGGAATCACCCACAATCAGATTTGCATTCCTAAACCCTTCTCTTTACTGTTTTCATTTTTGTTTTGCTTAGTTAATTTTGTTATTTGGTTGATTTTTATTTAGTTTGTGTTTAAATAAATTAAGGGCATGTTTATTTTAAGTGCGGATAAACGAAGTCCTTTTACATTAATTTACATATTTTACATATTTTATTTTGCTTAAAAAAACCCTAAAAAAAAAAAAACAAAAAAAAAAAACAAAAAAAAAAAAACAAAAATTAAAAAAACAAAAAAATTAATAATAATAATAATAATATTAGTAACATATATATATATATATATATATATATATATATTTAAATAAACATTAAAAGCTTAAATAAATTTACAATAATACGAAAACTAATAGCGTTCATTGGCCATTGGTCATTGGTCAGGTGGCGTCGCAGAAGTCGATGGAGCTCCGGGAAGACGAAGTGCTAGAGTTGGAATCTCCGGAGCCGGAACACTTGGTGCTGCTCCAGAGGACGAAGGCAACATAAACCGCGGGAGTAACGCCATGAACCGCTCATGATCACTCTGGATTCGACCGTCCGACTCCTGCAGCTGGTCCAGCTTCCTCTTCATGCTGGTCGAGTAACTAGTTGCAAGCATGTGCAACTCCTTGTTCTCGTGCCTGAGTCCTCTGACTTCTTGCCGAAGACTGACCACCTCCGCCATTAGCGACTCCACCTGACGAGATCTTGCAAGCAGGCGCTGACCCATGTTTGAAACTGAGCCTGCACACTGGACACTGAGAGCCAGTGAGTCCTGAACAGCCAGCTCGTCTGACCGCATAGACAGCAACCTAGTGTCTCTGGGAGTAAGAAGGTTTCTTGCAACCACCGTTGCGGTTATATCGTTCCTCATCATTGTGTCCCCGACTGTAAGAGGACCATTGGGGGATATGAAGGATGGATTCCAAATGTTGTTCGGAGAAGACGAGTCATCGTCTTCTCCGACATTCAAGTTTAGGCGACGGTCGGAAGGGCAAGACATTTTTAGAAGGTGTTGAGGAAGAAAAGAGTTCGGAAAGATTAAGATTGCTGAAGCGGAAGAAGAGAGCGGAATGAGTAAGATTAAGAAGTGCAGAAGAGAGTGTTTACAGAGGAGAGTGTTTGAGGAAGGGAGTTCAAGTGTGATGTGAAGCAGAATTAGCGCCTCTATAAAAAGAAGCAAATCAAAGAGAGGCGCTCCTCGGAGGTTGAAGACACGTCCTCACGCAATTCGGAAAAGCTGGACGCTCCTTTCTCAAAAGAGCCGTTTCCTTTCTCAAAAGCTGGGCTTGACTCAGCAATCACGTGGCATCACGAGGGCTCAGTTTTTCCAGTTTGTCGTGACTCATCACGTGCAGCGTGGAGCGTTGCGAAAACCATGAGCCGCACCCGGTTTTGAACCCCGGTTTTCAAAAGATCATCATTCCAATTTGTCGTCACTCGTCGCCTGCACCGTCAGCCTTGCGGAATTTACGGACGCTTTGTCAGAAAGCGCGTAACGGGCACTGTTCATCCATCCACCGGCTGCCGACAAATAGTGAGGGAACAGTTCCGGTTGTGAAGGAAAATTTCTATAAGTTCGACCTTAGCCTTTCACAGCAAAGGCACACCTTCACACCCTCTCAACCTCTCAACCTCTCTTCCTCTCTTCATCTCCGATAATGTCTTCCCAAAGAAAGCTTTCGAGTTATTCAGTGTTCTTCATCCCTTGGATCACCCCAGAAAACAAACCTTCCAGAGCAAAAGTATTTCATATTAAAAAGGTTAAAAGCAAAAGTATCTCATATTATGCTTTCTCCTCTCCTTCATCTGAGGAACGTGGAGAAAGTGAGATCCTGATTGCTTACCTAGTCTTGCTCTCGAGTACTCATCTCAGACCCCTCCCAGCCCACTTCAAAAATAAACCTGTGTTGAGGTACTTCTTCAAAAACAAAAGTACCTCACAGACGAAGCAGGAGGAGTCTGAGGTGCACCCAAGAGCAGATGAGTCTGGGTTGATCCAAGAGTTCAAGAAGATGCCACACCTGCGTGGAGACCGGACTACTTGAAGCATGTGGAGACAACGTGCTGACTCATCCTCAACTAAGCTAAGGAGCACTTGCCAGAAGGAGGCCCATCCAGTTCAAGATGAAAGCTGTGGAAAATCAACAGTCATGACCAATGACCACCTATTAGTTCTTTTCATTGTCTTTTATTTTCATTTTCTATTTTTCGTTTGCATTTTTTTTTACTATTTTTCTTGCGTGCTTAACTGATTTATTTCTTTTCTTTGCAGGAACGTTTGAATATTTCCACCCTTGAAGTTGATTGTAAAATTTACGCTTGGGGTCATCGCTTGGTTTTCTGCAAATTAGGGGAGTTTTCAGTCCTATTGCTTTATTTTATTTCTTTTTAATTATTCTGTTTATTTTTATTTGCTTTTTAATGTTTTCTGACATTGGGGACAATGTCTAGTTTAAGTGTGGGGGTATCAAGTATAAAAAAATGACCAAATTGAAAAATTTTGTACCTTCGACTTTGAACTGGTTTCATTTGTTTCCATGTTATTGCTTTTTGTTTTCTTAATTAGTTTTATTTTATTTAATTTTTCGAAAAAATTTAAAAATCCAAAAATATTGTCTTATTTTCCTTATTGTTTTGAATTAGATTTTTGTTAGTTTCCCGATCCAATGATATAATTGGATTAAATTTGAACCATGATTATCAAGAACTTAGTTAACATGTGTTATGTGAAATTCCTTATTCTCTTGTTAGTATTGTACATGTTTGATCATCTTTGAAAAATCAAATGCACATAGCCTTGTTGATGTGAAACTAAAGCATGAATTAAAGCTTCATATGTGAATTTAGTGACCATATACATCCTATGTGAGTTTTTTTTTGAGCCTATTGAAAGTGTGTGCATTTTTCATACACTCCTATTCTTTCATGTGTGATGAACTTATGTGAGATACATCTCTAGAACTTGCGTAACGATCTTTCGAAATATTTGTCATTGATTGCATGAACTTGAAAATGATAGAGGCATTAGGTTCACCACCATGGCCCAAATATCCATATTTCCCAAAGAAAAAAAAAATGATATCATTAGATTGCCAATTTGAGCCGTTTTTGTTGAGCCTTTTATTTCTTATCACCAGATATGTCTACCCTTATACCTCAAGCATGTTTCCTTACCCTTTCCAAGCGAGTAATTTGAGATTGTCTTATGAGAAATGTTTGTGAAGTACTTGGAATGAGTTTGACAAAAGAATAAGTGTGGGGGTATTTCATATGTATATTTTTTAAAAAAAAAAAAATGAGAAAAGAGAAGAAAAGAAAAGAAAAAGAAAGATTGTATTCGAAGAAAAAAAAAAAAAAAGTTTCTAAAGTTTCAGTTTAAAGGTGTGATGGGAGGTGTTAAAAGAATCGTTGGAAAGTTTGAGTTCTTATAATTCTCAACAAAAGAATCGCTTGCGATGTAGCTTGGAACTTGTGTTTTCCTATTCTTTCGTTTCAATAGCCCTATCCCTAAGCCTCATTACATCCAATAAAAGTCCTCTTGATTTAAGTTTTGCAATTATGACTGTGGAGAAGTGATTTTTATGCAAGCTTATGGTAGATCTTTCACATTTGTTTTTTTTGAGCGAAACACACTAAAACTAAACACATGTGTGATTGAGTGCATATCCCGTGAGAAGGTTGCTGGTTTGCATATGGTGATTTTAAAAATAAAAACTTGAAATTGCATTAGCATGGCTATCTCACACACTACACTTCAATGATGATTTAAGGATTACTGCTAATATTTGAATAAGGAAGATGAGCTTGAATTAGCTTGTTTAGTGTTAGCTATGGTTCTTGCTGATTCATGTTCTCGAATGAAATTCTATGAGGGTCAAATAGGGGGAAGCTAATGTTTTTCATGTTATTACTTATTCTGTTTTCTTTGTTTTGCTCGAGGACTAGCAAAAGCTAAGTGTGGGGGTATTTGATCGGATGATATTTATACATATTTTTATATCAAATTCACTCGTCTTTTCTTAGTTAGTTCTTTATAATTTTGAGTTATTAACGTTATTTTTATGTTTTTATTAGATCTATCTAGTTAATAAAAATATATATATTTATTTGTTATTTTATATATATATTATATATATATATATATATTTTATATTATATATTTATTTATATGTTTATTTATATTTATATATATTTATTTATAATTATATTTCGTGTGTGTGTGTTAGGTGGAAAGGCAGAAGCATAATAGTGAGGTTTCGTGAGGGGCAGCACCCACTCGGTGGAGGAATAAACAAAAACAGGGCATCAATTAAAAAGAGAAGGCAGCAAAGCTTTGGGGAATAATAATGATGAGGGTCTCGGGCCATGATAAGGGGGGCAGACGAGAAAAAGAAATTAAAAAAAAATATAAAACAGGGGAGCTGGAGCCCTCGGACGGGGCATAAAAAAAAATCGAAAGCAGGAGTTGAAGAGGAGAGCTGCTCTCCCTCTCGGAGCCAACAGACAGCAAAGAAAACAGGGGCTCGGAGATAAAAGGAATAAAAAGGAATTGGCGCGGTCTTTGAAGGGGAATAAGGCGAGTCTCAGAGGGAGCCAATAGAATTGAAGAAGCTCCTCGGGGGAGCTGCCATTTTTGCTGCGTTGGCAGCTTGTAAGCCACGGGGAATCCTGGGGTGTGCGAAATAAAGGGGAATTATAAGCTGCATTTGGCTGGGGGATCACCGAGAGAAAAACAGGCAGCCTTGAATGCTGCTGCTGCTGGCGCAAGGCAGTCAAGCACAGTGCACAGACAACCCTTGATCCTTAATTTGGTTTATCACTCCAAACTCTTATGTTTAATTTCTGTTTTAATAATGTGTAACTAATTTTATATTGGCTAGAGGTTAATTCGAAACCATGATTATATTTGTAATTTGAATTGGTAATTTCAGTTGTGATTTCGGAGTTGTGATTTAATTTGCTTAACTGCTTGATTAATAACTTATTTGTGTTTGTCGATTAAGAATGCATACTTAATTTACATGCATGAATTTGATGCTAGAATATAAGTGAATTTCACCTAATCGTTATAAACTTATATTCATGAGTAGTGAAGGTTGCTAGTCACAATCGCGTTAAGTGAATTCTTGGCATAAGTTTCATGCAATTCATAGTAATAAGTGCCTCGGCAATGCTTATGATTTTCATAGAACTTAATGATTCTCGCTTGTATCTCTATTATGCAATTCATGTAGGGAACTTGTGGGGAATGTTTTGGGTTGTCGTATGCAATCATCCAATTCAAAAACATAAGGAAAATCTGAAAGTTAACTAGTGCAATTCACGGTTAATTTGGGGCGTTGAAATTTACAACTTATTGAAAGAACAACTGAAAATCAATTTAGGTTGCTTATGTGTCATGTGTGGAGAAAAACCCTCTAGCCAATCCGTTGTTTATCCATTCACTTTATTTTATGTTTTTGTCAAATTTTGTAATTTATTTAAGTTTAATTTACGTTTCATCAAAACCAAACAACCCCCCATTATTATATTATATTATTTAGTTAATTTTTATTAGTTTTTATCTTTTAATTTAATTTCCGTCTAATTAATTTCCTAGTTTTTATTTTAAATTGTTTTCATTATTTTGAGTCATTTTTAGTGTGTTTCGAGTTTTTAGCTTAGTTTGTATTTTCTAGAGTCTTGAGTTGTTTTGAGTCTTTTGAGTTGTTTTAGTTTATTTGTTAGTTTTATTTTGAGTTATTTTAGTTTAGTGTTTTAAACTCTGGTTTTACGTTTTTAAATTATTTTAGAGGTTTTAGCAAGCCCTCCTAATCCCCGGCCTAGAACGATACCCTACTTATACCTATACTACAACTGTCAAAAAGAGGGTTTAATTTGTGCGGTTTAAAATACCCGTCATACGTAACGACACATACTTCGAGAACAGAGGTGTCTTTGGGTTAAGTCCTAACGATAGCGAAATCCGTAACGGCTGCCATAAACGAGTCTACCTGTCCACTTGCTTAACGAATTTAACGAATAAGTTATCGATACAACAGTCAGCCAACCGTGACCACCCCGATGTCTACAGGACATCGGGGTCGAGGCGTATCATCCATGAAAGAAGTCCTCACAAATCCATAGAAATCTACAACAAAAATACATGTAAATCTGCCAAAATCCATATAGAATTGTAAAGTCTATTAAAATCTTTTAAAATCTATCACTTGAAGAAAATCCATTAAACTCCTATGAAATCCACATTTGACTTTAGTGCCATGAACTCGGTGGGTTTTTTCAAGGAATCTATAGTTTGTGTATTTCTTGTCCAATACAATTGTCTTTTTGGGTTTATTTTGTTGCCTTATTTTTTGAGGTGATAAAAAAGGAACACAATACAACTATACTTGGTGGTAATGGTGGATGCACATAGGAACTAGGGTGGCACCATGACTCACCATAGGTCCGAAAATGCCATTGAAGGTCCACTAAGAACCTTTTGAACGCATGGTACGAGACCCTTTTGTGTTCTCAAAGTGTTTGATAAAACCCTTTTGTGTTCTCAAAGTGTTCGATAAAATCCTTATTTTGCATATCTCAGTGACACTCGGGATCCCTTAAATTAGGAGCCTACTGGATCCACCAATGGTTGGTGGTGTTCAAAGAAAATGAAAATGAGTGTCCAACAACCAACTATTTCCTTTCCTTTTCAAAGAAAAAACCAACAATTTCTGAAAGAAAAAAGTTTATTCGTCTCCTTCCTTTGAAAATGGTCATTGTTCATTGTTGTTTACCAGTCAATCACAATTTAACATATCTCTGCCATTTAGCATTACGATGCAGTGATATTTTTCCTTACTAGTAAGTGAAAGATCTTAATTTTCACTCTCATAAATAAGAAGTTCGATAGAAATTATCTCCAAATAAAAGAAATATGTGTTTAAATCAAGAATAAAGAATGACTTCTTTTATATGTCATGCTTTTTTTTGGGGAGTGTGATATTCACGCACCCTTTTAGTTATTGCACCCTTCTAATTTTCGACACTTCGATCGGATGAAGTGAAGAAGATCAAAGGACAGAAATTAACAAAAATGTCAAAAATAAAAAAAAATGTGTGGATAGCATGCTATTTTTTTTTTCTTTTGTTGAAAAACAAGAAATTTCATTGACGAGAAAAGCCAATACAATTACATTAAACTAGCCCAATAAGGTGGGGATAACCAAAGCCCACTCAACAAATAGGCAGAAAAAAAAATCCTGATCTTCAACCGCAAAGGTTGACCGCTGTCGCCTCACCTCGCCAGCAACCATAAGGGTAGCTAGTCAATCACAATTTACCGTATCTTCGTCATTTAGTATTACGATGTAATGATATTTTGTTTTATTAGTAAGTGAAAAATCTTAATATTTACTTTAATAAATAACAAGTTTGATATATATCTCGAAAAAAAGGAACTTTAATAAAAAGCTTCTGGTACTGTTCATTTTAATGAAAAATCATATTTTGACACTAAAAAGTCAATCATGATACTATTTACTTTACTTTTTATTTTGTACTTATCATTAAAACTCAAAGTTTTCAAACCATTTTCATTAGTTTTCCTAAAAAAAAATATGTGTCTAAATCAAGAAAAAAGAATGACTTCTTTTATATGCCAAGCCTTTTTTTTTCTTTTGTCGAAAAACAAGAAATTTTATTGAAAGAGAAAAGTCCAATACAATTTCATTAAACTAGACAAATAAGGCGAGGATAACCAAATACCATTTCATGAGTGCATCTGGAAAGTGTAACATTGTGATTTGTTAGCTGAGCTCTTCTGTATTTTTTCTATTTCATTCCATAAGTGCGTTTGCGATGTGGAACGCTGTGAGTCAAAGCCATAGTGCCGCCGCCCCCTCCCCCGGCGGAATAATTTTTCCCCAGTTTGGAGCACAGACAGCCACCACCCACCCAAAATATTTCTCCCCAGTTTGGACCTCAACCACAACCCCCTTCCCCGGGAGCAATTTTATCCCCAGTTTGGACCACAGTCAGCCCCCACCTCATACCAACTCTACCACATTTTCTGGGTCAAAAGTAGACTTTGCCTCTAGTCGTCATCAAGTTAGATAAACTATAAAAGTCATGATTACATCAATAAATTATTGGGTACTATTATTTTTGTCATGAAAGACATGGTTAATGTTATTATATACTCCTTAGTGCCTTGTCCACATCAATTAATCTGTCAAAATGTTGTTTAGCCTTAACAATTATTTTATCTGTAGGAGATTAAGTGCATAATTTTATGACCGATTTTTACATTGTGTTAATGATACACAAATTTCAATACTTATTATCGAGATTATATTATAAATCATTTCGTAAATATTATGTTTGAAAAAAAAATCAACATGAGCTATGAAATCTGTTGCTGGCTAGTGGCCCATTTTCGTGATTATTGGATTTGTAGAGATACTAAAGCCGTATGTATCAAGCTTTGGTGATTGATTGCTGCGTCTTTGCACCTTGTCATTGGTGTCGGTAATCATTTGTTGCAAGTTGGAGCATGAAGCTGCTATATAATCTTTCAATACAAATTGAATAATATGATGTCCATCAATGCAAGTTGTTGCCAGCCATCGGCCTTTCCTCCACCGACCGCCTTATATAAAAAAAGCAGAAAAAATATGCACAAATCCCTCCTCCAAAAGACACAAACAAAAGGCAGAAAAAACAAAAAACCCCAACTGGAAGACCAACTACAGCAGCCGCCGGATTCCCATGGAAATCAGTCATTCAAACCCAAGGTTGCCAAAATCGCCCCCAATTTGCGCACAATCAGAGTCATCCTGATAAACTCCACACTTCTAGTCAAAGCATCGTCACCAAAGAGATTCCAGATCGAAGCTCAGTTACCGAGGAGAACAATCCCATCGGAACAATTGCGGCAGAAAGTGACGGTACGAAGACCCGAACTGAAGTTCTGCGCACCTTCCATTTGAAACCGGAAAGATCGGATAGATCTACACAGGGATCCAGGTCGGAAATACAAGCTGTCCAGAAGGGGTATGGAAGATAGGCCAAAGGAAAAAGGAGGAGGAGGGACTGGGGCTGCCACCACCCAAGTAACAGCTAGATCGACGGCAGCAAAAGTGTGAAAAAACTGAAGAACCAAGCTTGGAAACTGAAGAAAAACTCACGAGAGAGAGAAAAATCTCGTCCTCTTTCTTTGATATATTATCAGGCGCTCGCTTCTCTCTCTTCCTTTTTACTCACAAGTTACAAGTCTATTGTTAGTTCCTTGAGAGAAACACAAAACAGATGGAGTGTATCATGACTATCTTGCAGATGTGCTGCAGATCGTTAACATTTTCTTCTCCATCATCTGCAGCTGCTGCTGCTGATCATGATGATGGTATTGAAGCTAATATCCCCCCTCGTCGGGAGAAGTATGACGTGTTTATCAATTTCAGAGGTGAGGACACCCGCGATGGTATTACCAGCCATCTTCGTGCTGCCTTACTTCAGAAGAAAATTGAAACCTACATAGATTACAGACTTCAAAAAGGAGAAGAAATCGGACCTGCCCTTCTACAGGCAATCGAGAAATCCACACTTTCGGTGATCATTTTCTCACAAAACTATGCTTCTTCCAGATGGTGTTTGGATGAACTCGTGCATATACTCGAATGCAAGAAAAGATATGGCCATATGGTTATACCCGTATTCTATGACATCAATCCATCTCATGTACGAAAGCAACACGGGAGTTATGCGGGTGCATTTACTCAACTTGAAAAACGTTTCAAGGACAATATTGATAAGGTGCACAAGTGGAGGGATGCTTTGAAGACTGCAGCCGATCTGTCTGGGTTTGATTATTCAAACAAACGCGGGTAAGTAACTCATTCTTTAACTTGTATAAAATTATAAATTTTCTTTAAACTTGTTACAATTTGATTTGTGCTCAGATTTTGGTAAAGCTAGCATTACTCCACTTTAAACTTGGGGAGGGGTGGCACTGTAGTTTAGCTACAATGCAATTGATGGGAGATTTTGGTTTTAACAAGACTTCATGTCCGCGCTTTGCGGCAGGTCGAAAAATTTGTGATGTTATTAAAATTAGATCCTAAAGAAGAGTGGAATTTTTTTCTGTAATTTAGAGAACAACATTACATCAAAGTATAATGTCATGTAAATAATAGAACAAAATAGAACATTATCAATCTACCATCACAATCCCTGACCTGAAACTAAATCTCACGCCTACCCAAAACACACAGCCCAAAAAATTTTACTCAGTTAGTCCCCAATCTAATTACAACTCTGGAGTAAGTACTTCCTAAAGAATATGAACATAGGGATACAGGATCCACACATGACATAGGGAGGTAGGGGACATCTTAACATACGTACAAGATACGAAATAAAATACTAGAACCAATACCTCAAAATAAACATAATAATGGGCTCTCCCCACAAAATACATACAAATATGTACTCTCAAAATGCACAACTCTCACTAAAGCTAAGACATGCCCATAGGCGCTTAAAATATGTCCCGAAAGAAATAATACAAGGAAGAATAAAGAGGTAACCTAATCACTCCAAGTCTCTGATCTTTGCACTGCTACTCCCACCTGCTCCTCGTAATCTACACAGGCTTGTATCATCAGTGCCGGGAGCTTGTGCTAACTAGGGGTGGTTCGGTATGAGATCTCAAACCGAAAATTGAATCCCAAATCCCAAACCGAAATTTCGGTATTCCCAATTTTCGATATTTCGAGATGGATCAGAATTGAATTTTGAGTTTTGGGCTTTTGGGTTGAAATTTGAGATTTTTGGGTTTGGGCTAAAACTTGGGCTTTTGGCCTAAAATTTTATTGCCTAATTTCATATCCATTGAAATACCAATTCATTCATACAAAGTCAAATTAACGTTCCAATCAGTTTGGTATGGATCCTGAAAATTTCGGTATTATTAGTTTGGAAATTTTTGGTTTGGTTTGGGATTTTTCGGGAAAAAATTCCAGCTTAGCACTAACGCACCCTAGCACGAATATCGAGACATCACGTTCCATCATCGCTTGGGCTGAGGTCCAATTCGGTCGAGAAGTGGCCTGAAATCACCTTAGACCGCCGTAACCCTAAAATGGGTGTTATTCTAATCGTTGTCAAATCGAACCTCGACACCCCAACTAGTGCTTATGCCTTGTTCCTGGGTTCAAGGAGAGTCTATTGGTGGCGGTGGTCGAAGGAACAAGCTTCGGAAACGGTCAATCCCTGTCGAATACTCATGGACCTGTCGACGAAGTTCTTTGTGAAACCAAGGCCAAATCTCGTCGAGTTTGTGTGGAGATTGAAGGAAACTGAAGGAAAACTGACGTGGTGATGCTTGGTGGTGGTGGAAGGTTGAGAAAAGCCAGAAATAATCATCAAATTTACTATTAATAATGACATCTAGATCTCGCATCAAAATAATCATCAAATCTACTGTCATCTCACCCTGACCCATGCGAGCCTCACAAGATCGAACTACTTGGTCAGCAATATAAGGCCCCGAAAAAAGAGAGGAAATAGAGTATGTCACATCCATTGTCTTAATATAAAAGAATTCTCGGCTTCATGATCAAACAATGCCCTAGCAGGGAACGAATCAAGATGATTAGTATATGTGACTGTGTTAGGCTCAGCCTCGGCCTCCAAAGTGCATAATGCACAAACCCTGCCAACTTGCTGAGAACTTGTTTGAGACGTTCTAGCTCCACTGATATGGGCCCCAACTAAATGAGAACCTCCTCTAAGTTGTCTGCCTCTCTGCTGTTCGATCCTTTGATGCCCCCCGAGCTTGAAGGTGTTGTAAAAGGCTTACTGTACGCTGAAGATGCTACTGAACCCCCAACATTAGCAGCGGGTCTGCTAGCTCCACCAACAGTAGTCTGTGGGCAATCTTGAAAAAAAATGATCAATCTTGCCGCACTGGTAATAAGTCTTTGAACTATCTCTACATGCGTCATAATGTCGGCCGCCACAATGAGCGTAAATTCGTGGAAGGTTCTTATGTGGCTGGTCTCGTGATCTTTTAAAATAACTATGTGAAGGCCCTCCAGAAGTAATTTGGGGTCCGCGCCTATACGCACTATGAGTACCTCCTCGGAAACGACTCTGATGACTCGCCCCAGCAGAATGCCGAGAGCATCCTCTATAAGGAGCATGGAAATCTCCACGAGAAATACGCTGATGTCCTCAGTGTAAGGATCCCTGAGAACCACCAAACGAGAATATTTGTCATTTTAGGGATCCGCCCGAAAACGCATCAGATGATTGACCATTTAACCGGGCCCTATTTCTCTGCTCTTCACTCGCTCTTGCATCGCACTCCTCATTAAGCTTTGTTGTACGTGCACGATCCATCGTCTTAGCAAATGAAGGAAATCCCTCGATAGATAGTAGATTCCTGATACTAGGCTTGAATCCTCTAATAAGTTTCTTCGTTTTCTTCTCCTCATAAAGATGCTTAAAGAAACGGTAAAGTAGAGTAAAATGGGCCACATAACCACCACATGTAAGCCTCGCCTGTCAACATATATGGCACAGGCTATACCTGCTCCTCAGGTCAGTGTTGCAGGATGGTGAAAACTATGTCTATCTAATTGATCCAAGACTCAGTCGCCTACTGATCAATACTACCATCGAATAAAGGCGGCTTATGAGTACGAAACTCTCTATCCCTAATATAAGTCACACTTACTTGAGCCTGCATTAGCTATGTCAAATCCTCAATGGCTTGCAAAGCAACATTGAGTCCATCATAATCGTGGCTAGCCTTCTGATAAATAGCAGGAGTGCCCTTGTTAGGGACATCCTCCCCAAGCGACTGAACAACACCATGTGGGGTTGTTATAGTATGTTTGGTGCATAGAAGAATTCAACGTAAGCATAAGAATGTTGAGAAACGAATCCACATGACCTAATTAAGGTCCACTACCCAACCCACCCAAGGCTTCGTTATTCTAAGGTTACGGTATGTGAACCTAAACTAAGCTTGATACCACCAAAAATTGTCACGCTCCGATCCTGACATACGCCCAGGATCGACATGTGACACTGAGACGTAAGGGACATCTTAACATACGTACAAGATACAAAATGAAATACTATAACTAATACCTCAAAATAAACATGATAGTGGGCTCTCCCCCTACAAAATATATACAAATATGTACTCTCAAAATATACAACCCTCACTAGGGCCAATACAATGTCCATAGGCGCTCCCAAAAGAAATAATACAAGGACGGATAAAAGGGTAACCTAATCGCTCCAAGTCTTTGATCTCTGCACTTCTACCCCCATCGGTTCCTTGTAATCTACTCACGTGTTTCACCTGTAAAATCAATGCCTGGAGTCCACACTAACGCACCCTAGGACAAATATCAAGACGGCACATACTATATTCGCCTGGGCCAAGGTCCAATTCGGTCGAGAAGTGGCCTAAAATCACCCTAGACTGTCGGAACCTAAAATGAATGTTCTTCAAATCGCTATCAAAACGAACCCCGACGCCCCAACCAGTGCTTGGGCCTTGTTCATGGGTTCAAGGAAAGTCAATTGGTGGCGGTGGTCGAAAGAACAAGCTCTAGAAAAGGCCAATTGCCGTCGAATACTCACGAACCCGTTGGTGAGGTTCTTTGCGAAATCGAGGCCAAATCTCTTCGAGTTTGTGTGGAGATGGAAGGGAAAGTGAAGTGGTGATGTTTAATGGTGGTGGAAGGTTGAGAAAAGTCGAAAAAATCGGCTAAAATCACGTTGAAATTGTAGAGGGTTCAAGTTAGGAACCAGGTCAAGAGGGGGCAAATGGGTCCTGCTAAGTTTTCTCCTCTCTTCTCTGATTGGTCACCTCACTATCACTCTCTCTCTAATTGGTCCTTCCCCCAAATTAATGTGAGCTTCTAATTATATATTAAACATTTGTTTTTGTAATCGAACTTTTAACGTCTGTAACTTCTTCGTTATCACTCCAATTCGCAAACGGTTTTCGCCTACGCGCTCGTAGAATTGAGTTTTATTCGAAAACACTAATTGTGATCTCGAAAGGTCTGCAAATTTTAAAAGATTAATTTTGATAATTCATTTCTTATAACTAGACAATTCAAATTCTAAAATTAATTGAATTAGAATAAAATAAAAATAATGTAAATACAAAATACGGAATTAAATAATGAAATACATAATTAATACTAAAATTCAGGAACCGGATTTCACATATACTATAAAGCAGCATATTTGGTGATTTTTTTTTCTTTGCATATTTGGTGAATTTAGGGTCATTTGATTAAACACCCAAAACATTCGATCTTATACAAATGAATATTGCCGCAACCTATAACCCATTAAAAATTTAATATTGGGAAAGCAGCCAAACTAATGAAAAGGAGAAGACAACCCAGTCATCCCTCTCTATTTCTATCTTTGCAATCCGTACTGCTCCCTCCCTCTCTCTCGCTGTTAGTTTGTAACACTTACAAAATTGCAGATCTCGTATGAACAGGTCTTACTTGCCCCTATTCACGCCTCTCTCTCTCTCTCTCTCTCTCTCTCTCTCTCTCTCTGTGTAACACTTCCTTCACCAAATCTAAACATCCGGCCCTCGATCTCACCAACTATAACCCTCGCCTCTCCCAAGTCGAAAATGATAATACTGCCTACCCACCTTTTACCTTATGCTGCTGGATCTAAAATCTGGATGGGTATTACGATCATTTAAACATTGAATCAGGCCTTCCTCATTAACCACCCAGAACAAAGCTTTTAAAATGGATAACAATTCCGTAAACAAATCAAAATCCCCAATTCAAATAGCCCTTAGACTAAGGTAATTACAAAATTGCCATTTTTTTTTGTGGGTTTGGGGAGGGGTGGCCCCGTTCCTTGGCCATGCATGTAATTAGTTGTAGCCCATTTAAACGTATCTGATTTGTTTTTAGGATTAACAGTTTCATTAGTGGGGCAAGTTCATTTTCATCAAATAGATGGTGGGTTGAATGCTATATTATGCAAGCTCAATTAGTTGTATTGTTGTTTACCTGAAAACAAATGTATTTGTATTTTAATATTGCTTTAATATCATTTTGAGGACAGAATAAACAAGATTTCTTTTTCTTGCACAAAAATATGGTATTAAAACTTTTAGTAAATTTCTTTATTTACGTGACAAATTTTTCGATCTGCCACAGCATGCGGGCATAACTACTTGTATAAGACTAACTATTGCTTTTTTCTACATAATCATATATGTCAGGACGGAGGCAGATCTAATTAAGAATATTGTAGATCGTATTTGGACAAACTTGAATTGTGAATCATTGTGTGATTTAGAGGGCCTGGTTGGAATTGAAAGCCGCATCGAGCAAATTGAATCGCGATTGGACATTCACTCACAGGAGGCTTGCATCACTGTAGGTATTTGGGGCATGGGTGGTATTGGCAAGACCACCCTTGCTGAAACTGTATTTCACAAACTCTCTTCTAAATTCGAAGCTTCTTGTTTTCTTAAAAATGTCAAGGAGAAATCAGAACAATTAGATGGACAAGATCGCTTGCAAAAGCAACTTCTAACTGAGATATTCAAGGAAGAAGGTCTATCCATAGAATCAACTGTTGTTCGAAATAGGCTCAGCCGGACAAAGGTTCTCATTGTTCTTGATGATGTGAGCAGTTCAATGCAAATGGAACGTTTAGCTGGTGATCGTCTTCGGTATGGTACTGGAAGTAGAATCATTATCACAAGTAGAGATAGGGGCACACTTAGACAAATTGTTGAAGAGGATAATATCTACGAGGTTGAGGTATTAAAACCAGATGACGCTCTTCAGCTCTTCTGTTCGCGTGCTTTCAAGAATAACACTACTTGTAGAACATATTATAAGGAGTTGGCAAAAAAGACTGTGGATTATGCCAAAGGTGTTCCTTTAGCTCTTGCAGTCCTGGGGTCCTTGTTTTTCAAGTGCATGAGCAAAGAAGACTGGGAAGATGAATTCAACAAATTGAAACGATTTCCCATTGATGATATCCATAAAGTGTTGAGAATAAGTTATGATAGATTGGGAAAAGATGAGAAGGAGATATTTTTGGATATAGCATGTTTTCATAAAGGGAGTAATGTGGATCATGTAAAAAGAATGTTAGATGCTCGTGGATTCTTTGCGACAGCCGGAATTAGAATTCTCATTGATATGTCTCTCATATCAACTAATTCAACTATATGGGAAGGGGAAGTCATAGAGATGCACGATTCTCTACAAGAAATGGGAAGGACAATTGTTCAGGAACAATGTATTAAAGATCCTAGTAAACGGAATAGGTTGTTTGCGCATGAGGATGTATATCGTGTACTGAACAGTAACAAGGTAAGTGCCAATGCATTCAATTTTTTGTTTTCTTTTTTAAGAAAAAATAAACAGCAAACTTTAAATGATAACACAACAAAAGTAAAACTGTTTAGACCATATACAACCTTGGCCTATAACCTATTTTTCCCCTTCTATTCCCCTCCCCCAAATCCAACCCAAAGCAAGCTTAAAATTGGACCTAAAACCTATAACCTAAAACAAAGCCAGATTTAACCCAGTATTTAGCCTAGGATTAGTGGGGCTGACCTATCATATATATATATATATATATATATATTATTTAGTTTTATATTTATAAATTCATTGAATCCAACGGTTATAATCTAAATTGATGAAATTCAATGGTAAAAAAATAATAATAATAACGGTCCAAAGTTAAATCTAACGGCTAAAGTAATTAAAAAAAAAATCTTTTATGTATTTCAAATTTTTTTTCATAATGTTTAACGAGTTTCTTGGTGTCGGTTAGTGATTTTTCAGTATTAGTCATAATCTAAATATTTTTTAAGTTAAAATGTTCATGAAATTAAATTAGAATAGTCTACATAATTTTTTTCTTTTATAATAGTTACTTTAAGAAAAAAAAATTAGCTTAAATTCATTCTTTAATAATCTGGGGTTAAAATTTTAGGCAAGAAGGGTTGGAGCAGGAAAATTATTTCTGGTTAAAACCTAAATTTTTTGAGCTAAAAATTTTAGGTTTTAGGCCAAGGGTTGGACATGGTCTCATAATAAAGAAATCAGTTTCTTAAAAAATATTTTGATTGAATTTTTATTGCAAAAATGTTAGTTTTAACATCTATTTATACCATCATTTGTATCACCTCTCTAATAAAGATGAGATCCACATACATTGGTGGATCCTACTTTTACTAGAAAGATGATACAAGTGATGGTAACTAGGTGGTAAGAATACCACTAACATTTTTATTATGGAATGAGGATCCTCTCCAGATCTACTTTGTGAGGATCCAGAGGATCCTTTAATCGGTTCCGTTCATCGTAAATCTTGCGGCCAGTTATCGTCAAGTACTATTTATGTTTAATTTTAAATAAAAAATTTTAAATAATTTTTTATCGCACGATATACGATGAATTGACACGATTAAAGAACCTCTGAGATCCTCACAAAGAGGATCGGAAGAGGATCCTCATTCTTTATTGTGCTAGCCGCTAGGAAGTCTATGTAATTTTTATTATTTTATAACAATTATCTTGGATATTTTACTAGAAACTTGTACATCATTACCATCGCAAATACTCTAGATTATTCTACAACTTTGTTGAATTCTTTTTCTAAATAAGCATTACATCTTAACATGTTGAAAATATATACATTTAAACTTTGTTCTTATTGTCAGGAAACTCCAAACGTTGAAGCCATAATTATTGAATGGCATGAAAGTGAAGAGCGACCATTGAAACGCGCAGATTTCAAACTGATGTCAAACCTAACAATGCTAAGTGTGCATAATTCTCAAATATTTGACCGCAAATCCACCGCTTCTATAGACCTTCCTGATTCTCTTCGTTACCTTTATTGGTGGGTATATCCACTGGAATCTTTGCCGTCAAATTTTTCGCCGAAAAATCTAGTTGAACTTCAAATGCCAAGTAGCAAAGTTAAGAAGCTTTGGAAAGAAGACCAGGTACATCATATGCCTATTTTAATTCTTGTATAAAAATAAGTGTAGAAATTATGTTAATTCTTGATATTTCTCTCTACTCTTGTTACAGAAACTTGTGAACTTAAAAGTGATCAATTTGCGTTGCTCTACAAATCTAACTGAAGTTCCAAATCTCTCTGGGAGTCTAAAAATTATGAACATAGATCTCTCTGGCTGTGGAAGTTTGGTTGAAATTCCTGTGCATTTTCAAGATCTTGACAAGCTTACTCATGTTCGTCTTAGAGGCTGCACCAACCTCAAGTATCTTCCAGAGATGCCAAGAAATATTAAATACTTAGATTTATTTGAGAGTGGTATAAAGGAGTTGCCACAATCAGTTTGGTCTCACGAAAAAATTTCTGACTTGAATATAAGTCATTGCGTTAACCTTGAGAAACTTCCAAGCAACAGGTGTAAGTTGAAGGTCTCTGGTTCTTTTAATCTAGATGGCTGCAAATTTCTTGGCGAGTTTTTTGAGCTTCCCAGTGATATAAGTAAATTATCATTGGTTGGTTCGATGAGACTTGTGAGTCTACCAACCAACATTTGTAAGTTGAAATATCTCGAGGAACTCAATCTCTCCAGATGCTTTAAACTTGAAAACTTCCCAGAGATCTTGGAGCCAATGGAACATTTGAAGTCCTTAAATTTAAGTGGAACAGCGGTTAAAGAGCTACACTCATCCATCGAGTTTCTTCCAGGGCTCAGAAGAATTAAACTACAAGGTTGCAAAAGGTTTTCAAGTATCCCAAAGAGCATTTGTAAGTTGAAATATCTCGATGAGCTCGATCTCTCTTTGTGCTCTGAACTTGAAAACTTCCCAGAAATCTTGGAGCCAATGGAACATTTGAAGTCCTTAAATTTAAGTGGAACAATGATTCAAGAGCTACACTCATCAATTGAGTTTCTCCATGCTCTCAATAGACTTGAACTACATAATTGCAAAAGGCTTTCAAGTATCCCAAAGAGCATTTGTAAGTTGAAGTATCTCGAGGTGCTCAATCTCTCTTTGTGCTCCGAACTTGAAAATTTCTCCGGAATCTTGGAGCCAATGGAAGATTTGAAGTTCTTAAATTTAATTGGAACAGCGGTTAAAGTGCCACACTCATCTATCGAGTTTCCCCCTACGCTCATAATTCAACTACAAGGTTACACAGGTTTTTTCAGGTTTACCAAAAAGCATTTGTAAGTTGTAATATCTAAGTCACTTTATAGAAAATTTGGGAGAAGAAAAAAATTGTTGATTTCATCAACAATTCTAGGTTAAAAAAAAAAAAGGAAGTTCCGTTGTAAGACCTAGAGAGCAGAAGCAATCCTACTGGCTACTGCTATGGTATCAAAGTTCTGTGTGATCAATGTTTCAAATATCTTTTCAAAATTCTGGACTAACCTCTACATGCTACAGAAAGGGTCTTTACAAACCTTTAAAAAAGCACAAACGACAACTTATAGGTAGATACCGTAAATTTACAGCTTGAGGTAGCTCAATCACATAATGCAGCAGAGTAAGATAGCTCATCCACAACAAACCAAACGGCACTTATGCGGAAAAGTTGAGAGATAAGAACAAAAACTTCTGACTGAAAGAGTGTTTAAGTAACCACTGAACTTATACATCATAAAGAAAATTCGCTTTACAAGAAATAGAAAGCATCATGATGAGGAACTACCGGACAATGGGGTGACTCCTTAACACACAAGTCCGCCAAACCATTTAATATAAGATACACAAACCAAAAATCCGTTCAAGTAGTTGTAAATGAGTTCCAATATAATCACATTTTCTTAATTCATTCCTTTGAATAGTCAATAATGGCTTAAAGGTCCATGCACACATGCAGATTATACAGAAACAAAAAATCCGTTCAAGTAGTTGTACATGAGCTACTGTGCTTCCTTAATTGTGCTCACACAACACAAAATGTCACATTAAATTCAACGCTTTTCAAAATTAAAACCACTAACATAAAAGAAGTAGTTCAATGTTTTACCTATTCAATATTTCTTAAATGCAAATTAGATGTTCTTCGTGCACATTTCTTACTTTGAGGTTTATTTGGTTAGGTTTATTTTATTTTTTTCATTTTCTAGGGCATTAAATGTATCATATTCACACCTAAAACATAGAAGCAAAGAAAAGAAAGAAATGATTGAGAATGTATATAAAGAGCCAAAAAGACACTTTTATGTAAAAGAAATAGTTGAAAACTACAGTATGGAAGGGAAGACAAGTTAGAGAGACAAACCATGTGGCACATTCTATCTGATAGTTGAAGAGCTTCATCCCACTTGTTAGCTTTAATAAGCCCTTTAATAAGATGAAAGAATGTATCCAGGTCTGGAAAACCACCATGCCTCATCATGTCTGCAAACATCTCCAGTGCCTTAGCGACCTTATTTGCATGTAAAAAGACTCAATCAATGAAGTGTACATATTCTTGTTCACATGTGAAAACCTTCCAGTCTTTACAAATTTATCAATCAGAACTTTGTATATATGAATAATTGGCACTGTGTCACTTTCACTCATCTCATTTAAAAGCCCAAGAGAGGTCATGAACTCTCTATTGTATCCTTCAATAACTTTACGGTAGCCTGCCATATGCTCAGGCCAATGTGTCTGTTTCACTTCATCCAAAAGCTTATGAGCTTCATCCAGAAGTCCATTTGAACAGCAATGGTTTATCAAAAGCCCGTAGGTGATAAAATTTGGAACACAGCCCTTAGAGCTCATTTGTTTAAAAAGCTCAAGACACTTTTCAACATTACCTGCTTTCCCAAAGCCATCTATCATTGCAGTATAAGTCACAACATTTGGATAACACCCTTTTTCTTCCATCATCAGCATAAGCTTATAGGCTTCATCTGTTTTTCCAACTTTACACAGGGCATCAATCATCTCTGTGTTGATAACAACATTTGGTGCACAAGAGTTTTCTAACATTGTGGACAAGACTTTTAAAGTGAGATCCAGTCTTTTATCCTTTAACAATGTCACATCCCGGCCCGGGCGGGACCACTTCCCAGGCTCGACTCCGCCGTAGCACGATATTGTCCGCTTTGGGCCCCGACCATGCCCTCACGGTTTTGTTTCTGGGAACTCACACGAGAACTTCCCAGTGGGTCACCCATCATGGGAGTGCTCTCGCGCGCTACTCGCTTAACTTCGGAGTTCCGATGAACTCCGAACCCAGTAAGCTCTCAAAATGCCTCATGCTAGGTAAAGATAGGAATATACATATAAGGATCACTCCCCTGAGCGATGTGGGATCTAACAACCCACCCCCCTTAGGGGCCCGACGTCCTCGTCGGCACACCACGGCCAGGGTTTGGCTCTGATACCAAATTGTCACATCCCGACTCAGGGTCCACCACATCCCGGGCCCGACCTCCACCGCAGCACGATATTGTCAACTTTGAGCCCCGACCACACCCTCACGGTTTTGTTTCTGGTAACTCACACAAGAACTTCCCAATGGGTCACCCATCATGGGAATGCTCTTGCACGCTACTTGCTTAACTTCGAAGTTCCGATGAACTCCTAAGCCAGTGAGCTCCCAAAAGGTCTCGTGCTAATTGGAGGTGGGAATGTACATATAAGGCTTACAGGATCCTCACCCTTGGGCGATGTGAGATCTCACAATCCACCCCCTTAGGGGCCCGACGTCCTCGTCGGCACACTTCTGGGCAAGGAATGGCTCTGATACCAAACTGTCACATCCCGGCCCGAGCCGCCACTACATCCCGGGCTCGACTCCACCGTAGCACGATATTGTCCTCTTTGGGCCCCGACCACACCTTCATGGTTTTGTTTCTAGGAACTCACACGAGAACTTCGAAGCTAAGCGAGTAGCGCACAAGAGCACTTCCATGATGGGTGACCCACTGGGAAGTTCTCGTGTGAGTTCCCATAAACAAAACTGTGAGGGCGTGGTCGGGGCCCAAAGCGAACAATATCGTGCTACGATGAAGCCAAGCCCGGGACGTGACAATTTAGTATCAGAGCCACTCCCTGGCCGGAAGTGTGTCGACGAAGACGTCGGGCCCCTAAAGGGGGTGGATTGTGAGATCCCACATCACCCAAGGGTGAAGATCCTGTAAGCCTTATATGTACATTCCCACCTCCAATTAGCACGAGGCCTTTTGGGAGCTCACTGGCTTTGGAGTTCGTCGGAACTCCGAAGTTAAGCGAGTAGCGTGCGAAAGCAATCCCATGATGGGTGACCCACTGAGAAGTTCTTGTGTGAATTCCCAGAACAAAACCGTAAGGCCGTGGTCGGGGCCCAAAACAGACAATATCGTGCTACGGTAGAGGTCATATCCACCTTTAAGATCAAGCCCCGACGACCCTTGAAGCAACGCTCATTCCACCTTCAAGATCAAGCCCCGACGACCTTTGAAGATCCGCCCATCCACCTTCAAGATCAAGCTGCAACGGCCCTTGAAGCTCCGTTCATCCGTTCTTCAAGATTAAGCCCTGACGGCCCTTGAAGCTCCGTTCATCCACCTTCAAGATATGTATGTATATATAGTCAAGCACCGACATATGTGGGTATGTATGTATATATATTAAAAAAAAGGAAAAAAAAGAAAAAAAATCTATTTAGCGAAATAAAGTTCATTTTATTTATTTCTCTGAAATTTTACATAAATCTACATTATACATGTAAAAAAAATTACAAGAAATGTGCAAACAAGCAGGGACTCTTCAAAGACGGTCACGAGAAGCCTCATTACTCGTCGGAGCTGCAGAAAGACGAGGCGCTGGAGTCTGATTATCCGGAGCCTCAACACTTGGTGAAGCTCCAGACGACGACGGCAAAAGATGCCTATGGAACAAAGCCATGAACATCTGATGATCACTTTGAATCCGACTATCAGATTCCTATAGCTGGTTAAGCTTCTTCTTCATGCTTGTCGAGTAACTGTTAGCAAGCATGTGCAACTCCCTGTTTTCATGCTTAAGCCCTTTGACCTCCTGCTTAAGGCTCGCCACCTCAGACATCAAGGATTCAACTTGGCGAGTACGAACAAGAAGGCGTTGGCCCATGTTAAACACAGAGCCTGCACACTGGACGCTAAAGGCCAAGGAGTCTTGGACAGCCAGCTCATCAGACAACTTGGAAAGCACCATGTTGTCTCTGGGGGTAAGAAGATTTTTAGCCACCACCGTGGCTGTTATGTCATTCTTCATCACCGAATCTCCGACCGTAAGATGACCGTTCGGGGATAAAAAGGATGCGTGCCATATGTTATCCGGAGAAGACATCACAGGCTCTTCCCCAGCATTCAAATCAAGATAACGGTCAGATGGGCAAGACATCTCTGAAGGTTTTGAAGAAAAGAAAAGGTTGGACAAATCAAGATCTCAAAATTACAAAGGGAAAACTTCGACAAATAGCAATTCTCAAGTGTGTTTCGGAAAGCAATCGGTGCCTCTATAAAAAGAAGAGGCAGCGAGGTCGCATGCTCAGAAATCGAAGGGTCGCCTGCTCAGAAATCGAAGAGCTGCCTGCTCAGAAATCGAAGAACCGCTCGTTCAAAAATCAAAGAGGCACCACATTTTCAAAAAGCCAGATTTTCTGGATCAAGTTGTCAGCACTGTTCACACGTGATCTCAGTTTTGCCGAAGTCACGGACAAAATCAGAGGGGCTTGTCATATCTCTCCAAACCTCAAAAGCCGGGTTGCTTGTTCAAAGATCGAAGAGGCGCCGCTACCCAAAAAATCAAAAGCTGGATATTCTTAAAATCTGTTAGCACCCTTCACGTGGAATCTCAGCTCTGAGGGATTCACAGGCCAAAGCACTACCCTCCAAATTTTAAAAGCCGTTTGTTTAAAGATTGAGGTTTGTCGCCACCCTTCACGTGCTGTCTCAGCTTTGCAGAAGTCACGGACGGGCCTAAAAACGCGTGAATCAGAATTACCCACTGTCGCTGACAAGAGTAAATAAACAGCCTCACTACCGGCTATTGGGAAAAGTCGTATATCTATCGACCCTCATCATTTACGGTAAGGCAGACCTGCAAAAATGCCAAGCACTTCCCTATCTTCAAGAATGCATTTCCAACAAAGCCTCTCGAAATACTCAGTATTTCTTATCCTCTGGAATACCTCTGCAAACAAGCCACACCAGAGCAAGAGTATCCCATATCATCAGGGTAGAAAGCAAGAGTATTTCATATCATGTTTTCCTTCTGACCTTATCTTTGTCCTTGTTCTCACCTGTAGGGAGAAAAGAAAGAAGCAATCAATCAGAACCTGAGATCAAACTTCCGATTTGGAACTGACTGCCTGGAAACCATCCCTGATTGCTTACCTAGCATTTGCATTCCATTCCTGCATGGAAAAAAATTGCAAGAAAAGATGCCACATGCAAGGGAAAAAACTAGGGAAAATGCTGCTTCTGCAAGAGGTGCAGACAAAGCAAGGAAAATGATACATTGAAGCATGTAGAGACAAGCACAACAAAGCATGTGCTTGTTCATCCGCGGCTTCTTCAAAAGCAAAAGTATCACATATCATCGGGGTCTAAAAATGATCAGCCAGCACCTAGAAGGGGAGCAATTGGTTAGCAATTGGAAAGATTGAACAAAGAAACAAACCGTCACTTCCACCTCATGTCTGCCTCGCCGTACAAATGCACATGCTGAATCATCCTCAACTAAACCGAAGATCACTTGCCATGTGAAACCGCTCGTGGTCCAACAATACTTCAAGATCAAGCATCAATGGCCCTTGGAGAAATCACAAGTCCAATTCAAGATCAAGTGTCCATCACCCTTGAATCAACCTTCAAGATCAAGCCTCAACGGCCCTTGAAGAAATTGCAAGCTCGACTCAAGATCAAGTGTCCATCACCCGTGAATTAACCTTCAAGATCAATCCGCAACGGCCCTTGGAGAAATCAAGTACCAATTCAAGATCAAGTGTCCATCACCCTTGAATCAACCTTCAAGATCAAGCCACAACGGCCTTTGGAGAAATTAAAATCCCGATTCAAGATCAAGTGTCCATCACCCTTGAATCAACCTTCAAGATCAAGCCGCAACGGCCCTTGGAGAAATTACAATCCTAATTCAAGATCAAGTGTCTATCACCCTTGAATCAAAACTAGTTCAAGATGAAGCCTGTGGAAAGTCAACAAGCACAACAAATGCACATGCCGATTCGTCCCAGCAAAGTTAAATATACTCTCAGCCCAGTTCAAGATCAAGCCTCAATGGCACTTGAAAGAGATCCCAGCCCAATCCAAGATCAAGCATCCACGGCCCTTGGATCGACGTCTACATTGAGAAAACTTCAAAACGCACATTCTACACGTGACAAGCACATGTACGCGGCGTGCCTTGCAGTGGGGACATTTGTAGACATTGAAATTTCGGTGAATAAAAGGTTGACTGATGGTCAAAGTTTCAACGCTCACGTGTCACATAAATTGTACACGTAGCGTGTGATTCGACGAAATTCGAAAAAGATCAGAAAAGCCGTCAAACAGGACACGTGTTAACACATGGCAGAGACGACTCATTTCATCTGGGATATTATATTCAAAATTAGGCCTTGGAGAATTCTATATATAAAAGCCTAATTCATTCATTTTGAAGAACCAATTCCAAGAGGCAAAACGCTCTGAAGCTCTGAAGCTCTCAAGCGCCCAGGTTAGCGAAGCATCGAGGAGGCTCTCTTCATTCTTCGTTCTTGGCTCATCGTTCTTCCAAGATCAAGCCCCAACGGCCCCTGAAGCAACGCTCAACCACCTTCAAGATCAAGCCCCGACGACCCTTGAAGATTCATCCATCCATCCACCTTTAAGATCAAGCCCTGACGGCCCTTGAAGCAACGCTCATTCCACCTTCAAGATCAAGCCCCGACGGCCTTTGAAGATCCACCCATCCACCTTCAAGATCAAGCTGCAACGGTCCTTGAAGCTCCGTTCATCCGTTCTTCAAGATCAAGCCCCGACGGCCCTTGAAGCTCCGTTCATCCACCTTTAGGATCAAGCTGCAACAGCCCATGAACATCCACTCATCCACCTTCAAGATCACGGCCCTTGAAGCAACGTTCATCCACCTTCCAAAATTGAGCCACAATGGCCCTTGGATCCATACATCCGTTCTTCAAGGATCAAGCTAAAAACCCCTTGAAGTTCATCCATCGTTCGTCGTTCGTCGTTCGTCGTTCATCCATCTTCAAGAACAAGCCCAAAAGCCCTTAAAGACCGTTTGTCGTTAAACGTTCATCCAACTTTAAGGATCAAGCCCAAAAGCCCCTTGAAGTTCATCCATCGTTCGTCGTTCGTCGTTCATCCATCTTCAAGAACAAGCCCAAAAGCCTTTGAAGACCATTCGTCGTTCAACGTTCATCTAACTTCAGGATCAAGCCCCGACGGCCCCTGAAGATTCGTTAATCCATCAACTTAAAGATCAAGCCACCAACGGCCCCCTTGAAGAAACCTCGCCCAACTTTAGGATCAAGCCCTAACGGCCCCTGAAGAAACATTCATCCGCCAAACTTCAAGATCAAGCCCAACGGCCCTTGAAGAAACTCCCCATGTTCTTCCAAGATCAAGCCTCGACTGCCCTTGGATCAAGCCCACAAATCAAAGTCTTACGAAGATCGAATCAGAGGAACAAATAGAGATTGTAACCCAAACACATCAAATCAAATATTATTTTGTAGATGCGTTTTGTTCCTGTTGTTCTTTCGGGAATTTTCCATGTTCACAGTCACTTTCACTCATCTCATTTAAAAGCCCAAGAGAGGTCATGAACTGTCTATTGTAACCTTCAATAACTTTACGGTAGCCTGCCATGTGCTTAGGCCAATGTGTTTGTTTCATTTCATCCAAAAGATTATGAGCTTCATCCAGAAGTCCATTTGAACAGCAATGGTTCATCAAAACCCCGTAGGTGATAAAATTTGGAGCACAGCCCTTAGAGCTCATTTGTTTAAAAAGGTCAAGACACTTTTCGACATTACCTGCTTTCCCAATGCCATCTATCATTGCAGTATAAGTCACAACATTTGGATAACACCATTTTTCTTCCATCATCAGCATAAGCTTATAGGCTTCATCTGTTTTCCTAACTTTACACAGGGCATCAATCATCTCTGTGTAGATAACAACATTTGGTGCACAACAGTTTTCTAACATTTTGGACAAGACTTTTAAAGCGAGATCCAGTCTTTTATCTTTAAACAACCTATTAATCAAAGAACTGTACGTATACGCATTTGGACTGTACCCTTGCTTTGACATCTTAGCAAACACCTCTTGTGCTTCATCTAGCTTTCCATACTTGCAAAAATCATCTATAAAAGCATCATAAATAATATGGTTAGGTTCACAACCTTCTTCTGACATAGCATGCAATAAATCACGGGCCTCTTTAACCTTGTGTGCTTTGCATAAAGCATCCACCAAAGCCCCATAAGTATAGACATTAGGTTCTCTAATACTCTGATCATCACTTCCAAAATACTTATCAACATTAGGGACGTCCACATTACCTCTCATTCTCTCATATATCTGGCAAGCCTTTTCAATTCTACCATCTTTACAATGACCATCAATTAAAGCAGTAAAAGTAATAACATTAGGACTGCAACCTTCAGTCAACATCATCTCAAAGAGTTGATCAGCATCAGACACCTTCTTTACTTTAAGGTATAAGAGCAGTATATGTCACCACGTTTGGAGCACAACCATATCGTATCATTTCATTAAACCAGCTCCGAGATTGTTCAATAAGGCCAGCTTTACAAAAACTATCAATTAAAATAGTATAGGTATAGACATCAGGAACAATACTATTCCCTTTCATTTCTTTAAACAACAAAAATGCTTGTTCTACCTTGGAGGCATTACACAAAAAGCCAATAACATTAGCATACGTACTAGTGTCAGGAACAAAACCCCTGCTCATCATTTCGCTGATAACCTCATAGGCTTTCTCAAATTTTCCGGCACCGCAAAGACACCATGCAAAATTGCTCACATTGACCTTACTTAGCACAACCCCTGAATCAAGCATCTCACCATAAGCTTTTTCAGCCAAATCTAACATATCTGGGCTTGGTAATTCCTTGTTTCCACATAAACCACCAATCAAGATACTGTAAACCACGTAGCCTAGCTGGCACTCACATCTTACCATTTTCTTAAGTAACTTATGAGCAATAGAGTAATCTCCGGACCTCCAATAAGCATGTACAAGAGAACTAAATATCTGAGGGCTTGGATAACAACCTTCTGTGATCATCATACTAAGAATTCTCTTGCACCTACCGAGCTGTCTTTTCTACAAACACCCACAAAGCAAACGAGCTTTTCAAGTGCTTTATTTAAAAGCACGTAAATATTTAATGGTTAACAACATTTTGCACTGTAGAGCATTTCCAACAGTTTTCTAAATGTAACTCTTCAGATATAAGTTTGTTGAACTACGTCGCACTTTGAAGACTAAAATTTGTTCATTCACAATTTTACTCCAACTGTGTGGTAGTTTTAGGAGCTTTGTAGTGTAATTACCATTTCTAAGAAAAACTTTTAAAAAATTACGATATTTTAGTTTAGGTACCAATTGAAAAATCAATCCAATCATCTTATAAATATAACTGTATTTCAAAATAATGGAATGATTGCTACTCAATCTCACTAAATTTTTTGGTAACTAGTGGACGGCCAACCAACTTTCAGGTGACTTTTATGGCAACCCTCGACTTTTTTGGTGATCGACTGGTCAACTGTCCAGTGATCGATGACCAGTTGATCAACCCTAAACCATTTTAAAAGAAAACATGATTTCAAAATGTCTTCAATGTGATTTGAACTCAAAACTACAAAATAAAACTATCAACAGACCGAATTCGGATCGGATCATACTTAATTCATATCCAGATCCATTTATAATTAGAATAACAGATTCAAATCATTAGATCTAACTTGTCAATCCATGTCCCATTTAGCATCGAATCAGATTAAGACCTAGCAAAGATTAGAATATCATCAGCAACCTCATTCTTTTATTATTATTATTATTATTATTATATATTATTATATATTATTTTATTTTTTTTGAGTTTATCACAAATGGTACTTTATGTTTTGTCAACACATCAGTTTGGTCCCTTATATTTCAAACTCATCAATTTCGTCATTTATTTGTCACTCCAATCCATCAGTGTGATGTGTGGGACGCTAGCCATAATAATGTTGTTCGAATTTCCTGTTGGCGAGAATCGAACCTAAGACATCTCAATTACAAATGAAGCTGAATACCACTAAACTATAGTACTAAGTGAATACCACTAAACTATAATACTAAGTGACTAATCCTTCTTTTTTAAAATAATTTAAAATTCTAAAACAATAAATAGCCACACTCACTCCCTGTAAATCCACTTGTAAAGCCAATCATAAGGCATTCTAATTTTGACAAACAAAAAAGTTGGAATTTTCAAATGCTAGTGCTTTTATCACAAATGGTCCATTATATTATGTCAACTCCATTATATTATGTCAACTTATTAGTTTGGTCCTTTATGTTTAAACTCATCAATTTCGTTCTTCATCTCTTGCTTTGGTCGTCAATGTTGTCCTTCCATCTTACCTTGTTAATGAAATCCGTTATGCCCACAAAGCCAATTACGTAATGCCAAGTGGATTATGTGTAAAACAACAAATAATATAAATAAAAAGATAAAGATAAACCCGGCAAAAATGAATTTAGGGTACTTTTTAAATGCAAATTCATTTGAATTTTAAATAAGTATTAAAATCCTACAACATCACTTAAAACGAAAATTACTGACATTGTGCGCTGGTCCCAATTTAAATATGACCGTTGTCTAAATGTGCCGCATGGACAAATATTTTGAGGAATATTGACGTGTTATTGCCAATCTGCATACACCACATGGACAAATACTATAAGAGATATTGACGTGTTACTGCCAATCCGCAAATAACACGTGTGCCTTAAACGTATTTGATGGTAATTCTTAATAAATCTATTCGATGTTATTGCCAAATCACGCACATTCAGTCTTCCTCAAATCACTATGCATTGCAATTCATATTGCTTTGTAATCACTCTTTTTCTTTGCTTTTATGTTCGACCTTTGTGCCATTCTCGACATCTTGCCAAATTGGCTTGAGCAGGCTTGTTCAAATCCAATCACTGCAGTCGGGTTCTAGGTTGGTAGAACAAGTTGTCCGAGGCAAGGGGTTTTGGCGGCTGCGTAGATCAAATGGTCATCGATTACGAACGCAGAGAAATGGAAAACCAAGGAAGATAAATTCCCCAGCTGAGACGTGAAGCACTCTTCAATATTCCTTTCAGTGTTTCGCTTGATTGATCATCGGACCAAGTACACAATCTTCGAGGAGCATTGGAGAAGTTGAACTTTGGCAGAGTCAGGTCAAGCTTTTTCCAATGGATTGTCTTGCAGCAAGCTGCATTCCAAGGAGCTTCAGACCCGAGTAAGAGGTATGAAATCTAGAAAATATAAAGTGATGAATATTTTTAACAGCATATCATAGTCCATGTTTGCAAAATTTGTAGCTCTGGATCTCTGTCATTTCGAAAGAGATTGTACCTCTACAATGACAGCTTGTCGATCCAAGTAGCTAAAAATTGGTGGCTCTCAACATAAATATATCTTGTCCTAGAGAGTGTATCTTGGTCCTAGAGAGTTTACCCAATTTTCGTGAGTTTTACAATTTTCTTGCAAACCAGTCACCTTTTAGAATATTTTCTGGTCATCTTTAGCAACCATTGGGCTTCTAAATAGGTATAATCTTGTTCTACATTTTCCTATCTTCATTTTAATATATTATGGGTCAAATTTGGTTCAGAAATGATTGAGTTACGAAGCTTTGAAAATTGCCCAAACTTCCGGATTAGAGCTCCGGGACACTTAACGGAGTTTTTAACGGAATGATCAGAACGATGGATGGTGGACAATCTCAGGGACCATTTTTATTAATTTTCAATCTCAGGGACCAAAGTGATGTGTTATGTAAATCTCAATAACTATTTGGCTAAAAAGCCTTTATTTAAAAGACTTACTATTTATAGTTGCAGATAACAACTTAGCTACTAAGACCTTCTAATTAGTTACAAACAGTAACTAATCAATATTGCAACTGCCATATTGATGCCTCAGAAAATACTGGTGATGAAAAAAACATGATCAAAATAAAACCTTTTTAGAAATGTACAAGACTGAAGAGATCAAAACCCAGAGGAGAAGGAACTTGAGGGAATCAAGAACGACTTGCCCCGAAATATTTTTCACCTTTGTATCTTGGATTCTTAGTTTTGTTAATGGCTTGAAGAAACATTTGTATTCATAATTGTTTCTAGGGAGCTTTAATGAAAATAGCTTGGACTAAGTTTATTTTAACAAAAAACCATGCTATAAACTTTATTTATTGGTGAAGTTTTATAAATAGTGTTTAATTCTTGGTTCAGTTTCATAAGGTTTGAAACTTAGACCATTTTTGGTCTTGTAAAAGCACCGATTGCGCCGAAAACGATGAACCCAGAAGTAACTCTTTAGATCAAAACTTTGGAAGATTTTGTTCTCAATAATTATATTTAAAAAGTTGTTTTCAATTACCAAATTAAAATTTCCTCACTTTTTCATATACCTACAATAATAAATGTAGCTCTCCATCCAATTTCTTGAGCTTGGGTGTCATCTTGGAGAAATTTTTCCTTGTGCCCGTAACATAAATGGTATATCACGTGTTATTATATAAGTGTGGTGGAAAATTTTACTTTTTATGTTATTAATTTTTTAACACAAGAATCTCACAACTTGTATGGAGTGTACTATTTCGTGTTCTGGGAACTTTGAAAAGTTTCTCGTCATCATGACTACTATTAGAAAACAACACCACAAAAATCAAACAGGAGAATGTAATTCAATTCAAAGTATTTTTCTTATTCTATGCCAAAAAAAAAAACTATTAATGTAGCTAACGAGGGACAAAAGGTAGGAGAAAAAAAGTGGACTGTTTGAAGTGGTTTTGGGGGGGGGGGGGGGGGGGGTACGTGCCCAGCGCAAGTGGGTTTGTTAATTTTTTTTATTTTAGTCTTTTGTCCTTATTATTAAAATAAAGTTTGTGGGTGGTTTTTTTTATTAAAATGTAAAGATTTGAAGCATTTTTCATTAGTTTTCCTTTGTTTCTATACGGAAGCATTGTTTTTTCCTAGTTTTAGACCGTACTTATGCAGAAGAGCCTTATTATTGAAGGAAAATTCGAATTACTACCATTTTTTTTTCTTTCATCAAAATAGTAACGCACTAGCAGTTTTAGCCCCTGTGTTGCTGCGAGAAAGTCAAATGCATTAGAAGTATTGTAAATAAGTGTCATTGATAGTAGAACGTACGTATAGTATCAAATCTAAAAGCATAGAGGTTCAATCATTTGCAACAGATTGTCAAAAACCAACCACAATCGAGTTAATATCCATCGAGGTTCCCACAAAATTTGGTTTGCCGTTGGAAAAAAATGTGCAACTTTATTTTAACTAAAAGTTTGAAGAAAAAAAAACATATAAAGCATTTCAAGATTGGCATGGCAATCCTGTAACAACTATCTGATCCCAGGAAGCCCAACCTTGACAAACATTAACAGTTAAAAGAAAGAATAACCTAGTTCATAAAAGAGCCTATTTTCCAGTATGAAGTTAGGTAGATTATGTAACACCACTGACCATCATTTGGTTCCAACTCCAATGCCTTCTTGAAGCTTTCAACTGCAGCGTCGATGTCATTGAGTGTCATATAGGTCTGCAGCCAGCAAGATGTAGAGAAGTTAGATCATAAACAGCAACCAGAAGGTTTTATGAATTCTTGCCAATTAAAGATTATTACTGGCCTTGGCAAAACAAAGCCTTCACATTATCTTCCCAATCATGCAATGCAAAGTCTATCCAATCACGCAAAGTCTTCACCTATTTGTGTCAAATGTTAAACAGAAAGAAATCATAAACACAATATGTGACAATATTAAAAAATTGATAGGTTAGCACGCTTAAGTCTAAAACCTATCATGATATTGCAAAGTTTTGTAACCTATTCGTAATGGTAGAAAAGGGCTGAGTATTGTTTCCTCAGCACAAACAAAGCGCTTGTTGTTGTTGGGGAGAACATGAAAACACCTCCCACTTCCCTCAATTTCTTCTCTACAACTACCTACACACATTATATATGTAATTAAGTACATATGATTTCTTTTATCTTTTATTTTAAAATTAAAAAATTAATAATTCATTTTTAATTTAGTGAAGTGAAGAACTACAAATAAAATAGATAGCCAAACCTTTCAAAGCCACCTCTGCTTATTACCTCCACATACAAATGCTTCCCTCTTGAATTCACATATGTATAAACAGCAATTTATATAGAATCAAAGACCATACTTTTATAATTACACTAAAAGTTTAAAACCACCTTTAAATATTCTATAAAAAAAAATCTCAGAAATGCATATCAGCCCAAGGTCTCAAGTTCTCAAAGTGGGGAATTACTGATTAGAACAGTTAATTCTCTGGTCTTTTTTAATGAATCAAGCATGCCATTTGAAAACCAATGTAACTTTTGTCCATATTACCTAAAGAGATACTTTGGATGCAGTCCCTAATCCTTAACATTCTTTGATGAAAACCTTAATAGTATTCAAAGTTTGATCAAGGTCCCTTGACTTTGTACACCTCATTATATTACTATTAATATTTATATTTTTATAGTTTTGACATTAATTGTTTGATATCTTATGAGATTTATTGACACACCCTAACCCGAAGACTAGGACGTGCTGGCCGTCACGTGAGCGTGACGTAACCATAAGTGCAAGCGGAAACGATAATCTAACAAAGTATGAGCCAACTAAAACCAACAGAAAACACCCACTATTTCACATATTAACAACCAAGCGTTCTCAGTGCATAAAAGGTACTAAACACACACAAACAGAGCATAAGCATCTAGGTGCAGTCAAGTAGGACCATAACTAATTTACAACACCCTCGGGTGAACCCTACATTTATTTAGTCTGTCAGAACGCCGAAGGAGTCCTCGTAGGCCACCCACGCTTCAACTATCAACTAGAACCTGGAGGGGCGCAAAACAGAAAACGTGAGTGGGCGAAAATAAAGCTTTTTCAATCATTTCATAAATCCACATTCATAACCCCTCTTTGAAAACCTGTATACTTTCCCAGAAAAATAGTATATAAGCATATATATATCTCAACTATCTCAATCATCAATTTCATAACAAATTCAATAGAGAATGTACCATGCCAAATTCAACAGTTTAGTATGAATGCATTAACATAATACAAATCAGGTGAAAGAAAGTAATCAACCGGAAACCCCCTAATGGCCCTGTACGGCTGAATCTAGAGCTCAAAATCTCATCTTATTCAAAATCGCATCTTGCCGGAGTCACCCCTGTGACCTGTACGGCCTTCTGCACATAAGTCGGAACCACCTAATGTAGTCTGTACGACTTAATGATTAATATTACGCTCTAGTGCTTTACTCATCAATCATCTATGCGCATAATCTAAGGTCACCCACCAGTCGGAACCTCTCTAAAGGTCTGTACGACTAGCCTGTCGGAACCACCTCCTATGGTCTGTACGACTAGCATCTACTTGGATCCAAGGTGAGCGTGCGATGCGGTGAATATTATAAGCACTAATATCATGGTGCAGGTTATGAGCTCAGCATATCTCAACATCATCATACAATAACAATACTCACCTGATACTTACCTGTACGTCCACCGCACCATTTTACATATATGCATCATACAACAATTCATAATATTCATGATATTCTATGCATGGCAATCAAAACACATTTCATATCTTATTTCACATACTTTTCATTTACGTTTGATTTCTGGGAAAAATCGAGTATATAGGTATATATATAAAAACAAATGCCCACTCACTGGTATGTTGCCGGGTCGTGACCCCCTTGACGCCCCTGGTTGTGCTCGTCCTCGTTATAAGTTCCACCTAAAGGCGAAACCGCTAAAACAACGTCATTCAACGCACATTTAACGCACATTAACCAAACTAGGCAATTAATTCCTCATACAAAGCTCAATTTTGACAAATGAATACTCTAACGTGATCTACACAACCTCAGGATCATCCCCATATTTTTAAAATAATTTTTGGACCCTTCACGCGCCCCCACGCGCCTGACATGGCACGGACCTACGCGCCCCCACGCGCGGCCCACGTGCCTTGCACAGTGCTGACGTCAGCCTTGCACAGTGATGACGTCAGTTGACGGCGTCAGGAATATTCCGTCAACTTTAACGGCGTCAGGTTAACGGCGTCAATTAACGGCGTTGGAATATTCCGTCAGAGTTGACGGAATATTCCTTCTCCGTCGTCTTCTCCGGCGACCTCGCCGGCGCTAGCGACTGGTTTCGCCGGAAAACTCGCCGGAATCTGGGGAAATTTCAATCTAGCTATTCTCCTTCGTTTTTCGTCCATTTTTCTCGTACTTTATACCAAATTGAAGCCCTAAACATCTACTATCACGTTGGACTAGTTTTAAACACTAAAAACCACAAAATCTCACCTTCCAAATTTTCGCAAACTCGGCTCAACTTCGAACTAGGTGATTTCGACGTCCAAAACTTCCAAACGTTATACCCCGAGCTTCCTTAGGACTTCCTAAGACTCCCTGTGATCTTGGTTGAGCCTAAAACACAACAAATTCGAAGTTCATGAACAGTACCAACCACGGGAACTTTAGAACTAGGGGTTTTTCGAAGTGAGACTTACCTGGATTTGATACCAACATGCTCGTGAAGTCCTCAGGGTTGCAATGGTGACCTTAACTCTGGCGTTGGTTGATGTTTTGGTTGAGTTTGTGAATGGTGGTTCACGGTGGAGAAGAAGAGAGGGAGAGACGAGAGTTTGGGATAGAGAGAGAGAAGGACAGTGCTACGGGTTTTAGGGAAGGATTTGAGGGGGTGGGATCCCATTTGGGGTCCTACCAAATTTTTAACAACAAATTAATACCAACAAACTATAATTAAGCTTAAGTTCCTAACCCACAAAATAATCTACTGAACCAAATTTAGGAACTTAATTTAAAACCAAGGTCACATTTACACACCTTAATCCCGATCAAGGGTAATTTTGTAATTTTACATCTTCGGAATTAAAATTCCGGGATGGGTTGTAACATTTATAATCCTATAAATTTAAAATCCCTCATTATAATACTATTAGAAACGGTTACAATAAAAAAATTCAAACATTTTGATTGAATAAATGGATAAAAACTATGTAAAAATAAGAAATATAAATGGCAAAAGAATGTATCCATAGTGTTAAAAAAATTGGTATATTTTACAAAAAAATTGGTTCATTTCATATATAACAAAGTGGTACATTAATAAAGAAGAATGGGTACATTATAAATAAATTAGGGTACAGATAAGATTAAAAATTATGAGTACAAATGAATTTTAAAAAATATAGGCACTAAAAGAAATTAATACATGGGTACAAAATAAAACTAAAAAGAAAATACTACAAATTAAAAAAAAATGTTGCAAATTAAAAGTGGGTACAAACTAAAAATATAAATATATGATACAAAGTTTAGGCATAAAACATAATATACCATATGTAATTTTTCTATCATTGATTAAATATACAATGTCACGTGACGGTATACACATGGGTACAAACACAAATAAAACTTTTAAAAATATGGGCACAAAAAGAAACTAATATATGGGTACAAATTAAAAAATATTTGCAAATTAAAAATAGGTACAAACTAAAAATAAAATATATGATAAAAAAATTTAGCCATAAATATAAATATACTAATTGTAACATTTTTAACACTAAAGGAATATATTAATATTTTATTATTTAAATAATTAATGATATTAATACCCAAGGACTTTGATCAAAAATTCAAAATGAATAGGATTTTAATCAATGGAGTAACAAAAGGAAGGATGTGAACCTAATTTTCCCTTACCTAAACCATTGAACCAAAACAGGACAATTTCACTGCAAAAATCCCATTTTCCCTACTTTTGAATGAATCAAACATGGCATTTCAAGACTTTGTATAAATGATTATATAAACCAACTAAAAATCCCATTTTTCCCTACTGTTGAATGAATCAAGCATGCCATTTCAAAACCAATATAACTTTAGTCCTAAAAACAAATTCATAAAACACACACACATGGACAGACACCAACTAAATTGCAATTTCAAAACAAAAGTAACTTTTGTTCTTAAAACCAAGAACCACATTTGCATACCAAAATCATAAACCTTATTTTCCAGACATAGAGGTCAAAATCTAAATGAAAAAAAGTCTACCTTCTCAAGGTGTAATTCTTCACTTGGTATTGCACCCCTCCCAAATCCTCTGCACATGGTACATTGCAATGCCTGCCAACCATTGTAAGTTCCACAGTTCTTGCAGTTCAAGACTACAGTTAAGAAATCATACAACTTCAATACATTATGAACCTAGTAATGTCATCAAGTTCACCAAGAAAAAAATTCACATCTAAAATTTTCTTACACCTAATTTCACAGGTTAGAGAGCAACCATCAATAGTACCATGATTTTGGAAGTTTACACATAAAACGTTCTAAATTGTTGTGTGCAAATTATTTATGAATGATAGAGAATGGTGCCTAGCACAATAAAAGTAGTATACTACAAAAACATAGAAAGGCAACACCTTTACACAATAATACATATAATTTTCATTTTCTATAGTTTTAGCATGTTTTTTTTGTTGGATGATCAATCTACACACACACATACACGCATATGTACATGAACATATACAACATAGAAAGTAAACATAACTAAAGATAAGGACCACCATCAAAATTGAACGGATAACAAAATTACCCTTGATATATCACCTTCTTTCCCATCTCTAATGCTGTCATAAGTCCTTAAAGTAGCAATTGCCTGAAACATGAAGAAAACCAGAGCAGAATACCCCACTCAGTATTATGCAAGTTCCCAATAGTAGTCCATCACCTCATAACCTACTGCTAAACTACAAATGTAGTTCAGCTTGACCATCAAATTACACATTCACCAGCCAGAAATCAAAAGCCTAAATTATGGACATTCATTAAAAGGGTATGTATATAAGAAATGGAAAAGGGACCTACATTTGGTTTCTTGAGAAGCAAAGGGCAGTAAGCAACCAACACACAAACAAATGAACATGGTGCAAATCAATCAAAATCCACTTAATCTTACTTTATCACCCAAAAAAAAAACATGACAAATATAAATGTGGCCAATCAAAAGGTAGACATACTGGAAGGTGTCGAATTCTTCTTCACAAATCCCTCAATCCACTAATATCATTGTTGTTCTTCAATGGAGGAGATGAGTCGAAAAATGACCAAATATAAGGGGATTTTGATTGATTTGTGAAGAAGAATTCCATTGATAGCACATACAATGGCGGATCCCGGATTTTAAACTTGAGGGTCCCAATAATAAAGGTCAAAAAAATTATAAACAAAAATAACATTGAAAATTTAAATATAATACATTTCATTCAAAAAGTATATGCAAAACAATATTACAAATTATAAAATCCTAATTCAAGCGTCCATTACGAGGTTTCATAAGTTACTAGAGAGTACCTAAGTTATTGATTATCTAATGTGGACCACTAAATTTAAAACACCAGTTAAATAAAACTCTCCCCAAACTCCCACTATGTTTCTAACCAAACACACCATTTTTCTCTTTTACTAGTTTCCAAACATCCACCTTCTCTCTCACTAAGAACACAACTGCAATATCTCCACCAACTGCCTCCCTCCCTATTCTCCCGAAGCCATGGCAGCTCCACCCCCAAATTTCACCAACCCATGACAGATCATATCCATCTTACAAACCTTATGAAGGAAATTTCACCCATAAGAAAAATTACTAAGGTCGTTGAAATAATTTGGGGAAATTTGGGCTTATGTACTACCCCCGCCAGACGACAGAGAAAGGTTGGAGGAGAAGTGGGTGGCACCGACATATGAGACCATGGAGAAGCAAAGAGGAGAAAGGCAAGAAGGGTCCCTATTTTCTTTCTTCTCCATGTGCAGTCATCTTCTCCGAGAAGAAGACATCCACTGCAACCTGCAACCTACAACCTGCACAAACCTCATGTTCAAGTATGAGAGGTCCCCGGAAAATTTCTAGCAGCGATTTAGGATCACCGATGGGTCCTGAGACCTGCTAGGACCCTATGTGGATCCGCCAGTGAGCACATATATCGTCGATGTTCTTAATTTTCACATAAACATAACTAAAATCCACATTTAAGTAGGAAAACGACTAAAAGATCAGATTTTTATCATGTTACAAATGAACTAAATAAAACCCATTATTTTTTAGATAAATTTTGACCACACAAAGTTTAAAATTAAAAAAAAATTGAAGGATTTAGAGACATTTTGGATTTGGGGTGTGAAAAGGGGTGAAAAGAAATTCCTGGAAATCAGCCTACTTACATACTTCTCCTTTACCCTTTCTCCTAAACCCATCCAATTCCCAGACAAAAATCACCGAAAATCCTCTCCCCTACCTAGAGGTGGCATTTTTGACCCGACCCGTTAACCCGACCCGTTAATATTAGTATTTGGGTGGATGCTTAACGGGTCGGGTCGCTAACGGGTGAACCCGTTAACAACCCGTTAAATAACGGGTCACTTTGGGTCAACCCGTTAGACCCGTTAACACCCGTTAGCACCCGTTAGTTGAGGATGTTTTAGTAATTTCAATAAAGTCTTAATAACAAAAAATAAACTATATGCAAAAAAAAAAAAAAAAAAATTTGTTAACGGGTCTTAACGGGTGAAACAGGCGACCCGTTAGCTTAACGGGTCAGGTTCAACCCGACCCAAACCCGATAAACCCGACCCATTTACAGGTCTACCCCTACCCCCCTCTCACTATTTCGGTTTAGACCTACCTTCTATGCAAACCCTACATACCCACCCTCTGTCACTCTACGAATTGCCCTCAACCTACTATGATTGAGACTGACGGAACAACCCCCTCTTAAGCGTGAATTACATAAATGCTCGCAACTCATGGCTGTTGGATGCGAAACCAAGCAGGGAAATGGTAATTTCCCTACCCTCACTCCCACTCCCGAAGATCCGCACGAAATCTCTCTCTCTCACTCTCTCTGGCAAGCAACATGGTTGTCCCTCTCCATCTGATCTAGAATCCCCTAACGATCAATCCCAATCCGTCCCAAAATTAAGATGACAAAAGTGCCCTGCAACCCTTCAATCTTAGCTGTGTGATCCTAGCCCGAGATAGATATTTCCGTCATTTTAACACCCTAAGGGTCGGGCTTATTAAGAATGTAAGAAAGGTCATCAAACACATGATGGGCGGCCCAAAACAAAGTAACCATACTAACCCAACCAGCCCCAGTATGATGGCAGTCGCGTAAATAATGTAAAATCAAGTGGCAAACAACTCCTCCACTTTAGAATAGATAATGGCATGCAACTAGGGGTGGTTTTGGTACATTACCGTACCAAAACCTCTGTACCGATTATCATACCAAATATTTGGTACGACAAAATCTATTACCATTACCGTACCAAACTTTCGGTATACTGAATATCGATATACCAAATAGTTTGGTTGGTATGGTATGTCAATGGTAATTGCCCCTTTGTTTGCCCAAAATCTAATATTTTTCTAACCTAATTCAAAGCCTAGAAAGTATACACAGTTTGACATATATACACAATTTAACCTAATTCAAGATTTTTTTACTATTGTATGTCAAAGTGGTAGAAACTTAATAAATCATAAGACAAGATTTCTATAGCATGCTGAGACTTAAATGACCTAGAAACGTAAGACAGCAAACCACAAAAAAGTAAATATCCATAGTTGTGCTCGACGACTGCTTGTTGATTTGAACCCACAATCCAAGGTGGTAATACCCAATGCATATGCTATGCCCTCACTTAGAAGTGTTGTTGTTGGGGACACATTCCAGAGTTAGAAACCAGAGTGAGAGACTGAGAGTGCTTGGTTTCTGTGGAGATTTTAGGATAAATGAGTCAAACAACATAATATAATATTACATAATACATAATACATAATTCTATTTCTATATATATGAATAAATACATAATATATTATTAATAATATTGGTAACCGGTAGGTATGGTATACCACCGGTACTAGTTTTGAGTACCAATACCGTACCGAAACAGTATGGTATGGTCCAAATACCATACCATTACCAGTGGTACAAATTTTTTGGCACAATTTTGGTATGGTACGGTTAGTAATACGATATGTATGGTAATGTGGTAAAAAATTTCACCCCTACATGCAACGCTGCGCTTTCTTTCTTCTTCGTCTTTTAATTTGGTCAAAACAAAAACTTGGATGAATCATGGCTTGTTTATATAAATTAAGAGTGGGTTTCTAAATGCTTCTGTGAGTTTCTATACGTCAGACGGGGATCAATGTAGTTTCAAGTTGCAATGCAAAGAGTTGATGGATTCTGGTGATCAAGTTGGACCTGGATAAATTGCAGAAGAAAGTTATTTGCGTTACATGTTCATATCATGCATCATTATTCTTTGTAGAAAATCGTAGGTACATTACCTACGAGTCTACGACATAGGCCATAGCCCGAATGAAAAAGTGAGCCTTAACATATGGGCTTCTACAAGATCAAATTTTAATCTTCCGGAGTGTCAAAGATAACAGCTATAGGGGTAGTAACATTATGCTTATCAGAAAACCATCTCAAGTATCCCTGACCATATGGTACACCATCTTTCCCAGCACCGTCTTGTGCGATAAAATCGACACGGTATGTAATCTCCTGGTTAACCTTTGTGAATGTAAGAACCTGCGGATTCACACTCATCCCCATTTGGTGTGGTACGAAAAGATCCAAGTTGTAAGTTGAAGTAGGCGGGCCGACATTCGTCACAGTCCTTGTATAGTACTGGGACTGAGTCTGATTGGGACCTGCTTTAATAGAAAATGAAGGGTAATTCAGCTGTGCTTCTGGTATTACTCCAACTTCCGAGCATTTAACAGTTTGTTGGGTGATGATCTTAATTGCTGTTTCATTGTAATTCAAACCGCACAAGTAAGGAAAGTAATCCTCTGGTTTTATGTCGAAGATGAGCCCTGGGTCATTTGCCCTTGCAGGGTTGACATGGCCAGCACCAATGGCAAAGACGTCCACGGGGAAAAGCCCTTGGTCAATGATGGGCTTGCCTGCGAGGTTTAGTACATCAGCGGTTGTCAGGATGGCTGATTTAATAGCAGCTGGAGACCAGTCAGGGTGTGATTTCTTGATCAAAGCTGCAATGCCGCTTAGGTGAGGAGTTGCCATTGAGGTGCCTGAAATTATGTTAAATGTTGCCTTAGGATTAGGAAGTGTGGCATGTAAGCAGTTCTAAGAAACTTGCAAACTAAATCACCTCAACTAGGCATTAGAGTTACGATACAATTATATCATGCATAACACAAACCCTATAGAAACTAGTTGCAGAAATACCTACCTGCATTTGATGCCATGTTTACAACGCAAGTCTGTCTTCTACTCCCACTACTTCAATAGCTCCCTTACTGTATGAATAGGTTTCAGTATTCTAGGGTTTTTCACGTATGGGAGCAGGGACTATGACTTCATATTTATACTGCTAGGGTTTCACACCGGCCTATCAACAGTCGTGTACCCTTATCGCCTTAAGGATCAATGAGTCCTATCATGATTGAACATCTTTGTATTCAATCCTTATCAGGATTGCTCCAAGAAGGTTGCGGGGTGTTCAGACTCCATAATCCTCACGTAGTTGAGACCAACTATACCACTTGTATCACAGTCAACTTGAACATCAAGTTAGCTGTCATTCAAGTAATATTAACTAACACTCATTGTCATTCACTAGAACTTTACATTCTCCCACTTGAATGTCCATGAGAAATCTCAACTCATAAGGACTCATGGTGATCACTGAGTCTTCAAAATTTGCAACCAACTTTTCTTGACAACGGGTCACTGGAAATTTAATGTCGAACCAAAGAAAACAAGGAACAGATTGGTATGTTCTTTGCACTCCATGATTACAAGCACATAAAACTTAAAGCACAATGTTGTCATCAAAGTCATGATATCAAGAGCCATTAACCAAAATAATGACTCACCAAATAAGCACAAAACTGTCATAATAAGATCTGAATGAGAATATCAAAACATATTAGCTACTGTCTGCTGATTGAATGAAACAACTAAGGTACTGACAAACAAACATATATATATATCACAACTATCACAGTCAATTGAGTGCTTACTCCCACTCATTAACTGCTTCAAAAGTCTCTTTAACACCCATGTTGAAAACATGGTTCTTGAACACTCCCACTGGTAGGGCTTTAGTCATGGGATCGGCCACCATAAGTGTTGTGCTTATGTGTTGAATGTCAATGGTCCCTTTCTTTACTTCATCCCTTACCTTTAAATACTTCATGTCCATCAACCTGTTTGCCAAGGATCTCTTATTGTTTTTAGAGAAGAACACAGCCGCTTTATTGTCACAGAATAGCTTCAACGGTCTATCAATGTTGTCCACTATCTCCAGACCTTTTATCATATTCTTTAGCCATATTGCTTGTTTGGTTGCCGTATAACATCCAATGAATTCTGCTTCCATAGTTGACGATGCTATCGATTTTTGCTTGGCACTTTTCCACGATACTGCACCTCCAGCAAGTAGAAATAAATACCCATTAGTAGACTTCCTGTCATCGATACATCCTGCCAAATCCGAATCAGTGTAGGCTACCAAATCCAACTCATCAACATGACCATAGACGAGCATGAAATCTCTAGTTCTTTTAAGATATCGCAGCACTTTCTTGGCTGCAATCCAGTGAGCTGCCCCAGGATTTGACTGAAATTTCCCTAGCACACTCACTGCAAATGATAAATCCGGCCTTGTGCATACTTGAGCATACATCAAGCTACCTACAAGTGATGCATAAGGCTTGGTCTTCATGCTTTCCTTCTCCAAATCATTCTTGGGACTTTGATCATTACTGAACTTGTCTCCCTTCCCAATTGGCAACTCACCACTGGAGCAGTTTGCCATGTTAAACCTCTTGGTTATTCTATCAACATACAGTCTCTGAGAAAGTCCAAGGGCTTTCTTGCTTCTGTCTCTAACAATTTCTATTCCCAGAACAAACTTGGCTTCACCCAAGTCCTTCATATCAAAGCTGTTAGCTAGCATCTCTTTGGTTGATTGGAGAAGAGTCAGATCTGAACTAGCAATTAAAATATCATCAACGTATAAAACTAGGAATACAACTTTAGAGCCACTTATCTTGAGATACACGCATTCATCCATTTTATTTTCCCGAAAGCCAAATGATGACATGACATGATCAAACTTTTTGTTCCACTGTCTGGAGGCTTGTTTCAATCCATAGATGGATTTATTCAATTTGCAGATCATGGACTCCTTCCCCCTTTCAGCAAATCCCGGTGGCTGGTGCATATAAATATCTTCTTCAAGATCGCCATTGAGAAAAACGGTCTTGACATCCATTTGATGCAGTTCTAGGTCAAAATGAGCAGTTAGAGCTAAAATCACTCGCATGGAATCTTTGGTGGATACGGGAGAGAAGGTTTCATTGTAATCAATTCCTTCCCTCTGAGTGAAGCCCTTAGCCACTAACCTTGCTTTATGTTTGTCAATATGGCCTTGTGAGTCTCTTTTGGTCTTAAAGACCCATTTGCAGCCTACTGTTTTTGTAACCCCTGCAGGTTTTGGCACAAGACTCCAAACGTTGTTCTTCACCATTTACTCGATCTCTTCCTCCATGGCTTGGTGCCATAAAGATGCCCTTATACTGGTAATAGCTTGGTGGTATGTTTCAGGATCATCTTCATCTCCGAGACTAAATTCTGCTTCATTCAAATACACAAAATCTGGAAGCACATTGATTTTCCTGATTCTTTGAGACCTTCGAACATCTGCAGTAGCTGGTACGTTAGTGGGAACTGCATTTCCTTCATTGGGAATGTTCAGTGACTGTCCCTCTACGTCTTCGTTTATAGTATCACTGTTAATGACAGCATTTAGAGCTGTCTCTTGAGTGAATGTAGTCGGTGCTTCAGTGTTCATTTCAAGTGGAGCTGTCATTAGTGGGAGAATCATTGTTGGTATTGGCACAGCTGCTTCTTGCTGATCACGAAAGGGACTGCTATCATTGCTTATTTCTTCGAATTGAAGCTGCTGTGAAGTAGTGACAGATGAACTCAACTCCTCAGAATCTTCAATAAATTTTGCATTATGAGTTTCCATTATTCGAGACTGACCGTGAGGAAGATAAAATTGAAACCCTTTTGATTTTTCCGAGTAACCAATAAACCTGCAGCTGGTTGTCCTCGAATCAAGCTTCTTCTCATTCGGATTATAAAACCGTGCCTCGGCGTGGCATCCCCATATGTGAAAATGATTGAAGCTTGGTCTCCTGGCAGTCCAAGCTTCAAAAGGCACTACTGTCACTGACTTGCTTGGCACTCTATTGATGATGTAATTGGCAGTTTTTAAGGCTTCCCCCCAGAGAAAGATAGGCAAGCTAGAGTGTGCAAACATTGATCGAATCATGTCTTTCAGGGTCCTATTCCTCCTTTCTGCCACCCCATTCTGTTGTGGAGTCCCCGGGGTTGTATATTGAGCAACTATGCCATTGTTTTCAAGATATGTAGCAAAGGGTCCTTTGTGCTGTCCAGTCTCTGTATACCTGCCAAAATACTCACCACCTTTATCGGATCTTACTATTTTAATATGTTTTTCCAATTGTTTTTCAACCTCTAACTTAAAGATTTTAAAACAATCCAGTGCTTCAGATTTTTCAGAAATCAGATAAACAAAAGCAAATCGTGAAAAATCATCAATGAAAGTGATGAAATATGACTTTCCACATATAGTTTTGTTTGGAAAAGGTCCACAAATGTCGGTGTGAATGATTTCAAGTAGGTGTTGACTGCGTGTTGAACCCATTTTTCTAGTGTTAGTTAGTTTCCCTTTAAAACAATCTGTGCAGATTTTGAAATCATCAAAATTTAATGGGGGTAACAAGTTTTGTTTACTCAAAATGATGATTCTTTCCTTCGAAATGTGCCCCAACCTCTTGTGCCAAAGCATAGAGGATTTTTCAGAAGTGAGCATCCTTTTAGAACCAACACTTTGAACACTAAGACATTCATGCACATATGAACATTTCATTTGCCACATATCATTTTGTAAATGAGCAATACCAAGCACGGAATTCATATTATTTGATTCGAAAAACCTTACACTTTCATTGTCCCCAACAAAAGAAATACCTAACTTAACTAATTTGGACGCAGAAATCAGACTCCTTCTCATTGAAGGTACATAAAGCACTGGACATAAATCCAAAATAAAACCAGATGACATAACTAACTTGACACTACCAATGGACTCGACAGCAACCTTGCTCCCATTCCCAACATAGACATTGTAGACTTCATGGTTTACCACCTTTGTTTTTTAGAAGCCCTGCAAAGAATTAGTTATGTGTATTGAACAACCAGTGTCAAACCACCAACTTTGTGGAGGAATAAAAATCAAATTAGACTCTACACAAACAAAGACATTTATTATTTTACCTTTCTGTGTAAGCCAAGTTTTGAAACCGACGCAATTCCTTCTTAAATGACCTGGTTCTTTACAAAAATAGCATTCCTTTTCCTTTTCTATCTCAGTGTTCACTGGTTTCAGTTTGATCGATCCTTTAGAGGTGTTAGCATTTTTAAAAGAAGAATAAAGCACATTCTTCTTCTTCTTACCAGCAGTAAACGATGAACCAGCATTGAATGACTTGGACCCTTTCTCCATTCGCACCATGTTTACTTCACCAGTTTTATCGACCCTGAGTCGCTCCTCCTCTTGTACACACATTAAGATCAGTTCATTTATACCCCATTTATCTTTTTGTGTGTTGTACGATACTTTCAGCTGTCCATACTTAGTAGGTAGTGAGTTTAAAGCCATATGAACCAAGAACTGATCAGTCATAGGTACCTCTAAGTCTTTCAGCTTCAGAGAAAGATCGACCATTCTCAGAATATGCTCCCTCACACTTCCTGTGCCATCGAACTTCATCGTAGTAAGCTGAGTGAGGAATGTACCTGTTTCTGCCTTTTCTGATTCCTTGAATTTTTCTCCAACAGCGGCTAGAAATTCCTTGGCATTGTCGACCTTTGGAATTCCTCCCTTGACAGTTGGAGCCATGGCTTTTGTCATGATCATGAGGGACATCCTGTTGGCTCTATCCCATTTTTCAACCTTCAATCTTTGATCAGCCGTGCTCTCAGCTGTTAAGGCCGCAGGTTGGTCTTCTCTCAATGCCAAGTCAAGGTCCATCAGCCCTAAAACAATCTGTACATCCTCTTTCCATTTCTTAAAGTTGGACCCCGTAAGCGTCTCAATGTTGTTGAAGTTAAGTGATGTCATATGTGGGGCTACAAAATACAAAATTTTCTTGGCGTCAGCACATTCAATCAGCATTTTAACAGATAATAGGAAAAACTTTCACATAATGTTTTCCTTTTACACCAATAATCATATGATCACAGCAACATCTTTAGACAGATGCTGTTCATACTAATTTTGCATAGCTGGAGAATAAGATACAAGGTCAATTTACATGTTTTCAACACTTTTGAGCAGATGAATAATGTAATCTTGTCAATCTCATGTTCCACTATACATTGAATCATTTAAACAAACTGAATAATAAACACTTTTGAGCAGATTATCATTCAAATGCCCTTTTAAACGAGTCACCCCATCAACATATTTGATTCACAAGTCAAAACAATAGTCTAAACACTTTTGAGCAGAATAGGTATTGTTTTCTTGTTTTAGTTGTTCACATGTTATCGTTATGATAACACGAACCCTATAGACTTGCACATCTCCATTAGTGTCATCGAGTAGTCATATCTGCATTTGTTTAAAGAACCTCTTCCTGGAAAACTTGAACAAACACATCATTCGGATACAAAATGTATATTTTTACAACCAGTTTTAATGTAATAGGTTTTGTGATAAAACTTATCAGATATGGCAAAGAGGTTTGCAGCGGAACGACCAGGAATTCAAACAGAATATTTAGATGCGTAAGACGTTGTATGTATGAACCCTAGCCATGTTGAATGGCTCTGATACCACATGTAAGCAGTTCTAAGAAACTTGCAAACTAAATCACCTCAACTAGGCATTAGAGTTACGATACAATTATATCATGCATAACACAAACCCTATAGAAACTAGTTGCAGAAATACCTACCTGCATTTGATGCCATGTTTACAACGCAAGTCTGTCTTCTACTCCCACTACTTCAATAGCTCCCTTACTGTATGAATAGGTTTCAGTATTCTAGGGTTTTTCACTTATGGGAGCAGGGACTATGACTTCATATTTATACTGCTAGGGTTTCACACCGGCCTATCAACAGTCGTGTACCCTTATCGCCTTAAGGATCAATGAGTCCTATCATGATTGAACATCTTTGTATTCAATCCTTATCAGGATTGCTCCAAGAAGGTTGCGGGGTGTTCAGACTCCATAATCCTCACGTAGTTGAGACCAACTATACCACTTGTATCACAGTCAACTTGAACATCAAGTTAGCTGTCATTCAAGTAATATTAACTAACACTCATTGTCATTCACTAGAACTTTACATGGCATTGTCCACTGATTCAGGCCATGCTGCTAGGATGTCAACGCCAGGTCCAATGATGTCAGGTTTCAAAATTCCAGGGCTTGATCTGCTTGGTCCTCGTGAAGAAAAGAAAGCGACCTTGGGAGCAAGTGCAACTCCGATTATACTGCCATAGGTGTTGAGCTTCTCATCTTCCGATTTAAGTATTCTGTCAGTGGTACTTGCTCCAACTGTGAGAATCCATGGGGCCTCATTTGATAAAGATTTATGGCGATTTCCTGCTCCGGAATTTCCAGCCGCACAGCTGAAAAATATTCTTTTTTTAATTGCTGCAAATGCACCGATTGCAATCACATCATCGTAGAAGGGAAGTGAGGGGCCTCCAAGTGAAAGGGAAAGCACGTCCAAGCCATCTTCAACAGCGGCATCAAGACCAGCTAAGATATCGCCTTCGCTACAACCATCCCCATAACAGACTTTGTACATTGCCAAGTGAGCATAAGGTGCCATGCCAACAGCCGTACCATTGGCCTCTCCAAACACGCTGGCACCTTCCACAAAATTTCCAGCAGTGGTGCTAGAAGTGTGGGTGCCGTGACCAACGAGATCAAATGGATTTCCTGTAATATTCCCGTCTTCTGCTCCTACGAAATTTTGTGCACCAATGAGCTTGTTGTTGCACACTGTTCCATTGAAGTCGCACTTGCCCTTCCATTTAGCTGGAGGAGGGGATACTCCTTCGTCACTGAATGAAGGATGATCGGGTCCAATGCCTGTATCCAAGAGTCCTATTATTACACCTTCACCATAATTTGCTTGTTTCCATAGTCCGTATCCTTGGTGTAACCCCAAGAAGTCAGGACTATGAGTAGTTAGCAAAGGAACCGTTTTCTCAAGATGAGCCGACAAAAACCCTTCTTTGTTTTCCATTGCTTTCACTCCGTCTGGTGTCAGTTTAGCTGCAAATCCAGTGACGGCACTGCGGTATGCATGAACGATCCTCTGTTGGTTTAAGTTCGCTGTAGTATCAGGCAAAAATGACTGGTACCAATTGTCTAAATCTGATTCTTCAAAAAATTTCGAGGAGGCCGGCTTTTCGAGATAAACAATGTAAGTTTGGAGGGTGTTTTGCTCCTCTTGTGCAACTGCCTTTGATAAGTAAAACATGATCAGAGTAAAACCAAGAAGATATATGACATGCATTGCTGCACCTTTCTTGTTCTCCATCTTTTAATTTGGTTGAAAGAACTTGGAAGTAAAAAAGATGAGTGTTAGTCTACCATTTAAGTACGTATTTATATATTTGATAATTGTGATTAGTAGAGATAAAAAATGTGCTGGACTTAGTAATGCTCGCAGGCGGTGGCGATAGAGCTTATGCGACCGTTCTTTCATAGTGCGTTGCCAACTGCTGGTTTGTCATTCTTGTTAAAACCTTAAGGATCCTTTCAATAATAATTTGGTAGATAAAAACATGATAACCTCGAAGAAAAAAGTTGCAAAAATTCGTTCTTGAGAAGCATTCTAGCTGGAATAAATGTATTGTTTCCAAATATTAAATTCAAATCTGGTCACTGACTCATACACCATCTTTATCCTTCTACACATCTATGTTTATTTTTTGTCATTGGATTGAATGAATCATACTAAAAAAAATTAACAAAAATTAAACAGAAGTGTGTAAGAAGTGAAAAAATGTTTGGTCATTTGTCCCTATTTATGTATTGAGTGGGTAATTACATGTTTCATGGCGCCATTTTCTCTCGTTTGCAAGGATTAACGATTAAGCAATGAAATCTTATTAACCAATAAAATAAAGTGGCGTCAAAGTCTACATAACCCTCTAAATTCGGGGTACATATATTAAAGGTAGGAGATAATATTTTTTTTTTTAGGAGACTAGAATAGGATAAGAAATAAAGAAAAGTTTTTCTTTCTAATCCTATCATTTTGGGAGGGTTGAAATTGGTAATTTATTTCGGAAATTGTTATTAGCACTCTAAAAATCTCATTTGACACTCTAAACTTTCTATAATTAGAAAGAAAAATACATTTGTGCAGAGTGTATAATGAGTCTTTTAGAGTGCTAATAACAATTCCCTTTAACTTTCATACAATTTCGTAGATCAAGATGGGTCAAATCAATACTTAAACTGTAAGTCGACCCATCATGGTTGGGCCATGTTTCGACGAAACCGTACCCCGACTCACCCAACCCAACTAGTTTTGGTTTGGGTTGGACGAGTTTGCTAGTTGAATACGGACTATGAGTTTCGAAAATCTTGAGATTCTTAGAGCCAAAATGGTTGACAATGTAATTAGAAACTTTGATGAGATTAGCCGTGGATTGATTCAATGATATGGAAAACTGATAACTCATTCCTCCCTCAAGTATCTTGGAAATTTTATATTACACTATAAAACATTGTAATATATAATTTTAATAATTGAATAAAAATAGTATTAACCGTATTTTTTAGAAAGGTTATCGTGTTTAGGTGCATTCCCTTACTAAATGACGACATTTATATGTATAAATGAAAAGTTACATCTCTTTAATAAGTAGTAATTGAGTTTCTATATAAACCCATGAAACCATTGGTATTATATGATAGAAAATTAGAGTTAATATTTACTCTTGAAAAATAGAGTATGGAATTTATAAAGTTTGCTAGAGTTAGAAGATTGAAGTGCTTTGACTTTTGATTATAGATTGTTGAATCCTGAGAAACGGATGCCTACCGGACTACAAGCACAAGAATAGGGGCGAAATTTTGTCTTTAGGACATTGCATTTATGTAAGCCTCAATCTCCAAGTTTGTCAGTATTTCTAACTTTATCTCTTGTTGTTTATATTAATCTCATACATAAGTAATGTAAATTTTTTTATAATTATTATTATTGGAATTCTTGTGTTATTTTCATTTTTTTTAATATTCTTCAAACAATCTAAAGACCGTAATTTATTATGCAATATCAGAAAGTATATAGGGTTTTTGTGCATCAGTGCGACGGCAGGGGACGGCTGTGTTCGTCACTGGCATGGAGACTTTTCTTCGGCTTTTTCATTCCAAGTTCCAACTCACCGAACAAGAAGGGTTGGAGGTGGAGATTAGTGATACGGGTACGGAAAGGTTGCGATGTCCCAAATTTTTCCTCGTTGGTAAAGTGTTATCGCGGAAGGCGATAAGAGCTAACGTGTTGATAGCAGTCTGCAAGGACTTGTGGAGTCCTAAGGCAGACGTGGAGGCTATGGTGATAGGAGATAATCGTATTCTGTTTTGTTTTAATTCAGAGGCTGAAGTGCAGTGTGTACTGCGAGGTAGTCCGTGGTACTTTGGCAAAACCCTATTGGTTTTAGCTGAGGTTAAGGGTTTGGATGTGCCTGTGGAGGTTCCTCTACGTGAGCAAGAGTTCTGGGTGTGAATACATGGACTTCCACCGTCCCTTATGTCGAAAAGAATAGGGGAGGAACTTGGGGCAGCTATGGGGAGATTAGCGTGTTAAAGTATTTGAATTTGAAGTCTCCTAGCCATTAGGGTTAGGGTTCCTTATTTCTAGGGTTCAGTTTCTAGCCATGCAAATAATCTCTCCTATTCTTGAGGGACAAGCTTATCTTTCTATTTCTGACTTAGTCATGAACCACGATCTTAGGCCATGTAAATCGTGGGTTGTTATTTCCTATTTCATTGCTTTGTAAGGCTATTTAACAGCATTCAATAAACAAGGACATTCTCTCATGTTTCTAGTGTTATCAAACAATACAGGTACAAAAGCTTTCTGCCATTTTCTCTAAGTTCCAACATCTGGTATCAGAGCCCCACCACGGGGCTTGATCAGAACCTGCTACACAGGAACTAGTGTGGAGGAACAAAGATATGACGTCCGAAGGCAGCTTTGTGCAACCTGCGATTTCGCGGTTTGATGGACACTACGATCACTGGAGTATGCTAATGGAAAACTTTCTACGTTCCAAAGAGTATTGGAACCTGGTAGAAACGGGAGTCACTGCAGCAGCAGAGGGAGCTGACTCAAGTGAAGCACAGAAGAAGGTGATTGATGATCAGAAGCTAAAAGACTTGAAGTGCAAAAACTATTTGTTTCAAGCCATCGATCGTTCGATCTTAGAGACCATATTGAAGAAGGACACTACGAAGGACATCTGGGATTCCTTGAAGCAGAAATATCAAGGAACAGCACGTGTCAAACGTGCTCAACTACAGGCTCTTCGAAAGGAGTTTGAAGTGCTGCACATGAAGGCTGGAGAATCTGTCAATGACTATTTTGGACGAACTCTCGTCATTGCCAACAAGATGAGGATTCACGGAGAGCACATGGAGGATGTGGTGATCATAGAGAAGATCTTAAGGTCTATGGTTCCAAAATATGACTATGTTGTATGTTCTATTGAGGAATCAAATGATCTGGATGCTTTGTCCATCGATGAGCTACAAAGCAGTTTGTTGGTGCATGAACAATGGATTAGTCGACATGTTGTAATGGCGGAACAAGCACTGCAAGTCACATCTGGGACTCAACAAAGAGGACGAAGTGGAGGTCGCAGTAACTATCGTGGAAGAGGAAGAGGAAGAGGCAGATCTGGGTTTGATAAATCAACCCTAGAATGTTATAACTGTCATGAGTTGGGACACTTTCAGTGGGAATGCCCAAAGAAAGCATGGGATCCAAAGGCAAACTATGCAGAAACAAAAGAGGAGATGTTGTTGATCGCGCATGTTGATTTCAAAAAGGTTGGAATTGAACACATCTGGTTTCTTGACTCTGGGTGTAGCAACCATATGAGCGGCAAGAGAGACATTTTTGTTGATCTTGATAGCAGTTTCAAGGAATCAGTAAAGATGGGGAATGACTCGAGCCTTATTGTTCAAGGCAAAGGCACGATTCGAGTGGAGGTAAAAGGGATAGTTCATGTGATCACGGGAGTTTTCTTTGTACCTGAATTGAAGAACAATCTGTTAAGTATTAGGCAGTTTCAAGAAAAAGGGCTCACTGTGCTCATTCAACGAGACAAATGTAAGATATTTCACCCTGAGAGGGGGCTCATCATTAAAACTAAAATGACTCCTAACAGAATGTTTATCGTGGTTGCTCACTACCCACCACCAAGTGAGACAAAGTGCTTCTCCTCTCTAACCACAGATCAGGCCACTATTTGGCACCGTCGATATGGGCACCTGAGTTGGAATGGACTCAAAGTTCTTCAACAAAAGAAGATGGTGGAAGGGTTACCCCAGTTTAAAGCCATTCAGCAAGTATGTGAAGGCTGTTTGGTAAGCCGACAGCATCGAGATCCATTCCCAAAAGAAAGCATATGGAGGGCTTCCAAAGTTCTTCAGTTGGTGCATGCTAACATCTGTGGTCTGATCAACCCAACCTCGAACAACAACAAAAGGTATTTAATCACCTTTATTGATGATTATAGTAGGAAAACCTGGGTTTATTTTTTTATAGAGAAATCAGAAGCCTTTGCTACCTTCAAAACCTATCAAGCTAGGGTGGAGAAGGAAACTGGAGCATTCATTCGAAGTCTGAGAACAAATCGAGGGGGTGAATTCATATCACAAGAGTTCACAAACTTTTGCAATGAGAATGGGATACACAAACAATTAACTGCTGCATACACTCCGCAGCAAAACGATGTTGCCGAGAGGAAAAATCAGACCATAATGAATATGGTACGAAACATGCTGATAGAGAAGAAAATTCCTAAAACTTTTTGGCCTAAAGTTGTGAATTGGACAGTACATGTGCTAAATAGAAATCCAACCATTGCCGTGAAAAACAAAACACCTGAAGAGGCGTGGCAGGGTCTCAAACCATCAGTGGAGCACTTCAGAGTCTTCGGTTGTATTTCACATGTTCACATACCTGATAACAAAAGAGTGAAACTTGAAGCCAAAAGTCTCAAATGCATATTTCTGGGGGTAAGTGACGAATCTAAAGCTTATAGATTGTTTGATCCTATATCTTCCAAGATAATTGTTAGCAGAGATGTGGTCTTTGAAGAAGACCAAGAATGGAGTTGGGATGAGGCCCACAAGCAAACCATATTGGCTGATTTAGAATGGGAAGTTGATGAAGAAGCAAGTACAGAAGAGGAAAACGATGAAAATGGTTCTGAGACAGCTGAAGAACTAGAAGAACATGGGTCCAACAACAGTGGTTTTTTCGAAGAAGACACTTCAAATGTCACCTCACTCCCAGAAGGACAAACACGAAGACCTCCTGCAGGGATGAGAGATTATGAGACTGGTCAAGGTCTCTCTGATGAAGAAAATATGAATATAGCTCATCTAGCCTTATTCACTAATGGTGATCCGATGACGTATGAAGAAGCAGTGAAAAGTGAGAAATTGAGGCAAGCAATGGATCAAGAAATCAAGGCAATAGAGAACAATGAGATGTGGGAATTAACTAATCTGCCACTAGGAGGAAGATCTGTTGGAGTGAAATGGATTTTCAAAACCAAACTCAATGAGCACGGGGAAGTAGACAAGTACAAGGCACGACTAGTGGCGAAAGGGTACAATCAATAGTATGGAGTGGATTATGCAGAAGTATTTGCACCGATGGCTCTCTTGGACACAATTCGCATAGTGCTTTCATTTACTGCACAGAAATGTTGGTTGATATACCAACGTGACATCAAATCAGCATTCCTGCATGGCGAAATCAGTGAAGAAATGTTTGTTGATCAACCACCAGGTTACGTACAGAAGGGAGAAGAATCAAAAGTCTATCGACTCAAGAAAGCAATGTATGGACTCAAACAAGCTCCTCGAGCTTCATACAGTCGCATAGAATCATATTTTGTCAAAGAAGGCTTCAACAAATGTCCTCATGAGCACACGTTGTTCACTAAAACAGCAAATGGATGTAAAGTGTTGATCATTTGTTTGTATGTTGATGATCTTATATACCCTGGGAACGATGGAGTTATGATTGAACAATTTAAGAAGTCCAAGATGGTTGAATTTGACATGACTGATCTCGAAAAAATGAGATATTTTCTGGGAATTGAAGTGTTGCAGAAGGAAGATAGGGTTTTTATAAGCCAACGAAAATATGCTTATGAGGTCCTTGAAAGATTCAACATGGATCAGTGCAACTCGGTTCAAAATCCAATGATTCCTGGTTTCAAACTCACAAGGGATGAAGAAGGAGTAGGAGTCGATGGTACTCTTTACAAGCAACTGGTGGGAAGTCTTATGTACCTTACAGCCACACGCCCTGACCTGATGTTTGTTGTAAGCTTAATCAGTAGGTATATGGAACGCCCCATGGAGACTCACTTGAAGGCAGCAAAGAGGATTCTAAGGTATGTGAAGGGAACATCCAGTTTTGGGGTGTTTTATAGGAAGGGAGGAGATGAAAAGCTTGTTGGCTACACGGATAGTGACTATGCAGGTTATCAGGATGACAGGAAAAGTATGTCAGGATATGTCTACATGATGAATTCAAGTGCAATATCTTGGTCCTCAAAGAAGCAACCAGTGGTTACTCTTTCCATTACCGAAGCTGAGTTTATCGCTGCAGCTTCGAGTGCTTGTCAAGTTGTTTGGCTAAAGAGGATTATGAAAAGTCTAACTTGTGAGCAGTCTGAACCTACTGTCGTGTACTGTGATAACATCTCAACCATCAAACTCTCAAAAAATCCAGTAATGCATGGACGTAGCAAGCACATTGACGTTCAGTTTCATTTTCTTCGAAATTTGGTCAATGATGGAGTAGTGGAGCTCAAACAGTGTTCAACCCAGGAGCAGATTGCAGATGTTATGACTAAACCATTGAAGTTAGAAATGTTTGCAAAGATGCGAGAAGCAATAGGTGTCTACGAATACCCAGGGATAAACTGGTTTAAGGGAGGATGTTAAAGTATTTGAATTTGAAGTCTCCTAGCCGTTAGGGTTAGGGTTCCTTATTTCTAGGGTTCAGTTTCTAGCCATGCAAATAATCTCTCCTATTCTTGAGGGACAAGCTTATCTTTCTGTGTCTAACTTAGTCATGAACCACGATCTTAGGCCATGTAAATCGTGGGTTGTTATTTCCTATTTCATTGCTTTGTAAGGCTTTTAACAGCCACAAGTTTCATTCAATAAACAAGGACATTCTCTTAGGTTTCTAGTGTTATCAAACTATACACGTACAAAAGCTTTCTGCCATTTTCTCTGAGTTCCAACATAGTGTCGGTCGATTGCGACAAGGAAGGTACGTGCATTGGCGAGTTTATGCGCTTTAAGGTGGGCACTGAGGTTTTCCAACCGCTATGAAGGGGAATGCAAGTAAGACTGCCGGTTTCTGAGGGGGTGCTCTGATTGGTGTCCTACTACAGTATGAACGACTGTCGATGTACTGTTATTGGTGTGGTAAGATGGATCATAAAGGTGTGCACTGCCATCAATACCCTGTGGGCCATAACGATGAGGTTAAGTTGCCCTTTAGGGTATGGTTGAAGGCTGGGCAGGATGTTATGGGATCCGATAATGGTACGCAGTGTAGTTTTGGTGAGATGGAGGAGGAAGACCATGGTTGGAAGGTTCAGGCGCCAGAGTTTGCGGTGGAGTTTGCGGCAGAAGTGGATGCACATCCGGCGGGGAAGGATGAGGGAGAGGAGTTGGGCGTTGACCCACTGGATCCAAATATGCAAAGGGAAATTTTATTTGAACTCATCTAACTTCTTTCTACACCCAACTTACTCTTTGTAGCCATTTGATTTTTAATTAAACTATCATTATCTCTTTAAACCTAAATTTACTATCTAAAATGCCCTCACAAACTCAATTTAACTCTTTTAATGACAGTACATCCATTTGATTTTTAACTCTTTTAATGACAATACATCCATTTAAAGTGTAAGGTCTTTTTAAAAGGATTATCATTTAATCATTCGTTTAATGTTGTTTTTTTTGGCAGGAATTAATGTTCCTACTTCAGTCTTTTCTGAACTATGTGCTCTTGGCAATTGTATATGGAGGTATCATGCTTTACCCAAGGAAGCCACTTAAGGTCTTTTTTTTTTTTGTGCCACTATATGACTACCTTTTTTCTTTATGTAGATATGGTTTCTTTTCTCTTTATGTGATACAATTTGGTTTGTGACATCTACATCTAGCTAAGTTTTAGTGTTTTGAGACTTCGTTATATAGATTAGTAGCATGTTGTTAAACGGCAGACTCGGAGGATCACTGCAATCATGATGACATATAAGGGGCATTTGTTAGACCCTGGAACTGTGACCCTAGGAGGTTCAGTTAAACTAGTGTTTTTTTGGATTGTACATGTGTAGTTAACCAAACGATGGTTCTTGTAATAAACGAAATTACTAAAAATACAAAAAGGAAGTGATAGAACCTGCCACCATGGTGAGATGATCCATGCATATGGATTGTCCAAAATGAAGCATCTAAAGCATATTAAAAGTGTGTGTTTCCTTGTGGGAGGTGCCTTTGAGTGATCACAAATGAGAGAATAACTGATTTTGGTTGGCTACTGGCTACTGCTGTGGTATCAAAGATCTGTGTGATCAATATGTTACAAAGATCTTTTCAAAATTCTGGACCGTAAATTTACAGCTTGAGGTAGCTCAATCACATAATGCAGCAGAGTAAGATAGCTCATCCACAACAAACCAAAAGGCACTTATGCGGAAAAGTTGAGAGATAAGAACAAAAATTTCTGACTGAAAGAGTGTTCAAGTAACCAATGATCTTATACATCATAAAGAAAATTCGCTTTACAAGAAATAGAAAGCATCATGATGAGGAACTACCGAACACTGGGGTGACTCCTTAGGGCATCTCCAACCGATGGCTGGCCAGAGGGCTCGTTTTAGCCTTCTGACCCTCCAAGATTCTCCAAGATATTAATATTTTAGTGAACAGTACAGGGCCATATTTGCCTCCGTCTCGAACCGAGGGCCAGAGGGCTCGTTTTAGCCCTGTCACAAAAAACCGTCTTCAACCAAGGGCCATAGGGCCATACATAATTTCTTATTTAAAAATTACAATTTAAATTCAAATCCAACGGCTAAGTAATGTTGTTTCATGTTACTTAATTTAATTTAATGTTGTATAATGGCTTAGGAAGTTATAGGAAAAAAAAAGAATTTAAAATAAAATGAAATAAATTTTGTGAAATAGAAGTTATAGGAAAAAATGGAATTTTAAAAACATATGAAACAAATTTTGTAAAATAAAAGTTATAGGGAAAAATAGAAGTTATATAAAAAATAATAATAAAACTGTAAAAAAAAAATATTCAAATGCAGGTACTAGCCGTTGCATTTGAAATATTTTTTAAGAATTCCTGTCGGTTACAACCGACAGGAATAAAGCACATTAATTAATAGAAATGTATTACTGTCGGTTCCGATTCCGTGGGACCCTCCCAGATTCCACAGCCCTTTGGCCTAACCCTCGGTTGAAGACCGTTTTTGGGCTATTTTTGACCCTCTGGACCCTTCGGTTGGAGATGGTCTTAACACACAAGTCCGCCAAATAGACTTGTTACTGTACTTAAACAGATTTTTTTTTATAAAAAAAAATCTGTTAAGTTAATGTTAAGTGATAAATTTCTATTCACTTAAGAGATTCGCTATTGGGATTGTGGCTATGGAGTCCACGGACGACGAAGGGGTTCTATTGTTGGCGCCAAAAACTAGGGATGGGCAAACGGGTCCTGGATCCGGGGGTCGGGGTGGATCCATGCGGTACTAGACGGGTCCAAAAATTATAAATACAAAACGGGGCGCGGCGGGGTAAATAACAGGGCAGGGCGGTTCTAGAAATTGGAGAAAATGGGCCCCCGGCCTGGACCATTGATTTCCTACCTTATTAAATCTCTACCATCTATTCTATCTTTCACCCTCTCTCTCTCTCTTGTTCTCAGAAGTCAGACCCAATTCATTTCACTCAACTCTCCATCCTCTAGAGCCTACAACACAAAATGTCACATTAAATTCAACGCTTTTCAAAATTAAAACCATTAACATAGAAGCAAGGTCTAAAATATCGATGATATCGGAAGTATCGGTAGTCCAAAAACACGGAAATTTCGATGGAAATATCGGGATATTATCGATATCGATAACAATTGAATAAAAATCACGGAAATTGTAAGAAAAACTTGAAAATTTTTATTGAAACTTTGTAGGATGTTTATTTAGTCAATTATCTGTTAGTTTATCACAAAAAATTGGAAGGAAATGCATTGCATGATGGATTTAACTGATTTAAGTTGATTATATAGCGAGCTGGCAAACATTGTGAGTGTAGAAAATATATAAATATTTTAGCATATTTTCACAAAACATAAGTGATATGGTGGTCAATGTGTTCAAGGAGTAAAATGGGAGGGGTTCGAATCCCCTTGGTGTTTTTTTAAATATAGAAATTTAAAAAACACGGAAATTTCGATGGAAATATCGATGACATCAGAAATATCGGTAGTCCAAAAACACGGAAATTTCGATGAAAATATCGAGATATTATGGATATTTTAGACCTTGCATAGAAGTAGTAGTTCAATGTTTTATCTATTCAATATTTCTTAAATGCAAATCAGATGTTCTCCGTGCACATTTCTTAGTTTGAGGTTTATTTGGTTAGGTTTATTTTATTTTTTTCATTTTCTAGGGCATTAAATGTATCATATTCACACCTAAAACATAGAAGCAAAGAAAAGAAAGAAATGATTGAGAATGTACATAAAGAGAAAAAAGCCACTTTTATGTAAAAGAAATAGTTGAAAACTACAGTATGGAAGAGAAGACGAGTTTGAGAAAGAAGATATCCAGCTCTGGAAAACCACCATGCCTCATCATGTCTGCAAACATCTCCCGTGCCTTACCGACCTTATTTGCATGTAAAAGACTCAATCAATGAAGTGTCCATATTCTTGTTCACATATGAAAACCTTCCAGCCTTTACAAAATTACCAATCAGAACTTTGTATATATGAGTAATTGGCACTGTGTCACTTTCACTCATCTCATTTAAAAGCCCAAGAGAGGTCATGAACTCTCTATTGTAACCTTCAATAACTTTACGGTAGCCTGCCATATGCTTAGGCTAATGTGTTTGTTTCATTTCATCCAAAAGATTATGAGCTTCATCCAGAAGTCCATTTGAACAGCAATGGTTCATCAAAACCCCGTAGGTGATAAAATTTGGAGCACAGCCCTTAGAGCTCATTTGTTTAAAAAGGTCAAGACACTTTTCGACATTACCTGCTTTCCCAATGCCATCTATCATTGCAGTATAAGTCACAACATTTGGATAACACCATTTTTCTTCCATCATCAGCATAAGCTTATAGGCTTCATCTGTTTTCCCAACTTTACACAGGGCATCAATCATCTCTATGTAGATAACAACATTTGGTGCACAAGAGTTTTCTAACATTTTGGACAAGACTTTTAAAGCGAGATCCAGTCTTTTATCTTTAAACAACCTATTAATCAAAGAACTGTACGTATACGCATTTGGACTGTACCCTTGCTCTGACATCTTAGCAAACACCTCTTGTGCTTCATCTAGCTTCCCATACTTGCAAAATCCATCTATAAGAGCATCATAAATAATATGGTTAGGTTCACAACCTTCTTCTGACATAGCATGCAGTAAATCACGGGCCTCTTTAACCTTGTGTGCTTTGCATAAACCATCCACCAAAGCCCCATAAGTATAGACATTAGGTTCTCTAATACCTTGATCATCACTTCCAAAATACTTATCAACATCAGGGACGTCCACATTACCTCTCATTCTCTCATATATCTGGCAAGCCTTTTCAATTCTACCAGCTTTACAATGACCATCAATTAAAGCAGTAAAAGTAATAACATTAGGACTGCAACCTTCAGTCAACATCATCTCAAAGAGTTGATCAGCATCAGACACCTTCTTTGCTTTAAGGTATAAGAGCAGTATATGTCACCAAGTTTGGAGCACAACCATTTCGTATCATTTCATTAAACCAGCTCCGAGATTGTTCAATAAGGCCAGCTTTACAAAAACTATCAATTAAAATAGTATAGGTATAGACATCAGGAACAATACTATTCCCTTTCATTTCTTTAAACAACAAAAATGCTTGTTCTACCTTGGAGGCATTACACAAAAAGCCAATAACATTAGCATACGTACTAGTGTCAGGAACAAAACCCCTGCTCATCATTTCGCTGATAACCTCATAGGCTTTCTCAAATTTTCCAGCACCGCAAAGACACCATGCAAAATTGCTCACATTGACCTTACTTAGGGCTGGTTTGGTATTGCTGTGCTTTGAAAAAAAGCTGCTGTGAGAATAAACGGATGTGCTGTGAAAATAAGCGGCTGTGAAATAAATCAGTTGAGTGTTTGGTAAACATTTTTGTAAAAGTGCTTTTGGAAAAAAAAGCAGTCTGATAGTGGGTCTTTTCATTAAAGGAGCACTATAGCTCTGTGTGCTTTGAAAAAAAGCCAGTTTTCCAAAGCTACAAATAGCTGCTTCAGATTTTTCCTTTGATTTCAGCTTATTCTCACAGCAGCTTCCAAAATAAACCCTTTTTTTTAGTTTACCAAACACCTAAAACTCTTACTGTTTTTTTTCATGGGTGCTTTTTTTTAAAGCACCTCACTCCCAAACTAGGGCTTAGCACAACCCCTGCATCAAGCATCTCACCATAAGCTTTTTCAGCCAAATCTAACATATCTGGGCTTGGTAATTCCTTGTTTCCACATAAACCACCAATCAAGATATTGTAAACCACGTAGCCTAGCTGGCACTCACATCTTACCATTTTCTTAAGTAACTTATGAGCAATAGAGTAATCTCCGGACCTCCAATAAGCATGTACAAGAGAACTAAATATCTGAGGGCTTGGATAACAACCTTCTGCGATAGGTCACAACATTAGGAATGTAAGAATCGCATCGCATTCTGTTCAAAAAATCCATAGCTTCCTCAAAAAGTGAAGCTTCACACAACCCAGATATCATCTTCGTGTAAAGAATAGTATTGGGCACAAACTCTTCCTTCTCAACCAATGCGAGAGCTTCCTTCCACCTCCCAGCTTTGCAAAGGGCGTGAACAAATGAACCAAATGTATACTCATCCATCTTAAACCCTGAATCCAACATCTCCACATGGACCAAGTGTGCTGTGTCCAACTTATCTGCTTCTAGAAACACTTGAACTAAAGCATTGTAAGTTGCTTGAGTTGGCTTGTATCCGAAATCCTTAAGCCTCCCCAGCTCTTCCAAAGCTACATTCCACAACCCATTTCGGCAGTACTTCCGAATCAACACATTAAGCAACTTCCTAAGCACCTCTCTATCATCACCCTTAATTTCTTGCAGAAAATGTTCCGCTACCATCTTATTACCACACTCCAATAACTCTAACAACGCGTTGTAAACGGGAGCAGTGTGACTATACCCAATTTTTCTACCTGCCCATATGTAAAATTTCACACCCAATTCAGGATTTTGTATAAGCTTCAACACCTCCACCACCAGAGTTTCATTCAGATTATCCCTAAATTGCCTAAGAAACTTCTGGGTTTCGTCATCAAACTCATCATTATTATTCCTAATAGCATTCGAAATCAAAATGGCACTGTTAGAAAACTTAGTTGATTCAAATTTTGGCATCGAAAACCCACCACCAGCACTGGTATCCAACACCGAATCGCGCAGAGAGGCGAATTCCTCTGCCGAAATAGACTCAACTCCAGAACTCTCCGGCTTGAACAAATTGTTGGGATTGACCAGACCGTCGAGATTGTCCTGCGAAGAAGTGCAAAGTAATCTGGGGAAGCAAAGCTTTAGACTTTGGTGGGAGGATTTGAATGGAGAAGGGAATGGTTGCGATGGGTTTGTGGAGAAAAAGGGGTTGGACTTCAGAGGGGACGGAGATATGGCGGAAATTGATTGCCAGAGGAGAGTTTTCAACCGCCTTCTGCTCATTTTTGAGCTGCGAGAAGCTTGGGGCAGGTGATTGTTTTCAGGGTTTATGGTGGGGTTTTGCTTTCAGGCCGGAAAGAAAGACGATATAAGGCTCTGTTTAAAACTGGTTTTGAAAAGACTAAAATGCGTTCTTACCTGTACTTGGAAGCAAACACTGTTTTTAGAAAATTTTCTTGTACTTCTTTCGGGAAGCATTTTTAAGTGTTTTTTTTTTTCTTCATAATTTACTAGCATTTTTATTAAGAATTGTTTCCAAAAATATTTTCACAAAAAACGTTTTCGGTCATTTAAAAAGTACATCCAAACGAGCTTTTCAAGTGCGTTATTTAAAAGCACGTAAATATTTAATGGTGAACAACATTTTGCACTGTAGAGCATTTCCAACAGTTTTCTAAATGTAACTCTTCATATATAAGTTTGTTGAACTACGTCGCACTTTGAAGACTAAAATTTGTTCATTCACAATTTTACTCCAACTGTGTGGTAGTTTTAGGAGCTTTGTAGTGTAATTACCATTTCTAAGAAAAACTATTAAAAAATTACGATATTTTAGTTTAGGTACCAATTGAAAAATCAATCCAATCATCTTATAAATATAACTGTATATCAAAATAATGGAAAGATTGCTACTCAATCTCACTAAATTTTTTGGTAACTAGTGGCCGGCCAACCAACTTTCAGGTGACTTTTATGGCAACCCTCGACTTTTTTGGTGATCGACTGGTCAACTGTTCAGTGATCGATGACCAGTTGATCAACCCTAAACCATTTTAAAAGAAAACATGATTTCAAAATGTCTTCAATGTAATTTGAACTCAAAACCACAAAATAAAACTATCAACGGACCGAATTCGAATCGGATTATACTTAATTCATATCCAGATTCATTTATAATTAGAATAACAGATTCAAATCATTAGATCTAACTTGTCAATCCATGTCCCATTTAGCATCGAATCAGATTAAGACCTAGCAAAGATTAGAATATCATTAGCAACCTCATTCTTTTATTATTATTATTATTATTATTATTATTATTTTATATATATATATATATATTTTTTTTTTTTTTTTTTTTTTGAGTTTATCACAAATGGTACTTTATGTTTTGTCAACACATTGGTCCCTTTTATTTCAAACTCATCAATTTCGTCATTTATTTGTTACTCCAATCCATCAGTGTGATGTGTGGGAGGCTAGTCATAATAATGTTGTTCGAATTCCCTGTTGACGAAAATCGAACCTAAGACATCTCAATTACAAATGAAGCTGAATACCACTAAACTGTAGTACTAAGTGACTAATCATTCTTTTTTAAAATAATTTAAAATTCTGAAACAATAAATAACCACACTCACTCCCTGTAAATCCACTTGTAAAGCCAATCATAAGGCATTCTAATTTTGACAAACAAAAAAGTTGGAATTTTCAAATGCTAGTGCTTTTATCACAAATGGTCCAGTATATTATGTCAACTTATTAGTTTGGTCCCTTATGTTTAAACTCATCAATTTCGTTCTTCATCTCTTGCTTTGGTCGTCAATGTTGTCCTTCCATCTTACCTTGTTAATGAAATCCATTATGCCCACAAAGCCAATTACGTAATGCCAAGTGGATTATGTGTAAAACAACAAATAATATAAATAAAAAGATAAAGATAAACCCGGCCAAAATGAATTTAGGGTACTTTTTAAATGCAAATTCATTTGAATTTTAAATAAGTATTAAAATCCTACAACATCACTTAAAACGAAAATTACTGACATTGTGCGCTGGTCCCAATTTAAATATGACCGTTGTCTAACTGTGCCACATGGACAAATATTTTGAGGAATATTGACGTGTTATTGCCAATCTGGATACAGCACATGGACAAATACTATAAGAGATATTGACGTGTAACTGCCAATCCGCAAATAACACGTGTGCCACAAACGTATTTGATGGTAATTCTTTGAGTAAATGACAAAAAACTACCTCAACTATTAGTGTCACGACACTTTCATACTTGATCTTTTAAAAGTGACAATGTCATATCTCATCTTACGAATTTGTGACAATGTCATACCTTTCGTTACTTGACCGTGAATTTTTTCAGTTAAATGCTGACGTGGCTTGATTTGGGACCCACTTTTTATTAAAAAATTAGTAAATTATTATTAAAAACTAAATTTTTTTTTATAATATTTTTAAAAATATTAAAATAATAAAAAACAGTTTTAAAAAAAAAAACACTATGTCAGTCGACCCCAACCCCGCTCCTCTCTCTCTCTCTCTTCCCATCTTCCTGCAGAAAGAAGAAGAAAAAGGAAGAAGAGAAAGAAGGAGGAGGAAGAAGAAGAAGAAGAAGCAAAAAAAAAAAAAAAAAAAAGAACCCAAATCTGGGTTGCTCCGCGCGGACAGAGAAGAAGAAGAAGAAGGAGGAGGAAGAAGAAGGAGAAAGGAAAAAAAAAACTCAAATCTGGGTTGCTCCGCGCAGACAGAGAAGAAGAGGAAGAAGGAGAAAGGGAAAAAAAAAACCAAATCTGAGTTGCTCCGCGCGAACAGAGAAGAAAAAGAAGAAAAAGAAGAAGGAAGAAGGAGGATGAAGAAGAAGAAGGAGAAGAAGAAGAAGAAAGGAAAAAAAAAGACAGAGAACTGGGTTGCTCCGAGCGCGCGGGGGGCGCAAGGGGGGGAAGCAGGGGACGAACGCCCATTTTTTTTTTATTTACTTTTTAATATTTTAAAAAAATAGTAAATGATGTTTTTTTTTTGTTTTTAATAATTTTTTAAGAGAAAATTGGCCCCAAATCAAGTCGCGTCAGCGTTTAACTGAAAATTTGACGCCAAACTAACGGAAGGTATGACATTGTCACAAATTTGTAAGATGATGTATGACATTGTCACTTTTAAAAGATCAGGTATGAAAGTGTCTTGACACCAATAGTTGAGGTAGTTTTTTGTAATTTACCCTAATTCTTTATAAATCTATTCGATGTTATTGCAATTCATATTGCTTTGTAATCACTCTTTTTCTTTGCTTTTATGTTCGACCTTTGTGCCATTCTCGACATCTTGCCAAATTGGCTTGAGCAGGCTTGTTCAAATCCAATCACTGCAATCGGGTTCTATGTTGGTAGAACAAGTTGTCTGAGGCAAGGGGTTTTGGCGGCTGCGTAGATCAAATGGTCATCAATTACGAACACAGAGAAATGGAAAACCAAGGAAGATAAATTCCCCAGCCGAGACGTGAAGCACTCTTCAATATTCCTTTCTGTGTTTCGCTTGATTGATCATCGGACCAAGTACACAATCTTCGAGGAGCATTGGAGAAGTTGAGCTTTGGCACAGTCAGGTCAAGCTTTTTCCAATGGATTGTCTTGCAGCAAGCTGCATTCCAAGGAGCTTCAGACCCGAGTAAGAGGTATGAAATCTAGAAAATATAAAGTGATGAATATTTTTAACAGCATATCATAGTCCATGTTTGCAAAATTTTTAGCTCTGGATCTCTGTCATTTCAAAAGAGATTGTACCTCTACAATGACAGCTTGTCGATCCAAATAGCTAAAAATTGGTGGCTCTCAACATAAATATATCTTGTCCTAGAGAGTGTATCTTGGTGCTCTTTTGTTGTGGTTCTTAAGACTTTGTGACGACACATGCATGAAAGAAATGAGACAGGTTCTTATAGAGGGTATTTTAGGACTTAAAATTACAAAAAACTCTTTTGCTTTGTAACGGCAATCTAAACTTTCAGTTTGTTGATTGGATACTTGAAGTGTTTATGTTTATGAAACTGAACCTTGCATGCAGTCTGACATGTATATGAGGAAACAGAATGAAACTAGCGTTACTCCTCTCAATTGTGTTCTAAGAGCACATATTTAGGACACAATTGGGTGTTTATTCCTTCCAATAATGTGCCCATATGACACAATTGGGAGTAATAATAAGCACCATGACGCTAGGTTAATTCCAGTTCCTCCTACAGAAGTCAGGTTGCATGTAGGGTTCAATCTAAGAAACATAAGATGCTTCAAGTCTCCACCAACATATAAGAAGTTTTAGATTGCCGTTACAAAGCAAAGAGAGTTTTCTATAATTTCAAGCCTAGAACACCCTCTATAAGAACCTATCTCATTTCTTCCACGTGTCATCACATAGTCCTCAGAGTTACAACAAAATAGCACCAAGATATACTCTCCTAAGACTCGTAGCTCTTAAGACTTGTGATGACAAATGGAAGAAATGAGAAAGGTTCTTATAGAGGGTATCCTAGGACTTGAAATTATAAAAAACTCATTTTGCTTTGTAACGACAGTCTAAAACTTTAAATATGTTGGCTGGAGACTTGAAGTGTCTTATGTTTTTGAAACTGAAACCTGCATGCAGTCTTACATGTGTATGAGGAAATGGAATGAATCTAGCATCACGAGTGATAACTCCTCTCAATGAGCAAATATTTAGGACACAATTGGGTGCTTATTCCTACCATTAATGTGCCCATATGACTCACTTGGGAGTCATAATAAACACCCATGAGGCTAAGCTTTTCCAATTCCTCTTACATATGTCAGATTGCATGCAAGGTTCAATCTGAGAAACATAAGATGCTTCAAGTCTCCAACCAACGGTTTGAAAGTTTTAAATTGCCGTTACAAAGCAAAGAGAGTTTTCTGTAATTTCAAGTCTAAGGACATCCTTTTTTAGAACCTATCTCATTTCTTCCACGTCACTGTCATCACATAATCTTAAAAGACAGAACAAAAGAGCACCAAGAAACAGTCCATGATAAGATGTATTTATGTTGATCATAATTCGAGCCACCAAATTTTAGCTACTTGGATGTACAAGTTGTCATTATTCAGGAACAATCTCTTGTACAATGGCAGAGATCTGAAGTTCAAAACTGTGTGAATATGGACTACGCTATCCTAGTGCAAATATTCATCACTTGTAAATTATCTGAATTTGATAACCGTTTCTTGGGTTTGTAGCTCATGGAATGCAGCTTGCTGCAATCCAACCCATGGGAAAAAGCTTGACCTGATTGTGCTCAAGATTATTTTGTTGCTTGGACATGCCAACAAGCCTTTGAGTAGTCCGTAAGAAGAAAGCCCAGCATAGATGGAAAGAAGAAGAAAAGGCATGCTCATGCAAATAAACAATGAGCATACTGCGGGAATGATATTCGAGTCTCCAATGTCCTTGTTGGTGCATATATGCAGAATGGAATTGATTGAGAAAGCTGAGGCATTGCATCTGCACACATTGGAGAGAGGAGATCAAACAGATTATAAGACATGGGAGTTCCTTATGGAAGGAAGGTTGACATAGGAGCCCCGGCTAATACTGGATCCACCAATGGTTGGTGGTTTCAAAGAAAATTAAAATGAATGCCCAACAACCAACTATTTCCTTTGCTTTTCAAAGAAAAAACCAACAATTTCTGAAAGAAAAAAAGTTTATTCGTCTCCTTCCTTCCATTAAAAACTTCGTTAAGTGTCTATGATCTCTTGGTCGGAACTTTGGACAATTTTCAAAGATTCGTAACTCAATCATTTCTTAACCAAATCCGACCCATAATATATGAAAATGAAGAAGGAAAGTGTAGAACAAGATTATACCATTTGGAAGCCCAATGGTTATCGGAGATGGCCAGAAAATAGCTTAAAAGGTGACTAGTCCGCAGGAAAACTAGAAAACTCGCCGAAAACTGGGTAAACTTTAAATGTTCATAACTTTTCAATACTCAACGAAATCGAGTGATTCAAAAACAAAAATCATACTTCTCAAGGAGACAAAGAGAATGATGCCTTTTGTGATGACTAATTTGTCATGGTTTGGCTGGAAAAAGTCTCGAAAGTGACTAACTCGAGACCAATATAGCCACTTTCAAGCCGTTTTTGGGCCAAACCATGATGATTTAGCATCAAGAAGGTACCATTCTCTTCGTCTCGTCGAGAAATATAATTTTCACTTTTGAATCACTCGATTTAGTTGAGTATTGAATAAGTTATGAACGTTTAAAGTTTACCCAATTTCTGTGAGTTTTACAATTTTCTTGCGAACCAGTCACCTTTTAGAATATTTTCTGGTCATATTTAGCAACCATTGGGCTTCCAAATAGGTATGATCTTGTTCTACATTTTCCTATCTTCATTTTAATATATTATGGGTCAAATTTGGTTAAGAAATGATTGAGTTACGAAGCTTTGACACTACTACAATACAAGCTATCACCGGCAGATCTGAAACCGACAAGAAATCCAATTTCTGTCGGATATTTGGCCAAAATCTGCCATAAAACCATGCAATGTCGAATTACAATAGCGACACCTTTGCTAGCATCACTAAACGGCTTTAGTGTCGGTTTTTACTCGTAATCCGCCACTACACAGCGTCGGTTTAAAGGGATACTGCACATAACGTCACTTTAAAGCGACGTAACGTAAACTAGCATCGGTTAAAACCGACGTTAGATAATAAAATAAATTATATAATTTACATCCTAGTGTCGGTTTAAACCGACATACGAAAAAAAAAAAAATAAAATAAATATTAAACCGACGTGAGCTAACATTAAAAAAATAAAATATTCACACTAGTGACGGTTTTAAGCAACGTAACCTAATAAAAAACTTATATAATATAAAACCTAGTGACACTTTAAAGCGACGTAACCTAATAAAAAGAAAATATTCACACTAGTGACGCTTTAAAGTGTCGATTTAAACCAATTTAAGTAAAAAAATAATCACAAAAAATCCTTAACCCGACGTAAGTTTCCAATTTAATAATAATAATAAATCCTTAAACCGCCACTACCTTTGTTTCATATTATTAAAAAATTTAAAAATCTGCTTTAGTTTTTAATTTACTATGACATAAAAAATTATATAACCAGACCAATAAATTTAAGCATAGTTTTTAATTCACCATTCGCCATCAACACTCCCACCAGATACACAGAGAGTGCCGCTTTCTTCAGCAAATGAGGCCCTGCAAATTTATAAACCAATATCTCTGATCTTTTAAGCTATGAAAATCTGGTTGCTGCTATCCATATTGATAAAGAAAGGAATCTAGAAGCTAAATGTTTGAACAGAGTCTCATCTCATTCTCTATCTCTGTCTCTCTCTCTCTCTCTCTCTCGCACTACACCTTGATTTCCTGCTCCGGTGCTTCGAACCCGAACTCTTCTTCCTCTTCCTCGACTTCAAATCCCCCGATCCAAAATCAGATTTGGATTTAGACTCGGACTTCTCCTTCTCTTTCTTCTTGTCCTTCGATTCCATTTTCTCCTCCTCGCCATACCGCTCCGAAATCTCATCAGCTTTACCCACCAATTCGAACTCATCGTTCTCAACCCAAGGCGAGCTAGGCGTCAATTCCCAAATGCAAAACCTTCCCGATTTCCTCAGCTTCTGCCTTTTGAGCCTCATGTACTCCTCGATTCTCACGAGTTCAAACCTTTTTCCCATCGCTGATCACACATGCAAGCATACCATTGGGATCCTGAGGTCACGGGGATGCTAGAATGATGGTTTGAGGCCACAGGATCCCTTCCTGTAACTGCCTCAAGCAGGAGGACGCCAAAGCTGTAGATGTCGCCAGCCTCTCACTCCTCAAGCTCCCCATCGACTTCGCCTCCTCCTGCAAACAAAAAAGATTCAATCTTTCCTTATTTTTTCAGAAAACAAAATCTGGGACTGAGATTGGACGCACGGATGACATGGGAAGGAGAAGAAGAAAGACTGAAATTGGGGGAAAATGAAAGCACAAATGAAATGGGAAAGAAAGGAGTTTAAATATGTGTACTTACGGTTTAAATTAATGTTGGTGTCGGTCTTAACCGACACCAACTTCTGACACACTTTTTGAAATTTACATAGCGTCGGTTTAATGAAACTTGTGTCGCATTAAAAGGTGATAGTGTCGGTTAAAACCGACACTAAGTTTACCAAGTTCCCGCCTCATATTTCAATGAATTCATCCATTTCCCGCCTAAGGTTTGGGAAATTTCCCACCTAATATTTCAAAATATCCATCCAAAGAAAAAAAATAACCAGCTTTTTTTTTTTTTGTTATCTCATATAACATTTTAAAATTTTAATAAATAAAATTTAACTTGAATAAAATACGTAATAAAAAACATAAATATAATTTTATTATAAAATATCATCACATGCTAATTCAAACATAGTCTAATTTTATTATATAATATCTCATCACATGCTAATATCCACGTTAAAACGATAGATTCACTAACACTTATAGTTCACTAAAGAAAACTAAGTATTAGGGGCATAATATTAGATGCAGAAATAAATTTTTGCCTCTAATAGTATTCATTAGGGGCAAAAACATGCAATTGTCTCTATTAAAGTAATAGGGACAAATAATAAACCGCCTCTATTAATTTTATCACTTTTAGGGGCGGAAAAATCAGCCTTTACTAAATTTAGCTATTAGAGGCGAATTCAATTAGCCCCTAATTCAACTAATAATTATTTGAATTTAATTATTTTTTCATTAGAGGCGGATTTTTTTAACTATTTATTTAGTTTTATTTTTGTATTTAAGACGGATATGTTTTATTTTTGTGGTATCCACTAGTGTAAATATTTTAAATTGAAGATCGTGTTCTTTCATTGTATTCATATAAGGTCAAGGAGTGTAGATGTTAAAAAATCATCAAAATCAGAGTTAAAATAACCGTTAAATCGTGAATTTTTGTTTATAATCGTCGAAAAGTTTTGTCCCGATACTTGATCTCTGAATTTTTGTTTATAATCATCATTCATTGTATTGATATATGAATAAACTTAAGTGCTAGTGAAAGTATGAATAAACTCTTAAGTGTTAGTGAATCTATTGTTTTGATGGGATACGCATTGTACGAAACTAATCTCAACGATCCAACCGTCAAACTTGTTTGTATATACTTCAAGATCACATACGCCAAAAATTGCAAAAAAAAAATATTCAGAGATCAAGTAATGGGACAAAACGTTTCGACGGTTATCAAAGAAAAATCACGATTTAACGGTTATTTTAACTCAGATTTTGATGATTTTTTACAGTTACACTCCTTGATCCTATATGAATACAATGAATGAATTTGATCTTCAATTTGAAATATTTACACTAGTGGATACCACAGAATTTTATGTTATACTTAATGAAAGTATGAATAAACTCTTAAGTGTTAGTGAATCTATTGTTTTGATGGGATACGCATTGTACGAAACTAATTTCAACGATCCAACCGTCAAACTTGTTTGTATATACTTCAAGATCACATACGCCAAAAATTGCAAAAAAAAAATATTCAGAGATCAAGTAACGGGACAAAACGTTTCGACGGTTATCAACGAAAAATCACGATTTAACGGTTATTTTAACTCAGATTTTGATGATTTTTTACAGCTACACTCATTGATCCTATATGAATACAATGAATGAATTTGATCTTCAATTTGAAATATTTACACTAGTGGATACCACAGAATTTTATGTTATACTTAATGAAAGTATGAATAAACTCTTAAGTGTTAGTGAATCTATTGTTTTGATGGGATACGCATTGTACGAAACTAATTTCAACGATCCAACCGTCAAACTTATTTGTATATACTTCGAGATCGCATACGCCAAAAATTGAAAAAAACAAATATTCAGAGATCAAGTAACGGGACAAAACATTTCGACGGTTATCAATGAAAAATCACGATTTAACGGTTATTTTAACTCCGATTTTGATGATTTTTTACATCTACACTCCTTGATCCTATATGAATACAATGAATGAATTCGATCTTCAATTTAAAATATTTCTAGTAGTGGATACCACAGAATCTTTTGTTATACTTAATGAAAGTATGAATAAACTCTTAAGTGCTAGTGAATCTATTGTTTTGATGGGATACGCATTGTACGAAACTATTTTCAACGATCCAACCGTCAAACTTGTTTGTATATACTTCGAGATCACATACGCTAAAAATCGCAAAAAACAAATATTCAGAGATCAAATAACGGGACAAAACATTTCGACGGTTATCAACGAAAAATCACGATTTAATGGTTATTTTAACTCCGATTTTGATGATTTTTTACAACTACACTCATTGATCCTATATGAATACAATGAATGAATTCGATCTTCAATTTAAAATATTTACAGTAGTGGATACCACAAAATCTTATGTTATACTTAATGAAAGTATGAATAAACTCCTAAGTGTTAGTGAATCTATTGTTTTAATGAGATACGCATTGTACGAAACTAGTTTCAACGATCCAACCGTCAATTTCTATCTTTCAACCCTCGAACTCTATCACAATTGCAATCTTTTAATTTTCAGCACCTATTATAGTAAAAACAAATTAAAATAACAACAAAAAGTTATCAAAATTATGCTCATCTAATCCATTCTAGTAAATAACAACCAAAAGTTATCAAATGTATTTAAAAATATTAAAATGTATTCTTACGTCGCTTTTATGTCGCTTAAAAGCGACACTAGTATTTAAAAATATTAAAATGTATTCTTATGTCGCTTTAAAAGCGACACCAGTATTTAAAAATATTAAAAATTATGCTTACGTCAGTTTCAAAACCGACACTAGGATTTAAAAACATTAAAAATTATTCTTACGTCGGTTTAAAAGCGACACTAGGATTTAAAAACATTAAAAATTATGCTTACGTCGGTTTACAAGCGACACTAGTATTTAAAAACATTAAAAATTAAGGAAAACTAACGAAAAGGGCTTGAAAACTTTCCTTTTAACGAAAAACCACTTTTAAAGGTATAGTGAATAGTGACAGTTAAAGGTAAAAAAGCGGTTTTTCATTAAAAGTAAACAGTACCGGGGGTGTTTTATTAAACCTCCCTAAAAATTATGCTGCCGTCGGTTAAAAAGCGACACTAGTGTTTTAGTGACGCTTATAAACGACAGTAAAACCGACGTTATATTCAATTAGTGTCGCAACAGTCTAATCTGCCACTATATCAGATTAAACCGACACCACCCACTGACACTATAAACTCCTTTTGTAGTAGTGTGAAAATTGCCCAAACTTCCGGCTTAGAGCTCCGGGACACTTAACGGAATGACCAGAACGATAGATGGTGGACAATCTCAGGGACCATTTTTATTGATTTTCAATCTCAGGGACCAAAGTAATGTGTTATGTAAATCTCAATGACTATTTGGCTAAAAAGCCTTTATTTAAAAGACTTACTATTTATAGTCGCAGATAACAACTTAGCTACTAAGACCTTCTAATTAGTTACAAACAGTAACTAATCAATATTGCAACTGCCACATTGTGATGAGGCCTCAGAAAATACTAGTGATGAAAAAAACATGATCAACATAAAACCTTTTTAGAAATGTACAAGACTGAAGAGATCAAAACCCAGAGGAGAAGAAACTTGAGGGAATCAAGAACGACTTGCCCCGAAATATTTTTCACCTTTGTATCTTGGATTCTTAGTTTTGTTAATGGCTTGAAGAAACATTTGTATTCATAATTGTTTCTAGGGAGCTTTAATGAAAATGGCTTGACTAAGTTTATTTTAACAAAAAACCATGCTATAAACTTTATTTATTGGTGAAGTTTTATAAATAGTGTTTAATTCTTGGTTCAGTTTCATAAGGTTTGAAACTTAGACAATTTTTGGTCTTATAAAGGCACCCATTGCGCCAAAAACGATGAACCCAGAAGTGACTCTTTAGATCAAAACTTTGGAAGATTTTGTTCTCAATAATTATATTTAAAAAGTTGTTTTCAATTACCAAATTAAAATTTCCTCACTTTTTTCATATACCTACAATAATAAATGTAGCTCTCCATCCAATTTCTTGAGCTTGGGTGTCATCTTGGAGAAATTTCCCCTTGTGCCCGTAACATAAATGGTATACCACGTGTTATTATATAAGTGGTAGAAAATTTTACTTTTTATGTTATTAATTTTTTAACACAAGAATCTCACAACTTGTATGAAGTGTACCATTCCGTGTTCTGGGCACTTTGAAAAGTTTCTCGTCATCATGACTACTATTAGAAAAACAACACCACAAAAATCAAACAAGAGAATTTAATTCAATTCAAAGTATTTTTCTTATTCCATGCCAAAAAAAAAACTATTAATGTAGCTAACGACGGGACAAAAGGTAAGAGAAAAAAAGTGGACTGTTTGAAGTGGTTTTTTTTTGGGGGGGGGGGGGGGGGGTACGTGCCCAGCGTAAGTGGGTTTGTTAATTTTTTTTTTTTTTTTTTTTAGTCTTTTGTCCTTATTATTAAAATAAAGTTTGTGGGTAGTTTTTTTATTAAAATGTAAAGATTTGAAGCTTTTTTCATTAATTTTCCTTTGTTTCTATACGGAAGCATTGTTTTTTCCTAGTTTTAGACCGTACTTATGCAGAAGAGCCTTATAATTGAAGGAAAAATTCGAATTACTACCATTTTTTTTCTTTCATCAAAATAGTAACACACTAGCAATTTTAGCCCCTGTGTTGCCACGAGAAAGTCAAATGCATTAGAAGTATTGTAAATAAGTGTCATTGATAGTAGAACGTACGTATAGTATCAAATCTGAAAGCATAAAGGTTTAATCATTTGCAGCAGATTGTCAAAAACCAACCATAATCGAGTTAATGTCCATCGAGGTTCCCACAAAATTTGGTTTGCCGTTGGAAAAAAATGTGCAACTTTATTTTAACTAAAAGTCTGAAGAAAAAAAAACATATAAAGCATTTCAAGATTGGCATGACAATCCTGTAACAACTATCTGATCCCAAGAAGCCCAACCTTGACAAACATTAACAATTAAAAGAAAGAATAACCTAGTTCATAAAAGAGCCTATTTTCCAGTATGAAGTTAGGTAGATTATGTAACACCACTGACCATCATTTGGTTCCAACTCCAATGCCTTCTTGAAGCTTTCAACTGCAGCGTCGATGTCATTGAGTGTCATATAGGTCTGTAGCCAGCAAGATGTAGAGAAGTTAGATCATAAACAGCAACCAGAAGGTTTTATCAATTCTTGCCAATTAAAGATTATTACTGGCCTTGGCGAAACAAAGCCTTCACATTATCTTCCCAATCATGCAAAGCAAAGTCTACCCAATCACGCAAAGTCTTCACCTATTTGTGCCAAATGTTAAATAGAAAGAAATCATAAACACAATATGTGACAATATTAAAAAATTGATAGGTTAGCACGCTTAATTCTAAAACCTATCATGATATTGCAAAGTTTTGTAACTTGTTTGTAATGGTAGAAAAGGGTTGCGTATTGTTTCCTCAGCACAAACAAAGCGCTTGTTGTTGTTGGGGAGAACATGAAAACACCTCCCACTTCCCTCAATTTCTTCTCTACAACTACCTACACACATTATATATGTAATTAAGTACATATGATTTCTTTTATCTTTTATTTTAAAATTAAAAAATTAATAATTCATTTTTAATTTAGTGAAGTGAAGAACTACAAATAAAATAGATAGCCAAACCTTTCAAAGCCACCTCTGCTTATTACCTCCACATACAAATGCTTCCCTCTTGAATTCACATATGTATAAACAACAATTTATATAGAATCAAAGACCCATACTTTTATAATTACACTAAAAGTTTAAAACCACCTTTAAATATTCTATAAAAAAATCTCAGAAATGCATATCAGCCCAAGGTCTCAAGTTCTCAAAGTGGAGAATTACTGAGTAGAACAGTTAATTCTCTGGTCTTTTTTAATGAATCAAGCATGCCATTTGAAAACCAATGTAACTTTTGTCCATATTACCCAGAGAGATACTTTGGATGCAGTCCCTAATCCTTAACATTCTTTGATGAAAACCTTAATAGTATTCAAAGTTTGATCAAGGTCCCTTGACTTTGTACACCTCATTATATTACTATTAATATTTATAGTTTTATAGTTTTGACATTAATTGTTTGATATCTTATGAGATTTATAATCCTATAAATTTAAAATCCCTCATTATAATACTATTAGAAACGGTTACAATAAAAAAATTCAAACATTTTGATTGAATAAATGGATAAAAACTATGTAAAAATAAGAAATATAAATGGCAAAAGAATGTATCCATAGTGTTAAAAAAATTGGTACATTTTACAAAAAAAATTGGTACATTTCATATATATAACAAAGTGGTACATTAATAAAGAAGAATGGGTACATTATAAATAAATTAGGGTACATATAAGATTAAAAATTATGAGTACAAATGAATTTTTAAAAATATAGGCGCTAAAAGAAATTAATACATGGGTACAAAATAAAACTAAAAAGAAAATACTACAAATTAAAAAAAAATGTTGCAAATTAAAAGTGGGTACAAACTAAAAATATAAATATATGATACAAAGTTTAGGCATAAAACATAATATACCATATGTAATTTTTCTATCATTGATTAAATATACAATGTCACGTGACGGTATACACATGGGTACAAACACAAATAAAACTTTTAAAAATATGGGCACAAAAAGAAACTAATATATGGGTATAAATTAAAAATGAAAAGAAAATTGGTACAAATTAAAAAATATTTGCAAATTAAAAATAGGTACAAACTAAAAATAAAAATATATGATAAAAAATTTAGCCATAAATATACTAATTGTAACATTTTAAACACTAAAGGAATATATTAATATTCTATTATTCAAATAATTAATGATATTAATACCCAAGGACCTTGATCAAAAATTCAAAATGAATAGGATTTTAATCAATGGAGTAACAAAAGGAAGGACGTGAACCTAATTTTCCCTTACCTAAACCATTGAACCAAAACAGGACAATTTCACTGCAAAAATCCCATTTTCCCTACTTTTGAATGAATCAAGCATGGCATTTCAAGACTTTGTATAAATGATTATATAAACCAACTAAAAATCCCATTTTTCCCTACTGTTGAATGAATCAAGCATGCCATTTCAAACCCAATATAAAATAAATTTAGTCCTAAAAACAAATTCACAAAACACACACACATGAACAGACACCAACTAAATTGCAATTTCAAAACAAAAGTAACTTTTGTTCTTAAAACCAAGAACCACATTTGCATACCAAAATCATAAACCTTATTTTCCAGACATAGAGGTCAAAATCTAAATGAAAAAAAGTCTACCTTCTCAAGGTGTAATTCTTCACTTGGTATTGCACCCCTCCCAAATCCTCTGCACATGGTACATTGCAATGCCTGCCAACCATTGTAAGTTCCACAGTTCTTGCAGTTCAAGACTACAGTTAAGAAATCATACAACTTCAATACACTATGAACCTAGTAATGTCATCAAGTTCACCAAGAAAAAATTCACATCTAAAATTTTCTTACACCTAATTTCACAGGTTAGAGAGCAACCATCAATAGTACCATGATTTTGGAAGTTTACACATAAAACGTTCTAAATTGTTGTGTGCAAATTATTTATGAATGATAGAGAATGGTGCCTAGCACAATAAAAGTAGTATACTACAAAAACATAGAAAGGCAACACCTTTACACAATAATACATATAATTTTCATTTTCTATAGTTTTAGCATGTTTTTTTTGTTGGATGATCAATCTACACACACACGCATATGTACATGAACATATACAACATAGAAAGTAAACATAACTAAAGATAAGGACCACCATCAAAATTGAACAGATAACAAAATTACCTTTGATATATCACCTTCTTTCCCATCTCTAATGCTGTCATAAGTCCTTAAAGTAGCAATTGCCTGAAACATGAAGAAAACCAGAGCAAAATACCCCACTCAGTATTATGCAAGTTCCCAATAGTAGTCCATCACCTCATAACCTATTGCTAAACTACAAATGTAGTTCAGCTTGACCATCAAATTACACATTCACCAGCCAGAAATCAAAAGCCTAAATTATGGACATTCATTAAAAGGGTATGTATATAAGAAATGGAAAAGGGACCTGCATTTGGTTTCTTGAGAAGTAAAGGGCAGTAAGCAACCAACACACAAACAAATGAACATGGTGCAAATCAATCAAAATCCACTTAATCTTACTTTATCACCCAAAAAAAATATGACAAATATAAATGTGGCCAATCAAAAGGTAGACAGACTGGAAGGTGTCGAATTCTTCTTCACAAATCCCTCAATCCACTAATATCATTGTTGTTCTTCAAAGGAGGAGCTAAGTCGAAAAATGACCAAATATAAGTGGATTTTGATTGATTTGAAGAAGAATTCCATTGATAGCACATACAATGGCGGATCCCGGATTTTAAACTTGGGGGTCCCAATAATAAAGGTCAAAAAAATTATAAACAAAAATAACATTGAAAATTTAAATATAATACATTTCATTCAAAAAGCATATGCAAAACAATATTATAAAATCCTAATTCAAGCGTCCATTACGAGGTTTCATAAGTTACTAGGGAGTACCTAAGTTATTGATTATCTAATGTGGACCACTAAATTTAAAACACCAGTTAAATAAAACTCTCCCCAAACTCCCACTGTGTTTCTAACCAAACACACCATTTTTCTCTTTTACTAGTTTCCAAACATCCACCTTCTCTCTCACTAAGAACACAACTGCAATATCTCCACCAACTGCCTCTCGCCCTATTCTCCCGAAGCCATGGCAGCTCCACCCCCAAATTTCACCAACCCATGACAGATCATATCCATCTTACAAACCTTATGAAGGAAATTTCACCCATAAGAAAAATTACTAAGGTCGTTGAAATAATTTGGGGAAATTTGGGCTTATGTACTGCCCCCGCCAGACGACAGAGAAAGGTTGGAGGAGAAGTGGGTGGCACCGACATATGAGACCATGGCAGAAGCAAAGAGGAGAAAGGCAAGAAGGGTCCCTATTTTCTTTCTTCTCCGTGCGCAGTCATCTTCTCCGAGAAGAAGACATCCACTGCAACCTGCACAGACCTCATGTTCCAGTACGAGGGGTCCCCGGAAAATTTCTAGCAGCGATTTACGATCGCTGATGGGTCCTGGGACCTCCTAGGACCCTATGTGGATCCGCCAGTGAGCACATATATCGTCGATGTTCTCAATTTTCACATAAACATAACTAAAAATCACATTTAAGTAGGAAAACGACTAAAAGATCAGATTTTTATCATGTTACAAATGAACTAAATAAAACCCATTATTTTTTAGATAAATATTGACCACACAAAGTTTAAAATTAAAAAAAAAAAATTGAAGGATTTAGAGACATTTTGGATTTGGGGTGTGAAAAGGGGTGAAAAGAAATTCCTGGAAATCAGCCTACTTACATACTTCTCCTTTACCCTTTCTCCTAAACCCGTCCAATTCCCAGACAAAAATCACCGAAAATCCTCTCCCCTACCCCCCCCCCCCTCACTATTTCGGTTTAGACCTACCTTCTATGCAAACCCTACATACCCACCCTCTGTCACTCTACGAATTGCCCTCAACCTACTATGATTGAGACTGACGGAACAACCCCCTCTTAAGCGTGAATTACATAAATGCTCACAACTCGTGGCTGTTGGATGCGGAACCAAGCAGGGAAAATGGTAATTTCCCTACCCCCACTCCCACTCCCGAAGATCCGCACGAAATCTCTCTCTCTCATTCTCTCTCTGGCAAGCAACATGGTTGTCCCTCTCCATCTGATCTAGAATCCCCTAACGATCAATCACAATCCGTCCCAAAATTAAGATGACAAAAGTGCCCTGCAACCTTTCAATCTCAGATGTGTGATCCTAGCCCGAGATAGATATTTCCGTCATTTTAACACCCTAAGGGTCGGGCTTATTAAGAATGTAAGAAAGTTCATCAAACACATGATGGGCGGCCCAAAACAAAGTAACCATACTAACCCACCCAGCCCCAGTATGATGGCAGTGGCGTAAATAATGTAAAATCAAGTGGCAAACAACTCCTCCACTTTAGAATAGATAATGACATGCAACTAGGGGTGGTTTTGGTACATTACCGTACCAAAACCTCTATACCAATTATCATACCAAATATTTGGTACGACAAAATCTATTACCATTACCGTACCAAACTTTCGGTATACTGAATATCGGTATACCAAATAGTTTGGTTGGTATGGTATGCCAATGGTAATTGCCACTTTGTTTGCCCAAAATCTAATATTTTTCTAACCTAATTCAAAGCCTAGAAAGTATACACAGTTTGACATATATACACAATTTAACCTAATTCAAGATTTTTTACTATTGTATGTCAAAGTGGTAGAAACTTAATAAATCATAAGACAAGATTTCTATAGCATGCTGAGACTTAAATGAACCAGAAACGTAAGACAACAAACCACAAAAAAGTAAATATTCATAGTTGTGCTCGACGACTGGCTTGTTGATTTGAACCCACAATCCAAGGTGGTAATACCCAATGCATATGCTATGCCCTCACTTAGAAGTGTTGTTGTTGGGGACACATTCCAGAGTTAGAAACCAGAGTGAGAGACTGAGAGTGTTTGGTTTCTGTGGAGATTTTAGGATAAATGAGTCAAACAACATAATATAATATTACATAATACATAATACATAATTCTATTTATATATATATGAATAAATACATAATATATTATTCATAATATTGGTAACCGGTAGGTATGGTATACCACCGGTACTAGTTTTGAGTACCAATACCGTACCGAAACAGTATGTTATGGTACAAATATCATACCATTACCAGTGGTACAAATTTTTTGGCACCACTTTGGTATGGTACGGTTAGTAATACGGTATGTATGGTAATGTGGTAAAAAATTCCACCCCTACATGCAATGCTGCGCTTTTTTTCTTCTTCGTCTTTTAATTTGGTCAAAACAAAAACTTGGATGAATCATGGCTTGTTTATATAAATTAAGAGTGGGTTTCTAAATGCTTCTGTGAGTTTCTATACGTCAGACGGGGATCAATGTAGTTTCAAGTTGCAGTGCAAAGAGTTGAAGGATTCTGGTGATCAAGTTGGACCTGGACAAATTGCAGAAGAAAGTTATTTGCGTTACATGTTCATATCATGCATCATTATTCTTTGTAGAAAATCGTAGGTACATTACCTACGAGTCTAAGACATAGGCCATAGCCCGAATGAAAAAGTGAGCCTTAACATATGGGCTTCTACAAGATCAAATTTTAATCTTCCGGAGTGTCAAAGATAACAGCTATAGGGGTAGTAACATTATGCTTATCAGAAAACCATCTCAAGTATCCCTGACCATATGGTACACCATCTTTCCCAGCACCGTCTTGTGCGATAAAATCGACACGGTATGTAATCTCCTGGTTAACCTTTGTGAATGTAAGAACCTGCGGATTCACACTCATCCCCATTTGGTGTGGTACGAAAAGATCCAAGTTGTAAGTTGAAGTAGGCGGGCCGACATTCGTCACAGTCCTTGTATAGTACTGGGACTGAGTCTGATTGGGACCTGCTTTAATAGAAAATGAAGGGTAATTGAGCTGTGCTTCTGGTATTACTCCAACTTCCGAGCATTTAACAGTTTGTTGGGTGATGATCTTAATTGCTGTTTCATTGTAATTCAAACCGCACAAGTAAGGAAAGTAATCCTCTGGTTTTATGTCGAAGATGAGCCCTGGGTCATTTGCCTTTGCAGGGTTGACATGGCCAGCACCAATGGCAAAGACGTCCACGGGGAAAAGCCCTTGGTCAATGATGGGCTTGCCTGCGAGGTTTAGTACATCAGCGGTTGTCAGGATGGCTGATTTAATAGCAGCTGGAGACCAGTCAGGGTGTGATTTCTTGATCAAAGCTGCAATGCCGCTTAGGTGAGGAGTTGCCATTGAGGTGCCTGAAATTATGTTAAATGTTGCCCTAGGATTAGGAAGTGTGGCATTGTCCACTGATTCAGGCCATGCTGCTAGGATGTCAACGCCAGGTCCAATGATGTCAGGTTTCAAAATTCCAGGGCTTGATCTGCTTGGTCCTCGTGAAGAAAAGAAAGCGACCTTGGGAGCAAGTGCATCTCCGATTATACTGCCATAGGTGTTGAGCTTCTCATCTTCCGATTTAAGTATTCTGTCAGTGGTACTTGCTCCAACTGTGAGAATCCATGGGGCCTCATTTGATAAAGATTTATGGCGATTTCCTGCTCCGGAATTTCCAGCCGCACAGCTGAAAAATATTCCTTTTTTAATTGCTGCAAATGCACCGATTGCAATCACATCATCGTAGAAGGGAAGTGAGGGGCCTCCAAGTGAAAGGGAAAGCACGTCCAAGCCATCTTCAACAGCGGCATCAAGACCAGCTAAGATATCGCCTTCGCTACAACCATCCCCATAACAGACTTTGTACATTGCCAAGTGAGCATAAGGTGCCATGCCAACAGCCGTACCATTGGCCTCTCCAAACACGCTGGCACCTTCCACAAAATTTCCAGCAGCGGTGCTAGAAGTGTGGGTGCCGTGGCCAACGAGATCAAATGGATTTCCTGTAATATTCCCTTCTTCTGCTCCTACGAAATTTTGTGCACCAATGAGCTTGTTGTTGCACACTGTTCCATTGAAGTCGCACTTGCCCTTCCATTTAGCTGGAGGAGGGGATACTCCTTCGTCACTGAATGAAGGATGATCGGGTCCAATGCCTGTATCCAAGAGTCCTATTATTACACCTTCACCATAATTTGCTTGTTTCCATAGTCCGTATCCTTGGTGTAACCCCAAGAAGTCAGGACTATGAGTAGTTAGCAAAGGAACCGTTTTCTCAAGATGAGCCGACAAAAACCCTTCTTTGTTTTCCATTGCTTTCACTTCCTCTGGTGTCAGTTTAGCTGCAAATCCAGTGACGGCACTGCGGTATGCATGAACGATCCTCTGTTGGTTTAAGTTCGCTGTAGTATCAGGCAAAAATGACTGGTACCAACTGTCTAAATCTGATTCTTCAAAAAATTTCGAGGAGGCCGGCTTTTCGAGATAAACAATGTAAGTTTGGAGGGTGTTTTGCTCCTCTTGTGCAACTGCCTTTGATAAGTAAAACATGATCAGAGTAAAACCAAGAAGATATATGACATGCATTGCTGCACCTTTCTTGTTCTCCATCTTTTAATTTGGTTGAAAGAACTTGGAAGTAAAAAAGATGAGTGTTAGTCTACCATTTAAGTACGTATTTATATATTTGATAATTGTGATTAGTAGAGATAAAAAATGTGCTGGACTTAGTAATGCTCGCAGGCTGTGGCGATAGAGCTTATGCGACCGTTCTTTCATAGTGCGTTGCCAACTGCTGGTTTGTCATTCTTGTTAAAACCTTAAGGATCCTTTCAATAATAATTTGGTAGATAAAAACATGATAACCTCGAAGAAAGAAAGTTGCAAAAATTCGTTCTTGAGAAGCATTCTAGCTGGAATAAATGTATTGTTTCCAAATATTAAATTCAAATCTGGTCACTGACTCATACACCATCTTTATCCTTCTACACAGCTATGTTTATTTTTTGTCATTAGATTGAATGAATCATACTAAAAAAATTAACAAAAATTAAACAGAAGTGTGTAAGAAGTGAAAAAATGTTTGGTCATTTGTCCCTATTTATGTATTGAGTGGGTAATTACATGTTTCATGGCGCCATTTTCTCTCGTTTGCAAAGATTAACGATTAAGCAATGAAATCTTATTAACGAAATAAAATAAAGTGGCGTCAAAGTCTACATAACCTTCTAAATTCGAGGTACATATATTAAAGGTAGGAGATAATATTTTTTTTTTAGGAGACTAGAATAGGATAAGAAATAAAGAAAAGTTTTTCTTTCTAATCCTATCATTTTGGGAGGGTTGAAATTGGTAATTTATTTCGGAAATTGTTATTAGCACTCTAAAAATCTCATTTGACACTCCAAATTTTCTATAATTAGAAAGAAAAAATACATTTGTGCGGAGTGTATAATGAGTCTTTTAGAGTGCTAATAACAATTCTCTTTAACTTTCGTACAATTTCGTAGGTCAAGATGGGTCAAATCAATACTTAAACTGTAAGTCGACCCATCATGGTTGGGCCATGTTTCGACGAAACCGCACCCCGACTCACCCAACCCAACTAGTTTTGGTTTGGGTTGGACGAGTTTGCTAGTTGAATACGGACTATGAGTTTCGAAAATCTTGAGATTCTTAGAGCCAAAATGGTTGACAATGTAATTAGAAAGTTTGATGAGATTAGTCGTGGATTGATTCAATGATATGGAAAACTGATAACTCATTCCTCCCTCAAGTATCTTGGAAATTTTATATTACACTATAAAACATTGTAATATATAATTTTAATAATTGAATAAAAAATAGTATTAACCGTATTTCTTAGAAAGGTTATCATGTTTAGGTGCATTCCCTTACTAAATGACGACGTTTGTACGTATAAATAAAAAGTTACATCTCTTTAATAAGTAGTAATTGGGTTTCTATATAAACCCATGAAACCATTGGTATTATATGATAGAAAATTAGAGTTAATATTTACTCTTAAAAAATAGAGTTTCCCCACTTTGTTTCTCTCATTCTTCATTTGTCAAATTTCGAGTCATGTCTTGAGAGTATGAAATTTATAAAGTTTGCTAGAGTCAGAAGATTGAAGTGCTTTGACTTTTGATTATAGATTGTTGAATCCTGAGAGACGGACGCCTACCGGACTACAAGTACAAGAATAGGGACGAAATTTTGTCTTTAGGACATTGCATTTATGTAAGCCTCAATCTCCAAGTTTGTCAGTATTTCTCACTTTATCTCTTGTTGTTTATATTAATCTCATACATAAGTAATGTAAATTTTTTTATAATTATTATTATTGGAATTCTTGTATTATTTTCATTTTTTTTTAATATTCTTCAAACAATCTAAAGACCGTAATTTATTATGCAATATCAGAAAGTATATAGGGTTTTTGTGCATCAGTGCGACGGCAGGGGATGGCTGTGTTCGTCACTGGCATGGAGACTTTTCTTCGGCTTTTTCATTCCAAGTTCCAACTCACCGAACAAGAAGGGTTGGAGGTGGAGATTAGTGATACGGGTACGGAAAGGTTGCGATGTCCCAAATTTTTCCTCGTTGGTAAAGTGTTATCGCGGAAGGCGATAAGAGCTAACGTGTTGATAGCAGTCTGCAAGGACTTGTGGAGTCCTAAGGCAGACGTGGAGGCTATGGTGATAGGAGATAATCGTATTCTGTTTTGTTTTAATTCAGAGGCTGAAGTGTAGTGTGTGCTGCGAGGTAGTCCTTGGTACTTTGGCAAAACCCTATTGGTTTTAGCTGAGGTTAAGGGTTTGGATGTGCCTGTGGAGGTTCCTCTACGTGAGCAAGAGTTCTGGGTGTGAATACATGGACTTCCACCGTCCCTTATGTCGAAAAGAATAGGGGAGGAACTTGGGGCAGCTATGGGGAGATTAGTGTGTTAAAGTATTTGAATTTGAAGTCTCCTAGCCGTTAGGGTTAGGGTTCCTTATTTCTAGGGTTCAGTTTTTAGCCATGCAAATAATCTCTCCTATTCTTGAGGGACAAGCTTATCTTTCTGTTTCTGACTTAGTCATGAACCACGATCTTAGGCCATGTAAATCGTGGGTTGTTATTTCCTATTTCATTGCTTTGTAAGGCTATTTAATAGCCACAAGTTTCATTCAATAAACAAGGACATTCTCTCAGGTTTCTAGTGTTATCAAACTATACACGTACAAAAGCTTTCTGCCATTTTCTCTGAGTTCCAACATCTGGTATTAGAGCCCCACCACGGGGCCTGATCAAAACCTGCTACACGGGAACTAGTGTGGAGGAACAAAGATATGACGTCCGAAGGCAGCTTTGTGCAACCTGCGATTCCGCGGTTTGATGGACACTATGATCACTGGAGTATGCTAATGGAAAACTTTCTACGTTCCAAAGAGTATTGGAACCTGGTAGAAACGGGAATCACTGCAGCAACAGAGGGAGCTGACTCAAGTGAAGCACAGAATAAGGTGATTGATGATTAGAAGCTAAAAGACTTGAAGTGCAAAAACTATTTGTTTCAAGCCATCAATCGTTCGATCTTAGAGACCATATTGAAGAAGGACACTGCGAAGGATATCTGGGATTCCTTGAAGCAGAAATATCAAGGAATAGCACGTGTCAAACGTGCTCAACTGCAGGCTCTTCAAAAGGAGTTTGAAGTGCTGCACATGAAGGCTGAAGAATCTGTCAATGACTATTTTGGACGAACTTTCGTCATTGATAACAAGATAAGGATTCACGGAGAGCATATGGAGGATGTGGTGATCATAGAGAAGATCTTAAGGTCTATGGTTCCAAAATATGACTATGTTGTTCTATTGAGGAATCAAATAATCTGGATGTTTTGTCCATCGATAAGCTACAAAGCAGTTTGTTGGTGCATGAACAACGGATTAGTCGCCATGTTGTACTGGAGGAACAAGCATTGCAAGTCACATCTGGGACTCAACAAGGAGGACGAAGTGGAGGTCGCAGTAACTATCGTGGAAGAGGAAGAAGAAGGGGCAGATCTGGGTTTGATAAATCAACCCTAGAATGTTATAACTGTCATGAGTTGGGACACTTTCAGTGGGAATGCCCAAAGAAAGCATGGGATCCAAAGGCAAACTATGCAGAAACAAAAGAGCAGATGTTGTTGATGGCGCATGTCGATTTCAAAAAGGTTGGAACTGAACACATCTGGTTTCTTGACTCTGGGTGTAGCAACCATATGAGCGGCAAGAGAGACATTTATGTTGATCTTGATAGCAGTTTCAAGGAATCAGTAAAGATGGGGAATGACTCGAGCCTTATTGTTCAAGGCAAATGCACGGTTCGAGCGGAGGTAAAAGGGATAGTTCATGTGATCACGGGAGTTTTCTTTGTACCCGAACTGAAGAACAATCTGTTAAGTATTGGGCAGTTGTAAGAAAATGGGCTCACTGTGCTCATTCAACGAGACAAATGTAAGATATTTCACCCTGAGAGGGGTCTCATCATTGAAACTAAAATGACTCCTAACAGAATGTTTATCGTGGTTGCTCACTGCCCACCACCAAGTGAGACAAAGTGCTTATCCTCTCTAACCACAGATCAGGCCACTCTTTGGCACCGTCGATATGGGCACCTGAGTTGGAATGAACTCAAAGTACTTCAACAAAAGAAGATGGTGGAAGGGTTACCCCAGTTTAAAGCCATTCAGCAAGTATGTGAAAGCTGTTTGGTAGGCCGACAGCATCGAGATCCATTCCCAAAAGAAAGCATATGGAGGGCTTCCAAAGTTCTTCAGTTGGTGCATGCTGACATCTCGAACAGCAACAAAAGGTATTTAATCACCTTTATTGATGATTATAGTAGGAAAACATGGGTTTATTTTTTGATAGAGAAATCAGAAGCCTTTGCTACCTTCAAAACCTATAAAGCTAGGGTGGAGAAGGAAACTGGAGCATTTATTCGAAGTCTGAGAACAGGTCGAGGGGGTGAATTCACATCACAAGAGTTCACAAACTTTTGCAATGAGAATGGGATACACAAACAATTAACTGCTGCATACACTCCGCAGCAAAATGGTGTTGCCGAGAGGAAAAATCGGACCATAATGAATATGGTACGAAGCATGCTGATAGAGAAGAAAATTCCTAAAACTTTTTGGCCTGAAGCTGTGAATTGGACAGTACATGTGCTAAACAGAAGTCCAACCATTGCCGTGAAAAACAAAACACCTGAAGAGGTGTGGCAGGGTCTCAAACCATCAGTGGAGCACTTCAGAGTCTTTGGTTGTATTTCACATGTTCACATACCTGATAACAAAAGAGTGAAACTTGAAGCCAAAAGTCTCAAATGCATATTTCTGGGGGTAAGTGACGAATCTAAAGCTTATAGATTGTTTGATCCTATATCTTCCAAGATAATTGTTAGCAGAGATGTGGTCTTTGAAGAAGACCAAGAATGGAGTTGGGATGAGGCCCACAAACAAACCATATTAGCTGATTTAGAATGGGAAATTGATGAAGAAGTAAGTACAGAATAAGAAAACGATGAAAATGGTTCTGAGACAGCTGAAGAACTAGAAGAACACTGGTCCAACAGCAGTGGTTTTTTCGAAGAAGACACTTCAAATGTCACCTCTCTCCCAGAAGGACGAACACGAAGACCTCCTGCATGGATGAGAGATTATGAGACTGGTCAAGGTCTCTCTGATGAAGAAAATGTGAATGTAGCTCATCTAGCCTTATTCACTAATGGTGATCCGATGCCGTATGAAGAAGCAGTGAAAAGTGAGAAATAGAGGCAAGCAATGGATCAAGAAATCAAGGCAATAGAGAAAAATAAGACGTGGGAATTAACTAATCTGCCACTAGGAGGAAGATCTGTTGGAGTGAAATGGATTTTCAAAACCAAACTCAATGAGCACGGGGAAGTAGACAAGTACAAGGCACGGCTAGTGGCGAAAGGGTACAATCAACAGTATGAAGTGGATTATGCAGAAGTATTTGCACCGGTGGCTCGCTTGGACACAATTCGCATAGTACTTTCACTTACTGCACAGAAAGGTTGGTTGATATACCAACTTGACGTCAAATCAGCATTCCTGCATGGCGAAATCAGTGAAGAAGTGTTTGTTGATCAACCACCAGGTTACGTACAGAAGGGAGAAGAATCAAAAGTCTATCGACTGAAGAAAGCACTGTATGGACTCAAACAAGCTCCCCGAGCTTGGTACAGTCGCATAGAATCATATTTTGTCAAAGAAGGCTTCAACAAATGTCCTCATGAGCACACGTTGTTCACTAAAACAACAAATGGATGTAAAGTGGTGATCATTTGTTTGTATGTTGATGATCTTATATACACTGGGAACGATGGAGTTATGATTGAACAATTTAAGAAGTCCAAGATGGTTGAATTTGACACGACTGATCTCGGAAAAATGAGATATTTTCTGGGAATTGAAGTGTTGCATAAGGAAGATGGGGTTTTTATAAGCCAACGAAAATATGCTTATGAGGTCCTTGAAAGATTCAACATGGATCAGTGCAACTCGGTTCAAAATCCAATGATTCCTGGTTTCAAACTCACAAGAGATGAAGAAGGAGTAGGAGTCGATGGTACTCTTTACAAGCAACTGGTGGGAAGTCTTATGTACCTTACAGCCACACACTCTGACCTGATGTTTGTTGTAAGCTTAATCAGTAGGTATATGGAACGCCCCACGGAGACTCACTTGAAGGCAGCAAAGAGGATTCTAAGGTATGTGAAGGGAACATCCAGTTTTGGGGTGTTTTAAAGGAAGAGATGAGATGAAAAGCTTGTTGGCTACACGAATAGTGACTATGCAGGAGATCAGGATGACAGGAAAAGTACGTCATGATATGTCTTCATGATGAATTCAAGTGCAGTATCTTGGTCCTCAAAGAAGCAACCAGTGGTTACTCTTTCCACTACCGAAGCTGAGTTTATCGCTGCAGCTTCGAGTGCTTGTCAAGTTGTTTGGCTAAAGAGGATTATGAAAAGTCTAACTTGTGAGCAGTCTGAACCTACTGTCGTGTACTGTGATAACATCTCAACCATCAAACTCTCAAAAAATCCAGTAATGCATGGACGTAGCAAGCACATTGACGTTCGGTTTCATTTTCTTCGAAATTTGGTCAATGATGGAGTAGTGGAGCTCAAACAGTGTTCAACCCAGGACCAGATTGCAGATGTTATGACTAAACCATTGAAGTTAGAGATGTTTGCAAAGATGCGAGAAGCAATGGGTGTCTGTGAATACCCAGGGATAAACTGATTATCAATGATATTCAGTTTAAGGGAGGATGTTAAAGTATTTGAATTTGAAGTCTCCTAGCCGTTAGGGTTAAGGTTCCTTATTTCTAGGGTTCAGTTTCTAGCCATGCAAATAATCTCTCCTATTCTTGAGGGACAAGCTTATCTTTCTGTTTCTGACTTAGTAATGAACCATGATCTCAGGCCATTTAACAGCCACAAGTTTCATTCAATAAACAAGGACATTCTCTCAGGTTTCTAGTGTTATCAAACTATACATGTACAAAAGCTTTCTGCGATTTTCTCTGAGTTCCAACATAGTGTCGGTCGATTGCGACAAGGAAGGTACGTGCATTGGCAAGTTTATGCGCTTTAAGGTGGGCACTGAGGTTTTCCAACCGCTATAAAGGGGAATGCAAGTAAGACTGCCGGTTTCTGAAGGGGTGCTCTAATTGGTGTCCTACTACAGTATGAACGACTGTCGACGTACTGTTATTAGTGTGGTAAAATGGATCATAAAGGTGTGCACTGCCATCAATACCTTGTGGGCCATAACGATGAGGTTAAGTCGCCCTTTAGGGTATGGTTGAAGGCTGGGTAGGATGTTATGGGATCCGATAATGGTACGCAGTGTAGTTTTGGTGAGATGGAGGAAGAAGACCGTGGTTGGAAGGTTCAAGCGCCAGAGTTTGCGGTGGAGTTTGCGGCAGAAGTGGATGCACATCCGGCGGGGATGGATGCGAGAGAGGAGTTGGGCGTTGACCCACTGGATCCAAATATGCAAAGGGAAATTTTATTTGAACTCATCTAACTTCTTTCTACACCCAACTTACTCTTTGTAGCCATTTGATTTTTAATTAAACTATCATTATCTCTTTAAACCCAAATTTACTATCTAAAATGCCCTCACAAACTCAAATGTTATATGTACATCCATTTGATTTTTAACTCTTTTAATGACAGTAAATCATATTGGAGTGGTTCATCCTCAAGTTTCCTCAAGTCTCAAAGCTTAATTTTCTTCTCTTTTCCAAATTTCGCCATGAGATGGCTATTATGGTGGAATGCGATTGCAAAGACAGGTTATTTGTGACACAAAGTAGAGGAACAAAGCTTATAGGCTTCCATATGAAAATTGTACCAAGTGATTAACTCAAAGCAACAACCCCATTATAGGGGTTCACCTGCAATGCACATTAGTACAGCCTATGGCTGTCCTCTACCTACCTACCATTTTACCCGTTGCCACCTCCTGATAATGAAACTGCCCATAAATTTTGGAGGAGGGAAGAGATGGCAGCGGCAAAGAAACACAATAGAAATATAATATAAAATGCATGAAATTTGACCCAAAGAAGAAGCAAATGGAATCGAAAGTCCTTGCAATGTTTGCAAGTCCTTTTAGTGTTTTGGGGTGTATAGAGAGACCAGGAGAGTATTTGCAACAATTTGATGTTGGAGAAAGTTTAACAAACTATGTGGGATTGATGAAAAATAAATTGAAACCCAAATACTTATCTTCTAAACTCTAAAAAAATTGAAATCAAACGAACAAAAACTCCATAAATCCAGTCATACTTTAGTTCGAAGATTTAAAACTTCAAAATCACCATCCAACAATAAAACAATTTGTTTTTTTTTTCTTTCTATAATAGCTATTAGGGTTTTAGCCGGAATAAAACTAGGATAAACAAGGAATGATGGTATGGTCTAATTATAATTTGGGTTTATTCATAAATTTGAGTTTTATTATTAATTTCATTTATACTTAATAGTAATTATGCAATAGAGTAAAAAAGACAATTAACATTTAAAATTTAAATTAAGTGTAGAAAGATGTTACATAAATTTAAATAAAATTTCTCATATGAAAATTGAGGGAGCAATGGAGGAATATGGGGATGTTAGTGTGGGCGTGATTAATGGGGAGCCGGATTCTCAAAATTAGATCACATTGTGATTTTTTGAATTCACCAAGCCCTTTTGGAGCGGGAAATCAGTGAGTGGGAAGAAAGGTTTTGGATGTGAGTGGAATTTTTTTTGGGATGTCAAATTTTAAATACGACATTTAAACTTGACAACTTATGTAATACTATAACATCTTTTAAAATTTCTCTTCGTCTAATGTGTCCAATTAAATTGCCACTCAATACTACGGTCTGGTGGTATTTCTCTTCACTTGAAAGTGAGAGATCTTAGGTTCGAATCTCATGGATAGCGAATTCGACACCAAATTAGGTTGCCCTTTGTGTGGCTTAGCTGAACTCCCCCTGCCCCTAGTGTAAAAATATTGATGGACTCAAAATGTGTCAAATTAAATTATTATGTTATTAAATCAAACTATAATAACAATTATTTTTTAGTACAAGGATATATTTTACATTACAGGAAGGGAGAGTTCGGTTAAGCCACACAATGGCAACTTAATTTGGTATCGACTTCACCATCCACGAGATTCGATCCTAAAACCTCTAATTTACAAGTGAAGATAAATACCACTAAATTGTAGTACTGAGTGGCATAACAATAATTGTTTTAAAACAGAAACAACAAAGCACTCAATATTATTCGAATCTCGCAAATAACGACTTCAATACCAAATTAGGCTGTTCATTGTGTGTCTTAGTCGAACTCTCATGCCCCTTTTTTACAGTAAAAGTGAGGGATGCTAATGTCATGACACTGTCAAATTTAAAAGGGTATATCTCAGTTTACTACTCTCAAGTTTCGTGGTTTTCAACATTTAGTACATCAATTTTTTTTTGTCCCAGAGTCATACCTAAAGTGTTAATTTTGGGACAGTCTCATACATCGTTAGTCAAACTGTTAAGTCTGCCGTTAACTGATGACGTGGTGCCCACGTGGACAATTACTGGGCGCCACGTGTCAATATAAGCCCACTTCAATATTTTAAAAAATACAAAAAAAAAACCATTCTTGTTCATCCTCACATCCCTCCCCAACCCCCGCGCGATCCCACCCAACCCTTCAACCCTCCGATCCCACCCAACCCTCTATCCCTTCTCTCACCTACCCAACCCTTCGTCCCTTCTATCTCCACTGTCGACGTCGGCGTCTATCCCATTGCCCAATTCTCCATCCACATCCAACGGTGGGCGACACACTCCACATCTCCAAATCCGGAAACACACTGCACATCCGCGATTCGGCCTTGAAGGTGAGAGTGAAACTGAGACACAAGAGAGAGAAAGAGAGAAAGTTCAAATCTAATCGGCTTCTCAGGTTGTCGCATTGGAGAATATCGCAGGGGGGTGGGGGGATGGAGGGAGGGTTAGGTAGGATCCCCCGGGAGGGAGTTGAGGTAGGGGAGTCGCGGGGACGCGGAGGGCGGGGGTTCTGGGCATTTTTTTTTTCCTTTTCCTTTTCCCCTTCTTCTTCTTCTTCTTCTTCTTCTTCTTCTTCTTCTTCTTCTTCTTCTTGTAGATGTGGGTTGCTTAGGGGGGGTTCTGGGCTTAATTTTTTTCCCTCTTCCTCATCTTCTTCTTCTTGCAGATGTGGGTCGTTGGGGGGGGGGGGGGTTATGGGCATTTTTTTCCCTCTTCCTCTTCTTCTTCTTCTTCTTGCAGATGTGGGTCGCGCGATACTCTCTCTTTATTGCACTTCAATTTATCGTTAGTTTCATATTTTGCTTGTCTTGTGTTTGGTTACTGAGAAAATGCAGGAAGGTGAGGAGGGGAATTGGAGAGAAGAGATGGTGGGGGTAGCAAAGGAAAGAAGGAAAGAAGGAAGGGACGGGGTGGGGGAGGTAGCAGATGTGTTTTTTTTTTGTATTTTTTTAATTTTTAATATTAAAGGTGGCCTATATTAACACGTGGCGCCCAGTCATTGTCCACGTGGCCGCCACGTCATCAGTTAACGGCAAATTTAACAGTTTGACTAACGAATGTATGAGACTGTTCCAAAACTAACACCTTAGGTATGACTTTGGGACGAAAAAAAATTTGATGTACTAAATGTTAAAAACCGCGAAACTTGACGGTCGTAAACGGAGATACACCCAATTTAAAAATATTGTTGCTGGCTTGTTTACAAATATATATATATATATATATATATATATATATATATATATATATATATATATATATATATATATATATATATATATATATATATATTGTTGCTGGCTTTTTGGATTTGGACATTTTGACGTTCGGAGATGCTCTGAAACACAACCGTCAGAAGTGTCAAGTAGAATTTGGGAACTCAGCTGAGCCGTCGTTTCACTCTAGGCTTCGGGTAGAACCTCGATTTCACAGTCCCTTTCAATCGTTCATAATCATACATTCATTGTATTATCTTTCTTTCTTCCCCAAGGCTCAAGGCCCCTTCCCGTTGAGTTCTTGAGTCGTACGCAAACACAAAATCTACCACTAGTATTTTGGTTTTCAAAATTCAGTAAATTATCATCCTATAAATGCCATTAACACTCATAGAGTGGAGCTTCTGCAAATGGGTCTCTGAGTTTTTAGCCTTTTCACTTTACTATTCGACACATTTAGCTCGTCAGTGTATTGGGTTCTTGTAAAGCCTTTGAATTTGGGCTTTTCTCGGATTTTTGATGGCAAATATGATGAGGTTTAAAGATTTTTGGGTAAAGAAGACGCTGGTGGGTCTTGGGTTGGGCCAGTTTCTCTCGCTTTTGATCACTTCTACAGGCGTTTCATCATCTGAGTTTGCTAAAAAAGGTTCGATTTTTCTTATTTTCTAATGTCTATGTATGTTTATTTCAATGCGAGTAAGTAGTTAGGTATGTAATAACTGCAAAGAACAATATAATTCGTGATTGGTTGCTGACGAGTAAAGTAAAGGTCCATATTATGAAATTACATTGTTTCTGCATTTTTCCCGACCCTCGCAAAGCGGAGAGGCTTGTTGGCTTGGAGTCGTCTTTTTTTTTATATTTTGTTTCTGCATTTTCTGGAACATTGACTGTCATCTGTTATTTGATATATGCGGTTGGATTGGTGAGGTGATTATGCTTCTAAATTTGGTTTTTTGAGGTTAATTAACGGACGCCAAAACCTGCAAGTAAGTTTTGTTGGATGTAAGTATATATTTGGGAGGTTCATATTTACAGTACAATCCCATTTGGAGATTGTAACTATTTATACATTCACCAATTATCTCTCGTTTTGTTGGCCACAATCTCCGAGGCTAAGTCGATGGTCCTCTTTTCAAATTCTACTGAAACTCTTCGTATTGTGATTCGTATAAGGTTGCCGCATCATGTAGTCTTCTTTTCACTAAATTGTTTCTTGTATTCCTTGTTCATTCAAGGTGTAAGTTCTTTTTAAAAGGACTATCATTTAATCATTCGTTTAATGTTTTTTTTTTGTGGCAGGAATTAATGTTCCTACTTCAGTCTTTTCTGAACTATGTGCTCTTGGCAATTGTATATGGAGGTATCATGCTTTACCCAAGGAAGCCACTTAAGGTCTCTTTATGCGATACAATTTGGTTTCAGACATGTACATCTAGCTAAGTTTTAGTGTTTTGAGACTTTGTTATATAGATTAGTAGCATGTTGTTAAAGGGCAGACTCGGAGGATCACTGCAATCATGATGACATATAAAGGGAATTTGTTAGACCCTGGAACCGTGACCCTAGGGGGTTCAGTTAAATTAGTGATTTTGGATTGTACATGTGTAGTTAACCAAACGATGGTTCTTGGTAATAAACGAGATTACTAAAAAGAAAAAAAGGAAGTGATCGACCCTGCCCTTGGTCTGGCAAAAAAATAGAACCTGCCACCATGGTGAGATGATCCATGCATATGGATTGTCCAAAATGAAGCATCTAAAGCATATTAAAAATGTGTGTGTTTCCTTGTGGGATGTGCCTTTGAGTGATCACGAATGAGAGATTAACTGATTTTGGTTGGCTACTGGCTACTGCTGTGTGATCAATATGTTACAAAGATCTTTTCAAAATTCTGGACCGTAAATTTACAGCTTGAGGTAGCTCAATCACATAATGCAGCAGAGTAAGATAGCTCATCCACAACAAACCAAAAGGCACTTACGCGGAAAAGTTGAGAGATAAGAACAAAAATTTCTGACTGAAAGAGTGTTCAAGTAACCAATGATCTTATACATCATAAAGAAAATTCGCTTTACAAGAAATAGAAAGCATCATGATGAGGAACTACCGGACACTGGGGTGACTCCTTAACACACAAGTCCGCCAAATAGACTTGTTACTGTACTTAAACAGTGTTAAGTTAATGTTAAGTGATAAATTTCTATTCACTTAAGAGATTCGCTATTGGGATTGTGGCTATGGAGTCCACGGACGACGAAGGAGTTCTATTGTTGGCGCCAGAAACTAGGGGTGGGTAAACGGGTCCTAGATCCGGGGGTCGGGGTGGATCCATGCGGTACTGGACGGGTCCAAAAATTATAAATACAAAATGAGGCGCGGCGGGGTAAATAACAGGGCAGGGTAGTTCTAGAAATTGGAGAAAACGGGCTCCCGGCCTGGACCGTTGATTTCCTACCTTATTAAATCTCTACCATCTATTCTATCTTTCACCCTCTCTCTTTCTTGTTCTTAGAAGTCAGACCCAATTCATTTCACTCAACTCTCCGTCCTCTAGAGCCTACAATACAAAATGTCACATTAAATTCAAAGCTTTTCAAAATTAAAACCATTAACATAGAAGTAGTAGTTCAATGTTTTATCTATTCAATATTTCTTAAATGCAAATCAGATGTTCTCCGTGCACATTTCTTACTTTGAGGTTTATTTGGTTAGGTTTATTTTATTTTTTTCATTTTCTAGGGCATTAAATGTATCATATTCACACCTAAAACATAGAAGCAAAAAAAAGAAAGAAATGATTGAGAATGTACATAAAGAGAAAAAAGCCACTTTTATGTAAAAGAAATAGTTGAAAACTACAGTATGGAAGAGAAAACGAGTTAGAGAGACAAGCCATGTGGCATATGCTATCTGATAGTTGAACAGCTTCATCCCACTTGTTAGGTTTAATAAGATGAAAGAAGGTATCCAGCTCTGGAAAACCACCGTGCCACATCATGTCTGCAAACATCTCCAGTGCCTTAGCGACCTTATTTGCATGTAAAAGACTCAATCAATGAAGTGTACATATTCTTGTTCACATATGAAAACCTTCCAGCCTTTACAAAATTATCAATCAGAACTTTGTATATATGAATAATTGGCACTGTGTCACTTTCACTCATCTCATTTAAAAGCCCAAGAGAGGTCATGAACTCTCTATTGTAACCTTCAATAACTTTACGGTAGCCTGCCATATGCTTAGGCCAATGTGCTTGTTTCATTTCATCCAAAAGCTTATGAGCTTCATCCAGTAGTCCATTTAAACAGCAATGGTTTATCAAAACCCCGTAGGTGATAAAATTTAGAGCACAGCCCTTAGAGCTCATTTGTTTAAAAAGCTCAAGACACTTTTCGATATTACCTGCTTTCCCAAAGCCATCTATCATTGCAGTATAAGTCACAACATTTGGATAACACCATTTTTCTTCCATCATCGGCATAAGCTTATAGGCTTCATCTGTTTTCCCAACTTTACACAGGGCATCAATCATCTCTGTGTAGATAACAACATTTGGTGCACAAGAGTGTTCTAACATTTTGGACAAGACTTTTAAAGCGAGATCCAGTCTTTTATCTTTAAACAACCTATTAATCAAAGAACTGTACGTATACGCATTTGGACTGTACCCTTGCTCTGACATCTTAGCAAACACCTCTTGTGCTTCATCTAGCTTCCCATACTTGCAAAATCCATCTATAAGAGCATCATAAATAATATGGTTAGGTTCACAACCTTCTTCTGACATAGCATGCAATAAATCACGGGCCTCTTTAACCTTGTGTGCTTTGCATAAACCATCCACCAAAGCCCCATAAGTATAGACATTAGGTTCTCTAATACTCTGATCATCACTTCCAAAATACTTATCAACATCAGGGACGTCCACATTAGCTCTCATTCTCTCATATATCTGGCAAGCCTTTTCAATTCTACCATCTTTACAATGACCATCAATTAAAGCAGTAAAAGTAATAACATTAGGACTGCAACTTTCAGTCAACATCATCTCAAAGAGTTGATCAGCATCAGACACCTTCTTTGCTTTAAGGTATAAGAGCAGTATATGTCACCACGTTTGGAGCACAACCATTTCGTATCATTTCATTAAACCAGCTCCGAGATTGTTCAATAAGGCCAGCTTTACAAAAACTATCAATTAAAATAGTATAGGTATAGACATCAGGAACAATACTATTCCCTTTCATTTCTTTAAACAACAAAAATGCTTGTTCTACCTTGGAGGCATTACACAAAAAGCCAATAACATTAGCATACGTACTAGTGTCAGGAACAAAACCCCTGCTCATCATTTCGCTGATAACGTCATAGGCTTTCTCAAATTTTCCGGCACCGCAAAGACACCATGCAAAATTGCTCACATTGACCTTACTTAGCACAACCCCTGCATCAAGCATCTCACCATAAGCTTTTTCAGCCAAATCTAACATATCTGGGCTTGGTAATTCCTTGTTTCCACATAAACCACCAATCAAGATACTGTAAACCACGTAGCCTAGCTGGCACTCACATCTTACCATTTTCTTAAGTAACTTATGAGCAATAGAGTAATCTCCGGACCTCCAATAAGCATGTACAAGAGAACTAAATATCTGAGGGCTTGGATAACAACCTTCTGTGATCATCATACTAAGAATTCTCTTGCACCTACCGAGCTGTCTTTTCTACAAACACCCACAAAGCAAAGTCCTATAGGTCACAACATTAGGAATGTAAGAATCGCATCGCATTCTGTTCAAAAAATCCATAGCTTCCTCAAAAAGTGAAGCTTCACACAACCCAGATATCATCTTCGTGTAAAGAATAGTATTGGGCACAAACTCTTCCTTCTCAACCAATGCGAGAGCTTCCTTCCACCTCCCAGCTTTGCAAAGGGCGTGAACAAATGAACCAAATGTATACTCATCCATCTTAAACCCTGAATCCAACATCTCCACATGGACCAAGTGTGCTGTGTCCAACTTATCTGCTTCTAGAAACACTTGAACTAAAGCATTGTAAGTTGCTTGAGTTGGCTTGTATCCGAAATCCTTAAGCCTCCCCAGCTCTTCCAAAGCTACATTCCACAACCCATTTCGGCAGTACTTCCGAATCAACACATTAAGCAACTTCCTAAGAACCTCTCTATCATCACCCTTAATTTCTTGCAGAAAATGTTCCGCTACCATCTTATTACCGCACTCCAATAACTCTAACAACGCGTTGTAAACGGGAGCAGTGTGACTATACCCAATTTTTCTACCTGCCCATATGTAAAATTTCACACCCAATCCAGGATTTTGTATAAGCTTCAACACCTCCACCACCAGAGTTTCATTCAGATTATCCCTAAATTGCCTAAGAAACTTCTGGGTTTCGTCATCAAACTCATCATTATTATTCCTGATAGCATTCGAAATCAAAATGGCACTGTTAGAAAACTTAGTTGATTCAAATTTTGGCATCGAAGACCCACCACCAGCACTGGTATCCAACACCAAATCGCGCAGAGAGGCGAATTCCTCTGCCGAAATAGACTCAACTCCAGAACTCTCCGGCTTGAACAAATTGTTGGGATTGACCAGACCGTCGAGATTGTCCTGCGAAGAAGTGCAAAGTAATCTGGGGAAGCAAAGCTTTAGACTTTGGTGGGAGGATTTGAATGGAGAAGGGAATGGTTGTGATGGGTTTGTGGAGAAAAAGGGGTTGGACTTCAGAGGGGACGGAGATATGGCCGAAATTGATTGCCAGCGGAGAGTTTTCAACCACCTTCTGCTCATTTTTTAGCTGCGAAAAGCTTGGGGCGGGTGATTGTTTTCAGGGTTTATGGTGGGGTTTTGTTTTCAGGCCGGAAAGACGATATAAGGGCCTGTTTAAAACTGGTTTTCAAAAGACTAAAAAGCGCTTTTTTCTGTATTTGGAAGCATAATACTGTTTGTTTTTAAAAGGGTTTTAATCACAAATGGTCCTTGACATTGATCAAACACATGATTTTGATCCCTGACATTAAAAATCAATAGAAATGGTTCCTGAGATTGTCCACCATCCATCATTTTGGTCCTTCCGTTAAAAACTCCGTTAAGTGTCTCGGAGCTCTTAGCCGGAAGTTTGGGCAATTTTCAAAGCTTCGTAACTCAATCGTTTCTTAACCAAATTCGACCTATAATATATCAAAATGAAGATAGGAAAGTTTAGAATAAGATTATACCTATTTGGAAGCCCAATGGTTGCCGGAGATGATCTGAAAATAGCCTCAAAATTGACTGGTCCGAGTGAAAACTTGAAAACTCGCCGGAAACTGGGTAAACTTTAAACGTTCATAACTTCTTCAATACTCAACAAAATCAAGTGATTCAAAAAAAAAAAAGCATACTTCTCGACGAGACGAAGAGAATGGTATCTTTTTTTATGGCTAACTCGCAGTGGTTTGGCCGAAAAATGGCTCGAAAGTGTCCAATTCGAGACCAAGACAACCACTTTTGAGCCGTTTCCGGCCAAACCACGGAGATTGAGCCTTCTGAAATGGTACCATTCTCTTCGTCTCGTCGAGAAGTATGATTTTTGTTTTTGAATCACTTGATGTCGTTGAGTATTGAAGAAGTTATGAACGTTTAAAGTTTACCCAGTTTCCGGCGAGTTTTCCAGTTTTCACTCGGACCAGTCAACTTTGAGGCTATTTTCTGGTCACCTCTGGCAACCATTGGGCTTCCAAATATGTATAATCTTATTCTACACTTTCATATCTTCATTTTGATATATTATGAGTCGAATTTGGTTAAGAAACGAATGAGTTACGAAGCTTTGAAAATTACTCAAACTTCCGGCCAAGAGCTTCGGGACAGTTAACGGAGTTTTTAACGAAATGACCAAAATGATGGATGGTGGACAATCTCAGGGACCATTTCTATTGATTTTCAATGTCAGGGACCAAAGTGATGTGTTTGATCAATGTCAGGGACCATTTGTGATTAAAACCCTTTTTAAAATGACTGAAATCTTTTTTAGAGAAATTTCTGGTGCTTCTTTTAGGAAACACTTTAAATTTTTTTTTCTTCAGGATTTACTAGCATTTTTACTATGAATTGTTTCCAAAAATATTTTCACAAAAAACGCTTTCAGTCATTTTAAAAGCACATTTAAACGAGTTCTTCAAGTGCTTTATTTAAAAGCACTTAAATATTTAATGGTTAACAACATTTTGCACTGTAGAGCATTTCCAACAGTTTTCTAAATGTAACTCTTCAGATATAAGTTTGTTGAACTATGTCTCAGTTTGAAGACTAAAATTTGTTCATTCACAATTTTACTCCAACTGACTCCACACATTTTAGTATTTTTAGGAGCTTTTTAGTGTAATTACCATTTCTAAGAAAAACTTTTAAAAAATTACGATATTTTTAGTTTAGGCATCAATTGAAAAATCAATCCAATCATCTTATAAATATCACTGTACTTCAAAATAATGGAATGATTGCTGCTCAATCTCACTAAATTTTTTGGTAACTAGTGGCCGGCCAACCAACTTTCAGGTGACTTTTATGGCAACCCTCGACTTTTTTGGTGATCGACTGGTGATGGGTGCATATTATCATATATTTTCTTTGGATTTTGTATATATGAATGGGTTAAATGCACTAAACTCTATTGTTTTAATTTATAGGCATTCAATACGGGAGTTATGTGAAAAAGAAGTGAAAATGGAGATTTCGGGTGTCTAGAATAATTTCAGTGGAGCAAGGAGCTAATTAACTGCGCGAAGACATGTGCATTACAACAAGAAGATGAAACTGAGCAGTTTTGGAATCAAATAGAGATGGGAATGTTATTCAATGGAATTAAGGAGAGAACTTAATTTTTAGTTTTTATTATTTCCGTTATTTTTCATTTTCTTTAATAAGGACTTAAAGGTCCATTAGAGCTAAGATTAGTGGTCATTTATTTGACCATTTCTACTTGGTCTTTTCAATGCTTGCGGTGGGTTTTATATATGGAGACTGGTTCTCCATTGTAAAGGGAGAATCCACAAAAAACAAAATCACACATTAGGGGGGCTGCGGCAAGGAAAGCCGGGAGGAAGAGCTATTTTGGAGTTCTTCTTTTCTAGGGCTCCGATGTAGCCTAACTATGAATTCTTAATTTCTCAGTTTAATTATTTATGAATTTTCATTCATTTTGAGTATCATTTTGTTGTGCTTATGAGCTTGATTTTAATCTTGGTGATTGGCCACCACTTTGGTTTGAGTTGAGTGTATGTGATGCGAGTTAACACAGATGTCATGTTGTTAATTCGGTTTTAGCGTCTTGCAAATGGTACCATGAATTCCTTGTTGTAGATGCCATACAATAGGTTTCATGCGGTCTTTTAGTTAGTTCCTAAATTGTTAATGACCTTGTGTGTGTTTAGTAGTCTAGATGCCATAGATTATTAGCATATATGAGTATACGTAGTAATCTAGATGCCATGGATACGACATGAATTAGAGGAACTAGACCGTCAATTTGGATGATTACTCATTGATAATTAACTGTAGGAATTGAGTTGGATTGGTTATGGTGAATTCGGATGCCCTAGGTTTTATTTTCTTATATTTATAATTTTATTATTTCATGTATTTTATTATAAAGTCATATTTCATTTTTTAGTTTAATTCAAATCTTCTATCTTTTCCATTAAAGCTTCCCAATTATAATTTGTTCCAATTTAGTTAGTAAGACTTTTAGAATCAATTCGATCTCTGTGGGACGATATCCGTGCTTATATGATATACAATCATCCGATTCGTATACTTGCGAGCACTAAAATTCGAGACTTAATGAGGTTAATTTTGGTTATCTAATTTTCGCAACAACTGGTCAACTCACCAGTGACCGGTGACCAGTAGATCAACCCTAAACCATTTTGAAAGAAAGCATGATTTGAAAATGTCTTCAATGGGATTTGAACTCAAAACCACAAAAAAAACTATCAATAGATCGAATTCGGATTAGATCAGACTTAATTCATATCCAGATCCATTTATAATCAGATTAACAGATTCAAATCATTAGATCTAAATTGTCAATCCATGTCCCATTTAGCATCGAATCAGATCGGATTAAGACCTAGCAAAGATTAGAATATCATTAGCAACCTCATTCTTTTATTATATATTTTTTTATTTTTGAGTTTTATCACAAATGGTACTTTATGTTTTGTCAACGCATCGGTTTGGTCCCTTATATTTCAAACTCATCAATTTCGTCATTTATCTGTTACTCCAATTCATCAGTGTGATGTGTGGGACCCATAGGGGCCTATAAAGCCAATCATAATGATGCCATATGGACTAATCCTTTGTTGGTTTTTTTTTTCTGGCGATAATCGAACCTTAGACCTATCAATTACAAATGAAGCTAAATACCACTAAACTGTAATACTAAGTGACTAATTCTTCTTTTTTAAAATAATTTAAATTTCTGAAAATAAACAACCTCTCACTCCCTGTAAATCCACTTGTAAAGCCAATCATATAGTTTTGACAAACAAAAATGTTGGAATTTTCAAATGCTAGTGTTTTTATCACAAATGGTCCATTATATTATGTCAACTTATTAGTTTGGTCCTTTAGGGTGCGTTTGGTACGCGGGACGGGACGGGACGGGACGGGACGGGACGGGACGGGACGGGACGAGGCGTTCCGTCCCGCGTTTGGTACGCCTAAAACGAGTGGGACGAGGCGTTCCACGGGACAAGTTTTGGATGATTTTTTGTTCCACCTCCCCCCCAAGGAACGGGGTTGTTCCACGTTTGTGGGACAAAAATTTTTAACATTTTAGGACAACAATGCCCCTTGTCTTTTTCAAAATTTACAACATCCGTCCCGTCCTGTTCCGTCCCGTCCCGTCTGCGTACCAAACGCACCCTTATGTTCTAAACTCATCAATTTCGTTCTTTATCTCTTGCTTTGGTCCGTCAATGTTGTCTTTCCATCTTACCTTGTTAATGAAATCCAGTAGTGTATAATGTGGCACCCATATAAGGCCCACAAAGCCAATTACGTAATGCCAAGTGGATTATGTGTAAAATAACAAATAATATAAATAAAAAAGATAAAGATAAACCCAGCCAAAATGAATTTGGGATACTTTTTAAATGCAAATTCGTTTGAATTTTAAATAAGTATTAAAATCCTACAACGTCACTTAAAACGAAAATTACTGATAGGGGTGTGCTATCTACACATCTTAAATTACTTCTCACACACCTCTTGTTAATTTCTGTTCGTTGATCTTCTTCAATTCATCTGATCTGACGGCCAACAATTAGTAGAGTGTGTAAGAAGTAAAATAAGATGTGTGGATATCACACCCCTTACTGATATTGTGCGTTGGTCCCAATTTAAATATGACCGTTGTCTAAATGTGCCACATGGACGAATATTTTGAGGAATATTGACGTGTTATTGCCAATCTGCATACACCACATGAACAAATACTATAAGAGATATTGACGTGTTACTGCCAATCCGCATATAACACGTGTGCCTTAAACGTATTTGATGGTAATTCTATATAAATCTATTCGATGCTATTGCCAATCCACGCACATTCAGTATTCCTCAAATCACTATGCATTGCAATTCATATTGCTTTGTAATCATTCTTGTTCTTTGCTTTTATGTTCGACCTTTGTGCCATTCTCGACATCTTGCCAAATTGGCTTGAGCTCCTTGAGCCATGAGGCTTGTTCAAATCCAATCACTGCAATCGGGTTCTAGGTTGGTAGAACAAGTTCCTCCAATAATGTGCCCATACGACACAACTGGGAGTAATAATAAGCACCATGACGCTAGGTTAATTCCAGTTCCTCCTACAGAAGTCAGATTGCGTGTAGGGTTCAATCTAAGAAACATAAGACGCTTCAAGTCTCCACCAACATATAGGAAGTTTTAGATTGCCGTTACAAAGCAAAGAGAGTTTCTATAATTTCAAGCCTAGAACACCCTCTATAAGAACCTGTTGTAGATAATTGGAAGTGTACAATATCGTCCAAGTAATATAGTGATAAGTAGAGTGTCGTTCAAACACGGATCGGATAAACTTAAATTTACTATTGAGATTGACTCCAAACTAAACATAAATAAAAGAAGGATTACGTTGACAAATTCAAATATGCCAAGAAACCAAACGAAAGTGAAAATATCAATTGATCGAACACGAAGTAAAAGTAAATGAATTATGAAAGATTAATATATTGAAGCACTAGGACGTCAGGTTCCTCATTCTCAATCCCATCTATTCCCGTTATTCATATTAATATCAAATTCCCATGTTGCTAGCAATTATCTCTTGATTCGTTAATATTTCCTTTCAGAATATACTAACCACGTTTCTAACTATCTACCCACGCTATGTCTAGCCACAGATATAGATAATCGAAACCCTTTACGCTAAATGGATAATTACACAATACAACACAAATCATAACCAGTATGTCTACTCAATTATGTAATTCATGGTAATTGTTATGAGAAGCAATCTACTAAACTCAACCTGTCAGTCACAATTTAGTTCTTCACACAAATAATGGTCAGTTATTTGATAACGATAAAGCACAATAACAATTACTCAACATGAAAAACAACTGAGATTAATATAAAATAACAAGAATTAGATGTTCATGATAAGAGGACACCCTAGTCCTAGCAAAAGGACTTAGTTCATGATCAAATTAAAATACTCCACACTGAAATTCGAAAACAAAGAAAGATACAATCGAAATTCCATTCTCCACTCCACAGCAAAGCTAGAATTCTCCAATTGCTTCTTCTTTAACTCCGCTTCTGTTTGTGTCTGCACTCTCTTATTCTTTAGGTTTCCACCCACCTCTTTATTTGTGCCGTCAGCCTCCTATTAATACTCCTCCTCCTTCTTCCCTAAACCCCGTGCCTTTTGGAATCTCAAAAGCCCAAATTCCTTTTGGGAAAAACATTGCCGCAAGCTTCCTTGGACTATCTTGCGTAAGTCCATTCCATTGGGCCAACTAATTAAAGCTTTGACCGGTCCAACTTCGTAATTTGTCTCTTATTTTTCCAGCTCAAAATAATATCACGGTCTAACTTGGCAATCGTCGGGTTTTCTTGTATTTAAGCGTTTAATCCCATCTCTTGTTCTCAAAACCGTAGTTTCTAAAAAACATACACTAAGTGCAATAAACTCAACAATTTAATACATGACCATGACTACATAATAGACAAAAAGGGTACAAAATATGAGTAAAATATCATCCTAACAGAACCTATCTCATTTCTTCCACGTGTCATCACATAGTCCTCAGAGCTACAACAAAATAGCACCAAGATATACTCTCTTAAGACTTGTAGCTCTTAAGACTTGTGATGACACATGGAAAAAATGAGAAAGGTTCTTATAAAGGATATGCTAGGACTTGAAATTATTGAAAACTCATTTTGCTTTGTAACGACAATCTAAAACTTTCAACATGTTGGCTGGAGACTTGAAGTGTCTTATGTTTTTTAAATTGAAACCTGCATGCAGTCTGACATGTGTATGAGGAAATGGATGAGGAAATGGAATGAACCTAGCATCATGAGTGATTACTCCTCTCAATGAGCAAATATTTAGAACACAACTGGGTGCTTATTCCGACCAATAATGTGCCCATATGACACACTTGGGGTCATAATAAACACCCATGAGGCTAAGATTTTCCAATTCCTCCTACAGATGTCAGATTGCATGGAGGGTTCAATTTGAGAAACATAAGATGCTTCAAGTCTCCAACCAACGATTTGAAAGTTTTTAATTGCCGTTACAAAGCAAAGAGAGTTCTCTGTAATTTCAAGTCTAAGGACATCCTCTTTTAGAACCTAACTCATTTCTTCCACGTCACTGTCATCACATAATCTTAAGAGACATAACAAAAGAGCACAAAGAAACACTCCGTGATAAGATGTATTTATGTTGATCATAATTCGAGCCACCAAATTTTAGCTACTTGGATGAATAAGTTGTCATTATTCAGGAGCAATCTCTTCTCCAATGGCAGAGGTCTGAAGTTCGAAACTGTGCGAATATGGACTACGCTATCCTCGTGCGAATATTCATCACTTCTTAATTATGTGAATTTGATATCCGTTTCTCGGGACTACGCTATCCTCGTGCGAATATTCATCACTTCTTAATTATGTGAATTTGATATCCGTTTCTCGGGTTTGTAGCTCATGGAATGCAGCTTGCTGCAATCCAACCCATGGAAAAAAGCTTGACCTGATTGTGATCAAGATTATTTTGTTGCTTGGACATGCCAACAAGGCTTTGAGTAGTCCGTAAGAAGAAAGGCCAGCATAGATGGAAAGAAGAAGAAAAGGCATGCTCAAGCAAATAAACAATGAGCATACAGTGGGTATGATATTCGAGTCTCGAATGTCCTTCTTGGTGCATATATGCAGAATGGAATTGACTGAGAAAGCTGAGGCATTGCATCTGCACACATTGGAGAGAGGCTGTCAACCAGATTATAAGACATGGGATTTCCTTATGGAAAGAAGGTTGACAAGACATAACATAACAAGGCTATTGAAGCGATGAAAAAGGGGTTTAGTATGTTGCAAGATTGTCATTGGAGACTATAGGACAATACTGTAATGGCCTTTGCTGATCAGATTGTGCACCGAAACAAATCCGTTTTATGTTGTCACTAAAAAAATTATGCACTGAAAAATTTCTTTTTAGATTGTGCACCAAAAGAAATCCTAAGAAATCCATGAAAGAAATCTTTACAAATTCATAGGAATCTATAATAAACGTACTTGTAAAACTGCCAAAATCCATATAGGATTGTGAAGTCTATTAAAATATGTCACTTGAAGAATGTACATTAAAATTCTCTGAAATACAAATTGACTTTAGTGTCATGAACTCGGTAGCTTTTTTTTTTCCCCCAAGGAATCTATAGTTTGTGTGTTTCTTGTCCACTATAATTGTCCTTTTGGGCACGTTATTTTGTTGCCTTATTTTTCGTTATGATAAAATTGACTTTAGTGCCAAAGACTCAGTAGCCTTTTTTTTTTTGGGAGGGGGGGAATCTATAGCTTGTGTGTTTCTTGTCCACTACAATTGTCTTTTTTGGGCACGTTATTTTGTTGCCTTATTTTTTGTGGTGATAAAAACACAATACAACTATACTTGGTGGTAATGGTGGATGCACATAAGAACTAGAGTGGTACCATGACTCACTAGATGTAACAACCCGTTCCGAAATTTACGGAACAGAAGAGCCTTTTGGTAACTTCTCTTTGTTGGGCTAGATATTTGGTTTTGTTGCTTTTTGGTCTTAATTGGTGTGCCAAGAGGTCCGCCCTTTTTTACTTTGTCTCCGGCCCAATTCCACCTCCCTTCTCGTCTCTCTAAGTACCCGGTTCTCTCTCTCACTCTCTAACTCCCTCTCAAAATATCTCAACTCTCTCTCTTCTCCCTCACTACATTTCACTCCCTCCCTACCCGTGAGCAACACCCACCCACACACGCTTAGATCGTGTTTAGGAGTGAGTTTGTGATGTTTCGAAGTAGTGTCTGTGGTTTATGGACGAAGAACCCTCGGGGAAGACATTCCCTAGTTTTCCGGCAAGGAACCCGAAGCTTGCAGGTCATTTTCTGACCAAATCACGGTGAGTTAGCCATTGAGAAAGGTACCATTCTTTTCGTCTTGTCAAGAAGTATGATTTTCGTTTTTAAATCACTTGATTTTGTCGAGTATTGAGGAAGTTATGAACGTTTAAAGTTTTCTTAGATTTTCGGCGAGCACCGTCACTTTCGAGGCGTTTTCCTGCCAAACCACAATGATTTAGCCATCATGCTAGGTACCATTCTCTTCTTCTCGTTGAGTACTACAACTTTGGTTTCTGAATCACTTGATTTGGTTGAGTTTTGAAGAAGTTATAAGCATTTGAAGCCTTGCCCAGAAACCGGCCAACCCTTGGCCTTAAACCGGGTCAACCCAACCCAATAACCCTAAAACTCGACCCGTGACCCAAGGGTCCGACCCATAAGCCCAGGCCCAAACCCGGCCCACAAACCCAAGATCGGATCCGACCCGTTGATCGTTGACTTCTGGGTCAACGTTGATTTTTTGTTGACTTTTTTTTTAGGTTTCGATCAGGACCCCTCATAGACTAATTTCGACGTCCTGAGTCCATTTACGGCATCCATTTTCCTAAATTCAATGGTTATAGTATAGTTTTATTAATTGGTCCCTTTATGTGCTTAGGTGCGTTTGTTAGTGGCATTTCCATCCACCCTTGCTTGCATGGCTCTTCGCCAACGGTGTAAGGTGAGTGGACCCCTTCTAAAATGCATGATTTCACTATTAGAAATGCATACATGAAAAGCATGATTTTATGGCTACGTTTTTTGAGTAAATTCGTTTCACGCTTTATGAATTATTATGCTTTATCGATTCTACGTTCTTTGTGGTATATATGATGGATGACTATATACTCACTTATGAACATCTTTCCACCACTGTAGTAAATAACTACTTGCTACATCAATAAATAGTTGGGTACTATTATTTTTGTCATGAAAGACATAATTAACATTATTATATACTCCTTAGTGCTTAGTCCACGTCAATTAATTTGTCAAAATGTTGGTCGGCCTTAACAATAATTTTATTTGTAGGTAATTAAGTGCATAATCTTATGACCAACTTTCATATACTAACTTATTGTAGCTGATTGATTGAGCGACTCGCTCGAACTTATGATAGAGTTTCAAAAACTAACTTGTTGTACCCAATTGATTGAGTGACTCGCCCAAACTTATGACGCATGGGTATAGACCAACACCCTTCTTCAAACACTGTGAATGATACACAAATTTTAATGCTTATTATCAGGATCATATATACTATAAGTCACTTCGTAAATATTATTTTTGAAAAAAAAAATTAACATGAGCTATGAAATCTGTTGCTGGCTAGTGGCCCATTTTCGTGATTATTGAATTTATTGAGATACTAAAGCCGTATGTATCGTTCCTGAGAGAAAAACAAAAGCCATGTGTTGTGTCCTGGCACATTGGCACTGCTGGTGTTGGTGATTGTTTATTGCAAGTTGGAGCATGAAGCTGCTATATAATTTCTCAATACAAATTGATTAATATGATGTTCATCAATGTTTCATCAACCCCTTCGGCCAGCACTTGGCCTTTCCTGTTGTCTTGGCCCTTCAAGTTTTGGTGATTGATTGTTGCGTCCTGGCATCTTGTCACTGGTGTTGGTGATTGTTTGTTGCAAGTTGGAGCATGAAGCTGCTATATAATTTCTCAATACAAATTGAATAATATGATGTCCATCAATTTTTTATCAGCCCTTGGCCTTTTCTGTTTGTCTTGGCCTTTTACTCTACCGACCGTCTTGAAAAAAAGGTGTGAACTGATGACAATGTTCCCTTAATTTGTCTTTCTTCATGTGTGAACGAGTTGAATTTTCGTACGCGGAAGGTAAAGGTATAGACTAACACCCTTCTTCAAACACTGCGTGAATGATGTACAAATTTCAGTACTTATTATCGAGTTCATATATATTATATATCACATTGTAAATATTATTTTTGAAAAAAAATCAACAGGAGCTACGAAATCTATTGCTGGCTACTGGCACGTTTCCTTGATTATTGAATTTGTTGAGATTACTAATTAAAGCCGTATGTATCGCTCCTGAAAGAAAAACAAAAGCCATGTGTTGCGTCCTGGCACCTCGTAATTGGTGTTGGTGATTGTTTATTGCAAGTTGGAGCATGAAGCTGCTATATAATTTCTCAATACAAATTGAATAATATGATGTCCATCAATGTTTCATCAATCCATCGTGGCATCCTAGACTAATCATGGACAAATAACGCACGGGTTAGGATCTTATATGGATCCTTCTTGTGGGATCCAGATGATCAATCAATATTGTTCGTTCATCGTACATCGTGCGTTAGAAATTATTTTACATTTTGTATTTAAAATTGAACACAAATAATACCTAAATAAAACTGGCCCCATAATGTACTATAAACGGACATGATTGATTGATCATCTAGATCGCCACAAAGAGAATCCTCATCTAATGCACCAACAAGTACGTCACCCAAATGCTACAGTAGTTCTTATTGAGATCAGATTACATGAGATGATCTGCTGAAGATGAAATCGAGCAACAAAGTTGGCACATAAAACGCGTAAGGCCCCGAAGGGGGGCCTATTGGCTTACTGTGTGTTTGCCATTACCGTCCACTGTGACTTGTGCGTAGTCAGCTAGTTTTAATAAAGGGAGTTTTAATAAAAATGGCTTGAACTAAGTTTATTTTAACCAAAAACCATCCTATAACTTTTTTTAACCAAAAACCATCCCAGAACAAAGTAAAACCCACAAAACCAACAGACAGCTCGACCACCAGCCAGTCACTCATGGCTCTCCTTTGGCCCTCATCCTCTTCCTCCTCCTCCTCTTCGTATCGCTGAGTACTACAACTTTCCTTTTTAAATCACCATATTTCGTTAAGTATTGAAAAAGTTATATCCATTTGAATCTTACCCAGTTTCTAGCGACCTCCGAGGCTTTCGAGGCATTTTTTGGCCAAACAACAGCAATTTATCCATCGTGCAAGGTACCATTCTCTTCGTCTCTTCGAGAACTACGATTTTCGTTTTTGAATCACTCGATTTTGTTGAGTATTGAAGAAGTTATGTCCATTTGAATCTTACCCAGTTTCTGGCGACCTCCGAGGATTTCGAGGTATTTTCCGGCCAAATCATGGCGAGTTAGCGATCATGCAAGATACCATTATATTCATCTCTTCGAGAACTACGATTTTTGTTTTTGAATCACTCGATTTCGTTGAGTATTGACAAAGTTATGAACGTTTAAAGTTTGTCCAACTTTCCGGCCGAAATCCGGCCTTCCCTTCCGTTTAGCTCTAGCAAGCAGCAACCACACCAAGCCCTTTGGTGTTTAAGTGACTGTTTCTAGAAAAGTGACTGTTTCTGGAAAAATGAATGTTCACTAATTCTGGAAAAGTGACTGTTTCTGAAAAAGTGATTGTTCACTGTTTCTGGAAAAATGACTGTTTCTGGAAAAATGAATGTTCACTGTTTCTGGGAAAGTGACTATTCACTGTTTCTGGAAAAGTGACTGTTTCTGGAAAAGTCACTGTTTCTGGAAAACTGACTGTTTCTGGAAAGAAAAGAACCAAAATTCAGAAACAGTGATTTAAATTCCAGAAACAGTGACTTAGATTCCAGAAACGGTGATTTAGATTCCAGAAACAGTGTTACTTAAAATCCAGAAACAGTTTATTTTTACATTCAAAAAACAGTGACTTAAAATTCCATAAACAGGGATTTAAATTCCATAAACAGTGACTTAAATTACAGAAACAGTGTTACTTAAAATCCAGAAACAGTTTATTTTTACATTCCATAAACAGTGACTTAAATTACAGAAACACTGTTACTTAAAATCCAGAAACAGTTTATTTTTACATTCCAGAAACAGTACTACAACTTTCATTTTTGAATCACCCTATTTCGTTGAGTATTGAAGAAGTTATATCCATTTGAATCTTACCCAGTTTCCGGCGACCTCTGAGGCTTTCGAGGCGTTTTCCGGCCAAATCACGGCGAGTTAGCCATCGTGCAAGGTACCATTCTCTTCGTCCCTTTGAGAACTACGATTTTCGTTTTTGAATCACTCGATTTCGTTGAGTATTGACAAAGTTATATCATTTAGAATCTTACCCCGTTTTCGGCGACCTCCGAGGCTTTCGAGGTGTTTTACGGCCAAACCATGGCGAGTTAGCCATCGTGCAGGGTACCATTCTCTTCGTCTCTTCGAGAAATACGATTTTCGTTTTTGAATCACTCGATTTCGTTGAATATTGACAAAGTTATGAGCGTTTAAAGTTTGTCCAACTTTCCGGCCGAAATCTGGCCTTCCCTTCCGTTTAGCTTATAACATGGTTTTTTATTAAACAAAACTTATAACATGGTTTTTTATTAAAACTAAAACTTTTCAAGCCTTTTTCATTAATTTTGGTATGAACTGATGATGTTGTTCCCCTAATTTGTCTTTCTTCATGTGTGAACCCGTTGAATTTTTGTTCGCGGAAGGTAAAGGTGCTTGAGTTGAGTTGGGTCATTTTTCTTTCTTCTCTTTGATGATTTTCTAAGAAAGTCCGAGCACCATAAATTTTTTAATAACTTAATCAATCTCATTCATCTCAAATATCCCGTTCTCTTTCTTTTGTTCTCTTTCTTTTGATATATTATCAAGCGCTGGCTTCTTTCTCTTGTTTTTTATTCGCAAGTAATCTATTGTTAGTTCCTTAAGAGAAACACAAACAGATGGAGTGTATCATGACTATTTTGAAAAAACGATATTATCTATACTAAAGGATGAGAAAGTGGGTTAAGTCTCACAATGGGAATAAAAACCGTAGAACTGCGAAACCGAATCGAACTGCGACAAAATAAACCGTAAAAACCGGGTTGACCAAAAAAAGTCAACGTAGGTTCAAAAACGGAACCGAATCGTTCATACCGATTCCGATTTCAGTTTTCATGTTGATAGAACTGCTTAGAACCGAACTGAACCGTGAATATAAATAATTAATTAACTTTAATAGTTGCATACAGATGTCACTAAATGAGTGGTGAAAACCAAACTGGTTTCACCTAGTGCGGCTGCATGGGAGCATTTCTCAATTAAGTCTTTCACTTGCATGGTTCATCTATGGAGATAAGGCACATATTTGAAGAAAAAAAAGGTCATTTTCTATTCTAGGTCTCCAAATTTGACATTCAGATTTCAATTTCATATTTTTCTTGGATAGAATGATCTTAAGGTGAGTTGCATCCTGTTTTTCTCTTTCCCTTTTTCCAGGGCATTTTTTAAATCTCTTGATAAGTTCCTTTTAGGCTTAAATTATTGTATTCGTACTAAACATTCTTACTGCGTAGTGGATGTATTTGTATTATGAATGTATATGCTCTTTTTTTTTTTTTTTTGCTGGGTGTCAAGGACATTTGCATTTTGATTTAGTATTTGAAAAGGATATGTTTGTTTGTAACTTTGTATAAGCATTTTAGAAGTTATATTTGAATGCAAGCATGCAAAAACCAAGAAAAAAAAAAAACAAGTCGACTTTGAATACCATTTTGATTTGGTATTCAAATATTCAGAACTATAAACCGGCATGAACCGAACCAGAACCAGTGTAAATCAAATCATACGGTTTTAGTAATAAATTTAGGGGTTTTGAAACTTTAATCCTTCAAGAAGATTAAAATTTAAAATAAAAAAAACCTGGTGTTAGATTGAATATTAATTTTTAGTCCCTAATGTGTCCTTAATTCAAAATAATTAATGTGCATTTTATTTAATATCTCCCATTAAATATTTAAATTTATTAATACACAAATTTTAATTTATTTTTTGACCAAAAAAGAGTTTTTTAATTTATTAATTTTATTTAACATTCTTCAAACTTGAATATGTACCTAAAATGTTAGTACCGAAATATTATATTGAACTAATATATTTAAATGTTTGTACCTAAATATATGCACCTAAATATATGCATATGCACCGAAATATATGCACCGAAATGTATTAATATTAAATTAATGTACCTAAATGTGTGTACTGAAATGTATGCACCAAAATGTTAGTACCGAAATGTATTATATTGAATTAATGTACCTAAATGTTTGTATCGAAATGTATGTACCGAAATATGTGTACCTAAATGTATGCACTAAAGTGTGTGTACCCTAAATGTATGCACCAAAATATATTATAATGAATTTAATATACCTAAATGAAGACGATATAGTACATCGAAATATATTGTATAACAAAAATTAGTTTATCTAAATGTTCACAACAAAAATATATTACGATGAATGAAATGAAAATAAAAATTATAATGAAATAAAATTAATACATTAAAAATTAGAAAGATAAAGATAAAAAATTAAAAAAATCAAAATATAATTAATAAATTAAGTTATTAATGTATTAAGGGACTAAAATTAGATTTTGATCTTACTCATGGTTTTAATCAAAAAGTCATATTTGCCAAGGATTAAAATGAAGTTTTCTAATAAATTTAAGATGAACCTTACCGAACCGAACCTTTGATATTTTCCAGTTCAAATTCCTGTTTGAGACTGGAACAACACCGTACCCACGCCTAAGCAATAATGTGGTTTGATTAATATTATTATATACTCCTTAGTGCTTAGTCCACATCAATTAGTTTATCAAAATGTTGTTTTGCCTTAACAATTATTTTATCTCTCATTTAATCACTATAAAAATAGTAGTTTTTTTATTTTTAGCAAATGATATTATCTACACTAAGAGGGTGGGGGTGGGCTAAGCCTCACAATGGACTAGCAATAATATGATTCAAATTCGTCTTTGGCAAGAATCAAATCTAAGATCTTTCACTTACAAGTGAAGAGGAATACCACTAGATCGTAGTACTAAATGACGTAATATTCTTCTTTACTTGTAGGTGATTAAGTGCGTAATTTTATGACCAACTTTCAGAGAAAGTGAATTTGATACTAATTTATTGTAGCCAACTGACTGAGCGATTTGCTCAAATTTCCTCACCATAGTGCAGTTGTATTAAAAAACCCAATAATTTACATTGCTTCAGTCCACAAAATTGTGAAGAATTCTTTTTTTTTTTAAAGAATTTATTATTATTAAGAGGAGGGAGAAGGGTTCAAAATTATTCGAAATTATTACAATAATTTAAGAGATGAGAGATTCGAACCTAGGATGCATGGGTTAAACCAGCACTTTCTTCAAACACTACATGAATGATACACAAAATACAAGATGCTTATTATCGAAATCATATATATTATAAATTACTCTGTAAATATTATTTTTTTTAAAAATCAACGTAAGCTATGAATTATGTTGCTGGCTACTGGCCCATTTTGGTGATTGTTTGTTGCAAGTTGGAGCATGAAGCTGCTATGTAATTTCTCAATACAAATTGAATTATATGATGTCAATCCATGTTACATCAACCCATCGTGGCATCCTTGATGATGTTCCCTTAATTTGTCTTCATGTGTGAACGCGTTGAAGCTTTGTACGCGGAAGGTAAAGGTGCTTCAGTTGGGGTTCTTCTTTTTCCTCTCTTCGATGATTTTCTAGGAAGGCCTGAGCACCATAAAATTTTCAATAACTTAATAAATCTCGTTCATCTCAAATATTCCTTTCTCCTTCTTTTTCATATTATCAAACGCTCGCCCCTTTCTCTTCTTTTTTACTCACAAGTTACAAGTCTGTTGTTAGTTCCTTGAGAGAGACACAAACAGATGGATGGTATTGAAGCTAATATCCCCCCTCGTCGGGAAAAGTATGATGTGTTTATCAGTTTCAGAGGTGAGGACACCCGCCTTGGTATTACCAGCCATCTTCATGCCGCCTTACTTCAGAAGAAAATTGAAACCTACATAGATTACAGACTTCAGAAAGGAGAAGAAATCGGACCTGCCCTTCGAGAGGCAATCGAGAAATCCACGCATTCGGTGATCATTTTCTCAAAAAACTATGCTTCTTCCACATGGTGTTTGGATGAGCTTGTGCGTATACTCGAATGCAAGGAAAGATACGGCCAGAAGGTTATACCCGTATTCTACGACATCAATCCATCTGATGTACGAAAACAACACGGGAGTTTTGCTGATGCATTTGCTCAACTTGAAAAACGTTTCAAGGACAGTATTGATAAGGTGCACAAGTGGAGGCGTGCCTTGAAGACGGCAGCCGATCTGTCTGGGTTTGATTATTCAAACAAACCCGGGTAAGTAACTCATTCTTTAACTTGCATAGAATTATAAATTTTCTTTTAACGTGTGACAATTTGATTTGTGCTAAGATTTGGCAAAGCATTACTCGATTTTAAACTTGGGGAGGGGTGGCACTGTAGCTTAGCTACAAAGCAATTGAGGGAGATTTTGGTTTTAACAAGACTTCATGCCCGCCCGTTGTTGCGGGTCAAAAAATTTGTCATGTAATTAAAATCAAATCATAAAGAAAAGTGGAATTTTTATTGTAATTTAGAGAACAACATCACATGAAAGTAAGTAATATGTAATGTAAATAATGGAACAAAACAGGACATTTTAATAGACGCAATCACAAAATATAATGTCTTTGCATAAGAAACAGATGTAGAATGCAGTTCAATTAGCTTTTCAAACTTATTACAACAACTCTATTTACACATATTTACAACAACTCTATCTGCACATATATGTACAATCATATTTACTATTATTTTTACACATATACTAATCAACTTTTTCGAACTTCCTTGATCAACAAACACAGTTTTTTTTTTTTTTTTGCCCTCATATGTATGCTTCTACGTTACAAACTAAAAACTAGAAGTTTTTAATGTAAATCTAAGACATTTTAGTGAAGATGACGGAACAAAAGTGTAATTATTGACGAGAGACTCTTAATTGCTCAAAAGGTCTACAAATTTTGAAAGATTAATTACAAAAATTCATGCCTTGTAACTATACAATTCAAACTCTAAAATTGACGGAATTAGAATAAAATAAAAATAATGTAAATACGAAATACGGAATTAAATAATGAAATTTTGGGAACAGGATTTCGCATATACAATAAAGCAGCATGTTTGGTGAAATTTAGGGTCGCTTAATTGAACACCCAAAACATTCGATCGTATACAAATGAATACTGTTGCAACCTATAACCAAGGTATTAAATATCCATAATATCTCGATATTTCCATCGAAATTTCCGTGTTTTTGGACTACCGATATTTCCGATGTCATCGATATTTCCATCGAAATTTCCGTATTTTTTAAATTTCTATATTTAAAAAAACACCAAAGGGATTCGAACCCCTCCCATTTTACTCCTTCAACACCATAACCACCATATTACTTATGTTTTTGTGAAAATATGCTAAAATAGTTACATATTTTCTACACTCACAATATTTGCCAGCTCGCTATATAATCAACTTAAATAAGTTAAATCCATCATGCAAGGCATTTCCTTCCAATTTTTTGTGATAAACTAATAGATAATTGACTAAATAAACATCCTGCAAAGTTTCAATAAAAATTTCCAAGTTTTTCTTACAATTTCCGTGATTTTTATTCAATTTTTATCGATATCGATAATATCCCGATATTTCCATCGAAATTTCCGTGTTTTTGGACTACCGATATTTCCGATATCATCGATATTTAATACCTTGCCTATAACCCATTCAAAAATTAATATTGGGAAGGAGGCAGATTTTCTGCCCTCCCACTTTCCATACACTTCCATCCCTTCTTATTTTGTGCGGTCACGATTAAGACACGTCAACATTTTATATTAATTTTTTTATAGAGATAATAAGACAAAAAATAATAGTAATATAAAATGTTAATATGGTTTAACCGTGACTGCACAAATAAGAGAAGATAAAAGTGTATGGAAATTAAGAGGTTAGAAAATCTGCCACCTATCGAAAAGCACCGAAACTAATGAAAAAGAGAAGTCAGCCCACTTATCCCTCTCTATTTCTCTCTCTGCAATCCCTACCGCTCCCTCTCTCTCTCTATGTAACCCTTCCACTTACTGAATAGCAAATCTCGTACAAACAGGTCATGATTGCCCCTGTTCACGCCTCCCTCTCTCGTTCTTTCTCTGTAACACTTTCCTCACCAAACCTAAACACCTGTCCCTCGATCTCACCGACTGCAACCCGGTCCTCTCCCTAGTCTAAAATGATAATTGCCTACCCACCTTTTACCTCAGGCCGTTGGATCTAAAATCTGGATGGGCATTACGGTCATGAGCACATTGAATCAGGCCTTCCTCATTAACCACCCAGAACAAAGCCCACGTTAGGCCCAAACGCACCAATCATCCCCCCGTGAATAGAAGTTTTTTTTTTTAAAGGTTAGAAATTCTTTAAATAAATCAAAATTCCCAATTGAAATTGCCCTATAGCTTAGCTACAATGCCACCCCCCCAACTTTAGACTAGGGTAATTACGAAATTGCCATTTTTTTGTGGGTTTGGGGTGGGGTGGCCCTGTTTCTTGGCCATGCATGTAATTAGTTGTAGCTCATTTAAACGTATTTGATTTTTCTTTAGGGTTAACGATTTCGTTAGTGGGACAAGTTCATTTTCTTCAAAAAGATAGTGGGTTGAATGCTATAATATGCAAGCTTACTTAGTAGTATTGTTGTTTACCTGAAAACAAATGTATTTCAATTTTAATATTGCTTTAATTTTATTTTGAGGAGAGAATACACAAGATTTCCTTTCTTGCACAAATATACGATGTTAAAACTTTTAGTATATTTCTTTATTTACGTGACAACTTTTTCGACTGGCCTTTAAGACTAACTATTGCTTTTTTCTACGTGTATATATATATATATATATATATATATATATATATATATATATATATATATATGTCAGGACGGAGGCAGATCTAATTAAGAATGTTGTCGATCATATTTGGACAAACTTGAATTGTGAATCATCATGTGATTTAAAGGGCCTGGTTGGAATTGAAAGCCACATTCAGCAAATTGAATCGCGACTGAGCATTGACTCAAATGACGCTTGCATCACTGTAGGTATTTGGGGCATGGGTGGTATTGGCAAGACCACCCTTGCTGAAACTGTATTTCACAAACTTTCTTCTAAATTCGAAGCTTCTTGTTTTCTTAAAAATGTTAGGGAGAAATCAGAACAACCAGATGGACTAGATGACCTGCAAAAGAAACTTCTAAGCGAGATATTCAAGGAAGAAGGTCTATCCATAGGATCAATTGTTGTTCAAAATAGGCTCAGCCGCACAAAGGTCCTCATTGTTCTTGATGATGTGAGTAGTTCAGTGCAAATGGAACGTTTAGCTGGCGATCGTCTTCGGTATGGCACTGGAAGTAGAATCATTATCACAAGCAGAGATAGGGGCACTCTTAGACACACTGTTGAAGAGGATAATATCTACGAGGTTCGAGTATTAAAACCGGATGACGCTCTTCAACTCTTCTGTTCACGTGCTTTCAAGAATAACTCTACTCGTAGAACAGATTATAAGGAGTTGGTGAAAAAGACCGTGGATTATGCCAGAGGCATTCCTTTAGCTCTTACAGTTCTGGGGTCCTTGTTCTTCAATTGCAAGAGCAAAGAAGACTGGGAAGATGAATTCAACAACTTGAAACGATTTCCCATTGATGATATCCAGAAAGTGTTGAGAATAAGTTATGATGGATTGGGAGAAAATGAGAAGAAGATATTTCTGGATATAGCATGTTTTCATAAGGGGAATGAAGTGAATGTGGTAGAACGAATGTTACATGGTCGTGGATTCTATGTGACATCCGGAATTAGAAATCTCCGTGATAGGTCTCTCATATCAACTTATTCAGACAAATGGGTAGGGGAAGTCATAGAGATGCACGATTCGCTACAAGAAATGGGAAGGACAATTGTTCAGGAACAATGTATTGAAGATCCCGGTAAACGAAGTAGGTTGTTCACGAATGAGGATATCTATCGTGTACTGAAGAGTAACACGGTAAGAGCCAAATGCATTCAATGTTTTCCCTTTTTTTTTTAAGAAAACATAAATAGCAAACCTTAGATGATAACACAACAAAATAAAACTTTATAATAAGAAGTCAGATTCTTAAAATATTAATTTTATTGAATTTTATTGCAAAAATGCTATTCTTAATATTTATTTATACCATTATTTGTACCATCTCTCTAATAGAGATGCTACCCCATACAATGGCATGCCCTACCTCTATTAGAAAGATTGTACAAGTAATGGTATAACTAAGTGATAAGAATAAATCTACAATTTTTTTTATTGTGCTAGGAAGTCTGTAGTTTTTGTTATTTTATTACAATTATCTTGGATATTTTACTAGAAACTTGTACATCATTACCATCACAAATACTCTAGATTATTCTATAACTTGTTGAATTTTTTTCCAAGTAAGCATTACATCTTAACGTGTTGAAAATATTTACATTTAAACTTTGTTCTTATTTTCAGGAAACTCCAAATGTTGAAGCCATATTGTTTAATTGTCCTGACCGTGAAGAGCGACCATTGAACTTCAAACTGATGTCAAACCTAATAATGCTTATTGGGCCTACTATTCAAATATTTCACCACAAATCCTCCTTTTCTCTAGACCTTCCTGATTCTCTTTGTTACCTTTACTGGTGGGGATATCCACTGGAATCTTTTCCGTCAAATTTTTCGCCGGAAAATCTAGTTGAGATTCATATGTCATATAGCAGAGTTAAGAAGCTCTGGAAAGAAGACCAGGTATATTATATGCCTATTCTAATTCTTGTATAAAATTTAGTGTATAAATTATATTAATTCTTGATATTTCTCTCTACTTTTGTTACAGAGACTTGTCAACTTACAAGTGCTCAATCTGCGTTGGTCTACAAATCTAACTGAAGTTCCAAATCTCTCTGGGAGTCTAAAAATTGTGAACATAGATCTCTCTTTCTGTGAAAGTTTGGTTGAAATTCCTATGTATTTTGAAGATCTTGACAAGCTTACTCATCTTGATCTTCAAGGCTGCACAAGTCTCAAATATCTTCCAGCCAAATTTTGGAAGTTGAAATATCTCAAGGAACTCAATTTCTCCGGTTGCATTGAACTTGAAAGCTCCCCAGAGAAATTTTTTTCTTTTTTTCATTTTTTCATTTTTTCATTACTCATCTTTATCTTCAAGGCTTCACAAGTCTCAAATATCTTCCAGGCAAATTTTGGAAGTCAAAATATCTCAAGGAACTCAATTTCCCCGGCTGCATTGAACTTGCAAGCTCCCCAAAGGATAATTTTCCTTTTTTTCTTTTTTTCCTTTTTTTTATTTTTTTTATTTTTTTTCTTTGTTTTATTTTTTTCCTTTTTTTTCTTTTTTTTCTTTGTTGTCTTTTTTTTCCTTTTTGTCTTTTTTTTCTTTTTGTCTTTTTTCTTTATTTATTATTTTCTTTGAAACTAGTGTCTATAGCCAATGGAACATTTGAAGGTTTTAGCAGTTCAAGAGCTACACTCATCAATCGAGTTTCTCCATGATCTTAAAATACTTATAGTAAATTGTAGCTGTTGTCCCTTAACTTTAACCCAATTGGAGCAATGATCCCTCAACTAAAAATTCATTACCATTAGTCCCTCAACTTATCAAAACGTGCAGCTATGGTCCCTCAACTAAAAATTCATTACTATTGGTCCATCAACTTTAATTCAACTGGAGAAATGGTCCCTTAACTTTAACCCAATTGTAGCAATGGTCCTTCCAATATAACTCGTTTTGACAAAAATTTTGACATAGTTGACTAAAAGAACCATAATTATACACTTTGATGAGTTGAGGGACCCTAATTGTATAAATGGTCATTCCAACATAGCTTATTTTGACAAAATTGATGAAAAAGGACTATAGCTACACATTTTGATAAGTTGAGGGACCAATGGTAATGGATTTTTAGTTGAGGGACCATTGCTCCAATTTGATTAAAGTTGAGGGATCATTCGTACAATTTACTCAAATACTTAACCTACAATGTTGCCATAAGCTTTCAAGTATCCCAAAGAGCATTTGTGAGTTGAAATATCTCGAGATACTCGATCTCTCTTCCTGCTCCAAACTTGAAAACTTCCCAAAGATGTTGGAGCCAATGGAACATTTGGAGTCTTTAGATTTAAGTGGAACAGCGGTTCAAGAGCTACACTCATCAGTCGAGCTTCACCTTGCACTCCAATGGAAAGATTTTTGGTAAGTGGAACATCGGTTGAACAACGGTTAAAAAGCCGTTTTTAAAACCACTGACAGATGTAAACAAGATCATAAAGTTAAAGAGTAGGGGAACTTATAGCTTCCAAAAGTTATGTTCGTGGTCATACTATATAGGCGCATAACTGTAACCATGGACTGTTCATGCCTGCACTATCAGCTCGAAATGTCATATGCAATAACGACATGTTCTCCTTCAAGATAATGTGGCATGATGGATGGGCAGTCATTCTATCAATCAAGATTGCACATTCAGACATGACTCAATTTATAAGTATTTATGGATGTTTGTATGTCGATTGGCCAGCAAAAAATTACTCCCAATTACAAATAAAATTTTATATCTACAAAATAGCCATGGCATACGTAAGTTTTTACATCTAAATACGAACACATTATGCAAAGGACGAACATCCAGCAGCAAAACATCTCGCAGAAAAATATGCTTAATATGCTTAATCTAGCCTGTTATGTTCAGGAATTCAAGGTAAATGCCACCAACTAAAACATTGTCAATCATCCACCACCCAAAAGAGGAAAAATAAACAATTTTAACTCCGGGATAAGGATAGTACAAGTTTTGCAAAGATGCATCAGTTCAGTTAACAGCTAACATGAAGAGAAACAAACTGAAGAAAAAAGCTTCAATAAGCACATGGCACCTGTGCCTGTAAAACACAAGCCAAAAGATGAATAAAAAGACAATAGTACTACCTCTTGGTCGTCCCTATTTCAGAAATAGGCCGCAGGCTTGTGCACCAGTGATTTTCCCCTCTGTGTCTGAATCAACTTTCACAAAAATATTGGTGTACTTCTGAACATCAGTTTGAGTCATCCCAGGCCAGAAGCAGGGTTCCCAGCTCCGGATGAAACTCCAGTAGCACTAGTTTGAGACCTGCTGGTTTGCTTTTGCAAATGACTGGGCCTACCGAGGCTGGCTACCAACCTGGGTACTTGGGCCATCTGAAGACTAGGTCCCAACAAATACTGGCACAATGGCTGATGAGATAAGTACATTGCCAGGAGGAAAATTCTGCTTTGGTTAAGATTGGGTTGCAGAAAACACATGATCTCCAAACGATGAGTCGGGTGTTGCTGCAAGATTTATCTTGGGTGCAGGTATTCTAGCTGTAGCCGGGCCATATCATGCTGCCTTCACCATTTCTGGCGTAAGTTCTCGCTTACTTTGTGCCACAGTGACAATTCTAAGGGCATTGTAAAACTCTGCCTAACCAAGGAAACTAGTCTGCCCCTGGTCTGCACGTGTCCAAATCTGCCAATAAATATAAGCAACCAATATAAACTAGAACATATCCTCGTCCAAAACAAAAACTAGAACATATCCAAACTTCTGTTACAAAAAGATAATGAGAAAGTGCACTCGTATAATCAATATTTAACGTATTATGCCCCCGGTTATCATTTTATTTGGAAATTCCTTCAGCAAAACAAATATACAGCTCCAAGAACCTATTTGTCGATGTGGTCATGACCCAAGAACATTTCCCTTGTATGCTACAATCCTAACTATTCCGTAGTCATCTTATGCTGCAGGTTTTCACTACTACACAATTGTAATGTAATAAACAATTCTTGGGTCATATAACACATTTCTAAAGTCTGCTTACCACCTAAGGTCGAAAGAATACACCAAAAAGTAAATTAATGACCTGATAACATAACTGTCTCAAATTCACTAACTGTAGTATAAGTCCTTCATCTACTTAATTTCTACCATTTGAACATCAATTCCGCATTAAACTACAATCGAGAGGGGCTAATTCAAACCCTTTGGGCAAAATAAGAACAGCCCCGACACGAAGTAAAAATCTCAGCTTAGATCAGCGAATTACAACATCCCTAGCTCACATTAACCACTTCAACTACAATTAGACTAAAAATTCAAAATCAATCTGATTTGGAACACATTTCCACCAGCATAAATCCCGATCAACCACTATAATTACACAAATATAAGCGTACACTCTACAATATACATCCACTTATACATATAAATATCTATATACAAGCATATACATATAGAGAGAGTACCTGCACAAGAACTGTTTGGGGGAGACCGGAGCCCTGGAAGAAAGCGACGGCTTCATTGCCACTAATCCGGCCATTGCGTTCCAAACTGATTTGGAACATATTTCCACCAACATAAAATCTCGATCAACCACTATAATTACACAAATATAACCATACACACTACAATATGCATCCACTTATATATACACACACACACACATACAAGCATATACATAAATAGAGAGTGAAAGTACCTGCGCTGCGCAAGGACCTGTTTGGGGAGACCGAAGCCCTAGAAGAAAGCGACGACTTCATTGCCACTGATCCGACCATCGTGGTCCAAACCGGCTCGTCGGAAATATGCATCGAAGATCAGACCATGGAATCAATCGAGAGTGCCATGCGCTCAGGTTGCCGTACTTGTGAGGTGCGCCAGGAAGAATCAGAAAACCACGAATTCGGAGGACCAATATTTTGATGCCTTAGAAAACGACGACATACAGCGGGGAGACTGTCGTGATATTTCAAAACTGCCACTGGTTTTAATGAGCCCGGCCCATTTAGTCTTACCAACTAATGCTTCAAAATGCTTCAAAATGAGACATGTTCTTATAGAGGGTATCTTTGGACTTGAAATTCTAGAATACTCTCCTTGTTTTGCAACGGCAATCTAAAACTTTCAATATTTTGGCTAGAGACTTGAAGTGCTTTATGCTTCTGAAACTGAAACATGCATGAAGTTTGACATGTGTATGAAGAAATTAGCATCATGAGTGCTTGTTCCTCGCAATGAGCACATATTTAGGACCCAATTAGGTGTTTATTCCTACCAATAATGTGCCCATATGACACATTTTAGGCTAAGCTTATTCTAGTTCCTCTTACAGATGTCATATTGCATGCAGGGTTCCATCTGAGAAACATAAGATGCTTTCAAGTCTCCAACCAACGGTTTGAAAGTTTTAGATTGCCGTTATAAAGCAAAGAGAGTTTTCTGTAATTTCAAGTCTAAGGACGCCCTTATTTAGAACCTATCTCATTTTTTTCCAAACGACTGTCATCACATAATCTTTAAGAGCCAGAACAAAAGAGCACCAAGATACACTCTATGAGTCTCTTAGAGGTATTTATGTTGATCTTAATTCAAGCCACCAATTATTAGCCACTTGGATGTACAAATTGTCATTATTCAGGAACAATCTCTTATAAAATGGCAGAGATGCAAAGTTCGAACTGTGTGAATATGGACTACGCTATCCTAGTGCGAATATTTATCGCTTTAAATTTTCTGGATTCGATTTCTATTTCTCGAATTTGTAGCTTATGATACTGCTTGCTGCAATCCAACCCATTGGAAAAAGCTAGCTATGACTGTGCTCAAGATTATTTTCGTTGTTGGCTAAACTTCCAATTTGCCTCTTGAACTATCACTTGATTTTTGATTTTTTCCCTAAACTTTTTAATTGGAAAATTAAGGACTTAAACTTTTTTTTTTGCCAATTTCCCCCTACCGTTAGTTTTCCATAGATTTCATCAAAATTAACATTAATTATTATCACGTGTATACCACGTGACTCTCCTTTGTGGACAAAAGCGTCAATTCGCTAGAGCTTTAGATACAAAAGCTATAGAATCACACATATTTGCATAGGTTTATATTTTATAAATCTAAGGTTTTCAATTATTTTAAAGAGTGAAGCGACTGAACTACCCTTACATGTTGTGCACATGCTTCCATTTAACAGAAATTTGGATAGAATGAATAAAAAATTAACAGCATGGGGCAAATCGACCAAAAAAATTAGTTTAAGTCCTTAATTTTCTAATTTAAAAGTGCAGGAGGCAAATCAAAAATTTGGTGATAGTTGAAGGGGCAAATCGATAATTTACTCGTTTACTTGCTTGCACATGCCAACAAGCTTTTGAGTAGTCCTTATGAAAAAACGCCAGCATAGATGGGAGGAAGAAGAAAGGGTATGCGCAAGCAAGTGTGTTAGGATAAAATTGGCTATTCCTAAACAAAACGCCTGAGTCTGTAATCTTAGACTAGTGCTTATTTTAGCTGTAATTATTTTAGTCTAAGTTTGTCTCACGTGCTCTCGATCACAAAAATGGCAAGCGTTTCAGAGATATCACTCAAGTAAGTTCGGCATACATATGCATTCATACAGTCTAGGTTTATGTTCAGTGGGCTATTTAATTTTGGCTAAAATGTTGAGTCGTATTGTTCATTAATAAAAGGGTATTGGGTTTGTTTGTTTAATTAAGTATGCTTAAGCCCATCATTTTAAGTCAGCTTAAAACCCTAGCATATATATACATATATATCTTTAGGATCCTAGTCTTGCCGCATGACTTTGTTTTGTTTTTAAGCATTTAACTTGTTGTTAATGTCTCTGGTTTTTCATCTATATCCATTCACCTAGTTATCTCATTATATCTTAACTGATAAGTGATTAGGCCTTATTAGGCTTGTGGCTCACGCGTATATGATAGGGATAAGAGAGTCTAGCTGATGCACATATAAATAGAAGTCCTAGTTACCTGGTTGAAGGGGCTGCAGCATAACACACACGGGATTAAACAGAGCATATGGAATATCAAGTGCGGCACAATAGGGTTTGGGTTTTTGGGCGCATCATGCATTAAAGTAGGTTCTGTGGTTTTGTTAAGTGCTGCCGCTAGATCAACAAGTGCATCAAAATATGTTTTTATGTTTGCCACATGCATTAGATCAGTTTAGGGTTTTTTCATCTTCATGAATCAGAGTATGTTTTTTAGTTTGCTTTTACCACATGATATATTATTTTGAAAGCAAACGTTTGTTAGCAGCCCTAAGTGCACCGAGAGTTATTTTCATGAAGAAAAATCAGTTTTTATTGTAGGTGTTTTCAATGAGAAAAATATTAGTTTTGGTTCACTGATTTTTCATGCGCTTTAATTAGAAATCGATTATGAAAATGTGCCTTGTGATTTTCATAATTGGTTGATTTCCAAAAATCATCTCATTACATACATTGTGCATGATCGCGTTAGTATCTTGCAAAGTTCGAGGAGACAGTGATTGACGGCCGCGTTAGTGTCGTGCCACTTCCACTCGAAGGCTGAAGAGAGATCGAGTAGCAAAGCGCGGAGACAAAATTGCCTACTAGTATGCGTGTCTAGTTGATGAGTTTTGTAAGTCTTTCTGTACTCATTTCTCTTAGTGTTTGCCTGGCTTGGGAGCCCGAGGATTTTCCCAGTGGTGGGTTTTGCCTCGTTAAATCCTACATCCTTGTGCACTTTTTATTTATCGTTTTAATCGCATATGAGTATGATGGTTTGATATGTGATGTGAATGTGGTTTTAATTTGAGAACTGAAAATTAAATTGAAACTTGAATTGGATTTTTTAAATTGGAACCTATTCACCCCCTCTAGGTTAAATTAGTACCATCTTAGAACTTTCAATTGGCACCAGAGCAGGTCACTAAAAATACCTAGTGAGATCCGTGGGTAGTCTAGGATGAATCGTGCTATGGGTTCAGTATCTCATCCACCATATTTTGATGGTGACAACTATGCTGCATGGAAGGCAAAAATGAAATCATTTTTGTGGGCGCAAGATGACAAGGTGTGGCTTGCTGTTGAAGAAGGTTGGGAACCTCCGACGATTGAAGAAACCAAAGGTAAAGGAGAGTCCTCTGTGTCTATATCTAAGCTTAAGCCTAGGAAAGAATGGAGCAATGATGAGCGTAGCTCTAGCACTTTTAACCAAAGGGCTTTGAATGCTTTATTCACATCCGTTTCACCTGAACAATTCAATTACATAAGTAAGTGTACAACGGCGAAAGAAGCTTGGGACATTCTTGAAGTTACTCATGAGGGTAACTCAACTGTTAAAGAATCCAAACTTCAACATCTCATCACAAAATTCGAAAATATCACAATGTCTGATGATGAGAGTTTCTCTGACTTTTATGCTAAACTTAGCGTAATTGTAAATGGCTGCCACAACCTTGGTGATAGTATTCCAGAGCATAGGATTGTGAAAAAGATCTTAAGATCACTTCCTATGAGGTTTCGTGCTAAGAGGACAGTGATTGAAGAATCGAAAGATCTAAACACCTACAAGCTTGAGCAATTGATTGGGTCTTTGCAAACGTATGAGTTAGAGCTTCCTGATTCCAAGAAGATGAAAAGCATTGCTCTCAAAGCTGTCAAAGAAGAAGAAAGTGATGGCTCAATTGAAGACTTGTCCGAAGATGAATTGGTTGAATTAACCATGCAAATTAGAAGGTTTCTCAAGTCTCAAAATTCCAAGGGTCGTGAGCAACGATCCAACTTAGGTTCGAACTCAAAAAACTTTCGTTCTCTAGATGTCTCACATGACAAAGCATCTAGATCATCTAGAACTGGTGAACATAGGAGTTCCAACAATAGAATTCAGTGCCATGAGTGTCAAGGCTATGGACACATTGCTTCTGAGTGTGCAAACACTATCAAGAGAAAAGAAAAGAAGAATAGGGCAATGAAGGTCACTTGGAGCGATAGTGATTCAGGGGATGGATCTACACTGGAAACTGAGAAGGATACGATTGCGTTTATAGGAACTGTTGATGGATATGACACAGAAGGTTCATTTGTTGAAGAACCTGACTTGGAAGAAGTCTTGAGAAAATACTCTGATCTCTATGACATCAGTGTGCAAGTAAAGAAGGATAACTCTAACTTGAAAAAGAAACTTGCACTTGTTGAAAGTGAAAAGAAAGAAGCTGAAGTTGAGCATCAATCTCAGTTGGACAATGGAGAGAAACTGCGAGAGTCGCTGTTAGGGAAGATTCACATTCTACAAACCACAATTAACACTCTCTCGTCTGATAAGAAAGCTCTTGAGGACGAAGTAGTTGAGATGAGAAGAAAAGTTCAGGAATTGAGCATAGGTTCCGGGAAAATTGACAAGATGCTTAGCTATGGAAAAAGTTTTGGAGACAAATGAGGTCTAGGATTCGAGTCTGCAAAGACTACAAGTTCTTCTTCTGTCACAAGATTTGTTAAAGCCTCTGATATTCCTAGCTTGAAAGTAGGTGACAATAAATGTTTAGGTCTTACTTCTGAAACATCTACAATCTTTGCACAAGTGTCAAATCCTGTCAAGACTTTAGTTAATCCTAACAAACCCAAACAATCTAGGAAGTTCATTCCTATATGTCATTTTTGTGGGATTCCTGGTCACATCCGGCCTAAGTGCAATAAGCTTAAAAAGAAAAATTCTTCTCAAGAAAAAATTTCAAGGAACTTTGAAAAAGCAAATCTTAACGAACAATTTGTGACTTATTTGAGAGAGATTAATCGGATTGCAAGAATTATATCTGTTCCGAGTACGGAAGTTCCAAAAGTGAGACAAGTTTGGAGAAGAAAAGAGAATCAAAGTGGTGTATTTGTCAATTTATCTCCACCTTCAAGTTGTGTATATTGACTGAGCTCTCTCTTTGCAAATGTTTTCATTAATGTATGCTTGCATGTTCATATAGCATAAATATTACATTTTTTTTCTTTCTTTTTGTTTAAAAAAAAATGTATGAGGTAAAATGGAAAAGTATGATTTCATATGAGTTCTAGTTTTGTTCACTTGATAACATGACCCTAGCATGATATGTTTGACCCGATTGTGGACAATAGCCTCTTGTTGATAATATATCAATGTTAATGAGTTGAACATGTTTAACTTGTAAAACCCGCACCCTTGTGAGCTTTTGTGCCTAAATATAGTGTGTGCATTTTTCATACACTCTCATTTTTTTTCATGTGTGCGATCTTATGTGTTTTGCTTCTCTAGAACTTGCTTTGAGACCTCTCAAAACTTTGTATCATATATTACTCTATTTTTGACACGCCCGCCCCTCGATTTTTATTTAAATCCTATAAATTAACCCCCAAAATGTTTTCTATTATGCCAATTTAATCCCTAAAACTTTTATAAACCCTCAATGTAGTCCCTACCCCCCCCTTTTTAATTTTATAATTGTTTTGGTTCTTAAATGGTGAGCCCACTGGGCCCACCCGGTGCTTGGTCCCCCCGAGTCCTCTCCCTCACTTCTCTGTCTCTCTCCCTCTCTTCTGTCTCTCGTCTCCCTCGCTGTCCCTCTCAACCCTCTCGATCTCTCTCTGCACCCTCACTCTCCCGTAACCCTCTCGACTCTCTCGTCCTCACGAACGAACGCATGCCAGCACATCACCACGTCTCTCCCTCCCTCTCTATGTGACTTCGCGACGGACGAGGAAACCCCGAGTTTCCCCGACGAATTCTCGGCAATTTCCGGCGAGGTAAGCCACGATCGACTCCCTCTTTCTCTCATTTCGTATCTAGGTTGGAAATTAGAAGTTAATTGTTGAAATCCTCTGAGTTTTAGGACGAAATGGTCACGGGGTGCACGCACCCATCTCCTCCGGCGGACCCTCGAGTCTCGAGGCGATTTCCGAGCAACTCCGGCCGTTTTCCGTCGAACCAAAGGTACCAAACTTCTCCCCTCGCTTCGCTCTTCAATTTGGTAGGTAAATCGGGGCTCGAGACCCCCGTTTGTAGTTGGCCGGAGCTGTAGAAGCTCCGGCGTTCCTCTGGTTTTCCGACGCCAACTCAGGCCTTTGGGCCAGAACCCAGACCCAACCCTCTCGGGCCTCAGGCCCGTAACCAAGCCCAAACCCATCCCTTTTAATTAATTATTTTATGTTTAATTATTAATTAGGAATTAGGGCCTTCGGGCCTTTGGGCCTTGTAATTGGGCACTAGGCCCAATTCCACCGAACCCAATTCCCCAGCCCGTATCATTTTTAGTTGCATTTTCCTAAAACTAATTAAGGCCTCGGGCCTTTGAAAACCTAGGGCCTTTGGCTCGTTTAACCAAACCCAAACCCTAGGCCTTTGAAGCCTTGGGCCGAAGTGAAACCCAGGGCCTTTGGGCCCGTGACATTTAACCCAGCAGCCCTTATGGGCTAACCCTAAAACCCAAACCCATTTTATAAAGCTCTAACCCAGAACCCTATTGGGTTAAAACCCCAAACCCAAACCCATGGTCCGGGTCCGACCCGACCCGTGTTGACTGACCCGTTGACCCGGTCAACGGTTGACTTTGACCTTGACCGTTGACCGTTGACTTTGACTTTGACTAGTCAACGGTCAACGTTGACTTTCTCGGTTGACTTTTTCGGGTTCCGTTCGGGACCCCTCCTAGGCTAATTTCGACGTCCTGGACCCGTTTTCCCAAATAAATTCGTTTGAATAGAGTTTGACTAAGTGGTACCCTTTATGTGCTTAGGGGCAACTTTTGGGATTGTTCTAGATTCGCTAGCAGTGCAGCGTTGGACGGCTAAGTACTGTGAGTGGACCCCTTCTAAAAATACATGTTTTATTAGTAGAATTGCATGTATGAAAAGCATGATAGCATGAGAATGATGTATGTGCGATAGTTCTGATAGTGTATAAATGTATATGCGATAGTTATGATATTACCACTACGGGATGTAGGGATAAGGTTCCGGTCCATCCCGGACGACGGTTTATGTCCACTTCCGCTACGGGATGTAGGGATAGGGTTCCGGTCCATCCCGGGCGACGGTTATGGTGCTGGCATAGGGCCTGGAGTGTGTTACCTCTGACTTTCGAGTACAGGGACGGGAAGCTGGCATTGGGCCTGAAGTGTGGTTTCCTCTGACTGTATGCTCAGGGACGGGGAGCTGGCATGGGGCCTGAAGTGTTATATTGGACATTCACTAGCGACTATTCCTCTATGAATATGATTATAGTATGCGAGTTATGAATTGAGATATTGCATGATGAGTTAGGACATGAGATATTGCACGGCATTCTAGGTTCAGAAAACCTATGTTTATCATGATATAATTGTGTTTTCATAAAACCTGGGGGATAGTACGTTGATAACTGTTTTCTTATATGTATATCAAATTGGTCCACTCACCTTTGTTTTGCGCCCCCTTCAGGGCTTAGATACGAGGCATACAATCCCGGCGTCGTGGCACTTCCGCACTGGCATCTTCGAGTCCTCTCGGTGTAGGACCTACTCTTTTTGGTGTATTAAATTTGGTATTCTTCTTGTAGTAATTCAAATTAGATGTATGTTCTGAACACGTTCCTGAAACACTTATTAAATGTGTAATCTAAATTCATATTTCCCGTTTTTATACCTTCTAAATGGCTTTCGTCACCCTTCGGGTGTCGGCCAGCACGTGATCCGCCCGAGGTCTACAGGACCTCGGGACCGGGGCGTGTCAGATTGTTATCAGAGCGTGGTTTATTCAGAGCATACTTAGGATCTTCTGTCACCATAGTAGTGTGTCAGTTATGACGTCATTTGGATGTCGTAATTTCTGAAATTGGTGCCATTGGGCACAATTGTGCAAATCTTCCTCTGTTGGAATTATCATCTTCTGGTGGAAATATCAGAATTTGTGTCGGGATTGTGCCTCATTGATGACGTGTTTGGTGGGTGGACGGATTTCAGAGTAGGACGATGCCCTGTGATGTGCCATCCAAGGGAATGGCGGGCAGAGTCCGTGTTACTTGGAAGCGACGTGGCTTAGGAATGCAGTCTAAGAAAGTCTGGTGAAGATCAGTAGTAGATCGGAAATGAGGATGCCACTCTGCAACATGCGTTCCCTAGGAATTGCGGGCAGAGTCGGCTCTACATTGAAAATCTTGGGAAACGGACATCGTGGCGATATGAGTTGGTTCAAACCAACTAGGAATCTGAAACGGTGATATCATTCTGCGACATGTGTTCCCCCGGGATTGGTGAACAGAGTCATGCCTTAGTGATAGTCACCTGAAACTTTCTTAGTGTTCGTGGGAGAACACGAGTAAGTACTAGTTGAGGTAATAGTTAGTAAGTGGTAATTGGTAGGAGCAAACCAATGTTTCCGAACTCATTACCGCCGAAGGAAACTAGTGTGAATCTTTGGAACAGGTCGTCAGTGATTGTTCTATCGATAAGCTTCTTGCTTACTCTGACGAAGAAGTCAAATTCCTTAACCTTTGACCGTCAGCTTTACACCAAATTCTTCAGGCGTTGACTTCGTTTGTATTAATTGTTTTCTTGGGAAGCCCCTTGACAACAGTCAATATTCTCACCAATTCCTAAGCGGAGTGGTGATTCTGACTGGTGTTGTAGTTGAACTTGGATGATGAAGATCCAGACTTGTTTGGATAAACAGACTCCTTGAATTTACCTGGGATTGGTACTCGGTGGTAAACCCTAGCTCCTTATCCACGTACCTTGCGGTTGAGGCAAACTTAGCCTCTTGCTTGTAACCCAACTAATCAGTGCTCTTACCCACCTACCGTTCAGCCTTGTAATTTTCAGTGTAATGGTTTGAGACTTCAGCATATTCATCCTTGTACGAAGATCGAGCTTTGCTTTGAACTTCTCTGGACTCATTGAGCTTTGGTTTGCTCAAGAGCATCACTTTAAGGTAGCCAACCGTGTCACTGCATGCATACACAGACTGCTTTGTATCTTTCTTTATCATTCTGTTAATTCAGAGGTATTATGTTTAATTTTTGAACTTTGTGATAGTTCTCACCAAGTGTGGTAAATTTCAAAATGTCTTTGACCTCGTTGAACCTCATGCACAGTTCTTAACTACTCTTGAATTTAGACCTATTTTCCTTTTGGTCTAAGAAGCTAGTCAGTTTTGGTAAGACACTGACAGTGAAACGAAGTTTCTGACAACGACGTGTTGTCTCATCTGATCACAGTTCTTACACTTTCCAAATTCTGCGGTGGTGTATTAATTAAATGGTTGACTGCACGCTGATGCAATAGGATTGAGTCACGTGTGTGCCCCTTAACGATTGGAACGGCACGATGTGAATTCTCTTATCCTGGAGCTAGAAATGGTAACGACCTACCTGGTTGAAAATGTGGCGATGTTCTCTCTACAGTGAGAAATGTTGCACCCTAGTTACCTAAATGCATAAATGTCTGCGGTTGCACTATCGTGTACTACCCCGATTTTTGCAAGCGTAATTGCGGAACTCCTCAGTAGGAAGACTCACACCCAAATCTCATTTTGGGCATCTGACCCTAATCGGACAACTATAGCGAGATCGTCTCGGGATAGAAAAGCTGAAAAGCTAAATATACCGAAATCATATAAGCTTGTCAGGAGATTCAAAACGTCAAATCATTTCACGAGTTGTCGGACGAAGTTGATGACCGATGATGTTATCAGGTGTGTGACATCAGATCTTGAATTGTTATTAATCCTTAACGGTCAAATTAGGCACGTGCATGAACTCGAGCATCAGAGTGGTTATTCAAATCCAGATATCTTGTACTCTAGATTTGATGGACTTGTTTTGACCCTCAAATTCTTGAGTGTTCTTTTAGCTTTCTCGACATGGTTTCTCGCTCAATCAGTGAGAAATTGATGATCGATCGATTCGGCGGAAGTGTGCGCCTAGTTCATATCGTTTTGGTCAGGAACATTAGGAACATAATCATTTCAAAAGTTTACCAGACTTACCAGAAAGAGTTCCACGTGGCCGTGAGGTTTCAGCTGCCTTTGGTAAGAGTTGGATGAAAGTTGTAGTATAGATGGTCGGCGGATTGTGTCGCCAGCTTACTATAATTTATAGGCATCACATCGTTTCCTTCTCCAACGATGTGTGTTCCAACGTACCCTCCCACTATCTCTCTTCAAGATCTTGTGGATGGTAGGTGCGTTGACATCCAAATATCCTTAGCAAATCTATTTAGTACACTCTGATGTGACGCCCCGGCGTGATCAAGAAGGGAATCTGAAGATCTTTTCGCTTCTCTCGAAAGGCGTGTACTTTCATGGTGCCTTCAGGTTGATCTGGCAGGTCTTCTTCTTTCCACCAACATTAATCTTGTTTGACTATAAATCTGCAACTACGCAAAAATGGAGAGGTGGATTGAGCACTGCAACAACTCCCAAGAGATACTGCTTGTAGGGAAAAATGAATCCTCGTTTTCTACTTGCTTGGTTCGAGCTTGTGGGTCTATTACTAACCTGGTAACAAGACAAAACAATGCTGAGAAAGTAGAAGAAAAAGAAGAGAATCACTGAATCAGTCAAATGAAGGTGTTTAGCGGTGAGAAAAGGATTGAGAATTACAGCAACTATCAGACTGTGGTTAGCGTGAGAATGAGACTTCTCTTTTGCCGTTTGCTCAGCCAGAGCTTTCGACTTCGCTGTCAACATGGTGGCCACTTCTCTTGAACCCCAAGTTACTCTTCCAAGTGGATTCATGATTGGCAAGACACTGGAGTAGTTGGTCACATTTGGAAGAACTGATGAGGATAGAGCGCGTGGTTCGGAATAAAGTTTTACAACGACGGTTTCTGTTCGGTTCAGTCGAATACGACACTATTTGCGTTACGTTATGAGAGTTGCTACAGGCAACTTTGGTTAGCAGAGTAGTATCGCGGACTAGTAGCTAGAGGAACGAATTCGCAACGTGTGCAATCGTGCACCATCGAAAATTATTGCTTACTTATCAAGACAACGGATGAGTGGTTGATATCACGGGCGGCCGACTGTTGTATCGATAACTTGTTCGTTGGGTTGTTAAGCAAGTGAGTAGGTAGACTCGTTTATAGTAGCCGTTATAGATTCCGCTATCGCTAGGACTTGACCCAAAATCAAATCTGTTCTCGAAGTACGTGTCGTTACGTACGCTTGGACAAGACCCATTTTCGTTTTCAGTTTTGAATTTTCAGTGCAAGTGTTTTAACTCTTTTTACGCTAGTAATTATTTTTATGTTACAAACGTTTTGGGGGAAAGTATTTTCGTTTTCGGTTTTAATTTCAACTTGAAGTTTTCGACCTATATGTTAGTACGCATCTATTTTGGCCTTAACGTATTTTACGTATTTTACGTATTTAATTTTGACCCTATATTAATATATGTTTCTAATTTTATATCTTTATTAATTATGTCTTTATTTTTCTCTAATGGGGAAGAAGGTAAGAGATTGGAGGCATGATAGAGGATTTTGTGAACCGCTCGCGACGGTATGACATATTCTCTTTGATGCACCCCCTCTAATTTGATTTCTCATTATATACCTATATTCTTCATACTATTTTCGAGTATTTTAACTTACTAGTGATTTTAAATTTCGGGGTCGAAATTTTTTTGTAAGGAGGGTAGAATTGACACGCCCGCCCCTCGATTTTTATTTAAATCCTATAAATTAACCCCCAAAATGTTTTCTATTATGCCAATTTAATCCCTAAAACTTTTATAAACCCTCAATGTAGTCCCTACCCCCCCCTTTTTAATTTTATAATTGTTTTGGTTCTTAAATGGTGAGCCCACTGGGCCCACCCGGTTCTTGGTCCCCCCGAGTCCTCTTCCTCACTTCTCTGTCTCTCTCCCTCTCTTCTGTCTCTCGTCTCCCTCGCTGTCCCTCTCAACCCTCTCGATCTCTCTCTGCACCCTCACTCTCCCGTAACCCTCTCGACTCTCTCGTCCTCACGAACGAACGCATGCCAGCACATCACCACGTCTCTCCCTCCCTCTCTCTGTGACTTCGCGACGGACGAGGAAACCCCGAGTTTCCCCGACGAATTCTCGGCAATTTCCGGCGAGGTAAGCCACGATCGACTCCCTCTTTCTCTCATTTCGTATCTAGGTTGGAAATTAGAAGTTAATTGTTGAAATCCTCTGAGTTTTAGGACGAAATGGTCACGGGGTGCACGCACCCATCTCCTCCGGCGGACCCTCGAGTCTCGAGGCGATTTCCGAGCAACTCCGGCCGTTTTCCGTTGAACCAAAGGTACCAAACTTCTCCCCTCGCTTCGCTCTTCAATTTGGTAGGTAAATCGGGGCTCGAGACCCCCGTTTGTAGTTGGCCGGAGCTGTAGAAGCTCCAGCGTTCCTCTGGTTTTCCGACGCCAACTCAGGCCTTTGGGCCAGAACCCAGACCCAACCCTCTCGGGCCTCAGGCCCGTAACCAAGCCCAAACCCATCCCTTTTAATTAATTATTTTATGTTTAATTATTAATTAGGAATTAGGGCCTTTGGGCCTTGTAATTGGGCACTAGGCCCAATTCCACCGAACCCAATTCCCCAGCCCGTATCATTTTTAGTTGCATTTTCCTAAAACTAATTAAGGCCTCGGGCCTTTGAAAACCTAGGGCCTTTGGCCCGTTTAACCAAACCCAAACCCTAGGCCTTTGAAGCCTTGGGCCGAAGTGAAACCCAGGGCCTTTGGGCCCGTGACATTTAACCCAGCAGCCCTTATGGGCTAACCCTAAAACCCAAACCCATTTTATAAAGCCCTAACCCAGAACCCTATTGGGTTAAAACCCCAAACCCAAACCCATGGTCCGGGTCCGACCCGACCCGTGTTGACTGACCCGTTGACCCGGTCAACGGTTGACTTTGACCTTGACCGTTGACCGTTGACTTTGACTTTGACTAGTCAACGGTCAACGTTGACTTTCTCGGTTGACTTTTTCGGGTTCCGTTCGGGACCCCTCCTAGGCTAATTTCGACGTCCTGGACCCGTTTTTGAGGTCCGTTTTCCCAAATAAATTCGTTTGAATAGAGTTTGACTAAGTGGTACCCTTTATGTGCTTAGGGGCAACTTTTGGGATTGTTCTAGATTCGCTAGCAGTGCAGCGTTGGACGGCTAAGTACTGTGAGTGGACCCCTTCTAAAAATACATGTTTTATTAGTAGAATTGCATGTATGAAAAGCATGATAGCATGAGAATGATGTATGTGCGATAGTTCTGATAGTGTATAAATGTATATGCGATAGTTATGATATTACCACTACGGGATGTAGGGATAAGGTTCCGGTCCATCCCGAACGACGGTTTATGTCCACTTCCGCTACGGGATGTAGGGATAGGGTTCCGGTCCATCCCGGGCGACGGTTATGGTGCTGGCATAGGGCCTGGAGTGTGTTACCTCTGACTTTCGAGTACAGGGACGGGAAGCTGGCATTGGGCCTGAAGTGTGGTTTCCTCTGACTGTATGCTCAGGGACGGGGAGCTGGCATGGGGCCTGAAGTGTTATATTGGACATTCACTAGCGACTATTCCTCTATGAATATGATTATAGTATGCGAGTTATGAATTGAGATATTGCATGATGAGTTAGGACATGAGATATTGCACGGCATTCTAGGTTCAGAAAACCTATGTTTATCATGATATAATTGTGTTTTCATAAAACCTGGGGGATAGTACGTTGATAACTGTTTTCTTATATGTATATCAAATTGGTCCACTCACCTTTGTTTTGCGCCCCCTTCAGGGCTTAGATACGAGGCATACAATCCCGGCGTCGTGGCACTTCCGCACTGGCATCTTCGAGTCCTCTCGGTGTAGGACCTACTCTTTTTGGTGTATTAAATTTGGTATTCTTCTTGTAGTAATTCAAATTAGATGTATGTTCTGAACACGTTCCTGAAACACTTATTAAATGTGTAATCTAAATTCATATTTCCCGTTTTTATACCTTCTAAATGGCTTTCGTCACCCTTCGGGTGTCGGCCAGCACGTGATCCGCCCGAGGTCTACAGGACCTTGGGACCGGGGCGTGTCAATTTTGGAGACGATAGTAGGCATTACGACTTACCACCATTGCCATACATGCCAGTGCCTTATATTTTTTTCCTCTAGTTAGCCATTTTGAGCCTAAATGTAAGCCTTTTGTTCTTAAACCTACATTTTCCTAACCTAGCCTCTTATATTAAGAATTCCCTGCCCTACTAAGAAGCTAGTAGAGTACGTTTTTCAAAGGAGAGAGTTCAAGGTTATTTAAAAGTTGAAGATGCAAATTTTGTGAAGAAAGCCAACTACAAATGAAGTGCAAAAGAAGAAAAGAGGAAAAGAAGTCACTATGAATCACAAGTGAGCTGCCAACATTATAAGAGATCAAGTGTGTCATTGCAAAATGAAAAGGAAGAATCATCAGAAATCATCTGTGCAGTTATATGTCGTTCATCCAACTACTCAATTTACTGCCAAGTTGCTTGGTTAATTGTTGCATGCTTCTCTCGGTTTCATTTCCAACTACTCTATTAGTTTCTTAGACATTGTGTTTCCTATATCCTTCATTTCTTTAACCGAGTACCCCAAGCCCCATTGCAACCCTACACAAAGACCTACTTGATCCAAAAAAAAGGTAATTTTTGATGTGTGGAGATAAGATCAATCTGCAAGCCTATGGTAGAGCATTTATGTAATGATCTTTTGAGCGTTTACACTTTCCCCCAAACACTTTGAATGAAAATTCGAGCGTATATCTTGTGAGCTTAAGGGTTAAAGTTAAGTTGGTCATGTAAGACTTAATTACATTTGTGTAGTATCAACCTTCGGCTATACTTGCAACTACACTCATACATGTTATGTTTTAGGGACAATGTTAGTTTGTGAATGAGAATTCAGAACTACATGTGTTTTTGCACTCTTTCATTCTTGTTGGTACAATCGTATGCTTCTCGTACAATTAAATAATAATAAAAAAAATCATATCATTTGTGTGCTACATTTCATTATTTTTATTTTTTTTGGCATTTGTTTAGGGGGAGCTTAACAATATGAAAGATGTACGCTTCTTTCCATGTTTATTATTTCGATCGTTACTTTGTTATTCTTTTCTCCCGATTTCGTCCCCACTTTTATTCTTCTGAAGAGGTTCTAGTCCACAGAAAGGAAATCTTTCTCGATCACATTTTGTTATGTTCCACTTATCTTCCGCTGACTGCACCTAATGGTTACCTTTAAGGTCTTTGACCTTTCTAGACAAAAAGGGGGAGAAGTAGGAAGCTTATATTTAGGGGGAGAAGTAGAATTTCGAAAACTTGGTTGTTTTTGGTTGCTTGCTTTTATAGTTAAATGCTTTCATTTACAGCAACACATATCTTTTGTACGTCACAGGTTTTCTTGTTTGAGTGTGTGCAGGTTACAGACTTCAATGTTATGTATGGTCGTTAAGTTTATTAGTTGTCTGTAATACTGTGATTGAGGGTTTTGTCTAGGAAATGCCAAAGGGGGAGATTGTTAGGATAAAATTGGCTATTCCTAAACAAAACGCCTGAGTCTGTAATCTTAGACTAGTGCTTATTTTAGCTGTAATTATTTTAGTCTAAGTTTGTCTCACGTGCTCTCGATCACAAAAATGGCAAGCGTTTCAGAGATATCACTCAAGTAAGTTCGGCATACATATGCATTCATACAGTCTAGGTTTATGTTCAGTGGGCTATTTAATTTTGGCTAAAATGTTGAGTCGTATTGTTCATTAATAAAAGGGTATTGGGTTTGTTTGTTTAATTAAGTATGCTTAAGCCCATCATTTTAAGTCAGCTTAAAACCCTAGCATATATATACATATATATCTTTAGGATCCTAGTCTTGCCGCATGACTTTGTTTTGTTTTTAAGCATTTAACTTGCTGTTAATGTCTCTGGTTTTTCATCTATATCCATTCACCTAGTTATCTCATTATATCTTAACTGATAAGTGATTAGGCCTTATTAGGCTTGTGGCTCACGCGTATATGATAGGGATAAGAGAGTATAGCTGATGCACATATAAATAGAAGTCCTAGTTACCTGGTTGAAGGGGCTGCGGCATAACACACACGGGATTAAACAGAGCATATGGAATATCAAGTGCGGCACAATAGGGTTTGGGTTTTTGGGCGCATCATGCATTAAAGTAGGTTCTGTGGTTTTGTTAAGTGCTGCCGCTAGATCAACAAGTGCATCAAAATATGTTTTTATGTTTGCCACATGCATTAGATCAGTTTAGGGTTTTTTCATCTTCATGAATCAGAGTATGTTTTTTAGTTTGCTTTTACCACATGATATATTATTTTGAAAGCAAATGTTTGTTAGCAGCCCTAAGTGCACCGAGAGTTATTTTCATGAAGAAAAATCAGTTTTTATTGTAGGTGTTTTCAATGAGAAAAATATTAGTTTTGGTTCACTGATTTTTCATGCGCTTTAATTAGAAATCGATTATGAAAATGTGCCTTGTGATTTTCATAATTGGTTGATTTCCAAAAATCATCTCATTACATACATTGTGCTTGATCGCGTTAGTATCTTGCAAAGTTCGAGGAGACAGTGATTGACGGCCGCGTTAGTGTCGTGCCACTTCCACTCGAAGGCTGAAGAGAGATCGAGTAGCAAAGCGCGGAGACAAAATTGCCTACTAGTATGCGTGTCTAGTTGATGAGTTTTGTAAGTCTTTCTGTACTCATTTCTCTTAGTGTTTGTCTGGCTTGGGAGCCCGAGGATTTTCCCAGTGGTGGGTTTTGCCTCGTTAAATCCTACATCCTTGTGCACTTTTTATTTATCGTTTTAATCGCATATGAGTATGATGGTTTGATATGTGATGTGAATGTGGTTTTAATTTGAGAACTGAAAATTAAATTGAAACTTGAATTGGATTTTTTAAATTGGAACCTATTCACCCCCTCTAGGTTAAATTAGTACCATCTTAGAACTTTAAAAGTGAACAATGAGCATACTTTGTTGATAAGTCTAGGGGCGGCTCTGAGGGTAGCAACAGTAGGCGGGGCTGCCTAGGGCCTCCAAATTTTATATATATATAAACTAATATTACAAACTTTGTCTGATCAAATAAGATTTATACAAACTTTGAGTCTCTAAGTATTTTCTTATAGAATTTTGTTAACCATATTGGTTACCATTGTCTCTGCAAAAATAAGTTTTTTTAAAATAAGTTGATCAAATCTTATCTTCGATCAATTATGTCACAAGAAATATTGAATAAGTTAGCTATTTTATCAATTGAAAAATAATTGGTGATTAGATTTTGTAAACTTAATTTGTACATTTGCGTCTAAAAACACGAGACGTATAATATTTCAATAATGTTTGTATATATTTCTTTTTTTTATATTAATTTTTAATAATGTTTGACGTAAAAATAGATTTTTTCATGTATTTAGTGAATATTTTTTTGTACATATCAATGTACAAAGATCCGGAATATGAGAACTCTAGGGCTCCATTTCTAAGTGATGATCCTCTCATGCTTCATATATAGGGTTGTATCCTTGCAATTCTTTGCCAAATGTTGCCATTATTTTTGGGATCAGATTTTTGGATACGAGCATATAAACCTCGAACAATCTGGGAATGGGATTGCAAAACCAATAGTTGGAGTGAGACTTTTGTTCATTATTTTTCACAATTGGATCGTTGGAGACGGAGTTTTTCTCAGTTCCGCTGTATGTTCTATATAATCTTCTTAATTAAATGAAGTGGGTTTGAAGGTAGCGATGCTTCATGCTCATTTATGTTTATACTTCTAGTGCCATGAACTCTTGTAGTTTTTTTTTTTTTGTTAAGAAATGCTAATGAGACTTTTAAAAGTGGGACTTTCTAATATAGTCTCTATGAATTGTCCATCACCTCATGTTTTTAGTAAAATTCCGTATCAACATTATAAAAATTGTGTCAAAAACATGAGGCGACGAAAAGTCTATGGAGAGTTTTACTTTGAGAGAGCCTTTTACAAGGACTCTATTGTTGTTTATGTATTTTTTGTCCACTATAATTGTCTTTTTGGGGCACGTTATTTTGTTGCCTTATTATTCGAGGTGATAAAAAAAAAAGGAACAGAATAAAACCATACTTGGTGGTAAGAACAGATGCACATACGGATTAGAGTGGTCTCGTGACTCACCAGAGGTTCGAAAAATGCCATTGAAGGTTTTTTGTGTTCAATAAGTGTTCGATAAAATACTTATTCCTGCATATCCCAACGAAGCTCGAGAGAACGCGTTTTGAAAAAACTTAGATCACTTACATTAGGACACCCCACCCCACCCCCCACCCCTCCCCCCGGGGGCATGCACCAATGGTTGGTGGTGTTCAAGAAGACGAAAATGTGATGCTCAACAACCAACTGTTTCTTTTTCTTTCAAAGAAAGAAAAAAACACCAACTATTTCTAAATTATAAAAAAAATAAAAAATAAACTACTTGTCTACTTCCCTTGAAAATAGTCATTGTTAGTTACCAGTTAATCACAGTATTGCAATAGCGATATTTGTTTCTACTAGCAAGTGAAGGATCTTAATTTTCAGTCATATAAATAATAAGTTCGATACAAATTATGTCGAACAAAAAAAGACATGCGTCTAAATCAAAAATAAAGAATTAGTTCTTTTACAAATCAAGCCTTTTTTTCTTTTGTCAAAAAAAAAATTTCTTTTAATGAGAAAAGCCCAATTACATTACCCCAAAGCCCATTCAACAAAAAGCCAGAAAATGAAAAAGGAAATTCTAATCCTCAACCTGCAAAGGCTGATCGTTGAAGACCATAAGGGTAGCCACTCGAAAATAATCAACTCCGCATTGTATCCGATGAAGGTATCCCAGTGCATAAGAGCAGTTCCACTGTGGGTTACTCCCCTAGAGGATAGGCTCTTTAATCTACCCACCTGACCACCACCACCACCAAAAAAAGGGCTCGAGCGTATCAAGTCCACTAGGCTCCAGGGGAGCCTAGTTTCCCTCTTAGGCAGAAATCGACAGGCCCAACGCCTGACTTATGTGATGCATTGCTAAAGTCACGGTGACGTCAACAGAAATTATTTTTTCTATAAATAGCCAACCATGTTCTTCCATCTTACACCACATTTCAATATTTTCAAATATTTTCAATAAATCTTTTATTATTATCCTAAATTGAAAGTAAGATTATTTTTTATCATTGTATGAAAAAATTAATAATATTTTAATACAAATTGTCTGGACTATTCAATTTAGAGATGGATATGCACTTGGGCAATTACTGTTCACTACATGCAATTACTGTTCACAAAGGGGATTGAGTTGCCTATAGCCCAGGAGAGCCTTACTACACTAGAAATGCTCTAAAATTCGACATGCAACCAAAACCGCCACACCAGAGGAGAGCCAACAGATCTAGACCACAAACACAAGCCCCTGCAAGTAGTACAAAAAACCAAAATAAATGGGAAGGGGATGGGGCTAAGGAGGCATCTAAACACCATCGCTTTGGCCACAGCCGCAACACACTTAGGCCTTGATTTCATACATGGATCCCTACACTTTGTTAGGTTCCATTGAGTGCGTCTGGATCCATACATTCTGTTCGGTTTCACTGAGTTCGTTTGGAACATTCATCCAATGGATTCCATCGAGTAAGTCTAGAATTCTACTTTGTGTCTTGTGTGTCAGTTCTATATATCCTATTTCATGAGTGCATCTAGAATGCATAATGTTGTGATTCGTATTAGCTCTTGTGTATTTTTTTTCTATTTGATTCCATGAGTGCGTTTGGAATGTGGAATGATGTGAGTCTGCTGGCCTTATTATTTTAATATATATATATATATATATATATATTGAAAGGAAAGTAAATTGAAAATCAGTGAGGATTCAATTGAGTTTTGTGAGTGAAGATATTTTATATATGCAAGGGTTGTGAAAATGGATTGAGAAAATGTTTAATAAATGAGATTGATTGACTTTTCAATCACATACGTCGTATTACTGTCACTCACACGAGCTTCATAGTTTGTCCCGGTTTTTGCTTTGCCGGTGTACCATTCTCACAGTGTAGAGGGCAATTTTGTAGGTTGACAGGTGTTCAACATTTTGAAGTTATGTGTTGGGCCTGAGCATATCTCATAACGGGGGCGTGACAGTATGAGATGTTAAGATAGGGTTGAGAATTTGATAGAAAATTGACTTTGAGGCACATTAATACTTTTCCCTAAAGTGACATTTGTCCCCACTCTAATATGAGTTTGCTAATGGGTCTAAAGCAAATCACTTCCAGGAAACAACAAAGTTTAAAATTTTAGTTTAGCAAGAACTGAAATTCTCTTAAAATCTTCTAAAAGGAAGGTGTATGATTTAGATGAAGAGAGAGATGATAAGAAATTGTTGTTTTGAAATGTATATCCGAATATGAAGCCAACGTGAGCTATATATAGATTATATGGTACCCGTTGAACTTAGTTCAAAGAGTGCATAGAAAAGTTACATCCTTCAATTGAAAGTGTGTGAAGATCAAATAGATATTTCCAGCATCCTTTCATTTCTACCGAATGGATGCAAGCCTGCTGCCTTTTCATATATGTGCCTCTTACCAAAAAGGCATAATCTTTTGATTCAATAACTAACACTATGTTTGGATGAGGAAAATAAACTTGAAATTTGGATAAAAGTCATAATTTATAAATTGACATGCATCAATTCCCTTGTCTGGATTCATAAACATAAAATTTTAGAATTTTCACGTGGAAAAAAAAACTTGAAATTTGGAACCTCTAATTCCCAAGTTTAAATTCTATGTAAATAGGTGTCATTTCCCAATTTATATGATTGAGAGTTTAAAAATAACAAATTCGGTATTCAATTCCATTGTTTTTTAGGATTAACCAAACAAGAAAATTCACAAATTTTAGAAAAAAAAATCTCGTCATTTTAAAATTTCTTAGTAATCTTAAATTTCTTCATCCAAATATAATGTAAGAAATATATATATATATATATATATATATGAAGTACACCAATATGAGAGGGCAGGTTTACTTTTATGAGTCAAGCCTAGTGTTGTGCTTTTGGAAATGCAACCAAACATGCAACTCCAACGCATAAAATGAAAAGTGGCTTTGTGTCCTTTCTCTCCTCCTCGTTTTTTACTTTATGCCCCACTTTGGAGCACAGCCAGCCGCATACCAACTCCACCGCAATTTTCGGGTCAAAATTAGCCTTTGTTTCTAGTCGTCATCTACTCTATAGGGAGCCGCACAAGTCATACAATGTAGGAAGAGGATTTTCTCCAGATTCACTTTATGGGAATTTTAGAATTTTCACATTATAGTCGTTTATTGTATATTGTGCGGTTAGTTTACATCAGGTAATATTTGTATTTAATTTTAAATAAAAAAAATCAAATAATTATTAACCACACGATACATGAATGACTAAAATATGAAAATTCATTTGGATCAGGATGGAATTTAATTCCCAAAATGCATGCTTTCTTTTTATATACATATAAATTCATGACATCAATAAATAGTTGGAAACTATTATTTTTGTCATGAAAGAAATGATTAATATTAGTATATACTCCTTCCTCCTCAGTCTACGTCAACTCATTTGTCAAAATGTTGTTTGGCCTTAACTATAATTTTATTTGTTATTTAGTACACATAATTGCATTCTTTTTTACTTATTAGAGAGATGTTTTAAGTTTGAATTTTTGCATATAACGAGTCGGATTAATTTATTCCCCTCACTCTTTAGTGTAATATATCTTTGTTTTTAATAAAACAGTAATTGATTTTGTCACTTAATCACTATAATATAGTAGCATTATTTTTTATTTGTAGGTGATGAAGTGGGTATTTTTATGATCGGCTTTCATAACAAGTTCAATACTAAGTTATTATAGTTGTCTGATTGAGTGGCTTGCGCAAATTTCTTCACCATAGTGTAATTGTATTAAAAAACCCATAACTTACATTACTTAACCCCACAAAAATTGTGAAGGAATTCTTCTTCCTCAAACACTTTGTGAAGGATTTGTAAAATTCTATGCTTATTATCGAAGTCATCAATGTTATAAATCACTCTGTATAAACATCGCTATAAAAGTCAACTAAAAAAAGTTCGTCTAGTCAATCAAGAGTAGCAATTAAATTGACAAGTTGTTTATGAACAAAAAATTGCCAGATATTTTCCAAAATTTAACGGCTTATAATATTTCTAATTTAACAGCTTATGTGACACTTTAATATTTTCTAAAATGTTTCTCTTCACTCAATTTGCCAAGCATAGTATTTGTGTTGATAAGCATGCTCATTCATATTAATAGCAAATCCTATAAGCATGCTCATGCTCATTCAAATTTAGTGCCCTAACATTTAAGCCAAGCGTAGTGTTTATGCTTTTGGAAATGCAACTGAAACATCCAACTCCTCCAACACATAAAAAGAGGCTTTATGTCCCTTCATTTCTTCTCATTTTTTACTTTATGCCCCACTTTGGACCACAGTCAGCCAGAGATCAACTTAGCGGCATTTTTTGGGTCAAAAGTAGCCTTTGGGTCAAAACTATTATTTTTGGGGTTCATGAAAGAAATGAATAATATTACTATATACTCCTTAGTCCTTGGTCCACATAAATTAATTTGTCAAAATGTTGTTTGGCCTTAAAATAATTTTATCTGTCATTTAGTAATTCGCATTTTTTGAGATATTTTAAATTTGAATTTTGCATATTAAGAGTTGGTAATTTATCTTTTTATCTTTTAGCGAGTGCGATACTAATTTATTATAGCTAACTAATTGAGTGGCTTGCTCAAATTTCCTCACCATAGTGTTGTGGTATTAAAACCCCAATAATTTACATTGATTCACCCACAAAATTGTGAAAGAATTCTTCTTCAAACACTTCATGAATGAGTCAACAAATTATGTGCTTATTATCAAATCATTCAATTTATAAATCACTTTGTAAAGATTATTTTTGAAAAGAAAAAAAAGTCAACTAAAACTAAGTTCGCCTAATCAATTTGTTGTAGTAATTAGAGAGACAAGTTGTATATTTTTATCAAATCCGACCATCTATATTTATTCAATTAGTTAATAATACAACAACAACACCACCTAAGTCTTTTTTTCACTAAGTGGGATTGACTGTATGAATTTGTTGACCCTAAAAACTATCAAGCCTACGTGGCGCGCAGGCCGAGTAATTGATAAGCTAACTATGTTATTCGATTGTGTGCGGGGCGTGCCAACTCGTCAACTGAATTCGACCGGGGAGTAAAATATGTCGATATGGCATTGGGCGCGCTGCTGACTTATTGATCTTGTGACTACGGCCGAGGAAGGAATACATCTCGACCTTCGGGTTCTAGAGCCCGAAGACAAAGATGCTAGTTCTACGAAGTTTAATATCAAATTCGGCTTTCAATGTGCCAAATTTAGTAACCTGGTAACACCTCGCTTCCTCGAGAAGGCTAATGAGATGACCTCTATCAACAAGGACTCGAAAATCCTTGTTGACCGAGACTTGGATAAATAACAAGTTGGTCTCGAAGCAGTGCTGTGTTGGATTTATTCAATGTAAATCAACCATAAATGGTCTACTATATGTAATAGGAATGTATAAGTTGGAGATTAGTTAAGTTGCGATTTGATTTCCTTATATCAATCCTACATTAAGTGTCTTACAATATAAGTAGGTTTTGATTGAGTCCTTAATAGGTGTATATGATTATGATATTACTTGAGAGCCAAGAAAGGAGAGTTCTTAGCTTTCCCTTATGGATGGAATCTAAGACTTTTGGCTAATATATAAAGCATCGGTCCCTCCTCAATACCTTATATATATCATTGATTGATCAACCTGTATATGTAAAGTTATAATCATGTCTTATGACGGTCGAAACATTCAACGTAATGATCCTGCATAGTTTTAAAATTCATGTCAGTTTTAACTGTTCTGCATGATCATCAATAATTCTATACTCTTAAAGTTGATGTGAACAACATCTGCATAATTCAATTAATCATATATTCAAGCTACAACCGTTTATCATGAGAAGTTGAATCGTGTAGTAAAGTTGTTGTTCATAAAAGTTGCGTTCAATATATGATATAGAAACTGTTCTTCTTGCTCACAAGTGTTGATTATTGTTTTATGGATCATAAATGAATGGTATGGCATGATTTATGTATTATATCAGCTGTGAAGATTCTCATCTTGCTCACAAGTGTTGGGAATCAGCATGAAGGTAACTGATATAATGCATAAATCAGTGTCAGAAAACATATTGATTCATCTTGCTAACAAGTGTTGGATCAATTTTGTTTTTATAAAGTTTCTTGGGAATGGTTTAATCGATGCATGCATGTTATATTCAGTGATGAATGCTGTGAACACTGTTCAAACCCTAAGTGGAACAAACTACAAAAAGTGGAAACAAGACCTTGAGATCTGCCTGGGTTTAATGGATTTGGACATAGCAATGAGAGAGAATCCTCCTCCAGAACCTGGTACAGATGATGCAGCTAATGTCAAGGCAAAGTATGAGAGGTGGCAGAAGGCAAATCGAATTGCTCTCTTAGTGATCAAGAGATCCATGTCCGACACAGTAAGAGGTGGTATTCCTGAGTCCGAGAATGCCAAGGAATTCTTGGCATCCATTGATGAGAAGTTCAAAGAATCAAATAAGGCAGAAACTGGTAATCTCATGAATGAACTTATGACCAAAAAGTATAACGGTATGGGATGTGTTAGAGAACATATATTAGAATTGCTGGATATTGGTGCTAAATTAAATGCTCTAAAAGTTCCTATGAGTGATCCTTTCTTAGTTCATGTTGCACTTAATTCATTGCCGAAAGAGTACTCACAGTTAAAAAGCACATACAATGCACATAAGGAGAAGTGGAGTCTCAATGAATTAATTGCAATCTGTGTGCACGAGGAGCAGCATATAAGACATGAAATTTTTGAAAAGAATGTGAATATGGTGACTAATTATCACAACAATAGCACTGCAAGACAGGAGCATAACCAAGGAGCACCGCATCACCCCAAAGTTAATGCGAATAAAGGCATTAAATCTTATCTTATCTTCGATCAATTATGTCACAAGAAATATTGAATAAGTTAGCTATTTTATCAATTGAAAAATAATTGGTGATTAGATTTTGTAAACTTAATTTGTACATTTGCGTCTAAAAACACGAGACGTATAATATTTCAATAATGTTTGTATATATTTCTTTTTTTTATATTAATTTTTAATAATGTTTGACGTAAAAATAGATTTTTTCATGTATTTAGTGAATATTATTTTGTACATATCAATGTACAAAGATCGGGAATATGAGAACTCTAGGGCTCCATTTCTAAGTGATGATCCTCTCATGCTTCATATATAGGGTTGTATCCTTGCAATTCTTTGCCACATGTTGCCATTATTTTTGGGATCAGATTTTTGGATACGAGCATATAAACCTCGAACAATCTGGGAATGGGATTGCAAAACCAATAGTTGGAGTGAGACTTTTGTTCATTATTTTTCACAATTGGATCGTTGGAGACGGAGTTTTTCTCAGTTCCCCTGTATGTTCTATATAATCTTCTTAATTAAATGAAGTGGGTTTGAAGGTAGCGATGCTTCATGCTCATTTATGTTTATACTTCTAGTGCCATGAACTCTTGTAGTTTCTTTTTTTTGGTTAAGAAATGCTAATGAGACTTTTAAAAGTGGGATTTTCTAATATAGTCTCTATGAATTGTCCATCACTTCATTTTTTTGAGCACAATTCCGTATCAACATTATAAAAATTGTGTCAAAAACATGAGGCGGCGAAAAGTCTATGGAGAGTTTTACTTTGAGAGAGCCTTTTACAAGGACTCTATTGTTGTTTATGTATTTTTTGTCCACTATAATTGTCTTTTTGGGGCACGTTATTTTGTTGCCTTATTATTCGAGGTGATAAAAAAAAACAGAATAAAACCATACTTGGTGGTAAGAGCAGATGCACATACGGATTAGAGTGGTCTCATGACTCACCAGAGGTTCGAAAAATGCCATTGAAGGTTTTTTGTGTTCAATAAGTGTTCGATAAAATACTTATTCCTGCATATCCCAACGACGCTCGAGAGGACGTGTTTAAAAAAACTTAGATCACTTACATTAGGACACCCCACCCCACCCCACCCCCCACCCCTCCCCCCGGGGGCATGCACCAATGGTTGGTGGTGTTCAAGAAGACGAAAATGTGATGCTCAACAACCAACTGTTTCTTTTTCTTTCAAAGAAAGAAAAAAAAACCAGCTATTTCTGAATTATAAAAAAAATAAAAAATAAACTACTTGTCTACTTCCCTTGAAAATAGTCATTGTTAGTTACCAGTTAATCACAGTATTGCAATAGCGATATTTGTTTCTACTAGCAAGTGAAGGATCTTAATTTTCAGTCATATAAATAATAAGTTCGATACAAATTATGTCGAACAAAAAAAGACATGAGTCTAAATCAAAAATAAAGAATGAGTTCTTTTACAAATCAAGCCTTTTTTTCTTTTGTCAAAAAAAAAATTTCTTTTAATGAGAAAAGTCCAATTACATTACCCCAAAGCCAATTCAACAAAAAGCCAGAAAATGAAAAGGGAAATTCTAATCCTCAACCTGCAAAGGCTGATCGTTGAAGACCATAAGGGCGTGTTTGTTTGCCCTCGCTAGAGTTCACTGGACTGGATTACTTTGCTAAGACTACTAATCCTGTGTTTGATGCGAGTTGGACTAAACTTAAATGAGACTAAGTTGGACTCGTTCCGACTAAGTGCTTCTCTAGGTCGTCCTAGTGAGACCCCCCAAAAAGCATGGGATTCCTAATCCCGTCTCCAACATCGTTTGCACGCCTTTGTCGTCTACAACTCCTACTCCCTTACCCACGCCCAGATCTCAAACCCACTGCCTAAATCTCAAAATCAATACCTAAAATTCAAAACAAAAAAATGCAAAACCCCCAGATTTAAGCACCTGCAGACAAATCCCCACACAAATTCAAAATAAAAAGGCAAAATCACCAGAAAATTTTGAGATTTTCCTAGAAAGTCAGTGAAGGCACTGGGTGGAGCTCTCCGATAAATCCTCTACGCAAATCTCTGCATAAGGAAAAGAGGGGGAGAGTGGATGAGGAAAAGTGGGAGAGGGGAGGGAGAGAGTGGGTAGAGGAAAATACAAAGAGGTATACGGAGAGGAAGAGAATTCTAGAAAAATGGTGAAACAGGATACAGAGAGGAGAGGGAGAGACTGGCGGAGGAAAAGAGGTGGAATGGGTTAAGATGAAAAAACATGAAAATATATTGGCAGACAGAGATGATTCTAGAAACAAAAAAAAATGATAAATTAATAATAAACTATTAATAAATATAGATTAAATAATATAATATTTAAATATTTTAGTTATCTGCTTTTTAGTCCGACACTACACCAAACGTTTCACTAAGCTAGTACAACTTAGTCTAGTCTAAGCCAGTCCAGTTTAGTCCCTGCAACTAGTCCAGTCCGGTGCAACAAACGCACCCTAAGGGTAGCCACTCGAAAATGATCAACTCCGCATTGTATCCGATGAAGGTATCCCAGTGCATAAGAGCAGTTCCACTGTGGGTTACTCCACTAGAGGATTGGCTCTTTAATCTCCCCACCTGACCACCACCACCACCACCACCAAAAAAAGGGCTCGAGCGTATCAAGTCCACTAGGCTCCAGGGGAGCCTAGTTTCCCTCTTAGGCAGAAATCGACAGGCCCAACGCCTGACTTATGTGATGCATTGCTAAAGTCACGGTGACGTCAACAGAAATTATTTTTTCTATAAATAGCCAACCATGTTCTTCCATCTTACACCACATTTCAATATTTTTAAATACTTTCAACAAATCTTTTATTATTATCCTAAATTGAAAGTAAGATTATTTTTTATCATTGTATGAAAAAATTAATAATATTTTAATACAAATTGTCTAGGCTATTTAATTTAGAGGTGGATATGCACTTGGGCAATTACTGTTCACTACATGCAATTACTGTTCACAAAGGGGATTGAGTTGCCTATAGTCCACGGGAGCCTTACTACACTAGAAATGCTCTAAAATTCAACAGGTAACCAAAACCGCCACACCAGAGGAGAGCCAACAGATCTAGACCACAAACACAAGCCCCTGCAAGTAGTACAAAAAACCAAAATAAATGGGAAGGGGATGGGGCTAAGGGGGCATCTAAACACCATCGCTTTGGCCACAGCTGCAACACACTTAGGCCTTGATTTCATACATGGATCCCTACACTTTGTTTTTTTTTTTTTTTTTTTTTGAAGAGGACCATACAAGATACAGCACAAAGCCTGCCAGGGGGCAGAAGCCACACGGGCAAGCAACAGCGCAGAGGATGAAAGGGGATACCGATACGACGCTCAAACAACGAGCGCCACCCCAATCACCCAAAAAACAAAATTAATGAAGACAGGGAAGGCCATCCTTATTCAAAACATGAACCAAGGAAGATGGGGGTCTGTCAACCCAAACCCGAGAACCCATCTCCGCAAAATCATGCGACGCAATCAAGTCTGCGACGCCATTAGCTGATCTTGGTACCCAAGCCCAGCGGCAGAACTGGAAAGCCTCACTGACTACCAAGATTCTAGTCAGAATAGGATAAGCTTCCCAACTGCCCACCTCAATATTACCGGAGAGGCAGTCAATGGATTCACGAGAATCCGATTCCAAAATAACTGAAAAGTACCCCAAAGAAACTCCCAAATCACATCCATGCAGCAAAGCCAAAGCTTCTGCCGCAGCCACAGAAGAGGCAGAGATACTGTACCTCGCAGCCGCAACGAAGTGTCCACAAGCATCACGGATAATAACCCCCGCGAATCCCATCTGAGATGTGTGTCTCCAGCTCGCATCCACGTTGATTTTGTAGAACGGTGGAGGATGAGGCATCCACCGAGAAACCCGCAGCTCCCTGCCCGTGTGCCTATCCACAGGGGTACCCGTCCACCCCATAGCCCTCCAATAAGAATCAACAACAGAAGAAAGCGTCAACAAAAGCTTATGGGGAGAAATGGGAACCTGGTTAAACACAAACTCGCATCGGGCTCGCCAAATACACCAACAAGTAAAAGCCACATAGGAAGAAACCCATTTCACCGATTCTTTGAAGCCCGGGGACCGAACCAAGACCTGGAACAGCCAATCCTTCCACTCACAGTGCCGACTCCCATCAATCTTATAGTTGAGGGCTCCCCCAAACCACACCGCAGCAACCCACTGACATTGGAGAAAAAGGTGTTCAACCGTTTCTTCATGAGCGAGGCAAATAGGACAAATAGGAGAGTGGGAGATCCTCCTTCTAAACAATATGTCCCAAGTGGCCACACCCTGGTGCAGAGTCAACCAAAAAAGGTGTCTAATTTTTTTTGGGACCGGCATCCTCCAAATAGCGATCCACAGCTGCTTGGGAATAACGCGAATCATGGGCATCCGAGCATCTCGCTGTGCAAGGGACCTCCCTTGCAACCATCGGTATCCCGCCTTGACCGAGTATCTGCCATTCTTACTATCATCCCAAACCAGCCGATCATGATACAGACGATTGCCAATAGGAAGACTTTTAATTGCATTTATTTCCTGCCCAGAGAGAAATGGTGTCAAAAAATCAATATCCCATTCAAACTCATTCTGACTGATCAGAGAGTTAACTCTCAGGTTGGGAGAAACAGCAACACTCCCACTCGCCACCGAGTGTCCAGCAGGAAGAGATGGGAGCCATCTGTCCTTCCAAACCCGCACCTCTTGACCACCCATAATTTGCCAGTGAGCCCCACTTCGAATAATCTCTCTACCCACCAAAAGGCTATTCCACGCCCAAGATGCACGACCCCCAACCTTGGCATCCCAAAAGGAGGTAGAGGGGAAATAGCGAGCTTTAATCACCCTCGCCCAAAGAGATGAAGGGTTAGTGATCAACCGCCAACATTGCTTTGCTAGAAGAGCCACATTGAAATCTTGGAAGTTCCGAAAGCCAAGCCCACCCATCTCTTTAGGCAGACCAAGAACCTCCATAGACACCCAATGGATTTTACGGTTCGTACCATGACTGCCCCACCAAAACCCAGCAATTAACGAATCCAATTCCCTGCAAAAGGTTGCAGGGAAGAGGAAGAGATACATCGGGTAAGCCGGGATAGCCTGGACAACCGCCTTGATCAAAACTTCACGACCCGCCTTGGATAGACACCTTTGTTTCCACCCTTGAAGCTTGGCCATGACTCTCTCCTTGACATAAGCAAGGCCCCTCTTTCTTGATTTTCCCCAAATAGCAGGAATGCCCAAATAATCCCCAGGATCGTTCACCACCTTGATCCGAAGAATGGTAGCCAACTCCTCTGAAATTCTTTCGGGCATATTCCTGCCAAAATATACACTAGACTTCTGAAAGTTTACTTGTTGTCCAGAAGCTTCACCATATCGAGTTAGAAGTTTCACCAATGTTGTACAATTTTTGCCGTCAGCTTTTAAAAATAGCAGAGTGTCATCCGCGAAGAATATGTGGGAGATAGTAGGTCCTGAAGCTCCCAAATTCACACCATCTAACGCCTTCTCATTTACTGCCTTCTGAATTAAGCAAGAAAGAACCTCTCCAACCAGCAGAAATAGATAAGGGGACAAAGGATCCCCTTGCCTTAGCCCTCTTGACGGAACAAAGCATTTTCCAGGCTGACCATTTATAAGGATAGCAAGTTGCACAGACGACACGCACCCCATGACAATTTGTCTCCATGCACTACAAAAGCCCATTCTTTCCATAATGGCGCCCAGGAAGTCCCATTCGACCCGATCATAGGCCTTTTGCATATCAAGCTTTATTCCCATCTCATATTTCCTTTTAGCGTTACGGCACTTTAAGAAGTGAAACATCTCATGGGCGATGCCAATGTTATCATGGATTTGTCTACCTTCCACAAACGCATTCTGAGATGTTGAGATGATGTGCGGCAGCACCACTTTCAATCGATTAGCCAACACCTTAGACAAAACTTTGTAAGAATAATTACAAAGGCTAATCGGTCGAAACTGAGTTACAATTTCAGGATTAGGGACTTTGGGAATAAGAACCACATGAGTAGCATTGAGGTTACCTGGGTTCACCACATCATGCATAAAGGAATGAATCAAGGAGCAAATATCGACTTTTAAATCCTCCCAGAAGGTTTGATAAAATATTCCTTGGAAGCCATCAGGACCAGGAGCTTTGAGCTTTCCCATTTGCATTACCGCATTTTTTATCTCCTCATCCGTCGCCGGGGCTATCAGGTTTGTGTTCATCGCCGCAGTAATACCATTCGGGACACAATTCAGCAAATCACCCCAATCCCGAGGTCCCCCCGAAGTGAATAACGTTTTGAAATAGTCCTCCACCAACTTCCGAACCCTGCAAGGATGTTCCATCCACTCCCCCTGATCATTCTTTAGTTTCAGAATCATATTCCGTCTTCGGCGTTGTAAAGTAGTTTGGTGGAAGAATTTAGTATTTGAGTCCCCTTCTCTCAACCATTGGACACGCGATCTTTGATGCCAAAAGCAGTCCTCTTGAGCTTGAAGTTCATCAAGGATTTGACTCTTCACTTGAATGGTTTGAAAATTTGGCCCCCAATTCTTTTGAAGCTCCTCAATTTGATCTGTTAATTCCTCAATTTGCTGGCCCCGTTTTTTAAACTTGTGCCGACTCCACCTAGAGAGCCGAGACTGACAATCTAGGATCTTTTTACCCCATTGCACTTGTTTGGAGCCAGGCCAATGCCGAGCCCAGCAGTCATTGACAATTGCTTTGCATTCCTCTTCCTTCGCCCAATACGCCTCAAACCGGAAAAGCTTATATCCCCCCATTCTAGCCAATGCAGAAAGGATGGTAACCGGACAATGATCCGACCCCAGAGCAGGTCCATGTTCGGCATAAGTGTGGAGCCAAGTCTCCTGCCAAAGCCCATTTATTAGACCCCGATCAAGTCTTTCTTCCACCCATTCCCCATTCCGAAGACCCCGCCAAGTGTGAGTCGTCCCATGAAAGTTGATGTCCATCAACTCTATAGAGTTTAAGAACTGCGCCAAATAATTGTGTCGGTTATAGCTCGGAGTCACCCCCCCCCCCCCGATTTCTCATGAGCCCAGAGGTATTCATTAAAGTCACCCCCACAGAGCCAGGGGACATCCGAAGGAGAAAAGTGAGACTGCATCCATGCCCAAAAACTGGCTTTCTCCCCGCGATAAGCAGTGCCATAAACCCCAGTAACACGCAGCCATCTTTGGTTACCCTTTTCACGGACAAGAGCATCAATCACGTGTATAGAGGAGAATAGAATTTGCACATCTAATGACTCATCCCACCACAAACTCAAGCCACCGGCCTTCTCAATAGGTTCCACATTCAGACCACCAGAAAATTTCATGCGCCTTCTAACACCATTTATTCTATGGTTTTTCATTTTTGTTTCAGAGAGAAAAATCATAGAGGGTCGTTTCCTACGTATAAGCCCGTAGAGAGCCCGAATTGCCGTGTCCGACCCGAGCCCACGGCAATTCCAAAATATATAGTTCATGGCTCACTTGCGGCTGTTGAAGGCCAGCCGCCACCACCCCGGGCTAGATTGCCCGTATCTTTCAGCATCTCGCGCCCACCCTGCTTCTCTAGCGCTTCTTCAAGGCAAATCCCTTTACTTTGACTACCGCTAGCCTCATTCGTAGTCGCCCCACCCATGAAGACTGCCCTTTCAAGTATTAAACATCGATCTGATATAGTGTGTTCCGGCCAGTCCGCACGAAACACCTCTGTGTTGTCCTTCATGAGATCTGTTCCTCTAACTCTCTTCCAAGGATTAGGGAGAAATTCCCATCTATTGAACTGTCCTCCCCGCTTCAGCCCACACCTTTCAGCAGATATCTCATCCCTGCTATCCCCTGTCCTCATAAGTGTCTCTGAGGGTGTAGCAGACCAATCCTCGAACTCCGGGGGTATTTCTGGCATGACATCGGCGATCTTGTGTCTCGTCTGCCGCTCATTTGTGCTCTGAATATCCGTATCTGTCGCATCCTCATTGCCCACTTTGCCCGAGTCAACGCATCGCTCACGCCTCCTCCACCTCTTTACCGGCTGCAGCTGGTTATTCTCAGTATTCCGTCTGTTCAGCACTCATTCTTGAAGTACATTCCCACTGTCAGTAGAATCAGGATAGTATTCAATAGGCGGTGCACACTCCCTCACTGTTCCTGCATGCCTTCTCTCTCCCACGCCTGCCACAGACAGTCTCGGAGGGGCAGGATCCTCTCTAATGGGCTGCGCTTTAATCCATTCTCCATACCCAGCACCCCCACTAGATGTCAGTTCAACTGTACATTCTGTATTAATATGATCAAGTCGACCACATTTATAACAGAAGTCTTGTAATCTTTCATATCGAAACTCCACCCATGTGTCTCTATTGGTCCCTCTCCTCAGCCAGCATCCAGTACACAATGGGTTAGCAGTATTAACCATGATTCGAGCCCTTAAAAAGCCACGAGCCTTCGTAGTGTCTTCCAATTCCAGAACCTCTCCCACAGCCTGTGTTAATTGTTTAACATTCGCCAACGAGCTCATCCCTAATGGCACACCTCTGATTTGGATCCAGAAGGGAACCATCTCCATTATAATGTCTTCGAGCGCCATGTTTGGTAGCCATTTCTTGACCGAAAGATTCTTCTTCATGATACCCCATGGTACCTGATCCGTAATTCTGTTCGCCCCATGTTCATCCTGCACCTTTATAACAAACACATTATCCTTCACCCATTTAACATCCACCACTCCAAAATCTTTCCATGCCGATCGTATGATGTTTCGAACACCCCATTTGTTTAACAGTTTTTTCGTTAGAATCTTTCCCACCAGTTTAACTTCACTCTCCATCGCAGATAAATCTAAACCCTCCTCTAGCTGCACCACCAGTTCAGAAACCCCACTCGTTGTCATCTTTCGGGCCCAGTAGCTCGAAGTAGATCTTGTTGGCTCGCTGAGTTGTGATACTTCAGAGAATGACCACCACCCTAACTGGGTTGACCACCCTTCGCACCTGTGGGACTGATAACAAAGTATTTCGAAAGCCAACAGAGGCAACAGTGTCCACGAACTATAACCGTAGATAGAGGATAGTCTCCCCCAATACCCCCAATAATCTTTTCTTCGACAACTGAGAGTATTAAATTCCATCACCCACCAGTTCAACAACCAATTAATGCTCAATTGAAGAGCAAACCTGTTATCCATTAATGAACTCCCCTCAATAATGAACCATCTACTTGGCCCCGACCCACAGGGATATGAGATCGGACCAAAGGCTAACCAAACAAAAGGAATAAAATCCCCAAATGATAAGTAAATGGTACCCTCCACTCCCGAGGGGAGACAAAATCAAGATAGATCCATCAGCCAACTACCACAATTAAGAAGGAGAAGAGGGGACTTGTCAGAGGGAGAAAACCTGACCTTTTGGGGAAGATCCACCCCACAGCGATTATACCCACTCCCAATTCGAAACAGCCGGCAGGATCACTTCCTCACCCTCTCATAATGAAGCCCACATCGATCCGTACCAATACCATAGCCACACCTCACGCTAGATCAAGAATCAGCTCACGCACCACGGCGGAACCTCACGATGGAGGAAGAAACTCTCACGCCACTCGGAGAGAAAAGCTATTATTTTGTTTTTTGGTGTTTACTTGTTTAGAAACTGGATCCCTACACTTTGTTAGGTTCCATTGAGTGCGTCTGGATCCATACATTCTGTTCGGTTTCACTGAGTTCGTTTGGAACATTCATCCAATGGATTCCATTGAGTAAGTCTAGAATTCTACTTTGTGTCTTGTGTGTCAGTCTCAGTTCTATATATCCTATTTCATGAGTGCATCTAGAATGCATAATGTTGTGATTCGCATTAGCTCTCGTGTATTTTTTTATATTTGATTCCATGAGTGCGTTTGGAATGTGGAATGATGTGAGTCTGCTGGCCTTATTATTTTAATATATATATATATATATATATATATATATATATATATATATATATATATATATATATATATATATATATATATATTGAAAGGAAAGTAAATTGAAAATCAGTGAGGATTCAATTGAGTTTTGTGAGTGAAGATATTTTATATATGCAAAGGTTGTGAAAATGGATTGAGAAAATGTTTTATAAATGAGATTGATTGACTTTTCAATCGCATACGTCGTATTACTATCACTCACACGAGCTTCATAGTTTGTCCGGGTTTTTGCTTTGCCGGTGTACCATTCTCACAGTGTAGAGGGCAATTTTGTAGGTTGACGGGTGTTCAACATTTTGAAGTTATGTGTTGGGCCTGAGCATATCTCATAACGGGGGCGTGACAGTATGAGATGTTAAGATAGGGTTGAGAATTTGACAGAAAATTGACTTTGAGGCACATTAATACGTTTTCCTTAAAGTGACATTTGTCCCCACTCTAATATGAGTTTGCTAATGGGTCTAAAGCAAATCACTTCCAGGAAACAACAAAGTTTAGAATTTTAGTTTAGCAAGAACTAAAATTCTCTTAAAATCTTCTAAAGGGATGATAAGAAATTGTTGTTTTGAAATGTATATCCGAATATGAAGCCAACGTGGGCTATATATAGATTATATGGTACCCGTTGAACTTAGTTCAAAGAGTGCATAGAAAAGTTACATCCTTCAATTGAAAGTGTGTGAAGATCAAATAGATCTTTCCAGCACCCTTTCATTTCTACCGAATGGATGCAAGCCTGCTGCCTCTTCATATATGTGCCTCTTACCAAAAAGGCATAATCTTCTGATTCAATAACTAACACTATGTTTGGATGAGGAAAATAAACTTGAAATTTGGATAAAAGTCAGAATTTATAAATTGACATACATCAATTCCCTTGTTTGGATTCATAAACATAAAACTTTAGAATTTTCGCGTGGAAAAAAAAACTTGGAATTTGGAACCTCTAATTCCCAAGTTTAAATTCTATGTAAATAGGTGTCATTTCCGAATTTATATGATTGAGAGTTTAAAAATAACAAATTCGGTATTCAATTCCATTGTTTTTTTAGGGTTAACCAAACAAGAAAATTCCTAAATTCTAGAAAATAAAATCTCGTCATTTTAAAATTTCTTAGTAATCTTAAATTTCTTCATCCAAATATAATGTAAGAAATATATATATATATATATATATATATATATATATATATATATATATATATATATATATGAAGTACACCAATATGAGAGGGCAGGTTTACTTTTATGAGTCAAGCCTAGTGTTGTGCTTTTGGAAATGCAACCAAACATGCAACTCCAACGCATAAAATGAAAAGTGGCTTTGTGTCCTTTCTCTCCTCCTCGTTTTTTACTTTATGCCCCACTTTGGAGCACAGCCAGCCACATACCAACTCCACCTTATTTTTGGGGTCAAAATTAGCCTTTGTTTCTAGTCGTCATCTACTCTATAGGGAGCCCCACGAGCCATATAATGTAGGAATAGAATTTTCTCCGGATTCACTTTATGGAAATTTTAGGATTTTCACATTATAGTCGTTTATTGTATATTTTGCGGTTAGTTTTCATCAGGTAATATTTGTATTTAATTTTAAATAAAAAAATCAAATAATTATTGACCACACGATACATGATGAATGACTAAAATATGAAAATTCATTCGGATCAGGGTGGAATTTAATTCCCAAAATGCATGCTTTCTTTTTAGAGTAAATGACAAAAAACTACCTCAACTATTGGTGTCACGACACTTTCATACCTGATCTTTTAAAAGTGACAATGTCATACCTCATCTTACGAATTTGTGACAATGTCATACCTTCCATTACTTGGCCGTTAATTTTTTCAGTTAAATGCTGACGTGGCTTGATTTGGGACCCACTTTTTATTAAAAAATTAGTAAATTATTATTAAAAACTAAATTTTTTTTAATAATATTTTTAAAAATATTAAAATAATAATAATATTTTTAAAAATACCTCCTCTCTCTCTCTCTCCATCAGCCTGCAGAAAGAAGAAGAAAAAGGAAGAAGAGGAAGGAGGGAGAGGGAGAAGAAGAAGAAGAAAGGAAAAAAAAAACCCAGAAGCTGCGCGGGGGCGCACGCGGGGGGGGGGGAAGAGGAAGAAGGAGGAGAAAGGAAAAAAAAAAGAAACCCAGAACTGGGTTGCTGCGCGGGGGGCACACGCAGGGGGTGGGGGAAGAGGAAGAAAGAGGAGGAGAAGAAGAAGAAAGGAAAAAGAAAAAAAAAACCCAAAACTAGGTTGCTGCGTGGGGGCGCACGCAGGGGGGAAGAGGAAGAAGGAGGAGGAGGAAGAAGGAGGATGAAGAAGAAGGAGGAGAAGAAGAAGAAAGGAAAAAAAAAACAACAACCCAGAACTGGGTTCGCGCACGCAGGGGGGAGGAAGATGAAGGCCCTTTTTTTTATTATTATTATATTATTATTTAAAAAAATATTAAATGATTTTTTTTAAATAATTTTTTAATAGAAAATGGGTCCCAAATCAAGCCACGTCAGCATTTAACTGAAAAATTAACGCCAAACTAACGGAAGGTATGACATTGTCACTTTTAAAAGATCAGGTATGAAAGTGTCTTGACACCCATAGTTGAGGTATTTTTTTGTAATTTACCCTTCTTTTTATATACATATAAATTCATGACATCAATAAATAGTTGGAAACTATTATTCTTGTCATGAAAGAAATGATTAATATTATTATATACTCCTTCCTCCTCAGTCTACGTCAATTCATTTGTCAAAATGTTGTTTGGCCTTAACTATAATTTTATTTGTTACATAGTACACATAATTGCATTCTTTTTTACTTATTAGAGAGATGTTTTAAGTTTGAATTTTTGCATATAACGAGTCAGATTAATTTATTCCCCTCACTCTTTAGTGTAATATATCTTTGTTTTTAATAAAACAGTAACTGATTTTGTCACTTACTCACTATAATATAGTAGCATTATTTTTTATTTGTAGGTGATGAAGTGGGTAGTTTTATGATCGGCTTTCATAACGAGTTCAATACTAAGTTATTATAGTTGTATGATTGAGTGGCTTGCGCAAATTTCTTCACCATAGTGTAATTGTAATAAAAAAACCCATAACTTATATTACTTAACTCCACAAAAATTGTGAAGGAATTCTTCTTCCTCAAACACTTTGTGAAGGATTTGTAAAATTCTATGCTTATTATCGAAGTCATCCATGTTATAAATCACTCTGTATAAAACATCGCTATAAAAGTCAACTAAAACAAAGTTCGTCTAGTCAATCAAGAGTAGCAATTAAATTGACAAGTTGTTTATGAACAAAAAATTGCCAGATATTCTCCAAAATTCAACGGCTTATAATATTTCTAATTTGACAGCTTATGTGACACTTAAATATTTTCTAAAATGTTTCTCTTCACTCAATTTGCCAAGCATAGTATTTGTGTTGATAAGCATGCTCATTCATATTAATAGCAAATCCTTTAAGCATGCTCATGCTCATTCAAATTTAGTGCCCTAACATTTAAGCCAAGCGTAGTGTTTATGCTTTTGGAAATGCAACTGAAACATCCAACTCCTCCAACACATAAAAAGAGGCTTTATGTCCCTTCATTTCTCCTCATTTTTTACTTTATGCCCCACTTTGGACCACAGCCAGCCAGAGATCAACTTAGCCGCATTTTTTGGGTCAAAAGTAGCCTTTGCCGCCAGTCGTCATCTAGTCTATAGAGGGCCCCACAAGTTACATAATGCTTGCTTTTTATATGCATCTATATTCATGATTACATTTGACCAAATAAATATATATTCCTGATTACATCTATAAATAAATGGTTGGAAACTATTGTTTTTGGGGTTCATGAAAGAAATGAATAATATTACTATATACTCCTTATGACACACCCGTACCCGAAAGTAGGGCGTGCTGGCCGTCACATGAGTGTGACGTAGCCATGTGCGCTGTGCGGAAGCGAAGATCGATAACGAAGTACGAATAAGTTCAAACCGAAATCTAGCAACCTAACAATGAATGTGTGCTAGAAATAATTCCATACTTATACATATTCAGAGCGTACTAGGTCGAGTGCAGTCAAGCATGAATAAAAGAGTTTATTTACACCATCGGTGCCCTACATATGTCAAATCTGTCAGAAAGGCCGAAGGATCCTCGATGTGCCCAACTCGGAATTCAAGCTATCTAGAACCTGGAGGGGCGAAAAACAAAGGGAGTGGGTCAGCAAAAACAAATCCTTTTCAAAATCATTCTTTTCTCAAAATTCTAGCCCCTCTCCGTAAAACCTGTATAATTCCCAGAAAATAATACGTACATATATATCTCAATCTTTCTCAGCATAAAACGTTTTCAAAGTATCTCAATGTATGTCGTGCAATGCAATTCAATGCCATCAGAATCTCATAAACAATGCCATACTATGCATTTCAATAATCATATCTCTACTGCATGTTATCTCAGCCCTCGGCTGTAAGTATAGCTCATAACATCTCTATCTCATAATCATATATACTCTGCACATGTATCCATCCCACATCTGGTGGTCTACTCATCATATCATGTATAATCAAGTAAGTATGCTCTAGTGCTACAATCACGTGAAGACTGTGCGAATAAACGCGGGTCACCTACATGTCATACCCACTACTAAGTGGTCTATACGACAAGATTGTGCACCTAACTTGGATCCAAGGCGAGCATGCGGTGCGGGAGGTGAACATCACGTGAAAGACTGTGCCCCTCTCTGGGCGGAAGCACTACTATAACTGTGCAGGTCTATGAGCTAACAAATCATGATATCTGATCATGTCACATCATATCTCATCACTGTTCGTTCTCTACTATGCATGTACCTACCTGGTACTTACCTGGCGTCCTCGGCACCAACATATGCATGAAATGTATAATTAAATACTCATGCATCAAAATCAAGTCATATGCATAGCTAAAAAAACGTACTTTGCATTTAAAATGTGATTCTGGGAAAATCATTATGTATATATAGGTTATACGGAAAATAATACTGCCCACTCACAGATACGTAGTCGAGACGAAGCCTCCTAGCTTGGCTCAATCACATACGTCCTCGGAATACGTTTCCCTATATGTGAAATTTCTAATTAACTTAGTTTAATAACAAATAAACGGAAACGTAAATAAAATCTTCATAGATTGTCCAAATATAGGGTTTAAATATATGAAATCGATCTACTCGACGTCACGAACGTCGCTATATTTTTAGAAAAAATTTAGGAGGTCCCACGCGCCCTCACGCGCCAGGACAAGGCACGGGCTACGCGCCCCCACGCGCACCGCGCGTGTGCCCCACGCGCCTTCTCCGGTGGTCCTCGCCGGACTGGTTTTTCCGGTGACCGGAAAACTTCCGTGTGTGATTTCTCACTCGTTTCTTAACCATTTTGTCCCATTTTTCTTCCTACATGCTCTAAATTAAGAGTACTACAAGTCTATACCTTCAAAAACCTTGAAAAAGGTCTTAAATTTCCTTGGGGACAACCTCCAAAACCGGCCAACTCCGTTCTACGTGATCCCGACGTCCAAACACGTCCAACGCACCATTCCGAGCCTCCTTGGGACCTCACAAAGGTCGCTGTGATTTTAGATTTTCCTAAAACACAACGTAGAAAAAGTTGATGAATAGTGCCATTTACAAAACTTGAATTTTGGACGTGAAATCGTCGTAGTTCTTACTTGAAAATAGTATGGTTAAGTTCGTATGGACGTCACGATCAAGAATATGTAATTTGTTTTGTCGATCTATGAAGTTTTGAAAATGGGTGTGGGTGTCCCGTGGGTTTTCGACGGGAGAGAGAGAGAGTGAAACGTGAGAGCTAGAGAGAGAGTCTGAGAATGATGGAGATGAGAGAGAGGACTGTCGGTGGACCTAAGCCACCAATCACACAATTATTCTTAACTTTTCTTTGGTACCCAACAACTTCAATAATTATGTAATTGGACCAAAAATTAACAATTCTCGCATAAACGTTCGCCCGAACTCAAGGGCATAATAGTCATTTCATAACGTCGAATAAAACCTCCTGGGAAGTTGCTCGTGAGTTCCCAGAAACAAAACCGTGAGGGCGTGGTCGGGGCCCAAAGCGGACAATATCGTGCTACGGTAGTGGAGCGGGCCCGGGAAGTGGTCCCGCCCGGACCGGGATGTGACAATTGGTATCAGAGCCTAACCCTGGCCGCGTGTGTGCCGACGAGGACGTCGGGCCCCTAAGGGGGTGGATTGTGATATCCCACATCGCCCAGGGGAGTGATCCTTAAATGTATATTCCCATCCCTACCTAGCACGAGGCCTTTTGGGAGCTCACTGGCTTCGGGTTCCGTAGGAACTCCGAAGTTAAGCGAGAGGGGGGCTACATCAATCCCAGGATGGGTGACCTCCTGGGAAGTTGCTCGTGAGTTCCCAGAAACAAAACCGTGAGGGCGTGGTCGGGGCCCAAAGCGGACAATATCGTGCTACGGTAGTGGAGCAGGCCCGGGAAGTGGTCCCGCCCGGACCGGGATGTGACACCTTAGTCCTTGGTCCACATAAATTAATTTGTCAAAATGTTGTTTGGCCTTAAAATAATTTTATCTGTCATTTAGTAATTCGCATTTTTTGAGATATTTTAAATTTGAATTTTGCATATTAAGAGTTGATAATTTATCTTTTTATCTTTTAGCGAGTGCAATACTAATTTATTGTAGCTAACTAATTGAGTGGCTTGCTCAAATTTCCTCACCATAGTGTTGTGGTATTAAAAAACCCAATAATTTACATTGATTCACCCACAAAATTGTGAAAGAATTCTTCTTCAAACACTTCATGAATGAGTCAACAATGTGACAACCCGTCCCGATATATTTATTAATTATGTAGCGAATTGACGGAATTACCCCTTCGAGGTTATGTACGTATGCATGTGTGTTGTGTGAGGACCAATGGATGGTGGCCCTCAATTATTGGAGCCAATAAGATATTTTTACCCTTACATTTTAAACAATTTTGGTCCACACACATTCACCCTCACCTCACTCCAGTCGCTCTCTCTCTGTCCATCACTCTCAGACTCACTCTCTCTCTAACTCACGAGCTCTATTTCTCTCTCTCGCTATCTATGTACGGACGTAACCAAAGGAGCCATTAAACACACAGATCGAAGGAAATAATTGCACCATCATCTTCATCTCATCGATATGAGTTCATCCATACCATTTTCAGGTAAGTTCTACGTCGTTTTCACGTCGAAATCACAAGCACCGATCTTGGCACTATTCATGAACTTTTTGTTGGTCGATTTTTAGGACAATCTAACTTATAGGAAGCTTCGTGAGGTCCCAAGAAGGCTCGGAGTGGTTCGTTTGAAAGAATTGGACGTCGGGATCACGAGGTTGAAGTTTGGCCGGATTTTCTCTTTTTTCTCTGGTGAGATCCCGTGAATTTTAGAGCTTTAAATTAGTATGAATGTGTTCTACATGTTATTAGCTTCATTTAGAGACAAAAATTGTGAAAAATGGTTGAAAAACGAGTGAGATATGAAGATTTGAAAAATTCCCAGATTCTGGCGAACAGTCGCTGGCGACCGGCGACTTGCCGGAGAAGATGACGGAATATTCCGTCAGTTTTGACGGAATATTCTAACGGCGTTAACTGACGCCGTTAAAGTTAACACAATATTCCCGGAATATACCTGACGGCGTTAACTGACGCCATCAGTGTGCTTGTCACGTGGCCGCGCATGGCCGGCGCGTGGAGGCGTGTGGGGCCAAGAAAAATTAATTAAAAAATATGCTGATGTTCGTGACGTCGAGTAGGTCACGTTGGTATATCCAAATGCCAAAATTGAGCTATGTATGAGAAGTTATTTCCGTAGTTACGTATATGTGCTTAAATAACGTATTTTAGTAATTTCTCATATAGGTGAGACGTATTCCGAGGACGAGCGTAGCCAGGCTAGACGTGGGGGCTACGACCCAGCGACCTATCAGTGAGTGGGCAGCTATTTTTCTGTATAACCTATATATATATAATGATTTTCCCAGATTCAGATTTTAAATGAAAAGTACGTTTTTATCGACATGCATATAACTTGATATTGATGCATGAGTATTCTTATATACATTTCATGCATATGTTAGTGCCGAGGACGCCAGGTAAGTACCAGGTAGGTACATGCATAGTTGAGAAAGAACAGTCGATATATGATGAGATATGACGAGATATAATGTGATATGTTAGCTCATAAACCTGCACATATTGTTAGTGCTCACGCCCAAATATGACTAGAGCATTTATTATTGATACAGTGATGTGATGATGATATGATGAGGATATTGATGTATGTGCAGTAGATATATGATGATGAGATTGAGATGTTATGAGCTATATGTACAGCCGAAGGCTGAGTTGATATCTAGTAGCGATATGATTATTGAAAATGCATAACATGACATTACTTATGAGATTCAGATTAGCATTGAAACGCATTGCACGGCATATATTGAGATAAATTGAAAATGTTTTATGCTGAGAAAGGTTGTGATATATATGTATGTATTATTTTCTGGGAAACTATACAAGTTTTACGGAGAGGGGCTATACTTTTGAGAAATGAATTATTTTGAAAAGATTTGTTTTGCTGACCCACTCAATTTTGTTTTTCGCCCCTCCAGGTTCTAGATAGCTTGAGTACCCGAGTTGGCTAGCGAAGACGTTCCAGCAGTTTTGACAGACTTGCTATTATGTAGGGCACCCGTTGGTGTATTTGAACTTATTTATTCATGCTTGACTGCACTTGACTTAGTACGCTCTGGTTATGTATAAGTACTGTATTATCACTCTAGCACAATATCATATCTAGGTTGCTAGTAGTTTGTTTTGAATTGGTTCGTACTTCGTTAATGATTCCACTTCCGCACTGTGCACTTGGCTACGTCACGCTCACGTGACGGCCAGCACGCCCTACTTTCGGGTACGGGTGTGTCAAACAAATTATGTGCTTATTATCAAATCATTCAATTTATAAATCACTTTGTAAAGATCATTTTTGAAAAGAAAAAAAAAAGTCAACTAAAACTAAGTTCGTCTAGTCAATTTGTTGTAGTAATTAGAGAGACAAGTTGTATATTTTTATCAAATCCGACCATCTATATTTATTCAATTAGTTAATAATACAACAACAACACCACCAAAGTCTTTTTTTCACTAAGTGGGATTGACTGTAAGAATTTGTTGACCCTAAAAACTATCAAGCCTACGTGGCGCGCAGGCCGAGTAATTGATAACCTAACTATGTCATTCGATTATGTGCGGGGTGTGCCAACTCGTCAACTGAATTCGACCGGGGAGTAAAATATGTCGATATGGCATTGGGCGCGCTGCTGACTTATTGATCTTGTGACCACGGCCGAGGAAGGAATACATCTCAACCTTCCGGTTCTAGAGCCCGAAGACAAAGATGCTAGTTCTACGAAGTTCAATATCAAATTCGGCTTTCAATGTGCCAAATTTAGTAACTTGGTAACACCTCGCTTCCTCGAGAAGGCTAATGAGATGACCTCTATCAACAAGGACTCGAAAATCCTTATTGACCGAGACTTGGATAAATAACAAGTTGGTCTCGAAGCAGTGCTGTTTATCCAAACTGAAGGTACTCCTCGGTCGGCTGATTCTACGACTCTAGTGCTGTTTATCCAAACTGAAGATGTCGCTGGTTGCTTTCATAGTACTGTTTATCCAAACTGAAGATGTGTTGGCGAGAAAAGGGAGAAAGATAAAATCTCAATGTTGTTGAGAAGCTTTGCGCAAGACAATTTGTGTGTTGAATTAGAGGGGGCTCATTCTATTGCCACTGCCTCTATATTTATAGCACTAACTTAGCATAAAATCCAGCCATGACCATCAATCACCACAAATAATAATCGTATGCGGAGATGATTATCCAATGAGAGTCGTGGCACTCAATGTCTTTGGTGTTAACAACGCATTTCAACCAAAATCACGGCATGCCAATTCTATCTTTTCTAAAGATAAGCATTGTCGTTCAAACCTTAGTCACAAAGCCCTGGCATATCAAGCTTTATCCACAGAATATTCACTTCACTTGTATGGCAGCCTCGAGTTTGCTAATAATTATCCCATGCATGCATCACATTAGCTTACTCCATGTAATTAATCTTTCAAGTTGGACTCCACCTTGGTTACCAACTGATGCCACCACGTGCTAGGACTCTTCTCATAATGCATGATGCTCAATCCCTGCTTTGAATGTTAAGAATCCCAAATTAAATCGAACTGTTATGCTTGCTTCAATATAGTTTGCGTCACATTTATCTCGTATAAGAAAAGTGTCAAGATAATTCATTATTAAAAGATAATTATTATGATTAAAAATCATAATATTATCCCCTAACAACAACAAAATTATCTTAACTTTCCTATCCGACGGTGTGGAGCTATGCTCACTCAACGGGTTTGATTGCACTTGCCGACGGTGTAATTTTGGGTCCAAACAGAATCCTAGAATGTCATTGCGCTCGGTCTTGTGCAATGTCTTCTGTTAGATCTAAGTACTCCAAGTCTTTTCTTAGAGTCTATTTCAAAGTCTTCTTAAGTCTTTCTCTATTCCTTCGGTCCTGAACCTCTATCATGCCACGTCAAATTATTATAATAAATTTGAAAACAAAAGTACTAATAAATGTATTTTTTAATAATCAATTAAAATTTTAAAATGCAATCAATTTTAACAGAAAAAGGTGAAGGGCCGCTAATCTATGTCATGCCATGCCAAATTTAACTTTTAGGTTGAAAAAATATTGTTGCTTTCTTTTGTATTTGCATATTTTGACGTTTGGAGATGCTCCGAAACACAACCGTCAGAAGTGTCGTGTAGAATTTGGTTCACTCAGCTGAGCCGTCGGTTCACTCTATGCTTCTGGTGAAACCTCGATTTCGCAGTCCCTTTCATTCATTCACGCATCATTGTATTATCTTTCTTTTTTCCCCAAGGCTCAAGGCCCCTTCCCACTGAGTTCTTGAGTCGTACGCAAACACAAAATCTGCCATTAGTATTTGGGTTATCAAAATTCGGTAAATTATCATCCGTTAAACGCCATTAACACTCAAAGAGTGGAGCTTCTGCGGATGGGTCTCTGAGTTTTTAGCTTTTTCACTCTACTGTTCGACACATTTAGCTCGTCAGTGTATTGGGTTCTTGTAAAGCCTTTGAATTTGGGTTTTCTCGGATTTTTGATGGCAAATATGATGAGGTTTAAAGATTTTTGGGTAAAGAAGACACTGGTGGGTCTTGGGTTGGGCCAGTTTCTCTCGCTTTTGATCACTTCTACAGGCTTTTCATCATCTGAGCTTGCCAAAAAAGGTTCGATTTTTCTTATTTTCTACTGTCTGTGTATGTTTATTTCAATGCGAATAAGTAGTTGGGTATGTAATAACTGCAAAGAACAATATAATCCGTGATTGGTTGCTGACGAGTAAAGTAAAGGTCCATATTATGAAATTATATTGTTTCTGCATTTTCCCCGACCCTCGCAAAGCAGAGTGGCTTGTTGGCTTGGAGTCTGTCCTGTTTTTTATATTGTTTCTGCATTTTCTGGAACATTGATTGTCATCTGTTATTTGATATATGCGGTTGGATTGGTGTGGTGACTATGCTTCTAAATTTGGTTTTTTGAGGTTTAATTACCGGACTCCAAAACCTGCAAGTAAGTTTTGTTGGATGTAAGTATATATTTGGGAGGTTCACTTTTACAGTACAATCCCATTTAGAGATTGTAACTATTTATACACTCACCAATTATCTCCCGTTTTGTTGGCCACAATCTCCGAGGCTAAGTCGATGGTCCTCTTTTCAAATTCTACTGAAACTCTTCATATTGTGATTCGTATGTCATGTAGTCTTCTTTTCACTAAATTGCTTCTTGTATTCCTTGTTCATTCAAAATGTAAGGTCTTTTTAAAAGGATTATGATTTAATCATTCATTTAATGTGTTTTTTTTGGCAGGAATTAATGTTCCTACTTCACAGTCTTTTCTGAACTATGTGCTCTTGGCAATTGTATATGGAGGTATCATGCTTTACCGAAGGAAGCCACTTAAGGTCTTTTTTTTTTTGTGCCTCTACGTGACTACCTTTTTTCTTTATGTAGATATGATTTCTTTTCTCTTTATGTGATACAATTTGGTTTGTGACATCTACATCTAGCTAAGTTTTAGCGTTTTGAGACTTTGTTATATAGATTAGTAGCATGTTGTTAAATGGCAGACTCGGAGGATCACTGCATTCATGATGAAATATAAAGGGCATTTGTTAGACCCTGGAACTGTGACCCTAGGGGTTTCAGTTAAATTAGTGATTTTGGATTGTACATGTGTAGTTAACCAAATGATGGTTCTTGGTAATAAACGAAATTACTAAAAATAAAAAAAGGAAGTGATAGAACCTGCCCTTGGTCGGGCAAAAAAATAGAACCTGCCACCATGGTGAGATGATTCATGCATATGGATTGTCCAAAATGAAGCATCTAAAGCATATTAAAAATGTGTGTGTTTCCTTGTGGGAGGTGCCTTTGAGTGATCACAAATAAGAGATTAACTGATTTTGGTTGGTGGACGTTATAATTGTGCTCTGTCAATTGGTTGTGGCTTTTGATCTTAACACTGATGTTATTGGTTAAGTTTAAGAAAGAGCTAATTTAGCTGGCTAAAAAGACTAAAGTAGTGAACCTATAAGTGGTTCTCTCATCTCCCTTCGGAATTTGTGCAGGCTAAATGGTATTACTATGTGCTTCTGGGAATAGTGGACGTGGAGGCAAATTTTCTAGGTGTGTATTTTATTTTGTAGACTGAGCATGTACTTTGGTTTTATTTTTCTAAACTGGACTGATGTTTGCAAGTTACGGAATTCTGAAGATTTGTTCCTTACATTGGAGACTTAACTATATTATGAATTTATTATCAAATCTTGGCCCCAACCCCACAAAGAAAGAAAGAGAAAAAGAAGAAGAAGAATTCCTAGCTTTGGCCACCACACGGGCTTCCATTTTACAGAAAACTTGAAAAATGAAGAAATTGATGCATGAAAGATCTGGAAACCAAAACAGCAGCATGTAAACAGCAAGTACCAATGCAACCATCGAATTAGAACTACAGCTACAGTGTAGTCTATCCTAAGATGTATTCTGCTTATTGATTCTTGAATAAAGAAACTGTGAAGCTTGAGTTTTACTATCGAGTTATAAGTAAAGTATATGTGTGCTGGATATTTTCTAGGAGTAAATTTGAAGAAAAATTGGTTTCCTACAACAGTTTCATATTTGATAACTGATATCATTTGTTCTGCAGTGGTGAAGGCTTATCAATACACATCTATAACAAGCGTAATGCTGCTGGATTGTTGGTCTATCCCATGCGTTATGCTTCTTACCTGGCTTTTCTTAAAAACAAAATATAGATTTGCGAAGATAACTGGTGTGGTGGTTTGTGTTGCTGGGCTAGTCATGGTTGTTTTTTCAGATGTTCATGCAGGTGACCGAGCAGGTAAACAACATATGTCTGGTCAAGTGTAGCTTTTCCAATTATCTTGGTTTTGTTTGTTAAATTCTTTTAACCATATATAATTAGGTTGGGGTAAATTATCCTGCATATGTTTGTTGAGTGGTTTTCTGATGTTATATGCACTGTTATGACTTGTAGGAGGGAGCAAGCCCGGTGTAGGAGATGCCCTAGTAATTGCTGGTGCTACACTGTATGCTGTCAGTAATGTTAGCGAGGTAAGTAAATAGATACACAATCTTTCTGGGTTTTAGGCGTAGCCAAATATTTCTTGTTATTAACATAGCTTATGCCTGTTTCCATCATCATAGATAATGATGGGATATCCAGTAAACAAAGGTTTAGGACGGGGAAAGTCTTCATAGATGCTACTTGGCATTTGCATATTACTTGATTCTCTTTTCTTATGCAGGAGTTTCTAGTAAAGAATGCCGACAGGGTTGAACTTATGTCCATGCTGGGCTTGTTTGGTGCCTTCGTCAGTGCTATCCAAATGTATCCTTTGGTTTTGGATCTAGGCAATCAATATTTACAAGAATTATGACTTCTCAGTAAACATGTGGACTCTGATTGTTTTTTAGTTGATTATGTTCATTTTTTTAAAGGGGATACTATTGCTGGAGCGTGTGTGGAGTTTTGTTTGATCATCTATACGTGCAGTTTCAAATGAATTACTTGCACCTTAATTTCCTTCAACTTGTGCTTTAAATGTCATAATAGATAATACTAAGAAGTTAATCATGTGCAAAGTGGTTTAAAGTGTTTTATATATGTGATTCTATTATCATGTTGTAACCCTTAATGATTCCTTCAGGAGCATACTGGAGCGCCATGAGCTCAAATCCATTCACTGGTCATCTGGGGCAGTATGTCTCTCTCTCTCTCTCTCTCTCTCTCGATTGAACAATTCAAACTTGCTCATAGCTACAGTGCACATCTGCACATGAGCAGCAATAATTTGATTCCCTTAAAATATCGAAACAAAAATATTCCTGCCATTTTTATTGTTAAATCAGTTGGATACAGAGAGTCAAATTGAACATGCTACATCACATTTAAGACATTTTTTCTTTTTGGTGCCAAAATAGGTAATTTGATTGATCTATAAAGGAGAGCTGAGTTATTTCTTCTTTTCATGCGAATAATAAACTAATGGTTACAATTGATTATTTTTTATATTAACCAACAAATTATATGGAACAACCTGGAAATTGTTGGTGCCAATCTCTCATGGTCAAATGTCTTCATTTACGAAGTGAGCATCTAGGATTGATCACCTGCATGAACAATTGAACACATAGAGGGAAAAGGTTGTTGCAGTAGGGGATATTAGGGTGTGCTAAATTGGCATTGATGGCCGAGTTAGTCTAGCTGATGTTCGGACTTTTTGCAAAGTATATATGATAGGCAAACTGTATTAGCTTGAATCCCCCTTGGATTTATGCAGAGGCAGAATAGGTAGGCCAGTGTGCATATGGGGTATCAGGAGACCGGAGTCTTCTGACACAACTCTGACTCCTGTGATGTTACTGTACATTCACCTTTTTCAGGAGGGGGCACATGGCCCAGTGTCTTGGTTCATGGTCTATCCCCAGCCATGAGGTAGGGATCAATTAGCTGATCTGGACAGGTACAGTCAGCTTGGGTTATCACAAGCTGGTTCTTGAAGTCGATAGTGCAGGAGGCATTATGCATTGTCCATTTGTCATCCACTGGTTAAATCATTTTGATCTGACCTAGTAAAATTGGGCTTGTTGATGGAATCTATGGATTTGGTATGAGCCGTCCTTGGGCTTTTTGAGGGCTTTGTAGGCTTCTCAGACTACCAATTACACATAGGAAAGTTTCTGATATCAGATCTAGACAATACAACTAGAATGAATTTTCATAGTAGATCAATGAACCGTGTACGGAAGAATTTCTTCCTGAGGGAAAATACTAATTGTTGACGAATTTTCCATCACCTTAAAATTTAGTTATGCTTGCATTTTGACAGTCTCTTGTCCATGTTAATTACAGGTACTTCCTTTTGTTGGATTTTCAGTGGCTATGTTCCTGTTTTACTCATTTGTCCCAGTCTTACTGAAGGTATGATGTTTCTAACAATTGATATTTAATGACTTGTGTCTATTTGCGTGAGGACCCGCTCATGGGACGAGTAGTCAGAAGCTTAATGTGCATTAATCCTTTAATATTTTGTGAGTCATGTGAAAATTCGTTTATAAGTTATGAAATCTCAATTTGGTAGCACTTATGCGTCCACTTTCTATATGAAGTATGAATTAAGTAACCTGTTCCCCTATCGGTATAGTTTACATCATAATATTGTCCAATTGAATTTATGAAAAGGCTTGTTCGTGTAACATCAACCGCGTGCTTGCTGATTATCTGCCCTGCGTCTTTCTTTGGCAGTTTGAGAGATGGTTGTTTTAGGTTAGATTAGGGGATCAAGTTTTCCTTACAAAACATAGAAAAGTAAATGAATATTTGTTGTGGCATGTACTATATGGTATAGAGCTTTGTGTAATGAATTTTGTTTTTCCTTGCAGGCTAATGGATCCACAATGTTAAACCTCTCGTTGCTGACCTCAGACATGTGGGCGGTCTTAATTCGCATTTTCGCGTACCATGAGAAGGTCTGTAAATTAATTATATTGCCGTCTCCATTCTTTATCATGAAAATTTGCAGTCATCTGTACTTTCTTTTTATTAGAATGTGAAATTGCCTTTCTAAGCCAAGAATCGTCTCAGGTTGATTGGATGTACTTCGTGGCCTTTGCTGGCGTTTGTGTTGGGCTTGTTATTTATTCGGGGTACGTAATATTGGTTCTCTTTTCAGTTTCTTTGTTCTTCTCAGGGCTCCTACCTACCACACATTTTTACATAATTACAACTGCTTACAGAATTCATCTAGGAAGTAACTGCGGTAATGAGTTTTGTGAAAGGATGTTGTAATACGCGAATTAATGCTGATTAACATCGGCAGAAGCCTAGTAATCATTCTAGACATCAGCTCGTCAATAAAAACACACTGTTCCTTCCTACTTGTGCGGTGCTGTGATTCGTATTTCTTGTTGTGCACAAGTATTTTATTTCCTCCCTCTTATATGCTAGCAGACCAATGTATGCATTGTCCTCTACATTTGCTGCAGGGGTGAAGAGGAGGATCAACGCCGTGCTGATGTTGAGGATGAAAATGGAGAGCGAAGCAAACATTTTGACGAGGAAACTGGTCCAGTAGTTCGAGGAACAGGGGCTGGGACCTCAAAATATGGAGATAGCAGCAGGCATGAGACTGTTCCTCGTAGCAGTACAGAAAGGGAAGTAGCAGTACAGAAAGGGAAGTAGACGACGGAGACCGCTTCGGTAAAGGAAGTAATCTTGGCTTCATTGCATTGTTTAGACAAAAACTTGAACAATGGATGTTTGAGGGTTGAAAATTAAGCAAACGATAGGATAATCTATACCAAACCGAGGGGAGGATTCGAACAAGTCAGAAAGTTTTAGCTGGTCATTCGACTTATGGCGTCGAATTGAATATTGATCATTCGACTTATGGCGTCGAATTGAATATTGATCATTAGCTTGTAAAGCAAGGAAGTCGTACCGCCAAGCGTGTGCGTACTGCCTGCATTAAAATTTCTTGTTTAATGTCACAATGTCACTGGTAGGAAGGTGATTAATAATTTATCAAATGTTAATTTTATGTGTAAATTATAATTGCATCACACCTTTGGTGAAACCTCCTCGTTCCACTCTTTGGATTTAACTAAGTTTTTATAAATATGTTATAATCCGGAAAAAAAGGTGGAACGAAAAAATTTGTTTTGAAGGGGTGAACATATGTACATCAAAAATTCAAAAAGAGAGGAACGTAGCGGTTTCACTAAGAGTGACGCAATTATTATTCTTTATATATGTTGTACTACTAACACGTCATTTGGTGATACTCTCGTTCAAACTTTACCACGTCTTTGTTTTAGAAATGTAAAACTTTTTATACAAATCGAAACAACTGTCAGAAGCCATTAGCCTACAATATTTAAGGCTCGTTTGAAAGTAGTTTTAGAGAAAATGCTTTTTATTTCTGAAAGCACTACTTGCTACAAGAAGCACTGGTTATGTGCTTCTTAGGATTCAATGCATTTTAACTAGAAATTGATTTTAAAAACATTTTCACCATAAGCACTTTACAAACAAGTCATAAACAATTGCATAAGCCGATGTATAGTCTAATTCAAACTACTTTGGAAATGTCAACTAGTCATTTTGCTCCAGTTTCAAGGACCATTTGGGTGTCGATTTCAAGGACCATTTGCGATAAAAACCTACACCAGGTCGCGTCACTGTCCATTCGTAGTCCGTTTAACACAGTAATTTGGTAAGTAACACGATCGTAATAGTAATTTGGTTACTCAGCAGCGCTCTTAATTACTTTATTCTCAACCCGTTTTCTCATTACAGCTTAACTAAACGTTTATCGACCAACGAAAGAAAAGCTCAACTAAAAGTGAAAAAAGTTCAGTAAAACAGACTACGTTAAGGATCACAAGCTTTCCGTTAGTACGGTACAACGAAGCTGCGCCGTTGTTGTTTTCATCACCGGACATTTTATTCTGTCATCTCAACTACCTGCTACTTACATGTTCCCATAATCCTGCTGGTGCAAATTTAAGCCGATCATCACCAGAGCTCCGTCCTCTCTAACATACTGGTTCCAAGCTTCCAGGTCAAAGGGGCTACCGTGTATAATGTTCTTTGCTCTATCATCAGACATATTCTAGCAGAAAGAAGATTCTCTCCTATCAAAGCTAGTACAAGCTTCTTGTTTCTTCGATAAAAAAGAAAAACGAATTGCACATCAAATCTAACGTACGAAGAAAAAATAAATATGTGAATACCACCCTATGTTCCAGCCTGAAGTTTATTTGAGAACTTATTCCTTCACAGGAGCACAATGAGCGAATTAGTAAGACTCCACGCTCCTAACATTATGCGCACTCAACTTTTTGCGGCGAGAGCGTGGGAACAAAAGTTGCTGAATCTGTTTTTCAGCTGCAACTTCGGATGTGGCCTACATGTACACACGTACACAAAATCTTTTGGTTATCTGTGAAACTAAGTTGAATAGCGTGCCAGTATCAAGTTATCAATACACGACTAATTTTATGCACTTCCCTCTGTACCTTCTATGAAGAAAAAAGCGCATGTATGCACGCAGATAAGCACATGTATGCACGCAGATGAGAACATGCCTCCCGCAAAATGACGGTTTGAGCAAATAAAGCATGGTCATTTGTTTCTCATACAAAATGAAAGGGATCAAGAGCAAATAAATCTTTGCGTGCTGCAGATTGCATTTCCAATGTCTACTTGGTGTGTGCAAAGAAATCAACCGACAAGATAACAGATGTGATTAAGGTTCTTGTCATGGAATAGCCTCCATTTTTATGAACATAGCATGCATTTTATTTTCAAAATGCTTACCCGGACTTTGAAGGGAAAACGATGAGTTTGCACTTCCAACCCTGAGAAGACTCTAACATCCATTCCAAGACTGTCAACCCCGATTAAATGAGCTCCCTATGAGAGTTATTTCAAGAACAGGAAATTAAATTATTTGATGCTGAATGTAGTAACAAACTAAAAATAATTTTTTTATAAATTAAATACAATCATAAATAAAAAGCAATGACTATTTGAACAGGCGAGTCGAATCTCAGGACACTAATACAGCATTTCAAGATTTGGGGAGCATTGGTGCTGGTTTTGGTAGTGGGTCCACCTGGGCTCATTGCCCAACAGGAAACACATCTTACTCAAACCACTATAAGTGATAGAATTTCAACAGACGGCCTTATGCCTCTAGACATAGGATTTATTACACAGATGCTAAAGCAAGTGTTCTCTAATGTGCCTTTTCCTTGTGTGTATCAAAAGGATATTTTAATCAGCACCTAAAGGAAACCTCAGATGCTTTACAGACCACCCATGGAGGTACTAACTGTAAATCTCCAAACTCCAAAGTCCAAACCCTAGTCCACCAATTAAAAAATTAACGTAACTTTAAAGAATTCTACAAAAAAATATAAGGTTATGGTCAATCAAATGCAGGGATAACATGAAGCAGTCTAAATTAAAAATAGTCAAGGAAGTTAGAAACCCATGGATCAAACTCTGGTTCACCCCTATGGTAACAGAAGAACGATCTATCATAGTCGCTGCTAGGCGGCTATTGCAGAAATCTTGACATGCAGGCGAACATGTCGACTTTGGTCCTCACCAAAAGGTAATCAGAAGGACAACTCAGATGCATTGGTCTGGAGGCTAGAAGACTTAGACTCCCTTGCTAGAGCCCTATAGAAAGAAAAAAATTATGGCAAGAAGATAGTTTGTCGAAGAGAATATAAAAGAACAAAGTTTCCACCTTTCATCCGCCTTCACCTAAGGGCACATCCAGTTTGGTAAGAGACAAGTGATTAGTCATCTTAACTGGTCAACTGCCTCTTTGGTACCTTGGACTTTGGTTCTCCTAGCATGTCACGTGAGAAACCTCCAGATTACTTCCCTATATGAGGAGGCTAATGGAAGCAAAGTTAAAATCATGAGGAAATAGACTATCTCACACAAGTTCCTTCATGAATGGTCTGAAGAATAATATGCTGAGCATCAGTCAGATTTGCAGCCAAGATTATAGAGTCTGCTCCTCCAAGAGGAGCTGAAAGATTCATAATCGAAGACAGAACTTCATCAAGGGAGATAGTTCTTTCAATCACTGCTACATAGTATTCAACTGGACCTCGGCTTTTGTAAAATACATATGCTTTGGATTGCTAAACTAGTTTGTTTGATACTCAGTCAACTTCTTCATCTGGTGTCCCTATCAACCATGTTGCATAAGCGTTAACTGCTAGTCGACAAAAATTTAAACTAAGTTTTCCTCATGTACGAATAGAAACCTTAGGGTTGTTGTAATGATGTTTATTTGTTTTCTTAGCACCTTAATAAGTCTTACGTCTTTAGAATTAGTGATCCACAATTTGATATAAGAAAAATTAAAAACTTATTGACCCTCCAGGTAGCACTACCATATTCCTCAACTCTAATTTCAATGGGAACTAAGAAAAACATGGAACTTTCGGGCATTGCTTGGGCTAAGTAAAGCTGACTAGAGTTATGTAAAGACAGGCTACACGTAAGGATCTCCCAATACACACTACGGAGTAAAGAGAACAAAGTTCCACTAGTGCCAGGCAACGGAACAAAGAATTAGTAAGCAAGTTACTGCCCCTACCGAGTTCTTAGCATACACAGTTGATTAGCAAGAACATGACCTTTTTAAATCATCCAAATTCAAAATTGTCATAATGATGAGCTGTGAAATTCTTACTCGACAGTCAACTTTCACCTTTTATAGTGAAAAACGTGGATAAACTGAGCAAACCTTGGATATTTGATCCAAAAGATTCATCAAAAGTCCAAACTCATGACGATGTCAATTCTGTAGGCTTATGATATAAGGTGACCACTTAGTTCCTTGCTCACAAAACCATACAATCCCAGTCAGGGACATGACTTCACAACACAAAATAGAGACAACATCCAAAACTTTAAACATGAGTTTGTAGGTAACTAGTTATAAGCACATAATTACTATGTTGGACACAAAAATTTCTTTCGGTTTGATTCTGTGCATAAACCCTGTTAATCAGACTGTATAATAAAAAAAGTTTCTTCAAACTTATAGCATATAAAAGAGCCGCATTGAACATTAAAGATAATAAGTCAGCTGCAACACAGCTTATGTTAAACAAATAATTTATTAGTTACCTCAACATGAAGTCCTTTCCTTTTGCATAAAGCTTTAAGAGCAACATCGCACCTAATACCTCTTTCACTGAAGCGTTCTACAATTTCTGACGTAGAGTTTACAAGAACATCAGGTTCTGCATCTTGAAAATCGTGCAAGCTAATTGTAGACTGCAAATATCAGAAAAATAAAACAAAATAATATAAGAAGACTTTAGATAAACGATGTTAAAAAGTTTGTAAGGAAAAGCCACATATTTGTATACTATTGCCTGCATAAAACATAAGCAATTTTCTGGACCTTTACAATTCAGAATTTAACAAATTAGGCCATATTCTTAAAAGAATTGTTCCTTTTAAAACGGTAGAAGCTACAAAGATGGCAGTAGAAAGAACATGCCTGAACACCATATACAGAGAACAATTCTATTCTCATGATCTCCAACCTGTAGAGAGTTGAGCTACGATCACTTTCGGAACTAAGGCTCACACTTTTTCCATCTAAACAAAAAGTTAAGTTTAGGTCAACTTGAAATAGCCAACAGGTATATAACTTGTTATGTCAGTTACAAGAATAACCAGGTTAGGAATTAGGGCAGTAACAAGATTTATTAGATTCCATCAGCTGAATTAGTGCGTACATATCCAATTCATGCCAAAAACCAAAAGCATCATATCTGGTTAAAGAAAAACATCTAACCATTTTACACCACCCACCAAGAGTTTGTCAATTTGAAATAGTAAAGCAACCCAATGTGAAGCACAAAATACCTTTCCAGTCCGAGTTGTATCCAACGCTATCTTCGTAATTAAACAGTCTTGTTACATAGAATTCTTCATCAGCAAAAGCAGGCCTGAGGCATCCTAAAATAGAGACGCCATTGGATGGATGATCCATTTTCCTATTGTATTCATTATCAATAGCCTGCAATAGAACATGCCTAAATAAATCAATCCATATTATGTAAGATTAATGTCCAGAAGATCCACATAAAAAACTTTTGTTCTTAATCAAAAAGCTTCCTCGACCATAGTAACATATAAGCAGTCGTTTTCTTTTTCTCATTTTTCCATCAATGAGCTACAGCAAATGGAACTTCAAGCAAAGTATGAAAATTATTAATTAAATTATCAGGTTACCACTTCTCAAATTCATATACTATATATGGCTCATTAACAAAGTTCATAAAACTTTTAACAGTATGTGAACATCCTTGAATGTCCTGCTATGTAAATTTATTCTAACCCCTCATGGAATAGCTGGATGCTCACACTCATTAACCATTCTTAACAACAGCTTCAATCGTAAATGTCACATACATCTACAAATCACCTTTGTCAAGTACTTCGCAAAACATATAGGATGAATTGAGCTACAAGTATCTGGCAACCCCCAGTCTAGAACATCAGAAACTTCAGAGTCCACAACCTATTTGAACCAAGAGGTATGTCAGCTTCACCATCTATGCAGAATTAAGAAAGTAAAGTAGTTAAGTCTAGGAAGAAAGAAGGGGGGTGGGGATACTAAATAGGGAAAAGAAGAGACATCTATGATTCTACATGTAATATGTGTATAAGAGATGTGAGAACTGAAAGACGATACAAAACATATGAAATCACATACAAGAAATTCGTTAGCCTTGCTTACAATGCTATACCAACAAAGTTTATAAAACAACTGGAAGATAAAAAATTTAACACATCAAAGTGTTCTATTGCACTTACAAAAGAAACTGTGAGGTTTATAAGAAGGAAAAGTTAGCCATCCAGACCAATTAGAATTTAAATGGTATTTGGCAGGATTTAGATTGGCTACGCACTCCCCTCTAATCTATTAAAACTTCGAATTGATAGTGGGAATTTCTTTTATCCTAGCTACAAAGATTCCCATGCTAATAATTTGGAGTCCGAGGCATCAGAAGCATCAAGATTATGCTAGGAATTTTATTTTTTCATATTTTCTTTTACCATCTTTTTAGCCTATTTCTGGTCTGTAAACCAAACTAAACAATGAGGTCCAATTTCCTTTTCTTAAACCCAAACCCTGGTATTCCCATCTATGTTGGTTGAACCTTTCACCCAATCCTAAATGAAAAAGAGACTGTCATATTTGTTTTGAAAAAAAATAATAAAATATTGCCTCTGCTGACCTCTGAATAATAATCATCCAAAGGGATTTCATCACTACTGCTACCATCTAGAATGCTGAAATCACCAGATATTCTTGCGTCATCATATGCAAGGATATCCATCCCGAACAAAACATTCTGAAGGCAATGCACAATATTAGATATCAATTCTGCCATTAGTAGAAATGCGTAAGAAAATCAAAATGTAAGTGAAAAATATAACTAAACAATATCAACCACACTTAAGCCTTAACTGTCAAAGCTGATATAAATGTCAACATATAATTGTCTCAAATCTTCAAAAACTAAATAAACACAATTGGACCTGCACTACTGAACTAGAAACAGTATTGCTGCAGCCTTAAAGTGCTAATTATATCCATGAACATACCAAAGTGTCAGAATCCATGTTTTATAACATTGTGGTATTAGACGTTCATGCAATTGCCTTAGACAATAAATACTTTAATGAGAGAGAGAGAGAGAGGAGAGAGAGAGAGAATAAGAACGACATAAAGAGTTCACAGATTAACTAAAACCTTCACTTCCCATTTTCTAATGTAATTGCAGGCATTTCTTTAAAACTTAAAAAATATCTGGAATCAAATTGAATATTTGCCAACTCAAAACTTTTAGACCTAGAGATTTTCTGTTAAAGTAAAGAAAATGTATTAAGGCAAGCAGATCCTTACCACAGGGTTACTTGCTGTACGATCTTCTAATAAGTTTGCATCATCAAAAATTTCAAAATATAAATCTACAGAAATAGTTAGAATAACAAGATGGAATCAGAATTTTGTTTTATTAATTAAAAAATGACATAAAAACATAAAACTATGAACAAAATAAACAGAAAAACACCTCCACAGTCGTCGATAACATATTCAAACTCAGCCCAGGAAATTTGTTCATGTGGTTCACAATGTATCCTCCCTGGGAACACCACCGTAGCACTGCAGTTAGCCTGAGGCAGAAAAATAAAAGTTAACCGTGCATAGTAAAAACACCAAACACATTGATAGTTTGATGCTACTTGATTTCTCCCGCAAATAGATATCTTAAATGTCATCATCCATATGCCCTACTAACAGAATTTGTGGTACTCAAATTTTGAATTACTAGAACAGATTATCAAAAACAGAGACCTCTACTGTTGTTCTTGCTATTTCAGCAGAAGTGAGTTTAGTATCCCGGACCATTTTGCACACTTTCACTTCTTCTAGAGGATGATAACCTTGGCTAGTCAAATAACTAGAGGAATCGGGAACAGAATCTGAGTAATCTGCAGCTACGGAAACTTTGGAATGACAAAGTTCATGTCCATTAGACAGCCAGTGGAATTGTGTTGATCCAAATAGAGGATTCCTGCAATTAAAACTGTAATGGGAAAAATAAACTTTTTACCAAAGCAGAGCATAAGTTTTGTAATAAAATTCAAGTTTTAAATTAAATTTAATAGCTAAAGGAAAAACAATGAAGGTAATGGAAGAAACGAAAAAGTTCCCCGCCAAGCTGTAGTCGCACAAAAACACTTTGTCGTACTCATAATTCAATCATTTTCATTTTCTAGCATTAAACTCCATACCAGAGTGCAGCGTAGGAATGGTGAATGAAAGATAGCTAACAAAAAGACTACTCATGTTCATTCAACAAGAATTGTTTCCGTCTTAAGGAAGAGATTATGTTCTTTCTCTCCACTTTCGTCGCAACCAGAAACTAATAACAATGGTATTGATGGCATATTATTAGAGTGCGGAAAGTGTAACCCAACACGTTCCACATATTCACATATTAATGCCCCCACAAATTGATAAAAGCAATCATTTTTAAACTGAGCTACACCTTATGCCCGGAAGATCAAGGGCTCTTCGACCATCGAAAGGCGGTTTAATCCAACTGCTTGAAATCCCATGTGTTGTAGAACAAACCCTTTCTGCAGAGCACAAAAGAACAAAAAAAAAAAGTGTCAGAAGACCTGCAAAATATAAGCTTCAAAGTTCCAAGTAGGAGCTAATGCATACAATAAACCAAATTACCAACAAAATAAGCGAAAACGAGACGAAAACAGAAAATTTAAAAGTTGAAGATACAAATTTCTTTTCATTAGAATCTTAATAATTACAATTTAAATGTGATCAACTCAATACTCGCATGAATTCTCAGCACAAAATCCCAACAAACTAGAAGTGGCAACAAAATCAATTTCTGCATGTGGGTATTTCCTCAAAAGCTATGATCCTTCACTGGAAAATCGAAACAGGCGTTTCGCATATTGGAGTTTCATCGACTCACAGAGCTTCCAGTGAGGCATGATCGCAATAAAATTATACAAAACGAGATATTCAAATGGGAAAAAAGAGGAGTATGATCGTGATTACCGAAGGGGAGAGAAGCAGCAGCTGCAATTGCCATGCGAGACCGAGAGATGAGTAGTGAGGGGAGTACGTTGTCGTATGACGCTTATCGAAGCCGTTGATGTAACTGGGTGCGTGGTGGGTGGTGGTGGTGGTGGTGGTGGTGGTTTACAAATTACTGCGTGATTAGGAAGTCGACAATCGACATGTTTCGGCTTAGAGCGAGTTAAGTGGCCTCTCAATAGGTTTTCACAAATTATGTTTCCGGTTCGGGAAAACAAATTTTTAAACTAAAAATTTAATCTTTCTAATATTACTTAAAAATAAAAAATAAATTGAATAATCAAAATCGCACATGTACATATTTGCTTATTTTATATGAATATAGTGGCTACTACAACCACATGTCACCTTCACGTACCATTATCAATGTCACCGATGACACTTCCACCTACCATCACCATCACTACTATCACCCACCATCATCATCATAACCACCACCATTATCGTCACATACTATTGTTGCCGCCACCACCACCTGCCGCCGCACCACCCACCATCAGCACCACCATCATTATTAGCACATCTCCTAACTACAATTGCATGTATATATTAATGACTATATACACAATATAGTTTCGCATTTAAATTTTATCTTTATTTTAGACTAGTCAAACAATAAATTCATAAATTTTTAAAAATAAAGGTTCTATCATTTCAATTTTCATCATTTTGGAATTTATTAATAATTTTAAATTCATTCATTCAAACGCAGTGTTAAAATTTTGGAGAAATTACACAAAAAAAAGTATACTTATAGATTTTAGTTTTGAATTGAGACAAGGTTTTCAATTTATGAGAGAGATAAAATTTAATTTATGTGGAAGATAATATCATGGGCATTTTTTTGTTCGTGTGTAAGTGACAAAATTATCGTTACTTTTCTGTTTGAAACAGCACCTGACGGCAAGACCGAGCTCAATTTTCAGTTCACTAATTTCATTTTGGTTTCTATCTTGCTTTTCTTACATTCATTTTGTTCTCGATGGATTCGTTCGATTATGAATTGAATTTCAAAGTTTTGTTTCGATTTCATTTATGTTGTTCCAATTTATTTTTTGCTTTTACTTTTTTTTATTTCGATTTTGAATTTTGTGCGATTTAGTTTTGATTTTAAAATTTTAATTGATTGGATGCTTGAAATTTTGCAAGTCCTCTTTAATTTTTAAAGTTCTTGTTGCGATTTAGTTTGTGATCAAAGTTTTTTTGGAGGTGATTTTCGTTTCAAATTTCAGTTTTTTGTTTTTAAGACTTGTTGTTTGTTTTTTCAGTTTTTCTTGTTTTCGATTTCATCTCTATTTTGCGTTGTGTTTTGTTTCTCTCTGATGTTGATTGATTTTGAGTTTTGTGTTTGTTTAGCTTTTGAATTTTATTACAAGGTCAATTTGTAGTTCTTTTACTCTTCTTTCAAAAACAAATAAATAAATTGTAGTGTCATTTTTGCTTATATAATTTAGAAGTTGAAATGTGATTTGAAATTGTGATTTTGAATTTTTTTTGTTACATTTTTTAAAATTTTGATTAAAATGTTCGGCAAAATACCTAAAGTTAGACTCATCATCGCCTATGTGTAAGTTGTTGTTGACAATTGCGCAATATTGCTTTTGAGATAACTATAGCTTACCAATTGTTCGACGAAATGCCACAACAAAGTTTACTTATTATTTCCGTCCAAAAGTTTTATATACTTTTCAAAATAAAAATTCTAAATCCGCTGCTGTCCGTTTCATTTCACATGAGCATGTTTTGTCCAAATGTACTTCTTCAGAGCCATGTCACGTGGGTGTAAGTACATTTATTGGTACATGGGCCGTGAAGGACATAGCAGTTAAGGAGGTGTAACTAGTGTTGTTATCATCATCAGTCCACCTAGTAACAAACTTAAAGATCGTGTATGAAAAATAAATAAATAAATCTGAAATCATTCAGTCGTCTAACCATTATTTAGTAAACAAACGGATCATGTCTCTCACTTAAAACACTGAAATTTTGACGTTAGTCATGTTTCCAATTTGGTTATCCTAAGACATTTTACATTTTAATAAATAAAAAACAACTAAGATAATCCAGATAAATTAAATCATCTAAATGTTAATCCTGCTTTAAGTCTTGAGGAAGTGCAGGTTTCCTCTGAGCAAGCAACTGCTTCGTCCTCTCAAGGACTCCAAAAAAGATTGATCCGCCTACGCCTATCCACAGTACTCTCGGCCCGATACCCTGAAGCAAGTAAACACAAGATATAAGATAACTTTGGTCAGCAACGAACTAATGATCGCATCGCGATCAACGCTCCGTAATATTTCATACACAAAAATCCCCCAAACCCAGGCCTGACCGCTTGACTAAAACCTTTTTGGTATGTCACATACTTTGTGATGAGTTGAAGGGATCACAAAATGTTATTCTCCGTTTTGGACCATAAGTCGTATCAGTAAGGTGATTATATGGAACCAGCAAGAGATGTGATGGCATTAGTCTAAAGCATATCCAACCCAAGAACCAAATAGAGAGAGTACAAGTATCTATGGCCCAGGAAGGAAATGAAACTCGAGCAGTTGACTATCACATATTGCAATCTCATGTCATGTTTCACCCAGTTAATTTCATGTGAAGTGCGATTTTGGAACCATCGGTTAATCCTAATCAACTATCGACTATAGAGGTATGTGTTTGACAAAATTCAAACTGCACGAACATAAGTGTAAAATGGTCCAACCTACAGACTTTAAGCATTGCAAGAATATAAAATCCATTGATTAAGCGTTGGATACCTCATAGGCTCATAGCATACCTCTAGTGACCAAGACATGCACAACTTACTATGTATTGAAGAATATGGAACTGAAAATAAGTGTAAATCATTTTACTTCATTATTTATTTCCTTTTCACGGGCTGCTAGAAAAAAAAAACATGGGATTTTTGTTGTATGGCAAGAAAATAACGGATACTTAATACATACCTTCAAAAGAGCAGAACGTCCTTCTTCCCTCACAACAGTTTGAACACAATCAATGATTCCTTTGTACTGGTTTGCGGATCCCTTAAAACAAGCAAGCAAACAAACGATATAACTGTTTCTTAACTGAGAAGCATACATGCACATGACTCCGTGCAAAAACTTATGTTCACGTGATTCTTTGCAAGAAGATCTAAACACAGGTGCAAACAATTGGAGGTCGCCCAAATGTTTGTTAGTTACTCATTTTAAATTAGCCCTTATGTGATTTCTTTTAATTAGCACCCCTCACCCCTCAAACTATGGCATATAATATGGCATCCCTGACATAATTTCCAAGCTCTGCCACTGGGCACACATTATAGTATAAGAGCTTCAATACGAATAACAGAAAGCAGAATAGCAGCTTGGCCTTACCTGAACCATTAGCCTGGTTTTAATCACATCAAGGGGAGTGGTTATAGCTCCAGTTACTGCGCCTGCAAGAGTTTGATATTCAATATATGAGATTTCATACAACCGACATTACTAGGTTTGATATTCAATATATGAGGTTCCTCTTATATGTGTCCCAAAATTAGTAAATTGCAGGGAATGAGGTTATCTTCCATGAAGTCTAGACAAGTGCTCAGCTAACTGAATCAACTTCTTCCCCAGCCGCAAAAGAAAAAACCAAAAAATAAGGGGGGGAAAATGCAGCTGTATGTCAAAGTGAACGGAAAGTGAAGAGAAAACCGCATTAATATGTGCATTTGCTTACATGGATATAAATCACACCCTGGAAAAACCACTGTTAGAATCCAGTGGATAGAATAATAGAAGTCAAATATTTAACCAGAATTTATCACTTCTATGTCTTAATTTTCAGTGCATGCTAACGAAGCTCCATCAACCACCCCTCAGAAAAGATAGGTTTTGACAAGATTTACGTGATTGCAAAGCAGAAGCGTGTGCTACAATCTAGTGTTTCATACAAAAGGAAGAGCAAAAAGCTATTTACCAGCAAAAGCCCCAATGATAGCATTTTCAGGATCGTTGAGCTCTCTTTTTGCCTGACAAATAGAAAAACAGATAAAAAAACTGATTAAGGGAGACAGTACAGGATTTATGGCATACAACCACTTTTTGATATTTATGGGTTTGGATATGTTAAGAGTTAAAGGGCATTGCACTTTTCTCTATTTCAGCAGATTGGAGAACTGTTGTGGTCGGGACAGGTACCATTTGAGATGGACCCTATAGTTTGGAGGGTTTTATGAACTTAACCCTTAATAATTAATTTCACATTCAAATGCAAGTCTTTATTTTCTAAAGCCTAAAATAATAAATGTTGTTCTTTTAAATGCAACACTCCATTAATTTCTTAGTATGTAAGTTACCTCCGTAGTGGACTTGCCGAGCACAAGGTCGTTCTCCACAATTGATTCTTGCTTAATCATTGTTCTCTTACCTTCTTTGACTTGTCAAGACCAAGTATTATCCTTATTAAATCATTAGTTACCGACTCAACTTCCACACTTCCAAGAGTTTTACATCCCTCTGTTGGTGTTTTATATGGTTTTTACGGTTTCATTGTTACCCATATTTTAAAGTAACCTCCTGCCTTTCAAAACTTCCTGATCTCTTTACCCAAGAGAAAGTAACATACTAAACCAATAATCATAAAACAAAAACAGAAGTACAGACCCCATGACTACACAACCCCATAATTTCACACTTTTGTGAAAGAAAGTTTATCATTTCAAATGTAAAAATAAGTTTCTACTGTTCCATTCCAAAGGTTCTCTGTGCCTCACAAAATGTCAATAAGTTTATAAACAAAAAATAAGGATAAAATCAAGAACATGAACTGCAAGTAATACTTTTTGAACAAGGATTAATCTCAAGAGGAACCTTATGACTTATCAAACATAGCATCAGCACCATTTATGCAGTCAAGGTACCAAATGGAAAATATTAGCAGTTGTACGTAATTTCAATCAATGGCTCACTCTAGTCTGCAAAAATAATTGAAAGGTGGTGAGAAGCTTACTGCTTTTTTGTAACCTAGCCGAAGCTGCTCGTATAGGCAAAATTGGATTGCATCAAATGGCAAATCTCTCAGTAAAAACGATCCATATCCCTACTTTTCCACAAAAGAAGAAAAAGGTCAAAATTCAAAAATAACTTAACAATAAAATAAGAACCTGGTTGCATCTTTTTAATAGCGAAAAGAGAGAAAGCAAATGACAAAAACAGATGGATGAAAGAACCAAGGCACACTAATGCCTCTGGGTTGTGTAATACAATACTGCTAACAAAAACAGAGACCAAAACAGCACAGACACCATCTCATAACGAAAACCATTTCAACTTTTTGACATAGGAGGAAAACTAGGAACTTCCGATCCAACTTCTACGAAGAATAGGGACTTGATTTGTCCTCTAGTAAGAATACACACCGCATAGAATCCTTTAAAGCCCTCTTTATAAGCAATATGGCGGACAGCAACAGAGGCTGATGTAAATTGCCCAGTTTGCATTCTTTGCTTAACAACCTGAGAAATATTAGGACAGAAAAATATCAGTCAAAGATAATTGAACATGGAAGTGCATAAGTAAACTACTGTACCTCTGTCGGAACACGAACGAGTGATGCAGCAATACCTCCAAAAGCCCCTGCTGTCTACAAAAGTTCAAGAAAAGGATTTCTATCAAGACAAAACAGTCTATACCAGCCAATTTATCAACATAAGTATCAGGCAACCAAATAGGTTCAAAGGATTACTCAACTGTATCAATTTAAGGACAAGAAATAAAATTTTCTAAATTATAAATGAGACATAATAGGAGGCATGCATCAAAAGGTGTTTGATAATTCCACTAGTGGTATAAAGCACCATGCATTCTGAGACTAAGAGCAACAATCTTTATGACGTAACAGGCCTTCATGCATAAAGTAATAAGAAGAGAAGACTTTGCAGACCGCTCATTGGTCATATTCCCACTTGAAATACATAAAACATAGAGGAGTAGATATATTTCTCTTACAAAATGGGCTAAAGCACTTAGATTTTCAGGGAAAATCTTCAACAGCTTTTTCTTCGCAGGTTCATACACTCCAACAAAAATTGCAGAAGCCCTGCACACAATAATTTGTACATACACATTAGATTGTTTGTTCTTCACAGTAAACATGTTACTGGCGGAAGGTCCGCTAAAATCTAATATGTGATGTGGTAGTGACAGACTGCAAATCCTTACAGGAAAGGAGTTTTACTCTAATAGTAATGTAGCTGCTTTGTCTGTGTGCACGTGCGCATACTAGGAGCTGAACTATACAATGTGATCCAGTGGTCTGAACCATTCATTTTTTAGGTCCATGTTGGAGATATTTCTTACAGAAACCGACTTGCAGACCATTTAGCCATCTAACTATTATCAAATAAAATTTCCATCAAACAATGAAGTGGTCATGATGACAAAAACTAGAAACCATTAAAAATCACTAAACATGAACTTAGCCATTTAATAACTAACTCTCCACTATCCATGTTCATGGCATAGAAATACAGTAAGCATGCATATCCCAATTAATATTAAGCCAATTAGCTCACGCATGCAACCCATATTCAGAAGGCACTTACGGTAAGACACCAGCAAGATTTCCACTCAATCCAGAATAAAGCCCCTTAAAGGCTATTTTCCCTCCACCACGAGCAGCCTGTTCCAAAGTTCAAAACGGTGTTCATAAATAACTTGATGGTCAAGATAAAAATTGAAAGTACGCAAACGAAGCCATATTGGATATACCACTCTTGGACTCCTAAACAGACCTTATGCAGCATGCAGATACAAAACAAAAGGGAACGAGGAAGGAAAAACAAAACAACTGAGCGCTCTTGACCTAAGAAATAGATCCCAGTCCCACAGCACAAAAATAACAAGTAGTTCACTTAATACTTTCTGAGCTACCATAGTTGTTTGTATTCAATCATAATATTAAACCATAAACATAATGGATAGGCTAGAGGACCAGCGGTTCAAACCCATCAAGTTTAAATACATAAATGAACTAGAGCGCACTTTCATTGTTAACCTGCCTGCAGTCTTGTCTTTATAGTATCAATGGGGTATAGAGCTGTTTCAACAACAACACCAGCTGTACCTCCTGCAATGACACCCTCTGCAAAATCAAGCCATACTATTTATTAGTTAAATTAGTTGTGCAGTATGTAATGCACATAGGCCAACTAACATACTCCAAGAAATAGACGATGTTATAAGCTGAAAAGCTATTGGCTTCACCTCTTCCTCCATCTAGCCAAAAGCTCGTTATAAAGCCACACACTATTGCCCACATCATGCTAGCTTTTTCATTTTCCTTTGCTAAAAAAAGCAAGAGTTGTTGCCTTTATGCAATTACTCTGATATTATCTAGCTCTACTCCACCTCTATAACCTACTTGTAAAACTAATCTTTACTCTAAATTAAACCTCTAAGAGTTAGCAGTCCCTTAATACATTTGCCAGTACAAAAAAATTGGCTTAATTATGATGCATAATGAACTGTAACCTAGAATTTAATAAATAAGTAAACACTAATCAATATCTTCAACTGTAATTATTAAATGTACCAAATAAAGTGCGCAAGAAATCAAAGGGTTTCTCTTCCTGCATGCTGACTGATGCAAAAGACTTTCGTGTTCCTATAGGAGCATACTGAGTTTTCTGGCTATATTCATCTGCAAAACCATATGACTTATTAAAACAAAAGGCAATAACATTAAATATGAAATGCCAAGGGAATATACCAAAATTCTGCATCATGAAAAGAAAGAGCGTAGGTAGATTAGATATCTATAGGTATTATAATCCCTATATCTGAAAGTGTATACTACCTCGTAACTCCGGGGTAGTGTTCTAGACTTCTGAACAATTTCTACGTAATAAAGGAAAATATTTGGTCTAATGTAATGTTTAATCCATGGTCAATGCAAGATAGGTTATAGCTACATATTTTATAGGATTTCCCAAATTAACATTAAAGACAGAAATTTCTACAAAAAGGCTAGTTCCTAATAAACCTCGAGAGATCATGTGAGAGACACGCTTACAAAATAAATTCGTTAGACTAAAGGCTAGTCAATACCATATAGAGAAAGTGAAACTGAATCCTTCCATTACTGTAAATATAATTCCGAGCGCAATGGCATTCTAGGATTCATACTGCCAACCCCACTTAGTGGATAAGGCTTTGTTGTTGGGAGTATTTATACATAATTGAGATATCTCACATATTCTGATTCTATACAATTTTGACTAGATAAACTTTTATTCTCTTCATTTTACGGGTGTTAATGGTTAAGGAAAGTTTAAGCATTCAACAATGGCCACAACATATTTATCCCAAAACCGCGCAACATCAAGAAAAACTAAATTATTCTACCCTATGTGGTATTGTACAACGTGGTGCTAAATTAAATTATGCTTTTAATATCAATAAACAGAAAGAAATAAGGGGGCAAAAGGCAGAGGAGCAAAAATTGAGAAAATTGTTTACCTGGTGAAGTTCCTGAGCCCTTTTTCGAGTCCACTGCTAGCGTCAGAGGACCCATTGAGGTCCAATGCCTGCCCAAACCAACCAAGTATGCAATTACTAAAATTTCAAACGGAAAGTTGCAGAATTCAAATTAAAGTAGAAAAAATATTGTGTGAGTGAATAGAAAAATGTATTGAAAAGGTTGAGAGGCAGACCTGAAACTGAAAGAGATGGATGATAGACTGAAGGAAGAGAGAGTTGGTGATGGCGAATGGCGAGGGTGAGAGCCTCAGTCACTCCCCACTTCGCCTCTTTACTTATCGCTCTGCTGCTGCGGGTTTTGGCTTTGCCTTCCCTTCCCTTCCCTTGTTGATTAAGCGCCTCTTCTGTTTTTTGGGCCTTTTTTTGTTGTTTTCTTTTTTGTCTTTTTTTACCATCTTCAATTGTTAGACTAAAAATCAAATATTTTAGTCCGAAAAATTTAGGGTCTGTTTGGTAGTGTACTTGAATCCAACTTTTTAAATTCAAAAACAGTTTTCAAGTTTTAGGTCTTAAAAACTTGTTTGGTATGACTATTTTTAAAAACTGAACTCAAGACTAACTCAAAAATATAGCCTATTCCTTAAAAACATAAAAAATGAGTTTTTTGAGTTTTTAAACTTATACTCACTCATTTTTTTTCTCTCTCTTTTCTTCTTTCTTTCTTCTCTTTTTTTTTTATTTATTTTTTTCATCTCTATTCCAATCCAATCAAGTTTAAGTCGTAAGATTTAAAATTTTTAAATCGCAAACCAATCAAGTTTTTGAGTCTTAAAGAAAATTGTTTTCAAGAAAAGTTCTTAAAAAATGTTTTGAGAAATGATAAAAAATTTCAAATAAGATACTAAACAGACCCTTAGCTTTTAACTCAGAAACAGTTTTTCTGCTCCAACTGTTCTGGCCTAAAATTTTAGCCTGGAATTATTAAAGAATAAACTTAGGCTATTTTTTTTTCTTAAATTAAATTTTTTTAAATAAATATGTAGACTATTGTAAATTAATTTTATAAACATTTTAATCAAGAAAAATTTAAATTCTGATAAATATTTTCACTCAATTCGGTGGAGCCCACACGGATTTATGGGCTAAATTCTGGGGAAAATCTAGCCTTGGTTTAGCATTTAGCATTTAACCCAAATTTTCTCCTTGGGTTGGAGTGAGTTTGGGAGAGAAATTTTGGGGAGTAATTTGGCTTTTAGCCCACCATTGAAGATGGTCTTAAACCCATAAAAATAGAATTAAAAAACAATACTCTAACACTATGTTTGGATGGGGGAAATAAACTTGAAATTTAAGTAAAAGTTAGAATTTATAAATTGACATGCACCAATTCCTTTGTTTGGATTCATAAACATAGAAATTTAGAATTTCCGCGTGGAAAAAAAACTTGAAATTTGAGACCTCCAATTCCCAAGTTTAAATTACATGCAAACAGGTGTCATTTCTCAATTCCTATAATTGAGAATTTAAAAATGACAAATTTCATATTCAATTCCATTTTTCTTTTAAATTAACCAAACAAGAAAATTCACAAATTCTAGAAAATAAAATCTCATCATTTTAATTACTGTCATTTTAAAATTTCTTCATCCAAACATAGTATAAATGACATAGCGTCTGTTACAAAATTTGTCTCTCGGTAAATATGCTTCCACTTAATATTTCTAAAAGAAAATGTCAATCACTTTATATCCTCATTAACATGCTTCAAACTCTAAAAAATTGAGCACTTGTTCAAACCGCATGAATAGCATCCCTCAAACTTAATGCCTCAGCATGAATATCATTTATTATGAATCTCTAAAGTATGGTTGGATTAAATTTTTTCTAGGAAGCTCTTAAAATAACTTCATAGTCTTTGTAATAATAAAAAGCATGATTAGAAATGCGACCTACACCAACCTTTGGAGTAAAATTCAAATTTTAGATTCTAAATTTATCTCAACTTACTTCAACTCTTGGGACAAATATGAGTTAAAACTCAAAACTTATTTTTGGGCCAAATTTAGCTCAGAATTCACCTTATGATTAGTGGGGCTGGGCCATCATATATGTATAATTTTTTAGTTTTATATTTATAAATTCATTGAATCTAACAGTTAAGATCTAATTTGATGAAATTCAACGGTAAGAAAAAATATAACGGTCTAAATTTAAATCTAACGGCTAATGTAATTAAAAAAATTCTTTTATGTGTTTAATATTTTTTTCATAGTTTTTCACGAGTTTCATGGTATTGATTAGTGATTTTTCATTATTTATTAGAATCTAAATATTTTTAGGTTAAAATGTTCATAAAATTAAGTTAGGATAGTCTAATTTTTTATTTTTAAAAAGTTACTTTAAGAAAAAAAAGTATCCTAAATTCATTTTTTAATAATCTGGGACTAAAATTTTAACCCAAAATGGAACAAAAAAATGGTTTATGGGTTAAAACCTAAATTTTCCGAGCTAAAAGTTTTAGGTAATGCTCTTAAAGAAATGCTATGGAGATTCTTTTAAAAGTGAGACTCTTTATGAATTTTCTTTCATCTCATGTTTTTGCACAATATTCTATCATGGTCGCATAATAATAAGGGAACTTTAACGAAAAGCTCCCGGTACTGTTCACTTTAACGAAAAATCACATTTTGACACTAAAAAGTCAATACTGGTACTATTTACTTTACCCTTTATTTTGTCTTTATCGTTAAAACACAAAATTTTCAAACCCGTTTCCTTAGTTTTCCTTAATAATTAATGTTAAAGGTAAGGTGTCGAATACTATTTTGAGAGAGTCCCATAGCATTTGTGGGGCACATTTTACAAATCCCCTCAAATGTCAAGGGTGTGAGATGTAATTAGCCATTTTATTTATGGGAGCTTTAATAAAACACTCTTGGCACTGTTTACTTTTAACGAAAAACCACTTTTTTACCTTTAACTGTCACTATTCATTATACCTTCAAAAAGGACTTTTCATTAAAACTGTCACTATTCAGGGACTTTTCGTTAGTTTCCATTTATTTTTATATAACCGCACAAAACCCTAAACCCTGAGTACGTCGCTCTCGTCTCATATAGCTCACATCACTCGAATCCCCGAAGGAATTGAGAGGGTGAGGGAGAGGGAAGGGAAGATGAATCACATAGCAGCAATGGAAGAGCAATTGGTATCGGAGAGATTAAAGCAAAAGCTAAACGAAGTAAACGTCGCTGCCCAAACCCAACTCTCCACCATCCAAGACCATGTCAATTTCACCCTTCAGGTATATATGCATCTTCCGGTGTGTAATTCTTTTGCTTTTTTTTGTTTTTTTTTTTTTTTTTTGGATTTTTTGGTTGGTCTTGTGATATATATGTGCGTGTGTATATGTAAAGGTTTCATATAATATACATATGCGTGTGTGATTGATGGGTATGGATTTCACAGAATTACTGCATTGTCAGTTGCTTGGTTTTGAGAAAATTTTGTAAAATATGAAAAATATGGTTGTGGTATTGTTACTGGGCTCTGTTTGGTTGCTCAGAAAATGCAAAAGGAAAATTAGGTAAAAGAAGTTAGCTACTTTGATAATTGATGCTAGAGAACAGTCATTCAATTCAAGTGTGCAGTCTTTGTTTGGGGCTTACTTTTTTATTCATTTATAATTTTTGTAGATTTTATTTTTTGAATTTGCATTCCAGATATACAGCCAATATTTGGTTTTTTTTTTTTTTAAGATTATAATTTACGTGTTGATTGATATGGTTTCGAAACGTGGGATGCAAAGCAAACTTGGTGATTCTCTGTACTTATATATCACTTTATGTAGTAATTTTCCAGCTAAAATTTTGGTTGACGACCTTTTGCAGCAAGCGTACTTCAAGTGTGCGCATGAATGTTTCGATAGGAGACGAAGTCAGCAAGACATAAGCAATTGTGTCGAAAATTGCAGTGTCCCTGTTGTCAGAGCTCAAGAGGGAGTTGAGAATGAGATGGCCAAGTTTCAAGTAAGTTCTTCTTACTTTTCCTGCGTCTCTTTCAGTGGTTAAAATTCCTTATGTGTTCCCCCTCTTCTAGTTGAACAGTCAGATGTTTCGTGTGATGAAGATTGAAACAAAAACTAGTGTAGTGCCATTTGCCCGATATACACATAATACCCTAGAAGCACTAGACCACTTTACCATGTAACTCACCCCTTGCTTCACCCACCATCACAAGTGCTTCTCCTCCATGGCAATTGCTTACAGAATTGAAAATCAAAATGGCTCACACCAAGCTGCAAGAGTTTTTCTGCATAGAAATTGCTCAGGCCAAACCACAAGAGTTTGTCCCACTCGCAAGATTTGTTTTCTTTTCTTTCTAATGTATGGGTTTCACCATTTCCATGACCAAAAGAATATAAATTAACTACGCTAACCTCTTCGGTTTGTTCTCAGCCTCGTAAGAAAACCAGTATGGTGTGTTTTTCTGATATATGTTTTTTCTTTTAAAGACTGATTTTACTTTTGAAGACGGAGGTATGGTTTTGTTTCTCCTATTTTATGAGCTTTTGATTCTTGGGAGGAGATTCTACCTTTGTGAGCTAGATGTTTTTCTGCTATGATCTGTGAAACCATTGTTAATCTGGTAGACTCTGGTTCTAACATGGAGGAGAAGCACAAGGAGGAAGCTCTTGTGGTGATTGATGTTTCTTGGGTTTTATAAACAGGGACCAAATTAGGCATATGATCATTAGTTTTTATCTTAACTCATCAACACACAAGCCATCTAATGGTACAAATTAGCAATCCTTATTGAATCCGAAAGATTTATGCCCTCCTTTGAGAAGCTACCTGTACATATATCCAGTGAGATATTATCTTGTTTGATATTATATGTGCAACCCCATCTCTATGTGCTGATTGTATCTCAACCCTCCTATATAAACAACAGCAGGAAACATTTCTATATAAGGATGCCCCACATAAATCCAGTGAGATATTATCTTGTTTGATATTTATTTATATATGCAACCCCATCTCTATGTGCTGATTGTATCTCAACCCTCCTATATGAACAACAGCAGGAAAGAATTCTATATAAGGATGCCCCCATAAGTTATCTTTATTTGCTTCTGTAAACTCTAAAACCGTATCAACTACTAGGATGAAAATGTCGAAGGTACCTAGGACTAGGAATTCCAACGTAGTGTGTAAAAAAAGTTAAAAGCATACACTTTGTGCAACTTTATTGAAGAAAATCCTGAATAACATGTTTCAATTACTTAATTTCAGGATTTTTAAGGTTTTTGTAGGTCCACATTGTCCATTCATGAGAACTTTATATATAGTCAGGAGGATCCTTTTTGTAGTTATTGGCTGCAGAGCTACGTTTCTTCCCCTATCACTAACTCTTCAAGGTGATAACAGTTTTTTCAAAGGCACGTTTCTATCCTGATAACATTGTTTGAAACCATAATGTGGTCCTGCCCCATGATCCACATGGAAAGATGGTTTCTAGTACATTACAAAGTTGCTGGCTTTAACTTAGTTGAGGAGTGAAGTTGAAACTATAAGTTGATGTTTCTTTGACCACTATTAGAAGTTGCATCATAAGCAAGAATTCTATAAGAATGAGATGGCCTTGCAGTTTGCCTTTGCTTCCTTTAGGTTGATATTTAAGTTGTACTGTGAAACACACTCATGGATATGACAGAAGTCAAAGGAAGGTATCAGTGCATTTATGGAAAGGAGAGAACAAGAACATTAACTGTAGTTCACCTATAAGATGTCTGCTTCTTCTGTTAAAGCAAGAAGTTGACCACTGTTGGGAGAGAACAATGAACGCGTGGATTCGAGCATTCATTTCTGACTTAAACGAGTAATAAGGGTGGTAACGGCAATAGTGGTGGGAGTTATTGCTGCAAGGGAATATGCAATGTTTGGTTCTGATAGTGATAGTAGCATAGATAGATATGTATTAGTAATGTTTCTTAATTGAGGACACAATTGTGATTTGTGGTAACATCCACTTGTAAGCAGAGTTTTCTTCATTCAGATGCGTGCCAAGTTTGTTGTATGACTCTGCGTGTTTAAATTTCTGCTTTTTTTATGCGTAGCGAATGTTTTCAGTCACTTACAAAAATTCTTGTACCGATTGCAGGAGAGGTTAAGTAGGGCACTGATGGTCTGTCAGGACAAGTACGAAGCAGCTAAGCAACAACGGGTCACAACCAATTCACTCAACAATTTGGAGTCATGTGTTGAACAGGCAACCCAAGATAGCATAAAGACGCTGCCACATCTTGCCGAAAGACTGAAGGCTTCCTTCGGGATAAACCATTAAGTCGAAAGAATCGGGATGATTGTCTTTCTAAAGTACGCCGCTCTTATTCCATTAACATACCTGCTAAGCCCATGATAATCGATAAATGTCGAATTTTTTTTATGCTGGAAGGCAAAATAACTGTCCTGTACTTTCTGTCATAAGTGCTAAATTATCGGTTAGCAATTGACGTTTTTGTAACGATGAGGAAATGATTTGGTGGAACTCAAGAGGCATATGAATCTGCAAAATAATTGGTTGAAATTTCCCATCCAATGTGAAGTATGCACAAATTATTGTGTATCTGACATGCTGATGATATATACCGTCTGCACCCTTAGTACAACGCATGCACAAATCTTTGTATAAGTCGTTGCAACTCGCAAGGGGATAGAACCTGTAACCAGTGGCGGATTTAGAAAAATACTATTGGGGATGGGGGTGGGGGGCGGTCAGTAAGAATAAAGCAGCAGGGTGCAAAAAAATTTTGGACGAAATGACATGTGACGTCACCAATTACTTGTATCTTAAACATACCCCCCACTTCCAGAATATGACAAATCACAACTCGAGAATTGAATCGCATCGTAATTTTTCGTATACTTTATGGTTGCATCTAACATTTTCGTTAGACTGCCTACGTACTCTAAATAGGGATCAAGCCATTCGTAGTTCATCATTCACTACACTCGAGCATTTATAACATAACCCACTATGTTCCGTCATAATACCGCAATTCATAACATATATCATATCAAATAACCTACGAAGCACAATACCATTCTCTAGCCACATTAATTATAACTAATTTGACCAAAATAATAACAATCATATCCATATCTTCTAAATTCATACTTTATGAAATCATAATCGAATCATAGATAAATCCTGAATGAGTCACTCAGACGTCCAACAGCTATTCTAATTCAATTCACAAGATTCTCACAATTTTGTTCACAAATATACTAAAACTAAGGCTATAGTGACACAGTTAAGCCAAGCCTACCGCTCTGAAGAATGGAATTTCAGACCACTCAATGAAATACAACAACATCAGGTTCCGGACCACTCAACGGAACCAAACTAAACTACGATCGCCTATTGAAATGTACCAAGTACAAATACTTCTCATCACCCCTAGAATGCGTATGGTCCCTCATCGCGGATATATCAAGCAGAACCATAGGCATAATCCCATCATGCAGGCATTGATCACCCATCGCGGATATACCAAGCATGATCACCCCTGAATATGGTCCCATATCGCGGATATACCAAGCAGAACCATAAGTATAGTCTAATCGTGCAGGCGGTGATCAACCATCGCGAATATAGCAAGCATGATCACCCTTGAAATACGTATGGTCCCTCATCACAGATATACCAAGTAGGACCATCCATGTATCTCTGCTACATGGTGCAGTCAATTCAACACACAATCTACCCTTACCTCAACCCCTATGATTTACAATATAGGCACATGCTCTATCAACTTTTCATGACTACTAATTATATTGTCATACAGGCATATAAGTTCTACATAACACTTCTAATAGGATTCTAGGATCACATTGTCATAAAAATAATCATACACATCACTCACATTACTAAAAATATAGGGTAAATTACATAAAAACCCATCAGGTTTGAGGTTTATTGCAACCACATCCAACATCTTTAAAACATTTCACTTTCATACCTCACATACTATTTTATTTCAAAATAATACCTCCGTTATATTTTCCATCTAATAGTATGTTAAATGCTAACATGGCTGCCACATTTTTGCTAATGTGGCTACCACGTGGCAAAAAAAATTTAATTTTTTAATTTATTTTATAAGAAAACCTGAATCTTCAACAAACAAAAAAAAGTTTGAAAACCCAAACCCACCCACCCTCCCCCATTCCTCAGCCTTTAATCTGTATTCCCCACCCCTTCCCCCCGCGCGGAAGCTGAGATCCCACTCCCGCCCGCTCTCCCGTCTTCCCGTCTTTCACCCCAACCCGAGCTCAGCCTGCAACCCAGAAAGAAGGGGAAAAAAAGGGGCAGCGCACGCACCCTCTTCCCTCCTCTACACACGCCACTCCTTAAATCCACACTAATTGGGAAAGTCGAGATCTAGTTGCATAAAGGGAGATGGGTTTTTTTTTCTTTTCTTTTCTTTTCCTCTCCTCTCATCTTCTTCTTCTTCTTCTGGGTTGCTGGTTGGGTGGGTGGGTTTTGTTGGGGGGGTTTACGAGTTCAGCTTTTGTTTTACTTTTTTTTTATATTTAATTTAGAAGATTCAGATTTAAAAAAATATTTATTTTTTTGCCACGTGGCACACATTTGGCAGCCACATCAGCATTTAACGGATTAATGGATGGAAAATGTAAGGGAGGTATTATTTTGAAATAAAATAGTATGTGAGGTATGAAAGTGAAATGTTTTAATGATGTTGGATGAGATTGTAATAGACCTCAAACATGAGGGGTTTTTATGTAATTTACCTAAAAATATAATTAAACCCACATATATCACAACCATCATCAGTACACAAGCCCAATCATATTTAATAAACATAGGTCTAGGCTAAATATATAAAAATCACATTTCAATAGAAATCACATTATAAAACCAAGTTATATTCACAATTGATATTAAAATAAAAAATTAAGGTAATAACCATATCACATATATTCAAGTCACTCACTAACCAATGTAGGGCCACTAGACTTCACTTAGTCTCCTGTAGTACTAATTTTATTATTTAGAACGTTTCGAGACATTTTGACCAAAAGTCAACTTCTTGTCAAAGGTAGGGTCCACAATTCTACATAATTCGATCCGGAAGATCTGCACATTGGATTTCAGATCCGTAACTTTCTAAAGTCCACATTATGCTTCTAAAACAACATAGTAAAATTTCATCGCGATCTAACGGTCGGATCTCCGCTAATCACAAATTCAAGTAGCTGTCGACATTTTATTTTACGAATTTACAAATCCAATTTGCGAAGATCCGTAAATCGGATTCCCGATCCGTACGTTCCTATTGTCCTCAAATATTACGTACTAGAACATATTAAAGTTTGGTGATGATCCAACGGTCAGATCGTCGATTCATTTAATGTCAACGTGGCAGTCTCTATCAAAACTATAGTCATACAACAAGATTTCATCAATCGAACGTCACATATGGAATCAGGGTATCCAATTTAGCTGAGGAAGGTCAGGTGGGGTCTCGGTTCACGCACCGCCGCACCCAATTGCCGGCCCCCTGACTCATCGAAAAATTCAACTATTTCTAAAAATTTTCAAATTTTACAAGAATGAAGATCTCAACAAGGGGAGTAATTTTCGTACCTGTGCCGAAGTCAAATTCGACCAAGAAGTGGCCTGAAAACTCCTCGATCCGTCAGAACCCTAGAAAATGGTGTGTTTTGATTCGACCTCCATACTCGCTCTGACGCCTCCACCACATGCTTGGGCTATGTTCCTAGGGATATGAGGAGTCTATTAGTGGTGGTTATCGAGGGTGAGGGTTGTCGGGGTGGCGGATTGTCGCCGTGGTGTCCCCGGAACCCACGGTTCTGTTCTTTGTCATACAGGGCCAAAACCCCGTCGATCTTGGGTGCAAAATGGAGAGTGAAGGCCGATGAAGAGTTCCCAGGTGGTGGCTCGATGAAACTCATCGGAAAATAGTAGGAATTTGACCGGGAACCCAACTGGTTCCGCTGCTCCGCCAGGTCGGGTTACTAGAAATGGGTAAGGGATCCATGATCCCGTGCCTCTCCACTCCCTCATTTTTCTCCCTGTTCTCCTTCCTGATTAGTCACCCTCATTCCTCTCTCATCTCCTCATTTGCCAAGCCCCTTATTTCCCTCCTCCTGAAACTCTCTTTTCCCCCTCCTTCACTGCCATCAGGCGGCTTCTATTAGGGGTGGACACAGTTTGGTTTGGTGCGGTTTTGAGTGAAACCACAACCAAAACCGCAACTTTTTGCGGTGCGGTTTTGAAGCCAAAATCAAAATGAAACCAAACCGTTTGGTTCGGTTCGGTGCGGTTTCAAACGGTTTCGGTTTGGTTTTTGAAAAAATATATACAATTTAAAATTTATACTTATCTACACATAACACAGTCTCATTTTCCACACAATACATTAATTAAACAACCCACATGAGAATTCTTTTCTTTACTCTAGCTAGCTAATTGCACATATGATAGACTCTGTGAGCAGGAAAAAGTACCCAAATAGAGTGTTACAGCTTATTATTTGATTAGAGATTTGGTCTTTGTATCTTTCCTACAATGACTACTCTTATTTGATGCTCATTGTTTTTTTTTTTTTTTTCATTTGCATTTTTATTAGTCTATTATATAGGCTATCATTATGAACTTGTAAATTAGGGTTCTGAGGTGCTTTTACTAGTAAATAAAATTTTCATCTTTTCCTGTAAAGAAACATTGAGATGCCAAGCTTGATGAGGGATATAATTTGGAAAAAATAATCATTATTATGACATGTACATACTAAATGTATGGATTCTAACAAACAACTAATTAAAATAGGACATCTAATTTAAGGTGCGGTTTTCAAAAGCCAAAACCAAAACCAAATCGTTTCCTACAATGCGGTTCGGTTTCAAAACCGCAACCGTTTCAAAACCGCAAAACCGAACCATTCGGTGCGGTTCGATTTGGTTCGTGTTTCGGTTTCGGTTTTCAGTTTCAAGTGCCCACCCCTAGCTTCTATCCTCTTTTTTATTTTTTTTATTTTAAAGAAACTTCTAAAACATCCGTAACCTTCCTTTCTCCTCCCAATTCACATGGGGCCTTCGCCTAAACGCTCGTGGGGTCAAGCTCAATTAAAGAACATTAAAAGTGACCCTCAAAGGTCTACATATTTAATAACTATTTTCAAAAATTCAAACTTTGTAATTAAGTAATTAAAATCTAAAATTAATTTAAATTCGCGAAAATACTATAAAATCCCCCGAATACAAAATATGTAGGTTACAATAGTGAAATTCAGGAGCGGAATTTCATACAAATTGATATTTTATCAAGCCTTGGTAGGATTGAGGTCCATTAACAAGTCATCTAAAGTTAGCCACAACTTTTTTTTTTCTTCTGCCATGAGGGTTTAACACATGTGCAGAAAAGGATGGTAGCCAACAACTTGCACGGGTAGGTTTCGCCGTAGCAAACCAACAGTTCCAGGACTTGGCTTGCTGTGAGTCGTTGGATTTCAAACGGAAAAAAAAAATTGAAAATGTTATAGTTGGGAGACGTGGCACATTATGGTACGTCTGATTTTATATGGTTATTCTATAAACACTCAACCATCTTCTTCATTTCCCCACACACAACTCAATATTCATTTTTACTACAGTCTTCTATTTTTTTCACCTTCAAAATCCTTTTTTTTTCTTTCAAAAAAAAAATAGTGAGAAGACAATATGGTTGATCGCATAAGAAGTTGCTTTGCTTGAGTGTTGAGTGTGTGTTACTCATGACTCAATCACTTTAAGTGATATGTGAATGCAACATATGTGGAAGAAAATTCATGCACAATTGGTCGAATAGATTGAAGGCGCATTTCAAACTGAGCAGTCTCTATTGAGTATGTACAAACATCTATATAAAGATTTGAAAACTTAGCAAGAAGCCCTTGCAAAAGCGAAAATAATTTATTGGAGTGGCAATAATCTAGCCAATGTGGTAGTAACATTTTTTATCAAAAAATTTTAAAAATGTAATTAACATGTTATTATTTTGACCTTTGTTACATAAATTTTTATGTTGTTTCCCAATTTTTTTGGTTAACAATAATAAGAATTCATTCACAAGGCGTGAATTTTGGAATATTGTGAAGTATACTCTGAAGTTCAAAGTTTTGCCTAGTAGTCCACAAGTTGTATAGAACGAGACTCTAGCACAAGCCAACTGCTAAAAAGTCGCCATTGAATACGTCACTGAAACGTAAGAAACCGTGAGGCCTATTAGTAAGAAGGTTGCTAAAAATAGCTGCATAGGGGAGTTTTTCGATTAATGATTGTTCAAAGTTAGTTGACGAATGGCTCGCCAACATGCATTAAATATATATTATATAGCAAGAAAGTTATCTTGTTAGCAAGACAAGGACAAAGATGAAGCAAATGCGAGAGAAATGGAGTTAAATAGGCAAGAAAGACAAAAGGAGAATGGTCGTGATACCATGTCCCAATGCCTCGATGATACGTCTCATGATTCAAAACGTTTTTGGAACAACGAAAAATCGTGTCACAAGAAGAAGGATTTCAGCAAAATATGAGTAAGTTCCATACGTTCCAACAGAAGATAGACCGCGCCACACTGATTTTATTCCCCAAGTTGAATGATATTTAGAAAAAAATTATTTCAATTTCTTAGTTGGTTATTTTATTAAGGGAGTTCTTTGCCTTTTTGTAATTTAAGTTGTAATGCTATAATTTTACCTTGTATTTGAGATAATTTATTAAAGTTAGACAATTATCTCATACAAACCACAGTTATCCACTCCTACCAAATCCACCGAATTCAGAAAAGCGACATTCGTCTTATTATCAACACTACTTTTTATTCTTTAAATCAGGGATTCCCCGTATTGTAAAAGGCAGAGTTTCCTTAAGTCGTCGATTCGGCTTTAAAGAGAGCGTGAGGAGTACTTTCAGTGACGTGTCAGAATCTGGAGCTTTAAATCAGCTTGGCATGAAATGAACGGCTGGGATTGATAGGAGGGGAGACAACTGGGATACCCCCTGTAAAACCCTCACCCTAGTGCTTCACCACCATCGCCGCTCTCAAGACCCTAAATCATCTCCCTCTCCGCCCTCTGCTTTCACTCTGCCATGGAGGAGGTGTGCGAGGGCAAGGACTTTTCCTTCCCCAAACAAGAGGAGACTATCCTCAAGCTCTGGTCCGAAATCAAAGCCTTCGAAACCCAATTGGCGCGCACCGAGGGCCAGCCCGAGTACGTCTTCTATGACGGTCCTCCATTCGCCACCGGACTCCCACACTACGGCCACATACTGGCCGGCACCATCAAAGACATCATCACCCGATTCTTCTCCATGACGGGCCACCACGTCATCCGCCGCTTCGGCTGGGACTGCCACGGTCTGCCGGTGGAGAACGAGATCGATCGGATGCTCGGCATCAAGCGTCGGGCCGATGTGCTGAAGATGGGGATTGATAAGTACAATGAAGCCTGCAGGAGCATTGTTACTCGGTACGTGGGGGAGTGGGAGAAGGTTATTTCGCGGACAGGGCGGTGGATTGATTTCAAGAACGATTACAAGACGATGGATTTGAATTTCATGGAGAGCGTTTGGTGGGTCTTTGGCCAGTTATTTGAGAAGGGTCTTGTTTATAAAGGCTTCAAGGTTGGTTGATTGGTTGATTGCATTGTGTTTTCTTTCTGTTTTGCTCAACTGGTTAGTGAGATTTGCTGAATTAAATTGGTTTTTGCATAATTGGAAGTGGGGTTTCTAAGCTTAATTGGAAATGATATCGGTTTTTCGATTAGTATTTTGTTGCAGTTTAACTAGATAATGATTTCTAGTTAGGGTGTAAGCTCAATGTCGGTTATTGAAACTTACAATTTGGAAACATGAGAGAAATGGAGGGAGGGCGAGGGGAGGAGAGATAGTGTCCAACTTAAGCAGGGAGGGAGGACACATTTTGTTTGACGTATTGGGCAAAAGAAAGGGATGTGTTGTATAGCCACTGACAGATTTTGTTTTCCTTTTTTATAGGTCATGCCATACAGCACTGGTTGCAAGACACCGCTCTCCAATTTTGAGGCTGGTCAAGAGTACAGGGTTAGTGATACTTCTATTGATATTATATATAAAGATAAAGATTGCTAAATTATTTCAACTGCTGTTCGTACTGTTATTGAATCTTTGCTTAATGTGTTTAAATTAGTAACTTTTGGTTTCTTGGTTAAGTGGTAAAACACTTTTCAATATAGGAACCGGTATCTATGAATTCAACGTTCCAGCATACTATAAATGAAAGGAAAAGGGGGGCATACTTTCTATTGTTGAAACTTGGAATTTGTCTATGTTCTTGTTCTGCCCTGAATTCAACTATCTTCTTTCCTGTTATTGGAACTTGTAGCTTGATGTTTAAGAATCTCTATCATATTTGACATCTCTAGAGAAACACAGGATGTACCTGATCCTGAAATTATGGTGGCTTTTCCAATTGTTGGAGATCCGCAAAAGGCAAATTTTGTGGCTTGGACAACTACACCATGGACCCTCCCGAGCAATTTGGCCCTTTGTGTCAATGCAAATTTGACTTATGTGAAGGTCAGTTACTAATAGCAAAAGTAACAAAAGTAAATGCCAGCTATTTTTGTTTTCATCTCTGTTTCAATTTCTTTGTCACATAAATTTGATTGCCCTGTAATACTAGTTTTCATCTCTATTGTGTTTAAAACTAATGAGTGTATTTATTTATTTATTTTGTGATATCAGACTATATCCTGATGCCAAGAATTTTTATTCATCTTTATTCAATGGGTTTTATTATGCTATATTACTTTAGAATCTAATTTGAGGTGGAAAACAAATCAGGTTCGCAACAAGTACTCCGGAAAAGTTTATGTTGTTGCTGAATCTCGGTTGTCAGCTCTTCCTAATGAGAAACCAAAAGAAAATGTAGCAAATGGATCTGTTGGTGATTCAAAAAAGCTAAATTCAAAGGCTAAGGGATCCTCAGGCGTGAAAAAAGAAACCGTGGACACTTCATATGAAGTATTGGAGAAATTCTCTGGTTCTTCGTTAGTGGGAAAGAAGTGAGTACTTGTTCCTCATTTTCTGTTGTTATCCTCAATTTGGAGTTTGGTTTTAGGTGGTTTCTTTGGTCTATATTGTTTTTATAATTCATGTTCTCATACCACAATTAAAAAGAGATAGCAAACTGCAGGTATGAACCACTGTTTGACTACTTTATGGAGTTCTCTGATGTGGCATTTAGAGTTGTTGTGGACAACTATGTTACCGATGACAGTGGTACTGGTATTGTGCATTGTGCTCCTGCATTTGGTGAAGATGATTATCGTGTTTGCCTTGAAAATCAAGTAATCAACAAGGTATGCACTCAGATGCATGTAAGTAGTATATTTTCATGGGTTGAGGTTTTCTGATTCATTAATCAAGATAACTAATGAGGAACCAAATTGAAGGCTTTCCTAAATCAATGGGTGTTTCAGTCTTTAGTTCTCTAGGGTTTTAGTCGTTTGATTTCCTACTTTATAAAGTTTTAGATTCTTTCCAGATTTATTGGGATTGGTTTTAGTTTCCTATTCTATTTTGGATTAGGATTTCTTTCCTACAATAGGCTTACTTTACTGCGTTCTTTAGGTTTAAGGCATTGTGAAACTTAAGTATCCCTTATAATTCCAGTAGTTGTATGGATGAAGAGTTGAAGAATAGAAACGTTGTGTTTTCCAGATATTGGAATTCTAATCCTGCGATGGGATTACTTTCAGGCCTTATTTACTTCTTTGCCCACATTGCCTTTGTTTTCTTGGAATGTAGGGAGAGAACTTGATTGTAGCTGTTGATGATGATGGATGCTTTACCGAAAGAATTACCGACTTCAGCAAGTGCTATGTCAAGGATGCAGATAAAGATATTATTGAAGCAGTGAAGGTACATGAGAGTTTGTATACATACACGGACACACATCTGTAGGGTGGTTTACTTGCACAATCCCCAGTTCATTTTAAAAAGATATCTCCTAACTTACACAGAAGTGTTTAATTTTAGCTCCATGCTCTAAGCTTATGTTTTGACGTCAAAGAATAGGTAGGGACGTGTTATGATGCTATTTATTCTTGTTATCTTGTTGTCATCTTTAGTTGAAAAGATCTTTGGGATAAAAGTGAGTTAAGAATAGAAATCAAAGTCCTGTTTGGGATTGGGATGTTTCTGTACTTATTATACGCTTCTATTTGTTTGTATCCGTTGCTCTGATGTAACTCTTCATATTTACTCAGGCAAAAGGAAGGCTAGTGAAGTCTGGAACGTTTACTCATTCTTATCCCTTTTGCTGGAGATCTAAAACTCCACTTATTTACAGAGCTGTTCCAAGCTGGTAACTGCAGTTTAAACTAGCTATTATTTAGTCCAACTTTATATTCTGTTATTTTGATTAATAAGTCTCTCTTCACTGAGTTACATTAATCAACTGATTTCTAGTTAGATTCTGTTCGATCAATTTTATTGCATGTTCTTAGTACTTGAACTTTATTGGGTTCCATTGATGTAGAGTAGGGTACTGAAAATGTTATTTCCATACTATTTTCTTTCTTCTCATGTCTACTTGTAGTCTCATCTCAAATAAGTTTTACCCTTTGATTACAGGTTTATCCGAGTGGAGCTGTTGAAAGAAAAATTGTTAGAAAACAACAAGCAGACTTACTGGGTTCCTGATTTTGTCAAGGTTGAATTTTTTGTGAACATAGATGCTTTTCTTCCTTGCTTTTTTTAATTTTTTTATGAATGCGTGGTTTTTAATTTTTTTAGGCTGAGTTTGGTAAATGGCATGCTCTTTGGATGGATAATGTGGTAAAAGATGATAAGTAGCAACACTTTAGGGTGATAAAGTAGGTTAGCTATAGTCTGAGGATGCAATTGAGTCTCTGGAGGTTCTTGAATATTGTATCTTGTCTTTCCTATTTACCATTTCTATTTATTTATTTGAATCTTGTGTTATAGGGGGCTTACTTTATCAAATAATATTGCAGTTTTTAATTATTGCCACAAACTATCGATGACATGTGACATTTCTTATGTTTAAACTGTTGAAAACTGGTGATACTTACTGCAAAACTTGGATTCCGTGAACCTTCTAATTTGGAAATTTCTGCCAATGGCTATTCGGATTGCTATGCTAGATGATAAACTGTGTTTTGGTGTCATGTTCTATTTTGTAAGAAATAGGCAATATGTCCTCGTATGAGAGAGTTTCATAAAATTCTGTGTGATGGCAATAAGTCCCCATCTGTTCTATTGCCATATTTCAGGAAAAGCGCTTTCACAATTGGCTGGAGAATGCAAGAGATTGGGCTGTTAGTCGAAGTAGATTTTGGGGCACTCCACTTCCAGTCTGGATTAGTGAGGACGGTGAAGAAATTGTTGTAATGGATTCTATTCAGAAGCTTGAAGAGCTTTCTGGTGTTAAGGTTTGATTCCTCTCTGTCTCCATGTGTATGCAATTATTCGTGAATGCAGATTCCTGGACTTCTTGTTTCCTAAGTTCTATGTTTTATTCATTGTTAATTTCACAAATTAACAAGTAATAGACGGTTTTTTTTGGGTTCATTTTGCATTTTCTCGAATTAACAAATCTAATGTAATATTCTTTTATGCTGATTAAAATAGGTTTTCGATCTGCACCGCCACAATATTGATCACATTACTATTCCCTCAAGCCGAGGTCCTGAATATGGTGTTCTTCGACGTATAGATGATGTAAGGTTACTGAATCATGGTTACACATTATAGTTCCCTTTTTTATACTTAAATCATAATTAGTTTTGCATTAAACACTTTAATTGTTGTGGCTCATACAGTTTCATTTGTAATTAAACATTGTCGAAATTTGTTGCTTTGATTGGTTTTTGAACTTTTGAAGGTTGTTGCTGTAGTTGTTTCATGGACTTCTACATTATTTTGTAACTGCTCTCAAATACTTGTTTACTTTGAAAGGATAAAAATCATACTCAGATGTGTTGCCATTTGATTCACCATTATGTATTCAATGTCCTTGTGCTGCTTTCTAGTTATTTTATTCATGGTTAAGAGTCGGTGACCATCTGTATTAGCAATTCTGACTTTCTGACTCTGATGATTTGCATTGTAATAGCTAGTCTATAACTTAAATGGTGGTCATGGCTATTTATGTGGGTGAGTGGTTATCCTAATATGTGTCTGTTCTCGATGGTGTAGTTGTTTGAGGAAGAACGATAGGTTTCAAAGAATTAATCATGTATAACTACGATGGATGTGCATAAACTTTTCATCACTTGTACCATTTTATCTCTAGACTAAATCAAGCTATTCCTATATCCAAAGGAGCATGGCATGATTGTCATTTGTTCAGGTGTTGGAACTAGAAAGTTTTATGTGAATGAATTTAATGACCTCCTAATCATAGTGTTATGCTTTTTGATAATGCTCTTGTTTTGACGTTGATCTGTTAATTTTCTTTCAGGTGTTTGATTGTTGGTTTGAGAGTGGGTCCATGCCTTATGCTTATATCCACTATCCTTTTGAGAATGTTGAACTTTTTGAGAAAAATTTCCCTGGCCATTTTGTGGCTGAGGGGCTAGATCAGACTCGTGGATGGTAAATTTTTGCATTGTCCATTTACCAGATTTGAGTTTCTTCCCCTAGTTAGATAAATATGTGATATGATATTGAAGTTATATTGAAGTTATATGTTCATCTGCTGTTGCATGCATAAAATCCATAATGGCATTAGATGAAAAACAACAAATATTAGTGTTTAAGTAACTCTTAATTGCAAGGGACTAAAGTATAGTATGTTTGGGATGAGAGGTGGGAGAAGATTTCTTGTTCACAAAATTTTGGATAATTTTTCTTTCCTATTTATAGAAAACAAAAATTTGTTTTAAATTTGTTTTTTTTTGAGAAGAAACAAACATTTTATTAAGAAAAGAGAGAAATACAAAGAAGTGGATAAGAAATCGACCAAGTACAAAAGCAAGAAAACTCCCAATAGGATTTGGCTACAGCAGCCATTTCTAGATCTAATTCACTTGACTGTTGCTAACAAATCCCACAGTAATTGAGAAAGAGAGTAGTTATTAAATTCTTTAGAGACCGATGCCCAAAGGGCTACCCAATATTTACTCTTCCCCAAAGTACTTCTATCCCCACTCCAGTATAATCCTCAAAAATTCTTTTGTTGCGCTCCAGCAAACTGTTCCAGAAAATTAATTTTTTTTTAAATTAAAACAATCTTAAATTCATGTGAGCACTTAAATATTATATATATTCCAGTCTTACGTTTTACTTTTGTTAATCAATTATCTTAGTATAATCACCTCTTTATTAAAAAAATATTGATTGGAAGAAATAAATGTTGGCTGCCTTATGGAGATAATCATTTTTGCTTGTTTATCCTAGGTTATTAACTCACAAGTTTTCCAAAATTTAGCCCAGCCTGGTTCTGAATTTTTATTGTTTTCCTTCCCACCGTGCAGGTTCTACACTCTTATGGTGTTATCTACGGCGTTATTTGGGAAACCTGCTTTTAGAAACCTCATTTGCAATGGACTTGTCCTTGCTGAGGATGGGAAAAAAATGAGTAAAAGTTTGAAAAATTATCCTTCACCAATGGAAGTTATCGATGACTATGGGGCTGTACGTTTATTGTAGATCATTTCATTATGTATTACGAAGTTCTTTTGTAGTCCATGTTTATTTGTTTGGATTTTGGATGCCTCTAGATGTTAAATCTTCCCAATAAATGGTCTATTCCCTGTTTCTGTTGTGCAGGATGCACTACGACTATACCTCATTAACTCTCCTGTTGTGCGTGCTGAGCCATTACGTTTCAAGAAGGAAGGAGTTTTTGGCGTTGTAAGTACTAGTTTATTGATTTAAGTAGAAGTAATCCAATCACTGTATGAACCTAGATATCTAAAGGGAAAGATATCTAAAGGAAAATCAAGGAAAGCCTTGGGAGAAAACTGATGCTACCATAAAATTTGTCCAAATTGAAATACCCCTTGAAATTTGGTCGGCCCCTTTCACGGTATATCAATAGTTACCCAAAGTTCCCATATAGCGTTAACAATCCACTTGATGCTTGCTAACTCCTTACAATAGTTTTTACTTCATCATTTATCTACCATTCTGACTTAGTTTTCACATTTGACTTCTGTTTGTTTTGAGTATTTTTCTTCATTTACATGGGCTGGAATTTATTATTGGTTTTGATTCACTGGAATTTATTATTGGTTTTGATTCACTGGAATTTCTTAAAGAAGCGCCTTTTATTTTTTATTTCAGGTCAAGGATGTATTTCTTCCTTGGTACAATGCATATCGGTTCCTTGTTCAGAATGCAAAGAGACTTGAAGTTGAGGGGTTTTCCCCTTTCCTCCCTGTTGATCTAGCCACTGTACAGAAGTCGTCTAATGTGCTTGACCAGTGGATCAATTCAGCCACACAGAGTCTTGTTCATTTTGTTCAGCAAGAGATGAATGGTTATCGACTTTATACGGTAGTTATCAATCAAGCATTAAGTACGTACATATAATCGACTGAAGTTCAATTAATGAGATAGATTTATGGTCTTAGCATCTGGCTAGTGAAATGCAATTTTCTGGACTGGCAACACCAAAAACTCCTTCCTTTGCCTTGTGGTGGGGGATGGGGTTCATCAACCTGTATTCGTACTGGTCCATCATTGTACAATGGGAGCTGATTCTATTGATTACATGGATAAAAAAAAATTTGTTTCTTGAAATTTGACCTACACATCAATTTATTCCATGGAATTATATATTCAATCCGTAGTTCCATACTGACAAACGAATAAACATTTTAGGTGGTTCCATATCTTTTGAAGTTTCTTGACAACTTAACAAATATTTATGTGCGGTTCAATCGGAAGAGGCTAAAGGGTCGAACTGGTGAAGAGGATTGTAGAATGGCACTCTCAACTCTCTACAATGTATGGTGGTGGTAACTTTTTAAGCTGTTGTGGTTACTCTCTTTATGTTGCCATTGTTTGACGAATAGCTGGGTTTTTCATGAGTGGTTATTTTGTTACTTTTCAGTTCTTGAAATTTGCTTAATGTATGTGTCTGTAGGTCCTCTTGGTGTCATGTAAAGTAATGGCACCATTAACACCATTCTTCACAGAGGTCCTTTATCAAAATATGCGGAAAGCTTTGAATGAGTCAGAGGAAAGCATTCATTTTTGCAGTTTTCCTGAAGGAGAAGGAAAGGTATTGGCATTTAGTTCTTTATTATGATCCATATCAATCAATGGCTAATCAAATATTTTGTGGTTATTTTAGCAGTTTATCTGTTTAGTTAATATTCCTAGTGTGGAAATTTGGGCAGTTGTTTCTTCGTGGACTTGTTTGGCTGACGTATTTCAGTGTACTTAATTTAACTTATTTATATTTTAGATTAATTGAATAAAATGATGGTGAGATTTCTTACTCTTTATTTTCCGGTCAAGGAGATTTCTTATTTTAATTCATCATTCATTAAAAAAAATGGTATTTTTTTCATTTCATGAAAAGTGAAAACTAACATTATGCCAGATGGAGAATATTTCTCCATGAAGGAATTAAAGTTCCGTCTGATATTGACTTTTGTGGAACTTCTTGCAGATCCTGAAACCTTTTAATTTTAGATTTGCATATTCTCCAATAAACTTTTGCATGTTTCACTAAAATTTATTGCCATTACAGACAGACGAGCGTATAGAGCAAAGTGTTACAAGAATGATGACAACAATTGATCTTGCCCGTAATATTCGCGAGCGTCACAACAAGCCTCTCAAAACACCCCTGAGGTGTGTTTATAGCTTCCAGTCTGTTTCCAATTTTTTTTTCCATTTGCCTACCTTTTTATATTGATCTGAAAAAACTTGCCTTTTTTTAAACAAATACAGGGAGATGGTTATTGTTCATCCTGATGCAGACTTTCTTGATGATATTGGTGGAAAGCTAAGAGAGGTACGTTATAATTTTTAATATTTGTAGACATTTGTGGTCAGTTAATCGATTCATGGTACCAACTAATGCACTATTGTTTATACAACTCTCTTTCCGGTCATACATGGTAGCCTAGTAACCTTTGAGACAAAACAGCTTTAACAAGTAGTTGTTTTGGCTCCTTTATTAATTTTTCAATGTCTGTTTATTGTTACTTCCAATTCATCATGGTTGTGTTTTCGGCAATCATTTGAAGCAAAAAATACAAGGCTTTTATGAAGAAAAAGAAAAGTGAATTTATAAAAGGAATATCTGTGGTTGATGAACCATGAAACAGCTCCTAAGAATCCAACATAGATCACAGATGAAATTTTTGCTTTGCCCAAGCGTGTGGGAGACCAGTAAATGTCCTCTACCAAAAGGGTTTGGGCTGTAATACTTTGGGATTTTAGCTCTCTTTATTCTTTTATTTGATAAAATCAAAATTGACTTGCAGCTGGATTTTACATGCTTTAACCCCACTCTTCCTTACATGTTCTTCACAATTTATGTACATTTGTCTTTCAGTTAATCCGGCTCTCACAAATCTCTTGTTCTGGCAAAAGTAATATTATTTTTACCAATTGTTTTTGTGATAACGGATCGCCTAATAACTGTATATGGTTGTACATTGCTCTTGTAGTTACCCTTGAAAGCTGAGGATATTTCATCAATTTTCATTAACTACTAACTATGGCCTTTAGTAGTGGCTTGGTTCAAACCCCATGCAGATGGACTCCTTTTTTTCTGGGTCTTGCGCATTATTCTTCAGCAACTAACACATTAATTGTTTTCCTTTTGAACTCAGTATGTATTGGAGGAACTTAATGTAAGATCTCTTGTCCCATGTAATGATACACTGAAGTATGCTTCGTTACGAGCAGAGCCTGATTTTAGGTATGAGAACATGGGGAACATTTTGATTTTTTTTTTTTGTTAAATTTATTTTGGGGATAGGGGCTAAAGAAAGCTGAATGTTGTGCCATGTATTTATATTTAATGGTTTTGTTCATCTGATTTCTTACAGTGTATTAGGTAAGCGACTTGGAAAATCTATGGGAGTTGTTGCCAAAGAAGTCAAGGCCATGTCTCAAGAAAACATTTTAGCATTTGAGAAAGCTGGAGAAGTTACTCTTTCTGGTCATTGTTTAAAGCTGGGTGATATTAAGGTGCTCATTTTTAATCCTATATAATACCCTTCATCTATAGGTTCCCCTCCACTTCTTTGCCATGCTATCCCACCCTACTTTTGACTTATATTATATATTTAATTTATCCTGGTTGAAGGCATTTAAGGTATTATCAATTTTAGGTAGCCTCTTTCTATCAAAAAAAAAAAAAAAGATTCGTCTTTCTTTTGCAAAACATTTGTTTATGTGGGATGCTGGCCTAAACAGCCACCAGGAACTCTACTGACAGCATAAATCCGTTTTATTTTATTCCTTTTATGTCCAGGTTGTTAGGGATTTCAAACGTCCTAATGGAACGACAGAAAAGGAGATTGATGCTACAGGGGACGGTGGGATTTTTTAGATCAATTGTAATACGTTTTCTGACTTGTTTTTGGTTCTTACATTTTCCTCTGTTTCACATCTCAGGTGATGTTTTGGTGATTTTGGATTTACGTCCAGATGAGTCATTGTTTGAGGCCGGTCTTGCTCGTGAGGTAATTTTTCTACTTTTGTTGGGTTTAATGCTGGGTGAACAGTTCTAATTATGCTGTTTTGGCTCTTTGCTCTAAAGATGATAAAAGTGGGATACCTTCAGTAAAAAAAAGGTTGGAAGGGCTATCCTTACACCCTGTTGCCAAAATTTTGGGGACTCTCAATGACGGTGGAAAGTGAGTCTTTTCGCTGGCAGCCAAAATTGAAAGGATATACTCACTTTATATTTTTGTTAAAGGGTGGGTGGGAAGATAGGACATAGGTTGGGAATAGCAGCAACTATTTTTATTACTGAACATATTTACATATTTACATTTTTATTCCTTATGTTCAATCGTGATGTAGTGGGCAATAAATAATTGTTAGGCCTTCCACAGTAGTTGAGTGAAGGTGATACCTATATATTGGAATCATACATATTGAGTTTGATACCTTTACACTAGTGCTACACTAGTGTGAGTTCAAAATTGTTAAGAGTCATACTTTAAAACCTACTAGTTTATAAGTATCGCATTCACGAGTTTAATATATCTCAAATTTTCCGCCCTACTGTAAGAGTTATTCCTATATGAGCTCAATATATTGGTATCACACACTTTTTCCGGTCTATTGTCAAATGCCTTACTACATTTATTTTGGTCTGCTAGTTATTAATATAGGAACTGATAGCATTTCTACTGAAATTTTCTCAAACCTGTATCAGATTGTAAACAGAATTCAGAAGTTAAGGAAGAAAGCTGCCCTTGAACCTACTGACATGATGGAGGCATACTTTGAATCGTTGGATCAAGATAAATCAGTCTCACAACGGGTTTTGCATTCCCAGGTATTATTTTTGTACATACAGGTTATGCACTCCCATTTGTCAGTGACATTCGGTTTGATGTGAGTAACAACTGTACGATATTGGATTTGAAATTTTGATGGAGTTATGATTGATTTAGCATTGTTGCTTAAACATCTATACTTTATGAACTTTTTCCACACATCCTGTACAACTATTTTGGGTAGTAGATTAATCTCTTTTCCAAGCTGATTGGGTGAGTATATGTGTGCAGGAACAATACATTAGGGATGCCATTGGTTTGCCATTGCTCCTGTCTAGTGTGATGCCATCAGATGCTGTAAGTTGCACTCACTAGAGACTGCTTTATTTTGTTTAGCTGCATTATTTATTTATTTTTGGTATGGATGTTAAATAGCCACTTGAATCTTGATATTTTCTTTTTGTTGTATGCTTTACAAATTGCAGGTCGTTGTTGCAGAGGAGAGTTTCCTTGGGATATCTGGCATGTCATTTGTTATCAGTTTGACCCGACCTGCACCAGTGCTTAACTCAGATGCAATTCTTTCTCTATATTCAGGTCGGTACTCTCTTCGCCAAAAATTAGTGTGGTATTCAACTAGGAGTTTTATAAGTCTATCAAAGTCATAATCCACTACACCACTCTTGATTTTGTGCCTCGAACCATTTTTACTTGTTTTGATCCTCTGGTCCAAATATTCGTTAATGGTTGCAGGAAACACAGAATTTGCACGGGCGCTGCAAACGTACTTGTTATCTAGGGATCATGCAAATTTGAGGTCCGAGTTTCAACATGGAAAGGGAAAGGTTGGTTTTACCGTTAATTCCGTTGATCAGTTTTCGTCGCGAGAAAAAAGCATGTAAATAGATGGTACTCATAATGCCTTGCGTGCCTTTGTGCAGATAAGTGTCGATTGCATTGAGAACACTCCTGCTGTGGAACTGGTGTTGGGGGATCATGTATTCTTGACCGTCGGGGACTTCATTTCTAGAACAAAATCTCAGTAGTTTGCTTCTCTTTTGGGAAAATATTTGGTAGATTTCTTATCCCATCATTTGTTTCGGTTTTCTTGTCAAAACACTCGGAAGAATCGATTAGAAAACAAATACACGAGCCTATATCACGGCCAGTTGTGTTACGTGCTTTTATATGTTGTACAGATGTAAACGACACATACTGAAAGCAGCAAGAGGCCTAATTGTTGTTTCAAATGGCCTTAATACAGAACTACATACGATATTTTGGTTATTAAGTGATGTGAGATTGAATATTTAGAGTTTCTAATTGTTACTTCATGGTTAATGACCAGTGTTACTCCCATGTCTTACCAATTTCTTGGACCATTGAATAATGCGAGTCTTTTATTTTAGCAAGATTATTCTCGCACACCTCAATTTGCTTCTTACACGCCTTTCTTTGCTTTTGACCGTCAGGTTGAATAAATCAAAAGAAATGATCAGTATCAAATAGGCGTGTGAGAAGCCAAAATGGTGTGTTTTGACATTTCTCATATTTTATGGTCTTTAAACAAAACTAGATGTAAATTTTGACCTCCTTTAAAATTTAAAAACATGTGTTGCATTATTAACGTTCTGTTTCGTATGGCGAGGACCATAAGAAGAAAAGTTGGGTACTTAGTTATAATCTGATCTTGTATCAACTAAAAAGAGGATACAAGAGGGAGGGGTTCAGCAGAAAGTAAACTCAATCCCTAAAACCGCTCAATCTGTAGAATTAGAAAGCAACTGAATGCGCGGAGGATTTTCGATTGCTGGCTACTGAATTATTACACGGATTTCGACTAGATCCAAATACTTATGGCCTTAATTGTCATTTCACGTTAGAGAAAACAAGCCTTTTTTTTTCTTTTTTTCTTTTTTTTTTGGGCAAAGGGTTCAACTTTTATTACCAACACAACAACTAAGAACCTCCAAAACACCAACAAAAGAAAACCCCAACCCAAGAGTTGAGCCCAAAACAAAAGCGCACACACAGAAATCTACCCGACTAAATCCTCTGCCGCCGCAAGAGCACTCCTCTGACCACGAACCAAGCCCCCTTTTTCATCATAAATTTTTTAGAGATGCCTTTCTTGCGCACTGTTTAAGCCTAAGTTTTGCTTTTATGTAACTTAGCCGAACTCTCCCTCCTCTTAGTGTAAAAATATCGATGTACTTAAAATAAAAAAAATAAAAAAATAAAAAATAAAAATAAAAAGCCTAAGTTTCGCTTTTATTTGGAAACTGAATTCGTTTTGAGTACACTTACTTCAGCTAAAAACTAAAGATGAAAAATGTAAGAAATTACAGACCAACACTCTCCTTGTATTAGCATTTTCAGCCTGAACTGGAAACAGCTTCCTCACAAGCCTCTGCCTCACACGCCGCGTTTGCTGGTTCATCAGAGAAACTAGGAGCTTTTGGAATCAAACCAAGCATCTTGAACATGAGTTGATCAGCATCAAAATCGTTGTTCGGTGTAGTCAATAGCTTCTCCCCAGTGAATATTGAATTTGCCCCGGCAAGAAAACACAATGCCTGCTCGGGCATAGAAAACTTAACTCTGCCGGCTGACAATCTGACCATTGCATTTGGCATGACTATACGTGCTGTGGCAATCATCCGTATCATCTCCCAAATTTCAACTGGCTGAACAAAGACATAGCAACATCAATTATGTAAAGCTACTTGAGTCTTGGAACATCAATAGAATTTAGCGAATGCAACTGGCATGATGATTGATGGCTCGAGACGTTATGATTACAGAGAAATTTGAACCATCAAAGGACGCCAGTACTATTGTTAAAGAGATGATCTATAGTCACCCTAAAAGCATTTTATCAACAATGCTGAGCGTCAACTTGTAAAGAAACCTTAAACCACAAAATATGCCACTGTCCATATTGTAGCATGCAACAGTTATTGCTACAACCTTTACTTCCAAGTTTAGAGTTAACCTTTACTTACAAGTTTAGAGTTAAACCACGCAGACTAACCTTTTGATCTTGAAGAGGTGTTCCTTTCACTGAAACCAGTGCATTGATGGGGACGCTTTCTGGGTGTGTTGGGAGTGTTGCTAATGTATGCAGCAAACCAACTCGATCCTCCTCTGCTTCTCCAAGTCCTATTATTCCTCCTATTTCATAATAAAATAAACAAGCTAAACGGTACCATCCACGTAATATCCATTCTTAGTTTCCTTAACATATTTGAAAATGTTGACGATGGGCACTAAAATGTTTAAAATTGGCACAACACACTCATGGTAATTACCATTAGTCCAACTCAAAGGAAACTATATTCTAAGAAGTTTACGATTAAAATCATCATAAAAATTCAAATGGTGCTAAAAAATGGGGGATACTAAGAGGAAAGAGAAGGGCAATATATCTGGACAAAACCCTCAGCACAATTAGGAGATTATGTATCTAAAAGCCAATTGTATCATTAGGAGATTATAATTAAAACCAACATAGCTACCCTATCAAAGTCAAAAGTAAACATTTTCGAAATTTAATTCTGAGTGGACTTAATAAGTACCTTAGAAATTAGGCTGCTCTGGAAGTTAACTGGTTAATACAAGCTGAACTGGAAAGCTCTTTAGCAAAACTACTTACAAGAATGAAAAACTCAAAGCCTTTAAAATTCCATTTCATACATAATACTCTGGAAACAGCCGACCCCACTTAATGGGAAAAGGGTTTGTTGTTGTTGTTGTTATACATATTCTGGAAACTAGCGTGGCTTTAATTCGAGAAATATGTGAGTAAATTGCAAGTTCAGCCAAAAACCATGCATAAAGGATGACAAACAAAAATGTTTGAGCACACACCTATGGTAGAAATGTTCTAACAACAGAAGCCAACAAATCTGCATTGCAATGGGAGAAAATCCAAATTTTCGCAACTAAATAATCATTTATGATATTCAAGATAAAACATCACTGCTGTGAGCTTAGTATGCAAGTATGTAACCCTAGATAGGAGATTAATTCTTTCCATTTTAATTACGGACCCAAAAAGAAAAAAAAAGTCTGGATTTCTACCCCTGTTTACTTTTAACAAATGTGTTTTACTTTTACACTATTAGGTTTGGAGAAGAAGAAAGAGTCAACCACACAAATTAGGCTAGACAACTAATGACTTCTAGAATAGATGCATGTGATTGTATTCAATGGTAAAAAAAAAGATTTTACCTGAACACACATTAATTCCTGCATCCCGGACATGCTTAATGGTTTCCAGGCGCTCATCATAGGTCCTTGTGGTAATGATATTCGGGTAATATTCCCTTGAAGTGTCAAGATTGTGATTATAAGCTGTCAGGCCTGCTTCTTTGAGTTTCAAAGCTTGTTGCTTTTCTATCATGCCTAAGGTGCAGCAGACCTCCATTCCCATACCCCTGGAATGTATATCAGCACAACTTAACTGTTGTACAAAACCAAAATATGGTGCACAGCTAGATGATAGTAATGCAGAGAGAGAAAAAATCTGACCATATAAAATGTATTACGTACAGAACAGATTAGCATATCATAATATAAAATGTTTTATGCTAATAATGAAACTCGTCTTTCTATACTGAATGAAATATAAAATGTTTTATTACCTTATGTCTTTTACATATTCAAGGATCTGGTTAAAGTTTGTCTTTCTTCCTATTGTATCCCTCCATGCAGCACCCATGCAAAACCGTGTGCTTCCAGCCTCTTTTGCCTGTCAAATAATGACTTAAAATATTAGGACATCGTCAACTCCAATGCATGAATCTAATTAATTCATAAGCAGGAAATCATAAATAGTCTGACAAATCATTTCTGCAGGTGAAGGAGGGAATGGACAACTTAAGACCAATATACAATTGGTAAGGTCCAGTATTGTTCCTCTCTGCAACAAGTGTACCACAAATAGCACTCAAAAGCAGAAGTATCATCATGATTTTAAGGGAGAAAATCTACTACCAAAAGTTTTACCAAAATAACCATGAATTGAACAAGTGGTGTAAATGGGTACGAAGGTATGAAATTCACACACGTAAGTTCATGATTCTGAACTCCAAGGACATATAAGTTTAATGCCTTTTACAGTATGGTCCTAGGGAAACATCTGTGATGCAAAACTCAGATGATCATGAGCAAAAGTCAATCATCTATGATATTCATGATTCAGCCATAAGAGCAAATATTCACTGTTGTATAACTGCACTACTAGAATCAAATGACTAGTGTATGTAACACAAAATATTGGACCATTGGCTACTTGTTGGCATTGATATCCAGGATATCTCCCATAAACTCTTACCATGTATTCTGTTCGTGCATGTTTCAACATTCCTGTTGACTAAGCTACTGTAATATTAAGAAGAATAAATAAATAAAACTTTAAGAAATTTCTGTAATTGCTTTCCTAACACACATCTTTCCATTCACACATTCTTTATGAGCTTTAAATGAATGAACCACTTAGTATTTCATCTTATATCATTTTCAAAGATGATGTTCCTATTTATCTCCAAGTGCATCAGCAGTTCTGCAACTTCAGCTACAGTACTTAAATTTCCTATTCATGCAATAAATATTAATGATAAGACTAGTTATTGTAGGTTAAACTAATGCAATCTTTTAATAATACCTTTAGAACATACATTTCTGTTCAAGCGTGACAAGAGTTGTAATTTCTTAGGGATATTAATAATACTGTTGACTTTAAATGCAAGGCAAATCCACAAGAATAAGAAACTGACCCTCTGTGCTGCTTCCATGACAGCATCCTTTGTCATAAGCTTTTGGGCCTTAAGTCCTGTGTCATACCGGGAGGACTGAGGACAATATGAGCAATCCTCACTACATCCACCCGTCTTGATAGAGAGGAGAGTACACTGCTGCACTTCCCTAAAATTATGAGCGTGCCTATGAACTTGAGCCTGAAAACACAAGAGAGTCAGTTCTTCAGTATAACACTAGCATAATGAGATTGTAGAAAACAAGAATTTAGGACAAAGAATCGGACGAAGAAACCAATAAGGAAATTGCATTCAAAGAATTGGACGAAAGAAACCAAAAAGGATATTGCTTTCATATTAAAAAAACAATAATTTATCAAACCAGTCGGCAGTCCACACATTTGACAGTGTCAATGTCAATATCTAGGACAATAGTTTCAAAGTCAACTAGAAGTCTAGAACCGAAACTTCATACACCCTAAAGTTCAAAAGATAGGACGAAAAGAGAGTTTTTCTTAGGTCCTGCGTTTCCTAATCGAATAGGCAACAAAGCAACTTTGCTGCCCACTGCCACTCAATCCCCCTCCCCCAGTCAAACCAGTGCCTGTTGTTGCACCAAGGGCCGTAACTTATGGTGTTCCTTATACAAGCGGGTAGCGTATGGGGTTATTTGAACACCATAAGTATTGTATTGATTCAATCAATGGGCACAACTGCTAGTATACACTTGGACACATTAAATTAGCTTAACTAACAACACTAACAATCTTATAACTAATTACAGCAGGAAATAACTAACACAGTTATCATCTACTGTAAAAAGACTGTAAATTTATTGAACCCTGCTCTTGTCTATCAAAAACTGTATAACAAAACTCAGCATTACCAAATTTGGGAAAAACTTTAAAAATTATACCAAAGAATTTGGCCAGATAAAATAATTATATAGGCCCGGAAACTAATTACGCATTCTCAGAATGTAGCATAATATATCACAGTCATTTTCCTTTTGATATTCTCCATTTTCTCGGCAGCCAAACAGGGGATAGCAAAAATCAAAAGAAAAAAGGCAAGTGGAGGAAGAAATGGTACTGACTCCGTGAAAAAGGAGATCGAGAACAGGAGAGCCGTAGACGTCCTTGATCTCGTCGCGGGTCCAGTCATTTCTGGGGCCTTGAGCGATTGTTCTCTCAGCTTGAACAGCAGCTGCCGACGATAAGGAAGAGTAAAATGAAGAATGCAACACAACCGCCGACGGTCTCAGCTGCCCACGCATTACAGACCTAACGGAAAACATCTCTCCCAGCGCTTCTTTCTTTTTCTGATTTCGTTTTCTCAGGAAAACCGAGATTTTCCGGGAAAATGAGAGAAAGAGGCGGATAGATAAAGACAGTGGCTGGCGTGGGCGGAGAACGAGAGAGAGAAGAGTGAGGACAAAAGGCTATAAATTAAAAAATCAACACCTACCCATTCATTAATTTAATATAATTAATATTTTTTTTTTCAAACGATAAACTTTGAAGATTAAACCCCGACAAATTTCGAATTCACGTCGTCACGAACTCAACATTTTTTCACCATTGTGGTAAATGACACTTGCTTAATATAATTAATATATTATTAGACCAACTCCAACCCTTGGAGTAGATTTCAAATTTTAGGTTCTAAACCTATCACAACATGCTTCAACTCTTGGATCAAATATGAGTTTTAACTCAAAACTCATTTTTGGAACCAGTTTAGCCTATGGGTGAGCACAGTGCGGATTGGTGTGGTTCCACCCCTAAATCGAAACCGGAATCGGAAAATATTAACAATTCGGTTCGGTACAATTCTGCTTAAATTTATTACTAGAACCTTACGGTTCAGTTTACACCGGTTCCGATTCGGTTCTTACCAGTTTACGGTTTCAAATACTAAGTTATTTGAACACCAAATCATCATGCATTCAAATACATCTTCTAAAACTCTTAAACCAAAAAATAAATAAATACATCTTATAAAACTAATTATATAAAGTTGCATACAATACAACAGCAGCAAACAAGAAGAAATATTCAAAGTGAGGACTGGTAACATTACATGATGTGATCCTTCAAGTATCCTGAACATAAATTAAACGTGATTTCTTTCCCACCAGCCGCGTCGGTGGGAAATGGTGGGAAAGGAGGAAGTTTTGCATAAAGATCTGAGCATAAAAGCGCATACATAGGACAAAAAGTAGGCTCCAGCACAGCCTTGTCAAATATCAGAAAGATATCATCCTGCAATTCAAATTGAACCCTCAAGCTCATTAGCAGGAAAGTAATAGCTCACCAGTATGGAGTAAGAAGTTTTCAAAGACATTTAGTTAATACAAACCTTTAAAATATCTGGAGTGGTAATTCCAGAATCAATCAGTTGGCCCTTGAGAATGCCAAACTTCTCCGGAGTCAATTGTTCAGTATACTGCACAAAAATTAGAACACTTTCATAAGATAATCAAATAGAACAAGCAGTTGCACAAAAAAAAATATTCTAGCTTCTATTAAATTGCAGCCTTTTGTGACACACCCCAACCCGGAAGTGGGGCATGCAAGCCGTCACGTGAGCGTGACGTAACCATGTGCACATTGCGGAAGCGAGATTCATAAAAAGAATACGAACGAATTAAAACCAAGCTACTAGCAACCTAAGAAGATAGTGCGCTAGAGTGCGAAGTTATAGTGCGTAAACAAATTCAGAGCATATAAGTCAATGCAGTCAAGCATAGATTCGAATAACCCCAAAGGGTGCCTTACATAATGTGAAGTCTGTCAGAACTGCTGAATGATCCTCGTTAGCCACCAACGATACTCTAGCTACCAAGAACCTGGAGGGGAGAAAAACAAAGTTGAGTGGGTCAGCAAAACAAATCTTTTCAAAATCATTCTTTTCTCAAAAGTATAACCTCTCTCCGTAAAACCTGTATAAATTCCTAGAAATATAGTATATACTCATATATAGATATTCTCGAAATCATGCTAGAAAGTATGAATGTATGTCATGCCAAAGTATCACAACTGAAACTAAATCATAACTCTGTGGATGTGAATAAATGTCAGGTAATCATCTCGGCCCTCGGCCTTATATATATCTCATAATCAATCTCAATAATCATCTCAGTCATCGGCTGTATAATAGCTTATAATAAACTCATCATATCATGTATATCAATCATGCACACCAATCAATACCACCTTTAGTGTTCTACACATCATCACTGAATATAAAGTAAGTATGCTATAGTGCTACAATCACGTGAAGACTGTGTGAAGGATTCGCGGGTCACCTACGAGTCGAACCCACTTATAGTGGTCTATACGACAGGACTGTGCACCTAACTTGGATCCAAGGCGAGCATGCGGTGGGGGAGGTGAACAACACGTGAAAGACTATGCCCCTAACTCTGTGCGGGAGCACTAATATCAAGATGCAGGTGTATGAGCTCTAATCACATCACATCACATCATTCTCATCATAACTAATATAAAACTCACCTGACACTTACTCGTGCGTCCGCAGCACCAATCATAATTATATGCAATCATGAATGCATAAATAAAATAAATAGATATTTGCATGGCATTTCAAATCCTTTAAACGTTCAATTTCATTTTCTGGGAAAATAGCAATATATATAAATATATATGGAAAACAAACTGCCCACTCACTGATAAGTAGTCGGGTCGTAGCCCCCACACCTAGCCTGGCTAAGCTCGTCCTCGGGATAGGCCTCGCCTATATGAGAAGTAACTGAAATAACGTTAATTAACGTACATAAACGGAACTTTGGGAATAACTTCTCATACATTGCTCAATTTTGGCATTTGAATATACCAATGTGATCTACTCAACGCCATGATCACCCAGAAATTTTTAAAATAATTTTTTCGGCCTTCACCCCCTAGCAGGCGCATGGACCTACGCGGCCCCACGCGCAATCATGTGACAGCACACTGACGACATCAGTTAATGCCGTCAGGTATATGCTGAGAATATTCTGTCTATTCTTAACGGTAACCATTAAAGTTAACTAACGGCATCAGCATATTCCGTCAACTCTAACAGAATATGCCATCATCTCCTACCTCAAACTCTCTGGCGACCGTTGCCGGTGCCGGAAACTGGGAATTTTTTGAAACCTTGTATCTCCATCAAAACTCAACCATTTTTCACGATTTTTATGTCAAATTGAAGCATTCGAAGAATAAAACACAAATATACCTCTTTTAAGCCTTGATAACCACGGGATCTCGCCGGGAAAATCCTCGAACTCCGGCCACCTCTGCAACTCTTCCATTCTACGTTTTTCGACGTCCAAATTCTTCAAAAGAATGTCCCCGAGCTTCGTATGAACCTCCAAAAGCTTCCTAGAAGCTTGAAATCTCCTAAAAACCACGTATATGAAAAGGCATGAACAGTGATAATCTCGGGGGTTATGGTTCTACGTGAAAACGAAGCTAACCTTACCTGAAACTGGTACCATTCGATTCGTATGGACGAGATGAACACAATGGTAGCCTGTACACCCTCGATCTGTGAACTTTGGGATGGTTTTGAGGGTGTCCGTACGAAATGGAAGAGAGAGAGAGAGGGAGAGAGTGTGTGTGTGTGTACGGGAGTGAAGAGAGAGAAAGTGATGTTGGTTTTTGTGTGTGGTTCAAAAGCCACCAATCACAACTAAGAGTTTCCCCACTTCTCATTGGTCCCCAAAACTAAGGAAATAGCATAAATGGACCAATACCTTAATTTGATTTACAAACGTACTCCACGTTCAAGGGTAATTTCGTAACTTCACAATAATGATATGAAAAATTCGGGACGGGCTGTCACATTTTGCAACTTGGTAAAATTAAAATTTCAACCTATTATATCATGACATGTGTGTATATATAATTTATTTATTTATTATTAATAAAACGGTTCGATTCTGGCCGGTTCTTGATCATTCGAAATCAGAACTGGTTTGAACAGTTCGGTTTGGTTTTTGAGTCAAAGTTGACTTTTCCGGTCAACACGGTTCTTTTCGATTTTTTTTCATACGGTTCGATGCTGTTTTGCAGTTTGACAGTTTTTATGCTCACCCCTAGTTTAGCCCATAATTCCCCCGGGTTAGTGGGCATCATATATGTGTATTTTTTTTTTGTTTAGTTTTATATTTATAAATTCATTGAATTCAACGGCTAAAATATAATATGATCAAATCCAACGGTAAGACAAATATCTAATAGTCCAAATTTAAATTCAACAGCTAAAATAATTATATAAAAAAAAATTCTTTCATGTGTTTTGACACACCCCGATCCGGAAACCGAGGCGTGCCGGCCGTCACGTGTGAGTGACGTAGCCGAAAACGTCAGCGGAAGCAAATTTGGCATGAAGTGCAGTAGTGAAAGTTAAGTTGATAATATACATATGATACAGAGCCGATCCTAAGTGCAGTCAAGTTTAAACAAACATTACAACTACGAAAGAAAATCCTACATAAGTGGTGGTCTGTCAGAACTGCCTTGGCGCCTCGCTAATCGTCCACGGCGTTGCTACCTAGTACCTGGAGGGGCGCAAAACATAAAAGGTGAGTGGGCAAAAACAAAGTTTTCCAAAACCATTTCATAATTCCATAAATGACCCCTCGCTGTAAATCAGTATAATTTTCCCAGAAAATAGTACGTATATAAACTTAGATACGAAAACTCGCCTTAACATCAAATCTCGTTATCAAAACGTAATAATAAGTCATATCGATATACGAACTCAGAATCATTATCATCATCAGGCAAGTAATATAGAACTAGGGTGTCCCTAGTGTCCTATCAGCCGGAGTCAACTCTAATGACCTGTACGGCTGAATCTATAGCTCATCAACACATACTCAATCCCTATCAATCATTATCATCCTGCACACGAGTCGGAACCACCTATTGTGGTCTGTACGACAGGCTAGGTGTATAATATTACGCCCTGTGCTACGATCACGTGAAGGCTGTGCGACGAATCGCGGGTCACCAACGAGTCGGAACCACCTATTGTGGTCTGTACGACAGGCTAGGCACCTGCCTTGGATCCAAGTTGAGCGTACGGTGCGTGAGGTGAACGATCACGTGAAGGCTAGGCCCTACTCTGGCGGAGCACAACACCCGAGGTGCAGGTGATTAACTAAATCACAATCTAACATCATTTCAAGCACTACCACATTACTTACCTGGCCATCCTCGACGTCAGTGCATAATGAATGTAATCATAATCACAGGCATAAAACATAATTGGCATACGACATGGCAATTCAATTATAAAATCCGTTCAATTCGTAAATCAATCCATTTATGTTTCTGGGAAAAACGTCATATATATATATATATATATACTGAAAACAAAAGCCCACTCACTGATATGTCGACGGGTCGTATCCCCCGAGCCTAGCGTGACTGCGCTCGTCCGCTGGATACGTCTCACCTATACGTGAATTAATCGCAAAACCGTCATTAACAGCACATAAACGACCTACGTAAATAACTTTTCATACGAAAGGTCAATTTTGGTATTTGAATATACCAACGCGACCTACACAACGTCACGATCATCGTGATATTTTTAAATTAATTTTTGGAAGTGGCATGCGCCCCCACGCGCCAGGAATTGCACGGACAGACGCGCCCCCACGCGCTGTCACGCGCGGCTAACCCTAACAGCGCAGGAATATTCCGTCGGGAATATTCCGTTAACTTCTAACGGATTCCGTTAGAGTTAACTGACGGCGTGAGGAATATTCCGTCAACTTTGACGGAATATTCCGTCACCCCCAACCTCCAGCTCCGGCGACCTTCGCCGGCGCCGGCGCCGGACTGGTTTTTCCGGCGAACTTCAAACCTTCCTATCTCCTTCATTTTTCATCCAAAATTCGTGAAATTTATACCAAAATGCTCCAAATTCAACATAGAACACATTTGTACCTTCAAATCCTTCGAAAAACGTCCAAATCTCGATGGGAAAATTCTTCAAACTCGGCCAAGTCCAGAACTCAGTGATCCCAACGTCCAAAAAGTCTCAACGGGGGTCTCCGAGCTTCGTGGGAAGGTTTTAAGATGACTGGTGATCTTTGTTTTACCTAAAACGAAGCCAAACAAAACTTGATGAATAGTACCTCAAGTTTAAATCACGGGTTCGAGTTGTTTTCGTGGGTTTCAAGGCTTCAAACATATATGTATGAGTTCACCAAAGTCCAACGAATTCGAATAAGCTTACCTTGAGGTCGATTGATGTCGAGATCGAGTTATGTGTGTATGTGTCCGTAGGAAGAAGTCGAGAGAGTTTGAGAGTTTGAGAGAGAGATAAGGAAGAAACAGAATGGATTGGATTAAAACGTGGGTGTGTGCATGTACAGCACACGTGTCAACATCAGCCCAAACTTTTGGGCTTAATATTCCAGACACCCAAAGTCCAATTTTGTGTCCAAAACACACCCGTTCACGCGTAGGTAAGGGCAAAATCGTCATTTCACATCGAACGTATAGGAAATTCGGGACGGGATGTCACATGTTTCATATTCTTTCATAGTGTTCCACTAGTTTCATGGTGTCAGTTTAGTAATTTTTTAATATTTATCGGAATCTAAATATTTTTAGGTTAAAATATTCATAAAATTAAATTTGAATAGTCTACATAATTTTTTTTAAATTACTTTAAGAATTATAAATTCATTCTTTAATGATCTCAGACCAAAAATTTAACACAGAAGGATCGAAGCAAAAAACATATTTCTAGTTTAACACTAGGTTTTAATTCAAGGATTTGAATGATCTTATGGTTGATTTTTGTTTGTTTTTAGTGCACACGTCACTCAACACACACATCACAACACACCTAACTAATAAAAATAGTTTTGTGGTGATTATTTACCTCTTACTCTCATCAAAATATTTTTTAGTGTAATCGGAATATGAAATGACACCTTATATCTTATTATACAATTAGATAAATACTTGAAAAGTATATATATATTTTAATTTTATAATGATATGTGGTATGGTAGGTATACCATCCTGTGTTTTAATCTCAATGAAAAATCTCTCGCTCTCCTCCAATCCGCCTTCCATTATCTCTCATGCTAGCTCAGGAAAAATCTAGTCATGCTAAAACAGATTATTTGAGCCACCAAATCTCAAAACTAACAGTGAATTATTTCTGCCAAAAACCCTAATTTAGAAATTGGTCAGAATTGATCACTTTTTCGAGAGAAATGTTGAATAGACTCTCTCAAAAATAGAGTTTTTTTTTATAGAATCTTTGCAACTTCATGTGTTTTGCGCAATGTTTATAATAATAACACAAAAATTAACATTAAATTATGAGATAGCAAAGAGGCTATGAAAAAACTATCTACTTAACATTTATTCTTCTCCGAATTTTTCTTTTTGTTGGAGAAGAAATGATCAAAGTCAAAGAGAGATTGTTGAAATGACTTAAATGCCCTGACCATTTGTTTCGTGCTCGCTTTCTCTCTCAGATGCGTCCACTGCAGGCCAAACTCACAGCAGTGGTTTGTGTGAGATTGGCGGCGACTCTCCTCCATGTCGAGATGGTTGCTCCTCCCTCGCATCGGACTCGTCTTGTTCGTTGCCTCGTTTCAGGTTCACTGGTTTTTTTGCCCCCTCACAAGCTAAAAAATGCCGGGAGAGTTGCACAGATTATAATGGGGAGAACACATAGGAAATGCTAACACTTTCCAAACAGCAATAGGAATGGAACACAAGCACCCGCACACTTTGACACCCACATAGTTTCTAAAATACCTCTCCCACAAATTGAATCAGGTGTACCGAAAATATGAGAAAAACTTGATTCCGAAAGTAACAAGTAACTCGAATTATGTTGTACATGTCTTGATACAAAGGTTCGTATACATTTAACACGCTTGAACTAACCAAGCAGTCTGGTCTCTCTAAAGATCGCCGAAGATATGATCGAAAAGAGAAGGAAAGAAAAAGATTTAATTTTGAGTATAACACCACAAAATGAATCATAGCCTTCAGATTAAGTTCCCATTCCGAGACTGGTTGCCACCGCAGAGTGCAAATTTGCCGTCTGGAGAGGCTCAGTAAGCATTTTCTTCCTCAATTGCGACCTTTTTCCCCTTGGCTCTTTGTGCAGTTCTTCGTTTGGCCTGAATTTGGCGTACGTATTCCGCTATTATGACATGGAACTTTGGAGCCAGCTTACTTGATGAGGACATATTCAGGCCTGCCTTCTTCAAGGCCCTTCTGACAGCCTTCTGAGCCACTTGGAAGTGAATAGGGCAAAGAGAGGGAACAGTGGATCTCAGTATCGGCTTCCTACACGTTATAGGTCCTGCCTGAGCACTAGATATATAGAGCCAATCATTTAACAAAACTGTCAATGAAAATCAATCTCTGCATAGTGCATATACACAAAATAAAACTAAAGAGAAAAAGTTGGACAACTAATGCTTGGTGTATTTGCATATATTATAATAAGCTTACAAATTTGAACTGGATCATCATGTGATAGCTACAAACGTTTCTTTGTATTTCCTATAACGAAAATATCCCAGTACTAGCAAAAAGGATGCCTCAACTTGGGTGATTTTGAGTAGAATAAAAAAAAAAAATTCACATCAAATTACTTTGATCCACTATTGTTTGAGATCGGAATAAGCCTCAGACTAACTGAGGAGAAGAGAGGTAACTTGTACCCTTTTTTTTATAGGACACAATTTTTTGGTTAAAACGCAGAAGAGACGAGCCATATGGTAAAAAAACCTAGAATAAAACCCCAACGAACACTAAGAAACAATGAAGTACACTAAAGAAGATATAGGGTTTAACAATACTAACTGAAATTGATTTGAATTTTATCCTTGTTTTCATTCTTCTCCCTATCTTCCCTACTTTAACTGTGTTTCAGCCCTCCTATGTCAACTAGATAATTTTTCCCCTTCACATATTGGTATTAATTCTCATCTTTAAGCCCCTACTATGCAATTGTTGCACTTCTGTCCCCGGTTCTTTGTAAATTTGTCATTTGCCTTGCCATAAGTTGTTAGTCTTGAGCAGCAGCTAACCGACCATTGCAAGAATAGTCCACCTCCGTCAATCAAATGGTCCCACGTGCACTTAACACACAGGGGCAGGGAGGAACATTATTTTCAAAGTGGTGAAAGTAAAATACAAAAGCACCGACCCACCTATAGTTTTCTAAAGGTTAAAGAAATGCAGACCGCCATGAGAAATGCCTATACAGGTAATATTGGGCTTAGTACTCATCACACCAAGAATTAACAGCAGCGAATCATGGACTAGGTTGTTTTCTTAGTTATTAGTGATCACATGATTCACATTATATTCCTATTACAGTGAAAGTGTTGCATCCAGTATTTCCACTTCTTGGATTTGAGGAGAAGACCCTCCTTATGTAAGCGCCATTCAAATTCTAGTTCATTATGAGTCATACTAGAGTGTTGTTTCTGCTAAAACTACATTGCAAAGACGATCAATTTATAATACAAGTATTTGGTCTCCCTCCTTTGCCAAGCAACCTTGGCCTTTTCCATTTTGCTCTTCCTTTCAAAACTTAAGCAATCCCTTTCCTCCAGAAGATTCAGCTACTTGATTTTCTCCTCCACCTCCTTGTCCTTACCTAACCCCCATTAATCTCCTTATTCCATTCCATCCCATGATCTTCTCCCTTACAAACTGCCATGTCCTCATCAACTCAAGGCCTAGCTATCCATGTTCACCCCCTTCTTCCCGCAATTCTGTGAAACACTTTTTAGACATATGATGTTCTAACCACATGTTCTCTAACTAATTCCCATTATTTTTGCCCAGAACAAATAGGCAATGATCCAAGGTCACCCTAACAAGGGCCTTTTGTCAGACATGTGCAAAACCTTCTTTCCACGGAAAAAAAAAGTATAGGAAATCTATCCAATCTGTTCAACATTTCCTTGCGTTTATATTATATGATAAAAATCCATTTTGTGGAGCTGGGTAAAACATATTAGTGTATCAGATGAAATCATAATAATCCCTCTACGTCTTGTCATACAACCCCCACAGATTTAATGTTATCCTACTTTTCTCCTTGTTCTATTTCTTCTTTATATTCGCTCCATCTCTCTCCCTGTCTATCAATTTCTATTGGAACAATCTTTATGCTCTCAATTTCTCTCCTTATCCTACGTCAATTGCTATTCGAACAATTCTTGCTTGAAAATCTCATGGCCGTAATTATCAATCAATTCAAATGTATTTTACGATTAAGCAAAACTTTCCTAGATAAATGACCAAACATATTTTCTACCAAATCTTAATATCCATGAATATAAAAGATTAAGGATATGTATTACCAACATGCATTACGATGCACAGTAGGCACTATTTAAACATATTTCTACATCCATATCGGGCTTTACTTGATATCAAAAGAGTACATCATCATCCTAACGGAATGGTTACGAAGCGCATACTCCCTATTTTCAACCAAAGAAGTTTCTTTCAGCTTAGTATACTGTACTTAATGACAGGATACCCTCTATAAGCTGCGCACTGTATGTCTCGAAGATTCCTAGAAATAAAAGAAAAGGTGCCCGGAGGCCTTTCTACAAGCATATTTTCTTATCAACGCTTAAAAGTTTGAAATTGGCAGCATAACCAATAGAATTAAGCTAAAAATAACTCAAAGTAATTCAATTAAGCGCTGCGCTGCCCTCGTAAAAGCCTTATAAAGTTAAAAATCAATATCAAAATGTACAATTTAAGCATTCAAATGCACGACAATCAGTCTATTCAATCAATTGATGAAAAAAAAACCCAGAAATATCCTCACAAATTAACAACTACCCATCAAAGAACTAATCGAATATAGCAAATTTACCTCTTGATAACATAATCACAAGGCTTATAGAGCTTCTGATTCGGATCCGAAAGAATATGAAGGTGGCAAAAGCTCGTCATCGCCATGGCCTTGGCTTTACACTGCTGAGAAGCACATTGCAGTTTCCTTTTGGCATCGAAGCCGGCGGCAGCACCACGATTATTGTTGTTGCAATTGCCGTTGATGTTGTTGTTCTCATCAGTGCCTTCAGCAACCCCAGCAGCGTCTCTCTCGCCCATGTGCTCTTCCTTGTAAGGGCTGACACCGTACTTCCACCAGTACTCCCTGTACCCAATCCGGAGCTCCTCCGTGAGGGCCCAGTAGTGGGCTTTGTAGCATTTTTTGAGCTCCCTGAGGTAGGAGCGGCGGCGGCGGATGAGCTCGTGGTGGGTGATGTGGGAAGCGCGTGAGAGGACGATTTCTTCTTGGGACGGTGGGATAGGAGGGATTGTGGAGGTGGAAGGATCGCAGTTTGGGGTTTGGGTTTCAGTGATTGGGTTGAGGCTCGTTGGGTTCTTGGGTGGTTTGGAAGAAGATGGAGGAGGATGGGTCTTGGAACCAGAGGCAGCCATGGGGGCTGGAGAGGGACAGAAATCGAGAGAAATAATTTCATTTACGTGGGTATCCGCACGAATTACAAAAATAAGAAAATCTAAAAAATCACCATTTATTACATACTACGATTTTAATTGTGCACTACTATTTATATAAATTATATTTAGCATTAGAGGAATTAAGAAATAATCAGAAATCAAATTGTAACAAGAATGATTTATTGGAGCGGCAAGAAAATTTTATAAAATGCCAATTTTATATGAGCATACTACAGTGACGTGAGCGACGAATCGATAACTCTTCGTTATGAAACCACCACGGGTTGGCTCAGTAGTTGAGGACGAATTTCAGAATCGTATTTCACATGACACGTTATAAGTTCGATTCCTAACGTTGGTGAATCGCCCGATAGTAGCTAGAAGGAAACTGAAATTTCTTTATGAGCCTTCTTAGCCTCGAAAGGGTGAACCTGTGGTTGGAGACGAATTACAGGTTCGTATCCACAACACGTCCTGAGATCGATTCCTACTACTACTACTGGTGACCACCCAATAGTGGCCAAAATAAAGCTGAAATGCTTACTCTTGAAGGCACCACGACATTTCCACCTTAAAAAAAATAAAAAATAAAGAGCTGTTCGTTATGACATTTGTAGAACAGTGTAATGCATTTTGAACTCACTTAGCCCCTTGCATAATGTATGACGTGGCACGCCTATTTTTTTTTCTTATTTGTACGCCACATAGGCGCCACGCGGGCATAAAATTATAAGGAAAAAAAAAAAGTTACGTCATGTACTTGTGTTGATCATTCTACAATATACCTGTTTCACCATAACCAGATTGCTTTCAAAATTCACATCAAATTTGTCACATTTGCTTATACTAGTGGTGGAAATTTACAAAGTCAACAATATACCATAAGATTTGTGCACCTGCCGGCTGGAGAGGATCGCTCAGTCGGCGTTTTCTTCCTTAATTGCAACTTTTTTTCCCTTTGCCCTTTGTGCCGTTCTTCGTTTGACCTTAATTTGGCGTACGCATTCTGCTAATACGACATGGAACGTTGGAGCAAACTTACTTGATAAGGTATTATTAAGGCCCACCTTCTTCAAGGCCTTCTTGATATTCTTCTGATTCATTTGGAAGTGAGAAGTACAAAGAGACGGAACAGTAGATCTCAGTATCGGCTTCTCGCAGGTTATTGCCTGAGCACTAGATATCAGCCAATCAAATTAACAAATCTGTCAGTTGAATGCTCAAACATTTCCATACCAATTAACGATATTCTCAGTCGAAGAATCAATCTCTGCTATGAATAAAAAGAAAAGAAAAAGAAAAAAAAAAGAACAAAGTTGGCCAACAAACGGTTGGTGTATCATAAGCATGCTAGTCTGAAACAAACTATCGTGGGACAGCTACAAAGGAGATTCCTTGTTTCCTAAAACAAAAATATCCCAGTACTAGGAACGAACATGCACCCTTATACGGGCACCTCAACTTAGATGATCTTGATTAGAAGCTCACATCAAAGATTGCACAATCAATTGAGATTACCTTGATCTACTCCTGTCCTTTATTGGGTTTGGATCAGAACGAAATCCCAGGCTAAATGGAGGAGACGAGAGTTATAGCGGCAAGAAGTAGCACTTACTAGTTCTTATATGTAATTAAACATCTGTCCACCTACTTGAAAACATCATATGATAATGCTACAATTCCAGCGCACGAGAAATTTGACACATTCAAAATCACAACTAATGGTCCCAACTCTGCTAATGGAGAAGAGATGCAAAAGGACTTAAAACAAAATGTTTCCCCTCAGTGCCGATTTTATTTTTTTTTATTTTTTTGTTTCTAGACCATGAGAGGAAAACCAAAATCAGCACAAAGCTCCCACCAAATCAAAATGAATTACTGTAGCTTTGCTTCACTTCTTCTCCCTATGCTCCCTACTTTATCTGTGTTTCTCACCCTGTCTTGCATCGGCCAATTTAAAAACAGTTGTGCCCTAGCAACTCTTGGTATTAAATCCCATTTTGAAACCCCTACTATGTAATTGTTGCAATTCTATCAGCAGTCCTTCGTGAACAAGCCATTCTCCCTGTCATAAGTTGTTGTTCTTGACCAGCAGCTACTCAACCATTGCAAAAGCAGCCCACGTTCATCCATCGAACGGTCCCACATGCACTTTACATGCAGGGCAGGAAGGCACAATGGTTTTCTAAAGGAAAAGCAACACAGACCACCATGTAACATGCCTATACAGGATATATTGGGCTTTGTTAGAAACATGAAGAACCAGCAGCAACGAATCCTGGACTAAGTTGTTTTCTTAGTTATATTGATCACATTATGTATCCTATCCTATAACAGTGAAAGGGTTGCATAAAGTATTTCCACTTTGTGGACTTGAGGAGAAGATCCCCAAGCTCCTCATGCCAGTGCCATTCAAATTAGTTCAATATGAGCCATATAAGTGTTGGTTCTGCTAAAACTTCGTTACAAAGACGTAGTTATGATACTAAAATTTGGTGTCCTTTGCCATTACAATTTTGGCCTTTTTCCTTCCGCTCCTCCTTTCAAAACTTCAGCAATCCCTTTCCTTATTGCATTCAGCTACTTGAGTTTCTCCTCACCTCCTCGTTCCCCAATTGCCATTAACCTCCTTATTCCATTCCCTAACTGTAATTCCCTCATGAACTAAAAGCCTTGCCCTCCTTGTTTACTAATTTCTTCCCATGAGTCTGTAAAACATTTGAGAATCCTTCCCATACTCTCTATTCCAACGAAACAAGTTCCTCTCAGTGTAGGATATCCTAAATAATCACCGAAGACCCAGAAGAAAGTTTTCACTGGTTTTGTCTCGAAACTTCCTATGAATAAAATATGATTCCCTGAGGTCTTAATCACAAATTGAAAATTAAAAGTTCTTTAAAGACTATGGTTTTATCAAGTTTTTCCTGAATATGCTCCATACGTCACATTTTTCTTTCCAGAGACAAGATAATAAGTTGTTAGGTCTATTGTTGAAGTGCCTTTCGTCAACAACAAGATTTTCGCCCTAAGTTCCAACAGATAATCAGAAACAAAAGATACAAAAACATATAATAACAACCACTCAAGTAGAAACTGTACAATTCCAATGGCAGGCCAAAAAGATAGATTTTCAATTTGATTTTCTCTATACAAACAAACTAATCCAGAAAACAAGAATGACTGTTATTAAAGGTACACTTAATATCAGAAAAGGCAACACTCAAGTACAAAATAAATCAAATCCACATCCTTCTTTCGTAAGTTCGCAACTATAACATTCTTCTGAAGATATTATTTGTCAGGAAAACAGAAACATATTAGAAGTTGAACACGGAAAACGGAAAACAAAAAATCAAAATTAGTAGCATAACCAGTTCCTAAACAGAAATTTAAGACTATTCCACCAAATCCATCACAAACAAACACAGTAACACACTCATAGAATTTGACGAAAGGCTACCCTTATAAAAACCCTAATTGAATTCAAAAATTGGTAGCGCAAATTAGAATCGAAATGTATCTAAACATTCTACTACACAAATATCAGTCTTTTCAATCAACAGATGACCAACCCAGAAGCGTTCTCACAAATTAACAAACACCCATCACAGAATTACACCAAAAATCCAAACTTTACACAAGAAAGAGAAAATTACCTCTTGATAACATAACTACAAGGCTTATAGAGCTTCTGCTTCGAATCCGAAAGAATATGGAGATGACAAAAGCTCGTCATTGCCATGGCCTTCGTCTTGCACTCTTTAAAAGCGCATTGCAGTTTCTTTTTCGAATCGAAGTCGGCCGCAGGACCACCATAGTTGTTGTAATTGCTGTTGTTGTTGTTGTTATTGTTCTCATCAGTGCCTTCAGCAACCCCAGCGGCGTCTCTCTCGCTCCTGTGCTCTTCTTTGTAAGGGCTGACGCCGTACTTCCACCAGTACTCCCTGTACCAAATCCTGAGATCCTCCATGAGGGCCCAGTAGTGGGCTTTGTAGCATTTGATGAGTTGCTTGAGGAGGTGGGAACGGCGGCGGAGGAGCTGTTCGCGCGTGATGTGGGAGGCGCGTGAGAGGGCGATTTCTTCTTGGGAGGGTGGGATAGGAGGGATTGTAGAGGTAGAAGGGTTAGGGATTAGGGTTTCAGGGATGGGATTGAGGGTTATGGTGTTCTTGGGAGGTTTGTAGCAAGAGGGAGCATGAGTCTTGGAACCAGAGGCAGCCATGGGAGGAAGGAAGGAGGAGAGAGTGGGGCAAGGGTTGTTTGGCTGGGCGTGTGTTTGAGAGAGTCGGAACCAATTTTGTGAGGGTGCTGGTAGGGATGTGATATCCAAATACTTTTTTAATTTTGGGTAAATTACAAAAAATTACCTTAATTATTGGGTCGTTAACAGTTTCATACCTCATCTTTAAAAAAATTCAATGTCATACATTTGCTTATGAATTTGTTGCAAGGGCATATCTCCCGTCAGTCTTCTGACAGTTTCTCGGTTAAATGCTGACATGGCGTGTGACGTGGCACACTTTATATTAAAAAATTAATAAAATAATATTAAAAACTAAAAAAATAAATAATATTTTTTAAATATTAAAATATTTATTAATTTAAGGATAAATTACAAAAAACTATCTCAACTATTGGGTCGTTAACAGTTTCATACCCCATCTTTAAAAAAATTCAATGTCATACCTTTGCTTACGAATTTGTTGCAATGTCATACCTCCCGTCAGTCTTCCGTTAGTTTCTCAGTTAAATGTTGACGTGACGTGTGACATGGCACATTTTATATTAAAAAATTAATAAAATAATATTTAAAACTAAAAAAAATTAAACTATTAATTAATTAAAATTAAAATTATTATAATAAAAAAAAACGCACGCACGCACCATCAGACCCCCATCCCCCAACCCCCAACCCCCCTCCTTCTCCTTCCTTCTTCCCACACCCATTTCTGCAACCCCAAGCAAAGCAAAGAAAATTAAAAAAAAAACATCATCCCCACCCCCACCCTCCTTCCCTTCCCCCGCCCCTACCGCCGCTCATCCTTCTCCTTCCTTCTTCCCCATCCCCATTCCTACAACCCGAAGAAAAGAAGAAAAAAAAAACATCATGGGGGTGGGGGGGGTGGGGGTAGGGGCAGGAGGGCGGGGGTAGGGGGGTGGGGGGAGGATGCTTTTTTTTTTTCTTTTCTTTTCTTCAGGTTGTAGGAATGGGGATGGGGAAGAAGGAAGGAGAAGGAGGATGGGCGGTAGGGGTGGGGGAAGGGAAGGAGGGTGGGGGTAGGGAGGATGTTTTTTTTTTTTAATTTTCTTTGCTTTGCTTGGGGTTGCAGAAATGGGTGTGGGACGAAGGAAGAAGAAGGAGGGGGTTGGGGGATGGGGGTCTGATGGTGCGTGCGTGCGTGCGTTTTTTGTTTTTTTATAATAATTTTAATTTTAATTAATTAATATTTTAAATTTTTTTTTAGTTTTAAATATTATTTTATTAATTTTTTAATATAAAGTATGTCACGTCACATGACACGCCCGTACCCGAAAGTAGGGCGTGCTGGCCGTCACGTGAGTGTGACGTAGTCAAGTGCGCTGTGCGGAAGCAAGGATCATTAACGAAGTACGAGCTAATTAAAATCGAACTACTAGCAACCTAGATATGAATGTGTGCTAGAGTGATAATACAATATTTATACATAACCAGAGCGTACTAGGTCGAGTGCAGTCAAGCATGAATAATTAAGTTCAAATACATCAACGGTATCCTACATAAAAGCAGGGCTGTCAGAAATGCCGAAAGGTCCTCGCTAGCCAACACGGGTACACGAGCTATCTAGAACCTGGAGGGGCGAAAAACAAAATTGAGTGGGTCAGCAAAACAAATCTTTTCAAAATCATTCTTTTCTCAAAAGTCTAGCCCCTCTCCGTAAAACCTGTATAGTTTCCCAGAAAATAATACGTACATATATCACAACTTTTCTCAGCATAAAACATTTTCAATGTATCTCAAATATATGTCGTGCAATGCATTTCAATGATCATATCGCTACTAGATATCAATTAAGCCCTCGGCTGTAAATATAGCTCATAACATCTCTATCTCATCATCACATATATACACTGCACATACATCAATATCATCATCAATGTATCAATAATAAATGCTCTAGTGCTACAATCACGTGAAGACTGTGCGAATGAACGCGGGTCACCTACATGTCGTACCCACTCAAAAGTGGTCTATATGACAAGATTGTGCACCTAATTTGGATCCAAGGCGAGCATGCGGTGCGGGAGGTGAATGACACGTGAAAGACTGTGCCCCTATCTCTGAGCGTGAGCACTAACAATATGTGCAGGTTTATGAGCTAACGTATCACATCATATCTCATCATATTTCGACTGTTCTTTCTCAACTGTGCATATCTCATCATATCTCATCATAACGCAGCCACCTCCCGGGCCCACTCCACCACCGTAGCACGATATTTTCCGCTTTGGGCCCCGACCACGCCCTCACGGTTTTGTTTTTGAGAACTCACGAGCAACTTCCTAGTGGGTCACCCATCATGGGAGTGCTCTAGCCCCCTTCTCGCTTAACTTCGGAGTTCCTACGAAACCCGAAGTCAGTGAGATCCCAAAAGGCCTTGTGCTAGGTAGGGATGGGAATATACATTTAAGGATCACTCCACTGGACGATGATTGGTATCAGAGCCAAACCCTGGCCGTGGTGTGCCGACAAGGACGTCGGGCCCCTAAGGGGGTGGATTGTGACATCCCACATCGCCCAGGGGAGTGATCCTTAAATGTATATTCTCATCCCTACCTAGCACGAGGCCTTTTGGGAGCTCACTGGCTTCGGGTTCTGTAAGAACTCTGAAGTTAAGCGAGAAGGGGGCTAGAGCACTCCCATGATGGGTGACCCACTGGGAGTTGCTCGTGAGTTCCCAAAAACAAAACCGTGAGGGCGTGGTCGGGGCCCAAAGCGGACAATATCGTGCTACGGTGGTGGAGTGGGCCCGAGAGGTGACTGCGCCCGGGCCGGGATGTGACATCACACACCACGTCAGCATTTAACTGAGAAACTAACGGAAGACTGACGGAGGTATGACATTGCAACAAATTTGTAAGTAAAGGTATGACATTGAATTTTTTTAAAGATGGGGTATGAAACTGTTAACGACCCAATAGTTGAGGTAGTTTTTTGTAATTTACCCTTAAATTAATTAATATTTTAATATTTAAAAAATATTAAATATTATTTTATTATTTTTTTAATATAAAGTGTGTCACGTCACACACCACATCAGCATTTAACTAAGAAACTGACGGAAGACTGACATTGAATTTTTTTTAAAGATGGGGTATGAAACTGTTAACGACCCAATAGTTGAGGTAGTTTTTTGTAATTTACCCTTTAATTTTTATCGTCAGATCAGATGAAATGAAAAAGATTAACGGATAAAAATTAATAAGAGGTATGTGACAAGTAAATTTTTTTTTAATGACATACAACTTCTGGTAAAAGGCATAAAAAATGAAAAAAAAAATAAAGCAAAAAGGGAAACCAATGATCCAGTTGTTGGTACAAATTTCAGTCTTGTATCCAACCTCTTCTTTTCCAGTTTTTCTCTTTTGGAAAGGGATCTTAATTTACTAAGTTCATAAATTCGAATTTTTGAAATTTAATCAAACGACTTTAAATAGAGGCTCACTTTAAAAGTTATAATAACTTTAATCTAAACCATTTCCCTCTCTTTTTGAATTTCCTGCCCCACTCTGCCTTTCTTTCCAAATCAACTCTATCTCAATGACAAATAAATGAAAAATATTTACAACACATATGGTAAGAAGAGGCTTCAAGCTTCAATTCCTAACAAGAATCTTCAAAAAGTTTGAAATCTCATAATTATTCATAGTGACCGTCTTTATATTTGGACCATGAGATTTTGGGAGCCCGAGGCGAACCACTAAAAAAGGGACCTTGAATTCTTAGGCACTTCAATCTATTGTACATTTATAAAGTTTTTTTTAGTAAATAGTCATTAGTTTATTATTAAATCGTGCTCTAGATCATTAATGATCAACAATAAGCTAAAGATTTCAAAACAGTAAAGAACAATAAAACCTTATTGACAAATATAATAAATTTAATAACGTCAATTGACTCTCTTTTGTTGTTCTTAGAATTAACATCACAATCACGAATATTAGAGTCAACAATGTTTCAATAATAAATTATTGAAAAATAAAATATAAATTCACAATGTTGATTTCCTCAAATTATAATATTCAAGATCGTGTGATAGTTAAATCACAATCTTTCTAGCGCTGGTGAATTGCACGATAGTGGTTAGGAGAGGCTGAAATGTCTTTGTAAGTCTTCTCAGCCTCCAAAATAGTGAACTGTCGCGCGCGAAGCCATCAGTTGGTCCCTTCTTTTAGGTGTTACTACTTATAAGTTGAAGAGTAAGGCAGAATATGATATGTGTTTTTTTCTGTCCAACCCTTTATGATTTTGTTGATATTTGTTATTTGTTATTGGAGGGTCATTAATTATATATGGAGTAAATTTGAAAAAGTATAAAAAACAACTGACTAAAGTGCAGCTCCGAGTGTAAAACTGCACACGAGAAAAAAGAGGCAGACCATCTCCATGGCATTCACAACTCAATTATGGTGTCCCTTAGATTTTTGATATTTATATGTAGGACATAAATTTGAGGCCCCTGAGATTGAGGGCCTCAGGTTATTGCTTTACCTAGCTATCCTTACGATCGACCCTCCCAACCCTAAAATTGAGATTACCACACCGATCTCACCACACCAAAAAACCTAGTGGTGATGGCAGTGGTGTATTCACGACTTGACATTGAAGGTCTAAGTGTTTTAATAGAAACTGAGAGTGAAACGCGCAAAAAAAAATATTCAGCTTATTCATTGAGACGTTTGGTCGAATATTTGGTAGGCTTGTTGTCATCAACCAAACAACGTTGTGCACATGTCACCCAATACCAACATAAGCCCAAGCAATCTGATGAATGTTCTAAAAAAATTGGTCGAGTGCTCTTTATACAACTTGTCTATATCTATATGTATTTTATGCTTATGTGAGTTTGTAGTTAATGAAAAATAATTTACTAACATGAGATTTTATTTAATTGAAACTTATTTTTATTTTACTTGGTGAACTTTTTATAATTCAAAAAAAAAAAAATGTTTCAATCAAATTAGAATGCATGAGATGTGTGGACGTTTAAAAGATTATAATTCGTGAAATGTTTAATGTTTTTTATTTACATGTTAAGTAGACTTAAATCGATTGAATCAAACTGATTAAAACCAATTTAGTTTGATTCGATTTCAATAATATTCCAATCAATATCAAACCAAACGTAATTACTCAAACAAACGATCTACATTAAGGAAAGGAGGTGAGTTTAGCTTCATAATGAGATAACAATAATGTGGTTCAAATTCGCATTTAATAAAAATCAAATATCGCACTTACCATTAAAGAAGAATATAATAGTAGTACTAAACACTAAGGGGGCGTTTGTTTGCCCTCACTTAAGGGTACTGGACTGGACTGGACTAAGGGTTAGTCCAGTCCCATGTTTGTTCCTGACAGGGACTAGGTTTAATGAGACTAAGTCTCACTAGCCTAGACTAAATCAGGGACTAGCTGGTCTTAGTGAAACCCCTAAAAAACCATGGGACTAGCTAAGACTGTCCCCTTTCTCCTCCTCGCCTTGCTCCTCGACCACTCACATTCGAAAGTCATTGGACTAGATGCTTTTCACAACCAATTTTCATATAAAATACCAAATTGAAGAAAAGATTGAAACGGACAAGGGAGAAAAAGATGGAGAAAAAGAGAGAGAGAATGAGGCGGTAAGGAAGGATTAGAGGGATAAAAAAAAAGAATAAAAATAAAATATTAATAATTATGGATTAAATAATATAATATTAGAGTTTGTTAATTATTCTGTTTGTTAGTCCGACACTGCACCAAACGCTTCACTAAACTAGTCCAGCTTAGTCTAGTCTAAGCCAATACAGCTTAGTCCCTAAAGCTAGTCCTGTTCGAAACAGTCTGGTGCAACAAACGCCCCTAATTGATTCCCCTCTTGAAATGACGGGTACGTAATTTTCTTCTTATCAATTCCCCTAAAAAACTAAGACTGTCCGAAACCGAACCCAACATAAACCTTTCGCACCCTCTCTCTCGTTTACGCTTTCCCTAGTTGAAAAGCTTCCGCCCTTCGCTCTGTGGCCCTTGAAGCTAAAGCTAGGGTTTTTCTCTCAAATCGCAGACCTCGATCGGCCTGTACTCCGGTGAGCGGCACGCACCTTGAACCAAGCGGGTCGTCTCCTTTTGTTTCTTCTTCAATTTGGTTATCTTTATCTTTCTGAATTTCAGTCCGCGAATCAGATTTGCTTTCCCAAAGCTGATTGAAACGAAGCAATTCAAAAGTTATTCTGCAAAATTCTTGGTGCAGCATTCTTGGAGTCCATAGCCCTCCAAAGAAGAAGAGAGTGGAGGTGTGAACAAGCACCAATCGAATTTGGTAGGGTTCTTGGATTATCCCGGTGCCATCCTTCAGGTATTAGCAGTAAATTTGGAAAATTTCTTTGTGTATGTTCAATTTTGGCTATTGGGTGCTGATGATGCCCTTTGTTTGGTTATAGATACAATCAGTTACTGAAGTAGAAGAAAGGAACAATGGCGATAGCGGCCCCTGGGCAGCTTAACCTCAACGAGGTCCCTTCATGGGGTTCCAGAAGCGTCGACTGCTTCGAGAAACTGGAACAAATTGGCGAGGGAACCTATGGGTTAGTTCAATTCCATGCATCTCGATGCTCCAATTTTCAGTTGTATTAATTTTTTTTCAGTAGTGTCAGTTTTGGGCTATAGTTTGTGCCATCTTTGTTTCTGTTGTTTCTGGTTTGATGTTTTGACAGATAATTTGATGTTTGGTCAGTGAACTTTAATTGTAAAAGTTAATATTGCAATTTGCTCCATTTTTTTGTAGGTCTCATATGGGTATTGATTATCGACAACAAATATTTAAACAGAGTTGTTATTGTACTTTGACCCTCACGAGGGAACTGAAATAGTTGTTTTTTGTTATGAACTTGCTACTGCAATGTCTTGATGAATGTGCGAAATACATCTATTGATTAGTTTGCTGATAAAGCATTACCACAATTTGTTCATTGTGCTAATTATACCTCATACATCACTAATAACGCACTGCATGCTCTACTCACCGGACAAGGGCCAATAGGTATTGACATCGCAATGCCTTGGTAAAAGAAAGATTAACATTTTGACACACACAGATATTTTCATTCCGAAAGCATTTTGATTTCTTGTGTGTGTTATTTTTTTATTCACTAAGTTGTAGAAGACATAGCTATTTAAAATCTATGGGGCATTAGATATTTGATTTGTGTTGTTTCCACAACAGATGTAGTAAAGCTCTCTGTTTAGCACTTAAGTTTTTTCTTTTGTGTTTACCTCAACACATAATTGTGCTGAAATGTTGTATACCAGTATATAATTTTACATGAATAGAACAGTGGCCCAAAATTACAACATCTTTCCTATTTCAACTTTTTGGGTTAAGAAATCTATTCCTACCAAAGTGTATGTAGCTTTTACTATGGTACCTCTGTTACTATGATATTATAAAGCCTCTTCTGAAGGAAACTTAAACGTAGCCTGTGCATAAAAAATGAGCTGAATGCTTAACCTTAAAATTTGTTTAAGATCACCTTGAATGTTGAGCATATGGTACCGTGACCTGCCCCTCCTCTTTACTTTAAACTCTCTCTAGTTAAGAGACCAGTTGAATATACATACTACATATAATCCTCTAAAGTACCTTTTCCAAAGGAGATGCTTTGTAATTTCTGTACATCAATATACAGTATGTAAACAAACATGATAATATTGACAGTGGTTCAAGGATAGAGAGAACGAGTGTGGTTCTTCACGTAACAAAAGTGATAATAAAGAATGAAAATGCTGCATTGATACGTTAATTCAAACATCATCTAAGATAAATTGTGTATATTTGTCACGCATGTTTAATCAGTGCATACCTTTTGTTTTACTTCTGTGATGAGATAATCAGGTCAGATATTTTTAGCCGAGTTTGACAATAGCAGTACCAAAGACTTCTTATGTTGAACTTCACTAACAATACAAGATCCATGTTTCCTTCCATCTCTTAAATTACAAGACTCAGTGGTTTGAGCTTGTTCATGACTGTCAGGTTCTACTTTAATGATATTTCAGATGTTATGTTAGCTCTTAGTTGTTGGCTGATAACTTCATTGGTCATACTGTTGTAAATCATCACTATGTGTGTTTATTTGTTTGTTGATTATTAATGAAACTTTTGCAAGGGAACCTTTTTGTTTTCTATAACATTTTTGACTGCCAAATTTTTTAGTTCTCCATCAAAGTTAAGAGCATTCTCTTTTTGGTATTTTTACCTTGTGGTTGCTGATGCTGTCATAGTAACTGCTTTATAATTGCAGCCAAGTTTACATGGCTAGAGAAATAAAGACGGGAGAAATTGTTGCTTTGAAGAAAATTCGGATGGACAATGAGAGAGAGGGGGTATGTCCTGCTTTTTCCTTCACTTATACCTTAGTTGTTTAATTTTTCTTGAGGAACTGGATTTCTAATACATTACCCAAACAAGAATGATCAGTATAGTTATTTAATATGCATACTCCTCTGAAATGTTTCCTGTCCAGTTCCCCATAACTGCCATACGGGAAATCAAGATTCTTAAGAAGCTTCACCATGATAATGTCATCAATTTGAAAGAGATCGTGACATCCCCAGGTATTAGATATTTATGTCCCTTGAGATTTTGACATAGTGTCTGTTACCAGAAGCAGTTTCTTGCATGTTATACTTTCCTTTAGATATCAATTAATCAGGGATGGTTTTGCAGGTCCAGAGAAGGACGAGCAAGGTAGACCAGGCAAGTAATCTATTTTTGTGTCTTATTAGCCTATTATGTCTATCTTCATCTTCATTAGTTTAAAGTTTGTTAAACACTAGCATTTTTTTCAGACTTAAATGGTTTGGCTTATCAAGTGCTGACTTGATCAACCTGTATTTTTTCGGTTGATTTTATTCTTGTTTGATATCAAGAGAATTTCTAACTTAATCTGTTTTTGATGGAATTTCAGATGGTAATAAGTATAAAGGTGGCATCTATATGGTCTTTGAATACATGGACCATGATTTGACAGGTCTAGCTGATCGACCTGGGATGAGATTTTCAGTTGCCCAGATTAAGGTATCCCAAACAGCAAGACTTGCAAGTTACTTAATCACCGACTATTTGAGGTTTGAAGCCTTATCTTTTTTCCCTTTTTCTGTCTTACAGTGCTACATGAAACAACTTTTGACCGGGCTTCACTATTGTCATGTGAATCAAGTACTTCACCGAGATATTAAAGGTTATTATATAAGCAATTCTTCTGTCATCATTTCAATTTTGTTAGTATTATGAGCCCAACATTATGTTTTATATTTTTTGCCCAGGCTCTAATCTACTTATAGACAATGAAGGCAATCTGAAGCTTGCAGATTTTGGGCTTGCCCGTTCATTTTCAAATGATCACAATGCCAATCTTACAAATCGTGTTATTACTCTTTGGTACAGGTGAATATCTAATTCCCTTAAATGGAGGTTCTCCTTTAACTGTATTATTTTCTCTCATCTGTGAAGTTTGCATTGGTTTCTGCATCCTATCTATAGATCTGAATTGATAGCCTGCTTTTTGTGAAACATCGGAACTTATGATAACCTTCTTACAAGAAGTATCATTATTTTGGATATCTGTTGTATGTGTATAAAGCTATTTGTGAGTGGTCGACCATGTTTTATTTCACTGTTTTCTGTTTTGATGGAGTTATGGTAAATTTTCTCTCTTAGTTGTTCGGTGTTGTTTAGTTGATGCTTAATTCTTTTGTGGATCATCTGGAGTGTTGTCTGGTCTTATTGGTAAGCATTGCAATTATGGATGTGAAGGCAATTCTTTATTGTGTTGTGGTGTGTTTATGGGGGTAGAGGGATGCTCGAACCTTTGAGGATCATGATACTACCCATAATTTGAGTCAATTTCTGTTTGGTCTCTTTTTCCATTGATGTGAGTTCTGTTTGGATTATGGTCTTCTTTTAAGAGCTTTTGGTTTTTATAGATTTTATATCTACTTCTCTCTTTTTTGCTTGTTCTCTTCTTTGCATATGTCTCTCCCAACAGGTGCACTTATTCCGTTTTATTCCTCAATAAGATTTTATACAAGCAAATAATTTGTGATATGTTTTGTTTGAACAGACCTCCAGAGTTGCTTCTTGGAGCTACAAAGTATGGTCCAGCTGTAGATATGTGGTCCGTTGGGTGTATCTTTGCTGAGCTTCTACATGGCAAGCCAATTTTTCCCGGGAAAGATGAGGTAATAACATTTTCTGTTATAGGGTGGTTTTACTTGCTTTCTTGTATGAATTGATATGAAAGCTTAGGGGCTGTTAGGTATCCTTGGATTTTCAAAAATGATGAATGTAGCTAAATTATTCAGTACTCATTAATTTCAAAAACAAAAAATTGGGTCCAAGAAGGATACCAAACAGGCCTTTAGTATCCTACAATACGGAAGCCAAAGCAATGTTGTGGGAGTGGTTTGGAAGTTTGGATTTAAAACTAGTTTTAAGGGAACAAGGGGTGAGGAGATGGATCTTCAATGAGATACAGTTGGCTTGTAAGCTTCCCTTTCGGCATCGCTTTCTTCAGAATTTAGGCATTTTGTTTCAGGCTACACTTTATGATTGGAATTCTGTTTTAAAGTAGTTTTTATTGGTCTTCCATGTATCTTTGTTTCGTAGTTACGGTTTGCAATTGTCAATACATCTTGTACATAATGGGATAAGCTTAGAAAGAAAAAAAAAAAATAGTACTAATTATTTCAACGTTTATGCATACACAAATTGAGTTGACAAGTATGGATTTCTATGTGATTTTATGCTACAAGAAGCTCTCATCGAGCATGTACAGTAGGACCAATACGATTGTTTTAGTAGAGTTTGAAAGATAAGAAGGGTTTTGGAACATTTTTTTCTTTTGTCTGTGGTTCAAAGGTTTTGACTCATAAACAAATAATTTTTTTATATGAAGTTTATTTGTCATAAAGGCGCCATAAATTTTGAGTAAATTAATTAAACTTTTCTTTGGTGAATTTCATTTATAATGCATAACATATGGTTTACTGCTTAAGATGATGTGGTTCTTTGTGTCATTTCATTATTTTGCAATCCTCTCGGTCTTTTTTATTTTATGTTCTTTTACATTATCCACTGGTAATGGTTTTATTCTAATAAGAAAGCATTATAGTGTTCATGCTTTCCGGTGTTAACTGCTTGACCTTGAAAGGTCAAACTCCTTTGTTCTTTTTGGTTTACCATAGAAGATGCATTTCTTACCTTCTCTTTGCTGTGTGTCTTATGTAACTTCTATTATACTAGTATTTTCCTAATTTTTTTGACATAATTTCTTAAATTTTTTGATATATCAATTTAGTTACTTTGGGAATCCTGGTGAGTTTTATATTTTGTTCTTTATTATACAGAAAGTTTAAGTATATATTTTATGCTTTCACAGTTATGCTTTTGTTCACATTGAGTAATGTTGGTTAATCTTCATTCGTTGATACACACTTTGGATGTTTAGCATTTAGCACAAACTAAACAAATTCCATGCATCATGCATGTTATCTTTCATCCCATTGAAGAAATGATCTACTTTATGATTATCCAATTATTCATTGCCCTTCTATGAAAACTCACCAGAATCACCACTTTCAAGTGTGGAAGCCTAGTATTTACCTTAACCACAATAGTACCAAGTTTACAGCTAAAAAGTTAATGATTAATTCTTATTTTGTGCAGTAGGTACTAGAAGCATTTTGAATTGGCCCTGCAGTGTTTAATGTAGTATGGTTTCATAATGACTGCGGATTGGACCAAAGAAGTAGTTATAGTTAGTGTGTTCAAGTTCTAGTGTTTTAACTTTCACTTTGTTAACACGTCTACAAGTCACTTGGTCAGTCAGGATTCAATTCCAGTCATCTGACATTCAGTTGAGGTACTGATTTGGCCGTGGCTGTTTCGGGGGGTAGGGGAGGTAAGGGATGAAGTTTGTTTTTGGTTCCGCTCTTTGTACTTAGTCACCGTTTAATTCAGGGGTCCCTTGTTCTCTTAATATATGGACAGACTGGCAGGCTTATGCTAGTTTGGCCTATAGGAGAGAGGGTGTGCTAGAGTCTGGGTTTTGGGTGAGAGACGGCTCTCGGCCCCTTCTTTGTTTTTGCTTGTCTGTTTCGGATGGCGTTGCGTGGTCTTGACCACCGCCTTCCGTTCTTTTATAATATATTCGTCTCTTTTTCAAAAAAAAAAAATGCGGGGCACTCATTTCTACAAAATTGGAATACAACAGTAAATTTAACAACAAAAAAGCACTCATATTTTTACATTGGTTGGTAACTTTTCTACCTCCACACCAGCCGCTCTATATAAGGTTTTGGTCACTCAAATTAAGGTTTTACAAGTAATCCCAAAGTCGTTAGAAACTCGCCAGTTTTCTTACAGGCCCAGTACCAGTATACACCCACCACTTAACAGATTCTTCAAATTTCTCATAGGGTCTCAACTTGAGATTCACAAGTTACAGGAACCCTCAGTCCCTTTATTCTAAATGGATCCTGGTGTGGGCTTACACTCTGTCGGAAATGAATACAAGTTAAGTAATTTGAATATAGCACTCCAAGTAAAAATTGAAACACAGAAATGTCTCCTCTTAGGGTATTTTGACCAGATTTTTACCTAATAGCCTTGGTCATTTACAATTTGGGGCTCTCTGCCAAGTCCTTTTTCAAACAGGACTTCATTTTGTCATTGCCATGCAGTGGTCCCTACTCAAGTCATTAATAACCCATCCTATGTTTGGCTACTATCGAAACAGAAGTGGAGCCTATCCCGAACTCTGGCTCCAGAGATTATTCTAGTTTGGTCTCTAACCCTAACCTAAAATTTGAACTAGTAAGTTTGGCAATGTCCTGATCCAGTTTGATCTTTGACTATTACGACTCCACCTCGGTTCCACTCTTTTGTGATATTGCTCTTGTGCGTATGTTATTGTTTAACATGCACATGTAAAAGGTATATAACTTTCCAACCTAAACTTTTAATATCTGCCAAAATATTTTCAACAATGTAATCCTTTATTTATTTATTTGTAATCCTTGTAGCCAGAGCAATTAAATAAGATTTTTGAGCTGTGTGGAGCTCCAGATGAGGTCAACTGGCCCGGAGTTTCAAAGATTCCATGGTATAACAACTTCAAGCCCACGAGGCCACTGAAGAAACGTCTCAGGGATGTTTTCAGACAGTAAGTAATTTACCTACTAGAGTTTTCAAATGTTCCATTATCAGCATGATAAATTTAGCATAAGCCGCGGGTCTTGGTGGCTTTTGGCTTGTGTGTATCATAGCTTATCTTTTCTTTGTTTGCTGTATAGTTTTGACCGTCATGCTTTGGAGTTGTTGGAGAAAATGCTGACACTTGATCCTTCTCAGGTACATACTTTTAGAGGATATTGTCCTCCTTCCTAATTGTGCATGAACATATGCATGCACACTCACTGACATATTTCTCAGATTATATCGTTTACAACTTACAAGTCATCTGTTGTCTTTTATTGAGTTAATCCACGGAAAATGCTATTCCTTTTGACTTACCCCTGGTAGCAATGGTAGTATAAGTTGGGTTGGCATTGTGAGGAAGGATAATTGTTGCATACTGTACCAATATGATTAACGTTATTGTATTTACACGGGCTTCTGACTGACTGTTTATCGTTTTGTTGTGTTTGTGATTATTAATAATAGAGAATAGCAGCTAAGGATGCTCTTGATGCCGAGTATTTCTGGACTGATCCATTACCTTGTGATCCTAAGAGGTTGGTTCCTTGAACCGGCAAAAAATTTCATTTTACTTAGTTTTATGATTTTTTGTTCTTTATATTTAGATTTTTAATAGTCCCATGTTTTACATCACCTTTTGTTTTTGTTTTGGCTGCAACCATTTTTTGGCTCAGTCTACCAAAATATGAATCATCACACGAGTTCCAGACAAAGAAAAAGCGCCAGCAGCAACGGCAACATGAAGAGAATGCAAAACGTCAGAAACTGCAGCACCCTCAGCAGCATACCCGCCTCCCACCGATTCAGCAATCTGGCCAAGCACATTCCCAAATGCGGCCTGGACCTAACCAGCCTATTCATGGTTCTCAGCCCCCAGTTGCTACAGGACCTAGCCACCATTATGGTAAGCCACGCGGACCCTCCGGAGGGCCAAGCAGATACCCACCTGGTGGAAACCCTGGTGGTGGATACAACCATCCTAGTCGGGGGGCTCAAGGTGGCGGAGGTGGGTACAGCAGTGGCCCATATCCTGCACAAGGGCGGGGAGCACCATATGGTTCTAGTGGCATGCCTGGTGCAGGTCCTCGGGGTGGAGGTAGTGGCTATGGAGTTGGTGCTCCAAACTATCCTCAAAACGGTCCCTATGGTGGCTCTGCAGCAGGTCGGGGCTCAAACATGATGGGTGGAAACCGCAATCAACAGTATGGCTGGCAGCAGTAGATATGCAAACTCCTTGGTACAAGAGAAGGGATCTGAGCTCGACGGTTTAGCAAGTGTGATTCGAAGGGTGGGAAGAGACGCGTCGTTGAACCACTGCTAAATAATTTGTACGGGATGTGATTGATTCATATGAAAAACAAACTTGTACCCGTTATCCGTTAGCTAGTAAGAAAATATGCAGAAAAGCGGGATGTTGTCGTATGAATTGTGTTCGAGTTATGCATACTATCCGAGGTTAGGTTGTACTTAGGCAGTCTGCAGGAGTATTTGCTGTGTGGTTTAAAGTTTATACTTTTCATACAGTTCTGGCTCTAATTTAAGCTGGACGCTGTGACGATTCATGATACTTCGAATTTTCTAACAAAATTGGGAGACAATTTATTGCAAAGTGATACAAATAATAGGATCATTTAATAATTTAGTCCATTATTATTAGTATTCCCTTCTTTCTTTTAATTAAGGGTGTGTTCAACATTGGGGTGCCAAGAGAATTGCTAGCGAGACTCGCCCGTATAGCCTGTAGGGAGCCCTGTACGACTTGCTAGCCACGTCGACTTGAGAATCTAATGCGTTATAAGATATAATGAAGATAAAACTTTAAAAGATAAGACATGAAATTAAGAATTTTCGGAATCTCTAAATGCATTCAATTTTCACAGATGTTGGGATTTCACGGTTTTCGTTGATAGTCGGAATTTCCGATCCATCTTGCATCGTTACTCTCAAATTTTAGGTTTAGTTTCAAATTAAAAATTTTGATTGATTAATCAGTAAATTTTTTAAGGGATAATGCTCGAGAGATTAAATGTGTAGACTAAATTTTGTAAACTAAGTGATGTGAAAATTGAATCAGATCAAGTCCATCAATTTTGCATTATTATCTTACAATTTTCTCGCTTCTCAATGAAGCTTTGAATTAAACAGCACATTTGCACATTTGTACACTCAAGCTTCCTTGACAGTAAAACACAGCTACATTTCCATGGAGCTTGCAAAATGCTAAGCGGAATTCTCCAACATAAAAGCAGAACGGGTGTAACGTATCACACAAATGATGTAGGTAAAGAAAGGAGAGGAGGGAATATTGGTATATGCTTTTTCATTCTTGATTTGATGTGTTGTAATGAGGTTACAAACGTCTCTCTATTTATAAGGATTTCCACCCGACAACTTCTATACATTCATGGAGAAAAACTTACACCAAAGACAAACTTACCGCCTTACGACTTTTACCAGAGATTTTTAACCGTTGCCACCAAAAGTCTAACTTGGTTGGCTACTCACATAATTACATATGAGACATTCACACTACTTTCATGACAGTTTTGGGTTATTTTGTAAACCAAAAGCTTATATTCACACACCTCAAATTACTTCTCTCACATTCTTTTAATTTTTAATATTTTTTTTATCAAGTGTCAGTGGTGTATATAAAATATTAAAAAATTAAAAAAATTAAAAGAGTGTGAGAGAAGTAATTTGGAGTACGTGAAGCCTCTGCTCGACGGAAGCCTCTTCTCCGCGACATCTTCTCGCCGCCGTGCGCGACGGCAACCTCTCAGGTGGTTCTCTTCTCTCGCTCTCTCACTGGTTGTAAAGGAAAAGGAAAGTGAAAGTAGAACAATGGATGGGACTGTTTCTTTGGTTATTTTTCTTCAAGCAAGAAACTTTCAAATTGTTAATTTAGTTATATTCATGTTCACTTACAAGTGAGAAATTTTGAATTCAAATCTTATAAATAGCAAGAGAAATAGAAAATAAAACTATTAGATCAAGCTCTGACTTAGGCCTATGACCCAACTTGAATTGTTCAAATTTGTTTCGTGGTTTGGCTCATTCAAGCTCCATCCATAAATGAAACGAGCCGAGTTTGAATAAAATATTATTATAAAATCATATGAACTTGAGCTTTGCAACTCATATTTTTTAACGTTGGAGGTGCGATAATTTCAAAGTATTTGTTATTACGTTTTTATTTTAATTTATTTTAACATCTTTTATTTTTTTATCAAGTCGTGCTGAATAAAATTTTAAGTTTGATTTATAAATGAACTGAATTCAAATTTGAAAAACAGTTATTCGAGTCAAGCTTGAACATAGTATTTCGAGCTTGAGCTTAGCTTAAGGATGAGTAATATCATCTCAGCCGAACTTGAACGCCTTATCACTAGTCTTTGCTCAAATTATACAACTATAATTAAATATAAAAAACTATAATTAATTTATTACTAAAGTATTTTATATATACATTTTTTTGAAATACTAAATAAATTACAAATAGAATCCTCCGTAGATCCTTCATGGCTGATTCAACAACGCGTATAAATTTATAGCGTGTTTACGTATCCGTAATCGGAATGAGAATGGGGAATTGAATTCCGATTACGGAGTACTCTGGTGTTTACTAAACATGGAGGAATCAAAAAAGCAGTGGGGCCCACACAAATATTGGAATTCAATTCCTTGTATTGGTGGAATTGGATTCCCTAGATATAGGTGGTAATCCAATTCCTCCTTGTTTGGGTAATCGGAATGATAGTTTTGTTCCCTTTATGCCCTCACTTAATTTTTTTATTTCCAAAAATATCCTTTATAAACCCCTTAAAGTATCTAAAATATTTGATTTGGAACAAGGGCATTTTAGTAATCATACTGGTTTATATTCCGATTCTGCTGAATTAGTAAACAGCTTTATGGAATTCTATTCCGATTCCAGAACATTTAAGTAAACAACTTCAACAGGAATCCGATTCTGACTCCTCCTCATTCCAATTCCTCCTCAATTCAATTCCTCATATCTTCATTACCGTTGCGCTGCAGCAAAAATAAAACTACAGAGCCTCTAGTCCAGTATCCTTTCATGGGCTGGGCCAGCCCAAATCGAAATTGATGCCGAATGGAGATAAACGCTTATAAAAATAAAAATAAAAATTAACGAAAAGTTAAAAAAAAAAAAATCTAATTTTAATGAAAAAATAATAAATAAAATGTAATAAAAAATAATAATAAAAAAAAAAATGTAATTTTTCGTTAAAATAAACGTCACCGAGAATATTTCATTTAAACTCCGAGAAGAAAAGATCACCGCCGTCAATTGAACCATAGGAAATTGGCAATTAGCGAGATTCCTTCCTTCCGGTTGGTTTCTGTCTCTTGTCATCGTCACTAACTAGTCTGCTCCGCCTTCTCCGTCCGCATCGTCCCATCGATTCCGGCCGTATCAACACCTCCATAACTCCATAAGCAACAAGCAAAAGCAGCTACCTTGGAGCCACAGACACACAGAGGATTGAATTTGATTCGAGGAGAAGAAAACAAGGTAAACATGCAACCTACTCAATCATTCATGTTTGTTTATTTATTTATTGATTTATTAGGGTTTTCTTCTCCTTCTTCTTCTGAATCGCATTGTGGGTGTGCTTGTTTAGCTAGGGTTTTTCTGGCATTAGGGTTTCATTTCTCAATTTGGTAAACTCAGTCTATCTGTTTTATATTTCTGACCCAAGAATAATTTGGGGTTTTGTTTTGTTATCCTTTTCGAAGGAATTGGATTTCTGTTGTGGTTGTCTTACTTACAAACCAAAGTTGTGGTTTCCTTTGTATTTAGGGTTTTCTGATTTGTTATCTTTTTCCTGGAGTACTTAGAGTTAACGGAACACTTGGTACAAAATGAGCACAATGGCGTTCTAGGATTTATACAGTGACCCCACTTAGTAGGATAAGGCTTTGCTGCTGTTGTTTTTTGTCTGATTTTTTTTTTTGTCCGTTTTGTTTTGCTGTTCCAGGCCAAAAGAAATACATGGGAAAGGAAAAGACTACAAATTTGGAGTTTGAAGCAAGGAAAGAGAAGAAAAAGTTGAAGGAGAAAAGGAAGACAGATGAACCGGGTAGAAATTCTGCTTCGATTGAAGGCTCCGAGGACAAAATAAGTGAGGCAGTTCAGGTGGAGAAATTTGACAAGAATGGTGAAAGTGGAGAAGGGGTAAAAAAGAAAAAGAAAAGGAAGTGGGAAATGGAGGGGGTCGATGGTGGATTGAAGTCGAAGCAGAATGATGTACAGCAGCTCAGAAATGATAAAGAGAAATCCAATGAATTTGACAAGAATTTAGGAACTGATAAGGAAAGTGGGGAAGGCAGTGGTGGAACTGATATAGGAAGTGGAGAAGGGGCCAAAAAGAAAAAGAAAAGGAAGAAGGAAACAGAAGGGGTCAATAGTGAATTGAAGTCGAACCAGAGTGATGAGCAGCTGCTCGTAAATGATAGAGAGAAATCCAATGAATTTGACAAGAACGTTGGAACTGATAATGAAAGTGGGGAAGGCAATGGTGGAACTGATAGAGAAAGTGGAGAAGGGGCCAAAAAGAAAAAGAAAAGGAAGAAGGAAACAGAAGGGGTCAATAGTGAATTGAAGACGAACCAGAGTGATGAGCAGCTGCTCGTAAATGATAGAGAGAAATCCAATGAATTTGACAAGAATGTTGGAACTGATAATGAAAGTGGGGAAGGCAATGGTGGAACTGATAGAGAAAGTGCAGAAGCGGCCAAAAAGAAAAAGAAAAGGAAGAAGGAAACAGAAGGGGTCGATAGTGAATTGAAGTCGAACCAGAGTGACGAACAGCTGCTCGGAAATGATAGAGAGAAATCCAATGGGAAAATCATGGAAGAAGCTGACATTGCAGATAATGAAAAGAAGAGAATGAAACTATCTGAGGATGACGAAATGGGCGATGCCAAAATGAACAAAGGAGAAGTGAATAAAAAGAAAAAGAAAAAGAAGAAAGAGAAGACAGAAAAGGTGGGCGGTGAATCGGTACAGAACATTGTAACTGATGGAAAGGAGGCTGGAGTAGAAAGTAAGCATTCGGATGGGCAAGTCATGGAGAAGGGTGGAATCATGAAAAAAGAGAAAACAAAGAATAGTAAGAATTCAAGAAGTGAAATGCAGGAAACTGGAGGTGAGAAATTGGGCAGTGAAATCAGAAGTCAAGAAAATAATTCCTTAGAGAACGACAGTAATGTTCATGGAACTGGAGACGAGATAAGCAACAGAAATACAGAGGATGAAAATTCTACACATAAAGAAACATCAAAAAGAGTACATTTTGCTGATGATATTGAGGTCTTTTCACTGTCTGATGGCTCAAAAGATGCAGAAGTGGGCAAGGTACGAGGTAAGCGGTTTTCAGCAGAAGAAGACGAGCTTGTGAAAAAGGCTGTTTTAACATACATAGAGGAACACCAGCTGGGTGGCGAAGGCATTGACATGGTACTCAATTGTAAGAATTACCCTGAAATCAGAAATTGTTGGAAGGATATTGGGGAAACCATACCCTGGAGGGATAAGAAAAGCATATATTATCGAGCCCATATGTTATTAGAACGAGCTTCAGAACGTACTTGGACCAAGGAAGAGTATGAAAAAGTCAGACATGCCGCTGTCGAAGCTAAGGAGAAAGGTGAAGCCAAACCCAACTGGAGAAAGGTGGGTAATGAACTTGGCAAACATAGAATTCATGTCAAGGATGCATGGCGTAGAATAAAACTGCAAAACATGAAGACAGGAGTGTGGTCCCAAGAGGAGTACCAGACTTTGTTTGATTTAGTGAACAAGGATCTGCAGATGCGGGCTTTGGAAGAAAAAAAATATTCCAAGCATGGGATGCTGCGAGATAATATTAAGTGGGAGGCAATCAGTGAGACTTTGGGCACCAGAACCAATCCTGTTTGTTGCCAGAAGTGGTATAACCAATTGGCTTCACCTTTGGTAGCTGATGGTCAGTGGGCTGATGTTGATGACTACCGCCTAGTTTACGCTCTTGACAGCTTGGATGCTTGTTGCATGGAAGAAGTCGATTGGGATGATCTGCTTGAGCATAGGTCTGGAGATGTATGTAAAAAGCGATGGAATCAAATGGTCAGACACATTGGTCAGTATGCGATGAAGTCATTTGCAGAACAAGTTGAAATTTTGTCGAAACGTTATTGTCCTGATGCACTTGAAGCAAAGGAAGCCTTTGACAGTAAGCCAATAGTCGAGTAAGGTTTATTTGGCATCAAATTAGGTGATACATGTTTGATAGTGTTGAACATTTAGTTTGAGCAAGTTTTATTTGGTATCAAAACTGGCTATATTATGTTTCGCTTTTCGTTTTTAAGCTTATGTATCAAACTGGTTGTGTTGAAGAACTCTTCTTGCCGTTTGTTTGACAGTCGTGTTTATCCATTGAGAAAGAGAGACGAGTTTCATGTCTGTCGTTCTGGATGCAGGTTAACTGTTTGTTTTCAACCATTTTGATTGAGAACAATATTTCGTCAAATCGTAGGAGTGTCATACAATACAGTAGCAACCTTCTTGTTTTGGTTTGTACTTGCTGCCTCAAGACTCTAGTTTTCTCCTTTTCCTCTCTAGGATTCAGTTGTCCCGTATACATATATGGAAGCCTTCCAGGGGAGGGATCCTCATTTTTCAAAAAAAAAAAAAATAACACGCTCCACACCGTTGGATTTAACTTTAATGAAATTGTGTTGTTGAGATTGTATGACCTGTGTTTTAATTTCAACTCACACAATTTCATTAAAGCCAATCTAACGGTGGGTAGCGTGTCTTTTTATTTTTATTTTTAAATGGGGATCTCTCCTCTTAGTGTAAAAAATCAATGCACTCAAAAAAGTTTTCCCTAACCGTGATTAGGACTTCAATTAAAGACTCTCTCACTTTTAAGAAGTTGATGTCGACACTCTGTCAATAAAATCAAATGGAGTGAATATTTATCAATAAAGGAAAAGAATATCACAATCGTGTGAGTGACTTCTATGACGTTAGCAAACCGTCATTATAGCTCTCCCTGTCAATCATTTTACGCTATGTGAAGATAAATTTTTTTTTTTTTTTGAACAAACGATATTATCTTTCACCTTCAATATTTGGATTCATATTCTATATTTTAAAAAAATTAAATAAAAATGACAATAAAATGCCTGATGACCAAAAGAAATTGACCCAGCAAAATAAGAAATGCCACGTGATTAAAAGCCGCGCTTAAGCGGTGAATCTTGCAAGTTTGCAACGTTAACCTCCAATTCCCAAACCAAACGGTCTTTTTTTCTTTCGTTTAAATTTCAAATCCCATCACCCCTCCTCTCCTCTCTCTCTCTCTCTCTCTCTCTCTTCTCTCGCTCGCGATCTTCTCTCTCTACTCTCCCCGTGCGTTTGAACTTGAATCAGAATTCGAATTCGGTGCTCCAACACTCTTCGTTTGATTTGAATTACAGAATACTCGAAACGATTCCTCTTTGGTTGGTCTTGTTTGGGGACGAAGAAGACGATAGTGGAGACGTCGACGAGCTGCTTTTCTCGGCGAGCGAGCGAAATCGGCTTCCAGGTTTCCCCTTTTTCTTCTCTTTAATTTCTGGCTTATTTTCTCTTCTTTATTTTCTGCGTAAGAAAAATTTAGGGTTTTTGCTGCTGCTTTTGTTTTTCTGAATTGACAATGGAGGTCGGTTATTACGGTTTGCCATTGGGTTTTCGGTTTCATCCTACTGATCAAGAATTGATCAGTTCCTATCTTCGCGATAGAGCCCTCGCCGGACAGCCCTTGGGCAACCCGTTTGTTCACGAGTTTAATCTCTTTGGACAAACACCACCCTGGGTGGTTTGGGAGCAGTTCGGCGGAAATTCCCTACTCGATCAGGACTTGTTCTTCTTCTACGAGCTGCGTTCTAGAAGCGACGCCGACAGCCGCAGCAAACGCCAGATCGAAGCCGGAGGCACTTGGAGCGAAACATCCTCCGACAAAGTTTTAGGTTTGGACGGAATTCCAATCGGGGTTAAAGGGCATTTCAGGTATAACAACAAGGGTTCTAACAACAATGGCGACTGGCTCTTAGAAGAGTACAGTCTTCTTCCTAATGTAGTTGCTGGCCCAAAGATCGTTCTTTCCCGACTTAAACGGAGTCCGAGGTCTAGGGGTGGAAACAAGATGAATTCCTCAACTCCAACTCAAGACTTCAATGAGAAGCCACCGATTAAGAGGGCAAGAAAAGAATTATTGAATGAGAAGCCGCTGATTAAGAGGAAGAGAGCAAAAAAAGATCTGGGTTCACAAAAAAATTCTAATGTGAATGTGATCACCAATACCCTTGATCAAAGCAATGCTCCTGCTGTTGTGCCTTCTGTTGGAACTGAAAGCGATATGATTACTGACACTAGGAATCATGAACAGGAATGCATAACCAACATTAACGACAATGTGAAGCCGACTTATTTCTCTGATGACGATTGTGTGACATTGATGAGTGATGTTCCTTCTTATCCCAAATGTTTGGGCGGCGACACTAGTAATCATGATCAGGGGTGTATAAGCTATATTAACGAAAATGTGATGCCCATGCCCACTCATAGTTCAGATCATGAATATGTGCCACTGATGAGTGATGTTCCTTCTTCTCCGTCATGCTTGGGCGATGAGGAATATCCTTTAGACAGTGAAGCAAAGCTTGGAGTCTTTAAAGAATGGTTGGCAGCAGTTGACAGTGAATTGCTGCAGGAGCGGCCTCAAATTGATGAATTCAGCCAACCGTTAGATGGGTTCAATTACTGGATAGACTGTTTGTGGATGAGCGATTCTGTGAATGATCAATAGAGGAGACGTGGGGCTCACAGCGGCTGTCTAATTTCCACGGTGTGCATATAGAAGCACAGTATGATCAGGAGAGATTTTAATTTCTGTTTTTAGTATACATGATTTATTTCTTTTTGTTCATTAGTTAGTTGAGAAATTTGGTATAGGTGTTTCCCTGGGCCTTTTTCTCTGCCATACTGATCCATTTCATTTTGCAGCACCTTGGGTCTACTGCGTTCCCCCTATTCACATGTATGTATGAATGAATGTGTTTCTAGGATCATTGCCAATTTTAATGCAATGAATGCTTATAAATACATTTCTTTTCTACCCAAGTTTCTTGCTTTCTTTTTGTTTCTATTGACAAAAGGTATCAAGGTTGATGATTTCAATTACTATGCTCAATTTGAAAATCAAATTAATGTTTTCTTTTCCTTTGAATTACTCCCTCTGCATGTGTGGCTGTGAGCGTGGGCATGTTCTGTGTATTATGCTTGAATTTTGGTGGTAAGATGGTGTAGTAATGTTCAGTGTCAGTTTGTGAATGTGTTGATAGTTTTGTCGACGATAAGGGCAATTATCATGTTTCTTGCCACTGTTTCTATGGATTTTTTTTTTGGAATGTAAGCTTTGTCTCTTTAATTTTTGGTATTCATACCTTAGTCTATATTAGATGTGTCACGTTCTGTTTTGGACCAGCAATGCAAGTTTCTCGCTGTTGTTTTGACATCTTTTCCATAACTGATTTTCTCTTTACAGTTCCTTTAATTCTCTAACTCCGCCTGTGTAAGTTTATCTTACGCTGCTGGTCCCAAGCCCGGATAAAGGAGGAGGGAGAGGGCGTCAAGTATTTGACAGCCGGCACTTTGTTTTCACGTTGATTCCCTATGAGTTCTTTAATTTCTCTGCTCAACAGGATAGTCGTGATTCTAAAAAAATTGAGAAATTTGATGTAGGAAGTTTGATGCTGAGATGTCCTGATGAAAAGTTCGAGCACATATTCTTTTTCTTTACAAATGGCATCTCTTTTAAGTACGAGGTAGGATGCGGAGCTCATATGCTGTTTCTGTGGTACTTACAGTTCTTGAGGTGTAGATTTCCTCATCATGTAGAACTAGTTTTTGAAGCTACTGTCTCTTAGGTTTACAGTTTCAGTAGTTGTTAGTGTTTCTGATATTATGTATGTCTAGTCTGTCCCGCTGCACTGTAGGGTCAGATGGAGAGGTAGTGGGAGAAAAGATGCCTGCGATACTGAAGAAATTTTTTCTAAATTTTAAATCAAGCAATTAGATGAAAGCGTACATAGTTGTTTGTTAGGCAATAATTACAACCCTTGATTCAGACTATTGATCATCTTAGAGATAGTATTAAATCTTTAGTTTCTCTTTGGGCATCTTTGTCAAAGCAAATTTTTGTTGGCCACTTACTTGTTTACTGCTTCTTATTGTGCATGTCTTAATTAGGGTATAGCGTTCTCTTCTTCTTCACAGTCTCTCGTAAGTTTCGGTTTCATTAGTCACATTCATTCATTTTTTCAGGCCTTCGAATAGGAAGAACGCCTCGCAGCTTTCCTGAATATACTGTCAAGATTGGTCTCTGCATTGTTTTTATGTTTTACGGATTTAATAGCCTCTGCCTTAAATGCTGCTTATTTCTGGAGCCTTATGAAAGTCCTGTTCTCCTTTAATACATATATACTTGGGTTCATGTCTTTGCGATCTTCATTCTGGAACGGAGTTTTGTTCATAGACGCAAGGAAGACCGTAATTTGTTCATAGAGGTTTACTTGTGTTAGCCCCAAATAGTCAGGAATTGTCTTGTGTGTTTTCTGTTTCTGCTTGTGTCTTCAGGCGATGCGGAGTGCGGTTTTGAAAGGCTTCAGCAGTTAGCAGAGAAGGAGCTATAATTACCAAGTGCAGAAGGCTCCTCAGTCCGTTGGAGAAGAGAACTCCAGGCACGTTGGGCCCAAGAGTGTAATGGAAGACGGATTCTTTGGTACCAAATTCGGAGAATAAAGAGTTGGTTGGTGTTCTTGTTGATTTGTGGAAATATAATGTGATTACTCTCGGTTTATATCGATTTCGATTAGTTTGATATATTCTCACATGTTTAATGCCGATTAGCTTTGTGACTCACTAACTACAAAAGTCACACCTAAGACTACACACTTACAAATAAAAATAAATGTTCGTAAATTTTAAATCATGCAAATGTATGTATCGAGCTGGTATATCCCTCAAATTGCAGAGGTTCAAATGTAACTCATAAGAAGTTGTCAATTTTCTCTCACAACTTTAATTTTAGTCGATTACTCATCAGAACTTTTATTATTGGCCGATTTTCTCCATAACTTTATTATTAGCCGATTACCTCCCTGAATGTTTATAATTGGTCAGTTTCTGAAAATGAACTTATTGATATGAGTAATTACTTTCTTATTTGAATTTGGGTCATGAATTGAAATAGATGACTCGAGACAGTTATGTGAATCAAGTTACAAAGAAGGCTAATGAAATAGCATCACAACTCCAACATTGTTGTCGAAAAAGCAAGACAATGGAGAAGATTCATAGTTGTCTTAAAATTTAAACAAAAAACGTACAGAGTGAACTAGCAGAAAAGAAGAAGGACAAAAAGCAATATGTTGTCCAAGTTAGGAATATAATTACTTTTTTACCCTCAAACAATTACCATGTAATGTGCACATAACCAAGATAAATACAGCTAATTGTAAAAGTTTAAAAGATAATTAGTTAAAATTAAAATTAAAAAAAAAATTGGTCAATTATAAAAATTTAAGATGGATATTGACAGTTTCATATAAAGCGGGTAGAAAATCAAAGTGACTTTACTTACCAAACTTTAAATTCACATAGCTTTCAACTTTTCACTCTTACCTACTTTGACCACAGTCAAATCAAACCAAATCAAAACTCAAAATCTCCATTCTTTTGTCTCTTTTAATTTCTCACATTAAATAATAATGATGCGAACAAAGCTTACTTTAAAAGTACAACAAATTGAAGCGAATGAAACATCTCACCTGAAAAAACAAAACCAAAATAATATATATATATATATATATTTTTTTTAACAAAAAACCAAAACAAAATATTAACTCAGGAGCATTGATCCGCTTACCTATCTGAATTTGTCACGCACTTTTCAATTCCCTTTTTCGGAATACGATCCTCTTTGAGGAGATCTAAAAGATCATCAATCGTGTTCGTTTATCGTATATCGTGCAGTTATAAATTATTTAAATTTTAAATTAAATATAAATATATATATATATATATATATATATAATGAAAACTGACAGTATAATGTACGATAAACAGACACGATCCATTGTCCCCATTTTTGCACCCAAACCCGACATCTGATTGGTCTGTCACCATTGGCTTAGCGTCGGTCGATGACAGGCCACGCACACAAAGGCCGTGTTGGTGTAGACTCAAAGCAATAAAATAAACAAATTAATTAATTAAAAATAAATAAAATAAATAAATTAATTAATTTAAAAGATACATTTCCATGGAGAGACGAGAGAGAATTAAACACGCTCGCTCTTTGTTTCCTTAAACATTCCCCGCAGAATTCATCTTCTCTCCTGTGTGCGTTGCATATTCCTGGCATCTATGGGAAATTCGGATTCCCATCGAAGCACTTAAAGAAGGATTCCGGAATTCAAATTCTCCCCAAATTCCCAAAATTTCTGTACCGTTTCGATCAGTTTATAAGAGTGGTGGGAATTGCTGTGCTGCTGCGGCTGTGGATCTGACCCAATCGAAGCCTCAGATCAATGTTCTGCTCGGAGGCGGTTTAGGTCCGTTCGTTGCTGCAATTCGGTTAGTAACGCTCGAATTTTTCCGTTTTATTGCAGCTCAATTTTTGGTTGAGAGTTCAGCAAGATCTGGGGTCTGTCTGCGTTTGTATTGTTTCTGGTTTTATTTGATTCGATTTAGGGTTTCTGTGAGGATCTTAACTGGTTTTGAGGTTTGTGTATGGTTCTGGTTGTTCTAAAGGCAAGATCTGGTTGAATTATGCTGATTTGTGAGCGGTGGATGAGTTTGTTGAGGTGTTTGATCGGATTGAACTGACATTTTCCTGCTGTTTGGTTGTTAACAAAGTGTAGGATAGGAAAAAGAAATGAAAGTTAGAATATAAAGATGGTTTAATAATATTGTCTTATTGGGGATTGGAAGGCTTGTTCATTTGGTAGGTCTGAACTCTGAAATATGCATTTTGAGAGTTTTATCGTGTTGCGTGTAGCTCGTTATCAATGTTTTTGTTAAGATTAATATTTCACCAAGAATGCTTGTTAGTTTTTAAGAGGGCATGTGTTTATTATGGGATGGTTGTGTTTTATGGATTTTTTTGTTTCTTTTTTGTAGATTTTGATTGTTGTGTAGTGTGTGACTGAGGGCGGGGCAAACTGATGAATAACGGGATGATAGAATGTAGTGTATGCCATTCAAAGATTGTTGCCCCGAACAGTAAAACTTTCTCCAGGGCCTATGACCGACACAAGAGCAGGGTATCTTCCAAGCAACGTGTTCTCAATGTCCTCTTGGTCGTTGGTGATTGTATGCTTGTCGGTTTACAGGTTTGTTTTCATATGATTGGTTATAAGGAGATATACTCAAATTCAAGTATAGAAGTTTATTACATGGTAGCTCTAGCTGTATATTCTGGTACAGGTTTATTTTTCTCATCTTTCAAGGAAATCAAATGATTGGTTACAAGGAGATATACTCAAATTCAAGTATTGAAGTTTATTACATGGTAGCTCTAGTTGTATCTTCTGGTACATGATTTTATGCTTATAAGAAATGGTATGTGAAATGTGGAATTTTTAAAATTGATATTTCTGCATGATTGAACATGTTTTCTCAAACCGAAGTCTACAGTATTCTTCTACCATTTCTCACACTAGCATCAACATTGCCACTACCATCAGCATTCCCATAGCTGCCACCTTATTACTATTGATTACATTTCTATCTATCTTTTTTTCATCTCCATTACATTAATGGCGCCAGTAATTTTGTTAAATTTGATCTCCTGATTCAACATATCAGTTTAATTTGCTTGTTTTAGACTATGAAGATGATTACTGTTGTTTGGAAGCATATTAAAATTGAAATAAAGTTGACCATTCATATTTTAGAGATAGTAGCACTAACAACTGTTTCAAAAAGTCCTTTAGGAAATTTATTTTTGCTTGTGAAAACTTGATTTGAGTTTATGAATGAAGCTGCAAGCCGTTGCTATAAAGTTTTTGGGCAGTTCTTCATTCCAATTTCATTATTACCTGACATACTAACATTTTTACTTTTCCTATCAGCCTATTCTGGTTTATATGTCCAAGGTCGATGGGAAATTCGATTTTAGCCCGATTAGTGTAAACTTTTTGACAGAGGCTGCAAAGGTTCTATTTGCTGTCGTTATGCTATTGTTGCAGGTATGTCAACGGCTCTTTTCTCTCCCTTACTTAAATGTGCACAAAAATAGTCAGACCTTGTGATTTTCCACTTTTCTTAGGAGATATATGAGGTCAATCAATAAAATTTAATTTTTATGGAGAGAAGGAAGATAAGATTGAGTTATTGGTATTCCCTGGTGCTGTTAAGTTCCAGCACCTTTTAAGTGTTCTGGTTAAACCTGGAATAAGGTGCCATATGAAGTTTACACAAAATTTAACGTCTTATCATTGGCATCAACTCCTGTGTTGTATGCCGATGTTCTGAGATGAGGCTAGTAACTACCTTAGTGCCATGCGAGGCACCTTCACTTGGGTGAGCGCCCTTTTTATGCTTGGGTGAGAACATAGGAGCTTTCACCTTTTGAAGACCGTGGAATTAATTATGCCCAAAGGACAAGCTTGCTTGTGTGTTTTTTGCAAGTTTAAAATCGGGGGTTAGAGAGTGAGAGAGATATCTGATAGGTGGAATTTCACAAAGTACTTGTGATTTTATTTCTTGGTGGGCATACTTCTTTTTTTTTCTTTTTCTTATTGACGTCTTTGTTGATTCTGCAGGCTAGGAATCAGAAAGTTGGGGAGAAGCCTCTTCTCTCAATTTCCACATTCACGCAGGTTGTCTTTCAACTGCATTACAATTGTTAATTTTTTTTAAGCCGTTGTTTTCTTAAAACTATCTGTTTGTGACATCGTAATAAATGGAATTTGGGCACTCCATTAGTTTGTTCTGTACGGTCTGTTAGTAGGAAACCGTATCTGCTCCTTTGTACTCCGCAGTCTGTTTTCTTCATTAACTAATTTCTTGGCATCCATGTTCGAGTTATATTACTTAGTCCATAAGTGTGCTCTTATTTTGGAGTTTATATGTTTAATAGGCAAACATGGTTATTGATCATCCAATAATATTTGTTTTTTTTTCTTTGCAGGCAGCTCGGAATAATGTGCTTCTTGCTGTTCCAGCATTTCTTTATGCTATTAACAACTATTTAAAGTTCACCATGCAGGTATAGTAGCATGCATCTCTGTAATTGGGTGGCGTATATGGTTACAACAACAACAACAAAGCCTTTTCCCACTAAGTGGGGGTGGCGTATATGGTTAACTTTCCAAATTTTAGTATGAGTGATGGACTCGTGCTATAACTGTAGAGTCAAATTTTGATATAACCAAGTTGTTTATCTCTATGGATTCTCCCCCATGTTCTTATCCCTTCGATTTGGATGTAGTGATCTCGCTGGTCTACTGAGAAGTAGTATTTGCAGTGTTTTGCTAAAGAAAACAATCTGACGGGAAAAAAAAAACACACTAAAAAATGGAGACAAATTGGATAGAGATATGTTGCCATACACCAATTCCTGTGGGACATGATATGGTCATACCACAACTGCTTAGTTGCTAGCAGTTTTATTGAATAATATGGGCTACCAGAATTGGTCATTGCTTAGGCTTCATGTAGTACTGAGTCATCCAAAGTTTATACTGTTCTCCGTTGGAGGTTGCCCATTCATTGAATTTAGAGAGCTTTTTTACTTGATTAAAGTTCATAAAATAAGTTGAGCTTCTTTTTTGCAGCTTTATTTCAATCCTGCAACTGTGAAGATGCTGAGCAATTTGAAGGTACTTATAATTTCACAGCATTATTGTTGGTATCTTATTGATGCCGCGATTTCATGATTTGATTAGCATTGCTTTGTGATTTTTCTCATGTTAATTTTGTCAACCCCCACCCCCGGCTGTGAATGGCTGTATGTAAATTGTGATTTTTCTTCACACCATTGCAAGTTGACAATAATATAAAACTCAGCTAAACATAACCTAATCAAATTGCAGACTGTTTCCAAATCGTATGCGTTAGGACTTAGGAGCATCAGTGTTATCTGGAATCTCAATAAACTACTAATGTGATTACTCAGTAAATTAGAGCATACTTTATATAAACAACGAAGCTTCAAATCATAATACTTCTATCCGCACACACATATGTATCTTCAATGCATGAAGATGGAATGTGCGCAGTGTCTTAAATACCATATTTTGAAAACCTTTCTAGATAAACCAAGGGATCTTATCATAATTTAAAAAAAAAAAAACCCTAGAAAGGAAGACGCCCTGAACTGTACGAAGTCCAAAAAGGCCTGAAGTTTATTCAATCACAAAGTTCATCCATAGCCACCTCCAAATAATCCTAAAGAATCTTTCTATTTCACTCGACCCAGAAAACTGCCGATACCCTGCAATCCCTAAAAAGTTTTCCTTTCTTGTTGAATTGTTTCTGATTTGTGTCTGATCCCTTTGGGATTTATCAAATGGGATCCCTCTTTATATTCTCTCTCTCTCTCTCTCTCTCTCTCTCTCTCTCTCTCTCTCTCTCTACACACACACACACACACACTCATATAAATGGATATCACAAAATAATCTGAACCACTGGTGTTGCTTCCAAGGATGTAGCTTCAGATGCATATTTACATCCAGCATGAAAAGATAAGCTACCATAGATTTGTCTAGTTCACTTAGTTTCACCTGTAGAAATTCTGCAGGTCTCCTTTTAAGGAATTAGATATGTCATTGTTTTAATTCATCACTTTTTAATTTATAAAGTTTTGACTGTGGACATGCAGGTGTTGGTGATTGCTGTTTTGTTGAAAATGATAATGAAGCGCCGGTTTTCAATAATTCAGGTTAGTACCCTTTCTGTTTGTTCATCTCTTTGGTCAAGTAAAAGAAAACATTTTTTTGGTTTTACTCCATGTTTTCTGTTCTTTTCTTGTTTCTACAAATGGGGAGTAGTCAGTTAGAACTTTGGATCATCTTATTTGAACGCATTCCTGTGGATGCTATGATTGCTATATCTTATCACACTGATATTACTTTGATACAGTGGGAAGCCCTTGCTTTGTTGCTCATCGGGATTAGTGTAAATCAGTTACGATCTTTACCCGAGGGTTCTATTGCTTTAGGTCTTCCAGTTTCAACAGGCGCATACATCTACACATTGATCTTTGTAAGTGATTAATGATATTGTTTTTTCTAGTGGTGATGTCCTCCTGTTTAACACGCACCTTTAGGAGTATTCTTGAAAATTATGTTCTTAGATGTTTATATGCATATTGGAAACTTATCTCAGATTCATCTTACAGGTAACAGTTCCATCATTGGCTTCTGTCTATAATGAGTATGCTTTGAAGAGCCAATATGACACAAGCATATACCTCCAGGTGAGAATAGGACTTGTATGACTTGTTTCTTTGCTACGGCATGAAAGTAACTGGGGTTATTATTCAAGGATGTTGAGGAATGATTTTCGCAAATAGTCATTTGCTTCTATACTTGTAATCAGTGTCACTACTTACCTGATTTGGCCTAATCTAGCATCAACATGGATCTTGATTACTCCTCTTGTGATTTTATTTTTGGTGGAGCTATCTGTTTGGTTTCTCTAAATTTACCCAAGTGATGTTTAATATGGTTGTATATGGATTGGAATTTGGTACTTAGTTTAGTCCATGAAGTTGAAATGTTGCCAAAATTTCTCTTTATTTTTGGGTGTATAAGGAAAATAAGACAGTTTGCCTCAAATTTCTTGTATTCCAAGCGTATTACAGGCCGACAATATATTGCCGAGATGTCGGCAACAAGGTGGAAGGATATGCCTTTACCCTTAAACACCGACTATTTTAAATAATTGGTTCGTCATAGCCATATTTTGCTTTTACTAGATGCCTGGTTTCATCTGTGACCAATTTGCTTAAGTCTGAACCTACAGTTTCTTAACCATATCTTATCAACTCGTGTCTCATTGTATATGCTTTGTTATTTAAGTTTGGGCAGTTATTGAAAAATGATAAATATGTCAACCATTTATCATCTTCATTTCAAGTTGTCTTGTTTTGGCTTTGCAGAACTTATTTTTATATGGGTATGGTGCTATATTCAACTTTTTAGGAATATTGGTAATGGCCATCGTCAAAGGTATGAACAGCACTATTTTTATTGTTTCTGCAGAGAAATAAATTGTTTAGTTTGTTGTATATTAAGATGGCTTTATTAGTTCGTTTGTTTGATTTTCTATTTAACCACATGTGCTCAAGGAAAAAAAGGGTTTATTTGCAAAATTTCTTCAATAGTTGCTTTAAAAAATCACTGGTCTAGAACCACAGCAGTAAATGTGATAGATCTTGGCACCTGGAAGAAACAATGAGCCACAGACAGAAAATAAATCCTCACCTTTTCCAAGCTTAAGGGCATTTTTGTATAGGATGAACCGTGCTCATATATCATCTTTTTACCATTGCCCCCTGCTCTATGAATTAAACTATCCACTAAATTTATCATAAACAACAGTAGTTTGGACAGGATTCCCCCCCCCCCCCCCCCCCCTCCTCCCTCTCTTGGGGTGTTTTATTCTCCAAACTTCCTTCCAGTGGGAACAATATGCATACAAACCTTAATTGGAAAAATTAAGATCACTTGTTGACTACAATTCTCAATAGTTCTCATCTTTCACAAATATTCTATGGACAGATTCAAATTTATCAACTCTAGTAGCACCTGTTCTTGTATCCTTGGCTATATTTTACCAATCATTATGGTTTTGGATAGAATAATTGTTCAATATGGCTGAATGGTATAAAAGGGTCCAATTTACAGATAAGAACTTCATTGCGCTTTTGTACAGTGGTATTCTGTTGAGGAAATTTTATGAAATTTTGAAATAGGTGTTTTGAGTTGTAACCTCATGTTGTTTGAATGTTTTCAGGTCCCGGTAGCTTTGATATCCTTCATGGTCATTCAAGAGCTACAATGTTTCTGATAGCTAACAATGCAGCACAAGGAATTCTGTCCTCTTTTTTCTTCAAATATGCAGGTTAGTTTTCTGCAATAGCCACTTTAGTAGGTGTAGATGTCATGCCAGTTTGGTATGGAAACGCTTGCTGTAATATGGAGATTGCACCCAAGTACAATTTAATGAGAGCGAGATTTTGTATTCAGCTTATGGTTTCATCAACTGTGGTACTTTTTTGTTAAATTTCATTTTCTCGTCACTCATTAATCGAAAGATGCCATTCAATATTTCCAGATACAATTCTAAAGAAGTACTCGTCCACAGTGGCCACTATCTTCACAGGCATAGCATCTGCTTTGCTGTTTGGTCATAAATTGACTATGAACTTTGTTTTAGGAATTTCTATTGTCTTCATCTCGATGCACCAGGTAATCTTGATAAATGAGTCTTCTTTTTTCACATTAGTTGTTAATAGTACGAAGATGTATTTTCAAAAGAAAAAAATTGTATAATTTATAGAGCTTTCCATCAATTTCTCTTTGTTTTTCTGATCACATCATTTTGCTGACCATTTTTTCTTTTATTTTTCTGTGTAGTTCTTTTCTCCCATTTCGAAAATCAAGGAGGAGGAACAAAATGGGAAGCTAGAAATGATAGATGTCGATGATAAACACAGGTATCTGCTCATTCTTTTCGCCCATGGCAGCATTAGTTTTGAGTTTGATGTACAAATTACTGTGTTCCTGTTGTATGCTTGACACGAACCCAAGGCAAGAATCAAATATTTCACTGTTAGGCGCTAACAAGACTAGGCCACTAAGGATATTGATTTTAAGAATTTTTTGTACTTTTGATGTTTCACCTTTCCTATAGCACATCACTTATACAGTATACATAAATCAATCAAAAAAGGGAACGATGGAACCTCAACTATGGGGATTTAGGGGATTTAGGGGAGAGGCTAAAGGAGAAATTCATGGGAATTTCATGATGGTTACTAACGTAGGTTGTTCTCTTGATTCAGCTCAAAGGATTCCTTTATTAATATGGCAGCAGGGGCAAATGAAGAGGTTAGAATTACAAATTACGGTCTTGTAAATGATATATTTATCTTATATTTGCCTCACTCTTTTCTTACAAGTTTTACCATTTCCAGGCTAGTCACCGACCAGGCCCTGACGAAAGACAGCCGCTTCTTCCCATCTAAAAGTTAAACGGAGTATGTTACTGCTCTTTAACTAGTTGTTGGATGGATACATGCATCTGCTGCATATTTTACTTAAACCATTTCGCCAACAAATGATCAACAAAAAAAAAATGCATTGAACAACAATTAAACTGGACTAGTCTTTACATTTTGCAGCAATTAAATGTGTCACGTTCAGTAACCAGCTATATAGATCTTTTTTTTCTCCCTGTTGGAAAGGCTAGAGTATGCAAATAATGTTTTACGAGGCATGCGAGACATTATTTAGTCGGTTAGAGAAGAAAAATATGGAGGAGCCATCCTAAATGCCATATACTATCAGCCTGAGATCTTCAGTTGTAGGCGGCATAGCTGGCCTTGTTCCGTGCATAATCAGACTGTTTGTTATTTTGATGCAGGATTGTTTTTCTTTTTCTTTGAAGGAATTCTTTTTGGCAGGAATTGAAACGATACGAGAGACGAAGCAAAGCGAGGTTCCTCAAACGTTGAATAAATTAATCCGAGAAGAAATACTTTTTCTACTGTTTTCCGGGGATCCCTCTTCCCGCGTCGCGGGGTTTCCCTAAGTTGGTGTGTAAAGCAGTTTATAAACGAATTCGGAGGATACACGCCGTTAGGTGATCCCAGTTTTTGGCTGCAGGAAATTTGGATAGAGAGAGAATAGTAATATGTTTGTCAACAAATATATCGGAATCCTACATGCACTTTACTTTAGCTTTACCAATGTGATTTGTAATAGCGTTTCCATGTATTCTTTGCCTTGAACCACATGGGTATTATTTGACCCCCAATGTCAATTTTTGTATGTTTCTTTGTCTTTCATACGGAATTAGGTTTTTCTTCTTGTTAAAATAAAGAAAAATAAATTCCTGCGAAATATTGTATGTGTACTTTCGACACTTGTTACAATGAAGCGTTATGTTTTCTTTTTCTTCTCTCTTCAAAAGGCACCTGGGAAATCCGTTGTTGCCAGACGGAGGACGTGTATGGAATAGGCTCATTAACATGTGGCGTCCTGATCAATACATCGTCGTAACACATCACTTTTAGGTTCTGCTAGAAATGCAAAACACCATCTACCGTAACATATCACTTTTAGGTTCTGCTAGAAATGCCCGACGGTTTCAATTTCATCTTCAAATGCAACAGCAGATGCATCTTCGACGTTCACCTGTGAAAAGTGAGAAAAATGTTGTACAAACATGACGGGATTTCCTCTAGGCAAACTTTTTACACAAGTTTGTTGACCCATTTCATGTTGTGCTTCTAAGATTTATCCTAGAATTCTGAGCATTCATCAGTCTGAATGTAACACAAAACCCAAATAGACAAACTACGCAGATTTAACAACAGAGTACATAAACATCACGACCGAAATTTAAAAAGAAAAGTATCTAAGTAACCATTCTAAAGTACCATCCCTGCAATCACTTTATAAAAGCTTACACAACCATGCTAGTGAATATGGTAAACTGAAGAGCATTTGGGAAAGAATGTAAATTTCCGTAGTCACTCTAAATGGGGCATTACAACCACCAGCCTATTTAATCATGTTAAGCCTGGCAAAACACATAGATTAAGCAAAAATTTGGATCAAACACTCGGTGATTAGCAGTACCATGAGGCCCACCATACTAAATCCAAAACATTGAATAAAATTTACAAGGGTCGAAAAATTACAGTAGAAAAACAGCTGCTAGAGTAACTAATCCGCAATACAGTAGAAAAACAATTTGCATGGATGTGTCAAAAGGCAAACTCACCTATCCAGTGTTAGGAGTAGTAGCCGATGCAGAATCCCTCCGAATAGGGCGAGATGGCTTGTTGACATAAGAAGAATTCCATTCCCCTCCATCCAAAGCGTAATAGTCCATGGGATAATCCCCGACAACATCTTCTACAACCCCATTTCCTTTAGCACATGCACAACCACAACAACCAGAATCACTCTTCTTATTTTTGTCCCACCAAGGAGGAATAAAGCCAAGAGCAATGTCAGCCTCAAAAGGATTCAAAAGGGGCTTTGTAAACGCATCGCCCCAGTCAATGGACAAGCGAGGACAAGCAATTTGAATCCAAGCATCCACCGAGTCTTCAAACAGAGCAATTCTTGAAGGACTAATCTCTGACATCAAAAACACGGTATAAGAAAACCCTTCGTCCCTCATTTTCTTTTCCAGTCTTTGTAGAATCCTGGGATTGCCTTGCCTTCCTAAAGTCCCCAGCACAACGCCCCAATTCAAGGCTTCCTTTGCTTTTAAAATTGCGCTCTTCCTCGACTCCCTCATCCCCTTGTGATCATATTCCTCCAAAAACAGTTTCCCCATATACGGGTCATACCGAAACGTCTTCAGCCCCGGGTTCGCTATCATAATCGCTTCCAAATGAAACCGCCCGTCCGCCACAAACACCAGTACGCTCTCCTCTTCCTCCTCCTCGTTGCCTTTGGTTATTTTGCGTGAGATTTTTGGGGCAGTACAACCCAAAACCTCACCGGCAGACAACGGCTTTGACTGTGGAATGAGGATCTTGAAACCATGAGTTTCAAGCTCAGGTTTGGCCGCTCGGATTGCGGAGGCGAACTGGATGGTCCCGGCAAGCACTAGGTTTTTAGAGGGAGAGTTATGGAGGTTGAGATGGACGGTCTGGATTAATCGGGAGACATCGATTGAGATTTCAACAAAGACGTAGAGGCAGGGGATTGAGGTGACGTGGAGGGGGACAAGGCAGCTGTGACCAAAGTGGATGAGGAGGTCAGCGTCGAGGGCCTTGGCGGCAAGGTCGTCTACGCAGCACGCACCATAGGTTGCATCACCGAGGACAAAGCATTGGGAGACACCGCCAAAGGTGGAGAGGATGTCAGAGAGGACCAGAGAGTACATGAGGAGGCCCTCGGGGAGTTGGAGGGCCACACGTGAGGCATTGGTGGAGCGCACACGCCAGATGCACTTGTGGACTTCAAAGTTGTAGTTGGAGGGAAGGAGGGCTATTGCAGCATTGAGAGCCGGGTCGTGGAGGATTGAGTCTGGAATTTGGTTCCTCACGAACCGCTTTGGTGGTGCGTGCGGCTTCCTCGTCTGCTGAGAATCAGGGAGAGGCAACAGACTAGACTCCTACACAATGCCAGGCCCTCTAAATTAATAATAACAAAATGTATTGTACCAATTCTAGGCTTTATTAATGGCTGATTAGATAATTTCCTCTTCATTAGCACAAAGTTCTTCTCAACCAAACAAATGACTAAGCCCAAAACACTTTTAACAACAACATCCGCCTAAAGAAAATCTGAAATCGCGGATCTACCATTCAGACTAAACATGATAAGGACAAGCATACTTCATCCAGAAAAACTGCAAGAACACAAGTAAATATGGCCACAACATATTGTATAGCCATTCCAAGAACTCTCCTTCTTCCCGTTAATAAAATAAGGAAAATTCGGAGCGAAATTTTATTTCCCACTTATTTTCTCAGCACCCAAACAGAAAAAGAGTTACAGGTGCCCCTAAATAACCAAAACCCATAAGCCTTAAACCCAAAATGCAAATAGAAAACATATATACATACAACTGTGGCACAGAAGAAGAGATAAGCATGATCAAAGAGCGTGTGAATCCTATCTCTATGATACAGTAGCAAGCAACAAATTGAAGAGGATTGGATGTGGAACCGAGTCAACTCACCTGGCTGGTATCCATATCTTCAAACTCGGAGGGAAAACTGAACTATAGCTTGTGCCTTACAGGGATGAGCATAACCGAAGGCTAACAGACCTCGGTCCTCTATCTCAACTCACAAGAAGAATTTCTGAGCTCTGTTCTTATGTTATCACTTCAATGGCTGCCACACGCCTATTCAACTGCAACCCACCATGAAAGATGCTCAACGACGCCCGACTGCTATGGAGGAGGGAGGCGGCATCTATGAAATGAAACCCATAAGGAAGAAAAGGACTTTAGTGTGGAAGAGAGAGAAGGAGGTGGAGGTGGAGGTGGTGGGGGAGAGGGAGGTTGCCGCGGGAGTTGTTAGGGTTTAGGGATTGGGGTACCTGGTAATCCTACGTATTAAGGAGGGTTGGGGTGGGGATTTTAATTTTAATTCTCTTTTCTTTTTCTTATTTAATTTAATTTTCAAAAAAATGCGTGATTTGATATAAAATTAATAAAAAATTACAATATTAATAATATGTTAATAATATTTATGTTAATTATAAATAAGTTAATAATATATTGTGATATTTAAATATATTTAAAATAAATGAAAATTACAGGCAACCACTCCAACTGACACCTTTTTTTCATATTTTTTTATATTTTGAAATAGGTTAATACAGATCAATTTTTTTTGTTTAATTTTAACATTTGGATTCAAATGCTACGTTGCAGTGTTTATTTTATGGTTTCATTTTTTTTCTTCACTCACACGCCACTTACATGTTTATATTTACATTTAGATTCAAATACTGCATTATTCGTTTCCTTATTGTGTTTTTTACTTTTAGATTCAAATACTATGTTGAAGTTTCCGCTTTCTGGTTCTATTTTTTCCATCACTCACACGCCTCATTTGCTTCACACCTTGCACGACTTGTGATTTTTACATTTGAATTTAGACACTGCAAAGGAACGTTCGTTTCCTGATTTTGTTATTTACATTTAGATTCAAACACTACAATTCATTGTCCATTTATTGGTTCTCGATTGTAGACCGTAGAACTATATGCTATCTCCTCTCATTGTCGTTATTGGCAAACTCAAATATTGAACTAGATCAGCTCTTCTCTCAGTGATGGCTTGGACGGAGAGAAAGTTAGGAGTACAAAATGAGATTTTTAAAATGCTAATACCAATTCTCATCTAACAATCAAGTTGGATGGCTTGGGTCGCTTGGGTAATAGAGTGAATGATTTTGACAAATGACAACCCGAGCTTAATGAATTGAATAGTGGGTTGGACCTGGAACCGGCGGATGGCCGCTCCTAAAATTACAAAAAAAGGGTGCCACCACTGCACTTACACGCGCACGGTGGAACCCGTGAGAAGTAGGAAGTAGGAACCAACCAACCAACCAACAATGCGATGAAATGAAGCGCGGGATGGAAATGGGACGGACGTCGGATGAGGAGATTGTCGTTACTCCTTAGTACTTAGTCGTCGTTAACAAGTATCCCAACAATTCTTCCCCAACTCCACACTCCACCACTCTTCCTTCTTCTACCCTTACGCTGTTACACCACCCCCACCCCCACCCCCACCAAATTTACACACTCCGACAGCGTGAGCAGCTGAGCTCCAATTTCCAAACACCAAATTCATGATATGAACTCCTCCACCCACGCTCACGCTCTCACCACTCACTCTCCACTCCACCGCTTCACCACCGCCCCCGCCCCCGCCCCATGTCAGTCCTCCTTCTCCTGTTCCATGCCCCGTCCCCCCAATCGCAACCGCAGAACTCGCCGCAATCGAAACACCACCCGCCCCACCACCACCACCACTACCACCTCCACCACCATCAAACCCTATTTCTACCCTCCTCCACCATCCAACCCTGATACTCTCCAAGCCACCTTCGACCTTAATTACATCTACCACACCTCCCACTCCACCCTCAACCAATTCCTCTTCGACTCCTCCGACGCCCTCCAAGACCTCCGCACTCTCGTCTCTGTCGACGCCGGTAACCGCGTCCTCGTCTCCTGTCGCCCTTCCACGCTGCGTTTCGTCGGCAATTTGGTGGTTATCACCTTCTCCGTCGTTTTGGGGTTTAGGGTTTTGGTTGCCTTGGTCAGGTTAGGGTTTCGGAGTCAGTCCGGGTATGGGAGGGAGGCGACGGTGGTGAGGCGGGATAGGAGTCTTGGGGGAAAAGAGGTTGTGGTAGGGAGAGTAGAGAAGGAGAGAGTTGATGCGAGGAAAAGAAAGAGTTTTGGGATTTTGGATAATCCGCTATCAATGCCCAAGAGTAGGATGGTGGATGGTTTGGGGAGGATGTTAAAGAATCAGGTTCGGTGGGCGAATAAGCTGCCGGGCTGGTGGCCGAGCTCAGCACCTCAGCCGAGTCCGGTGGTGGATAAGGAGTACTACCAGGGAGAAGCAGACAGATTGGTTAGAGGTCTGTTTGTTTCCTCTTTCCTTTCATTTCTCACTTTTATATTTATGACTTTCTACGGTACTGTTTGCATATAGATTCATTCAAAATTAATTTGGTTTCCGTGGAGTAGCATATTTAACTGCAATTTACCAAAATCTTCAAGCTTTCATTAGAGTTGCAATTTAATATTTCCGACTTAAATCCTGCTTAAGGAGCTCTATTAACTCTGTTTTCATTTTGGGTTTTCCTTTTGTTGTAGGTAAAGTTCCACATTTCTCAGAGTTTCATAATGTTTTGATCACAATTTACATCCTAATCTGCAACTCATCCACTTGATTTCCAGTGATCACGAACAAGAGAATGAGCGGAAAGGACATTGGGGAGGATGACATTATTCATGTCAGTGCTTTTGTGTATCTAGTTGAATGTGCATTACTTTTATATTTACAGTCTCATGATTGGTTGATAAATACATAGGTTGGTGCTTAAACATACATGTTTTTGTAGGTTCACAAACTTCTTATACACATAAATCATGAGATTTTTATAGATTTCTATGTTGATGTAGCAGTAGCACTAATTCAGTTTAGGGCACTCTTTGTGAAGGTTTCTGCTGATATGACAGCCTTAAAAAAAAGTTAACATAACAATCTTGCTGTTAATAAGTTACTTGTTTGCAGACATGTTCTACCCACATGGATACAGTAGTAAATTACTATGCACCTAATAGAAGAGGAGAACGTTTAGCTAAGGATTATGCAGAGTGATACAATGCTTGTTACTATTCGAAAATTGTGGTGTTTTTAGGATTTTTACAATATTAAAATTGATATATGACAACCTTGTAGATATGGGGAATTAAGGGGGTCATGTATCATACGGCTTTCTTATTTGAACCTCTGAAACAGTTCTAGCATACAATATTTTATTAAATTGACTCTTAGATTTTACTTGCATTGTCTTTCACTATTTGGACCCTTGCAAATTAAATTCCTTTTGTCTACGTCTAACATATTGGTTAACCATGAACATTTCACAGGTTTTAAAAGTTTCACCAAAATGGTATTCTCCCTATATGTATTGTGTGCGTGTGTGTGTGTGTAGGATGATTTGAAAGAATCAATTTGTAGTCCATCAAGTGAAAATAAAAAAAATACTAAATACGATTCTATAGAGTTCTCTCTTGAAATATTATGTTCTGAAATTGTTTTGATGAGCATGTTTGGTTCGATGTATTGTTTGTGAATTTTAATAGCTTGTTAAGTTTATATTTTGAGTTTTTTATTTAACATGTGCTCTCTAATGGATTGTTCACTGCTGGTAAACAATCCTGTCTATAAAATGATTAAAATCTGAATCATTACCACAATTTCTTTCTTGATGGTTTTATTACAACTTTTTGCTGTGTTAACTGATCATTTATAATACATCGTATACTCCTTTGCCTGAGTGGGTGAGCAGTTACGTCAAATATGCAGGACATCTGGAGTACGGGTCTCATTTGATACAACAAATACACGAGATTCGTTATTCCGTGTTTCTGTTGAGTATGTCTTACATGTTTGCAGCAGGTGTGATTCTCAGATGGAATGCTTGAACATTTCAGTAGTTACCAATATTTTTCTTTGTTTCGGCTACTTTGCTTTCTCCTGGTGGTATAAATTATCTAGTCATATGGCAGGGCCCCAAGTCGTTCTACTTATGTTCAGATTGATGGAGAAGATGTTTGTCAATTCATTGCTGGGCTTGCTGAGAATATTGGGCTTGACAACATTCGTGCTGCAAGAATTGTATCTGCAGCAGTGGCTGCACGTACGCGCTCACGTTTTCTGCAGGCGTGGGTAATTTTTCTACTTTTGTTCTTTTGACCATGTTCGTGTCATAAGCTTGCAAGCAAACTGAAAACGATATTTAGTGTCTCTCGTTGCATTGACAGTTATTTTGACATCATATTCTCCAAAGGCCAAAGTTAAAATGAAGACTCGTGCACAATATTTGGTGGAATATTCTGTGAGAATGTAGCAGGTTAAATCAGAAATGAATGCTTTAGGGAATTTTAGATCTCTTTTCTGTTTTAGAGACATTGTGAGTATCAATCTCGGGCAGGTTTAGACCCTCTACAAGACTTACTCATTGAACTTTAGTTTTGATTTGGAACAAAAATTAGCATATGCCATTAACTTATGCTGTAGAATCTCAATAATTCAGAACTTATAGAATCTAGTAACCTAAGAAAATAAAAATATGAGGCCTCCAATTAAAAAGTCACGAAGCCTCAGTTATATAGCTAAAATTTCTGAAAACAATTCGTCACTTTGTCAGAAATGATTACCTGAAAAAATTTAGGCTTCAACTTGTCTGTTTGGAGTCCTGGTATTCTTAATCTTTTTATTTAGGGGTGTGCTATCCACACACCCCAAATTACTTCTCACACACCCCATGTTTCCCCATGTTAATTTCTGTCCGTTGATCTTCTTCAATTCATCCGATCTGACGGCCGAAAATTAGAAGGGTGTGTGAGAAGTAAAATGGAGTGTGTGGATATCAGACCTCTTTGTTTATTGGATTCTTCTAGTTCTGTATTCATGGGAGTTTTTCAGGCATATGTTACTTTAATGATGAATATTGAGTTTTGGACCAATATTTCGATACCTCACTTTTTCTGGAAATATCCTTTTACCTTTCAGATAACACCTTCTCTACTCCACTTAATTTTTAAAGGTCTTTTTCCCAACTGTTTGATTGCAGGCATTGGTAATGCAAAGTAAACATGCAGAAGCACTAATCGAACTGTCAAAAATATGCCTGCTTTTGCGGATATTCCCTCCCGAGGAGTCTTCTGTATGTGCTTTTTTTATTCATAAATTAATTACCATGTCTAGATATTTTCTTTATACTTCTTTATTATTTTGGGGATTTTATCTATCTTTTGGTTAAACTCTAAAAGCATATATTGTTCGGTTAATTTTTACTTTGTGCTTGGCGCATGACCACCTAATGACAAATGGGTCATTCTCTATTCTTCCCTACTCTCTGACTCAATCCCGTACCCATCCCTTCTCTTATCATTCAAGAAACCTCTCTCTCCCCATCAATTTGTACTCGCATAAGTTGTTATGGGCTGGTGATATGAATAATTATTCTAACTAAACTTCCTTACCAAGTAACAAATTCAAAATTCAGGGAGCAATTGGGCAGATTTTAAAAATCAGTGGCATTGGTGTTGTTTACCATTGTATAATGTACCTTGCTTGTTGTGTTTGAAAACATTTTCTCCTTGCAAGCATTTTCACATCACCGTAATGGTTTTACATTAATGCTAAAAGCTATGTTCTGATCAATCCTATATCTTGATCTTTAAGACAGTCATTTGTGATCTGGTGTTAGAGGTTTTTGTATTGCTATTAGTCAAATGCCTTTACACACGTGAGAGAGCACTTTCTTTGGCCTGCTTTAGGTCCTTTTATTTACATATGCAGCATCACAAACTGAGTGTCTTTAATTATGAGTTTATTTTGCAGCCTGAGATGGAGATGGTAGCTCGAGGCTTGGAGAAACATTTGAAATTGGATCAGAGGGAATTTCTAATGAGCATGCTCGTTGGCATTTGCAGTGAAGAAAGCCAAAGAAGAGCAGCAGAAGCTTTGGGTTTGGTGCGTGGCATAATTCTCAATTTGCAACTTTTATTTTATGCAAATAATGCGACAATGTCCCAATGTCTGATTTATGGTATTTTGGTTACTTACTCATTTTTATGACAGAACCGCGACCAACAATTTTTGGGGCTGGACGGGGAAGTAATGGATGCGGTGTAGACTACCCATACAAGGAGACAGACTAAACTTTCTAGCTGAAAGTGAAAGGTGTTGATCTTGACCCGCTTGTCCACTCTGGGATGAAAATTTGGTTTTTCGTTGTGGATGCCGAAACTGTATTATTTTTACATCATTCTGGTTTTCTGTTAACAATTCTGTGCTATAAGTCCAATGCATCAACTTGATTATCTTTATTTCTTTCCTAAAAAATTTCCTCATTTTCCTTGCAGATGCGATCTTCAAGAGGTCTTGGCGATGATGATGATGATGAACAATAAAAGTAGCTTACTGGGTAAATAATCATCAGCAAATAAGGTTGTGTATTTACTTCTGTGATTCAACTCTAATCACCCACTACGAAGAAAGTAAAAGTAGTAGACTGAGAAATAGGAGTCAAGAAGCAACATTTTGTGTGATTTCTCTATATATTTGCACACATTTGTTCATTCTGTTATCGTATTATCCCAGTCGCAAGGTTCATTGGAAATATTTATGTTCGGTGGTGGTTTATTTAAATAGGTTTCAAACATGCCACAAACCTTGGTGGTCGCTGTTGATCGGAGCCAACGCATGAATGAAACAAATAGTCCGAGAAGCGGAAACAGAAGAACGATCCAAGAATCAAAACATCGGGAAGAAAGTCATAACTTAAATCAAAACAAATTTTATGACTTAAGTCTACAAATGTCATTAAATAAAAAGCAGCACAATGTATTTAAGTTTGAATCTCTCGATACTCTAGATAAGAGAGAACACTGTAAATTGTCAAAATGGATCCTCTCCGAATTCCTTCCACTAGAAGATTCTTTTCACCAAGTTCTTCTCATCAACTAATCTGAATTCTTGAAATTTGATTCAATGACTAAAGTTATTATAACTTTTAAAATGAGTTCCTATTTGTAGTAACCGTTTGATCAAATTTTAAGAGCTCCAGATTAATTGATGAGGAGAATTTGGTGAAAGAGATACGAAGATGATCCATTTCTTCTTTTTTCGGCGGTTTGAAAAAATATAGTAAGAAAAGTGGTGATGTTGTCTAGCCAATAAAACTGGACCAACGCCTATTGATTTCATCACTCGCGCATCTTAGTGGACCATTTATTGTTCGTCTAAAATACGCCATGCGCGGACCTTCACATTACTTAACCTCTCTTCCCTTTCTTCCTTTGTTCTGAAGCAGCAGAAAACCAAGTACATACGTGTTTGTCACGCGCCCTCCCTCTCTCTCTCTCTCTCTCTCTCTCTCTCTCTCTCCAACAAACCATTTCAGCCCTAACCGTCTCAGTCTGCATCACTCTCGTAGTTTCTCTCTCTCGCTCGCTGTAAGACTCGACGCTCTTAAACTCTGTTTAGTTGCCGAGAAAAACCCTCGGAAAATAATATAAAATGAAATATTAGGGCTCGATTTTGACTTTCGCTTCTCGGCTTTCTTCCCGGGAACCAATCGGAGCTCTGACTGATCGGAATTTATCTTATGCAGGTCCTCGTAAGATCTTCGTCCTGAAGCCGTGTTTGTTTGCGTCAGATTTCTTCAAGGTAAGTGTTGCCCCGTCCATTTGTTCTGCGATCCTAAAATTCTTAATCGACGCCCTAATTTCAGTTACCTTTCGGTTTCGCTTCCATTGATTCGTTAATAGATCTGCTAATTTCGGTGTTGGCTTTTGCAGTGAATTTACAGCAAAAATGGTTTCCTTCGAGATGAATGATAGAAAAAGTGAGTAATTTTTTTTTTTTTTTTTTGGCTTTCTCGTAGTTTTCCAAGAGATTTGGATGCTTAGATTCAGGTGTTTGATCAATATTTTGATATAGATCTTGTTTAGTGAACAATTTGTTACTTTTGGATGCTTTTAATTAGTATGTTCTATAACTGTATTACGTAATTTTGATTATGTGAACAGATTGTTTTCGGTAACATTGATAGTTAATCATTTGAAAACTGGAGCAGTAATTCAGTACATCGTAACACACGAGATGTCAGTTATGATATTCTCCAATCTAAATTGGTGTTTGTGCAATTGTAACAGAGATTGGACTAGGATTGACTGGATTCGGTATATTTTTCACGTGCCTGGGAATGGCTTTCTTCTTTGACAAGGGATTGCTTGCAATGGGAAATGTAAGTCTCTTTTATAGTTATGTCGAGGCTTCTTGCTGAGTTACGTTCTTTCCTCCATGGTTGTACCTTTTATTGTTTTAGTTATTGTTCTACCTGATCCGCGTTTTAACACTGCTCATTTGTTTGTGGTACTTAATCAGATCCTCTTCTTGTCAGGGGTGACTTTAACCATTGGATTTAAGCCCACGATGCAGTTCTTCATGAAACGTCAAAATTATAAGGTTTATGACGATTAACCTTTCTCTCCATGTGCACGTGTTTGTTTTAACCAGGTTTTTTCCTCTAATTGTACAGGGAACAATTTCTTTTGGTGTTGGCTTCTTCTTTGTGATCATAGGGTGGCCTATTATTGGCATGATTTTGGAGGCTTATGGGTTCATCGTACTCTTCAGGTCTCTAGGATTTTTTACTTTGATCTTTTTCATACTAATAAATTGATTTCTTCATATATGAAGTTGCTGATGGAATGTGTTGTGCAGTGGCTTCTGGCCAACACTGGCAGTTTTTATTCAGAAGATTCCAGTTCTTGGCTGGCTGTTTCAACAGCCATATGTTAGATCGGTATGTTTATTTGCTATTAATTGTTCATAATAGTGGATTAATTTTATGCAATGTCTGCTCGAATTGCACATTCATGAAAGCCATTCAAGTCAAAACTGGGAAGTCCTTGTGTCTAATTTGTTTTAATAACACGATTTACATCTGTATTTGCCTATTTGGCATGTGAATTAGCCTAGCCATTTTTCTGTTCTTAGAACCCTGGTCAATTATTGTTAAGCATGAAGACGAACGTATAGGAATGAGGAGCACATTGTTCAGTACTAAGAGATTATTTGACGTAACTGATAGATAATGCAACCTTGAGCCTTTTTGCCTAAGCTGGATAGTATTTACAAAAGTAAGAGACCGTGTTGATTACACACCCTTCTTTTTCTAATAATCTAAAAACCTCATTGAAAGATAATTTGCTTTCTTTCTTCATTTGTAAAGGAAACTCTTAAAGCACAAAAGACTTGTATTCAACCTTATCTTCATTTCTCATATTGTGAACAATTCTCAGCTTCTTTTGTTGGCTATTTTCGTAATCATAACTGTTTAGATCATTAGTCATAGTGAATAAGTTTTAAACACAAGTGAAGCACATTTTTTTCCTCAAAAACAAAGAGTATATCTAATTAAGAAAAGAATAGTTCTTGATTTTTATATATTGTCTTAGGATTACGCTATCATTTTGTGTGAAAGCTGTTACTTTCGTAAGCCGAAATTATGTCTTGATGTTTGACTTGGAGAACCAAAAAAAAAAATCGGAAGGCCAAGGGTTAATTGACGCACGGGGTTTCAACAAGTTAATTGGATTTACTTGGAAACAAATTTGAAAGAGCTTTGAACCTTTTAAATAGTAATAAACAGGACATATTAGTCATGTTTCTTAACGTATTTTGTCAGAATTATGTTTAGTTCAGATCAGTTTTTGCTTTAATCATTCCTAAATCAAGTAACGGTTGTAAGATGAATGATGGGGTTAAGTTATTACCTTGTGATTTGCTTAAAATTTCTTAGATTCTTGGAAGAATCACTTGCAATATTCACTTGGCTTAGATCCATGCCTAGTTCCATCTTTGATTTATACAACCTTCCAACAGAGGAGTTGAAGACTTTCGGCATTATGGTCCAAATGCTTTAATTCCCTTTTCTAGCTAGTTGGCTTATTTCGTGTCCAATACAAATTTTCCGTGGTACTGTAGAGTCTCTACCATTTAAGTGGTAGCACTTTATCAATGTGTATCATATATTACGCTGGCAGCTCCTCGCACGGCGAGAAGTTCAAATAATCGAGGATATAGTCTGTCTGTCTGTGGCTATATGTTTATATTAGTATTTCTTCTTGCCTGAATATGAGCTTTATCTGTGCTATTCTCATTGCAATTAGATGACTTGTTTGTGTTTACCCCCTATCCCACTCTGATGTGCAGGTCCTTGACCGATATCGTGGCCGACGGGTGCCTGTGTAAGCAAGGAAACAGAGTGCCACTAATCTGCGGGCAGGCGAACCTGTAATTTCTTGTAAAATACTTTTTAGATGGCGCAGCATAATTCTTTTCATTCAGTTTCCAAAGTGACCGTAGGAAATGATCTCAGTGAATGGGCTTTTATCTTTTGCCTAGAAAAAAAAAAAAAAAAAAAAAGTGAAATTGAAAAGTACATATGAGCTTTTATGTGTACTACTCTGTCTTGGTTTTGCTTATTTTGTTACCTTTGCTAAGTGTAAAATTCTTTAAAAAAAAACATTTTAAATAACCATCTAATGTTTGAAAACTTGGAAATCTATTAGTGTTTAAAATATCGGTATCAATGGAAATATTGATTGATATATATCGGTATCAGTTGTTTTCGATGAAAATGTTAGAAACTTAAAATTATACTTTATGGAATGTTAAAACATTGGTTTAGAGGAACGATAGTTAACCATTATGTCAAAATTATCGACGAAATTTGTTGACTTCACCCTTTTTTTTCATATCATTATCTGATTTTGCCTATATTTTTATAGAAATATCAACGTCATTGAAGAAATTTCAAACACTCCATGTCACTAGCATAAAGTGAAGACGTGAAGAAATACTAAAGTGGTATTTCACCCTTAAGTCGTCTATGGGACTCTGAATCTCCAAATCAACCCCTTGTACCCAGCAAATTTGAAGTTTAACTTGGCCAATAGGGATCCATTTGAAGATTCAGAATACATATTTGCAATGCTCTAGAACTTACTTCAACTCATAAAACACTTTTATTTTTATTAGGCGTGCATAGACATCTTCAATAAAAATCCAAATGGAAGTGTTCCTGAGGAAGCACACATTAAGTGCTTCGCAAAAAAGCAATTCCTAGTTCTTTATAAACTATAATCACTTTTAGCTTGATGTCAAAACATTGTCGAAAGGGCTTTTGGTCATTTAGAAACGCTATAGCCATTCTATCGACACAGAGAAAGCTTACTAATGTGCGTACAGGATCGTAGCAGACCATCTTTGTAACATCAAAGGTAAGAAGAAAACTCAACTGCGAAGCTTTCGATAATTTTTTTACAGATGATAGTTAGTGTAGCATTCGTCGAAGGATCAAAATCCATTGAAATAGCCCATTCCAGTTGCAAGTTAGAGGTGTACCTTGCAAATGTTTTCATATTGTTAGGCTCCTATACCCTCACCACATGATATGGCAGCACGACTCAAATTTTCAGCATTTACTGTGTTTCGCCCTTCGATTTAGTTCCTTGTTGCTCTGACGGAAAAGCTGGTGGGCTACAACTTCCTTCTGGTCATGTGTTTGTGTAATCTTCCTTCTTGTCATTCTTGTTGCGTGGAATACATTCCCACTCATGCTTCTTCTAGTCATGCTTCTTGTGAGAACACCTACGCTACAGCCAGGCCGAATCTTGCGAATTTTCTTATTTTCTTCTGTCATCGGGTTCTTGTCCTCCTTAACCTTAACCTTCTTATGCTTAGCTGGAGTTTCAGTTGTTCCAGAATCCACATTTGGCACCGAGCTACCATTTTCCGTATTTAAACCGATTGGTGATCCAGTATGACCAGAAGCAGTGTCCCTGGATGTTTTCAGTATATCACTGAAAATGCTCTTTACTAGTGAACAATAATCAGAGTCTCCAAAACTTAACATTGACAGATCACGTGCCCTTGTCACTGGTAGATCATCTAAAGAGAATGGTAAAGAATTACTCTCCTTGTTTCCAGAAGAAACGTTGAACTTTTTATAAGCCGAATTCCTCATTGAAGAAACTATGTCTGTTGAATTGTCACCCGTGACAACAGCAGCATATTCCTCCCAGTCAAAAGGAAATCCAAGAAGAAAGTGATCATATAGCTGACAGATTAGAAGGCATAATGTTAAGCTCACTAGGATAGTTGGAAGAAACCTTAACCACTAACTTATATCTTCAGAAGTCCCGACAAAATGTTAACTATATCAATTCAATCATAGAGGAGTGCAGACTTTTTCATTTGTTTATTTTTATCAAACAGGGTTATGAAGAATTAGAACATAGTAATCCCCCAACCAATGACAGTACCTACTCGTGACGGGGCATCTCCTATTTTTTTCAGTCCCTTGCATTTAGGCCTCGTTTGGTGCCTAGGATTGGATTGTAAGGGATAACCAACTATGAAAAATCATTCATAGTTTGTTGGAGGAAGAAGTTAAAATTATGTCCCGAATCCCGCTTTAAGGTAACCCACTCAAAATGAAAACTCATTCACCTCCACCTTCAATATATACACCTTCAATATACCTTGAATTTTATGAATTACCCAATCCATTCCAATCCTAGGCACCAAACGAGCACTTAGGGTTTAGGCTCAGTTTTCTTAAGTCAAGAAGTAAGAAGAGGAAGTATAAAAAAGGAAACTACATACCTCTGATGGAAAGCCATTTTGATGCGTGCGAGACCTATTTAAACAACCACTAACTGTAATTATGATCCCATCTACTGTCTCAAGAACGGTGGCAGAATGTCTCCTGGAAATTGCTGCTGAACAAAAAACTCTTACTCCTAGTCTCCTGTCATACGAAAACACAAAATGATATTACGATGAAGTATAGTTCTTAAGACATTCATCTGGACAGAAATGAGTTGAGTAATTAAGATGCAACATATTCCTGCACAAATCCGATGCCACAGATCGAACAAGAAAAGTTCAACGGCTGATCAGCAAAGTAATGTTCCATTCTGTATGTCATCCAAAACAACAGTTGCATATAGCACAAAAGTAGAGCAAGAAGACAGCACAAAAGTAGGTTGGCCAATTGAACAAAGCAAAAGAAGTAAAATTTCGAAACATTCAAGCTGTCATAAACTGAATTGGTTTTACTTAAACCCCTAATTCTTCAAATTCACACTGAAATACTAGTTTCACTCTCAAATTAGTAGTTTCCCATGACCTTTTCGCTACACGAAAGTGAAAGGAGAATCAAAAACTGGTTACACACACATCACAAAACTTACTTCAGAAAATTCTTGTCTTCTCATACAATCATTAGAGCAAGAAGACAGCACAAAAGTAGGTTGGCCAATTTAACAGAGCAAAAGAAGTAAAATTTCGAAACATTCAAGCTGTCATAAACTGAATTGGTTTTACTTAAACCCCTAATTCTTCAAATTCACACTGAAAAAACCGGAAACCATTCCGATTCCTTTGTGGGTTCCGTTCAGTTGCCTTGGAATTTTGAAATTCCTCAAGAACAAGCAACATCTCAAACGAAAATCAAACAGAAATAATAGAGTGAATAATTACGAAAGAAAGGGTATTACTCTCTACAAGCAAATCCTCCAACGGCCAAGCCCTTTCCTTTGGCCTTTACCAGCCACCAATCTTGCAACAAGACCTGTCAAAAATATCCAAAAAAACAAAAGAAGAAAAATAATCGAAATCAAAATGTTGAAAAGAAGAAAAAGAAGAATGCGTTGGGAATTCACCGATTTGACTGAGGCGGGTGTGATGGCGGTGCTCGAGAATGGGGTTTTGGGGTTTCGGGCGTTTAAATGGGGATCCCGATCATTTGCAGGCGTTTTCGGGTCCGGAGTTGCAGAGGCCGCCGCCGCCGCCGCCTTTCTTCTTGTCGTCACCATTGCTGTGTCGGAGTGGCGGCAACTATCCAGTTTCCTCAGTAACAGTCCACTTACACTTACATTATGGACGAGGGAAATATACTTGGAATTTGAATAAAAATCAGAATTTGTAAAATGACATACACCAATTTCCTTGTTTGGATTCATAAACATATGAATTTAGAATTTCTGCGTGGAAAAAAACTTGGAATTTGAGACCTCCAATTCCCAAGTTTAAATTCCATGTAAATAGGTGTCATTTCCTAATTTCTATGATTGAGAGCTTAAAAATAACAAATTCCATATTCAATTCCATTGTTCTTTTAAGTTAGCCAAACAAGAAAATTCACAAATTCTATAAAATAAAATTCCGTCAATTCAATTTCCGTCATTTTAAAATTCCTTAATAATCTTAAATTTATTCATCCAAACATAGTGTTAGTTTCAACTGAACGAAGATTTTAGACAAATATTAATTTAAATCCAAACATTCGGAAATATATGTTTTTAATTTAAATCCAAATGAGTATCAATTTCGGAATCTCATAAACTCATGCCGATTTGAAATTTTCAGAATCGGATTAAATTTGGAATTTTAAATTATGGACTTGTATGAATTTATTTACGCCATGATCAAAAGTATTCCATCTCCATGGTTCTTTCTACATAATATATAATTTTTTAGTTCTCATTTTTTTTATGTGATATATTATCTAAAAAAAATAGAATCATATTTGAGTATATTATATAAGAAAAACAAATGAAATATATCCAAAATCAACAAGTACATATTTAAAAGTGTGGTACATAGAGCTAGGCAACTTTTCGAATTTTTAAAACCGGATTTGGAATATGCAAATACATTGTAATTCTAGCAAATTGTGCGCGTGCATGATCGCTAGTTATGAAGCTTTTTTTTTCATACTAAAATGGATGGGGGTAAATCCTAAATATGAAATATTGTATTTAAACGAAAAGTGGTGTTATCCACACATTTCATTTTATTTTTCACATAATTTTTATTTTCGATCATCAAATGAAAATCAATTGAAGAAAATAAAAAATATATATACTAAAAAGGAGTGTGAAAGATAAAAAAAGATGTATAAATGAATAGTAACTGTCACAAGCCTACACTTAAAATTGATTATTTAAAAAAGATAAAGGAAACAAAGTGAAATTAGAGCCTTTTTTTAGGAGTGTGCTATCCACACACTACTTTTACTTATCACAAGCAGTTGTTAATTTTTATCTTTTGATCTTCATCAATTTATTTGATTCGACGGCCAAAAATTGAGAGGGTGTGTGAAAAGTAAAAACGAGCATGTGGATATCGCACCATTTTTTGTAAGGAGAACTGTAATAAATTACAGTAAGCTTCAATTTTCTGACTGCTTGAAATCGTGGCGAAAATATTCAATATTAACTTATAATAATAGGGAGATCAAATTCTTAAATCAAATTTGTAAACCAAATAATGTGTCACTAATAAAAAATAAGTACGTTAATCAACATTCGATTGTCGAGTCTATTTCAAAAAATATACATGTTTGCCAGTTGTTTATGTGCATGTAAGCCAACTATAAATCTTTTTTCAGTAAATGTGCATATGCCAATTGTGAAATCATTTTTAGAAAATATGCATGGAAGCCAACTGTATATGCGGTTTCTAGCCAATCGTGAACGCGCATGCTAGCCAGTTGTGAAGTCTTTTTCAGAAAACATACATGCCACCTAGTCATGAATGTGCATGATAGCCAATTGTTATATATATAACGTTATGGTGCAATAGAGATGACCTTAATTTTTACATAATAAGGAAAATCTTCTGTTTACTTGGCTTCGAGATAAGGAGTTCAAAATGAAATTTTGTGTAGTTAGGTACGCGTGCTAGACACTTTAAGATAAACATCCTTCTTTTTTAAAGAAATTAACATCAAATCAAATGTACCATGGAAATAGCTCATTTAGCTAACATTCATTGGAGGGTGGAGATGGAGAAATTTTTTGGGGTGCCCAAAACACAAGGCAGAACATCACATGTCATATTTCACCTGTGTTTCGGACACACAAAAAAATCTCTGGTGGAGACAGAGACTGGTTCAAAAGCCAAACTCACAGATTTTTTTCTTAGTAAGATTGTTTATGGTACTAAATTACTAATACAAAACATTACAGTGATAAAACAACTGAATAAATTAGGCTATTTGTATTGTAATGTGCAACGACTTTGAAACTTCAGGTAGTCTTGCTATAACTTCCAAAGAGTTCAGGATTCCTTTAAAAGATTACAGCAAGCTTCAGTTTTCCGACTGCCCGAAATATCTACCGGAAATCGTGGCAAGAACGTTCAGCATTACTGCCTCGTCGTCAAGTATAGACTTCGCAGCTCGCAAGGCGGCGCACTTCCTAAGCAGACTCCGAAGAGAAGCGCTGGTATCAGCATCCAGTGGCGTATCAACTACCGCACACAGTGCAAATAGCCACAGGCATTCATTCCTTGACAGAGTGCTCATGTCCTCTGCCGCTTTTATGCGTTTTCTCAACATTGACACTCGAGCTACAGAGTCCATTTTTAAGATCACCGACAACAAGGGGGTGTCGCTGGAACTTTGAGTCACACGATGCTTGGGACTCGAGTTCTCGGGAGGAAGTGAGGCATTACTTCCTGAATTAATTGACAAGGATGGCTGATCTGTGGAGCTCCCAGCGATGGAACGGTCCTGAGGCCAGTGGATGTCAACTTCTTTGGATTCTACATTAAGCAACTTTTCAAATTTTCCATGAAGAATAATGTTTGATTGGGGACCTCGAGACGTGCTTGCATGAGAACCCTCAAGACCAGACAGAGCCTGAGATTAAAATAAAAGTAGAAGTCAGAAAATGAAGCCAACTCTCAATTTAAGCAAAGGCATTACCTTGCCGCCTTAAGATCCCTAGTTTATCAAAAGTAGAAGTCAGAAAAAGATTTCCATGCAAAAGGATGTCAACTGCTGTGATCAAGAATAAGGGAAGTGGACTAAATTAAGCAGAGCTGACCAACTTTTAAATAATTTTCATGTTTACTATGCCAATTTTTAGTTCTCGTATGGGAAGTGGACGAAGAAAAATCAGGAGGCGAACATACCAGCCTTAGCTCTGAAAATTCCGCAAGAAATGCATCCTCCCACTGTTTCAGGGGCATCAATTGTTCTGGACACTTGGCAATCTCAGGAATCTTGGGCATATAAGCACTCTGCTCCTTGTTAAATTTACTTCTATCAACCTTGGCTATCTTCACTTTCGGAATTTGGGCAGCTTCCCACCTAAGAAAGAGACACAAATACCATAAGTACAATTCTATCACTTTCAAACTTGCTCAGGATTACCGCATGACTACCTAAGCACATCCCCTTATACACTGATCTAAGGAATATGGAATCAAATAAATATCTTTTTCTCTGAGTCAAACAGGTTTCTCACATAAGGAAAACATAAATAAACCAAACTATTAAATCTATTTACAATATCTTCAGCAATTAAAACTCATAAGAAGCTGAGAGAGAGAGAGAGAGAGAGAGAGAGAGAGAGAGAGATTCAATAGTTTCATCTTCATCAAGTCTTTCTAATGTGTCAATTTTAGTTATAGAGGCTTCTTTATGGTTCAAATATCGCTTCAATGAATTTGATTAACACATAGGCTCCCCATATGACATTTTGACTTCGACCTCTACACATCTCCTGACAGACAAACTTTAGCAACTTTTGGCAAAAGCTCTCAGTGGATGCACCGCATTTCAGATGCTTTAGCCAATAGGTGATCTGGACTGTGAAGATATGGACCACCGATCTATGTTCTAACACTCTCGCTTAACCTTGGGCTCTCTAGTTATGAAATTGAACAGAAATACAAAGAGTGTTGCAGGGATTTAAACACAGAGATCTTCCACTCTAAGACCATGTGAGTTTTATTGGTTTACAACTGTTTCTAAAATCTTAAGTTTGCCTACATAATGCAGAGAAGGAAACCTTGTTTGAATCTTCCTCCTCAATGGGGTGTATGTGCAAAAGAGATTCTGAATGTCTGAATCATTTAATGCTCCATTGTCCAGTTGTGTATTTTTTGAGGATAACGCTGCTATGGTGGTACAGATTGAGTTGGCAGATCCCAGCTTATTATGCATTACTTTGTGAGAAGAATTCTATTTTACGGAGAGAAAGGCAAAAAGGGCATGGTGATAGGAAGGCGTGGTTCTGTAGTGGCAATATTTTGGTTGTTTGGATGGAGAGAAATAGAACTCTTGAGGGATGTGGACTGTCTGTAGGACACATTTGCTTCTGGACAACTGACGAGCTTCAATTTCCTCAGATTTCAAGGACTTTCATGCTATTTCACGTGTGTTAGTTGCCCTTTGTTTTCATTGGTTTTCTGTTTTGCTGTTCTTTAGTTGGGTGTAGTTTAAGGAACTCCTTGTCCCCTGTATTCTAATTTCCTCATCTTTTCAATGACAATCTTTGTTCCTTATCAATGAAAATCTAAGTTTTTTTAAGATGGGCAACGGTCCTTTAATGTTAAAAAAATATACAATACACTCGACCTAATCTAGATATTATCGTAAGTGCAAATATGATGGATGAAAGATGCAACATTAATCCCAAGGATGTACAATTCTTCAGATGAAAATCAATAAAATTTGTATTAAGCATCAACGAAGAACATCACAGAAAAGAAGGCAAAGAATAAACAAAACCATACTGAGTTAATCAATATCATAGAGGACAAGAAAGCATGACAGGTAGAAAAGATATTGCTTAAACGAATAAGGCCTTGTGGTTTACGATGAATAAAAGGATTTTAAGCAGGGAAATAATAGAACTGTTACCATGACTCCAGAAATCACTCCTAGAGAAACATATGCTCACGGAAAATTCTCGAAACGCAATCGTGTCATAAAAGAAATTTTCAATGACTCCAGAGTCCAGACACACAATTATCCAAGATTCAGAGTAGTTCTAATACTATTAAACATATGCAAACAAAGGGTTGGGCCTTAGTCTCTTAGACCCCTTCTAACGGCGCCCTTGGTAAACTTTTAAATGCGGCTGCCACTTACGCCCATCAGAATATATATAACACAAAGAAATCTGATCCTATGATTTTGTATCTTTGGCATGCCAGACAAACTGCCAAAGACACAATAATGTAGGATCTACTCTAGAAATTATAACAATATGTTCGGACAATAATCACTGTTGTAACTAGTAATCCCAAGCAACCAATCCCTTGGGTCAAGCAACCAATCACCCTTGGCAACCAATGTTCAACCCCTGGCGTATACACCATTTCCATTATCAACTTACACATGTACCAGGTTAGACCAACAGAAATTCATACCTCAATGTTATAAGATGCTTGTCTGTATCGTTTCCTATAGCAGCAAGAAAACTTACTCCTATTACTCTTTTTCCCATATTTATTTTTACTCTTTTTCCTATATTTCTATTGGTTTTAAGGCCATGTTAAAGCCTACTTCCTGCAGGCAGTTAGCATTATCAATCAGGAACTGAGGGGAAGGGGATCGGATAGACATGACCATACAATTATACCTGACACGCCTAAGATACTCAAGTCCATCTTCTGGTGAACCAGACTCAAAATTGGGTTCTCCATCAACTGCAAAGGCAGGTCTCTGAATGCTAGCATAATCTTCGTCACTGTCATAATCCTCAGTGCACTCTTTTTCTTGAAATGGGTGGCCGTCTTCATCAGTAGCACTGTAACTGCAAAAAGGGTCCAGGGCACTTGCATCTTGAGTGTCATTATTCACCAAGTTTTCTAATTCAATGTCCACATCTTCTGAAAATGATTCCCCTGAAAGTAATCACAAAAACCTTAGCAATCAAACAAATGTAGAAACAACTGATTTGATCCAGACAAAGAAGATGGGAACTTTTTATCTTTTAGTCTGACATCGACAGAAGTAAAGGAAAACAGGTTCAAGAAACTCATTTCATTCAACTATGCAATCAAAGCAATTGTACTTTACATGGGATATCATTTTACTACTGTTCATCTACAGGAAGAATTATGTACCAACATCTAACTATGTTTCACAAACTAGAAGGCCAAAAGCAAGAATTTCCGTGTACAAGGACTGCATACAAGTAGTACACAGAACAACTCTCTATCTAGGACCTAAAGTCACAAAAGAAGAAACATATGTCGAGAAAGTGGACATCAAGTCATTTGCAGGTTGCTTTGGGCCATTCTTCAATGTACAAAGATATTCATTTGATTCCACCTTCCCCTTGAAGCAATGGCACCTGTGCACAACAGAAATTGAACCCATCAAATTGACACAATCAGAGCTAAGAAGAACAAGAAAAAAGGCGTACAAAGGAACTCAGAAGTTTCCACAAATGGACAACAAGAATGGAAGAAAAGAATTTTTGTGAAGTTAGTTAAGAGCTGCACTCTTGAAAATAAAGGACTATGAGTGCAACCAGGAACAGAAAGACAAAGATTGAAAATCTCATGGGGGAAAAGAGAAAGGAAAAATTGTTCATATTATCATATCCATTGCCAATTGTTGCCTCTGTGCCTACTAAAATTACCCAAGAAATAACAAAACGGCTAGCTTCCCTTAAAGGGTGAGTTTGTTTGACCTCTATCATTACATTGACAGATACCAAGGCAAGTAAGGTCATACCCAAACAACCTTTTAATGGTAAAAATGACAACAGGCAGAATAAGCAGTTCAGTACAATGTTCACTTTGTCACAAAGGCATGCATTCATGAAGAATGCCTTGCTACAGCAAAACGAACTATAAACTCATTCTGTAAGGTTCTTCTAATGATATGCACTATAATTGAAATTTATAAACGAGTCGTGCAAGGACGCGGAGTATAAGCTGCAAGGTTCTAATTACGAAAACAACAAAACAAAACGATTCAAAAACTATTTGCAGACCTCCATACTTAGTACAATTACTAGCACAAATAAGTTACAAAAAAAAAAAAAAAATTAAACACAAGCTTACACACTGAAAATTAATTAACTCATTAAACAAGGTACTAGTAGATAAAGTTTCTTAAATCAAACAACAGAGTTTTAATAACAATTAGCACATAAATTAACAAAAGAAAGCACATCAAGCAATAGTACTTACCAAGAATACCAGGTCCCGCTTCCATCTTCTCAAAGCGTTTGCGATGCTCAAAGTTATTGTGGGTGTTCTTATGTTGCTTAGCACTTGCCATATCTTCATACTCCTTTGCCACGACTGGCCCAAGGCCACTGTATATATCCTTCCACAGTTTCTTCTGTTCCACCACATTGACATACCTCATGGCCTCCAACTCCTTCCTCGAGTAACTGATCTTGGTTCCTTTCCCTTTCTTGAAACTCAGGCTACTAGCTTCAACCAGACAATTTGCGACTTTTTCCTTTTCCCCCACATCGACAAACCTCATGGCCTCCAACTCCTTCCTCGAGTAACTGATCTTGGTTCCTTTCTCTTTCTCTAAACTCAGGCTACGAGCTTCAACCAGACGATTCGCCACCTTTTCCTTTCGTGCTGCAGCTCTTGCTTTTTTCCCATTCATTTCTTGCTTTGCATTCTTGTTTCCATTCCTCTGTGCAAAACCCAACTCCTTTCCACGGCCATTGCCAGGCAGTATCATCAATGCAGTATCATCAATTACTTCAATCTTGAAAGAACCGACAGACCCATCGGCAGCAGTTTTCACCTGCGCCTTCTCTGCAGGCGCAGGCGCAAGAATTGCTTCCACTTCCTCCAGTAATTGCTTCTTCTTCGCTTCCAGGGAGCTCTGAGATTCCGCTGCTTTTTCCAAAGACTCAGTTGCAGACTCCGTTTCTTGCATCAACATTTGAATCCCAGAGAAACCCACTTCGCCTTCACCCTTCTTCTGATCATCTAGAGTCTTTGCAGTCTCAGTTGTCACGAATTCACCATCAGAAACAAGACCCACCTCGCAATTTCCCATGAAATCTTGAGCAACTCCATCAGATGCAGGAAACCCAGAAACGAAATCAAAAGATACGAGCTCTTCATTCGCAGAATTGGGAATTTCTTGAAGTTCTTCAAGATGGGTCTCAGAGACTTGGCCGTGAGGTGAACTCTTGTCCTTCTTGGAGGACTCGGAGACCGAACAAGGAGAGCTCTTGCCGATAAATTCTGCGTCTTGTTTCAGAGGAGAAACGATCTCAGACGAGTGGCTATCTTGTTCTGGAATTGCAGACGGAGAATCAGAGCGCTGCGGGAGAGTTTGGGTTTCTTCGGAATCTTTGATTGTTCGCTTGAAGCCGACGCATGTATCAGACCCCATATCATCTGCCATAGCTTTGGGGACAGAGAGAAGTGGACAGAGAAGGGGAGAAGAGAGTAGCTTGGAGACGAAGAGAAATGGAGAGGCAGAGAGAGAGAGAGAGAGAGAGTCAAAGAGGTTCGTTTCTGAGGAGCGATGAAGTATGTAATGTGTGTAATTGAGTCTCCTGGACATTTTCTCTTTCTCGAAAAAGGGTTTAGGGTTTAGCGGCAACTCAACCCAGACCCAACCCAAGCCCAGACAGCTCAGCTCAACCCAAGCCCAAGCCCAATTCATTATGAATTATCCAGACATCGTATTTTAAATTTTTACATTTAGTTTTTTTTTATTAAACAATTTAACTCTTTCATATTTACTAATCTGTTTAATAATTTTCAGATTTAAAAACACTCAAGTTCGGAATGAATTTAATCTTCGTATTTCAAAAACACTTGGCGTTCTAATCCAGTTCCAACAATGTACTTTTTATATTGAGAAAACAAATTTGCTTGACGTTGCATATTAAAATACATTGAAGCTCGATTCACATCATTATACTTGATAAAAAGAATTAGAGAAGTATAATAGAAAATATTAAAAGGGAAAAATACTTCGAGGATGAACTTATTCTGATTCAATAATCAGGAATTTCATTTGGTTCAATTTAAGGACAACATCCGATCTCCATTTATCTTTTGACAAGTTGGCCGACACAATTTTGAAGAGGCGGTGCAAAGCTAGAAAATCCTAAGCCGATTTTTTTTTCTAATACATCAATATTTTTTTATTTACTACATAGATGTTTTTACACTAAGAGGATGAAGAGTTCGGCAAAGCCACATAATGGGCAATCTAATTTGGTATCGAATTTGCCATCAACGAGATTTGAACCTAAGACCTCTCACTTCAAAGTAAAGAAGAATACTACCAGATCATAGTACTGAATGATATCTTAGAGCAAGTCCACCCCTAAGGACTTTGTGCCAGCACCCAGCCCATTTATCCACTCCATTGAATAGTAATAGACTCCAATGAACAGTAATAGACCAAGACATCTCCATCCCTGAAAAAAATAGCCTAGTTAATTTTATTAAAATTTTATTTTTTTTATTATAAAATAATTTTATTTTTAATTTCTGTCGACCCGACCCAATCCGATCATCAAATCAACTATTCTTCCTACTTCCTTGTAGGGTTTGGTTTTCTTCAGGTTTTTCCTCCACCGCCAAGCCCTCTCCCAATCCAACCATAATTCCTTCTCCTCTGGCCACAAAATTGATTGGGAATCCCACACCATATCGGCATCCTTGTTCTTCCCCCAAAAAATGGCACCAATTGTCGCCGTTTTGCATCAAATATGAATATAATCTCATCCCATTCCGTCATCTCCGCCGTCGTTCGCGTCCTTAGTCTCGGCTTGAATCCTTTGGCTCCAAACTACTGCATGGCCAATCATTCTCACTAAGGCTCTCTCTTTCTCTCTCACGCCCTTCCTTTTCGATATTCTTCTTCCGGTCCCCTTTTTTTCCCTGTGATTTTTCCTACAAATTATGTAAATCTTGGGTTATGGGTGTTGAGATTTGTTGTTGTTGTAGTTGCGTAAAAAAGGGCTTGTGTTTTCTTTGTTGGTATCAAATTGTGCGTTTTTGGGTTGTGGAAGAAATTGGCACCTTGCCCCGAGAGACAGAGGTAATGGGCACGCTCAGGCGATCGTTTTCGTCTCACCGATTTGATGACCATGACGTCAGTCTGACATCATGTAGGCTGGTCTCTAGCTCAGCACATTTTGGGCCGGTCTATGGACTGGCTTGGGCTAGGTGCCAGCCAATCTGCTGGGCTGGAGTGGATTGACTGACCCCCTAGTTTTTTGACTGGGTGCTGACACATTAGGCCTCCGGTGGACTTGCTCTTAAGCCGATATTAGCCTTGCATATAAGCCACTACTAGGTAGACGACATCGGCTACATGGTAGACGGGTGTGATAAGATTGCAAAACCCAATGACATAATGACACTTGGCATAATCCTTGACACTCGTTAACTCCACGAGAGAGGTCATTTTCTTGCATGGAGTTGTAATTACATGTTAACCAAAAAACTCTATAATTGCAACAGTGCAACAGTGCAACAGTGCAGGTTCATAGAAACGTGTGAGCGTGCAACAAAAGATCTCTAGACTTTAATAAGAGAAAGAAAACTATACAATATAATTCGAAATCTTTGGTCAAAGTATCGAGAATGATTTAGGAAGGTGTTCCTTCCATCTCAAGTGAATCATAAATTAGAAAATCACATAATAAATAATCTGTACCGTAATAATGTGATTAAGAGTATTGAATTAGACAAAGACTGTATTGCATCGCAATTCCAACCTAATACAGATCCTCAAGCTTTCACAGGATTAACGTCCTCTAGCTGTAAGGAGTGGCGTTGAAACACTTCCCCCTCGCTGCCGGGACCAATCGCGGGAGAAGAAACGCTTGCTTGGAAGTAATTTACACTCGGGGTAAATTTGAATGGCATTTTTTTGTGCCACCGGTGGCAAAGAAAAGTAACCTAAAACGTCCGGCTAGGTGGAGACCATGCACAATCATATTCACCCGATACTACATTTTCCGTTGCAAAACATACGTTGTGAAAGCTCATTAAGAATACAGAAGTCGAAGAAAGCAAACAATATTCAGTGAAAAATATATCCGCCTCACAATCCAACCCCCAAGTCAATTCATGGCGAAAAAATTAGACACCGCGGTAGTTCCAGCAAGATACAGCACTCAGCAATGACATGAAACTGGCCAAACCACTCCTAGACATCCAATCTCATATACGAAAAGTAAAAATGAAACTATATATAGAATGTTTATGATGAAATCAGCGGGAGGCAGTTGAAAGCAGAACGTTTCAAGGTCGCAGAAATTCCAGCACAAGGAAAGACTGAGGCCCTTGCCTTCAAGACTCCGGAGCCGGTGGTGGTGGCTTCAGAAGCGGTTGAAGAGCCTTCACAACAATGCTCATATTTGGCCGGAATTCAGATTCGTATTGCACGCACAGTGCTGCAACAGCTGCCAGCTGCATCAACAAAACAAAAATAAATAAAAAGCGCAAAAAAACTGAGCACACCACTAATGGATTAAACGTGCACAAATGCATTGGGGCAGGCAGCTGGAGTGTGCATATGGTTGTGGGGAACGTGTGTGTTCATAGAGAGAGAGACAGTTTGTGTGTGTAGGTGTATATGGTTGTGGGGATGTGTGTAGAGAAGGATACAGAGACGTGTGTTCTGAGAGAGAGAGAGAGAGAGAGACACCTTTGCGACCCCCTTAGCTGGATAATCCTTTAGCTTTGGGTCAACACATTGTTTAACTTTGTCTTCGCTCAATCTTGGAGTAGCCTAAAGAAAAGCACGGTAAATGTCAGGTAAAATTAAGTCCAACAGAGAATTGGTAGAGCAGTTGTTCGAAGAAAAGCAAGTATATAGACTCACCCAAGTAACAAGACTCTGCTGTCCACGAGGCATTGTATGATCAACAGGTTTCCTCCCGGTCAGAAGTTCTAGTAGAACTACTCCAAAGCTGTAGACATCACTCTTCTGTGTCAGTTGACCTGTCATTGCATACCTGCAGAATAGTTTTGCAAATGCAAATTAATTTTGATCTATAAACTAATTACACTCCTCAAATCCAGAAGAAAACTGAAGTAATTGATATGGGGATGATTCGGAATAGGATACATTAGAAAGTGTTCTTCTGGAAGAAAAAAAAAGCTTCACAATTCCTCTTTAAAAATATGTATAGCAATCAGACTAGTTGACATCATAAATGTAAGATATTCAACTACTTTAACTACTCTTCAATAATAACATGATCCATTAAGAGCAACTATCATCATATGCATTTGAGTCATGGACATGCGTCTACCATGTCTGGATCTGGCACAGTTACAGTCGAATACAATCCCAATTGCCACTTATTCTGGCGACAAAGGAAAGGATATCTGAATAGTTCTAATTTCATCTCTGAATAGCACTTTCCTTTTCTTTAATTAAAATTTATTTCTTCTAAGGAAAAAAAGAAACTGATAAAATCATATTAAGAGGAAGGAGCCCTTTCAGAAAAAAAGTGAAGTAGCAGTCGACCAAACTAAAATGCACTCAAAACAGCATGCTGTGAAAACTTGGAACCAAAGACTGAAACAACAAACCAACAAAAGGAAAAAACAAGGGACCATAAATTATATGAAAATAACCATATAAATGTAGAATGTTAGAGCCATACTCTGGGGCATGATAACCAAATGTTCCCAAAACTCGAGTAGAATGAAGACGAGCAGCCATATCAGGAGCCTGATTCGACAGGTTAAAATCTGCTATCTTGGCTTTGAAATCTTCAAAGAGAAGCACATTGCTAGATCTTATATCTCTGTGTATGATAGCTGGTTGAACCTTCTCGTGTAAGTATTCCAACCCCCTAGCTGCCTCAACTGCAATTCTTACTCGCTGCATCCAGTCTAGTGTAGGACCAGGTTGAGCCCCCTGAACTCCCTTTCTACCTATAATTGCACTCACATTCATTAACGTATTCTAGTTTCTACAAGAAAAATTCAAATCAAGTGAAGATGAATTATAAATAAAAAAAGGCAAGATGGTTTTACAAACCATGTAATATGTCGTGCAGAGATCCCATGGTTGCAAACTCATAAGCCAGAACTCGCAGACTTCCATCAACACAGTAACCGAGCAACTCAACAAGATTTTCGTGCTTCAGTCTTGAAACCATGGAAACCTGTAGCAAAATATGTCAAGATACAGTCAGAAACAAGAAGTCACATATCAAATAACTAAATTGAGATACAAATATACTTCAACTGATAGAGTTGCAGACAGACCTGGGTCAAAAACTCAACATTTGTCTCAGGTTCAGATGCAACATCAAGCTTCTTCACTGCCACAGCTTTACCATCATTCAAGCTTGCATAATATACTCTCCCATATGAACCTTCACCAATCAATGATTTGGATCCAAAATTGTCAGTCTTCTCCTTCAGCTCCTCCACAGATAATTGAGGCACTTCAATAGGTGGAGCAGCCTTCTGTACTTCAGATTTTACAGGAGCTGACACCTTAGATCCCCTTTGGTTCCCTAAATATGCATGAATAGATGAAGAAAAGTAAGTGAAAAGTTAACGTAAACAAACAAAACAGATACAGATCGTGGCAGAAATGGATGATGTGGCAAAGGTCGTACAGTAAACGAGGCAAAGGATTATAAATGTTTTCAAGAAATGTTTGTTGTCACTGTCGCATAATGGCAGTTGCCTAGTGGAAGCGGAGAGTAAATTAAGAAAATGACATCCCAGGGATTTAACTTGAACTCAAATTTTAGAACTTTAACCATGATTCTAAAATCACTAGAAACTTCAAGAACTAAAACCGTAGGCTACTAAAATGATTTCCTTTTTTCAATTACATGCAAATCTGCTTAAGGAAAGTCAGAAATGTACCATCTGCATAGTGATTTGGGCTCTTCAGGCGTTCATTTTCGTTTGATGGATAAGACTCTTCAGCGTGACAAGCACAACAGAGCCACCTGCGCATCCTGACTTTCTTCCTCAAATACAAATCGTCTTCAGCACTTGTGTTCTCTAATCGTACAAACCAACCTTGGGGGGAGGAGCATGTGCCTGTTGTGCCACAATGATAGAGTGGACTCAGCATCATCACATAGTAATTAAAATCTAAAAGGAGCAAAAGCTTTGATAATTGAACATTTCAGTCCGGTGTCGGCATCATAGTAAAGTGTTAAAGGAGAGAATACATCCTCTAAAGCAAAGATTATAAAGCAGTTCCGGCCATCTTAAGCTTTTGCTTATGGGTTTCACTATGGCTCCTATTAAACAAGTCAATCCAAGCGCCAACGAAGTTTAAGACTACATAGACTCACAGAATTGGGTAAAATACGAGGCAACTTGTCAGGGCTGTTGCGATTTTTTTTTCTTTTCTTCATGTTTAAAAAAATGAGGAAATTTTAAGTTTATGAAGAAACGATTAATGCTTTCCAAAATATCAAAAAAGTTGTTGGAATTAACATCAGAAGGAGACAAGACATACAAGTGACGGAAACATTTAATCAGCACACGAAAACAGAGCCAAAATGGTAAGACTTAAATTAGCAGACACAAGAATGAAGATATTAATAATTACCAAAATGAACGGAACAATTTGCAATTTGTAATATAATTAAAAGTGTTATTTTCCTTCTTTTGTCCAAAATTTATCAATTATTGAATTGCAGTGTTAATACCGGTTCAGCTAGTCTCAATGTAGGATCAAACAATACATAAACATTCAAAATATCCGCACTCAATTGAATTGAAAGAAGATCAGCAATCACGAGAAATCGAATCCAATTCATCTTTTAATTAAACACAAACCAACACAATTGGGAATTGTACCTCCCCTATAGATCATCAATCAAACAAAACAAAAGCGACCCATTATTCTTACCACTAAACCACAAAATTCAAAATTCTCAATCAATTGCAGAACACAAACAAGAAACCCAGAAATGATTGGAACCCAATTCTCCAAATTAGCCAAAGATCCCCACAATTAACAAACAAGCAAGAACAATTACAAAAAAGGAATTGAATTTAGATGTGGGATTTAAGAAGTGGGGACAGGTCAAATTGGGGAATGAAATTTAGAATGGGAAAATAAAAAATTAGCACGGAGATCGAAACCGTACTTGGACGCAACAAAGAACAATGCCTCCAAGAGAAATTAAAAAAGATATAAGGATGAAAACGACTACCTCTTGGCTCTTGCTTCGCTCTCTCTCTCTGTGCCTCTCTCTCTCTCTTTCTTCTGCGCTTCTCTCTCCCTTCTGTCTCTTTTAGGGTTTGTGAAGGTAAAGCGACAGGTAGGATTTGAAAGGGGCTTCGGCTGTTGCTTTTTGGGAGGTGAGAGAGAGAGAGACTTGAGAGGATGGGTTTGTTTTAGAGAGAGAGAGACAGACAGACAGACAGAGAAATAAGAAAAAGAGAGAGAGAGGAAAGACAGAGAGGCAACGCGGCGTGGCCGACTGGCGAGGCAAATCAACCAACTGCTGAGGAGGACAGATAGATCAGAGACATATCCTCCCCTCCTATTTTCCTTCTCTTTTTTTTTTGGTAAATTTTGTCCCCCACTTTCTCTCTCTACATGTTAGTTTGTCTAGTTTTCTCTCTCTATATCCATCCATTGTTTAAAAAAATTTGTTTAAAATGGACACAAAGTCCAAAATAGAACAAAAGTTGCGTTGGTATGTAACCAGATTAAGCGATTTCAGCTATATCAACCACTAACGATCGCGGATATGCAGTAAGAGTTTGTTAAAAAAATAAATGGAAATTGGACTCTTTGGCCAATTTGAGATTATTGTATTTTTATATTAATAAAAAAGTTTTGTTGTATTTTAGGAATAATCAAGTTTAAAATAAAACAGTTGAATGTTTGATAAACGATATCTTTAAAATTGTAATGAGTATGAAGGGCGGTGAAAAAACGTTTAATAATATTTAATGTTTAAGTAATATAATTGGATATAGTCACAAAACGTGACATGGTAGTGGGGCAGTGGCACCGGTGGCAACGACAGTGATGTCAGTTTCAATGGCGAAGTGTGGTGGTTGGGGTGTAGTGGTAGTAGTGATGGTAGTGGTTAGCAGTGATGGTGCTGTAAGTCTAATGAGAGCTGCACACTTGTTAGCATGAGGGATTGAGATCATAAGAGTTTATGTATGACAATACTTGTTGGTTATTAAGGAAGGCATAAAGACTAAAATATAACCCAAAGAAGTCCTTGTGCAATTGGTGTTAACTATTCTGATACGAATGCTTTGGATATTAGTGATAAGGGTTATCAAATTGATGACGTTGATAAGGATTACAAGATGGGAAGTATCTTTATCAAAAACCACAATTTACATTATAAATAAAGGTCTCATTGACTTACAGTGCATATGGATAGTGTTGAGAGGAGAAGAACCTTTATTTTATGCTACAATGGCTTTGCAAGGTTAGTGGTTAATTGGATATGTTGAGTTTTTTTGTTTTCGCTATATTTAAACTTACAGGTGCCACTAGTGGGGGGGTGGTGCCAATGGTGACAGGTGGTGAGGGTGCAACCCATGTGGAAGAAGATTCAAGCACAATTTTGTCGAGCCAATTCAAGGCGCGTTCTAGAGTGGGCAATCTGTGTCGAGTAAGTACAAACATCTACATCAAGATTTGGAAGGCTGGCGGAAGGTATGAAATTGTAACAAATTTGTAAATGAGGTATGACATTGACATTTTTTAAAGATGAGTTATGAAACTGTGACTGGTCTAATAGTTGAGGTAGTTTTATATAATTTACCCTAAAATGTAATTTAGGTAGTTAAAAGTAATAATTTGATTATGTAATTTATTATGTTGTTTTCAAATTTTTAGCAACCACAAGCACAAATATAGTTCAATATTAAACATGAGTTTTCACAACATTGTGAAGTATATTCCAAAGTACAAAGTTATGACAAGTAATCCACAAGTTTTGTTGGAGGGAGACTACCTGCACGAATAAATTACTGAAGAGTCGCCATCAAAGACCCCAATTCATGAGGTCACACAAACTCAAGAAACCTCGAGGCTTATTGATAAGAAGGCTGTTAAAAAAAAGGTAACAGGAAGTTCTTTGAATAATAATATTCAAGATTAGACGACGAATTGGCTTGCTAACTGCATTGAATATGGAGCAAGAAATTTTTTCTTATGAGTAAGACAATGCTAGAGATGAAGTAAAGACGAGAAAAATGAAAATTAAATAGGCAAAAGATGCAAGAAGATAAGAATGGGGATATCATGTCATGATGCCTCGCAGTATGTCTCTTAATTCAAAACATTTTAGAAAAGTGAAAAAAAAGGTATTCCAACAAAGACGAGGAAATTTTATACACTACAAGGAAAAAGAGAGCAAGCGCCACTTATTTTATTCTCTAAATTTAATTAATTATTCTTTTTTTTTTGTTAAAATTAATCATTCTTATTGTATTTGCTATAATTTTGTCTTGTATTTGAAATAATTTATTAAAATCATAAATTATTTTATTTTCCAAAAAATAAACTTTACAAAATTCCCATTTATTTTCAGAATTTTTTTTATTTTTTATAATAGTAATCTGCGGGACCCTCGCCCTTCCCCTTCCCAAATGTGTCACCATAAAAGGGCAAAGCAAAGAGCGAAAGGAAGACGAATCTAAAGCGGTTTCGATACTCAGAGCTTTATCTGTTATACTCGAAATCGTATCTCTCGGAGCGAATTCTCACGAAGGTACAGAGTACTTCTCATCTCTCTCATCTCATCGTTTGGTTTCCGAGAAAATTTGCGAGGAACGAATAGGAACGCAGAATTAACGTTTATTTTTTAACATTTATTTCATCCCATAGAAATTTCAATTGATTGTCTGTTAAAAAGGATACTTGAATTTTTATTTTCTTTAATTTTGCAAATTTCGCTTGGCTACTTGATTGATTGTTGATCTTGCGGGAAAATTTGAGTAGAATCTGAGAGTATTTTTCCCAATCAGAAGTGGGAAATCAATTTGGCTAATTGGGTAGAAATTGGGGTTCTTTGTACGTGTTTAGCTGGATCACTTTGATTATTTATATAAAAAATTAGACAAGAAATGTGAACTGAAAATTTGGTCTTAGTCTAGGTGTTGGTTTGTGTGTACCCTAATGACGCAGTAACTGAATGTTTGGCTGAATTATGTGATAATTTAGTTCTCTGAGGTTTATCGGAAGGAAAATACTCAACGAGGACATTTTTGCCCTGGCTTCCTCTGTAGATGCATTATGAATTGGGGTTAAACCCATTGGTTCTACTGAATCATGTGAACATTCAATTACTTGGTGGTTTACACTTGCCAGTACAGGTTACCCGTGGATTGCGGTTGATTTTTGTGAAATGGTTTAATAATGATTTTAGCGCAGTGGCGTTCTAGGGTTCATACAGCCAACCTCACTTAGTGGGAAAAAGGCTTTGTTGTTGTTGTTGGTTTAATAATGATTTTTGAATGGTAAATGGTTGCAGAAGGAGCATGGAATTCAATAGTTGATATTTTGACTACAATTACTTTTTGACACTTGTATATCCAAACAATAGCATCCTATTGTTTATTTGTTTGTATGAGTTTAATTTCTTTCATATTCTTCCTTAATGTGTGAAATTTTCTGTTTTGTACTATCAATCATTGCTGGCCAGTAATTTGAGATCCAGTGAGCTTTGTTTCTTTTTTATTAAAATATATTTTGCAGGAGGCCTTCGAGATAGGTTTTCCTTTTTTCGATCTAATTTATCCTTCTAGTATACTTCTAAGTGGAGTCTTGCATGTCTTGTACGGTCCGGTTATGGTGATTCTTGAATGTGCGACTTCAGCCTTCTTTTTATAATCTATGCATTGTCCTTATTTATTTCACTATGTGAAATGAAATTCGTGTTTCTGTTGCATATAAAATTAAATATTCTTTGTAATCTACAGGTCTTATTGAAAATTTGGAATTTTTTCTGAAGAGATGGAACAGTCTCTCACCTCTCTTACATACAAAGGTTCCATACCTGAAGCAATAACTGAAGCAAAGAAGCAGAGGAAGCTCTTTGTCGTGTATATTTCAGGTCAGTGATTCTTATTTTGGTTTGGTTTGTTTTTTTTTTCTTTTGTCTTGTTTTGCTTTCGTATATAGCTGCGGAAAATGTGGTGGCAGTTCATTGCATTAGTTTAGTAGTTCCGAGAGACTTTCACTATTCTACAGGATGGAGGATAAGTCAAGTCTTCTCTTGGTGGACCATTGGGTCACTGTTCATACTGTTTCGACTGAATTGTATAATTTGTTCTATTTTCTGTCAAATGAAAGACATAAAAGTAGTATGAAGGGATGGGCTAGAGTGTTGAAAGAGAGAGAGAGAGAAAGAGAGAGAGAGAGAGGAAACTTATTTCTCAAAACGATTTAGTTTTAATTAGCTGTATAACTTTTGTTAAAATTATTTCGTAAAAGTTAAAATAAGGCTGTTTAACAAGTAAAGGACTAAACTATTCCATAGATTGATATTGCAGTAGTACAGATACTTATTCACCTAATATCTTCCCAAATTATCATTTTTATATGTAGTATTAGTAATTTTGTTTATGCTGTATTTTGGACGTTTATAAAGCACCTTCTTTCTTGTCGTGAGTTATAATATTAATGTAATCGACGGCCACACGTAATTTAAAAAAAATGAATAAACTTGCACAGATTACATTTCCTTTTTCCTTTAGTTTTTTGTACTGTACAAATATTTGTAATTATTGACTTTGTTATGACATTTTATATATTTATTCCTTTGTTTTGTTTTGTGGATCTTCAGGTAAAAATGACGAGTCTAGTCGTTTGGAAAATTCTACATGGACTGATCTAAATGTAAGTTTTGTTCCTTTCCTCTTGGTTTTCTCTTTCCTTATAAATTTGTTTAATTTTTATATTCCTTCTCTGTATCTTTTTCTTATGTTAATGTTTTGATTCAGGTGGCGGACTCTGTAGAAAAGTACTGCGTTTTATTGCATATCCCTGATGAAAGCACTGATGCTGCCAATTTTTCTGCAATATGTATCCTTTTACAAAAAGATGACAGTACCTAATTCCTTTGGCAGTTGGCCTGCTGAGCTATTGCAATAATGCCACATGATAATCTGAATCAACTGGAGGGGAAATACATTGTTTGCAGGTTATGCTGTCATAATACCAAAACCTTAAAGAAACATTGCTGTAATTCATTAGGATAGTAGCTGTCTTTTCTCTTTATAGGATGATCAAGAAACTGCTGTTTCTACTGTATGCTTACCCCCAACATCCCAAGCTTTGGGCAGTGGCCACCAACAATGACCAAGTTGGGCCGTAGTCTCATGGTACCTCATTCAGAGATCCTAGGAACAACTGATATTCCCCATTCTGATACTAATCCCCTTATTACCGAGTCCACCGCCTTCTTATTTGCAATGGCTTTTCCTTGGTACCTGTCTATCTCATTTTACAAATCCAGAACATTCACCTTCCTGCGGATAGGAGGAATGAAGAAAATTCATGAGGTGTCAGAATTAATTGTAACTTGAAGTTGCAGCTTTCCTACGTTGTAGTTTTGAGTTGGTAGTTTTAAATTTTGTGGTTATTTGTTTATTATTTTCCTTTTGTATTTGCTGTTGCTAGTTTCAGTGACTGGTGAAGCTGTTTTGTATGTTTCACATACCAATTGGCACAATTACAATTTTCTAAATTACATGGTTTGTGTATGGCTTGTTATAAGCTCTTTACATTAAATGAAAATCAAAGAGTCTATCCTTGCATCAACGTGTTACAGACCCACAGAAATCTGTACCTTGTATAACAGCTATTGGATACAATGGTGTTCAACTTTGGCAGAATGGTATTTTTTAAATGAATATTTTTAAGAATAATATACAGAGGAACACATAAGCATATTTTAAGAATTTGGTTTGTCTTTTTAGTGGGTTTTCTCAGTGCTGAAGCTCTGGCGTCCAGTTTAGAGAAGGCATGGTTGGGTCTCCATATCCAGGTATATTTTCGTTGTTTTCTTATTGTAAATCATCCTATTTACTTGTCAAATTTACTTTGAAAACACATCAATGCGTGACCTTGTTGTGCAAATGGCTTTGATTCGTATTTTTACAATTTATTGTAAAGTTTAAACTAGGTTTCAATTTTGTGTTTTATTTATGCCATGACATGTAGTTTTCCCCCTCTGACCGTCTTCAAAATCAAGATTGGTGTCAGTATACTACCCTTCCCAACTCAGACTTGTCAAGATCAATTAGAATCATGTCAAGTAAATTTCCCATTTTTCTCTTCTTTCATCTTTTGTTTGCCACACCCTGAAGACACACAACTAGGTATGGGAAAAATACCAAGGAAAAGGGGTAACCTGACCCACCCAGGTCAGTCCGGGTTGGCCTAGTTTTCACTTTTTGAATGGATTAGACCAGGCTGTTCTTTGAACAAAATGATTAGTCTGGCTCGGGTTGTGCAGTAAGTTATATGAACCGTAAAAACTGCTTGAACTGGTTACCATTATATGTCAACATTTTATGAAGTTTGCACGCTGAACTCTTGAACCCGAGACCTGCGATGGCCAGCTTGTGTGCTTCACCCCTGGACTACTGTCAGCTTGGATTTTAAGTTACATCCGCATTGTATTTATTGACTCTAGTGTTCGGGTCTTTTTATAACAATAGCTCCAATCCCTCAGAGACACACAACCAGTGCATAGTATCCATTGGACTCCTGACAATGTTCTGACTGCTGATAGCTTCTTTTGAGATTGAATCTAAATAGTATGAAAAAAAAAAAAAAAAATTATGGGGTGATGTTGTGAGAGCAAAGGGTCTGAAAAAGTGTCCTGGATATAGCTGGGTTGATGCACTAAGGGTTGTGCTTGAGTCCTTGGAAGAAGATTGCAGGTTGCACATTTATTGCTCATAGTGAAGCAAAGGTAGCAACAACATATTTTGCATATCTAGATGCATTTCTTGATGAGTAAATCTGAAAGCTAGCTTTGGCATGTGCATCTTGCAGTACAGATGCATGTTGTGTGCCATTAAGAAAGAGATGTCAAGTTAGTTCTCAATATAGGATTTGGGCGTGGTGAAGCAAATCCTTAGAATGCAGAATAATTGGGGATAAACCCTAGAGCCTGCCCCATTATTCCGGTGGTGGATTCTCATGTTCTCTCTCGTAACAACCTCCCTGCCTGTACTGTCTGGAGTGCACACCGCATATCAACGTATGACAGTTTTCACAAGAAGGGGTTATGCCTTCATTTAACTCCTGTATTGCCATTTCTCCATCACCCCACTTAGTGGGAAAAGGCTTTGTTGTTGTTGTTGTTGTTGTTGTTGTATTTCCATTTCTCCATCCAATTGTCACCTTGTGGATTATGAGCTGGTGCATGTTGCTTTGGCCTAGCTAAGTGAGGTGTATTTATCACTTAGGCTTATGGCTTCTTGACCTCAAATTATTGTTTTTAAACACAAAATACTTGTTATTTGAGCCCAATACCAGACAACCTGGCTGAACTTGAAATCCAATGGGTATGTAGGGTCATTTGTTCCAGCGTTTTATTTGGTTTTAGGTTCTCTGAAAAAGTTCTGGATCAAATCGGTTATATGGCCTGTTAGGGCTTGAACCTGAACCTACCGGATTTGTGCTGACCTATTAGCTACTTTATCATTTAAGCGTTTGCAACATCAACATTATCTCCCTTTGGAAATCACTGTTAATGTTTGATGAATGCACATTAGCTGGGAAGCAGTAGGGATGTCCATTTGATTTGAGACAATACTCTGCAGGTAGTCTTGACCTTGGCTATATGCTCCAGAGCCTCACTCGTTATTTAGAGCTTATGTGACCAATGACCGTGCATTTTCTTACCTTAAATTCAAATGAAACAATGACCAGTATTATCTGATATTCAACTGTAGGAAACAACTGCAACTGTATTGAGTGCAGCTCTTGCTTCAAATAAATCCGAACCATCTACTTCTGAGGTTCCTAATACTGTCTCAACTGGTGAAGAAAGTTCCTCAAGTAAAGCTGTTATCTCGGATCAAGAAAGTTCCTCAAGTACAGCTGTTGAGTCTCCCTTAATTGACACAAACGTTCAATCTCCAGATGCTATAGGTGCTGCCTCTGACACGGTGATGAAAAATAAAGGTCGTGATTGTAAAATTGAGGTACATATTATTACCTGCATTCACTGCTTTATTAGTCATTTAGTATCATGGGCCTGTTTTTCTTTGACATAAATACGAGAAAATAATGATTTAGGATACAAGACATTTTCAATATCTTTTGATGCTAATGGGTTAGAATGTGTCGGGGATGAACAGACCAGCTCTTCCGCCAAATCTACCCAAGGAGTACATGATGTTGCTCTGGAAGACCTGAACAAGTCTGGAGGTGATATTGTTATTCCTCTTGCTGAAGGTGGTTATATTGGCCCAGAAAAGACCACTGTTAATCATTCAGGTGTCTCAGGAGAAGGTTCACAAGCATTTAGTAATGTAAAATCTGAAGTTGTACAAGTTGATAAGGGTGAAGTCGAAGATGATAAGAAGGTTGATACCTTCGAGAATTGTACAAGGGTCAACAGATCAAGTGATGTTCACTTTAATATACGATTGCCCAATGGTGTCAGCCTGAAACAGAAGTTTTCTATAACAAGCACTATGAGAATGGTTAAAGACTATGTTGATGAAAACCAAGGAAGTGGTATTGGCAACTATGATCTAGCCATCCCTTATCCTCGCAAGATATTCTGTGATGAAGGTAAGAAATTCTGGATTGTTATTTCCTATCTTGCTAAGTGTGTTATCTGCTGAAAATTTGTATGGACTGGTGTCACTTGTGGTCCTTGGATCCTGAAGTTATTGTAAAATAGACAACACTGCCTTCTATCATACTATCCTTCGTTCTCTGGCCTGCTGGATTATGGGTGTTTCTTCTTGTGTTCATTTCTCTGTTGTCCATGTACTTGCGAGTGCAATGTAAATGCATTCTCGAACTAAAGTTTTTGTGACGTGAAAGTAGAATTATCCAATGATTTGGTGTTCATTTCTCCTTTGCCTGTTTATATTATTATGTCTTAATATAAACCATAACTTTTTATTGTGTTTTGCAGATTTAAGCAAATCATTATCAGATTTGGGCCTGTTTGACAGGCAAGCATTGATAGTTGTTCCACGTCAGAAAGTGACTAGTTATCTGAGGGGGACATCTGCATTCTCTGACCAAACAGACTCGAGAAGTACTGTTAGTTCCTCAGATGGAAGCAATGGGGGATATTTTTCGTATGTGAAAAGATTTTTATCGTACTTCAATCCTCTTTCTTATTTGGGCGGTGGTGCTAGCTCATCAAGTTCAGGACAGCAATCCGAAAATGGCACGTGGGAATATAGTGAGTTTCTGCTCTCTGCTTTGTTGCTATAATGTCTCTTTTACATTCGCTTATTCAGCTTAGGAAACCTTTTTTATTTAATGACTTTCGAGCATACAGAAATTTAGAGCCCAAAAAATAAAATAAAAGAAACTCTAATAATCTTGTATGGTATGGCTTTTGTCGGAGAGTTGCATTGTGAACAGGGAGGACTCCTCCATTTAGCTGATATTTACGAAGTAAAGCAGGGCATAAAATCCTTTAATAGGTCATAGTCTGTCTTCTCCTTTTATGAACCAATGATGTATAACATCTAACCCTCAGAAATTTTATACACGAACCTGGGTTCACGTGGCTCCATTCTTTTCCGGTTGGGACATAGGGTTTAGTTTAGTTAGTTTGGCTAGTAAAATGATGTCAACTGCTTGTTTGTGGTATCCAAATGAAGTGTGTTCAATTCAACACGGTAAGCACTCGCCTACTTGCACAGCGAGATTACCATGAGTCTTTGTTATGCACCTTCTTTCCAAGTTAACTTGAAGGAAAAGTTAAATATAAATGGAGGATGCTGATAGAGCTTTTTAATTGAAGATGTCAATTGAATTTTGTGTTATACTGACAGTTTTGCTTTCTCATTAGGCCCAAATGCTACGCGTCGGAATAACGTCACTCAAAACGCTTCTACAAGTGGTAAAAGTGAGGAGAAAAAGAGCAGGAAGCCACCAGCATCTGGTTTTGGAAGCAACATTCACACTTTGAAACGCGACGAAGATGACGAACGGTTCAGCGACAGAAATTCCTTCTGGAATGGTAATTCCACCGAATATGGCGGCAACGATGATAGTAAATAATATCTTCATACACCATAGTGAGATATTTTAAACTCAACCCTGTGCTCGGCCACAGCTGCTTTACTGTCTGCTTTCTGCTTTGTAGATAATAAGTCCATTGTTCGAGTTGTTTTTGGTTAAATCCGTATAACGTTTAGTAGTTATTACTCCTATGGGAAGGGTTGTAACAATAATAAGTCCTGTGAAATAATTTTGAACTTGGCACAAAACCGAGCCCAATTGCGTTTTAGAATTCATACATGTGATCCCATTTAGTAGGATACCCTGGTGGTGGTTGTTGTAAAACTTATTTTTAGCTATGCCTCCTGGAACTTTATTTTAATTTCAATTCACACCATCCCCCTCCCCCCCCCCCCCTCTTTGATCCCCCGGTAACTCAAAAGTCGTCATTTAGCTCTCTGAAACTCAATAGTGGAGCTTTAGCTCTCTGTAATTCAAAAGTCGTCACTTAACTCCCTAAAACTCATAGAGTTTGTTTCACTATGAGTTTGAGGGGCAAAGTGGAGCGAACTATGAGTTTTAAGAAGTAAAGTAGCGACTTTTGAATTACAAGGAGCAAAAGGAGATTAAAATCGAGTTCCAAGGAGCGTAGCTAAAACTAAGACTTCTTGTAATGACCGATACCCCATGGTTGGTTTCGGTGATGGCAGTCGGGAGTTTCGTGCGTATAAATCTCTGTTATATTTCAAAAGTTTTGAGGCTCAAAGGATCCTTGGGCTTTAATTTGCGCATCGAACCACCCAACCTCAATACACAGGCCCAGTTTTGGGTGTCGCATGAATTCCTAAAAGAATTTCTCAAAACATCAAGTAGTTTACTATCATCGTCTTCCATTCCATGAACAATCAAACCCGCATGCAGACCCTCCTTCCCCCTCATTTTCATGTAAAAATTAGATAATCAAAGTTTTCTACAACCTAAATATTCACCCAAAGATATTAAGAATGAAGACTTAGGATTTAGCGTTTCGTTTTGTTTACCTAACAAAGATTCAAGTGATTGAGTAATAGCTATGTGTTATGCATCCGTGTTTCGGGCCCTTTAAGAGATGGAATCTCTTTTTTTTTCTTTCCAAAAAATGGAGATCAGTTATGGAACCCACTCATCATCGAATTTCAATAATTCAAATCGTCTATTTAGTATTATGGTCTACTATTATTCATCTTCACTTGTAAGTGAAAGCGGTCTTAGGTTCAATTCTTACCAAAAGCGAATTTAGACCACATTATTGCTGACCAATTGTGAGACTCTAGCTTACTCCATCACCGATTTTGTATAAATAATATCGCTTATTAAAAAAAAATGTTGAGCTGTAGCGGACTTTAAACTTGTTCTATATATATTGACCAAAAAAAAAACTTGTCCTACGTATCTTTGAGAAACTATGTTATTCAGGAGTTATTATTCTCAAAACCAAAAGGAAATCCACTAAACATAGTACATTTAATCCGTGTAATGTTTAGACCGGTACCGTTTTCCCACAAAATCTTAGCGAAAAAAAAAAAACAAAAATTACAGGGTAAAAAAAAGAATGCACCAAGTCAATGTGATAAGTAACGTGAATGAAGAGAATTTTGGTGTAGAAGGCACACGGCACAAGGGTGACGTGCTAAAACATAATTAACACATTTTCGGTAACGTTGACAACAATGGATTTGGATTCTCTCCTGACCAATCATCTTGGGCCATTGAATTTTTATCCAACGGCTATAATTATTATAACTTTAAAGGGACTCGCCTGTTTGTAGCCGTTAGATAAAAATCCAACAGTCCACGATAATTGGTAAGGAGAATCCTCGCCATTAGTTCAGGAGAGAATCCAAATCCCACAACAATGACTCAATCACCAAATATGGAAATGCCCCTATATTTATTATATGTTTATATTATATTATTTTATTTTGAATAACAGGGTAAATCCTTTGACCAAGAAGAGTCGTAGGTCGACCATCCAATGGTTATTTAATATGGTGACAGATGATTCTATTAATTTAGAATTTATTTTCGGCAAACAAATATCTAACTTGTTTTTTTGTCAAACATATAGCTTTCATTAATTAAAAAACGAATACAAGAAATAGAAAGTTCAAATGTAATCTAAATACAAGTAAAGTCTAAAAGTAAATACAATCGAAAAAACCCAAAACGAAAGCTCACAACAACAAAAACCTTAAATCTGGAAGAATGCAGACTCCACCATGCCAGTTGTGCTGCCATTGCCGATCTATCACCACCATTAAGAAAAAAGATCCACAAACAAACTGGATGAACGAAAAATGGAAGTGAGCGAGCCACCCACGCAAAAAAGGGTCCCATAATCCTACCAAATAGTGCTAATGCACTTTAACAACCACTCAACACCAAAGTGTGCCGTCGAAGAGAGATGTGATGGGCCGAGTAGCAGAGGTCAGCAGTGGAGGATTGACGACGGGAAGAAACATCAAGGTTAAAAAGGGCATAAAAGCCAAGTTCTAAGACAAGCTCAAGGAGGTTAAGATAAAGCTCAAGAAAGCTAGAAATTAAAGGCCCGAATAAAAGGGTATGCAGAAGCCAAAGAACGCATGGAAAAGGGAGAAGCAAAGAAATAGAGGAAGGAGGCGTCGGAAGGAAAAAGGGGAAACAATCATAGGGGGAGAGAGTAGGAGAGGAAGGATGCACAAAGGGATGAGGGTTAGGAGTCTTGAGAGGGTGGAAGGTAGGCTAGCCCCTGACCCCAAGCCAAAACCAGGGGTTAGCCAAGAGGTTGGTTTGCAAAATTAGGGGTTTTGAGAGAGAGGAGAAGGGCACAGGGCTCTAGAGAGGAGGTACAAAGAAAGTTCTGGAAAAAGATCCTAGCTGAATCTTTTTTTTTTGGGGATCCCGAGAATCCAGTGATCGTGGCCGTTCATCGTACATTGTACAATCAGTTTTCATTAGGTACTATTTATATTTAATTTTAAATTTTAAATTTCAAATGATTTTTAACCGCACGATATACGATGAACGACCACAATCACGGAATCCTCAAGATCCCCAAGAAAAGAATCCGACAATGATCCTTTTTCCAAAAGTTCTAATAGAGAAATTCACCTTTGCACTTATATCTCAAGTTAAAAAATAATAATAGTAAAACAAAACCAAGACAAAAATGTTATTCTTTTTACCATCTATTTGTACCATCTACTTAATATAGAAAAGACCCTTATGAGTGGATGAACTTTACCTCTATTAGAGAGATAATACAAATAAATGATAACTATAGTACTACTCAAGACAAAATATAATAAAATTTGATTTGTCGAGATCAAAATTATTCCGCAAGTGGTGAATTTTTTTATAGTTAAGATCGATCTTTTCAAATCACTATGTTCATGATTCAAACTCTCGCTTTCCTATAATGTAGATCTTCTTCCAGTAGTCTAAATTAGTGTAGAATTGTTTGTAATTAAAAAAAAAAGATGAAAAGCATTCCAATCTTCATTTCATATTTCAAGTTCAAACAACATTCGGTGCCATCACTTCCAAACACCAAAACTAGATTTTTTTTAATATATCGATATTTTTATACTAAAGAAAGGGAGAATTCGACTAAACCACACAATAGGCCAACCAAATTTGATATCAAATTCGACCATCCACGAAATTCAAACCTAAGACCTCTCACTTACAAGTGCACTTACAAGTGAAGAGGAATATCATCAGAATGTAGTACTGAATAACGACCAGAACTAGAATTATATTCCACAGAATAATGAAAAGCTAACCCAACAGAACAAGTTAAAAGATTCCAAAACTCCAACTTAACCATACAGGTCATTGATCAAGAAATTCACGATGTACGATAAACGGCCACGATCACGGAATCCCCAAGATCCCAAAAGAATTCAGCTATGATCCTTTTCAGAAAGTTCTAACAGAGAAATTCACCTATTGCACTTACATCTCAAGCTTAAAATAATAATAAAACAAAACTAAGACAAAAATGTTATTCTTTTTACCATTTACTTAATAGAGAAAAGACCCTTATGTGTGGACGAACTCTACCTTTATTAGAGAGATAGTACAAATAAATGATAAATATGGCACTACTCAAGCCAAAATAAAATAAAATTTGATTTGTCGAGATAAAAATTATTCCGCAAGTGGTGAATTTTTTTGTAGTTAAGATCGATCTTTTCAAGCCACTCAGTACTACGGTCTGATGGTATTCCTCTTCACTTGAAAGTGAGAGGTCTTAGATTCGAATCTTGTGGATGGAGAATTCAATACCAAGTTAGATTGCCCATTGTGTGGTTTAGTCGAACTCTTCTCCCTTAATATAAAAATATCGATGTACTAAAAAAAAAGATCAATCTTTTTAAATCACTGCGTTCATGATTCAAACTCTCGCCTTCCTATAATGTAAATCCTCTTCCAGTAATGTAAATTAGTGTAGAATTATTTGTAATAAAAAAAATAGATGAAAAGCATTCCAATCCTCACTTCATATTTCAAGTTCAAACAACATTCAGTGTCAGCACTTCCAAACACCAGAACTAGATTTTTTTTTTAATACATCGATATTTTTATATTAGAAGAAGAGAGTTCGGCTAAACCACACAATGGGCAACCTAATTTGGTATCGAACGAATCCACCAGATTCAAACCTAAGACCTCTCACTTTCAAGTGAAGAAAAATATCACCAGACCGAAGTACTAAATGACGACCAAAACCAAAATTATATTCCACAAAATAATGAAAAGCTAATCCAACAGAACAAGTTAAAAGATTCCAAACTCGAACTCAACCACACAGGTTATTGCTCAAGAATAAGTTAAAACAGGCTGCAAAATCACATCATAAGCCTAGTCAAATATGCATCTAAATCCTTGAACACGTCTACGGCGGCAAACGGTCCTATTCCACACGAAAATAACAGCCTACTAAAGTTTCCGAAATGAAAATCATCGTTTCACAGCTCTGTTGCAACAATTGTAACTCAATTAGAACAGCAAGAACGCATCGATAACTTTAGACAGCAATACAAAACTCAAGTTCTTCGCACAATCATGGGAAACTATTGTCATGAAAACAAATCAGAGAAACGAAGTTGCGAGTTTACGAATGGAATTTCATGGTCAGTCAGGACAAAGGCATCCAATCCTCTCTCCCTCCAACTGCGTCTGTAATTCCAGCCGAAAGGGTATAAATCTATCCATACGGCAGAAACACAGTTAAGAGTTATTCAGCACAGTTAAGCATTGCTTGCATCAGACAACTGCAACTTCCGTCTTAGGCAGGACCGGTCATGAGATTTTTGAGTCCCGAGGCAATACAAAAAAAAGTGCCCTAGTATAACACCACGTCAGAAGAAAAAAATTTGTTTTAGTGATCATATTTGTGCATGCCGATGTAACTTTTCTTTGATAAAACGATAGCAGGATGTGAGGAATTATGCTAAGCAACAAGATGGGTTGGCCATAATTTGGTATCCAACTTGTCATTTAAAAGACTCAAACCTAAGATCTCTCACTTAGAAATGAAGAAAAAATAGATTTCACATATAAGCCGTAACATTACACTTTAGTTTGTAATTAGATAAGGGTACACAAATATTTCACAAGAAAAAATCAATTAAAGTATGAAAGCTATTTTTGTATAAAATTTATAGTTATATCGGGATGATTTTCTAATTTACTGTCCCTTGAGGCCTCATAAGAATTGTCATATTTTTCTCTCTCCAATTTTTATATATAATGTTATAAACAATGAATGAACCAAATTTTTTTATTGAAAAACGAAATACTACATATATATTATTAAAAATATAACTCATTTTTCTTGGATAAGAAAGAAATGTAACCCTAAACCCTAACATTATATTGAAACAGAACATCATTGCTAAAGAAAAAGGAAAATTAATGAAAATAATTTGAAAACTAAGAGCTTTAAAATTTTGAGCTTTAACGATAATGACAAAATAAAGGGTAAAGTGAATAGTATCAAGATTGATTTTTTAGTGTAAAAATATGATTTTTCGTTAAAGTAAATAGTACCAAGAGTTTTTCGTTAAAGTTAAAAAAAAAAAAAAAAAGAGGCCCTCATTTTGATCTGAACTTGGGTGGCTACTATTATTATTATTTGCCAAAGGGTGGTAATTAATTGAAAATGAATTTGTAAAAACCACTTTCGTCAAAGACACATATAGAAATATAGCTACTTATTTAAACCAAAGATGAAATAAATGCATAAAAATAAGCAGTTTTGTGTTTCGAACTCGTGTTCCTTTTCATTGCAAGAAAGCAGCGAAACACTGCTGCAAATGACAACTTATGACAAATATCTAGTTTTTATATTTTATACACTTACTGGACATAACATTATAATAATAGAAATGAAATTTTTTGGTGCCCTCAATTTTTTGAGGCCCTATGCAGTCGCCCTGGCTGCCCTAGGCTAGGGCCGGGCCTGGTCTTAGGGTCATAATCGTGAGAACCAGAAAAACGCACAATGTTAAGACTCAGTTAGGTTAGTTACCTTAGCAAAGGCAGAGGTGAGCAAGTGCTTGGTGAAGCTCTAATGGAGACTCTCACCACTGCATAAAATCAAGTTCGAATGAGCGTAGCTAAAATAGAGCCTTCTTGTAATGACCGATGGTTTCGGCAATCAGGAGTTTCATGCGTTTAAATCTCTAATATATTTCAAAAGTTTTGAGGCCCAAGGGACCCTTGGGCTTTAATTTGCATCGGACCACCCAACCTCGATACAAAGGCCGAGTTTTGGGTGGCCCATGAATTCCTAAAAGAATTTCTCAAAACACTAAGTAGTTTACTATCATTGTCTTCCATTCCATGAACAATCAAACCCGCATGCAGACCCTCCTTCCCCCTCATTTTTCATGTAAAAATTAGATAATCAAAGTTTTCTACAACCTAAATATTCACCCAAAGATATTAAGAATGAAGACTTAGGATTTAGCTTTTCGTTTTGTCTACCTAACAAAGATTTAAGTGATTGAGTAATAGCCATGTGTTATGCATCTGTGTTTCGGGCCCTTACCATCTCCAATGGTGGGCTAAAAGCCAAATTACTCCCCAAACTCACTCCAACCCAAGGAGAAAATTTGGGCTAAATGCTAAATACTAAACCAAGGCCAGATTCTCCCCAAATTTTAGCCCAGAAATCGGTGTGGGCTCCACCGAACCGAGTGAAAATATTTATCGGAATTTAAATTTTTTTTAAATTAAAATGTTTATAAAATTAATTTATGATAGTCTACATATTTTTAAAAAAAAAATTAATTTACGAAAAAAAATAGCCTAAATTTATTCTTTAATAATCCCGGGCTAAAATTTTAGGCTTGAACGGTTGGAGTAGAAAAACTGTTTCTGGGCTAAAAGCTAAATTTTTCGGACTAAAATATTTGGCTTTTAGTCCAATAATTGGAGATGGTCTAAGAGATGGAATCTCATTTTTTATTTTTTTTTGTAAATGGAGATCAGTTATGGGACCCACTCATCATTGAATTTTAAAAATTCAAATCGTTAGTACTATAGTCTAATGTTATTTATCTTTACTTGTAAGTGAAAGGTCTTAAGTTCAATTCTTGCCAAAGGCAAATTTAGACCACATTATTGCTGACCAATTGTGAGACTTTAACTTACTCTCTAATCCATTTTGTGTAAATAATATCGGTTGTTAAAAAAAATGTTGAGCTGTAGCGGACTTTAAACTTGTCCTATATATATTGACCCAAAAAAAAAAAAAAACTTGTCCTACATATCTTTGAGAAACTGTGACAACCCGTCCCGATTATTCAGATTTAATGATATTGAAATGACGAAACTACCCCTTCGGGGTTATGTACGTGTGATTGTGTGTGTGTGTATTGGGCCAATAATTGCATGCCCTCAATTATTGGGGCCAATTAGAATCCATAGGATCCTTTATTCTGACTGGGGATAGGGATCACACATGCACACACTTCTTCTCTCTTACTCCCGTCACTTTTCTCTCTCTCCTCTCTCAAGACCTCACTCTCACTCTCTCTCTCCCTCGCCAAAACGTACGGACGAACCCAAAACCACCATCAAACTTCACAGATCGAATCATCCAACACCACCATTCAACTCCTGAGGCTCCTACGAGTGCATTGACACCCATTTCAGGTGAGATTTAGTTCGTTTTCACGTCGAAACACCGAGGCCCGATTTTGGTACTGTTCACAAACTTTTTGTACGTTGTGTTTTAGGCAAAACTAAGCTCACTACGAGTCTTAGAAGGTCCCAAGGAAGCTCGGGGACGTTCGTTTGCTAGGCGTTGACGTCGGGATCGTCGAGAACGAAGGTGGCCGGTTTTGGAGAATTTCCCGACGAGATTCTCGTTGGTTTTCGAAGTTTTTGAAGGTATAGACTCGTTCTACACTTAATTTAGAGTACTTAGGAAGAAAAATGGGACAAAACGGTGCAAAATTGGCCGAGAAACAAGAAGTTGCAGGTTTTCCGGCGACCGGTGGCCGGCGCCGGCGGAGCTCCGGCGAGCTCGAGGTTGACGACACGTGGCTTGCACGCGCGCGCGCGTTGACCCGTGCCACGTCAGGCGCGTGCCACGTCAGAAAATTATTTTAAAAATATAGCGACGCTCGTGACGTCGAGTAGGTCGCGTTGGTATATTCGTATGCCAAAATTGAGCTATGTATGAGAAGTTAATTTCGTAGTTACGTGTATGTGCTTAAATAACGTATTCATATAGGTGAGACATATACCGAGGACGAGCGTAGCCAGGATCGACGCGGGGGTTACGATCCAGCGACTTACCAGTGAGTGGGCAGTATTATTTTTCGTATAACCTATATATATATATATATATATATATATATATAATGATTTCCCAGAATCACTATTGAAATGGAAAATACGTTTTATCGCCTTGCATATCACTTGATTTGATGCATGAGTATTTAATTATACATTTCATGCATATGTTGGTGTCGAGGATGCCAGGTAAGTACTAGGTAGGTACATGCATAGTAGAGAATGAACAGTGATGAGATATGATGTGACATGATCAGATATCATGATTTGTTAGCTCATAGACCTGCACAGTTATAGTAGTGCATCCGCCCAGAGAGGGGCACAGTCTTTCACGTGATATTCACCTCCCGCACCGCATGCTCGCCTTGGATCCAAGTTAGGTGCACTGTCTTGTCGTATAGACCACTTAGTAGTGGGTACGACATGTAGGTGACCCGCGTTTATTCGCACAGTCTTCACGTGATTGTAGCACTAGAGCATATTTACTTGATTATACATGATATGATGAGTAGACCACCAGATGTGGTATGGATATATGTGCAGAGTATATACGATTATGAGATAGAGATGATATGAGCTATACTTACAGCCGAGGGCTGAGATGACATGTAGTAGAGATATGATTATTGAAATGCATAGTATGGCATTGAATTGCATTGCACGGCATACATTGATACTTGAAAATGTTTTATGCTGAGAAAGATTGAGATATATATGTACGTATTATTTTCTGGGAATTATACAGGTTTTACGGAGAGGGGCTAGACTTTTGAGAAAAGATTGATTTTGAAAAGAATTGTTTTTGCTGACCCACTCCCTTTTATTTTTCGCCCCTCCAGGTTCTAGATAGCCTATATTCCGGGTTGGCACTTCGAGGATCTTCCGGCTTCTCTGACAGACTTGATTTATGTAGGGCACTATTGGTGTAATTAAAACTCTTTTATTCATGCTTGACTGCATTGACCTAGTACACTCTGATTATGTATAAGTGATGTAATATCGCTAGCACATTCCTATTTAGGTTGCTAGAATTCGTTTTTAATTTATTCGTACTAAGTTATCGATCTTAGCTTCCGCACAGCGCACATGGCTACGTCACACTCACGTGACGGCCAGCATGCCCTATCTTCGGGTACGGGTGTGTCAGAAACTATGTTATTCTGGAATTATTATTCTCAAAACCAAAAGGAAATCCACTAAACATAGTACATTTAATCCGGGTAATGTTAAGACCGCTACCGTTTCCCCACAAAATCTTAGTGAAAAAAAAAATAAAATTATAGGGTAAAAAAAAAAAGAATGCACCAAGTCAATGTGATAAGTAACGTGAATGAAGAGAATTTTGGTGTCGAAGGCACACGGCACAAAGGTGACGTGCTAAAACATATTTAACACATTTTCGGTAACGTTCACAACAATGACTCAAATCACCAAATATGGAAATGCACCTATATTTATTATATGTTCTATATTTTTGAATAAAAGGATAACTCCTTTGACCAAGAAGAGTCGTAGATCGACCATCCAATGATTTAATAAGCAAGTACATCCAAAATTACATCAACTATGACTTACCATAAGTTGCTTGGAAAAAGATGTGAAGGAAGGAATGCCTATTTAATATGGTGACAGATGGTTCTATTAATTTAGAATTTATTTTCTGGATTAAAAAGAAAGTTCTAACTTCTTTTTTTTGGTCAAACATATAACTTTCATTAATTGAAAAATGAATACAAGAAATAGAATGTTCAAATGCAATCCAAATACAAGCAAAGTTTAAAAGTAAAAACAATTGAGAAAACCCAAAAAGAAAGCTTACAACAACCAAAACCCTAAATCTAGAAGAATGCATACTCCACCATGCCAGCTGTGCTGCCATCATCGATCTGTCAGCACCACTAAGTAAAAAGATCCACGAACAAACTAGATGAACGAAAAATGGAGGCAATCAAGCTACCCATGCAAAAAACGTCCCATAATCCTACCAAATAGTGCTAGTGCACTTTAACAACCACCCAACATCAAAGTGTGCCGTCGAAGAGAGACGTGATGGGCCGAGTAGCAGAGGTTAGCAGTGGAGGATTGACGACAGAAAAAAAACATCGAGGTTAAAAATGGCATAAAAGCCGAGTTCTAAGACAGGCTCAAGGAGGTTAAGATAAAGCTCAAGAAAGCTAGAAATTAAGGCCCGAATAAAAGGGTATGCAGAAGCCAAAAAACGCATGGAAAAGGGAGAAGCAAAGAAATAGAGGAAGGAGGGGTCGGAAGGAAAAAGGGAAAACAATCATAGGGGGAGATCGTAGGAGAGGAAAGAGGGTTAGGAGTCTCGAGAGGGTGGAAGGCAGACTAGCCGTCGACCCCAAGCCAGAACCAAGGGTCGGCCAGGAGGCTGGCTTGCAAAATTAGGGGTTTTGAGAGAGGAGAAAGGCACAAGGCTCTAGAGACGAGGTACAAAGAAAGTTTTAGAAAAAGGATCCTACTCAGAGATTCAGAGATTCAGTTATCGTGACCGTTCATTGTACATCGTGCAGACAAAAAAATTCACGATGTACAATGAACGGCCACAATCACAAAGTCCCCGAGATCCCCAAGAAAAAAATCTAGCGATAATCCTTTCCGAAATTTCTAACAGAGAAATTCACCTATTGCACTTATATCTCAAGTTAAAAAATAATAATGATAGTAAAACAAAACCAAGACAAAAATGTCAATTTTTTAACCATCTACTTAATGGAGAAAAGACCCTTACGCATGGACGTACTCGACCTCTATTAGATAGATGGTACAAATAAATAAATAAATAAATAAATAATATAACACTACTCCAGCCAAAATAAAATAAAATTTGATTTGTCGAGATAAAAATTATTCTGCAAGTGGTGAATTTTTTTATAGTTAAGATCGATCTTTTCAAGCCACTCAGTACTACGGTTTGATAGTATTCCTCTTTACTTGAAAGTGAGACTTTAAATTTGAATTTCGTAGATAACGAATTCAATACCAAATTAAATTGCACATTGTGTAGTTTAACTGAACTCCTCCCCTTAAATGTAAATCCTCTCAAACTCTCACCTTCCTATAATGTAGATCCTCTTCCAGTAGTGTAAATCAGTGCAGAACTGTTTGTAATAAAAAAAAATAGATGAAAAGCATTCCAATCGTCGCTTCATATTTCAAGTTCAAACGACATTTAGTGTCAGCACTTCCAAACACCAGAACTAGATATATATATATTTTAATACATCGATATTTTTACATTAAAAGAAGAGAGAGTTCGGCTAAACCACACAATAGGCAACCTAATTTAGTATCGAATTCGCCCATCTACGAGATTCGAACTTAAGACCTCACTTTCAAGTGAAGAAGAATATCACTAGAGCGACCAAAACCAAAATTATATTCCACAGAATAATGAAAAGCTAATCCAACAGAACAAGTTAAAAGATTCCAAAACTCCTAACTCAACCACAGAGGTCATTGCTCGAGAATAAGTTAAAACAGGCTGCAAAATCACATCATAAACTCTTCAAACACAAGGTTGCCTAGTCAAATATGCATCCAAATCCTTGAACACGTCTACGGCGGCATACGGTCCTATTCCACACGTAATGTAATCCCAAACACTTAGTTTTACAAATCCAACATGCATTGTGTTACCTGTACTTACAAATCTAATCTGAATTATGAAGTCAGTGTTTATAATTCGCTACCGAAAATAACAGCCTACTAAAGTTTCCGAAATGAAAATCATCATTTCACAGCTCTGTTGCAACACTTATAACTCAATTAGAACAGCAAGAATGTATCGAGAACTTCAGACAGCAATAAAAAGATCCAGTTCTTCGCACAATCATGAGAAACTATTGTCATGAAAACAAATCAGAGAATACAAAGTTGTGAGTTTACGAATGGAATTTCATGGTCAGTCAGGACAAAGGCACATCCTCTCTCCCTCCAACTGCGCCTGTAATTCCAGCCGAAAGGGTATTAATCTATCCCGGGACAGAAACACAGTTAAGAGTTAATCAGCACAGTTAAGCATTGTTTGCATCAGACAACTGCAACTTCCGTATTAGGGTCATAATCGTGAGAACCAGAAAAACGCACAATGTTAAGACTCAGTTAGGTTAGTTACCTCAGCAAAGGCAGAGGTGAGCAAGTGCTTGGTGAAGCTCTAATGGAGACTCTCACCGCTGCATAAAAACCGACAACTAAGGTTGGAATTCATAGACACCGAAACATCGACTAGAAATAAATTTAAGGGCAAGTTTATTCATTTCATGAATGATTCTCATTCTGAATACAATGATCATAAACAATGTTTTAGCCTCCGAACAGTTAAGACTCGGGTTTTCGGTTCATCTCAAACCTGAAAGATTCTTCATCTTCCCCTTCCTCAATATACATCCATCATCAACAGCTTCTAGAACAGCCGGAACATCCATTCCTGATAGGAGCCATAACAGAGTAAAACAATTAAGCACAATCTCAAGATCAAGGTCGACGACATAGGTGTTTGATCTCAAGGAAGTTGTCCATCAATTCTTTAAATTTCCTCAAAGGGTTAATCTATTAAGTTGAAATCTTTCTCAGCTGCATAATTTGACAGTGCACGCCACGGCCTGTGCCCAGTATTTGAGCCTTTCTTTCACGTCCTCGGGATGGTCACCTGGACAAGCAAAATTTTTCCAAGAGGTCAGAAGTTTGAAGATTTATAGCGTATTGAAGTTGCACCAATTGAACTCGTTGGGGGCAAATTCAAAAGAATTATTATTTTTGTTTGTTTGTTACAAGCTACAACAATGGTAGCGTGGAGGACTGAGGAGGGATAGGTCAGCCACAATAAGGTATCGAACCCGCTATGGGAGTTGAACTAGAGACCTCTAACTTACGACTAGAGAGGAATATCACTAGACCGTAAACTAATTGGGGATGTATTTATCGTTTCATCTGCATTACGTTAAATCTCACAATCTAGACTCGAAACATGCTAAAACAAATGGACCTGGATGATCATTCCACTAATTATATTGTTAACAAGAATCAAAATTAAAAAAAAAATCACAAAAACCCAGATCACTCACCAGGACTGGAGATCTTCCAATTGGCAATTTGACTCGAAACCGTATCGACCGAGGCCGGAGAGTTCTCCGGCGACTTCTGGTGTTCGTCCATGAACTTCTGGCTCATAGAGTAACAAAGCTCGAGAGCCGGCAAGGTGTTACAGAGCTCGGGAATCTCTTCGTAGCTGAACCCAAATCCCAGATCCAAACACCCTTTAAGCTCGTCGAGATCCTCGTCCGTCAAGCTCTTGGTCCTCGACAGATCGTCGTCGTCCGCCGCCTCCACATACCCTTCAAGCAAAACCTGCTTCTTCTTCTTCTTCTTCTTCTTGCTCTTCAACGTGTTCAGCTTCGGCCATTCTTCCTCGTCGGTTTCTTGGGTGAATCCGGAAGAAGAAGACGATGTTCGAAGCAATTGATTGGTTTGCTCATCTGGGTTTTCGTTGATTGAAGAAACCCACGATTCTGTTTCGCAAAGGAAGGCCTCCATTTCTCTCTCTCTCTCTCTCTCTCTCTCTCTCAAACTTTCTCGAGCTTTCTCTCTCTAGGACTTTTCTTTTCTCTTTAGTGTTTGTAAGAGGGGCAGAGAGACGTCCTTTTAAAGCTGTACTCAGACGGAAACAGCCAATTATTTGCCTTTTCCTTTTTTTTTCCTTTTTTTTTTTTGAAATTTCCACATCGGGATGCATGCCACGTGTACACATGATACATACATAGATACATACATACATGACATGGCATCATCAATGTCTGGTTGTGTGACTTGGACGGGACAGCTGTAGCGAGAGGTTGACAGGGGTTGGATGATGACAAAAATGAGAAGTGGACACGTGGTGGACGATTGGACACGAAACGTAGGATAGGACAATATGAGAGAGGTTGGGGCCCAAGTGGAACTGTGGGGGTGTATGGGTCCATCATGTCGTTGGGTGGAGATTTGTTTGCATGTGATTGATAAAGAATCATGTGGAAGAGAAAGATTTGTATACGACGGATACATTGAAGGCCGCATGGTGTCTACTTTCCTTTTTTTCATGCTCTTTTTTTTTTTTTTTTAATGCGGTCACAGTTAAATTACATTAATATTTTATAAAAATAATAGATAAAAAGTAATAGGAATATAAAATATTAATGTGACTTAACCGTAACTGCACAAATAAGAAGGAATAGTGAGGGAAGGGCAGACAATCTGCCTCTTACATTGAAAGTTTATTTGAAAACTTTAATGAAAAGTTTTCGGTACTGTTTACTTTAACGAAAAATCACATTTTTACATTAAAAAATTTAATCCTGATACTATTCACTTTACCCTTTATTTTGTTCTTATCGTTAAAACTCAAAATTTTCAAGTTATTTTCATTAGTTTCCTATGTTTTCAATTACCATTTTTTGAACTCGATTTTGATTTTTTTTTTTTACTTTTAAAACTCAAAAGAAAATGCTCTATTTTTTTTTAAATTTAATATTCGTTTAACTTTAACTTGATTCGGTATATTTTATAAAAAAAATTGTTAAGTTTAGGCTTACTTTTAATTATTTTTTTTGAAACTCAATTTTAATTTTATTTTGTCTCTTAAAACGTAAAAATAGTCACTTTATTAGTTGTAACTCAAAATTCGTTTCCTATTGTGTTGTTCTGTTATTTTTGACTCTGATGATGCCACGTCTTCATCTCCTCATGATCCTCTGTCTCTCATCTCCTCATGATCCTCTGTCTCTCCTCTATTCCCATAAACAAAATCCAAATCCTCATATGTCATGGCGCGTTTGACACCCATATTGACTGTGTCCAGGAATTATTATGAAAAAAATAATTAAAAAAACCCACGGATTTTTTATGCTATTTTTCTAATTAAGAACGAAAGAAATAAAGAAATCAATAGAACTAATGTTAAGGTGTGGCTGGAGATGGAGGAATAAGGGATGATTGTGTGGACAATAGTGAGAGAGAAGGAGGAGTAGGAGAGTTATTTAACGTGATACACATAAACAAGCTAAAGTGGCGTGGGTATTAACTTTCGAGAGTAAAGCGGCAATTTTTGAGTTTTAATAGGTAAAGTGTGATTGAAATTGAGTTGTAGAAACGATAATTAGAAAAAAAAAAAAAAACTTATTCAAAAATTATATTTTTAATCCACATCATCATATTTGATGGCTTTAGACGAAAATAATATAAACAAGTAATTGTAGAGCGAATTTTGAGTCTCAAAAGGTAAAGTAACGACTTTTGAATTTCAGGAAGCAAATTGGGGTTAAAATCGAGTTCTAGAAATGGTAGCTAGAAATAAGCCGACATTGCTATTAACATTTTTTGTTAATAATATAATTATATGCATTAAATTTTATGTACATATTTTATATTATTAATACATAACGCTATTGCGATGGTTTTTTCGTCAGGAAAAGATAGGAAAGGGGCGGTTTGGTAAATTTGGTGGCGCTAGTGTTTATAATTGCCCCAAGGGAGAAGCTCCTTCCACATTCACACATCCCTTTGAATTCATGTTTGGATAATAATATGTATGGACAAAAAAACCTTCATTGTGGATGATATGGTCGTGGTCTGTACTCTTTAGAGTTTATCTATTACATGCTCTTTATCTTCAGAGTTTATCTACTTCTTGCGGTATTATCCATTTATCCATTCATTTTTGTTTCTTTTTCAACATCACTCTCACAATAATTGATTATGCCTCTATAGAGAGGCAGGTCAGTCTCTCATAGATGATTGTAATTTACGCCTATTACAAAAACAATCTGTAAATATAGTACAAATACTATCATATCTTTGATAACACACCCCGATTCGAAAGTAGGGCGTGTTGGCCGTCATGAGAGTGTGACATAGTCAAGTGCACAGTGCGGAAGCAAGAATCAATAACAGAATACGAATTGATTTAAGCCAATCTACTAGCAGCCTAGATATGATAGTGTGCTAGAGTGATAATATAGTACTTATACAGAACCAGAGCGTATTAAGTCAAAGTGCAGTCAAGCATGAATAATTAAATTCGAATAACACCAACGGGTGTCCTACATAATAATGAGTCTGTCAGAACTGCTGAAAGGTCCTCACTAGCCACCATGGGTACTCTAGCTATCTAGAACCTGGAGGGGCGAAAAACAAAATTGAGTGGGTCAGCAAAACAAATCTTTTCAAAATCATTCTTTTCTCAAAAGTATAGCCCCTCACCGTAAAACCTGTATAGTTTTCCAGAAAATAATACGTAAATATATATATATATATATATATATATCACAAACTTTCTCAGCACTAATCATTATCAAACGTATCTCACAATATGACATGCAATGCATTTGAATAACCATTATGAATCTCAAAAACCATATAATGCGATGCATGAGATAACCATATATCTACTAGGTATCAACTCAGCCCTCGGCTATACATATAGCTCATAACATCTCAATCTCATCACATATATACACTGCACATACATCAGTATCTTCATGAGGTCATCATCACATCACTGTATCAATGTAAAGAATGCTCTAGCGCTACAATCACGTGAAGACTGTGCGAATGATTCACGGGTCTCCTACAAGTCGAACCCACTCAAATGTGGTATATACGACAAGACTGTGCACCTAACTTGGATCTAAGGCGAGCATGCGGCGCGGGAGGTGAACGACACGTGAAAGACTGTGCCCCTAACTCTGGGCGTGAGCACTAACAATATGTGCAGGTTTATGAGCTAACATATCACATCATATCTCATCATATATCGTCTGTTCTTTCTCAACAATGCATGTACCTACATGGTACTTACCTGGCGTTCTCGACACCAACATATGCATGAAATGTATATATGAATACTCATGCATCGATATTAAGTTATATGCATGTTGATAAAAACGTACTTTTCATTTAAAAGCTGATTATGGGAAAATCATTATATATATATAGGTTATACGGAAAAATAGTTGCCCACTCACTGATAGGTCGTCAGGTCGTAGCCCCCACGTCTAGCTTGGCTATGCTCGTCCTCGGAATAAGTCTCACCCAAGGTATAAAATATCCATAATATCCCGATATTTCCATCGAAATTTCCGTGTTTTTGGACTACCGATATTTTCGATGTCATCGATATTTCCATCGAAATTTCCATGTTTTTTAAATTTCTATATTTAAAAAAACACCAAGGGGATTCGAACCCCTCCCATTTTACTCCTTCAACACCTTGAAAACCATATCACTTATGTTTTTGTGAAAATATGCTAAAATATTTACATATTTTCTACACTCACAATATTTGCCAGCTCGCTATATAATCAACTTAAATCAGTTAAATCCATCATGCAATGCATTTCCTTCCAATTTTTTGTGATAAACTAATAGATAATTGACTAAATAAACATCTTGCAAAGTTTCAATAAAAATTTCCAAGTTTTTCTTATAATTTCCGTGGTTTTTATTCAATTTTTATCGATATCGATAATATTCCGATATTTCCATCGAAATTTCCGTGTTTCTGGACTACCGATATTTCCGATATCATCGATATTTAATACCTTGGTCTCACCTAGATGAGAAATTACTAAAAATACGTTATTTAAGCACATCTACGCAAATACGGTAATAACTTCTCATACATATCTCAATTTTGGCATACGAATATATCAACGCGACCTACTCGACGTCATAGACGTCAACAAATTTTTATAAAAAAATTTCATTGGCCCACGCGCCGTGGGTGGCATGAGTCTACATGCCCCCACGCGCGTCACCTTTTTCCTCGCGACTCTGGCGCCGGCCATCGGTCGCCGGAAACCTGCAACTCAGGTTTTCTCCGCCATTTTTGCACCATTTTGTCCCATTTTTCTTCCTATGTGCTCAAAATTAAGAGTAGAACAAGTCTATACCTTCAAAAACCTTGAAAACGGCCTTAAATCTCGTCGGGGATTCTCCAAAAACCGGCCAAACTCGTGCAGTGCTATCCCGACATCCAAGCTGTGCAAACAATAGTCTACGAGCCTCCTGGGAACCTTCTAAGGCTCATGGTGATCTCAGATTTTCCTAAAACACAACCCACAACAACTTCGTGAACAGTACTAAAATCGGACCTCGTGGTTTCGTCGTGAAATCGACATAGTTCTTACCTGAAATTGGTATCACTGTGTTCGTATGGTCTCCAGGAGTCGAATGGTGGTATTGGTTTCCTCGATCTGTGAAGGTTTGGTGGTCTTGTGGCTTGTCCGTACATGAGGAGTAGAGAGAGACAGAGAGAGCTCGGGAGATAGAGAGAGAGTCTGAGAGTGACTGAGAGGGTGTGATAGACAGAGAGAGAGTGACGGGAGGTGAGGTGGATAAGTTTGTGTGGACCAAAATCATCCAATTATTAAGGGCCTTGCATAATTGGTCCTCACACAAACACATACATACGTACACAACCCCGAAGAAGTAATTTCGTCAATTCACATCTCAAAATAAAAACGCGTCGGGACGGGTTGTCACATTTGATTTTAACATTGATTGTCCAGTTAACTATCCAGAGCTGAATTCAATTCTCGAAATTAAGCATAAGGTTCAAATTCTTTCACATTGAATCTCAGCCATTTGACACGTGTCAAATTCACGCCTTTTGTTCGGTTTATTGTCTAATCAACCATAACTTTTTATGTGACCTAGCAGAGTTCACTTACAAACAAACTTATCATGTCATATAGAACACATCGAGGACATTTCAAAGGCAAGCCAAACAGAGCTTGTGCCTTGGGGCTCACTTTGCATTCCATGCTATTAATGGCGATTAAGATAGCAAATGGTGTGAATTGATTGATGTCAAAACGTGGGGAGCAATATGAAAAGAAAAAAATATACTGAAATTTCAACTCTCTTTGAAACTAATTTAAAACTTCAATGGTGTAAAATATAACCCTTGAGCATAAAGTGTATCATTAAAAAATAAAACGCTACTCTCAATATCAAGAATTTACATGTAAACAAATCCTTATAATATGGTCGGAGATGGGAACAAGTTTTGGGCCTTCTTAACTTTTCTCCTAGTTCTAAATAATATGAACCGTTTGCCAATTATTGGCAATTCACACCGGGAAAAGATAAGTGAAATTTCTCAAAGCGAGACGCTTTACGACCTTACAGCCTAATATTAATTTTCGTACTAATATCATAAATTATTGTACAAAAATATAAAGTAACAAAGAATTTCTTTTTAAGAAAGTTTCTTTATCATTTCTCAATTGATGTGAAAACCCCAATGGACAAATGCTAAGAAAACTATTTCAATAAGGAGACTCGTCATGCCCCTTCATGATTTTTTTTACACAATGTTCTATAATATTGAACAATAAATTGGTAAAGAGTTCCGCCGTGAAAGGATATTCTTGTCATTTCACAATTCTAATAATATAAGATGTAAAATCCACTGATGCAATCCACACCACAATAGAAAAATGAGAAAATGGAGATGGTAGGTCTTCGTTGTGCAGAGTGCACTAAACTTTTGTCACATAAGATAACATTTCTTTTCGGCGGATAATTGTCATATCGCACAGCTAATAGTCGCTCAACTAACACAAATATTATTTATTTGTTTTATTGCTTTCCAAATTACACACAATGGGGTGAATCACGACCTGTCTAAAAATTCATAGTTGTGTTATGATTATGTGAAGTCTATCAGACTTTTGTTTGATTAAAAGGACATCAGATTAGCTATGTGTAGCTCCCACTTAGTCTTTTTTTTGGGTATCCAATATATATATATATGCTGCAATAATTGATTTAAATTTAATGGTTAAGTTTAAAAACATCTTACAGTATTATAATTAAATTAATCAATAAATTTGTTATATAAACGTAAAGTTAATAAATTAGTGGAGAGATATGTACTAAACATGGTATTTAAACATGACGTATATGAGGATGACCTAATATTAGGTTTTCAAAAATGGAATCAGATTCTCTCCGAGGTAATCCCTCGGAATCCTCCTGACCGGTATTAGTATGCCGTTGAATTTTTATCCAACGGCTACAAACATGAGGCCCTCTAAAAATTTTAATAATTATAACAGTTAAATTTTTATGTAACGGCCCACTAACATAGGTCAAGAAGATTCTGAAAAGTTGTCTCGGAGAGAAACCAATTCTTTGAAAAATAACTTCTTGCGAGACTATAATTCTACACTAAATTATATTAATTTTTTTTTTTTTTTGTTAGAGATGAGTCAGATGACACAAACAGATTCTCACCAGTGCGCAGGCAGTAAAAAGAAAGTTCAAATTAAAAATAAAAACCCAATGCTTCAACAGTACGCGTGGCGTACATAAATTGGACCAAATTGGTCACCAGCATAGCAATCATGCGGTGGCTACGCAGGCAAGTAGGGTGCTGTGGGCCCTCCTAGTCCTACCTGTTTGTTTGTATTGATTCTGCTCACCGGAAATGCTGACTCGATCTTCCCGCGAAATTATTAACGATTGTGACAGGCAACGTGGGTTGTTCGCTGGTTCTTGTCTTTATTATATCACCCACCGAATGGTGCACGAACGCGTGGCATGCCGTGTAACACGCAATGCATGCATGACCATACGACGTGCATATATACCTGCACGTTGTTATTCACCCATCTTTTGTTCATGTTGAATTAAGTTCTAACGTTTGTTAGCGCTGAATTAAGATTTAACGGTGAGTGATTGTGTTTTTTTCGTTAGCAGAATGGCACACGATCACGTGGCATATCATTTAGCACGGAATACATGTGTAACCATACGACATATGTATACCTGCACGTTGTCTTCATTTTTCGCTAGTGTAAAATTAAAATTTAATAGTGGGTGATTATGATTTTCTCGAATTAAGAAGTATACGGAGTATTAAGTTGTGTGTGTGTATATATCAATATATGTCATGCATAGATGAGGCAACATGCATGTTATGTGGGTCATGGCATATAATATGGGTTGTGGGACGCGCTAATAGTAGTGCATACAAGTCATAAGCTTCGGCTGGTGGCTTATAAGATGAGATTTAGATTTGGAATTTGTGATTGATTGATAACTAATTTAAATCTTATACGTATTTTCTTTGTCGTAAGCTGGATGTACGGGTGGGCAATCGAATATGCTCAAGCAACCATAAAATATTGTTTCCGAAAGATGATTTAACAATGATTACCATAACATTGGGGTTGGTTTGATGCTTCAAACTAGATTGAATATCTCATAAAATTAAGGGAACTTTAATAAAAAACTCTCGGTACTGTTCACTTTAACGAAAAATCACATTTTAACACTAAAAAGTCAATCATGGTACTATTTACTTTACCCTTTATTTTTTCATTATCGTTAAAACTCAAAGTTTTCAAGCTATTTTAATTAGTTTTCCTTAAAATTAAAGGTATATCGGAGTAAGAAAATGAAAGTAGAGACGAAGTTCTTTACCCGAGTACTGGAGGTGGGTGCTAGTTGAGTTCGTAGATCTATTGCCAAATGATGCTTTAAGATCATGAGGTGGTTTGGAGAAGTGATGTGCTTATATGTTGTGTCCAGATAAAAGTAGGATGTTTTCTAGAAGTGTAAGGATAATTGGATAATGCTGTGCCAAGTCACTCCTTGCTCCTACCACAATATCATGAACATGTGAATTACTTGATTAATTTTTAATTTTTTAATATAAGCAATACTAATATCAAATTTGGATGCAGAGGAGAGAAAAAACAAACTCTAACTAATTTGGCTAAAAAAATATGAATAATAATAAGGGTTTATTTCGAAGTGCTTTTAGAATAACGAAACACGCTGTTAGAAAGAAAAAAAAAGTCTCAAAGTATTTTGGAATAGAATCATTTGTATATTAAATCATAGTTTGTTTTGTCATGTGGGATTTTCAACGCACACCCTCACGTGAGATCATATTTTTAGTAGACCACACGTGAAGAGAAGTTCCACATCAAGAAAAATTAGACAAGCTCGTAAATTTAGTACTTGGCTTACAAACACAGTATCCAGGCACAAACAAAACTTCCTTAGATACCATGTTAAAGTTTCTAAGAGATGGGCCAAATGGTTCAACACCGATATTGTGCAAACCATGCGTAGCCACGAGGAGTGAGTTTTATTCTAAAAGATCATGGATAAGAATAAAACTATTTGTATACAAGTCATAATTTATTCTGTCAAATCTTGGATGCGGATTGTCTAAAATTTGGGTAGGCTAAAAAAAAATGTCATCTCCAACTAAGGGAAATGTTATCCCCTTTATTGTTACCCATTCTAAGATTTCTCTTCATTAAGACCACATGAAATGTTGATTACACAATTTTAGTGTTGAATTAATATTATCGATATGTCTGAAATATTAACGAAATCTGTAGATTTTAGTTGAAATTGAAGAATTTCTCCTATTTCCATATATATATTTTTTCATATATTTTCACGGATGTATTAACTGTATCAAAAAAAATTCAAACACTAATTGATGTAAAACGGTAAAAGAACTAAAGAAAAAATCAGCAGAGAATCCAGATTGTGAGAATCGCATTCAACAAATTGTATTAAAGTACCTTTTTTGTATGCAGTATATGAGGAAAGGGCCGGCTCACCAAATGAACAGTAAAGCCAGAGCAGGTAGCATAATCAATGTGATGCGTTGGCATCCCAAGATTTTGTGCCAAGTGGGAAATGAATTAAAAATTAATAAAAACATAATGATTGTTTGGCTGACAAACCACTAAATTAATTAGTGTAAACACCAGCGAAGATGGTCTTCCCTGCCCTCCTTAGTTCTTTTTGCTGGTAGTGTTGGAGGCGGCACTAAGCACCGGGAGCAGTGTCTCTGCCTTTGTACCCTCCTTTACTACTTTGTCTGTTCTATCTTTCGTTCTTGCCAGGTCTCTGGCTGTTGTTGGTTGTGGCTTCGGCCCTGTTCTGTTTCGGTTCTGTTCCAAAAAAAAAAATAAAAAAAAATAAAAATTAATTAGTGTATTATTTATATATATATATATATATATATATATATATATATAAAATAGTGTAAACTAAAAGGTTTATAATTCAAATGGAGCAAAAGACAAGTTGACGATGGCTTGGAGCATGGGATTATTGGCAAAGGCATTATTCCATAGATACCGGATCCCAAGGACCAATTGGTCATACTTTACAAAGCTTATAGACGAGAAGGAGGACCAAATGATGAAGGATATTTTGGAGGTAAAATGTCCTTTGACAATTCAAGCCAAAAGGTAGCTTATGTTATGCATACAACTTGGCCGCCGAAAGTTCAACGGCCACTTCTGTTAATATTCAATTATATTTGGACACTATTTAATTTGTATTTATAATTTTAATTATTTAGGTGCGCGTCCTAATATTATTGGGTATCAGCATGATTCGCTGCTGAACTTCAGCAGTCAAGTAGTACTTATATATAATAGCAAGAGTTTGAACTCCATGGTTGACACACCATGACCGAAGTCGAGGCGTACTGGCCGTCACGTGAGGGCGACGCAGCCTAGCGCACAACAGAAGTGATAATACTAAGAAATTATGAATAAATAAAAACTAAAACTAAAACTTATTTAAACTAGAGATAATATATAAGCGTGTGAAAGTGGTTGAGTCTACAATACACACATCTCAGAGCATAGGTAACGCAAGTGCAGTCGAGCTGACTCAGTACTAATTATACAAATAGAGAAAAAGATCCCTACATTATTTATGGAAACGTCAGAACCGCCAGTCTATCCTTGTGTGCCACGCAGAAGAACAGCTACTCAGGACCTGGAGGGGCGCAAAACATAAAGGTTGGTAGGCAAAAACAAAGCTTTAGAAAACACAATTATCTTTTCTAAACATAATAACCATTCTCCGTAAAACCCATATAGTTTTCAGAAAATAGTACTGCATAGTATGGAGAATCAATGTACAAGGCCAGTGAAAACTAAAGTATGCCATGCCATAACATTTCAGCACTAAAAGATGTAAGCCAAGTGTGAAATCAATGTAAAATGACATGCCAGTCGGAGTCACCTAATGTGACTTGTACGATTGGACCTATAGCTTATCAATTTATGCTTGCACACGGGTCTGAGTCACCTAATGTGACATGTACGACATGGCTGTGTGTAAATATGTACACTCAAGTGCTACGATCACGTGAAAGCTGTGCGATAAATCGCAGGTCACCTACAAGTTAAAACCACCTATTTGTGGTCTGTACGACAGGGCTGGCACCAGACTTGGATCCAAGGTGAGCATGCGGTGTGGGAGGTGAACATCACGTGAAGGACTATGCACTGGCCCGGGGCGGAAGCACTAACACCGGGGGTGTAGCCATGATGAGCTCTAAATAAATGAATGCATGTCAATGCAATACAACCAATTCAATCACATAGTACTCACCTGAAGCTTACCTGATCCTCCGCAGCATCACACAATACAATTCACAAGTATAACAATGCAATATTTAAAATGTAACTTATTTACGACATGGCAAACAAAGCATAATTTCATTTAAAAACGTTTCTGGAAACTATAAAGTATGTATATATATATATATATATATATATATATAGAAAACAAATGCCCACTAATAAGTAGTAGGATCGTAGCCTTCTAGCCTCGCTTGTTCACGCTCGTCCTCGGGGTATGTCTCACCTATATGCGATACAGTAATTTTTGTATTAATTACTTAGCACATAAACGAAATCTAGGAATAACTTCTCATATCTTGCTTAAATGGAAGGTTTGAATATACGAATGTGATCTACTTGACGATACGAACCCACATAAATTTTTAGAAAAAAATTTTGGACACCGACAAGCGGCCACGCGCAGGCACGTGCCTGACACAACGTACTAAAACCCTAACAGTCGTTAGGAATATTCTGTCAAAATAGGCGTAATATTCCGTTAAATGGTAACGGCATTACCTAACACTATTAGGATATTCCGTTAAAGTTAACGGAAAATACCTCTTCTTCTCTGGTTAGCTTGCCATCCGCCATCACTGACGCCGCCGTCTGGTTCGCTGGATTCTGAAGAAAAAAAATTCAATTCTTTATATCTACCTCAATTCTTAACCAAAATCCATGAAATTTATATGGATTTAAATGTCTTGAGGAGTAGAACACATTTGTGCGTATTAGAAGTTCAAAATCCAACGGTAAACGGTCAGAAAATCGCTCGAAAATTCAGGCCAAAACTGCAACTTCGTGAACTCCCTAATTCCGATGTCCACTTCCCTCCAAACTTAGTCTAGGGTCCTTATGGAGTTGATTGGAAGCTTCCTCAAGCTTAAAACTTCATGAATCGACCGCAATCACGTTGTCCAAAGTTCCATCGTGTTGGAGCTCGTGAGTCAATGGGTTAAAACTCACCAACTCGGGAAACTAAGGGTACTACTGGGTTCGTGAGCTCGAGATAAGTGTGATGGTGGTAATTTCTAGTTCGATCCGTATCGATTTGTGGTGGTTATGGGATGAGGGTGGCTCGGGTGTACGGAGGAAGAAGAAAGAGGAAGAATTGAGAAGGAGAGAGAAATAGGGTATGTGTGTGTGTTTTCTGATTGGCTGAAGATAGAGAGTTAGATTTAATTGGCCCAAAAACAAAAGACAATAAGAAATAATAATTTAAAAATGCATATGTATATTCACGTCACTAAGCTAACAAGGACATAATTGTCATTTTACATATTCGGGGGAGATTATAATTGGGACGGGTCATCACATTGGTCTTCAAGGGGTGGGAAACAAAAAAATTCTAAATTTTGGGTCGAGAACTTTGGAATTTTGGGTTTGGGGGTGGGAGTTGTCTTAAAGCATCACTAACAGCCTCATTTACAGGTTGTTTAGCAATTTTACATGTTGAGAACTATTGATAATTTCAAATAGAAGTTCGTGCGATTAAAATTGAAATAGATTTTTTCTCAAATTATTTTAAAACAAATAACAATTTAGACTCGAGATTATGACTTTGAACTTCTTACTTATCTTTAGTTCCTCGAGAGTATATGGTTGGTGAAAAAATGTTACATCAAATAATACAAACAATAAAATGATATTGGGCCCAAAATTGGAGAAAATTTTTAAAGTACCGAAAACATGTCCTGGTGGATCAAGTCTCATAATATAAGTGGTTAAATTTTTTTTTTTTTTTAAGAATCCAACCACTTGTATTATGACACTTGGTGTACTGGGTAATATTCTCGGCATACTGAAAATCTCTCCACAACTCTACTTAAAGACTAGTCCAAACAACTTAAGACTCGACCAACGTAGGAGTCCTAGGACTAGGAATACATTTCAACTCAAACTACTTAAAACTACAGCATTTATGACTTTCAACTTGCTAAGAGTAAATCTTAGTTTGTTAGAACCAGAACCTGATAGGGATATAGTCCCTCATCAATCTCTGTTGGCTTTTGGAACCCCCAGAAGTTCCAGTTGTACCAACACTCCACAATTTTGACATCGGTTGTCAACGAAAACGGAAAGAAAGAAAAAAGACAGCAAGGTAGTGATCTTCATGCAAAGTATTGAGAACATGAGAGGATATAAACATATAGAGTGAGCAAAGAAACATGACACAAAGTTGGTCTTGTGAAACATGACACAAAGTTGGTCTTGTACAACATTCTATAAATATACGAAAAATGTTGGTACCTAAGACTCATCTCCTTGCTCAAGAAGGCTCTGTGTGTTGCAACCACTGCTGCCCCAAGCTCTCTCCTTCCATATCCTTTCCACTTCCTCAAATGTCAAGCCCTTTGTCTCCGGAAGGTATACAATCACAAAAATAAAAGCAAGAACGGCCACAACTGCAAGGATCAAGAAAGTTGCACCAGTTCCCACAGATTCAGCGATCGAAAGGAATGTTTGGGCCACAATCAAATTTGATATCCAGTTAACAGTAGCTGACATGCCCCCACATATCCCTCTATATGCTTCAGGATATATCTCCGAGTTCACGGTCCATGGCACAGGTCCCATTCCCGGTGCAAAGAAAGCAATGTATAGGGCTAAACCTATAACTGCTATATACCCATAGATTACACTTGTAGAATCAGATGACTGAAAGAAAAAAGCACCCGAGAGGATGACAAGTGATACAATAACACCACTTAAGCTCGAGAGGGCCAGCTTCTTTCGGCCAAAATGGTCAATAAGATAAATGCCAAGAACTGTTCCGGCAGCGTTCATGGCAGCCACAATAAGGGACAGTAAAAGAGCTAATTGGTTGGATTGGATGCCAGCCATCTGGACGATTGTTGGGCTGTAGTACATGACCGTATTGATACCGGTGAATTGCTGAAATGCCTGAATAAGCACAAATTTGTAACCATATGAGATTATACACTTGGTCTTGATTTTGTTACATGAATTCGTGTGATGAAACAATGCCAAGTATTGATTACGACACAAAAGTATGCATAACAGCAGAATCAGTAATTTTCAAATTTAGGCAACTTAAATTTAAAACAATCCCAACTAGCTCATTTATGTCAAGGCAAAATTTAATTTTAAGTAGACCATCTTGTAAACTTGGACAGAAAGAGATACCATCTCCAATAGGGAGACAGTCACCACCCCAAGCCCCACCACAAACAAATGATGCAGATGCCACACAGCCCTACTGGAATATCGACACCCAATAATCCAACAAATCTACCGATGCTACTGTGGTTTGTCCACCATCATGAACTTAAATGCAATGGAAATCTGCAACTTAAACTAACAACATATAGTGACAAATTAGTGTTCCACGGACCCTAGAAACAAGAAGGATATCCTAAGAGTTATGGCATTAAATCTCATATTGCAAGAAATCCAAGAATTTCTGGGGGCACTAGCACGAGCACAAATTAGTTTGATAACGTGAAAGTATTTCAACCAAACACTTAGTCCTACCTGAAGTCCAGCACCAGCCAGAAACGCAAGTCTAATTTCTTTTGATCTGAAAACATTTAAGTAGCTAACAATCCTCTTCTTACGTTGCTCTTCCTCTGCTTGAGAAGAAAGGTAATCTATTTCGTCCTGAAGGCGCACCACATCATATATTTTGGACATCACATCAATGGCCTTATCTTTATCATCCTGCAAATTAAGACTTAGATTTGTTATGCACGAAGAAAGAAACACATGGAGAAAGTAGAGCACAAAAATGCTTTTAGCTTTATAAATCCAATTTCCATCCTGCTTCCGGATAGCTTCACAACAAGCTGGCCTCATCATTTATATGTGTTGTCATATTACTCTCCAGAGTGTTTTTCACAAATTTTCCTTTACCAGGCTTTTTTCACAAATTTATTGTCCATAGTCAACTATTCACTATTTTTGTCTGTGGAAACTCACTACCCTGTCAATTTAAGCTAGATTAGTGAAAACGTTGATCATATTAAAAAAAATTCATGGCTCATAATCGTATGGAAAACTAATTCAAAACAGTAGCAAAAATCCTACTTTCTTCAATCTTTCACGTTTTATGATTTTAAGTCTTTTATACTTTAAGTTCTTAGCGGGCGTTGTTGTTGGCACCCCAAAATAATCATCGTGCACTCCTTGTAAGTGTATTTTTCTTTCTTGTATAAAAAGTTTGGAGTGCACAATGAGTTTTTTGGAGTGCCACTAATAGCACCCTTCTTAATTATATTGACGAGTTAATGTAACGAGTTGGGCATGATCAACAATTCTCCAGCCTGAGAAGGATTGTTCAATCATGAAGTATGGTAATTAGGATGCTAAGAAAAGTTGGTTTCCGAGTTTGTAATTGAATGGCATTTGGTTAAGATTTAGTGTTCTATAGCGATTAATGTACTGTGAATAAGTATATATAGAAATAGGAATATCATTAATGTGTCTACACTCTCCCTAATCTTTTAATGAATGGAATGATACTACCTTCAGAAAAAGCCATCGGGGAGACTCTGGCAGAAACAGCATGAGAGCGAACTGAATGACAGCTGGAACAGCTGATACTCCAAGCATCCATCGCCATGTCCCAGGGACCTGCATTTGGCATGTTAAACAAAATATGAGAAGGTGCGACATATCGTACCACAGAAGCTACACAAACTAAACTAACCCATGCACCAATGCTAAAAATACTAGGGTAAACAAATGAACTATGATAAGAAATTTTTATAAGGCAGTGATCAAACTCGCCAAGCACATGGCATAAACTAAATTAATGTCATTCAGCTTATCAACTAAAATTAAACTTTAAAAATTTCAGGGTTGTTCATACTTATGTTACTTTTACTCGTTCAGATATTGAAAAGTTCATACAAATACCATAGGAAGCGAAGAAAAGCCAAGTAAATAACTTTTGTTCATGCAGAGAGTAGAATTTAATAAATTCTTTTTAAACCTCCAACACTCCAACATGGATAGATCATTTTCTTTTCTTTAAAAATGGCTTATTTTTCGAAGTAAAAAGATGTAAAGAAAATTCCATCTTTTTCTTATTTCCAGACAAAGAAAATGCGTTGAACTACACTAGAGGGAGAAAAAAACTGTTGCTACTAACTATATGTGAAGAAAAATAAACTGCTCAGACATGCAGTTCCTTGATCAGATACACTACACTAAGTACTAGCATGCTTTCAACAATGAGAGCACCATGCATTATCTAACTTAGGCAGGAAAGAACAGAAGAGATTCCTTCAGTAAAGTTTCTCAGCCCCAAACGCTTATTCTGATGCTGCCCCTTCAAAATCGAAAAAGTGGAAACCCTTGATGCCAGCAACATAACGGTAATAAGATTTACATAACACAATTTCTCCTGCAATAACTTGTGTATTAAAGGCAAGTACAATTAACCCAAAAGCTTGTTATTTGAGGAGACAAAAAATTGCAGTTTGAAACTCTATCAGGGTTAAGGGTTAAAAGAAAAATTATGCAGAAAATGAATGATGGAAGAGATTCATACCCTCAACATCTTATGATATAAAATCAGATACTCTTTCAAGTACATCTTCACTGTCCTGTCAGTCAGTCATTTTAATAGGGAAAAATCTCATTTCCATTTCAGATTCTAGAAATGCAGGAGCCTACTTTGACCAACATACATAATCACCACCCATTTCAAACAATATATTCCAATTCCTCTAAAGTCAACTTCTTTACTTGTTTAGTTATTATTTTCGTCTCTTTTTTATGGGAAAAAAAGGTTCTTCAGTTGTCTATCCTCTTGCACAATTGGGCATGTTGACTAAAATATATGAAAACACCTTGAATAATAAATTTGATAATATTCAAACATTGCCAGAAATATTTGCAACAACAATAACTGCAAGATATATATATACATATATATATATATATATATATATATATAAAGTTGCTTTTCTAAATATGAGTGATGCAATCAGCCTCTTCCCAGGTCCTTAAATAATTAAGTGATAAAATAAAATGAAACAAAATGGCTCACTGAACACAGCCAGTTGGTAACTACACCTCCCCACATGTTGTAACTGAAAACAAACACACTTCCCTGAAAAACTATTCGAAATAATACTGGTGATAAAACATAAATGTTTAGCAAAAAATAAACAAGTAAAACATAAATGTTTAGCAAAAAATAAACAAGTGATTCAATAAGCAGAAAAGAATGATGAAAGCACATGAACAAGTAAGATTAGTCTAACCTCTGTAAAACCAAGATTTACGAGGTAGGAAAGAAACTGGCCTCCAGTTATCATAAGAACATTCGTGCTAACTAGTCCTCCCCTTATTTCTGATGGCGATGCTTCTGCAATATAAACAGGAGCAGTAACAGATGCCACACCAACACCGAGGCCAACCAGTAGTCGCCCCAGTATAAGAACATATGGATCTGGAGCAGCAGCCATGACAACAGCCCCAATAGCAAAGACAACATCAGCAAGAAGAGTAGCCTTCTTACGTCCATAAGCATCATTAATCCAACCCCCAGCAGCGGCTCCAATAATAGCACCAACCAAGGCCATGCTTACAATTGTTTCCTGTCAACTTAAAGAATCAGAGAGTTGCAAAACAGAAAATGCTCACAAATTCACACTTTTCTTTTGTTTGCTTCTGTAAAGAAATTAACATTAAAAATCAGGTGGCATGGGAGCCATTGCCTCTAAAAGAATTTCACCACCATCATGAATCATCCCAAAAATCCAGGTGGGAGACCCCACCATTAGAAATTTAGAATATGGTCATCAAGCTATTTCTCAATCTCCATTCTGATCCCCACTCAACCATATAGGAAAGAGAAAGGTTCTTCCCTTTCCAAAACTCTTTTCGCTGATGACAAAAATCAAAATAATGGAATATCTCCACCCCAAGAGCTTTATCAGAACTCTAAAGTTATTTGTACCTGAAGGAAACTACTGTCCTTGACAACCTCAAAATCGTCTTTGATATACAGAAGGGCCCCTGAAATCACACCTGAAACCAATATCCACAGATATGGTGACAATTCAGAGGAAAAAGAAACAGGAAGTGAGACCTGTATAATTTAAAAGTAAGCAGGACAGCCTCTAAACCTTGTCTATATTAGGATCAAACTTCTTATGATTCTGAAAGAAGGCAACATTCTTGCTCGCAAGGGAAGGCATGACATAAAATCTAAACCTTGACATTCCATATACAAATAATGGTTAATTATATTGTTCAGCCTCAAAATATGGGTGAGATTCCAATTTGGTCCTTGACTTGTGAAACGTTGCAATGTTATATCAATCATTCGAAAAACATATCAAAATTTGCACTCCATCAGGTCAACAGTTTTCTACCTACATAGAAGTGTTGGTCTCACATTTATATAGATGTGAATGCCAAACTGTGCCACGTTGACAAGTTGAAGATAAAAATACATATGAGAAGTGAATACTCCTAAGCCAGTGGTTTGCCTTACCTATTAAAAATTGTTGTATACAGTGGGGTGTACAATGCTCCTCTCATAATAACTGGCAAGGTGACCACTAACTGAGGGATGAGAATGAAAGGGGTGGTGTATACACCTGTTGTATGCAAGAACTTTGACTTAAGACAAGGCACACTAAATTTGATAGAAAAGAAGAAATACCACACAACAGAAATTTATTTGATCGTTGAGCCTATCTCAATAATAAAATACTCCAAAACTTAGTGCTTTGGGATTGAAAATAAATCAACCGTCCCTTGACAAAATATTATTCAGCTCGATTCACATTTTACTGCTTGACTAATACTTGACAAATAAAAATCTCCTGATAGTGATAGCCAAAATGTTCAAAAGCTGAATTAATTTCAGTTAATCATAATACATATAACAACTGCCAGAGCACTACTAGCTGACCAAGGTATGAGAAGCCCACTGCTGTGTCTGGGTTTGCCACCAAATTCAGCTAATGTATTGGACGAAAAGAAAACACAAGAAGATTTTCGTCCAATTTCCACATAAACCGATAAACCTGTTAAATTGGGGAGAATTTTGGACCTTCCCCACATTCATATAAAAAAAAACAGGAATTTTTTCAGCCCAAAATTTGCTCTTTATGGCCAACCCAAAATGTGAAAAATTTAATTAGCAACCTTGTATATATCTGTAATGCTTTATTTTATTTTATTTTATTTTATCTTGAAATGACAAGCAACAGCATCATGAACCACAAATTATACTCTTCCCCTGTGCCAATGTGATCAAGCGATTCAAACCCAACTTTTTTTCTTTCTAACGATTTCACTAATTACTGCAGTAATGGAAAACAATCATGCCTATGCACGTAATAACAATTAACTATCCAACCCACTAATTCTATCGACCTACTCAAAAACTTTTTCACTGATTACACGTACAGTGTATACATACATACATATACAAGGATATATGCGTATGTAAGGAATAATTAAAGGTAACAATTGGGTGCAAGAGAGTACCTGTGTCGTAGCCAAAAAGGAGTCCGCCAATCCCAGCCACCACAGTCAGACCCAGAATGTATGGATTCTTGAAGTAAAACATTTTCCTCTCCGGGTGCAAATCCAAGTATCCGGAGCTCCCTGGCATCGACGAATCCAGCGTCATCTCCTTCCCTCTCTCTTCCTCTCTCTCTCTCTCTCTCACTGAGCTGCCAATGGCCACACCAAACCGCAGCCAAACGACGACACCTACGAATTTGAATGAGAAAATTCAAGCAAAAAAGATCGAGAATTTCCTTCCACTGTTAGGAAACGATTCGAGAATTCGATTCTCCAGTGCTGTAATGCAAAAGCTCGTGGCAAGATTTTCCCGAGAAAATTTAGGCGGTGTGTTGACGATGCCAAGTAAGATAATTTAAACACGGGATCCGCTGGCAATTTGGAAACGGAAATTTCCGACGGCGGAGAAGCGTTCTATACCATCACCCGGCTGTGCATCACGGACCAATAGGATAAGAGAGTTTATAGGAATAGCTGGAGGCATAAGCTGGCGTGTAATCGTGGATGATGCAGATTTAGCCAACAGGATTCTCTCCGAATCATTTTGGTGAAAATTTTGAGAATTCGTTAATTGTGTCTGTTCATCTTACATTGTATGGTTAGTTTTTATCAAATATTATTTATGTTTAATTTTGAATAAAAATATTTAAAATAATTTCTGACCGCATAATATACGATGAACGCACACAATTCACAGATTTTTGAAATTCTCGCAAAAGATCCCGCGAGGATCTATTTTTTTTCAGATATAGACATTGCTCATATGATTTAATATTCCGATATATAATATAAAAACCCAATTGGAGAAAGATAATGCCATTTTTCTGGGTTTGGTGAATGGCATCCTTTTTTTGTTTTTTAGGCGTTCATTTGGCAATTATTGAAGATGCTGTTATCCGAATAATGAGGATAGTGCTAGACGTTAGTCATTCTTGGAACACTTTCGAAGAGGAGTTTTTTCGGTTTTTTGGAAACACGGTTTAGTAAGTGTAACAATTAATAAAAATTTGAAAATTCAACTAATTATATTATTACACTTGACATACTATATTATATTTGCGACGGGATGAAAGGTTTATTCATTCTTGAGTGAACTGTACACGCTCTTGGTCCCTATTGTAGGCCTTGAATTTAGTGTCTCAAGGGTGGCTTGGGAATTTCAATAAAAATTGTGAGCTATCCGGCCACCGGTGCTTGGCCTTTTGCCACTAACGAGTGTGAAGGTGTGGCTTCCTAGCAGCAAAATAACCTTCTTATTTGCATTTTTATCTTTTTTTTTGTTTTTTTGTAAAAAAATGCGTCTAAAGCAAGAACAGGCAGAAGACGGCAAGTGCATCCATGTCGATGCTTCTTGCCGTCTTGCTTCTATGTTTGCTTTCGAGGCACTTCCTCTTCTATGATAGGTTACCATCAACCGGGGAAGCAAAAGAATCGAGAAACAGAGAAAATTAAAAAGGAAAATGTAAGAAAGAAACTAAAATGGAAATCCACGTCGCTAAGTTGTGCGGAAGTCATGGGAGGGAGTTAGCTCAGCCTCTAGGTGCTTGTACTCTTCTAGGTTAAGTGAGTCGACTCCACTTTGAAACGAATATGTAATTTACCTTTAGTGTAATTACACATAATGTACTACCTCGTATTTTGGCACACTGAAAACTCAGCCTAGAAAATTTAGGTTTAAACCCAGAAACAGCTTTTCTGCTCCAACCATTATGGCCTAAATTTTTTAGCCCAAGGTTATTAAAGACTAAATTTAGGCTAATTTAAAAAAAAAATTATGTATACTATCCTAATTTAATTTTATGAACATTTTAATATAAAAATATTTAGATTCCGATAAATATTAAAAAATCACTAAATTAGAGTGAATTTTGAGTTAAATAATTTTTTAAAATTATTTTAGCTGTTAGATTTAAATTTGGGTTGTTAGATCTTGTTTTTATACCATTGAAGATATCAGTCGTTGGATTCAATGAAATTATGAATATAGAACACAAAAAAACAAATATAAATCTGAACTGTTGGTCCATTTGAATTTGTGTCGTTGGATTAAGCAAAAGAGTCGTTAGGCTCCATCTTCTTGTAGACAAGTGGCCGACATGGCCACATGGGTGGGGTTTGGGACATGCTGGGTGAGGCGCGTGCCACGCGTCCTTGCTTGGCGGGTGAGCTACAATTTCCCCTTCTCACTCTCACACATGAGATCGACCACTAATTTTGGGCTAATCTGGAGGAACACACATATAAAAATCTCTCATTTAACACACATAAAAATCTCTCATTTCCCTTCTTAGTGACTAATCAGATGCACACACACACACACACACACAACATCATCTTCTCTTCCTCATCTTCTCGACTCTTCTTCCTCATCCATATGACTCGAGTAATCCAACTCTTAAACACCCCCAAAACTTCACGGATCAAATATCTTGACACCACCTGACACACCCCGACCTGGAATGTCCACTTGGACTCCAAATCAAGCTGTGCTGGCTGATACCTGGAAGGTGACGAAGCCATAAAATGTAGTGATGTGGAAAATGTGAATAAATTTAAAACTAAAAGTGCCTAGTCAAGAAAGTGTGCAGGTGAGCGAGATTAAACCCTATTCACATGTGATGTCAGAGCATAAGACAGTATAGTAAACAAGATGAGAGTTATACCACTGAAGGTAACCATCTCCTGAGATTTGCCATAATCCTCGTATATACATAAGCACAACTACTAAACCTGGAGGGGCGAAAAACAAAGTTGAGTGGGTCAGCAAAACAATGCTTATACGAAAACCTTTATTTTTGAATATACTAACCCCTCGTCGTAAAACAAGTATAGTTTCCATAGTTCTATAGCCAATATATATAAGAATATGCCAAGTCCTGATATAATCAATGCCACAGTACTATAATTATGTGGTAATCAAATATAAACAGTTTGCTTATCATCTAAGCCAGCACACGAGTCGGAGTTACCTTAAGCAACCTGTACGACAAGACTGTGTGTAATAATGCGCTATGGTACTACAATCACGTGAAGACTAGTGCTAAGCATGGTCACAATCGAGTCAGAATTGCCTAATGCAGTCTGTACGACAAGACTGGCACCTAAACTTGGATCCAAGGTGAGTGAATGGTGCATATGTGAACATACACGTGAAAGATTGGCCCTGGGTAGAGTACCAACATCGGGGTGCAGCAAGATGAGCATGTATAAAAATATGTATGAATGTCATGACAAGTATATCTCAACCATATGGCAACATTTATTGTAATTATATCACAATTATCAACTACTTAGCAATATATACGTAAAGTGAAGTATTTGTGCATTTCTGGAAACTATAAATTTGTATAGGTATAAAATAAACTGCCCACTCACAAATACTTCGCCGTTGACGAGCCACGCAACCTAGCGAAGATGAAAACGCCACTAATAATTGTCCCTAAGCACATAAAGGGTACAATTAATAAAACTATATTATAAAAATCGAATTTGGGAAAACGGACGTAAAAAACGTATTCAGGACGTCAAATTACCCTAAGAAGGGTCATGTTTAAATTTCTGAAAAGTCAACAAAAGTCAATAGGAGGAATATTCCAGGAATATACTAAGAATATTTCATTTGTGGGCTGGAGGCTTTTGGACATAAAAGGGGTCACAGGTTAGGCCAAAGAAGAAGGGCTGTCAGCCCAAAGATTTTTGAGCTTATAAAAGAATGAATAAATAATTAAAGCAAAAAGGTTTTAGGCCAAAAGAAAATGGGTTGGGCTTACAAGGGTTTCTAATGGGTTTCACGGGCCTTATGCCCTTTTTTGCATGGCCTAAAAGGCTTTAGCTCAGTGGGCTTTGGGTGTGAAAGCCCAACCCAAGTTCCAAAAGATGGGTCGTCGGGGCTTTGGGCGTGAAAGCTCAGTGGGGATTTGAGATCTGGGTATTACCAGTTAAAGATCAGAAGTGAAGATGTCCCTACGACAGCATTTAGAACTCGCTATGGCCATTACGAGTTCCTCGTGATGCCATTCGGGTTAACGAATGAACCAACAACTTTTATGGACCTAATGAATCGAGTATTTAAACTATACCTCGACAGGTTTGTTATTGTCTTCATTGATGATATTTTGGTGTATTCTAAGTCTAAAGTAGAGCACACTTGACATCTCACTCTGGTTTTGAAGAAACTGAGGGAACATCAGTTATATGCTAAGTTTAGCAAATGCCAGTTCTGGCTGGATCAAGTGTCATTCTTGGGGCATGTAATATCGCCTTAGGGTATACTGGTGGACCCACAGAAAGTATCTGTAATTGAGAATTGGAGCAGCCACGGACCGTCACCAAGGTACGGAGTTTCCTTGGCCTAACAGGTTATTACAGGCGATTTGTGAAAGATTTTTTAGCCATAACTTTACCACTGACGAGGTTGACTAGAAAAGATGTTAAATTTGAGTGGGACGATGATTGTGAGTGGAGTTTCCAGTAGCTAAAATATTGTCTCACTCACGCACTTGTTTTAGTGCTTCTAGACGACAGTGGTAATTTCGAGATTTATAGTGACGCTTCTCTGAATGGTTTAGGTTGTGTATTGATGTAGCATGGCAAGGTGATTGCATATGCTTCACGACAGTTGAAGCCACATGAGATGAATTACCCTACCTATGATCTCGAGTTAGCAGCCATTATTTTTACCTTGAAGATTTAGAGGCATTATTTGTATGGAGAAAAATGCCGGATTTTCACAGACCATAAAGGCTTTAAGTATATTTTTACCCATAAAGATCTTAACATTCGGCATCGGAGGTGGATATATTTGCTTAGTGATTATGATTGCATGATTGAGTATCACCCCGGTCGTGCAAACACAGTGGCAGATGTGCTCAGTAGAAAATCACGTGCCAAACTTAATGCCTTGCATGCTAACCGTGTTCTTCTCCGCACAAAATTAAGGTCCACATGAGTGAAATTAGAGGTGAAAGATCGGGAATAAGCCTTACTTGCCAGTTTCCAGGTCAGACTGATTCTGATAGTTCACGTGCTCGCGACTCAAGCAGAGGATCATGAGTCACATGAATTAATTGATGCAGTGTCACGAGGGAAAAAGAAAAATATCAGGATCTGGAGACTAGATGGCATGTTTATGCCGGGAGATCGAATGTACGTGCTAGATATAGCGGAGGTAAAGAAAGATATACTAGATAAAGCACATATTTCGGCTTATGCGATGTATCCTAGGAGTACTAAGATGTATCATACAATTCGACCTTTCTACTACTGACCTGGCATGAAAAGGGAGATTTTTGAATATGTGAGCCGTTGTACAATATGTCAGCAAGTCAAAGCTGAGAGGAAGAAATCTTTTGGGTTATTGCAGCCACATCCTGTTCCACAATGGAAATGGGAGGACATCACCATGGATTTCGTGTACAAGCTTCCTTGTACGCGAAATGGGTATGACGGCATTTGGGTGATAGTGGATCGGCTTACTAAGTCAGCACACTTTCTACCAGTTCGAGAAAATTATTCTTTAAGCCAACTAGCTGAGCTATTCATCTCAAAGATTGTTAAATACCATGGAGTTCCGGTTAGTATCATCTCTGATCAGCAAACCCTATTTCTCAAGAGTAAAATTTAACTCTAATTTTCTCTTTTAATACCAATGGTATTATGGGTTTATATAGAACCCAATTACTAATTATTAAAGAGATGTAACTTTTCATCCATAAGTATACATCATTTAATAAAGGAATGCACCTAATCAACATAACATTTCTACAAAATACTGTTAACACTATTTTTCATTCAATTATTAAAATTATACATTATAACATTTCATATTATAATATATAATTTCCAAGATCACTTGTGTCACGAATGACCAAGCTCATCATTTCGCCCCACGTTGAGTTCATGCCAACTGAAGCCACAAGCATTTGTCCATATCCATCGACCACCTTGGTTCCAAAATACAAGAACGGATTATGGCCTCCATTAACTTCCACATGCTCACTCTCCCCCATCATGCTTGATTCATCCATCCACAAACAAATGTTGATAAGATTTCTACCACATGTGAATATATAATTAAAAACATCTAAAATACTTACAAGATAACAAGGTTATTGTAGTATAGATAGCTCAAGTAAGATTGTTTTCAACAAGAATTGATATGACTAATTTGTATTTAACTCGACTATCTTGGCGCTAGGGGTGTAGGAACTAGGTTGTTATATTTGTTAATTATCATCTTGTCCAAAGAACCCGTTCTTTGAGTTCTATCTCTCGTTCATTTGCTTTATCTTAGGCAAATCCTATTGTAGGATTACAATGAACTACCCAACAAATAACATTTGTTAGTTGGTTTATAGAAGTGATATCCAAAGGTTAATTTAAGGATATCCCACAAGATTATTCTCAAACAAATATTGCTTATCAACACACAACTCTAAATCTTAACACAATTAAGATTTGTCTTTCTTTCCAATTACATCCTATGGAGTCGTGAAAATTTTGGAAGATATTCTAATTGACAATCATATTGTCTTAGAGGTATATATATATATATATATCCTATATATGGGTAATTTGATAACATCCAATGAACTACATCTTATTAGAGTTCGTTCTTCTCCCAATGGAGAAATCCATTATCTTACGATGCTACTTTCCTTGACACATTTGAAGGAAACTCTTCTAAAGCGTTCTTCTCATTCGATCAAATATAGGGAGGTAAATACTTTAGACATCTTACTAATCAACTTACATTCTTGAATTCTTTGAAACCTTTTGCAAAGTATTCGAACTTGTATTTATTCAAAATAAACGATAGTCCAACCAAGAGCGATCTTCTGTGAATGTCATACAACATGAGTAGTATTATGTTGTGGACAAGTGCCACTAACATCTAAGTGAATTAACCTCAACAACTTTGTGATTCTTTCTTCTTTCCAAAAGAATAAAGATTCGAACATTTCGCCTCTATATAATTTTAACAAGAAGGTATTGGATCCGGATCTAATGATCCAAAGCATCCATCTATGACCAACTCGTAATTTATGTTTTAGCGGTGTCACAACTTAGTGGGATTAGTCACTACCTTGCTACCTTTTGGGTTTTAAGCATCATTATATTCTAAACAGTTAACACTACCACACATCTCTACTATAAAGACAATCAATCAGATTACGATAATCCAATCATTCATTAATAAAGAACAATGTTTTTGTCAAACAAAACATTCATCCATCTCTTAAAATCATAGTGACGGAATTAAGTTCCTTATTTAAATTGGAATGTAAAGACAATCTTTGTTTTTCCAATTTCTTTGGTAGTTCATGTGAGGAAGCAAGTACTCTTTGCTTTCGTAGAGATTTATATCTTATTCACGTTCCGAATGTGAAGTACTTTCTCTTCTCTCATTAATCTTCTACTTCTTATTAGCTACACTTTTACAACGATTGTAGAACATATTTACTAATACGGAATCAAGCATTCAAGTAAAAGAACCAACTATTTTGAATTATTCAAGAACAATATACAACACCTTCAAAAGGTGTGTTCTTGACAATTGCAAGACATTTCTTGCAAATACCCCTTCCAATGTCCATCCTTTCATAAAGAAAGTTTGTTCCCTTGGAGTTATTTCACCTTCTTCATTTGACTTCTCCATTGACTACAATAGTCATGGTCCCTAAACTCCCACTATCTCTCTTGAAACTTATTTCAATTGTGTGATACACATCAAACGATTTGGAGAGCATGCGGTTATTATTCACTATATAGTGTATAATAAACTTAGTGAACCATTTGGATAGGGACTCAAAGGTGAATTCCTAGCCTATTTCCGTCTCTAGAAGTGGTTTAACACTTCAACACTCAATGATTCAAAGTCATCATAAATCCATGTTGATGGACTATTTTCGTCAACCAACCATTATGTTCTAAACATTATTATTCACTATATAGTTTTAGCAAATTCCATATCCCTCATCGGAATTCGAGAGTTTTGGAGGAAACTCTTAGTATGGTATAGAGGCTCGTTATTACTAAGCCCACCTCACAATGATATGATGTTAGCTAGCAATAATAATAATAAGAGAGTACGTTTACTCATTTACATCTAATGTAAGTACCCATCTTATTTGGCCTCTAGAGAATGATGCCTCACAATGATATGATGTTGGAGCCATTGCACTTAGTTAAGTCATTCCCACCATGCAAGTTAGGGTAAGGGTTCAAGAACAACCTCACAATGATATGATGTTGATCATTCTCGTTGCCTACCTTCACAACATCATGTATGCATATAGAACTCTTCATGAGTGTAAGCACATACTTTGTACTCCCCCATGATAGGGTGAAGTCGGTGTACGAGTCACAAACGATCAGAGCCTACCACGGTGGAAGGCCACGAAAGAGTGTTTAAAGCACTCCCACACTTGTCAACTTAATAATAATTTGGTTGAGGGTTTTTAGGTCTCATCACATATACGCATTCATTTTAATCTTATTAAAACAATTTGGTCCTATTACAACTATTGGTCCATGTGATTGATTTAGTAGTATATAATACTCCCACTATGCTTGTAAAACGGTTTTTAAAGCAAGACTATATGGTACTACTAACATAAGATTTGCATTCATTGATGGACTATATAGTTGCCTTAGGATGATTATGAACCTTTGATTCGATCCAACACAAGCCTAATGTTGGATCTCGGTCTAGGGATGGTAATTGATTTTAGTTACGCACTTAATCATATTAAGGCGTGTTTTCTTATTGGCTGTTGGACCCTCTACTCCAATTTCATGCATATCAAATAAAACAAGAAAGGGGTACTTCAAAGTAAAGAAGAGCTTATGCTCTTTTACAACATTTGATCATATCAAATTACAACCAAAATCTAATCTACACATTCTCATGGTTCAAACAAATTTGAGAGATGACCTTTCACATAGCTCAATTATCGTAGGCTTAGGTTCATAATCACCATTTCTTTAATTAATTAATGCTTTAACTAATTAAACTTGAATGCAACATTGTCATTTGGTTTTTCTATCCATAAAATTGATTTAGATAGAGCTAAATGAAATGAAAATCCAATTCTCATTTAAAGATATAAAACTATTTTGTTCTCAACTAATTTGGGCCAAAATTGCAATAACATCAACTTTTGGGCTATGTAGCAAAACATAAACTTTTGAGGTCACTTTGTAAAAACACAAAAGTCCACTAGTTCATGTAATTACAACTAGAACCCAAAAATTTCAACAAATACAAAAATTTCATTAAAGAAGCAAAACAATTTGTCCTTAAGTGATTTTGGGCCTTTACGTAAAAGAGTAAACTTTCGGGTCAAAGTGCAAATACACAAAACACAAAAGTATCAAAACTTTATGTAATTGCATAAAAGGCCCAAAAGTACTCCCATTGAAGGAGTGGCCGGCCAAGGAGTAGTGTAAGTGATGGTGTGTGATGAAAGACAAAGACAAGTAAGTTGAAAAATAGGTAAGGTGTTGAAATAAAATAGGTATGGGTGAAAGCAAAGTATACACCAACTATGACTAACATAATTTCAAACACTCAACCTTCCAATCACATTTTTTCAAAAAAATGTCTTGTTGATTGAAAAGTCACACCAACCAACACAAAACAAAGACTTTATGTAATCAACCAAAACTTTGAATCAAAATACCAAGTTTTTTGTTCTTGGTATGAACAAAGCAAGAACATTGAAGAACATCCATGAAAACCCATAAGAGCTCCATGAATGTTTTCACTCAATAAAACTCAAATTTTCACTACTCAAAAGGGGTTTAACATCCTAGGGTACTTAGGGGGTTCCAAAAGTCACTTTAAAACACTTTTAACAAGACAAACATGAACCCAAAAATCCACCCTTTGGATTTGGCCGAAATTCCCCAAAAACATGGCACCAAATTTTAGCTCCAAAATTCATGCTCATATGAACTACATCTACAACATTTGAGATGGCAAATTTTCTAACAAAATTTACATTCAAAAAAGCAAGAATAACGCTTGTAACAATTACAACATTCAAATCACAAACTATGAAAATACAAAACCCAAAAGGATTCACCAACTACTAGACCTAGGCTCTTGATGCCACTTGAAGGAAAATTTGTGAAAAACAAGTTCATTTGAGCAACATCAACAACATGCAATTAACAATTAAAGGTGGAATCATGCTTGTATGCACTCAAAAACAAAACTTAACCCATGAAATTCAAAGCCTAGTAGTTAGGTGAACCAAGACTCAACTCAAGAACAAAGTGAGTTGACAAATCTTATACCTTTGTTGATTCCTCTTTGCATAAGTAAAGCCTAATCACCCAAGGAAAGGGCCTTCATTCCTTACTTCTTAGCTCCATGGATTTCTTGGAGGATGATGGTTGGAAGGATTCTCCAAGTTCCCAAAATAGAGAACCTCTAATTTTTCCACACCAAGGAGAGTTTTGAAGAGGAGATGAGTGACCTAGGAAGATTTAGATGCTAGTAAAACCTTCCTAGGGTAGCCAACCTCTTAGAGAGAAAAAGGAGAGCATTGTACTCTCATTTTTTCTCCAAAAGAAACCCCAATGATGAAATGTTATAAAGTTCTTTATATAGTCCCTTCAATTAAGTGACAAAAGAACCAAAACCCTTCATCCTCTAATGTGGCCGGCTTTAAGGGTTCATTGGGCTTTCAAGCCCTTTGTGTTTTCAAGTTGTCATACAACTTGAATTAATGGGCTTGACATTCAAATCCCATTGGACCTTGCAACCCAAAACTAACCCAAGGTCTATAATGAACATATTTGTTTGATTAACTAACATATTAATTAATCCTAGCCATAAATAATTAAACCATTTAATTATCCTTACTCATCTCCGTTGTTTCTTCAATCTCTACCTTACTCGGTGTACGATTTACTAGGTTCCTTTTAGCGAGGCAGTGGGTGATTAGAAATCTTCAAATTGATTGTGAATTGAAACTTACTTTCAATTCTCCCTTTAGTGATTACTCACCTTTATGGCTTCCACAAACCATGAGTGACACCTAGCAGTATGTTATGGCTACCTAAGCTAATACAATACTCTTGACCACATTGTTTGGTTTGATAGTTTATTCATGTCTACTATCCAATGTGATTCTTTTACTTATATAATTACCTTGAATGTGATTTGGAACTACTTCCTAAATCTCATTCATACTCTGGCCAGAGATTTTTAATCATATCATAGAGTATTCTCCCTCAAACAATTTAAAGATTAGAGATCCCTTGTTACGCATTTACTTGCCTCCATGGCTAAGTGGCTTAACCCCAACTATGTCGTGGACACCCACTGATGGAGTGACTTTGACATAGTCAAAGATCAATGACCTAACCACAAGACAATTATGTTGCCTCAAGTCAAAGGACTACTTTGCATTATCTCAACCATGAGTTCTCATGTGACATGAGTATGAGAACTCCTCATTGATCGTGTTCAGTGGACTCATTCTCTATTGAGCACCTACATGCTTGTCTTGGTGTTAGTCACACTGATCTTAATGGACTATCAGTGCCTAATGGCAATCCTATGATCAGGAACGTTTAGGATATGTAGACGAAGGAGAATGGTCTCATTAATCTAACTTCTTTAGATCACATTCTCTTAATTACATAATCCTTGGACTTATCGTTTAAGCATATAACATTTATATGAGACAGCTTTAAACAATAATCTTTGCTCTTTATATTAAACTAGATTAGTTTAACAAGTGAAATGTCTGTAAAGTATCATCATATGATTGGTTTTAGGGCACATTTCCAACAACCATCTTCAACTTTCCTCATGCAGACCATTATTCTTGGCTAAGTGAAAAGTACTCAGACCTTATTGAGTAAGTCACTAATTATTTATTTCAATTAAATGTTGATTAGGATATTAAGTGTAAATAGGATTGTAAATATGGTGTACATATAATTTTCAATCTTGCAGCAACGTGTGGGCACCATTGCTAGTATATACTAAAACCCATTTGGAGGACGACACTGTTCATTAATAGTGTGCGGATGGAAATGCCCTCGGGTTTCTTTGTTATCAGCTATTTCTATTTCTAACCCACGCGTCCATCATCGATGGCCCTTTGGGTTCGACTTCTTCTCGATTTCACTTTTCTCTCGCTATTCTCACCTTTTGGGTATTTTGGAACCTAGGCCCATCACCGTTTTACTCGATATTCAGCGTTGCCATTTTCTCCAAATCTTCAAGCCAATAGAACATGGCAAAGTCAACGTGTACGTCTGTGGAATTACTGCCTGTGATCTCAGCCATCTCGGCCATGCTCATGCCGCCATCAATTTCAATGTCCACGATCTTCATGTTCGCACATTCAATCTCATTATTTGCACGTTTAATTTAATAACTATGCAATTAATTGTGCTCTAGAGGGAAGAAATCAGATCCATGGTTGAAAATAATGGCTATGCAAAAGGAATTGTTTCAGCCAGTTCACATCGTTCTTGGATATCATTAACTACTCCTTGCAAAAGGTAAAACTAAGTAATATACAACAATTTTCTATTTGTGCATCAATAGATTACCGTTCCTGATTTAAAGAAATTGTTGCAGTCTGGTATCAATTGTGTTCAGTTGGTCGGAATCATGACTATGTCTGCGAGGGATAATGCTATAAAGAGATTTATTGAGGATCAATATTGCAGGGTTTTCTTATTGAGCTTGAAAGCTGGATGAGTTGCTCTTAATCTGACAATTGCATCGCATGTGAGTAATGTCTTATGTCAGTCTTTAAATTATGTTTTCCCAACTATACAAAAAAAAAAAAAAATCAATGTTAAGATCTCTAATATTTTCTTCTCCATTGTGGAATTATGAGATTGGATTTGGAATTTAATTATTTTAATTTATTTTTCTGATTTATATTTCAAGATCAACAGCTAAACTCTAGCCCTTTTTATTGGTTTATGTTACTGGATTATTCTTTGTTGTTTTGGATTTATGCTATGTTCAATGTCGTTTTGTATGAGTTATGCTTTCTGCATCGTCCTTTTTTTGTTATTAATGTTGGATTGTTGGCTTATGAACTAAGAGTGGGTTGCTTTGGATTTTAGTCTGAGTGGCATGCGAAGAGCACTAGATTTTAGTTTGAGTGGGTTGCTTTGATCACTAGATTTTAATTTAGAGCACTATCTAATCAAATGAAGGGCCAAGAGTTTCTGTTTGAATGATGGTCCTAGATCATTTCTTCATTCCATAAATGTTTCTGAATTTGAAGACTTAAAGTCCAGACTAAAGAGTAGCATTGTCTTGGATTGCTGATCTTATATAGCATGATGATTTTAAGTTAGAACAAATTTAAAATTACGTTTGGAGTGTGTTTTCATGTACAGGACAAGGTGTGGATTAGATAGCACAAACTGGATGGAAGATAAGATTCTGTGAAAGAAAGGGCAAGAAAATCTGATGAACTTTCTTTATTGATCTGTGCATGTAAGAGCTCTTGTTGATTCTTTTGTTTTCTTTTGTGCATGTAAGAGCTCTGTACATAGAGTTCACAATACATGCATAGTTTTTCATTGTTCTAGAATTTTTACATTCCTATAAATCTTTTCCTGCATTTATGAATTCTAAATAAATGCAAATCATACAAATAATCAGAGTGGATAAAATTATTGGCTTATGTGCACTAATGAAATATGGTAGCCTTTCACCTCCCACCAAGGATTTTATTAATAATGATATAGTTAAAGCAATTACATGCTCTATCAAATATGTTTTATATATAGTTGTGGTAGTTCTAAGGGATTGAAATATTTATGCAGATAATTGGTAGTTTAAATATTTAAAAGTGATTATAAATGGAATACCTAGGATATTTAACACTGTTATCTTTTGCATGTTTATATCATGTTTAACTTTGCGTTTGTTTATACATTTTATTCAAGTGCTATTTTTATTAGTGTTAATTTCGGGTTGGATATCTAAAATTTTAGTTTTTTGGTTGCTGTTGTACGTCCAACAGCTAATTATTCATTTGGAATTTGATTGCCCATTCTCATAACTTCATCTAAAATGCTCTGCGTGTATAAGCTTTGTGTTTATGGAGGTGATTTCAAATGGATTTCAAGCTAGGCTACTGAGATTTGATTCAGATTGGTGGATTCGAGTAAGAAACTAAGAAACCATGATATTTTCTTTCGGTTTTAAGAACTGAAATGGACATGCATGTGCTTTCCTTTGTGAGATGTAAGAGATTTGAGAAATTGTTTGTTTATCATTCTGGGGTGGGATGGGTATTGTCAGATATAAGAGAATTTGTAATTTTAATCAATTTAATAAATTAAGAATAGAGAGTTAGTGATCTATGCAAAAAAATTGTTGATAAATTGGTTAATGGGTTTTCAATTCCATGTTATTATTGGCTCTGATGCTTTTGTTTGACTTATGTGTGTGGTAGAATTGATATGTTATGTCTATGTGAGCTTTGCTTGAAATATAGCTAAGAGACATCTTTTTTTTTCTTTTTTTTAAGAATACCCTGAAGTATAGCTGGGAAACATCTTTCCTTTTTTATTTGGGCAAACATTTATGTCCTACACTTTTAACTTTCTTTAATGCTTGCTCTGGGTTTTATAGGTTCTTTTTAAAGTTTGGCACTGAATCGCTTTTCTTTCTTGGGGTGCAAGGAAATCGGAGGAAGAGAAAGAACCAAATTTTGAATTTATCAAACACTTTGTAGATATTCCATGCATTTTGTAGCTGGAATCTTTTGGTAAATACTTAATCTTTTAATCAAAGCCTATATGTGCCAATAGGTTTTGTAAGTAGCATCAAATAATTAATTGCTTTTTTCTTGGTAAGTACCTAAATGTTTACACTTTCAGTTTAACAGAAAATAATAAATTGAGACAAACTTGGAACCTAATAAATCAATATTAGCAAATCCATAAACTTATTTCGTGACTATCACGATATTGTTTCAATATTCGACTTTTGCTTGCAATTCTGTTCTCTCTAGGATATTAAAGTGCATTTTTGGTTTTTAAGTTTCCCCGCCAGATACCAACTGTTTGATTGTGATCTCTCTGTGAGAATGGATATATGATTTAAAATTTCTGTTAATAAATGTTAATTATGATTCAATTTTTTTTTCCAATCATGTAGGGAGATGCAATCTAAGCTATTGTAAAAGACGCAACAATGCTTTAGTTGATCAAAAAATAGAAACTGCATGTGTGTATTATGAGAGGAAATGGAGAGCAATCTGTGTCAGTTTTGGAATGTACTGGAATCAAAGAAGCTAACTCAAGGTGCTAACTTTGAATTTCTCCAAAATATCTTCTTTTTTATTATTAATTATTTGAGAAATATGAATTCTCCATGTTTTATCTGGTAGTTGAAAATTTAAATTTTGGACTTCTTCCATTTAGTTATTTGGGAGTTGAAAATTTAAATTTTGGACTTATTCCATTTAGTTATTTGGGAGTTTTAATTTATAAATGCGGATTTGTGTTTGTTTGGCCAGTTGTTTTTTCAAAGCTGGAGGAGGCATTGTTGATTAATCATGGGAAATATGATGCTCTGTGGTGCTGGAAAATTCTTAAACTGCTTGCGGATTATGCACTCTGGACCAGAATAAGGCAAAGGTTCCAAAAGGTGTTGCAATACTTCCAGAAGTCTTTCAATGAGGTACATCCACTTATAAATCTCAAAGAACTTGTATTGTTTTTTAACTTTCAATGTGTAATAATTGTCTTATGTTTTTTAACTTTCAATGAGGTACTTCCACTTACAAATCTCAAAGCAATTGTATTGTTTTTTTAACTTTCGATGTGTGATAAGGAGGGTAGTGAGATTGACCGCATAATTTGTAATGTGAGTTTAGTGACTTATAAAATTGCAATTTCACAGATCTTAAATTACAGCTTAGTTATCCATTTTTGAAATTCCTGTGCTGAGTAATTGATGAATATAATGCTATTTGAAAGTTCTTATTATTGTGATTGTGTTGTGCTTACTGTGTGTGCGCTTAGCTTAATTATAAATTAAGGGTGGTTGAAAATTAGAATTTTATTCATGCTGTTTGTGCAGAGAAGAGTATCTCATTACAAGGAACTCAATCCAACAGAACATTTACGACTCTTAAAAGCATTCTGTGAATTCTAAGCTCAAGTCAATCCTTAATTTTCATCTACTTTTTAGTTTCTTTATGTCTAGTTGAATTACATGGTTTGTAACCATTAAATCACCTAACTTTATATTACAATTGTGTTTCTAATTGTTGATATCAATTAAAACACTATTATTCAGGCTATTAGATTTTATGCTACGTGTTGACATATTCATTTTAATAATTACCACTTGCTTCGATACATTGCAAAATGCTTATTCTGTGACAAGAAAATAATCTTATTTCCTATTTAATAAAACTCATAATTGGAGAAATTGTTTGAAGAGAATAATGTTACATAATTATTTATGTAATTTGTAATCACGCAATACTCGCTAGTTAATAAACTAGAAACACAATCCTATTCAAATCGGATAACCTAGTCAGCCAAAGAATCCCCACGTTTTGTGACAAAATCAACACCAAATCAAGCTCAAAAGGTGGCGTTAGAAAGATTGGGACGTCTTAACCACTTTTAGAAGGAAGTTTCCTAAAAAATCACTATCTTGAGGCTCACACAACTAGGGAAACTGCTGCACTTCAAGAAGTACATAATATATTTTGTAGACTGCTAATAAGTTTTTATTTTTATTTTTAAAAGAACCGCTAATAAGTTATTGAAATGTCTTGTATTTATTTGGGTTAAATAAAAAAAAGGCTCCAAAAAAAGTAAAATAAGGAGGAAGTCCATAATTTCTTTGGACGTAATTTTCCTCTCACTTTTGAAAAGCTCCAAAAGAATTGTATAAACTAAGTCTACATTATTCGAACTATCCTCCGCGACAGTAAAGTATAAACGTTGGATAATGTTTGTATTCCTCCTTTTTGAGGAATGAGCTTATTTCACTTTTAAATAATATTATTTACCGTAAAAATTTATAATTATAGTAATCGATTAGTTAATATGTTGATTAGTTAAATAATATTGGATCGTTTTATTTTTTTCTTCATTTGAAGAACATTCTTACAACAAATTATTTGAATAGGAGCTCGTTTAGTCATTTAAATGTATAAAATAAATGGATGGTTCATTAAGAATATGTTACTTAGTACATAAATCGTTAATTATTTCAATATATATGGATAACTACACAATCTCTTATTTGAATAATTTTTTGTATGGTTGATCTTCAAATAAAGACTAAGTAATTGAACAGTTCTGATATAAAAAATACGTTATTTGCATGTGGAATAATAAACTAATTCTGGAAGAAGAAATGCGAGTATTATCCAAACTTTAAATGACACTTACAGTTCGTCGAATAAGTTTTATTTTATTTTTTTTTCGGTTTTGTTGTAGAACTTTTATAAAATGAGCGCTTAATTTTTATAAAATGAGCGTGCTTAATTGACATGTAATCCTGTAATGAATTTTCTTTCTCACTAGGCGCACACCTTCCAAAGAACAGACAACAAGGACTTGATTGTCACTAAGTTTTTCAGTCACAAATGACATTACATCATTGCAACAAAGTTTTAATTATATTATCAACGAAATATATGTTGAACATACCTGCATCCTACAAATATATGCTGTTCAACAAAATATAAATTACATTACTATAGAATAATAAAAGAATTTAAAAAATATTAAACAAAATATTATGTAAAATTATGACTTACACGAACGAAAACCACTTCAAATAGAGTTCTTCTTCGACTTCTTCAACTTGAGATAGCTGAAAATAGGTGTCTTAGGAACAGGAATAGACTTGACAACCCAACCAATTGGCCAAGATACTGCTGCAATACCAACACAAGCACCCCACTGCCCCCAATTCAACCTTTCTGTATCTGCAAACTTCTTCAAAAACTCCACCATCACCACCTGCAGCAAAATAGTGACACCGATAATCCCCACAAACAACTTGTTGGTGTGGATTCCTCTGAACACATTCTTCTTCTCAAGCTTCCTAGCATTGAACTCATTGAACACCTGGCACAACACAAATGTGTTGAAGATCAATGTGTCCTTCACCTTGTCATCCACGCCGAAGATCGATTTTCCTTTGAACTGCAACGTCAGGAGGATTGCAATCTGGTAGAGTGCTTGAGGCAGGAGGTTCCTCCACATTATGTTGGTGATCAGAGGCTCTGTCCTCCCGACCGGCTTTTTCTTCATGAGCTCTTTCGTTGGCTTCTCCGTGGCGAGAGCCAGAGCACCTAGTGTGTCCATGATCAAATTCACCCACAGTAACTGAACAGCTGTTAACGGGACTTCACCGGCTGAAATTGCTGCCACAAAGTTGATCACCAGCGCTGCGATATTGACGGTGAGTTGGAATTGGATGAACTTCTGGATGTTTTCGTAAACACATCTTCCCCACCTTAAAACTGTGGCCACCGACGAAAAGTTGTCGTCCATGATCACGATATCTGAGCTCTGTTTCGCGACTTCTGTGCCTTGAATACCCATGGAAAGTCCGATGTCAGCTTCTTTCAATGCGGGCGCATCGTTCGTGCCATCCCCGGTCACTGCCACCACATGGCCTAGCTGTTTCAAGCACTGCACCATGAGAAGCTTGTCAAATGGGGAGGACCTTGCCATCACGCAGATTTTGTTCACCTTCTCCATTCGTTCTTCAGGCGTGTAATTGCGAAACTGCACGCCTTCAATCACCGCGCCGCTGAAGAACGTGTCCTGATCAGGCTTGAGTATCCCGCATTCTGTGGCTATTGCTTTAGCAGTGAACACATTGTCGCCTGTGATCATTTTAACATTTACCCCTGCACGTTGACAGTCTTCAACAGCCTTCTTCACCCCTGGGCGGCATGGATCTTTTAACCCAACAAGGCCTAGTAGCGTCAATCCATTTTCTTTTAGCAATTTTTTATGTTCTTGATCATCCACTTGCTCTTTTACCTCAATTTCTTTGTGTGCAAAAGCAATGCATCTGAGGCTGCTCGCCGCCATACCTTGGATAATCTGCTCGAATTTCAATTTCGAGTTCTCATCCATATCTTTAAGAACTCCAGATGCATTGTAGTAACTTGTGCACATTGCTAATACCATCTCTGCAGCTCCTTTCCAATGTGCTTGAACAGAATCGTCCACCTTCCGCTTCATCAAAACCCCGCTTCGTTTCTTCTGCGAATTGAAGGCCTCGACATAAAGAATGCTGCAACTCTTCACCACTTTCTGCATATCCATCTCAGCCACATGCACTGCCCACGAAAGAATCGCCTTCTCAGTAGGACTCCCCGATATTTCAATTCCTGAACCCGAATTAGGCCTGAACACACTCCCGGTTGTGTTCAGAGCAACCCCTTCATGAATCAAGTTACGAACAAAAGGAGATATAGACGAATATGCCACTTCTTCCACGGGTTCCTCGCCAAGCCAGAACTTGGTCACCTTCATTTCGTTCATGGTGAGAGTGCCTGTTTTGTCGGTACAAATGACGGTGGCAGACCCCATCGTTTCACAAGCAGAGAGCTTCCTCACCATCGCCTTATCTGCCATCATTCTCTTCATTGAATACGCAAGCGTTAGAGTCACAGCCAGAGGCAGGCCTTCCGGAATTGCCACCACAACAATTGTAACCGCATCGGCCACAATCCCTACGACCGCGTTTAATATATCGTCAACTTTGGTCTTGCTGCCATTATACTCCTGGTTTCCATTCTCGTCCTCTGTATTTCCGGTGAAGTACCTAACCGTCAAGACAATCAGGACAAAAAATGCTACTACCAAACCGACTTTACCAATCGATGACGTTAACTTGTTGAGCCGAGCTTGCAGAGGCGTCTCTTCAGCATTGTCGCGGGTGATTTGGCTCATCATTTCGCCCCATGTCGTGTTCATCCCAACAGAGGTGACGAGCATCCGAGCGTAGCCATCGGCTACTTTGGTGCCGGAAAACAAGAAAGGATTCTGGTGGGGACTAATTTGGACATGATCACTCTCCCCTGTCATGCTCGATTCGTCTACTTGTAACGAATGGCCGTCTAGAAACAATCCATCGGCCGGAACCTGGTCTCCGATCTTTAAGCAAATGATATCACCAACTACAATTTCGAATATCGAAATCTGCTGGCGCCTGCCTCCTCTGACGGCTTCGATTTGGACATTATCGCTGACTTTGGACAACTTATCAAACTGTCTGTTCTGTCTAAAATTGCTTACAGCAGATACCGAAATTACCAGAATGATTGCGAGAAATATGCTTCCGCCGTCGATCCATCCTTCTTTTAGGCCGTGCACTTTGATTCCCAAGGCGAGAGAAAGCGCGGCGCAACCTAGGAGGATAAGAATTGTGAGGTCTTTGAAGGCCTCCCACACAAAGTGGAAGAACCCTTTTGTTGGTGGCTTCTTGTACGTGTTGGAGCCGAATGCCTTGAGTCTTTTCGCAATGTCGTCTGCAGGATCATCGCTGCCATGGACTCCGTGCTCTGCGTCGGTTTTGAGAGCGGACGCAATTTCTTCAACCCCTCCCAGCTCCTGAAGCTGGTTGAGGTTTTTCTGCTTGACAAGGTTAGTGAGAGTAGTTTGATCAATTTGGAATAATCTTTCTGATGGCTCAACAGTAATGGCGGCATAAGAAGGTGATCGAGATATTTTGATGTTTTTGTATTTTGGTAGAGAAAGGTTGAAGGCTCTGGAGCAGTAGATTTTGGCAAAAGCCGAACGCCAATTTCTTTGGTGTTTGCTAAGAGTGCTTTTCTGAACATCGAGAAGCAGCCTGATTTCAATGCAACCTAGTTTTGCATGCAGGGTGGTCGACATTCTTAACTGGAAAGATGAAAAAGTGCTGAACTTAAAATTGCTACAAATTTGGGGATTGTTATGGATGAAAAGACTGCTTAATTGAAAAGTGCTGCGAAGTTTAGAGATTGTTAAGAATGCAGTATGCGGTATGCATGCATGGATTAGCTGTGTGTGTGTGTCAAAACATCTTTGCATCATTCAGTACTTATAGCGGCCACTGGCAGATGCATTAAGGGGCAGGGGGGTCAGCTGCCCCCGGAAACTTCAGTGAACGTTCATAGACATCTTAGGTGCTGACCCTTCGAACTTCGGTGAATATCCATAGATGACTTGGGTGCTGCCCCGTAAAGGTTGGAGTTGCCCTTCATATATGTTATTCAATTGCTTGATAAAATGCATTAGAGAGGTGTTGTTCCTTTTCAGTCTAGTCCTAATATTATTTACCTCTTGCTTGTTTATTTGTTGTGATTACAATTGTTAGTAGAAAAAAAGAACCAAGTAAAAATCTATTAAACAATGCAAAGTAAATGAAATGGTGATCTCAGAGAATAATAAAACAACATCATTTTTGGAAAAACATATTAATGGGATGCAATGATATCAAACATTGTTAGTGTGTTTAAGATAAGTGTGTTTCTTTGTTAAGCATTCATATGGGAGCAGCTTTGAAACATGTTAGTTATCCACGCAAATAAGGCATTAACAAGTGTGCAATATGTCTTTTCAAATGACTTCAAGCCCATTAAAACTTGATGAAATGATGATATGCATGTTATTTCTGTAAAAAAAAATTTGCATGTGCCTCTTAATATTATTTCCTGGATCTGTCACTAATAGTGGCTTCTCGTTTCCCAGAGGAGAATAAATGCTTTTCTTCTTCCTATCTGTTACTTCGCAAACGTAAGCGTGTTACCAAGACACTTTGCTTCTTCCTATTTGTTACTTTGCAAACGTAAGCGTGTTACCAAGACATGTTGCATCTTTATCGACAACAATTTCTCAGGTGGGTCAAAAGTCAAGCTTAAATTAAATGCATTGCTATTTTGCCAAACAAAAGCGATGAAAAGCGAGTAGTTTGCTTGGTAATGGATGCAAACTAAAGGCTCCACGAAACAAAGAAGAAGTAGGATCCAAAGAAGCGAGAATGTGGAGATGAAAAGTCATAAGAAAGTAAGAGCAAGGCTCCCCAAACTCGCTAGACACGTACGAATTGGTTTTGGATCCTCTCTTTAAGTTTAGAAATCTGAGTCTTCTGATCAAATCGCATGAGATATTGAATTTTGATCTAACGGCTGTAATTTTTTTAACTTTTAAAGAAATCCATAATTATAACCGTTGAATCAAAATCTTACGGCTTGTGTAATTTAATCAGGAGACTCAGATGAGCTCATTAGAAAATTTAAATGGGTAAGAATTAGCATAAGAAAGTAACTGGTGATGGGTCCCGCCAAGAAAAATAATAAAAAAAACAAAAAAAGAGGAAGTTGAAATAAAAAAATTAAGGGTCTGTTTAGTATTTTATTTGAAATTTTTTATCATTTCTCAAAACATTTTTTAAGAACATTTCTTGAAAACAATTTTCTTTAAGACTCAAAAACTTGATTGGTTTGCAATTTAAAATTTTTAAATCTTACGACTTAAACTTGATTGGATTGGAGTAGAGATGAAAAAAGTAAAAAAAAAAGAGGAGAAAGAAAGAAGAAAAAAGAGAGATATATATATATTTTTTTAGGCGAACAAGAGAGAAATATATTTGGAGTGAGAGGGGATGTGGGAAAGAAAAGAAATGAGTGAGTTTAAGTTTAAAAACTTTAAAAAACTCACTTTTTATGTTTTTAAGAAATAGACTATATTTTTGAGTTAGTCTTGAGTTTAGTTTTTAAAAATAGCTATACTAAACAAGTTTTTAAGACCTAAACTTAAAAATTGTTTTTGAGTTTAAAAAGTTGGATTCAAGTACACTACCAAACAAGCCCTAAACTTTTTCTCTCTTCCTCACCCTTTCCCTTGTGTTTCCGATTACTTGAGTGCATCTTTTTCTCAGTCAGCTTCATTGGACAGCACTTCCACCATGAACGAGCTCCCTATTCTCCTGAAACGTTTCGGTTTTAATTTCGTGAAACTTGTTGAAACTAGTGTTGAACTTTTTCGGGTTTTACGCGAGCTCGAGGCAGATGCAAAGTCTCCAATCAACACCCAGTGCTGAAGCTTTGGCATTCTCTTCCCTGTTCCCATTTCCCACAATTTAATTATTGAATTAAAACTGAAATTTTGAAAATTAGACAAGTATTTCAGCCTTGGTTTGTGTCGTTGTGTTGCGATGCTCGGATTAAATTAAAGCTGTTATGCATGATGGGTTTTCTTGTAAGATGACAGAAGTTATTCATGGTGGATTTGGTGGTAGTGGAGGAGGAGGAGAACCAACAGAAAAAGAAAGATGCACTGTAGTAAACGGAGGCGGAAGAGGAAGGGTGAGGAAGAGAGACATTCTCACAAGTATGAATACTACACCACATTTTTATACTAAAAAGTTAATTCTTGTACTATTTATTTTATTCTTTATTTTATCTTTATCGTTAAAACTCAAAATTTTCTAACTATTTTCATTAGTTTTTCATAAAAATTATGTTAAGCAATGTCAACTTTTCTCCAACCCAAGCTCGTATAAAGTAGAATTTGTGGATGAGTCCATTTAAATAGGCGAATATGTTCGGTTGGAAAAATATGCCCATTTCATACCAAAACAAAAAAAAAAAAAAACAAAAACCAGAACCAAGGACCGAAATGCCGATAATATCGGCGATATATCGCCGATATTATCGGAATTTCTCGTGACCGATATTTTTTTAGGTTTCCAAATGGTTTTCGTCCTAATATCGCGATATTATCGATAATATCGCGATATTATGGAAATATCGCGAAATATCGAAAATGTTAATCGGGGACGAACGCCAGAGGATTCAAATCGCTGGGAGGAGTCCTTGAGCGGAGTGAACGGAGTGAGCGGAGTCGACTCGGACTCGGGACTGAGTGAACGGAGAGAGGCGGCGCCGCCTAGACTGCGTGTGTGTGTGGGTCTCGGACCCTCGGTGCGGAGAGAAAGGATCGAGAGGGCGACTCGGAGCGAGTCGTAGCCCAGGTAACCGTCGTCGTCGAACGGGCCAGTTGACCCGGTGGTCGGGACTCGGGACTGAGTCGTCTTCAGGCTGAGTGAACGGAGAGAGACGGCGGCCTAGACTGCGTGTGTGGGTGGGTCTCGGGCCCTCGGGTGCAGAGAGAAAGGATCGAGAGGGGAGGAAGGGGAGATCTGTGTGTGTGGAGATCTGTGTGTGTGGAAGAGGGGAGAGGGTAGAAGACTCACAGAAGAGGGAAGAAGGTTCGAGAGAGAGAGAGAGGAGAAGACTCAGACAGAGAGGAGAATAGGAGAGAAGGTTCGAGAGAGAGAGAGACTGAGAAACGGAAGTGTGTATGCGTGCGATGTATGCGTGTGTGTGTTGTGTGCGTGTGTTGTGTGCGTGTTGTGTGCGTATGTGTGTGTGGTGATGCCTTTTTTTTTTTTTTTTTTTTCTTTTTCAAGGACATTATTGGATGCCTTATTGGACTACTTTTACAAAGCATTTGCCTTTCAATCATTTCAATCAGAACATTTGTGGTTTGACTAGATCTGGACAAAATTTTCGTTTCTTCAAAGCCATTCAAAGCATTTTCAAAGTAATCAATTATCAGACCCATTCAAAGCATTTTCATTTCTTCTTCCCTTACTTGCAGAGCCATTCAGAGGTTGTTTCCCTTACTTGTAGAGCCATTCAAAGGTGATATTCTTTCACATACTTACATGTTAATTTTTTTAAGTAATTAAGTAATGTTAACAATGACATGTTAATTTTTTTAAGTAATTAATACTTGCATGTTACTTTTTTCAAGTAATTAAGTAATGTTAACAATGACATGTTAATTTTTTCAAGTAATTAAGTAATGTTGTATAATTATTCGCTAGGATAATTTTAATATGTTTAATGTTATTTATTATTTTATTAATATTAGGTTTTATTATCAAATTGGATTATTATTCATTATTATTCATTAATATTAGGTTTTTTTTATTATCAAATTGGATTATTCATTAAATTGGATTATTATTAAATTGGATTATTATTCATCACTATGTTTGGATTATTATTCATCACTATGTTTAATATTAGGATTTTTTTTTATCAAATTAGATTATTATCAAATTGGATTATTATTCATCACTATGTTTGGATTATTATTCATCACTATGTTTAATATTAGGATTTTTTTTTTTATCAAATTGGATTATTATTCATTAAATTGGATTATTATTCATCACTATGACACGCCCGCACCCGAGAATGGGGCGTGCTGGCCGTCACGTGAGTGTGACGTAGCCATGTGCGCTGTGCGGAAGCTAAGATCGCCAACTGAGGACGAACTAATTAAAATCGAAATCACTAGCAACCTAGATACGATAGTGTACTAGATGCATGAAAAGGTACTTATACATAATCAGAGCGTTCTAAGTTCAACTGCAGTCAAGCATAAATAAAATGGAAAACTAACGAAAAGTCCCTGAATAGTGACAGTTTTAATGAAAAGTCCTTTTTGAAGGTATAATGAATAGTGACAGTTAAAGGTAAAAAAGTGGTTTTTCGTTAAAAGTAAACAGTGCCAGGGGTGTTTTATTAAAGCTCCCTAAATAAAAAGGGTTTAATTACACCCTCAGCGTCATACATAGGAATAAAGCTGTCAGAAAGCCGGAAGTCCTCGAAGTGCCAAACTCGTAACTCTCGCTACCTAGAACCTGGAGGGGCGAAAAACAAAACTGAGTGGGTCAGTAAAACAATTCCTTTTTCAAAACCATTCTTTACTCAAATCGTATAGCCCCTCACCGTAAAACCTGTATAATTTCCCAGAATCAAAATATATACTCAATGTACGTAGGTTCTCAAAATCATGCTGAAAAGAGTATGTATGCCATGCCAAAGTATTCAAAACAGAAACTCAATCATAACTATTGATGTGATTAAATGGCAAGTAATCATCTCAGCCCTCGGCTGCATATATTTATATCTCATAATCATCTCAGCCCTCGGCTGCACATATATCTCATAATCATCTCAGCCCTCGGCTGCACATATATCTCATAATCATCTCAGCCCTCGGCTGCATATATATCTCATTCATTCTCATCAATCTCATCACTATTAGTTTATCGATTCTCATTAATGCATGCCCTCACCTGGCACTTACCTGTGCGTCCGCCGCACCAACATGCGAATATGCAATCATTAAGGCATTAAAAATAATATATAAATACTTTGCATGGCATTAAATTCTCATAAACGTTCATTTATTTCTTTCTGGGAAAAATAATAATAAAATATAGGAAATACGGTAAAAACTGCCCACTCACTGATAAGTCGCTGGGCCGTAGCCCCCGCGTCGAGCCTGGCTACGCTCGTCCTCGGTGTATGTCTCACCTATATGAGAAATCACTATAAATACGTCATTTAAGCACATACACGTAACTACGGAATTAACTTCTCATACATAGCTCAATTTTGGCATACGAATATACCAACGCGACCTACTCGACGTCACGAGCGTCGCTATATTTTTAAAATAATTTTTTGGAGTCTCACGCGCCCCCACGCGCCAGCACAGGCACGGGGCTACGTGCCCCCCATGCGCAGGCGTGTACGCGCCACGCGCCTTCTTCCTCGAGCTCGCCGGAGCTCTCGCCGGCGCCGGCCACCGGTCGCCGGAAAACCTGCAACTCGACTTTTCTTCGCCATTTTTGCACCATTTTACTCCATTTTTCTTCCTACGTGCCATAATTTACGAGGGGAAGAGGAATATACCTTCCAAATGCTTCAAAAACGTCTAGAATCGACTCGGGAAATTCCTCAAAACCGGCCACCTTCGTTCTCGACGATCCCGACGTCCAAGCACCTCCAACGAATCACTCCGAGCCTCCTAGGGACCTCACAAAGCTGGCTGTGGTCATGGATTGTCCTAAAAATCAACCAAGAAAAAGTTTGTGAATAGTACCCAAATCGGAGGTGGTGATTCCGACGTGAAAACGACTTGGTTCTTACCTGAAATGGGTACCACTGGGTTCGTATGGGCCTCAGGAGTCGAATGGTATAGTTTGTTTGCTCGATCCGTGGAGATTTGAGGGTTTGTGGGTGTGTCCGTACAGTTTTGGCGAGAGAGAGAGAGACAGTCGAGGGAGGAGAGAGAGAGAGAGTGACGGGAGTGTGTGTGTGTGTGTGAACAAGGTTCTAGGCTATACTTGGTACCAATAATTTAGGACCACATATAATTGGTTCAATACACACACACATGCACACGTGCTAAATTCCCCGAAGGGGTAATTCTGTCATTTCACCATTAATATTTAATATATGTCGGGACGGGTCGTCACAACTATGTTTAATATTAGGATTTTTTTTTTATAAAATTGGATTATTATTCATTAAATTGGATTATTATCAAATTGGATTATTATTCATCACTATGTTTAATATTAGGATTTTTTTTATAAAATTGGATTATTATTCATTAAATTGGATTATTATCAAATTGGATTATTATTCATCACTATGTTTAATATTAGGATTTTTTTTATATAAAATTGGATTATTATTCATTAAATTGGATTATTATCAAATTGGATTATTATTCATCACTATGTTTAATATTAGGATTTTTTTTATCAAATTGGATTATTATTCATTAAATTGGATTACTATCAAATTGGATTATTATTCATCACTATGTTTAATATTAGGATTTTTTTTTATCAAATTGGATTATTATTCATTAAATTGGATTATTATCAAATTGGATTATTCATTAAATTGGATTATTATTAAATTGGATTATTATCAAATTGGATTATTATTCATCATTATGTTTAATATAGGTACGTTTAAGATGTCCAGTGGAGTTACTAAACGTGATCCGGCTTGGGAACATGGAGACCCAATAGACGGAAACAAGCATGGCACAATTTGCAAATATTGTGGTCGGTAATGAAGAGTGGCGGAGTGACACGACTTAAGTACCATGTTAGTGGATTAGATCCAGCAAAAAATGTCCAACGATGCGATAGTGTCCCCCCAGAAGTGAAGGCATTCATCAGAACATTATTAAAAAATAAAAAACAGCAGCAGGAAAAGATAACACAGGGAATGGAAAATATTCGAGCTGGGCTACGAGGAGAAGTCATTGGCCAAGCAGTTGACAATGATGATGATGATGATGACGACGACGAATGTGATGATGACATGGGACCTGAAGAACGACGCAGTTTCAAACAAGCATTACGTGCCTCCAAACAGTCAGCATGGGAAAGAGAACACCTTCATAAAATTCCTAATAGAGCACAAGGTTCTGGGTCGAGTGGTGGTGCACAAATGAGACGGGGAGGAAGTCTTAGAGAATCACAACCAACACCACCAATAGCCCCAAGTTTATATAAGTCATCCAAAGCACGTCAAAAGAGTGTTTGGAGTTATTTAAAAGGAGGTAATGTGAAGGAGGGAATGGGGCGTCTAATTAGCAAGTTCTTTATCTATGACAATGTCCCTGCTGAGAAGGCATCATCACATCATTTCAAAAATATGGTATTGGGATGTCAACAGGCCGGTGTTGGAGTACAACCTCCCACTCCCTATGAGGTAAGAAACAAATATTTGGATATGGAGTATGAAGACATTGGCGAGTATGTTAACAAGTTGAGGTCAAAGTGGGAAACTAATGGTTGCACAATCATGTGTGACGGATGGACTGGCCCGACCAGATTGTCTATCATAAACTTCATGGTATACTCCAAGGGAAAGACAATTTTTTTGAAGTCTGTTGATGCTTCAGACCATATAAAGAACTACAAGTATATTTACAAATTATTAAGGGATGTAATCATGGAGGTGGGAGAGCATAATGTTGTCCAAGTCGTGACCGACAACGGTTCTGCATTTGTCAAAGCTGGAAAAAAGTTAATGAAGCATCATAATGTGTTTTGGACATCATGTGCAGCACATTGTATTGATCTCATGTTTGAGGCAATGGGGAAGAGAGATAATGTTGCTACTGTCGTCAAAAGAGCTAGAACGTTCACAAATTATATTTACAATCACGGTTGGTTGTTGGCAAAGATGCGTGAATTTTGCAAAGGAGAAATTATTCGTCCAGCCACCACTCGATTCGCCACCAACTATATTGCATTAGACAGCCTACTTAAGAAGAAAGTTGGGTTGAAGCAACTATTCACTAGTGACGATTGGGCCAACCACAATTTCAGCCGCTCGAATACAGGTCGTATGGTGGAAAGTATAGTGCTTGATCAAGCCTTTTGGACTCAATCAGAACATGTGTGCCAAGTGTTTGAACCTCTTTACAAAGTTTTACGGATCATTGACACAGAAGTGTATCCTACTATGGGGGCAATATATGAGTTGATGCGTGTAGTGAAGGAGGAATTGGAAAAAAAACATGGTGCAAAGTGGGTCATAAAGATAATTGAAGACCGATGGTATAAAACATTATACCACGATTTGCATGCAGCAGGTATAAATTATGTCATAATTTGTAATTCATTTCTTTAGTTGCATAAGTATTATTTCTCTTATTAGAGTATGTGTTTCTTTGAACAGCATATTATTTGAATCCTCGATACCAATACAGACCCGGTGTTGGAGATGATGGTAACCTTATACGTGCTGTACATAATGTATACTCTAAATTAGACCCTGCATCACCAGCAGTTGGCCAATTTGGAAATGAGGTACACAATTACTTAATTTATAATAATTACTTTGTTGGATTAAACTAATACGATTTATTGAATTCAGCTAATATGGTTTAAAGATGCAAGAAGAACTTTTGGAGAACCAACATCAGTTGCTGCTCGAACAAAAATGTCTCCTAGTGAGTGTAAACATATTTCACTATCAGTTTATAATAGAATTTGTTGGAGTTATTAGGCTTATCAACATTGTTTTTCATTGTAGCTGAATGGTGGATCATGTATGGGACTGATGCACCAACTGTGAGAAAGTTAGCAATCAGAGTATTATCACAAACAGCTTCCTCATCTGCTTGTGAAAAAAATTGGAGCACATTTGCACTCATACACACAAAGCAAAGAAACAGGTTGGCTCATAGTAGGTTGCAAAAATTAGTTTATTGCTACTACAACATGAAGCTTCAAATTCGAGATCAGGAAGCAGAAATAGATCATGTCGACCGTGGTGACCCACTAGATGTGTTTGATATTGTTGCTGAAGATGATGATACAGAGCGTAACCAACTTTATCAATGGATTAGACCTCTTCATTTAGATGATGATGAAGGTAACCCAGCTCCAAGAGTTGCTGAAGAAGCACGTAATGAAGGGATAAATGTAGAAAGAGTATTAGAGGAGGAGGTGGGATCTAGCAGCGCTGACTCTTTCGAAGAACTTTTGCGCCCAAGACCAAAAAACACTGGAATTCCACCTTATTCCAATCCTACACAACCACAAGATCCTGCTGATACTAATGATAGCTCTAGTACAAGATCAGGAGACTCACCTACCACCGGAGGTGGGAATGATGAAGGATATAGTGGAGCTGGAGGTAGTGGTGGGGCTGGAGGTAGTGGTGGAGGTGGATACTATTATGGACCACCTCCCGGATTTATGAGCCCCTTCACTAGTGAGGCAAACTTCACGCATGCAACACAGGATGAGGACCATGGCAGTAGGCGGGCAGGACCAGGAATTGGAGCCATAGGGAAGGACTATACTCGTAGAGAAAGAGGCAAGGGGACTTTGTCCCGTCAAGAAGATGACTCGTTATCTATAACTTCAGACTCTGTTGGAGTGGGAAGTAGTAACTATGGTCAACCATTTCCCTACCCTTCATATCCCATTCCTGTTGGGATGGAACCTAGCAACTCATGGAAAGAATCTGAGACTCAATCTTCAAATGATTTTGCTTCTGGACAACGTCAACCAAGCTCGGATCCATATGGGTGGCATGTTAACAATTACATGCAAAACTTTTTTGGGGATTTATCATTTGATGACTACTCTTCACAATACACTTACTCTACACATAGAGATGATGAAGATAGTCAAAATTTTGAACCTCATAGGAACTCTATGTGGTACTAAATCACTCATGTATCTTACCATGCAATGTATAACGTGTAAAATATTGTACTAATTCATTATATATAAATGATTATGGTGTGTTTAAACTTCTTTCATTAATTACTACATATTTTGTACACTCACAATGTTTGACAGCTCGCTATATAATCAACTTAAATAAGTTAAATCCATCATGCAATGCATTTCCTTCTAATTTTTTGTGATAAACTAATAGATAATTGACTAAATAAACATCCTGCAAAGTTTCAATAAAAATTTCCAAAGTTTTTCTTACAATTTCCGTGGTTTCCATTGGATTTTTATCGATATCGATATTATCCCGATATTTCCGTCGATATTTCCGTGTTTCCGGACTACCGATATTTCCGATATTATCGAAATTTTATACCTTGACCAGAACCTTTAAAACTCTTGAAATTTCATGTCATCCACTCTCTTTCTCAAAATTCCTATTCTCGTGTTTCAAAAAAAAAAAAAAAAAGTCCTTTTCTGGTAGGAAATATTTGCTCAATTACGTATGAAAGAAATAACGAGTTGAAAAGTAAATGAATTGGGTGGATTGGTTAGGCTAGAAATTGATGGTTAAACCAAACTGCTAGTTCCAACTCCATGTTCAATTCAAACCTAAATCGAGCAAACTGGACCAATACACTGCAAGGTACATGTTGTTGGAATAAATCTCTTAAGGTTTGACGCACAAGTTAGGAGAAATCCTACGGACTTGCCTAACTAATGTCTCCTACTCACTTTAAGAGTGCTTAAAAAATAATTGGGATTAGATATGTGAAATAACTCTGGTGTTTCATTTCTTAGTGAATAAGAAATTACAAACAGGTTTATATAGCCCCGAAAAAATAGCTTAGTAACTAGTTACACCTAGTTAACTCACTAAACTAGTAATTAGTTACATGGACAGTTGTAACAAACTTGTAACAATAATACAACCAACTATTTGTGTGTCTCTTTACACCCCCCTCAAGCTAGATCGAGGAAGGACAAGTGAAAGCTTGGACTGAAGATATTGGAACCAAGTTTTGGAAAGAGGCTTGGTGTATATATCAGCGTATTGAGGTATTGCACTCAGAGCAGCTTTGCAAGAAATAGTTCACGAAGGTACTGGTAATCAATTTCCACATGCTTTGTGCGAGCATGAAATACTGGATTTGAGGCTAGAGATATAGCAGAAACATTGCCACACCATGGGAATGGTAGTGAGTTGGAAAGCAACATCTCTGAAAATTTTACACACCCATATGAGTTTAGCTGCAATGTGCGCAAGAGATCTATATTCAGCCTCTGTAGAAGATCGAGCAACCGTATGTTGCTTTTTTGCACTCTAACTAATCAAATTTCTGCACAAATAGATGCAATAGCTATTGGTAGAACTTCGATCAAACACACAGCCTGCCCAATCTGTTGGAATTTAGGGCTATTTTATTGTTTGAATTTGGGCTTAACCCGTTAGTATTAGGGTTTCATTTTCTTGCCTATTAGGATTAGGTTAGTTCTATATATATATGGTGTTTTGTAGCTCATAGGATATCAAGTCATTCGCAATGTAACCTCTTGGGTTATGTAGCCATCATGGCAATCTTTCGTTCACTCAATAAAATTATATTAGTTTATAGTTAGTTTGTTCGTTTCTTAATTGCGCACTCTGATATTCAACTTGGTATCAGAGCATGTTCAATCCTTCGGGATTTAATCTGCTTAGTTGGGTTGGTATCTGTTTGTCAGTATGTATGCTAGTTTATTGTCGTTGGTTTAGTTAGCAAAAAAACAAAAAGAGGATTGTTGAAGCTTTGTTGTGCTTTGCCGCACACTGTTCCTATCCCACATCAGATCACCACCGCAAAGTCGTCGCTTAACCTCGCCGCCCTTCAATCACAACTCCACTGCTTGAATCGATTCCGCTGGTGTCCACCGTCGTTCGAACCATGACTCGCTGACTCCGCTGCTGTACTGTACCCGCATCCTCGTTGCCACATCTGGCTGACTGATGCAACCCTGCCTTTTTGCAGAATCTTGGATTTTATCGATGCTGCTTGACTCACGTTGTTCTGGAAGAAAAACCTAGAAAATATTGGAAAAGTTTGAAAAGAAAAAAAAAGGAAAAAAAAGGAAGAAAAAAAAAGAAAAAAAACATTTGATGTTTGTTTAGAAAGGCCCACACCGTGTGGATTTCTATTGGCTTGGTTTGAGGCCCACGGGTTGTAGGGCCTGTTGGGCTCTTACTAGTTGTTTTTAAGAAAGGTTGCGCCATATGGAGTTTGTTGTTGCCCACCACCACGACGATTACTCGAGTACTTGGGTTGATGACCACTCGAGTACGTTGTGTACCTGGTTGTTAGTTGGATCGTCTGCCCGAATTTGCTTGTTCGCCTGGATTGTTCGTTTTCTCGCTTGATTGCTCGCTTGCCTCGTCTTGTTCGCCTAACAGAGCTTGTCTTGTCTTGTCCTGTCCACCTAACAGAGCTTGTCTTGTCCACCTAACAGAGCTTGTCTTGTCTTATCCGCCTAACGGAGCTTGCCTTGTCGTGTTCGCCTAACGGAGCTTGCATCCGCATCTGCTTGTTGGCAAACTCATGACGTGTACCGCCATGAGTTTGACCGGGGGGGGGTGTTGGAATTTACGACTATTTTATTGTTTGAATTTGGGCTTAGCTCGTTAGTATTAGGGTTTCGTTTTCTTGCCTATTAGGATTAGGTTAGTTCTCTATATATATGGTGTTTTGTAGCTCATAGGATATCAAGTCATTGGCAATGTACCCTCTTGGGTTATGTAGCCGTCATGGCAATCTTTCGTTCACTCAATAAAATTATATTAGTTTATAGTTAGTTTGTTCGTTTGTTAATTGCGCACTCTGATATTCAACTTAATGTACATCAGAAAAGGATGTAAGATGCAAGGAACTATTCTTAAACCACATGCCTTGATCAATTGTACCATTAAAGTATCGTAATATCGTTTTGACTACTTGAAAGTGTGAATGCTTGGACAGTGAAGAAACTGGCAGATCTGATTCACTGCTAAGAAAAGATCAGGTCTTGTCCAAGTAAGATACTGTAGAGCCCCTACTATGAATCTGTATTCTATGGGATCAGCCAAAGGAACACCAACATGATCAAGCTTATGAGTTCCCAAAGGAGTAACACAAGGTTGCATCCTTCCATGTGTGTCTTGACTAAGAGGTTTAAAGCATATTTGCTTTGAGACATAAAAATATCTTCATTTGATCTGTGAACCTCTAAGCCAAGAAAGTAATTTAATGGTCCTAAATTCTTAAGTGGAAATAAAGAACTAAGCTACTTAATAAAGTGTTGACACAAAGAGGTATTGGGACCAGTCACCAATATATCATCATCGTATACAAGTACTATCACAGGGCACAGTTGAAGCTTCACAAATAGAGAGCAATCAGATTGTGAATTTGTAAAACCAAGAGAGACCAGAATTTGAATTAGCTTGTCATACCATGCCCTAGGGGCTTGCTTCAATCCGTAGAGAGATTCGTTGAGTTTACAAACATATGAAGGCTTAGAGGGATCAATGAAACTTGGAGGTTGTTGCATAAAAACCTCTTCTTGAAGATCCCCATGAATAAAGGCATTGTTGATGTCAAGTTGGTTTAAAAACCAATCATATTGCACGACAAGAATAAGGAGAATTCGAATGGTAACAAGTTTGGCAACCGAACTGAAAGTCGCCTTGAAATCAGGCTCAAACGGTGGCATTAGAAAGATTGGGACGTCTTGACAACTTTTAGAAGGAAGTTTCCTTAAAAATCACTATCACGAGGCTCACCCAACTAGGGAAAGCACTTCAAGAAATACATAATATATTTTCTAGACTGCTAAAAGTTTTTTTTTTATTTCTCTTTTCTTTTGAAAGAACTGCTAATAAGTTTCTGAAATGTCTCTTATTTTTTTTGAGTTAAATATAAAAAGCTCCAAAAAAGAAAAGAAATATCTAAAAAAAGTAAAATAAGGAGGAAGTCCATGATTTCTTTGGACGTAATTTTACTCTAAAAAAAGTAAAGTTTTGCCCAAAAGGATTGTATAAACTATGTCTACATTATTCGAACTATCCTCCACAATAGTAAAGTATAAACTTTGGGTAATATTTGTATTCCTCCTTTTTGAGGAATGAGCTTATTTCACTTTTAAATAATATTAGGGTAAATGAGAAAAGACTATTTTAACTATTAATGTCACGACACTTTCATACCTCATCTATTAAAATTAACAATGTCATACCTCATCTTACGAATTTGTGCCAATGTTATATCTTTCGTTACTTGGCCGTGAATTTTTCAATTAGAAGCTGACATGGCTTGATTCGAGGCCCACTTTTTATTAAAAAAAATTAAAAAATTATTATTAAAAACTAAATTTTTTTTAAATATTAAAATAATAAAGAAAAGTAAATTATTAAAATTAAAAAAAAAAAAAAAAAAACCTCAGGTCAGTTCGTCCCTCCCCCTGTCTCTCCTCTTCTTCCTGTAACCCAAAAAGAAGAAGAAAAAGGAACAAGAAGAGGAAGAAGAAGAAGAAAAAAAAACCCAAACGAAACCCAGTTTCTCCCCCTCCCCCTCCCCTCACCACAAACCCAACCCCCTGTAACCAAGGAGGAGGAAGAAGAAGAAGAAGAAGAAAAAAGAAAAAAAAAACCCAACCCTTCGCGCCTCTCCCTCCCCCCCCCCCCTCACAAAAAAAAACCCAAAAAGAAGAAGAAGGAGGAAGAAGAAAGAAAAAAAAAGAAAAAAGAAAAAAGGAGACCCAGTTCGTCTATCCCCCCCCAACCCACCCACCCACCCACCCACCCTACAGAAGAAGAAGAAAAAAGAAGTAAAAAAAAAAAAGGAAACCCAATTTGTCCGCACCCCTCCACCCACCATGCAGAAGAATAATGATGCGAGTCTAAGCTATTAGGCTTCGATTATGACTAATTAGACCACCTATTGTCGATACTATCCATTAAGCCCATTACTTAGGTAATATTATTACGCCCATCCATACCTCAAACCCTAACTATCCTTGGGTATATTTAAACCCCTTTTATGATGTAAAGGGACTATGAATGAAGATATGAATTTTCTTTGATTTCCTTCCCTTTTCCTACATTTACTTTCTTACAATTTCCTTTTCACCATGTCCGATCCTATCAATTGGTACCAGAGCCAGAGATCCACCGTGGACCTATGGGCGATCCCACACTTCCAGCACCGTGGACGAGTGTGATTGATGATTCCAGTGGTATGATGTTCTATTGGAATCCAGAAACCAATGTTTCTCAGTATGAACATCCAAATCCACCTCTGTTTCGACCACCTCATCATCCTCCCGATCTCTACCACATTCCATTCAAGTATAAACCCACTTGTCTCTCATCTGATCCTACCTATCGACCATTAGATTACCCACCCTCGTATATGCCTGAGCTTCCTGTAGCTCCTTCATATACTAGTTCCATTTTCTTACCGTACCCTGCCCTGCCTTTTGTTGTGTATTCGGACCCCATCGATGTCCCTCAAATCCCTCATTCCTATGCCATAAACCCTAATGTTCACGATCCCCAAATTTACCATCCATTGTGGTACGGACAAAATTGGTTTTTCGATTTCGAGAACCACCTACGATTTCATGACCCCTATCAGGCCTCTTCTTCCAAACTTGACAGAGGTTTCGATTCGAAAGTTCACACAGCTATTGCAACATGAATTGTCTTCAACATGGTCAGAGGCACTAAACACAATTCTCTACAGTCAGTGCTTAAATCGAGGCGAGTATAGCAAAATCTTGCTGCGGTTTCATTCGTGCGGATGACGAGGAAACCTCCGTCTGGGTGCCTTTGCCGACGATGATATCAGAATTCCTTGGGTTTGTCATTCACTGCTACTTGCCTAAGGTTGTTGGCAACTTCCACTATTGTGGTGAATGACGTCAAAATCGAAGCTCGCAAACAAAAGGAAGTCTTTATGGAGGAACTTCAACTATGAAGTTGGATTTAAGGAGTTGGACGGTGAAAAAGGGATATAATCTCCATTTGAGGAGTTAGATTCAGCACTGGGATTGAACCCTTACTGAGTAGTTCACTTTGATCCTTCAATTCCTAGCCCGACCGCAGTGCCACCTGTAGAGGCCCACAACAGTGCACCCGCGCCGGCACAGCAGAAGAAGAACCTTGTTGGCTGTAGAATTAGTGAGTTGGTGTTTGCTCTCGCGGCGAAGAAGAAGAGGTTTGATGTGATGTGGTTGAGAAGGATTTGAGAGCTGTGAGAGGAACGGGGCAGTACATAGGTCATATTCAGATACAGAGGAACATGTTGGCGGCGTTGGAAGCCATTGATGTTAATGTGGCTGATGAGGTTATGAGGGTTGGTTGTGTTACTGGAGACGATATTATTATCAATGGTAGCAATGTTATTAACTTTGAGGATGTTGGAGACAAGGCTCATGTGATACTTGAGAATGGAGAACGTTTTGAAGGTGATATTCTGGTTGGAGCCAAGGGTATATGGTCAAAGGTGAGGAAGAACTTGTTTGGATTATCAGATGTTGTCTACTTTGGTTATACTTTTTTATAATGAAATCGCAGATTTGGTGCCTGCTGACATTAATTATGTAGGGTGCCGAGTATTTTTTTAGGCACAAGCAATACTTCGTTTCTTCAGATGTTGGTGCAGGAAAAATGCAGTGTTAAGCATTTTACAAGGAAGCACCTGGTGGTGTTGATAGCCTCAATGATAAAAAGGAAGGGCTGCTCAAAATATTTGAGGGCTGATGTGATACTGCAATAGAGTTGTTTCTTGCCACAGAGGAAGATGCAATTCTAAGACGTGACATATATGATAGGACGTCCATTCTAACTTGGGAAATGGGTCATGTGACCTTGCTTGGCGATTATGTTTATGCTATGCAACCAAATAGGGGTCCAGTGAGATACATGGCCATTGAGGATGGTTATCAACTTGCCATGAAGCTGGATAAAACTTGGTAGACAAGTAGCGAATCCGAAACTCCTATTGACATTAATTCGTTTTTAGGGAGCTATGAGAATTCCAGAAGACTGCGGGTCGCCATTATCTATGGAATGACTAGAATGGCTGCTCTTATAGCTTTTGCTTACAAGGTGTATTTAGGTGTCGGACTTGATCGCTTGTTATTTTTGACAAAATTTTGGATACAACATTCGGGAAGAGTTGGTGGGCAAGCTTTTATTGATAAAGCAATGCCCCTGATGCTAAGTTGGGTCTTAGGTGGTAATAGCTCAAAACTTGAAGGAAGGCCCCCTAATTGCAGGCTCTTAGATAAAGCAAGTGACCAGTTGCGAACATGGTTTGACAACGATGATGCACTAGAATGTGTTATTGATGGAGATGGGTTGGTCTTTTGAATGCAGCTGAACTGTTTGATAAAATGTCTAGGAGATGGAGTGAGGGCTATATGGGCACCGTATTTGATTTCATATATCACCCGGAAAGTGATTTGGATACCCTGGCTATGGATCTATATGCTGATTTCTCTCTGCTCTTCACTAGTAACCTTGACTTTCGGCCTATATGGATTTATATGCTAATATCTCTCCGCTCTTCACTAATTTCCTTTGATTTCCTTCCCTTTTCCTGCATTTACTTTCTTGCAATTTCCCTTTTACCACGTTCGATCCTATCAATGAAGAAGAAAAAGAAAAAGAAAAAGAAGAGAAGAAAAAAAAAAAAAAAGGAAACCCAGTTCGTCCGTCCCCCCTCACCTTCTTCCCTCCACACTCATTCTTCCTGATTCCACCTCAACGGGATCTGGGTTTGTTTTTTTTTTTTGGGTTGCAAGTATTGGGTGCGAGGTTGGGTGTGGAGAATGGGTGCCGGGAGAAGAGGGGGTGATGGGGGGGGGGTGGGGAGGGGGGGAAGACAAATTGATTTTTTTTTTCCTCTTCTTTTTTATGGGTTGCAGTTGCAAGAAGGGGGACGAACTGAAGGTTTTTTTATTTTTATTTTTTTTAATATTTTAAAAAATATTAAATGATTTTTTTTGTAGTTTTTAATAATTTTTTTTTAATAGAAAATGGGTCCGGATCATGCCACGTCAGCATTTAACTGAGAAATTCACGCCAAGCTAACGAAAGGTGTAACATTGGCACAAATTTGTAAGATGAGGTATGACATTGTCAATTTTAAAAGATAAGGTATGAAAGTGTTGTGACACTAATAGTTGAGATATTTTTTGTAATTTACCCATAATATTATTTACCATAAAAGTTTATAATTATCGTAATCGATTAGTTAACATGTTGGTTAACCATATTTTGAAAAACGAAAAAAAATCATTGGATCATTTTATTTCTTAATCTTCATTTGAAAAACATTCTTACAACAAATCATTTGAATAGGAGCTTGTTTAGTCATTGAAATGTATATAAAAAAAATAATGAAAAAGGCTTGAAAACTTTGGGTTTTAATGAGAAGAACAAAATAAAAGGTAAAGTGAATAGTACATCAATTTTTTTTTCATCTCTCATACCTAAAGTGTAAATTTTAGACAGTCTCATACATTCGTTAGTCAAACTGTTAGTTCTCCCATTAAGCGATGACGTAGCGCCCATGTGGCAGTGACTGGGTGCCACGTGTCATTAAAAAATAATATTAAAAAAAATCCACCCTGCAAGGAGGAAGAAGAAGAAGAAGGAGAAGAAGAAGAAGAAGAAGGAGGAGGAGGAGGAAGAAGAAGCAGAAGAAGAAGAAAAAAAAAACGAACCCAGAAGAAGAAGAAGAAGAATAAGGAAGAAGAAGAAGAAGGAGAAGGAGAAATCTTACAACTTGTGTGATTTGGTCAGGAGGCTCAGATTTCTGAGCTCATGAGAGGATCTAAATCAATAAGAATTAGCATAAGAAAGTAACTGTTGATGGGTCCTCCCAAGAAAAATAATAAAAAAAACAAACTAAGAGGAAGTTGAAATAAAAAAATTAAACTTTTTCTCTCTTCCTCACCCTTTCCCTTGTGTTTCCGATTACTTGAGTGCATCTTTTTCTCAGTCAGCTTCATTGGACAGCACTTCCACCATGATCTGTGAACCTCTAAGCCAAGAAAGTAATTTAATGGTCCTAAATTCTTAAGTGGAAATAAGGAACTAAGCTGCTTAATAAAGTGTTGAAACAAAGAGGTATTGGGACCAGTCACCAATATATCATGAGCATATACAAGTACTATCACAGGGCACGGTTGAAGCTTCACAAATAGAGAGCAATCAGATTGTGAATTTGTAAAACCAAGAGAGACCAGAGTTTGAATTAGCTTGTCATACCATGCCCTAGGTGTTTGTTTCAATCCGTAGAGAGATTCGTTGAGTTTACAAACATATGAACGCTTGGAGGGATCAATGAAACTTGGAGGTTGTTGCATAAAAACCTCTTCTTGAAGATCCCCATGAATAAAGGCATTGTTGATGTCAAGTTGGTTTAAAAACCAATCATATTGCACGACAAGAATAAGGAGAATTCGAATGGTAACAGGTTTGGCAACCTGGACTGAAATTCGCCTTGAAATCAGGCTCAAAAGGTGGCGTTAGAAAGATTGGAACGTCTTGACAACTTTTAGAAGGAAGTTTCCTAAAAAATCACTATCATGAGGCTCACCCAACTAGGGAAAGCACTTCAAGATATACATAATATATTTTCTAGACTGCTAATAAGTTTTTTTTTTTTTTTTCTTTTGAAAGAACTGCTTGTAAGTTATTGAAATGTCTCTTATTTTTTTGGGTTAAATAAAAAAAGCTCCAAAAAGAGAAATCTCTAAAAAAGGTAAAATAAGGAGGAAGTCCATGATTTCTTTGGACGTAATTTTACTCAAAAAAAAAGTAAAGCTTTACTTTTGAAGAGCTCCAAAAGGATTGTATAAACTAAGTCTACATTATTCGAACTATCCTCCGCAACAGTAAAGTATAAACTTTGGATAATGTTTGTATTCCTCCTTTTTGAGGAATGAGCTTATTTCACTTTTAAATAATATTATTTACCGTAAAATTTTATAATTATCGTAATTGATTAGTTAACATGTTGGTTAACCATATTTTGAAACACAAAAAATAATCATTGGATCGTTTTATTTCTTAATCTTCATTTCAAGAACATTCTTATAACAAATCATTTGAATAGGAGCTCGTTTAGTCATTTAAATGTATAAAATAAATTGACGGTTCATCAGGAATATGTTACTTAGTACATAAATCGTTAATTATTTCAATATATATGGATAACTAAACAATCTCTTATTTGAATAATTTTTTGTAAGGTTGACCTTCAAATAAAGACTAAGTAATTGAACAGTTTTGATATAAAAAATACGTTATTTGCACGTGGAATAATAAACTCATTCCAGAAGAAGAAATGCGAGTATTATCCAAACTTTAAATGACACTTACAATTGGTCGAATGAGTTTTATTTTATTTTTTTCGGTTTTGTTTTAAAACTTTTATAAAATGAGCATGCTTAATTGACATGAAATCGTGTAATGAATTTTCTTTCTCACTAGGTGCACACCTTCTAAAGAACAGACAACAGTGACTGGATTGTCACTATGTTTTTCAGTCACAAATGACATTACATCGTTGGAACAAAGTTTTAATTATATAATCAACGAAATATATGTTGAACATACTTGCCTCCTACAAATGTATGCTGTACAACAAAGTATAAATTACATTACTATAGAGTAATAAAAGAATTTAAAAAATATTAAACAAAAAATTATGTAAAATTATGACTTACACGAACGAGCAGTGTCGTTTCTGAGTTGGGTCTTCAATCCTTCAAAATGAAAACCACTTCAAATAGAGTTCTTCTTCGACTTCTTCCACTTGAGATAGCTGAAAATAGGTGTCTCAGGAACAGGAATAGACTTGACAACCCAACCAATTGGCCAAGATACTGCTGCAATGCCAACACAAGCACACCACTGCCCCCAATTCAACCTTTCTGTATCTGCAAACTTCTTCAAAAACTCCACCATCACCACCTGCAGCAAAATAGTGACACCGATAATCCCCACAAACAACTTGTTGGTGTGGATTCCTCTGAACACATTCTTCTTCTCAAGCTTCCTAGCATTGAACTCATTGAACACCTGGCACAACACAAATGTGTTGAAGATCAATGTGTCCTTCACCTTGTCATCCACGCCGAAGATCGATTTTCCTTTGAACTGCAACGTCAGGAGGATTGCAATCTGGTAGAGTGCTTGAGGCAGGAGGTTCCTCCACATTATGTTGGTGATCAGAGGCTCTGTCCTCCCGACCGGCTTTTTCTTCATGAGCTCTTCCGTTGGCTTCTCTGTGGCGAGAGCCAGAGCACCTAGTGTGTCCATGATCAAATTCACCCACAGTAACTGAACAGCTGTTAACGGGACTTCACCGGCTGAAATTGCTGCCACAAAGTTGATCACCAGCGCTGCGATATTGACGGTGAGTTGGAATTGGATGAACTTCTGGATGTTTTCGTAAACACATCTTCCCCACCTTAAAACTGTGGCCACCGACGAAAAGTTGTCGTCCATGATCACGATATCTGAGCTCTGTTTCGCGACTTCTGTGCCTTGAATACCCATGGAAAGACCGATGTCAGCTTCTTTCAATGCGGGCGCATCGTTCGTGCCATCCCCCGTCACTGCCACCACATGGCCTAGCTGTTTCAAGCACTGCACCATGAGAAGCTTGTCAAATGGGGAGGACCTTGCCATCACACAAATTTTGTCCACCTTCAACATTCGTTCTTCGGGCGTGTAATTGCGAAATTGCACGCCTTCAATCACCGCGCCGCTGAAAAACATGTCCTGATCAGGCTTGAGTATCCCGCATTCTGTGGCTATTGCTTTAGCAGTGAACACATTGTCGCCTGTGATCATTTTAACATTTACCCCTGCACGTTGACAGTCTTCAACAGCCTTCTTCACCCCTGGGCGGCACGGATCTTTTAACCCAACAAGGCCTAGTAGCGTCAATCCATTTTCTTTTAGCAATTTTTTATGTTCTTGATCATCCACTTGCTCTTTTACCTCAATTTCTTTGTGTGCAAAAGCAATGCATCTGAGGCTGCTCGCCGCCATACCTTGGATAATCTGCTCGAATTTCAATTTCGAGTTCTCATCCATATCTTTAAGAACTCCAGATGCGTTGTAGTAACTTGTGCACATTGTTAATACCATCTCTGCAGCTCCTTTCCAATGTGCTTGCACAGAATCGTCCACCTTCCGCTTCATCAAAACCCCGCTTCGTTTCTTCTGCGAATTGAAGGCCTCGACATAAAGAATGCTGCAACTCTTCACCACTTTCTGCATATCCATCTCAGCCACATGCACTGCCCACGAAAGAATTGCCTTCTCCGTAGGACTCCCCGAGATTTCAATTCCTGAACCCGAATTGGGCCTGAACACACTCCCGGTTGTGTTCAGAGCAACCCCTTCATGAATCAAGTTACGAACAAAAGGAGATATAGACGAATATGCCACTTCTTCCACGGGTTCCTCGCCAAGCCAAAACTTGGTCACCTTCATTTCGTTCATGGTGAGAGTGCCTGTTTTGTCGGTACAAATGACGGTGGCAGACCCCATCGTTTCACAAGCAGAGAGCTTCCTCACCATCGCCTTATCTGCCATCATTCTCTTCATTGAATACGCAAGCGTTAGAGTCACAGCCAGAGGCAGGCCTTCCGGAATTGCCACCACAACAATTGTAACCGCATCGGCCACAATCCCTACGACCGCGTTTAATATATCGTCAACTTTGGTCTTGCTACCATTATACTCCTGGTTTCCATTCTCGTCCTCTGTATTGCCGGTGAAGTACCTAACCGTCAAGACAATCAGGACAAAAAATGCTACTACCAAACCGACTTTACCAATCGATGACGTTAGCTTGTTGAGCCGAGCTTGCAGAGGCGTCACTTCAGCATTGTCGCCGCTGATTTGGCTCATCATTTCGCCCCATGTCGTGTTCATCCCAACAGAGGTGACGAGCATCCGAGCGTAGCCATCGGCTACTTTGGTGCCGGAAAACAAGAAAGGATTCTGGTGGGGACTAATTTGGACATGATCACTCTCCCCTGTCATGCTCGATTCGTCTGCTTGTAACGAATGGCCGTCTAGAAACAATCCATCGGCCGGAACCTGGTCTCCGATCTTTAAGCAAATGACATCACCAACTACAATGTCGAATATCGAAATCTGCTGGCGCCTGCCTCCTCTGACGGCTTCGATTTGGACATTGTCGCTGACTTTCGACAACTTATCAAACTGTCTGTTCTGTCTAAAATTGCTTACAGCAGATACCGAAATTACCAGAATAATTGCGAGAAAAATGCTTCCGCCATCGATCCATCCTTCCTTTATGCCGTGCACTTTGATTCCCAAGGCGAGAGAAAGCGCAGCGCAGCCTAAGAGGATGAGAATTGTGAGGTCTTTGAAGGCCTCCAACACAAAGTGGAAGAACCCTTTTGTTGGTGGCTTCTTGTACGTGTTGGAGCCGAATGCCTTGAGTCTTTTCGCAATGTCGTCTGCAGGATCATCGCCGCCATGGACTCCGTGCTCTGCGTCGGTTTTGAGAGCGGACGCAATTTCTTCAACCCCTCCCAGCTCCTGAAGCTGGTTGAGGTTTTTCTGCTTGACAAGGTTAGTGAGGGTAGTTTGATCAATTTGGAATAATCTTTCTGATGGCTCAACAGTAATGGCGGCATAAGAAGGTGATCGAGATATTTTGGTGTTTTTGTATTTTGGTAGAGAAAGGTTGAAGGCTCTGGTGGAGTAGATTTTGGCAAAAGCCGAACGCCAATTTCTTTGGTGTTTGCTAAGAGTGATTTTCTGAACATCGAAAAGCAGCCTGATTTCAATGCAACCTAGTTTTGCATGCAGGGTGGTAGACATGCTTAACTGGAAAGTGCTTTAAAGTTTAGAAATCGTAAAGAAAATCAAGGCGGCAGCCGCAGAGAGAGATGAAAAGACTGCTGTGGCCAAATATTAAGCACGTAACGATTGGAGATGGAACGAAATATATCTCAAATGCCAAACAAACAAATGGAAGCAATGTTGTTGTTCTTCATCAGTTTGCATGGCTATCTACTTATAGCCAGTTAACTTAAGAGAGGATGAAAAGTTCATCGGAGACCTGTACGTGTAGTCGCCGTTAAGTTTCCCGCCCAAACATCATGGCGCGTGAAAGTCATTAATGCTTTCGGAAACCGAGCAGAAGCAGCAGAGAGGGCACTCAGAAAAGTTTTTAAAAAGAAGACGAACCGCCATTACGTTTTTTTTGCGAGGTAATAACAATTTTATATCCGGGAAGGTTACAAATAATGAATACGTCATCAGCTTCTTTTCTAAACTACTCACATGTAACTTCCTCGTTATTATTCGACATACGTTGAATAAATGATTCTACGTCGCATACTTGTTATAATTGGAATTATGGAAAGGATGGAACATATTCATCACAGGTAAAAAACTCCTTTTTAAAAGACATTTTTTTTCAGGTCACTTAGTATTGCGGTCTAGTGGTATTTCTCTTCGCTTTTAAGTGAGAAGTCTTATGTTCGATTCTCGTCAAAGACGAATTTGAACCACATAATTACTAGCTCATTGTGAGGCTAAGTCCAACATCTTCTCCTTAGTGTAAATAATATCATTTGTTCAAGAAAAAGAAACATTTTTTCAGCAATCTCTCTTGGTGGGAATCCCCAAAAAAAACAAAAAAGAAGAGGTAAGATTCCTATGTAAGTCTTTAGAAAAGACTTGTAGTATGCCTTGACCTTATGATAGATAACGATTTTTAGTTAGCCAGTATGAAATGAGGACACGGAATTTAAATTGAGGAGGTGAACAAAAGTCAAACTTTATATATGAAAAAAAGTTGTGCAAGGGGCCTGAGCTCAGGATGAGGATCCTCTACATAATCTGAGCTATTCAAATTTAATTTAACGGTTGCAATTATTATAATTTTTAGAGAGTCTACCTGTTTAGAGCCGTTAAATTAAATTTGAATGGTCCAGATCATGTGGTCAGGACGATTCCCATCTTGAGCTTAAGATGGGATCCTCTTCCGGTTAGAACGTATGGAGTTTTATTGAAGTAAAGTCACCATAACAGTACAAGCAAATAGTCGGCGCACCGCGTATGAAACGATGAAGCATGGTCTCCGAAAAAACCTTGACAAATTCACGTGAGAACAATAATCAAAATAGATGATCGTGATTGTCTGTTACTTTAAATTTATTTTTTAAAATTTCGTTCTTCACCCGACATTCAAATTTAAACTATTATTTATTAGATTATTTATTTTTTATAATTTTAATAAGTGTTTTTAAAATAAAATAATAAAAGATAATAAAATGATGAAAAACGTTTATTAATCACTAAAAATAGATTTGAAGTTGTTGTTCAATTTGACCACAATCACCTTTGTTGTCACTCCACATCATGCCACATAGAAACTTGAATTTTGGTTAGAAAACAATAACGTTGTTTTTTTTTTTTATACTGTTATTGCTAATATGGACTTTTTGACTCCTCCTTAGTCCTTAGGATTAGTAAAACTTGTATGGGTCTTTCCTTGCCACTGAATTTTGCTGAGTAGCATTACAATCCAATCAAAACTTGTTACGTGGCAAGACTTAAATATTATATTTTATCATTCTTTTATTTTTTATAATTATTTTTCCTACTAATTAATATTCACTATAAGTGTTGTAGGCTTAATCGACTGAACTATAATTTAGGACTACATAAGGAGAGGGTCGTCGTCAAGACACTACTACAAAACCATTTATTAGTGTCGCTATAATTACCAACAATAAACATATATTACTGTCGAAAATTGAGCAAAATTCGACAGAAAATGGATGTAGTGGCAGGTATATTAAGTGACAGAATTGTTGGCGTCATGAAATGCATTTTCTATCGGTTAAGGCCTTAAAACCGACAGAACTTTTGTCGAATATATGCGACAATAAATACTTAATTACTGTCGGATATTATCCAATTTCTGTCGGTCTTGACCGCCAGGAAATTAAAAAACAGGTCGCATATGATCATCTTTCTGTTGGTCCTAACCAACAGAACAATATTAAAAAAGTTAAATCAACTATTTTCCGTCGGTCAAAGCTGACAGGAAAATATTAGTAATTAAAAAAACAAAACTTTTTTTTTTACTTTTTTATTTTACAGACTGAATAAAAAAATATCAATGAGTGAATAAAATAAAAAAAGCTTATAACAAACATAACATGCATTCAAATATAAATTAACTTACTACAATAATGTCTTTTGAATCTGTCATAACACATAAGGTAAACGTTGAATATAAATTAACTTATAATACTGGCATCTGAATTCGCCATAATACAAAACTAAACCAAAAACATAGATAAGGTGTCAGATATATCCGTCATGAAAACCAACAAGCTATTCAACTGAACCGGAGCCTTCCGCCGACCCTTCCTGTGCTCCAGCGCCTTCTACCAATCCTCAATGTCCTTCAGCGCCTTTTGCCAATCCTGCATAAGCTCCAAGATACCTCATCACATCACCATCAAAGCTACTCGACATCATTCCGAAAAGCAAACCCGATGGATAATCCAGCATTAAAAACACCAAGAGAAAACTGCGAGTGATCACCGGGAGAAGCCATCTGAGGTCGATATATGAGCATTGGATACTGCGGCTGAAAAGGCATATGTTGCATGGAATAAGCAGGCACAGGTGGCTGATTGAGGGCCGAATGATGTGATGCTTGAGAGCTGAGTGGTGGCTGCTGCAGATGTTGTGGAATAAGATACAATAATATTTGTTGTTGCTACATCATGAGCTGCTGGTCATTGCCTGCTGCTGCGAGGTCTTCGTTTGCTAAAGCTCAACTGTTACCGTCGCCAACTACCTAGAGGCTTCTTCCTCCCTCCTCCTCAATTTGTTGTTCACAGCTACCACCTTGGCCAATGCACCCCTGAATGATTTCCTGGAAGATCTAGCACTTGAAGAACTTGCATATGACACTATATCCGGTACCACCCCATGACCATAACCTCGAACCCTATTTCTAGTCTTAGACCTTATCTCCTCAACATAAATCCGTGTTCTAACCTTAGAGGTGTCATCTTCTCCGAACTCGACCATTGACTGAACTTGACTCTCCATAGATATCTTGCAGTATAATATATAAACAAAATAATAAAAAATATTAAGAGTAAAAAAAATATAGATTCTTGCAATATAATATTTAAACAAGGTTCATAAAAACAGATTGTCATAACACAGATTCAACAATCCAAATACAATGATAAATAAGAATTAAATACAAATAGTCATAATCTGAATAGAGTTATAAATCATTTGCCCCTATCTGTTGTGACGATTCATCAATCCAAATGTCATCTTTCTGGGTATGGGTAGCTCAAAAAAAGAGATGGGATCCGGTTCCTTCCCATACTTGTACTTATTTAAACATGTTAAAAGGGAACAACAAATACATATTAACCCCCAATTATAAATAAAAAAAATATAAGAGAAAAACACTACATATATTACAATTTAGCAACACTTACATACTCCTCGCGAACTCGAGCAAACATTTTTGAACCGGTTGTATGGTTCATCTTTTTTAACACACGATTATACTTGTTTTTCTCTGCAACCTCTTGAAAATTAAAAAAAAAAAAAAACCTTATAAGAACATATTTCAATACCAAATATGAAATCATTAATTTTTAACCTTTGTTTTAGGATTATCCCAATACGCTAACATCTCAGCCAACTGACCACCATCCACACTAGGGGGAGGTTCTGAGCGCTCATGCTCTTGCCTTTTGGTTTAACACTCCGCTTTTAACCAATTACAATATTCCTTGTATGCATGATCCGCAACATGGAGAGTCATGTTACGAATAATTGGTATTCTATCATAGTCTTCATCAAGAAACATAATATTCTCCTATATTCATAAAAACAAACATGTTAGTACAGATCCCACATATAGTCTTGAAATATAAAAGTACAAAACGAAAATATATACCTTAATTCTTTCCCACATGTTAGTACAAACCCCACATATAGTCTTCAAGCATTTTTGTAATCTTTATCCATATCATACAACACAAGATGTTCGACAATAGTTTTTCTAACAAAAATATATCAATTACAACATCGTTTGCAAGGACATCTAAACTTATCGGGGCCAACACCATTCACAACTGCTTGATCAAAAAACAAATTAAATCTATCTGTATACGCTTCCAAATTTCGCCGTAGTGTCAACCAATTCTTTTCCATGTTTTACCAGCAAATATTACGTTGAAACTACTAAGATGCCTATAATCTTTCAATCCCTATCATGTAGGCATAACTATTAGAAATTTCAATCCCTATCTTTCAACCTCGAACTATCACAATTGCAATTTAATTTCCAACACCTATCACAGTAAAACAAATTAAAAAAACAATAAAAGGTTAACAAAAATATATTTGTCTACGCTCTTGATTATTTATTAAATTTAAGTTTTGTACATCCTCATAGCAATTAGAGTGAAATATTTAATTAATTAACATAATATATACCTATATTACTATATTACTAAATATTACCAATTTATGGTATATTAAATATTGTCAATTTAAAATAAATATAATATTTATCTCAGTTTCTTCATAACAATTTAAGTAAATAAAATAAACTAATGGAACACAAATATTCCTAATTTTTCTTACTAATTAAATTAAAATCTCTAAATAAATAATTTTGTGTGTTAAACAAACAATTTAAACATCAAGAAGTTCAGTAATAAAACCTGAACTGTTGAAGAATTTCGTCGTCGATCTATTCTTTACGTAGTCAGCTAACTAAATAAAGCCCTTGCAAAATCAAATCAGAAAATAAAAATAAGTCACGAAGTGCTTGATGAAGAAAGAAATAGAAGATGAAAAGTATGGAAGCAAAAGAAATGAAAAACTTACTGTGAGATGAAGAGAAGAAAATGATGAAGTGCTTGATGAAGAAAGAAATAGAAGATGAAAAGTATGGAAGCAAAAGAAATGAAGAGAAGAAAAGGATTGAAGATTGAAGATTGAGGATTGAAGATGAAAAAGAGAGATATCTGAATAAACAACAAACTGAAAAGCTTTAGGCGTAAAGTAATAAAATATTTAATTTCTGTCGGTTATATCCATTAGAATATTAAAATAATAATCGCTAGAATACTAATAATAAAATAATCCATTTCTATCAGTTATAACTGTCACCATTAACTTCAAAAACACCAAAATATGTTAAAAATATTTTTTTAAAAAAGAATTCAAAAATACTGAGGGTTATAATAATTTTATGGTGGTTAAATCTGCCAGAAAAAATCCGCCAGGAATTTATGTCGGATATATCTGTCAGAAATTAACTTTTATCGGACACTAAATAAATTATGTGTCAGATATCTTTTATCCGTCATAATGGCTTATTAACCGCCACCATCGTCCAACACCTAAAGCTAATATTGTAGTAGTGAGAGAGAGAATATAAATGTAATTCTGAGGTGTGTGTTGTATCACCTCATTATGCCTTTATTTATAGTAGTACAATAGGAGAAATCATTACCCTAACAGGATTACAAGGCTGATAGGATAGAGTAAATTGTAGCTATGGTCCCTTAACTTTAACTCAATTGGAGCAATGGTCCCTCAACTAAAAATCCATTACCATTGGTCCCTCAACTTATCAAAACGTGTAGCTATGGTCCCTCAACTAAAAATTCATTACCATTGGTCCCTCAACTTTAATTCTATTGGAGAAATGGTCCCTGAACTTTAACCCAATTATAGCAATGGTCCTTCCAATATAACTCATTTTGACAAAAATTTTGACATAGTTGATGAAAAGAACCATAATTATACACTTTGATGAGTTGAGAGACTCTAATTGTATAAATGGTAATTCCAACATAACTTATTTTGACAAAATTTTGACAAAATTGATGAAAATGACTATAGCTACACATTTTGATAAGTTGAGGGACCAATGGTAATGGATTTTTAGTTGAGGGACCATTGCTCCAATTTGATTAAAGTTGAGGGATCATTTGTACAATTTACTCAATAGGATAATATCTACTATATAGGATATTCTAAGATATCCGTAGATACACTAGGATTTACACAATCACATTCTTAATCCAATAGGACCGCAACACTCCCCATTGAGTGTGTAAATACTCAAACAAAAATCGCATCAGGTCTTCAGCAGTTGAGGTAGAATAGTTGATGAAGTCGTCGGCACAACGGGCGAATGCGAGTCTCAAATTTAAAAGAAAGTATGCATTGATGTTAAAGATGGATGATCAAGTTGTTGAAGCATCATGTTAAAGATGGATAATCAAGTTTCTTCAGTTTCTTCTCTCTCTCTCTCTCTCTCTCTCTCTCTCTCTCTCTCTCTCTCTCTCTCTCTCTCTCTCTCTCTCCTAGCATCATGTTAAAGATGGATAATCAAGTTGTTGAAGCATTGATAATCAAGTTGTTGAAGCATTAAATTAATTTTATGGTGTGTGTGTATAGTTTTTTTTATTTAACAAACGATATTACCTGCATTAAGGGGAGAGGATGAGCTTAGCTTCACAATGAGCTAGTAATAATGTAGTTCAAATTCGTCTTTCGCGAGAATTGAACCTAAGACCTCTCACATACAAGTAAAAAGAAATACCAGTAAACCGTAGTACTACGGGACAATTTTATAGTGTATATTAATTAATAGAAAACTAATTATGAGAGGCCTTTTTAACAAATAATTATGAGAGTTTTAAATATAAAAGAATGATAAAAGATAATTTTTAAGACTTGTCACGTGACGAGTTTTGACTGGAGAGTAGTGTCATTCAACAAAATTTAGTGGCAAGCAAAGCCCCACATAAGTTTTTATCCCTTAAAAGATATGGTCTAGTTTGTTTAACTAACTAATCACAATGTAACAATTTGATTAAGTACATTAAATATTTTTCTGTTCTTCTCCTTAATTTTTTTTCTTTTAATATTTTTGCAATTATATGACACTTCGCAAGAAAAATTTAAGAGTTAGATTTGATTAACGGCAGTTAATTAATCTCACGCGCATTCCTTATCTCACTTATTCTTAAATTTTTATTTTTGTTCATAATTTCTCACAATATTTCAGCTAAGTATATGCATGATACGAATTTATTTGCTACTCAGCCTACTCATCTCCTCCAAACACAACCTAGAAGACTAGAAGTAACCAGTGGCGAAAGTAGTGGCGGAGTCAAGGTTTCTTTTGAGGAGAACATAAGTATTGAAGGAAAAAAAAAGTATATTATTTATAAAATTACTAAACAAAGCATCATAATATATATATATCCAAATATTTACATATGGGTAGATAATTTTATGTATTTATATACAGCAACCATAATCATTCTCGACGAGTTTTCATATTTCAAAACCGATTCATGATGTTTTTTATATTATTGAAAAAATTAATAAACTCAAGTGATTGAATTACTAAAAAATTTGCAAGCCCTAAATAAAAGTTTATAAAGAATAACAGGGTTTTATAAACCTTATTGTTCTTTGCTCAATAAATTTGGGATTTGAAATGGCCAAATATATGAAATTCAAGAAAAAGAGGGGAATAGCTCTACTAGTGCACATGTCATATCCCACATCGCCCAGGGGAGTGATCCTTAAATGTATATTTTTATCCCTACCTAGCACGAGGCCTTTTGGGAGCTCACTGGCTTCGGGTTCCGTAGGAACTCCAAAGTTAAGCGAGAAGGGGGCTAGAGCAATCCCAGGATGGGTGACCTCCTGGGAAGTTGCTCGTGAGTTCCCAGAAACAAAATCGTGAGGGCGTGGTCGGGGCCCAAAGCGGACAATATCGTGCTACGGTGGTGGAGCGGGCCCGGGAGGTGGTTGCGCCCGGGCCGGGATGTGACAGCACAAGTGAAAGACGATTTTTTTTAAAAAAAAATAAAAAATGAATGATGAGTTTTAATTTAAAAGTTATTGATTTGTGATAAATGACCATTTAAAATAAAATACTTAAATTTTGGGATGGGTATTGTTGGATGAAAGAAAAGATAAGGTTTGAATTTGTTTAAAAGTGTTAAGAAGCGTTGCCAAGCAATACAAATAAGTGTAATACTAATCTTATATTTTCAAGCCAAGATAAATCTAGTTGTCTATGACGACAATAGTCCTTATGTTCCTCCGCCAATCGGCGGAATTACATGAGCCTTGAGTGGGAGAGATTTTTCAGTGTGACAGGTACATTGTGTGGTACATCACGTGTCACTATACAAATGGAGAGTATGTGTGTTTAAAAGTTAATATCTTTAAAAAAATAAAAAAATTTATCATTTATATAAAAATATATGGTGTACTATCTGTGTTCTGATCACATTGAAAATTTTCTCTTTGAGTGGGTCTTGTTCCCAACCCCACGGCATCCAAATTCCAATTGGAGTGGTCAATGGGTTTTCATCGTCAGAGATTCAAAATGTTGACTCTTGTTCCCAACCCCACGGCATCCAAATTCCAATTGGAGTGGTCAATGGGTTTTCATCGTCAGAGATTCAAAATATTGACTCTTTAAATTCATGCACAACTTAAATGGATACTTTTGATATGTTAGTGTTGTACAACACGACTATAATATTCATGCACCTGTAACCACCGGTGAAGCTACATAAGGGCAAGGAGGGCCAGCCGCCCCTTCTCTCATTGGAAAAGAAGTTTAGGAGCAAGTAGCCATCCCTCTGGCCAGTCGGTAAATCTACAAGAATGTTCTGCAACTTATGTTGTTGAGAATGAGTCTCACATTAATAGGAGGGACCTTGCGTGAGCTTATAAAAAGTAGGGCTACTCCTCATATTGCTAATTGGTTTTATGGTGGAACCTCAACTTTTTTCATGGTATCAGAGTAGGTTGTCCCACTTGTGAAGCCAAACGGCCCGTTGTGTTGTCCACGTGTTAGGCTTGAAAAGTCGCCACAAGACGTGTTAAGAATGAGTCCCACATTGATGGGAGATGGAACCTTGCATGAGCTTATAAAATGTTGAGTTACTCCCCATATTGCCAATTAATTTTATGGTGAAACCCAAACTTTCTTCAGCGCCATGGTCAAGAGGAGGAAGAAGCACTATTATAAAACAAATCTTAGATCAAAACGATGTCGTTTGTCTAAGCACTTTAAGTGGACGTATTCAATTAGAACAAGGACATTCTTTGACCTTTATGACTCACACATCACTTGAACCCAAGCATCTTTAATTAATTTTGAGTGTTACTGGTCCACTCTAAAGTCTTATTTCTTCACCCACCATTTTAGAAGAAAAAAAAATTAATGACATATTTAGTCTAATTAAAAAAACTTTTAGACCCCTATTTATAAATTCATTATAATGTTCTTGTAGTTAAAATAAATAAAATTGGCCCTGCAAACTTTTCCCCTCCCCCACCTTGTTTCTCTATCCCCCGTCTCCAACAACATTGAATCAAGGAAGTTGGAGATCTCCAACAACATTGATAAAAAAAAAAGGGGGGGAAGGGGGGGGGGAGGGAGTTTTAACAAAACACTTCCGGTACTGTTCATTTTTAACGAAAAACCATATTTTTATCTTTTCCTTGTCACTACACCTTTAATTTGTCATTTTCATTAAAATTAAAGTTTTTTTTTTTGGACTTTTCATTAGTTTTCCTATAGAAAAAAACACAATTCAATTCATGGAATTAGGGATTCTATAAATGGACTAAGATTGTGAATTGTAGAGGAAGGAGGGAGGAGACGAGACTTACGCATCGGTCAACCTAGAGATGACTAGATCCAACACCACATGCACCCACACGACGGAGAAAGACATCCAACCTCCAACCTATTTCTCACATCTCTCTTCGGCCATTTGGTTTGTTAGTCCCCCGTTTCTTTGTCTCTCCATGCTTCTTTCTCCTCATCGCCCTCTCGTTTTGCTCACTGCAATGGTGAGTACGAGAGGTCGATTGTTTCTTTTTAATATTTTTTTAAATTAAAAAAGAATTTAGATATATTAAAGGTTATGTTAGGAAAATATTAATTTTTTAATATTTTATATGGCTAAATTTTTTTTTGTGGTCCTAGTGACATGTCACTTTTAATATGACCCTTGTGGTGAAAAAACTATTAATTAAACCCCCGTGGTGAGTCTTGTTAGCAATTGAGGTCCAAATCTAGTGGAACTCCTCCACTGTCACTAACCATCACCCCAATTTGATAGCACAAGTATCTCAACTTATATAATGCAGAAAAATCATATATGTACAATAATAACTTAAAGAGTTAAAGACAATGAGTGAAATGCAGTATATCTGCATTCAAACGGGTGAAAGGCATTGCAGAAAATTCAATCTTCAGGTCCACCTTCCTCATATAAACTTCAAGAGCGTAAGAAAGTTAAGAATTAAAATTCAAAGAAGATTAAGAAAAAAAATTAAAAGGTTGTGTATTGGCTGACTAGGGCCTACATAAAACCACATTACCAATTAAAGACAAAACTAAAAGGCATTTATGCATTCAAACTGGTACAAATTGATACAAGAATGAAAATTCAAGTAAGACTAAGACTCTAATTCATGATCAAAGACGTGTTGGCATTGAAAAAAAAAAAACAATGGTATATTAGAAGTATTTTTCCATACAAAATTAAATCATACCTAAGAAATTAGGGGCGACTTCACATTTACCTATTCTCCTAGCCATAGACGTGGTTTTACAGGTTTAGTTTCAATCTTTGCGTTCAAGCTTTTTTTTTTTTCCCTGTAAAATCTAATTTCAATTAAACCCTAAATTATAATAGATGTCCATTGAATAAGATGTAATTTGGATTGAAAGAACGAGTTTGACCCTTCATGTGATAGTCATGTGAGTTTATTTAACGGAAAACTAACGGAAATTTGGATTTGGATCTCAATTGCTAACAACACCCACCACGAGGGTTTAATTAAAAGTTTTTTTACCACGAGGGTCACATTGAAAGTGGCAAGTCACCACAGGGATCACGAAAAAAATTTGGCCTATTTTATATTGGGTAAATTTATAATGTGGGTGAGAAAATAAGATAGTGAGGTGAGTTTAGTAGCACTCTTAATTTTTATTCGTTTTGTTTGATGTTTTATTTGTTTGTTTCCTTTTATGAATTAGGTATAGAACATTTACCATACTTATCTAAAAATAATAATTTTGCACATTGTTTGACGACTATAATACCTACAATTTCTAAGTGGTGTTTTGCATTAGTTGTTTAATTAATTGATATAGAACTAGCGTAATATGCTTATTAATTATTGATTATTGGTCCCGTATATTGTTAGCCCAGCTACCGTTTTGATATAAGTTTTTATAACCTTGTTTGTATATTTTCTTCAAGGTTTTGGCTAGTTGTCCTCCTCCCTGTACTTGTTTTCTTTTCTAATAAATTTTGGTAGGCTTGGGTGTTTGAGGATCGTCCACCAGTGGATATTTAAAAAAAATATAAATTAGCCATGGTGGATATTTTTAGGTCCCGTATATATTTTTTGTGATCGATTGATGTTCCAATGAACATATGAATATGTACATTAGTCGTTAGGGTTGTAGAGTCAGCTCAACTAAATTTAAATCCTACAAGCACTTAATACTACAATTTAATAGTATTTTTTTTTTCACTTATAAATGAGATGTCTTATTTTCGAATATCATAAATGCTGAGTTCAATACGAATTTATTCATCAAACTTTTTGTTTAACTATATCATTGTATTAAAAGAAAAAGAAAAATCCTACAAAGTGTCATGGGGCCAACTTATTTAACTTATAGTTGCTTAATTTCCTATCAAATCGTTAACAACCTCCACCGTAAGTGTGTGGTATTGTAATGGTTGGATGAGAATCACATCAACAACCACCTCGAATGTGAGACAGGTCAACTAATTTGGTAAGTTTACAAGACTCATTGGGGTCAATTTGTTGATCAAAATTGCTTAACAATTCGTTAACAACGCGTCCTCCACCTCAAGTTTTGTAAGTAATAGAAAATTTAATTTAGGTCAAGTTTAATAAGTAACAATAAAAAAATTGGTTTAGGTTAGAAAATATTTTCGGCATAAGGAATGCAATAATCTTATATTCTTGAGTTTAGGTCAGAAAATATCGAAAAATTTGGCTCGGAATATTTTTGATATTTGCAGAAATGCTGCCATTGCTGGCATTTTGTATAAGTTTTGCAGTCAATTTGGTGTTTTAATTTGATCACTTCCTACATAGACCTAAAACTAAATTCATTAAACATTTATGACCAATTCCCATGTTAAAAAAGAGGAAAAAAAAAACCCTTTTGACTAAAATGATATCAAACCCTAAAATATTTTGAAAGAAAATAAGTCATAATGGTTGAGAAATAATGGTGTAGCTACTTACCGTTATTGCAACCTCGACGTCTACAAAATTCGAATTTAAATCTCTTAGTTACAAGAAAAAAGAGAAATCATATCGTACCATAGGAAAAAAAAAACTAACGAAAAGTCTAATTTTTTTAAATTTTAATGAAAAATGACAAATAAAGGTGCAGTAAATAGTACAAGAAAATGTAAAAATGTGACGGGTTTTAATCACAAATGGTCCCTGACATTGATCAAACACATCATTTTGGTCCCCAACATTGAAAATCAATAGAAATGGTCCCTGAGATTGTCCACCATCCATCATTTTGGTCCTTTTGTTAAAAACTCTGTTAAGTGTCCCGGAGCTCTTGGTTGGAAGTTTGGGCAATTTTCAAAGCTTTGTAACTCAATCGTTTCTTAACCAAATTTGACCCCTAATATATCAAAATGAAGGTAGGAAAGTGTAGAATAAGATTATACCATTTGGAAGCCCAATGGTTGCCAGAGTTGGCCAGAAAATAGCCTCAAAGTTAACTGGTCCGAGTAAAAACTTGAAAACTCACCAGAAACTGGATAAACTTTAAACATTCATAACTTCTTTAATACTTAACGAAATCAAGCGTTTCAAAAACAAAAATCATACTTCTCGATGAGACAAAGAGAATGGTACTTTTTTTATGGCTAACTCATCGTGGTTTGGCCAGAAAACGGCTTGAAAGTGGCTAACTCGAGAACAAGACAGCCACTTTCGAGCCGTTTTCCGATCAAACCATGGTGAGTTAGCCATCGAAAAAAGGTACCATTCTCTCCGTCTCATCAAGAAGTATGATTTTTATTTTTGAATGACTTGATTTCGTTGAGTATTGAAGAAGTTATGAACGTTTAAAGTTTATCCAGTTTCTGGCGAGTTTTCAAGTTTTCACTCGGACCAATAAACTTTGAGACTATTTTCTGGCCATCTCTGGCAACCATTGGGCTTCCAAATAGGTATAATTTTATTCTACATTTTCCTATCTTCATTTTGATATATTATGGGTCGAATTTGATTCAGAAACAATTGAGTTACGAAGTTTTGAAAATTACCCAAACTTCCAGCCAAGAGCTCCGAGACACTTAACAGAGTTTTTAATGAAAGGACCAAAATGATGGGTGGTGGACAATCTCAGAGACTATTTCTATTAATTTTCAATGTCAGGAACCAAAATGATGTGTTTGACCAATGTCAAAGACCATTTGTAATTAAAACCCAAAATATGACTTTACGTTAAAAGTAAACAATATGTTTGGAATGTTTCGTTAAAAAAAAAAGGTATCGTAGACTAATCAAAACTGTCAATTATTTCAAGAATAATTATCTTAAAACCCAAAATAAAAAGAGAAATATGGAAAAAAAAGAAAAAGAAAAAGAAAAAAGGGTACCGTAGACTAATCAAAACTGTCAATTATTTCAAGAATAATTATCTTAAAACCCAAAATAAAAAGAGAAATATGGAAAAAAAAAAAAAAAAAGCCACTCTAGACGAACTGGGTAGGAGTCGGAGTAAAAAGCTTTCCCCGATCGATCAAGTGAAATGACGATAGCAGCAGGGATCGGCTACGCCTTGCTAGCGCTAGGCCCCTCCCTCTCCCTCTTCGTCTCTGTCATCTCCAAGAAACCCTTTCTGGTTCTCACCGTCCTTTCAAGGTCAGCTTTCACCTAATTCTCTCTCCCTCTTTTGTTGGTGTATTTCCTTTTAGGGTAAATTTTCCTTCTTGGGTAACTTTCGAACATTGAAACTTTCAATTTAAGCTTATGTTGTAGCTGTGGTAATAATCAAGCTCATATTTTTATGATTGAAATTGGAAAATGTAGTTGTGATTTGTTAAATGTTTGCAGAATTCTTAAAATTAGGCAAATTGGAAGTCGAATTTGATTATTAGGAAAGGGATTAAATCACATTTTGTTTATGGTGTATGAATAGAATACAATGTAATTTGGGCTCATAATTTTGCTTTTTGATCATGTGTGCAGTACATTGTTATGGCTTATAAGTCTCATTGTGTTGTCGGCATTGTGGAGGGCATTTCTACCTCTGAAATCATCGGCATGGTGGCCGTACGGCATTCTCATATTCACATCTGTTGTGTTTCAAGAAGGGCTTCGGGTTCTTTTCTGGAAGGTCTACAAGTAAGTTGGTTTCTTGGGGCTTTGTCCTTATTGTTTTTGGTGCTCAGCGGAGTTAAGGCCTGTTAAAGGTTTTCTAGCGTTTGTTATAATTTATAAGTAATGGGAAAGAAGTGGAAAAATTCCTCTCTTTTAACGTAAGCTAAGGCATAATAAAAAGTTGGGGTAGTTTATCATGAAACATTTCACAAATATTTTCACTTTGAGTAGAGGATAGTTCATGGAGTAGCAAATAGTTTTGTACTATTCTTTGCGGAATACTTTTGAAAAGTGTTTGCTCACTGGTGAACTTAGTGTAGTTTTAGTTAGGGTTAGGCAGTGTTCAAAGAACTCCCTTTACTCTGTAACTTGTATTGGTAAATGTGTATTATCTAGCTGAGGCCCTGAGGTTAAAGAATCTCTATGTAAGGCTTCCTTACAGAATGTTCTGACTTTGTTTTATCTCGGAATGTCATGAGCATGTTATCTTCTAGTTGTACCTCAATGCTTTGCCATGTTGTTTTTACTCATAATCGAAATGACACTCTTACTCTTTCAATGTCTAAAATGCTCTGCAATATTCTTGTGGCCTTGCTTTGTTGATCTTTCTGTTGACTTATTCAACTTCATAATATCACCACATTCACTGAATGTCATTTTCTTCATTTTCTCATACATCACTGCTTCTGAGTTTTCTAATACTAAAATTCTTGCTGGTTTCTGCATCAAGTAAATCAGTTTTCTCAATCATATAAGTTTAGAAACTTTCCGCCATCTGTGGAAGCCCACATCGACCTTTATACTTGGATGTTATGTTTTCTATTTAAGAATAGACTCTCTCTGTGTAGAAGTTTTTGTGTAATTCTTTTGTCCCTCTACACTTTGTATATGTGATGCATGTGATATATAGTTTGGGTTGTTTATGGTTGATTAAGGTATATAACATCTCTTGTTTTGCATATTATGGTAGGAAGTTGGAAGATACATTGGATGCTTTTGCTGATAGAGTCTCTAAACCACGGCTATATTTAACTGATAAGATGCAAATCGCTTTGGGTAAGCTTTACAAGGTTCTCAGATTTGTTACATTTGTAGTCATCATATATCAAGAAGAGGGGAGAGGGGGTTGGTGGTGGTAGTTGGTGGGCTTCCACATTTAAGAACTTTGTGATTGAGTTTATAGGGTGGTGTGTTTTTGAGTTCTGTATATTTTGTTGTTGTTATCATTCTTTTAGGTTTGTGTTCTTCCATGCAACTCTCCAATTATTTTCTGGGTGGATGCCAACTGTACAGTGGTAGTCTAAGTAGTCCAAAAATAAAAGTTTTGAACCTTCTTGTATATCTGTTTGCTTTGTGATGCTGCTACTGCTGCTGCTGCATAGTATCACGCGTACTGGTTCATATAATTCCTTCTAAGCCTCTGTAAAGGACAAATCAAACAATTTTAATCTTTTTTGTCATACTAGACTGATTCTATCAGTTTGATCATGCAGCTGGAGGTCTGGGCCATGGTGTGGCACATGCTGTGTTTTTCTGTCTCAGCCTATTAACACCAGCATTTGGTCCAGCAACCTTCTTCGTTGACAGGTGCTCGAAGATACCATTTTTTCTTCTCTCTGGTGAGTCAAACCTTAAAATAGGTGCTTGCGAGGAATTAGTTTTTTACTTCAGTTATAGGAGTCAGTTTTTTTTTAGCATGTTTGTAGATATAGGTGATTGCGAGGTTGTGTAGTTTCTTGACCATCTTAGTTTCCACCTGTACATTCAGAACAAGCAAGGGAAACTGAAATCGAATTTCCTGAAACTTTTGCAACAGCATTTTGGTAGTTGGCTGGTGTTTAGAAAAGTTCATTATTCTGTCAGCTTTATCCGTCCGACAATTTGTGTCTTGTTTTTTTGCAGCACTCATCGCCCTTGCATTTGTAACAATTCATACTTTTTCCATGGTCATTGCATTCAATGGATATGCAGAAGGGAACAAGGTGGACCAGATTTTTGTTCCTGTAGTTCATCTTGTAGCAGGCATGGTGGTAAATGTCTCTCTAACCTCACCTATTCATGGAAAACAGACACGGTCACACACAGACACGTCAGTGCTTATGCACTTTGTCTAACTGTTTTCTTGACATTCCATTGATGTTTTAATGTGTTTTAACTTGGTAGTTCTGAAGTTTCTATATATATATATATATATATATATATTGTTTTCGAACAAAAACTCATTCACAAAAGTACATTCACGATAAATAAGAAACAGAAAATTGCCATTCTATGACATGACATTGCGGCAGGTACACATAATATATGATGGATTGGTTGATATACAATTAGCAACTAATTTGCATTATGTAAGGTTCAAGATATGCAAAGGGTGCATACATGAGGTGGCATTCTATTAAATAAAAGTCCACAAGTTCCAGTAAAATTGTAATGAAAGGAGAGCTTATCTTTTTATTTGTTTCATAAATTATATGGAAATTGAGCAATTGTTAGGGTATGCGAAGAAGACATAATTTGAGTATCTAATTTCGTTAGGGTTTGGAAATTGACTCCTATAATGTTTGATTTGTTTGTTTAGGCATTTTGGCTCTCTCCATTTTTCTTTCTTACAAGCTCTTTCCATTCAAGTACAGTGTTTAATGGTTCATCTACCATTTGAAGAATTGTTTGCATTGCTTTTACTTTTCGTTAGTTACTTGAGGATTTATTTATTCATTTATTATCTTGTATTTTATGATTAAGACCTGTTATCGGCACTCCAAAAAAGCCACTTGACACTCCAAATTTGTAAACATAAAAGGAAAGGTTGTTTTAGGGAAGAGTGCAGGATGACATTTTTGGATTGCCAATTACATTACGTTTTATTATTGTGTTTATTTTTTTCCATAACTTAATGCTGCAATTGACCTGCTTGACATTTGCCTTCAACTTCTCAGACACTTGTTAATTTTGCATCTGGGGGTTGTATCATCGGTATTCCGCTCCTTTTCTTCATCGCAGTCCTGACGTTATTGCATTGTGGGAAGATGGTGTGGAGGAGGTTGACAGAGAACCGACACAGACAGGGTAGTATGTAGAATCCAGACTCGTTTCTAAGTATTGATGTGCAGTTCCCTCACGCTGTATCTTCTCCTTTGGCCGTTCCCTTGCCCTGCGTCTCTTGCTCCAAAAGATCAAGATAGCATCAACGGATTTTGCCACCCGCAGAAATGTTTTGTTCACATCACGAGGCCACTTCATCTTCAGTAAAGTTGTAGACGATTTAGTTCGGATATTCAGGGATGTTGTAATTGTGTCAAACAGCAATACAATCGACTTTATCTTTCGAGGCTAACTCTATGTACCTTTTAGACTTCTTTGAAGTTTTTACCCTTCACACGGACCCAATTGAAGCATTTAAAAAACTAAGTTTTCTCTGTATAGTCCACCCTTGCAGCCTGTATTCATTAAAATTTTATATATAGATATTAACATTTTATGTATAGTTTTGTAAAGGGGATCGATCTTTGCACCTCTTTCTTGCCCAGCACACTTTTATTTATTTTTAACCGTTGGATTGAATAAACTAAGGAGAATCAAAAGTTAGACATAAACAGAGGTGGACACCAGGAGAAATGGAGTGCGAGGAAATTCATTTTTGTAGGCGGCCATATTTCCCAGCACTTAATTGATCACATGGTATAACATAGAATGCATCTTTTACCATTTTAGATTTTGAAGTTACTTGACCAAATCTCTTTCCTAAATAATTTTGAACTGCAAAGTGGCCAAACAAACCACGGGCGAAAAAGAGCAACCCTAAACTAACAAAGCTCTCCGCTTTGCGAGGGTCAGAAGCAAACGTTTATTGTACGCACTCATACCCTTGCACTCCACGAGTCAAACCCATGACCTTTTAGTCACAAAAGAGCGACCTTTTCATCGTGCAAGGCTCGCCCCCGCAAGTGTTTTAGATTTCAAAAAATATGATCTACCACAGAGATTATAGTGTCCTGATTTACACTATATTAAAGAATAAATGTATTTTCTTCAAACAAATAAATGTATTTAAAAAAAAAAAGGAAGAAAACATTAGACACCTGTAGGCTAATCTTGGATGAGGATCCTCTCCGGATCCTCTTTGTGAGGATCTTAGGGATTAATTCATCTTACCTATTCATTATATATCGTGCGGTCGTTAGGTACTGTTTGTGCTCAATTTTAAATAAAAATTTCAAAATGATTTTTGACCGCAAGATGACTTAATAAACATATAGGATGAACTGATCCCTAAGATCCTCACAAGGAGGATCTAGATACGATCCTATTCCGCTTATCTTTAATATTTTGACCTCCTTATTACCGACTTCTGTACTTCTAGTTCACTTGGAAAAAAACTTCCATACATCTCTATCAGCCATCTCCTTCACCAGATGGGCTCCAAAAATGCCTTCTTCATCTACCAGGCTTCTGAGATGCCGAGCTCCGCTATTGAAGCCAACGTAGTTCTTTTTTGTGGCCGAGTACAGCACTCCATATGGGGGCCTCAAACACTGATAATTTCAAAGCAAAAATAAAACAGTGTAAATAGTTTGTTCGTACGAAAAATTGGAAGAATCCATAACAAACATGTTGCTTCAATGTCTTCACGTAAAATGTAGAAAGGGGCAAAGAAACTGACCTTTTTTATGAGTGCATAAAGTTTCCTCAACGAGGTCAAAGAATATGGGATCTCTGTCAGCAAGATAATATCATATCCGCCTCCTTGTTCTGTCTCGCTAGCCCTCTCCCATGCCCGGCTTCCTGAAAGCTTCCTTGATCGCCTTGAGGAGGATTCTCGTGCCAAGATGCTACCGTCTTGGCTGCTACATCCATCCATAAAATCCTCCTCAGAGAAGCTGAGATTCATTCCAGTTGATGCTTCACCGTCATTCCTTACAATAGACAAGACTGTGGGAAGTTCTTCCCAGTCACCAGCATAAAAGTGCACTGACTGGGTCACAGTTTGTCTTGATGGAGTCAGAGGGCTTTCTGTCTGCCGGTTCTGCCTGTCTCGAGCCTGCTCAAGATTGGCTAGGACATTTGGTATAGTTGTGCATCTAATGGTTTCTGCATTCAGGTCTTGAAAGTGCACCGTGGAAGCTCCCTATGAATAAATGAGTCAGATAAGACAAACATTATAAATCAATGTCTTCAAATATGTTCCGAAGCCTATAGAAAGCCCTGCATTTTTTTTAATCATTTACCGAATTGTTTTTCACCCATTATTTCATTTTCTTTTGGTTTGATTGTTTCACGTATTTGGCTGGGAATTTATTAGACCTTGAACGGAGCTGCTATAAAGACGTATGCACTCATATTTTATCCCAATGACATTGAAATTAGGGAGGTTTAATAAAAGTGGCTTTTCGTTAAAGAGAAGTTTTCAAGCTATTTTCGTTAGTTTTCCTTTCAAATTAACATAAAACCCCATCCAAATAATCCCATCTATGGGAAATTTTAACCACCAACATTTCACGTGAGCAAAATGGATAATATTATTGCAACTGGAAATGTTATGTCTCAAACAAAATGTCAAGCAATTTTCTTCTTAAAGCACCTTACTTGAAAAAAATTTGGACATCGGTTATTTAAAGAAAAGGAATGATATCGGCATAGGGTGAAATCAAAAGAAAATGGGACAAAAATGCCATAAATATTAGCATACCTTTAGGCATGCAAAAATCCCTGGAAGGCCATAGCTGCAACCCAACTACAAGAATCAGCAGGTAAAAAGATTAAGCCACTAATCAATTAGTAACCGATTAGCAAAAGGAAGTTTAACAATGGAGTAGCAAAGGAGTGTCAAGGCTTATCACAACCACATACTTGCAGGAAGTGACAATGGCAAACTTTATCAACATAATTCAATAGAAATAGAGTTCAGAACACATTTAAGCATATTTTAGTTGCTTATCTGGATCCGCAATATTTACCCAAGAAAAAGTAATTTAGAGAACATTTCAGCGAACATAATTAGATGTAGCACTGTTTTAGATGTGGTCTCTTGTAGAGAAAAAATTACAAAACTTTCAGGCCTCCGGGAAAACATGAGAACGAATGATTATTCCAAATAATCACTATTATAATAGTGTCATTTTTAATATCGACCAAACCTTGATTACAAATAGTCACTGGGTGAAATTTAATGATACAGCAAGAGATACAAAGTTATAATCACGGCACTCGGAGCAAAGTTTAAAAGTCAAGAACAAGTAAAAAGAAAACTGAACTGAAGCATGAAGAGCAAGATATACTACCTCAAGCACCCTTTTTCCTCGAAAGCTCACTTGCCCATCTCGAATCTCATGTTTAAGGACATTAACAAGATCAATGGAGCTATCCCAAGATTTCAGATGCCCTGCACAGTAAATGAATATCCAGTTTTAATCTCAGATAAAGCAAGTAGATAGTTCTTAAGATCTAAAGAGACTGCTCATGGGACTTTATCATATGACGACAGCCAAATTTGAATTGAAAGCTTCACTTTATTGGAATGCAATGTCCGGTGTCCATACCATATGGTTTTATGGATATCATCTCTGAACCATTGAAGCCGATGATATCAGAAACACTAACTCTTCCCTATTAAACATTGAGAAAGCCATCAATCAACTTATCAACATACTTTTCAACAACGAAAATGCAAAATGCTCCATGATTTGTCAGCTATGCTGCTTTTTCATGATAATTAATCCATCTAGACATTAATACGTCCAGTAAGGTAATACAAGCTAAATTCCACAAGCCATATAATTTAATATTCCTCTTTTAAAAAAGCAGGTCGCAGGGAAAAATCAAAAGGATCAAGCACCAAAATAAAAGAGACTTCTAGAACAGACAAGGATCCATGGCAAAAGGTTGCGACTTTCCATGGCAAAAGGTTTAATTGGAAACAGAAATGTCTAATCGGGCTAGTTAATTTATAATCAATTTCAGTCTGCAACTAATCTTCCATAAACTAATGACCTAACGACGCTTTTCTACCAAGCCAAGGTATAAAGACCAGAACAAATAGGAGAAGAAAGACATACCTTGAAGACATTGAGTCCTTGCAAGTCAATATTCTCACCAGCATACTTGTACGGGTGAGCAGTCTGAGGTATATAAATGGAACAATGTCAGAATATAAATATAACTTATTAGCCCCCCTCTCTTCCAACAAATTTCAAACAACGAACCCTTACTTTTTCAGACCGAACAAAAACTAACAATAAAGTTTATATATCTTGGGTCATACATGTAGAATTACGATCACAAATGGCTGAAGGGGTCGATAGGATAATACCTTTGAAGGGATAATCTCAACAGCTGGTGAAGGGAGGTGCGAATCCCTCTCCGAAATAGAGGACACGCTATGACTGCCTTTGTCTTGAGGCACCAAGCCGGGCAAACATTGTGCAAGCAATGATGGTGCACGCATTGTACCCGGATATCCGGAACAAAGGTTTGGAAACAAAACCTTGCAATTACCAACACATTAAATTAGTCCACGAAGCATTCCTCAATGAATCAGTAGAAAACCAATTCTTTCATTCAGGTTCTTCCCCTTCCTCTTTCTTGTTCAACTAATCCCACCAACTTAACAACATTAATAATTGATCGGATCAGCTAACCTAACACAATGCCATAAACTTGCATTCACTAACCAAAAATTAAATTACAAAAAAAAAAAAAGTAGAAAATCAAGTAATCTCACAATTTCAGCGATCATTTTTGAAAAATCCCAAATAAAGAGTACAATTAAAAATTAAAATGATAATTTTCCAATTTGCAGAAAATCAAATTAAGCCAAACCCATATCACCAATTACAACAAAAATTAAAAGAAAAACAAGATTGAATTAGAGAAATTAGAGAAAAATACATAAACAAATACCTGTATTTGTCTACAGAGTATCAAATTATGAATTGCTTAGCAGACAATTTCAGCAACGAAAATCTGAGTACGAGGAATACCCTTTATAAATCCCAGTCCGGAAGATCAGAATCGCTCTGCAGTTTCAGCGAAGCAGAGGTAGCAGTGGCTCTGATCAAAGTCAAAAAGCCCAATACCAACAGCTTCTTCAGAGATGGAGGAAAAGCAAGGAAGCTTCGGTTTCAGAACTCAACTGTAAAATAAACCGAATTCCCGAAACTGCCACTGAAAGTCGACTGTAATTTTCGGGGATGACACTGTGACTATGGCGTTAATCCCGTGTCACTTTTGCAAATAAAAGAGAGTTGAAGGGTAAATGTGGAAGTCAAGTCCTCGTAGAATTTGGAGAAAGTAACTATTCTCATGGATTCTTAAATCGTGTCCGTTCATAAAAAAATCGTGCAATTAGAAATTATTTAAATATTTTTATATAAAATTAAACACAAACAATATTCCTTAAAAATTAATTACATAATATACGATAAACTGATACAATTCACAAACCCGTAAAATTCTCATAAAAAATTCGAAGAGAATCCCGTTGAGAGTTAAAAAAAAAAAAACAAAAGGTATAGGGAACGGCGGATTTGGTCAGTTTTGTCGTGTTTGATTCCCCCAGTGTAGAACGGAGTTTTGGTCAACTGGGGCCACGTGGTTGACGCGTGTATGTGGTAGGTGATAGAAAATTGTTCCTCATGTGATGAATACGCTAGTGTTTGGTTGCTAGGTAAGATCTAGGATTAGGTGAAAGATTAGGACGGGGATTGACTTTGAATAACAACAGAATGAGTTGCCAACTTTGCAAGCAATTATCTACCGAGGGATTCTCTCATGTCATTGATCGTGTGTAGTTTTTTAACAAATAATATTTATTGAATATTCAACGTTATTTGTGTGTTAGATTAGGTTATACGAAAAAATTTATCCTTGTTAACTCGTCACTTTAAGACTAATATTCTAATCAACTCATGTGCCAAAGGCATATGCATGTATGAATCCGAGTGCTCCTGGGACCACTCAAAATTTTGAAGAAGCGTGTGTGAGGACCACCCAACGGACTAAGCAGGTGGTGGAAGAGAGAAAATCATTATAGTTGTGCAGATGTTGTGTAACATAAGCTTTGAAGACCACCACGGCTTTGCTCTCTGTTTTCCACGTGATCAACTACTTATTTTTTTTATAATTGTTTTCCAATTAGGTTGTGATACCTAGTATTTTAATTAATAAAAAGATGATGTATTAATCAACCAATACTTTTATACAATATGTTGACACCGTTATTTATTTTAAAGTTCACTCTAAATTCATACTTTTATACAATATGTTGATACCTAGTATTATTTCTTTTTGTTGACAGTTGTGGTGCTCTCTTGAGGTTTCTGTACGCGTTGGTCATCTGGAAGGGAAAGAAGTTGGAAAATCTGGGCAACTAGGAGTCTCTCTCATTCCACTTTCTCTTAAAAAAAAAATCCCAAAAATGGCTCTCCAAGACGGAACTAGAAGTATGAGGTACCCTTTTTTTTGGTATTTTTTTTTGTTTAATTTCTTTATTTCAAGCATGGTGAATTTCTCTTTGGTGATAATTGAATTGCTTATACTTGCTTGATATTTAGGGTGATCTATTTTTTTTGGCTTTTCAAGAGCAGCGGCATGAGGTACACTTTTCTTTTTTCTGTTTTATTTATTTATTTGGGTAAATGACAAAAAACTACCTCAACTATTGATGTCACGACACTTTCATACCTCATCTTTAAAACGTGACAATGTCATACCGCATCTTACGAATTTGTGACAATGTCATACCTCCGTCAATTTTTCTGTTAAGTGCTGACGTGGCAAGATATGGGGACCACTCACTAATACAGCTGGATTAAAAAATAATTAAATATATTTTTAATAATTAAAAATTAAAAAAATTAAAATTTTTTAAGAGAGAGATATAATATAAAAATAAATTTTTTTAATTTTTTAAGAGAGACATTTGGATTTTGGGGTCTGATTGGAGGAAAAGAAAATGAAATAAATTTGGGGTTTGTATTGATTTAGTGTTTGGTTTTGTTTAATTTTTATTCTTGCATGTTGTTTTCTTTTTTTTTTTTTGAATTTTCACTGTTTGTTTTGTTAGTTGAAGATTACGGAGTTCGATTGATTTCTATGGGGTGAGTTGTTAATTTGTCCTCTATTTATTCATGTTATTTTATGAATGCTTGCATAATCTATATCTCATTTCACTAACTCTTTGGGTGTTTTTTTTATAATGGTTGTCACTATTTTTTTGTATTAATTTTTAAGTCTCTGTGCGTGTTGTTTACCCCAGACTTTGGACATCAATTTGGTTCTGTTTTCTTAGAGGTTCGATGCATTTTGTGTTGTGTTTTTGGGTCAATTGACTATGTTCATATAATTAATTCCCATGGTTCCCATGCCATAGTGGTTGAATTTATTTATTTTTGTTGCAGCCATATCCTCGTATAAACAACAAGTGGAAGGTTTACAGGACATTAACCAATTAGTTGAGCTTTTAGTTCCTTTACTTTGTGATGTCCCTGGTGTGAGTAAAAAAATGTTCAGGTACTTTATAGTTAGGAAGATTTAACAATGCCTTTTTTGTGTGCTTTACTTTATTACGTTTTGATAAACGGAGATTCAGGAACAGGTTACTGAAATTATCACTTACATATATAGCCTCCTCCACAAAGTAATTTACTAAGAAATGTAAAGTAATTTGTCTTCTGGGTTAGTGTTTTCTAATTTAGATCAGACATTAAGGCTTTCAGCTTGGTAAGGTTTCTTTTCTTGATGTACTTTTTTTTATTTATTGTTTTTCTTTTTGGAGTTTTTTATTTACAGATAAATTCTACATTTAAATTCTTTTTTGGTGATTATGCAGATTTTGCCTCTGTAATTAGATGGTTGATATCGTTGTCTGATATCATTCTTCTTCACTTTCAAGAAGCACCGGTGTTTATTGAAGGTATATAATCCGTTTAGACATTTAGTTTTCAACAAGAAAACACTGCCCACGCGTTGCTGCAGGATTAAGAATCATATGAAAAAAGGAAAACTAACGAAAAGGGCTTGAATAGTGACAGTTTTAATGAAAAGTCCTTTTTGAAGGTATAATGAATAGTGACAGTTAAAGGTAAAAAAGGACTTTTCGTTAAAAGTAAACAGTACCGGGGGTGTTTTATTAAACCTCCCTATGAAAAAGGGTAAATTACATAGAAACCCCTCAGGTTTGAGGTCTATTACAACCCGATACAACATCTTTAAAACTATTTTATTTCAAAATAACACATCCGTTAGATTTTTCATCCAGTGGTCTGTTAAATGCTGATGTGGCTGTCACATTTGTGCTGATGTGGCAGCCACGTGACAAAAAAATAATTTTTTATACATAAACAATATTATAATATTAACCCTATTAAAATTAAAATAAAAAAAACAAGAAAAACCCGAACCCAAATCCTCTTTCCTGCAACCCCACATCCCACCCCCACCCCTTACCCATCGCTTCCTTCCCGTCCGCCGTCCGTCCCCACCCCCTTACAATTCCACCCCTCTCCCACCTCTTCCCCCGTCACCCTCCGCCTCCCGCCTCCCGCCTCCACGTGTCTTCTTTCCCCAAAACCCATATCCCCCTCCACTCTCCCACCTCAAAGCCCCCACCTTTAATCATTTCTCTACTCTCTTTTTTCACTGGTTTTCTTAGAAGCCCCTGCAAGCCAAATACCTGCAACCCACGACCTGCAAAACCACAACCCAAATACCTGCAACCGTCCCTCCCTGCAACCCACTAACAGCAAAAGCTTGTCGCCGGAGGGGGGGTTGCGAGAGCTTATCATCGAATAGGAAGGGCCTTTGCGAGGTGGATCGTCTGGGAGAGGTGTAAGCTTATGGATTTTTTTTTTGGGGGGGGGGGGGGGGGGGGGGTAGGGCGCGGTGTTTGAAAGCGCATAAGCTCAATATGAAGGGCCTTTGCGAGGTGGATCGTCTGGGAGAGGTGTAAGCTTATGGATTTTTTTTTTTTGGGGGGGGGGGGGGGGGTAGGGCGCGGTGTTTGAAAGCGCATAAGCTCAAATCAGGTCATGTAGTTAGCGTTGGCATATTGAAGACTAATAATATTCAAAAAATGTTAGAATTCGTTTCCAAAAAAAAAAGTGTTTAGAATTCAGATCCATGTCTGGGTAAGGGGAAATTGAAGCACGATATATATAAACAGTTCAAGATTTTAGCCTAGAAGGGACCTAAAAGACTCAATCCAAAACGCACTCCTGGTCTTACAAAAATTATTATGTCGTGTAGTGAGAAACCAACCAACCGTAATTTTTGGGTCTGCTATGGTGTTGCCCTTATCATCCTCTTCTTTAAACTTAAACTTCAAGGCTCTTCCTTAAACCTAAACTCCAAGCCTCTCTGACTCTCTCTCTCTCTCTCTCTCTCCTTCCATTGAAAATCACAATTTAAGAAAACAATAGAAAATCACAATTTAGATCATTCTCAGTTCAGGTCTAGATGAGAAAATATTGTAAATTACGGTACAAACGTAATTATTTCCATGAATTTGAGAAAAGTATATACTACTATAGGCACTTGCAAGTATTAGAAAGGTCCACTCGCATGGCCTTCAACATTCCTTCTTTTGTGTTGCCACAGTGGAGGCATTTCTTGGAAGAAACATGGGTACGTAGTACCAAATCTTGGGGTTGCCACAGGAGAGACTGCACCCCGTTTTCGTGTGTGACATACGTTTACATGCCTCAACCAATACGCTTGACGTCCATGCCGGATATTATATGCGTCAACTCCACGATTGACGGGAAGACTAGACCGGGTCAGTCAACAATGGCACCGTACAGCTCTTGATTGAGTTGAAATTCCTTTCAGAAATTCCAAGCGTAAAGAAAGGATTAGAAACTCTGCACCTCCAAAGTTGTTACTAGCTCGGATATTTATTAGTGACGCATACAAAGGCGAAAAACCGGCAAAAAAACATATCATACTGCAACTCAAAACCATGACGTTTCTTTATATGCTCCTACTGCTGTCAGCATTGCCACTGATCAAAACGACATCAACATCTCCAAGAAAACAAGCAGAATCGCTCGTCAAATGGAAGGACGGCTTTTCTTCTTCTTCATCATCATCGCTACTCAATTCATGGTCCCTCACCAACCTCAACAGCCTCTGCAACTGGACTGCCATTTCCTGCTCCAAAACCAGAACAGTCTCCAAAATAGACCTCTCCAATATGCAAATTATCGGAAACCTGGCTCATTTCGCTTTTTCCCTATTTCCGAATCTCACCCACTTCAATCTAAATGGCAACAATTTCGAAGGGCCTATACCTTATGCCATTGGAAATCTCTCCAGGCTCACATCTTTGGACTTGGGCAACAACTTTTTTTATGACCAAATTCTATCTGAGATAGACCAGGCAACAGAGCTTCAGTATCTAAATCTCCGCAACAACAGTCTCTATGGTACCATCCCTTATCAACTGAGCAATCTCCAAAAGCTGAGGTACGTGGACCTTCGATTAAACCATTTGAAAGGCCAAATTCCACCTTCGATAGGCCAACTCAGGGAGCTCCAGTACCTTGATCTTTCGTACAACTCCTTTAGCTTCTCTATCCCTTCTGAGCTTGGTCTTTGTACAAACCTCACCCACTTGTTCTTGTCTTCCAATAAACTCAATGGGGAACTGCCTCTGTTCTTGTCCAATCTGAACAACCTCGTCGAATTGAGTTTAGCTAATAACCGATTCTCTGGCACGATTCCGGACAATATAGGTTTGATTTCTGGTCTTCAACTTATTGACCTGAGTATGAATCTTCTGAAAGGGAAAATTCCATCCTCTGTAGGCCAACTCAGGGAGCTCCAGTACCTTGATCTTTCATACAACTCCTTAAACTCATCAATCCCTTCTGAACTTGGCCTTTGTACAAACCTCAAAAACTTGTCCTTATCTTCCAATAAACTCAATGGGGAATTACCTCTGTCCTTGTCCAGTCTGAAAAACCTCGTTGAATTGGGTTTAGATAATAATCTATTTACTGGTCAAATCCTTCCTTCTCTGGTCTCCAATTGGACTGAAATGGTCTCTTTGCAACTTCAGTCCAATGAACTCAGTGGGGAGATTCCGACGGAAGTTGGAAATATGAGCTTTCTGTTGACGATCAATCTAAGTAGGAACCACTTGACAGGAGTGATCCCTCGGATTCTAGTAACTCAGCTTGAGGTGCTCGATTTGTCGTACAACGACTTGAAAGGAGTGATCCCACAGTTTCAAGGATTAAGCTTGAAGGTTGTCAATGTCTCACACAACCATCTTTCTGGGCAAATCCCATCATTTGGTTTTTTCTATGATTTTTCCTATGATTTTGCCTATGATTTTTCCTATGATTTTTCTTATAACAACTTGACTGGCCCAATCGCATATACTTTCCACCGGGGACCAGCAAATGCTTTTGTTGGAAACTCTGGCTTGTGTGGGTATGTAGAAGGACTAGACAGTACGTCCACTTGCCCCAACAGAAATTCTGAAAAGAAAAACAAAAGAGTTCTAATTGTTATCCTTGTGCCTGTTTGTGGTTTATTAATGGTTACAAATGTCATTGGGCTTATGTTCCGTAAAAAATCCAGTCTCGTTTTGAGCAAAGTCAACACTTCTGAAAACTTTGAGAGTTTGGAGTCAATTATATTGCAAGAGGAAGTAAAGTTTACGTATGCGGAAGTTGTGAAGGCTGTAGACGACTTTCATGAGAAGTACTGCATTGGGACAGGAGGGTTTGGAAGGGTTTACAAGGCAGAGTTGCAATCAGGCCAAGTTGTTGCAGTTAAAAGGCTTAACGCGTCAGACTCTAATGATATTCCAGCAATCAATCTCCATAGCTTTCAGAATGAAATCCGAACTTTGACAAGCATCCGGCACCGGAACATCATAAGGCTCTATGGCTTCTGTTCAAGAAGGGGGGGTTGCATATTCCTGCTTTATGAATACTTAGAGAGAGGAAGCCTGGGAAAAGCTTTGTATGGAGTTGAAGGTGTTAATGAACTTGTCTGGGCTACTAGAGTCAAAATTGTGCAAGGACTTGCTCATGCACTTTCTTACTTGCACCATGATTGCTCTCCACCAATTGTGCACCGTGACATAACCGTCAACAATGTATTGCTTGAGTCTGATTTCGAGGTTCGTCTCTCAGATTTCGGAATAGCCAGGTTATTGAGTACCGATTCATCCAACTGGACAGATATTGCTGGTTCATTTGGCTACATAGCACCGGGTAATGTAAACTTAATTTGTACATTTATGGTTTATCGTTTTGCTTATTGGGATATGTTTTGAGGTAGCCAATTTTGTTTTTATTGATGTGCAGAGCTTGCATACACTATGCGAGTCACGGATAAATGTGATGTATATAGCTTTGGAGTGGTGGCGCTCGAAGTCATGATGGGAAGGCACCCAGGGGATATGCTAGAGTCCCAGCTACAAGAATCATCAAAATCAAGGAGGGCCAATGTAGAATTGCTCCTGAAAGATTTGTTAGACCAAAGGTTGGAGCCGCCAACCAATGAATCTGCAAAGGCAGTGGTGCTTGTAGTCACAATGGCCTTGGCCTGTATACGAACGCGTCCTGCATCCAGACCCACGATGTTATTTGCGGCACAAAAACTCTCAGCTCAAACCCTGCCTTGCCTTCCCGAACCATTTGGTATGTTGACAATCAACAAGCTAATGGCACTATAAAAAATAGAACAAAAACAAAAAAAGAAGACAAGGGCGAATAGCTCAAACTTCCCTTTTGTATTCCTGCCACACGTAGTTCTATCTAATTTCTCATGTAATACATTTTCAGTACCGTAATTACTCATCTATATTATTTGCCGAATGCAGATTAATGTGTGATGAATTTTCTTAATCGTAATTGCATTAAACCGATAATCCATAATGTGTCAAAATAACTCCACAATTAATAAAAAAAAATTGAATTATGGATTTGTGTCCTTCCTCTAGTTCAAAGAGCTACCCTAAAAAATTGAACCTTCATGGATCATTTTCGCCATGGATTATTTTGAAAACAAACACATATGGAACTACAGGATGCAATCTGACCTTGCATCTTGGAACCATGTCGCGCGTCGAAGTACATTTGATCTTCCAGGCATTCTTAAACTTTTCCGCTATGCCGAATATAGGTTTGTGGCCTTCCTCTCTAAGTCTGCAACAGCTAGAACTGCTTTCACATTCACACTACAGCACAATAGAAGACACTTCGACTCGAAAATCTGTTAAATTAGAAAATGGGAAGTGGTGGAATAACACCGTAGTATTCTGAGCAAGTCTCGGGCGTCGAGGTCACGGGGAAGGTCCCTGTGGCTTTGGAACCACCCACATAATGATAAACAAGCGTGGCTGCTGTGCCTCAATCCAACACTGACCAGGACAGCAAATCTATGGCTTCTGTGCGTTAAACCAAATCCCATCAGGACAGCAAAACTATACGCAATCTGAAGCAAAGTAATCAATTATTGAGAGCTCAATGTGCACTCACATGTATACCCACAAAAAGATTACATATTGTCCATAGATTTCTCAAGATTGACAAAAAATACAGAAGAAAACCACCATCTGGACAAAATAACAAAGCAGAGGTGGAGCATAACTATTCTATTCGTGTTGAGTAAACTAAATCGAAAACGTAACTTTGCTGCCTAAACTCTTGAACTCTACAACTAGTACAAAAACAAGAGCTCACGTTAACTCTTGCAATATCAATGAAACTCTGCAAAATAAGTCCTCATCCTGCTCCACTTCAAGATCATGACGATGATAATGATGATGGTGATGAGCAGTTGTCATCAGGTACAGCAGGTTGTTGTGAATGATCTTGATTAGGGTACACATTACGCACCATCTCTCCTCCAATATGATCAAAGAAATTCGCAATCAAGTCCTCATAATCATCTCATTCATCTGTTGTTCTTAGCCCCGTCTCAATCTCATCTGCAACCGAAGCCGCAGCAGGATCAGGCAGGAGATTAAACTCCAATCAAGGCCTCCAAATCGAATCTCAAAAGATCATCATCATGTTTTCTCTCACTACCTCTCTATCTGACCCTGCAGTGCAGCAGCGCAGACACCTAACAAACTACAAAACCACAATCAACACTTTGAAGAACTCTTCAAAGTGAGATAATTTTAACACACTCCACCACTTCATACCGAAAAGTGCATACATAGACAACATGAAACAACAAATATGCCACAATTTGAAGCATGAAAAGGCAAGCATACCTTGCCTGCAGATGATATACAATCGGAGGGAGGAACAACCCTCCCTGCAATATATACTTGACTTTACATAAATTTGAAGGTCAATATTGTAGAATAACAAACAAGAGTATAAAGCATAGAAGGAAGTTTTTGGAATCTAAAAGCACGACCTATGAATGTTATGTTCAACATCATTGTATACTCTCTCAATATAAACTACTTGTTCATCTTAGTGTTTCTCTATGCATGCCAAACGATAACAAACATAAAAATAACAGCAGACACATCAGAAATGCAATTGAAGGCATTTCTTTAAAATGACAATATGACAGTCAAATATGGGCTGTGAGGATTGTCATGCTATCACAAATGCATATAATATCAGAAACATCAAAAGCTACTGAAACTGAAAACCTAAGAGACAGTACCTTCAAAAACTAGTCCTACATGATGAAGAAATCTACACTAAAAAAACTGCAAGTACACAGGAAACAGCATATAAGCTCCGCATCCTACCTCATACTTAAAGAGATGCTACTTGTAAAGAAAAAAAAAGTGCTCCAATTTTTCATCATGACAATTCAGCATCAAATACCCTATATCAAATTTCTCAATTTTTTAAGAATCACGTCCATCCTGTTGAGCAGAGAAATTAAAGAACTCATAGGGATTCCACGTGAAAACAAAGTGCCGGTTGTCGACTACCTGACGCCCTCCCCTCCTCCTTTATCCGGGCTTGGGACCGGCAACGTTAGATAAACTTACACAGGCGGAGTTAGAGAAATTAAAGAACTATACAGAGAAAATTAGTTACGGAAAAGATGTCAAGACCAAGAGAACTGTAAAAGCAAAACAGTCTAAAAACACAACTGAGTACAACAGCAAGGAGCTCGCATTGCTGGTCCAAAACAGAACGTGACACACCTGATATAGACTAAGGAATGAATACTAAAAACTAAAGACACAAAACTTACATTCCAAAAAAAAATCCATAAAAACAGTGGCAAGAAACATGATAATTGTCCTTATCATCAACAAAACTATCAACACATTCACAAACTGACACTGAACACTTAACACACCATCTTACCATAAAAATTAAAGCATAATACACAGAACATGCACACACTCACAAGCCACACATGCAGAGAGAGTAATTCAACGGAAAAGGACATTAATTTGATTTCCAAATTGAGCATAGTAATTGAAATCAACAACATTAATACCTTTTGTCAATAGAAAAAAAAAAGAAGGTTTGAAACTTGGGTAGAAAAGAAATGTATTTATAAACAGTCAGTGCTTTAAAATTGGCAACGATCCTAGAAGCACATATATACACATGACTGGGTGAAACGCAATAGACCCGAGGTGCTGCAAAATGAAAAAGCAGGCAATGGATCAGTATGGCAGAGAAGAAGGCCCAGAGAAACACCTATACCAAATTTCTTAATTAACTAATGAACCAAAAGAAATCAAAGCATATATACTAAGAACGGAAATCAAATCTATCCTGATCATAACTGTGCTTCTATATGCACGCCATGGAAATTAGACAGCTGCCGTCACCTCTACGTCCCTCTATTGATCATTCACAGAATCGCTCATCCACATACAGTCTGTCCAGTAATTGAACCCATCTAACGGTTGGCTGAATTCGTCAATTTGAGGCCACTCCTGGGACAATTTACCTTCAAGCGTTGTCAACCATTCTTTAATGTCTCCACGCACTGCTTCACCGTCTAAAGGATATTCCCCGCCACCCAAGAATATTGGAGAAGAAGGAACATCACTCATCAGTGGCACATATTCATGATCTGAAGTATGAGTGGGAATGGGCATCACATTTCCGTTAATGTAGCTTATGCACCCCTGGTCGTGATTGCTAGTGTCACCGTCCAAGCATATGGGATAAGAAGGAACATCACTCATCAATATCACACTATCCTGATCAGAGAAATCAGTCGGCTTCGCATTGCCATTAATGTTGGTTATGCACTCCTGATTCTGATACCTAGTGTCAGTAATCATATTGCTTTCAGTTCCAACAAAAGGCACAACAGCAGGGGCATTGGTGATCACATTCACATTAGAATGTTTTTGTGAACCCGGTTCTTTTCTTGCTCTCTTTCTCTTAATCAGCGGCTTCTCATTCGATACTTCTTTTCTTGCCCTCTTAATCGGTGGCTTCTCATTTAAGTCGTGAGTTGGACTTGAGGACTTCATCTTGTTTCCGCACCTAGACCTCGGATTCCTTTTAAGTCGGGAAAGAACGACCTTTGGGCCAGCAACTACATTGGGAAGAAGACTGTACTCTTCTAACAGCCAGCCGCCGTTGTTGTTAGAACCCTTGTTGTTATACCTGAAATGCCCTTTATCCCCGATTGGAATTCCGTCCAAACCTACAACTTTGTCGGAGGATGTTTCGCTCCAAGCGCCTCCGGCTTCGATCTGGCGTATGCTGCGGCTATCGCTGTTGCTTCTAGAACGCAGCTCGTAGAAGAAGAACAAGTCCTGATCAAGTAGGGAATTTCCACCGAATTGCTCCCAAACCACCCAGGGTGGTGTTTGTCCAAAGAGATTGAACTCGTGAACAAACGGGTTGCCCGAGGGCTTTCCGGAGAGGGCTATATCGCGAAGATATGAACTGACCAATTCTTCATCAGTAGGATGAAACCGAAAACCCAATGGCATACCATAATAACCCACCTCCATTGTTAAACGCGATTTCAATTCAATCAATGCAATTCAAAACAAAACAAATGCAGCAGCAAAAACCCTAAATTTTTCTAGGGCACAAGTTAAAGAAGAGAATAAGCGAGAAATTAAAGAGAAGAAAAAGGGAAACCTGGAAGCCGATTTCGCTCGCTCGCCGAGGAGAGCAGCTCGTCGACGTCTCATCAATCGTCGTCTTCGTCCCCAAACAATAGCAACTGAAGAGGAATAGATTTCGAGTATTCTGTAATTCAATTCAACCGGAGACTGTTGAAGCACTGAATTCTAGTTCTGGTTCAAATTCGAACGCGCAGAGAGAGCGAGGGAGAGAACGCACAGTGAGAGCGAGAGAGAAGGATCTTGAGAGAGAGATCTAGTGGGAGAGAGAGAGAGTGGATTTGAAATTTAAATGGAAGAAAATATGACCGTTTGGTTTGGGAACTGGATGTTAACGTTGCAAACTTGCAAGGCTCACCGCTTAAGCGCGGGCTTTTATCACGTGGCATTTTCATTACTACGAAGACCTAAATCCCCAAATTGTGGAATGCGGATTTTTGGCGGATTCTTTTTGTGGGAATTCCTGAAATTCATAAATCATATCTGTTCATAGTACATTGTGAGCCAAATGACTAAAATAACGCAGAAAAAAAAAATGAAAAAGAATTTTGATTGGGTTGGGTACCCTTTTTTACTTCTTGGCCCATTTTTTATTCTGTTGGGTCCAGATCTTTTGGTTTTTAGGCATTCTATTGTCAAAGTTTTTAGATTTTTATATTAGAATGATGAACCCAAACATTTAAGGGTGAATGTTGGATTGAAAGTTTCGATTTCGACGCGAAAAAGATTTGTTTCTTATTTTTATTCACATAGCATTGCAAGATTGACACGAGAAGTCATAGTCACGATGTACTAATGTCATAGAAATTGCTCAACATGAATATGTTTTGTAATAGAAAATTGTGACTATGACTTAGACGTGAAATTATAGGAAATCACAATTTTTTTTATTTCCTATGTTCAAGCCACAATCGCGCTTTTCTATGATTGACACAAGAAGCCATAGTCACGATGTTCACATAGCGTTGCATATTCATTTTTCATAGGAGTAACAAGATTTTCTCCCAACTCTAATACACCTTTATGTTCTATGAGAAATGGCTTTGTGGGGATTGTAATCAGGGATTCGACAGGTCGTTTTAAGGCAGCAGCAAGATATCCGGTTCAGGCCAATTCGATTGATTTGGCAGAAGCTTTGGCTCTCTTACAAGGTTGTCAACTAGCGGTTGCTTTGGGATTTAGCTGGGTAATTATTGAATCTGATTCTAAAAATTTGATTTCCTCTTTATCCACTTTGCTGGACAATGGCAAATGGGAAGCTTTTCCTACCTTAGCGGCAGTTAAGCGGGTTGGGGAGTCTTTTCAAGATTGTCGCTGGTCTTGGGTTCCAAGATCAACCAATCTGGCGATGCATACTTTGGCGTTGTGACGCAACTTGGAGATGTGTAATTTTACTTGGGTCGATAGACCTCCATCTTCGTTGGTTCATGTGCTAAATAGAGATGGCTTACCTTGTCCTCCTTGATGGTTTTTTTGTTGCGGCAACTGAAGGGGAGACATTGGAACTTGGTTCTTGTGTCCTACTTTTATCCCCTTTTGCTACTTTCTTTGTGTATGTGGTTTGCGTGTTGGCCTTATTGTAGGTTTTCTTTGTACCTTTCTGGCTTTGTGCCCTGGTTTGTTATCTCTAGTTTCCCAACAAAAAAAAAAAAGTAAACGTAGAGGTCGAAACAACAGTAAGTGCAATCAGAACGACAACGTCTGAATATTGAAACAAAGACTCAGAGTGTGGTGAAAGAAATGACAAGAACAAAAGTAAGTGCAATCAGAACCATTGAGAACTTCATGTACATTCATATTAATATTGTCTACAGATTTCCTCAAGATTGACAAAAGTACAGAGTAAGACCACCAGCTAGACGAAATAACATACTGAAAACTATTCTATCCACAACAACAACAACAAAGCCTTTTCCCACTAAGTGGGGTCGGCAATATGAATCCTAGAACGTCAATGCGCTCGGTTCTGTGTCACGTCTTACGTGTAAATACAAAGACTGAAAACTAATAAACTAAGTATGATTAAACCGGAAGTCTGAAAGAAAAAGCTGAAAGGTAACCGTGCTCATCTAAACTATTGAACTCTACTAGTAGTATAAAACAAGAGCTGACGCTAATAGCTTGACAACTTGATTCACACAAGGCGTGTATACTCCGTGTAAATTCCTCTTCCTCCTGCTCCGCTTCTAGATGATGATGGTGAGCAAGCAAATCAAGAGAAAATGGAGAACCGAGGCCCGTGGCCTTCCAATGTTTCCAACCACAACTGGCAAAACAATGATTTGAAAAGGAGGGAGCGGGATGATGGTAATGAGCAGAGTAGTGTGATCAGGTTCAGAAACTTGATGTACATGATCTTGATTTGGGTCTTCATCATCCTCTCCTCCAATATGATTAAAGAATTCAGTGATCAAGTCCTCCTCATCATCCAACTCTCTTTCATCCGTGGTTCTTGGCCCCTCCTCAATCTCGTGATGATGATGAGCAAGATGAGTAGTTAGCTGAGGCACAACAGCAGCCTCGTCTGCAGCAGAGGCTGCAACCGCGGAATCAGGCAGGAGATCAAACTCTTCAATTAAGGATCTTAGTAGATAATCATCATCCCAGCAATCATACTCTTCGGTGGTGCTGGTTGTGGCCCCCTCGTGATGAAGTAGATCATCAAGCTCCCTAATCGAGTCCTCCATTACCAAAAGATCATCATCCGAATCATGAGTCCTCTGCCTCTTGACCGTATCACCCAAAACCGTAACGGCACCATCGGAATCGGAATCAGGGAAAAGCGGACGCTTGAGAGAAGAGACAGTGGGCCTCAAATCTTCAAGCCCCATCTCCAATTTCTTCACGAAACACAAGACAAACAGACGAAAGCGGTGTGCTTTCTGCGAAAACCAAAAACCTAAGTGGGTAATGTGGAAAAAGAAAAAGCAACACTTTCCAACACGAAGAGTGCGATTGACTTGATTATACGGGATTTGGGAATTAGGGTTTCTTGTTACAGTGCTAGACAGACAGAAATTAAAGATACCGAGAAATAAAACAGAAGAAAAGGCAAGAACTGAACCTGGAACTGGGAACAAGTCGTCGATTTTCTTCTCAGAGAACAGGATGCATTTGTCCCCAAATTTGAATCGAGCTTCCAATTTCAACAAGCAGGGAGAGATCAAGCGACAGCGAGAGAGAGAGAGAGCAACAAATTTGAATTGGGCTTCGAATTCGGACGCACATAGAGAGAACGCAACACGACCGTTTGAGCGAGAGTGAGAGAGCGCGAGCAGAGAGAGAGAGAGAGAGAGAGAGAGAGAGAGAGCGATCCAGAGATCCAGTGAGAGAGTGGGATGGGGGTTTTGAAATTTAAAGAGAGGAAAATATGACCGTTTGGGAATTGGACCGCTTAAACGCGGGTTTCATCACGTGCCGTTTTCTTTCTGCCCTTTTGGCGCCTGCGAGTGGGAAGCGCTCCCCAACCCAACCCAATTGTGTATCGAATGACTAAATTACCCTCGAATTACAAATCACGCAGGACCCATAGCTCGGGGTATTTTAGTCAAACCAAAAACTCAAAGGATCGCAGAATTGTATCACTTTCTTGGTTACGAGTTGTTTGTTTGATCCAGATGTATGTGAGAAGTGTGGCGTTTGGGAGTACGCCATGCGAGTAAGGTGTTCGATATGATTTTAAAACCGATATAAATAGTCGTTGAATTTGTCTACTATCTATCATTTTGAGTCATTCTATAATTTTTTTTATTAAATATGAATAAAATGACAAAAATGCTCTTAATTTCATAAACAATAAGCTAAAATGGTTTGATAAAAATTAAGTATATTTTTTAAGAATTGTTAAAAGCACTCCAAAAATTTCATTTGACACTCCAAACTATATATAATTAAAAAGAAACATACATTTGTTAAGAGTGTAGAATGTTATTTTTTGAGTACTGGTAATAGTTCTCTATTTTTATCATTTTATCCATATTTGGCAAAAATTTTATACTAAATGACCAAAATGATTAGGAGCTGACAAACTCAGAGACCACTTTTATAAATCTCAAATCTCAAGGATCAAAATAATAAGTTATATTAATCTTAAATACCATTTTGGATATAAATCTTTAATAGACCACTAAAACCAAAATTGTCCAATTCCTCCTCCGTATTATTTCCACACTCGTCTATATTCCCAGCCAATCAAATTTCCTCAAGCATTAATATACTTTTTTGCCATGATTTTCTAATAATTTAGTCAAAACATTTTCCAGATATCGATTGCACACATGTTTAATGACTTTGAAACAAAAAAAAATGACCACATTTTAATTAGCAAAATATATTTCAAATAAAAATAGGATAGAAGAGGGCTAGTGTCATAGCGGAAATCAAGCACTCCTGTAGTCCACCGTTCGAAGCAGAACTTAGAAGAACCAACATTCTCGATCACACACATCGTTGAGTGCAAACTGGAAAAACCAGAACCAAAACCAAAACCAAACAATGACGCGAGAAGCATCAGATATGCGATGTTTTTTCACAGCATACGGGTTCAGAAAACATGTCCAAACACAAACGTTACTGAAACTGATACGAAAATAAATAGAGCATATCTGCATTCACAATAGACAACTGCAATATACTTAAATTACGTCGTGGAACCCCTAGTTTATAAGCACATCGATGTTATGTACAGAATAATCACATTATGTTTCCACCAACACACACAAATACCAACAGGCCAACCTTTTTTTACCCTACCCATTTCAGACCATCATAGTTTTCGTACCAAAGAATCCATCGTCTATTGTACACTTGTTCTTCCTTGTATTATGTTCTTAATGGGAACACAGGAAGCAAGAACACTCACCAACGGTGATGGCACATGTGGCAGGCATGGAATTGTTGTACGATACTGATCACAGGTCCAAATATACGTGCTATACATTTCTGCTGGACCCACCACCTCGACTGGTTACCTTTCCCTTTCCACCTTTTGCTTTGCTGCTTCCTACGTTTTTTGAGCTTGTTGAACCACCGCAAGCTGCTTGAGAGTCCACATCACATAGGCCTTTCTCTAATGCCATTACCAGGTTCTGGAAGTAATTTTTAGTCACCCTGTCACAATTGGGAAATGGATGAGAAGATTGAATCAGGCAAGGGAGTGAATCAATTTGTAGTCACAGATAACTGACCGTGCAACACAATAACGGACCTACTCTAATTTTTTTTTTTTAAATCCGCAAGTAAATTACATGATAAATGACTAGAGACAGAAAAACCAGTTCTTGCACACTTTCATCTCTTCTCTTCGCACACTCAGAAAAGGATATTGTCTTCCTTCCAGTTCATATACTAAAGACTCACTGATTCGACCTTTTCGTTTGCTGCATTTTGCATCCAGACAATGTTGAACAGACAACTATACACTAGGTTGACCAAAAAAAAAATAATACACTCGGAAATTCAGTATTCAGTGTGGTTAACCATATCAGAGACTTCCTCTATATTTACACATACCTCCATTTGTTTTTTGGACAAGACACATTTCAACACAAAACATCCCATAGAAAATGAATTTCAACTAATATTTCATCACAATATTTACCCGGTAAGTCCAGCTAGCTTTGTATGGAAATCAACGAATTCTTTCGATGGGCCTTCTGCACTAAGGAATTGCAGTAGCTCCTTCTCTGCACACTGATGAAGCCTTTCCAAAGCAGACTCTGCCTCACCTGAAGACAAAAGCAGAAATGCAAATTTCAGAAAACTTAAAAAACAACTCCTAACTAGTTCCTGCAGATATACACAGTTCATACCTTGCAGGTACTCAAAAAACTGCCTCTTTGCTTGCTCACGCTCTGGCAGGTAGTACCCATAAGCATATGTCCATTTTAGTACTCTCCTACATTCAACAATCTACAAACAAAGAAAAAAAGGCAAAAATAATGTCAGCATTTCATCACCAAACAAATCTGATTTGATGTTATACATACACTCTGCACTAAACTAATTCATTTTATATCTAACAAGAAACGCAGGAATTCACCTGCTGCCAGGCATCGGTTATGAACTTTAGCTGAGACTCAGGCTCACGCTGTATGTCACTAAGTTTCTCCATCTGTGAGAAACAAGGTATCCATCAGTTATTACATAGTAACTTCACAGAAATCCAAAATAGCTGACTAGAGTCCAGTTGAAACAATCATACCCAACATCTTCTAGCAATCGGTGATTTTTTTCAGTAAGAAACATAAACGTGTGTGTACATACACCTTTTTTTTTAGAAGAAACAATTTTATTAAAGAATAGAGAAATACACATAAGTGGATAAGAAGTCCACCAACTATATTAGAAAGAAAAATCCCAATAGGATTTGGCTACAGCAGCCATTTCTAGACCTAGCTCACTTAACTGCTGCTAACAAATCCCACAGTATTTGAGATAGAGAGCAATCATTAAACTCTTTAGTGACCGAAGCCCAAAAAGCTGCCCAATATTTTACTCTCCCCCAAAGTACTTCTGCCCCCACTCCAGTATAGTCTTCAAAAATCCTTTTGTTGCGTTCCAGCCATATATTCCAAAAAATTGCCGATACCAGGCAACCCCACAAAGCTTTGGGTTTTTTCCCTTTTCCAAGTGCCTTAAAATTGGTGCTTAGTAGCTCGAAACACCCTTTAGGGATAACCCAACTTACTTTAACCTCCTGAAACAGTTTCCACCACAGTTGGATCAAGTAGGAGCAATGAAGAAAGATGTGATTTACACTCTCCTCCTTAGCTTTCCACAAACTACACCAATGTGGGGATAAACACATAAGAGGGTTTCTCCTTTGAATTCTGTCGCAAGTGTTGAGATTCCCATTGGCCACAAGCCATACAAGTATTTTAACCTTCGGAGGAGCTTTTGATTTCCAAATCTGAGAGTAGGGTGGATAATAGTGCACAATCCCATTGTTGCTCAGTAGTGAACGATGTGAACAAACCTAAAGCTTCCAGATTCCACCTTCTGTTATCCATTTTTGATAGAGACAAGCGAACCTCTTCCACTTTCTGTAATAATCTAGCCGCCTCTTCTATCTCCATCTCATTCAGATTTCTCCTAAAGTCAAAGTTCCGCCTTTAATACTATCTCTAAGTATATCCACTTCCTTGCCTTCTGTCAAAAAAAGAATAATCCGCCATTTCCTTCCTATCACGCATTCCATACAGAAGCACTGCACGCTACTAAACATGAATCTCTTACTTAATGACCAAGATAGTTCAAGAGCCACCCAATTGTCTCACAAGTCATAACCTGTCTCCACCTACAGGCACCAATTCTATCTCCTTTACACACTCAGACATAAGTTTCCTACTCCTGGATATGGGAAAAAAAAAAAAAGGTAACATCTTCGACAAATACAAATGAGAAATCCATATAGCGTCCCTAACATAACACTAACTAAACTCAGACAACCCTCTATCACCTCCCTCAGTTTTATAAGATGATGCTTACTAATTTATTAGAAAGACCAGTAAAACTATACACTGTCAAAGTCTACCAGTTGACATGAGGGGGTGTAAGTGCAACCTCAACTATGGTTCTAGTTCTACAATCCGGTCAAAAGATGAGAAAATCAACTATGGTCAATTTTTCTATTCTCAAGTCTAATTTCTGAAAGGTGAAAACACATAAAATCTCATGTTTATGCTGTTAACCCTACACAAACTTAATTTCTAGCTTTGCATCTATGAATAGAATAAGTACAATCTTCCTAGCATCTGTCATTAGCAACATGGTCGATTACAATTGATCAATAATATTTCAGATCTGCAAAATTTAAATATGGTTCTAGTTATACAATGGAGTAGAAGATGAGCTCTAAGCTCATATTGTTAAACACATTTGAACTTCATCCAAGAATGAAAATCGCTAATACATGAAATCATGTATATATGCTTTATTCGTATATATGTATGTGTGCATGTAGCACATATACTTACATGCACAGTTCGCATTTGATTCAAATCTGCAAGAGCCTTTTGCCTCGACTGCCAAGGAAGAAAAAAAATTAGTCAATGATTGAAAGAGAGAGAGGCTTTCATAAAGATCCATTTTAAAGCAGCATTAAGGCTTAGCCAATTAAATTCGTAAAATGGAAGAATAATGTACAGAAAAATCTTGATTCTAATTTATGGAAGCGTCCACCCTCCCATGCAGTCCCTGCAAAACTGAAGTCACGCACAGGTGTCTACCTGCCTACTACTGTTTGCCACAACAAATTCGGTGAAAATTGAAATAGAAACCCAGAGTGTAATCAAAGAAGTGTCAAGAGAAGCAGGATCTTCTCTGATGATTGAGAAAAAGGTCACTGACAAAATACACAGCCAGGCTACTAACATAACTGAATTTGTTAACAATTGGCATGATGAAGATCTCTTGCATGAATTCATGGTATAGCACAAGAACCAGCGGAAACTTGAAAAAGAAAATTGTGAATACCTGCTGATTGCTTGCCCAACGTTCATAATAATGAGTGTATTTCTCCAGAGAATTTTTTGCCATTTCTCTTCTTCTCTCAGCTTCATCATACTACAATCAATAATACAAACTCTTAAGTAATAGAAGAAAAAGAAAGCTATTCTTCCAAAAGGGGAAATAAAACAGAATTACTACAAAGAAAAGTATAAATCCTTACAGCTCCCTCTTGCTTAGCTGCCTCGTAGCGGTTACATGCATAGAAACCACCCGTCCTTTCACCATGCTCCGCCCATGAACCAAGGCAAAGCCTGCATGGTACATATAATTCATTTAGCATCACATGTAAAACGTAACCATACTAGAACAGAATCAAAAGAAAAGTATTCAGATTTTTTTTTCAAACAATAATAAATTTACATTGAAGTAAGAAACAGAAGCAGAAAGCATACCAGCAAAATTCAAATTTGCAAGGTGGCGTGCATGTCATGTGCATACATCCTTGGTTTTTTTCAATAGGCCGCTTGCACTTTGGACATGGCTTAGAATTGGCCAGTATCCTGAGCATCATCAACAAAGGTTAGGACAAAATAATACAAAATGAAACATGAATTACCAAGAATTCCACCAACTCACATAAAAGTGTTAATAAAAGCTAACTTTCAATGATGTATCTGAAACTAAAACTAATCATGTTTTCACTTTGCACCACTCAATTCAACATAACGAATATACTTCCAGACGTTACAGGACCAGTGACCCAGCACCGCACCCTACACCAGGCCATGAAAATTAAATTCAAACGAGCATATTTTAGTTTATTCAGAGCCCCGTAATCCAGTGTAGCACCCAAACAGAACATTGCATTAATGATATCCAACATGATCCAAAGCAATCTAACCCTCCCTCCTAATCCAATCTGAGTTACAAACATGGCCTGAGGAAAAAATTTAAGAGGATTTCAGATGCTAGACACACTAACCCATGCATACACGTGCAACTTGCACATAAAACCTATTACCAAAAAAAATTATTCTAGAAAAACAAAATGAAGTGGTCATTACACTAGCTAACAAGCCCTACTTTCTGCAATATCCTGGTATGTGCAGATCCAGTTAAATTCACAAGCACTACCTTTACTTCATGAGCCTTAAACTTTACCAAATACAACAAAAATTTGTACCTCCATAATAAATTTATCACATTCCCAAAAGTTTCAGGAGCATGGTCAACTTAATAAGTTAATATTTCCCCACAATTTATCAAATTAAATTCCCTTGCATACCAAAAGCAGTGGAAGTCATCAAATCAGCACACGAAAATTAATGAAAAATAAAGGTTAGAGAAGAAGAAGAAAAAACATAATATCTACTTATGACAAGCACATAATGAAGGGGTATTATTACCATGGAAACAACCAGAAAGCCAATAAATGTATCAAAAGAGAAATGCATTAAGTAAAAGTGCAAAACCATAAAATACAATTTTGGATGCTAAGAGAAAATACAAACCAGTTCATGTTTTCAGACTCAGCACTGTTCTTTAAAATCCATTTCTCCACAGTGCTACAGTCGACAGGACGATGAGCTTCCTCTGTACACTGTATAGCCAAAACAAAATATGACTCACCTATATATCTAAGTTTTCGCTGAGATATTAAATACCAAAAGTTACAAAAGGAAACTTACATTCCAGCAAAATCCATAGGAGCAGAGGCAAGATACATCATAATTTTCATTATCACCAACAAAATTAACAGCATATTCACAACCCGGATAAGGACACCACTTGGTCTAGCAACAAAGAAAAAGAATTACAAATCATGGTGAGAAAAATGGAAAAACATGAAGGAACAAAAATGATATTCATAAATTCCACTATACCACACAAGAGTAATAGACAGGAACACATCATCGTTCCATCAAAAAGAAAATAAACCACTAATAAAAAAAATGATACTCCTATATTCACACTCACACGCCCACACAGGCACAGGAGTAACTGAAAAGAAAGAAACCACCAATCATTTTTCAATATAGTAATTAAAACTGTCAACCTTGATACCTATTGATTACTGAAACACATAGATAACACCATTTTTTTAACATGACTTTTTTTATCATGATAATATAGTTTTCTAAGCAAAAGGAAACAAAGTAATGAGATAGACATTTGATAAAGTTGATCCATTAACATGTTCTCTTTGATATTGTTATTGAAAAGCCAATCTTAAGGACATTTATAGATGTTTTATATTATTAATAATAATAATAATAAAAATTCAAATCTTGGGTAGCCAAAAACATTTCAGATTTATTGTACAACTTTGGGTTTACATCTCCATCAATAGACAAAATAAAATCGCTTTTGAATCTTTTATTAAGTTCACATCTACACCTAAAGAAGTGAAAAAACACGGGCTAGACTGTAAGAGCTCAACAACATGTCTCATACTTGAAAGAAACTAGACTTCAAAAAAAAATTAAGAAAAATTAATAAAGTACTTCAACTTTTGGTCATCCATTATTAGTAATGTGGAGTCCATTGGATTAATGGCTGACAAAAGCCCCATACAATCAAAATCATATTCCACATATACCTTCTTGTTGTCTTCAATATAAGACCTAAGAAGGTACCGAGAGTACTTCTGGTTATCTTCTTCACTGACCAACATACTAATCATGTCTTGACCAACAGAAGCACCACAAGACGGATCAGGGCATCTCAGCGTCAAACAACCAGGACCATCGCTAATGGATGTTCTAATGTATCCTATCACAAAAGGACCAAAATAATTATACCCATAAAACATGACAATGGAAAGAAAGGTATAGCAACTGATCACAGATTTAAAATGGGATTAAAAATATTATGAATATTCAGAGATCGAATATTGAAAAAAACAATGGAGCAAGTAGATGTAAAAGATTGTTTTAAACAATCAAATACAGCTATGGACGTTAAAAAGACATGCAAATTCCTACGTTACATTCTTCTTATTCAAAAGAGAGCAGAAGTTGTAAATTTCTTGTAACTAGGTCAGAACTGGGTAAAAAAAAATAAAATAATATATAACAAACCTTTCCAGCATGCACAACAGTACGGATGACCACAAGCGGCAGATCTGATGCTACCACAGGGAAAGGCTTCAAAACAGATCCCACAGGTAAGCTGTCCAACGGAATAATAGGTATTAGGATGGTGCATCCAACACATGAAGAGAAGACAAACCAGTTACTAGCAAAACAGCAAACTCTAATTTCCTAATGTTTATAAAGGTTACTTCTCTGGAATTGGGGAACTGAACAACCGGCTTCTTTAACAAGCCAACAGTTTTTCGGACCTTATCTTCATCAGAAAACCATGCCTCGTGCACTTTACTTACACTCCTGCCATACCAAAACTTTTTCAGATAAACAACTTATAAAATAGGGAGGGGATGGGTGTTCAGGAACTCTTATTTCCATTTCAACAAAAAGAGTAATTATGTGCTACAGAATGGAAGGAAGCTTCACCCTCCTAAGTGCTACCGCTCCCCCTTTGATGATAGGATAGACACTAATTGGCTACAGGGGTCACTGATAATAGTTCACAGGTTACCATATTCACTCACAACACAGCATACAGTTCCAAAGAACCGTTGAAATAAAAAAGCACAATTATGCATACATATGAAACTGAGAATGCTAATAGAGATGAACATGTGAAAAATTCAATACCAATTAAAGTAACGAAGTAAAATGCTTGAAGAAACTCTTGATATGGAAAGCACAGCAGATACACTTGCAATATCATCTTCCTGGCGCTGGTTTATATCTGAGTCCTTCAAGATGATATAATTATTCTGGAGAAAAAAATGAAAATTACGAAATTAATAAGAACACTATAAGCTCCTCAAATTGACTGGCAAAATCCTTTCGATGGAAACAAGATTTAATATTCAAATTAACATTTCAATCCATATCCATAAGTACACAAACACATGTATATATAATTATATATACATATATATTTGCTTGCATACACGTCTGAAAAAGATGGCTCCTCGGAGACAACAAAGTAAGAATTTAGTTCATCAAGACTGGGGGTCTTGTGGTAGAGACAAAAGTCTTCAACATGATATCAAGACTGCTTAAAATCTGTAAAATTCACAGTAACTATAAATGGGAGGCCTCCAGGTGGTTCACTTCACTGGTGTTGCATTAACCAAATAGCATCACTCAGTGGAAAGTCTTTCACTTGTAGTTGCCTAGCTGGCACACGATACAAGCTTTTTATTCTTGCTGAGAATCAGCACATATTCTTAATTTGCTATGAGTAGTGAAACTCTTGTCGTGTGCATTATACCCAACCAATTAAACTGAAATAGTAGGCAACTGGGGGAAAAAGCGAATGAATGAATGGAAGATGGCTTTTTTATCCAGGTAATTCCCTTATGTTCATGTTTCGGTGACTGTTTAGAGATGTCTTCTACTCACAATGTGTCAATTGTCAACTTGTTCCTCGCGTCGCGTTCTCTTAAGCTACGAGAGTGTATGTAATGGTTTGTTAGCTTTCCTCCATTAATCTACAAATCAAACCAATGTCAACAGACTAAAGTACCCTTACTCGAACTCGGGACTACCAGCACCACGAAAGGCATTCACTTCAGCTCAATTGGACAAAACTACACGGACAACAAAAGTATACAATAAACCCTTCTAATCCATTAATATCAACAACAGCTAGAAATAGCCCAATGGTAGGATTATTTAGTCCGACTGTGTTGGACTAAATAAGACGCGGGTGAGGGGCAGGATTTCCCTAAATTGGAGCTTTTATCAAGTAAAATTATAAAATTAAAGTGATCGAAGCTAATCCAGAGCTATTTCAGCTCCCAAACAGAGCAAGCATCACAGCGCGCGTCGTCAATTTCAAGAAATTCACAGAAGAGAGAGAAAGCAAGGGATGGAATAGTACAAACCTCAGCTCGACTGGCCTCGATCCTCTGGATTCCCTCATTATCGTCACCGAAATCGACATCGGCGTCGTCATCGTCGCTGCCGTAGTAGTCCAAGGCATCCTCGTCGCTGTAGAAGCCGTCGTAGTCGTCCATGGAATCCACGTCGTTGGCGTCGTGCATATCGTCCTCGGAGTCCATCGCCGCCCGACCGCAAAAACCCTAACGGCAGCCGGCGTAGGAGGAGTGTATGGATTGGTTACAGGAAGCGAAGGGAAAAGTCGCTGTCAAAACCGGAAGAGAAAATTGGAGAGTCGCAGAGAAATAGACAGCTCGTTTTTTTTTTTTCTAAATATTTAATTAAATTCCTAACCAAAAAATAAGTATTTAATTCATTAATATCTTTTTTTTTTTTTTTTTTTTTTTGGAAGACTCGTTAATATCTATTTCCACCCTCAATTTGCTGACTATACCCAACTTGGCATAGTATCATTGAGCAAAGCGGTTCAATCTAAGGACAATTTTACTTAACGAATAGGATTTGGAATCACTTTGATTCCTAATCCGGATTATGAACGGGAAAAGTATAAGTGTTTTCTTTAAACTCGGAATTGAATATTTTATATCGTATTCATATCAAATATGAATGACTAGTTGATGTGATTCATTTTCTTTACTTTTTCTATGTTTTAACTGTTGCATTTCTTTTTTTTTTTGTCAATTATGTGATCATTCATTAAAGTTTTAAACTAAAAGTTAAAATCTCTTTTTAGTTTAAATTAATTATCGGTTGTATTAATTAATTTTAAGATTTATAATTTTACTGTCATCATCCGAACATAGTGTTAACCTTGGAAAAAAAAAATTGTGGCATAGCTCTAATGGATCTCCCCAAATGATGTCTTCGTCATCAATCTATCAAAATTTTATATTAATTCTTCAATGAACGTTGGAGAGTATGAATGTAGATTTTTGAGGTTATGAAAAAAGTGAGTGAGTCGTCTATTATTTTGTGGAATGAACGAGGATAAAATTGGTAACAACCTATGTAATATAGTTGAAAAATAGTAGAATCTCAATAATTTAATACTCGATAAATTATTAGCCTCGACTAAATAATATTTTTGGCTGGTCCCGACTTCAAAATAACGTGTTGTGGATAGCATTATCCTATCTTATATATAAAAATAAAAAAAACATTTAAGATTTCAACAAAATAATAATAATAACCACACATGAACAAGTAAGTAAACATGTCATTAACAAAATTCGAAATTATTCCAACTAGGCGAAAAGAGATACGAAGTCCTAATTTTCCTTTTGCAACGTGCATTTTCTTGCGTTGCAATTTGTATATTAGGAAGAAAAAAGAAAGGAAAGAAACTATTTTACCTTTCTCGTGTGAAATTGAAAAACTTATACAGAAGTCTAAATTCAAAATTTATATATGAGTTTGTTTGAAAATATTTTTAAAATTATTTATATTTAATTTAAAATAATAAAAATTAAATAATTTCTGTGGTTACAAACAAGCAAAGAAACATTAGACGCCACCTGCGATTCGGAGGAATAAGCTGATGACACAGAGAGAGATGGACTCGGACGAAGAACAACAGTGGGTCCCATTCAAGAATAGGCCGGAATGGTCGGACGTGATTCCGGTCGAGCAAGACGACGGTCCGAATCCGGTCGTCCCCATAGCCTACAAGGAACAGTTCACAGAGACCATGAACTACTTCCGAGCCGTCTTCAAAGCCGACGAGCGATCGCCTCGCGCCCTTCAGCTCACCACCGAAGCCATCGGATTGAATTCAGGAAACTACACTGTGGGCTTCTAGTCTCAGTCCCGCTCTCTGTATCTTTTTTTTCGCTTTCCAATTTTGATTTTTCTGGGATTCGCTTGCTATGTTTGGTTGCTGAGAAAATCTGGGAAATTGGGATTTTGTGATGCTGGCATTAAAGCATCATTTTTTTTTCTCTTTACTTTCTGTCTTGAAATACCCAGAAACATTTACTGGTGAATGGTGATTTTCCTTTCTATTTTCATATCCCTGGAGGATTTTTTACTTTTATGCTTTGTTTGGTTGCTGAGAAGGTTTTAGTATTTTGTCATTCATTAGGAGTTGCTGAAAGATCATATTTTGAGTGGGTTTTTCTTTTCTTTTTTCCTTTGATATGCTTGCCGGCCTTTTCTTATTGTTTGTTTGGTTGATGAGAAAATCTGGAAACTGGAAAAGGAAAACTCTGCTTGAGTAGTTGGGTGGATTTGAGATACAGTTAAGTTAATAGTGAAGCTTTCTAATTGTTTCGTTTTTTTTTTTCCCTCACTTTGTAGATATGGCATTACAGGCGCTTAATTCTGGAGACCCTTAAAGCTGATTTACAGAATGAACTTGATTTCACCGATCAGATTGCGCAGATTAACTCCAAAAATTATCAGTTGTGGTCAGTTACAAGTCTCTTTATATGTTTCCATCGGAACTTCATATCGATTAGCCTAAATGTTTTTGTTTATGAATTTTTTGAGATAATTGGTTCAAGTCCTATACGTGTATCTCATATGGTGTTCAAGTTCTGTTCTACTATGCTTCTGTTTCGTGATTTTTTATAAAGTCCGTTTGGCATACACATGATCTGTCCGATAGGCTAGAGAATTCTGGCAAAGACATTGATGTAGGACAGTTTAAGTTGTCACTTGTAAGGGATTTGAACTTTCTACCGCAATTGCTCATTAGCTAGTAATTATATGAAATCTTCAAAGAATCTGGACAGCGAATATCGTCATGCCTCAGTAGTATTTAGTTTTTTATGTTTCTTTATTTTACATCAGTAGTAATTACTCAATTGCTGTAGCTTGGATTAAGCTCGTTTGGAAGATTTTTTGAAATGGCTGAAGGCTATTTTTGTGAAATTGTTTTTGGGACCCAAAAGCACTTTCAGTCATTTTAAAAGCACTTCCAAACTAGCCCGTAGTCATGAAATGAATCTATCAACAAATATTTCCCCTAAACATCTATGAGACTATGAGTTTACTAACTTTGTACACGTACCTCTCATACCACTCCATTAATCTTATTGCTGATACTTGCAGGCATCATAGGCGGTGGGTTGCTGAGATATTGGGAACTAATGCTACAAGCGCGGAACTTGAGTTTACAAAGAAGATACTCTTGGGTGATGCTAAAAACTATCATGCTTGGTCTCATAGGCAGGTTTGTTTCTTCCTCTGACTATGGTATGCTGAAAGCATGAGACGATTATTTTTTAGCACTTCTATTTGTTAATTGGATGAGCACTCTGAGCACTATTGTTCTTAGTACGTATTGTGCATTTGGGCTCTACAAACGGGAATTTGTTCTCATTCGTTTTTGTTTTCAATGCAGTGGGTTCTTAAGGAACTTGGAGGGTGGGAAAATGAACTTGACTATTGTCGGGTGCTCCTTGAAGAAGACGTTTTTAACAATTCTGCTTGGAATCAGGTATGCATAGATTATGAACATTCTTTTACCAGTCATTTGTTCCCAAGTTCTGATTCACAATTTACATGCAAATCTTGAATGTGTAGCATTAGACTTGTATTGTTAGAATATTTGACAGTTGATCTATGTTTTTGCTTTCCAGTGATATTGTTTATCAACTGCTTTTGAAGTTTAAGCAGTACTGTTGAGAGAGATTTGTGTATTTGACCGCCATATCCTTTTCTGTAACAGAGATATTTCGTCATTACAAGATCTCCACTCCTGGGGGGCCTAACAGCTATGAGAGAGTCTGAAGTGTCTTATACTCTTAAAGCCATTGTAGCCCACCCAGAGAATGAGAGTTCATGGAGATACCTACGAGGGCTTTACAAAAACGACAACTGGTCTTGGGCAAACGACCCTCAAAATGCTTCGGTATGCTTGAAGGTTTTAAGTGCCAACAACGATTGTATCTTTGCTTTGAGCACACTTTTGGATCTCATCCGCCATGGTTTCCAAGCAAGCGAAGAGCTCAGAGATGCTGTGGATGCTATAAGAAATTCAAAATCGGTAGAAGCGGAATCGGACTTGACAAAAACTATCTGCTCGCTCTTGGAAAAGGTTGATCCGATAAGAGTTAACTATTGGAAGTGGCGTAAGAGCATCCTCTGCGAAGGTGCTGAATAGTAGAGGTGACAGAATAACCCGACTTTTGTGGCACATCCCGTCGATCAGTTAAATGTTCTAGTTGAAGTTGAGTGCAGTTTCTCATGTTTGTTTCCATGGATATTTATGTTGTAACGTTAGAAAACCTTTGACAAAAGAATTAAAACAAAATGATTAAGGAAAATTGGTACCACACTAGCATTGTCACTGACATGATAGCAAATTCTTATTGGAAATTTAAATGATACCTGATATGTTTTTATCAGGATTACAAAGGATATTTTAGACTAAGAAAAAGGGGGAGGGTTTTAACTCGAGACACAGTGAGTTGAGTTGAATAAGAGGGCCCATCATGTTTTAGCCTCGAGTTGCGTATGAATTCTTAGAGAGGAATTAAGCCCCTCGTAGTTCAAACAATTTTAATGATTGAATGACCCATTAAAATAAAAGTGTTTGGAAACTTGGTGTTCGATACCAATTTTAATTTGGTTTTGGTTGCATCTATAATTTGGTACTAGACTCCTACATACCCTTAGCGGGATCAAACCGACGTAGTTTAGAAATGGTTTTTCGAAGTGGTTTTGTTTTGGGGGTGCAGTTGTATCTCAAATTTTGCACTAGATTGCCTGCGTACCCTTTTGTGAGGGATCAAACGACATGTAGTTCCGAAAATGATTTTGGATAATATAAAATTTGGTTCGAACATTCTGTCATATGGAAATGATATAAACTTTGACCTTAGATTTGAGTTATACAAAATGGTCCGAAAGTTGTTCCACAAACATACTTCCGGTTGACACCCTTCCCTAGTTTACACTCCCCTCCCAACAAAATATAGAGGAATTAATCGCTATCTGATCAATACAACTTACCTATAGTACGGGGTGAAAAGCCACAACTTCACCTTGGCAATCCAAGCATCCATGAGATTCTTCAGGATTGAGATACGTAAAAAACGCAGACAGAAGCAAAAATGATCTGTTTCCCCACTGAGATTCAATTGTCAAAGCTTCTTGTTCGAACCAGACTTCTTTGACTTGGATGACGGACTTGCAGCCTCTTTGAATGCAGATGGGCAAAACTCGCTCACACTGCACAATCCGCAACGAGGTCTGAGGGGAGTGCAAATTGTCTGTCCAAATCCTACCTGTTCATACATACAGAAGAAATGCATTATCTTTTTGAAGAAGAAACAAATTTTTATTGCAAAGAAACAATAAAATACAAGAGCGGACCAGAAGTCTGCAAAAGCGCAAACAAAACAGAATAAATAGCAACATCACCCTGACACTAAGAAGCTTTGTGGCAATAGCAATAACAAAACACAAGGCTATATATAGACAAAAAGAAATCAGCACTCAGCTCGTTTTTCTGTGGAGATAGAGATGGAACATTCAATAAAATGCCATTAGACCAGAATTTCACCCATTGGAAAAGTGAAATTATGACCGTAAGATCAAATTTATAGATGATGAAGAATATCAACCAATTTTTTTTTTCCTGCATATAAGTACTATTTAAAAATGTTGAAGCAATAACTTCAAATCAAAGACTCAAGAATTATCCCTTCTTAACCCATTTCTAGTAGATGGTGTGATGACGGGTTACGAGAAGGGTTACCCAAGTTAAGTAACTTAACCTTTGGATGGATTCTTATAGCATATTAAAAATATAAACGTCAATATGCCACAAGTTCACCAAAGGCAAACACATGTTCGTACAAGCTTGTGTCAGCATGTGTCTACACTTGTATTACGTGCAAGTAATTTGTAAAAGTTGTTTCAACATATCAGTGGTATTAGCGTAATGAGCTATGCATACCAAAAGAGGGTTTATGGGGTCCCATTCTTCCTTCGGAAGCCACAATTGCAATGCCTCCCTTGTTTGCTCGGGATTCGAAGTTTTCTAGCGAAGCGAATAAAGATTATCCATTAATGCCATATTATCATAGTTGATATTTTAGTAACTCAATACAGCATGAAATTTTTTGGAAGATTTTGTTTATGAGAATGAAATAAAGTTTAGAGTCTACTTTAGTACATCATACATAGATGGATTGTACCTGTTTTTTTCCTGGCCGTGACACCCACCCAAGCCTATTGCAAATGCGGTGCACATGAGTATCTACGCAAATACCTTGAACATCGTTCCAACCAACATTCATAACCTAGGCACCACAGAACAGAAAGCTTTAAGAACCTAAGATGACATGCTAATTTAAATAAGTGAACGCAGCCCTACCAAATGAGCCATCTTAGGACCTATTCCTGGAAGTGAGAGTAGTTCCTCCAACGAGCTAGGTATATCTCCATCATACTTCGTGAGACAAATGTTTGCAACTTTCTTTAAGTTACCAGCCTTTCTTGTATAAAATCCAACCTACATATACAGAATTTAAAAGCTATGGTTGAAAATTCATGAAGTTGTTAAGCAAATTGAAAGAACTACAAATTGGTATTAATTATTTGGGTTTACCCCCAATATTGGACTAATTCTTGCCAAAGAGAAGGTTTTTACACCATTTTTTAAAGTGCGAGTAGAAAAGAACATACCGGGTAAATCAAACTTTTAATGGTTGCTTCATCAGCTTTATCAATGGAATCAGCAGAGAGCAGACCATTTTGAAGTAAACGCTGAATTGCTCCTGCAATCCAAAAAGATTATTCAGTGGAAGAAAAAAAAACTGTAAGTAAGATGCAGAGTAACTAAGAAGACTATACGGATCTGAAATAAGTAACATGCACACTTTTGGGACCAATAGCTTACAAAGTTGTATAACATCTAGATTCTTTTAAGTTATGTTTAATAGATCAGTATCTATCAGCCAACTTTATCATGTAAGAGTGAAAGATGGAAAAGCTTTCCAGACTGTTTAGTAGGGCAAGTGTCAGAGTGAAAACAAACAATGGTAGAAATATTTCTTTTTCTCATTGATTCCATTTAACAAGAATGTGACACCTTTCATCTTTTGACCATATTTGCGGCCAACGTCTTACAAGAGTTCTTTTGAACTATCTTTGAAACTAGTTCCTTTTTAGGCATTTATCCATCAATGTGGGTAGGTGGGTTAGTGGGGGTCTGTGTAATACAGCTATGTGTAGTGGCCCTGATACATGCTCACTACTTTAAATAACCTTCAAGCTTGACAAAAGGATTACCTGGCTAGCCCAAACTTACCATGGTTAACATGATCCTTCGTTTGGCTTGACAAGAGAGAAGACACCAAGACAGCAAATCTTCGTTCCTGATTTTATTTTGTTTTTCACAACATGACATATATTCATGGAATAACAATATAAAGGCATTTTATCATGTAGCAAAAGTTGGAAATATTCACAATTAGGAATTGAAAAAGGTGAAACTATAGTTCTATACGATTTCTAGATGTTAGGATCATGGTTATCAAGGAGTTACTATATAGATGCCTTTAATAAATTATTTGAAGCCGTAATCCAGAAAGAAAGTTCAATCTAGTAAGATTACAACTTAAAATCTTCAATAACTCTATCGAACCCATTTTTATTCTACTTTGCATTTACAGAAGTGAGGAGACTGATACCTTAGGAGGAAGAGAGCTTCCAGCTTTCTCGCAACCCATACTGTCTACTGGTGCATCTTCAGAAGACCTCATTTTGCGAATCCCATCAAGGACTTTCTCCCAGTTAGCAGGTGGTTTACCTGTGTCAACTGAAATGAAAAATTTAAGCTTACGATATATTTTGACGATAAACCTATTGGGGCATCCTGACAATTTGTGAGGAGAATCATGATAATTTATGAGGGTAAACTTATTGGTGGCATCAGTCTGAACTCTAGCGACACTATTCTGTTATATATATTCATTTTCACACTTCATCAAGACAAGTCTTGTCTTAGCCCAAACAAAAGAAGAAATGAAATGTTCAAGAAAGAAAATAGCACCCTGCGATAAGCAGAACACTGAATGTATCATTATAATAACATTTTATAGCTATGGTACAAATTCAAACCGCAAATGATTTTTTCTAATAATATATCCACAGGAACAGAATGTACTTCATAGTTATAACTTTCTTCAATTTGACATCTGCAAGCAAGAGCTCATTTCAGCAAGAAGCCGAAAACATCTTATCACGTGTTGTCAAAAGATGTACTTACTTGAATTGGTAGATGTATTCACTTTTTTGTATGCAAATTCTTCAATATCAGGTAGCACAGCCAGCTGCACAGAAAGAACTGATCATAATATATACAACATTTCCTCTGTTAAAGACTGCAAGATTTTATGAATACGAATGGTTGAGCTTCAAGTTTGCAGTAAACATTACTGATGCAATAAATGCTACTCAGCCTTCAGCAGTTGGGTATGGTTTTAATCGTGTTGCGCATTTGTTTTTGGAAGTAAGAAAGGGGTGCTCTGGTTTTAAAGTCCAAATAGACACAAAATGTAACCATTACACAGTAACATGGGCATTGATTCACATACTAAATAATTTGGTTACTTTCGTTGCTCAATGTGACAAAAGGTGAACAATTCTGTGTATCCTCGCTGTAAACGTTTAACCTTTACTAATATAAAGTGAAGCTTCGTTTTTGGGATCTGAATACCACAGACAAAACAAAATGGTTGTTGTTTGCAAATGATATGAACCCTTGTGTAAATGAAGAGAGCCGGAGAAAATGAGGGAAAGAACTTGGAGAGGGGAATGTATTTATAAGTGTACCTGCTAGTTCCATGTAATCTGACTAAATGCAGCATGAAAAGATTTGGTATGAAGGTCACAGACACAAGTAACAAATAACTCATACAAACAATTAAGGGCTTCTCTTGAACTGCTTTTAAAATGATTGAAAGCGCTTTTAGAGAAAATGCTTTTGGGTTTCAAAAGCACAGTACTTCCTGCAAGAAGCATTATGTGTTTCTTGCATGAAGAAATAAAGTGTTTTTCAAGGATTCACTTGCCATTTAACTATGGATTGGAAAACCGCTATTAGCCATTTTAAAAGCACTTCCAAACGAGCCCAAATTTCTTTCTAAAATGAAATCTTGATTATAGTACATAAAACTGGTTAGCTCTTGAAATGAAAAAAGGGCGAAACAAATAAATCTGAATGACGTTCAAAATGGAATAACAATTGAAAAGGGACTTGCAGATACTTAGAAGTTGGAATTCAAAAGTAAACAAATCCAAAGACAACAAATGCACTTAAAATATTAAAATTTGAAAATGTACGTCCCAAAAACACCAACTTTTCCAGTTTTGAATATACACCTGAACAATTACGAACACAAAATCTAGCTCAAATTGCAGAAAAATTTATATCAAAGCTGAAACAACTCCAATGATAAATTCATCAATTAGAGAACAATTAAGGGAAAAATAAAAACCCCATATTTCGAACTACTGAAATTAAATTCTCACTTTCTGGGCAATGGGTTTTGCTTCAAGCTGTAACTTTTGAACTTCTTCTGTCCTTTTCACTCTCTTTCTCCTCGAAAAAACACGAAGCTCCGCTGCTGAACCGTTTTCAGAGCCTGAAATTTCCAAAAAAAAATCCAACATTAGAACAAAAACATATGAAATTGGAATAAGCATTGTATTATTATGGTATTAATATTTAAAAAGATTAATCATGGCAATGGAGGAGGGCATAGAGAGAGTTTGAAGAGTGACCTGGGTTTGGGTCTGGGTTTGGGTCTGGGTCGGAAGTGGGTATCTCTGTTTTGGATTGAATGGGTTTGACAGAGAATCTCGTTTTGGACATTCTGTGGAATTGGATTCGAGCGGTTGCAAAGCCGAGGGTGGAGGGACTTCTCACACGGACATGTAGCATTTTTGAACTTGGTAAAGTGTTTTTGGAAGGACAACTTCCCATGTAGAAAAATCCTAGTGTACCATAAAAAATATATAAAAAAAAAGAAGAAAAAAAAATCAACGCTATTCATATACCTATTTTTACTTCTCACTTAGACACTTTTATTTGTTTTTGTCTACTAATTTTTTTCAATTTATTCGATCTGCTGGCTAGATCTTAAGAGGGGTGTAACTGTAGAATTATCAGAGAGATGGGCCATACGGCCCACTTCCAACAACACCGATATTGTCCCCAACTTGGTAATTACCACCTGCACAATCCGTCAGGTGTGGAGTTTTATTACAAAAGGCCTCGGTATTAGTTAGAGTGGGGTTATGATATTTAAACTCTTCTTTTCTCATTGATACGGTCGATGTGGAACATTTCAACATACCAAGTTGAATATCAGAGTGCGCAACGAACGAGATTACAAAATAATAGGAATTTTATTGAACCAACGAGAATGCCGAAACGGCTACAAAACCCTAATAGACTACATTGTGAATAACTTGATATCTAATGAATAACAAAGCACTCTATTTATAATAAACTAACCCTAACCCTAATGCTAATAGGCTAGGCCCAAACTAAACTTAAGAAACCCAAACAATAAAATACTTAAAAATACTAATATATTCCAACACCCCCCGGTCAAACTCATGGCGGTATACAACATGGGTTTGCAAACAAGCAGGTGCGGACTGGCTCCGTTAGGCGGACTGACAGGCATGCAAACTTGACTTGACTTGACTGGCGAACTTGCGAACTTGACTTGACTTAACTTGACTTGACTGGCGAACTGATTCTTGATTACTTGACTTGACTTGATTCTTGATTCTTGCTGGACAAAATGGTTCTTGATTCTTGATTCTTGACTGGCTAGTGTTGAGAGTATGGAAATAACCCGTCACTAAACAGACGAGATTTTCCATATCTCAATTGTACCAACAAACGAACAAACAAATTACTATTACTTCAAACAAATTGTAATTGCCCAACGTGAGCTCCACACCTTTTTCCTTTTTCTATTTTTTTCTTTCTTTTTCTTCTTTTCCACTTTTTTTCTTAGCCCATGTGGGCCAAAACCTCAAAACAATTAATTTTTTTTTCTCTCTATTTTCTTTATTCCTTCCTTTCAACCACTCTTTCTGGGTAGTGTTTTTCTAACAAACAAAACAACTGCGAATGCAGATATTAGATAGAGGTGCGCATACAGTAGGTACCGTGATGCAAGGGATCTCGTACGGCTTGACAAAGACAGGTCCGATGCGGAGGGAACAGGAGCAAACGCAGCGGTGGACGACAGTGAACGGGCAAACCAGAAAACGAAACTGGACAAAAAAATAAGCAAACTGATATGAACAAACAGAAACAGATTAGATCCGAAAGAATCAAACCTGCTCTGATACCAAGTTGAATATCAGAGTGCGCAACGAACGAGATTACAAAATAATAGGAATTTTATTGAACCAACGAGAATGCCGAAACGGCTACAAAACCCTAATAGACTACATTGTGAATAACTTGATATCTAATGAATAACAAAGCACTCTATTTATAATAAACTAACCCTAACCCTAATGCTAATAGGCTAGGCCCAAACTAAACTTAAGAAACCCAAACAATAAAATACTTAAAAATACTAATATATTCCAACAGTAACGAGTAAAATGAGTGGCATCATTTAATATAATATTTTATCTTAGACTATTGATTATCGATTAAGTTCATCGAATTATGAATGATTTTGATTGTTAGATAATAAAAAAAATTAAAGATTATCTTAGACCATTAATTAAGTTCAAGAAATTATCGTGATAGTAAACGTTAAAGATTATCTTAGACCATTGTTGGCTACAAATATCACAGAGCCTACGTGGCGCGCAGGCCGAGTAAATAGTAGTCTAACTCTGTCCTTCAAATGTGTGCGGGGCGTGCCAACTCGTCGGCCTGGCTCGGCCGAGGAGTAAAATGTCTTGATGTTGCGTTGATGCGCGCGGCCAACTTCTGAATCTTGCGATTGTGGCCGAGAAAGGAACGCGTCTCGGCCTTTAGGTTCTAGAGCCTGAAGACAAGGCTGCTATTTTTACGAAGTTCAATGTCAAATTCGGCTTTCAATGTGCCGAATGTAGTAACTTGGTAACACCTCACTTCGCCGAGAAAGCTAATGAGATGACCTCTGCCAAAACAGATTCGAAAATCCTTCTTGACCGAGACTTGGATAAATAACCAATCGACCCTGTCGCAGTGCTGTCTATCCAAACTGAAGATGCTTCACGGACGGTTGGTTCTACGGCAACAGTGCTGTCTATCCAAACTGAAGATGTTTACCGGTTGCCTCCACAGTGCTGTCTATCCAAACTGAAGGTATGGAGGCGAAAAAGAAAATAAAAGTCTCAAGGGTGTTGAGAGGTTTCGCGTAGAGCGAGAAATTGCGCAGGGCAGATTTGTGTGTTGTGTTGAAGGTCCTCCGCATGTTGCCATTGCTTCTATATTTATAGGATCTGAATCCTCTCTTGTTAGGTCACGTGAAGAAGCCATTTGCTTTCTCTTTTTCCTGTTTTCTCTTTTCCTTGTTTTAGGGCATGTTTTTCACCTTAAATCAAGGAAAAGTTGTCGTCCTAGGCTTACCTAGTTCTTAGGGTTCCACGTAAATCCTCTCGAAGGCCGAGAAAATCTTCCCTCGGCCCAAACTGCTATTTTGGGCCCAAACAACCATACATTAAGTTTAAGGAATTATCTTATAGTATTGATTTTTTTTTTTCAAACGAGATATCTATATGCATAGCATCCTGCATTCGTTTTTTTTTTTTTTCCATCAAACTTCACCGGTTCTTCTTAATAGCGTGTTCTTCATTTTCAAATTGAGTTCCCACCTTTGACGCCAACTTCTCAAGATTTCATCGTGCGTTTTGTGCTTCCTTGTCTCCATAACTATGCTCTTTTGATCATCTTTCTCTTCACAAATCGAGTTCCAACCTTTTTTTGCCATCTCGTTTTTAGGGTTTGTCCATTTGAAGGTCATTCGCCTTAATTTTGTTTTGCAACATGGCTGACATCGAAGAATACTCTTAACGACGATGATTTTCGTTATAGTAGAGAGTATAATAGTGATGATGCATCGTCCAATGAAGACTAATGATGGTTTTGGAGATTTTGACAAAGGCTTGTACAATCATGATAATATAGATTACGACAGATATCTTAACACAAGGAAACCTTTTTTCAACTTGGATGATTATGTATACAGTTTTCTTATTTTACATGGCTTTGTTGTTAATATATTTGCCTTGAAATAATGCAGCTGCTCTTTTTTTATATGTTTTACCTCATATATATATATATATATATATATATATATATATATATATAATTTCTAGCTTGATTTTGGTTTGAACTGAATAGGTTGGAGCCCCTGCTCGTGTTGGTTTGGTTGCTCCAATTGATCTCGCCCCATCTCAGACCTCTTTCTTCCAGGTGTGTGATAATATCCGTTCACGTACAGTAGATGCACATTTCACCACTTTCACGGCAGATGCCCATGTCACATTTTACAGGAGTTCTGACTTGGCACGTTTCACATTTCAGGTGCTCAACATCCCCACTAAGATTAACAAGGACACCGTCGAAAGGTGTGCTCTTCTGAGGCAGCCCTCCTCGCACAAGCCATTCTCATACGGCTTGTCGTCCAGACTCTGTATGACAATGGTTTCCGTCTTCAGCCGAGAGGTGCTTGATCTGACTGAGGATGACCTGATGGAGAAGTTTGCTTCTGGTGTCTCGCTCAATGGTCACTTCACTGGCTTTGGCCGTCTCATACCCCACCGTTGCAGCTACGTGCATGTTCCTCAATGCTTACAAGAACGTATTGGCAGTGGCTGTTGCCAACGAGTATAACCTCCCACAAGCGGAGAAGTCAAGGAGTATCTCGAGGTACTGTGCTATTTTTCAACTGTTGAATTTGCTGCTTCCGGAGGTGCTTCAGCTGCTGCTAAGGAAGAAGAGAAAAAGCCTGAGCTTGTGGATATGGAAGTTACATTTGCGCGGTATAGGTTCTTGCCGGGCACAATTATGTTTTTTTATTTAGAAAACTTCATTTTAGTCCTAGGCAAAGATTACTTTTTGATTAAAACCATGAGTAAGATTAAAATCTAATTTTAGTCCCTTGATACATTAATAACCTCATTTATTAATTATATTTTGATTTTTTAATTATTTATCTTTTTCTTTTCTAACTTTTAATGTATTAATTTTATTTCATTATAATTTTTATTTTCATTTCATTCATTGTAATATATTTTTGTTGTGAACATTTAGCTAAACTAATTTTTGTTATACAATATATTTCGATGTACTGTAACTTCTTCATTTAGGTATATTAAATTCATTATAATACATTTCGGTGCATACATTTAGGTATACACATTTTGGTACACACATTTCGGTGCATACATTTTGGTACACACATTTCGGTGCATACATTTAGGTACATACATTTCGGTACTAACATTTCGATGCATACATTTCGGTACACACATTTTGGTACATTAATTTAATATTAATACATTTCAGTGCATATATTTAGGTACATACATTTCGGTGCATATATTTAGATACATACATTTCGGTGCATAAATTAGGTGCATATATTTAGGTATATACATTTCGGTGCATATATTTAGGTACACACATTTTTGGTGCATACATTTCGGTATACACATTTAGGTACATTAATTTAATATTAATACATTTCGGTACTAACATTTAAATATATTAGTTCAATATAATATATTTTGGTACACACATTTTGGTACTAACATTTAGGTACATTAATTGAGTCTTTCAAGTTTGAAGAATGTTAAATAAAATTAATAAATTAAAAAACTCTTTTTTGGTCAAAAAATAAATTAAAATTTGTGTATTAATAAATTTAAATATTTAATGGGAGATATTAAATAAAATACAAATTAATTATTTTGAATTAAGGACACATTAGGGACTAAAAATCAATATTCAATCTAACACCAGGTTTTTTTTAAAATTTTAATCTTCTTGAAGGATTAAAGTTCAAAAACCCGTTTTTTATTTTATGCTGTCAACGTTGGATATAAGTTATTGGTACCGTGGATATTTTCTAATTGGCTTAATTGTAGTAATGGCCTTTAAAAGTAACCAATAGTTTAATTTTGTTTCTGAACTCTCATATTAGTTTCTTTAGTTCTCAAACTTAATAATGTGTTGAACTGTCTTTTGACTAATATTTTGTCGTCAAATTGAAGGGTATTTTAAGAACTTTCAATTTTCCATTAAGAATGTGCAACACATTGTAAAGTTCAGGGATCATTCATGCTCATCCCGATTCCCTATTAGTAAAATGTACTCTTATTTTTTTTCTTTATGCAATGATATTTTTTTTTACCAATACGGAATTTGTTATTTTTAAACTCTCAATTATAGAAATTGGGAAATGACACATATTTACATGAAATTTAATTTGGGAATTTGAGGTCTCAAATTCTAATTTTTTTTTCTTTCACGTGAAAATTCTAAATTTATATATATGTTTATGAATCTAAATAAGAGAATTAGTGCATGTCAATTTATAAATTTTGACTTCTATTGAAATTTCAAACTTATTTCCTTCATCCAAAGAGAGCTTGAGAATGAGAAATTCACATGATTTGTAAGTTCATGCTTGAGAAATGATTTTCTGGCCTATAATATAAAGCCTTCTAACTCCCTTAGTATTCACTTTTATGGCAAGTATGTCCTCATTGATAAGTGAAAATATCATTTGTAACCCAAATGTAGCTTAAAGAGTGGGAAAATAAATTAGTATTGAAGTTGCCATTTACGATTAAGACTTTTCACCTACGATTGAAGAAAAATACAACTGGATCGTAGCTGTTAACGCCGAGCACTTCAAAGCCCAAACAGTGGGGCCGGCCAAGGAAAGAATCCAGAAAGCCCAAAAGAGAATGCAAATCCTAAGATCAACTCCATTGGGCAATAGCCCTATGGATTGGCAACAAAACCAATCCAATTGCCTGCCAAAGTGAAGCCAGCCCATTCGAGCAATTAGGCTGAAGGGGAGCCTGTGGGATAAGTCAAGTGCAAGTCCAAGGCTCGAGCGCTTGAGGGGGAGCGATGCAAGGCTGACGTCAGCCACATTATAAAAAAATTTGCGTCAGGCACATGCACAACATGCGCGTGTGGGGGCCGCATCTCCGACAACATTTCAGGCAGTAGGGCCTGCATGGCAGCCGACTTAGTAGCTATTGTTGGGAGCAACGTGGCTTCTTGTACACTGTTGGATTGTCAATGACTCTTTTTTCTGGACCGTTGGATTTCCAACAGTAAAAAACAAATTTCAAACCTCCCCTAACGGCTAGATGACGTGGCACAATCTGGACTGTTTGATTTACAGATCAATGGTCCACATTTTTCAATTCTAATTTTTTTTAAAAGAAAAAGTCAGATATGCTACTGTTAAGCCATGTGTCACAATCTGGACTATTGGATTTCAAAAAAAAATTAATCCAACGGTCCAAATTAATTTATTTAATAAAAATATTTTAAAAAAAATTTAATACCTTACCATTATCTTCAACCTTACACCACATTTCCATATTTTCAATCACATTCTAATCTTTCTCTCAAATTTTTCATATATTTTTGTTTGCAAAAAAATGGTTAATGATGCAGGTTCAAATCGGTCAATGATTGAATTCAAGCTACTCATAGATTTCCCACAAGATCCTAGAAGAAAATATTATAAGAACTCAAGATTTATAAACTATGAAGAAGGATAAAGATTTTGATTTTGGTGTGTCACATCCCGGCTCGGGCTGGATCACTTCCCGGGCCCGCTCCACCACCGTAGCATGATATTGTCCGCTTTGGGCCCCAACCACGCCCTCACGGTTTTATTTTTGGGAACTCACGAGCAACTTCCTAGTGAGTCACCCATCATGGGAGTGCTCTAGCCCCTTTCTCGCTTAACTTCGGAGTTCCTACGGAACCCAAAGCCAGTGAGCTCCCAAAAGGCCTCGTGCTAGGTAGAGATGTGAATATACATATAAGGATCACTGCCCAATGCGGGATGTGACAATTGGTATCATAGCCTATCCCTGGCCGAAAGTGTGCCGACGAGGATGTCGGGCCCCTAAGAGGGGTGGATTGTTACATCTCACATCGCCCAGGGGAGTGATCCTTATATGTATATTCTCATCCCTACCTAGCACGATGCCTTTTAGGAGCTCACTGGCTTCGGGTTCCGTAGGAATTTCGAAGTTAAGCGAGAAGGGGGCTAGAGCACTCCCATGATGGGTGACCCACTGAGAAGTTGCTTGTGAGTTCCCAGAAACAAAACCGTGAGGGCACGATCGGGGCCCAAAGTGGACAATATCGTGTTACGGTGGTGGAGCGGGCCCGGGAAGTAATTCGCCTCGGGCTGGGATGTGACATGGTGTGTGATTTCTTAGGATGGAGAAAAAAAAATTAGGTTGTAGATAATGCCATGTGGCATGCCATGATTTGCTAAAAATCTTATTAAAGTCTATTCTCAAAGATTTTAAACAGATAGTAACACGTGGCGTGACGGGATTGGTTAAAAATCTTATTGGAAATCTATCATCAACGATCCTAAATAGGTAACGGCACGTGGAGCGACATAATTGGATAAAAATCTTATCGAAATCTATCACAAAAAATTGTACTTTCGGATAATGACACGTGGCATAACGAGATCGGTTAAAAATTCTATCCAAAATTAATTTTTTTATTATTTTATAAAATAAAAAATACTAATATTTTAATACGAATTGACTAGGCTATTCAATTTAAGGACAGCGATGCAATATACAATTACTATTCATTAAAGGCAGTTACTATTCACTTGAGGGAATTGAATTGCTTATTGCCATCGGGAGCCTTTACACACTGGAATTGCTTTAAGGCCTAAGGGGCTTAAAAGAGGACATGCTCGAGCGCAACGGCCGACCGTTCTTAAACCTAGCCAACCAAGGAGTACATTTATTACTTTAATTTGTTAACTTGTATGTTTTGAGCGGTAACAATTTGTCGAGCACAAATGTTTATTACTTTAATTTATTAACCAATAAGTTTTTTTTAGGTGTAGCGATAATGTTAGTAAGTTAAATGTTAGATTAGTCACCGACAAGATTCGAACCTACGCTGTCATGCAATGACACAACATTTTTTCACCACTGTGGTAAAAAGCTACTTGCAAAAGTTTTGAGCATTAACACAAGGGTTTATTACCACATGGGAAAAAGTTACTTAAATCAATAGGATGTAAATTGCAAATGGTGGATTAATGCGATGGTTAGAACATTGTTTGTAGTAATGTAATTAATTTGTGACAAACACTTATTACTAATGCAATCTACAGATTTCAGGAGAAATTTTTTGTGTAGAGTATATGGCACGGTACACAAGTGTTACAATACAACTGGTTATTAGAAATTTATTTTTTTAAATATCAAATTTTGTTATAATACTAAGATGACACGTGGAGAGGAATGTAGAAGGTTAAAAGACAAGATCAAAGTAGGAGAAGGAGCGTAACATTTCCCAAGAAGTATAAAAACGTAAAACCCTCGCGATTCCCGAGGAAAAACTTACGCGGTCCCAAGAGAAAGTGAAGAAAATTAACAATGTCGGCGAAGGAGGACTGATCTTCCATTTCTCCTCGGACATCGGCGCTGTCCTTTGTCCTCTGCAAATCCGAGCTCACTTTTCAGACAACCTAAGTTACCTTCTTTACCTGCCAACTGGTAAAAACCCTTTGTAAAAAGCTTATTTACTTCTCAGCATTTTCCCTGTTTCTTTGGCCCCCTTGCACAGTGTAAGATACACTTCTCGCATACGGTTTGTAATTGTACACACACACACACACACACACACACACATATAATATACACATAATGTATACGTACATGTATTTATCTGTATATATGTTGATCAGGTTTTTTTTTTCTCGTTTTGGTTAGTGGTATTTTTGGCCTGATCAGAATTTATCAAGATTTTGTTTTAACCTTCTCTGTAGTTCATATTAAAGAAAAAACTGTTTAATTTCGAGCGTTTGATAGGCATTTGTTTTTAACTTTTAGGGTTTAGATTGAAAGCCAAATTTTGAAAACTCGAAAAAGTAGCTTTCTTTCTTAGTTTTGAGAAACGAAACTAGTTACCGGACAAGTTTTATGTTTTATGTTTTTAAAAAAATATTTAAAAAAATATTTGAAAACTGAAAATAAAATGGTTATCAAACGGCCTGAGCCATTTTTACTTTTTCAGTATTTAAAGCTTTTATGGGAAGTTATATTAGTGTGTTTTGTGGTGTTTGCTATGGTTGTTCTTGTGAATTTTTAACATCTATACGTTTTGGAGAAGCAATGTAGTACGAATTGTAGAGGTTGCTTGTGGGAAAGAGATGAGACTCAATACTTAATACATGTATATAAGGGAGAAAAGGAACTTCAATTTTTGGAGCTTTTATTGGAAATTCCTTCAGTATCCATGCCTTTCGCATATGTGCAACTGAGTGCAGGTGGAGATTTCCAATGTAAACCTGATGAGTTCCGGTATAGCCGTGAATTTGACAACTTTGAAAGTTTCCTTTGGTCGCAAGGAATTATATGTATTTGATATTCTGTTTGTTTTTCTGCCTGGCATTTTATGAGAAGACTGAATTTATGATATATTTCTAGGTGGTGAGCTCATTAGTGGCATACATTTATCTCCAAAACAGATGTCATTTGTAAAACTGTATCTGTTAGTTTTCTGCATAAGTTTTATACTGCTTGGTTGTTAAATATCTGTGTCGATAAGTATGCATGAGCATATACATAGAGGTGGAGATTCTTCCATAGAGCTTGTCTGTCACATGGTTTTATATTTTTCTGTTTTTTCAGAACACAGCTAAAAACCTAAGGGCAAGTGCTGGTCATAAAGATTTCTTCAAGCCATGGATGATATGAACGTATGTCCAACTGAGGAGGCCATTCAGGCTTTTTTGGAATACTTGGTCGACCCAATACTTTCACCTAAATCTTCTATGCGCGATACACCGTCGTTATCTCAACAGGAATCAGTTGCAAAACAGGTTTTGTTCTTTCTTCATCTCATAACGCATGTTTGTTTAATTAATGAAACAATGTTATCTTTTATTTGTGTTAAAGTTTTGTTGATTAAAATATCCGTCTAGGATTCTTCTCATAGTTTGCCCGCTGCGTAAAGTTAATATCTTGACCTTTGTTTAGATGGTAGACTTTTTTATCCACGGCTACATAATTTTTTGTGACTCTTTCTTTAATACAGTCTCCATTTATTACTATAGAAATGTCGTGGAAACTAATAAAAGAAAAGCAAATATGGCTGTAATTGCTCATCTCAATATGAGACCAAACGTATATATTTATATTAGGAATAATACTTCTCTAACTGTTATAAAACTTCCATATAGGTCATACAATACTAAGGGTTCATAAATGACAATATCCAAATAATAAAATGTGCTATATATGGTTTTCGATCATTTTGTATTCTATGGGCAATTTACTATCATTCAGTAAACGTGTGCTTCTGTTATCATATTTGATGGAGTAGATAATAGTTTAGATCATATTTGGATGGAAGCACATGGAAAGACTGGAGTCACCTTTAACTATTTAATGAATGAGTTGGTCTTGAGTTGTAGGAGCAGGGGATGTACAAGAATTTGGCCAAACATCAAATCTCCATACAAAGATATGAGTAAATTACATGCACCTGCAATTATACAATCTTTTAACTACTTACTTTGCCTCTGAAAATGTTTTTCCCTTAGGTCCATGCCGTTGTGTTGCTATACAACTACTACCACAGAAAGCAATGTCCAAAGCTAGAAGATTTGAATTTTGATTCCTTTTGCAAGTTGGTTTTGTTTCTGAAACCAGCCTTGATGGTTCATATGAAATTCATGCAAAGCTCCAACGACACTACATTTGATGACCTGGAGAAACAACTTTCAGTGACGGAAAAAGCAATTGTGGATGCATGCAGTATATCTGTAAGTTTAGATGCATTAAAGGATGTTCCAAACACAGAGGGATGGCCAATTTCCAAAGTTACGGTTCTTTTAGTTGACTCCAAGAAGGAGAACTGCTTTTTGCTATTCAATTCCATTACCCAGGGGGTTTGGTCAGTGATTGAAAAAGATTTAGAAGTCTCAGTCCACAGTCCGGAAGATAAAGCGGTGGAAAAACATGTACACAAAAACAAAAGAGTTATTGGAAAACCTTCAAGAAGAGAATCAACAACTGATGAACCTACTCTCCGAAAATTTGCATATTCAGCAGTTAGTGAAGCTACAGGTATGCAAATTCCTTATGTAGTACCCTTGTAAATAAGTGAACCTCAGGGAAGCCCTCTACCCTTCTGCATGCAATTGTTGAGGTAAACATGTACTGATCTGTGCAAAGAAAACATTTAGAAAACAATAGGAAGTTGAATCTGAAGCAGGTGTTTTTTTTTTTTTAACTTTCTAATGGATTAATCATCAATAATTACTCCTATTGCAGAATCTAAAGGTGCATCAAGATTCTGATAAACTATTGTACATGATATATGATGCTTGATGTGATACATTTGAACCATCTTAGCTCACTTCAATGAAATGAATCTAATTGTTTTTTAATAAGGATTCCCTATGCACCTTATCACGATAATGAAAATAATTAATAGGGGTAACCACCGTTAGATGTGGATCAACATTATATACAGTTGTATTTGCCTTGCTTTAGCAATGCATATTTCTCATTTCATTCTGTATAATATCATTTCAGAGTTTCACTAGCTGTCACTGATACTCAATGTTACTAATTGTGTGGTCTTCTCTCCATCATTAATCTTTTGGTGCTGTTACAACAGCTCATCAAAACCATTTGTGATGATGGCCTAGCTTGGTTATGCTTAGGCTTTGTTGCTCCTAAAATGTAACGGTAGAGTATGGTTTCTATATAGAATTATGCTGTTGTGGTTTGATTGGCATATGAATCACAAAGTCAACTATCCTTGACCTGAAAAAAGAGGATGTAAAACTACTAAAGGGCATTGTTGCTTATTGGAAGATTCTATGTTTAAATATTAGCTATAAATATAAAAATTTGAGGAATAGTTCAGCCTCCAGGGAGATTATTTATTTCATTTTATTTGAAATCTTATGTAAACAAACTTGAAAACCCTTTTTGTTTATATAAGAACTACAATGTTATAAGACTAAAAGAAGAAACTACAAGCAGAACAAACAAGAAGTCCACCGAACAACTGAAATAACAACCAAAAGACCAAAGCCAACAAAGCACCGACTGTAAAGCTCCCCCCAGTCAAGAATAATTACAATAAAAGGAATGTTCTTGACACATTTTGACAAAATTTCCTAAAGAGACAATCTAATCCTCCACTTGAAATCCTTTTTCAAGGCGCATACATTACAAATTTAATTAGTGTAACTTGCTGCCCCTAAGTATCCAGATCCTTGTTTTTAAGACCATTTCTTCCGATTGTCTAACAGATTAGCTGACAAATATGATTCTTTTAAATGGAATAGGTATTAATCAAACTGATCTGCTGCTTTTGGAACGCCATGTTGTATTTTCTGTGAGTAGAAAAAAGGCAGCTGCTTGCTTCTTTATAATTCAGTGCACCAAAACTGTCAGTGAGGGTATTATTCCAGTTCCTATTAAAGATGTTATCGACAGGTATGGTTCTAGAAACGCCTCTCTTTATTTTGTATTGTTTTATTTGTATTATTTATTGGTTTTTTGGGTGCTTTGAGAGGTTACGAGGTAAAGTATGTCATCTGCTGTTTTTGGAGAGTGGATTAAGGGTGCATTAAAATTGTGTTTTAATCATTAGCTTTTTTAATGCCAAAGCAAATGCATTGTATTGGATAGTACATGTATTAGTTTCAGCCGTTTATCAGGAATCTGTTGGTGTTCTATGTCTCTTATTTTCTTGTAGGTAGCTATCAGAAGTTTCTGATGTATCACAATGCCTTTATTTAAAAAAAAAAACCTTACGAGCTTTTCACTATGTTTCTGTGAAACAATATATTTTACAGATACATAAAATTGCAAGCATTTAGGCAAACTCCGTTCCTTGAAGACAAAAGTATGAATAAAAACAGATCTGTTGTTATACTTTGTTTCTCGTAAGACAAAAAAGATTTAAATACACAGATGAAGGCAACATAATCTAAATTTGGGAACCTTACATCTGTGAGCTTCAATATGTAATTTGAGCTTGTTGGGGGTACTCATTTTAGAAAGTATGGACTGGATAGAAATAATAATTAGAGGTGTTTATATGGAATATTTTACTCTGTTAGCTAGATAATTGAGCGGTTATTATATACTTTTCACTTAATGGTGGAAGCTACCAGCATATACGATGAGTTTACTGCAGAAAATTATAGATCCTTATAAGTATTCAGGAAATGGGTCGGGTTTGTAGATACTAGGATTTGTATTTGAGTGCTTAAGAGTAATTATTTATAATATGATTTGACTGCTATCCACTGTGGCCTTTTTAACGCTAACATGATGTCTTTGATAATGAGTAGTCTGCAGGGTCCTTTGGTCCGAAAGAGTTTTGGCAGCTGGGCAGTTACGCCAGTTGTTGAGTACTTCCATGTGCTTCCTTATGCTGGGACTTTGTTAGACTGGTATCCCAGGTGTGTATTTTATCTTCATATATTTCGTAGCTTTATTTATTTTTGATATATAATCAACTAGAAACACATTCAGTTGGGCATAGTAGTTTTTGATATTTTTTTTCATTTGAATTCTGACGGGAGACATGACACAGGACCGAGCGCAATGGCGTTCTAGGATTCATATAGCCGACCCCACTTAGTGGGAAAAGGCTTTGTTGTTGTTGTTGTTGTTTGCATTCTGAACATTTAATTGAAGATTCAATACTGAAACTACTAATAATCCTTGTACATTACATTTAATAATTAAGAAATTTTTTCTCATATGCTTTAAAAAAACATTCTTCAGAATAAAGTATATTTGGCTGTGTTTTACTTTCATCCAACTAATATGTTGGCTGATATTAATTGAAGCAGAAATCTTGAATAAAGATCAGACACGAAATCTCGTAATTGATAGAGTTGATTCTAAAGAGTAAATGTAGATTGTAGGCAGTATATTCATATCAGTCATATTTAACTTATTGTATTTGGTTTTATACTTGATCTAGATGGTTTGTATTGCTACATATGTCCTCCAATTTGGAGAATAACATAACCAAGAGGAATTACTCTGATTTCAAACAAAATATCAGTGTGTATTAGTATGAGACTTCGGGAAGATGCATAAAATCATAATAATATTCTTCCTTGTATTTGTTTTTATATATACTTTTGAGGATTTACCCTTGCCCTACCCCATATACAAGGCACATTATTAGGAATGCGGGTTTCGAAACAATCTTTTAGGTCTTAGTTACGCAGCCTTGACATGGTACCACATAACTTAGGTACATCACTGACACACAACACAAACTAATGCAACCTGTTGGCATGGGATGCATTGGTACATTAGTGTTAGCTTGCAGTCATTCTCACGTTTGGATTGTCTATTCCTAAGTTTGTGAACTTTTAGCCTCCTCTGTCCTTGTTTTGTAATTTTTTTTGTTATAGGCATAGAAACAAGCAAACATTAGTGCTTCTTTATTGGGTAACCTTATCCAAACACATGATGGCGATTAGTGATGAAACTAACGGTTGTATGGACTTTTGTATTTGATTTAGAGACTATAGAACATTAATTCTTCAAATTGTCCTTTATTTGCCTGACGTGTTTTTTCTCCCCTGTAGGAGAAAATTCTCGAATGGTTTGCAAGATTCAAGCCTAGGGGATGGAAATATGATTTTAAACAGCCGTGAAAGGATTGGAAGACCTAGCATGCAAGAACTTCATAAAAGCCAAGACAAAACTCATGTAAATGATGTCATGATAGAGAATCTTGAAGACAACACAAGTGTTTCTAAACCTAATCCCCAATCATTGAAGGAAAAAGATACAACTGGATGTTCCAAGACGAGTTTGGTTGATGCCTTCAATGGGCCTCAGAAAATGGAGGTGGGTGACACTCTCAATGAACCTCAGAAAGTTATGACGGATGACCCTCAGAAAATGGAGGCGGGTGACACTCTCAATGAACCTCAGAAAGTTATGAGGGATGACCCTTCCATGGTCCCCTCACAGAATGGACAACACTGTAAGAAAACTTCAAGCACCATTCAAGGTGTCAACCACCAAGGAAAGAGGACATTCTCTACCAAAAGGGAATTACATGGCTCAGCAAGTAATGCTAAGGTATGGTTGGAGTTCTTAACCCCCTTCAACTCCAGCATTGTTCAACATTTTTTTTGTTTTTACACCTTATATGTTAACTACTTCCCAATGAGTTCTAGTATATAGTCCTACTTGGAAAGAAATTTTAATTTGGTGTTAATGTTGTGGAGATATGGTATTGACTAGCTTGAGGTTCATAAATCTGCAAAGTTATTCCTTGCATTTTCTTTTGTTAAAAAAGAATTGGGATGTAGTACATTACTCTTTCATTATGTTAATTGTTATATTCCAAATCAAAATCATTAAAAGACACTTCTCAACTCACTATCACTTTAGTTACTTGAAGTTAACTCTAAACCAGCGTTTTAAATATTATCAGAAAACAAACTATTAAAGTGTGAATTTGAGGAGTTACAAATTTGATTCATTTTGTCGTAAGGGTATTATAACTTGCAAACTATAGACTGAGTGTCAACTATAGACTGAGTGTCAACATGATGACATTTTCATGAACTTAATATTCTTGGGTTCTATATATATTATAGTCAAATGTTGTAAAATTTATTAAATAATCTTCAGTTTCCCCACTTATATGTGAAACAAGTAGATTCCTTGGGCGGAATGGGGTCACCTGTTTTTGTTTATTTGACTTATTACACCTCAGGTGCTTAACCAACCTTTTACTTAGATTTAAAATATTTGATTAAAGAAAAAATATTGCAAGATTTCAAGGTACTTGAACACACTTCTATGTTTGATTGTCAAAGGAGTTATTGTTTCATCAGGATTGGAATCTTTAGAGTTTATACCTAATTACACGCCTTTGCTTTAAAGTTATTTCTGTATCATCTTAATTACCGTTGTTGGGTGGGCAGGTTGAGGTGGTGAACTCTAAAACAGGGCCATTCATTACTGACTGCAGAGTTGAAAACATTGTTTCTGGAAAGGAGATCTGTACCATTAACTCATTTCATCAAAATGGTATAAGTGGTCATGCCCTTGTCACCTGTCAATCTGGTTCTCAAGATCTTCACAAACTACAGATTGCTTTAGCTTCAAAAGGAAACATCTTGTCACAAACTGCATTGGGAGTTCTTATGAAAAGGAGGGATGATCTGGTAATAATTTTTTTTGTTCTGTTCGTAATCACTTTATCCTCTTGATCTATTAGGACGAGTTCCTTCTGAATAATCACACACATGCGCATATAACTCTGTATAGTCAATTAATCATCCATAGATTGTTGGGAATGTGTATGTGAAGATTGTTGAACAAATTATTCCAACTTCCAGTGGACTTATGTCTTCTCTGATATAGATTGTTGGCAGTAGCCTCAGCAGAAGTGCATTAGTGGTTTGGCACCACTGAAGTTACTACATTCCAGTCACATCTACCAAATATGAATGACATTTTGTTTGCATGAAATGATTTCTGCACTCCCTCTTTATCTGCTTTATACTACCCCTCCTGTTTCTAGCTACATGATTGAATACATCAACAGTGAATCAGGGCACAAAACAAGCGAGAAAGTCCGGGAAGACAAAATGGGAGTGTGAAAATTATTTTCATTTGTTTGAATTTACATCCTTCAAAGTTCATTGTTGTAAATCAATTCCTCAATAAATTGATTTGGTCAAACACATAAGAGGCCGACCCCACTTAGTGGGATAAGGCTTTGTTGTTGTTGTTGTTCAAATATATAAGAGACTTGCTTCATGGACCTATCAATGTTGTCTTGTGTTCCATTGGTCTTATGTTGTAGCATATTTGCTTTACTAGTTATATCTTGATCTAAAGTAAATCTTTTTTCTATTTCGATTCATTTGCTTGTCCATGCAGTCTCTTCAGCAGCGAAATATAGAGGATGAGATTGCTCGGTGTGATAAAAAAATCCAGACAATTTTATATGGTATATTCTATTTTAAATTTTTTAAGGGAATTGTTATTACTATTAGCACTCCAAAAATCCCGTTGGGCACTCCTCACAAGTTTATTTTTATTTCTAAATATAGAAAATTTAGAATGCACAATAAGATTTTAGGAGTGCCAATAACAGTTCCCATTTTTAATTATTTTATTTATATGTTTATTCTTTCCCTTGCCCTTTCAGCCTGATCATTTCTTTCACTTTCTATTTTACACACTAAAATGTACTATTTTGTGTACGAGGAAGTCCAATCATTACATCTTAAATTTAATTTAATTCTTTTAAATTTATGCTTGATATCATTTTAATTTGTGATAGTGTACATACCTATTCAGCGACATTTGTACATTGATGATGTAAAGAATACCATAACACAATTAACTTCATCTGTGTATAACTTTCATTAAAAAACAAAATTTTAAAATCATGGCAGCTCATGGAACAACTACATATACCCAATATGTTAATTGCCTTGTTCCTCCTACTTATTAAACAGATAACTGAAGCTGATGCCAAAATAGTGAACTTTCAACTGGCCTCAAATTATGATATAGACTATAATTTATACACCCCTTCAAAAAACATATCATCAAATTTAAAGTTGTTGGCACATAGTCCACGGCTATTAAGGAGATTGCAAAAACCTTGTCTTCTTATGTGTTACATTGTTTATAAACACTTAAAAAGTTTAAAAAGTGTGTTCCTTGTTTGAACTTCAAGCTTAGCACACTTTGGGCCACATGATGAATCACTGTTGTCTTTTTTCATTTGTATATTGATTGGTAAAGACAAGACTTGGAATTGCAACGGCTGTGGCTTATTCCACCCACATCTTTAGAGGTAGGGCTCCTTTGCAGTGAGGGTAGCTGATCTATACTTGGGTTTTTGTTTTCCTGACTACCATAGGTGGGGAAGATGACTTCGCTCTAAAGGTAGACTCCATAATAGAAGCTTGTAATGATGTATACGCAAGAAGTGAAAGGAACTGTAGACTGCTTGAAGATCAATGTTCTCCTCAAAATGTGAAGAGGAAGAGGTTGTCAGAGGCTATTCTCAGCGTGAAAAATCCATGCCAGGCAAGTTCTGCTGTTGGATTCTATTTTCTTTCTCATTGCATATGTCAGTCGAGACTTATAGGTTCTTCATTATTTGCATTCCATTTTAATCCTATGTGAGACATCTACAGGGTTTATTTTTTTCGTCCAATAGTTCTGACCATAAGGACAAACTGAACAAACAAATTTTGAGCTGTTTCGAACTCAAACAAAGTATAAGATGTTTTGCGAGTTATTTGTTGGGTGTTTTCCCATGCATGTAGTTATTTATTGATACCTTTTGTGCTTTGTGGAGGGAGAAAGGAAAAACTTTTGCAGGACTTTGGAGTTTTTGAATTTTTTTTGGGTTGTCTGACTCTGGTTACAAAGCAATAGCAGAATCCTTTTATTGTTCCTAGAATATCTTGAGTGGTTAGTGGTATTTTTTTTTCTTTTGCTTTGTGCTGGTTCACTGGTGCGTCATCGCTTCTTTGGTTGTTTGGTGTTGGTTTGAACTTTGAAGTTCTGAAGGTTTTCAGTTTAGTTGATGTGGCAAAAATCTGTTTTAGTTTCCTATTTCTGAGAAGTGAAAATACCACACGAGGTAGATTGTAGCTTGTGAAACAGAGTGTATAAAGAGTTTGTTGTCAGTAACTTTCTTCCCACGAGGCATGATAAGGGATGACCTTTTGGATTTTATGGCTTCCTTCCTATGTCTGTACCTCTCAAGTCCTCTTCTGTGTGAAGCATGTCAGTTAGTCAAACATCATGGTGTTTCTTTTTTCGTCTAGTTATTCATACGGATTTTTGGTGTTGGTCTCGAGATAAAAGCATGTTGGGCATTTAGTTTTTCTTTATTATCACCTTTTTGTTATTGTTCCAGAATGGCCGAGTATGTAGTCTGTATTTGAACTGTTGTGTTGCTATTATTTTTGCTTTTATGCATTATTTGAGCATTGGAACTGCTGTGGAATGCAACTTATAAACCACCAATGAGCTCTGCACTGTCTGCTTTGGCATTTTGTCCTAGTCTGCTTCTATGAAATCTTCACTCAATAGTATCTTACACATGTTATTTCCTGCACCCTCTTATAAATACCACCTACCTGGCAGGAATTGGATGGTGCATGTTATGACAACAATTGGATATTACCAACTTATCGTGTATCTCCATCAGACGGTAAGATCATTTTCATTCAAACTGATTTTAAACAGGTTGATTTTCCTATATAAAAACAAGGATGACTTTTTATGTTTGTTCACCACTGATCCAGTAGTTGTACCTGCACTTTGTGTTACAAGGAACTTTTGCTTACTATATAATGTGTGATTGAGTTTTCCGTTTAGATATATTTTAACAATGTACTGAAATCCCAAAACATAAAGATTCAAACGTTAAAAGTTGGCGGGTCGTCCTTTCTGTTCTCCCGTCTGTTTTTACCTGTGTAAAGCTGTTGATTTGACTAGAACTTGCATAAGTTCGAAAAACTGATTATTCTGATTTCTGCAGTACACTGTTAATTCTGTGTTTTTGAAATTTTCCTGTTGATTTACCTTATGTCTAGAAGATCGTCACAAGAGTTGTGCATTAGTAGATTGATTGACTGCTATGCAGAGTTAAAAACTAATGTTTTGATTGCGTTTGAAAGGTGGATTCCGAGCTGACGTTACAGTAAAAGGGATGGATTTCGAGTGTTCAAGTGTGGGTGGCCTGTGTTCGAATCCTCGTGAGGCAAGAGAATCGGCTGCAGCACAAGTACTGGCAAAACTGCGAAGTATGGCAGGGCAGGCATAGAAGTTGTAAGGTTCTTTGTTGACAGGATAGGAATTGCATTGCATTTGCTCTCACCATATAACTTCTAGTAGGTTTTTGTTGTGCTTCAGTGAAGTTTGGATCGGAGCAGTGGATTGTTTAAGTCGTTGTTTGACTATTGAAAATTTGCTTAGCCTCTGAGCTGTGTCGTGTGGATTGTTTAACGTCGTAGTTTGAATCGGAGCAGTGGATTGATTTGAGGTTTCCTAAACCTTCCGATGGAAAATTATCGGAAACTTTAACGAGTAACCTACTCGTTAAAGTTATCGGAGACAATGGACCTGTTTGACATAAAACTCAAAAAGTCCATTGAGTTACTCAACTGCAGAAAGACTGGACTAACAAATCGAGAGGCATTGCTTAGAAACCTCCAACAAGAGTTGACAGGGAAGAGATACATTCTTATACTTGACGACGTTTGAAACGAAGATGTCACATTATAGAAAAAATTTACGAGTTGTTTGTACAAACTCAATTCTGCATCTGGAAAGTGTCATAATTGTCACTACTCGTAGTGCAATGTTGCATCAATCACGGGAACTCTTCCGAGGTTTGATTTGGCAAATCCATATGGAAATTATTATGTTTTGATAGATTTCGGGAAGTAGGATGATATTCACACCAGTTTTTACATCTCACACATCTTTATTAATTTCTTTAATTCATTCGATTTAATAGTAAAAAATTGAGAGAAATATATGAGATGTAAAAATAAGTGTGCGAATAACACTATATTTTCCAGAGTGGGAACTCAAAAAAGTATTTTGAATTAGGATGTTGTTTGTACACTTATGATTACAGATGGTTGTATTTCATTGGACCAAGTGGCTTATAGGGAAATTGCCACTTGGCAATAGTTTGTTGTTATTTTGTTAGTCAATAGCTGAGTGGTTACTTGTCTTGGAGACTTGGTTACCCGTGGTTGAATCTCCTTGGCTTCCAAAACCAAGTATTGGTTCATTGTGCAGAGTAAGGCATGAGAAAAATATTGTATTCATTTGGTCAATTCAATAGTCTTTATATTTTACTAGCTAATACTGCGGTCTAATAGTATTCTTCTTCACTTGTAAACGAGAGGTCATACGTTCAATTTTTGTCAAAAACAAATTTGAATCACATTTCGAACATGTTCGTTTAATTGGTATCAGCCAACGATCCAACCCACCCCACGTTTCTTCGCTTATGCCTCTAAAGCATACACGCGCTACCAAAATGGATGATCAATTCTTCCACAAGTCCGCGCATCTCTCACTGCTTCGATGAACAAGTTCATGGGCACGACCGATACTCGCACGGTGGCGATCGAAAGTTGCGTTCCAATTGGGGTCGAGCATGGACATCAATAAGACGTAAATATTAATAATTGAACGCGATGAAAGATCTATCACTAAAAATTTTGCAATAAAAAGATTAGAGAGAGAGAGAGAGAGAGAGAGAGAGAGCTCTATCACTCAATAAATTTGCAATGAAAAAAAATCCCGACTTTACATCTGACTAAAGAATTTCCTTTGTTGTTAAGAAGTCAGAAATTTGCTTCATCCTCTGCATATTTCAATAAATACCTCAAAATTGAAGGCTTGGTGCCATCTATGTCACCTTTGTGCTTGATATCAAAAATGGCCTTCATAATCCTTGTGTACAGCCTTTCGAGCTGCGGAATGTCGTAGTTTTCAGTCCTTTCAACAAAAAGCCGCCTGACTGACTCTACTTGGTTTGTAATCTCGCCATCTGACATGACGGTGTCTTGGGATCCAATCATATCGGCATGGCCAGAAACTTCTACAGCAGTCTCAAGCTGACTGCCACCAGCAGAAGAGGACTCTGGGACTTCAGGATTTCTGTCATTCGTCTCGGGTTCCTGAGATGTCTGCAACAGTATTGAATCTTGATGCTCTGACTTGTCTTCTGGAGTCGAACCTGAATATGATCAGGAAAGTTCACACCAACAAGTGAAATTGAGAATTACTCAAGCATCCGTATAAGTGAAAGAAAAATTAGAAAACTATCTTTCAATTCAAAAAGCTTAGCAAATTACCCAAGTGCATATACACACATGTTCTGGAACTCCACAAGGCAGTAAATTAATGAACAGATTTGAGTAATTTCTAAACCCTACATATTCTTAACAGTTCTGCACTAATAATAAATAACAATCCTAGTACACAAATGTGCATAATAATAGACAAACAGATTGATCTACTAGATGAACAGGTAAAGAGGGCAGAAAAAAGTTTTTCCGCACTTTTCAATTCGTTGATTAGTTCAATCTGTTTTGCCTTCTCTGTTATGAGGACTTTCGGAAATAAGAATTTCAAAATCGTAGGGGCAAACGAAGAGCAGTTCTAGACTCGGTTAAAAAGGCCCAACTCTGGACGCTGAATTTCATATTTGAATATAAAACTCATTTAGACATGAATACATTTAGAGTTACCTGCATTTGCAGCCTCAACATGCTTCTTTGGCCGTTTTAGAGACTCATGGCTTGGATCCAGATTTACATCCACCTGGACATTACGAAGTCGGGCACTTGCCCTGGTGACAGTTCCCAGCTGTACAACAGGTACAGAGGGGAAAGTGGATACCCCTAAATCATCGGGAATATGTTCTGGACCACCTTGAGCTACAATCTTGTCACAAAATGCAACAAGTGCAGGGTCCATTTGTGACAGCATCCCATGTACCTGAGGGGAAGAATAGTACATCAAAGAAATGCAAATGCAAAAGCAAAAAGCCTAAAAAAAAAAACTGGAAAAAAGAAAAACAAAACAAAAACTTACTGCATCTCGAAGCTCAAAAGCTCTGCTGACAATCCTAGCACCATTGTAATCATTTCCATTATAAGCCTGAATACAAGACAGCAGAATGTGTCAAACTGACATGATAAATTTACAAAAACACAATGATTACAACAAGTTTGAGCTTCCTTTGCACAAAATATAAAATCAGAACTCAAAAGTGAAAGTGCAATGTTACTTCAGAAACACTAAGTTTTAATTCCCAAATATTCCCAATATCAGGGTTTGATGCATCCTATATAAATGAATGATGAATCACTCAAACAGAAATAGACCCAATTGACAAACCCAAGGCAAAAGAAATGTCATGCAATGAGACAACAAATAACACTCCTAAGATAAAAAGCACATTGTGATTACTATAAATTTACAGATAAAAGGTACAGCAAGGAACACACCTTAGCGTTAGAAACAATAAGATCAACATCTTGCAGAAATGCAGAAGATGTAATGTACTGCCCAGAGTCTACGCACTGCAGCAGCTTAGCCACATCCATAGGGTTCTGAATAATTGAGCGATAGTTTGGAGCATCCTCATCCGAGACAGGAAAATGGAAAGCATTAAACCTCTTATCATATAAAAGTCTGCAGCATTGGAACAAAGACCCATCTTCCCATTAGCATGAGGTGTGAACCAACAAGAAGAAAAGGCTTAACTAAACAGAGGCCTCAAAATTCCAAATTCAAGCAAAACAGATACTTCTTATGGAGCAGGACAGGAAAGAATGTAAGTATTAGAAAAACATTACATGCAACGAATCAGTAAGAAGATACACCAATCATCTCAAAGGGACAACAGGAGAGAGCAAGGATCATCTAACCGGTTGCAAACATCTCTGAGGCACATCCGCAATCGGCGAAGGGCATGCTGCTCAGCTTCTACCTTGGCTTTTAACTCCGAGACCTTTGGACCACTTGCAACTTTTGGAGCCTTGGGAAGTTCTGGAATAGATACTGATTCATGGGATTTTTTTGTTATCTCCTCTAATAAGACTGATAAAGCAGCTTCGATGAGACGGTCAAAAAACAAATATTTGTCTTCAGTAGATGGTTTGCCCAACTGATAGCTGATAATAAAAAGAAGTACAATTAAAAATCACAGGCATGAAAAGTACTTTTAACAAATTATACAAGATGATTTATGAACTAAATTCAAAACACAATTGTAGTAAGAGAACAAATTCATAAAGATTAGGTTCAGTATATACGTGTAATAGTGAAATACGTATTACATTCTGCGTAAAAATTTCAAAACCAAAAGTTTTAAGACACCACCAGGCAATCACAAAATACATGAATGCTGAAATGCATGTGCAATCCTTTGATGAGATATCTTTGCTATAGTTGTTTATTAAGAGTGCAAAGGGAGAGGCTTAGTGGTTAAAGACATGCTGTGTGAGTACTCCATTTTATCTTCATGGCTCTTTCATTAATTTCAAAAAGTTATAACCTTAAAACAGGTTTATGGTGAATCAAGAAATGATGATCTAAGACCTATAATGCAAACTATTATGGTTGAGGAATGAGAATGGCAACTTGGCACACCACAAACCTCAGGCCATTCTACATTTTCAGTAGGCTTGAACCCACTTTCATGTGCTGTTCAGTTGAATTTTGAATGTGATTACACAATCAACCACACGTTTATGAGTTTAGCCTTCTTTCTCCTTAGAACATAATTATCAACACAAAACCTTTACTTTTGTCATCATAATTTTTTTCAGAATAGCGCATAAGAAATAATATAGGAGTAACTTTTATGTCAAAACCAGCATGTCTCACAGACCCCCAATGGCAGTTCACCATGGTAGTGTATGTGTATGTGTAGTACCTATTGAAAGCCACTCATTCTTCTTCATGAGGGCACACAAATTAATATACTTCCAGATACAAATAATTTCCGATGTGGATATTCAAAGTTATATTTTAAGTCAAACCCAATCACACCTTTTCTCTTTTTCAAGTTTGATACTAATATTTTTTTTAAGACCTTGTAATAGGTTGTTATATTAAGATAGAAAAACTAGGGCAATTATATAAAATTTCCCCAAAGACCTTGGTTTTCAATAGAAAATACATAGCAAGTATGCATTAAGTAAAGACTGGCTTTTAAGGATGTAACAAACAGAAACACAGAATTTAAATTAACAAATAAAGATTGGCTTGTAAATTAATGATAACATACATAGAACGATCAGAAAATAGTGAAGAAGCTGTAGCGTCAACTTGAGCAGGTGGCACTGATGATGTTGCAAGAAGTAATATTGGTAAGTCAGATGGAAATTCTTCTAACAACGTCAGCAAAACAGCTCGGAGCTGCTCATGTGCCTGCGCAATGAATCGATCAACCTCAAATAGCATAAAACAGATGACAAAAAACGAGCATGGACATCCATTTAATTAACGTTGATATGAAAATATTAGCGTGCACTCACTGTCTCCCACCAAAGATTGAGCTGAGGCAAATAGAGAATTGATGGAGTTGTTCTCCTTGCCTCACCAAATATATGTACCAGTGCCTCCTCTGGTGTCTTCGCACTAGGATCAGATAGAAGAGATGGAAGTCCCAAAGAATGAACAGGGAATTTCTCGAGTTCATGTAAAACAGCAGGCCCAAGATGATCCTGTAAAACTAAAGCAGTAAGTAAATTTAGTTTGTCTTTCCATTCTGAACAATGTGCAAATTGAGAGAGGATTCAAGATAATTACCAGGCCAGAACCTTCACCACCACATAGCAGAAGCCGAGGCCTGTAGACAAGAGGAATTGCAGAGCCAGAGGAAAGCATGGAGAGCTTGGTCAACTGTGAGGAAACTGCAAGGGGTGGGAAAATATCGGATATATAATTCATGGATTTTTGGAGATGACTTTGCAGGCATGGTGCTACTACTGAAGACAATGGCCTGGAGTGCACAACAGCACCTCTGTGAGCAGCTGGAGTAATTGTTGACATGGCTTCAACAAAGTGATACTTCACAACGTTTACTGAATCAACATCAATTACAAACTTATCATCACTTGTGTAAACCTGAGGATATTTTTCTCGGAAAGCACGAATGGCAGCTTCAGTGCAAAGAGCCTTTAAATCAGCACCACAATATCCAACACAACTAGCTGCAAGTTCCAATTTTAGCTCCTTTGAAGGAGGATTCCTCCATTTCCGAGTATGAATGTCTAAAATTTCAGCACGTGCTTCACAGCCAGGCAAAGGAAAGTTGAATTCGCGGTCAAACCTACCGGGGCGCCGCAGAGCTCCATCAATTGCATCGATCCGGTTGGTTGCTCCAATCAAAACGACTTGGCCACGGGAATCAAGACCATCCATCAAAGCAAGCAAGGTTGAGACAATAGAATTGTGAATTTGCTCTTGTTTGCTGGACCTTACAGGAGCAAGTCCGTCTATTTCATCAAAGAATATGATCGAAGGTTGATTTCTTTGTGCTTCCTCAAAAAGTAGTTTTAATTGTCTTTCAGCCTCACCCACCCATTTACTTAGCACATCTGCACCCTTCCGCATGTAAAAGCTGACCTTCTGGCCAGCCTTTGATGCAGCACAGGCTAACGCTCTGGCAATTAATGTTTTCCCAGTCCCAGGAGGACCACATAACAAAACCCCCCTTGGTGGGGTGATATGATAACTTGCAAAGAAATCTGGATATAACAGAGGAAAGAAAACCATTTCCTTCAAAGCATCAATATACTCAGAAAGCCCACCTATATCATCAAAACTCACACTATCATCAACCTGCAAAGGTTGTATGTCTGCCCCTCCCTTTGAACTTGGCCCAGCAGTTTGAATTCCAGACGTTAAGGTGGCAAAAGCATCACCCTGATGACCCCAACCTGAAGCAGCAACATTCAATCCCCATGCTGTTGTTCCATGCATGTCTAATCCCCCAAAGAGCCAAGGTGGTCCAGATCTGCTCCCACCTCGGGCCCAGGGAATTGCAGGTCCTTGGTCTAGCTCGTCGACAAGAAGGGAGTCATCAGAATCATCTGTCCTTGTTATACGATGGCGCTTATGAACTCGTGATCCACCCTTTCTCACATCCCTACCAACCTTCGTCCCCATTCCTTGACGCAATACTCTACGGGGAGATCTTGGTCTCAGCTTACGGACGTCTGCACGATTTCGAAGATCATATCGTCTTCGTCCATCTTGTTCTTCATCACCCTCCTCATCATCACCGTCTTCATCACCATCACCATCATCATCACCCTCACCATCACCCACATCCTCACCATCAGCTTCATTTTGAGCATCATCTGCATCATTGTATTCAATGTCATTCCCATTTTCGGTTTCATCTTGATCAATCTTCTCATCTGAAGTACCCGGCTCATCATCAAACTGCAAATGCAATTGTTCTCTTGTGGAATTGAACCGACGAGGGCGCAATCCTTCACGACGAGGTGTATGTCTAGTCTCCACTATCTTTTTGTGCTTGGGAGATGGCAAGTCATCTTTAAACGAACTATTATCAACCTTATTCTTGATAGATTTACCCCTGACTTTCTGAAACCAAAAAAGGACACAGGTTCAGTTCAGACAACACATCAGGTTTTACAAGATTCACTTTAATCGAAGACTGACTAAGAATTAACATTCTTAAAAACTACATGCATTGGTTGAGGTATAAAACCTCACCATTATATCTTCATCCTGCTCACTTCCAGAACTGTCGTCTGTTATGTAGTCGCCCCGATTCCTTATTGACAGCGTTCTTTTTCTTGTGGAACGCCGGAGGTTGGATGCATCTGCCTGCAAACAAATGCAAAAAAAACAAAAGTAGATATGTATCAGAGTCTTCAAATGAAAAATGGGAACTGATGTTCTATATTTACTACCAATCTTGCACGTCGGGAAATATGAAAATATAAACCCATAAATCCTCTCTACTCCTCTCCTAAACCCTTAACTTTGAGGAAAATCACTTAACCCTAATTTTCCAAACCTTCTCTCAGCTTTCTCCAAATTTACGGAATCCACCATACTTTTTCCCCAAATCAAGTAACGTTTTTGCAGCTTTCCCGGAAAATCACTAAAAACCCTAACCCTGACCAATTAATTAAGCCACATGCAAAAACAAAGTAGATAAAATAAGCAAATCAAACATGCAGATTCACAGAACAGCTCCCTCCAATAATAATACCCAATCAAAAATCAATACCCCTAAATCCATATACCAAAGCAAATGCTGCCCAATCAAGTTTCAAACTATCAAGCAAAATCCACCAAAAAGCAGAAAATTGATCGAAATCAGTCAAATCTTACATTGAGGTTGCTGGAGGGGAGAGGAGTGGTGGATCTTTGGGGACGAGGAGTGCCGCCATGGCGCATTATCTTAGCGATATGGGAAGCGGCGGTTCGGGTCTTGGTCTTGTTCTTCCGGTTTCTCCGCTTCTGGATGATCTTCCTGGAAGTGCTTGTGGTGTAGTAGTATATGCCCCGCCCGTACGGCGTCGTCCGACCCTTCAGCCTTCCGCTCGTCCGCACCGGCTCCGGGGCCGTCCCACCAGATCGCTTATGCATTTATATAAAAATTAAAATTTTAATTTTTATATAAATGCAGAAAATGGAAAGAAAGGGGAAATTTTGGGAAGTAATTGGAGAAGGAAACTGTGAATTTAATTTAATTTAATTAATTAATTTCATTTTTGTTACCCGAAAGGAAACGAATTTAAGGAGGAAGGTGCGGTGAATTAGGTAGAGAGTTAGAGGGAGTGTCTAGGGTTTTGTAAAAACTACACAGAGTGTAGAAGGAGAGGGAGGGAGAGGGGGTTTTTTGTTATTTACTTTTTAGTTCTTTACACTAATACCCTGGAGATTTTCTATGTTTTCAGAAACTTCGTAATATTTTTGAAACTTACATTATCATTCTATACCTCGAACAAACGTTGAGATTCCCCTTTATAGTTCTTTGTCATAAGCACAAACCAAAACCAAAACCAAATAGAACTAACATTAAGTATAAACAACAGTCGTTGCCCCAAAATTTGAGTTTGATCCCTAAGCTAGAGACTACACAAAGACTCTCTTCCACAAAGCGAGAGAGCGACCACAACCACGAAGACTCTTCTCGTTATAGCAAAGAACGACTATAACCATAGGTAAAAATGAATTGAAGATAGATAAAACAGGTAAGGAAAAAGAGGGAACAGGTAAGGAAAAAGATGAATTGAAGATAGATAAAACATGTAAGGAAAAAGAGGCAAGAGATTAAAAAGATAGATAAGACTCTTCTCGCTATAGCAAATAAAACTTCGTGAGGTTTGAAACTTACATTATCATCCTCTGATGTTAGTAGGGCCCGTTTTAATCTTACATTATCATCCTCTTCGGGTTGTATTGATTTTTTTATGGTTTGCTCTCCACTTTGTTTCTTGGGAGGAAAAATTGAGAAATATTTTCGATTCTTTTGAATATCTTACATTACCATCTTATGATGTTCTTTAGTAAAAAACATTGTTATGAGTCACCTCAAACGAATGTTGGGCTTTCTCTTTATAGTCCTTTATCATACACACAAAATAGAACCAAAATAAAAACCAACTGTAACTCTAAAGAATGGTCGATGCCCCAAGACTTGAGATTGATCTCTAAGCTTGAGAAGACACAAAGACTCTCCTCTATAGAACGAGAGAGCGACCACAACCACAAAGACTCTTCTCACTAAAGCGAAGAACAATTACAACCAGAGGTAAAGATGATTTGAAGATAGAAGAAACATGTACAGAAAACGAGGGAAGAGATCGAGAGTGATCGCCACTGACCTCAATGCCAACTAGGGATGGGCACTTTAATGTGTATACTAGCCTACCCGAACATCAACAACTCTTAATCTACATGTGTATTACATAGACATATACACACAATATAATAGTCATTAATTACCCATGTTCATTTAACTTATTTTAATAATGAAATTTAAATATTGAGTAACACCTAATGTTCTTCAACACCAAAATCACATGATTTTAGCGTAATATGACGTAAATTGAATTATTCTTCATTCATACTCACTTCAGGAATAAAAAAATATTCTCAACTCGCGGAACCGCCTTAGAACGGTTTTGGTGGGTTGATTTACCCATTTTCTTGGACGAAAATAGGTTATAGTAATGCAAACCGAGCCTATTGGTTAAAGTCCAACCCGACCCACCTTATGCTCACTCCTAATGCTAATGACCAGAGTCGATGGCTAAGGAGTATTTTCTTTCTGTGCTAGCGTTAGAATTCAAGGGTTTGTTAGTATGATTAATCAAGGTACTTATGATAATTAAACCATTCTATCTATTGCATGGTCCCTCAGTTTGCAGTTGCTTCAAACAGAAAAATGAAAACAAGTGTCATTTAGCCATGCACGACAACAAATGTGGAGTGAAGGCATAAGAAGAAAAAATCACCTCGATTTTAATCTATTGCCAAGGTTTCTCGATTTGGATTCCATCTGGATTTTTTTTATGAAGATTCTCACATCTTATCGTTTAATTGTGTTTTGTGCAGTTAGAAATCATTTTGAATATTTTTATTTAAAATTAAACACAAACAGTACATAACGAAAACTAACCGCACAATATAATATAAACGGACAGAATGTAGAATTCATAAGATCTTCATCCATTTTCAAGAAAGAAAAATGAAGACAAGTGTTATTTTGCCATGCATTAATAAACAAGTTTGGATAAGACGGTAGAGTGGGAGCTTTGCATGACAAACGAATGTTGATGTGGATGAGAAAGTGTTTGCTAGATAAGCATTCGAAATGAACCCAAATAATAAGAAACTTTTTTTTTTGATAAAAATTATGTTTTTTAACACAACAAAATACTTGCATTAAGGGATGTGGGGTTTGATTAAGTCATGTATTTGGTATCAAATTTATCTCCAAAAGTAGAACTTAAGATTTTTGATAATTACTACTAAACGACGATGATACATTTCAAGAAAAAGGAGGAAAAATGGAGTTTACAAATGAATTTTTTTTGTAAAAAAAGGAGTTAGAAATGAAAATAAAAAAACATAAAAAGAAGAAGGCACCTAGATGCGACAATTAAGCCATTCTCTCCATGGTTAGGGAGATTTGTGTTGTTTACTTGGCCATGAATTGTTACTGTTTAGGATATTGTTTTTTTTCGGTGAAATCTTTTTAGGATATTGTACGTCTAGCTAGAGAGGTCCATCCAGCAAGATGTTTTAATCACATCAGACAGTTATTATATATATAGGCTATTTATGCTAGGGGATTTTTATTTTTTTTTAAATGGGATTTAGATGTGGAGTTTATTCTATATTGAACTTCAACGATTTCAACATCATTTGCCTATTTAATTATTTAGATAAAATTCAATTCAATTCAATCCAAAATCATTTGCCTATTTAATTATCTAGATAAAATTTTATTATTTCTTATATAATAAAGTATTTGTTAATTTTTTTGAACTCAATTAGATGTCTTAAATATTTTCGATTTGGCTAATACTTTGCAAAGATGATTTATGAGGTGCAACTTGAAAAATAGACAGTTCAAATCGTTAAAATTCGATATTGTGTAGACCTTACAACTAGTTCCTATTTTTATATATAAAAAAATAATGATCCATTCTCCTAAAGGCTCTCTCTCTCTCTCTCTCTCTCTCTCTCTCTCTCTCTCTCTATATATATATATATATATATATATATATATATCTTCTTATATAGAAAGCCAATGGAAAATCAAACAGTGCAGCACAGAGTTTTTATGGCCAAATGACCAATTTACCCTTGCATAATTTGAAAATATGATTTTGGATAAGTTTTGAATTTTTTTGGCTGAGGGGCATTTTGGTCTAATTATTTTGTCGAAGCTGGTGACACCAAAAAATTATTCCATTATTCTCCACTGTTCAGAGAAAAATAAATAAATGAAAGGAAAAAGAGAAAATAATAAATAAATGACAAAATTGATGGTGCCCACGTGATATAAAAAATATTTTTCACATGCGGATAATAATGTGATTAAATAAGTTGTCAAATAATTATTATTTTTATGTAACAAACGATATTATTTACACTAAGGGGAGGGGGTGGGCTTAGCCTCACGATGAGTTAGCAATAATGTGATTCGATCAGTTGTTTATTAAATATTATTTTCTCTATTTGTAAACAGATTCAAAACATCGTAAGAAGCGTGTAATGCCGGTCATAAAAAGGTCTTTTGCACGCGGATAATGCATAATTAATTCTTTTTGTATATTTTTTTATATAAAAACATTTAAAACATGCAAGTCCATCGTAGTACACCGTGTTTTTTTTAATAATTAGTACGTCACAATTGGCTAGCAATAATGTGATTTAATTAGTTGTTTGTTAAATATTATTTTCTCTATTTTTAAACACGTTCAAAATATCTTAAAATGCATGTAGTGCTGGTTATAAAAAAGATCTTTCGCATGTGCATAATGCATAATTATTTCTTTTTGTACAATTTTTTTTAACGTGTAAGTTCATCGTAACACACCGTGGTTCAAAAAATACATTTTGCATGCGTTGTCAACTGGTCAAATTTGGGAAGATATCACTCCGGATCTCTCCCATCAAGTATTAGGGATCCAGAGATCCATAAATACAGACTTTTGAAATTTAATCTAACGGTTACAGTTATTATAATTTTTAGAGAACTTCTGTTTGTAGTCATTGGATCAAATTTCAAGGTTCTTGATCTCAGGATCCTTAAGATTTGGTGAGAGAGATCCAGAGAGGATCTCTTCCCTTCAAATTTGAATTTCGAAAGATTTTAAAAACTTTTGAAATGAATTGATTTTATAAGATTCATAGTATTTTAAAGGATTTATATTTGATTAAATGAATCGATTTGATAAGATTAATAGCATTTTAAAGGATTTATATTTGAATTTTTTTAAGTGAGTTTTTTTTTCTCTTTGTATTTCTATTATTAAAAAGAAACAGGGATAGAATTGTAGACAGTGAAAATTCGATAAATAAAATGTTGACCGATGGTCAAAATTTTAACACTCGTGTATTACATAAATTGTACACATAGTGTGTGATTCGACGAAAATTCGAAAAGAGTCCGAAAAGCTGTCAAACAGGACACGTGTCAACACCTGGCAGAGACGACTTATTTCATCTGATTATTTAAATCCAAAAATCAAGTTTTGGAATTCTATAAATAGAAGCCAATTTCATTCATTTCAATTCACCAATTCACAAATACATTTCTCTACTCCCAAATTGGAAGAGAATTCTCTGGAAGTTCGTTCTTCGTTCTTCGTTCTTCGTTCTTCGTTCATCGTTCATCGTTCTTCGAGATCAAGCTCCAACGGCCCTTGAAGAAACGTTCATCCACCTTTGAGATCAAGCCCAACGGCCCTTGAAGGAACTTCGCCAAAACCTTTGAAGAATCAACAAGCACCTTGGTCACGTGCCGATTCTTAATCCAAGATCAAGCCCCGACGGCCCCTTGGATCAACACAACTGTTCTTCAAGATCAAAAGCCCCTTGAAGATCCATTCATCACTCATCCGTTCATCCACCTTCAAGATCAAGCCCCGACGGCCCTTGAAGCAACATTCATCCACCTTACAAGATCAAGCCCCGACGGCCCTTGGATCCACACATCCATTCTTCAAGAACCAAAGCCCAAAAGCCCCCTTGAAGTTCATCCATCGTTCGTCGTTCATCGTTCTTCGTTCATCATTCATCCATCTTCTTCAAGATCAAGCCTCAACGGCCCTTGAAGCAACATTCATCCACCCTCCAAGATCAAGCCCCGACGGCCCTTGGAATCAATACATTCATCCTTCAAGAATCAAGCTCAAAGCCCCTTGAAGCTCATCCATCGTTCATCGTTCTACATTCATCATCAAACATCTGAAGATCATCACTGTTCATCCCAAGAATCAAAGCGCCAAACAGCCCCTTCGGATCAACACAAACAAATCCACATCACTGTTCATCCAAGGATCAAGCCCAACGGCTCTTTGGATCAACAGCCCATCAACAAAATCCATATCTTACGAAGATAGAATCAGAGGAACAAATAGAGATTGTAACCCCAAAATTCATCAAATAACAAATATTATTTTGTACACGTGTTCTTGTTCCTTCAGGAAATTTTCGTGTTTACAAATTTGGCACGCCCAGTGGGACAATCTCTACCTCTCATCTCTTTCTCCGTTCAAGAAATCCAAAGCACACTTCAAGCACAATGGCTTCAGGCAAGGAACAAGTCATCGGCGCCACCTCCATCGAAGAACAGTTGATTCAGATGAAGGAGATGTTTGCAATGATGACGAAAACCCTTGAAGAAAAAGATTTGAAGATTGCTATGCTCGTGAACAAATTGGGGGCAAGGCATGATGAAGGATCCGGCTCTGGCCCTAAGAAAGGTGGTGACGAAGAAGAAGAGCCTTCGGTGGAGAAGTTTGAAGAAAAGCCATAACCAGACCAAGCAGCGCCGCTCATGGCATCTCTCTCAATTAAGCAGTTGCAAGAGATGATCGCCAACACAGTCAAGGCACAGTACCAAGGGAGCTCAAATACCTCCGAGTTGTACTCCAAGCCTTACTCTAAAAAGATTGATGCCCTGAAGATGCCAAGGGGATATCAACCACCCAAATTCATGCAGTTTGATGGAAGGGGGAACCCGAAACAGCACATCGCCCACTTCGTTGAAACTTGCAACAATGCGGGCACTGAAGGGGACTACCTTGCCAAGCAGTTCGTGCGCTCGCTGAAAAGTAACGCCTTCGATTGGTACACCGATCTTGAGCCCGAATCCATCAACAGCTGGGAGCAACTGGAGCGAGAATTCCTCAACCGCTTCTACAGCACCCGCCGCACAGTCAGCATGCTGGAGCTGACAAGCACAAAGCAGTGGAAAGATGAGCCAGTTGTGGACTACATCAACCGATGGCGCACCCTTAGCCTCGACTGCAAAGATAGACTCTTAGAGCGCTCTTCGATCGAGATGTGCATCCAAGGCATGCAATGGGGATTGCACTACATCCTCCAAGGCATCAAACCGCGGACCTTCGAAGAGCTAGCAACCCGCGCCCATGACATGGAGTTAAGCATCGCCAACCATGGAAGAAGGGAGCCAACCACCAACTTCAAAGAGAAAGTGTTTGCTCCGAAGGTGGACGAGACTGGGAAGAAGCCCGCTAAGGAAGCTTTTACCATTAGCACCGCCCCTGCCAAAATCTCATCAACGCCCGTCAAAATCCCGTCCAAGTATAAAACAAGGGAGATAAAGAAAGGAGAGCCTTCTAGCACCCAAGACAAGTACAAAAGCACCTTGAGGGAACTAGAGCAGAAGATATATCCTTTTCCGGACTCCGACGTGGCCGCAATGCTGGATGACCTATTGGAGAAGAAGGTGATCGATTTACCCGAATGCCGATGGCCGGAAGAAATAAATCGCACCGACAACCCAAGGTACCGTAAGTACCACCGCTTCGTCAGTCATCCGACGGGAAAATGCTTCGTGCTAAAAGATCTCATCGTAAGGCTGGCTCAGCAAGGAACCATTGAGCTAGATCTCGACGATGTGGTAAAGACAAATTATACCACCATCACTTCCGGCACATTTGATTTGAAGTATTCATCGCCGCCGCTGGGGGCATGCTCCGAATCAAGCAAAGCTGAAGGATGGATTCATGTTGCTCCCAAGAAATGGCACATGAAACCTACGCCTCCACCACAAGTCCACCAACCGGAAAGGGGGCAAAGCGGCTTTTACCAATCTCCAAAGCAACGGGAAATTGTTGAAGATGATGGAAATTCAACACAAAAATCGCCTATCCCCATCACGATGCGCGATTTCCTCCCGGAAGATTTCTTCAAACACCCGGTCAAAGCTCCTTGCTACAAAGATTGCGAGGAACGCTTTTCCAAAATGGCTTGACAAATCCATGTGCTACTCCTTGTTCGCACGAGTCTAAACTGCATGAACGGCGGCTCCTTGTCTGCATGAGCTAAAACTGCAAGACATCAACGCTCCTGGTCGGCAAGAGCATAAAAGGCAACATCAAGGCTCCTGGCTTGCACGAGCATAAAAGGCAACATACAAGGCTCCTTACCCGCATGAGTTAAAACTGCAAGAGGCACAAAAAAAAAATGTATGCATTTTGAACTACGTTTTGACTTGATCTCTTTCTTTGGAAGGGTACGTAGGCAACTTGAATATTCAATTTCGAGTTCAGTCACATCAAAATAAAAAATAAAAAAAATAAATAAATATTTTATTAAAGAAAGTCAATTATAAAAAAATAAATTTTTTTTTTAAAAAAATAATAAAAAAATACATATGTTATTATGTATTTACAAAAAAAAAAAAAGGGGCTGAATTGTTTTATTAAAAGCAAAAGCCCAGTCTCGCCAAGGCCCAGCTCTGCGGTTGATACTGTTTGAGGTCTCTGTTTTCGACATCCTCCATTTTGCATCATTGAAGCCCAATGGCAGCTTCTTCCCACAACACGGCCCACCAAGCTCGGGCTCTCCCGACTTTGCCTACTAATCGAAAGTTTAAATCCAGGCCCGTGTCTTCTACGCCCTCCCTCTCTTTACGACGTCGTCTCCAAAACCCTGGCACTCCTGATCCATAGTTCATTTCTCCACCGCCGAAGGAAATTCGGACGTCCCAAAATCCGACACCACAGACGTCATGGTTCAGTACGTCGTGCTCCGTGTCCGTCATTTAGTCCTACGTCAGAGTACCAGACGCCGACTGCCAGGTGAAAAACATCGCGGACATAGGCGCCCCGCCACTGTTCTTCGTCAAAACTCGTCGCCTTCTCACTCTTTGCATTCAGACCAGAGCGAACCCAAGTGGAAGAGCTGACTCCATGGCTGATAAACTCGAAGGATTTGATACCAGAGCAGAAAATGAATACTGGGACGGAATTAAAAGAGGCTTGGTTCATAAGGAGAATTTGGTGAGGAAGCAGTCGTTGCATATGCTCAAGACAGCACTGGGCATAAATGAGTCCGGCCAAACACAGTCCTTCTCCAGTGGCGTTTTGGAGGCTGAAAGTCATTCTCGTGGTGACGGTGGCGGTAGCGGTGGTGGCATGACGAAGAGGGAGCTTTGGGCTGATAAGGAAGCCAAGTCATTGGGTGTTGGGAAAATGTGTAGCCCGGTTGAGTTTTTTTTAACAGCCGGCAGAAGTGGGAGGCATTTGTACTCCTGTATGAAATGCTAGAAGGGTATGGTACTCATTTGGTTGAAGCAGCTTGGAACTTCCAGATATCCTTGTTGCTTCAATATTCTACCTCACAAAGTAATGGTATTGTGGCAAGCTCTGTCGGTGGAGAAGTACTTCATCAAAACCTGATCGAAAGCCCAAGCAAAATCTTTAGTTGGTTAGCAACTTTGTGGGAACGGAGCAAACGACAAGTTCAATAATTACGGAAACAACCAGAACGATCCGGCGAACAAGTTTCGGAGCTACGGCGACGGAGGTAATGCCGCAGTCAAGTCATTCACCAGCTACAGAGAAAGAGCCAATATCGGCGACGACTCGTTTCAGTCGTACACCAAGAACTCCAACGACAAGCTCGAGCAGCTTCACTCATCCGCGCTTGACCTCCTTTGTCGTGCTCCATCTCTTTCCTCTTCTCTATCGGTGGAAACATGTGCAGCACTATCCCGGATAATAAACGGAAGACCAGAAAGGTGGTAACAACCATACCACAGCTCCTCGTCTTCCACCACAGCTCATTCCTCCACAAGCTTCTAAGCTCACCCGTGCTCTTCTCCACCAAGCTCTTCCGCACCAAGAAAACCATGAGCAGCTTCACCGCAGCACCTCTCCTTGCTCCATCCATGTCTTCATCTCTGCAACTCACCTTTTATAGAAAAAAAGATATAATAAAAAAATGAGATGGTGGAGCAAAATGGTGCGGCACCACCATAGAAAAAGAAAAAAAAATGATGAAGGTGCATGGGCACCATATAAAGAAAAAAAATAATAATATAAAATTTGGTGGAGTGGGTGAGCACCACCGAAAGCAAGGAATAAAAAAAAAAAAAAAATATATATATATATATATATATATGACAGGGTCATGATGTAGTGTGTGTACGCATATATATATATATATATATATATATATATATATTATGTGCATGTAGCACCGAAAGTTGAAAAATAAATAAATAAATAAAATAAAATTAAAAAGTAAAAAAAGAGAGGAAAGAAATAAAAAGTCCATTTTATTTACTTCTCTAAAAAATTACACAAATTGGCACTTTACATGCCACAAAAAAAAAAAAAAAAAAAAAAAAAAAAATTTACAAAGAAATGTGCAAACAAATAGGGATTCTTCAAGGACGATCAGGTGGTGCCTCAGAAGTCGACGGAGCTACGGGAAGACGAAGAGCCAGAGTTGGAATCTCCGGAGCCGGAACGCTTGGTGCAACTCCGGAGGACGAAGGCAACATGAACCTCGGGAGTAACGCCATGAACCTTTCATGGTCACTTTGGATCCGACCGTCCGACTCCTGCAGCTGGTCCAGCTTCCTCTTCATGCTGGTCGAGTAACTAGTTGCAAGCATGTGCAACTCCTTGTTCTCGTGCCTGAGTCCTCTGACTTCTTGTCGAAGACTGACCACCTCAGCCATCAGCGACTCCACCTGACGAGATCGGGCAAGAAGGCGTTGGCCCATGTTTGAAACTGAGCCTGCACTTTGGACGCTGAGGGCTAGAGATTCCTGAACAGCCAACTCGTCTGACCGCCTGGATAGCAACCTAGTGTCCCTTGGAGTGAGGAGATTTCGAGCAACCACTGTAGCGGTTATTTCGTTTCTCATCATTGAGTCCCCGACTGTAAGAGGACCATTAGGGGATATAAAGGACGGACGCCAAATGTTGTCTGGAGAAGACAAGTCATCATCTTCTCCGACGTTCAAGTTAAGGCGACGGTCGGAAGGGCAAGACATTTTGAAAATATGTTGAGAAAGAAGATATCGGAAAGAGTAAAGAGTGCAGAAGTGCAAGAAGGGAGTGTTTACAGAAGGGAGTGTTTGCAGGAGTGAGTTCAAGTGTGAGGTGAAACAAAAATTCGCGCCTCTATAAAAAGAAGAAAATGAAGAAGCACTCCTCAGAGATCGAAGAAGCGCTCCTCTCGCAAATCAAAGAGTGACGCTCATTTCTCGAAGGCCGGAGTCCTGTCTCAAAAGAGCCGTTCCTCTATCAAAAGCTGGGCTTGACTCAGAAATCACGTGGCATCAGCTTTTCCAGTTTGTCATCACTCGTCACATGCGTCGCATGCAGCTTGGAGCGTTGCGAAAACCACGAGCCGAACCCGGATTTGAACCCCGGTTTTCAAAAGATCATCATTCAAGACGTGTCGTCACTCGTCGCATGCGCAGTCAGCTTCGCGGAAATTACGGACGGCTTTGTCAGAAAGCGCGTAACAGGTACTGTTCATCCATCACCGGCTGCCGACAAATAGTAAGGGAATAGTACCGGTTGTGAAGAAAAAAATTTCTATAAGTCCAACCTTCGCCTTCCACATCAAAGGCACACCTTCACACCCTCTCACCCTCTCAAACTCTCTTCATCTCCGATAAATGTCTTCCCAAAGAAACCTTTCGAGTCACTCAGTGTTCTTCATCCCTTGGACCACCCCAGAAAACAAATCATCCGGAGCGAAAGTATTTCATATTAAAGAGGTTAAAAGCAAAAGTATCTCATATTACGCTTTCTCCTCACCTTCATCTGAGGAACGTGGAGAAAGTGAGATCCTGATTGCTTACCTAGTCTTGCTCTCGAGTACTCATCTCAGACCCCTCCCAGCCCACTTCAAAAATAAACCTGTGTTGAGGTGCTTCTTCAAAAGCAAAAGTACCTCACAGACGAAGCAGGAGGAGTCTGAAAAGCAGATGAGTCTGGGTTGATCCAAGAGTTCAAGAAGATGCCACACCTGCATGGAGACCGGACTACTTGAAGCATGTGGAGACAACGTGCTGATTCATCCTCAACTAAGCTGAGGATCGCTTGCAAGTAAAAAGGCTCCCAAACCCAGTTCAAAAATCAACTTGTACTTCTTCAAAAGCCAAAGTATCTCATATCAGCAGGGTCGAAGGCAAAGATATCTCATGGCATGCTTTTCCTTTACCCTTGCTCTTGCCTACGGGACAAAGAGAAAGAGAGCGATCAGCCGCCACTTGGAGTCAAGCTTCCGATCTGGGACTGATTGTCTGGAACCCTTCCCTGATTGCTTACCTAACATTACTCTCGAGCAGTCATCTTCAACTAATGTTGGAAGCTGGAAAACATGATGAGTCGCTGAGAAGTGATGTTCTGATGCTTTCATGGGAATTTTTGCAGCATAGCTAATCTCCACATTGAATGTTTTGGAGCGGCATCTCCAATTGCTTTCATAGGAATTTTTGCAGCATAGCTAATCTCCACATTGAATGTTTTGGAGCGGCATCTCCAATTGCTCTCATGGGAATTTTTTGCATTAGAGAAAAATACTGCAAAAGAAGATGCCAGACCTGCATGAAGATCCGATTACTTGAAACATGTGGAGACAACATGCTGAATCAACCTTCAAGATCAAGCCGCAACGGCCCTTGGAGAAATCAAGACCCGATTCAAGATCAAGTGTCCAACACCCCTGAATCAACCTTCAAGATCAAGCCGCAACGGCCCTTGGAGAAATCAAGACCCGATTCAAGATCAAGTGTCCAACACCCCTGAATCAACCTTCAAGATCAAGCCTCAATGGCCCTTGGAGAAATTACAAACCCGATTCAAGATCAAGTGTCCAACACCCCTGAATCAAAACCAGTTCAAGATGAAAGCTGTGGAAAAATCACAAACCCGATTCAAGATCAAGTGTCCAACACCCCTGAATCAACCTTCAAGATCAAGCCTCAACGGCCCTTGAAGAAATCACAAGTCTGATTCAAGATCAGGTATTCATCACCCTTGAATCAAAACCAGTTCAAGATGAAAGCTGTGGAAAGTCAACAAGCACAACAAATACACGTGCTGATTCACCCCAGTAAAATTGAATATAGTCTCAAACCAATTCAAGATCAAGCCTCGACGGCACTGGAAGGAGATCCCAGCCCAATCCAAGATCAAGCCTCGACGGCCCTTGGATTGACGTCTACAGAAAGGAAACTTCAAGACGCATCTCCTACATATGACAAACACATGTATACGACACGCCTTGAAGTGGGGGCATTTGTAGACAGTGAAAATTCGATAAATAAAATGTTGACCGATGGTCAAAATTTTAACACTCGTGTATTACATAAATTGTACACATAGTGTGTGATTCGACGAAAATTCGAAAAGAGTCCGAAAAGCTGTCAAACAGGACACGTGTCAACACCTGGCAGAGACGACTTATTTCATCTGATTATTTAAATCCAAAAATCAAGTTTTGGAATTCTATAAATAGAAGCCAATTTCATTCATTTCAATTCACCAATTCACAAATACATTTCTCTACTCCCAAATTGGAAGAGAATTCTCTGGAAGTTCGTTCTTCGTTCTTCGTTCTTCGTTCTTCGTTCATCGTTCATCGTTCTTCGAGATCAAGCTCCAACGGCCCTTGAAGAAACGTTCATCCACCTTTGAGATCAAGCCCAACGGCCCTTGAAGGAACTTCGCCAAAACCTTTGAAGAATCAACAAGCACCTTGGTCACGTGCCGATTCTTAATCCAAGATCAAGCCCCGACGGCCCCTTGGATCAACACAACTGTTCTTCAAGATCAAAAGCCCCTTGAAGATCCATTCATCACTCATCCGTTCATCCACCTTCAAGATCAAGCCCCGACGGCCCTTGAAGCAACATTCATCCACCTTACAAGATCAAGCCCCGACGGCCCTTGGATCCACACATCCATTCTTCAAGAACCAAAGCCCAAAAGCCCCCTTGAAGTTCATCCATCGTTCGTCGTTCATCGTTCTTCGTTCATCATTCATCCATCTTCTTCAAGATCAAGCCTCAACGGCCCTTGAAGCAACATTCATCCACCCTCCAAGATCAAGCCCCGACGGCCCTTGGAATCAATACATTCATCCTTCAAGAATCAAGCTCAAAGCCCCTTGAAGCTCATCCATCGTTCATCGTTCTACATTCATCATCAAACATCTGAAGATCATCACTGTTCATCCCAAGAATCAAAGCGCCAAACAGCCCCTTCGGATCAACACAAACAAATCCACATCACTGTTCATCCAAGGATCAAGCCCAACGGCCCTTTGGATCAACAGCCCATCAACAAAATCCATATCTTACGAAGATAGAATCAGAGGAACAAATAGAGATTGTAACCCCAAAATTCATCAAATAACAAATATTATTTTGTACACGTGTTCTTGTTCCTTCAGGAAATTTTCGTGTTTACAAGAATTATAATAATTTAGGAGTGCATAAATTTTCAATTCAGAATGCATATAAGAAAACTCAATGTCTTCAAACCAATAACGCATAATTAATTCTTTTTGTATATTTTTTTTATATAAAAACATTTAAAACGTCTAAGTCCATTGTAGTACACCGTGTTTTTTTTTAAATAATTAGTACCTCACAATAGGCTAGTAATAACGTGATTTAATCAGTTGTTTGTTAAATATTATTTTCTCTATTTTAAAACACATTCAAAATATCTAAAAAGGCGTGTAATGCCGGTTATAAAAAAGATCTTTTGCACGCGCATAATGCATAATTAATTCTTTTTGTACAATTTTTTTAACGTGTAGCACGCGCGTGCATGAAGGCTAGTATATATATAATATGTGTCTCTTTTATACCATTGGCTTTAGTACTTGACTCAGATGTACATATTAGGAAGTTGACATTAGAACTTCTCTACATATGTTTTAAATTACATTAGGGTGCTGTGTATGTATTTTCTTTTTACATGAAAGGATAATAATTGGTGGCGAACTACTGTTATATACTCTTTTCAGGTTCTGAGAAGGTTAGTTGGAAATTGCACTCTACACGTGGGCACGATCAAGCAGATTTGTACCTTATAAAGTATTGAATCCAGGACCTCCTTGTTTTTTTTTTGGAAACTGGAAATAACATTACCAGGACAAAGATGGCAAGAATACAAACGAAGCCTACGCCGAGGCAAGCAACAACCAGCACAACAAGACTGTTTTTCTTTAGAGAGTTGTTGTTTGCCTTTTTTCCACTAGACCACTTGTCTTAGTTGGTGCATATATTATTGAATTTTGATGCAGATATTAGCAAAACGTCTAGAAGTCTACTTATGATTTTAAATAACATTAGCAAGTTGTGTATATTAACAAAAAAACCTCAGCCCCTTTATCATACGATCATTATCATCTTAATTGTAGAATCGCATCAGGGAGATTATGTAACTGATATGCTGTATATATAAACTTGCCAGGAATAGGGTACTTGTATAAAGATCACACTCATGTAAAACTCGATTACCAAGAAATCAGAGAAATTCCAGACACTCTAATTTTCAAGCAGGTTATACATAGAACGTCACGTGACACGGTAACAATAAATATGTTCTATGTAAGTTGTTCTTGCGCTTCAGGTAAAGCCAATTCAAACTGGAAGGCATCCATTCCCATGGTGGCTATATATTGTTTGACCATTCAGTAAGAACATCCTCTTGAGAAAATCAAAGCTACATATTTTCAAATAACATTGGATATTTTGTTTGTTTTATGACGCTAACAGCACAGAGTCTCCACTTTGTTAGATCACATCTCACGGAGGATAGGTACAGAAAATTATGTGCGAGAGTCTCTGTATGCGGTGGACCGATGGGAGGATTGCTGGCATCAAAGGCCTTATTTCAACATCAGACGCCAATTGCCGGCGTTGAAGACCAGTTTCCGGCATCCCGGGAGGGTTGGCTCCGTCGGGGGAGAGCAAGCCGTCAAATTTTTTTATCAAAAATATTAGAACAACGTTTCACAAACAATTTACACACATGATTGTCCAAATTTATAAACCAAACAGGATGAACATCGACATACACATTAACAAATATGGCCTCAAAATCCACAACATAATACTGTCTTGTGAAAGAAAACACCCTTTTTTCCACCAACACGACCCTCACCGCCCATTTCGTACATTTGAACATGAAATGTAGCGAGCTTCGAAACAAAGCTTAATATTGATTTAATTGGTACTAAAGAATGAACAAATACCCGACTTTTCACGAGGAACATAAAGATAATAAAGGACAATGTACTATAGTTACATACAGACATACGATACGTCTAGTGACATTAGCATCCAGCAGCTTTCAAGAATTTGTCGTAGGGGCTTGAAGGCGGTAATTTGAAAGAATGTTGTCCATACTCACGCGAGCAGAGGAGAAGTTGATTTTGTACTCGAATTTGATCCTTGTTTTTCAACTTTAGATCCCCTTCTGAAAATTCCGTTGCCTGAAAGAAACCCAAAGAGTCACAACAAACCAAAACAGAAGAAAGGAGAGCACAACATACCGAACAAAACAAACCAGACCCAGAGAAAGAACAATTCAAAAGTGTGTTAGTTCCCGTGTATCATTCAGCTTTATTCTATTACACATTTGCATATCTATCGACTGTAGATCACCGTATACATCACCCTGTCCAATTTAAGGCACAGTATTCTTATAGTTCCAATAAGGACACGAGTTACTCCTTGCCATGTGATACGAGTACAAGTCACATTCAGATGGGGAAAAGTCATTTTGAAACCGAGCCATTATTTTTACACATCAAAATCTGTGATGCTGAAATCATAACCTCAGTAGAAGTCATCTTGAGGGAAGATCTAAGTATCACGGTTGTCATATTGCTGTTAGCGTCATCACCATAATCATCAATGCAACAATTAACTCTTTTAAACCTCATGAGAAATATTCGTAATCATTTTCTTTTTTAAAGGAAGGGTGAATATACGGAGTTAGACCTGAAATATATTAGCTGGTTAATAAGTTCAGTAACAAATTAATATCATAATGACATATTACTAACCGTGGTTGATAGCGTGTGGCATGTATTTTCACTTTCACTGGAGAGGACTATTGCCTTGGTGTCTGCTTGCTTGAAACTATGAAGAACTGCCATCTTCTGCTGTTTACCTGTTACAAGGGCTTCACATTGGCTCTTCATTTGGTCATAAGGTATCGGTGTTGTGGAAATTGGGTTGCTTGCAACTTCTCGTGCTGTTTCCAGAACCTGGTAGTAAGACAAGCCAATATTGTTATAGATAGTAAGCGCACCCCTTAAGTGTTTTCCAGCATAAAGATCATGCTGTTAATTCTAGCTAATTTTCAAAACTTTATCAGGTGAGAATATACTCAATCAGATTTTGGAAAGAGCTGATTTGTGTTTGTTGTTCCCTTGTCCCAAACTTCTCCAATTTGTCAGAAAAATTGCACAGAATGCAATTTGTGTCCATTTTCTCAAACTCTTTCTAACAAATTGAAGAGAAGGGGGGGGGGGGGGGGGGGGGGGGGGGAGGGTGGTGGGGACAACGAAACGACTGCACCAACTTAAAAGTCAATTATCTTGCTCTTTGCCACTAAACATACAGCATAGCGAATGGCCTAAACATAAATTTCATAGGTGAAATATAATAAACAAGAATCTTGTCTTACTGAATCCAGGAGCTGATTAACGCTTAGAATGTCAAGTGTATTGATGGAGAGTGATGATTTGCGGTCTGACTGACTTCCACTTGGTTCAGGGAAGGCTTCATCATCTGTCAATGAACCTGGAGGCATCACCTGAGAGAAAACCCCCTCGGTCATGCAACATATTTGAATGCTAGACATGAATATAGAGATACAAACAGATGAAACTGAACCTCATCAAATTCAGGAAAATCTATCTGGGCAAGAGGAGAACATGGTCGTGGTGTCTCCATGAACAGCGGAGCTCCTAAAGGAAATGAATCATCAGGTGAAAATCCTTGTAAGAGTTCCTTCTTGATGCTAGACAACTCAACCTTTGAGAGAAGAGAGTTACAACAAAATGTTAATACAAAGAAAAAGCTAGGGCTGTGTGTGTTCATGGGGAGTGTAAATATATTAGAGAGACAAATATGAAGTAATTCTAAGAAAGTTAGTATTGTATTTAAATTATTAACAATTTAAGGGTGCAGGGTATGATTATGAATATCTGGTCAAACCATGGATAATTTATCCTCAACCAAATTCTTGAAGTTTCAGCACCACTAGGAAAAACAACTATATCTTGATTATATGAACTGCATTATGGGGTCCTGACGTAGGGATCACAATTTCTGTTACTTTGTCAAACATTTCATGAAGCCACAATTTCTGTTACTTTGTTAAACATTTCATGAAGCCTACAATTAGTTAGTTGCGCTAAAAGCATTTCTTTAGAGATTATATTAGAAAACAAGAATATCACCTCTGACAATTTTGCAAATTTAATCATGAAGTGGGATATCACAGTTTCTCTTAGTAGCTGGTCATCTAATTCAACTGCTGACAGAGACTTCAATGCAGCAACTTCATCTTCCCGCAATGATCCATAAGATATCCTCTCCTTATCAGATTCAATAGAAACTGCCTGCAGCCAGATACCATCAACTAACTGAAGACCAGGATCAACCTGTAAATTTTGAAAAAATCAAAAAATTGACAAAACGTCAAGCTCGAAAAGGATACATACATGATACATGTATATCATTATCAACGAATTTTGTTAAAATGAACGGGCATAGTCTGAAAGTTAAGATGTAGAATTTAACCATTCTATCTGTCATAGATGCTTTGAAAATTGGAATTAGCTCTGGGAGGTCACCAGCCCGGGCTGAAAATATAAGCATGTACGAGGCGAGGGTAAAGAGAGACCTTCTACGAGATGGGTCCAAACCACCTTCAGTCAGCATGCACAAAGAACATATTAGAATATTTTTCACCAACAAATAATTTTGAAGGCTTTGTTTTTCTTTTTTTTTTGGGTGAAAGAAGACTAAGTTCACCACAACCTAATAGCTGCTGTTGAAAAAGGAAAGGGAGCTGTTATTGGCACTCCAGAAGTCTCATTGTGCACTCCAAACTTTCTATATGTAGAAAGAAACAGTATTCTTGTGAAGAGTGGACAATGAGATTTTTGAAATGCCAATAATAGCACCAAAGGAAATCCCATGTTTGAATTTCAAAACCTCACATCTTGTTTGAAACTGCACGTGTTAGGCCCAACTATGGAGTATTGGCACCTACATGTGAAGGGCTGTACCATATCCTGATATCTTAATTTTTTGATAAAATCAAATATTATTAGATTTCAATTTGCAATAAGATTCTCTGGAAATTTATGAATCACGGAAGGATGAAGTTAGGCAAACTAATAAGTGATGCACTTTTTTCTCATCCCTCAAAAGTCACTTTACTTATTTAAAGAATACAATCTGCCTAGAATCATTACCCATCGATTCAACAGCCATGCATTGAGCAGATGTATTTCTTGGTAAACACCAAATTGGTACAAACCCTTTGTAATGAACTAACCTTAAACTCAATTGTTCTATTCACAAAGAAAGAAACTCAAAACTAATAAACCAAAATAAGGATGTACTCTAGGCTCTAGCACAAAACCAATCTGACTAATTGGGACCAGGAAAAGGATAGGGTGATTCAAGAGCGTATCAACACACAAGTTCAACCTAACTGCATTTTAAAGTTTTACCATTATGATTCAACCTGCTTGCATTTATAGTGTTACCATTATAATCCATAAGCACTCAATAATTAGTTATCAGATAATGATAAATATGACTTACCATCTACCTCCAAGGAAATAGTTCTAATAGAAAATGCCAACTGGAAACATCTTACTAAAGCCATTTGACTGGAGGCCTGGCAAGAGCAAAAGTAAAAGCAATCATCATTGAGAGTTAAGAAATGCCAAGAGGTAAAAAAATGAAGAATTTTCAGTCTATCAACGACATCAGGTTAAAATTAGTTGAAAACCCCAAATCCACTTTACAACTTCCCTGTAGAACTCTCTCCAAAATCACTCCAGGGTACTTTCTAATTGTAAAGTCACTGGGAAGGGAAAAGTTGGATTTCTAAGTGTAAAAACGTTTGGTGGGTCAACTTGGATATTCTCAGGTTGCGAACATAACAAAGATAAAACGAAGCTGGGTTATACAGATCAAGATGTGCACCAGTTAAAAAGATAGAGAAACGGTATTGACTTGACTTATAGGCAAAATCTCACCTTTGATCGGGTGAACAGTAATGCGACATTATAAGTGTGGGCCATTGCCTCAAAGTTCTCAGGGGTATTCTCTGCAGATGTTGCCTGAACCCAGATTGATGAAAGCAAAAGACTCACTTGGTGACTACTTAACCGAAGGGATGTTAGATCCTGTAAGATTTCAGAAAAGACAATTGATTAGATTTATTTAAATACTTAAATTAAAACACTGAATTTGCAGCTCTTAACAACTAAAACTGAAATAATGAGTTTGAGATCTCATACTGTTCTTCCACAAGTCAAAGCACTCTTGAAGTTGTGAGATTGACCAGATTGTTTCTCATAGACATCTGATATTTGACTTCCTTCTTCCCTCAGTTCTCCATTCAAAGGTACTACTGCATCTTTCTCTTCATCCTGAAGGGAGAAACTTCCCGCCTTTACCTTCTGCAATGTACTAACAGATGCAGAAACAGCTTGCAGAGGGTTCATTTTCTGCTCTAACCAAGGAGCAAGTAGGGAAGGCATAAGCACCATAGAGAAAATGCTGTGTGCTCCAATTCGTGTTTCGTGGTCTGGGTGGGCCATTGCTAGGAGTAATTGGTGAAATAGAGCATCAGGAAAAGCCTGAACAGGTTACAACAACACTTAGATAGTTCAACATGATGATTTAAAGTAGCCCAGTGCAATCTAAAAGAGTGGCCTTGCCTTTTTGTGATATGATATATTAGGAACAGTAGAGACTATCTTTGCAGTTAGATAAACAGCAGAGATTGTCGCCCTAGCAACAGCAGTAGTAGTTGAAATATTCTCTAGCACCACAGCCATCATATCAAGTATGGGTCCCACATCTCCAACCTGTGAACCAGAAACAGCATTACTAGTGTAACACACAGAAAATGGTCCGAGAAGTAAAAGGGGAAAAAAGTATAATGAATGCACCACATAAAAATTAACAACATACTTGACATGAGCAGTAACCTACTAAAATCTATATAATTTCCATGTTTATGTTTTGTTTTGTATTGTAGCTCCAAAATTGACACTTTCGGCCAACTTTCCTACATCTAAACTAAGACAAAAACATGACAACAAAACAATTAAACAAAATTGCAAAATGACAACATTACAATCCGAGTAAATATAAGATGACCAAAAGCAAACTTTGTCCCAAAAAAATTGTAAACACAAACTTCCTACCCCCTTGTACACTTACACTTCCAAAAAATATTCTATCTGAACCAAAACTAGCCAAGAATTTTTAGGATCCATGAGCTTAGAAATGGGATCATGGGGATGCGGCACCAGGATACTCTTGGCAATCCTTCATATAAGAATTGAATACAAAAATTTAGGTATGCAACACAGAACCTTATAATCACTAAAATCTCACTTGTAAACACTACTTGAGCATCGGAGTGCCTTGTGCAGGTGCCTATCTTCTTTCAGATAGAAGTTAAGACTGCTCGTAACTATTGTATTTGGAAAAAAAAATTGAAAGTCTAGGAAGATCAGGATCACTCCTCTCCCAATTTTTCTCAACCAAACAGTAGAAGGCAAGGATTAATTCTTCCCTTCCTTTCAAATCACCCAAACGAAAGAAATTTCAGGTTAAACTAAAAAGAACTAACTTTTTAAAATTCTGCAAAGGACACACTCGATATGACCAAAGGACACTTCACAATAGGACTATCTTCTCTTTTCACCTCGTCATAATAAGTTCTTTTACCATTCTTAAAACTGCTCACTAATTGAACAGACTAAAATGCCATGTTATGTTAAGATGTTGAAGCCATGACTTCATTGTGTAACCTACTATCACCATTTGATCACCGAGAGAGAGAGAGAGAACAAACATCAATAAAAAAACACACCTCATGAAATTTCCTCAAATGTTTCATTTCAGTATCCATGAAGATTCTTACAAAATATTCACAAAATTCTGTAATACTCAATTTAAAGTCCAGGCTTGAAAAAGACCAACCTTATTTGATAATTGTGAGATGCATCTTTCAAGTGCCGATCGGAGATCTGGGTTCCCTTTATCTAAACTCCTAGGGCTCGATACCCCAGCTTGAATTTGCAGGCATTTTCGTAAATGTTTAATCAGATCAGATATTGCACCAGTAATCGCAACCGTTGCCTGCTGCTTTGCACCTTGTGCTATTTGTGTGGTGACATTAACAATATCAGTTTGTAGGCGAGGTTGTTTGACAACATTCTTATGATCCAAGTGCTTGACCAATATATGTAATAACAGATGGGAATTATCTCCTGGTTTTCAAGCAAACAACAAATATTTACATCAACAAATGAATTGTTATAGTGGGGAAAACAGGAGGATGCAAAAAATTTCAAACCTGATTCCTCTAAAAGTGACTGCATATACATTAAAACATTATAGGCAAGTGGTTTTTCTGGGGACCAATGGTTCTCAGCATCAAAACTTTGAAAAAGGGGCTCAAGCACTCGACGCACTGTAGTAGCTTCCTTTGCCAATTTTGCTATGTTACGCAAGCAAACCCTAGACCAGTAAGAGGGGCTCTTGTTGGTATCACTGAGACAATGGCACATAAATCAAATAATGTTAAGACTACATTTACTGTTTCCTAGCACCACATAAAAGAAACTACAAGAATAAAAGAACTAACATTGTGGGATCCAAATCAGGGTTTTCCAGACTTGGTAGTGAAGTAACCTTCTGACTAATAACAGGAAAAGATGAATCATGAACTTCTGCTTTTAGCACTCCATTAACCCACTGGTCCTGAGACTCAGAATATTGTCTGTCTTCCTTCAGACTTCCAGGCTTAGTATAGATATCCGCGTAGTTTTCCAAAGTCACTGATATGATCTATTCCAGAACAGGAAAAGTTACAAATTCATAAAATAAAAAAGTCAATTGAACGCATTGGACATGTTTCGATGTTGACTATACTTCATAGAGCGTAGCGATTAATTAGAAAATTTTTACTCTTCACAGTAGCCAAGCTCTCACTTGTTGCTTATGTCAAAAACAATGTTTTAAAAAACTAGCCTCGGGGCGCACCTAGGGCGCCCTTGAGGCTGGGTGCCAAGGCTAACACCTCAGTTTTGCTAGAGTGGGAGAAAGGCTTCGCCGGAGCTGCCTAGGCGCGCCTCAGTGGGTTTTTTTTTTTTTTTTTTTCAAACTCCCAAACCCAAATTTTGGGTAGGGCTTTAACTGCCTCATACCTCTTCCTTGCACTATCATCTCTCTGCCTTTTTTTTCTGATTTTTATTTTTTTATATAATGGATGTGTGTGCTGTCTACGTGTATTGTTATATGTGTGCTCATTGTGTTTTTCATCATCTATTTTATATATATAATATATGTATATGTGTGTGTGCTCAGGGTGATTATTGATTAATAATCTTCTTCTTTTTTAATATAATATATGTGTACCCTCAATGTATATATTAAAAAATTTAGGTCTTGTGAGGCTTCACCTCACACCTAGGCAGGGCTATCCCTCGGCCGCCTCACCCACGCCTCACGCTTTTAATACATTGGTCAAAAATAAAAATAATAAGAGCCACACAAGGTTCAGCCTACTCACAGTGTCAAAGTCCATTGAAATATGAGAGTGCTCACCCATGAACCAAACCTTCAAAAAAACAAATAATGCAGCATAAAGAGAGGAGAAATCATAATGTAATAGGCTTTCTAAGGCAATTAACCAAAGCTGGCACTAAACAGAAGAAAAAAAATAGGGTTGATGAAAAAAAGATGATAACTGGCAAGTCAAAATATCAAATAATAAATATATAAAAAGCCCACAATAATCAGAGGAATTAGGAAAACAAATAATAAAATATGCAAGCAATCTACTCTCATCAAAGTGAGAATAATTAAGCATAAATCTAAAAAGTTTTAAATATGGTACAACCTTAATGATAATAGGACAACCAAATCACCCTCGAGACAAACTAGGATATCTAACTTTGTTTGAAAGCTAATTACAGTATACTTTAAGAATAACAACAGTGAATAAGGGAAAAGTGAAAATCACAGGATGAGATTTATGTACTTTTAAAATAAAAAGTAAATGTAAAGAGAGTTGACATGCAAACATAACTACTAATGTCATGAATTTGAGTCTGGATGTATACATGTCACATTAATACAAATGTTCGGGTACTCTTAGAGTGATTGTGATTTGAGATAAAATAACAGAATATCCAATCTGAATGTAAACATGCATGCATGTATACAAGACTTTGCAATTCCACTAAAGCTGGGCTAGAAAAAAAAAAGAATGTACCATAAAAGCCAGAGATTGCAGTCCAGCTGAACGTAATCGTAGAGCTCTTTCATTATCTCCCGCTTCTTGAGCCATTTGACAAAGTTTAGGAATAAGGCCCTCTAGGCTGAACATGTGCGTACTGTCAGTCTACATTTATTTCCACATGTCAGTTTCAATCAACCAATGGGAAAACTAGAGCAGGATCAATGGTATATTAGTATGGCATACATAAGCTAAACCTAGAGCCAATATAACTCGGCATACAATGTTGCAAACTTTTTGTATTTATCATTTACCTGGCTTTGTATAAAGTCGACGAGAGTATTGCAACCCAGAATCCGCATTTCATCATGTCGAGTTTGTTCCAAAAGAATCCGGACAATTCCTAGTAAACTACTGGCAAATAGTGGCCTGTAACCATTGAAGAGCACAGGTGAATGTCATAAAAAATATAAACTGTCAAAGAAGCAAACAAACATAGAAAACCAAACATATTAGAACACACATTGTTAAGATATATGGCCTTTTTTAGTTACACAATAAAAATATAAATATCAGGACAAGCATATGAGTGATGCCTTCCTTCTTGATGCATAAGCTACATCACAAACATGGTACTGAAAAGAATCCACATGGGGTTTTGGAAACTAATACATAGTGAATTTTGTCACAACAGAAGTCCTAAACACTCAGATGGTTTAGGGCAACAACGATGTACATACATCTACAGATAAGGGCACCACACTAATCAAATATCTGCATTTAGAAGGGCTATATGATGCTTTGTAATCTTCTAGAAAAGATGTAAGTGCAGATACCAAATTAACCAACAGAGTCCTGAGGCTCAGAGAATGAAGTGTAACATGTACAAATAACTACAGCCAAAAAAACCATGCTAATTCAATATTCGCTTATCAGTCTTCTATGAAAGTTCATATTCCTTGTAGGCCTTTTTATAACCCTCAGAAACAATATTGATGCAGAAAAAGTAGATATTACTCTGCATCAAATAAACTTACTGAATTGCTACATGAAAAAATGGACCGCAAGAAAACATGAGTGGTAATGAATAAACTGAAAGTTAGAATCAATGAAGGGGCTAAAGGACAAAAAAATGGAACAGTGCCATCAAACACGCATTGTTCTAGCTCTATTAGATAATGCAAAACAGTAGGACCAAATTGATTGATCTATCAATCCAAGTTGGAAAATAACCCATCCGATCTCAGATGCTGTCGACCATAAAATACAGTTTCCCACAGTGTACGGTAACAATTCTATTTCAAGAAATAAAGGCTATCTTTCATCATTTAAAAACTTCCCTTCCTGAAATCCCAATCCTGTTATAAGATTAAGCCACTTCAGACTTACATTTGCTCCTTACATGAAGATAACAGCTTCCTATAAATGCATAGCACCACTTTAACAGATCCAAAGTGCTCATTTCGCAAATCCTTGTAACATCGTTGCTCCAAGCTATCAGTGATCTGTGGGGAGAAAAATGGAAACACATGAGATGGAGTATAGGAAGAATTTCTTTTATAGGTATGCACTTAAAGAAAAATTATAGAATTGGACATAAACATGATTTTTCCTATCACAACAGAATTTTAAAACAGACAAATTGTCTTCATATTGGAGTTAATGCCATTTCAAACAGTTCACATAACAAAATTAACATCAGCCAATGTTAAAATTTGAAAATCAAAGAATTGTCTTCACATCTGAGGTTAGTGCCATTTCAAACAGTTTACGAACCAAAATTAACATCTGGAAAAGATTCGAGCCTATCATAAATATAACTAGCTCTAGAAAATAAAATCAACATTCGTTATTGGATGGAAAGAAGTATGAATAAGAAAAAATCATGGAATAACTTTGAACTCTACACCAAACTCATCAAAGAGCAATTCAAAATCCAATATCAACACTATCTAAAAAGATAATGTAAGTAAAGAAAATCTTCTGACTAGAAAAACATTATAAAAAAGGCATTACCTTGGGAATTCGCAGTGGGTTCTTCATAGCATAATCACAAAGTTTCCCAATTTTCCTGTCATTTGGTTCAGCATCCTGCCAAGCATAGTTTTGAGAATAAGCAATATACCAGGTATCTCAGCAAAGCTTCAAACTATTCAAAGTCTCAACTAGGACCTACAAAATAACTTATTAAAAGCAGCCACGGCTGCAATAGTAACAGCAGAAATGAAGCTTACAGTAATTACACTTGCATGATTAGACTGAACATAAACTTATATTTAAAGACTATATGTCTAACTTTACAAGCACCAAAGTATCACCGTCAAACATCATAAAACGAACACCGAGTAACAAAGAAAGTCACTCCATACACAAGTAGTTGCACAACTGCTAAGTGAACCCAAACTTCTTCTGAACCAGAAAGTATCCATCTTTTTTACAATTTGATCACACAACATAAGCTGATAACTAACCTGATTACGAGGCAAGATATCAGCAAGCAACTTCTTGTAGCGTTTCACAGGCTGCCTTGACCTCGCACGCATTGAAGGACAGAAGAAGCAGAGGTTCCCGCAGGCCGGCACAATCCGCCTCGACATAACCCCCATTTTTGATGGAAAATTAAATTAAACCCTGCTCTGCAAAACGAAGAGAAACAAAAATTTCAGCAACACAATTTTGCAGAAAACTCAGCAGCCCTGCATGATCAAATGCATGTCAAATTCATAGAAACTTTTGTGTTCAAACGTCGGATGCGATTTCATGGTGTTGTCAAGAACCACTAAAGCTCAAAAAATAAAAATCCAGCTGACTATAAGCAGCATTAATGGCATTACTAAGAACCCAAATGTACCTCAAAAACAACCCAGATGAAAATTCAGCAGATAACAGTTCAGAATTCAGAAAAAAAAATTTAAAAATAAATAAATTCCACAAAAATAGAAGCGAAATTCCCAAAAGACAAAAGGAAGCATACCAATTCAAAACGCAGATAATTCCACCTCTTTGGCACAATTAAGGGCTTGCGATTGCGATCGAGATCTACAGTATCGAAGACGCCAAAAGTCGATAACAACAACGTATCAAATTTCTAGAATTTTAAATGATATAAACAATGAAATACCAATTAATTTCTAGAAAATTGATGTGAAAAACAATTCGAAATTTAATTGGGGAATTTTGACTTAGATTATAGCCAAGGGGGAGGCTGAGGCGTGAAATCCCCCCAGGCTTGATTTTTCTCTGTCTCGGACATTAATATGAGAAAATATCGGTTAAATTCAATTTTGGTCCTCATGCAATAATTGCAAAATTAATAAAAAATAATAATGATAAAAAAAAAGTTTATTTTTATTGACGTGCAGATTGCAAATTGTGATTGTGTGACGTACCAATCCCATTACTCTTTTCTTCTTTTGGGAATATGATTGAAATCAACGGCTAGAAGTATTTTTAAATGGCTGGAAGTTTAAAAAAAAAAATATTTTTGAGTTTTAAAAACACTTGAAGTGCTTCTTAAAAGAAGCATTGTTACGTGCTTCTTCGAGAATTAGCTTGTATTTTTACTAAGAATTTATTTTAAGAAAATCTTCTTTAAAAACGTTTTCAGTCATGCAAAAACAGCTCTCAAACGAGCCTTAAAAGACAACAATAATTGAGAAAATCAAAGGAAAACAAAAACTTGAAAAAAATCACTTCTTTATTACACACATATATAATGTGACGATGATACAGTTTTCGGTTTAATTAGTTTTTGTAATATGATATTTGAGAAAAATGTCCTAAAATTAAACCATTACATGAGAGTTGAGGTCTGGACTCATTGTAATTGTAATTTGTAACATTATATAATTATTACTATCCGCACTCTTATTTTACTTTTACATATTCATTTCAATTTTTAACTATCAAATCAAATCAATGAAAAAAATTAATGACAATTAATAAAAATAAATGTATAAATAACACTATCATACATCAACGATAATAAACAATTAAACCTGTCCGTGCTCAAGCCCGGTTGATGCAAAAGAAAGCAAATTGGTTTCCCAAACAAAAAAGAAAAGAAAGCAAATTGTGCCGAGAATTAAGGGTGCTCTTTTCTTTTTGACTTTCTTGCCAATTCAAGCTTTGCAGATCATTTTTCGGTGGAATGTTATTTTACTCTAAAATATAAGAGTAATTAATTGTGTTTTAATCAGAAGATTAAAAAAAATAAAACCCACTTAATTTCACTAAATGACTTGGCATGCCATATCACCATGACACGTAAGATGGTTTGTAAATGTAAACAAGTGCTAATGTCTGGATTAACAATATTACATGTTTTAGGATCTATTTTGGATCTATTTGTTAAGAATATAGCTGTTTAATTTGCTTCACCTCACTTGGAGTCCTAGAATTGCGACAATGATTAGGTTATGCGATTATCGTATTTTTTTTGTCTCGTTATGAATTTATGATTTGAGCCTTTTTGTTCTCATATGATTTCTGTTTAACATGGAATTAATGGTTTTATTAATTTGTGTAATCTTATGATTCCTGATGAGTTTGGCTTTCAACAAGGGCTTTACTTTATTTTATTATTTACATGCATTTTTTTAGCTTTACTTTATTTCAGTTTAATTCAAAATCTCATATTTTTTTTTCCTAAATACTTCTCAATTATAAGTTGTCATTAAAATATTCGTGAGACAATATTCGTGCTTCAATGATATACTATCATTTTATTCATATACTTGCGAATATAATGAGGTTAATTTTGATTATCTAATTTTCGCAACAAGTTTATGTTGCCATTCTAGAGAATTTGCTCTACACCTTCAAATAACTAAACGTTCTACACCTTTAAATAACTACACGTTCTCGAATTAGATTGAATATTTGCAGATAAAATCTTTATAATGATTGTTAATAAAATTATAATTTAGATTATGATATTGCGTCACAACATACCTTTTTATCCACAAGTAGATGAACAATAAAGTACGTCGTCACACAATATTAAAAGTAAAAGCACATGCTTTTTTTGTTTTTTTTTTTTTTGGTAAACAACCACATGCTATTTTTCATGCCAAAATAACTTTGAATCACCAATTAACAACTCCCAAAAGCAACTTTAGCATATCACCTTTTTTTACCAACGCACCAACTGAGAATCTGTGACTTGTGCGAGTACATCTTCCACACGTCTTCCAAGTGATAAAAGAAACGATAAACAACATGGCAAGGAGCAAAGAGAACTAGGCTTTGTCTTGTTCAAAGAATGAAATGATAAACATTCTCACGATGAACGAATGTTTGCAGGTTGAGCATGATGAACTGTCTATTTGTTTTGGTAACAACTAATATTTTTATGATTTGGATTTTAAAATGCGATGGCCGTTAGTTGGGAAAAAAACTTGTGTGGAGCTTTACTTGCCATTGGACTTTATTGAGTAACACTACAATTCAATCAAAACTTGCCACATGTCAAGTCTTAAATATAATCTTTTATCAATTTTTTATTTAAATTTTTTTATAAATATTTTTCCTACTTACTAATATACATCATGAGATTAATCTAATGGTTTTTTTTCCTCTTTTTGTGACAGCCCGTTCCGAATTATAATTATCGACGGCGTGAATTGACATTTTTACCCTTGATCGTGCGTGAGCGTGTGTGTGTGTGATTGGGCCATGTTTTGGACCCCCTTTGATTGTCCCATATTATTGGACCCAATAAGGAATTGGGTTAGCCTTGTTTTGGTTGGTTAAAATCAGACACACACACACTCACATGCACACGTGCACGTTTTTCTTCCCATTTTTGTCACTTTCTCTCTCTTTCTCTCGAACTCTCTTCTTCCTTTCACCATTTCTGTACAGACTACCACTCATCTCACGATCGTGCCGCAGATTGAAGGTTTGGTTGGCATATTTAGACTTCTTGTGAACTGGTAAGTTCATTGGTAGCATTTATTTAGATTGAAACGTAAGAAAACCCTAGAAACCCGAGTTCACCCGTGAGGCATTGTTCACGAACTTTTTAATGAGAGGTTTTTAATGAATTTAGAGATCACAAGGAGATTCTAGGCATCCTCACGAAGCTCGGGGTGTATCGTTGGCACGTTTTGGACGTCAAAATCACGAGTTCTAAAGTTGGCCGAGTTCCTTGACTTTTCTCCGACGAGATTTGACCTTCAAAGTGGTAAGGATGTGTTCTACTCATTCTAAGCTCCATTTTGGTAGTGACTTCGTAAAATTTGGTTGAAAAACGAGTGAGAAAAGTGAGTTTTAAGTTTTCCCAGATTCCGGCGATAACAGCGGTCGCCGGCGCCAGTCTCTGGTGACTAGAGGTAGGGGATGAAGAATATTCCGTCAAGTCTGACGAAATATTCTAACGGCGTTAGTTAAAATTAACGGATTCCGTTAGGTTTTAACGGAATATTCCTAACTACTGTTAGCTTTCCGTTAGGGTTAACTGCGCGTGGGGGCGCGTCTAACTGTGCCCTTGCCGGTGCGTGGGGGCGGGTGCATTGGAAAAAATTTCTAAAAATATGGAGGTGTTCGTGGGATCGAGTAAAGTATGTTGGTATATTCAAACACCCCAATTGAACAATGTATGAGAAGTTATTACCTAAGTTCGGTTGTGTGCGTTTAATTGACGGTTTTATAGTTGTTTCTCATATAGGTGAGACCTATCCAGAGGACGAGCGCAGCCACGCCAGGCTCGAGGGATACGACCCTTCCACTTATCAGTGAGTGGCCTTTTGTTTTTAGTGTGTGTGTGTGTGTGTGTCTATATATATATATATATATATATATAATTGACGTTTTTCCCAGAAACTTTGTTTTAAATGATTTTTGAATCGAATGATTTTATGATTAAGATGCCATGTCGAATACCATTGATACTGTTATTATGAATATGCTAGTTACGTTTGGTGCCGTTGACACTCAGGTAAGTCAGGTAAGTATGCTTGTTAGTGATAGTGTGATGATGATGAGATTGTGTTATAGCTCATATTCCTGCACCCTGGTGTTTGTGCTCCACTATAGTAGGGCCTAGCCTTCACGTGATCGTTCACCTCCCGCACCGTACACTCACCTTAGATCCAAGGCAGGTGCCAGCCTGTCGTACAGACCACTATAGGTGGTTTCGACTCGTAGGCGACTTGCGACAGGCTTCATGGTTTTGCTTCTTTTATTTTTCTGAATAATTTTTTAATTTTTTATTAAAAAATTATTTTATATTTTAATTTCCTAACTATTTTATATTTTTATTAAAAAATTATTCAGAAAAATAAAAGAAGCAAAACCATGAAACCACCCACTAACATGGGAGTTTTTTTTAATTAAAGTTTTAAATTTAAAATTCATTTAAAATTAAAATGTGGTTACTTTAACTCCTTTTGGTTCAATTGTAAGTTTTGAAATTTTTAAAAGACAATTTATGGTATTTTGAATGCTTCACCATTTTAGGGTGCTCACTTTATATATATAGATAAAATAGTTATTTAAAAAAAATTAAAAGACATGATCTAATATAAAAAGGCCAATTGTCACAAGCGTATGCGTGTGGCAATAGGCTAGTTTAAGTAAAAATAACGACTTAAATGAATGTTGATGTGCTCTTTCTTAATTTTCAAAACTCTTTATTAATCAGAGTGATGACTAACCACATAAGAGCACTTCCACTGAGGGTGGGATAGGCCAGCACACAGCCAAAAAAATGGCCCGACACCTAGGGAAGTCTCTTCAGCAGACTGGATTGATTGGCACCTAGCCCAACCTGGTCTCTAGGTCAGCCCAAAATTGACAGACCTTGGGACCAGCCTACATGACGTTAGGCTGAAGTCATGATCTAAAATCGGTGACAACGAACTCCATCTCCGGCGAGGAAGACAGCTGGACGACGCTACCTTCAAGGACGAGGCCGCCGACCCGAAACTTGCTATTGAGGACAAGCTGGTCTTGGAGCGTTTGAGGATGATGACATACAAATCCAGCAATGTAGCTGAAGGTTATTCGGTGTTTACTAAGTGAATTAAATAGGTTGAGTGTTGGGGCAAAACTTTTAGAATTGCTCTAAGTCTAACTCTGCCGGGCCTAAACGCGATAAACAAGAATTTCTGAAACTGTGATAATGACAAACCGTCGTATATTTTTATTATTATGATGCACTCACCCAGTCACGTCATTTCAATTTCTTAAATATAAAGGCAATAAGGTAGGAGGAGTACGTAGTTGAAATAACTGCCACAGGTGGACAGGTTATTCGGTGCCTTAATTAGAAACTCACATGCTGACCTCCAATGACAAACCGAAGTTGTTGGTTTGGTTAACCTACTTCCGATTAACTATTTATCAGTGTGATCGAAACATAAAATGTAAACCACGTGGGCATAACTTATTATTATACAGATGATAAGATATTTGTTTTAAAAAAATTAACAATAAAAAATTTCTCCTACTCCATAGGGCTGTCTACAAGATCGTGGCATACCACTGGCCTTGCCTTCCAACTACTGATGACTGTACATTTCTTTCCTAGACGATTTTTTTTTTAAATCATATAAATAAAGAATTCGCATATTGAAAAATACACATTTATGAATAATGTATATTAGAAAATAAAGTAAATAATTAAAGGGATTTAATTTCTTAATTTTCATTTGAAAATTGTATCTAAAAAAATCATACATATCAGAGATTATTTATATATTCAAATGTATGGTACAAGTCAATATCGTGAGTATCATTGTACTAAGTAACATAGTAATGATGAACCGTCTATTTATTTCATACATTTAGATAACTAAATGATATTTAATGGAAAAAAAACTTTTTGCATGAATGATCTTCATATAAAGATTAAGAAATTGACCAATTAAAGGTGAGATTTATACAGTACAATTACGTTATTCACAAAGAGTGAGATATGTGTTTCCACGCATGAAGAGATGCAAGTATTATCCTACACATGTATGTAATTATAAGGTTGTTCTTCTGTTCTTATCCTTGCGCTTGTTCTATTTATCTTCTTTGTAATCATTCCTACAATACTATCATTTACCCATTATTCAAAGGTGTAGAGAGCTCCAAATCACACAACATAATTAGTAATTTAATCACATATTTTCACCATACATTTAGAAAAAACAAACCACAATTAACCTCAAATCATCTAATTATCAATGTTGTTAAACAAATCATAAATCAAGCCACCCATTTTAAGCTACCATTTGTTAGTGGCTAGTAAATAATGATCTCTTAAGGGTAAGTGAGGGTGGCAATGTGGTTATGAGCCACAGTTCCAATCCACAGTTTGCCTTTTGCTTCCCTAACTTCGCTCACAAGTTTCATAACCACGCTCTTTCTGTCCTCAAGAACTTCCAAAATTTCTCCCTTCTCGTTGAACAGTGAGATCATTGTGTACATCTTCATCCCCATAATCCGCGCCAAGTAGGTCATTCGGATGGGTAAGCGAAAGTAGACGCTTCGTATCCATGGATTATGAGAGAGAACCTCTTGTGCTTGAGTCCTGCAACAGTCTATTGCTACCCAGAACTGGCCTTTCTCATTTATTCTTATATTGTCTGGGAAACCTGGAAGGTCGGCAACAAGTTCCACTGTCCCAGTTTTTGGACCCTCTAGCCAATATTTCATTAGCCTGCAATAATGCAATGAACAAGTAGAAATATTAGGTTCAAATGTGCGTACCCTTATAACGGCGCATGTTTAAGATGATTTCGACAAACTAGCTCAAAATATTTTTCGATTCAACAATTATCGTTCATAAAATCTAAACGAAGTAACTTCCTTCGACCAATTGAATAACTAGCTCAAATTAAGACCAGCCTTATTTTCATGATAGGTTTCGACAACCTTGATTAATTAACCGGCTAATTACATTATCTTAGACTCTGAGCTGTGTCATTTGTTACCTGCAGTTGGTGGTCTCAGTCAAGAGAAGAAATGTTTGGTCCTGTGAAAGTTGAATTCCATTTGGAAAAGCCAAACCATCCAAGACAATGTGAGTTGTTTTAGTAGGAGGGTCATATCTCAGAAGCCTACCAGTGGATTCTCCTTCCAATAGTATAACGAAATGATCCCTGCAATTTGATTAATTTCCATTAATACCTCATTTGGCTGCCAATTAGTATATGTAATTACTAATGACTAACATGTGAAGTCAACATATCACTAATGCGATCATCTTTAAAGGACTAACTAATAATAAAAATCTTGGATGTCCAAGAACACTTTTTATAAGCGCTTGACAGAGAAATTTATAAGATTATATGGATTAAAAATATTATATTTAGTGCTCTCTAGATAAACGCATACGATCATATGTGTATCGTGTAAGTTTTATGTATATCATATAATAAAGTACCACATGAGTAGATAACTACATTCAATCTCCAAACAATCCAAATTCTTTCAAACTTTCTCTTTGTATTTGATACTTGATGGTACACTCGATCTGTAGGACTCAAGTTCAATCACAGAAACTGATTAAACATGCTTTTTTGGACTCGACTCAAGAAAGAAACATCAATTCTTCAAGAAGCATGAACTTTCACGTGCTTTTTTGAAATGTTCTTTTATCGTAAAAGCATTTTCAATAAAAACACTTACATACTTCCGTCAAAAGCAATCTCAAACACAAAAGTACTTTTGACTTACACTCGGTTGTATCTCTTGCTTGTGTCTGTGAAGAAAATAGAGCCATTCTTGTGGATGTCAAGGTCATTTGCAAAAAGTATAGGCTTCCCTTCCACATGAGTTGACAAGGTAGTGGCAAGTCCTCCTTCAGGGCCAACAACTAGAAGGCCATAATATGCATCAGCAATGTACAAATCTCCACTCTCTTTGTCAAATCTCAGGCCAAGGGGACGACCACACTTTTTCTCGTGCTTCCATTGCTTATGCGTGGTTGAGTCTATGCCTTTAGCACACACATTCTCTGACCTTTTGAGAGGCAGATCCACTATAATTAGCAATGCATATAAAGATTTTTTTTTCAAAGCATATATAGAATTTGGTTTTTTCAGTCAAAATGATCATTGAGATTAACATAACTCTTCACTTTGGTCCCTGAATTTGTCCGCCGCAAATCATTTTGGTCATTCCGTAAAAATCTGTCAATATCCTCGTTAAGTGAAGAGGTTGGTTTGACAAAAATAACATTTAAAAGGTGGTCACGCGACTGTTCACGTGACAATTTAATGAGAATATTGACAATTTTTTTACGGAAAAATCAAAATAATTTACGATAGACAAACTCAGAGACAGCTTCTATTGATTTTCATTATGAAGTTTTAGCAATATTTACTGTGCATACATACACACTAGAGTTCAAACAAAAAAAATATACAATTGCATCTCCAAATATGAAATCAAACCATAAGAAAGAAATGAGTAAATAAAATTAGTCACGCACCAATTTGTTGTTACAAGTGCAAACGTTTCCCATCCCAAATCCTTGCCCATCCATCTAACAATGCGTCCATCGGCTAACCCTGTGTACGGACCACGACCCAAAGCATCAAACTCCAACGACTCGGGACCAAAAACTTGATCTTCAAACTCCAACTTCCCAAGCCCTAACCTGCTCTCATTGTCCCTCGGCCACCTCTCCATGACTTGCTTGTACGGTGCAATGCTGTGCTTCACAGGCTTAAACTCGTGGTTCCCAAGGGGACCCATTTGCAGTGGGTCCATCACAACAAACCCTAAAACCAGAACAACAAGAAGGAGAACTGGGTGCTGCAGTAATGCTTCATCTCTGAGCATAAGCAGTTTCTTCTTCTCCATGTTCAACACAGAAAGAGAAGAGCAGGAGAGTTGGGATGGCGATGTTATGGTGGTGAAGTTGAAGTGTTCATAAAGGTAGGATGTGATTGGTTGATTTTATCATGCAGTGTTTGTGATCGGCTGTGTGGTTGAGGGAGTAGGTTGTATATTTGTTGACCATGTCATCTGCATTACGCATATCTTAAATATTGGTGAGAGTACGTAGATATTTAGTAATGTAGAATGTTATCTGAGCATATAGCAATTGTTTTACGTTGTATATATATGGTTAAGGGGTTGATAGGCATGCATGCAAGCATCTGTTTGTTGTGGTGGCTATGTGGTTGAGAGTAGGTTCTCTCTTATGTGCCATCTCTTTTGCATTCACCCGAGGACTGGCAAACACGTTGTGTTTGTTGTGTTCGTGTTAAACCCATTATCTTAACGGGTCTTAATAGTTTACCTGATAACGACCTGATTCGTTAATAGGTCTTGTCGTTTCGTATAGAGTTAACGAGTAATGCAAGAAATTGTCATGCCTAATGTCTAGATATTGCAAACGATATCTTATCGGGTATCTTATCGGGTTCTTAACAAGGGACCTGATAACGACTCAACTTGTTAACGAGTTCTTAACGGGTGACCCCATAACGCCCCGACTCGTTAACAAGTTCTTAAGGGGTGCCCGATAACGACTCAGCTTGTTAACGAATTAACCCGAAACCTATTATTTCCATGTCATTTTGTATTCAATTAATGGTGGTGCGAGAAGTTGCCCGGCCTAATTCACCCATTCTTATTGTTGTGATGGCTAGGGAAATTGCAATCAATTTTAAGTATTTACATTTCGCGTCGAGTATCCTTACGAACCTAGTTAAGCAGATGCGGTAAATTTGACCTCCATAATACTTCTAATTCTCAAAAACTCTGCTCACTGTATTACAAATCACCAACAACAATTCACATTAACATTACACATTGTGTGCTATCTGTGATGAACAGCTAGAACTACACAGAAAGACCCACGCCCCTCATTTTCTGATGCCATTGCAGAGCAGAGCTTACTGACTTATTTCTTCTCAACCGAACTACGTTCCAATGAGCTGCTCTTACTATTACAAAAACTCGGAGCAAACTAGATTCGCCAATTTTGGGAAATCAGGCCAGGTGGAACAGCAAATGAAATCGGCGTACAATATACTTCATCCCCACAGTTCATCCCGGTGACCTTGGCGACGAATCCTGCAAGTAAATGATAACATAAGGCTTCTTCCATGTTTTGATTTTCTATATTTCTTCTAAGTCGAGAAATTTAGTCGGGAACAAATTGTGACAAAGATTAGGAACAGTGAAGGGAAAGAAGTGGTACAACTTCTTGCCCCACCAACCCCATAAGGATAAAGTACAGAAAAACGAATGATATGCCTCCACATATCAGGAAATGAGGAGCATCCAAGCGGGATACATTCTTGGTTGCTATTGGTTTATAGTTTTATACAAACACGACCAAGAAAAAGATTAATTGCTAATGTTCTATAAAGCTATACATGTACATGTAAGACAAGGCTGCATATTACATTAAGCAATTGGTTGCCATTTATCAAAATTTAAAGAATTTTTAGCTAAAATGGTCTCCTCGTTAGCTAGAGGGGTTGGTTTGACAAAAATACCCTTGAAAAGGCGGTCACGTGATCGTTCACGTAACAATTTAATGAGGATATTGACAGATTTTTCACGGAAGGACCAAAATGATTTTTGGTGGACAAACTCAGGAACCACTTCTATCGATTTTCATTGTCAGGGAGCAAAGTGAGGAGTCAATTTTGGCTAAAAAGCAAAATTTAAAAGCTAAGGTTGGAGAAAAAGTAAAGTAACTGGAAATTGCAGCCAACGAAGTATTCCTTGGCCTATTGGCTGGAAAAAATGGTATTCATTTTCATATTATGGCGACATTGTGATTTCTGAACTATAAGAAGAATTCTGCCTATTGGAAATTATCTTGACATAGATATATGTTACTAAAATACTACCATGAGTACTGTAAGGTTTTTTTCTAACTCTTCGACAAACTTAATTTTCAGACAGTATGTGTTTATTGTTATTATTAAAATAAAACATGTATTAAAAGAACTCGAACTTACCAATAGGGCACTACGCACAAGGGCAAAGCCTCCTCGTATGCTGATGTGAACCATAACAAGAAAGCATTGATTGTGTTTGGGTAAACAAGCATGCTCCAGGATTCTGCAAGTCACAAGAGAGAATGGTCATCAGTGTCATACTCATATACTTCCAACAAAAGCAAAACTGTCAACAAAACAATCAGAAAAACGAGTCCATCCAAGCTTTGGGATGTTTAGATGACGGTTTTAAATAGCTCCACTAAAATTTCATAACATATTGCAAAACTGATAAGTCTGACACCACAAAAGTACACAGTGCTCTAAAAATTGGCATAGGCAGCAATAATAACCTCCAGCGATTGCAACTTCTTTGCAAACGAGTGATATTCTTCTAACAAATTGTGATATATCGATAAGTACTGTATCATAATCGAAACGGGTTAAAAACTATGTAAATAGAGTATACAATCTCCACAATAAAGGGTTGGCATAAAGATACAAAGCAGTGCATAAGAAACAGAAAGAAAAAAAATTTGCTACGAACAACAAATTTCCTATGCTGTAATAATAACCTCCAGCGACTGCAACTTCTTTGCAAAATACAATAAATTGTTTACAGGCAGGGTGTTTTGAGCAAAGTTGTGCAGAAAAAATAAAGCATCTCTATATTATAAAACACAACCCCAGAACATAGAAACTTTAATGCTAAAACAAAAGCATACCAAATCTTCAGGAGCGTCATCAACCACTTCAGCAGGTTGGTCTGGACCGATACTTGCCAGGCAAGTTCCCTTGCATCTCATATATTTCTGCATACTGCTCAAGGGAGAATCACAAAGAATTAAATAGATGTTACAATAAAGTGCCGCTTAATGTTATGAAAAAGAAAAATGATTAGAAACAAAAACTTAATTGAAAACAAATCAAGTGCAAAAAGAGATGGGAAAGCAGTCAATCAGTTCAATTAAATCTACAAACAGAGCAAGTCCATCAGTCCAACTAAAACTACAAACCGAGCAACTGAAGTAAACAACTACAAAAAAAAGACTATGAAATCAACCATCAACGTAAAGCTCCCACACATTCAAGAAGAATATCACAAAAAAGAAAACCTTTTGGGTCGTCATGGCTGAAAAGAATCTTCCATAAGTGTTTAGACAATATATGTTCCCTTTAAAATGTTACAATCCAAACATGAAAGAAAAAAGAAAATTAATTACAGCATGACAAAAGCCTGTACATATATTTTTCTGCTACTTATTGAATCTATACAGGGGAAACATATTTTATTTTTGGCCTGACCAATGGGGAACATAGAAGTTAACACTAACTGATTGACATAATATTGATCATATCCCCCATGATATATAAATTAAGCAGGTGCAGGCTGTACACCACCCAGGACCCAAACGAGTGGATCCAACGTAAAAATCTGAGGCATGAAGTAGAAACTACGTATTTGAATTTAGGCTCAAATGCTCATCCATCAACTTTGAAAATTTCGACTTTTTAACCATAAAACAAATGTGGACTTTCAAGAAGTTAAACTGCTAGGCTACAACAAACATCTTTACACTTTTTTTGGTCTTTCAGATTGATAGTTTCAAAATTATTTATTAGTCAGTGGTACACAATCAATTTTTTCAATAATAATAGCATGCATTCTTTTCTTTTTTCTTTTGATACAAAAGGGCTACAATATTAGTTTTTGGATGTATGATGACTACGTTTTAACCAACAAGAAAAATTCATGAATTATAAATAAAGGGTTCAATAAAGAAAACTGAAACTCAACTTACATGTCACACTGGTTAAGTACCGAAAGTTTATTTGGAACACATGATTGTCCTTTTGACTTGCAAACTGTATCGCATGATTCCCCTTGCCTGTCACCCACAAAATAAGAAATTTTGTGAATCAGCTACAGTTTGAGATTTTCTATTAATTGATATATAAATATATAGAGAAAAACAATTGTTGTGAAACCTCACCTTCCAACACGAACATCAATGCCATTCAGTCTGGCTTCTAAAAATGTATAATTTGCAGCTGTTGACATATTTAGAAAGAACAAAATTAACCTCATAACTAGATGTATACTGTATCCAGTCAGTGAGATGGGAACTGATTTTATCAATCAAATTAAAAGGTTTAGCAGGAGGGCTAACAGCAAAACATCAAAGATGCTCCAATAGTCCAGTTTGACATTAATTTATATATATATAAAAATAAAAGACCTTCTACTCTAGCATTACTATGTACACTGTTATATTAACTTAAGATGTATCTCGTAGAAAAGCTATATATTAGTGTGGACTGTGGAAAGAAAATTTCCTTTCAGCGACCAAAAAAGGTAATTTAAAAAAACATTTTTTTAATACAAACGATGCATTGGGGGAATAAATTAGTTGTGAACTCGCCATTCATGAGATTTGAAACTAGGACCGCTCACTTACAAGCGAAGAGGAATACCACTAGACTATAGTACTAAGTGGCAAAACAATTTAATAATGAGGATTTCTAATAAAAGTTTATCCAAAATCCCATGGAAGTTATGGGGAACTAGAAACCCATCAGGTATAACTAGGTTCTGAGTTTTTTTTTTAAAAGGTCATTTATGGAAACAGTTAGCTCCTCCAAGAAAGCAAACAGGAACCATCAATTTCCGAAACCATTACTACATAGGAATCAGATATTAAATAGGGCATGAAGACGCTTGCCACAACTTTGAAGAGCAAGGTCAAGTCTTCTTCCAAATTTGGTGCCAGGTTTCTTGAGATTAGCCTAGGGCTCTACATCCCAGGCTACCAGTTCCACTTCTATAGCTGTGTCTCTTTTTAAGACTTTATTCAGTCCCGAGTACTGTTGATATCATCCTACATCTTTACGCTACTATACCAAATTAAGAATAAACAAAACCCTTTTTCAAGAAACAAGGACAACTTCTTCATCCAAGAAAAAGTCCAACTAAAAACTATCGTCAGAAACTTGGCGAAAATCATAACACAACTAAAAAATTCATGCTTCAATGAGGGAAACAATGCACTTTTTTTTATCCAAAAACAACTATAAAATTTAGATGGAAACTGTAAAATCAAATGCTAAGCTAGTGTTAGAATCAAGGTAACAAATATAAGAAAATATGGAGCAAGTACTAAACAGCACATAGGAGCTGAAACCCGCCTTCACCCAAAATAAATAAAAGGAATTCTCCACACAATAAGAGGAAAAAAAAGGTCATAATGTTTCAAACATGGTCCGCAATAAGATGGAGTATGTTTTATAATTAACCACTACAGAAATCTCTGATGTTGTTAAAGAATAGAACATATTCTAATATATCACCAAAGCCGAATCTTACCTGAAGAGTTTGATGTCAGAGAAAAACAGTGATGGAAATCACTAAGGTAAGCATTTTCATGGACCTGAGATGTTCAAACTTATTCAGACAGAGTCCCAGCATATGAAAACATCACATGCACACATTTTGAAACCATACAAATAAAAAATCCAAAATTTCTACTGTTTTGTAAGGTATTTCAATAAGAAAAGAATGAGTTAAACTAAACGAACAAGGAATCTGGGGAAGTTTATTGGCTATTATATTTGCTCTTGCTGATTATATCCTGAGGCTGAAATCATTATTGGTGCTTGATAGACATTGATGTGCCCTTTTTCTAAATGCTTAAGTCTACAATGGTTGTTTTCTGTTATATTTTCAAATTGGAAATGCTGCTGTTTCTTAATGTCTTTTGGTGTTGTCTTGGATGTATTTTGCAGTTGTCTTGGTGTAGGCAGACGATGGTTTCAGTTTCATCTTTTTATTTTTCTTCCTGTAGAGGCATCTAGTCCTTAGTTTTGTATCAGTGCTTTTTATTAGTCAGGTCTTGTATCCTATAAGAAATTTAAGAATAGTGAGAGAAGTTGTTCATTTTCTGTCTTTCCTACTTTCCTTTCTGGCCATGATACCGGTTTGAAAAGAAAATTTCGAAAGGGAGAGGAGGATCATAATTTGTAATCAATCATCTGAGTATTATAGATAAGTTAAAATAGCCTCCATGCAAGTCAATGAAGAACCTACAAGTTAGCCATAGGAATTGACCAAAAAAAAAAAACTGATAAATGAAATCAACTAAATTAGCTCAATCAGGATCACTCAAGTAGTTAGCCAAATCTACTAATAGCTCAATCATCCCTAAACATAAAGCCTACACCAATGACAATGACATTCTTACTTACTGTACATTAAATTGATATATTTAATAGGGAGACTGCTATCATATTCTGTCATTTGGACAAATCTGACATCTAACGAAGACTTTTCAGTGACCCCTCTGACCTGAATCCTCATGTTAAGTCTGATCTCCAGTTTCTTAACCAAGTATTGAGAATCCATTGACAAAATTCCAATAAAGAGGTACATACCAATTGCGATACATTTCTTGATGAAATCTTTCAAACGATATTTATAAAAAGAGGTTGCATGCCACATGTAAGTTAACATTTAAGACCATGGCTCTGAGTTCTTGACAAAGGAAGATACTTAACTTCGCAAACTAATGGTCAAACTGGCACCTAATAATTAAGTTACTCCTAGGATCACATTTGATAAATACATTCGAGAACTTGTTCCCATAATGAGGAAACAGTATCTATCCTGGGAAAAAGCTGAAAGCAACAAACCAAGTCCAAGAAGAAAAATCGATTACATCATAAATGCATTACTTACCACACTCTCAGAATTATGACGGCACCTCCCAGCACAGAAATCGAAAGCACTAGAATATGTCCCTGCCAAATGAAAATTTTGAACACAAGTTATCCCAAAGAACTTCTTGATTGCCTCTACGATGGGAAAAACTGAGCTTTCACCAAACTCATTCCATGCAGTGGATAAAGGGAACAAATAGCTTAATCAGGAACCCTAATTTTACAAAACCTAGTTCAAATAGCAGCTGAACATTCATTAATCAATGTACAATTTATAGCGAGGAATGCTCAAGATTAGTCTCTAAGAAAAGATTAAAACCTTCTTGTACAATTTATAATTGTACCTGCCGTAGCTGGTTTGGCCATCTTCACCTTTATTACTTGTTCCTCTGTAATCTGTGTCACAAAACCCAGTAAAATTGAAGATTATAATATTATAAAGAGAACAGCAAAGCATAAATTAAACAGTAATAAATAAAAATATATACATATATAACACGATAAAACAAAAATTAAAGAAAATTACCCTTGAAGGATTTAGACAGCATGAAACACAATATTCATAAGAATTACAACACTCTGAAACAACGTTGCAACCACTGCAAACAAAAGGGGGCCCTGATGTTATAAGTTTGCTCAATCTTCTTATAATGTGTAGCATTTCAGAGTTCTACTAAGTGAAAAACTCACTAACAAGAGAATGTTTCTCCTTTTTCAGGGCAGCAGCGGGACTGGGGATTTACTGTCAGTCCATCACAGACACGGCCTACAATGTAAGCATAGATTATGTAACAAAGGGAATGAAAACTGACACGGATGTAAAAACCATTAGAGTAACTTCTTAGCAACATTAGCATATTGCAGTAGCAACCATCTCCCCCTTGCCCTCCCTTTTTCTTTTCTCCTTCGCAGTTCCACTATGAGCTCATTACTTGCATCATCACTTAAATGGACGTTTCACAGGGAAAATTAACCATTTTTTTGGCATCTCCCGTTACTTCAATATGAAATCCCCAACCAAGAACTAATGATTATAGTATCATGGTAATCCCCTTGAGAATGTCGGGATGTACGTATCACTAAAATGTTGATGATTTGAATTTCAGGAATGACAACAACAACAACAAAATAAGAGACTCAGTGAGGGACAAGCTGACCATTATCATCAGAAAGTAAGTATCTTCCTTGGACCGTATTTTTGCAAAAGTGCTTCGTTTGAAAGCCAACATCCTTCCTGTAAAATTTCAATGGGAAACAAAAAACAAGTAGTAAATTATAACCACACTAAAATTAGCATCAACTGGGGAAGAGCCAGAACAAAATGTACAAAATATAACACCAAACCACAGAAACACAAACAATCCAGATGAGCAATTTGGTTGTTCAACAAGTCAGAAAAGAATAAGAAAAACTACACAGCACACAAAATCGAAAGTCTACCGCCGTATGACCAATAAAGTATAAATTTACAATAGTGTGTGCTGAATTCGTTTAAAATTCGGATAAATTCTAGTTAAAACACCAAGAAGGCCGGGGTTAAAAGAAAAAAAGGTTAAGGCATCCTACAAGAACAAGCTGCCAAGCCTGCCATGTCCTCCAAATTAACTTCACATCATTAAACCCACATCAAATACTACGTTTTCTTCTTCTCTTTTAGCTTTTGGTAGATATTTTATGAAAGAAAAAAGAGAAAATTCAAGTACCCATTTGAGGAAGCCATCAAAGATTCGAACTTTACAACCGCATTACCACAAAGATTGAACATTTCCTCTGTTTTTCTCAACAATCAAAGAGACTATATAAAAAGTTTAAAATTTTGAAAATACCTGATGGCTGAGATTCTGGGGGAGAATTGAACAAGGATGAATAGGTGAAAGAATAGCAAGAATAAGTTTAATCTGGATATGGGTACTCCCATATTGGACAACGAATATCGAAGTTGAATTTTGGGGTCGGATTGAAGGTGTAAATCTTCTTCTTCTTGGACAACGATTCAAACTCGAAGAAATATAAAAGGACGGCCTTCTCCTTCAACGAAAAAATAAAGGATAATTCAATATAAATCCAACCAGTTTTATGAAATTATTAAACAAAGTAAAGTGTGGTTTTATCTCTGAACTACTTAGTTAAATTTGATATCTGAATTATTTTTTATAATTAATAAAGACACGATTTTAGGCTTATTTTTACTTTAACCTCTAGGACTCCACTTTAATCTTATTTTATTATTTGTAACTCAAAAATTATTATTTTACTTCTTAAAACTTAAAATTCATTTTGTTTTGATTTGTAAACTCTCTTTTATCTTTGAAACTTATAAGTCGTTTCTTAAAAATATATGAGTTAAACATAATTGAAGAGATGAAAATGATAAACAAGAAATTGACTAGCCTGCCACACTCAAATCTTACCCATGTAAGAAATTTACATACCTAAGGCAATGCATAGAGAATTTTAAGTTTTATAGAGACAACTTTCAAGTTTTAAGGAGTAAAATGAGATTAAAATAGAATTTCAGGAGGCAAATGAGTGAATTTTAAATTTCAAAAAGTAAAAAAAAAAACAACTTTTAAATTACAAAGAATAAAATGAGGTTAAAATTAAATTTCAGAAGACATAACTAAAAATAATTCAACGATTTTACTGTAAATAATGAATCTCATGTGCCAAAATTTAAAAATAAAGTGGATGAAATTTTTTTTAATTTTAACAGTAAAGAGTTCATTAGCTAATTTTGAATAATTCAGAGAATTAATATATCAAAAAATAATTTAAGAAATCAATTATTTTAAGAAAAGTAAAACAGAAACCCAAACACCACCCAGCGGTGACTCAATAGAATTGAACAGAATAAAATAGTTCCCAGTTCCGTCTCTCTCACTCTCTGCAAATTGCAATGTCCGGAAACCACCACGTCCTCCGCCTAGTGCTCTCATGCCGCAAAATCACAGCACAGGTGACGAGCCCCAGCAGCTCCTCAATCATAGCCATGGCCTCCTCCTCCGAGCAAGAGTTCGTCGCCCGCTACCGATCCAATCTCAACCGCTTCCCTCGCTCCCAAACCTTCTGGGACGCCAAGGTCGCCTCTCGCGTCGGCGAGAAGCTCGCCCTCCGTCTCCGGGATATCGGTGTCACCGGCGTCGAGATCGACCTCCGCGAAGAGCTGTCCAGGCCTGTCCACCACCGCATCAGGGTGTTGCCGCTCTTCGATTCCGTTAAACGAGCCGGCGTTGTTGTCGATGGCGTTGACGAGCTTGGCCTTGGTGGGCCCTAGGGTTCGTTTTCTGGGTCCCAATACGCATTGAATTGAAGACACGTATAATGCAATTTAGTTTTGGTGCGAGTGAGATACACGGGAAGAGTGGACTTTTGACGGCTTATATTTTTAATTTTTACATTTGAATATGTAATATTGAATTAAAATTTTGTACCACCACACTATGTTTTGTAATATTTATATCTGTATTATTGACCGGTATATTTTGTATGGTAAGCCCAGCAGCAAATGATTCTTTTAGACCATCTTCAATCCTGATTTAAAACTTAAAATACTTAGCTCATAAAATTTAGGTTTTAACTCAGAACTAACTTCTTTACTTCAACTTTTCTAGCCTAAAATTTTAGCTCGAGATTATTAAAGAATGAATTGAGGCTAACTTAAAAATATATATATTTATGTAGACTATTTTAAATTAATTTTATCAACATTTTAATCTAAAAATATTTAAATTTCGATAAATTTTAAAGAATCTCTAAATCAATACATAAAAATCATGATAAACCACATAAACTTAATACAAACAACATTTAGTAAACCACATAAACTTAATACAAATGACAATTAATAAACCACATAAACTTACAAAAAAAAACAATTAATAAACCACATAAACTTAATACAATTGAAAACTCATAAACGACATAAACTTCATAATGATATCCATCATCTTGAGTTGGTGATGGACTTGGGTGATAGTCTTGAGATGAATCATCATCTTGAAATATATTCTTGTGGCATTCATTCGTAAAATGTCATTTTGCTTACCATGTAAGTATTTCTTCCCCTCTGCAGTATATTTGTCGAGGTCCTCCATCATCAAATTAATTTCGAACATTTCTTGCTCCCTATCCCCTTCTTCCTTCATGGCCAAACGCATTTAGGCCAATTCTTCTTGCCAAGAGATATGGTTTTCGTTCATTCTTGCAATTTCGTTAGCAAGTTGTGCACTTATCGGATCTTGAGACTTCCCTTTTCTCTTTACTTCCTTTTGCTTATCTCTACCCGGGGGCCTTGCAAAAGAAGAAGTTGGGGTCATTTGTTCGACACCTTCATTGTCAGCAAAATTCACACTGTCATTGACATCATTTGAGGGTGGGGCTTCACTATGAAATAATATTCCCCATTGTTGGTCCGCAACGGTTCCCCACCTCAGACAATCCTTGAGGATGTTCCAATCATTATGCAACTTAAAAGCTTGATTTTTTGGTGTAGTTCTTGTCTTATAAATTGCCATTGCTTTGTCACCCTATGCAACAAATACATAAAAACAATTAGTTCAAAATACTATTATGTACATGACAAATAAAAATTCAACAAAGAAACTCACAATTTTTTAGGCGCCATTTCCACTAGGCATGTCAACCATGACTCTCTCCAAACTTTCCTTCCACAAAATGCACGCTTTGTTGATAATCTTCCACTGATCATAAACACCACCACATTCCCTTCGACCAGCATTGGAGTTTTCATGGAACTTATCAACGATTTTACCCCACAAAACCTTTCTATTTTGATTCATGCCGATGACACCATCTTTGCTAACAGAAAACATAAAGCAATATCTTCATCAAAGGTCCAATTACGACCTCTAACATGCTCTTTTGCCATCTTGAAAAATTTGGAAACGAGAAGAAATGATAGAAAGAAAAATTGGAAGAATTGTACGAGAAAAGTGAGTTTTGTGTGGATGTTTGAACAAATACATAGGTATTTATAAAGTTTTTGATTGAATTTTGAGTTAAATAATTTTTTTTTTAAATTATTTTAGCCATTGGATTTAAATTTGGACCGTTAGATCTTTTTTTTACCATTAGATTTGATTATATCCGATCTAAACCGTTGAATTCAATAAATATATAAATATAAAACTAAAAAAAACATTTGAATGTGGACCGTTGGATTAACCAACGACCTAATTACCATAGCTGTGCGATGAAGAAAAGTAGTTGTTGGCTACAGACAAATTCTGACAAGCCAAGGGACATACCCACGTGTGTGAGGTCCACCTCGACTGAATGACTTGCGTGTCTGCGCGTGGAGCAAGTTTGTTTGGGCGTTTGGGCTTCACATCCCAGGTTTCAGTCACATAAGTTGGGGCCCACTCTAATTTGTGGCCTAAACTTGGGCCCCCATATCAGTTTAAGGTTAATTTTAGGTCATGGGTTAGAGTGGGTTTTTTTTTGGGGGGGGGGGAGGGAATTATAAGTTTTAGACCAGGGTTTGAGTGGGCCTTAGGTATTTAACTTGGCTGCTAAATCCTTCATGCTGAGAGCCAACTACAACTGGACATCAGCATGAGGGGCTACTGATTCTTCAGCAGCCAATTCTCATTCTTCTTTTAGGCCCCATTTGTTACATTGTATAAAGTGTGCGTGGCTTGGCTACGATTACCAAAAGCGTATGATAAAGTTCAGGACTAAGAAACAATGAAGGTGTAAACGAGTTAGTTGGACCAATGGTCATTGAACTATGGCCGAGCTTGTTTCTTTAAATTGAAAATATGTGATATCTGGTATTTGGGAATTTTATTGAATGTGGGGAATTGCAGTTTTGGTACATTAGCAAACAAGTCAATGGTTGTGTTAATATATATTTTTTAACAAACGATATTATCTACATTAATGGATGGTGGGCTTATAAATATGAGAGAGGATCCTATCCGGATCCACTTTGTGGGGATCCTTCCTAACCGTTTATTATGCATCGTGCGGTTAGTGTAAAGTACTATTTATGTTTTATTTTAAATAAAAAAAAAGTCAAATGATTTTTGATGACACGATGCACGATGAATGACTAAGATATGAGGATCCTTATGATCCCCACAATTTAGATCCATATGAGATCCAAATCCTATGAATACCACTAGACCGTAGTATTAATTGGCAATAGTTGTGTTAATATTAGACTTGATACAATTTGAATATAATTATTATAGAAACGAAATATAATGATAATAACATTTGGAATTAGAGTTGGTTACAAACTCTAAGAAACTAACGTCAACTATTACCTTAATAGAAGGGGCAATTATCATCTTATTACATATAGAGAATTGAGTCTCCGTTTCCTAAGGTCCTCATTTTGAGGCGACTAAAAGCAAAATAAGAAAATGAGTTTTCTAATGGTTTAAACTTTTTCATCCAAACTAATATAATGTTATAATTAATATGCATTTGGTCCTCATAGGTGCTCAAAATAAGAACTTTAGGAGAGTGGAATTGATCCATCTTCTCAAATTAAAGCGTTCATGAAATACCGGTCCTATTGAGAGTAAGATTGATTCTGAATCCAAGAGAAGAAAAGACTAATCCCTCTTTCGGTATTTATATTCATGTTTCTGCAAACTGATAAAATTTATATTTTGGTTCTGTAACTTTCTAATTCGTGGAAATAGTCCCAATCTGTGATTTACAAGCTTTTGCTATTTATTTTCACGTTTCAAAAACTCACGTTTGTACAAGTTGTTATATTTTGAATGACTCTTTAAATCTATATATAAAGCGAGTGGGCTGGTGAACAATGAATTTTGGTGTCATTGGCTTCGACAAAAAGTTTTGGACCAAAATGCCCCTACGCCAAAAAAAATTTAAACTACAAAAATGAATGCATAAGATAATACAAGGGTAATTTTGTTAATTTACATTTTAATAATTTTATCATAAAAAATGATGTGGGGTTGATCTCTGCTGGGGTAGTGTGATGAACAGTGTGCATGCTGACAAAAAGTTTGGGGTCATGCACTGATCATCAGAGAAAAAAATAAAAAAATAAAAGGAAAGAGAGAAAATAATAAACATTGACAAAATTGATGGGGCTCACGTGATATAAAAATGTCTTTTACACGCAGATAATAATGTGATTAAATAAGTTGTCAAATGATTTTTTTTTATGTAACAAATGATATTATCTACATTAACGGTAGAGGTGGGCTTCGCCTCACAATGGACTAGCAATAATGTGATTCAATCAGTTGTTTATTAAATATTATTTTCTTTATTTTTAAACATGTTCCAAAACATCGTAAGAAGTGTGTAATGCTGGTTATAAAAAAAGGTTTTTCGCACAGGGATAATAATTTGATTAAATTACTTGTCAAATAATTTTTTTAAACACACAATATTATCTACACTAAGGGGGATGGGGTTAGCTTGCCCTCACAACGACTAACAATAATGTGATTCAATTAATTGTTTATCATATATTATTTTCTCTATTCTTAATGTAAATTCTAAAGAGACCGATTTTATTATGTGAATTCAGCTGCTTTAATTTGGTTTACGAGAGGTTACTTCTAGCATGATCTAAAATTATTCATTTACTTCAAATATTTGACTTTTCTTTTGTCAATACAGTGATAAAACAATGTTTTAATATTTTACTATTTAATGTACAGTGTTAAATAGTTTTTTAATATTTAACTTTTTCCTGTACATTTTTTTAAATAATTAGTACCTTGCAATGAATTAGTAATAATGTGATTCAATCAGTTGTTTATTAAATATTATTTTCTTTATTTTTAAACTCGTTCAAAATATCTTAAGAGGCTTGTACTACAGGTTCCTTATTAAAAAAAGGTCTTTCGCATGCGCATAACGCATAATTAATTCTTTTTGTATATTTTTTTTAATATAAAAACATTTAAAACGTGTAAGTCCATTGTAGCAAACCGTTTTTTTGTTTATTTATTTATTTATAATTAGTACCTCACTTTCGACAGAAACTTAGATTTAGGAAATATTAGACACGCGGGGCCTGGATGTCATGGATTATTTTCAATTTTTTGGAAGCTATTATTAGATCAGTTTTATACTTTTATTGCTTTCTGCAAAATTAGTTTATTACTTTGTATAGAATTAGTTTATTACTTTGTACATAATCAATTTATTACTTTGTACACATCTTAAGATGCGTGCAATGTCGATTATAAAAAAAAGGTCTTTCATGAATAATAATGTGATTAAATTAATTGTCAAATGATTTTTTTAACAAATAATATTATCTAAACTAAGGGTGTAACAACCCGTTCTGGAAAATTCATATCGTTGATGTGAAATGACTAAATTACCCTTGGATGTTTAATTGAGTGGTGTGGTTTAAACCTTATATTTTTGGGTCAATTATTTTAAACCCTTCTTGCTTGGACCCAATAGGAAACTAGATATTTTCCTAGTTGTGATTGGTTGGTGACTTTTGGACCACACACATCACACCTCACTTTTCTTTCGTTCACTCTCGTGTTCTCTCTATCTCTCAGACTCTCACTCTCTCTCTCTTCCATTTTGTACGGAAAACACCCAAAACCCTTTGAAACTTGGTAGATCGAAGATTCTAAAGCTACCATTGTGTTCGTGAGAACCATACGAGTTCAAAGGTACCAATTTCAGGTAAGGAAACCTTTGTTTTCACGTGAAAAACCTTAGCTCCGATTTGGTCATTGTTCATGCAATCGTAATATGTTGTGTTTTTGGAAATTCTAAGCTCATAGGGAGCTTTGGGAGGTCCTCTAGAGACTTGGAGTACTTCGTTGGAAGAGTTTGGACGTCGAAATCGTGATATCGAAACTTGGCCGGTTTTCTCAAAATTTCCCGACAAGATCCCGTGGTTTTTGAGGCTTGAAAGAGGTATACTTGTTCTACGCTTCATGTACTTCATTTTGGTATAAAGATCGTGAAAAATGGTGCAAAAATGGCCGAGATATTGCGATTCGAAAATTTCCTAGTTTTGCGGCGCCGGCGACGGTCGCCAGAGATTGAAGGTTGAAGGCAACGGAATATTTTGACACCATTAGTTATATTTAACAGTTTCAGTTAGGAGTTGACGGAATATTCCTGAAATATACATGACGGTGTTAACTGACGCCGTCAGTGTGTCTGTCGCGTGGTCGCGCGTAGAGCCGTGCCGTCGTCGGCGCGTGGATGGTCGGAATTTTTTTCTAAAAATATGGGGATGTTCCTGAGGTTGTGTAGATCACGTTGGTATATTCAAATACCAAAATTGAGCAATGTATGAGAAGTTATTTCTGAAACCCGTTTATGTGCTTTAAATAATGTTTATTCAGTTACTTCTCATTTAGGCAAGACCTATCCGGAGGACGAGCGTAGACAGGCTAGGCGCGGAGGTTACGACCCAACTACATATCAAGTGAGTGGGCTTTTGGTTTTCCGTATATACCTATATAATTACAGTTTTTCCCAGAAAATGAAGTTAAATGTTTATACGTTTTGAAATGCCATGCAAGTATCTATTCATTTTAATTATATATATATTCTTAAACGCATATATCTGTGATTGGTGTTGCGGACGCACAGGTAAGTGTCAGGTAAGTTTACATGTTGGTAATGACAAAGTAAGTTACGAATGGTGTGATGTGATGAGAGCTCATACACATGTACCTTGATATTAGTGCTTCCGCCCGGAGTTAGGACACAGTCTTTCACGTGATATTCACCTCCCGCACCGTATGCTCACCTTGGATCCAAGTTAGGTGCACAGTCCTGTCGTATATACTACTATAAGTGGGTTCGACTCGTAGATGACCCGCGATTATTTGCACAGTCTTCACGTGATTGTAGCACTAGAGCATACTTATTCTATATTCAGTTATGTTGTGCAGACCATTAGAGGTGGTGTTGATTTATGTGCAGGATACATGATATGATGAGATTGATTATGAGCTATATATATACAGCCGAGGGCTGAGTTGATTACCTGACATTTATTCACATTCACTGAGTTATGATTGGCTTTCAGTTGAGATACTTTGGCATGGCATATATGGTTTCATGGCAAGATTTTGAGATATACATGTATATGAATATATACTTTATTCTGGGAAAATTATACAGGTTTTACGGAGAAGGGTTATAACTTTTGAGAAATGAATGGTTTTGAAAAGCTTTGTTTTTGCCCACTCACGCTTTTTGTTTTTCGCCCCTCCAGGTTCTAGGTAGCTTTTGTCGTTGGTGGCTAACGAGGATTATCCGGAGGTTCTGACAGAATTCACTCATGTAGGACCACCTTTGGGTGTTACTTCTATTTAGTACTTTCTACTTGACTGCACTTAGACCATTTATGCTCTGGTTATGTAAACACTATTAATTCTCGCACTAGCACGTTACCTTAGCTTGGACTGCTAGTTGATTGGTTTTAATTCGTTCGTAATTCCTATTATTAATCTTGTTTCCGCACTGTGCACATGGTTACGTCGCGCTCACGTGACGGCCAGCATGCCTTGATTTAGGTCGGGGTGTGTCAAAGGGGGAGGGGGTGGGCTTACCCTCATAATGGGCTAGCAATAATGTGATTCAATCAGTTATTTATTAAATATTATTTTCTCAATTTTAAACACGTTCAAAACATATTAAGAGGCGTGTAATGCATGTTATAAAAAAAGTCTTTCGCACGCGGATAATAATGTGATTAAATTAATTGTCAAATGATTTTTTTTTTAAAATAAACGATATTATTTACACTAAGAGGGAGATGGTGAGCTTAGCCTCACAACAAACTAGCTATAATGTGATTCAATCAAGTTCGTTAAATATTATTTTCTCTATTCTTAATGTAAATTCTATAAAGACTGATTTTATTATGTGAATTCAGCTGCTTTAATTGATTTATGAGGACTTTCTTTTATCATGATCTAAGAGTATTCATTTACTTCAAATATTTGACTTTCCCTTTGTCAATTTACGCTAAATATATTTAAAACGTGTGAGTCATGTATAGCACGCCGTGATTCAAAAAATACATTCTGCACGCATGTGAGCGTGTGCATGAAGGCTAGTGTATATAAACCTGTCAAAAACCACTATGTATTTTATATATATACACACACACACACACACACACACACACAATACTTATAATTTATTTGACATTCTTGCAACAACACCCGAGCTAAAACTCTAATATATACTAAACAACTATAGCCTTTTATTTGCATATGGTACTATCTATACACGAATTTTTATTTCTCACATTTTTCTTAGTCTTCAGCCTTTAGATAAATAAATTGAACAAAAATCACTTCTGATTTGCTTGCATTTCCCCATAAGGGCCAATATACAACTTGTCCAAAAACGACAAGCAACAAAACAGAAGTTCACGGTTTGATTTAATTTGGTCTGTCTTCATCCTTCCAAAACGCCAAAATGAAACGCTCCGTATAGTTCTACAACTTTGCTCCCTTTGGGCACATTTCACATAGACTCTGTGATAACTCTAATTCATACTTTATATAAACAATTGCTTCCACTTGTTTTTACCCAGAAAAGTTAAATAAAAAGAAATAAAAGTTCCACCTGTCTGCTATTTTTGTTATCGTTCTCCCACTTGTCCAACCCTTTATGTCTACGGGAGAGACTTTTTAGTGTATTCGAAACACGAAATTATATTTTACGGATTATAATATAAGTTATAGATATTTGAAAAAAATTCTTTACTTATTTATTTATGACACATTGTGTATTAACTTGTGTTCCAGCTACATGATTAAATCTCTCTACGAGTATAAACATACAATTTGAAGACAGAAAACTAGATTTAAATTGTTACAGAAACCCAAATGTTATTCAAATTATCTGTGCATAATAATAATAATATAGTAGGTATGTTCCAGGATAATATTCAAATTCATCATGATAATAATATTTCAAATTTTAAAAGCTATAATCTGATTTGAGCACTCTTTTGCTTTTGGAGCCATCCATGAAACCCTTCAAACCTGTAACGCCAATGTTACCTTTGGCTTCAGCAGCAGCTTTTTCTAGAAGCACTTCTTCTTCAGTGGGCTTGAAAGCTGGATGGTTTAAAATGCTTTTAAGCAACTGGGTACCTCTCAAAGCATTTGTCAATGGCAGATGACCCTCCGGAGTACTCTCATTGAGCTCCCAGATGAACTCACCGGGAAAAGCTCTATAGTTGTATTGCAAAACTTCTGTGTCAAGCTTCTTCATCCACCCTACCTTGATGAAGAACTTGGTGAAGTCGTCGCCTACCTTGTCGTAAATTTTTTTCTGGACGCTGTACCCGAATTTGTTGTTGCTGTGCTGTCTCCATAGGGCGTCGATGGTTTGGAGGTCGGCTTCGGAGATGAACTGGACCTCGGAGAAGAAGACGTAGCCTCGCTTCTGGGCTTGTTCTCCGGCGAGGACGATGAGGAGGCGGCGGGTCTCCTCGTCGGCTTCGCGGAAGTTTTGGGCGGAGAGGTGTTGTTCTAGGAGGTCGACGGAGGTGGCTTGGGTGGAGGAAGAGGGTGTGGAGAATGATGTGGCGGCGGAGATTGAGAAAATTTTGGTGGAGAAGAGAGAGTGATGAGAGAGAGGAGAAGTTAGGGTGTTTGTGGTGGTGGGTTTAAGGAAGAAGGTGGAGGGAGCATTGTCTATATGGTGGTGGTGGAGGAGGAGTGAGTGGTGATTGGGGCGTATGGATTGGAAAGACTTGGCTGCCATGGAGAGAGAGAGAGAGAGAGAGAGAGAGAGAGAGAGAGAGAGAGAGGAGTATGTGGTGGTGGTGATGGAGAGGAGTTAGGAGGGCATAAAGGGGAAGGGAGGAGGTAGGTGATGGGCTTAGATATGGAGAGATGTGGTGTTGTGAGTTTGTGTGGGAGGGTGGAGGGATGGATGCTTTGATATATGACAGATAAGAGATATGTGAAGAGGTGATATGGAGTAATAGGACGGAGGATTTTGATTGGCTATATGTGGGTGAGGCTTGATCCTCCTGCACACATGTACAAGTTATTTAAATCATAATGTACATGAAATTCACTTTTTAGCTTCATAGCCAATAGAACTTTTTGAGCTTCAAACTATCCATATATTTATTTTTATTTTTCACATTTTTCTTAATAAAGTTTTCGTCAGTCATATCAATGAATTGAAGAAAATCAATAGATAAAAACAATCTAAATCACCTAAGCAAAAGTATACTGAAAGAGTAATGCTAAAGAGATCAAAATTTTAAACCAAATTGGTAAACCAAATGATGTGGTAATTGATGATTAAATTATTACTTAATTGTTGATTAACGTACTTGTTTCTATTAGTAGCACATCATTTGGTTCAAATTTTGATTTCCCTAACATTATCCCAAATCAAAACAAAGAAATACAAAGAAACAAGCCCATAAAAAGATCTCATAAATGTTAGAAAACATCTGCTGTCGGAAAAAAGAACAAACGAACCAAATAGAAGAATTATGCTAGTTGCCCAAGCCCAAAAAAAACTCCTCCAAACTCATCTAAGGCTATCTCCAACCGAAGGGTCCAAAAGGCCAGAAGGTCGAAAATAACCCGAAAACTGTCTCCAACCGAGGGCTTGGGCAGATGGCTCGTGGAATCTGAAGAGTCCCACGAAATCTAAAAGGGCTACAGGGTTGGCCAGAAAAATCATTAATTCTGTTGGTTATAACCGACAAGAATGCTTAAGCTAAAATTTAAATGCAACGGCTAGCTGACGTCAGCTAGCCATTGCATTTGAATTTTATTTTTTTTACAATTTTATTGTTTTTTTTATTTACAAAAATTTTCCTATAACTTCAATTTTTTTTAAAATTCCATTTTTTCCTATAACTTCTATTTCACAAAAATTGTTTCATTTTATTTTAAATTCTATTTTTTTTTCCTATAACTTCTATTTCACAAAAATTGTTTCATATTTTTTTAAACTATAATTTTTTCCTATATCTTCTATTTTACAAAATTTGTTTCATATTTTTTTAAATTATATTTTTTTCCTATAACTTCCTAAACCATTATACAACATTAAATTAAATTATGTGACATGAAACAACATTAAACAATATGAAACAACATTAAATAACATTAACCAACATACAAATTATACAACATAAAAAAAATATTTAACAACATTTTTAAAAACATTTAACAGCATAAAATTTAAACACTTACTCCATGCTTCTTTTGGCCCAAAGATGTGCAACAAGATCGTGTTGTAGGTATTTTTTTGTGGCACGAGAACATATCATTCTATAGCGCTTTATGTACTTATTTATAAAGATACTACCAGTTCTTGGATTGAAAGGCAAATTAGGCCCATCATATATTTTTGCACGAGCTCTTCTTGACCTATTTGGATCTTCTTGGTCGTCATCAGACTCTCCATCAATATACCTATCTCGCTCATCCTCCACTATCATATTGTGTAATATGATGCAAGACATCATGATGGAGTCCAAATTTTCTCAATTCCACCCTTTTGTCGGTTCGCTGATGATCTTCCACCGTGCTTGTAGAATACTGAAATCTCTCTCAACATCTTTCTGATATGCCTCTTGGTGTAAGGTAAAAAACTTTTCTGCAACATTCCTAGGGTTTGGAATTGCTTGGACAAGTGTCGCCCACTTTGGGTAGATGCCATCTACCAAGTAATACCCTATATTGTATTGACGGTTGTTGATGTAGTAGTCAAGTTGAGGTGCTTTACCTTCCATTAAGTTATTGAAGAGGGGTGAACGCTAAGAACTGTAATGTCATTTTGGGATCCAGGGATTCCAAAGAAAACATGCTAGATCCATGTGTCATATGAGGCAACCACCTCTAACACAACAATCGGCTTTCTTGACCTTCCGCTAAATCCTTATTGCCATCCGGTGGGACAGTTCTTCCAATCCCAATGCATGCAGTCTAATGACCTTATCATGCTTGAAAACCCACGATCTTCAGCTTTGCGAATGAGCCAATTCAGATCTTATTGATTTGGCTTGAGGAGGTACTCGTCTTTGTAAACCTGAACAATTGTGTCACAGAATTATTGAAGAGTATCAAGGCATGTAGACTCAGATATACTATGGGTTTCATCCATCGAATCAGTTGGGGAGCTATAGGCCATCATTCGGAGTGCAACAGTAACCTTCTGATAAGGTGAAAAACTAGGGCGGCCTACTCTGTCCCGCTTCTGTCGAAAGTACGAATTGACCTGCTGGACATCATGAAGTAAACGCTCGAAGACATGACGCCTCATTCGGAAGCGACGTTTGAAATCCTCTTCTGTGTACACCGAGTTGGGGTTGAAGTAGTTGTTCATCAGATTGGCATGCGTCATCGCGCTGTTCTGTGGTTTGTAAGAGCAACCAGCAACAGAGCCACCCCATTGAGGTTGTTCCTCAGTTGGCTGACACACCTTGGTCGCAGCCATGGCTGCTGCTCTGTTTTGTTTTTGCGCCTTACTTGAACTTCTTCATTAGACTCCTCATTTTCTCTTCTCATTTGCGCCCATTTTGCTTCCAATTTGGAATTGGATGAAGACCCCCAGTTGGAATCCGAAGAAGATCCAAAGTTGGAATTCATTTCAAACTTGAATTGAAAGAGATTGAATTTAAAGTTGTGTGAATTATAGCCCAATATCCACCCTATTTATAGCAAAAAAAATTCAAATCTAACGGCTAGCTGACGTCACTTAGCCGTTGGATTTGAATTTAAGTTATAGTTTTCAAATAATAAATTATGTTTGGCTCTATGGCCCTTTGAATCTTGGTTGAAGATGGAGGCAAATACGGCTCTGTACTGTTCGTTAAAATATTAATATCTTGGAGGGTTAGATGGCTCGTTTTAGTTTTGTCAAAAAAAAAACTCATCTCCAACCGAGGGCCAAAAGGCCATGGGCCTAATTTGCCTTCAAATCCAAGAATTGGTAATATCTATATAAATGAGTACATAAGGTGCTATAGAATGATATGTTCTCATGCTACAAACAAGTACCTACAACAGGATCTTGTTGCACATCTTTGGGCCAAAAGAAGCACGAAGTAGGTGTTTAAGTTTTATGTTGTTAAATGTTTTTAAAAATGTTGTTTAAGTTTCATGTTGTTAAATGTTTTTTTTATGTCGTATAATTTGTATGTTGGTTAGTGTTATTTAATGTTGTTTCATATTGGTTAATATTGTTTCATGTTACTTAATTTAATTTAATGTTGTATAATGGCTTATGAAGTTATAAGAAAAAAATATAATTTTAAAAAAAATATGAAATAAATTTTGTAAAATAGAAGTTATAGGAAAAAATTATAATTTAAAAATATATATGAAACAAATTTTGTGAAAAAAATATAATTTTTTTTTTGTGAAATAGAAGCTATAGGAAAAAAATATAGTTTAAAAAAAATATGAAACAAATTTAGTGAAATAAAAGTTATAGGAAAAAAATAGAATTTAAAATAAAATGAAACAAATTTTGTGAAATAGAAGTTATAGGAAAAAATGGAATTAAAAAGAATAGAAGTTATAGGAAAAAATTTGTAAATAAAAAAAAATTGTAAAAAAAAATTCAAATCGTTAGCTAGCCGTTGGATTCAAATTTCTTTTTAAGCCCTCTAGCCCTTTCAGATTATGTGGGGGCCTTTCAGATTCCACGAGCTCTTTGGCCTAACCCTCGATTGGAGACGGTTTTCGGGCTATTTCGGCCCTCTGGACCCTTCGGTTGGAGATGGCCTAAAGAGCCTAATTTTGGGAAAAGTCATGGTTTATTTATGGAAGGTAAGGCCATCTCCAACCGAGGGTTGGCCAGAAGGCTCGTTTAAGCCCTCTGGCCCTCCAAGATATTAATATTTTAATGAACAGTACATGGCCATATTTGCCTTCGTCTCCAACCGAGGGCCATAGGGCTCGTTTTAGTCCTGTCACAAAAAACCGTCTCCAACCGAAGGCCATAGGGCCAAACATAATTTATGATTTAAATTTAAAAACTACAAAAATTAAATTAAAAAACAACAACTTAAATTAAAAAAACTACAACTTAAATTTAAAAACTACAACTTAAATTTAAAAATGACAAATTAAATTTAAAAACTACAAATTAATAGGCATAGGAATGGTGAATGAATAGTTTAGGTATTTATAGAAAAAAAAAATTAGAATTTTTAAGAATTAAAAAAAAATGGCCCAAAAAACCAAAAAAAGAAAAGAATTTGAGTCCAACAGCTAGCTGACTAGCCGTTGGATTTAAAATTTATTTTAGCATTCATGTCGGTTATAACCGATAGGATTAATGTTTTTTTTGGCCAGCCCTCCAACCCTTTCAAATTCCGTAGGGCCCTTTCAGATTTCACGAGCCCTCTGGCCTAACCCTCGGTTGGAGATGATTTTCGGCTGTCTGGACCCTTCGGTTTGATATGCCCTAAGGTAGCACACTTCACCTCTGGATTTGGTTTTTATTTTTTTGTTTATGAATAGCACAGAGAAAACAATAACCATGGTTTGGAGAAATAAGATTATGTTAAAAATGATTTTTTTTTGGAGAGAGTATTGTACAGTGACCAAGGTTCTAAAAAAATGCTAGGCGCTAGTCGGGGGGTGAGCTGGGGCCTAGCGCCTAGGCGGCTAGGTGGGGCCTAGGCGGATTTAAATATATTTATTATAAATTACTTAAATTTATCATATGATATAAAAACAAACATGAAAATATGTTATTTCTTAAAAAAAAAATAGAAAAAAAAGAATGGTATATGTGATGTTAGAGTTTTAAGCATAGTACGTGTGGTCTTAAAGAGATGAAAGTCTCAAAAAATCCCCCTCTCTATTTAGGATTTCCAAAACAAAACAATTTAATTTTAAAGAATAAAATAATAAAGTAAGATATTTTGATTCTTGAATAAAATTAGATTATTTTTGTGACAGCCCGTCCCCGGAATCTTGTACAGTTGATGTGAATTGACGGTTTTACCCTCGAGCGTTGAGTACGTAATTGCATTTTGAGTTAATATATTGGTCCAATTACATAATTTCCTACATTTTGGGACCAATTAGAAACTAAGGAGATATTTGTTTGGATTGGTGGCTTTTGGACCACACAAACAATTTAACATCCCCTCTCTCTCCTCTCACTCCCATACTCTCTCTCTCTCTCTCTCATACTCTCTCTTTCTTCCATTTTGTACGGACAAGCTCTGAGACGCCCAAAACTTCACAGATCGTAGGAACTAAAGGTACCATTGTGTTCATTGCAAGCTCAGGAACACAACGACATTAGTTTCAGGTAAGGAAGCTCTCGATTTCACGTCGAAATCATAAACCCCGAGTTAAGTACTGTTCATGCAGTTGTTAATCGTTGTGTTTTTGGGAATTTGAAGCTTATAGGAAGCTTAGTGAGGTCCTAACGAAGCTCGGAGACGTTCGTTGGAGGTGTTTGGATGTCGGGAAGCCAAGATCGGAGCTTGGCCGGTTTTCCTCAAAATTTCCCGACGAGATCCCGTGGGTTTTAAGGCTTAAAAGAGGTATATTTATGTTCTACTCTTCGAATGCTTCAATTTGACATAAAAATCGAGAAAAATGGATGTAAATCGGCGGAGATACAAGGTTTCGAAAAATTCCCAATTTCTGGCGCCAGCGATGGTCGCCGGAGAGTCTGAGGTAGGAGATGACGGCATATTCCGTCAGAGTTGACGGAATATGCTGACGCCGTAGGTTAACTTTAACGGTTTCAGTTAAGAGATAACGAAATATTCCCGGTATATACCTGACGGCGTTAACTGATGCCGTCAGTGTTCAAGTCACATGACCGTGCGTGGGGGCGCGTAGGTCCGTGTCGTCGCCGGCGCGTGGAGGACGGAAAAATTATTCTAAAAATATGGGGATGTTCGTGATGTCGAGTAGATCACGTTGGTATATTCAAATACCAAAATTGAGTTGCGTATGAGAAGTTATTTCTAAAGTTCCATCTGTGTATGTTAAATAACGTTTATTCAGTTACTTCTCATATAGGCGAGGCCTATCTCGAGGACGAGCGTAGCCAGGCTAGGTGTGGGGGCTACGATCCGGCTTTTTATCAGTGAATGGGCAGTTTGTTTTCCGTACATACCTATATATATTGCTATTTTTCCCAGAAAATGAATTTAAACGATGAAATGATTTGAGATGCCATGCAAGTATCTATTTATTTTAATTATGCACTAGTACTTGCATATAATTGTGACGGTGTTGCAGACGCACAAGTAAGTATCAGGTAAGATTCTATGCTAGTTATGATGAGAATGAAATGATGTGATGTGATACGAATGAATGAAATGATGTGATTTGAGCTCATACACCTGCACATTTATATTAGTGCTCCCGCTCAGAGTTAGGGGCACAGTCTTTCACGTGTCGTTCACCTCTCGCACCGCATATTCACCTTGGATCTAAGTTAGGTGCACAGTCCTGTTGTATAGACCACTATAGGTGGGTTCGACTCGTAGGTGACCCGCGAATCATTCGCACAATCTTCACGTGATTGTAGCACTAGAGCATATTATTCTATATACAGAGATGAGTTGCAGACCACTATAGGTGGTATTGATTTATGTGTAGGATACATATATATATACAGCCGAGGGCTGAGTTAATATGATGGGATGACGAGATGATTATGAGCTATATATGCAGCCGAGGGCTAAGATGATTATTAGATATTTATTCATATCACAGAAATACGATAAGAGCATACAGTTGAGATATTAGTTATGATACTTTGGCATGGCATACATACAGATATTTCCGGCACGATTTTGAGATATATATGTATATGAGTATATTTTATTTCTGGGAAATTATACAGGTTTTACGGAGAGGGGTTACAGTTTTTGAGAAAGAATGGTTTTGAAAAAGATTTGTTTTACTGACCCACTCAACTTTGTTTTTCGGCCTTCCAGGTATTAAGTAGTGTTCGTTGGTGGCATACGAGGATCTCTCGGACGTTCTGACAGAATTCACTTATGTAGGATCACTTGCGGGTGTTATTTCCATTTAGTATTTTCTGCTTGACTGCACGTAGGCCATTTATGCTCTAGTTTTGTAAAAGCACTATGAATTCTCGCACTAGCACGTTACCTTAGCTTGAACTGCTAGTCATTTGGTTTTAATTCCTTCATATTCCTATTGTTAATCCGGCTTCCGCACTGTGCATATGGTTACGTCACACTCACGTGACGGCCAGCACGCCCCACTTTCGTGTCGGGGTGTGTCAATTTTTTTTTAAAATCCCTCCACCCAACCCCCTCCACATCATCCAAGGTTCCAATCCGTGGAACCACACCAAAAGATCCCACGGCTCCCAACCTCTCTCACATAACCCAACTCCCAATCTATGTCAGACATAATGTAAAAAAAGTAAAAGCAATTGATAAGTGTCTGGACACACACACCAACATATTTAATGCATTGGAAAGCTGAAAGCCTTTATTTTGGTTTTTTTTTTTTAGCGTTTCTTCTTCCTCCTCTCACACTTCTTCATCTTCTTTCTTTTGCTCTGTAAATTCCCTCCTCAAATGTGGTGCAAGTTTGCACCCTTAACTGTTTTTTTTTTCTCTCTCTCTCTCTCTCTCATCCTCCCACTTCTCTTTAGATCTTTCATTTTCTGCTAAAGATACAACACCGATTGTAAACGAAGGATACGACGCCGACAACCACCGAAGACCAGAGTCAAATCGCCAAAAGAAAAAAAAACTACCACCCTGGCCAATGCCTAGGTTGCCGTCTAGGCCGCTTAGAGAGTGTCTAGGCGAGCGCCTAACTCCTACCCGATTCAGTTGGACGATTTGGCCCAAATCACGCGACACTCTTCCGCCTAGGCTGATTTTTAGAACACTAACAGTGACAAATTTAGGATTTGAACTTTGGGGATCCCAACGTTTAATACAAGTTTTTTAGAATGGAACGGACTGCGAAGCATGTAAAAAAAAATTTATTCACTTGGTAGGCTTATTGTGCACATGTCAACAAAAATCAGCATATGCTGAAGCAATTTGATGAGTGATATAACGAGAACTTGTCGAGTGTTGTCAACGCAACGTATTGAGATATGCCTAGCATGCATGACATCAAACATTTAGTAGGCATAAAAGGGCCCCGTGACAAACATCAGAGGGTTTTTGAGAGACCTTCACATGTATATTTTTCGGATTCAGGCGGTCCTGATAACACCTTGGTCTCTATTTCCATCTGCCCCTAACTGTATGAATGATAAATTAATTGGTTAACTGTTTCAAATGGTCTACTATCTTTATCTTTGGCTTATGACTTTAGGTGTAGTAAACAAGTAGTTGTTTCTTGGAATAAATGAATTTGGTGTAGATGTTTTTTACCATGTAATTCTATTTTATTATAGCATTTCTTCACAATAAGCTTTAAACTCGTGTTTTATTGCTTCATTGGGGTTCTTTTTGCGTCGATGTGCTCTTTGTGTTGTAAGACTATTGAACATGCTCATCATTTATTGTTCAATTGCTCATTTTCTTTGGTAATTTGATGTATTTTATATTGGAATATGATTATGATAACATGGTTTTCACAATATGTGTAATTATGTGTGAAGGTACATCATAAATTGGTGTACTAATATACATATGATTGTAGTAAAATAAGTTAATTAATTAATTAATGAAATAATATAATTAATTAATTAATTCTAAAATGATATGAACAGTTGTATTTCAACATGAAAAGTTATAACTTCCCCTAAAGAATACAACTTATCTAGAAAGGTTATTTCCATCTCTATATATTGTCAAATCCCTTTCTGTCAGATTCATTCAATTCTATACTCACTATTCATTGCATTCACACCATATTATGATCGATAGTCTAAGCGACATCCGCTTCCGATCCTGTGGACTACCCAATTTCTATCATTGGCTTCAGAGCTAGGTTTTCATGAATCAAAACAATTTGCCCATTTTTCATCTGAGAACGTCTCGAACCACATATGAGACATCTTCTTCATCACAAATCCAACAACGTTCTTTCTAAGTTTTAACTTGAGAAGAAATTAGGGAAGAGAACGTTGGTGGACAAGGAAAATATTCAACCGATTTTGATCAAAAGTTCCGAATCGGCATTTGAGAATTTTATTGCAGAATCCAAAACCCACAAAAATACTGAAATGTTCAAACATTATAGCTTGTCTGAAATTCCATCATACCCATTTAAACCCAAACTTGAATTAACCCAACAATTCGAACTATATTCCCCCCACACCATTTCATTCGGTAGAGAACAAATCTCAATATGCCATTAAACCATTTCAGTGTTTAAATTCACTAAGTTCACTCCCCAACTCAGAAAATCCATTACAATGGGCATCATTGGCTGCACAAACCAAACCTGCACAGAAACCTGAAGATATGCAACATCCCATTGAACCTATATTTTTGACCCTTTTTGGAAATTTGGTCACAAAACCAAAGAGTATTACTTGCACCATCGCGATTGATTCGTAGTCCTTCGTTGAATAATGCAAATCCAATACTACACCTGTGATTTTCGCGCTTTCCTCCACCTTGGTCTCGCCTTCCTCCGTGGACTCAATGCAGCACCATACTGATCCATAGCAGACAGAAACGTGTTTGTGTTTATCCAAATGTGGTCTCGTCCTCTCGTGGTAATACACAAATACCGATAACATTGATATCCTCTAAGAAGATTGTCTTTGCCGTTTCAGATTATCCGTCGGGCTATGGAATGAAGCAGAAAGAAGAACCTGTTTTTTTCCCAGATGAAGCGTTTTGAAAATAAAGAAGAAAAAGAAGAATGGAATTGTTTTGAAAATAAAAAAGTAGAATTTGTTTTGGAGGAGGCTTCACGTGGGGACCAGATTAAAGTCAAAAGGATTTTTGGTTCATTGCACTCTGACAGTGCATTTGAAAAAGCAAGGGCTTTACGCGGGGAAGAAACTAAAGATAGCAGATCTTTTGGTTATAAGCACTGTGATATTGCACGTGAAGGACCATGGGAAATTGATAAAGATTATTGTTTATTAGGAAGTCAAGTTTGCAGGTCTTTTGAGGTGGGCTCATCTTCACGTGGGCCAAATTCAAAGAGCCACTTGCAACCTTTTCCTACAATCTTGGCAGATTAATCCCTGTTTACCCTAATAATTTCACTCATAAAATTGATTTGTGGAAAACTTTGAATAATAGTCACAGAGATCAAAAGTGGAAGCAATGGTTTAATTTTTGAAATTCTAGAGTCAAAGTGCTTAATTATTTGGATCAACATAATACCCGTTACGGTTTTATATATCTTGATTTGGCACAAAGACAAATTTCGACTGCAAGAAATTTAAGGGGGCCATGGCCACTGAGAATTGAAAGAGAATCTAGTAGTCTAGAAGAGATTGCTTTTGTGCACAAAAAAATAAAGGAAGAATTGATCACACCTGGCCAAGTAGACAAGTAAGAAATCCATGAGCCTTCTATCGACGTGATCGCCTGAACAAGTACTCGTCTTTCACTGATTGGACAAGGCCTCTGTGAGTGCGTACGGTATCTGCTACCAAAAATAAATAAGTCTCTATCTATTATTTTATTTACTTTTTAGTTTTTAATTTATTAAGAACATTTAATATTTGTGGCTTGTAATAATTAAAAGTACATTAGTAATATTTGTATTTGTATTTAAGTTTGTATTAAGTATTGTGTTTGTTTTGTAATTTTATGAGCTATGGCAACTAAATATTCCAAATCCGAAGTTTTAAAAATAGGGAGGTTGAACAACGTTAATTATCGAATATGGAAGAGAAGGATCACTTATCTTTTAACCCATGACAAGACATTGTACACTATCAAGAACAAAAGACCCCTTGGGCCTTCTTGGGTTTATAATAAATGGGTGGAAGATAATGAGTTGGCTAAGGCCACAATTCTCAATTACATGGAAGATAAATTAATACCTCGCTATGAAGAATATGATTCGGCCAAAGAAATTATGGATGTACTTGAAAAGAAGTATGGCCCTGAATCTCAAATACACATTTAGTTATTGCTTGAGAAATACAATAGGACAAAAATGGAGGAAATTGATTCTATGATCGATCATATTACTAAAATGAAGGTAATGGCAAAAGACTTAGCCAATGTTGGCCATCCAGTTTCTGATAAAATGCAAGTTAGTGTTCTTCTTGGTAGCCTCCCAAATTCTTGGGAAAATGTAGTTACTTCCACGACTTATGGTCAAGTGGAACTAATGATGGATACATTGCCTGCAATGTTGGCTATTGAAGAAGTTCGTAAAAATTATAGGAAAAAGGAAACTAGACAAGGAAGAGTCAACCTCCTCATAGCGGAAGATTCTCAGAAAAACAGGCAACACATGCACAAGTCACAAAGTAGTAACAAGTGCCCAAACTTCAAAAAGTTTGGACATCGCAAGCAGAACAAGTTTAAAGGAAATGAGAGTGCATGTTACAATTGTGGATAGATTGGTCATTATAGGTATAAGTGCCCAAAACGACTCAAGAACAACAAAAATCCTAAAAAACTGATTTTGACTGTCTCCAAAGCACTCATTACTGAAGATCAAGGACAATTGTGAATAGACTCATGAACAACTTGTCATGTATGTAAGGACAAAAGTTGCTTCATCAATTTCAAGGAGAAAACACTAGGAGAATATCGTTTCTACATGGGCAACAATACTTATGTCGATGTTATGGGTGACAAAGATTGCAAGATCAACAATAGTAAATCTACCATTGTACTTAAAAATGTTTTGTTTGCACCAAATATAAGGAGGAATCTTGTCTCTGTCTCTATCTAGAAAAGAAAGGTTTTGAGATAAGGTTCATCAATAATGCTATCATTATTGGGAAAAAAAGGTTATATTTATGTAAGGGGAATAAAAGTCGATGATAAGTACTCAATTTGTATTAATAAAAGTATTTCTTCCGAATATGCCTTTGTCTCTACTGTTCAAAATTTGTCATATTTATGGCATTTACATTTAGGTCACATAAATAAAAATAAAATGATACACATGAGTAAAAATGGAATGTTGCCTCAAGTAACTGCACATGATTTTGATATATGCGAATCATGTATTAAAGGAAAAATGACTAGAAAATCATTTTCTCAGCATTAGACTTCTACAAATTTACTTGAGATAGTGCATACAGATTTATGTGGGTCAATGAGAACTAAAACCCATAGAGGAATGAAATATTTTGTGACTTTCATCGATGATTATTCCCGTTATGGACATGTCTGCTTCTTACAGTATTAAAATGAAGCCTTAGAAAAATTTAAAGAGTTTAAAGTAGAAGTAGAGAACCAATTATGAAGATCCATAAAGACCCTTAATAGTGATAGAGGTGGAGAATTTGAAGCCTTTGATGATTTCTGCAAAGAGAATGGTATAAGGCATAACTATAGTATGCTTTATACACTCAACAAAATGGTATCGCAGAAAGAAGAAATCAAACTCTAATGGATATAATGTGATCTATGATGTCTTATGCTGACTTACCTCTAGAACTTTAGGGTGAAGCTTTGGCTACTGCAGCATATATATTGAATAAAATCAATACAAACGTAAGGCCACTAACTCCATATGAATTATGGCATGGGCGAAAACCCGATTTATCAAACTTAAAAGTCTGGGGTTGTAAAGTGCATGTTCTCATTCCAAAGCCATAAGAAATAAATTACAAGCAAAAACTTTAGAATGTAAATTCATAGGATACCCTGATAATAGTAACGAATATCTGTTTTTATCATCCTGAGAAAGGATTGATCGAAAGTAGAGATGCTACTTTTATTGAAACCACTGATTTGATTAATCCAATACAAGAATTGGAATCTTTGGGAGAAGAAAATTCTCCTACGGATGATCAAGATTTGCATATTGATTTATACTTGTCTCACGATCATGACATTGATAATGATCAAGTGGGAGACGTAGACATGAGTGATCATAACAATGTCGATCATGACACACACATAGATAATGATCATGATATTATCATAAAAGATATAAATAGTGGAAGAAATGATCAAACCAGTGGGAGCAAAAGAAAAAGGGAAACATCTAGAAGATTGAAAGATCACTTTGTTTTCAATCTTGTGGAGGTAGATCATTCAGTGGGAGATCCAGACCGAGGGAATTATAAAGAAACAATGGATAGTTTTGAGTTTGAACAATGGCAATAAGCAATAAATGAAGAACTAGATTCCATAAAGAAAACTGAAGTTTGGGAATTGGTTGATCTACTTGATAGAAGAAAGCCCATCAGTTGTAAGTGGGTACTTCGTTAGAAGTACAAATCAGATGATACCCTGGATAAGTTTAAGGCTCGACTTGTAGCTAAGGGTTATACTCAGAAACCCGGTATAGATTATGTGGACACTTACTCTCCAGTTGCGAAGTTTACATCCATTCGTATTCTTATGGCAATTGTTGCTAGAATGGATTTAGAACTTCATCAGTTAGATGTCAAAACAATATTCTTAAATGGAGATTTGAAATAAGACATCTATATGATTCAACCCGAAGAATATCATGTCAAAGGACATAAAAACAAAGTCTATAAATTAAGAAAGTCATTGTATGACCTTAAACAATCATCAAGACAATGGTATTTAAAGTTCCACCAAGCCATTATGGAAATGGGCTATAAAATAAATCCATTGGATCATTTTGTTTACTCTTGGAAGTGCCAAGATAATTTATGTATGATGTCATTATATGTAGATGGCATCTTACATGCAGATAACTCTATAGATATGATTGAAAAGACTAAGTCATATATGGGATCCAAATTTGAAATGAAAGATATGAGATGTTCTAGGAATTAAAATTACTAGGGATAGAGATGCCAAAACACTCTATTTGGATCAACAAAATTATATGGATAAAATATTTAAAATATTTAATATGCAAGATTGTAAGCCAGTTAGTACACCTGTTTGTAAAGTAATGATGCTTTCCAAAAATATGTGTCCGATACAGTAGCAAGGCATCATTGATATGCAAAATGTTTCACATGCCCAAGCAGTTGGAAGTTTGACGTATGCTATGACTAGCACAAGACCTGACATATGTCATGCAGTTGGATTGGTAAGCAGATATCAATCCAACCCCGAAAAGCAACATTGGATGGCATTAAAGAGAATTATTAGATATCTAAAAGGCACCCAAGGTATGAAACTTTGTTTCGGATTAAATGATTTGGATTTAGTTTGTTATTGCAATGCAGATTTCGAAGGCGATTTGGATGATAGAAAGTCAACAAGTGGTAACATTGTCTTGTTTGGTGGAACAGCTGTTTCTTGGTTAAGTAAGAAATAAGGCTGTGTTGCAAAGTCTACCATGGAAGAAGAATATATATCTTGTAGCACAACGGTAAGTACTACAGTATGGGCTAAATGATTTATCGACAGTTTAAATATAGGTATACCTAAGCTTGTCAATGTGTTTTGTGATAATAAGTCCGCCATCTTTATGATAAAGAGTGGAGCAAATAGTTCCAAGAGAAAACACATTGATATTAAATATCACTATATACAAGATATAGTGGAGAGATTAGAGGTAAAGGTCGACTACATACCCTCCGAAGAGATGGTGGCCGATCCGATGACCAAGGGATTGTCTCTGGAAAAATTTAAAGAACATGTGACTACAATGGGTTTGCAAAACATCTAGATGTGTTGTAGTATGAGATGTGCGTCGGGCATCATTGTATGGTTTTAGGGACGCCTAAAACATGGACAAGTAGATGCGATTCTATCTAATTCTTTAGTACTTGGTCGGTTAAAGATAGAGGGCACAAGCGAGGTAACCAAATTATAATAAATCGTCTTGAAAGTAAAATTTGTAATAAGTTTCAAGAAATAATTATATAACACTGCGACGTATAGTGGGGCAAAGTCATCATTTGTAACCATGTATGGATTGTTTTTCCTAGTTACTTAGACATAATGCCATTTTACTGAAGAGTAAAATGTTATTAGATAAATTTGAATGGTGCGCACCAGGTAAAGAAACCACATATCTGATGTTACATTGAATTTCTTTATGAGTAGTACTCTTGAGAAACAAATCAGAATAGGAAACCATTTATGTCATCATAATCAAGTGGGAGATGTTGGAATATGATTATGATAACATGGTTTTCACAGTATGTGTAATCAACCATAACATTGGTGTACTAATATACATATGATTGTAGTGAAATAAGTTAATTAATTAATAAATGAAATAATATAATTATTTATTTATTTAATTTTAAAAGGATATGAACAGTTGTATTTCAATATGAAAAGTTATAACTTCTCCTGAAGAGTACAACTTATCCAGAAAGGTTATTTCCATCTCTATATATTGTTAAATCCCTTTCTGTCAGATTCATTCAATTCCATACTCACTCTTTATTCATATCCTTCACACCATATTGTGTTCGATAGTCTAAGCAACATCCGTTTCCAATCCTGTGAACTACCCAATTTCTATCATTTTAGCCTTATTTACGTTATTCTCCGACATCACATATTTTTTTTTTTCTTATCCTCTTAGGTGTGGTTTCGGTACTCAACTTTAGTTATTATAGTAGGGTCTGATTGGGGTAGGTTTTTGTCACTTTGGCAAGCTCGTAATTTAATTTGTTTTGAAAGAAAAATATTTGCATTTGATCAGTTGGTTAGTGCCATTCTCTTGCAAGTTTGTGAGGTGAATTCTTGGAGTGTGTTTTATATTAAACTCAGTTGATGAGCTTTGCATTCTCATAGCTCGTGGAGTGCATCAGAAGGCAATCAAGGGCGCCTGTAATTCATGAGGTTATCTGGCTTTCTCCTTGTGCTTTTCAAGATAAAGTTAACATTGATGGTGCAACTCGTGTTTTTCTGGGCATGGTTGGTTTCGTGGTATTTTTCACACACCCATTTTTATTTCTTACACATTCCTTTCAATTTTCGGCCGTTGAATCAAATGAATTGAAAAAGATAAATGACCCAAAATTAACAAGGGTGTGTGAGAGGTAAAACGAGTGTGTGAATAACACCATCCTTAGTGATATGAGTGTGTAAAATAAAACGAGGCGACTGAGCTGGAGTTAAAAATGAGTGTGCGAATAACACTATCCTTAGTGATCTTATATCATTTATTGTTTTGCAGGTTTCCCATCCAATTTATCGTCTGCGAAACACTACATCCACAAATATGAATAATATATCCTAATATTATAAGTTATAGTTTAAATTCAAAGTTCGCTAATTCTTAAGACTATCATCTGTTTAAAATGTTTGTGGACATTTGATTGTGACCCTCTAAAGAATTTTCTTTGATTGGCCATGTCTCAAGGGGGCCTTAATAGTCAAAATTACTATTTGTTACTTAATATTAAAAGTTCATTATTTTAATTAGAATTGTTGATAATATGTCAGTTGTAATTAGGTTAATAATGGTTGAACTTAACCCACCTATTGAACGAATGGATTGAGTTTTTACTTGAACATAAATTTTTACAATTTACAACCCAACCTTCAACTTAACCCACCCATTGAACGGATGGATCAAGTTTTAATTAGAATTGCTGATATTCAAGTATGTCAGTTGTAATTAGGTTAATAATAGTCAAACTTAACCACCTATTAAATGTATCGAGTTTTTACCTGAACATATATTCCTATTCCGGTGTCTTATTTTTCCGTCCATTATTTAATAAAAATGTTAATAACATATTTATCATTTTAAAAGAAGACTCTTAAACCTCTATTCAATTTAGTACTAAAATTTTGAAAAAAACAAAAAATAATTTAAAATAATAAATAGATAATGGTATGATATCTTTGGTGGAAAGACGTTGGGAAAGATTTGGGTTAGAATAGACGGAAATGTTGGAGGAAGGAAGGCATGTGCTATATGAACAGGGCCGGCCAGGCCCAGTGCAAACAGGGCGACCGTCCGGGGCCCAAAAAAAATGGGGGCACCAAAATTATTAGAGTGATATATTTATATATGTTTTTATAAGAGTATAAATTTATAAAATTTGGTTCAATGACGTATAAATTTAACTAGAAGTGGTGGTTTACTCATGTGAAAATAATGAAGAGGTCTTGGGTTCAAAACACCACATGTGCTTATTTACTTTTCAATTTTTACAAATTTCTTTTCATAAGAGTATAAATTATAAAATTTGGTTAAATGATCAAGAAGTTTAATTAGAAGCAATAGTTTTTGTTGTTAATGCTATGTGCATGTTTATTGTTTTCAATTTTTACAAATTTTTGTTTGGTTGTTAATTTATTTTTAGTTACTAGCTAGTAGCTATGTGAGTTGTTATTTTTAAATATTTGTTTTAATTCAAGTCTAATATTCAATAACGAGTAATACGTAAACCAAATTTTTTGATCAAATTTACAAATTATATGACGTGTCATCAAAAAGTTTAATTTAGCACCCATTCATTACTAATACATATCAATTAAAGACTCGAAAACATCATTATTTTTTTAGTCCCATATTGACAAGGTTAGTAAATAAGAAAAAACGTCTCACGATTTATACAAAAACACTTTCAAAGTTCAGATGGAAAATAAAACTCATCATCTATCTACTTGTAAGCTCGGGGTTTTGTGATTTCCTTCTCTCGATACAAAATAAATTAGTCTTTCGGTGTTTCTAAATTATTGAGTTTGAAGTGCTTTTCTAAGTATAATTTTATCAACATCTTACGTGTGAAAAAAAAAAATAAACTTATACGAACTTAGGGCACTTTTTTTAGCGTCGCCCCGGGCCTAAAAAATCTCTGGACCGGCCCTGTATATGAAGGCAATAAACTTCAATGGAGAAAAAAGAGAATTGGGTGTGAGATTTGCAATTTTGACAAAAAAGGGAGGAAGAAGAGTGGTTTGGGGTCCCGGGTCTCTGTAGGACAGCGATAAGTGTGAAGGAGGTCTTAGGTCTTGCATTGTCTTTTATATTTTATATTTTTTATAGTTTACAACCCAACACAAACCAACCCGACCAAACTGATTTCGGTTGAATTAGTCGGGTTCTATCCAATGTATGGTAATTCTGTTAAAAAAAAAAAAACTAACGTGGCAACATAATAATAATTTTTTTTTTCATATCAGTCCTATTTTCTTCACAATTAAAAATTTCTCAAGCCCAGCGCATCCTGTTTCAAAACAAAGTTGAGCGCCGCCGTCAATGTTTTTCTGCGCCGTAATATTTAATTTTCATCACCATTTGGTATTGGTCTAATCACTCGGGATTAGCTTTCTCAGTCACAAACACCTCGGTCCTCAAAGCCCTTTCACTATTGAGGGTTTTCCCCGATCCATTTGTTCCCACTGAGGTGCTTCCCATTTTTTACAGTGCATTTTACGATTGATTTTGATTTGGTTTTTCATGACCTGGGTTGTGGGATTTGGATGAAAAGGTGAATTGGGTTGGTGGGTATTTGAAGAAAGAGCACAAGGGTTTGTAATTCTTGGTGTGGATTGGGTTCTCCAGGTGTTTGATAAAAAGCGCAAGAGGGTTATTGGGTTTTTTGGAGTGGGAGAATGGGGCAGAAGAAGAAGAAGCGTGGAGGAGGGAGTGGGAAGAAGAAGAAGGCCTTGAAAGATCATGGGGCTCATGTTGGCGATGATGATAATGAACTTCTTTCTGAAGAGATCACTGCCTTGTAAGTGACTCTTCTTCTTCTTAAATCCTTTTATTCTTCGAATAATCGACTCAAAACTGCATATTGGGGGGGGGGGGGGGGGGGACAAACACTCTGATCACCATGAACAACTTGGGATGACCAATTGAACAGTCAGACGCAACTGGATTGTATTTTATGGCAACTTTGGATATGCACCATTACTAGAATTAATCACAGCTTCAAATGGATTGATTGGAAATGTTTTCCAAATGATAATGGAAATTTGCAATTGTAATCTTTTACGTGCCACCAATTCAAATAATTCTCTTAAGTTTTGGAGAGGCAATATTACTCTCTTTTAAGGCACAGGTGTGAGGCCTGTAGCTCATAGGATACAAAAGAATGGAATTCTTTTCAGTTTATTATTGTTGGCCAATAAACCTCTAAAAGTGGTTTCAGTGTCATCACTGAAAGGAGATTGATTCTAGTGCAAAAACTGAATTGTTGTCCTTTTTCTCTTCATTTCCCCTTTTCCCCCGTTTTGCACCGTATGGTAGTTACTGCAGAACATAGCACGTTTGGCATGGGGGATGCATTTTGTTCCATTGTTTGTTGTGTCTAAAGGATATCATCTACCCATAATCATGTTGTATTGTATTTGGGTATCAGGTCTTCCCATCTGCTTCATTCTCCTTTTGTTGATTTTACTTTTGAGTGTTCAAGGTCGGGTTATTTGAGGAACAAATCTGGAGAACAATACTTGGATGGTTGTAAATTAATGTTGTTACTTTTTTTATTATTATGTAAATCGTGCACTATTATGTTTATAAAAATGTTGATGCCTCTGTTTGAAAGATTCATGATAATCAATCTGAGGCAGTTACTTCTGTCTCATAATTTGTATTGCTATTCGTGTGGGATGTTTAGGCGTGCAATATTTCAAGACGACTGCGAAGTTATGCCCGGATCACACCCTCAAATCATTATTAAGATTAGGTATGTCTTATTTATTTTTAGATGAAACAATTCATGAGTTAGACTCCTCTTGATTGAGATTTTGTTCTCTACTGCAACAGGCCTCATTCTAAGGATATGGGTTATGAGGATCTAGATGTTTCTGCACTTCTTTCAGTTAGGTTAGTGAATTTCTTTTCTATATTGCGTTTATTTTTGGTTTATAAATATTCCTTCCCATGTATCTAAATGTTGTCTTGTTTGATAGGTGCTTACCAGGGTATCCTTACAAGTGCCCAAAGTTGCAGATAATTCCAGAGGAAGGTTTATCAAAAACTGATACTGATAGGCTGCTATCTCTTATTCATGATCAGGTGTTATTGATTTTTTTTCCTAAAACCTTATTTGATAGTTCTTCGAGTTCTTCTGTGATGGAGTGTTTATGCGGTTACAAACGCAACATTTATTTGTCTTAATCCTAAAAATATTGTGTGCCTTAAAGATCGGCGGCTATTGGCCCATTGGCCAAGTTAGTTTTGATATACTGAAGGCTATGTATGAGGAAATGTTTTCAAAATTTTCCCTGAAACAAACGGAAACAGTGCTCTTCCACCCAAGCTTCATTTTAAGAGATAATTTCACACAAAGATTTTACACTTGCATGGAAAATATCACTGGTCAGTCTGACGCATAATAAACTAGTGTGCAGCTAGTGCCTCTTTGTGTGGTTCTGTTCTGTTCTTAATTTAATTGTTCTGTTTCAGGCAAATTCTAATGCTCGAGAAGGACGGGTAATGATTTTCAATTTGGTAGAGACTGCCCAGGAATTCATATCTGAAATTGTGCCAATGGGCCAATCACATGGACCTGTAAGACTTCTCTATTATCGTATTTGTGCATTTGTTTGTGTGAGAAAATGCATATACAAAGATCATACGTAAATTGGATATTTTGGCAGACATCTTTCATGTAGATTTTTTCTCCTTGTTCTGTTTCTGTTATTACACTTTAATTTTGTTCATTCAAATGTGTAGGCTGTTCTAATTAACCATGTTTGCTAACTGTCATCTTGGTGGTCTGGATTATTCTTGGATTTTGACATGCTGCCATTGGTACCAATGCTGCGCTGTGTTAATTATGGATAGGTTCCAAGTATAAACAAACAAAAAGACTATAAAGAATAATTGCACCACATTCCAATCAAACACATCTCCGATGCCTGTTTAGAAACCTTTTTGTTGCGCCCCTATCTCTAAGGGCAAGGTTTCGTATGATACATGGTCTACAAGAAAAAGACAAATAATATTGACAACTATGAAGACTACATCTTTTGATGTGTTAATTATGAATTTGAATCAAGTTTTTTTAGGTGTAACCTTCTTTAACATGTAGATCTGAAAAGTTCACTCTCATTTCTTGATGAAAATTTTGCGTATCATTACTTCTCTACTGGTTGTTTGATTGATGAATGCTTTGTATATTCATTTCTCATGGAAGGTAATATGTCCGACTACGGATAGCAGTGCTCAATTGTTTCAGAAGGACATTGCAATTTTAAGTAACAAGAAGGGGCCTTTTGTTTATGGTTTCATAGACCTGTTCAGTGGTTCTGGAGAGTCTTGGAATTGGGGTTTTGGAGTGGATGAGACCAGTGGGATAAATCCATCGGTCCCATCCCACACGGATATAAAGCAAAGCCCATTACAAAAGGCCCATCCTAAAGTCATGCATGATATTCAGGAAAAGAAACTGGATAAGCATGCAGAGCAAACAAGTTTACAAAATGTAAAGCAAAGCCCATTACCTTCCCCTACTGTCCAGTTAGATACCCTTGAAGAAGATAGTGAAGATGGCAACAAGAGCATGTATTCTACAGATTCAAGTAGATTTTTATTGGAGGAATCAGTAGAAAATGGTGGTAAAGCTGAGAAAGAGGTGAGTAATTTAATACCTTTTCTTTGGGCAGATTATAACATGATATTATTTGATGTTTGAGTGCACAAATGTGAATGAATTTCACACACACATACATATATTCTTGTATTGCCTTTTTGTCATATTACATATATTGTTTTATTTATTTACTCTTGTTTTTAAAGTAATAGAGTGCAAAGAGAGATTTTGTAAATTGTTAGAAGGCACAACAAGGACATGTGAGTACAGATTATCATGTATTCTTTTGGCGTCTTTGGTTGGAGAGAAATAGGAGGGCTTGATGGGAATGAACTTTTTTATTTTTTATTTTTGGAGTTGAAAGATCAACTTTTTTTTTAGCTTTATAAAAATTCTCTCAAAAGAGAGATACTTTCTTATCTTTCATTTTCGTCCACTTTTGATTGGCATACCAGTTGTGCACTGAGCTAGTGTTGAGTTGACATCTTGCACACCCAAATGATGCTCTCTTGGTATGTAGAATCAATCATACCACAAGGCTGCAGACAAATTTTGTTGTGTGGAAGAATGAATACAAAGAGAAATCTAAACAAGTTATGCCAGATCATTGAATAGAAGGCAGTAACCTTGACGAAATTTGTTATTTCTGGACATTGCTGTTTGATAATATTGTTTTGGGTTCATGGTCTGTTTTTGTATAGGAAGTTTTCTTGGACACTCTATGATACCGCTACATACTTTTATGCTTTTACAGAATTTGGTCGTTAAGGATGATTCAACAGAAGATGAGTGGCAATCTGGAAGTGAGCAATCAGAGTCACTCTCATTTGCTTCCTTGGGTCATGATCAAGTGTCTCAAGATGTTAAAAAGGATCTCATAATGGTAATTTTATGTTTTCTTGTCTTTTCTACACAGAATTTTGATCCTAAATTTCCCGTTGGGTATTGTTTCCTCTTATGTTAGGTTCATCTACTCCGTCTTGCCTGCTCTTCGAAAGGACCATTGGCTGACGCCTTGCCACAAATAACCACAGAATTGGAGAAGTTAGGAGTATGTAACTCAATTCATCCAGTTAACTTTGTTAACCCATACACTTACCAGATTCTGATCTCTGTTTGTTTCATTTTCAGATTTTATCAGAATGGGCAAAGGAGTTAACTTCTAAACCACCTTCAGTTTTGAACAGAACATTTGATCATGCTTTCAGACAACATATGGTCTGTCATCCCCCTTCATTTCTTTGCTGCTAAGTTCTGGCTTCTAAAACCAATTCACGTTGTTACATACCTTCTCTTATCTAGGTTTCATCACGAATCTCTCAATTTTGGGAACCTGCGTCTGATTTTGATGGGCCAAGTACATCTCTCCCAAGCTCTAGGTATCTTAATGACTTTGAGGAGCTACAGTCCCTTGGTAAAGGTTTTTTTTTTGTTTGTATATTTTTTCATTTGGTTTTCCTAATAGCTCAATGCCTCAGTTGTTCTTTAAGTGCGTCTCTAGGTACTAGGTGAGTAGTTTAATATGGGATTTTTGATTGGCTGAGCTAGTTATAGATTTTAGTTTGGTTAGTAAAATTAAAAAAAAAAAAAAGGTTATAGATCCCTGGGGGTGTCCATCCATAGTAGACAATAAAATTTACTGTTTGAGCTCTTGTATCTGTTTTGTTCTGTGCTACGAAAATTTATCTATTTTTATTTAAATGTATTTATTTTATCTTCTTAAATGGTAATTTACAGATAATGCTATAATAGGTTTTTCATACCCAAGAAAAGCTATGGAAGTTCTTGTTATGTTGATGTATGCTATGTACTTGTCAAGTTGTCATTGTTATTATTGCCCTTCATATCAGCCTTGAAAGGTGCAAAATTATTGATCAAAATAGATAGAATGATAAGCAAGTAATCCTGTAGCTTGTCTATCTTTTCACTGGTTTATTATGTGCAAAAAAGAGGTGGAATTTGGTGCTCACTTGTTTTATGTTGTCCATATAGTTAGTAAGGCAAACCTCAATGACCTTGAAACATTCTTTTTCAGAAGTATTTGCCTTTTGGTGGTGGAACAAACAGCAAAAATTTTGTGGATTTTTCTGTATTAGTTGCTTTTTAGGTAATTTGGATGGAGAGAAATGGAAGAATATTTGAAAACTATAGTAGGGATGTAGAAGTAATTTCGTCGGAAAAACTCAGGTTTTGGGCATCATTATGGGCTTCTTTTTCTCCAGCCTTAAGGGATATGTCATATATTGTAATTTTATTAGATTGGAGGCCCTGCTGTAGGATAGTTTCGGGAGATGTATTACAATGTAAGAGGGTATTTTGGTTTTGTTTTGAGATTGTATCTCTGGTTCACTATGTTTTGTATTTCCTTTACTCTTATATATAATCCTCTAACTGGCATTGCACTTCGTACTTTACGAAGCTTTTAATATTTATTCGTTGGAGGAATTTTGTTTCATTTGAAGTATAACCAGGAAGATTCTTTTTCAAAATCTGGTACAGGTCATGGGGGCTTTGGCCATGTTGTATTGTGCAAAAATAAGCTAGATGGAAGGCAGTATGCAGTGAAGAAAATTCGCCTCAAGGATAAAAGCCTTCCTGTTAATGATCGAATATTGAGGTATATTAATGTTTCCCGCACAAATTTGAAATTTAGGAGTCGTTTAGCCTAGAAAAATTTCCTTTCATGAATCATGAAATTGATTAGTCATTTATCAATGGGTCTTTGTATTGTTAATTTCAAGATAGTAACTTTACAAGGAAATATAAACATAATTCTGCTAAAGAAGAAAATTAACTATGGAGTGAACTTCAGTTATGGGATGAGGGGGGTGGTAATCAATTACAATTTCTGTAGATTCTTAAACACTCTTATGGACTACAAAGGTTCTCATATGACTTTTGTATTGGGCAAAAATAATATATTTTTTTTGTAAAACTCCACATAGTTAAGTGAGCAACCTTTGGGGAGTTTTATATAGAGTCTGATAGAGTTTGGCAGGTTTTTTTCATATGTTGGTACAGATTTGTGAAGATATATTTTTGCTTATGTTTAGGTAATTTGTGACAAATAAACTGTAAAATATATAGTTAGCTGTTCCAAAGATCTGCAACACGTAGGCCTGGTGGGTTCATTAGATTTTGGCCTGTCCCAACCTTAAAGCAACGAGTCTAAGCCCTGGCCTATTGCCTAGCTTTTGTACCCTAACCCTTCTATTGCTTTCCATATCTCTTTTTATTCATTTTCATCATTATCTTTTTTTCTTTGCAATTTTTAACTGTATTTACTAGTATATTATTTTGTATATATATAATTCTTTTTGTTTCTAGCAAGCTTGTGAAAATGTTATATCAAATATTCTTTGCCCATTCATATATTTCAATCACTATTAAAAATTCGTTGTCTTTTCAACACAATTGTGAATCTAACATCTTAAGTAGCTACATGTTAAAATGTATAGCTGAAAATATTTTTTTTTTTGTGTTCTAAAATTTGTTTGTGGTTCAACTTTGGCGAGATACTTAGGGAAGTAGCTACACTGTCTCGTTTGCAGCATCAACATGTCGTACGATACTATCAGGTAAAAACTTTCTTATTTCCTGCTTATGCATTTAATGGCATGCTTCTGCAACTTCTGTAACAATTTCTTGTTTTTTAGTTTCTATGATTTTGTATATGCAATATTGTCTTAGCCTACATTTATTTTCAAAGCAGCTTGCATTGGGGACTGCTCTTTGATATTGAAAAGTTTAATTTTTAGAGAAGTTATTTTTTCTTACAATCTTTTGTCTCCACAATGGTTCTAATATGTAATGTTTGCAAGCACTTCCAGGCATGGTTTGAAACAGGGATTATTGGTGCTCATGGTGATACCACATGGGGTTCAATGACTGCAGCGAGCACCACTTTCAGCTTCAAAGGTACAAACTCAGCAGATGCTCTTGGGAATGAGAATAAGCTTGAATCGACTTATCTGTACATTCAAATGGAATATTGCCCTAGGTAAACTTCTATTTTGATTTGTTGTATCTTAAGATATACTCAAAGATTGAATTTTAAGACGCGTAGTGGTTGGTTAGTTATTTTTTTTTTTACCATTTTACATCTGTAATTACTGCAACCTGGTTCATCATGGTATTGTTTTGAACCATTGCATCACCCTTTCGGTAGTCTAGTTTTTCTTAGGCAATTTAGAAAGAATAATAAAATATGCCAAATCTTTGTTATCAGTAAGACTTTTTGATTTTATTACTCCTCATAGTCCATTGTTAAATCTTTATTGACTGCTACCTGATATGAGTCCTAGTGAGGCATATCTTTTGTTGCTTGAGAGTTTTTAATTATTGGGCTTCCTGATTGACTGCTCCCGATCATCCATCATTCCTCATAGAATCCTTAGAGAAACCTGCAACTATGATAACATTACTAGGCTTGTAAATAACTAAATATTGCATCGGCATTGAGGTCAGATTTTAAGTATATCTAAATTTGAGACTGTCACAATGTACGATAGACTGTCACAATCTACGGTAGGTAAAAGGTAAAAAAGATGGGAAATAAAAATTGAAAAGAAAAATAAGAAGACAAAGGAGCTGAAGGAAACTGTCTATAGGCTCTGTACTGTTGCAGTTTTTTGTTGGTTTATGCTCTATTATTCCTTGCACTCTAATTTAAAATTCTTTCATTCCTTGAATTTAGTTCCATAAATCCTTAAAATATGCTTTTTGCTGAGTTTTTATCTTATATGTTTCTTACTCTTTTATTTTATATCTATTTTATGGTTTGAAGGACTTTACGGCAAATTTTCGAGTCATATAGTCGTGTTGACAAAGAATTAGCATGGCATTTGTGTCGTCAAATTGTTGAAGGCTTGGCACATATACATGGACAAGGCATCATTCATCGGGACTTAACCCCAAGCAACATATTCTTTGATGCGCGTAATGATATTAAAATTGGTGATTTTGGTCTGGGTAAGTTTGGATTTTCTTGTATAACATCATTACACTTCAGTATGTCTTAGTTTGAGAACTATGTAGTCAGTTGAGCTTTTTATGTGCTTGCAGTCAAGTCTTTTTTTTTAAAGTGTACTTGTTAGTTTCTCAAGAGTACGGTGTGTCGTAGCAATTTCAAATAAGCGTATTGTGTTGACTATTATAACTGTGAGAACATGGTAGGAAAAATGCATGAGATGTGGTTACTTTCATGACTATTCTGTCACGAACTACTTTTTAGAATAAAATTCTGTTTCTTTTGGACATACCAAGTTTGCTTCTGTAGAAGAGTACAGTTCCTGGGTGATAATATAAAATTTACTTTCACACACAAATCATGAATTTTTATTTAAAGTTGTTTGCTAAATTCAGGATTTATACTTAATCCTCAATGTAATTTGTTTTGTTTCAGCCAAGTTTTTTAAGTTGGAGCAGTTGGACCAAGAACCAAGTTTTCCTCCAGATACAGCCGGAATTTCTCTTGATGGTACTGGCCGAGTTGGTACCTATTTTTACACTGCACCAGAAATTGAGCAAGGATGGCCAAAGATAGATGAAAAGGTAAATATTTTCGCTCTTATTTTTACATAGTTTTACACTTGATTGTACTGGCCAAGTTGGTACATATTTTGATTATTTTCACGCTTAATTTTGTAATTTTTTTATAGTAAGTTACACAATATGGCATGTGCCACTTTTAAAGGCATGTAATCTGTTTTTAATCAAATAATATCAGGTAAACATCATTGAGTCAACTTGGATTGCAGGCTGATATGTACAGCTTGGGAATTGTATTCTTTGAGCTATGGCACCCATTTGGGACTGCAATGGAACGACACCATGTCCTATCTGACTTGAAACAGAAGGGCGAACTTCCTCCTGCTTGGGTTGCTGAATTTCCTGAACAGGCATCTCTATTGCGGCGTTTAATGTCTCCAAGTCCATCAGATCGTCCTTCTGCCACTGAACTTCTAAAGCATGCATTTCCACCACGAATGGAGTCTGAGTTGTTAGACAGTAAGTAACAGTTATGATCTCTGTATTTATCTTATTAAAGCTAATCTCATCAGATGAAAAACGCAGAGGTATGAGTGTTCAGTCTATTTCAAATCTCCGCAGACTGCTGCAGTTCTTTATTCTAATTGCAAAATAATGTATTTAATTGTTGACACTAAGAGACCAAGCTTTGATATATATATATTTGTAGAATATATTAACTTATGCAAGTCTCTACAACTTGACTGTAAAGGATAATACATGACAAAGCCAAGTAAAATAGAATGTGTTAAACATGGTTTCCAACACTCCCCTCAAGATGGACCGAAGATGTCCATGAACTGCAGCTACAACTTGATATCACAGAGCAAGTAGAATTATATGTCGCGACCAGTCAGATTGACCAAAAAGAAGATATGGTCCGAATGACGTTGGTTAAAACCAATTAATGATATCTTACAACTTTTGCTAAACCAATTGGTTGGTGATTGTTCTTGGGCTGGTTAAACCCCACCAGCTCCTCATTCTGAAACCTAGTTGGAGGATCTTTGTGCTTGGTGATTTGTTAATTTTTATTTTTATTTTTCTCACAGATCAGTTAGTATTTCATGTGTTTGTGTCTTGCTAAGTCATCCCCCTAAGAACCTTTTGGAATCTCTCAATTCGGTGGGTGATTCTTTGTTATCATGACAGTTTTTTATTTAATTTATTATTATTTTTATTGTCATTCATAATATTTATTGGGAATACAATTTCTTTTTACCTGGTGCTGGTCCAACATGTTCTCTGGGGAGGATGGTGAAGATGCTTCTTTGTGATTCATAGAATCATAATACATACACTTGTTTTCCCTTTCGAAGCAATATTTAGAATTTTTCAACTGTTTCCATTAAGTTTTGAGTTGCTTGAGTAAATGCTTTTCTTCAATATGCTCAGATATTCTACGAACAATGCAAACCTCAGAAGACAGAAGTGTGTACGACAGAGTTCTGAATGCCATCTTTGATGAGGAGATGTTAAGCTTGAAAGGTCAGCAACATCGTGATGGAAGTGTGGGATTAGGTGGAAGGGATACTTCTGCTGTGCAGTATGCAGATTTACAAACCGAGGCTCGTGATTACGTTGTTGACATCACAAGGGAGGTGTTCAGACAGCATTGTGCGAAACACCTTGAAGTAATACCTATGCATTTGCTAGATGATTGCCAACAGTTAGGTTTCTTTCTTGAACTCTTCGTAGCGTGTTTACTATAGTGCAATGTATTAAAAGCGTGAGGCGTGGGCGAGGCGTCCGAGGAATAGCACGGCCTAGGTGTGAGGCAAAGCCTCATGGGACCTAAATTTTTTAATATATACACTGAGGGTACACATATTATATTAAAAAAGAAGAAGATTATTAATCTTTAATCACCCTGAGCACACACACATATATTATAAATATATATACACACATATATATACATATATTATATTATATATTTATAATAGAGGATGAAAAGCACAATGAGCACACATATAACAATGCACGCTGACAGCACACACATCCATTATATAAAAAAATAAAAATTAGAAAAAAAGGCAGAGAGACTAGTGCAAGGATGAGGTATGAGGCAATTAAAACCCTACCCAAAATTTGGGTTCGGGAGTTTGAAAAAAAAAACCCCCCTGAGGTGGGCCTAGGCGGCTCCGACAAAGCCTTTTGCCCACTCCAGCAAAACAGAGGTGTTAGCCTTAGCGCCCAGCCTCAAAGACGCCCTAGGCGCGGCCCGAGGCTAGTTTTTTAAAACATTAATGTTTTTATTACATAGAATTACTTTCAGTTTCTTTGTATGTGTTCATTCATACTGATTATTTGTTATATCCTACAAGGAACACTGTCAAACTTTTAACCCACGGAGGAGATATGCTTGAACTTTGTCATGAGCTGCGCTTGCCTTTTGTTAGTTGGGCGATCTCCAGCCAGGTATTAAATAAATCAAAATAAATGTTTTGTTGCTTGTTTTTCTTATTAGTTTCATTCTTGTTGTACAAGATACAAAAATTAATCCTTTTCAGTTCCTAAGTTAAATTCTTATTCCTTGGTTGATCATGCTGGTTAGGCAGTTTTGAAGCTCTGCTTGGGTCTTGTTATTTTCCTTTGTGAAGCTAAGCGTGGTTGCATCCTAAGTATATATCATACATGTTGGCAAAATCATTACAAAAGTACCTGTATACAAAGGGAAACTGGTACTTTCATAAGTTGTTGAAGAAAGAGTAACGGGACTTGAGTTATGTATGCTGGAAATCTACTTATCAATTTCTACAAGGTTTAAAATCTCAGTAAGATTTCATTTCACAGATATTTTCGGTTTTATAAGGAGAGAGATAATGGCAGCAAAAAACAATTTTATCATTGTTTTTCATTTTGTCAAGTTCAGAAAAATACTGGCATTCTTTTAAGGGAAGGACTAGTATAATTCTGTAACATAGATGAAAATAGAAACAAAAAAAATATGCCTTTTAGCAGCAACCAAGGTGGGTGACAGACAAGGGCTCGCTTTTAATGATAAACTATATATACTGAATTCTGAACAGGAAAATCATAGGAATGTGGATGCAGACAATTTGGAGATGAGAATGCTAAAATGGGTGTGGTTTGAAAGGGTCGTACGATGGATTTAGGAGAATCTACTTGTGAATTAGTGATTGTTCATTTAATAGCTAAGAATCAATTGAAAGTTGAAACCTAAGTTACTGTTTGCAAGAAGATCAAAGTTAGATGAAAGTCTACAGTAGCACTGGAAACAGGGAGTGGCCGAGATTCATTGAACCCTGAGATAAGTTTTTATTGCTGACAGTAGTTTGATAAGTTGAAAAAAAAAAACGTGGTATTTGTTATACAAGCTTCGGACATTAAGCAGTGTAATGTGTCCATCCAATAACCGATGCCTAGTTTCAATCATGCATTCCACCATTGCAAAATTCTGAGGACATAACTCAGTTAACAATGGATTTGTTTGGAACATAAATTATTGTTTTATGTTTAACCGAGATAGATTTATTTATAAGATGAAATTAGATTTATTTATAAGATGAAATTATTGCTTTATAAGTTTATATACATGCTTCTTTGTCTCTAAAATTTTATGATAAAGTCAGGGGGCATAACTTGGCCATTCTACTTGTAGAAATCTTCATTCAAACGTTACGAAATATCCTCTGTGTACAGAAGACCTGTTGGACATTCACCTCCAAGTCGCTACCTGCAGGTATGAATTAAATGCTCGTTTTCTTATAGGACTCTCTCTCATTATATTTTATCTGTATAGAATGTTTTTAAAATGTTTATGCTCTATAGTTAACTGTACTATGATTTTCTGCCTAAGTTGATGTTTGTGGCTTAATAATACAACCTTATGTCAACACAGGGTGACTTTGATATTATTGGAGGCGCATCAGCATTAACAGAAGCAGAAGTCATCAAGGTGATACATTATCTGATTTATTTATTTATCCCTGATTTATTTAGTTATCATTATTGGAGGTGCATCAGCATTCAACAAGTATCACGTTATTTCTGGACAATAATTTGGTTTTTGTTGGTAATTGACTAGCATGCGCTGGCCAATGAGTTGTGTTATAGGCTTTATAGCATATGCTTCATAAGTGTGTCTCATCTTGCAGGTGACAAGGGACATTATAGCTCATTTTTTTCATTCAGTTTTTTGTGATATTCATCTAAACCATGGGGACTTACTGGAGGCAATTTGGGCTTGGGTAGGAGTCAAGGCAGAGCATAGGCAGAAAGTAGCAGAGGTACACAGTTGATGTATTCCGGATATTTCCATAACAATCTGTGTATTTCATTGATGGTATGATGACTCATAGATGCTGCCCTTTTTGAATGAAGCTTCTGTCTATGATGGGCTCTTTACGTCCTCAATCTTCTGAGCGGAAATCCAAATGGGTGGTAATCAGGCGTCAGCTTTTGCAGGTTTGATAAAAATTATTAAGTATTTGCACTTTCTAGTTTTCTAACAACTATGAGTGTCCATCATAAAGAAAACAATTGTGATAGGAGTTACCTAGCAGCTGAGCGGATATTCTTGTCCTTATGATTTACTAAATTACTATCTAGTTTTTTTTGGAAACTTTTTTTTTTTTTGGAAACTAAATTACTATCTAGTTTGGCATACCAAATGAAAGTTTTTATCTGGTGTGGTTAATTCCTTTTATTTTTATTTTCTGTTTTGTTTTTTCCCCTAATAATGAAGTGAACAATGTCAGGACTGTGAAATGTTTTTCCGACAAACCAAAATAGATTGTCAAGTTATAGGATCTTCGATTATATAGATTTTTATCTATCTATTTTGTTTGACAAGAAATGTATTTTCAGTAATAAAAAGGAAACATTAAAAAACATGGGACAAGTTGTCCACTGCACAAGCAGTCTATACAACTTCAACAGTTACAGAGTACAGAATTGTAACATTGCATGAATTGAAATCTAAAATACAAAAAGAGTTTGGAGGATCGTCTAGTTTGGTAGCTATGTTGTCGTACAGTTAAACTAGCACAAAAAGAGTTTTGTTAACTCAATTGTGAAATAATGATGTGAAAATCATTATATTTTGAATATATTGTCGGTCAGAAAGATTATCTATTTCTTAATAATTATTTTCTTTGACAGGAACTTAATTTACCGCAAGCTGTTGTAAATAGGTTGCAAACTGTTGGTTTACGGTTTTGTGGACCTGCAGATCAGGCACTTGCTAGACTGAGGGGAGCCTTGCCAACTGGTATTTTTTTCACGGCTGATGTAAGTACATGTACATCAAATCAGAGATGATAATCAATATCAGAAATTTAATGCAGATAAACAAACACGTAAGGCACTTGATGAGCTGTCGGATCTCTACAGCCACTTGAGAGTTTGGAGGATCGAACAAAATGTTTACGTAGATGCACTTATGCCACCAACTGAGAGTTATCATAGGGATTTGTTCTTCCAGGTATCTTAGCTTTAGATATACCCTAATTTTCCTTTTTCCTCTTCCAAATATCATAGCTATACTTTAGTATTTCCTATCGGAGGAATGTCCATAGAACTTATTCAATGCATCTGAGGCAGTAGAGTGAAGAACACATTAAACAAATGAAATTTGAACTTCTCTAACATAATTAAAAATGTTTTACGACCAAATGGCTGATTTCAAAATAAGCATAATACTTGGGTACTGAATAGTCAGTACCCAAATATACTGATTTTGTGCCAATAAAAAAATGCCATGTGTTTCTTGTTTTTTAAAGTCCAAGGAAAATTAAATAACATGTTCATTATTCTTTAAGGAACTGTTATTGGCACTCCAAAATCTAATTGTGCACTGCTTATAAGCGTATTTTCTTTCTAGATATATGAAGTTTAGAGTGCACAAGTAGATCCTTGGAGTGCCAATAACAATCAATTCCCGTTCTTTAAATAAATGACCATGTGTTAAATATCATTGGCCATATCACAAAGTCAGTATATTGGGTGCTAACCAGTCAGTGCCCAAGTATAGTCCACAAAATAATAAATCAGTATGGGGTTTATCATAGAAATGTACATAAAACATATGAGTGATCACAGAACATTAAGCAAAGAATTTCACTCCCCAAATACGTCATTTCATTTCAAACAGCAGTTAAATAATAAATAAAAATACTACACCTAACAAGACCAACACATTAGTCTCCTTATGTATGTACTCAATTGCGCATGTCTCTTTTGTGTTTGCTAGTGTGTTAGTGTGATGTTTTTTTTTCTAGAAGAAACAAATTTCATTCCAAAAAATGAAAATGTACAAAAAGTAAACAAGAAGTCCACCAATGGACTGGATAAAACTGTTTTGAGTGATTTTGTTCATAAGAATCTGTTTGCAATATGAGTCCCATCAATATTCTACTAAGCAATTAAAATAAAATATATACATTCTCATACAAAATATTTGATACGAAAAGAAATTTTTTATCTATAAAGATTAAGTTAAAATTTCTCTCCCAGGTATATTTAGTGAAGGACAACAATCCTGGATCACTTGCCGAAGGTGCACTGCTTGCTGTTGGTGGCCGCTATGACTATTTGCTTCGTCAAATGTGGGGTCTTGAACATGTAAGTTACACGCATGTACTTTCTTCTAGTTACCTTTTGTTGTTTACAGGACGAGAGAATGCTGGAAACCACAAGAGTTCTGAGTATATATAGATGTGGGCGAACAATTGATAATGTGCTTGAGCTCTTTTTCATTTGCATATGCCAGTGCCCTTATTACTGCCTAAGTTGCTGTATAGAAAATTTGGAACTGAATTTAGTATGCCCCTCTGACTTGACTATCACATGGCAAATTATACTTGACTACTTTGTTATAAAACCCCTCATGCTACTGAAGTGCTTTTACTACTTTTGAGGTTTATGTAAAATTTCAAAGAAATCGCATGATACCAAGAAATCAGAGGTTTAAACGTGGTAAATCTTCAACACCATTCATTGAGACAAGCAATGTTTTAGAAGAGTTTTGTACTTCATAGAACAGTTTTGTTCTTAGTGGCTGTCAAAATTTGGAGTGTTGGTGGGATATGCAATTGGTGGTAGGTATCAGATTTTGGTAGGATATGTGGTTGGGAATCACATGTTGGAATCACGTTTTTTATTTTTCCAATGAAAACAGTTGTTGCCTGGTTTGTAAAGAAACAGAAAACTTTCTCAGTAAGTTTTTCAATTGTATTGACTGAATGATCACTTTACACACTGTGAAGATATATATAGCCCTTTGGCTATTTACATAGATACCCCTAACTACCTTTACAGCTGTTCTAACTAATCACAACAGATATCACAACTAATTTCAACTAATTACATTTAGTTATTTAACAGAAACAGAATTATTAACAGTAACAGGATTGGATGACTTGTCAATTTCCCTAATAGTTTGCTCCCATGCCTTTTGAATTGGGGAGTTGGTATTTGGAGTTGGTGATGGCTATATTGTGGGTTATTTGAAGGGAGAGACATATGAGGTACAAGAGCTGTGGAGAGGGCGAGGTTTTCATCGGTCCTTAGGGTTTCAGTTACACCAGAATTTAAGGATTTTACTATCTCTTTATGGGCTAAATTGGAAGGCAGCTATAGGATAATGTGGCTGTAGTAGGTTCATTGTTTATCTCTGCGAATCAGACGTACTCTTTTAGCCTTGTCATCTACTCTTGATCATATTTTGTCATTTCTAAGGAAAAAGAAAACATATTGAAAGGCATTGGATAAGTTTTACCAACCATATGATATATATTTATGCTATACTTGCATCTTGTGTTTTCTCTTTTTTTACATTGACAATGGTTTTTGTTTTCTTTTTGTTAGAAATCAAACCCTCCGGGTGCTGTTGGGACCAGCCTTGCTTTAGAGACAATAATTCAGCATTCTTCTATAGATTTTAAACCTATCAGGTATATTTTTACTAGCTTATTTAGTCTATCTTGTTACGTTGCTACTTGCCGCTAAAAGTCCTGATCATTATCTTTAATTTAGATAAATTTCTGTATGATTTGATTTGATTTTTGCAGAAATGAAGTTAGCAACATTGTTCTTGTTTGTTCAAAAGGAGGAGGTGGTCTATTGAAAGAGCGCATGGAACTAGTCGCCGAGCTATGGGAGGAAAACATAAAGGTTTTAAGATGGAATTTTCAAAGATTTTAGGCTACAAATGGTTGCTTAACTGATTCTGTGCTGACTAGCGAATCCTTTGTCTATTAGGCTGAGTTTGTTCCAACACCTGATCCAAGTCTTACAGAGCAGTATGAATATGCAAATGAACATGACATAAAGTGCCTTGTCATCATAACAGACACAGGTGTTAAGGTAATATATGTGCTAATGTAGGAATAATAGCTCAGAACAATTGATGTGTCAAAATGTGTGTTTATGTTGATACCATAATACACTCTCTGGCAAGAGAACATTACTAGTATATATATTAGTAAGTGAATAGTTTTCTCCGTGAAAAGTAGGTAAAACCAAAGCTGGGAAGTTGAGAAATGACATTACATCTGCAGTAAGACGCTATAAATTTGGCATCGATTGATTAAGTTCTTTTCTATGTTTTTTACCATGAGGAATTTACGTTTAGTTGGAAGCGGTCCTAGTAGATTTATAGAATGATTAGATTTTTCCTGCTTGTTATATCTAAAGTTCAACATTCTTTCTTTCTGACCAATTATTGCAGTGTTATTTTACCCTGTACATATGAGTGTTTTCCATTTTGATCGGATTTTGCTGATACTCATTCTCAGAAGGCTCATAACCTATAAAAAAAACTCTGATTGCTTCGTTTCTAGATGAGCAAGGATATACCACCGGTCCACCGTACAGATTTATTATATTTCAAGAAACATAAATGAATTGGATGAAAAATAAAAGAATTTGATATTAAATCTGGGGGGGGTGGTTTAGAGAGAAAATGTTCGCCTCAGATTATAGCCTACAAGACTTAATGTCGATTAAACCTTCGATTCTTGAAAGGCTTGGATTCATCTCCTGACTTAATTTTGGAACTTTGTTTAACTGTATCTCCAGGTCCGTCATCTTGAACTCAAAAAAGAAAAGGAAGTTGGCAGAGACGATCTTGTCGGGTTTCTGCTGGATGCAATGGCGATACAATTTAGAAATCCTTCCATTTGGACTTAGGCGTGTCATCAAAAGCACAACCATTTCTGGTACGTGAATCAAGGTGCCGAAGTACCTGCATAATTTCTTCATATAAGATTTCTCATGAAAATAGTCCCAACAATAGCAGCTTTTACTCTGTACCCCTTGTTAGGAGCCTTTATATGGTGTGTACACTGATTATCCAGCCCTTGTTCTGTTTCCACATTTTGTTCAGCTTTCCTTCAAACCTGTTTGGCTCCGGGGACGGTCACTGGTTACGCGGTTGATTTTAGTTTTCTTTTCTTGTGGGAAGATTGTTTGAGGTTATTCACTTTGTATCTGAATTCTCAAATTTGTACATATTTACGAGCCAAAACAGAAACTAGCAACAGCAATAGCAATGCTTTGTCATGTGAAGCAGAATGTCTTATTTCTTGTAATGAGAGAAGTTTTGGGAATTTTTCGAGCTAACAGAAGACTTGGCAAAAAAACAAGGGCAGTAGCGTTCTAGGATTCATACAGCCAACCCTACTTAGTGCAATGAGGCTTTGTTGTTGTTGTAAGAGAAATTTTGGAATTAAAACTTCTCAGGTTCTGTTGTATACAATGTTAAATTCAGCTATACACATGATACAAATACTTTCTCACATGTATATCACGGCTAGAGATCGTGATTAGGTAATGAACTTGGCCTGTCTTGTACATTACTAGCTTCATGTTATACTGAGAAATGAGTCTCTAATCGTCTTCATTTGGTTGACGACGACGTCCATAGGCATCCGCTCTCCGGGCGACATTGCAGAGCAAGAAAGTCCTATCTGCATTACTGAAACCAAACATTTCTCTAATCTTGTTGCGTGGAGTGGAGCACGGTCACAATATCCTGTAATTGGTCTTTCCTGTATGTCGTTGCCATATGTTTCATCATAATCGTCATCATCACCATCTGTTTCGAGGAGCAAAGAAGGGTCAACTACGTTCATGACATGGTCAGGCAATGCCGCAGCTGCAAATTTGTGAATGCTTAGACCATCGTTGAACATGTCGTCTGTAGGTCTTTTTCCAGTCAAAAGCTCTAGCAACAGTATCCCGTAGCTGTATATATCTCCCAATATGGAAACCTGACCTCCCATGCCATACTCTGCCATTCATTCACATATATTCGAAATGAGAAGTCTTTATTTTTTGTTATCAATAGACTTAATTTGTCTTAGTAACATAATTTTTGATACAACAATATTTTGAATCAAAGAAGATGAGAATTGTAAAGAATCATACCTGGAGGAACGTAGCCTAGGGAACCCTTTAGCCCAATTGACATTATTGGACTTGTGGAAGCATTTATTGATGCTTCCACGAGGAATGTTGCTAAACCGAAGTCGGAGACATGGGCTACCATATCTTCATCGAGAAGAACATTGCTCGGTTTTAGATCACAATGAACAATGGAAGTTTCGCAGTGATGATGGAGATAGTCTAATGCAGAAGCAACATCGATGGAAATATTCATTATTTCCACAATGCTCAATCTCTTGTTTTGAGATTGCTCGTCTTTCGGATACAACCATGAATCTAGGCTTCCATTTTCCATGAACTCGAAAACTAGGCCTTTGAAGTCGTTACCTTGATTATCCATGCTTGAGCAAGCAGTTATGATTTGGAGAAGATTCCGATGCCTTGTACTTCTTAAAGCTTTGCACTCATCAAAGAAACTCTCGGCCGCTCCTTTTTGTTGAAGGTTTAATAACTTGACAGCAACTATCATTCCATCGCTAGGGAGTACCCCTTTGTAAACAGAACCAAAACTTCCCGAACCAATCAAATTGTCCAAAGAGAACCCATTCGTTGATTCGAGGAGTTCAGGGTAAGACACACCCGATTTCCAATCTTTGTAAGAACGTGGAGTTAGAGGTCTACCTCTTTGCTTTTTAACAAATGAACAAATAACAATGAAGCGTGACAGAACAATTGTAAGTGCAATCGCACAGGTTGTAGGAACTATTACAGCAAGTAGTCCTCGAGATGATGAGCATGTAGGAAGAAATAGTTTTGGGATGCCACCACAGAGCCTATCATTTCCGATGACTGAGACACCAGTAGCATTTGAAAAGATCCCTTCTATTGGAAGAAAGCATGGGTGCCTTTACTTTTCCATGTTTTCTTTTCCATGTTTTCTGCTTGTCTTTTTCCACCTTTACTTTTCCATGTTTTCTGCTTGTCTTTTTCCATGTTTTCTGCCCTTTCTTTCGGCTTCTGTTTCTTTTCCTTTCTTCCGCTCATTTATATGAGCTTTCCTTGTACTTGGTTTTACATAATACAAAATATAGACATTCAAAATTCAATATGGTATCAGAGCAGTGACCCTAACCGGCCTGTCTCTGTGATGTTCTCTTGAGAGATTTGTGACCTTCTTGTCCTTCAATCATGGCTGAAGAAAGCTTAGTAAATTTGGAAGGAGACGGCTTTCATGCTACTCCACCATCACCACACTCAGATATTGATATCAACCCAAATCAATGTCTTAGTTCTGTCTTGCTAAATGAGTTTAACTATCTTCCATGGGAGAGAGCAGTTTCTCTTGCTCTGGGAGGACGATCAAAGCTTGGTTATGTTAATGGTGCTATTCCAATGCCTGAGACTACCTCACCGGAGTATGATGCTTGGCTATGCAAAGACCAGTTGGTCATGTCGTGGCTACTCAATTCCATGGATCGTAAGATTGCAGAAATTTTTAGCTATGCTGAATCCTCCATGACTCTTTGGAAAAATCTCAAGGAAATGTATGGAAATCAGAACAATGCGGCTAGAGTGTTTCAGTTAAAGAAGGACATTGCTGGTTTGCAACAGGAAGGGAAGCCATTTGTGCAACATCTTGGAAAGCTGACCACTATGTGGAACGAGCTGAATGTGTATCGACCACACACCATTGACGCTGCTGTGCTATCTAAAAGAGCCGAGGAAGACAAAATATTCCAACTCCTAGCAAGCCTGAGTCCTGAATTCGAAGATCTTCGAAGTCATATCCTCATGAATCCCGACCTGCCTTCTTTTTCAAGTGTGTGTGCCACAATTCAAAGAGAAGAGGTTCGAAGGAAAGTCATGACCTTGGACATGAAGGCAAATATACCAGAAGCTAGGGCTTACTTCTCTAACCAAAAACTTGGTGAGGAGAGAGGCTACAAGGAAAGAAAACTGGCTTAAAATGTAGCCATTGTGATGCTGGTGGGCACTCAAGAGATAGATGCTGGATTCTTCATCCAGAGTTAAAACCAAAGTTTCCTAGGGATAACAAAGGTGTCTCGAAAGGCTCGTACAACCCTTCTTACAAGGCAAATCATGTTGCCACAACTTCTTCTGATGGAGCACTAAAGTTCACCACTAATCCAGCTGCACTGATCAACGAGTTTGCTATGTTTCTTCACAAGAAACAAGGTCTTGGAGATAGTGAAGGACCACTAAATCAGTGTGACAACAATCAAACTGCACTACTAGGACAGTTTGCTGGCTTTCTGGCTGGAAATGAAGGCGTGGTACAAAGGGACATCCCAGGTATCTTACACTCCTTCTCAACTGCTCTCAACATTGGTAATGTGCATGATTATTGGATTATAGATTCTGGAGCCACTGATCATATGACTAACAAGTCTACAAACTTGCATAAATTTGAAAAATTTTCTATTTCATCCCAAGTGTCAGTTGCCAATGGAAAAAATGCTATGGTTGTGGGAAAAGGAAAAATACATTTGATCTCAAGTGATGTCGAGTCTGAGGCTCTTTATGTTTCCTCATTCCCTTTTCAACTTTTATCTGTTAGCAAGATCACAAACTCATTAAATTGTCTTGCCATTTTCTCTCCCAAAAATGTGATCTTTCAGGATGTAGTCACCAAGAAGACGATTGGTGAAGGATTTTTATTAAATGGTCTCTACTATCTTTCCAAGCATATTCAAGTTCCCAAGGTTTTTCAAGTCACTTCAAGCTTAGCTCAAGAACAACAACTTTGGCACCAACGTCTAGCACATCCTTCTGAAAAAGTTCTATCCACCTTGTTCCCAAATATGTGCAAAGTTACAAGTCCTTGTGATGTTTGTCATTTTTCTAAGTTTACTAGATTACCATTTACTTCCTCTTTGTCTAGGGCTAGTAACCCTTTTGAAATTGTGCATTCCGATGTTTGGGGACCAACTATAGAGTCTTTTGATGGATACAAATATTTTGTAACTTTTGTGGATGATTTCACAAGGATTACTTGGTTGTATCTTTTGAAATTTAAAAGTGAAGTGATGGAAGTTTTTCAAGATTTTCATAGACTTGTGGCCACCCAATTTGCTTCAAAAATTCATATTTTACGATCAGATAATGGCACAGAATATATGTCTCATAACATGTCACACTACTTGAGCACGCATGGTATATTACACCAAACAAGCTGTGTTGGAACACCTCAACAAAATGGGGTGGCCGAAAGGAAGAATAGAGATCTACTTGAGAAGACTAGAGCTCTTATGTTTCACATGAATGTGCCTAAGAAGTTTTGGTCTCAAGGAGTCCTTACTGCGGCATATCTCATCAATAGATTGCCTAGTAAAGTGTTGAATTTTAAATCACCTTATGAGGTCTTGAAAAATAGAAAGATCAATTTTTCCCATTTGAGAGTCTTTGGGTGTACATGCTTTGTTCACATTCAAACTCAAAATCGTGACAAGCTAGACCCAAGGGCTGCCAAATGTGTCTTTCTAGGTTATTCATCTACCCAAAAAGGTTACAAGTGCTATAATTCAACAACTAGAAAAATGGTTGTTTCAAGGGATGTTAAATTTGAAGAACATGTTCCTTCTCACAATCACTGGATTACTCTAGACAGGGGGAGCATTTGATGGACTTATTTCCTTTTCCATGTCCAAACGGAGAAGATGCAACATGCACTCCTAGTGATCATGTGCCGGATGATGTTAACCTTCACTCGGTGGAACATCTTGAAGATGAAAACCCTTCCTCATCAGAGATTCACACTGCACCCTCCAGTGATCCTTCCAACCATGATGTTGTTCAAATACATGTAGTTCAATCTCCTACAGTTCGTCGCAATCCTGCACGAGAGAGGAAACTTCCATCCAAGTTGCATGATTATGTGACCTACACTGCCAGGTATCCCGTGACTGATGTTATTGATTATAGCAAAGTCTCATCTTCTTTTGCTACATTCCTAAGTGCCATTAATGAAGCTCGAGAACCTCAAAGTTTTCAAGAAGCCAATCTTCACAGTGAGTGGAGAAATGCTATGGCAGAGGAGCTTCAAGCCCTCCATGAAAATAACACATGGACTATAGTGAAACTTCCAAAAGGAAAGAAGGCAGTGGGGAGTCGTTGGGTGTACAAAACTAAGTTTCATTCAGATGGCACAATCGAAAGGAATAAGGCTCGCTTGGTTGCTCGAGGTTTTACACAAACCTATGACGTCGATTATAAAGAGACATTTGCTCCGGTGGTAAAAACGAACACTGTTAAAGTATTGTTGTCGGTTGCAATTAACAATGCATGGCCTCTCTTTCAAATGGATGTTAAAAATGCTTTCCTGCATGGTGAACTTGAAGAAGAGGTTTACATGAAGCTACCTCCAGGTCATCCTAAATCAAACAATCCAGAAATGGTGTGCAAACTCCATAAATCCATTTATGGTCTCAAGCAAAGTCCACGTGCATGGTATGCCAAGCTCAGTCATGTTCTGGAAAGGGTTGGTTTTTGTCGAAGTATTGCGGATTCTTCCCTATTTGTTCGTTCCAGCTTAGTGGGTAAACTAGTTGTGCTCATTTATGTTGATGATCTAATTGTGACAGGTGATAATATGTCAGAGATTAATGCTCTTAAACAGTATCTCAACAACAAGTTTGCTATCAAAGATCTTGGCACTCTCAAATACTTTCTGGGCATCGAGATGGCACACTCTCGCAAGGGTTTCTTCCTCAACCAACGCAAGTATGTCATGGATCTTCTTCACGAAGCAAAAATGATAGATTGCAAGCCTGCTTGTACCCCCTTGGATAGCAACTTGAAGCTAAAAACTCACGGTGATCCAGTTCCCAATTTAAGTTACTATCAAAGAATGGTTGGCAAACTCATTTATCTGACTATCACACGTCCTGATATATCATATGCTGTCAGCATTGTTAGCCAGTTTATGCACTCTCCAAGCATGGATCATTTGAAGATTGTTCATCGTGTGCTACGTTATCTTAAGGGTTCCATTGGTAGAGGAATTCTTATGCGCAACAATAGTCACACTCAGATCTCAGGCTATACCGATGCTGACTGGGCAGGCAATTCTCTCGATCGCAAGTCTACCACTGGGTTTTGTACGTTTGTGGGAGGCAACCTAGTTACCTGGAAAAGCAAGAAACAAAGTGTTGTTGCACGCTCTAGTGCAGAGGCAGAGTATCGTGCTATGGCGTCCACTGCTTGTGAACTTATTTGGCTCAAAAGCCTTCTGTTGACTTTAGGTTTTCCTCATCAACAACCCATGACCCTACACTGTGATAATCAGGCCGCGATGCACATTGCATCGAATCCTGTATTCCATGAGCGAACTAAACATATTGAAGTTGATTGTCACTACGTCAGAAATCAAGTTCAGTCCAAGGTGATCGACACTCACTACACGCGCAGTCATGATCAACTTGCGGATATTTTCACAAAAGGATTACCCTCTGCTGATTTTCAACGTCTTTTGTTCAAGCTTGGATCAATTAATCCCTTTGATTCAGCTTGAGGGGGAGTATTGGAAGAAAGCATGGGTGCCTTTACTTTTCCATGTTTTCTTTTCCATGTTTTCTGCTTGTCTTTTTCCACCTTTACTTTTCCATGTTTTCTGCTTGTCTTTTTCCACCTTTACTTTTCCATGTTTTCTGCTTGTCTTTTTCCATGTTTTCTGCCCTTTCTTTCGGCTTCTGTTTCTTTTCCTTTCTTCCGCTCATTTATATGAGCTTTCCTTGTACTTGGTTTTACATAATACAAAATATAGACATTCAAAATTCAATACCTTCTTTAGGCAATTCACCCTCAAAATTGTTATGAGAAAGATTGAGGTGCTGAAGAAGTCTAAACTTGCTTAGAAATTCTGGAATCTGGCCGGACAACTTATTGCTCGAAACATCTATTTCTTCCAAGCCTCTTAGATTTTCAACAGATTGAGGAATTGTTCCTTCGAATTCATTACCTTCCAAACGCAGGCGCACCAAACTAATACAACTGCCAAGGGTTCTTGGGATTTCGCCTGTCAACTTATTTCTTGATACATCTAGCTCCGAGAGATGAAACAAATCACCCACTTCCGACGGCAGTGAACCAGTCAAAGAATTGTTAGACATGCACAAAGAAATCGAGAGCGATGAAAGCATAAAAAACTCTTTAGGTACGGCGTTGGATAGATTGTTACTAGAAAGGTTAAGTATAAGTAGCTTGTGAAAGTTTCCAAAGCTTTGAGGTATGCTTCCATCAAACCTATTCCCCTGCATGTGGAGCCTTGTCAATGAAGTCAAGTTTCCAAGGGAGGAAGGGATTGGACCAGAAAATTTGTTAGCATTCAGATACAGTTCTTGTAACTTCTGAAGCTTCCCCAGTTCGCCGGGGACACTACCACTCAGATAGTTAGCTTCCACTCCAAAACCGGACAAGTTTACAAGATTACTGATGCCGCTAGGGATGCTTCCATGTATCAAATTGACCCCGAGGGTAAGAATCTTTAACTGTGTAAAGGTTGGCTATGGATTCTGGTAATTCTCCTCCAAAACGATTACGGCTAAGTCCCAACACTTGCAGACTAGTACAATTAGCCAAGTAGCTTACAAAATTCAGGTCACCAGCTTTCCCTCTTCCAAGTCTATTTTTATCAAAGTTTAGTTTAACCAAACTCTGCAACCTTCCAAAACTCTGACCAGGAAGATTTCCAGTAAAACTGTTTTGAGCAAAATCAACAATCTCAAGTCTAGAAGCATTTGACAACGATCCAGGAATATTTCCCGTAAATTTGTTGTCACCACCGACGAATAGTTGTAGATTAGGAAGAGTAGTGCCGACGTTAGGTGGTAGCTCTCCATGAAGCTGGTTCTGAGTAACACCAAAAATATATATGGAAGAGATACTATAGATCGAAGAAGGGACCATACCAGACAGATTATTCCCTCCAAGCCTGAATGATTCCAAGTGTCTTAGACGCCCGAGCTCATCCGGTATGCTTCCTTGAAAATTGTTGTTGGCAAGAGAGAGGCTGTACAAAGAAGAAAAGTTTGCTATCCAGCCTGGGACTGTTCCGGTGAGATTGTTATTGTCAAGCCAAATATGAGTTAAACTCGACAATGAACTGAGTTGGTCAGGAATCGTCCCAACGAGCTTATTGGAAACAACACTGAGCACTTTTAGTTGTGTGCAGTGAGACATATTCGTTGGAATTTTCCCGCCGAAGGAATTCACAGACAAGTTAAGGTGCTGCAGATGTAGTAGACGACCAACTTCTTGAGGAATTTCGCCGTGAAAGTTGTTTTCTATCAGGTTAATTCCAGTAAGATAAGTAAGGTTTCCTATAGAAGGTGGTAAGGAGGCTACCAGTTTTTTGTCATTCAGTTTTAAAACCACAACTCTTTTGCTCGAACTGTTGCACGTAACGCCTGCCCAGCTACATAATTCGACAGAATCATTCCACGCGCTCATGACACTGAGAGGATCTTCCGTGATTCTTCTCTTGAAGTCAAGCAATGCCAGACGATCAGATTCATTTCCGAAAGTTGTAGTGGTACTACCGGATAGTAATGCAGATTCCAGACATGTGCTCATGCACAAAAGAATGAACCCGCAATTGAACAAAATCCGAATACATCGAGCACCAGAACGCTGCATCTTGTTCTAGCTAGAAGGATGTTTAAATGATGATCAGCAACAAGATATTCAAGAAAGAACAAAATCCATGACATAGCAACAATATTGAAATAAAAATGGTCCTGCAAGAAACGTATGAAGGGGAGAAATTTGGTAGTGTTTTGGTTCAAAAGTCATATGGAGATAAGACTTGTTGGAAAGCAGTTAAATTTATGTTTATTTTGCTTAATGCAGTCCCTACCATTGGGGTCCAGTAATTTAATTTTCAGTGTTGGAGATGGTTTTAAGTTGGGAACTTGAAAGCAAATGAAAAATAAAGGTGAGTTGCAGTGTGATTGTGAATCATCTTAATGGCTTAGTTTTGGCCGGTTGAGATGATGACATCTCAATGACTCATAACAAATGGCCTTTGTGGTATTCTGAACTCATAACTTTTAATTTTGTGTTGGAAATTGATTGATGTTGTTTTTAATGTTTTGTCTTGCACATTAATATTAGGTTTGAGGTGCTAGTAGTGAGGTGCTAGTAGTTCGGCTGTGTCCAAGATGGAGTAGGACTGTTTGAGGATCAAGATGACTCTAGTAAGGTTTGAGTTAATCACTCAACTATTAGGATTGATTTCTGGATAAGGTTTGAGTTAATTACTCAACATATTTTTATGATTTTGTTTCACTTTTGCTCTACTTTTTCTTTCTTTCTTTCTTTTTTGACAAAATGTTGGATGGTTGTTTGTTATTTTCTTTTTTTGGCTCCTCGTGTCACCGCATTAAAAAAAAAAAAGAAAAAAAAATGATCGCGCTAATTATTTTTAAAAACAGTGATAATATATTTAGAGGAGAAACATATAAGAGAAATGTTAAGGACACTCTCTCAAAGTGGTGCTCTCCATGTCCTTTCGCCACCTCATGTTTTTAATATAATGTTTTATAATGTTAGCACGATAATTGTGTCAAAAACATGAGGTGGCGGAGCTTCCATAAAGAGTCCAACTTTTGCGAGAGTCTCCTTAGCATTTCCCAACATATAAACTAACATCTGTGTGAGCCCACATGTGGGTCTATGTGGCGTATATAGTGTGTGAAATGTGGTATTTATTCTTTTTGTCCTAACTATTAAGTAAAGTTCTTAAGGTGTTTCGGTTATGATTCAAAGTTTTAAATTTTTTTATTAGTTTCCCTTAAATTCATAAAAATACAGCAAAAAAATAATCTCAATTTACTACCTTGAAGTTTTGTGATTTTCAACATTTTGTACATGAATTTTTTTCATCCCAGAGTCATACCTCAAGTCTTAATTTTGGGACAATCTCATACATCCGTTAAGCTGGTTGTTAAATCAGTCGTTAACTAGTGATGTGACACCCACGTGAACAATGATTGAGCGCCACGTGTTAATATGGGCCCACGTGGATATTAATTTTTATTTATTTTTAAAATGGCCAAGGGATGCGGGCTCCTTTCCTTCCACTTTCACCACCCTTATGTTTCTTTCTCTTCTCTTTGACAGCCATCATGACCGATAAATCGTAGTACTAAGTGGCTGGATATAATAGTTTTAAGTATAATACTAAAGACGAAATTAGCATTCTTAATGAATTTAGAAACTTATTTTACTAAATATATAGTTTATGAACCTAATTTTCACTCAAGTGATAGTTCAGAAACTAAATCGACAATTCACTCCAAAATAAAATTAATGGGTAAATTACATAATACCCCATCAGGTTTGAGGTCTATTACAACCCCCATATAACATCTTTAAAACATTTCACTTTCATACCTCAAGTACTATTTTATTTCAAAATACCTTCGTTACATTTTTCATCCATTGATCTGTTAAGCGCTGACGTGGCTGCCAAATGTGTGCCACGTGACTAAAAAAAAAATTTAATTTTTTTTGAAACCTGAATCTTGAACATAAAATTAAAATAAAAAAAAATAAAAAAACCCATATCTCAACATCCCCTCCCCCCCCCCCCCCCCCCCCCCCCCGCGGGCGGATTATCCCTCCCCCACATCCCACCCCACCCCAGCGATTATCACCACCCATTCCCCACGACCCACGTCACTGGAACCCCCCCAGGGGGGGACCCACCTGCAACCCAGATCTGGTCTATTGGGGTTGGGCTTTTTAATTTTAAAAAACTTCATTTTTATCCTTAAAAAAGATGAGTTTTAGACTATAACCTTATGTAAGATTAAAATCCAATTTTAGTCCCTAGTGCATTTAATCATATCATTTATTAGTTATATTTTGATGTTTTATTTTTATTTTAATGTATTAATTACATTTAAATTTAATTTTTATTTCATTCATCATAATATATTTTAGTGTCTACATTTAGGCAATTAATTTTTTATAATATATATTCCGATAACAAGTTTGTATGTTCATTTAGATATATTAATACATTTGAATATTTCTATATATCCATCGGTACAAACATATAGATACATTGATTTAATATTATGCATTTCGTTAAGTATATTTTGGTATACATATTTGAGTATTGACTTTTAGGTACATTAATTCAATATATTATATTTCGGTACATACATTTACGTACGTACATTTTGGTACATACATTTCAATATTGACATTCAGGTACATACATTTTAGTACATACATTTCGGTATTGACATTTAAGTACATACATTTCGGTATTGACATTTAGGTATATACATTTTGGTACATATATTTCGGTATTGACATTTTGGTACGTATATTTCGGTATTAACATTTCAGTACGTACATTTTGGTACATACATTTCAGTATTGACATTTAGGTACATTAATTCAATATAATACATTTTGGTACATACATTTAGGTTCATTATAATATATTTCGGTACAATCATGTAGGTACAAATATTTTCTCATTTACGTTCATTTATAATTGAAAAACTAAATATGTGCATATTAATAAAATTAAAATTTACTGTGGAGAGATTAAATAAAAATACACATTAAATAACAAAAATTGAATGCAAATTTTGATAAAAGTACATTCAAGGGATTAAATTGAATATTTAATCTAGCATCAGGTTTTTTTTTTAAATTTTAATCTTTTGTAAGGACTAATGTTCAAAACCCCCTTTTTATTTTTATTTTTCTTCTTTCCTCTTCTTCTTCTTGTTGCAGGTTTTTTAGTTGGGGGGGGGGACGAACTGGGTTTGGGTGTTTTTTTTCCCTCTTCTTGCAGGTTTTTGAGGGTTAGGGGGGGGGGGGGAACGAATTGGGTTTGGGCTTTTTTTTAATATTTTTTTCATCTTGTTGTTGTTGTTGTTGTAGGTTTTTGGGGGGAGGGGGAACGAAGTGGGTTTGGGTTTTTGTTTTTGTTTTTCCCCTCTTCTTCTTCTTCTTGTTGCATATTTTTGGGGGTTGGGTTGTAGGTTGTAGGTTGGGTTGGGAGGGGGGGAGGGGAGGGAGGGAAGACGAAGTGGGGATTGGGTTTGCTTTTGGGTTTTTTATTTTTATTTTTATTTTATTTTATTTAGAAGATTCTGTTTTATAAAAAAAAAACTTAAAAATTTATTTTTTTGCCACGTGACACATATTTGGCAATCACGTCAGCACTTAATGGATCGATAGATAGAAAATGTAACGAATGTATTATTTTGAAATAAAATAGTACGCTGGGTATGAAAGTGAAATATTTTAAAGATGTTGTATATGGTTGTAATAAACCTCAAACCTGATGAGATATTATGTAATTTACCCAAAATTAATTGTTGGTTATGTTTCTGAGATTGGAAAGAGAGGAACAAGTCCAAATGCCTAGGAGCGCGATTGGGTTGGGCCGACTGAGAAGAATGTTCACCGTTTATCGTTTTGTCATTTTTTAGGTTTTTTGCTTGGCCCAGATTCTGATGGAACATCATAATCAACAATTTGAATCCAACATCCATGACAGTACATGTTTTGAGTGTTCGTCATCCTTTTTCATCCCTCTTCTCCCTCCTATATTTTGTTGAAATCAAATAAGTAAAACTGGAAATGAAATGATTATCTAATTAAAAGTTAGTAGGTAAATCCAAAATGCCTTTTAAATAACGATGATTAACGGGTTTATTCGTTAATGACCTCACTCGTTAAGCATCAACACAAATATTAATTTTAAATGATGGGTTGGATTGGGTTAACGGATTGGGTCTAAAATGTCATCCCAATATTGAATAGAAGGTTGGGGAGCTAATTAAGCCTTGTCTTATAGTTAAAGACAAATTAGTACAAATTACCACATGGATCAAATTAGTGCAATGGTGGTTTGAGGCTGGCTGCTAGTCAATTAGTGCAAATTACCCTAAACCCTAAACCCAATCAGTCAATTAAGTTAATTTTTCCACAATTAATTTTGTGAATTGAAAGGAATTTTGCATGACATGGAATATTTGGACGAACGCAATAAAACTGCAAGGACGAAAATGAAACCAAAAGAAAAACTTCACGGACAAAAGTGAAATCGATGCAATTTTTGAAGGATATAAAAACAAAGGCAGCTACCACATACCATATTGCTATCTACGCTTTTCTCGCTTCATAGTCAGAATCGTTCAATATTTTAAACAGTATCTCAAATCGATCAAAGACATAAAGTACCAGACATTACCAATCGCAACCTCCCTCACCAGTGGCGCTTCTGCTCATTGATCCTTCTTCGGGCCATGCAACACGACGCAAATCGGTGTCAACATGGTTGCACGTTGAGCATCTGATCAGTAAGCCCTTGTCGGCGTTTCGCTGTACGTGTTCTTGTAAATGTTGCCTAAGCTTTGAAGGATGCCATTGGAATCTTGTTAGGGATGAACCTAGGGCTGTTGTTATAGTTCCACTTGGCTTCAACATCTCAATTACAAAATAAGTCGCCTAGTTTTAATTTTCTGACATTTCACGATTAGGTTTTGAAATAGTATCAACTTATGTTTAATTTAATTTGAATATATGGTTCTTCATTGTGTTTGATGACATGGCAAGCACATTGATTCCTTTATAAGTTGACGTAGAAGCCACACTTGCATCACATAGACTAAAACGAGTCACCGTTAAGCTTCAGCTTCTCCTCAATCAATAATAGAAAACAATCACGTAGATTTGCCTTGTAGTATAAGTGTGGATTCTACACAGCGTGTCTCATATCATCAATTTGATGGAAGGTCATTTGGTCAAATTTGATGGAAGAGACCAATGATATGATTTCAAGACATGAAGGTGCACTGTGAGAAAATTCACCTTTCGTCACCCATTTTGAAAACCAGCTACAACTAAAATATATAAATTAACAGGTAAAACGTAGCTACTAAAATATTAAAAAAGAAAAACAGTTACGAACATGATATTAGCTCAATCAGTTAAGATCGTTCACCTGGTGTACCAAATTGTTAGAATTGAATAAACAAAGGGGTGTGATATCCACACACCCCATTTTATTTCTCACACCTTTCTAATTTTCAGTTGTCGGATCGGATGAATTGAAGAAGATCAACAGACAGAAATTAACAAGAAATGTGTGAGAAGTAATTTAAGGTGTGTGGATAGCGCACTCCTAAACAAAAGAACTGATTGTCACAGAATACAAGTGGCAGTCATAATACTAATACTCCCATTAATTTTTTTTTACATTTCATCCTCCAATAAACTAAATTCAAACCTGCCAACATTAATCAAATAAAAGATATTGATCATCTGACTTCCTTCTGCTTGGCCAGTTTTTAAAAATTATGCTGCAAGAATAACTTCTCTTGAGGTGATGCAGGTCCAATCTCTTCTTCCAAGCTCCTCAAACCATCACCACCACTCCCACAGTTGCCCAAATTTCTAGCCTCTGTGGTCTTCCCATCGGCATCGGCATCTGAGGCCGAGGACTTCCTCCTCTGGGAAGAAGCAACACTCGGAAATGTGATCCATGAAGGAGCTCGGAATTCAAACCTTTGCGCGTCCTCCAGTTCTACCACATCAGTGTCGACTGACCTGTTTGAAGATCTTTGTGAGGACTTTTTGTGCATTCTACTGCTTCCCAATACCACCTCGGTTGGCAGAATAGGTTGCTCGTTACACGGGCTGCCCATTAGCATGGCAAGAGCTCGTTCTAGCGCTGTCGTCACTTTGTCCATTGATGGCCTCTCCTTCCCTCTCATTCTCACACATTTGCAGGCTACATTGGCAATTCTTTTCAAGGCTTCAAGGTCAGGCGGGGGTTTCAAAACTGGATCCAAAATTGCGCTTATGTCTCCTGACTTGATCAGAGGCACTGCCCATTCAACTATATTTCCGTCTTCATACTGCATATCGATGGCTTTTCTGCCACTAAGAATCTCCAAAAGTAAAACACCAAAACTATAAACATCAGATTTGGTTGTAAGGTAATGAAGTCTGTAGTACTCAGGATCAAGATACCCTAGAGTTCCGGCTGGTAGCTCCGCCAATGGGGAGCCACTATCTGCAGGTCCCAGTAACGACAAACCAAAATCAGCCACTCGAGCATTGTGCTCCTCGTCAATGAGAATGTTTGAAGACTTGATGTCTCGATGAATCACCGGTGGGCAAGCATAACCGTGCAAGTATTCAATTCCACGAGCTGCTTGGACTGCAATAGTGACCCTTCGAACCCAATCCAATTGCTCTTTCAAGGCTTTGTTCTTTCCGTGGAGATGCTGATGCAATGATCCATGAGCCATGAACTCGTAAACAAGAAGACTTTGTCCGCCTTCTTCACAATATCCGAGCAGATTGAGTAAATGAGCGTGGTTTAATCGTGAAAGCAAGTCTAGCTCTGTATGGAACTCTTTCGAATTCTTTTGCATATTAGGAGACATTATAGCCCTTTTGACAGCAACAACTGTCCCGTCTTTTAAAACACCTCTGAAAACACAAGAGAAGCTTCCCTTTCCAACAACAGACTCCTCTCCAAAGCCGGCTGTGGCCCTTTCAAGCTCCTCATACGTGAACATCTGAGCTCTCCTTATCTTCAGGTCATCCAACTCGGAACGAGTCTTACCATTGCCTTTCTGGAAAGATTGACCCTGACTATTCTTTTTCGAATTCAGATCTTTTGCTGTGCACTGACAGTTGCGTAATCTGTAGCGAACATATAAAATTGCAGTTATAGACACAACACTCACCAAGAACAGAGCAAAAGCAACCTCCGCAATAATGATAGGCAATTGCATGGACCAAAACCTTTCATTCTTCTTGCCATATGAAGATGAACAATTTGAGAAACATTCAGCTGAGTAACAAATAGAACAGTTATATTCACACTGTCTATCAGATTTCAAAGTACATTCGGTTTTTTGGTACATTTCAGCTGGACAATCATTGCTGCACGGCATGCAAATATGAGAGTTAGGTAACTTGCAAGAGGCACTCTCATTATTGAGCTCATAGAAACCAGGAGCGCACGGAGTGGACTTGCAGAATCCAGGTGCCACAGGTAATGGAAGAGAAGTCGGAAATCCATGTCCCCAACAAGCCGGTAAGAATGATTTGTCAGCAAGAATTCCACAAGTGAAGTAATTTCCAGCAGCAATCTCATAAACCTTAGTACCATTAGGAGCCGTTGTACTTTGTTTCACAATAAACCCCCAACAAATCACCTCACGGTCATAGCTCTTAATTCCACAAGCATGGAACTTCCCTCCAACAACTGAAAGCATTGGGTCATTTGGAGCCAAATCAACATTGCCTTGACCTGAATATGCCACTGAAATTTCTTCTTCCATGACCAAGCTTCTTCCCCAACAAACGGTTCTGGAATTCACGGCCTCCAAAATCCCGCAGACATGATACCCACCAGCTGAAATCTTCCGAAACCTCATATCTTTGGGGATCAAGCTGATAACCCTGCTACTAGTCTCGTCACCCCAGCAAAAGACAGTCCTGTTCTGGGAAAACAATCCACAATTGAATTCTGAGCCTGCTGAAATCGACTGAATCTGCCCATCAAACACGTAGTTTTTAGTCATGTTATATCCCCAACAATCAACAAAAGAGGTGTTTCTGAGCCTGCCAGTTAAAGGTTTTCGTAATCCACACAAATGATAATCACCAGCACTGATTTCTAAGTATTGAGCTTCTTTAGCAATGGGTTGAGGGACACCCATTTGGATATAACCACTGCTTCCCCAACAATATGGCTGGTTGGAATCCATGAGAAGTCCACAAACAAATCCATCACCAGCAGTTAAACCGATTAATGGGAATCGATTAGGAGCCCCGTATGTAATTGCTGAGTTTGATCCATAGCAGGTCACAAGATGAGACCCATCTAACTTTAACCCACAGAAAACTGAACCTTTCTCTCCATAAGAAACTGCAATGGCTGACATGGAACCTAGTCCTGAAGCTAAACACCATAAATCTGATAAAACTACAAGTTCAGCAAGAAATCCAGCTCTCAGTATGCTGATATTAAGAACCCGGATCAGGAAGTCATTCACTGAAAACCCCATTACAGTGGCTACGCAAAGATACTAAAGTTGCTGACTTTTATTTCCTTCCAAATTGAAGGACAAAATATGGTATCCAATGCAGTAATTTACAAGGAAAATTTGTGTTTCTGGTGTTTTTCTAAAGAAATGCAACCACATTATACTCCCCTTTTCTCCATAACGAAAAATGAAGAAAAAGGCGAAAAATTAACCAACTGGCCATGAATTGGACAGAAAAAGAGGAGAATGTGTGACAAACCCACGTACCAGAAGCAACAGATCAGCAAAAACCAAGCAGGACCCAAATCAGAAAAACCCCTTCTGAAGCAGACAACTTTTGCAAAAAGACGAATAAAGGCAACAACTTTAGAGAAGCCCACACCTCCAAGTTATCTGTTGCTGAAAACCCATGTGAGAAAACCTCATGTTTCTTCACTTCTCTGGTGCTGAAAACAAAACTTCCAAACTTGAATGGGCTTTCTCCAACTTTGATTCGAAGAAGCAAAGAAAACAAATCACCTTTTAGAATCCCATGTACTTATTTGCTTTCAGGTTCATCTGTAAAGCTCAAGAATGGGAAGAGTAATCTGGCACTTCTCTGTCCATGAAATTTTTCTTTGAATGAGTTTTGGGTGGTAAGGTGGATTTCATGAATGGAAATTAAAGAAAGATGGATTGTTGCATGTGGTTGCAGGGTATTGTTGTTGCAGGCTAGAATCTAGAGAGAGAGAGAGGAGGAGAGAGAGCATTTAATACCATGAAACTGCAGCTTCTGAATATGGCCTTAGGTGCAGGTGAAGACAATAAATGAGAAGTTAATGCAATTTCATCTTTTCATGCCTGCATCGGAGCACACTTGGCTACCCTTCTGAATTTTTTTTTTAATCTTTTTTTGTTTTACTTTTGTGAGAAGATGCATCCAACTTTTTCTCCAATTTAAACCTTGTTTCTCCTACTTGATCAGATCAAAATGTATCGCACTTTCTCAAGGTTTTTATTGTTTTTGTTTGCTCTTGCATGCATGACGTCCATATTTTGAATTTTTTTAATAAGATTTACGTGTTGCTTTTATGTGAACAAATTTCACTTGTTTGCATTTTTATTGGGTTTTTTCCCCCTTAAAAATAAGGTTTTGCCTTGTTATATATATATTTTTTTTTTATTTTGAACAAACGATATTATTTATATTAAGAGAAATAATTGTGAATTAAGCCTCACAATAAATTGTTTTATTCTTTTTTGGGTCATGTTAGACATAACATGCATTCTTAACGAGTTGACAAAAATGAGACATTCTACATCAACAGGTGAAAAAAAATCCCAACAAAAACAAAAAAGATTAAACAAAATGTATTTTAATTAACAAATTCAAACGCAAAGTATTTAATTAAAATGTTGACTTTGTTATTAAAATAATATTTGAGAGAGAGGAGAGAGAGGGACAGCTAGAGAGGATGGTAGAAGGGGCTTAGGGTTTCTGAAATTCTTATTTCTCTTTGGGTTTGTGCCTTTATTTTTAGACTAATTATGGTATGTTTTACTTCCCTTCAAGTAATATAAATTATTATAAAAAATGATATTTTAGATCATATAAAATTTCTATTCCTAGTTTACACAATCATACTAAACATAAAATACTATTCACAACACAAATTATATATACATATATAGTCAAACAACTTAAAACAAATGAAATATAATATAACAATTTAACATATTATAACGTTAGCCCAACCTTATCAACACAACTCGTCAAGGCTTAACTCAAACAATGACTTTTCGTGCATGTTATGGGTTGCCACTTAGTATTGAGTAACTAAGTTTTGATTCTCACTAAAAATGAATTTGAATTACATTATTATTAATTTATTGTGTTTATCTCCTCAGTATAAATAATATCATTTGTTTAAAAAAAAATTCATGTTATGGGTCATGCACAATTATATATATATAGTCAAATAGCTTAAACCAAACAAAATATAATATTGCAATTTAACATATCACTAATGAGCCCACCCTTATCAACACAACTCGCTAAGCCTCAACTCGAACAATGAATTTTTCGTGCATGTTCGAAGTCATGTTATGGGTCATGCACAATTTTGCTAGGTCTAGTCTCACGACTCATCAACCAATTCCCAATGTTTGTCCACAAAAAGTGTATGGCAAGGTAAGTTATTAAGAGGCGTTTTGATATATTCGTCTTGCTTTTAAACTTGTTAGAATAAACAATATATATATATATATATATATATATATATTTGTCTTTTAACGATTTAATTATATCATTCTACGATTTTAGAGTCAATCTTAATTAATCCATTTTATTGTACCTAAATTACAAGACCTATCATAGTTTACATTAAAAAAATAGGATTTGGATTCCATCCAGATTCAAATTGGGAAGATCCTAGGGATCCTCACATCCTAACGGTTTATCGCACATCGTGCGATCATAAATCATTTTGAATTTATTTATTTAAAATCAACTACAAATAATATCTAACGAAAACTAACTGTACGATGTATGATAAACGGCCATGATGTGAGGATCCATAGGATCCCCACAAAGAGGATCCTCATCCAAAAAAATAAACAAGGAAAAAAATGAAAGAAAAAGGGTTCCTACATTCTTGCTAACTAATGTCTCTTAAACTATGTTTGGATAAGGGAAATAAACTTGAAATTTAGATAAAAGTCAGAATTTATAAATTGACATGAACCTATCCCCTTGTTTAGATTCATAAACATAGAAATTTAGAATTTCCGCATGGAAAAGAAAACTTGGAATTTGAGACCTCTAATTTTCAAGTTTAAATTTCATGTAAATAGGCATCATTTCCTAATTTCTATGATTGACAGTTTAAAAATAATAAATTCGGTATTCAATTCCATTGTTCTTTTAGGATTTAACTAAACAAGAAAATTCCCAAATTCTAAAAAATAAATCCCATCATTTTAAAATTTCTTAGTAATATTAAATTTCTTCGTCCAAACATAGTGTTAGTTTGAGGTTCAGTTTATAGAGCCAAAGCTGGGGCTGCGTGGCACCTCGATTTCACATAAGTAAAAGCTGTTCGGAGCCGGTGATGCTTATAAAAAGTCTCATCTCTCCCCTTTGAGAAACCATGGGACTTTGTTATCTTGACACCATCAACGTTGCTATTGAAGTTCTAAGTAATTCTTTTTATGTTCACATATTGTAGGTTTTTTTTTTCTTTTAGCTTCACATTCAGCCGATAGCTACTTGTATCGATTATAACAATTGAAAAATTCTTGGATTAGTTTCATGTATATTTTAGTTTTTTCTAATTGGGTGAATTTGGCGTTGATAAGTAGTTTTTTTAAATTTTGTCATATGACCAATGTGAGATCATATTCTCCAATGTCCCCTCATGAATGCCCCCATACGAGGTCACAAGAGAAACGAATTCGCACATGGGGAATTGATCAAGTCATTATACCGGAACTAACGACAATCATTTCGAAAAGCCCAGTCGGTTGGTATTCAGTCTCTAGATCCATCGTCAATCTTTTTGAACGCCCAGTCATTCAATTACCTGAAGTTGGAACTAGCGCATCTTTTCAACGTTAGGAAGTATGTTCAAGCCCAGTAACTTAGGTCTAAAACTTGTCGAGAGAATAGTCTGCTATGATCCTATGATAAACTTTATAGGCTCATGCAGTTTCACCACCAATATTGTTCCAACTTAACCACTTATTATTAGGTGTTGGGTTCACAAAAGGCGTCGGTGATATTAAGGGTGAAAACTCACATATATTAATTTATATTATTTTGTCATATGACCAATGTAGGATCCTATTTTCCAACATTTTTTTCTGGTGACTCCGGTGAATCCAATCATGCTCTCATCTGTCTCTTTCTTCTATCTTCAAGAACTTGGATCAAATCAATCAAGAAACCGAGACGGTTGTGAATTGGTGTTGATGGAAGAATTGTACGGAGCCATGTTCGATGCCGACCATTTGAAGGACACTATTCGCAGCAGTTCAGTGGGAGAAAACCTAGTGCTTCATACAAACTAAAGGATATGAACAATTTCTAGCCTTGGGTAAGTCTGAAAACTAACTGCAGAATTAAGAATTTTGCAATCTTTGCATTAGTAGATTACCAAGGATTAGGCTATGTTGGAGATATATCAACCATCAGTAATAAACTTAATTATGTTAACAAATAATAAATGTGAATAAATGGATTAACAGAGTATAAACAATGTGAAATAATATTGAACAAACAAATTAAAGATCGAGGCTTGCGTACTACAATGTCCTTGAAACAGATATTTCGTCATTGCTCAGTGCTTGTAGTTCTACGGACGTCTGCCTCACCAGGATTTAACGATCTAAGTTAGAATTCCATCACTAGAAAACTGACTTCTGGCGAATTTTTATGTGGTTCTCTCAGTAAGAAGGTTTAAGAATGTAGAAGGAGAATTTTATATTTTCTGTGTTCTAAATGCAATGCAGATGGATGCATAAATAGTGGGATTATGCATGTTTGCAACAGGTATGAGAATGAGATGTGACTGTTAGGAAACATCTCTTCAGGGGGTGTTGTGCTCTCTGCACTTTTTTCATTTACTGCAGACTCATCTTTCAGATGAAGTCTGTTTAAAAAATAATTTAATTAAATTCAAAATTAATTAATTAAAGAATTTAATCATTAGAGCCCTAAGGCCCCAGGCTTATCTTTTGATAATTCATTATATATTAATTATCAATTAATTTGATACACCCCAAAGCCCAATCCCGAGCCCAATTTCATTCTCCATGGTCAATTACTCCAATCACTATCTATAAGAGACAAAGCCTTATAAAGTGGGAAACCTTTTAGAAATGGTCAATGTGGGACAATGAAATTTCTACTCAAAAACTTAAAATTTCCAACAGGCTAATGCTTACCGAATTAATTTTCATGTCAACTTATTTCCCAACCAATACAACTAACACTATAGTGTTACTTTGACTTCTACGATATGGTTATTGTATTTAGTACTTGTTTGGAAGTGCTTTTAAAATGACTGGAAGTACTCTTAGAAAAAAATATTTCTAAGTTCTAAAAGCACTAAAAATGTTTCATGCGAGAAACACCAGTTATGTGCCATGTTGCTTCTTGTATGATGCACTTTAAGTGTTTTTCCATGATTCAGTTGCATTTTACTAAAAAATATATTAGTTCAAAAAAATATTTTTATAAAAACAGCTTTCAATAATTTTAAATACAGTTCAAAACGAACTCTTAATGTATTTCAGTATATTGTGTTTCTCAGTATTTGATTTAATTAAGTTAACTAAAACGGTGTGATTATCATGGATGGCTACCAAACAGCCAACAAACTCATGGACCATCCCATCCCTTATTGTCTTCCATCTTCATTCATTCCTCCAAACAAAACGGCACTCCACCAACATCACAAATGCAATGGTTCCATTTTCATACCCTTCTAGTAACCACATCAATTAAGTTTTTACAATTGATATTCTTATTTTAAATTACAAAAATCGAGAAAATTTAAATTCAAAAAACAATAAAGCGAATAGAAATGTTATATTCATCTAGGCAATCCATCACTTATCACGGTGGTTTAATTTGATAACCTAAAAGTAGTGGGGACCAACCTCATTTCAATCACCTTAATGGAGAGCCAATATTGCTGACCTACAAATTTATTAATAAATATCTTTGTTCCATTAAACTTTGCTTTCATAGACTCTGGTGAATGCCATGCTCAATGTATTTTATATTTGGTCTTTTGTAAGCATAAATTAGTGAATAATTGACAACATTTCATCCTGATTTACATATTACATGTTCCCAATGCCAAATTAAACATAATTTGACTCGTTTCATGCTAGAAACTTCTTATGTTATCGAAAATTGCTCCCTCACACGACCACAACAAAGCACAGAACACAATCGGGTAGCAAAGGGACGACGACTAGGAGCCCGAATTATTGAGAAATTTTTCAGTTTGTTTGGAGTACGATTTGTTACGCAAAATATTATAATATAATTAATTGGAAACAGTTTTTTAAGTTTTTAATTAACAGTATTATTACACGTAATGCACACTAAACAATCTCTTCAAATTATGGGCAGCAAATCACATGCATGGTTAATCAAAGATTATGCGGGTGTTACTACGTTTATGCAAGTCTCGATAAGATTGTGTTACTAGCAGTGGGCCCTAAAGTAGTATATTTGTGAGTTGTGATTTCTAATTTGAATTTTTTTACAATGAGTTTTGTAAATGTTATATAAGTTTAAAGTTGGAAGTAGTTCCAGTCCAAGTTGAACTCTGAGTTTACTGTTATTCAACATGTGCACTTTTAAAAATTAAGGAAAATTAATGAAAATAATTTTAAATTATTGTATTTTAATAAAAAAAATCTATTAACTTTATTTAATAATAAATAAAAAAATAATAATAATAATAAACACCACATGCACTAGCGCACATACACCCCACCCCACTGTAACGACCCATCCCTACTTTTACAATATTATTAATTTTAGATGGGTGAAAGGACGAAATTGCCCTTAGAGACGAGGAGGTTGACTTTCGTTGACTGCCAGATCATGTTAGGTAAGATTCGTTTTCTTGGCATATTCTCGTATTACTCGTCGCTACAGACGCATGGGCACAAACGGAACTCAATTTGGAGCTATAACGAATGAGTTGTTAACGAACGAAGTTAAGGACTAAATGGTTATTTGAATATTTTATGGAAGGCTCCAGATTTATGGAGCAAAGAATGGTGATGCCACGTGTGTGGCCAAGATGAGAAGGGAGATGGACGGAGGAGATGAGGGAAGCAAGGAGAGAAAGTAGAGAAGGGAAGGAAATGAGAGAAGGAGGTGACCAATGAGAAAGAGGGAAATGAGGGGAAAATGAGAGAAGAAGAAAATGGAAGAATTGGGTTAACCCGTATACACTATGACATCCCACATCACCCATGGGAGTGATCCTTAAATGTATATTCTCATCCCTACCTAGCACGAGGCCTTTTGGGAGCTCACTGGCTTCAGGTTTCGTTGGAACTCCGAAGTTAAGCGAGAATGGGGTTAGAGCACTCCCATAATGGGTGACCCACTGAGAAGTTGCTCGTGAGTTCCCAGAAACAAAACCGTGAAGGCGTGGTTGGGGCCTAAAGCGGACAATATCGTGCTACGGTGGTGGAGCGGGCCCGGGAGATGGTTGCGCCCGGGCCGGGATGTGACAATTGGTACCAGAGCCAAACCCTGGCCGTGGTGTGCCGACGAGGACGTCGGGCCCCTAAGGGGGGTGGATTGTGACATCCCACATCACCCAGGGGAGTGATCCTTAAATGTATATTCTCATCCCTACCTACCACGAGGCTTTTTGGGAACTCACTGGCTTCGGGTTCCGTTGGAACTCCGAAGTTAAGCGAGAAAGGCTAGAGCACTCCCATGATGGGTGACCCACTGGGAAGTTGCTCGTGAGTTCCCACAAACAAAACCGTGAGGGCGTGGTTGGGGCCCAAAGCGGACAATATCGTGCTACAGTAGTGGAGCGGGCCCGGGATGTGGCTGCGCCCAGGCCGGGATGTGACATACACCCTCGGACCCAACTTGTTTCGCCACTTCCCGGCGCTTTCACGTCATTTTTTCGGCAAACTAAACCACCTAACCACTTGGGAAACACTATAGGGCCTTCCCTCTACCAATTACACCCCAAATTTGAGAGAATTTGGTCTTGAAAATAGATGAACCTGCAAGGTAGGGATGCGGCGGCTTTGTGTTTGAACCACCCAAATCTAAAATGTTTTCTTCTAATTTCCATCACCACTAGACTCCCCTAGAACCTAGGAACAAAGCCCAAGCAGTCGTGGAGGCGTCAAAGCAAGTATGGAGGTCGAATTGGAGCACACCTAATTCTAGGGTTCCGGCGGGTTTTAGCAAAATTGGAGCATTTTTCGGCCAAATTGGCCTTGGTCACAGGTATGAAAGTTTCTCTACTTACTAAGATCTTCATTTCTGTAAAATTTGAGAATTTTTGGAGATAGTTGATTTTTCTGGCGAGTCGGGGCGGCCGACCGCCACCCACGGCAGCGTGTGGCCAAAGGCTTGTCAATGCTATTTTTAGGCTCTATTAAATGCCTTGAATTCATTTTTGAGAATTGAATGACGTAGGTTGATCGTTAGGACCTAAATTATCTACGATACGTTAATAGGTCATTATACGAATCGACGATCCGACCGTTGGATCGTTATCAAAATTAAATAGATTATTATTCGTAATATTTGAGGAATGTAGGAACTTACGGATCAGGAATATGACATAGGGATCTTTCCGAATTGGATTTGTAAGATCGTAAAATAAAATGTTAATCGCCACTTAGTTTTGGCAATTGGCAGAGATTTGGCCATTGGATCGTTCTGAAACTTTAGTATGTTATTCTAGAAGCATAATGTGGATCCTGGGAAGTTACAGATTAGAAATCTAATATGTGGATCTTCTGGATCGAATTACGTAGACATATGTTCTATGTAAGTTATGTATTTTATCGACAAAAATTCTGAGATGTGATTTGATAATTGTTCTAGGCACTGATCGTTCGTGACGCCTCAATGTTTGTGCTAGGAAGTTGTAGCGTTGACTCCAGGTGAGTGGATCTTTTCCTTCTTATCACACACACACACACACACACACACACACACACACACACACACACACACACACACACACACACACATATATATATGCGTGTGCGATTGATAATTCCACAAATGCTTTTAAATTGAACTAAGAAATTTATGCAATGTTATATATATTTATATGTTATAAAGTGCTATGAGATGGTTGAGTTTAGATTATATCATGATATATCCATATGCATGTTACCTACAAATAATTATTGTGAACTACGATTGACTTGATCCCTGCTTAGGGTACGTAGACAATCTAACAAGATGTTAGATGCAGTGCAGCCATGCAATAAGTGAGATTAAATAATCAAGACAAAAGCTTTGTTTGGAAAATTGAGCAATGTGAAGGAATCTGGTGAAAAATGTGAGATTTAACCCTATGATTTGGTGATTTATAAATCATTATGTGAGGAAACGAGAAATTGTGGTTTTACATTTTATATATGTCATGCCATAATTAGTTTACATTTTAGTATGTGATTAAGTACAACTTTGCACAGTGTTGCACATTAATGCGGAGGCCAAGGTAAGTTCAGGTGAGTATACAATGTTGGTATGATTAAATGGTAATAAGTGATGAATGGATTTGAGTAGAATTCATTGTCTTGCACCCCAGTGTTAGTGCTCCGCCTGAGGCCAGGGCTTAGCCTTCACGTGATCGTTCACTTCCCGCACCTTACGCTCACCTTGGATTCCAAGGTAGGTGTCAGCCTGTCGTACAGACCACATTAGGTGGTTCTGACTCGTAGGTGACTTGCGATACTTCGCACAGCTTTCATGCGATCATAGCACTTGAGTGTATTTATTTACATCTAGCCTATCGTACAAACCACTTTAAGTGGTTCCGACTCGTGTGCAGGACTTGACTGATGAGATATGGGTAAGTTGTAGAGGTCACTTTAGGTGGTTCCGACTCGTGTGCAGGACTTGACTGATGAGATATGGGTGAGTCGTACAGGTCATTATAGGTGACTCCGACTTACGTGCGAGCATTGACTGATGAGATATGGGTGAGTCGTACATGTCAATATAGGTGACTCCGACTTATGTGCTGGTATGGATTATTGAGCACATGATTATTGATATTGTTGATGAGATGTTGTGTCGTGGTAAACTTCTGGATTTACTGTTAGCATATTTTCGATTTCATACTTATACGTAGCATGATTTTCTGGAAACCATATAGGTTTTACAGCGAGGGGTGACGACGTTTAGACGAATTTTTATTAAAAATTTGTTTCAGGCCCACTCACTCTGGGTTGTTTTTCATCCCTCCAGGTTTTAATAGCTGAGCTTTCTTATCGATGAGGATTCGTGGCAAGTCTTGGTATTGGAGATTACCTTCAATAGTATGATTCTCAATCCACTATACTATACTTACTTATGCTCTGACATTACGTGTGAAATGGGTTCATTCCTGCTCACGGTGCACTCTGGTGAGGATCCTGTAAGCCTTATATGTACATGCCCACATCTATATAGCATGAGGCCTTTTGGGAGCTCACTAGCTTCGGAGTTCATCGGAATTCCGAAGCTAAGCGAGTTCGGGTGAGAGCATTCCCAGGATGGGTGACTCACTGGGAAGTTCTCGTGTGAGTTCCCAGAAACAAAACCGTGAGGACGTGGTAGGGGCTCAAAGCAGACAATAACGTGCTATGACAGAGTCGAGCCCGGGCCGGGATGTGACACCACCCCAACCCAAGCCACTCATTTCCACTCTATTTTCTCTTCATTGTTAGCTAACATTAAGCCATTATTAGTATTATTATTTTATTATTACTATTTTGCTTAGAATAAGAGAAGACTTCAAATTGAATTACATTTTTTCAGTTTTATTTTTGTGGTGTTATTTCCCAATAATAATTAAGATGATGAGAGATTTTTCCATGTGTCCGGAACATGGAGTGGTACACCACGTCTCCATACAAGTGGTGAGATTCTTGTGTTAAAAAATAAAATTTCCCATCACTTACATAATAACATGTGGTGTAGAAAGTTAATATTGTAAGTGGAGGAGAAGAGAAAGGTGTAGAAAGTTAAGAAAATGAAGAGATACAGAGAAAATTTGATGAGTATCGAAGAAAATTAGAAGAAGAAAATGTGTTTGGAAGGTGAGAATGTGCCAAGAAAATTCAAGAAGAGGAGAGAGAAGAATTTAGTACCGTTAGGTTTCACAAATAGTGTAGTACAATTGAGTTTATAAACAGTGTAATACCGTTAAATTTCATAAGTAGTGTAATACTGTAAAGTTTTATAAACAGTGTCGTAAGTTTTCATAAATAGTATAATAAGTTTTATAAATAGTGTTGTAAGTTTTATAAACACTGTAGTAAGTTTCATAAATAGTTTAGTACCGTTAAGTTTTATAAACAATTTGTGTGAGGACACGTGGGTCCGCACGTTACATTTTTTTTAAAAAAATTTTAATATTAAAATTATGTCTTTTATTAAGGGTTTTTCATTAAAATTTAAGTCTTTTTAATTAAATAAAGTTATAACATGGTTTTTTATTAAAATAAACTTAGCTCAAACCTTTTTCATGAAAGTTTCCTAAAAATTATTGTACAAAGAAATGCTAAGACACTCTAATCTTTTAGAGTAAAACTCAAAATTTAGCTTCTAACCCACCCTAACTCACTTCAACCCTTGGGTCAAAATTGAGTTTCGGGCAAATTCTAGCAAGTATTTGAGTTTGGGTTAGTGGGCTGGCTTATTTTTGTGCATGGACGCGTCCAGCAGAAGAGCATCGCACAACTCAACATGCATGAAGTGCTGATGTGGAGCCAAAAATAATGGAGCTGACAGGTGAATTATTTCCCAAGAAAGACAAGGCTGCCCCCTATTAAATGAGCAAAGATCAGCCTCATTCACTACGCGCACTGAGGTAGAGCAGATAGAGATCAACCACTGCTCAAAGAACCCCTGCCCGTAGGAAAGTCAAAGGTATTTATGATGGAATAATCCTTTATTCTTATCAAAAATTATTCTTATAAAAAATACACTCCTAATCAAAGAAAACCTCTTTCAAGTAAGTTATCCTAATCCCATTTATTTAGGATATTTACGTATTTATTCTAAGATATTTATTTATACAAATATCTTAGAATATTCCTACAAAAATTCCACCCTAGGGCCGGCCACTCCTAAACCCTAAAAGGCCAACCCATATCCATTTCATCTCCTATAAATACACCCTTTATCTCCAAAATTCAGTAAGTTTTTGCTACCCCTAAAGAGGTTTTTCCCACAAACACTCAAATACATTCTTTTCAGAATTCTAACTTTGATATCGGAGATTCTTAGCAAAAGCCCCCTAACAATTCATCGTGGGCGTGTGAGACGTTTGGTCTTAATCGTGGGCGTGTGAGACTTTTGGCCTTAATCTTAGGTGTTAATATTTTGCATCCACAATTGACAACGTAGGGGTCCCATGCACGTGGATCTGTCGACCAAATGAAGTTAACAGCTTATTGTGGTTTCGATTGGGCAAGTTTTCATTTTACTCGCTGCTCGACAGAAAACGGTTTTGCTATCCTCTACTGAAGCAGAATATAAGACTGTGACTGGTACTTGTTGTGAGGTAATTTGGTTACGTTTTCTACTGGAGAATTGGTGCATTCCTTTAACTGGACCATCTTTTTTACTTTGTGATAGTCAACTGACATTGCATGTAGTGGCCAATCCTTGTTCCCGGGAGCGAAATCATCATGTTGAGATGAATTATCATTTTTATATGTGATATGATTGTTGATAGCACTTTAGCTACTAGACATGTTGTTACGACACAACAACTAATAGACTTGTTTACGAAGATGCTAAAAAAGGAGAAGTTTTCAACTGTGCTACACATGTTGGGAGTTATTGACATCCACTCTCCAACTTGGGGTACTATTAGACAAATATAGCAAATTAGTTAGAATTAAATTATAATTATAATTGTAATTGTACTTCTGGAAGGAATTTTTGTTGTATAAGGAAGGTAATTGTATATATTGTATTCCATATCAATGAAAATATTATTCTAGCCAAACATATTTTTCTACAGTTTCCTAGCACCCCTACATCTTAGTGTCACGTGTGGATTCTAGATGTATTTCGGAATCCAGGTGTGACAAGTTTGATGTTCACTTCTATATGTTTTCCATTCCGGAAAGTTTCATTAGATTCCAAATTATCATAACAAAAACTGTTCTTCTCAACTGAACTGGTTAATTGTGAGCATCTGCACGGTAGGACAAGGTACAGAAACTGACAGTTGCATTATTGAATTAACAAGAACTTCCAGTTTGAAGAGGGATTACTCCGGACTCTCCCTCCCATATCATGATATTCAATTATTTATAGAGAAAGACATGAACATATGGCAGAACAAAGCCAAATATGCAGTAATGGAGTCCATATATTGCCGTCACCAGATAGAAAATACAAATAACTTGAATAAACATTTCAATTTCTTCCTCACTGTCGGCAAAAAGTTGCAGTAAAACAGCGGAGGGCATTGAAGAAATTACAAATTTTCCCAATGACAAAAACAGGTGAACTTAGATATGGTGGGCTGAGCTTAGATATGTGGTGGTGTTTAAATAGAAAAACACAAAAATAAATCAAATTTGCTTTTGGGTGGGCTTCGAGCTGCGTTGGCCAGGGATTTCCATTGCCTAGCTAGTGGTCGAGGCTCGAGGGTGATACTAAGATCCTTCTTGATGCTATCAATGCGACTATCTCCCACCCCTGGCATCTCTTGACACTGGTGTACAATATTTAAAAAATAGCTTGCAGATATCTGCAGCATACCTATTTTCACCTATTTTCGTCACTTTTATCGTGAAACACATTTTGTGGCAATTGCTGTCGCTAGTTTTGGTCAATCTTCCTTCTTTTTGGTGACTAAATTTTCTCGTGAGGCGCGTTCCACTTGACTGAGACTTTTGTAGTTTAGCTTGACCTAGAGGATTATCTTTATAATTGTTTCTTTCCTAAAAAAAAGGAGATTTTATTTAAGAGAGCTTTAATAAAACACTCCTGGCATTGTTTACTTTTAACGAAAAATCACTTTTTTACCTTTAACTGTCACTATTCATTATACCTTCAAAAAAGACTTTTCATTAAAACTGTCACTATTCAGAAACTTTTCGTTAGTTTTCCTTTTATTTAAACATCACTTTTATTTGAATCCTCCATATTATAACCAAGATTATTGCTCTACACTACCTTAAGGGAGGGGACGGTTTCAAACCCGAGTAGGAGAGAAAGTCCTTATTCATCAAAGGAATTTTGAACCTTTCAAGTCGACTATGGTCCATCACCAACGTCATCAATACTATTCTAACCTAACCACCGATGCAAGGTGTTGAATTTTGGTACAAAATGTATTTGTGATACTAGAGGTGAAAACTTTTCATATATTAATTGTATATTATTTGTCATATATAACTAAATAAAAGTAATGTTGCGTATAATAGATATTTTTTTTTAGGAAAACTAATGAAAAGGACTTGAAAACTTTGAGTTTTAATGATAAGGACAAAATAAATGGTAAAGTGAATAGTGCCAAGATTGACTTTTTAGTGTAAAAATGTGATTTTTCGTTAAAGTGAACAGTACCGGGAGCTTTTCGTTAAAGTTCCCCTTTTTTTTTTATCCTTGCAAAGTGGGGAGTTTTGTTAGCTAGGCCTTTTTATATGACCCGTGTGAAAATCTATCCTCCAACAAAACCACCGCTTGCGAGTTCACTCGCTATTAACTTCAAACAATATTAAACCAAAACAAAACAACTGAACCAAACCAATAACCAAAACAAACGACTGAGAAAAAAACTAGAGCTAGTCTGCATATCTTAACTATCCAATAAGCGTCTTGAGTGAGGTTTCCGGTGAATATTGGCTTCCGTGGCCGAAGAAAGTGATGGCGATTCCTCAGGAGACTCTTCATGATTTGGACCAGAAGGCACAAGCCTCACAAGATCATAATTTGCACCTGAAGATGGTGGCGGCGGAGTATATACCTTCGAAGGTGGTTCTTCAGGAGACTCTTCATGGTTTGGACCAGAAGGCACAAGCCTCATAAGATCATACCTCGCAGGATCATCCAACATTTCTGCAGGCGGCGGTTGGACGACGCCATATTTAGAATCTGGACCCCTAAGAACCTGCCTCTTGATCCAAAACCTCAAGAGTCGATGTTGCTCAGCAAATTTGGTGGACTGTTTGTTTGGCGATCCTTGATCACCAAAACAAGAAGAAAATAGAAAGAGAGGCAAACAACAAACAAGTCGGTCTTAGAAAACTCCATATTTGATTGTTTGATTGACAGTATGTTTTGAACCGGAAAATACGCTTTTTTATAGGATTTCTTGGACGAATTCTGACAGAATATCACGGTAAAATCTTGTGTAATATTGGGCATGATAATCTAAATTACCGTTTTAAGAATAATTGGTCGAGATTTTCTACCACAAATACATTGAATTTTTTTTTTCGATTATATTACAAGGAAAACATACCATTTTAGTTGTTAACTCAATGATAAGTAATTTGGTTGTAATTCGGTGTTTATTCAAAAGGATGAAGTTGCGATAGTTTATATTAATACGATAGTGAAACTTAGGTGACCATAAATTGAAATAATTTAATGACAATTACAGACCGTATTTCACACAACACATTATAAGTTCGATTCCTAGCGCTAGTGGATCGCACGACGTTGGTTAGGTGAGGTTAAAATGTCTATATATGTGAGTCTTTCTGGCCACCAAAAAACTCGAGGTCTTGAAATCCATATTCGTTTTCTAAGTTTAACTTTGGCATTAGAGAGCCACTGAATTTTCATACAATTTGAGCTTTGATCCTTGAATTAAAAATTCTTAAATATTAATTTTTGAGCTCGTCATAATATGGAGCAATTTGAGTAACTTAGCGACGAAAACCCAATTGAACCAAGGCACATGACCAATGCTCCAAATCACTTTCAATATATAATAATAAAATCAAAGGGTATAAATATGTGAATCTCATCCTCTAGGGATTTAATCTCCAATGAGATTAAATAGCTAGTTGTTTTATGAGACTGAATACAAGTTTTGTTCCTAAATGAAGAACATTTTCCTGCAGAGAAGTATAGAGAATTGAAATCTCTCAATTTTTTTTACCCAAAGCTCGAATACGAGGTATGAGGCAATTTGACACAATTGGTAGTCACTTAACTTGATAGCACAAAATTTTGGTTTGAATTGTAAAATATCGCAAAACAAAATTTAGGCCAAGCTTATTAATATTGCTAACAACTCATAAAAAAACGATAAAAGTGTTGCATCAGTAAATACATTTTGCTTCGTGTGTGTGTGTGTATATATTAAACCCGAATTGAAGAACAAATATTTATTTATTAAGACAATCCACCACTTGCGAGTTCACTTGTTATTGACTCCAAAAAAATTAAAAACATTTCAATTATGCAAAAAGACTAAAGTGAATATATGACTTGAAAACTGTTCATAGCTTTCCTCTCTACACCCACCATAAACCCTAAACTAAACTCATAAATGAACGCTATCACCAAAGCCACAAAAATTTGGTTTTCTTCTCACGTAAACCCTAGACCAGGAAAACAAGATGGCAATCGCCACTGTTTACGTCCAAAGTAAAAACTATATATATATATTTTTATAGAAAACTTCATTTTATTTCTTAATAAAAAAAAAAGAGTTTTAGACTATAACCGTGTGTAAGATTAAAATCTAATTTTAATTCCTGATACATTTAATCATCTCATTTATTAATTATATTTTGATGATTTATTTATTTATTTATTCCTATTTTTAATTTATTAATTACGATTAATTTTTATTTTCATTCATTCATCATAATATATTTTGATATTTACATTTAGGTAAACTAATCTTTTTTTATTATATAATATAGGAATATACAATTTGTATAATCTTCATTTAGGTAGATTAAATCATTAATTTGATATCTTTTTAGTATATCCATTGATACAAATATATAGATACATTAATTTAATATAATACATTTCGATACATTAGTTCAATATAATACATTTTGGTACATACATTTCGGTATTGACATTTAGGTATATTAATTCAATATAATACATTTAGGTTCATTATAATATATGTCGGTACACACATTTCGGTATAGTCATTTCTATACACTTATGTATTTACATGTTTATATGTCACTAATTTCTTTTAATAGTTTCTCATTTAGGTTCTTTTATAATTGAAAGAACTAATATATGCATATTAATAAAATTAAGATTTTAATGTGGAGACATTAAATAAAAATGCACATTAAATAACAAAAATAAAATACAAGTGACCATTTACCACAGTGGTGGAAGATTTGGGGGCACCCAAATGCTGAACATAACGTTATAAACGTACTTGAACCCTACACCCATATCGGTGAAAAAGTTTCTTTGAACTGTGACATATATCATCTGTGTGGAGTTTCCTCGCGTCGATATAGCTATGTTTCTGGTTTTGTCTGGCATCGTCCCAATGGATTGGACATTTACTGAACTTTTCTACTGTCAGTGATTGCCACATATAAAATGCCTTGCATGCGATATATATAGCATGCATATAGATAATCTCACAAGCTGAAAGAAAAAAGTAGAGAGATTTGATCACTGATCAGATAACTGAACCAATTAAACTAATAACCAAAACAAACAACGGAGAAGACGAAAAATAGACTGTAGTTTATTGATTATAACAAAATAAAGAAAGTGCCAAAACTAATGGAGCTATAGCTAGCATCCATGGCTAATTATCCAATAAGCGTCTTGAGTGAGGTTTCCGATGAACATTGGCTTCCGTGGCCTTAGAAAGTGATGGCAGTTCCTCAGGAGACTCTTCATGATTTGGACCAGAAGGAACAAGCCTCATAAGATCATAATTTGCACGTGAAGATGGTGGCGGCGGAGTATATACCTTGGAAGGGGGCTCTTCAGGAGACTCTTCATGCCCAGAAGGCACAAGCCTCATATTAAGATCATAATTTGGAAGTTCATCCAACACTTGTACAGGCGGTTGGACGAAGCCATGTTTAGGATCTGGACTGCTAGGAACCTGCCTCTTTAATTCATAATTTGCAGGATCATCCAACACTTCTACAGGCGGTTGGACGAAGTGATGTAGAGGATTTGGACCGGTAGGAACCTGCCTCTTTGATTCATAATTTGCAGGATCATCCAACACTTCTACAGGCGGTTGGACGAAGTGATGTGGAGGATTTGGACCGGTAGGAACCTGCCTCTTTGATTCATAATTTGCAGGATCATCCAGCACTTCTACAGGCAGTTGGACGCTGCTAGGTTTAGCATCTGGACCGGTAGGAACCTGCCTCTTGATCCAATACTTCAAGAGTTGATGTTGCTCAGCAAGTTTGGTGGACTGTTTGTTTGGGGATCCTTGATCGCCAAAACAAGAAGAAGATAGAAAGAGAAGGCAAGTAACAAACAAGTGGGTCTTGGAAAACTCCATAGTTTGATTGTTTGATGGCCATTTGAACAGCCAACTACACACCTTCTTATGGTGTTTCGATTTTATTATTTTTTATTTTTTGGGCTAATTAAGGGTTGCTTGACCTATAATTAATTCGACATGATTCGCTTCCCATTTAGGAACGAGATTTTCTGTTCCATTAATTTCGTGCTCTAGGATTTCAATCCCATCATGTACTTAAATGATAATTTCAGACTATTGTTAATGTAAAACATTTAGATTCGATTTTTCATTCCAGAAGTAGTTTATTTGGCATAAGAAGGATCAACCTTTCCTCCGATATATCTTTTTTCAACTAAGCATTTGTGGCTTTTTTAATTTTTTTTTTTTTTTTTAACAAACGATAGTGTTAACAGGTTAAATTGTTAGTTGTTAAAGAAAAACGATTTGTGGGAATGCAACCCGCATCAAAGTGCATGGGCATAATTGCTTGCCATCACTGCAATAAAGCAAAAGAAAATGTGGATATGAATCAAAGCTGATTTCCTAGTAAAATTGGCGCACATTGAAGGCTCTTAATTCGAAGTGGAAGGCGAAGAATAGAATCCAAAAAAAAATAACCGTGGAATGAGAAAGGGTATAAGGGTTTGTTTGGTGTTGTTGTGCTTTAAAAAAAAAAATTGTTTCTATTATACTGTGAGAATAAATAGCTCTAAAATAAAATTGTTCAGTGTTTGGTAATTTTTTTTTTGGTAAAAGTCTTTTAACAAAACAAAAAAATGTGACACACCCCGACCGAAGTCGAGGCATGCTGGTTGTCATGTGAGGATGATGTAGCCAAGTGCGTAACATAAACGATGATAGTATGAAAATGTGAATAAATAAAAACCAAAACTAAACTAATTTACACTAGAGATAAATATAATAAACTAATTTTCACTAGAGATAACTATATAAGTGTGTGGAAGTGTTCAAGCCAAGATACATGTGTCTTAGAGCACAAGTAACATAAATGCAGTCCAGCAAACTAAGTATTAATTGTAAAAAAAAGGAAAAAGATTCCTACATTTATTTGGAAGATTGTCAGAACCGCTGAAGAGTCCTCGTGAGCCACAGACACGAACAACTAGTTAGGACATGGAGGGGTGCAAAACAAAAAACTTGAGTGGGCAAAAACAAAGCTTTTGAAAACACAGTTATCTTTCTGAACGTACTAACCCCTCACTGTAAAACCCGTACAGTTCGCAGAAAATAATAATAATATGTACATATATAAAAACAATGCTTAGAAGCAGTGAAAATAAAGGTCTGCCATGTCAAGATGTTCAGCAATAAAAATGTGTAAGCCAGGTGATATGAATAAATGTAAAATAATATGCCAGTCAGAGTCACCTAATGTGACCTGTACGGCGGAACCTATAGCTCATCAACCTATACCTGCACATGAGTCGGAACCACATATTGTGGTTTGTAAGACAGGTTAGGTGTAAGTAAGTACGCTCAAGTGCTATGATTACGTGAAAGCTGTCCGATGAATCACTGGTCACCTACGAGTCAGAACCATCTAATGCGATCTGTATGATAGGCTGGCACCAGACTTGAATATAAGGTGAGCCTATGGTGCGGAAGGTGAACAATCACGTGAAGGCCACCCCTGGCCTCGGGCAGGAGCACTAACACCGGGGTGCATGATAATGAGCTCTAAATGCATAACAACATACAATGCAACCAATTTCATCATAGTGTACTCACCTAAAGCTTAACTGAGCCTCTGCAGCGTCATTCAATACAATGCATAACTACACTAATGCAATACTAAAAATGTAATGTATTCATGACATGGCATTTAAAACATAAGTTCATTTAAAACGGTTTTTTGGAATTGTAAACCAAAAGCCCACTCACTGATAAGTAGCAGGATCGTAGCCCCCTAGCCTCGCCAATCCATGCTCGTCCTCAGGGTACGTCTCACCTATATGCGAAACAACTAATTTAACATTAATTCAATAACACATATACAAAACCTAGGAATAACTTCTCATATGTTACTCAATTGGGGTGTTTGATATACCAATTTGACTCACTTAACACCACAAACACCTCCATATTTTTAGAAAAGTTTTTGAACGTCACACCCGCCCTCACGCGCAAGCACGTGCCTGGCACACTGACGAAATCCCTAACACCGTTAGGGAATATTCCGTTAAATAGTAGAATATTTCTTTAACTTATAATGGTGTTACTTGACGCTGTTAGTATATTCTGTCAACTTTGACAGAATATTCCTCTTTTTCTCTAGTGGATCTCATCGGAGCCGCCATCCGCCACTGTCTGAACTAGCCGAAAACTGGAAAATTTTCTAAAGCTTATAACTTTGTCATTTCTCAACCAAAATTCATGGAATTTATATGGATTTGAAGTTCTTGAAGAGTAGAACACAATCGTATCTATTAGGAGTCCAAAATCCTACGAAAAATGGTCAGAAAATCCTTTGGAAAAACCGGCCAACTTTGTAACTCCTCATTCTCGCCTATTTCGACGTCAACTTCACTTCAAAGCTACTCTAGGATCCTAGACAAGTTGCTTGGAAGTTCCCTCGTGCCTTAAAACTTTGTGAAATAACCACGACCACGTCGGAGCAAACTAGCTCCTTATCGGAGCTTCTAGTTCCGAGGTTCTTGCCATTTGTTCAATGGCCCAAGGGTATCACTCAACTCGTGAGGCCATGAGGAATACAATGGTGGTTTTTAAAAGCTTGATATGTGTAGGTTTTGATGATTTTTTTTGGTGGGGGGGGGGGGGGGAGGGTGTCATGATGTACAGACAAGGAAGAAATGAGAAGGGTCGAGAGAAAGGAAAGAAAGGGTGAAGGTATGCACGTGTATGTGTGTGGATGTATGTGATTGGGAAAAAAAAAAAGGAAAGGCATGCCCTGATTGGGCTGCTATGAGAGAGTGAGAAAGTTATGGGTTTCAGTCAAGGTTCTAAAAAATGCTAGGCGCTAGTCGGGCGACGGGCTAGCGCCTAGGCGGATTTATGTAAATTGCTTGTATATCTTGTAAATAAGTGCAATTTTGACACTTAAAAAAATTATACTTGTATGAAATCCATGGATAAGATAATAAAAGAATGATAAAATGCAAAAAGAGTATCCAACAAATCCAAAATTTAAAAACACATTAAGCATATATGCCATATAACCATAGTGAAGAGTTTTGTAGAATGACACATGAACAACAAGTTCACTATTTAAAACAACATAAAATGGAAAATAGGAGGAAAATAAGGATATTTAGTAATGTAAGATACTTATCTTTAGCATCCCGAAATTTAGAGTGAGAGAGAGCTGCAAGGCACGGGTTAGAACTTAGACTTTAAACAAATTAAAAATAAATAAATAAATAAATAAAACAATCGCCTAGCTGCCTAGAGTCAACCTGATTTTTTCACCCGTTTTGCACAAAAACGCCTCGATTCTAAGGTGCCTAGCGCCTAGGGCGTTTTTTAAAACACTGGTTTCAGTTGGCCTAAAGAAAAATAAAACAAACCCAAAATCTGATTGGGCCAAATAAAGTTGGAATTAAGATGATTGGTGGACAAAGTATAGTCAACCCAAAAGTATAATCCTACCTATTTACGTATTCATTTGCTCGTAACTTTCTTGTTACGATTCCGATTCGGCCCTAACTCATGTTAACACGCTCATGACTCGAGTATGATTTAATTACGTTAACGAGAAAAATAATTTAAAACTACATACGTACATTCACGTCACTAAGCACACGAGGGCAATATCGTCACTTTGCACACTTAAGGAGAAAATTATAATTAAAATCAGGACGGGTCGTCACAACTGTGTTTGAGTATTTAGAAAGCTTTTACATATAACAATTGCTAAACAGAATAATGTAAAGGCAGAGATTATAATTTTGTAAAAAATGTAGGAGTATACTTATCCTTTGAAAAATATAATATAATAATTTAAAAGGATGGTAGACCCTACTTTTATTTTTCTATGATTTTCTACTGTCATTAACAATAATTTAAAATAAAAAAAAAACCTTTTTTGTTTTGTTTTACCACACATTTGGTATACCAGATTTTTTAATAAGCTTTTTTTTTTTTTTTTTAAAGCACAACAACCCTAAACCGCCCTAAAATGGTAAGAAAATTTTTCAATATAATGTAGAACGCTAGTTTTAGGGAATTAACAAGCAAAAGTTATGTCCCCAAACTTCAAGGGTTAACATTGATAGACCCAAACACTAAACGGTGTCTAAAGTCTTCCCACGGCATAGAGCATTAATTGGAGGATCGCACAACAAACTGAAGCCCTAAATCAATGAAGAGGAATTTGGAGTATTAGACATTGAAGTTTCATACAATTCGATCTTGGATAATTGAATTAAAAATTCCTGAATATTGGTCCCTAACCACATCCCAAAGCACATGATCAACGCTCCAAATTTCACTTTCATTTTATGATAATAAAATCAAAGCGTATAGATATGAATATCATCCTCCATGGATCTAATCTCAAACAAGATTAAATACCTAGTTGTTTTATAGGACAAACTACAAGTTTTGTTCCCTTAAATGTAGAACATTTTCCAGCAGATTAAATAAGTATAAATACAAAACTCCCAAATTCTCCCCAAAGCTAAGATACGAGGTTTGAGGCAATTTGGCAACAAAAAAAAAAGGGTTTTATGTGGCAATTTGACACAAAATGTAGTCGCATTACTTGCACATAGCACAATGTAACAACAACAACAACAAAGCCTGATCCCATTAAGTGGGGTCGGCTATATAACGTCATTGCGCTCGATTTTGTTGCATAGCACAACATAGCAAATAATACAAATTACCCCCAAGTTTTAAATTAGAAAATAAAAACCAACTGAAATTAAATTGCGTTTTAATGATCATGAAAAACAAACAAAGAAGGCTAAGCAAGATTAAGAAAAACAAACACAAGTTTGGTCCACAATATTCATGTGCAATATATGCATATAAATGATCATGAAAACATGGATGAAGATAACAGAATGAACGGAAACTAACCCCAATAAATATACAAATGTAACAACATTTAACAAAAATGAGTACCCATAAATGATACAAAACCAAAATAATATGAATTACCCCGTGTTGATATGTACAGAGACTTTGATATATGCTTGGTGAACGCCGTAACCAACACCTTGAAGAACTATCTCGTTGCTTTAATATATTGCCAATGCTCCCGAAAATACAACCACCTGCAGCATACCGACATTACCAATAATATAAACATACCTTTCAATTTTTCTAACATATCGATTTTGGCAAGTATCTCATCATCATATCAAAGTTACAAGCCATTCTCTCGCGGTTCATGCAGTAGAATAAAATAATGAGTTTGTATTAGACATTCAACGGATAGGCGGGAGTACAAATTTGAAAATGTCATGGATATTGAATTTCTTCCGCCACGTTCTAGACCATCCATTTAAGAGGCGAAGTCTCTGCATCATATAATATGCATTAAAAGAAAAGTGAAGAATGATATTTCTCTATAATTCTTATAATGGCACCCCATAACTAGCCACCGAGCTTCTTGGATTGTGGCAGGTTGAGTTGAGAATCACCTAATTGCCACGTTAATTGACCAACTCAAATGCAATGAGGAAGTTAAAATCGTTCCATATAGCACGCATAAAACTTCTATGTATGTACGTGCATCTGTATGCATTATGTATGTACATCTGTATGCATGTTTGTGTGTGTGTGAACCGCGCTAAAAATAAAACAAAAGGAAGGCTCACTGCATTATGAGATATAGTAACACCTTATGCTTTTCTAAACAGAGATCATGTAATGCTCAATCTTACCATATTCATTCTCATTTGGAACAATGGAATACTCTATCAATGCTTCAACCCTTGGGCCATATGCACTTCACGAGCTCACTGGATAAGAAAGACAGACAGTTACAGAATGTACAATGATAATTATACTACACATAGATGTGGATTACTCAAGATACTGATTATCCAAACAATGGGGTGTAGAAGAGAGAGTGTGCTCAACAAGTCTAAAATCCCATGTGGATGAATTTATTAGTGTGCAAATGAATTGGTAAACTTCTGGCTCGAATTTGTGTCAATAACAGAGATATACAGAATTTTCCAGGTCATCATATTCCATCTTGGATATGAATCAAAAGACTCTTCAAAGCGGAAGGCGAAAAATCGAATCCAAAAAAAAACAGGTGGAAGGAGAAGAATGAAAGGACAATAAAAAGGTGAGAAAAAAATTTCAATATAATGCAGAAAGCTAGTTTAAGAGAATTAACAAGCAAAAGTTATGTCCCCTAAATTCAAGGGTTAACATTGATAGACCCAAATACTAAGCCTTGTATTAAGTTTTCTTAAGGCATGGACATTAACTGGAGGCTCATAGAACAAATTGTGAAGCCCTAGATCGGATACATAGCCAGCCTGCCCAGATTTTTAAGCTACATTTGAGCCAAGAATATCATGCAAATTGTGAAGCCCTAAATCAGTTGCACAATAAGAATATCCCAGATTCCTTAAGGCATGGGGCATTAAATGGCATGAAACCTTTCCTTTTGCTAGGCTAATTTAAGAATCAAAATTGACCTCGTATGGCAAAGCATGATAAAGCTAGGAAGTCAAAGTTCTCTATTTTTTCTCTGTTTGGTGATTGTATTTGCAAAAGGCCATTAACAACTACACGTGCGCAAATGGGCAAAAATTAGAAAGTTAATGCACAAGTCAGGAGTTTGTGCATCATTTCATGTGTAATACATCAAAACCTAGCTTTGTTTAGATAGTAAGAAGCATTCCAAAAGCAAGTGGATGAACTCATTCATTATGTGATTAGAATAAGATTTTCTTTGATAATAAGAACGTTAGCAGAAAAAAATTACACAAAGAAGAGGCCTTCCCAAATGTTAAAAAACAAGCAAAAAGAAAGGTGCATCATTTTTCAAATAAAAGTAAAAGTGTATAGTGAAGAAAAATGCTCCTAGGAGGCTAAGAGATACAAATTCAAAGGCATTTTTAATCGTTCTAAAACTTCTGTGATCACATAACGGCTATATCACCTAAAATAAATGATTTTATATCCGTACTCATGCCAAAAAAATGAATTCAAAAACCTATCATGGTATCAGAACACCACTATCAATCACATGGTTAAAAGATACTTCAGAAAACCTTAGAGATCAGCCGCACGGATCTTCTAGGAAGGACTTTCCTAGTAATATGCTTCCTACTTGTTAAATTCTTTGCATCCGGATTACCATAGCCACTTTGATGTTCACCTTCTATATGTTTCCTCTTTCTGGAAAGTTCTTCATTAGATTCCAAATTATCGTAACAGAAACTGTTCTTCTCAACTGAACTGGTTAACTGTGAGCATCTGCAAGGTGGGACAAGGTATAGAAGCTAAGACAGTTGCATATTATAATTAACAAGAACTTTCGGTTTGAAGAGAGCTTACTCTGGACTCTCCCTCCCATTTGTAATGTTGTTCCTCTCCTGAAAACGGTAGCATGTTATTCCAAATCTATAACGTGACTGAAATTTATGAGCATAAAACAAACCCGTATACATTCATCCATGTTCATGCAAGCAAACACCTACACTAGAATACAAGGAGCAGAAATAAGACTTTGTTGTTTAATCTTTGAAAGAAATTATTTTAATCATCAAAACCATGGTTACCTAGTGATTTTGTTTTCCTCGTGTGCATTATGCAGAAGCAATATATTTATATAGAACAAAAAGAGGATATGCAAGAGATAAAACAAACTTTGGATTCTTAGAAATTTTATTTAACTGTTCATGTCAAATAAAACTGAACAGAGAGTTAGATTGCCAATCAACAACCAAATTGTTGTAGTTTAAGCAAATCTCTACAATTGAAAAGAAAAAAACTAATAACACAGAGGATTGCAAATTAATATTAAAAACCATCAAAATATGGAAAATGTTGGCATTCCATGATATTCAATTATTCATAAAGAAAAAGACATCAATATAAGGCAGAACAAAACCATACATGCAGTCCATTGCCATCATCAGATAGAAAATACAAATAACAAATCTTGAAAAAACATTCAATTTGTTCCTCGCAGTAGGAAAAAATTGCAGTACAACAGCAGAGGGCATGAAATAAATAAAATCTGTTGTATAAATAGAAATCTTGAAGAGGTAACAACTTTATGTGCCATCCAAACACAAAGAATCTCCAACCACAACATACTCTTTTATCAGTTAAGTTAAGGCATAAGGATAATATCTTTTCTTTTTTACCCTCAACACAATATTCAATTTGAAGTATAGGGGTCCATTACATACATACAACTTTATAATCTACTGTTGTTTATCTTGAACTTCACAGCGATGTGAGAATTTTGAAAACAACGAACAAATAAAACGAAAACAACAGTAAAGTACGTAAACATCTAAAAAGAATCACAAACATTTTACTACAACATCAATGATAAAACGAAATGTATAAGTCTATGGTATCAATAAATATGACAATGCATTATTTTTTCAGTACATCCGCAATCATGTGACAGATAGTGGAAACAGGACCATACCCACGCTTCAGCAGATTTTGGCATGTAGTTCCCCAGCACATCAGGAACCTGCTCACATGAGCTGACTATTCCAAGTTCTGTTTCTAAATTGTCCTTTTGTACAAACAGACCCACCAATCCTCCATTTCCACAAGGTGAACATGATATGTCTTTGGAATAACTCACAACCTCTGATGACTGCATCTCTATAGAAGCACTAGCTGAGTATCCAGGATAAACCACACTAAGGTTGACAGGGCTATAATCATTCTGCAGGGTTGGATTCGGACAATTATCGAGGTTTGAATTTTGATGCTCCATTATGACAGGACTTAATTGACCTTTTGATAACGAGTTGACAGCAGGAGAACAGATGGACTTCTGGAAATTATTAAGGACATTTGAATCAAGCTTGATTAAAGAGCCATCTTTAGCAAAGGAATGAGCACCAGAAAGTATCTGCTTCTGTGGAGCCAAGTCAAGTTTAGATGAGACAAGTGCTTGATCTTCCATTAAATGCTCTGACACGTCTGCAGCCATGTTGCACAATGTTACTGCTGAGGTTACTGAAGTTTCAGCTAGTTTAACTGAATGATCAAGGCCCACATTGTCACTTTTTGTCGGTTCTTTATCTTCAATGTACCCATAATTTATGTTCTGTATGAAGGAACTTCTCTTTTCTTTATCACCTTTTCCAAAGCACCCAAGGTCCTCATAAAGACTCATAGACTTGTTTCTGTGCACATTCTGACATGTGCAAACCTCACTTTTGAACCTCTTAGTCCACTCAGATAGGCTCGAATTGAAGTCAACATAAAGATTAATCCCCTCTTCTGACCTAACATGAAACTCAAAAGAAGAGGAAGGAACTTGTGTAGGAGTTTCCACAGAACAATCAACAGCAGTTTGAGCAGGGTATGCACTGAAATTTATCTGCCTACTTTCAGTTTCAGGCACATTTTCCATGGTTCTATCTCTTGCCAAACCCAAAGAATCGTCGACGGAGTATTTTCTTGGATACTCATTATGGCTAAGACCATTCCCATTGCATTGAGCATAAAAATTCCCCCAGAGATTATACATTGGACCACCAAAACCTTCCTGTAACACATAAGAAGAATTTCCTGAGAACTCATTTAATCCTTTGAAATTCAAGACATTTTTATATAATCAAGTCCAAGCCCTAAGGCCATCTCCAGCCAAGGGCTATGGGCCACGATCGATTTTTCAAAGCAAATATTGTTGGTTGTTTTGATAACATTGATCAGACTATTCTAAATGGAAGAATTGGTTTAGATATGGGTGAGAGCAATGAGAGCTTTTGTACATTTAGCCCTACAAAATCAGTCTCCAACCAAAGAGCTAAAGGGAATCTGGCTAAGTTTGGCCCCAAAAAAGTAATAAAATATGAAGGGTATCAAACATAGCCCTGCATGGTTGGAGATGGAAAGATTTAGCCCTAAAATAAGTAGTCTTTAAAATATTAATTTTTGGAGGGCAGAAACATAGCCCTTGGCTATGTTTAGCTCTCCATGATTGGAGGTGGCTTAAGAGTCCAAGTTTTCTGTCATCTTTCATATGCTTGTATGAAATTTTAGTAGGCTAAAATCTTTGAATGTTATCTTTTATAAGTGTGATGCGAAAATACTGGTGCACTCCATTCATGCAACACTCACATTTAGCTGAAATATGGACTAAACAAGGAGAGACTATAAAATAATAACAGATCCAACAATAAGCATAAAAACATGGGTACAGTTGGAAAGTGTTCTGATTTATGTCTCTAAAAAAAATTATATATATAACCATGACGAGAATCAAAACATCGCATTTTTTTTCGCTTTCAGTTAACCCTGTAAACTGCATTTAACGGTTTGTAAATTCCCATTTGAAGCAAATTGTTCGCCAAGCTTCATAAGCAACATGATTGGCCAGCTCAAGCTCCCACCTCATTAATTATCGAGAAATAGGAGCATTCCCATGAGAAATGGGAGGATATCATGAAAATGTTATAGTCCATAATGTATTATTAAATCAAATGACAGTAGGATATCATTAGCCTGGAAAATGTACCTGTAAGTAAGCAATCAGAGACATTGCCAAATCCGAGTGTGATTTATTTGCAGGCAAGCCATATCTTTTGCACAATGTTTGAAGCTCTTTCCTTGAGAGGTTGTAATAAAAATCCTCATTTCCGTTGTTCGCCATCAATCTACATCAGAAAAATGTAAGAACAAGGATCTCGTTTAAGGGCACATCATTAGGGTTCAATCAATTCCAGATTCTTGAGTAGTCCTTGCAAAAAATGAGTACAAAAACTAAAATGAAGACATGATTAAACTTGAAACAAGTACGAAAAATCGACAAAATTAACGGAGCATCCGCAATAATTGTGCCACTTCCTACAAGCTGAAATCGAAAAACTTGGGAAGAAGAAAGCTCTAAAATTTTAACCCTATTTGTGCTTTTGTAATGCTAATTAACCCAAATGCAACTCTAATTAGCAAAATTAAGCCCTAATTTGAACATAAACTAACAAAATTTGAATCCCTTACAGAAGATTAGCCCCTTCGTAGCTCCTTTTCAGCTCCGTCACTTCAACTTCCTGGTGATTCTGTAAACAACACTTTCAGAGAAACCCCTGTAAATCAGAGGCCTGCAACTCTAGATATGTTTTTGGCACCACAAACAGAGCATAGCAAGTGATTTTGTTTTCACCAGCAAAGATTTTCTTCCGCTTCAGATCGACCTCCTCCCGCCCTCTCTGACTTTCTCTCTCTAGATGCACCTTTTGTTTGAAAAAAAGGTTCACCGGACCCACTCTCTGTCTTATTCTCTTTCTCCCGCGCCTAACGCTGGAAAATTTCACTCTCTTCAACTTCGGTCAATGTTTGGTTTTGTCCTTGGAAATTACAATTAAGCTACTATTTATCCTTTCAAAAACAACAATATTTAGCTAATTAAAGATGAGTATGAACTCCTAATCAAAATTTCTCAAAATTGTTTATTGTCAATTTATAAAACTTCGTGTTTATAATCAGATGCGTTTATATTATAAATCACATTATAAAGATCGCATTTGCAAAAAAAAAAAAAAAAACAATGAACACTAAGGTCATTTAGTCATCAAACTATTTAAAAACAAATAAACAATATTGATAAAAGTATTACGAACAGTTTATATATTTGCATATATAATCTTTACAGTGTGATTCATAGTATGAATAGTTCTCATCATAAGTACAAAATTAAGTGATTAAAATATTAAGAATTTTGAGTAGGAATTTCTTCATCTTTGAGTAGCTAAGTATTGTTTTTCAAAAAATTGTAGAAATAATTCCTTAACTTTAATGCAATTAGAGCGATGATCCTTTAACTAAAAATTCATGGTCATTAGTCCATTAATCCATCAAAACGCGTAGGTATAGTTTTTTTCGTCAACTCAATCAGAATTTCGTTAAAATGAATCATGTTGGATTGGAATTACTATTGCTCCAATTTGGTTAAAGTTGAGGGATCATTTCTCTAAGTGGGTTAAAGTTGAGGGACTATTCCTCCAATTAGATTAAAGTTGAAGAATAATTTCTACAATTTTTCTCATTTCGTTTTTTATATTTGTCCCTTTATTCAGCGTCACGTGTGTGACACACGACTCATTTTAATAAAAAAATTGATAAAAATGAGCATATATGCACGTTTTAAAGAATTAAGAAATTAAGGGCCCAAATGATAATAGATTTTTAACTCAAAGGCTATTACTTCAATTAAATTCTCCAAATTAGATTTTTACTCACTAATCTACACTGTATTTGCCGTCGGATGAATCCAACGGCTATAATAAAATAGATGCCCCAGATTAGGCCCCACACACACAGTGGAATTTCGCGCCACTTTTGTCCTCCGGTGATTTTCTCACCTTTTCCTCGCCTGATTTCTCCAAGCGACGGCAGTGACGACTGAAGAAGAAGATGCTGTGGGTAGACAAGTACCGACCCAAAACCCTAGACCAGGCAATTGTCCACCAAGACATCGCCCAAAACCTCAAGAAACTCGTACGGCTCTACCCCTCTCTCGTCGATTTCAATTCCCAATTTCTACGACGTCATAACCCTAACTTCTTCTTGTGCAGGTTGCAGAGCAGGATTGCCCCCATTTGCTCTTTTATGGCCCTTCCGGCTCCGGTAAGAAAACCCTCATCATCGCCCTCCTCCGTCAGGTTTTCGGTCCCAGCGCCGATAAGGTCCCAATTTTCTCATACATTTTCCCGTTTATTTGTTTTGACCTTTTCGGATTCAAATTATTGACCTTTTTCTTTTGGGTCTTCTTTCCACCTTTATATAGTTTGTTTTGGTATAAAATGGATTACAGAGCTATAACGAAAGGAATTAGATGAAAAAATGCTTAGCTCTTAAAGATGCAAGGATGGATTCCTCCTTACAAGTCAATCACAATCCAAAAAGTTTGCATCTTTTTTATCTTTGCGGTTCCAGTAATGAGCAGTTCGTCCGTATAAGCCAACACATAGAAACTACGGTTTGCTTGTAGGGAGTGGATTAGCTCCTTACATGTAAGGAGTCAATAGTTGATAAAGTACCCCACTTAAAGTTGTGTCATATACATAAATCTATCACCATAATTAAACGGGCATTTTATGGAAGAAGAATGATGTTTTCTTCTATTTGAAATTTTGTTTGTTGGCGTTTGAGAAATTTTGTGATTGTGGTTGGCAGGTGAAGGTGGAAAATAGGACATGGAAAGTTGATGTAAGCTTCACCTTCTTTTGATTGATGGGATTGATCATTGTTGCAACTTCAGTAAAAATTATTGCTTATCTGTCATTTAGGTGAAAAGCTGTGTTAAATTCCGGTTGCATATCTGAATAATTAATTAATTATGAATTCAAATTCAACTTTCTCCTCTTTATGATTCATTTCTCATTTCCTTGTTCAGAAGGCATGGATTGGTTTTTCTTACCTCTATTTGTTAGCTTCTTGAAACGAAATTAGGTGCTTACTTTTATTTTTAAAAACCTTCAAAGATTGGAGCTTTAGGATATATTTTAGATCTCTTACATGATATGGCAGAAGGACACTGACGTCTCCAACCTTTGTTGAACATAGTACATTAACCAATTTATAAATCTTTTAACGCTCACCTTATTTCCAGATATTTTGGGCCCATACATGTACAGCAACGTTATTTATGTTTATGAAAGATTATTTTCCTTTGAATATCTCCTTGTTCAACCCAAAACTATTGTTCTATGTGTTTTTTATCTCCTTATAACCGGTATTTAATTAAATCCTCCACTTGCTTCATTTGATTTTTCTTGCATTCCATTTTAACTAGAACTTCCTTTTTTTCCTATGATTTATTATAGGCTGGGAGTAGGACCATTGATATAGAGCTGACTACGATGTCAAGCACAAACCATATTGAATTGAACCCCAGTGATGCAGGCTTTCAGGACAGATATATTGTCCAAGAGATAATTAAAGAAATGGCTAAAAATAGGCCCATTGACACAAAAGGGAAAAAAGGATACAAAAGTAAGTTTAACTAATATCCTATTTTTTATGAATATACACTTATCCAATGTATACGTTTGGAAGTATTTCTTTTGTACATTCACTTGAACAGGATGCAATATTTCTTTAGAATAATTCGCTTTTCATCTTATAGTTTTTTTTTAAATTTTGTTATCTCATCCTTTTTCACAGTTCTTTGCAATAGGCATTGTATCTTTCTCTCTCGTCCCCATTCTAAAAAACTAAGAAAACGAAGAAAATGCAGTTGGATGATCAACAAATTGGTTGTTTCAGTCCTTAAGATTTGTGTCTTGAATCTACTAATAACATGTCCTCTTTGCAATGCCAGTCTTAGTGCTGAATGAAGTTGACAAGCTTTCAAGAGAAGCGCAGCATTCTCTTCGAAGAACTATGGAGAAATATAGTGCTTATTGCCGGCTAATACTATGCTGTAACAGTTCTTCAAAGGTTACTGAAGCAATCCGGTCTCGGTGTCTAAATGTGCGAATAAATGCGCCAACAGCAGACCAGGTTAAATTTGCTAGCATACTACTTGTAGAATTGATATCAAAAAGTATGTTGACTTCCACTGTCAATTTAGGTCTCATTTGATGATTTCATGTGGAACCTTTTGTGCCAGATTGTTAAGGTATTGGAGTTCATTGGAAAGAAGGAAGCGCTGCAACTTCCTTCTGGATTCACTGCTCGTATAGCTGAAAAATCAAATAGGAGCTTAAGGAGAGCTATATTGTCATTAGAAACTTGTCGTGTTCAACAGTTAACTGCCAGAGTTCTAATTGGTCATCAGTTGTGTGAAGCAGTTATTTTCTTTCTATTCACCTTGCAGGGATAGCACAGGTTCTGATGGCTATGGTCTTCTGTGTACTTTTCACGTGGTTGTAGGTATCCCTTAACAAGTAACCAAGCAATACCCCCAATGGACTGGGAAGAATATGTTTCTGAAATCGCCTCTGATATAATGAAGGAGCAGAGCCCAAAAAGGTTTGGCTCTTACAATATTGACATCTATTGCAGCATTTTGTCTGTAGTTTGAAATTGTTCTAGTTCAATGGTCAAATTGAACTCAAGAAAACACTGTAAAATGTGGAAAGCCATTGGCTGGCCTATTTGTCTAGTAGAGGCTGCCCCCATTAATTTTATTTTCATTCATCATATTTCTTTCACAACATATCCAATTGAACTTATGTAGATGTTTCATTAATTGGGTTGCTTCAAATAGCCAATTTCACTCTTTTTTCATATTTTTTGTTTATTAGTTATCTAAAAGAAGAAAGGAAAAAGAAAGCCACTGTGGATTGGCTCAAACTCTCTAGGTTTCTTGCTCTAATGAAAAATAAATTAAATCATTGGCAGCTCAAATAATAGCTTCTTATGCAAGATCCGTAGGAGGTCCATCATCGTGTAGCATTTTCCGAATTAGGTATTGGACCTTAGAACCCTCTTTGCTACGCCATTTTAAGAGCATGCCACCTTTCATGTTCGTCATTCTAATTCTTGGATCTCCCACTGTGGATGCCCACAGATTTATGGTATGCATGTCACTTATTTACTTGTAGTGAGATTTTTATGACAAGCATTTTTGGCTTCTTCTAGTAGTTGGACTTCGGTCTATGAATGAAGATCATGGTGTAAATTCAGTGAGTTCTTGTCAGAGTTACTTTATTATTCTTTGTTGCTTGCGAATGCTATACTTTGCCTTTAAACTTTTTCTTGTATCTTACTGTACAACCTTGGATGCACTATTCTTGGAATACTCTTTTGATAAACAAAATAACTTCTTATCACATGTCTTACCTTTTGTGATTTCTTGATGCATGTATGCATAAATTAATCCATCTTCCCCTCCTTTGCAACGTTTCCCCGATGGTTAATCTGCCATTAGATGATTGTCAGTCTCATTGGCCTTTGTGGTTTCTCTTTCTGGAGTTAAAGCAGAATAGAGTCCACATAGCCAGATGTGACATAATTTTTATGCATCCTGAAGTTCGTTGTCTTTTGGATTAATCTTGTAAAACATAATTCAGCCATCTAGTTCTGTGTCTAACCTCCCATGATATTTTGTTAAATTTTTCGGTCTGTCATCTACATTGTGTGGAAGAGTTGTATATTTTGAATCTAAGGTCATGATTATTAAAAAAGGCTTTATATTCCCACCAAGGGAGATTTTGTAATTGCATGAAAATGGAGACCAGCTGGCCCTTGTTCAGTGTAATGCAATTATCTAATATGAAAGGATTTGAAAATTTCATTTTTGTTATTTTGTTAGAGGATTCTGTATTTAATTCATAATGGGATGTCTGAAGTCTGAAGTTTTTCCTTATATTTTTGTAACTATGTGCACGATTTTTGAAGCATGAATGGTGATTCCTGGTTTCTCATTCGGATATTCTACTATTTCCTAAAGTTTCTGATAAAAAAATTATTCTGTTTGCTTAAGGCTTTATCAGGTGCGGCAGAAGCTGTATGAGCTACTTCTAAATTGTATTCCTCCAGAGATCATCTTGAAGGTACAATTATTTTCCTTTATTATTGTTTTCTATAATTTGTTGCCCTACCTTATTTGTTTTAGGGATTATTAAGTGTGGTAAAAATTTTATGAGCTCATTTAATCCTACAGAATAATCGTCAAGTGTGTCTTTCTTTTCGTTTCTTCAGTTTTTGCTCAATTTAATTTGAAAGTTATATCTTCTGTTATCTCAGAGGCTGCTTTATGAGTTATTGAAGAAATTGGATGCAGAACTGAAGCATGAGGTCTGCCATTGGGCTGCGTATTACGTAAGCATAATCATTTTCCATACCCTTGGTTCCGACTTGAGTTCCTTTTGCACAATGTGGTTAGATCAAGTTGTATATATATTGACCATCTCTGCTTATTATGAGCTTGCATCTGTTGTGCTGCAAATAAACATTAGCATACCACAACCACAAAAGTTATGCTTAGCATGCTGACGCCATCACATTGGTCCACAAGTTAATAAAGTTTTACACATTTGGTATTTCATATCATAATGTCCTAATAGTCATTTTCCTTCATTTTTTAAAATCTTCCCCACCCGCTTTACATATTATGGTAAATGATAAAATCCCGAGAAGACATTGCAGTTAGGGTATCCATGATCTATGGTTGATTCTATTGTAGGGTAGTATAATTGGTGGATTCTTCTGGTCGTCATTTGATGTTATTGTATGGTATTGGGAGCTAGGTTGTGGTTGGTTATATATATATATATATATCAGTTTTAAATAGTGTTTTCGTAGCGCGAGAAATTTCCGGGTTTGTCGCGAGGTGTTCAAAATTTTCTACAACGCGTAGTTGATTCGTGGAGTTCCCAAATAGCATACGCTATTTGATCAAATTATATGAAATTGCAATTATAATTTGGCTGTATTGTTGAATACATTATCATGGATTTGGGCATTTGGGCTTAAGGCCTTCCACAGTAGTTTGAATGAGTGGGATACCTATGTACAAGAATCAGGCAACCCAAGTTTAATACCGTCTAGTGTAACACTACTGCTACACTAGTGTGAGAGAGTTCAATATATATTAATACTACACTCATGAGTTCAATATATTGGTATCACACTCGGTTTCCGGCCCAAATATATTGGTAACATACTCACTTTTGCCGGCCTACTGTGGAAGGCCTTAGTGAGACCAATAAAAAGGAATTATCAGGTTTATTTTTTATTAACACAATGCATTATTTGTATCATAATATTTATATTCCGCAAGGCATAGCATAAGCCATAACGTGTTGACGCATAAGCTTTTCAGAGAATATGTTTACATCTTATTGTCCTCTGGGGCTACACCTTTGTAATCTCGTACAATTATCTTTATATTGCATTTCTTTTTTGTTTACAGGAACACAGGATGCGTCTTGGGCAGAAAGCCATATTTCACCTTGAAGGTACTTCTATCTCCCTGGATGCAGCATGAGATTATGATAAGTAAAAACGAGGAAACCATACATGTTATGTTGGATGCTCTGGATTTATAGATTAAAGTGTTTTCAAAATATACTTGACTGGAAAAAAAAATGAAAAGTATTAGAATACCTTCACATAGCGAAAACAACACCTCATTGCATATAAGATTTCATATATTTTATGTGTGCATGGTAGATATATTAGATTAGGCATCACTGAGTAATGTTGGATGCCGGCTTTTTATAGTGTGTGCGATACTGTTTTTGTATTCGTGATTTTTTATTTTTTGTTTTAAAAAGAAAAAGGATTGGAATGACGAAATGATATTAAACCTAGAACTGAAAACCATTTACAATTAATACAAGCAGTTTATGTATTATTCCTCCTTTCTTCTTCATATGTGTCATGTCCTTTCTCCCTCTCCTCACCATCTCCATTTTTCTCTCTACGAACAGGCTTTTAGTTTTCAGTACATATACCCAAACTGTTGCTAGATCTTTGTTTGCTTACCAATTTAGATAGAGGCAATCTGCAAGTGAAACTACTTTACTATATTTTCCCCGCAGAGTTACTTTTCTGGTCATCAGGATTCATTTAGGTTAGTAATTACACCTTCCCCTTTAGCATATGCCCTTCAAGCAGTTATAACGGCATTGGTTACATGTTATATAATATGAGATTCCGTTTTCTGTTACAACTGTTAGAATCAAGGTAGTTGTGATAGATTCTAGCATCTGATGATCTCTCTCTCTCCCTTTCTCACACATGCGCGCACATACATTTCTCTATGTTTGTGTGGGCTTGTACTCTTGAATGACACATTAGACAAAATGAAGTTGCCTATTGAGCTGGCGTTGCCTCTAATGGAGTTCCTCTCGATCTTATTTTGCCAGCATTCGTGGCGAAGTTCATGAGCATCTATAAGGCTTTCCTCGTTGAAGCGTTTGGCTGAACACTGCACTAGCATGGTTTCCTATCGACCTGAAATGTATTTGTTCAACTTGATGGCAATGAATTGTGCACACAGTACGGTGGTTATCGTGTCAGTTGATGTTATGGACGACGTGCATTGTCAGCATCGTGTAAGATGGTTTCATTTTTTTTCCTGTTTTTCTCTTTTAGTTTGTAGAATAGTTAGTTTGGCATCCTCCTATTGAGAAAAACTTTCAACTTGTTTATGCTGCATTTTCCTGAAAGGATTGTGTTGGAAAATAAAAAAAGTCTCTGTTTATCGGCGGAACATTTGTTATTCCTTTGCCCATGGACCCAGGCGGTCTGGTTCTCCTCTTCGCTAAACTATCGGATTGATATCCATTCTTTTTCCACTTTCGATCAGTGGATGTTGAATCTCTCAAAAGTGGGGGCCGGGGATAGTACGGCTCAACCCCGTCTCCTCACGGTGTTCTTCTTCGTTTGCTGGGGGATCTGGAAAACCAGATGTCAATGTGTTTTTTGACACAAATCCCCGTCTCCATTCACTACAGCAAGGAAGGCCAATGTTGCTGCTCGGGAGTTTCTTGCCTCCACGCCCACTCCCACTTTGGGACCCTCTCCTTCACCAACAACTGTTACAATTTGGGCCCCTTCAGCTTCTTTTGTGAAAATAAATTTTGATGGATCTCTCTCGTTGGGAGTGGCTGTCGTAATCCGTGATCATATGGGTACCCTTGTGTCTTGAAGTGGAGGCTCGTGCTGCGGCTTTGGCAGTATCAACGGCGTTGGTAGTCTAATTCTGCCGAGCTTATTCAGAGTATTAACGGCCTCGTATTTCTGCTCCCTTGACGATTTTTCCTGTTTTGGCCTAAATCAGGAATCTCCATCATCGATTCCAGTCCTGCAAGTGGACCTCGATCCCCCGCCAAGCGAATTCCGTGGCCGACTGAGTTGCATCGCATTTTAAAATAGGAATGTGCCTGGAAGTCTGGGTGACCAGACCCCTATCCACTCTAGTTCGTATCCTATCATAAGATGGTCTGCCATGTCCACATTAGGTGTTTATAATGGTTATAGGCAGGGGATCCCCTTAGTTCTGTGTTTGTTTTCCTTGGTTCCCTTCCCCTATAATCATTAACGTTTTACTCAGGGTCGGCCCAGGCCCAGTGTGGGCTGGCGACCGTTCGGGGCTCAAAAAAAAATTGGGGCACCAAAATTATTATGGTGGTATATTCATATATATTTTCATAAAAGGATAAGTATTTAAAATTTGGAAAATTTAACTAGAATTGGCAGTTTGAAATTAATGAGAGGTCATGGGTTCAAAACATCACGAGTGTTTATTTACTTTACAAATTTCTTTTCTTAAGAGTATAAATTTATAAAATTTGGCTAAATGATAAAAAAAATTGACCATAAGTGGTGGTTTATATTGTTTAAAATTAACAAGGAGGTCTCGGGTTCGAAATTATAAGAGTTTAAATTTATGAAATTTGGCTAAATGATCAAAAAGTTTGATCATAAGCAATGATTTTTTGTTGTTTAAAAGTAACGAGAGGTCTTGAGTTTGAAATGCTATGTGCATGTTTATTTTTTTCAATTTTTATGAATTTCTGTTTGATTGTTAATTTCTTTTTAATTACTATGTAGTAGCTATGCGGGTTACAGTTTTTAAACACTTTCAAAGTTTAGATAAAAAGGAAAACAAAACTCATCATCTATCTACTCGTAAGCTTAGGGTTTTTTTGTTCCCTTCTGCCGATACAAAATAAATTAGTTTTGCCGTATTTCTAAATTGTTGAGTTGAAGTGTTTTTCTAAGTATGTTTTTATTGAAATTGTAAAAACAAATAAATTTCTAATATGAAATTAGGGCATATTTTTTTTGCAGCACCTCGGGCCTATAAAATCGCAAGACCGGCCTTAGTTTTCTGGGCTTTTACTTTCTTGCTCTGCGGTTGGGATTAGCTCCACGTGCTTTTCCCTTCCGTTTGTTGTGTGTTTTTTCTTTGGAGGTTTCCCTCCTGTTTTAATGAATATGTTTCCTCGACCAAAAAAAAAAAAAAGGGTCGCCACTGGCTGGCTAGAGCCTAGATCTAATTTAACGGCAGTTGATATCCCACTTGAAAGTGAAACAACAGTTCATCAACAGCTGGACAAAAAACTGCACTCCGAGTCTGTTACGGAGCATTTTTACTATTTTTAATATATATATATATAAACATTTTATTTATGTTGAAAAAAAAAAAGACAGCATCCGAGTCCGAGTTTATTTTTTATTTTTTGTAAAAAAAGGGTTTGTTGGTAGCGAAGTCACGACAACCTATTCTTTTAAGGGGCAAAGAAGACTCACAGAGCATTTTAGCTTCTCTCTAACCACAATTGTGTGATTCACCAGTGTTAAAAATCGAACTCAGGATGAGTCTTATGAAGTACGGACTTCGAAATTAAGAAATGAGTCCGAGTGGAACCCAGGAGGAGTGCGAGTGGCTTGGTCAACCTATAATTAACAGACGAGATTAATACGAAGACCTACTAATTGAACTTTTTAATTATACAATAGAGTATCTGATCACATGTTGCACAAAATGAGCACAAACTGCTGCCCTACGTGTTTTAATACTTTACGTGCATAAACTAGTATCTAGTCTAGGTTGGCAAAAGTCTTCGGGCCCCGACCTTGTGGAGGGAGATGTAAAATTGGAATAGGAGTCTATACAAGGCAATTTACAAGACTGGGCACTACTCCAAGTCAATGAGACAATAAAGGAAAATACAAGATTTTGTTGTAAAATCGACGGTGTGTGCAGTGCAATAAATAAACAAGACACAAAATTTACGAGATTCCTTTATAGTCGGTGTAACCGGAGTACGTCCTCGGAGCAGTAGTGATGCTTTTATTATAATCTAGAATTATAAGATTACAAAGATAACTCTTTCTATTATCTCCTCTCTTCTTTCTTCCTCTCTTAGCCATATGGCTTTTTGTTTCTGTGTCTATCTGATATCCTCCTTCTCATCAATTTTATAGGCAAAACTTTAGACAAAGTTGCAGTGAGAGGACTGTAGAGTGGGATGAGTGAGATTGTAGTGGGTTGGCCATCCACACATTGAATGGCTTAAAATATTACAACACTCCCCTTGGATGGCCATAAGTCTTTGATTGACTTGTTAAAATCTTGATCTGTTTTTGGATGCTACCCTTGATGAGTAGTAACACATCTGTTATACTTGTTGACTTTCCACGAGCTTTTTCTTGAACTGGGCTAGAGGACTTTCTGCTAGACTTGCTCCAAAGGTCTGAATTTACTACTTTTATCTGGATCGAAATTTAATTCAAGAAAGGTGGACACTTGATCTTGAATCGGACTTGTGATTCTTTCAAGGGTCGTCGAGGCTTGATCTTGAATAAAATTGGATCATAAGGAGCTTCATGTGGCAAGTGATCTTCGGCTTTGTCGGGGATGAATCGGCACGTGTTTTGTTGTGCTTATCTTCACATGCTTCAATGTATCATTTTCACTTGCCTTATCTGTTCCCCTTGTAGAAGTGGTATTTTCCCTAGTTTTTCCCCATGCAGGTTTGGCATCTTCTCTTGCAGTATTCGCCCTCTGATGCAGAAGTGGAATGCAAACCTTGCATTTGGATGGTCTTTCAGAACATCACTTCTCAGCGACTCATCATGTTTGGCAGCTATCATCATATCGACAGTTGAAAATGAGTACTCAAGAGCAATGCTAGGTAAGAAACCAGGGAAGGGTTCCAAACAATCAGTTCCAAATCGGAAACTTGATTCCAAGTGGCAACTGATTGCTCTCTTTCTCCTTGTTCTGTAGGTGAGAACAAGGACAAAGAAAAGAGTAGGGAAAAAGAATGATTTGAGATACTCTTACTTTCGACCCTGATAATATGAGATACTCTTACTCTGGTGTGACTTGTTTGAAAAGGTATTCTCGGAAAGGAAGAAAACTGAGCATTTCAAGATGCTTTGTTGAAGATGCATTCTCGGATATGAAGAAGAGTTAGATATTTTTGCAAGTCTGCCGTGTTATGGAAGATAAAGGTCGACATATATAGGGATTTTCCAATATCAGGTAGTGGTACTATGCCTTTACTCTTGTCAACAACTGTGGTGTAGTTAGAACAGTAAGATTCATGCATTTTCAACATTATCAAAGAGTTTTGACAAAGTTGCACGTGATATCCAAAAGCTGAGATTGCGCCTGATAAATGTTGACGAACTTTATCCTGAAAATCTGGTTTTTGAAATTCGGAGAGTGGTGTCTCTTTGATTTTTGAACAGGTGACCCTGTTGCCTCTTATTTTATAGAGATATCAATTTTGTTCAGATACACTCAGAAAATTGCTGCCTACAGAAATTTCCCCTTCTTGCACTTTTGAGATTTTATCTGATCTACTTTTCCTTTTATCATTTCTGAAAATGGCTTGCCCATCTAACATTTGCTTAGATTTGAGTCTTAGGACTGATACAGACGAGCCACGTCAGGATAATATGTGGCGCACATCCTTCTTATCTTCTAATGGTCCTCTTACGGTTGGGGACTTTGATGAATAATGACATAACCGCTACAGTGGTAGCTAGGAATCTTCTCACTCCAAAGGATAATAGAATCCTTTCAAACTGGTTTGATGAGTCGGCCGTTCAAGACTCATTGGCTCTCAGTATTCAGTGTGCGGGCTCTGTTTCTAATATGAGCCAGCGCCTACTTGCTCGAACTTGCCAAGTTGAATCATTGATGGTTGAGGTGGCAAGTCTTAAACAAGAGATTAGATGGCTCAATCACGAGAATAGAGAGTTACACGTGTTTGCAAATAATTACTCGACGAGCATGAAAAGAAAGCTCGACCAGCTACTGGAATCTGAAGGTCGGACTCTAAATGACAATCAGGGGTTCGAGTCTTTATTCCAAAGACATCCATTGTCTCAGCTGTCTAGAGTTTCACCAAGTATTGAGACTCCAAATAATCAACCTCTAGTGTCTCCCTCTTTTGGGGTAGCTCTGAGTACTGAGGCTTCACATGAGCAACCTTTATGAAATTTTCCTCATGTTTGTTTGTTTTAACTCATGTCTGTAATTTCTCAAAGATATTAATAAATAAGCTTCATTTCATTTAGTGTATTGTGCCAAATACAATAAAGCATATACTTCACTAACATGTGGTACTTCTTGACCAAATATCAATTTATCTTTACCCTCTCGAAGATAAATGATCGTTCTTAGTGTCTAAATCATTTGAGTATTCAACTCATAATCTTCAATCCATATGATTCTTTAATATCATAAATATCATGGATAATATTCGTGTTGGCGTATTGTTCGATCTGCAATTCGAGACAATATTTCTCTCAACACTTTATAATTTTTCTTATCTCTTCAGGAGTCCCAATTTAATATCATCAACTCTTCAGGAGTTCTAATTTAATGTCATCGACTCTTGCAAGAGATTTTAGTATGTTGCAACAATATCATAATGATAGTACTCACTAAGGCAATTATATCATCCATTGGTATTAGTACATAATTTATGCTTTACCTTTCCAGGGCTTTCTTCAAGCAATCTGAATCCTTCAGGGATTTTCTTCACTTCATGACACATTCTCCTTTGGAATTTATACAGAGCAATTTGCTTCCATGTATACTTGAGGGATTTACTTGTTGACATATGATGTGTGTGACTCATAACCCTTCGTATATAATTCTCCATTCATATGAACTTGTTTACAGGAGTACAGTTTTTAGGTTTCAATTAGTAACCTTGTGTCATATCATGTGAGTGTAATTCACTGTATTACAAATGCACATATGTAACCTTCTGGGTTCAACATCATTTGGCAATTTGTATAATAGGCATATATATAGGTCAATTTTCCACGTTCTTATAAATTTTAATGGAATTACCTTTCTCCATTTTTGGCCAATAAATTTTGTTGACAGAAAAAGAACGTGATTCAATATCAACACAACTTGTTGATGAATTTAGTAGCTACTTGTAAAAACCAAAATTACCATTGGTTATCATCAATCCGTGATCCCATATTCTCATGTGCATGCGCATGCGTAAAAGCCTTTCATTTCTTTTGGATATCCATTGCCTTTTCAAGGGTATTACACTATCTCTTCCAGGATAGTCATAATTTAGAGCATGCAGATCATAACCTCTTCTTGAGCGTTATAAAGCAGGAATTTTAATCTCCACTTCTGGGAGTTGAGTCATTGGAACCTATATGTCTATCATGCTTCATCCATGAGACATCAACATTCCCATGTCCGTGGATTGTCCTTTCTGGGACGTATATGTATACGGCAACTGTCATGCTTCCGGCATGCAACAGTTATACTTTGGGAATGCAATAGTTCAGTAGTGTCATATTTTTCTTCTTTCGAATGACTTAACCTTCTAAATCTAAGGGTTTGGCACGCTTCAGGCGTGTAATAGATAAATCATTTGCTGCCTCATTATTTTGTCCAATAGGGACATTAATTCTCGTAGGCACATTTGCAGCAAGTATATGTGATTTCATCACTTTCGTTGCATCATTTAATTATTCTTACTTCATTTTCTCATTGATTGCTTTGTGAATCAAAATAAAACAAATTCACTTCGTTCTTCTGGAACGGTCTTTTCTCATCATTCTTATGGAATGATATTTTCTCATCGTTCTTCTGGAACGATGTTATTTTCTCCCCCTAACTGTGGGAAAACTGTCTTATTAAAATGACTGTCCGTAAACCGCGCGGTGAACATATCCCCAGTCAAGGGTTCCAAATGTTAAATGATAGATGGTTAATCAAATTCAACACAAATTCCCAGTTTGTATTGATGCCTTATTTTAGTACGTTGTGGCAGGGCAAGAGGCACATATATAACATAACCAAAAACTCGTAAATGTGTAATGTTTGGCTAGTGCCCAAACACTAGTTGTACTGAGAAATATCGATAGTTGGCAACTGGTCTCAACCGAACAAACTAATAATGCATCATGTAACATGGTATGTCCCATCTTGCAATTTCTTTTTCATGAGTAGAGCGCGGGTAATTAATTTCATCCGCTTAATAAATGTTTATGCTAAACCATTTTGAGTACGAACATAAGGAACATGGTGTTCAACATCAATGCCCAATGATATGCAATAATCATCAAAACTTCGAGATGTAAACTCTCCAACAAACATGTATTATATTATCATTTACATACATCAAGGAACTTCTGGTTCTTATTTAATAGCTTATGGATTGGGACTCTCATGACCTTTATTACAATTAAGTTGTGGCACTTCGACTCTTCAAACTTAAGTTACTCGTCAAGGAACTTCGTGTCTGATCTTTAGGGTCTAAGGACTTCACGCCTGATTTTTTTGCATGATGGAACTTCGGGTCCAATCATTTTATGTGATGAGGATCAAGAAACTTCATGTTCTTATCTAATCAAGAAACTTCGGGTCCAGTATGTACTCATCGTAACAAAAAGAAGTACAATAAATAAATTAATGCAATATGCGGTAATTCCAACCATGGTAAATAAATTACTTTTAAATAAATAAAGTTTGTGACAAGGGCTTTGATTCAGCATCATTCACATAAATATCAAAGCTTTAAAGCAAAGGGTAATAATTCTACCCACTGTGAATAAATGGAACTTGTAATAGGGCTTTAAACCAACATCATTCACATAAATATGCCAAAACAGAAAATGCAATGATTAAGTCCCCATCTTTTGCTTTTTCTTTTTTCTTGGTCTGCCACTTTCTTTTGTTTGATTCCTTTTATTTTTTATTTTTATTTTACAACTCTTAAGTCCTTTTAGTTACTCAAGAAGTAATAGTAAAAATAAGTTCCAATTGGTGTTCCTTCTCCATGAGTTTCGAAAAAAAAACAAAACGGTTCTCATAAGTTTTGGAGTCAAGAGTGTATGCAACTTATGAGAATATCAAACCGTTAGATTTAGCTCAAATTTTAGTATGATATGTATAAGAGGATACCAAACAACTTTTGTGAAGAAACAATTTCGATCTTAGCTACTGAAATGGAGTTTTGGTACTCATAAGGTGCCTGTCCAACTTTCTGCGGAAATTGGAAACTAGTTTGGTATTTCAGGCATCTGCAATGATCGCACCGTTGGAATTTCCTATAACTTTGTTATGTTGTAGGTACTGGGCGGACGAACAACTGTGAAGAAGAAAATATTTCAATCCATGATCTGTAAGTTGGAGTTCCGAGGTTGTTTACATGGCTGTCAGATTCTCCACGAATTTTGAGTCTATACTCTTTTGCTTCTGCAAAGAATGATATATAGTCATACAATAACACACACACACACATATATATATATATATATATATATATTTGCTTCAAGAAAATCAGTAGTACAAAGATTTTAAGATGAAATTAAAATATTTTCTTATCTGTGAGATTAGGTGAACATGACTTGTGGCATTGTGCTTTCCACTGACACGAGAGCTTCTCGTGCTGATAACGTGTTGTAAAATCGACGGTGTGTGCAGTGGAATAAATAAATAAGACACAAAATTTACGAGGTTCCTCTATAGTCAGTGTGACCGGAGTACGTCCTCGGAGCAGTAGTGGTGCTTTTATTATAATCTGGAATCATAAGATTACAAAGATAGCTCTTTCTATTATCTCTTCTCTTATTCCTCTCTCAGCCGTATGGCTTTTGTTTCTGTGTCTATCTGCTATCCTCCTTCTCATCAATTTTATAGGCAAAACTTTAAACAAAGTTGCAGTGGGAGGACTGTAGAGTGGGATGAGTGGGATTGTAGTGGGTTGGCCATCCACACATTGAATGGCTTAAAATATTACAACAAATTCCTAATTCAATTACAATTAAACCAAATCTTAATAGGAGAACCTGAAGGAACATGGGTATCGGGTCGGGTTTGGTATTGTAATGCAGTTCTCGAATCCACCCAAATTTTTTTTTATTAATATAACTTCATCTAGAGATGCTCAACTGCTAAGAAATTAGTAACTTGATAAAGTGATAATCACTTGTATAAATAAAATAAAAAAATAAAAAAATAAAAATACAGTGCTAACCACTTGTTTGTGTTCACTCCACAAAATAACTTAATAACTAATATTTTAATGATAATCTAAAAAATTATCGGTTAAGATTATGAGACAGATTGTAGAGCAGAAACATATTAGTTGTTAACATATCATGAAGCTCTACCAACACTTAATCCCATATAGATGAATGATCAAAGCTTTGGTTTGTCTTTTTTATACAATGATATATTTAACTAGGATAAAAAATAAATTGATATTGAACTGATATCCATGAATTTAACTTCATACCTCTCATTTACAAGTGAAGGGGTAGAAGTTAGAAGAAAAAGAAATGATGAGATCATAATTTTTTAAAAGTAAAGTAAAAAAAAAATAAATGTCTCCATTACTCCATAGTTGGGGAAATTTTTCAGTGTGTCGAAAATACGACTTGATACAAAGTGTCAAAATACAAGAGGTTGAAATATTACAACACTTAATGTATTGGATCGTGTTTTCGGCTCAATGAAAAATCTCTCACATAGTTGAGTCGAGTCTCACACCAAACACCAATGGAAAGCTGTCACAATAACTTTAATTTATTCGACAAATACAATATGACCTTGCTTCAAACAAATGAAAAAAAATGCAACCAAATGTCCAAAAGCCGATTACCACCTCTATTCTGAACTTACATGTGTAGTTATCAAGATAATCATCTACACATGTAAGTTCGACAGAAAGTTGCAAGCCAAATGTGTAGTTTCCTCCCATATGCAAATGTGCAGTTTCTTCCCACGATGTTCAATTTACGAATTTACGGAAATATTGACATTCATTTCTTAGATAAAAATGTTAGGGAGTCATTTAGTACTGCAGTTTAGATGTATTCATCTTCACTGGTAAGTGAGACACTTTAGATTCGATTATCGCCAAAGGTGAATTTGAACTACATTATTGCTAGCTTATTGTGAGGTTAAGATCACCATGTCTCCTTTGTGTAGATGATATCAATTGTTAAAAAAAAATGAAGATAAAAATGACAGAGAAACCATGTTTTAAATGGCGAGACGACATTGGTCCTGAGGTCGACAGATTGCACTGCTAACTTGTCTGGAACTAGGAGGCATTCCTCCTTCGTTTACTTAACCCTGCAGGTAAACTAGGACAGAAAAAATTCTCTCTTTAGTTTAGAGAACCATATGCACCATCGCGACTGAGGATGTGCACAGCATGGTAAAAAACTCAACAACATGTGACATTCAAGTCTACACTAGTTATCTTTTGCAATGAAAAATCTTCCTGCTCCTGCAAGCATACAACTAAATTTCAGTTTTAGCTTGTTTCCGCAAGCATACAAGCCGAGGACGCCCCCAGAAGAGAGCAGGGTTATTCTTGTTTCAGTTGATTTGTTTTACCATTTTGATGACAATTTTATTTGCGAATCATTGTTGACATTTCAAAAATAGAGAAAGTTTAGAGTGCAAAATGAGAATTTTGGAGTGTCAATAACAATCTTCTTTTATTTTCCAAAGAATAATTTTACAAACCAACTGTAGAGGAGTAATTTGATGAGAAAATTGGAGCAACAATTCCTGACTTTCGGCCAACTTGAAATTTTGATCTTTGAACTAAAAAATTCGTGAGTATTGGTCTCTGAATTTATTATAATGTGGAGCAATGTTATTTTTGCTTAATTCTGCTAGATTCTATATCCAAAATAAAGGGTTTAAAATGGTAAAAACGGAGTTAGCCAAAATAACCATTGCTCCACATTATAGTAAATTCAGAGATCAATAATCTCGAATTTTAAATTAGGGACCAAAATGTCAATTGAGTTAAAATCTATGGACTATTGCTCTAATTTAGTTAAAATTTATGCACCATTGCTCCAATTATCTCGTATTTTTATTCATAGAAAACTTTTTTTTTATACAAAGATAAAAGGAAAAATTAGTATCCGATCCCTAGTTACTAATGTTTATTGACTGAAACCTTATTAGTTTTCAGATTTTGATCCAAGTCCCTAGCTGACACACCCCGACCCATAATGTCCACTAGGACTCCGAAGTCGAGCTGTGCTGGCCGACACCTAGAAGGTGACGAAGCCATAAAGTGTAGTGATGTGGAAAATGTGAATAAATTTAAGCCTAAAAGTGCCTAAACAACAGATTGTGCTGGTGAGTGGAAGCAAACCCATCTCACACACGACTGCAGAGCATAAGTAAGGTACAGTAGAGCGAGTAAGAATTATACCCTTAGAAGTAGCCACTAATCCTGGGATTGGCCAGGGATCCTCGTCGATACGAACCTCATCAGCTAAAACCTGGAGGGGCACAAAATAGATATGTGAAAAGACAAAATAAAACTTGGAAAACATCTTTCTTTTTGGCAAATACAATAACCCTTCGTTGAAATCCGTATAATTCCCCAGAGAATACCAATACATACGTATATAACAATCATGCTGAAGAATGGTAAAATCAAAGTATACCATGTCGAGTATCTCAGCAACAACCATATAAGTAAGATGAAATAAATCAATAAAAAATGAATATCAGTCGGAGTCACTTATAGTGACCTGTACGACTCATCCACATCCCATCCATCATATCACATCAATCAGGTACTAGCACATATCTCATCAATCATATCACATCACACCAATCAGGTGCTAACATATATCTCATCAATCATATCACATCACACCAATCAGGTGATAACACATATCTCATTAATCATATCACATCAATCAAGTCATGCACACGAGTCGAAACCACTTATAGTGGTCTGTACGACAGGCCGGGTGTATAAATACGCTCAGTGCTACGATCACATGAAGGCTGTGCGACGTATTCCAAGTCACCTACGAGTCGGAACAACGTATAGTGGTCTGTACAACAAGCTAGCACCTTCCTTGGAATCCAACGTGAGCGTAAGGTACGAGAGGTGAATGATCACGTGAAGGCTGGCCCTGGCCTCTGGCGGAGCATTAACACCGGGGTGCAGGACAATGAATTCTACTTAAATCCATTCATCACTAACTACCATTTGATCATACCAACATTATATACTCACCTGATCTTACCTTGGCCTCCGTATTGTTGCGCATCAATGTGCAAAGCTATACTAATCACACACTAAAATATAAACCAATTATGGTCTAGCGTTTATAAAACATAAAACCACATTTCACATTTCCTCATACAAGAATTTATAACCAATACTAACTCACCAAATCAAAAGGTTAAAATCTCATATTTTCATCAAATTCCTTCATATTGCTTAATTTTCCAAACAAAACTTTTGCCTCTATTATTCAATCTCACTTATCACATGGCTACATCTAACGTCTCATTAGACTGACTACGTACCCTAAACAGGGATCAAGCCAATAGTAGTTCACAATAATTATTTACAGGTAATAGCGTATGACTATATCGTGATATAATCTAAACTTAACATTCTCATGGTATTTCATAATATATGAATATATATATATATATATATATATATATATATATATATATAATCAGAAGGAAAAGATCCACTCACCTGGAGTCTGCGCTACAACTTCCTAGCACAAACATTGAGGCGTCACGAACGATCGGCACTTAGAACAATCATCAAATCCCACCTCAGAATTCTTATCGATAGAATACATAATTTACATAAAACATGGGTCTACGTAGTTCGATCCGGAAGATCCACATATCAGATTTCTAATCCGTAACTTCCAAGAATCCACATTAAGCTTCTAGAACAACACCCTAAAGTTTTATTACGATCCAACGGTTGGATCTCCGCCAATTGCCAAAATCAAGTGGCGATTAACATTTTATTTACGAACTTACAATTCCAATTCGGGAAGATCCGTCCGACGGATTCCCAATCCGTAAATTCCTATATTCTTCAAATATTATGAATAACAAGTTATTAATTTTTGGTGACGATCCAACGGTTGGATCGTTGGTTCATACATTAACTTATTAATGTATCATAGTGAATTTAGGTTCTAACGATCAATCTACGTCAATCCATTCTCAAAACTAAACTCAAGGCATTTAATAACGCCTAAAAGTAACATTGGTGGCCCTCTGGCCACGCGCCGCCGTGGGTGGCAGTTGACCGCCCCGGCTCGCTAGAAAATTCAACTTTCTCCAAAAATTCTCAAAATTTGCAGAATTGAATATCTCAATGAGTATAACAACTTTCATACCTTTGGCCTAGAAAGGCTTCAATTTCATGAAAATGTGCCGGAAACCCTATAAAGTGTGCTTCGTTTCCTCTTCCTTGATGTTCCGCCGCCCCTAAAATCTATTGGGCTTTGTTCAAGAGTTCAAGGGGAGTGATTTGATAATGGTTATTGAAGAAAAACATTTCACAAATGGTAGATTACGAGCAAGGTTACACGGCACCCACCGTGCGGGTCTCTTAATTCCAAGGCCAAATAAATTTGGAGCCCTCTAAAATAAATAAATTTACCAAATTGTCCTTAACTTTAAATGTTAATAACTTCTTTGATATAACTCCAAATTACGTTCCGTCTGCGCCCACGCGTCCGTAACGACGAGTACTACGAAGATACACCAAGAAAACAAACCTTACGTGTCACTACAAGGTGGTCAACAAAGGTCAACGCACTTGCCTCAAGGACATTTTCGTAAATTCACTTTTTAAATTTATAAAAATCATAACTTTTAGGGACGGGTTGTTACAATCTACCCACCTTAAAAAAATTTGTCCGCGAAATTTAAAACCATTTGTTGGACACAAGTGAGAAGACAGTAGTAAAAAAATAAATACGTGAAGGAGATATCAAATTAGAGCGACTACCTAAAAGAGAACGTCGTTCCGTCACAAATAAAGTGCAGTGATTCCTCTTTCATGCCTCCAGGCTTAACTTTCCTTCTCCTACTTACTCGTAGTGTATCCTTCTACTCGAAGATATGAGTGCCATACCTTAAGATTAAGTCCAACCTTTGAATGGGTAAATAAAATAAATAAATAATTAAGTATACTCCCATAAAGTTTATCTCTCCACTTGCTTACCGAATTCAACAATTATGTTATTGATATTAGTGTCTACAACCCGCAATCCTGACACTAATCTTTGTCACGATAAGCAATTAGAAAATTTTCCCGAATGGTGCAATAATACCAACTTGCCCCTCATTGGGAAATACGCATACATCAACTAAACGAAGCCTCGATCATGCTCTTGTACTACTTTTTCAGGCAGCATAATCAATATTATAAATTCTCCCATGTCACAATCTTCATAATTCAAATACCTGCTCACAAAACTCTTCTACAAATTACATATTACGTGTACATATCCGTACTATTTCTCAAACAATGCCATGCTTAACCAAGAGTGTAACCACAGTTACACATGACCCTAATAAGTGTCTACCAATTACCCACTATGCATAAAGTCTCCATATATTAGCTCCAATAATGACGTAGCTAAACCAAAATTATAACCATAGTTACAAGTAACTAAAATAAAGATAATGGTATGTGACAACCATACTACTTGTGAGACGATCGAAATGCAACACGTCCCCTAAGGTCTGAATAGTTCATTTTAGACTAATCCTTAGTCTCGAGGTGGTACTGTGACACTAGATAAAATCTAGTACTCACAACCCTTGGAAAGATTTCCCAAATTTTGGAAGTGAACCATGTAACACTATGAAATATAAATGCATCCAAGTAGTAATCCGGTTTGATTTCTGTTTACCTAAATTAATATAGAAGTCCAAAATAGCTCCCTCATAATGTCATCATCCTCTGGAAATAAATCAAGGAGAAACTGTGGTTGTCCTGGAAGTTTGGACATTATATCTTCAAACATTCCTTTCTACTCTAACAAAAAACGGGGTTCATCTATAATGAGGATTCTCTTCAAACACATCAAATGGAGCTTCGGTTTTAGTTCTTTTCATATCTCCACATTCAATTAGATCACGAACAAGGGCTCTTAAAACACAAGGTGTAGAAAAATTAATACTAACTCACTTCTATCTTAGTTGGCTTCACAAGTGTCTTGTTGTTGAAATTCTAGCGTCAAATTTTAGGAAAGAACTTGTCACCAATACCAATTTTAAGCTTTAAGACTGGGAGAATACAGCTTTCCATTTTAGTAAAGATACCCCTAACGAATATATCACTTGAATGTAGTATTGGTTCAACACCATGATTATTGGTTTCTTATATTCCATACATGAACCAAATAGTTCCTATAGGGAGCTTATAGCGATGGTTCCCCATCTCCAATCGATTTCAAGAAGTAATTATAATTCTTTGAACAATTCTTAATAATCCATAAGTAATGTCAAATCAAGGCGGATGAATTCCAGCAGAAACGGAATAGGAATGGTTGGCAATGTTCAATGGTAATTATATCTTTTGCGGTGATAAACAATGACTAAATTTGCACAACGTGATGAGGTACAATAGTGTAAGAGTAGACGTTTCCCAAATTTTTCCATCGCCACAAACAGAAACCTAAGGCTAATAAAGATTTTGGTTATGTTCTCCACATTTTATCGTTCGATCTTCAAGTAAAGGTGATCAATGTTGACTTCAAGTCATTGATTTAGAATTCTAACACTCACACCTCTATTAAATTCCTAACTTATTTTTAATCCAAAACATCTCCAAAATAAATAGAAAATTAGAATAAGTTTGTACCCATTAGCTTTTTTAAAAAAAAAATCAATTTTTTAATCTTATATGTACCCATTCATGTAATTTTTTCAAATTTTTAATCTTAAAATGTACCCATTCTTAAATATACCAATTTGTTATATGTAAAATGTACCATTTTTTAAATATAAAATCAATTAAATTTTTTTCTAATCCATTTTAAACTTATATGGGTACATTGTTTTTCTTTGATTTGAGAATGTATCTATGTCCAGTTTTATCAAAGAAATTTACTAATATTATTAAGCCTAATATCTTTCTCTTTTTTTTGTGGTTTTGAAGAATGTACCCATGTTTATACACACACACACACACTCACACACAATAGTATAATTTATACTTTAATATTTTTAATCCCACAAATTATGGGTTTTTATTTAAAATCTCATTAACATAAACAACTATAAATTTCAATTTTTTAATTTAAAATTATAGTAACATAAATAGAAATAAATTATCACATTAATTTCAGGGACTTCGATCAAAAATTAAAAACCATCAAAGTTTCAATTAATGAATATTGATAGATAGAGACCGCATCTAAAGTCTCCCAAGATATAAAGATATATTTATACTAAGAGAATAATAAAGCTTCACAATTGGGCGTGTTTGTGGATTGGAGACTTTGTATCGAGCTCGCGTAAAAACAGAAATAGTTTAAACAATAATGGAAAGCTTCATGAAATTAAAACCGAAAAGTTTCAAGATTGGAGATTTCACAAAAATAGGGAGCTCGTCCATAGTGTTAAGGGAACTTTTATTTAAACTCATCTAACCTATTTATACACCCAGCTTACTTTTTGCACCCATTTGATTTTTAACTAAACTATTAATATCTTTTAAAACCCAAATTTAATACCTAATATACCCGCATAAACCCAATTCAATATTTGAATATAAAACCCAATTCAATATTTGAATTTATTTTTACACCCATTGGATTTTTAACTCAGAAGCTGTCGTTGTGCCACTTGACTTCTGATAGTAAAAGGGTTACCTCCTCCTTAAACTTCTCCTCCTTCTCTTCGTAACTGGACAAAGCAACTACTTCTACCTTCATATTAAAAAAATGAAGTACCAGAGACAATAGGCTTTGACTAATAAGAACATTATACAAAGCAAACATGACCAGAGAGGATAATATAAAAGATCTCACAGTAAAAAATTCACTCAAGGGGGTACTTTTGTGGGCTTAGGGCTTCGGTACTCAATTCCATATATGCAGAATTTACAATACTTAGAGATGTATGGAAAAAAGAATAAAGTATAAAGGCAACATAGAGCTGAGGAAAAAAAATTACCTTATGTATATCTTCCCTTAGCACAGGTTCCAGATATTCAAAAGTGGATATTAGCAGTAAGCACAACTCGGCTTACAAATTTGAAAATAACTTATATTCTTAGTCCTAATATCGAGGAAACAACTAAGCACGATAATGCAAAGGAATCATGGTTACTGGGTCATTTCACACCGGACATTTTTTCATTATATGTAAGCAGTAATTCAAAAGGAGGTTTAATGTATAAAACACATGGGAAGAAGGATTGGTAGGATATTCTGCAGACTACTAGTGTTGGACTTGAAGGCAAGAAATCACTAGAATTTCAGTATTAATTCTGGAATTTGGGGCAGCAACTGCTCCATAATTTTATTTTTTTTTATCATGGTGATTAAGCCAAAGGTTATCAACAAAATCTGAGTAAACATATGCTTTCGTTGTTTTTTGTTTTAGACAGAAGGTAGGATGACACACCCCGACCCGAAAGTGGGGCGTGCTGGCTGTCACGTGAGTGTGACGTAGCCAAGTGCACAGTGCGGAAGCAAGAATCAATAACAGATTACGAACTGATTTAAGCCAATCCACTAGCAGCCTAGATAAGATAGTGTGCTAGAGTGATAATATAGTACTTATACAGAACCAGAGTGTACTAAGTCAAAGTGCAGTCAAGCATGAATAATTAAATTCGAATAACACCAACGGGTGTCCTACATAATAATGAGTCTTTCACAACTGCCGAATGGTCCTCGCTAGCCACCACGGGTACTCTAGCTATCTAGAACCTAGAGGGACGAAAAACAAAATTGAGTGTGTCAGCAAAACAAATCTTTTCAAAATCATTCTTTTCTCAAAGTATAGCCCTTCACCGTAAAACCTGTATAGTTTCCTAGAAAATAATACGTACATATATATATCATAACCTTTCTCAGCATAAAACATTATCAAACGTATCTCATAATATGTCATGCAATGCGTTTCAATGCTAATCTGAATCTCATAAGCCATGTCATGCGATGCATTTCAATAACCATATCGCTACTATATATCAACTCAGCCCTCGGCTGTACATATAACTCATAACATCTCAATCTCATCATATATATACTCTGCACATACATCATATCCTCATGAGGTCATTATCACATCACTGTATCAATATAAAAATTCTCTAGTGCTACAATCACGTGAAGACTGTACGAATGAACGCGAGTCACCTACGAGTCAAACCCACTCAAAGGTGGTCTATACGACAAGACTGTGCACCTAACTTGGATCCAAGGCAAGCATGCGGTGCGGGAGGTGAACGACACGTGAAAGACTGTGCCCCTAACTCTGGGCGTGAGCACTAACAATATGTGTAGGTTTATGAGCTAACATATCACATCACATCTCATCATATATCGTCTGTTCTTTCTCAACAATGCATGTACCTACCTGGTACTTACCTGGCGTCCTCGGCACCAACATATGCATGAAATGTATATATCAATACTCATGCATCAATATTAAGTTATATGCATGGCGATAAAAACGTACTTTTCATTTAAAAGCTGATTCTGGGAAAATCATTATATATATAGGTTATACAGAAAATAGCTGCCCACTCACTAATAGGTCGCCGGGTCGTAGCCCTCACATCTAGCCTGGCTACGCTCGTCCTCGGGATAGGCCTCACCTATTTGAGAAGTAACTGAAAAACGTTATTTAATGTACATAAACGAAACTTTAGAAATAACTTCTCATACGTTAATCAATTTTGGCATTTGAACATACCAACGTGATCTACTCGACATCACGAACATCCCCAAAGTTTTAGAATTATTTTTAGACCTGTCACGCGCCCCCACGCGCCAGAAATGGCACGGACCTACACGCCCCCACGCGCGGCCACGTGCCAGGCACGCTGACAGCTTTCTAAACGGCGTCAGGAATATTCCGTCAACTTTTAACGGAAACTATTTAATTTAACTAACGGCGTCAGAATATTCCGTCAGAATTGATGGAATATTCCGTCACCTTCAACCTCTGACTCTGGCGACCGTCGCCGGCGTCAGAATCTGGGGAAAATTTCAAAACCACTATTCTCCTTCGTTTCTCATCCATTTTTCTCGATCGTTATATCAAAATGAACCTCCTAACTTGTAGAATCACGCTGTACTAATTTAAAGCTCTAAAAGTTACGAAATCTTACCGGGTAATTTCCACAAAATCCGACCAAGTTTCTAATCCACAATCCCGACGTCCAATTCCTTCAAACGAAGCACTCCGAGCTTCCTTGGGACCTCACTAAGCTTTCTATAAGCTTAGAATTCCCTAACAATCACGTATATGAAAATGCATGAACACTGGTATTCTCGGGAGTAAGTGGTTCGACGTGAAAACTTCGGGAAACTTACCTGAAATTGGTATGGATGAACTCGTATCGACGAGATAAAGATGATGGTGTAATTATTTCCTTCGATCTGTTGAGTTTGAGGGTTCTTTGGGCGTGTCCGTACATGAGGAAAACTGAGAGAGTGAGAGTTCGAGAGTGAAGAGAGACAAAGTGACCGAGAGAGGAGAGAGAAACTAGTATGGGTGTTTGTGTGTAATCCTAAAGTCACCAATCAAAACTACGAAAAATCTTAGTTCTAATTGGGTCACCAATCCCAAATAACTAAACCAAATACTTATCACACACACATTATTCAACGTCCGAGGGTACTTCCGTCTTTTCATATTTCCGAATATAGAATCTCGGGACGGGCTGTCACATAGGATGCTTTCGTTGTATTTGTTGAAAAAAAAAATTACAATAAAGTAACTTCTACACTCTAAAAATTTGAAATCAAACGAACAAAAAAAATCATAAATTAAGTCATATCTTGGTTGGAGGATTTAAAACTTCAAAATCACCATCCAACAATAAAAAAAACTTATTTTTTTTCTCTATGAGAGCTATTAGGGTTTTAGCCAGAAAGAACGTAGAATAAACAAAGAGTGATTGCATGGTTTAATTATAGTGTTTGGGTTTATTGATAAATTTGAGTTTTATTATTAATTTCATTTTGTACTTGATAGTAATTATGCAATAGGATAAAATAAACAATCAACATTTAAAATTTAAGTTGGGTGTAAAAAGAGGTTAAATGGGTTTAAATAAAATTTCCCTGATGTTAATTGATTAAAAGGAAAATTCATTTTAATCCTTGGTAAAGATGACTTTTAGTCATGAGTAAGATCAAAATCTAATTTTAGTCCCTTGATACACTAATCATCTCATATATTAATTATATTTTTGATGTTTTAATTATTTCTCTTTTTCTTCCAAATTTTAATGTATTAATTTTATTTCATTATAATTTTCATTTTCATTTCATTCATCATAATATATTTTGTTGTAAACATTTAGATAAATTAATTTTTATTTTACAATATATTTCGATATACTTTGTCTTCTTCATTTAGGTACATTAAATTCATTATAATACATTTTGGTGCATACATTTAGGTACACATATTTCAGTACATACATTTCGATACAAACATTTAGGTACATTAATTCAATATAATACATTTCAGTACATTATCTGGATATAATACTGACACAACCCGACCCAAAAGTGGGGCGTGTTGGCCGTCACAAGAGCGTGACGTAATCATGTGCACAGTGCGGAAGCAAAATTCATAATAGGAATACGGAGGAATTAAAACCAAACGACTAGCAGTTCAAGCTAAGGTAACTTGCTAGTGCGAGAATTCATAGTGCTTTTACAAAACCAGAGCATAAATGGCCTACGTGCAGTCAAGTAGAAAGTACTATAGAAATAACACCCGCAAGTGATCCTACATGAGTGAATTCTGTCAGAACGTCCGAGAGATCCTTGTATAGTTGAGTGGGTCAGTAAAACAATTCTTTTTCAAAACCATCCTTTTCTCAAAAGTTGTAACCACTCTCCGTAAAACCTGTATAATTTCCCAGAAATAAAATATACTCATATACATATATATCTCAAAATCATGCTGGAAATATCTGTATGTATGTCATGCCAAAGTATCATAACTAATATCTCAACTGTATGCTCATATCGTAAATCTGTGATGTGAATAAATATCTGATAATCATCTCAGCCCTCGGCTGCATATGTATATAGCTCATAATCATCTCATCATATCATCTCAGCCCTCGGCTGTATAATAGCTCATAATCAACTCATCATATCATGTCTATCAATCCTGCACGCATAACAATATCACCACTAGTGGTCTACTCATCATCACTGAATATATATAAGTATGCTCTAGTGCTACAATCACGTGAAGACTGTGCAAATGATTCGCGGGTCACCTACGAGTCAAACCCACTTATAGTGGTCTATACGACAGGACTGTGCACCTAACTTGGATCCAAGGCGAGCATGCGGTGCGGGAGGTGAACAACACGTGAAAGACTGTGCCCCTAACTCTGGGCAGGAGCACTACTATCAAGGTGCAGGTATATGAGCTCTAATCACATCGTTTCATTCATTCATATCACATCATTTCATTCTCATCATAACCAATATAGAATCTTACCTGATACTTACCTGTGCGTCCGCAGCACCATCACAATTATATGCAACACAAATGCATAATTAAAGTAAATAGATACTTTGCATGGCATCTCAAATAATTTCATCATTTAAATTCATTTTCTGGGAAAATAGAAATATATATAGGTATGTACGGAAAACAAATTGCTCACTCACTGATAAATAGCCGAATCGTAGCCCCCACGCCTAGCCAACGTATATAAACGGAACTTTAGAAATAACTTCTCATACATTGCTCAATTTTGGTATTTGAATATACCATCGTGATCTACTCGACGTCACGAACATCCCCATATTTTTAGAATTATTTTTCCGGCCTCCACGCGCCGGCGACGGCACAGACCTACGCGCCCCCACGTGCGGTCATGTGACTTGCACATTGACGGCGCCAATTGACGCCGTTAGGAATATTCTGTTTGTCCTTTAATAAAACTTAACGGCGTGACCTAACGCCGTTAGAATATTCCCTTAGACTTAACATAATATTCTCTCATCTTCTACCTTCAGCTCCGGCGACCGTCGCCGTCGCCGGAAAACTGGAAATTTTTCCAATCGCTATGTCTCATTCATTTCTTCACCATTTTCTATGAAATTTGTACCAATGGAAAGCTTGAGATGAGTAAAATGACGTTATACCTATTTTAGGACCTAAAACTCACGGGATCTTGACGTGAAATTTTGAGGAAAATCGACCAAACTCCGATTTGGGGCTTCCCGACGTCCAAATTTGTCCAACGAACTTCTCCGAGCTTCTAGAGGACCTAACAAAGCTCCCTGTGAGCTTAGAATTTCCAAAAACACAACCAATTACGATTGCATGAATAGTACCTAACTCTGGCTTAAAGATTTCGACGTGAAAATGAGACTGTCCTTACCTGAAACTGATGTCGTTGTGTTCCTAGGCTCGCAAGGAACACAATGGTACCTTTAGTTCCTTCGATCTGCAAAGTTTCAATGGGTTTTGGGTGCGTCCGTACCAAAAACAAAGAGAGAGAGAGAGAGAGAGAGAGAGAGAGTGAGTGAATTCGAGGGTGAGACAAAGGGAGAGAAAAGATAGGTGCATGTGTGTGGTCCAGAATCCCCAATCAGATTCAAGGAACCTAAATGGTTCTAATTGGTCCCAATAATTGTGGACAATAAATAATTGGTCTATCACACACACACATATACACACGTACATAACCCCGAAGGGGTAATTTCGTCAATTCACATTGTAAAATACCTTATGTATCGGGACGGACTGTCACAATCTACCCACCTTATAAAAATTTCATCCCCGAAATTTCATACAACAAATATACACTAATATTCATAAAACAACCTCGGATACATCTCTCTCATCCAGTCCTCGGTCTCCTAGGTAGCTTCTTCCACTGAATGATTTCTCCATAAGACTTTTACCAATCGTACTGTCTTGTTCTTGAGTACCTTATCTTTCCAATCAAGTATCGTTACTGACTCTTCATCATAAGTCAAATCTGGGTTAATCTCTAAAGGTTGCGGAGGAATCACATGCGACGAATCCGAAACATAATGTCGAAGTATCGAAACATGAAATACATTATGTACTCTGGACAACTCTGACGACAACTTAACCCTGTAAGCCACTTCACCGACGCGCTTGATGATCAAATAAGTTCCAATGTACCTAGGACTTAACTTGTCTTTCTTTCCAAATCAAACCACACCTTTCCACAGTGATAACTTAAGAAATACCCAATCACCAACATTATACACTCGGTCAATGGCATGTCTGTCTGCTAAACTCTTTTGGCGATATTGGGCCTCTTTTAGGTTAGCCCTAATAACCTAAACATTCTATGTAGTCTCCTCTACTATCTCGGGGCCCACTAAAACTCTTTCGCCAACCTCTGACCAATATATCAGTGTACGACAAAGTTTACCATAAAGTGCCACGAATGGCGCCATACCGATACTTGAATGAAAGCTGTTATTGTAGGCAAATTCCATCATATCCAACTGACGGGATTTTAAAACCGCACAAATTTAACCCTCTTTTTGACAGTTGTAGTATGGATGTAAGTAGGGTATCGTTCTAGGCCGGGGATTAGGAGGGCTTGCTAAAACCTCTAAAATAATTTAAAAACGTAAAAACACAGTTTAAAAACACTAAACTAAAATAAAAACACTTAACTAAAATAACTCAAAATAAAACTAACAAATAATCTAAAACAAATCAAAAGACTCAAAATAATGAAAACAATTTAAAATAAAAACTAGGAAATTAATTAGACAGAAATTAAATTAAAAGATTAAAAATAATAAAAACTAACTAAATAATATAATATAATAATGGGGGGGTTTGGTTTTTGACGAAACGGAAACTAAACTTAAATAAATTACAAAATTGACAAAAACATAAAATAAAAGTGAAAGGATGGACGACGGATTGGCTAGAGGGTTTTTCTCCACACATGACACATAAGCAACCTAAATTGATTTTCAGTTGTTCTTTCAATAAATTATGAATTCTCAACGCCCCAAATTAACCATGAATTGCATAGATTAATTCTCAGATTTTCCTTAAGTTAATGGATTGGATGATTGCATACGACAACCCAAAACATTCCCCACAAGTTCCCTACATGAATTGCATAATAGAGATACAAGCGAGAATCATTAAGTTCTATGAAAATCATAAGTGTTGACAAAGCATTCGTAACTATGAACAGCATGATACGTTTGCCAGGAATTTACTTAACGCGATTGTGACTAGCAACCTTCACTACTCATGAATATAAGTTCATAACGATTAGGTGAAATTCACTTATATTCTAGCATCAAATTCATGCATGTAAATTAAGTTTGCATTCTTAATCGACAAACATAAATAAGTTATTAATCAAACAGTTAAGCAAATTAAATCACAACTCAGAAATCACAACTGAAATTACCAATTCAAATTACAAATATAATCATGGTTTTGAATTAACCTCTAGTCAATATAAATTAATTACACATTATTAAAACAGAAATTAAAATTGAGTTTGGAGGGATTAAACCGAAACGGAGAATAGTGATTTCTGTGCACTGTGCTTCTCAGAATCTGCCCAAGTTGCTGCCACGGTGCTGCCAGAGGGTTTCTCCCCCGTGCTCCACGTCGCAAGCACAGCTCCCTGCTGTCTTCGCTGTCTTCCTCCTGGTTGGGCGCTGCGCAGCTCCAGCTCCGAGGAGCTCCCACTCCCTGGTTCTTTTCTGCCTTTATTTGCGAGCCTCCCCCTCTCGTATTTTTCTAGCTAAATGGGGCGCTGCCCTTCAAGGCTCTTCCAAAGCTGCGCTAATGGCAGCTTATTTATCTCCACCTCTGCCTCGCAGCTTTCCTTTTCTTTATATTTTCTTCCCTGCGCTCCAAGTGGGCGCCTTCCTTTCCCCTTTAATGCCTGGCAGCAATCATCTCCATCATTTCCTTTTTTTTTTCTATTCCACCGACTGCATGTTATGCTTGCCAGCATGATTGTGTTTCCACCTAATAATCACACACACACATAATTAAAATAATATAAATATATATATATAAATATATAAATATATATATATATATATGTTTTATTTTCTAAATAATAAGTATAATTCAACAAACAAGATAATTTAGACGAATTAATTACTTAACACTTCACTTATTCTATTTTTATTTTCTTTTCTTGAAAAACTTATAAAACATAAAAATAACGTAATTAGTTCAAAATATAACGAACTAACTAAGAAAAGACGAGTGAATTTGATATAAAAATATGTATAAATATAGTCCGATCAAATACCCCCACACTTAGCTTTTGCTAGTCCTCGAGCAAAACAAAGAAAACAAGAACAAGTAATAACATGAAAAACATTAGCTTCCCCTTATTTGACCCTCATAGAATTTCATTCGAGGACATAAAACATCAAGAACCATAGCTAGCACAAAACAAACTAATTCCAGTTCATCTTCCTTATTCAAATATTAGCAGTAATCTTTAAATCATCCTTGAGTGTAGTGTGTGAGATAGCCATGCTAATGCAATTTCAAGTTTTTATTTTTAAAATCATCATATGCAAACCAGCAACCTTCTCACGGGATATGCACTCAATCACACATGTGTTTAGTTTTAATGTGTTTCGCTCAAAGAAACAAATGTGAAAGATCTACCATAAGCTTGCATAAAAATCACTTCTCCACAATCATAATTGCAAAACTTAAATCAAGAGGACTTTTATTGGATGTAATGGGGATTAGGGATAGGGCTATTGAAACGAAAGAATAGGAAAACACAAGTTCCAAGCTACATTGCAAGCAATTCTTTTAGTTGAGATTTATAAGAACTCAAACTTTCCAGCGATTCTTCTAACACCTCCCATCACACCCTCAAATTGAAACTTTAAACTTTTTATTTTATTTTCTTCGTATACAATCTTTCTTTTTCTTTTTCTTTTCTTCTCTTTTCTCATTTTTTTTTTTATATAATAAATACAAACATGAAATACCCCCACACTTATTCTTTTGCCAAACTCATTCCAAGTACTTCATAAACATTTCTTACAAGACAATCTCAAATTGCTCGCTTGGAAAGGGTAAGGAAACATGTTTTGAGGTATAAGGGTAGACATATCTGGTGATAAGAAATAAAAGGCTCAACATAACGGCTCAAATAGGCAATCTAATGATATCATTTTTTTTTTCTTTGGGAAATATGGTTATTTGGGCCATGATGGTGAACCTAATGCCTCTATCATTTTCAAGTTCATGCAATCAATGACAAACATTTCGAAGGATCGTTATGCAAGTTCTAGAGATGCATCTCACATAAGTTCATCACACATGAAAGAATAAGAGTGTATGAAAAATGCACACACTTTCAATAAGCTCAAAAACTCACATAGGATGTATACGGTCACTAAATTCACATATGAAGCTTTAAGTCATGCTTTAGTTTCACATCAACAAGGCTATGTGCATTTGGTTTTTCAAAGATGATCAAACATGTACAATACTAACAAGAGAATAAGGAATTTCACATAACACATGTTAACTAAGTTCTTGATAATCATGGTTCAAATTTCATCCAGTTATATCATTGGGTCGGGAAACTAATAAAAATCTAATTTAAAACCATAAGGAAAACAAGACAATATTTTTGGATTTTTTTTTTTAAAAAATTTTCGAGAAAAATTAAATAAAACACAAAACTCCGAAAAAAATTAAGTAAAACACAAAGCTAATTAAGAAAACAAAAAGCAATAACATGGAAACAAATGAAACCAGTTCAAAGTTGAAGGTACAAAAATTTTCAAATTGGTCATTTTTTATACTTGATACCCCCACACTTAAACTAGACATTGTCCCCAATGTCATAAAACAAAAATATGCAAATAAAAATAAAATGAATAAATAATACGAAACAAAATAAAGAAAAGGGACTGAAAACTTCTCTAATTTGCAGAAAACCAAGCGATGACCCCCAAGCGTAAATTTTGCAATCAATCTTCAAGGGAGAAAATAACCAAACGTTCCTGCAAAGAACAGAAATAAACAGTTAAGCACGCAAGAAAAAATAGAAAATAAAGTAAACGAAAATTGAAAATGATAATAAAAGATAACAAAAAGAACTAATAGGCGATCATTGGTCGTCCTTGTTGATTTTCCACAGCTTTCATCTTGAACTGGATGGGCCTCCTTCTTGCAAGTGCTCCTCAGCTTAGTTGAGGATGAGTCAGCACGTGTCTCCACATGCTTCAAGTAGTCCGGTCTCCACGCAGGTGTGGCATCTTCTTGAACTCTTGGATCAACCCAGACTCATCTGCTCTTGGGTGCACCTCAGACTCCTCCTGCTTCGTCTGTGAGGTACTTTTGTTTTTGAAGAAGTACCTCAACACGGTTTTATTTTTGAAGTGGGCTGGGAGGGGTCTGAGATGAGTACTCGAGAGCAAGACTAGGTAAGCAATCAGGATCTCACTTTCTCCACGTTCCTCAGATGAAGGAGAGGAGAAAGCATAATATGAGATACTTTTGCTTTTAACCTTTTTAATATGAAATACTTTTGCTCTGGAAGGTTTGTTTTCTGGGGTGATCCAATGGATGAAGAACACTGAATAACTCGAAAGCTTTCTTTGGGAAGACATTATCGGAGATGAAGAGAGGAAGAGAGGTTGAGAGGTGGAGAGGGTGTGAAGGTGTGCCTTTGCTGTGGAAGGCGAAGGTCGAACTTATAGAAATTTGGCTTCACAACCGGAACTATTCCTTCACTATTTGTCGGCAGTCGGTGAATGGATGAACAGTGCCCGTTACGCGCTTTCTGACAACGCGTCCGTAAATTCCGCAAGGCTGACGGTGCAGGTGACGAGTGACGACAAATTGGAATGATGATCTTTTGAAAACCGGGGTTCAAAACCGGGTGCGGCTCATGGTTTTCGCAACGCTCCACGCTGCACGTGATGAGTCACGACAAACTGGAAAAACTGAGCCCTCGTGATGCCACGTGATTGCTGAGTCAAGCCCAGCTTTTGAGAAAGGAAACGGCTCTTTTGAGACAGGACTCCGGCATTTGAGAAAGGAGCGTCCAGCTTTTCCAATTTGCGTGAGGACGCGTCTTCACCTCTGAGGAGCGGGCGCCTCTTTGATTTGCTTCTTTTTATAGAGGCGCTAATTCTGCTTCACATCACACTTGAACTCCAAAAATTCCTCAAACACTCTCCTCTGTAAACACTCTCTTCTGCACTTCTTAATCTTTCCGATCTCTTCTTCCGCTTCAGCAATCTTAATTTTTCCGAACTCTTTTCTTCCTCAACCCCCTCTAAAAAATGTCTTGCCCTTCCGACCGTCGCCTAAACTTGAATGTCGGGGAAGACGATGACTCGTCTTCTCCGAACAACATTTGGAATCCATCCTTCATATCCCCCAATGGTCCTCTTACAGTCGGGGACACAATGATGAGGAACGATATAACCGCAACGGTGGTTGCAAGAAACCTTCTTACTCCCAGAGACACTAGGTTGCTGTCTATGCGGTCAGACGAGCTGGCTGTTCAGGACTCACTGGCACTCAGTGTCCAGTGTGCAGGCTCAGTTTCAAACATGGGTCAGCGCCTGCTTGCAAGATCTCGTCAGGTGGAGTCGCTAATGGCGGAGGTGGTCAGTCTTCGGCAAGAAGTCAGAGGACTCAGGCACGAGAACAAGGAGTTGCACATGCTTGCAACTAGTTACTCGACCAGCATGAAGAGGAAGCTGGACCAGCTGCAGGAGTCGGACGGTCGGATCCAGAGTGATCATGAGCGGTTCATGGCGTTACTCCCGCGGTTTATGTTGCCTTCGTCCTCTGGAGCAGCACCAAGCGTTCCGGCTCCGGAGATTCCAACTCTGGCTCTTCGTCTTCCCGGAGCTCCGTCAACCTCTGAGGCGCCACCTAACCAAAACCAATGATTGCTATTAGTTTTTCGTATTATTGTAAATTTATTTATGCTTTTTTTTTTTTTTTTTTTTTTTTAGGTTTATTTTAAGCAAAATAAAATATGTAAATCAAAATATGTAAATTAATGCAAAAAGACTTTATTTAACCGTACTTAAAATAAACATAGCCATAAATTTATTTAAACACAAACTAAATAAAAATCAACCAAATAAAACAACTAACGAAACAAAACAAAAATGAAAGTAAAGGCAATAAAAAGAAGGGTTAAGAAATGCAAATCTGGTTGCTTGGGTTGCCTCCCAAGAAGCGCTTGCTTTAACGTCTTTAGCCGGACGAATCTTTCCATTAACCTCCCCTTGGTTCCAAAGCATGAAATTTATCTTTTAACGGGAGGTGATATTTGAAATGATTCGGCAGCGGTCTGAATTCAAGGGTGGGCGCCTGAATCATTAAAATTAGAGACAAGTTAGTATAAAATAAAAATAAAATTAAAATTGGAGAAAATGGCTTACTGTCTTTCTCCGACTTAAACTCAAATACAAAAACTACGCCTTTGGATATTTCGGGGACTTTGCACTTGGCCAGATTGACGATGATGGTTGTGGCATGTCCCGTGTTATCAAACTCAATTTCTTGGGCCTTTGTAGTCTGCACAGCCTCTTGAATGTATTCTTGATATGCAACGCATTCTCCAGCCACTTCGATGTCTTGAATCTCTTTTCTTGGTGTGCAAGGTTCGGGAACTTGTTTTGGTGCACCAAGAATCGAGATATCACTTTGCTCCTCTGGAAGAGCTTCCACAATGCCATTTTCACTTTCTTCGATAATTGGAATTAAAAATCTGCAAGGAAAAAGGACATTCGGTGGAAGACTGTTAGAATGAATGGAACTTGGAACAACCTCACCATAGTTGGACGACATAGGGACTTGAGGGGTTTGAGACAAGAATTCGTCTAAACTGCCCAAGTCGTCATCCTCATCTTCTGCTTGCAGCGGTGATTCGTCCAAGTTTGGGCTGTGTATGGATGGTTCTGGAACAGCCTCATCCTCCATCTCACCTTCCAAAGTGGTGGCTTCATCGATTTCCACTTCTTTTGAATTTTAAATAGGTGAGTTGGAGAGTTCACTTTGATCTTGAATCTGTGTCATGATCTCCATAATCTCCCCAACTTGCCTTTCCAATTCATCCACCTTGTTGGTCCGGTCTTGCATCTCCTGGATTCGATTTTCCACTCCCTGATTCAAAGAGGAGAGTAACTTATTAAATGCATCATTATCCAGAGATGTACCTGAATCGAATTGGGCAAATTGTTGTGGTGGCTGTGACGGTTGACATGGCCATTGATAGAACTCTTCCGATGACGGCACTTGTTCTTCTTTTTGTGAGCCCTGCGTCAAAGAAATTAGTCCTTCAAGAATTTCATTATAATTTACGGCCATACTTGAATTCGATTGGAATTGTTGTGGGTGATGCTGTGGTGGCTGCATAGGTCTGGAATAGAACTCGTCTTGCTGCCAATATCCACTTTGTTGAAATTGCTGAGGTTCATCCCACATCTGATTTGAATAACCTCTCCAATCCGAATTGCAAGCGTTGGAATACATGTTGCCCCTTGATTGGCTGTGGCCTTGATATCCCCAATCATCTTCATATGCAGAAAATTGAGGATATTGCTGAGTTTGATATCCTTGCCCATAAGGCACATCAAGTGTAGGGACACTTGGCATTGAGGTCCGTTCGGCATTATGAGTCAATTGAGCAGTGAGCTGCGCCAATTGAGCTTGAATACTATCCATGTCTTGCTCCATTAGTACCTAAAATTAAAGAAAGAAAAATAAATCAAATACCAAAAGTAAAACACACAAACACAAATATAAATAAAAACACAAACAAAAACAAAAATATAAAAATAAACACAAACAAAAATAAAGGGATTAGCAAATTTACTAATCCCCGGCAACGGCGCCAAAAATTTGACGGGATTTTAAAACCGCACAAATTTAACCCTCTTTTTGACAGTTGTAGTATGGATGTAAGTAGGGTATCGTTCTAGGCCGGGGATTAGGAGGGCTTGCTAAAACCTCTAAAATAATTTAAAAACGTAAAAACACAGTTTAAAAACACTAAACTAAAATAAAAACACTTAACTAAAATAACTCAAAATAAAACTAACAAATAATCTAAAACAAATCAAAAGACTCAAAATAATGAAAACAATTTAAAATAAAAACTAGGAAATTAATTAGACAGAAATTAAATTAAAAGATTAAAAATAATAAAAACTAACTAAATAATATAATATAATAATGGGGGGGTTTGGTTTTTGACGAAACGGAAACTAAACTTAAATAAATTACAAAATTGACAAAAACATAAAATAAAAGTGAAAGGATGGACGACGGATTGGCTAGAGGGTTTTTCTCCACACATGACACATAAGCAACCTAAATTGATTTTCAGTTGTTCTTTCAATAAATTATGAATTCTCAACGCCCCAAATTAACCATGAATTGCATAGATTAATTCTCAGATTTTCCTTAAGTTAATGGATTGGATGATTGCATACGACAACCCAAAACATTCCCCACAAGTTCCCTACATGAATTGCATAATAGAGATACAAGCGAGAATCATTAAGTTCTATGAAAATCATAAGTGTTGACAAAGCATTCGTAACTATGAACAGCATGATACGTTTGCCAGGAATTTACTTAACGCGATTGTGACTAGCAACCTTCACTACTCATGAATATAAGTTCATAACGATTAGGTGAAATTCACTTATATTCTAGCATCAAATTCATGCATGTAAATTAAGTTTGCATTCTTAATCGACAAACATAAATAAGTTATTAATCAAACAGTTAAGCAAATTAAATCACAACTCAGAAATCACAACTGAAATTACCAATTCAAATTACAAATATAATCATGGTTTTGAATTAACCTCTAGTCAATATAAATTAATTACACATTATTAAAACAGAAATTAAAATTGAGTTTGGAGGGATTAAACCGAAACGGAGAATAGTGATTTCTGTGCACTGTGCTTCTCAGAATCTGCCCAAGTTGCTGCCACGGTGCTGCCAGAGGGTTTCTCCCCCGTGCTCCACGTCGCAAGCACAGCTCCCTGCTGTCTTCGCTGTCTTCCTCCTGGTTGGGCGCTGCGCAGCTCCAGCTCCGAGGAGCTCCCACTCCCTGGTTCTTTTCTGCCTTTATTTGCGAGCCTCCCCCCCTCTCGTATTTTTCTAGCTAAATGGGGCGCTGCCCTTCAAGGCTCTTCCAAAGCTGCGCTAATGGCAGCTTATTTATCTCCACCTCTGCCTCGCAGCTTTCCTTTTCTTTATATTTTCTTCCCTGCGCTCCAAGTGGGCGCCTTCCTTTCCCCTTTAATGCCTGGCAGCAATCATCTCCATCATTTCCTTTTTTTTTTCTATTCCACCGACTGCATGTTATGCTTGCCAGCATGATTGTGTTTCCACCTAATAATCACACACACACATAATTAAAATAATATAAATATATATATATAAATATATAAATATATATATATATGTTTTATTTTCTAAATAATAAGTATAATTCAACAAACAAGATAATTTAGACGAATTAATTACTTAACACTTCACTTATTCTATTTTTATTTTCTTTTCTTGAAAAACTTATAAAACATAAAAATAACGTAATTAGTTCAAAATATAACGAACTAACTAAGAAAAGACGAGTGAATTTGATATAAAAATATGTATAAATATAGTCCGATCACCAACCGCTTACGCCAAGCGTCACCAAACTTCAAAACCGAAAATCTTAACATATCCTCCAATGTCTGAATAGTCCTCTCTAATTAACCGTCTGTCTGAGGATGATATGCCGTATTGTACAGTAATCTCATACCCATAGCTTCCTGGAATGCAATCCAGAACTTATAAGTAAATCGAGGATCGCGATCTGAAACAATACTAACTGAAACGCCATGGTACTTCACAATCTTCGCTATGAACAACTCAGCTAATTGGCTTAAAGAATACTTTTCCCTCACAGGAACAAAATGCACTGACTTAATAAGCCGATCAACAATCACCCAAATTCCATCATAGCCATTCAGTGTACGAGGAACCATGTACACAAAATCTATAGTAATATTTTCCCATTTCCACTGTGGAACGGGAAGCGGCTACAATAATCCAAACGGTTTCTTTCTTTCGGCTTTGACTTGCTGACATACTTAGCATTTTCTCCTTTCAAACCCAACCAAAAGTAAAACGGTCGAATGGTATGATACATTTTAGTGCCTCCGGGATGCATCGCATAAGCTGAAATATGTGCTTCATCTAAGATATCCTTCTTTAACCCTACATTATCAGGTACGTACATCATACTTTCTTACATAAGTATACCATCTGATTCTCTAATTCGGAGGTCTTTCTTTTTCCCATCAGTCCGTAAATGAATAAGTTCCTGAGTTTCTTCATCATTAATCTGGACCTCTAGTATACAATCAATCAAAATTGGTTTAACTTGGAAACTAACAAGTAAAGCATTTTCTCGATCATCTACCACAAAATTTCTCAACTCTGCCCCGAGACTTCCTACTAAGAGCATCAGTTACCACATTTGCACGACCAGGGTGATACTCAATCGTGCAATCATAGTCACTTAACAATTCTATCCATTTCCGCTGCGAAGATTCAAATCTTTCTGTGTAAACAGATATTGGAAATTCTTATGATCTGTGAAGATCCTGCATTTCTCATCGTAAAGGTAATGTCTCCAAATCTTCAAAGCAATATAATGGCTGCCAACTCTAAATCATATGTAGAGTAATTCATCTCGTGATGCTTTAACTGACGCGAATCGTAAGCAATTACCCTACCATACTGCATCAAAATGCAACCCAGGTCATTCAACGAAGCATCACTGTAAATCTTGAAGCTACCATCATCATCAGGAAGAGATAAAGCAGAAGCATAAGTGAGATAACACTTCAACTGCCGGAAACTCTGCTCACAATTATCATCCCACTCGAACTAAACTTCCTTCCTGGTTAACCTCGTTAGTGGTAAAGCCATGATTGAGAAATCTTTGACAAACCGTCGGTAGTAACTTGCTAAACCAAGGAAACTCTGTACCTCGACGACGGTTCGTGGCTGCTTTCAATTCTCCACAACTGCAATTTTCTAAAGGTCAACCTGAATACCCTAAGTTGAAACAACATAACCCAAAAATGCTACTTCATTTAACCAGAACTGACATTTACTGAACTTGGCGTACAATCAATGCTCTCTCAGCTTCTTCAATACCAAAGAAAGATGTCGAACTTGGTCTTATTTTGACATAGAATACACCAGAATGTCATCAATGAAGATAATGATAGAATACACCAGAATGTCATCAATGAAGACAATGACGAATATATCCAAATACTACTGAAATACCTTATTCATCAAACCCATGAAAGCTGTTGGTGCATTCGTCAATCCGAATAACATCACAAGAAACTCATAGTGTTCATAACAAGTCCTAAAAGCAGTTTTAGGAATGTCGTCACTCTTGATCTTCAACTGATAGCAACCCAACTTCAAATCGATCTCAGAAAACACATAAGCACCTCAAAGTTGATCAACAGGATCGTCTATACGTGTCGCCCGATTCAATTGCCTGCAATCAATACACAATCTCAAGGTACTGTCTTTCTTTCGAGCAACCAAGACTGAGGTTCCCCAAGGTGAAGTACTGGGCTGAATGAAACCTTTATCAACCAATTCTTGCAATTGAGTCTTCAATTCTCTTAATTCAGCCGGAGTTATACGATAAGGAGTTAAGGAAATAGGATCAGTACTTGGAAGTAAGTCAATAGCGAACTCCACGTCACGATCTGGCGGCAATCCAGGCAAATCATCAGGAAGGACGTCAGAAAAATTTCTAATCACCTTAACATTCTCCACACTAACGGGAGCATCATCATATAGTACCTACATGAGTCAAGTACTCATAACAACCTTTCTTTAATAACTTTTTGGTTCTCACTGCTGAAATGACTCCATGCCTTACTCCACTACGCTCACCAACAAAAGTAACCTCTAGCAATCCAAGACGATGGAAAGTAACTGATTCCCGTAGCAATCGATATCCGTACGATCATACTGCGACCAATTTGAGTCTAGAATAACATCTAAGTCCACTATATCTAACGGGATAAGATTCGCTGACATAACTATATCTTCCATCATCACTGGGCACCATGAAAAACACCATACTAACATAGAATGACTTACCTGTTACTTGCTTAACGAATCCAACGAATAAGTTATTAATATTACGGTATGCGGCCCGCAATACCGATAACTCACTGTTGTATCGATAAGTAAGTAATAATTCCCGAGGGTGTAATATTACCATCTTGCATTGATATGTGGTTAACACGCTCCTGGGCTTGCTGTCTTCCTCTAACTCTGTTGGCGTGAACTCCTCGTCCTTGAGAATTACGCCACTGTCCTGACCATAGGTATAATACCTATTACTACATTTTCGACACACTCCAAAATGTCGATCGTTGCACCTACGACACAATGGTGCATTTCCACTATCAGAATTTCCCTGCCTCTGGAATCTGAAACCTTCGAAAAGCCTACCAAGTCCTCTCTGACTTGTGGAGCTAAAACCTTCGCTGGAAGAATTAGAACTGGCTCCGTATCTCTTAAAATCTTGAGTCTAGCGAGGTCCTTGAGATGATTGCCCCTATACTTTTATCCTTATCCTTATTCTGATTACTATCTTTTCCTTTTTCTTCCTCACTATCACTGGGCATATTCTCAGAGTTCGCAATCCTCAACAACATCTCATAAAACTCCTGATAAGTGTCACAGGGACAAATGGTCGCCATCGAACGCCATTTCTTCTTAGTACCCAGCTTAAAGCGTCTAAGCATCTCAACTGAAATAGTAGCAGTTTCTAAATCATAACGAGACAAATTAGTAAACTTCCTTTATTACTCGTTAGCAGACAACTTCTCCCGCATCGAATCTGTGAACTCTTGTTCTTCCGGTCTAGATATGCTGGGATATGAATCTCTTATAGAATGACCGTTTAAAATTCTATCACTCTGTAATCTCCTCGGGCTTCCACCCGTAAGTTTCATGTTTCCACTAGAATGCAGATTCTGTGTCCAAAAATCAAACGGTGGTCTTTATCCAATTATCATCGGGAAAACTCCCCTGACTCTACATCAACCTAAAAGTATTCTCAATCTGATTGAGTCAACGCCTCATGGCCTTCATTACCCCTAAGGTAAGCAACTTTAGATTATACTCTGACTCCAAAAGAGTCCGCTGAGGAGGGCGAATTACATACTGAAAAACACTAGCAATAGCTTCCCTTAACTGAGCTATATCAGGGAAACTAGGTTCATCTGTACGACGTGACTCTTTACGAGGCGGCATAGTTCTGACAGAAACACCAAGATAATTCGAATATTCACAAGCTATGTAGGACTGCTAAACCTATGCTCTGATACCAAACTGACACACCCCGATCCAAAAGTAGGGCGTGCTGGCCTTCACAAGAGCGTGACGTAACCATGTGCACAGTGCGGAAGCAGAATTCATAATAGGAATACGGAGGAATTAAAACCAAACGACTAGCAGTTCAAGCTAAGGTAACTTGCTAGTGCGAGAATTCATAGTGCTTTTACAAAACCAAAGCATAAATGGCCTACGTGCAGTCAAGCAGAAAGTACTAAATGGAAATAACACCCGCAGGTGATCCTACATGAGTGAATTCTGTCAGAACGTCCGGGAGATCCTCGTATGCCACCAACGAACACTATTTAGAACTTGGAGGGGCGAAAAACAAAGTTGAGTAGGTCAGTAAAACAATTCTTTTTCAAAACCATCATTTTCTCAAAAGCTGTAACCACTCTCCGTAAAACCTGTATAATTTCCCAGAAATAAAATATACTCATATACATATATATATCTCAAAATCATGCTAGAAATATCTGTATATAAGCCATGCCAAAGTATCATAACTAATATCTCAACTGTATGCTCATATCGTAAATCTGTGATGTGAATAAATATCTGATAATCATCTCAGCCTTTGGCTGCATATGTATATAGCTCATAATCATCTCGTCATATCATCTCAGGCCTCAGCTGTATAATAGCTCATAATCAACTCATCATATCATGTCTATCAATCCTGCACGTATAACAATATCACCACTAGTGGTCTACTCATCATCACTGAATATATATATATATATATATATATATATATATATATATATATATATATATATAAGTATGCTCTAGTGCTACAATCACGTGAAGACTGTGCGAATGATTCGCGGGTCACCTACGAGTCAAACCCACTTATAATGGTCTATACGACAGGACTGTGCACCTAACTTGGATCCAAGGCGAGCATGCGATGCGGGAGGTGAACAACACGTGAAAGATTGTGCCCCTAACTTTGGGCGGGAGCACTACTATCAAGGTGCAGGTATATGAGCTCTAATCACATCGTTTCATTCATTCATATCACATCATTTCATTCTCGTCATAACCAGTATAGAATCTTACCTGATACTTACCTGTGCGTCCGCAGCACCATCACAATTATTTGCAACACAAATACATAATTAAAGTAAATAGATACTTTGCATGGCATCTCAAATCATTTCATCATTTAAATTCATTTTCTGGAAAAATAGCAACATATATAGGTATGTACGGAAAACAAACTGGCTACTCACTAATAAATAGCCGGATCGTAGCCCTCACACCTAGCCAACGTACATAAACGGAACTTTAGAAATAACTTCTCATACATTGCTCAATTTTGGTATTTGAATATACCATTGTGATCTACTCGACGTCACGAACATCCCCATATTTTTAGAATTATTTTTCCGGCCTCCACGCGCCGGCGACGGCACGGACCTACGCGCCCCCACGCGCGGTCATGTGACTTGCACACTGACGGCTCCAGTTGACGTCGTTAGGAATATTCTGTTTGTCCTTTAATAAAACTTAACGATGTGACCTAACGCCGTTAGATTATTCCGTTAGACTTAACAGAATATTCTCTCATCTTCTACCTTCAGCTCTGGCGACCGTCGCCGTCGCCAGAAAACTAGGAATTTTTCCAATCGCTGTATCTCATTCATTTCTTCACCATTTTCTATGAAATTTGTACCAATGGAAAGCTTGAGATGAGTAGAACGACGTTATACCTGTTTTAGGACCTAAAACTCACGAGATCTTGCCGTGAAATTTCGAGGAAAATCAGCCAACTCGGATTTGGGGCTTCTCGACGTCCAAATTTGTCCAACGAACTTCTCCGAGCTTCTAGAAGACCTAACAAAGCTCCCTGTGAGCTTAGAATTTCCAAAAACACAGCCAATTATGATTGCATGAATAGTACCTAACTCTGGCGTTAAGATTTCGACGTGAAAATGAGACTGTCCTTACCTAAAACTGATGTCGTTGTGTTCCTGGGCTCGCAAGGAACACAATGGTACCTTTAGTTCCTTCGATCTGCAAAGTTTCAATGGGTTTTGGGTGCGTCCGTACCAAAAACGATGAGAGAGTGAGAGTGAGTTCGAGGGTGAGACAGAGAGAGAGAGAAAAGGTAGGTGCATGTGTGTGGTCCAGAATCCCCAATCAGATTCAAGGAACCTAAATGGTTCTAATTGGTCCCCATAATTGAGGACAATAAATAATTAGTCTATCACACACACACATACACACGTACACAACCCCGAAGGGGTAATTTCGTCAATTCACATTGTAAAATACCTTATGCATCGGAACGGGCTGTCACAAATACATTTCGGTACATATATTTAGGTACATACATTTAGGTACATTAGTTTAATATAATACATTTCAGTGCATACATTTAGGTACATATATTTCGGTACTAACAATTAAATACATTAATTTAATATAATACATTGCGGTACTAATATTTAATTACATTAATTGAGTTTTTCAAGTTTGAAGAATGTTAAATAAAATTAATAAATTAAAAAAACTTTTGTTTGGTAAAAAAATATATTAAAATGTGTATATCAATAAATTTATATATTTAATGGGAGAAATTGACTAAAATGTACATTAATTATTTTAAATTAAGGGCACATCAATGGACTATAACTTCTCACACACCCCTATTACTTTCTGTCTGTTAGATCTTCTTCAATTCATCCAATTCGACGGTTAAAATCTAAAAAGGTGTGAGATAAGTAAAAAAAATGTGTGTGGATATCACACCCCATAGTACAAATAGTTGTATAATTAGGTAATAAATGTAACATCACTCGTGCGCAATGCATGGCGAGTTTCTTTTGTGACAAAAACCACAGCACGTATTAATTAGAAAAAGCAATGCAAAACTTCCTTCTGGAATCGCTGCTCCAAAAGCTGAGAAGTCAACAGCCATATCTGGAGTATATGGTCATTTATGCAAGATCCCTTGTGGGTCCATGTCCATGTCACAACGCACGCTCTAAAGTAAGGAATTCAACGTTTTGAACTCTGTTTTTGCTTTAAAAGCAATGATACTTTCATCTTCCTAGGTGTTGGCTGTGGGAGCAGTGGCGAAGCCAGGATTTCTCGAGGGAATGGGCGAACTTAAAAAAAATGTAAGGTTAAAGAAAAATGGTAACAACTAAATTTTTTTATATGGTAACAACCCCATGTTAGACATTGCAGCAGCGGCTTGAATCCACCACTTAAGCCAGACGCCACCTATCAACATCCCAACTTGTGCAAAATACCCATCAGTCCACTCACTAGATGCAGAGTTTAAAGCTCCAGTTCCAGCAAGAAGCGGAATCAAATACGAAGAAACAACCACAACTACAGCCCCAAGAAGCGCCTTCGGAAAAGTCTTACTTGGATTTTCAACCTCCCCTGCAAGTGTACTTGCCTTATCCCAATAATTCAGATTCCAAAACATGCTATTGAAGTATCCCCTCCATTCCACTTTCTTAAAATCTACAACTAGCCACTGCTGAACCCTTATTCTAGGAATCGAGATAATAGCCATTACAACAAATGGGCAAAGGGAGAAAACTGCAAGGGAAACAGCAGAGAACCCGACAATATGCAATCCGCGGTAATTCAAGTAAGTCAATGAGAATGTTATCCCTAAAAGAGCTGGAATTCGAGCAACCATCCGGTTAAAAATAGGAAACGAATGCTTCAAATAATCGAGGAACAGGACAGGGTAAAGAGCATTGTCCATAACCCCACTAAACCATTTCCAGAAACCCTCCTGGAAACCCCAGAAAGGCCCAAAAGCTGCTGATATCCAAAGCACATATCCGCCATTTTCCGGGAAGCTTATGGCGAGCTCAGCCGTCACTAAAGCTTCTGGGATGCTCCAAATCAAAGGAAACACTAAGAAACCAAGCAGAGACAGAAGAGGGCCGCCACCGGCCCTGACGGAATCCTCCACTCCAAAAGGACCGCCAGAAACCTCATAGAAAATTAAAGCTATGAGAGGCAAAAGTGTCAGCTTTGGGTTTTTTTTGCAGGTGCGTTCTTGGATTCACTGACCATTATTCCCTCTTCAGCCATCCACATACAGCAGAGGGAAATATTTGAACTCAAACCCCAATCTCAAACCACTTTAATTGATTCAATGAGTTGGGTTTTGCCTACAATTTGGATCTGATTACAATTCTACCAAAATCCATAACTAAAAACAATCAGATAAAGAAGTTGGATTTGATTTTTCTCAAGAAAAAATACCTGTATTGAAGGATTTTCCAATCTCGGTTTTGCATGCTTTTCACAGGAGAGGTTTCGGATCCGTATATCCTCTTCTGTTCTGCTTCTGGGAAATCAACCATGGCACTGTTCAAGGGTCGCTCCAGCCTTTGGTTTCCGGCGAGCGGAGGGGCGGCCGCCCCCCTTCGCTCCTTCGTAGCTTCGCCTCTGTGTGGGAGGCGCTCCAGATTTGTCGTCTGCGCGTCACTTTACCAAACCATTTTGTGATCAACAAAATAACTTCTTCTTTGTCACATGCCTTACCTTCTGTGATCAAAATTTTCAGTCTTTAATTTAGATGATGTGAAAGTGTTGTAGATTTTGAATCTAAGGTCATGTATTAAAAAAGGCTTTATATTCCCACCAAGGGAGATTTTGTAATTGCATGAAAATGGAGACAAGCTCACGGGATGTCTAGAGTCTAAAGTTTTTTCTTATATTTTTATAGCTCATGGGATATTCTTTTTGTATTGGTGTTTTTTATTTTTCGTTTCGAAAGAAAAAGGATTGAAATGGACAAAATATTTAGAAGAAGGATTAAGAGAGAGAGAGAGGAGATAGAACGAATCATATATATATGTATAGAATGAAAGACAATATATTATTGACCAATCATTGTGCGGCTACAAATATGTGGGTCATTTTAAAGTTATAATAATTATAGTCGTTGCATAAAAATTCAACGGTCTACGGTGATTGGTCAGGATGATTCTCTCCATTAGCTAAGGAGAGGATCCAAATCCAAATATAAAGAAGAATTGCTTGGATGTGATGATTTGTCAGGCAGGCCCAGCCTTTGTTCAAATCCAAGTTGTTTGATTTGGCTCATTTATGATTGCACTATCAGTGGCAATGGATGAACAATAACGCTTGGCAGCTTGTTAACTATAAGAGATTTTTCAGTACGATGGGAATACAAGTAGTACATCACGTGTTTTTATATAAGTTGTGTAAAATATTATTTTTTAAGTTATTAACTTGTTAACACATGTATCCCATCATTTATATAATGACATGTGTTATACCATCTCGTGTGCCGATCACACTGAAAAATCTCTCGTTAACTAGGAGAGATTTTTTAATACGACCGGAACACGGGGTGGTACACCACGTTTCACTATACAAATGGTAGAATATGTTTGTTAAAAAGTTAATAACTTAAAAAATATAATTTTCTACCACTTATATAAAAACACGTGATGTATCATCTGTATTCCAATAACAAATAAAAAATTTCTCGATAACTAGGGGACACCCACACTGTTATTGGCACCCGCACTGTGAATTGGCTTTGGTGGTTGATTTAGGAAATGTATTTTAATAAAAATAAAAAAACGCTTGGCTGCTTAAAAGCATTGGGAATTTGGGATATCGTTGGAAACTGACGTTTGCAAGTTTCCAAAAAACCAAAAAACTGGCGTTTGGAAGTTTCCAAAAAACCAAAAAACTGACGTTAAGATCGCTGCCAACAGGTCCACTGATCACCAACCTAATCATGGGAGCTTTCCATTTTCTTTACAAAGCAAACGGAAAGTCAGAAAAGAAAAGAATTCTCCCAAATATTTCTTGACAGTTTTTTGCTTTATTATATAGGGAATCATATAGTCAACCAAAGGGTTACACTTTTATATTTTCTACAGCATTTTTTCCCAGTTCGGATACCTCCGTATGTTTTTTCTCAATTATGTGTTCCTGGGTTTTGTTTCTTTTTCGCTTGTGATGTTTGGTTTCTGGGTATACAACTATAGTATGTTTTATATCTTAGTTTTTTTTTTTTTTAACCAAAGATAAGGAATATATTAAAGACGAATAGAGACATTAGCATCCTCAGCGAGAGTATTAAACAAAAAGGCTGGACCTAAATGGTTCCAGCTAAACTCTCGAGACTGGTTAAATACATGCTTGGCCACCGAGTGAGCAGCACGGTTACTCTGTCTTGGCACGTAGGCGAACACCACTGATGTCAACCTACGGGCAATCCTCTCGATGTCATCCAGAATGCATTCGAAGTTGTGGTCATGCGTTACTTCATTCCTGATCATTTGAATCACAGTCAAAGCATCAGATTCAATGATAATCTGTTGAAATCCTCTGTCAATACACTCCATCAGGGCTAGACGAATTGCAGCAGCTTCACCCGCAGCAACAGTCTCACTGAAACCGAGACCAGTCCCTCCAGCCGCGAGAAGCCCACCTGCAAAGTCTCTGGCCACCCAACCTACTCCCACACGCCTTGAGTCTTTGCACCATGCGGCGTCCGTGTTCACCTTAATGGTACCGAACCTTGGTTTCTGCCAATATTTCCCTGGGGGGGTCGGTTTCGGACCTTCCACATCAGTCTGCGGTGTCTCACAATCATTCTCAACAACTAATGCCCTCTTAAATTCAGAGGTGTTTTTCCTCCAAAGCTCAAGAATTTCCAAGGGGTGGCAGGTAGTCCCTTTAAAGACCACATCATTCCGATATTTCCACAACCTCCACAGGCCGAAAGCAAAGTCAAGGACAAGCTCATCGGCTCTTTCCTTGTTCTTGGTTTGGACGCAAAACTTCTCCCAGGTTTCCAAGAAATCATGCTCAGCAAGCTCAAGAGAATTGAGGTGGAGCGGAGAGCTGAACCAGAAAGCATGACTAAACGCACACCTAAAGAATAGGTGGGTTTCCGTTTCGTCCATCAAGTTACAAATGCCACAAACATTATCAATCCTCATGTGACGTCTTCGCAGATTATGTCTCACCGCCAGAGCATTGTTGCAGCACTTCCAAATGAAAATCTTGATCTTGTTTGGAGCATTCATCTTCCAAATCCTTGTCCAGGCCGATTTGAACTTGCTAGGTGCACTAGTGGCTCCCCTCCCTTTTCGTCCCAAAGTACCATTTTCCATAAGGGTGTTGGCTACATCATACCCAGTTTTTACAGAGTAGACCCCATTTCCAGTGTAATGCCAAACAACTATGTCCCTCCCACCAGTTTTGCTAATTGGTATACATAAAATGGTCCTAGCGTCTTCATGGTTGAATCCATTCATAATCTGGTCCGTCCTCCATGATTTTGTGTTGGGCTCAATTAAGTCCTTGACCCGTGTGCATACTAGACACCCCTTCGGCTTCACTTGGAACGTGGAGGGTTTGGGGATCCAGGGGTCATCCCTGATGTCGATACTGCCCCCGTCACCCACCCGCCATCTCAACCCTGCTTTAAGGATTTTCCGAGCCTCAAATATACCTTTCCATCCCCAAGATGTACTCTTGCCCCGCCCCGCTTCCAGAAACGATCTTCCGGGGTGGTATTTCTCTGCTAGGATCGTAGAGAGAATAGACTGTGGATTCTGGACCAAACGCCATCCAATCTTACCAAGGAAGGCAAGATTAAAGCATTGCAAGTCTTTAAAACCCAATCCACCATCTCGTTTTTTTCTTTTAACTTGTTCCCAAGCCGTCCAATGGACCCCATTACGCTGTCCGTTGTTCCTCCACCAGTAATTTCGAACCTCTTTCTCAACATCTTTGCAAACCCCAATGGGTAGTTTGAAACAACTCATGGCATAGTTTGGTAATGCCATGGCAACTGCCTTGATTAGGACTTCCTTCCCTCCTTGTGATAGAAACTGTTCGGCCCATCCCAGCAATCTTGCCTCGATCTTGTCCCGGATTTCCGCGAATACCGTCTTCTTAGAATGTCCAAAATCGGCTTGCAAGCCCAGATATCGCCCAAACCCCTCCTTGCTTAGAATGCCGAACAAGCCTTCAATCTTCTTCTTGCTCTTTTTTGGAGTTGCTGACCCAAAATATATAGAGCTTTTCGATAAATTCACAATCTGTCCTGACCCTTGGGCATATATATTCAAAACGTCTCTAATGGATATGGCTTCCTCCAGAGTAGCATTCCCGAATAGAACAGAATCATCAGCAAAGAATAAATGAGTTATAGGCCTGCCTGAAGGTGAAACTCTATATCCGTGCAACCCCCCCATTTCAAGTCCCTTACGAATCAACGCAGAGAAGCCTTCGGTACAGATGAGGAATAAAAACGGGGATAGAGGATCACCTTGTCTTAGCCCCCGTTGTGGAAGGATGAAGCCATTCGCCTTCCCGTTGATAAGAATGCTAAACGATACCGTTGATATACATTCCATAATCCTGCTGCAGAAAGAGGGATCAAATCCCATAGTGAGCATCATCTTGTGAAGGAACTCCCATTCCACTCTGTCATAGGCCTTTGCCATGTCAAGCTTTAATGCCATCCCAGCCTGCTCCTTTTTGTTTTGGTGCGTGAGTGAGTGAAGTATTTCGTGAACCACAAGAATGTTATCCTGAATCTGTTTCCCCGCCACAAAAGCAGATTGATTTTCCCCAATAATCTTGGGCATAATCGGCTTGAGCCTGTTTGTAATAACTTTGGCAAGGATCTTGTAGATGACATTGCAGAGAGCAATGGGCCTGAACTGAGACATTGTCTTAGGGCATTTGACTTTTGGGATGAGCACCAGGTTGGTATGATTTACCTTCCGAAGTAGTCTCCCAGAATGCCAAAAAGCTTGTACAATACTGATTACGTCCCTACCCACAGTGTCCCAGTGGTCTTGATAGAAACATCCAGAGAATCCATCGGGACCTGGAGCTCTAGTGGGGGGGATTTCTTTCACAGCCGTGTGAATTTCCTCAGCAATTATTGGTCTGTTGAGTCCATCGTTATCACTCTGGGACACCCGGATATCCATGCAATCTCCAATGTCCTCAATCCTGTCAGGTCTACAGGATTGGAATAAGGCTGAAAAGTAGGAGATAGCCACATCACAGATTCCACTCTCTTAGTTTGCTTCATTTGTTTTTATACCACAGTTTTCAATCTCTGCAATAGTATGAACAGTTTTCTTCTATACGCATACATATTGATTATAGTCCTTTGATGTGTCCTTAATTCAAAATAATTAATATACATTTTATTTAATGTCTCTCATTAAATATTTAAATTTATTAATATACAAAATTTAATTTATTTTTTGACTAATTTTTTTAATTTATTAATTTTATTAAACATTCTTTAAACTTGAAAGACTCAATTAATGTAATGATAGTACCAAAATGTATTATATTGAACTAATGTATTTAGATGTTAGTACCGAAATGTATGTACTGAAATATATGCATTGAAATTTATTATATTAAATTAATGTACATACATGGTATACCAAAATGTATGCACCGAAATGTATTATAATGAATTTAATGTACCTAAATGAAGAAGACAAAGTACATCGAAATATATTATATAACATAAATTAGTTTATCTAAATGTTTACAACAAAATATATTACGATAAATGAAATGAAAATTATAATTACAATGAAATAAAATTAATACATTAAAATTAGGAAGAAAAATAAAAATAATTAAAAAATAAAAATATAATTAATAAATGAGGTAATTAATGTATCAATGGATTAAAATTATATTTTGATCTTACTCATGATTTCATGCTTTCTGTCATGCCATGGTCAGATAATATTTGGAATTATTCAAAGTTTTCTCATCTTTTATAGTTATTTACTTATTGTTATTTTTCTGTATGTTGATCCCAAAGACATGTGTAACAGTGTATAGTAAGGGTGCAAGCGTAAACGTACTAAGTTGTTTGGACACAATCAAAAGTTAACAAGAAGATAAGAATATGTTGATCCCAAAGACATGTGTAACGGTGTAAGTACAGTCAGCGTGCAAGCGTAAATGTAATAAGTTCTTTGGAATTAATTAAAAAGTAATGTTATTTATATCATGTTTTTATATCACATTTCTATATCACTTTAGGTGGCATCTGATGTGAACAGCCTCATCATTTGAATTAATCATATTTTTAAATTTAATTCATTATTTAATTAAATATCACCTAAAGTGGTATGATAATGTGGTACAAACGTAGTATGAATAACATTAGTCCTTAATCAAAAGTTAACAAGAAGATAAGAAAATTAGAAAGAAAAAAAATCAGAAGATAAGAAAATCAGAAAAAACTTACCAACAATAAATACGAAAACAATTAGACAATAATTAATAAAAGAATTCCTAAAATCATTTAGACATCTGAGATGGAAGAATCTAAATGAATAATTCATATATAAAAAAAATTCCAAAAAATAAAGTTCAGTGAAGAATTCTCCAAAACCTAGAAATTCAAACAAAGAATTCTACAAATCATAAAAAATTTACAAAAATCCAGAAAATTGAAACAGATTTTTACATGCAATAGATCTAGAAGATGTGATGAGGAATCGTCTGAGGCCAACTTCGAGGGCGGTCGTTGCCGGAATCATCAAAATCCTCGCCGGCCGCCACTGTGTACCAGTTAGTCGCGGGGAGAAGAGAGAGAGGAGAGAGAGAAGGGAGAAAGAAGAGTTTGAGGAAAGGGTTCGGTTTTGGTTGGTCTGTGGTTTGAGAAGTTTAGGTACCGCAGCGAGAAGGCGAAGAGCGAGAAAGCGAAGAGAGGACGAAGAAAAAAAGAAAAAGAAAAAGAAATTCAGTATATTATAATTTGTACAGACAGGGCAGATTGAAATAAAAGAACCAAAGCAAGGGCTGGATTTAAGTATAGGCAGTGATCTGGGCACCCAAATGCTAACCATATCGTTATAAACGTGCCCTGAACCCTAAAACCCTAAAACCATATCCGTGAAAAAAACTTCTTTGAACTGTGACATTCTGTATGTAGAGCTTGCTCGAGTCGACATAACTAGGTTTCTGGTATTGTCTGGCATAGACCCAATGAATTGGAAATTTACTGAACTTTTCTACCGTCAGTGATTGCCACGTATAAAATGCCTTGCATGCGATATATATAGTATGTAAATAGATTATCTCATAAGCTGAAAGAAAACAGTACAGAGATTTGATAACTGATCACATAACTGATCAGATTACAGAACCAAACTAAAAACCAAAACAAACAACTGAGAAAACGAAAAATAGAGACTGTAGTTTATTGATAACAAAATAAAGAAAGTGCCAAAACTAATGGAGCTATAGCTAGCATCCATGGCTTAATTATCTAATAAGCGTCTTGAGTGAGGTTTCCAATGAACATTGGCTTCCCTGCCGAAGAAACTGATGGCAGTTCCTCAGGAGACTCTGCATGATTTGGACCAGAAGGCACAAGCCTCATATGATCATAATTATCTTCACCTGCAAATTATGATCATATGAGGCTTGTGCCTTCTGGTCCAAATCATGCAGAGTTTATACCTTTGAAGGTGATTCGTCAGGAGACTCTTCATGATTTGGACCAGAAGGCACGAGCCTCGTAAGATCATAATTTGGAAGATCATCCAACACTTCTACAGGCGGTTGGGCGAAGTTATGTAGAGGATTTGGACCGGTAGGAACCTGCCTCTTTGATTCATACTTTGCAGGATCATCCAACACTTCTACACCCGGTTGTAGAGGATTTGGACCCGTAGGAACCTGAACCTGCCAAAACCAAAACAAACAACTGAGAAAACGAAACATAGACACTGTTGTTTATTGACTATAACAAAATAAAGAAAGTGCCAAAACTAATGGAGTTATAGCTAGCATCCATAGCTTAATTATCCAATAAGTGTCTTGAGTGAGGTTTCCGACGAACCTGCTGTCTCTTTGATTCATAAATTGCAGGATCAGCATCTGGACCGCTAGGAACCTGCCTCTTGATCCAATGCTTCAAGAGTCGATGTTTCTTAGCAAACTTGGTGGACTGTTTGTTTGGGGATCCTTGATCACCAAAACAAGACGAAGATAGAAAGAGAAGGCAAGTAACAAACAAGTAGGTCTTAGAAAGCTCCATATTTGATTGTTTGATGACCACTTCTGACAGCCAACTACTAAAGCAAATTTATAGGGAGCTCTTAGTCTCCCTCTCCTTCCCTCTCCTCCTATTTGAACGGTTACAGTTAAGCCACGCCAACGTTTTGTGTTAATTTCTTATTGACCAAAAGAAGACAAAAAGCAATATGTGAGAGGAGGAGAGGGAAAGGGATGGAAATAGGAGGGGAGAGAATCCTACTCCAATTTATAAGGCACTTTGTTGGTACATTGAAGACTGAACCAATGTTTTTTTTTTAATAATAATGTGGAGTAGGTTTAGCCTCATAATGAACTAGCAATAATGTGGTTTGCCTTTGGCGAGAACCGAACATAACATCTTTTTCTTGCATATAAAGATGAATATCACTAGACTGTAATATTAAATGGTAATTGAACCCATGTTAACATGCACGAACCTTATCGTGATTGACATACAAAAGTTACATTTTATGTCGAGCTACATTTCCGCAAATTGTCAACGACGCATCAATCTGCCCCTTCCTCTACATGTTTTGTGCATGTTGACTTTTGAGAGTTCTGAAATTTTCTATAAAAATTGACATATATAAAATTAGGGGTTAAAATTGAGCTGTTTATGATAAATACCCATAATCAAGGTTAAAGTTCCTACGTGTATCTCCTAATTGTGTTGTGAACTGAAAATTGTTACTCTCGCAATTTAATTGTGCCATTATTTGTATCAATTTTTTAAAATAAAAATAGACACACATGCGTTGACGGATCTTATTTTTATTAAAAATATGATATAAATAGTATAAGGGGTGTGTGGATATCACACTCTATAGTACAAATGGTTGTATAATTAGGTAATAAATGTAACATCACTCGTGCGCAATGCATGGCGAGTTTCTTTTGTGACAAAAACCACAACACGTATTAATTAGAAAAAGCAATGCAAAACTTCCTTCTGGAATCGCTGCTCCAAAAGCTGAGAAGTCAACAGCCATATCTGGAGTATATGGTCATTTATGCAAGATCCCTTGTGGGTCCATGTCCATGTCACAACGCACGCTCTAAAGTAAGGAATTCAACGTTTTGAACTCTGTTTTTGCTTTAAAAGCAATGATACTTTCACCTTCCTAGGTGTTGGCTGTGGGAGGCGCTCCAGATTTGTGGTCTGCGCGTCATTTTACCAAACCATTTTGTGATCAACAAAATAACTTCTTCTTTGTCACATGCCTTACCTTCTGTGATCAAAATTTTCAGTCTTTAATTTAGATGATGTGAAAGTGTTGTAGATTTTGAATCTAAGGTCATGTATTAAAAAAGGCTTTATATTCCCACCAAGGGAGATTTTGTAATTGCATGAAAATGGAGACAAGCTCACGGGATGTCAAGAGTCTAAAGTTTTTTCTTATATTTTTATAGCGCATGGGATATTCTTTTTGTATTGGTGTTTTTTATTTTTCGTTTCGAAAGAAAAAGGATTGAAATGGACAAAATATTTAGAAGAAGGATTAAGAGAGAGAGAGGAGATAGAACGAATCATATATATATATATATATATATATATATATATATATATGTATAGAATGAAAGACAATATATTATTGACTTCAAAAAATAAGAATACATCATATCTTGGTCGAGAAGGTCCTAAATAAGATTAAGAGCTCCTCAAACCAAACTATTTCATTGTCAATTGAAATAGCAATCTTAGCCAACCTATGAGCAACGCTATTACAAGCTTGACGGGTATGTAGAACTTCGTAAGGTGTAAAGAGTTGGCAGCTTGAATGATATCCCTCAAGCTTGTTATAGCGTTGCTCATAGGTCTGTAGCCCACCCCCTCCCCCCTTAGTGTAAATGATATTTTTTGTTCAAAAAAAAAATTGACTCATCCTACCTTTTTATCTCTCTTTTTCCCTCTTGTAAGAATATTTTGCTCATTCTGACTCTTTCTGTGCAACTGCAACACATTAGGTACAGTAAGAAATATATTGCTCATGCAGCAATTCTTGCAATTTTAACAACGTGCCTACCTTCATAACTGGGACGCACAGCGGTTGACTTCAAGTTGTTTGTGACCGCAAAAATTACTCATAGTTCAAAACGTTTTCCATCACTTAAATATTTCCTGCATCTCCGTACGATTTTCCTTCCTTTTGTTGACCGAAAAGTCTTTCGCCATGGTTCAACATCTTGAGATTGTTGACATACATAGTACATCACTACGATTTCACAGTCAAGACTGATTCACAAAATTAAGTTTAATTAAACACTCTCTGGAGTGATAAAAGGGTAATTAGGCAATTGTCGTGGGCAAGATGCGATGGCCACAACGGGTAATTAGGTTCTGAAGATATTAATCATCATAATGTTTGTATCTCACTCTGCGTTAAGGGTGATTGGGTTGACCTTTCTCCTTAACAAAAAGATAGAGGAATTTGGGACTTAAAGTTGCTTATATTATTGGAATTGATGATTTATTTTGTGATATAAAACGCTTGTTTCTTGCAGAGTAGTTTGATTGGAAATGCCAGTGTAGATATGAACTTGAGTATTTCCACAAGGCTTTAAGCTTTTTAACCCACCCATCTGAGCTTATTTTTAAATGTTTAGATTTCGGCTTTTCCTTTTTGTGTAGGCCCGTCTGGTTATAGGTTTCAGCCAGCCCTTCTGTTTATAGTTTTCAACCCACCCATCTGAGTTTACTTTTAATTGCTTATGTTTCGGCCATTCCTTTTTGTGTGGGGCCCGTCTTTGGCTATTCCTTTTTGTGCAGGCCCGTCTAGTTATAGTTTCTCTATATGCCTGCCTATGCATTCATGCATACATTTTTTTTTTCTTCATAAATTGTTACAATTAAGTTACGTCAATATCTTATATTAGTTTTTTTTTTATAGAGATGATAAAATAAAAAGTAAAGTGTGAGAGGATGGGAGGAATCCTACTCCGTAGAACAAACCAAAGTGAGGACAGCCAATAAATTGATGCCATGTTTATTGCATGAATCTGATATGAAAAATCCACGTTAAAATACTTATGTGGACTTTTGACATACAAAAAGTGCCTATGTAGACGTGTGCCTCCTAATTTTTCTGATGTGAAATATAAAAAAAGCTACTTTTATCGTCTAGTTGTACTATCATTTATATTAACTCTTTAATAGAAATTAAATTGTAAGTGTAACATGAAATGCATGGTGAGTTTGTTATGTGACAAACACCATAGCAAGTAGGGGTGGTTTTGATACATTACCGTACTAAAATCTCGGTACCGATTACCATACCAAATATTTGGTATGATAAAATCTATTACCATTACCGTACCAAACTTTTGGTATACCGATAGTTTGGTTGGTATGGTATGCCAATGATAATTACCACTTTGTTTTACACCACTTAGTTTGCCCAAAATTTAATATTTTTCTAACCTAATTCAAAGCCCAGAAAATATACACAGTTTGACATATATACACAATATAATCAAATTCAAGATTTTTTACTATTGTATGTCAAAGTGGTAAAAACTTAATAAATCATAAGACGAGATTTCTATAGCATGCTGAGACTCAAATGAACCAAAAACGTAAGACAGCAAACCACAAAAATGTAAATATCCATAGATGTGCTCGACGACTGGTTTGTTGATTTGAACCCACAATCTAAGGTGGTAATACCCAATGCATATGTTGTGCCCTCACTTGGAAGACAAAGTCGCCGAAAACGAGAAACGAAGATGAATCGATGAGAGAGCTGCAACGACGGAACAAGCCCTAGATTTCTAATGTGTCGAGTAGGGACTAGAGTGAGAGACTAAGAGTGTTTGGTTTGTGGAGATTTTAGAAATAGGATAAATGAGTCAAAGTGTCAAACGGCATAATATAATATTACATAATACATATTACATAATTATATATATATGAATAAATATATAATATAATATTAATAATATTGGTAACTGGTATGTATGATATACCACCGGTACTAGTTTTGAGTACCAGTACCGTACCGAAACAGTATAGTATGGTACAAATACCGTACCATTACCAGTGGTACAAATTTTTTGGCACAACTTTGGTATGATACAGTTGGTAATACGATAAGTATGGTAATATGGTAAAACATTCCACCCCTAATAGCAAGTATAAATTAGAAAAAGGCGTGTGAATCGAATTATATGGCGATACCGGGCAGGGGATCCACAGCTCGGAGCAAGCCGCGGTGACCGAGGTGGGAGAATTAGCATCTCTTTGTTGAGATCATTTTTCATAATGCTACCTATTATTTATTTTCAAAATATAATTTAAATTAAATAAATAAATAACCTAAATTCCTCCCCCACATCATTACGCTCTACCCAGTAGCGGATCCAGGAATTAATATTAGGGGCATACCTGTTAATGCCTCATTTGCGTGGGTAACTAACATGTTCCAAGGCTGCTCCCGTATGAATGCTTAACAAAGAAACACACTTATCTTGAACACCCTAACAATGTTTGATATCATTGCATCCCATTGATATGTTTGTCCAAGAATGATGATGCTTTGTTATTCTATGAGATCACCATTTCATTTGGATAGTTTTTTACTTGGTTCTTTTTTTCTGCCAACAATTGTAATCACAACCAACAAACAAGCCAGAGGTAAATAATATTAGGATTAGACTGTAAAGGGACAACACCTCTCTAATGCATTTTATCAAGCAGTTGAATGTCATATATGAAGGGAAACTTCAACCTTTAAAGGGGCAGCACCCAAGTCATCCATGGACATTCACTGAAGTTCGGAATGTCAGCACCTAAGATGTCTATGGACGTTTACTGAAGTTCGGAGGGTCAGCTGACCCCCTACCCTTAATGCATCCGCCAGTGGCCCCACCCCACACATTACTCTATTTTTAGTCATTTCTTCATTTTTTTTTCTTTTTCGATAAAACATGTGAATATATTGTTTTTGTTGGGGTTTGATTTGGTTTTTTTATTAATTGATGGTGAATTTGATGAGTTTTAATCAAATTTTTACTTGCTAGTGTGTAATTTTGTTATAGTTATAAAAATAGTGTGAGTTATTTTGGTTTAGGTTAAAAAATAATGTTGATTATTTTATCACAGTTCAAAAATAATGTTTATTTTGCTGCCTTTCAAAAATAATGTGGATTATTATGATTAACTTTCATAAATAGCATTGCACTTCTTTCTGGATTAGCTGCTCATATAGCTGAAAAATCAAATAGGAGCTTAAGAGCATCTTCAGTGGAGTCCCTAAATAGTAAGAAAAACTTGTGTGAGACTCGGTTTGCCACTAAATTTTGTTTAGTAGCACTACAATTCAGTCAAAACTCGCCACGTAATGAGTTTAAAAAGAATATTAACTTTTCATTTTTTTTATTTAAATTTTTTCATAATTATCTCTTCTTCTAATTAAGGATATTAATTAGGAATTATCAACTACTAATTCATATACACCATGAAGATTCATATCCCACTGTTAAGCTGATTCCCACTGGAGATAAAAAGTTATACTAGCTTTCATGCACGCGTGTTATTTTTTGAACCACGACGTGCTACAATAGATTTACATGTTTTAAATGTTTTTATATAAAAAAATTTACAAAAAGAATTAATTATGCATGCAGAACGCATTTTTTGAACCACGGCGTATTACGACAGACTTACACGTTTTAAATGTATTTATATTAAAAAATGCACAAAAAGAATTAATTATTAAAAAAAACACTGTTTATATGACGAAAATACCTCTTTATTATTTGGTGTATTATTTTGGATTGCTTGTGAACTTTTCTGTTTTGGGAGCATTGTTGTCCACTTTTTTTTTTTATGAAGCTTGCGACCTTAAAAATACTATTCACTTTAATGTTGGTTTTATAGATAGAGATTATAGAAGAAAATTAGAAAAATGAAATCAAAATATAAAATATAGAACTTAAATCCTACTGAAAAAATTCTTCTCGTGTTCAGCAAATTTGAAAGGTTGTGCTGGCCTTTCTTCAAAAGAATATATAGGGTAAAAGACAGTTTACTACCCTCATGTTTCGTGGTCTTCAACATTTAGTATATCAATTTTTTTCATCTCATAGTCATACCTAAAGTGTAAATTTTGGGACAGTCTTATACATCCGTTAGTCAAACTGTTAGTTCTCCCGTTAAGTGATGACGTGGCACACATGTGGACAATGAATGGGTGACATGTGTCATTAAAAAATATTTAAATAAAAATAATATTAAAAAAACCCAAACCCAGAAGGAGGAAGAAGGAGGAGGAGGAGAAGAAAAAAAAAAGGGAAACCAGAAAAAGGAAGAAGAAGAAGGAAGAAGGAGGAAGAGGAGGAGGTGAAGAAGAAGAAGAAGAAAAAAAAAACTCGAACCCAGAAGAAAAAGAATAAGAAGAATCAGAAGAAGGAGGAGGAGAAGAAGAAGAAGAAGATGAAAAAAATGATGAAAAAGGAGGAAGAAGAAGGAGAAGGAGGAGGAGAAAAAAAAAACCCCAAACCCAGAAGAATAAGAAGAAGAAGGAGGAGGAGAAGAAGAGGAAAAAAAGGATCGAATCTGGGTTGGGGGCATGAGGGGGGGTGAAGGTTGGGTTTTTTTCTATTTTTTTTAATTTATTTTTATTTTAATATTTTTAATGACACGTGGCGCCCAATCATTGTCTACATGGGCGCCACGTCATCACTTAACGGGAGAACTAACAGTTTGACTAACGGATGTATGAGACTGTCCCAAAATTTACACTTTAGGTATGACTTTGGGAGGAAAAAAAATTTGATGTACTAAATGTTGAAAACCATGAAACATGAGGGTACTAAAATGAGATATACCCGAATATATATATGTAAACGAAAAATCGACAATTCTAATATTTTATCAATAAATATGAATTAAGCATCCATTTAACTGGAAGAGGATCCCCTCCGGATCTTCTTTGTGGAGATCCTGGGGATTCTCAAATTTGGTGCGTCTATCGTTCATCGTGTGGTCAGTTTTTATCAGTTATTGTTCATATTTAATATTAAATATACATATTTATAATGATTTTTTATCGCACGGTGAACGATAAATGCACAAAATTCGAGAATCTGGCGCATTTGACTAACAACAAAATTGAATATCACAAAAATATATATTAATCATCTATAAGTTTTGTTTTGCTTTTTCTTCTTCTACCTTGATGAGCAGTAGCCCAGAATTTAGATCGTGGGTGGATTTTCTCAATCAAGATTTGATTGAGGATTGAGATGATTTAAACTATGCTTCTGAAATTGGATTTTTTTTTTTTTTCATTTCATGATTTTTGAAGAAGATTGGTTTTTTTTTTTTTTTTTTTTTTTTTTTTGCTTTTCATATTCTTATGAAGAAAGTAAAAAGAAAAAAAGAAAAAAAAACACGACTGCAATGGCAAATGAGGGAAGGAAACTGAAAGGGAGGAGGAGAGGAAAATATATGAACTGATGGATCAATCTTATGGTGTATCTAAATTATATAGTAATAAAACATTCATTGTTAACCAAATCCTATGAAATTACTAGTTTAATGTTTTAATTAAAACTGAACATGAATAAGAAATGAGTAGAAATGTAATTTTACACAACTAAATTTTACTTTAAAAAAAAAAAACAGCACGTATATGTAATCCTAACATATCTCTAATTAAAAACTAAAAAAAAACAAAACAACTTCTTACTCTCACATTCTCTATTACTATCTTCCTCTCTCCTTCTACTTCAAAAATAAAAATAAAAAATTTACACAAATTTTGTGTGTGCCCATATGCTAGTATTAATTAATAGAAGTGAAAAATATGAAAAATTAAAAATAGAAGAATGATAAATATTATATTTAAAACTTACCACATGATGAGTTTTGACCGAATTGTAGTGTTATTCAACAAAATCTAGTGGGAAGCCAAGTCATACACAAGTTTTCTCCTAAATAGAGACAATCACCGTACAAAATAGGTATAAAACAAACATTGGGACATAATGAATCTCTAATGGATCGGAAAGTGAGTTCCTAAAGTATAGTGACTCACCGGATAAATAGTGTATGTCCTCACACGTAGGGACTGTATACGGGCAACCTTGAGTGGAAAAAAAAAAGGCCAACAATCTTGATTGTAGCTTTTAATGCTTTTAATTAATTAGAAAATGGTTAACATAAACAAAAAAATGCATACCATACGTGGAAAACGAGACCCACAATCTTGATTGAAGATTTTGCTTTTAATTAATTAAAAAAAGGTTAACATAAGCAAAAAATGCGCACTTAATTAAATTATCACGTAAAACCATAAAAACTTTAAATGTAGCGATTCTATCATAAGGACTAGACCTGGCATTTGTGTCGTGTTTCTCATGTTCGTGTCGTTTTCGTGTCATACCCGATAGCTTAACGGGCCGTGTCGTGTAACACCCGTTAAAATAAACGAGTAATATGACCCAACCCGAAATCGACCCGTTAATATTATCAGGTAATATGACCCGACCCGTTACCTGTTAAGAAAAATATTTTTTAAATCAATAAATAATGAAAATGAAAAACATAATTTGACCCTAAAAATGTAAAACATAATACTAAATTAGTATATACATACCATATTGTCACATAAATACTAATTCAAAACATTAATAAATAAACAAATAAAACATTTTTCTTTCAAGTTTACATACCCCAAAATAAGAGTCTAATGAAAAAACATTAATGCATACTACAAAATGCAAATGTTCAAAGATATGCAAAATGAAGAGAGTTATACTTAATGAAAGTATAAATAAACTCTTAAGTGTTAGTCAATCTATTGTTTTGATGGGATACGAATTCTCCGAAACTAATTTCAACGATCACAACCGTCAAACTTGTTTGTATATGTTTCGAGATCACATCAGCAAAAAATCACAAAAAACAAACATTCAGAGATCAAGTAACAGGACAAAACTTTTCGACGGTTATAAACAAAAAATCACGATTTAACGATAATTTTAACTCTGATTTTGATGATTTTTTACAGCTATACTCCTTGACCCTATATGAAAATAATGAATGAATTCGATCTTTAATTTAAAATATTTACATAAGTGGATACCACAAAATCTTATGTTATACTTAATGAAAGTATTAATAAACTCTTAAGTATTAGTTAATCTATTGTTTTGATGGGATACAAATTCTCCGAAACTAATTTCAACGATCACAACCGTCAAACTTGTTTGTATATGTTTCGAGATCACATCAGCAAAAAATCACAAAAAAAAAACATTCAGAGATCAAGTAACGGGACAAAACTTTTCAACGGTTATAAACGAAAAATCACAACTTAACGGTTATTTTAACTCCGATTTTGATGATTTTTTACAGCTACACTCCTTGACCCTATATGAATACAATGAATGAATTCGATCTTCAATTTAAAATATTTACACAAGTGGATACCACAAAATCTTATGTTATACTTAATGAAAGTATAAATAAACTCTTAAGTGTTAGTTAATCTATTGTTTTGATGGGATACAAATTCTCCGAAACTAATTTCAACAATCACAACCGTCAAACTTGTTTGTATATGTTTCGAGATCACATCAGCAAAAAATCACAAAAAATAAACATTCAGAGATCAAGTAACGGGACAAAACTTTTCGACGGTTATAAACAAAAAACCACGATTTAACGGTTATTTTAACTCCGATTTTGATGATTTTTTACAGCTACACTCCTTAACTCTATATGAATACAATGAATGAATTCGATCTTCAATTTAAAATATTTACACAAGTGGATACCACAAAATCTTATGTTATACTTAATGAAAGTATAAATAAGGGTAAATTACAAAAAACTACCTCAACTATTAGTGTCACGACACTTTCATACCTCATCTTTAAAACGTGACAATGTCATACCGTATCTTACGAATTTGTGACAATGTCATACCTCCGTCAATTTTTCTGTTAGTTTTTCTGTTAAGTGCTGACGTGGCAAGATATGGGGACCACTCACTAATACAACTGGATTAAAAAATAATTAAATATATTTTTAATAATTCAGCTGTATGACATTGTCACAAATTCGTAAGATGCGGTATGACATTGTCACGTTTTAAAGATGAGGTATGAAAGCGTCGCGACACCAATAGTTGAGGTAGTTTTTTGTCATTTACCCTATAAATAAACTCTTAAGTGTTAGTCAATCCATCGTTTTGATGGGATATGAATTCTCCGAAACTAATTTCAACGATCACAACCGTCAAACTTGTTTGTATATGTTTCGAGATCACATCAGCAAAAAATCACAAAAAACAAACATTCAGAGATTAAGTAACGGGACAAAGTTTTTCGACGGTTATAAACAAAAAATCACAATTTAACGGTTATTTTAACTCCGATTTTGATGATTTTTTACAGATACACTCCTTGATCCTATATGAATACAATAAATGAATTCGATCTTCAATTTAAAATATTTACACAAGTGGATACCACAAAATCTTATGTTATACTTAATGAAAGTATAAATAAACTCTTAAGTGTTAGTCAATCTATCGTTTTGATGAGATACGAATTCTTTGAAACTAATTTCAACGATCACAACCGTCAAACTTGTTTGTATATGTTTCGAGATCACATCAGCAAAAAATCACAAAAAACAAACATTCAGAGATCAAGTAATGGGACAAAGCTTTTCGACGGTTATAAACATAAAATCACGATTTAACGGTTATTTTAACTCTGATTTTGATGATTTTTTACAGATACACTCCTTGACCCTATATGAATATAATGAATGAATTCAATCTTCAATTTAAAATATTTACACAAGTGGATACCACAAAATCTTATGTTATACTTAATGAAAGTATAAATAAACTCTTAAGTGTTAGTCAATCTATCGTTTTGATGGGATACGAATTCTCCGAAACTAATTTCAACGATCACAATCGTCAAACTTGTTTGTATATGTTTCGAGATCACATCAGAAAAAAATCACAAAAAATAAACATTCAGAGATCAAGTAACGGGACAAAGCTTTTCGACGGTTATAAAAAAATCACGATTTAACGGTTATTTTAACTCCGATTTTGATGATTTTTTACAGATACACTCCTTGACCCTATATGAATACAATGAATAAATTCGATCTTCAATTTAAAATATTTACACAAGTGGATACCACAAAATCTTATGTTATACTTAATGAAAGTATAAATAAACTCTTAAGAGTTAGTCAATCTATCGTTTTAATGAGATACGAATTATCCCAAAACTAATTTCAACGATCACAACCGTCAACTTGTTCGTATATGTTTCGAGATCACATCAACAAAAAATCACAAAAAACAAACATTCAAAGATCAAGTAACGGGACAAAGCTTTTCGACGGTTATAAACAAAAAATCACGATTTAACGGTTATTGTAACTCCGATTTTGATGATTTTTTATAGATACACTCCTTGACCCTATATGAATACAATGAATGAATTCGATCCTCATTTTAAAATATTTACACTAGTGAATGTGGATATCACAAAATCTTATGTTATATACTTAATAAAAGTATTATTTTCGGGTGTAGATATAGTACTTAAACGACAAATGTTTTAATGTTTTGAAGTAATATTTATGTGGCAATGTGTGGTATGTGCTATTTTTTTTAAAAAAATATATTTTTCTTAACGGGTTATAGCGGGTTGGGTCACTTTACCCGTTAAGATAACGGGTGTGACACGACACGACTTATTAAGATAACAGGTGTTACACGAAAACAACACGAACACGACAGACACGATCCGTTTGCCAGGCCTAGATTATGTTAGATTTCAGAGTTGGCCCCTTCACGAAAGTTGTAAAACTTGTGATTACGAGTGATTGTATTTTTTTTCTTTTTTCTTTTTACCTTTTTTACACTTCTACAATATTATTAATTTTTCACTAAAAAAAACATTATTCATGAGATTTGGAGGGTTTTAAAAATCTAAACGACCATGTAACGATTGTCTAAGGGTAGAGGATGCAATCATGAGCATTTATATAGGGGTGTGTTATCCACACACCCCATTTTACTTCTTACACACCCCTTGTTAATTTCTATTTGTTGATTTTCTTCAATTCATCCGATCCGACGATCGAAAATTAGAAGGGTGTGTGAAAAGTAAAATGGGGTGTGTGAAAAGTAAAATGGGGTGTGTGAATATCACACCCCTTTATATATGCTTTCACATTTTTCATACTTATACATTAATGATTATGAATTTTATTTATTTTCAACTACCTTAAAAATACATGAGGGTTTGTATAGTTTTAAAAATTCATGTATGCACCTTTAAAGCGTAGAGGATGCGATTAAGAGTGCTTGCATATTTTTTCACATTTTTTGCACTTGTAAATTAATTATTTTAAAAATTTAAATGTATTTGGTATTTTTAAATTACTTGATGTTTTTATTTTTAATGTGTTTTATAATTTTTTAATCTCACTCTTTGCTCATAATATTTTATAAAATAAATAAATAAAACTTAAATTTTTAAAATTTATTTAGAATAATAATAATTAATGAACAATATATATATATATATATATATATCCACTATATTTATTGTATTTTATAGTAAGTTTTTTTTTTAGTAATTAAAAAAAATTAAAATCATCAAAATAACTTTTTCCTTTTCGCGTCGAAACAGGTTACCCGCGTGTCACTCTCGTGTAAACCTGTTAAGGACCCGTTATTAACGGGTTCTTATCGTGTGACTTGATAACGACCCGATTAGTTATCGTGTTGACCCAAAACCCATTATTTTCGTGTCGTTTACGTGTCGTGTTAACGTTAACGTGTCGTGTAAGAAACTGCCAGGTCTAATAAGGACTTTACTATTAGAGGCAATATTCCTTTAGGACACAAAAATCCCCTTTAAGTCTTTAAATGAAGTTTAGCTTTATTGTTTGACTTCCCTTGTCAAATGCTGTAAATTATACCACACATGCTCCAGTTAGTTTTAGGGTTTTAATTGCTTCTCTGGGATCACGCTGCTGGAAATATCACTTCAAGAGTTTGATTTCTCTCATCAAAGGTTTGTTCATACATCTGCATTTTATGCCATTACTTCCAGTTCATTTTGTCTAGTGGTTCTGTCTAGTCAAAACTTCTCGTTGCTTTCATGCGAACTGAGCACGCACTTAAAAACAACCCACATGAGCTTTTTGACAACTTTATCCCTAAGAGTGTTTTTCAACCCTAGATCTTTTTTGATTGCTTTTGCACATGACATGTGGCCTTTTCTTTCCCTCTCGTTATCTAAAACAAAGCCAACTATAAAAGCTTCATTTAGGGTTTCATTTTCACTTGGCTACGAGATTTACATTTTTCTGAGAAGGATTGTTTTCAACTGGGAGCTGCTCCTTTTGTTCTTACTTGAAAACCCTAGCCACAAAATCACATTCATGCACTAAATACCCATATCATTGCATATTATGGCTACATGTTTTTGTGATTTTGATCTTTGTTTTAGGTCAAGCTTCTCTAGTTTCAAATCTTGAGCCCACCTATTTTTGGATCTGCATCAGTTTCATCTTTCAAGTGTTTAACTAGTGAAACTGATGAGACAATCGAATTCAGATTTACATCAACTTCATCATATAAGTTGATTGGATTCTCGATGCCACAAGATGAAGAGCTCAAGAGGAGCTGCCACTTCATGAAGGGCAAGGTTGCATAAAGGTACAAGCTGCTTCGTAGATTAGGATCTAAGAATTGAGCTTGTGTTGTTACTTTGTAAGAATCTTGATTTCACTTGTGGATTGGACTCAGTGGAGATTCCCCAGTTTTTTTAACCCAAAGGTGGGTTTTTTCCGTTCAAAAACATCATGTGCAATTTATTGCTTTTCTAGTTTACTTATCTTCCTTTTGCTTGTGATATATGCTCATCATTATCCACAAATAGATAAGTCCTTGCGACTAAGCTTTTAGTATTAAAATGTGCACTAAATTGGATCTTAGTTAACTAGGAACTTTTTAGTCAACTGTGCTTCAATTTGAGTCCTTCTGCAGTGAGTAAACTTGAGCTTAGTGCTAGTTAGATAAGCACGTTATAGTTCTTAAATGACAAGTTATTCCACCTGGTATCAATTTCAATATCTCATTAATTGAGTTGCTTCAAATAGCCAATTTCACACTTTTTCGTCTTTTTTATTTATCTATATAATAAAGCGAGCAGGCTGCTCAATAGTGCAACACAGTTTTTTAGGGCTAGATGACCATTTTATCCTCACATAATTTGAAATATTATTTTGGTTGAGGGGCATTTTCGTCCAATTCTTTTTATCGAAGCCAATGACACCAAAAATTTTGTCTGCATGTGCACTGTTCACTTTTCCATTCTCTATTTTTAAATACGTTCAAAACATCCTAAGAAGCGTGTAATGCCGGTTATAAAAAAGGTCGTTCGCACGCGAATAATAATGTGATTAAATTAATTGTCAAATGATTGTTTTTTTTTTTTTAACAAACAATATTATTTACACTAAAGGGGAGGAGGTGAGCTTGGGAAGAAAGAAAAGAATAAACAAATGATAAAGTTGATGATGCCCACGTGATGGGGGAAGAAAAATATAATAAATAAGAAAAATCATAAATGTTGTGTTCAAAGCATTGAAGTAATTCACGCATATAAATACATTTAAAATATATAAATCCCGCGTAGCGCGCAGTGATTTAAAAAATGCATTTTACAATTGGTTGTTTATTAAATATTATTTGTCAAATTTTAATTAAGAGGTGCGTAGTGCCGATTATAAAAAAGTCTTAGGCACGCGCATAATAATGTAATTCAATTAGTTGTCAAATGATCATTTTTTTTCTTTATAAAAAAGTTTTTCGCACGCGGATGATAATGTGATTAAATTAAGGGAGTTTTAACGAAATACTTCAAGTACTGTTCACTTCTAACGAAAAACCACATTTTTACCTTTTCCTGATACTATTCACTACACCTTTATTTGTCTTTTTCATTAAAACTAAAGTTTTTTTTTGGACTTTTCATTAGTTTTGGGATATACAATAATGTGATTTAATCAATTGTTTATTAAATATTATTTTCTCTATTATTAATGTAAATTCTATAGAAACCGATTTTATTATGTGAATTCAGCTACATTAATTGGTTTGTGAGATCTAAAATTATTCATTTACTTTAAACATTTAACTTTCTTTTTGTCAATTTACGCATATAAATACATTTAAAATGTGTAAGTCGCCATAACATGTCGTGATTCAAAAAATACATTCTGCACACGCATCAAGGCTAGTTAGTTATTTAAAGGAAAAAGAAAACCACTATGGATCGGCTACATCTCTCTAAGTTTGTTGCTCTAATCATAGAAATTAAAATCATTGGCAGCTCAAATATCAGTCTCGTAGCAAAAGTACCGAGATACCCCCTAAGTTAATGGAAAACATGTAGGAGTAGAGGGGGAAACATAAGGTCCATCATCATGTAGCATATTCCAAATTAGGTATTGGACGTTAGAACCCTCTTTGCTACACCACCGATAAATGTTAAGAACATGCCACCTTTCATGTATATTCCTCACCACTGTGGGGCCCACAGACTTGTAGCATGCCCGTCACTTAATTATTATTATTATTATTATTTTAGTGGAACGATAACGTTAATCAGTTAAATGTTAAATTAGCTATACTGACGAAATTTAAACTCACACCATCATACAAAAGTATAAAAAAAATTCATCATTATTGTAAAAGGCCACTTGCATGTCACTAGTTTAGGTTGCTTTGATAGTAATGAGATTTTTATGACAAGTATTTTTGGCATCTTCTAGTGGTGAAGATCTTGATCTAAATTGAATTCTTGTCAGTTACTTTATTATTCTTTGTTGCTCGCGGTCGCTATGCCTTGCCATAAACATTTTTCTTATATCTTACTGTACCTCCTTGAATGCACTATTATTGTAATACTCTTTCGAAATACAAAATGATTTCTTTCTCACATGCCTTACCTTTGCGTATCTTGATGCATGTATATCGAAAGATGAGTATTACAAGGAGAGAACGGATCCTCTCCGGAACTAAAGTTTCGGAGCCTAGAAATTAAAATATTTACTCTTAAAATTTCATTTAACGGGTAAAAAAATTAAGTTAATAAAATATTTTAAAAGACAATAACTTCTGACTGTTAAATCAAATTTTAAAAACTAAAATATTTTGATTCCAAAGTTTTCGGAGGCTTTAGCTCCGGAGAGAATCCGTTGGTTTACAAGGATAGCGCATTCAAGATGGTACGGTAAGATATAAGAAAAAGGTCATGATTATTAAAAAAGGCTTTGTACTCCAACCAATGGAGATTTTTAAATTGCATGAAGATGGAGAACAGCGGGCCCACGTTTACTGTGATGCAATTTTCCAATATGAAAGGATTTGACAAATTTCATATTTGTTATTTTGTTAGAAGACGAAATGGCAACTGGGATTTAATCAATGACGCGGACGAGGGCAATTCAATTTTATGTAGTTTCATTAGTCTTGTGCTCCTTAATTAATAAACTTTTTAATTTTAACAAATTTTCTTTAATTATGCATGTTATCTTGGATATGCGTATCCAACCAACACTATCCCTTGTTTTCGCTTTTAATTTTCACAATTTTTTTTTAAATTATGCATGTTATCATGGATGTGCGTATCCAACCCTATTCAGTGTTTTCAATTCCACCTTTAACTCGAGTACATCCCTTCTAATGACACTCTGGTAAGGTGTAGGGAGAATTGGCCAATGGTCACAAGTTCAAGGGGTAAATTGATGAATACCTCTAATCGTTTTGATTTGTCTAATTTTTACAATGATGATCTATAAATGATATACTCAAATATAGACAATTTCGATCGTTGAAATACATTACAAAACAAACACTACAAAATGTGTGTCAAAATGTATGTAAAAATGCGTGTCTCCGAATCCTAATCCTTATATAATATTTTATTATAATCGGTTTGGTTCAGTTAATTTGTGGTTTGTAAAAATCAAAACCCCATAATGTCGTCGTTCAAGCACAAGCAAACTATTGATTCAATCTTCAATTAAACTGTTTCTTTTGGATCGGTTCAATTTATAAACTAATTGCATTATCAAAAACTACATGCATACTTAAGACAAAGGAAGGGGAAGAGTGATAAGCTCATATTTATATATATTTTACATCAAATTCACTTGTCTTTTCTTATTTAGTTCCTTATATTTTTGAGCGATTTACTTTGTTTTTGTGTTTTATAGAATTTGTCAAGCAAATAAAATAAAAATAGAACAAGTGAAATTTGAAGTAATAAATTTGTCAAAACTGCCTGTGCAGATCAGCTGACTTTGGAAGCAATTTTCGAACAGCTCAGAATGAATTAGAGAATGAGCCTTATATTCTTGGAAAGCTACAGATGTCTATTTTCTGGAGTATTTTGAGGATTGTTAAGATCATTTTTCTAGAAAAAGTTATGAGTATTTTAGTAAGGGAAGGTCGCAGCTGATGCCCCTTGGCTAAAGCAAAGAGGCAGATAATGCAAGGCACACAGACAGAAAAAGAAAGGCAGAAAAATTAGGTGAAGTGGAAGACACATGAGAAACAATCAGCAAGAATGAAAATGAGTGGGAATGAATAAAAAAAAAGAATGGTGAAGTGGGAAGAGAAACAGTCAACATGGCTAAAAATAAAAGAAAGCTCCTTTTAAGGCAGCATGGTAGAGAAGATATAAAAAAAAAAGAAAAAAAAAAGGAAAGTCAGATGGACAGCAAAGCAAAGGAAGTGGGGAGTCTAGGTGTCACTGCCCTTTTTTTTTTGAAAGCACAAGAGGAAGAAAAGTCAGCGTATGCGGAAATACAAAGGCAGTCTAGAGAAGAAAAAAAAACACACGGCATAGAAAGTGAGTGCAGAGAAAATCAGAGAGCAGCGAATCAAGTCAGCAAGTTTAGGGGGAATAGAGCATCAACATTTTAGAAAAAAAATAAGAAGAGATAACGGGGAGAGGGAAGGAAACCAAGAAGAAGAAATCTTTGCACTCTCCTTTTTCGGTTTTATCTTCTCAAATTCATTTTTAATTTTTGGTTTAATTTGAGAATAATGTGTAACTAAATTTTAGTAGTTAGGGGCTGTTTTGAAGCCCCGAATATGATTGTAAATTTGTTGTGATATTTCGTTTGAATGACTTTTATGAAATGATGAAAATTGCTTCACTACTTATGTCATTGATGAATTCTTTTTGTGTTTCTATGGATGCATACTTAGTAAGCATATTAAGGATTTTAATGCTATGAATATATGTGTGCCTGCCCTTGTTGAATGAGGACCTACATATGTTCTAGAGTAGCACTTGTTAATTATGGTTAACATGTGAACCGATTTCTAGGATAAGTAAGACAACGCCAGTACTTACGATGCCTTGTGATGACTCAAACTCTTTTCATTCTTAATGATTTCTACTTGTTAAATCTATGAACACGCCATTCTAGATTGCATGTTAGGGACTAAGTTAAGTTGCAAACGTCATTCTCTTAACATACTACGTAAGAAAGAGTAATAGGTTGAGTTCTGACATTGAGCCAACTTGAGCATCTTCATCCGGAAATAAAAGGAACTTGAATGAAACATAACATGTTTGCATGATTATTTGGAGGTGGATAGCATTTCCCCTAATTCGTTTTCTTACCTTGTGAATTAAAATCTATTGGTATTATTAAACTTGTTTCTGCCCTGTTTTTTTCCGATTTAATTTAAATAGAAAATCAACTCTAAAAATCCCAAAAATTTGTGTGAGTGTAGCTCCGTGTGTCTAGTATATCTGTATAAAATTTCGTTGCCTTTGGATAAGTGTAAGTTAGTCTAATAATTATTGTTTGGTGGCTGGTCAATAGAGACAGCAGCCCAGTTTGTGTGACATTTTAAGTAGTTAGATAAAACAATCTTCTGCGGGAAAGACCCTTATTTTCATATGATACAATCGACAAATTTTATTGTTAATAAGGAAAATCAATAGGATAATTGTGTGCTACTTTGTGGTGCTACATTTATTTTTATTCACGTCAGCATTTAACAGAAAAATTAACAGAAAAACTAACGGAGGTCTGACTTTGTCACAAATTCGTAAGATGAGGTATGACATTGTCACTTTTAAAAAATGAGGTATGAAAGTGTCGTTCGACACATAATTGAGGTAATTTTGTGTAATTTACCCAAATATTTTTCTTATATCTTACTGTACCTCCTTGAATGCACTATTATTGTAATACTCTTCCGAAATACAAAATGATTTCTTTCTCACATGCCTTACCTTTGCGTATCTTGATGCATGTATATCGAGAGATGAGTATTACAAGGAGAGAACGGATCCTCCCCGAACTAAAGTTCCGGGGCCTAGAAATCAAAATATTTAGGCTCTTAAAATTTCATTTAACAGCTAAAAAAAAGATAAGTTAATAAAATATTTTAAAAAACAATAACTTTTTACCGTTAAATCAAATTTTAAAAATCCAAAATATTTTGATTCCAAAGTTTCAGAGGCTTTAGCTCCGGAGAGAATCCGTTGGTTTACAAGGATAGCGCATTCAAGATGGTACAGTAAAATATAAGAAAAAGGTCATGATTATTAAAAAAGGCTTTGTACTCCAACCAATGGAGATTTTTAAATTGCATGAAGGTGGAGACCAGCGGGCCCACGTTTACTGTGATGCAATTTTCCAATATGAAAGGATTTGACAAATTTCATATTTGTTATTTTGTTAGACGACGAAATGGCAACTGGGATTTAATCAATGACGCGGACGAGGGCAATTCAATTTTATGTAGTTTCATTAGTCTTGTGCTCCTTAATTAATAAAAATTTTAATTTTAACAAATTTTCTTTAATTATGCATGTTATCTTGGATATGCGTATCCAACCAACACTATCCCTTGTTTTCGCTTTTAATTTTGACAATTGTTTTTTAAATTATGCATGTTATCATGGATGTGCGTATCCAACCCTATTCAGTGTTTTCAATTCCACCTTTAACTCGAGTACATCCCTTCTAATGACACTCTGGTAAAGTGTAGGGAGAATTGGCCAATGGTCACAAGTTCAAGGGGTAAATTGATGAATACCTCTAATCGTTTTGATTTGTCTAATTTTTACAATGATGATCTATGAATGATATACTCAAATATAGACAATTTCGATCGTTGAAATATATTACAAAATGTGTGTCAAAATGTATGTAAAAATGTGTGTCTCCGAATCCTAATCCTTATCCTTATATAATATTTTATTATAATCGGTTTGGTTCAGTTAATTTGTGGTTTGTAAAAATCAAAACCGCTTAATGCCGTCGTTCAAGCACAAGCAAACAATTGATTCAATCTTCAATTAAACTGTTTCTTTTGGATCGGTTCAATTTATAAACTAATTGCATTATCAAAAACTACATGCATACTTAAGACAAAGGAAGGGGAAGAGCAGACAAAACGCGGAATTGATCATCATGTCTCATGTAGTCCGCTCTCTATAAAAACATCGAATAGAGGGTCAAACAGAAATTGAACAACAGTCTTGCCATCATCTCTTCGCAGATATTCCTGAATCATAAAACAGATAAATTGTGTGTCAAACTTGAAAAGAAAGTTGCATTATCAAAAACCATATGCATGCTTAAGACTAGATTTTTGTAAAGTATATAACAGTTAAGATTACACTTTTGGTTCATATGAAAAAATTAGAAATAATAGTTAAACTTACTCAGCTATAAGTTGTCACAATGTGCGAAATAGTTTTCATTCTTCCATTTTTTTTCCAACTTAGCTAGCAAAATTTCCTTGAAAGAATCAATAACCTACACAGATTATAAATCGTAAAAAAAAAAATCAAATAAATGCAATTAATATTAATTAAAATAACTAATCTCAATTTACATTATACATTACAGCAGATTCCGTTAAAAAAACTTGTATAGGACTTCACTTGCTATTGGACAATGCTTAGTGGCACCATCATCCACTGAAAACATGCCATTTGGTAAGCATTAAGTACAATATTTGTCATAATTTTATATTTAAAGTTTTCATAATAGATTTTTCTTCTAAATGGCTAAATAATACACCATTATATTTATCTAATGTCCCATTTTTTACCTCAACCACACATCACTTTTTTCTTATCAGATTGCCAGCCGCGTATTGTCTTCTATTCTCTTTCCCTTCCTTTGTTTTGTTGCTTTTCTTCGAAAAATCTGGTGGAAAAAAAAAACCCCACCTTTGTCTAACTTTTCATGTCATGGAAATTATAATGCAACCAATTTTATCTTTTTTCTTTTCTTCTTTCAATTCGATAGCTGATTTCATCATACGGACGTGACTTGATTAACTCACGAATCTCTAATATCCAACCGAGATGATACAAATCGAATCTACAATTTTCAAACAAAAAAATTCTCATAATTTGATGTACAAAAATTAAAACACCACCAGAAGATAACAAAATATATAGATAAAGATGTTTCCATGATTATATTGGTGCATTCAAAATGTAGGTAGGCGATGATTTTATAGGGTGGTTGATTTTCATAGAGCTAGTTTCGTATTTCTGTACTTTGAAAAAAAAAATTCTGATATATTATTAAAATAAGTAGTGAAATAAAACAATAATGTGTTTAGTAAATTATAGTTGTAAAAATAACTGTGACAATATAAAAAGGCTAAAGATGATATAATATTGGATGTTTATTCACCCTTCTTAATTTAATTGTTTGACAAACAAAGATCAATTATTAAATATACTTTTCTGTCTTTTAAATATTTATATATTAGTTTAAACCTATTCTAAATACTAATTATTGAAGCAAATTACTTCAAAACACTAAAATCTTTCAAACGGGATAGTAAGAAGAATCATGATAGATCTTCAATAATACTAGCCACGCTAATTTTTTACTATTTTAGCTAGCCAACTGACAAAATGCTTCTAAAACTAGTCAGTTTTATCACAAGCATCTGGAACACTTAAAAAATGGACAAGTGACTGATTGCTACAGTAGTGAAAAATTGTTCACTTACATGACTGCGTAGTTTTATTTTATCGATAATTAATTTAACATCTAATTTAACATAATTTATCGTTTAAAAAAAACACAAAATCGTACTAGTTTTCATTTAAAATCCCGATCTTTTTATGTTTTGTTATCATAATTAAAACCAATCCACTATCTTTCTAGAAGCATCTCTTAAACTCTCTCTCTCTATCTCTCTCTCTCGTGCGTCTCTCTTTCCTTTCCCTTTCTCGTGGTTTTTGACTGCTTCCCATTTCACATTTTCTTTCTCAATCTTCCTCTCTCCATGCGATCTCGCTCTATCCCACTTGAAATCGTAAAAGAGCCATTTTCCGTGCTGGATAGTTGGTTGGCCGGTCAGAGCCCAGGCTGGAAAACCAAGTCGATGATGGAGGAGGAGGAGGGTGGGGATAACTAATAACTTCGCTAGTAACTATTGCAGTTGGAGAAAATATCTTTTATATCTTGTGCCAAGTCGATGGAGTCTCAGGAGTCGCACAACTATTATCCCCATTGATAATGGTGATCACCCCCATTGCAGTTGGACAAAATATCTGTTATATCATCTTGTGCCATGTCTGTGGTATATAAATACATGGGAAAAGGCCAGGCTGTTCAATAATGAGTGCCTCGCCGCGCACGTGTCTCTTCTTTTTGATAAATCAACATTTTAAATGGGTCCCATCAATAACATAATTAACATAATTAATAATGAGTGCCTAGCGATTGTATATGGGCCGTTTGATGCACATCCTACGGCTGTTAATTAATTTTAATTTTAATGTTTTTCACATGAAATAGCATGCCTCTTTCTAGGGGTGGTTTTGGTACATTACCGTACCAAAACCTCTGTACCGATTACCATATCAAATATTTGGTACGACAAAATCTATTACCATTACCGTACCAAACTTTTGGTATACCAAATATCGGTATACCAAATAGTTTGGTTGGTATGGTATGCCAATGGTAATTACCACTTTGTTTTACGCCACTTAGTTTGCCCAAAATCTAATATTTTTCTAATCTAATTCAAAGCCCATAAATATATACACAGTTTGACATATATACACAATTTAACCTAATTTAAGATTTTTTACTATTGTATGTCAAAGTGGTAAAAACATAATAAATCATAAGACAAGATTTCTATAGCATGCTGAGACTCAAATGAACCAGAAACGTAAGACAACAAACCACAAAAATGTAAATATTCATAGCTGTGCTCGATGACTGGCTTGCTGATTTGAACCCACAATCCAAGGTGGTAATACCCAATGCATATGTTGTGCCCTCACTTGGAAGACAAAGTCGCCGGAAACAAGAAACGAAGATGAATCGATGAGAGAGATGCGACGGCAGAACAAGCCCTAGGTTTCTAATGTGTTGAGCAGGGACCAGAGTGAGAGACTAAGAGTGTTTGGTTTGTGGAGATTTTAGGAATAGGATAAATGAGTCAAAATGTCAAACGGCATAATATAATATTACATAATACATAATTCTATATCTATATATATATACACACACACACATGAATAAATATATAATATAATATTAATAATATTGGTAACCGGTAGGTATGGTATACCACCGGTACTAGTTTTGAGTACCAGTACCGTACCGAAACAGTATGGTATGGTACAAATACCATACCATTACCAGTGGTACAATTTTTTTGGCACAACTTTGGTATGGTACGGTTGGTAATACGGTAGGTATGGTAATGTGGTAAAAAATTCCACCCCTACCTCTTTCCACTATCTCCTCTCTCACAATTCCAACTAATCCTCGCCGTTCAGCGTTTATTAACGCTTACATCTTGTTGGGAGTGTCTTCACTCACACATTTAATTATTGGGTATGCTCACCGGTCACCACTCACCTAAGGCTAGCCGTTTGTCGTACTAACTAAAAGAGATGATTTTCTTTGTGAGAACCCATGAAATCTTTTAAATGTGTCAATTCATCGTAAATTATGCGGTTATTTTTCATCAAATACTATTAGAGTTTAATTTTAACTAAATAATTAAAAATAATTTTTAACAGCACAATATACAATAAATAACATAACTAAAGAATTTTGAGATCCTCGCAAAAAGAATATCCTTATTCCTAACTATCTATTTTAACTTTTCAATTAATTATCTTATTTTAATTTAAAATATATTTAAAATTTACCACTCAGTACTATAATCTATGATATTCTTTTTTACTTGAAAATAACAGATTTTAGATTTCAATCTCATGAATGACGAATTCGATATTAAATTAGGTTATCTATTGTATGACTCAACCCAACTTCCTCTCTCTTTAGTGTAAAAATATTTATTTAACAACAAAATCTTTTTTCACTAAGCAGTGTCGATTGTATGAATTCTAAAAAGTCATTTAACTTGGTTCTGGACCACGCAGTGTAAAAATATTAATGCGTTAAAAAAATTTAACATTTAAAACAAAATATAAAATAATTTTAAAAGTTCGATATTGTGGGCCCCACCTTTACCCACCCATCCCCCTTCTTCCCCACTCATCCGCCCCTTCCCCCACCCCCAACTCTGTCCTCGTTTCTCCTTCTGCAAACTTTAATTTTTCACTGGGCAAGCTTTAATTTTTCCACCCTAATTCTTCTTCCTCTACTGGGCTCCTTTCGCGTAAAGATTCGACGACGATGATGATTATTCTATTATTCTTTTTTTTTTTTTCCTTGTTTTGTAGGATTGGCAAGTTGGCAACAGTTTAAATAAAGGGACAGCACCGATAAATCGACTTACGGAACTTTTTATTTTTTCACTGCCCAGCAGCCTTTTTCCTCATCTCCATTCACCGTCTGTAGGGGTTTTTTTTTAATTTTTATTATTATTATGTTTAATAAATTAAACATAAATCATTTCAAAAATTATTTAATGTTAAAGTTAACTTTGGCTAGTTAGTGGGACGAATGACAGCATGGACTTTTGACTTTTTAATCCCAAAGTAAGATTTTGGTCGATCTTGTTGCTTGTTTGGATCCACACCGAACTGCATCCCATCACGTGGAATGAAGGCTAAGCTATACAACAATGAGTGCCCATACAATATACCTTTTGACTTTTTAATCACAATATAATTTTGCTCGATCTTTTTGCTTGACTTTGTATCCCACTACATGTGATGAGAGTTGTATATACCGTTTCACTTTTTAATCAAAATATAATTTTGCTCGACTTTGTATCCCACACCCAATCGTATCCCACTACATGTGATGAAAGTTAGGCCATGCAATGGATGCCTATACAATATACCTTTTGACTTTCTAATCACCTAAGTATGATGTTGCTCGATCTCGTTGCTTTACTTTGTATCCACACCCGACTGCATTCCCACTACATGTAATGAAAGCTAGGCTATACAATAATAAGTACTTATACAAGGAAATCCTCGCATTCTTTTTCTAAGGATTCATAATTGTATTCGTTTATTATAATTATACGATCAGTTTTCGTTATGTATTCTTTATATTTGAATTTTAAATTTTAAATAATTTCTAATCGTACGATATATGATAAACAAACACGATTTAAATATTCATAAAATCGTAGAAAAATTATCCCTTATACAATATACCTTTTGACTTCGTAATCACAATATGATTTTGCTCGACTTTGTATCCACACCCAACTGTATTCCCACTACATGTGATGAAAGTTAGGCCATGCAATGGATGCCTATACAATATACCTTTTGACTTTCTAATCACCTAAGTATGATGTTGCTCGATCTTGTTGCTTTACTTTGTATCCACACCCGACTGCATTCCCACTACATGTAATGAAAGCTAGGCTATACAATAATAAGTACTTATACAAGGAAATCCTCGCATTCTTTTTCTAAGGATTCATAATTGTATTCGTTTATTATAATTATACGATCAGTTTTCGTTATGTATTCTTTATATTTGAATTTTAAATTTTAAATAATTTCTAATCGTACGATATATGATAAACAAACACGATTTAAATATTCATAAAATCCTAGAAAAATTATCCCTTATACAATATACCTTTTGACTTCTTAATCACAATATGATTTTGCCCGACTTTGTATCCACACCCAACTGTATTCCCACTACATGTGATGAAAGTTAGGCCATGCAATGGATGCCTATACAATATACCTTTTGACTTTCTAATCACCTAAGTATGATGTTGCTCGATCTTGTTGCTTTACTTTGTATCCACACCCGACTGCATTCCCACTACATGTAATGAAAGCTAGGCTATACAATAATGAGTACTTATACAAGGAAATCCTCGCATTCTTTTTCTAAGGATTCATAATTGTATTCGTTTATTATAATTATACGATCAGTTTTCGTTATGTATTCTTTATATTTGAATTTTAAATTTTAAATAATTTCTAATCGTACGATATATGATAAACAAACACGATTTAAATATTCATAAAATCCTAGAAAAATTATCCCTTATACAATATACCTTTTGACTTCGTAATCACAATATGATTTTGCTCGACTTTGTATCCACACCCAACTGTATTCCCACTACATGTGATGAAAGCTAGGCTATACAACAATTAGTGCTTATAATCTAATCACCAAGTATGATGTTGCTCGATCTTGTTGCTCCACACCAACTGCATTGCCACTGCATGTAATGAATGTTAGGCTATACAACAAATGGGTGCCTATACAATATACCTTTTGACTTCTTTATCCCAAGTTGATTTTGCCCGATCTTTTTGCTTAACTTTGTATCCGCACCCAACTGCATCCCACTACATGTTATGAAAGCTAGGCTATACAATGAGTGCCTATACATAGTGTGACTTATTATTTGTAGAGTTTTTATTAAGTTTCTTTTGTGTTTATTGCATATATGACATGAGGTGCTTGTATGAACTCTTAGCTGGTGTGTATTGTTGGCTAATGACGTGGGTGATGTTAAGAAAAGGTGTGAAGCTCCATTTGGGACTTGTCGTTCACCCTATATGCACTTTAGGTGTTGACTGTGTTAACCTATCAACGTACGTGTGCTCTATATGAGCCATGCGATCAACACCTCTCAATAGGATAGGTATCGAATCCATGCAATTGATACATGTATATTTATATGTAATAATATTTTTAATTGGTGTCCAAGTTTTGCACCCGCCTCACACTAGTACAAATAGGAGCTTTCCCTCCATTCTTTTACAATATGCAGAAGGTTGCATGCTTGTTCACATAGACTATACATACATATATATGTATACACACACACAGATATATATATATATATATATGTATGTGTGTTATATATTATATATGATAGAATGTGAACATGCAAGACTCATTAAGTTTTGTGAAACTCTTTTGAAAAATCATGCAAGCGTTAAGATGTGGAGTCCATCCTAAGTGAAGTTACACATATTAACCGTAAAAAGCCTTAGTCAATTTTAGAGATAGCCATCCGTCAAAATTGCATCAAATTATTTTTCTAAATATTCTAATGGTGGCCACATCAAGACAATTAGATCATTTCAAATACGAGATTAATACTTCAAAACCTACATGCATAATATCATAAGCAAATTGAAAATAAACTACATATTCTTACTAAGGCTCGTGGCCTCACCCTAGCAAAGAAAATTAGTTACTAACAATCATATTCTTTCTAAACCGAGTTCTCCAATGTAGTGCGTTAAAAACGCTAATGGCTAAATAGCCTTATTTATACTACTACAAAATAAAACCTACCTATAAAAGGTCTTCTTAAAACATAATAGAATAAGATAATTAGAAAATACATTCATATTCTAACTTTTAGAAAATCTTCCCAACCACAAACGGCCACATTTCTGGATCTTTAAGGCTCCAAAACAAGTTCAAAATGAATAGAATTAAAGCTTAGGACATCCCGAACATAATTGCAGAAGGCTTTACACCCCAAAAGACATCATCTTGGACGTCAACAAGCCCGAATAAGCTCTCGCCTTGACATCATTGTGTGGTGCTACTTTACTTCATCGCCATAAATTATCTGCTCAGTAGAAAAATTTGAAACTTTGATACGAACAAGCTGAGAGACTCACGAACATCCCTCAATTGGAATCACTACAAAATTCCTTTGTTTAATTACTGTTTGCTCAAGAGGAAGTCAACTGTTCTGCTTTGGAAATATAAATCAAAGTATCAAAATTCTCACAAAATAACCAATAAATTAGTACTAAGATAAGGATAAATATATTGTATAAAATCGACTCATCAGGTATTTGTGAAATATGTATTATACTTGATCAATCTCTGTAATTGATACAATATGTATTTGACACCATGATTTGCACTCGTTAACACCTTTGTGGTAAAGATTATCTTGTGAACTGATGAGTTGAAATTTTTTGAACAGGTCGAACTCTTTTTGGAAGTAGTATTCACCACCTATTTCGTTTGAATCTCATCCAAATTAGAATGGAACCACCACTCCAACTGTTGTCAAACGATGATCCGCAACACCAGAAGTTTTTTGAAGTTCCAAAATGTAAGAATTTAAACAAGTTACTATACATATTACACCATACAACTATTATATATACTAGTCATATGGGCACACGTTATATGTGTAATTTAAATTTATTATAAAAATATTTATATCACTTCTTAAAAAACAACTTGTAAAAAAAAATTTGGGCATGGAACTTTGAAGAAGCGGTTAAGGGGGTGATTTTAAAGTGGGAGACGTGGGTTTAAAGAAAAAAATCTCCTCCATTTTTTTATTTTTTAAATAGGATATGTTATCTTTACCAAGCTATGAGGTGTGTGTAAAAAATTGAAAATTTGAGTGGTATACAATTACTAAATTGCCATGTCTTTTCATTTTGCTTAGCTTTGATGAGAGGGTTAGAATAATAATTTTATAAAATTTTGGTTGACAAACAAAATTTTATGAGTAAATGACAAAAAACTACCTCAACTATTGGTGTCACGACACTTTCATACCTCATCTTTAAAACGTGACAATGTCATACCGCATCTTACGAATTTGTGACAATGTCATACCTCTGTCAATTTTTCTGTTAGTTTTTCTGTTAAGTGCTGACGTGGCAAGAGATGGGGACCACTCACTAATACAGCTGGATTAAAAAATAATTAAATATATTTTTAATAATTAAAAATTAAAAAAATTATTTTTTTTTTAATTTTTATATTAAATCTCTCTCTGTTTCTCCCTCTTTCTCTCTCTCCCTCTCTTCTCTGCCCAGAACCCATTCCCATCTCCCCCCCAACCACCCCCCGACCTCTTCCCGTTCCCCTTCCGTGCAAACCCTAATCGTACTCTCTTTCTCCAAATCACTCCGCTCCAGCGAACCAATCAAACCCTAGCAATGGTGAACCCTCAGGTTTTCTTTGACATGACGATCGGAGGCCAGCCGGCCGGCCGCATCGTGATGGAGCTCTTCGCCGACACCACCCCCCCCGCACCACTGAGAACTTCAGGGCTCTTTGCACTGGAGAGAAGGGCGTCGGCCACTTCGGCAAGCCCCTCCACTACAAGGGATCCGCCTTCCACCGCGTGATCCCCGGTTTCATGTGCCAGGGAGGCGACTTCACCGCTGGAAACGGCACCGGAGGCGAGTCGATCTACGGTGCCAAGTTCGCGGACGAGAACTTCAACAAGAAGCACACTGGACCCGGAATCTTGTCCATGGCCAACGCCGGTCCCGGAACCAACGGATCTTAGTTCTTCGTTTGCACCGCCAAGACCGAGTGGCTCGATGGCAAGCACATGGTGTTCGGGCAGGTGGTCGAGGGGCTGGATGTGGTGAAGAACATCGAGAAGGTGGGGTCTGGACAGGGAAGGACCTCGAAGCCGGTGGTGATCGCCGACTGTGGCCAGCTCTACTAGACGATGCCCTTGGGGCTGCTCATCTGTGGATGAGGGAAACGTTGTCGTTCTATGTTTGTTATTACGAGTCTTTAAATTTGGGTATTAATTAGGTGGCGTCATATTAGGGTTTGGGTTATGGACCCTATTATGGTTTAATTTTCTGATTTTCCGTCTAATGCTCTTTCGGTGGTTTCTCATCTGAGACTCTTTATTCTCTGTCGAGCTGAGCTATTATCGTTAAATAAATTAGGTTTTTTCTCAAAAAGAGAGAGAGAGAGAGAGAGAGAGAGAGAGAGAGAGAGAGAGAGAGAGAGAGAGAGAGAGAGATTTAATATAAAAAAAATAATTTTTTAATTTTTAATTATTAAAAATATATTTAATTATTTTTTAATCCAGCTGTATTAGTGAGTGGTCCCCATCTCTTGCCACGTCAGCACTTAACAGAAAAACTAACAGAAAAATTGACAGAGGTATGACATTGTCACAAATTCGTAAGATACGGTATAACATTGTCACGTTTTAAAGATGAGGTATGAAAGTGTCGTGACACCCATAGTTAAGGTAGTTTTTTGTAATTTACCCAAATTTTATTAATTAGTAGATATATATATATATATATATATATATATATATATTTATATGAAATTTCGAAAATATACCACCACAAAATGACTAATTTTATCTTTTCAGAGGTCATAACTGACGACATCAAAATTCCAATGACAGGGTATATATCTATTATTGTGAAATATATTAAACAATTAATTATAATTTACCATCTTTATTTTATTTTTTTGGGAGATTTAATAAAACACCTTCAGTACTGTTTATTTTTAACGAAAAACCGCTTTTTAACCTTTAACTGTCACTATTCACTATACATTTTAAAGAGGCTTTTCGTTAAAAGAAAAATTTTTAAACCTTTTTTTATTAATTTTCTTTATTTTTTTTGGTTGAAAGAGCTAAGTAGATTAACAGAGAGGTACCAGGCCAAACAACAGCATAAAGCAACCCCACAGTTCGGGAAGCCAAAGGAAAGATAAACAGGATTCGTAAGACGCCAACCAACCAAGAGTCAGACGTCGTCCCATCTACCCAAGCAAAACATCCCCACCCATTACACCGGAAGACACGGTAGACCGTCCTTATTCAAAATATCCACGAGCGAATTGGGGTGGATTTCAGTCTATTTACCATCATTACTTTAGTCAACAGAAGGATCTCCAGTTGCACTGCTCAACTGAACAGTGAATTGGCGTGGATTTCAATCTATTTACAAAATTGCCACCCCGTCTTCTTTTGAAATATTTATGTCTATGCCATTGGGTGAATTTCCTTACATTTACGGTTTTCAGCCTTTGGGCTGCATCTGGGGTTGGCTTTTGCTTTTGTAAAGATTCGAAAATTTGTGAATAGTGTACATTCATTTTACATCGTACAGTCATAAATTATTTTAAATTTTATTATTTAAAATTGAATACAAACAGAGAAATTGATTGAAAAACTTACGGAAGTATGATATTGTAACAAATTTGTAAGATGAAGTATGATATTTTAATTATAAAAATATAAAATATGAGATTGTGGTTCGATCTATACTTGAGGGGATTTTGTGTAATTTATACTAATTTATACTAATTTATATGTTATTTGATTCTTTTTTGTCCTTTGCTTATCAGGAAACCAAATTTAGGCTCCTTTTTCAGTTTATTGTTTTTTATTCACTGCCTATTCCTTATTAAAAGGGGTGTGATATCCATACACCCTTTTTTACTTCTCCCACACATTTTTGAATTTCGGCCGTCGGATCGGATGAATTAAAGAAGATCTAACGGACAAAAATTAATAGAGTTGTGAGAAATAAAAAGGGGTGTGTGGATAGCACACCCCTATTAAAATTGTTACAGATAACTTTTTCCTTCATTAAATTGTCATAGATATTTCTAGGTTGTAGTTCACTGTTATGGTCGGGCTTCTGTCTTTGTAAATTAGGGGTTGCACTATGTTCGTTTCTGTGTTTCTTCATAGTTTGCTGCTGTTTTCTTCTCAGGAAACTGGATTTAGGTTCCTTTTCCACTTCACATCATTTGAATATACCTGTGCTGCATGGTTGTTTTTCCATTTCTTGGTTGCTTTTGTATTTTTGTAATGCACTTTTTAATTTGATTCTTGACATGTGCATGTAGATCAAACACAAGCATACAGATTAAAGCATGCATTCACAAAGCAGGCACCAAAGAGATCATTACTGAGGCATTTGTCTATCCATTCTTAATTTTGCTAGGTGCTAGACAAAGCAGGCGCCAGGTGAAATAACCCCCTGTTTGTAATTTTGTTGAATGATTAGTATATTTGTTCCAAACCCCACTTCCATTGTAATTGTATTTCTGTCCATTTAGGGATGATTGGTGTAGCTGCTATGATTGTCAGATTGTATATGTTGGCTATTGGTTGACTGAATAAGTTCATTGAGCAAAGAATCCAGATGCTATTTCAGTGTATATGAAGACCAAGTGTGGCTGTGAAATATATGATTACATTGATCAGGGATGATGAGTGTGATAGAGTCCGAGCAATGTTTCCTGGTGACTCAGTGTAGATGCTATGCTTTTAATTTAGTGAATTTTTTCCAGCAAGAGTTTCGTGAGTTTTTTGTTCAATTTCTCTCTCTTCATTTGATTTTTTAAATATACGAGAGTAAAAACCTTCGCGGCAGAAGCTTCACGTCCTCCCTCGACAATTTCAATATAAATGTGTGCGTGTGTGTGGAGATGTCTGTGTGTGAATATATGCTGTATATATAGGTGTATGCTTTGTCCTTGAGTTCATGTGTGTGAATTTTTGCTTCGTTGTGTTTGGCATTCAAAAGTGAATGCATTACTCAGAGATGGCTTTCAGCTTATCCCACTTATCTTTTATGTTTTCACTTTATTCATGTGCTGAATTGAAGAACTGAAAATGGCAAGCAAACTAGAAAAGCAATTAGATTATAAAATGGGTATTTTGGTTTCTCATCATTTCTTTGTTTTGTAATTTTCATTTATTCGTGTTCTTTATTGTATTTTTTGTTTTCTCTGCTTCGTTTATTTCATGCTTGCGTGTTCTTTTGTGTGCCTGATGTCTTTCTCTACAACAAGTTTGTTGTTGTTCTTAACAAAGATATATAATTTCATGGATTATGTTTTTAAATTCATATAAAATATTTCTTGAGGATAAATGGCTTTGTCGATACCTGTTTTCACTACAAATAGGAAGCATTTTTTTTTAAATTTTATAAAAGAAGAGAATGGTGAATTGCTAAAATTTCATTCTTCATCTTGATTTCTTTCATGATGTTTTTTCTTTCATTTTATTTGATTCTTCCATTAGCTTTGCTAATTGCTACCAGAAAATTTGAAATTGAACATCAATTACATGCCAAATGGACTTTAGAGATCAAGTATAGAGTGAAATGAGAAGAGAGGTCGTCACTTTATCTCATGTCTCTCTGGAAAAGGTTTCCAAATAGTTTTCCCTTATTTTTTGTACTTGTTTTTTATTTAGCTGGTGCAATGTTTGTTTAGAAGAGTGGAATTGTTGTTTGTCCATATGCAAAATATACCATAGTCATCCATTTTGTTGCACAGCAGTCATACATAATTTTTCAGTAGCAGCAACATTTTAATCTCGTACATTTACTATTATTTCATTTCAATTTCATACACTTGTTAGTTAATCTGTTAAATTGGTTGTTAAGTGATGATGTGAAAAACATAAAGGATAAATTACACAAAATTATCTCAACTATGGTTCGAACTACAATATCATACCTTATGTTTTAAAATTTACAATGTCATACCTCATTTTACGAATTTGTTGTAAAGACATTTGTCAGTTTTTCTGTTAAATAATGACGTAGCTTAAATGGCCTAGTCTTGAAAAATTAATTAAATTTTAAAATTTTAAAATTAAATTTTTTTTTTAAAATGTGGGACCCACTCCCTGGTTCTACATCTCTCCCAGAACCCTAACCCAGATCAACATCCAGTTCCTTGAGGTTCGCCACCGAGAGCTACGCCATGGAGAAAGGACCTAGATACAGAGCCTACGCGGAACTCGGAGAATTGCGGCTAAGGAGGAAGTACATGATCCCAGAGGAGCTCGAAGAACCCGAACTGGAATCGACCCCATTGATGAAACAAGTCAAATTTAAGACCCATCTGACCAATTCGCGAAAAGGGTCTTCCGGTCTCGCTCAATTGGTGCCCAATTTCTCAGCCGTGTTGCGAAAAGAGAACCGCAAGCCGCCGTCGAGGCTTCCATACAGGAGATGACCGCGCCGGCGAAGAGTTTGGCGAAAGTAGGGTACGGGGTATTGTCGAATTCGAGAGGGAGTAAGTCGGCGAGTGCGGGAGAGAAAAAGGTACAACAATGGCGGAGGGGTCATGGTGAGGAAGAGCTACGCGAGATAAATTAACGGAGGGGTCAGAGTCGTCTGTTTCAAGCCATATCTGCATTTAACAAAGATAAATTTGTTATAAAGTAATTAAAATGGATGGCCACCTATCCCACTACCAATTCACCATTTATCCCACTACTTGTTTTTTATGTTTATGCTTTGCTTATAAATCAAAGAGAGAGTTTTCATAATTGAGACTAGTCATACGGGAGAGAGGGAAGAAAGGAAGAGGAATAGAGAGAGAGAGGAAGAAGAGAGAAAAGAAAGGAAAGAGAAAGGAGAGAATAAGAGAGAGTTATCTTTGTACTCCTATTATTCCAAATTATAATGAAAGCACTACTGCTGTCCGGAGGATGTACTCCAGTCACACTGACTGTAGAGGAACCTCGTAAATGTTGTGTCTTGCTTATTTATTCCACTGCACACACTGTCAATTTTACAACACGTTATCAGCACGAGAAGCTCTCGTGTCAGTGGAAAGCACAACGCCACAAATCTTGTTCACCTATGTCGCCTAGAATCCCACAGATAAGAAAATCTTTTCATTTCATCTTAAAATATTTGTACTACTAATTTTCTTGAAGCAAATATGTATATGTTGTTGTATAACTGTATATCATCATTTGCAGAAGTAAAATGGTACGGACTCAAAATCCGTAGAAAATCTAATAGCCATGGAAACAGCCTCGGAACTCCAACTTGCAGACCTCGGATTGAAAAACTTTCTTCTTGAAAGTTGTCCATCCTCCCAGTATCTACAACATATCAAAATCTCAGAAAATTTTAACGGTGCGATCGTCACAGATGTCTGAAATACCAAACCAGTTTCCAATTTCCGTAGAAAACTGGACAGCCATCTTATGAGTACCAAAACTCCATTTTCCGTAGCTCAGATCGAAACCGTTTCTTCACGAAAGTTGTTTGGTATCCTCTTATCCATATCATACTAAAATTTGAGCTAAATCTAACGGTTTTATCTTCTTATAAGTGGCAGACAAAGAAAAGGTTTTGGAATGGTGAGTTGCACCATTTGAAAAGAAAAGAAAATTGATGGAAACTTAATCATCACCCTTTTCTATTATTGCTTTATTTATGTGAATGGTGTTGGTTTAAAATCAATTCACAAGTTTTATTTACTTTAAAGCAATTTATTTATCATGGACGGTTTTACCGCCTACTGCTTTAAGTTTTGATTTATGTGAATGGTGTTGGTTTAAAATCCATTCACAAGTTTTATTTACTTTAAAGCAATTTACTTACCATGGACGGTTTTACCGCCTACTGCTTTAAGTTTTGATTTATGTGAATGGTGCTAAATTAAAGCCCTTATCACAAGCTTTATTTACTTAAAAGTAATTTATTTACCATAGTTGGAATTACCGCTTATTGCTTTAATTTATTTATTGTACTTCTTTTGTTACGATGAGTATAACAAGGACCCGAAGTTCCTTGATCAGATTAGAACCTGCAGTTTCTTGATCCTCATCATATAAAAATGATTGGACCAGAAGTTCCATTATGCAAAAAGATTGGGCATGAAGACCCTTGATCCTCAGAGATCAGACATGAAGTTTCTTGATGAGTACTTTAAGTTTGAAGAGCCGAAGTGCCACAACTTAATTGTAATAAAAGCCATGAGAGTACCAATTCTTAGGCAATTAAATAAGGACTATAAATTCCTTGATGTATGTAAATGATAATATAATGCATATTTGCTGGAGAGCTTACATCTCGAAGTTTTGATGATTATTGCATAACTTTGGGCATTGATGTTGAACATCATGTTCCTCGTGTCCGTACTCAAAATGATTTAGCAGAAGCATTTATTAAACGGATGAAATTGATTACCCGTGCTCTGCTCATGAAAACGAAATTGCCAAATTTTCTACATGGGGACATGCCATGTTACATGATACATTATTAGCTTGGTTGAGACATGTTGCCAACCACTAATATTTCTCAGTATAACTCGTGTTTGGGCATTAATTAAAGGGAACTTTAACGAAAAGCTCCTGGTACTGTTCACTTTAACGAAAAAACCATATTTTTACACTAAAAAGTCAACACTGGTACTATTCACTTTACCCTTTATTTTGTCATTATCGTTAAAACACAAAGTTTTCAAGCCCTTTTCATTAGTTTTCCTTTAATTTTAAACATTACACATTTACGAGTTTTTGGTTATGTTATCTATGTGCCTATTGCAATGCCACAAACGTATTAAAATGAGGCATCATTGCAAATTGATAATTTATGTTGGATTTGATTTATCATCCATCATTCAATATTTTGAACCCTTGACTAGAGATATATTTACCGCATGATTTGCGAACTATGATTTTAATAAAACAGTTTTCCCACCATTAGGGGGAGAAAATAACATCGTTCCAGAAAAATGATGAGAAAATATCATTCTAGAAGAATGATGAGAAAAGACTGTTCCAGAAGAACGAAGAGAATTTGTCTTATTTTGATTCACGAAGAAATCAATGAGAAAATGAAGTAAGAATAATTGAATGATGTAACAAAAGTGATGAAATCACATATACTTGCTGCAAATGTGCCTACAAGAATTGATGTCCCTATTGGACAAAATAATGTGGCAGCAAATGATTTATCTGTTGCACGCCTGAAGCGTGGCAAACCCTTAGACTCAAAAGGTTCAGTCTTTCGAAAGAAGAAGAATATGGCACTACTGAACTATTGCATTCTCGAAGCATAACTGTTGCATGCCGGAAGCATGACAGTTGTCGCATAGATACACGTCACAGAAAGCACAATCCGCGGACATGAGAATTTTGATGTCTCATGCATGAAGCATGATAGACGTATAGGTTCCAATGACTCAACTCCCGAAGCGGAAATTAAAATCCAAGCTTTATAACGCTCAAGAAGAGGTTATGATCCGCATTCTCTAAATTATGGCTATCCTGGAAGAGATAGTGTAATGCCCTTGAATAGGCAATGGATATCCAAAGAAATGAAAAGTTTTTTTATGCATGCGCATGCACATGAGAATATGGGATCACGAATTGATGATAACCAATGGTAAATTTGGTTTTTATAAGTAGCTACTAAATTTCATCAATAAGCTGTGTTGATAATGAGTCACGTTCTTTTGTTCGTCAACGAAAGGAAAAATTATTGGTAAAATGGAGAAAGGCAATTCCATTACAATCTTGTAAGAACGTGGAAAAATGGATCTATATATATTTGAATATAATACAAATAGCCAAAAGATGTTGAACCAAAGAGGTTACATATGGGCATTTGTAATACAGTGAATTACACTCACATGATATGACACAAGGTTACTAATTGAAACCTGAAATTATACTCCTGTAAACGAGTTCATATGAATGGAGAATTATATACGAAGGGTTGTGAGTCGCCCACATCATATCTCCATAAGTAAATCCCTCAAGTATACATGGGAGCAAATTGCTCTGTATAAATTCCAAAAGAAAATGTGTCATGAAGTGTAGAAAATCCCTGAAGGATTCAGATTGCTTGAAGTAAGTCCTAAAAGGATAAAGCATAAATTATGTACTCAGTACCAATGGATAGTGTAAATTGCTTGAGTAAGTACTATCATAATGATATTGTTGCAACATACTAAAATCTCTTGCAAGAGTCGATGACATTAAATTAGAACTCCTGAAGAGTTGATGATATTAAATTGGGACTCCTGAAGAGTTAAGAAAGATTATAAAGTGTTGAGAGAGATATTATCTCGAACTGCAGATCGAACAATACACCAACACAAATCTTATCCATGATGTTTATGATATTAAAGAATCATATGGATTGAAGATTATGAGTTAAATACTCAAATGATTTAGACATTAAGGATGATCATTTATCTTCGAGAGGGTAAAGATAAATTGATATTTGGTCCAGAAGTACCACATCTTAGTGAAGAATATGCTTTATTGTATTTGGCACAATACACTGAATGAAATAAAGCTTATCTATTGATATTTCAAAGAAATTACAGATATGTGCATACACATGAGCTACAATTATGAAAAAAAAAATATATATACAAAGTGCAGATAAACATGAGGGAGCCTTCATTGCTCATGTGGAGCCTCAGCAGTCGATGGAGCTCCTGGAAGACGTAGAGCCAGAGTTGGAATCTCCGGAGCCGGAACACTTGGTGCTACTCCAGAGGACGAAGGCAACATAAACCTCGGGAGTAACGCCATGAACCTTTCATGATCACTCTGGATCTGACCGTCCGACTCATGCAGCTGGTCCAGCTTCCTCTTCATGCTGGTCGAGTAACTAGTTGCAAGCATGTGCAACTCCTTGTTCTCGTGCCTGAGTCCTCTGACCTCTTGCCGAAGACTTGCCACCTCCACCATCAGCGACTCCACCTGACGAGTTCGGGCAAGCAGGCGCTGGCCCATGTTTGAAACTGAGCCTGCACTTTGGACGCTGAGAGCTAGAGATTCCTGAACAGCCAGCTCGTCCGACCGCCTGGATAACATCCTATTGTCCCTAGGAGTAAGAAGATTTCTGGCAATCACCGTAGCGGTTATTTCATTCCTCATCATTGTGTTCCCGACTGTAAGAGGACCATTGGGGGATATGAAGGACGGATTCCAAATATTGTTTGGAGAAGACGAGTCATCATCTTCTCCGACATTCAAGTTAAGGCGACGGTCGGAAGGGCAAGACATTTTTTTTTTAAGAAGGTGTTGAGGAGGAAGAGTTCAGAAAGATTAAGAGTGCAGAAGTGCAAGAAGGGAGTGATTACAGAAGGGAGTTCAAGTGTGAGGTGAAACAAAATTCGTGCCTCTATAAAAAGAAGCAAATCAAAGAGGCGCTTCTCAGAGATCGAAGAGAAGCTCCTCGCAGATCGAAGAGACAGCCGGACACCTTTCTCAAAAGCTGGACGCTCTTTTCTCAAAGGCTGGATCCCTGTCTCAAAAGAGCCATTCCTCTATCAAAAGTCGGAATTGCTCAGCATCACGAGGCGATCAGCTTTCCCAGTTTATCGTCACTCGTCACATGCACTGTCAGCTTTGCGGAAATTACGGGCAGCTTTGTCAGAAAGCGCGTAATTGGTACTGTTCATCCATCCACCGGCTGCCGACAAATAGTGCGAGAATAGTTCCGGTTGTGAAGAAAAAAAATTTCTATAAGTTCTACCTTCGCCTTCCACAGCAAAGGCACACCTTCTCCACCTTTCTTCCTTTCTTCATCTCTGAGAATGTATTCTCAAAGAAAGCTTTCGAGTTACTCAGTGTTCTTCATTCCTTGGAACACCCCAGAAAACAAATCTTCGAAAGCAAAAGTATTTCATATCATGAAGGTTAAAAGCAAAAGTATCTCATATCACGCTTTTTCCTCACCTTCATCTGAAGAACATGGAGAAAGTGAGATCCTGATTGCTTACCTAGTCTTGCTCTCGAGTACTCATCTCAAACCCCTCCCAGCCCACTTCAAAAATAAACCTGTGTAGAGGTACTTCTTCAAAAACAAAAGTATCTCACAGACGAAGCAGGAGGAGTCTGAGTTGCATCCAGATGAAAGCAGAGTCCGAGATCAAACTTCCGATCTGGAACTGATTGTCTCGTAACCTTTGCTTGTTTGTTTCTCTAGCATTGCTCTCGAGTACTCATCTTCAACTGTCTTCAAGGTCATGAATTCCACGGACTACTTGAAGCATGTGGAGACAACGTGCTGATTCATCCTCAACTAAGCTGAGGAGCACTTGCAAGAAGAAGGCCCTCCAGCCCAGTTCAAGAATAAGCATGTGGAAAGTTAACTACTAGTAAAGCAACTCTGTTGGCAACTCTTCTCGCTAAGAGATCGAAACAGAATGATCAACGATCAGCCTAAATGATTTGAAATCAGGGGGAGATACTCATCAGGGGGAGCATCCAAAAACAGATCAAGATTTTAACGAGTCAATCAAAGACTTGTGGCCATCCAAGGGGGTGTGTTATAAAGTAATTAAAATGGATGGCCACCTATCCCACTACCAATCCACCATTTATCCCACTACTTGTTTTTTATGTTTATGCTTTGCTTATAAATCAAAGAGAGAGTTTTCATAATTGAGACTAGTCATACGGGAGAGAGGGAAGAAAGGAAGAGGAATAGAGAGAGAGGAAGAAGAGAGAAAAGAAAGGAAAGAGAAAGGAGAGAATAAGAGAGAGTTATCTTTGTACTCCTATTATTCCAAATTATAATGAAAGCACTACTGCTGTCCGGAGGATGTACTCCAGTCACACTGACTGTAGAGGAACCTCGTAAATGTTGTGTCTTGCTTATTTATTCCACTGCATACACCGTCGATTTTACAACAAAATTAACAATGTTCTGACATTTTAATAAATTTATGAGATGACAGACGACATTGTTACTTTTAAAATATGAGATATGAAATTGTGGTTCGATATAGTTTTGTGTGATTAAATATTACATAAAATCACATATTTTGATGACGTGACAAATAAAAATAATTAAATATTAAAATTTTATTTAAAAACAAAACTTAATAAAACAAAGTGGGCTTCACCCCCTTCTTCTCCGGGTTCATCGCAGCGTCCGAGCCTTGCTAGACTTCGCCGGAATCAGAGAACGATCGCGACAGATCTCCGTTTACGCAGTCACCGTTCTTCGCTTTGAGGCCAACCACTGCATTGCATCTCCCACAACTCCCCAAAAAAAAAAGCCAAACCACCTCTCAAAGTATGCAGCTTTTCACCTTCGATGGGATTTGTCACCTGCTGATTTCTCCAATCCAGTTCTTCCGTGACAACACCTCCAAATCCCTCCCAGGTCCAAACCCCACAATCCCTTTAGCATTTAGCACCATGAAATTTCCATTTCTCAACCAAATCCCATTTTCCTAACCAGATCCCACACACCCAATTTCTCATCTCACTCACATTGTAACACACGTCAGCAAATCCCAAAATTCCATTCTGAAATTCCTCACCTCCCCAATTCCAAAATTAAAAAAATCCAGTATGAAACCGACACGCAGAGCATCAAGATCTACACTCCCATCCATTTCTGGCTGCATTTAGCGGCCCCTCATCAACCCTTTTAACGGTCTCTTTATTCTTCCCATAAAGCGCTCGGTCCGCCCATTATCAGAATTATCCTCCTCGTTTTATTCACCGCCACGCTGAGTTGCCGGAACGCTTTCCGCCGTAGCTTTGAGCTCGGGAAGAAAGTGCTAATCCAACAGCCAAAGTCGATGTTCAATGCTACTGTTTAGATTAGCCACCGTTGATGCAGGCGAGGCTTAGTTACTGTTCAGATTAGCCACCGTTGATTAGAAAGGAGATTTCTTGTGACTTTAGTCTTGAATGTATCGTTGGCGATATTGAGGTTCTAACGCGTAGGCTGACGTCTGTCACGTTTTCTTTCGTGTCTAGAGAGTGCAATATGGCTGCTCACTCGGTTGCTAAGTTTGCCTTCAAGGAGGGTCATGAGTTTGTTTGGGATTGCATTGGGCCTGAATTTTTGTTTAATATTCTGGCTCAGGATGTAAACCTCTCTATTCGTATTTAATATATTCCTATCTTTGGTTAAAAAAAAATAATGGCTTAGGGTGGTGCCGGAGAAGGTGGGTGGGGCCAATTTATTTTTGTTTTAAAATTAAATTTTAATATTCAATTATTTTTTTGCCACGTCATTAAAATGTGTGGGTTTTAATATTTACAACATCATCACTTAACGGCGAATTTAACGGATTTATTAACGGTTGTACGAAATTGAAATGAAAAAAAATAGTAAATGTATGAAATTGAAATGTTTTAAAAATGTAGTATGAAGTTGCAATTGCACCTAAACTTGAGGGTGCAAATTGTAATTTACCTTTATCGTACATCGTGTCAATTTTTGTCAGATACTATTTATATTTTATTTTAAATAAAAAAAATTTATAATGATTTCTGACCGCACGATGTACGATGAAATGATACGATTAGAGGATTCTCGAATCCTCACAAAGAGGATCTGGAGAGGATCCTGTTTCTTCCAACGCATATTATCGCTAAACCAACCCTCCATCATAAGCTCTGAAAATATCCCAAAATGGTGTTTCTCTTAGTTAAATTGAATGAAAATATATATTCCATGTTACAATCAAAAGACTAGGTTTTTTTTTTTGGTCGAAAGGTAGAACCTCATTGAATTAAATACGAATGGTTACATTTGCATCCTCTGCTAAAATATGAAAAAGAAATTCTGGACCTAACTTATCCTAACCAAATCTCCTGCCATACTTAATAATATGCGCCGCTATTGAATAAGCTGCACGATTGCATTGCTGAGGGATGAAGCAAAACTTCACCAACTGGAACAAGCTCGCCATCCTCCAAATATCTTGGAGATAAACATCCATAGCCACATCAGCCAAGACCTCCTGATTGAGCATCTGAATCAAACATTTTGAGTCTGATTCCACCACCAAACGAACACCGGGTACCATCACCGTACTACTAAGTACCATTTCCATTCCCTCCCTAATCAACTCCGCCTCTGCCATGATCACAGCCGCAAACTTCCCTCCTCCCACCGCTCCCACAAGCTTTGGGATACTTGCAAAATCACGTAGCACCCACCATACCCCACCCCACCTTCGAATTACTCCGCAAGGCAACATCACAATTCAGTTTCAAAGTTCCAAATGGGGGTTTCTCCACATATCCCACACTTCCCACCCATACCTCCGTACCCCTCTGCTGTTCCCCCTCCATTCGTCTCCGCCTCCCTAAAATCTTCCAGTTGCTTCCTCAACAACTCCACTGCCGTGTGTGGTAGAATTCATGTTCCAGAAAATACCACTTCATTCCTACACTTCCAAATTCGCCAGAACTCAAACCTGCTGCAAAATTGAATCAGCATCCACCTTTTTCTCCAGTCGCTCCATTAATCTCTGCTAACCCTCCAGAAAGTCCACCACCCCCTATAGCAGTTAAATCAATCTACACAGATGTCCCAAACCAAAAAGCTCGAGCAAACTCAAACCCAAAGAATAAATGGGCCTCCGTCTCATCTGGCATCCCACAAAGATCACACTTGTTTACCACCCGAATCCGTCTCCGTTCCAGGTTATGTCTCACAGCTAATGCCTTCCAAATAAAGAACCAAAGTTTATTCAGAACCAAGAGGGACCATGTCTTCTTGCACATTCCCCTCATTTCTCCCGCCAAACTCGACATGCCCCCACCTTTGCGTCCAAACTCACCATTTTTCAACATCTCCATCGCAACATAATACCCCGACCGCCCCGAATAGATCTCATTCTTTGTATAATGCCAAATTCTCTTATCCTTACAACCCCATCTACTAATTGGGATAGCCTCAATTACTTCCAAGTCTTCCCGCTCCACCATTGCCTCAACCAACTCCATTCTCCACTGTTGTCTGTTCTGAGAGATTAGCTCACTAACCTTCACATTAGGAGCCTCTTGCCACATCAATGGTTTAAATGAATGTGGCTTTGGGATCCACGGATCACTCGCCACCTGAATTGACTCACCATCACCCACCCTCCATCGAGTCCATCGGCTCAAGACTTACCGCCCTAAGAGAATTCTTTTCCAACCACATGATGACTTGTTTTGTTTGTTTGCCTCAAGGAAGGATGAGTTGGGAAAATATTTATCTCTTAGCACTATTCCAAGCATCGAGTCCGGTTTATTCAAAATTCTCCAACTAATTTTAGCAATCATTGCCAAATTAAAATCAATAAGATCACAAAAACCCAATCCGCCGACCTTCTTACTTATCGTCATTTTATCCCATGCTTCCCAATGACACCCCTGATCCTTCGATTGCCCTCTCCACCAAAACTGAGTAACCCGCTCCATCTTTGCAAGTGCACACCGGCAATTTCAAACACGTCATAGCATGGTTCGGTATCACTATTGCAACTGATTTAATCAACACTTCTTTCCCAGCGGGAGAAAGAAATTGCTCCGCCCACCCATCAATTCGACTCTTAATACCACGGCGAACCGATTCAAACACCGCCTTCTTTGAATGCCCAGAATCCGCCAAAATTCCCAAGTATTTGCCGAACCCATCTTTGGCTTGAATATTCATTCTCATAACAATCCTTTTTTTTTTTGGTTTCTTCAGACAACCCTTCCCAAAGAAAATAGAACTCTTTCAAATTGATTACTTGACTGGACACTTTCCCATAATCCTCCAATATCTTAATCACCTGTCATGCCTCCGTTTCATCAGATTTACAGAAGATCACCGAATTATCCGCAAAAAACAAGTGACTAATTGGCATAGCATTCGCTGCGACCCCCGCCCCACTAAGCAGGCCCTCTGCTTCATACTTCCGAATGTATGCCGAAAGATCTTCCGCACACAGGAGAAACAAAAAATGCGATATTGGGTCCCCCTGCCAAAGCCCCCTCTCTGGTTTGAAATACCTTGAAAGAACACCGTTCACCATAACACTATAAGACATTGTGAAAATGCATTCTTTAATCCAATCAAAAAATTTGGGATGAAAACCCAACTGCTTCATAACATCTATAAAAAAATTCCATTCCACCCAATCATACGCTTTCGCCATATCCAATTTAATCACCATCCGACCATCCACCCCGTCCACCCCTTGCTTTAAGGAATGCATAATTTCATGAACCACGATAATATTATCATGAATTTGTCATCCCAGTACAAATGCGGATTTATTAATACTAATAACCCGATCCATCACTTTTTAAAGTCTTCTTGTCAGCACCTTGGTAATAATTTTATATATGACATTGCACAAAGATATCGGCTCCAACTCCGTCATTCGGCATGGAACCTTTACCTTCGGAATTAATACAATATGTGTATGATTAATCTTCTGAAGCAACCGTCTCGAGTGATGAAAGGCATGCACCATTTGTACCAGTGGTAAAGCCATCCGGACCAGGTGACTTAGTTGCCAGAATGTGAAACACAGCCTCCCGAATTTCCTTCTCAGAGAAAGGCCTTATTAAGTCCTCATTTTCCCTATCATTCACCCTAGCCTCCACACATGCCACCACCTCCCCTCCTTGTCGTGAGCACCCAGATTGAAACAATGATCTAAAATAATTAACTGCAATATCCTGCAAACATGCTTGGTCCTTCTGCCACACTTCTGCACAATTTTCCAATCTCTGAATCCTATTACTCCTTCTTTGTTGTATCGTTTAAGCATGAATTTTTTTTGTATTTTTGTCCCCTTCACGAAGCCATGTATTACGCGATTTCACCTTCCAATAAAATTCCTCTTCCCGAATAGCCAATGAAAGTTCATTTTCTTTTGCCTTAATATGTTCTTGCCGCACATAAGGGTCCACGTTTCCTTTCTCGATTTCATCTTTAAGTTCACCTATTCTCTGTTTTGAGTTTGGCTACATAACATTCTTCCAGGCCACAAGACCATGTTGGGTACCCTTTAACTTCTCACTTTCTTTAAACGCTAATGAGTCATCCACTGGTACTTTCCATGCCTCTGTAACAATATCCCGACATTCCGGACTTTTCCCCCATCTTGAATCATAGATGAACTGATTTGGCCTTCTCTTAATATTTCCATCGGAGGAAAGAATAAGCATCGAGTGGTTCGAACTGTCCCACACCACATGATTAATTTTGCTTGAGGGAACAAATCCATCCACCCTGACGTCGCCACTCCTCAATCAAGCCGTTGTTGAATGAACCCATCATCATGTCTATTTCTCCATGTAAAAGGATAGCCTTCAAATCCCAAATCCAACAGTTCATTTTTCGCTAGAAACTAACGAAAATCCCTTGTACTAAACATAGATCAGTAATTACCCCCTTCCTTCTCTTTATCCTCCACAATGTCATTAAAATCACCAATCACAATACATTTTCCATGTGAGTTACGAATCCTTGTACTAAGTTCCCGCCATTGAGTTCTTCTCCGTTTGTCATCCGTACTGGCATACATCCACCAATCAGTTTGTCATCCGTTTGTCTCCGTTTGTCATCCGTACTGGCATACATCGCAATCATCCACCAATCAGAATGAATTGGATCGCCACCAAAACCCAATTCAATAACAAAGTTCTTCCAAACGATACTAGATATACCCACTTCATCTTTCCACAAAACACATAATCCCCCTCTAATCCCTTTTGGTTCCACCGGTTGCATAAAATCCATATGTAGCAACTTAAGTAAATATTTATAATGATCACTCTTATTCTTTGTCTCGAGTAGGATAACTACCCTGGAGTTGTGAAGCTTCACCTGCTCCACCAAAGCATCAATTGTCAAGGAACCCTCAATTCCTTGACAGTTCCAACATAGTGTTTTCATGGCGACCGCGGAGACCCTTCATGGCTGGTCTCCTCCGCCTCAGTAAAAATAAGAGCTCGCTTTTTCCCGGTATTAGTCTCTACCCTTATCATCCCCTCTCGATCCTTTTCTCTCTCCTCGATTCTCTGCTTTCGTCTCCTACACTCCCTACTAACGGCATCAATAATATGACCTAATTCAAAATGGTTCGAATCCTAAGTTCCACTTGGATGCCCCCAACCGTGCCCTCCCCAGTCACCCCATCCACATGCTGCTCTCCTTCCATATATCCCATCTGAGTCACCTCCAACAGTTGTTCTTCATCCCCCATTCCCACCGGGACGTTCAAGTCCACACGAAGTCCTCTATGACTCTTACTCTCGTCCCCCACCATACTCCCGACCAGTGGCGGATCCAGGATTTTAACATAGGGTGGTCCCAATCAGTGTTCTAAAAATCGGCATAGGTGCTAGGCGGTGAAGCCCCGCCCCGATTTTGGGCAAATCGTTTCAAAAAATAGATCTGGAGCTAGGTAATCCTAGACGGCTCTTAGGCAGAGGGCTAGGCGGTTTTTTGGAATATTTTTGGAATGTGAATGGAAAATCATGATCTTTAGCTCTAAAAAGCTCCATCAATATATATGCTCTTTAGACCTCATCTCGAATATTTGGAGGATAATCCCCTTTATTTGTCTACCAAAATAAAAAATGAGTACAACTACATAATGTATAATTCTTGTCTTGAATGCAAAACTATCAAAACTCTTAAGATTTACGTAGATAAACACTATGTTGATCACTTGAGTGACAAGTCAGTCCTCACAACATGCACTAATAAATAAACCAGGCTCCCAAAAAAAAAACTTGCATAACCCTAATTAGGGTTTTGGCATCAAAATGAAGAATGGAAGACGTTTCCAAACCTAGAGGCTAATCCCTAATGCCAAGAAAGATACAAGCCCAATAGGCAATAGTAAGCAAGAAGGATAACCATGATGAGGGTAAGTTAAAAGTTTATTTTTATTTTTTTGCAGAAGTTAAAAGTTTATTACTGGTTAAAAAAGTTGAGGAATCCCACTAAATTTAATCTTTTCCTTTTTATTAAAGTCTCTAAATTGTTTTTAACTTTGGAATGATACAAAAGCCCATCATGTGGAGTTTAGAAGATGTCCAATCACAATGAAATGTAGTCCGTAATGTTTTTTACATTTTTTAATTGGCTTGGCTCAAAACTGTGCATTTTTTGGCAAAGTCATTTTAAAACAAAAAAGTCATCTTCTTTCTCCTCCTGCAACAAAACGAGCAGTGCATCGGCAGCCATGGTTGCTGTTCTCCACCACCACAGCTCAGACTGGGCTGGTTCTCAGAGGTTTCAATAACCCCTTATGTGAGCTTCCGGGTGGTCCTGGGACCACCCCAGTCCCTTAGTCAATCCGCCCCTGCTCCCGACAGGTTCAATAAATTCAAACAGCTCCACATTCTTAATTCCCGGTGCAACAACCTCTCCTGGTCCAATGAAACCCGTGTCAAAGGCTCTTTCACAAGCTTTCCGAGCTATCTCATCCTCGTTCCGGCTCTGATTCTTGAAATCCTCTCGAGTCTCATTCCCCTCTCAAACCTGACTCATAGACTTGTCTCGTTTCACCGGCGATGAAGCTGTGTCTTCCATGTCTTCCTCAAAATAACTCACCGTCGGTCTACTCCCCAGACCATCTTTGTCCACTCTGTCCCGATTCCCCATAGGTCTTCCACGTCCCACACCCTCTTTTCGTGACGCCGTAGTTGACCCATTACCTTCCCCCATACTCTAACCTTTGGTTCTGCGGGACGGAGAATGAAGTGCATTGCCCCACAAGTCCATACGAGCCTCCAAGCCTGCATATGGCAATGGCCGTCCTTCGTCCCCTTACTTCATCTCCATCATCCCTGCCATACTCTCTACTTATCCCGTGAGCCAGACACACTCTACTCACATGCCCTAACTTCCCACAATAGAGACAATAATTAGGGAACCTTTCATACTAAAATTAAACCCACACATGACTTTCATTCAGAAAGGTTGCCATCGTGCCACGCATCAATGGTTCCCGAAGGTTGAGACGAATACGTACCCACAGGAACCTTCCAATGCATTCTCGACTCGCAGATTTATCCACCATAATTACCGTGCCAATTTTTCCCCCCGATTGCTATGCCAACGGCAGCCGTCGTACTCATTAGAGGCACCTTGTGAATCTGAACCCACATCTTCCCCATTGACATTTCCTTCCACCGTGCCTCTCTTCTGTGCGTGCAGTCTCCCACCATGACAAAATCCTCCCGGAACATCCAAGGGTAATCAGACTCCAAGACTCGCTGCATGTCCCTCTTAGCAATGAACCTGACCAAAAAACGTCGATCACCATGTTGAGTACACCCGCGTGAGCCCAAGCCCAATGCTTCTTCTCTCACAGTCTGGTAGTAGCAGCCCCGTTCCTAGGCCCACATCCTCATCGCTAGGTTTACCTACAGGAAGAATATATATATGTAATAAAGAGAACTGAATGGGCATGAATGAATTGAATGAAACTTTCCTCTTTCTTTCTTGTTTTTCTTTCCTTTTCTCCTTCTATTTCTGCACTGTTCTATATTAAATCCAATTGCTCAAGCCACCCCAGTCCCCTGGGCTTACCAACTGGTATCAGAGCCCGTCGATTCGATGGGCAAAACCCCGCATGCCACCACCTCCGACCCCACGCCATCGCCGCCGCGGCTGATGGGCGCCAAGAACACCTACGAACCCAAGTCGACGATTTGGGTGACTCCGTCGCCGCACTCGAATCCCAACACAGCAACCTGCAGAAATCTCTGGACTCCCTGACCACCTCCAACTCCACCTTTCAAACTAACCTGACCTCACAATTTGCGGCCTTTCAATCCTTCATGCTCGAGGAGCTCCGCCTCATCAAAGCCGGCCCAACCCTTCCTGCCCTCCACACCGCCTCGCCACACCCACTCCAACCGTCGTCCTCCAACCCCCACCATCAACCTCCACACACCTCTTATGCCACCGGACGACCCTCAAACCCCACGCAATCTCCTTTATTTAGGTCCCTATTTGCACATTGGAGTGCTCCGTCTTCAAGCCTCGGCCTTTCTAACCCCCCCACCCTGAGTCTCGCCCATCTCCCCACCCATGCCACTACCACTCTAACCACTCCCATCTCAACCATTATTCCCAACCGACCCATCCCCTATCATCACGGTTCCCCTTCCCCCTTCACGTCCATACCCCCTCGTCCTTCTCCGCGCACTCACAGTCCTTCCATTTAAGCCCGTCCACTACTACATACCCCGTCCCTCCCACCCTCCCATTTTACCCAACTCGCCTACCCATCATTCCCACTCCCACCTTAAAACCATTAAGATGGACTTGCCTCAATTTAATGGCGACGACCCATACGGCTGGTTAGCCATGGCAGAACGTTACCTTGAATACTATGAGGTTCCCCCAACTCAATGGGTTCTGGTGGCTGCTTGCAACTTTGGGGCAGATGCATCCATCTGGATGCGAGGATTTGAGCAACGATATGGACGGACAAACTGGAGCCTCTTTGTGGATATGCTCCTCCAACGTTTTGGGGGGGGGGTGACCGTGCAAACATGGAGTCCCAGCTCACACACATCCAGCAAAAGTCCTCAGTAGACGATTATTTGGCAGATTTCACCAAGCTCTCCTGCCGAGTTACCTATTGGACAGACAACCAATTGAAACATGTATTCGTCGGCGGGTTGAAGGAGGACATTCGTCACGACATTTTTGCCCTTGAACCGGACTCGTTACACCACGCTAAAAAATTGGCCAAAATCTTTGAATCCAAACAGCAAGCCAAACGCTCAACTCAACCCAACTTCCCACGCTCTTACCCAAACCTTCACAACAACCACCACACCTTCAATCCTCCTGCCCACCCACCCACTGCAAGACCCTCACCTCAGCCCACACCCCCTTCAAACGCCTATCCCCAGCGAAAGTGCAAGACAAAAGAAGGAAAATGAGTGTTTTAGCTGTACAGAGCCCTACACCCCCACCCATAAATGTAAGACACCAATCCTGCTCTTACTGGACACCACCCAACCCGAGGAGGCCCCCCCAGAATATCACGACTGTCACGAGGACCCTATTCCCGAGGGCGACCCTACATGCCACATGCTGGAATTGTTTTCAATTCCGGGCCTCAGTCTTGGCAAACCTATGAGACTACATGGCTCCATTTCATCAAACCCCATCACCATCCTCATTGACTCTGGAGCCGCATGCAATTTTCTGCACCCCCACGTGGCTGCCCAGCTGGGCCTTACAGTGCACAATATCCCAGCTGTCAAATTTACAACAGCTTCACATGCCCGTTACTCCTCCCAACGTGCCGTGGGTGTCGACCTTCAAATTCAAGACTACAAATTTCACGGCTCTTTTTTCTTGTTAGATGTGCCCGGATGTGACCTCATCTTGGGAGTCGAATGGTTAGAATCCTTGGGATTTATTGGCTGGCACTTCAAACATAAAACAATGGTGTTCTCTGTTGATGGAACAACATATACACTCCAAGGCTTGACACCGTCGACCTCTGTCTTTCCAGTTTGCCACCCATTGGATCACTTATTGCACAGCCCATACAATCTGTTAGCCTCCATACCCACTGCCGCCACTCCCCTTAGCCCAACCATCGATACCCATCCTGCAATTACCTCACTAATCCATCACTACCAGCACCTTTTCACACCACTCGTTGGCCTTCCCCCCGAACGACCCATCGATCACAAAATTCCCCTCGTCCCAAACACCAACCCCATCAATGTTCGGCCATATCGGTACCCCCACTTTCAAAAAGCTGAGATCGAAAAACAAGTGCAGGAATTCTTAACCTCGGGTGTCATCCGCCCCAGCTCAAGTCCCTTTTCTTCCCCAGTCCTTGTTGTCAAGAAGAAGGACGATACATGGCGTCTCTGCATTGATTATAGAGCCCTTAATGCAGCAACTATCAAAGATCGTTTTCCGATACCGGTAGTGGACGAACTTCTCGACGAATTGCATGGAGCCACAATATTTTCAAAGCTAGACCTCCGATCGGGCTACCATCAAATCCGAATGAACGTTGCAGACATTGCAAAGACCACTTTCCGCACACATGAAGGCCACTACGAGTTCACGGTAATGCCATTTGGCTTATCAAATGCTCCTGCCACATTTCAATCTTTAATGAATTCTATATTCCGCCCTTACTTACGGAAATTTGTCTTAGTTTTTTTTTATGACATACTTGTGTATAGCCCTTCAATAGCATCTCTCATCTCCCATTTGGAGACAATTTTTGAGACTCTTTCTTTTCACAGCTTGAAGGTTAAGCTCAGCAAGTGTTCTTTCGGCAAGGACCAAGTGGATTATTTGGGACACACAATCTCAGGCAGGGGCGTTGCCGTCGATCTTTCAAAGATCCAGACCATCACCGACTGGCCACAACCAACATCGTTAAAGGGCCTTCGGGGTTTCCTCGGTTTAACGGGTTACTACCGGAAATTTGTTAAGCATTATGGCCTCATAGCCAAGCCCTTAACGAACATGCTAAAACAGGGCAGTTTCTCATGGTCCACATATTCCATCAAGGCCTTCCACGCATTGAAGAACATGTTAGCAACCACCCCGGTGCTCGCACTTCCCGATTTTTCCAAACAGTTTGTGGTAGAAACAGACGCATCAGGCACTAGTATTGGGGCTGTCCTAAGTCAAGAGGGTCACCCCATTGCATACCTTAGCAAAGCTCTTTCCGGGTGTACCCTTGCATTGTCAACATACGACAAAGAAATGCTAGCCATAGTCTTCGCAGTGCAACATTGGCGACCATACCTACTGGGACAACATTTCCGCATAGTCACCGATCATCAACCACTCAAAACACTTCCTTGAACAGAGAATTACCACTCCACAACAGCACCACTGGTTGGTCAAACTGCTCGGGTACAATTACTCCGTGGAGTATCGACCGGGTTCTCTAAACAAGGTTCCCGATGCACTCTCCCGCCAGCACGACCTTTTGCTTTTAATGGGGCTCTCCACTCCCATATTTGATTGCATACCACAGTTGCAAAAAGTCTATGCCCAAGACCCTGAAGTACAAACAGTTTGGCACCAACTACAACAATCAGAGGCTTTTCCCTTGTAAACGGAATGTTGCACTATAAACAACGGGTTTTTGTTCCAGCCACATCCCAATGGCGCCCCAAGCTTTTGGCCGAATTTCATGCATCTCTTCAAGGTGGTCACTCCGGTTTCCTTCGTACGTACAAACGCCTCTCCAGAAACTTTTTATGGCCAGGTATACGGAAGGACACCAAGCAGTTTGTAGCTGCTTGTTTAGAGTGCCAGCGCCAAAATATTGAGCACATCCACCCTCCAGGCCTCCTACAACCCTTACCCATTCCCACAGGTATATGGCAAGACATAGCCATGGACTTCGTAGACGGGCTGCCATCTTCCAACGGCTACACTGTGATTTTTGTGGTGGTTGATAGGCTCTCAAAGTATGGCCACTTCATTCCCCTCAAACACCCTTACACAACTGCCTCAATTGCTGCCACATTCATCAAGGAGATTTTCAAACTCCACGACATGCCAAAGTCGATCGTGTCCGACCGTGACCCGATTTTCATCAGCAACTTTTGGCAAGAGTTTTTTAAACTCCAAGGCAGCCGGCTTTGCACTAGTTCAGCTTACCACCCCCAAACGGATGGGCAAACGGAAGTCCTCAATCGTACCTTGGAACATTACCTTCAATGCTTCTCATCAGATAAACCCACCACATGGTCCTCCCTTCTTCCTTGGGCTGAATGGTGGTATAACACAAGCTTCCACTCCGCTATCAAAATGTCTCCATACCAGGCAGTCCATGGTAGTGAACCACCAACAATTCACATTTATCTGCCAGGCTCCACAGCAGTCCACTCGGTTGATACTGCCCTCCAGGACCGAGACAAGTTATTAAGCCTTCTGCGCACAAATCTTCATCTTGCCCAGAACCGAATGAATCAAGTCTATGATGCCAAACGGACTGAGAGAGAGTTCGTCGTCGGCGATTGGGTCTATTTGAAACTTCAGCCATACTGTCAGCACTCGGTAGCAACCCGAACGACAAACAAGCTCTCACCCAAATTCTATGGGCCATTCCAGATCACAAAGCGTATCGGCTCGGTTGCATACCAACTTCGTCTACCTCCGGACTCCAGAATCCACCCTGTGTTCCACGTCTCTCTCCTCAAACCCAAACTGGGCAGTGCTTTTCCCCCACTCTCTGAATTGCCTCCTCTTGACTCCACTGGGGTTCTACAATGGCAACTAGAAATAGTGCAGGACCGTGGCATGTTCAAGAAGAAAAACCGAGCTGTGACGAAATGGTTGATCAAGTGGGCTGGTCTCCCCATTGATGACGCCACTTGGGAGGTCGCGGACGACATCTTGGCACGTTACCCCAACTTCACGGCCTGAGGACAGGCCTGTTCTTACGAGGGATGAGTTGTTGAGTACATCCGCGTGAGCCCAAGCCCAATGCTTATTCTCTCACAGTCTGGTAGTAGCAGCCCCGTTCCTAGGCCCACATCCTCATCGCTAGGTTTACCTACAGGAAGAATATATATATGTAATAAAAAGAACTGAATGGGCATGAATGAATTGAATGAAACTTTCCTCTTTCTTTCTTGTTCTTCTTTCCTTTTCTCCTTCTATTTCTGCACTGTTCTATATTAAATCCAGTTGCTCAAGCCACCCGAGTCCCCTGGGCTTACCACACCAATATCCCGAATCGACACTCCATCCTCACCTGTCTACAACGATGTAAACCAATCGATAAACGCCTCACCATTCACCATCTTCTCAGTTAAGACCTCTGCCAACATAATATAATGGAATCTGAGCAGCGTTTCTTCCACATCCTTCCGAGCAATCACCACACCATCTTTCTCCTTGTCCGTGAGATGAAGGTTGTTGCTCAGATTTTGTCCTAACTCCTCCAAAATCTCTTCCACATCCGGTTCTTCCATGGACCCCATCCCCCTACGTAAACCTGACGCCACCCTCCTTTCCTACTCATAGAGCACCAGTCCCACTCAGTGACACAATCCTATTCGCGCCCCCTTCCCTGCCTTAGAATCCCACTCGCGTCGTCGTCCCAGCCCTAGAATTCCACGCCCAAATCGCCCAAAACCTAGCTCCGACTTACTCGGACCAAACCTCCTTTCGAGGACAGGACGACAAACTGCAACTAGTACAAAAAAGACAAACTAGAACGGCTGTATGATGGTTAGCTATAACATTAAGAAAAATATCCAACATCTCTATTTTCTTTTCACGTGGAAAGGACAACCAAAAATGTCAACGAAACATGGATAAGTAAATTAGCCTATCTTAATTTGCCTCTCTTAATTTGCCTCATAATATCTGAAAATACTAAATCTGACCAATGTATATATTAATTTGCCTATCTTATTTATATTACATAAGGCTGGTTCTGATCGGAATTCCGAACCGAAACCACCAACCTGAATCCCAAACCAAAACATTTTGGGATGAGATTTTATATTCCAAAACCGAACAAAAAAATATGAAATTCTCGAAATTCGGGATACCTAAAACTATTTCAGGATTTCGGGTCACTTCAGGATTAGGCCTTGAAGGCCAAAATGTTGGGTTTTTTAAACTTTTTGCAATTTTAAGCTCTATAAATATTGAGCCCACCCTTTTTTCAAAAAAAAAAAAAAAAAAAAAAAAGTTCACAATTGCAAGTTTGCAACCCCCTGCCTCGCAACCCACCTACTTCACAATCACATGAATTCAATTCAATCAAAGTTCACCACAATCTCATCTCATAATTTCAATTTTCATACAAAGCAAACAACTAACAAGTTAAGCTTAAGTTCACAATTGTCTACCAATCTAGTTAATTAAAAGTGCATGCAACCAAAATGAAATATGTTAAGTTTTACAAACCAAACTTTCGAATGAATTTAGATTAAGTTACAAACCAAAAGCAAAACATAGTTTATAAGCAAAAAAATGCATGCAACCAAAATGAAGCTTAAGTAAGTTCATCCCCCTTCGCTCTTTCGGCCCCTTCCCCTTGTTGATGAATAACCCGTTGCTGTTGATGGTGGACCCCTTCCTCTTGTTGATAATTGAACCCTCCTTCCTCTTGGTGTAGATGCTCTTGAAATGGGTGGTTGCGGAGGTAGTGATGGGCATTTCGCCTTGTGCCTATTTGGAAGCTTGTACTTTGGATTCAAGTCATGGATCCAATCTCTAAAGTCCTCTTGATCAACCCCTTAAAAGGCATCTCCACTTTTATTATCCACTTCACACATTTCATATCATGTCTTTTTTTATTGAAAGTGTGATAGACAACTTGACCCCCCCCCATCACCCTTTGTGATAACAATGGTTATTTCAAATATGGAGCCTCTTAGAGACTAGAATCCAGGCATTTCTTCATATTAATCACTGAGCAATGAGCAATTGAGCATATATTAATCACTGACCTATTGAACAATTGAGCATATGTTAATCATTGAGCAACTAGTAATTGAGCATATTAATCACTGAGCAATTATTAAACATACAATTCATTCATTCACATAAGCATAATCAAACACTGCAATTTCATTGATTCATTCACATAAACATAAATATAAACATAATCAAACACATAAACATGATCAAACACTGATTGCAGGTCATATTTCCACCATTCCCTACAATTGCAGGTCCTATTTCCACCATCCCCTATAATTCGTGCAATTTCATAAACAAATAATTTGTGCAGGACTCTTACAATTGCATCGCACCCATCCCCTTACAATTTGTGTAGGTCCTATTTCCAGTTTTCCAGCATCCTTTATAATTTTATTCTACAAATTCTTGCACCCACCCTAATCTTAATATGAGCCTAATCCAATGAACCCACAACTTCGTGCACCCGTGACCTACCCTCTTAACGGTCTGCAAGTCCTGCACTGCACCCACTATAATCCGAAACCCCCTACAACTTATGCAAGTCCTATTTCCCCATCCCCTATAATTTTATTCTACAAATTCGTGCACCCACCCACCCTAATCTTAATCTCAATGAACCCCATAAATGCGTGCACCCACCCTCCCAAAGGCATGCAGGTTCTGCACTGCACCCACTATAATTTGACACTCATATTCCTCAAACCCTCACATATTTGACAAAATACTCAGAAATCAAGTTGTCAACATGAAATTTGACCATAAACCCTAAAGAACAAAAACCTAGTGAAAATCAGAAACCCTTACCTGGATTTTGGGACTCGATTGGTGTCAGATTCGCTTCTTCCTAAGTCTCTGTGTGTGTGGCTGGATGAACTCTGTTGAAGTGGACGAAGAAGCGGTGTGACTCGATGGAGGAGCAGTGTGACTCAATGAAGGAGTGGCGGGAGCAGCGTTCGAACAAGTTCTTCGGATTTTCGGGAAAAAAATTCCACCCTTAATATTACATAAAGGGTAAGTAAATTAGGCATATAATTTTCTCAAACTTATTGGTAAATTATTCTGAATTTTATTTACAACAATTTACCAACAAGGCATAGAACTTTCATTCAAGACTTCACCAAACACGTTATGAGCGCACAATATATAATTACACCAAAATACAACTTAAATGACACAATTGAGTCATTCCAAAGAATATGGTATACTTACGAGGGAAATTCTAGTCGTATATGACCCAACAATTTGAAATAGATTACTTCCGCCAATTTTTTATCATTGTTCAACGGTATATAAAGCAACCACGAAGACGACGAGATTAAATACTATAGAATACGTACAAATTTTCATAAAAGAAATATGAAAAAAAAAAACTTATCGTAATCACCTGTTTAAATTCCAGATTATTATCAGATTCATTGAAGATGCGATATACGGCGTGTTGTTTCGAATTATCTCTATTGCAGTTGAATGATGTGATTCAACACAAAAAAAGGTTGGATTTTTCTGATTTTGAATCTCTCTCCAGAAGCGTGGGTAACTATTTGAAATCAGTGACAGAACCTGGAATCAATATCGTAACGCCTAGATTAGAAATGTCTGAAAAGATGTCCAGAGATAAGGATAGTTTTCTGAAAACGCCTAATAAGTCTGGATTTGAAATGTTTGGGGTTAAGGATGATCTTCTGGAAACGGCTGATAAGCATAAGTAGCATAGACATAATACTATTATATTAGTAAGTCAATAGTTTTCCAATGTGGCTACACATTTTTCAATTTGGACTTTTTATTGGATGTTTATAGATACATGAGTTTTTGTCTAATGAATTGTAAGGGCTAAAATCTAATGGACCCTTACAATTATTACAAGCAGTTTATGTATTATTCCTCCTTTCTCCTTCATGTACGTCACGTCCTTTCTCTTTCTCCTCACCATCTCCATTTTTCTCTCTACGAACAGGCTTTTAGTTTTCAGTACATATACCTAAACTGTTGCTAGATATTTGTTTGCTTGCCAATTTAGATAGAGGCAATTTGCAGGTGAAACTACTTTCTTATACTTTCCCCGCAAAGTTGCTTTTTCCGTCATCAGGATTCATTTTGGTTTGTAATTACAGCTTCCCCTCTAGCATATGCCCTTCAAGCAGTTCTAATGGCATTGGTTACATGTATAGTTGACATCAGACTTCCTTTTCTGTTACAACTATCAGAATCAAGGTAGTTTTGATAGATTCTAGCGTCCAATGATCTCTCTCTCTCTCCCTCCCTCACACACAGGCGCGTACATACATTTCTCTATGCTTGTGGAGGATTGCACTCTTAAATGACACATTAGACAAAATGAAGTTGCCTATTGAGCTGGCGTTGCCTCTAATGGAGTTCCTCTCAATCTTATTTTGCCAGCATTCGTGGCAAAGTTCATGGGCATTTGTAAGGCTTTCCTCATTGAAGCGTTTGGCTGAACACTGCACTAGCATGGTTTGCCATCGACCTGAAATGTATTCGTTCAATCTGATGGCAATGAATTGTGCACACAGTATGTCAGTTGATGTTATGGACGACGTGCATTGTCAGCATCGTGTAATATGGTTTCATTTTTTTCCTGTTTTTCTCACTTAGTTTGTAGAATAATTAGCATTGGACGACCTTTGGCATCCTCCTATTCAGAAAAGCTTTTAACTTCGTTTATGCTGCATTTTACTGAAAGATTGTATTGGAGAAAACATTATTTTCCTAAGTAGGTTTTATTTAAATTGTTTGTTATTATATCTCTGTTAGTGGTATTGTTTGGTCTATTGTTCTTAAAGCAACATGTTAACTTCAATAATTAGCATGTTGGGATAGTCTCGAACATGTTTAATATATTAAGAGAAGAAAGTCTAAGCACTCGTTTGGTATCTAAAATTGGATTAGCACGGTTAACTTATTATATTCATGGTATGTTGAAGGATTCGTTTGGTCACCTGATGTGTTGTCCGAGAACTTGATTTGAGTGTGATCATCTTATGGCTTTTTATTTTGTTTTCCCATTCTGAAAAACAAAGAAAACGAAGAAAATGCAGTTGGATGATCAACTAACTGGGTATTTCAATCTTAAGATTTGTGTACTGATAACTTGTCCTCTTTGCAATGCCAGTCTTAGTGCTGAATGAAGTTGACAAGCTTTCAAGAGAAGCGCAGCATTCTCTTCGAAGAACTAAGGAGAAATATAGTTCTTATTGCCGGCTAATACTATGCTGTAACAGTTCTTCAAAGGTTACTGAACAATCCGGTCTCGGTGTCTAAATGTGCGAATAAATGCGCCCACAGAAGACCAGGTTAAATTTGCCAGCATACAACTTATAAGATTTGATATCATAAAGTATGTTGACTTCCACTGTCAATTTAGGTCACATTTGATGGTTTCATGTGAAACTTTTTGTGCCAGATTGTTAAGGGTATTGGAGTTCATTGGAAAGAAGGAAGCGCTGCAACTTCCTTCTGGATTCACTGCTCGTATAGCTGAAAAATCAAATAGGAGCTTAAGGAGAGCTATATTGTCACTAGAAACTTGTCGTGTCCAACAGTTGAGTGCCTAATTTCTAATTGGTCATCAGTTGTGTGAAGCAGTTATTTTCTTTCTATGCGCCTAGCACCTTGCGGGAATAGCACAGGTTCTGATGGCCATGGTCTTCTGTACTTTTCATGTGGTTGTAGATATCCCTTTACAAGTAACCAATCAATACCCCCAATGGACTGGGAGGAATATGTTTCTGAAATCACCTCTGATATAATGAAGGAGCAGCGCCCAAAAAGGTTTGGCTCTTACAATATTGACATACATTGCAGCATTTTATCTGTAGTTTGAAATTGTTCTAGTTCAATGGTCAAATTGAACTCAAGAAAACACTCTAAAATGTGGAAAGCCATTGGCTGGCCTATTTGTCTGGTAGAGGCTGCCCCCATTAATTGTTTATTTTCATTCATCATTTTTCTTTCACAACATATCCATTTGAACTTATGTAGATGCTTCATTAATTGGGTTGCTTCAAATACCCAATTTCTCTCCTTTTCGTATTTTTTGTTTATTAGTTATCTAAACGCAGAAAGGAATAAGAAAGCCACTGTGGATTAGGTACATCTCTCTAAGTTTATTGCTTTAATTAAAAATAAATAAAATCATTGACAGCTCAAATATGAGCTTCTTATGCAAGATCCGTAGTAGGTCCATCATCACGTAGTATTTTCCAAATTAGGAATTGGACCTTAGAACCCTCCTTGCACGCCATTTGAAGAGCATGCCACCTTTCAGGTTCCTCGTTCTAATTCTTGGGTCTCTCACTGTGGAGGGCCACAGATTTACGGTATGCATGTCACTTATTTACTTTGCTTGTAATGAGATTTTCGTGATAACCATCTTTGGCATCTTCTAGTAGTTGGACGTTGGTTTATGAATGAAGATCATGGTGTGACAAATTTTGATGCATCCTGAATTTTCTTGTGCTTTTGGATTAATCTTGTAAAACATAATTCAGCCATCCAGTTTTGTATCTAACCTCCCATGATCTTTTTCAAAATTAGACTTGTTAGAAGATCCTGTATTTAATTCATTATGGGATGTCTGAAGTTTTTCCTTATATTTTTGTAGCTATATTCACGATTAATGAAATAGGGTTGGTGATTCCTGGCTTCTCGTTTCGGATCTTCTACTATTTCCTAAAGTTTTTCTGATAAAAAAATTATTCTGTTTGCTTAAGGCTTTATCAGGTGCGGCAGAAGCTGTATTTAGGGTTTATTAAGTGTGGCAAAAATTTTATGAGCTACTTCGTAGTTTAGTCCCACAGAATAATCTTCAAGTGTTCCTTTATTTTCGTTTCTACAGTTTTTGCTCAAATTAACTTTGAAAGTTATATTTTCTGTTGTCTCAGAGGCTGCTTTATGAGTTATTGAAGAAATTGGATGCAGAACTGAAGCATGAGGTCTGCCATTGGGCTGCGTATTACGTAAGTGTAATCATTTTCCATACCCTTGGTTCTGACTTGAGTTCCTTTTGCACAATGTGGTTAGATCAAGTTATATATATTGACCATCTCTGCTTATTATGAGCTTGCTTCTGTTGTGCTGCAAATAAACATTAGCATACCACGACCACAAAAATTATGCTTAGCATGCTGACGCCATCACATTAGTCCACAAGTTAATAAAGTTTTACACATATGACATTTCATATAATAATGTCCTAATAATCATTTTCCTTCATTTTTTAAAATCTTTCCCACCCGCTTTACATATTATGGTAAATGATAAAATCCCGAGAAGACAATGCAGTTAGGATATCCATGATCCATGGTTGCTTTGGTGGATTCTTCTGGTCTTCATCTGATGTTATTGTATGGTATTGGGAGCTAGGTTGTGGTTGGTTAGACACATATCAGTGTCTTAAATAGTGTTTTTGTGGCGCACAAAATTTCCGGGTTTGTCGCGAGGCGTTCAAAATTTTCTACAACATGTAGTTGATTTGTGGAGTTCCCAAATAGCCTACTCTATTTGATCAAAGTGTACGCAATTGCAATTATAATTCTGCTGTATTGTTGAAAAGGCGTACATTATCATGGATTTGGGCATTTGAGCTTAGGCCTTCCACAGTAGTTTGAGTGAATGAGATACCTATATACAGGAATTAGGCAACCTAAGTTTAATACCGTCTAATTTAACACTATTGCTACACTAGTGTGAGAGAGTTCAATATATTAATATTACACTCACGAGTTCAATATATAAGTACACACTCGGTTTCCAGTCCAAATATATTAGTATCATACTCACTTTTGCCGCCAATTGTGGAAGGCCTTAGTGAGACCACTAAAAACGAATTATCAGGTTTATTTTTTATTAACACAATGTATTATTTGTATCGTAATATTTTATATTCCGCAAGGCGTAGTGTAAGCCTTAATGTGTTGACGCATAAGCTTTTCAGAGAATAGCTTTGCATCTTATTGTCCTCTGGGCCTGCACTTTTATACCTTGTAGAGTTATCTTTACATTGCTTTTCTTTTTTGTTTACAGGAACACAGGATGCGTCTGGGGCAGAAAACAATATTTCACCTTGAAGGTACTTCTATCTCTCTGGATGCAGCATGATATTATGATAAGTAAAAACAAGGAAACGATGCACGTTATGTTGGTTGCTCTAGATTTATGGGTTAAAGTGTTTTTGAAATATACTTGACTGGAAAAGAAAAAAAAAAAAAAAATAATGAAAAGGGTTTGAAAACTTTGAATTTTAACGATAAGAACAAAATAAGGAGTCAAGTGAATAGTACCAGGATTGACTTTTTAGTGTAAAATGTGGTTTTTCGTTAAAGTGAACAGCACCGAGAGTTTTTCGTTAAAATTCTCATAAAAAAAGGTATTAGAATACCTTCACAGAGCGAAAACAACACCTCAGGTTTCATCTATTTTATGTGTGCCTGGTAAATATATTAGATTAGGTAGCACTGAGTAATGTTGGATGCTGGCTTTTTATAGCATGTGCGATATTGTTTTTGTATTGAGTAATGTTGAATGCTGGCTTTTTATAGCGTGTGAGATGTTTTTTTTGTATTTGTGTTTTTTGATTTTTCGTTTTGAAAAGAAAAATGATTGAAATGGACCAAATGATCTCTCTCTGCCCCCCTCACACACGCACACGTTTACATACATTTCTCTATGCCTGTAGAGGCTTGTACTCTTGAATGACACATTAGACAAAATGAAGGTGCCTATTGAGCTGGCGTTGCCTCTAATGAAGTTCCTCTCAATCTTATTTTTCCAGCATTCGCGGCGAAGTTCATGAGCGTCTATAAGGCTTTCCTCATTGAAGCGTTTGGCTGAACACTGCACTAGCATGGTTTCCCGTCGACCTGAAATGTATTTTTTCAACTTGTTGGCAATGAATTGTACTCAGAGTTGGGTGTTTATCGTGTCAGTTGATGATATGAACGACGTGCATTGTCAGCATCGTGTAATACGGTTTCATTTTTTTTTCCTGTTTTTCTCACTTAGTTTGTAGAATAGTCAGCATTAGACGACCTGTGGCATCCTCCTATTCAGAAAAACTTTTACTTTGTTTATGCTTCGTTTTCCCGAAAGATTGTATTGGAGAAAACATTATTTTCCTAATTAGGTTTTATTTAAATTGTTTGTTAATATATCTCTGTAAGTGGTATTGTTTGGTCTATTGTTCTTAAAGCAACATGTTAACTTCAATAATTAGCATGTTGGGATAGTCTCGAACATATTTAATATATTAAGAGAAGAAAGTCTAAGCACTCGTTTGGTATCAAAAATTGGATTAGCACGGTTAACTTATTATATTCACGGTATGCTGAAGGATTCGTTTGGTCACCTGATGTGTTGTTCGAGAACTTGATTTGAGTGTGATCACACACAACGTGACGTATGAGGATGTAGAGAGTTGTCTTGTATTCGATAGTATCACGATGCGAATGTGGTTGATATAAGGAAGAAAAATGCAGGCGAGACAGTTGGCGCGTTGACGTGAGGCAACTGTCCGTTTGGCATTAGCGGCGGTTGCACGGGCGTGATTGAAGGGTCTGGCTGGCCAGATCTGATTTAAAGGCAGCTGCTAACTTGCTATCCCACTTGAAAGAGAAACAACAGCTCATCAACAGCTGGAACAAAAACTGCACTTTGTGAGTCTGTGTTATGGAGCATCTTAATTATTTTTAATATATATAAACTTTTTATCTATATATTCTTTTATAAAAGATCATCAGATTCCGAGTGACTTTTTGTTTCATAAAAAATGAACCACTTAGAGGCGAAGTCACGACAATTCATCATTTTGGGGCCGAGAAGACTCACAGAGTATTTCAGCCTCTTCTTGACTAACATTGTGTGATTCTCCAGCACTAGAAATCGAATTTAAGACGAGATGGGTTGAGTGCAGATCTGAAATTAACCGATGAGTCCTAGTGTAACCAGGATGAGTTTGAGTGGCTTGGTCAACCTATAATTAACAGATGAGTTTACTACTCATACCTGGTAATTAGACTTTTTAATTATACAATAGAGTATGTGATCACATGTTGCACAAAATGTGAGCACAAACAAACTGCCGCCCGACATGTTTTAGTACTATACATACATAAACTAGTTATCCAGTCCAGCCATGCGGTGACCTAGGGATGGCAAATGTCTACATAAACTAGTTATCCAGTCCAGCCATGCGGTGACCTAGGGATGGCAAAAGTCTCCGTCGGCTCCCGGACCATGTGGAGGGAGAAGCAGGTAGCCAGATCGGGGTTGGGTTGGGTTTGGTACGGTGCCAACCACTCACTTGCGTTTACTTCACAAAATAACTAAAAAACTGATAACTTAAAAAATAATCGGTTAAGATTATGGGACAGATCATAGAGTAGAAACATATGAGTTGTTGACGTATCATGACGCTCAACCACTACGAATTTCAGTGTAGTGCTGAACCTCATATAGATGAATGATCAACGCTTTGATTATCTTTTTTTATATACAAAAACACATTTACAGTAAGCATAAAAAAAAAGAATTTTAATGAAAATCTTCCGATACTGTTTACTTTAAGGAAAAAATCACATTTTTACAATAAAAAAATCAATTATGGTATTATTTACTTTATCTTTTATTTTGTCTTTATCGTTAAAATTCAAAAATTTCTAATATTTTTCATTAATTTTCTATAAAAAAATAAAAATAAAAAATCTCGTTATTTATTAAATTTAAAATAAATAAATGTCTCCGTTCCTTCATGGTTGATCGAATCTCACACCAAACCCCAAGGGAAAGCTACCACAGGCCCCCACAACAACTTTGATTTATTCGACTATACAACGACTTCGCTTCAAAGAAATGACAAAATATGCAACCAATTTCCACCTCCTCTCTTAAATTCCGCCACACGTCATTAAAGCTACAAGAGGGAGACTAAATCCAACGGTCATTTTATTCTTGCCGGCCCCGAACCTTTGCCGCGTTCCAGTCCCCAACGTCTTTCTTTTTCTCCCAACTCTTTAACCAATATATCCGTTATCAACGTTCACTTTTTTAAATCAACGGTCATATTTTTAAATCAAAAAACTAAAAAAGGTAAGCAAAATCGGTTCCCCACCCACTCCAAGTTACAAACAACAATTATAACAACGCGTTTTTGAAAACTGTAAATTAAAGTGTACACTAATTAATCATTATTAATAATTATAATAATTATTTGATTTTATTTTTTCAAAATACGCGTAAAAGTGGCACACTATTTAGAGGCCAAGGTGCTCACCAAACCCCAAAATTGTCTCCAAAGTTTTCTCAACGAACAGAGAGAAATAGTGGTTTACGCAAGAGCAACAGCCACCTTACAAAAAGAGGGTTGTTACCCTAAACTCCTCCCAAATGCCAACCATTTTCCCAAGGATTTTCCTTATTTACAATCTTCTTAATACATTCCTCCTCTCTTTGGTCCCCAAGCATCTCAGGCATCTCCTCCCCTCCTCCTGGTTCCCCCACCACACCACTCTTCTTGACACCAAAACAGCGTCACCCCAACCCCCACCTCCGTCGTCCTTGTCTTTGCCCTTGCCCTTGCCCTTGCCTTCTGGCGTTGCTTGTCACGTCAGAATGGACCCCAATGAGCTCAAACGCGTGTTCCAGATGTTTGATCGCAATGGGGATGGGCGGATCACCAAGCAGGAGCTCAACGACTCCTTGGAGAACCTGGGAATCTACATCCCCGACAAGGAGCTCTTCAACATGATAGAAAAGATTGACGTGAACGGTGATGGGTGCGTGGACATTGACGAGTTCGGGGAGTTGTACCAGTCTATCATGGACGAGCGCGACGAGGAGGAGGACATGAAGGAGGCATTCAACGTGTTTGATCAAAACGGGGACGGGTTCATAACCGTCGATGAGTTGAGGTCCGTGTTGTCGTCCCTCGGGCTTAAGCAAGGGAGGACTACAGAGGACTGCAAGAGGATGATCATGAAGGTGGATGTGGACGGAGATGGGAGGGTCAACTACAAGGAGTTCAGGCAAATGATGAAGGGAGGAGGGTTCAGTGCATTGAGTTAACAAAAATGTGTCTTCAACGCTAATTGGATGTGTAGATATTTTTTCACAAAGTACACATAAAAAAAATTGAGTGGCGATTGTGATCACATGTTGTAGGATACATGGTACGTACAAATCGTCGAGGGTGTACGTGGCTCAACGGCATTGGCGGCCGCTGCGAGGAACGACGGCACGTTGGGGCTCCGGTGACGGCTTTGGTTTAGCTTTGGGAAGTATGTTGTTGATGGTGTGTTTAGGAACGAGAGAGGTGATGTCATTGGGACAAATCTTGGGAGAGGGGGGAATAGGAGGGCATAGATTAGAAGTTGGGGGATTTTATTCTTTGTGGAATTTTTATTTCATTAAAATCAATTGATTGTTATTTTCCCAACTTGTGATTTGCTTGAGAATTTTCATATTGTACTTGTTATTTGGTTATTGAAATTTCTGTATATTGTTGTCATGAATTTTTACCACATTGGATTGGACTCTGCATCGAATCCAAGCCCTTTGGTTCTCTGAATTTTATTTAACACATTGGATCGGACGTGCGTTGATAAGCCTTTCGATTCGTTGATACTGCGAACGTATTGTTGATTAATAATTTATCTAAAAGTGTAGTTAACCGCATTGCAGAAATTATCAAGATAATGATATAAACGTGTAATGTGTAGATTTAGATAGGAAAGACTTGTTGCAAATCCATATGCAAATGTGTAGTTTCTTCCCGGGGTACAAGATTCCCTCCGGATCCATTATGTGGAGATCTTAGGGAGCCGTTCATCGTACATCGTTAGAAATCATTTGATTTTTATTATTTTAAATTAAATATAAATAGTATTTGACGAAAACTGACCGTACGATATACAATGAACGGCTGAAATGTGAGAATCCTTAAAATCCTCACATAATGGATCCAGAGGGGATCCTTTTCCTCTTCCCACAGTGTACAATTTACGAATTTACAGAAGTGCTGACATTCATTTCTTAGATAAAGTTGTTAGGGAGACAATATTTTTACGAGAGTTTTAATAAAACACTTCTAGTACTGTTCACTTTTAACGAAAAATCACATTTTTACATTTTTCTGGTACTATTCATTATATCTTTAAAAAAGACTTTTTATTAAATGAGATGTTTTTTTAGACTTTTCGTTAATTTTTTTTATTTTTAAACTACTTTAGATGTTCCGTGTGTTTTTCAAGGCTAAAATGGCGAGATGACTGTGTTCGAAGAGGATCTGTACAGCAATGTCAAGCACCATCGCGACGGAGGATGTGCACAGCATGGTAAAAACGCAACAACATAAGACATTCAAGTCTACACTAGTTACCTTTTGCATTGAAAAATCTTCCTCCTCCCGCAATCATACAACTAATTTCGGTTTTACTTGTTTCCGCAAGCGTACAACGCAGAGGACGCCCCCAGGACAGAGCTTATTCTTATGTCGGTTGTTTTGTTTTACCAATTTGATGACAATTTTCGTTTGTAAAGAATATTTTTACAAACCAACAGTCGAGGAGCATTTTTAGGAGAAAATTGGAGCAATGGTTCTTGAATTTCGGCCAACTTGGAGTTTCGATCTTTGAACTAAAATATTTTTTGAGTATTGGTTTCTGAATTTATTTTAATACTAGCCTCTCTGCACGTGCGTGCGAGAAGCATTTTTGTACCACGGGCGCCCCTAAATATGTATTGTGTTAGTTTTTTTCATTGTAATTATCAATGTATATGCTTTGGAAAGTGTGTTTTTTTTTCCTTCACAATTTTTGCCCTTTAGTATTGATGTACTATATCTTTACGTGATGTTCTTTTTATATTTTTCTGTTGACTATTATAATTGAACTGTTATTCCAAGTTTACATAAAAATGCTCCTCTACATCCTCAACTATGGTGTCAAGGCACTTTCATACCTGATCTTTTAAAAGTGACAATGTCATACCTCATCTTACAAATTTGTGACAATGTCATACCTTCCGTTAGTTTGACGTTAATTTTTCAGTTAAACGCTGACGTGGCTTGATTTGGGGCCCATTTTTTATTAAAAAATTATTAAAAACAAGAAAAAAATCATTTAATATTTTTTTTAAATATTAAAAAGTAAAAAAAAAAAAAAATGGGCGTCGTCCCCAGCTTCCCCCCCCTGACTAATCGAAGCAAACCCAGTTCTCTGTCCTCTTTTTTTTTTCCTTTCTTCTCCCAGATTTGGGTTTTTTTTTTTCCCCTTTCTCCTTCTTCCTCCTCCTCATTCTTCCTCTTCTTCTGCCCGCGAGCAACCCAGATTTGGGTTCTTTTTTTTTTTTTTTTTTTCCTTTCTTCTTCTTCTTCTTCCTCCTCCTCCTCATCCTCCTCCTCCTCCTTCCTCTTCCTCCTTTTTCTTCTTCCTCTTCTTCCTTTTTCTTCTTCTTTCTGCAGGAAGATGGGAAGAGAGATGAGGGGGGTTGGGTCGACTGACATAGGTTTTTTTTTTTTTTTTAAATTTTTTTTTACTTTTTTTATTATTTTAATATTTTTAAAAATATTATAAAAAAATCAGTTTTTAATAATAATTTACTAATTTTTTTAATAAAAAGTCGGTCCCAGATCAAGCCACATCAGCATTTAACTGAAAAAATTCACGACCAAGTAACGGAAGGTATGACATTGTCACAAATTCGTAAGATGAGGTATGACATTGTCACTTTTAAAAGATCAGGTATGAAAGTGTCATGACACCAATAGTTGAGGTAGTTTTTTGTCATTTACTCAGAAATTTATCTCCTATCGTTCCAGACATATTCCTTTCCTTTTTTTTTTTTTTTTTTTTGTTTTTGTTTTGTTTTTTGTTTGGAGTACTTGTTAAAACGTTGGTCACTATGGTAAATATATACAATCTAAATGTTGAAATTGTTATAGACATAACAAAATTATTAAATGTATGTTTGCATTGATAGTACAAAAAGGCAATGACAATGTAAAATCACTTATTCCTTCAATCTTAATATATGTGTCTTAATAATTCGTACAAAAATATTCATACAACGTACGAATTTAATAGAGACAAAAAAAAAATCATAGTTACCCGCTGATGTCGGTCCTATGTTTTTTTGGTTTACTTCCGTTTGATTTTGTACTATATTGACTGAGTTCAATCGGGTTTGATAATTGGCATGTCGTCGTATTGAAATTCGAGCCCGCTGTAATGAATTCATAGATTGTCGTCTTTGCCTTTGTTGATTGCTTCTACGATTTTGCCTTTGTTAATTGCTCCTACGATACCTTTGGTCTGACCGTTGAGAATTGTGAACATTTGTTTGTCCGAAGTGAACTTCTTCATTGCAGACCTACATTGAGAAATTGCTAAACAAAATGAATTTTATTTTATTTTTGAAAAAGAAGAAAAAATAAATCATATGTTCAGAAGATGAATAATGGAGATAATGGAGATAAGGTAACAACCTCTGACATATCGATTCTATCAATTCCCTCCATACTTGATACGTTGAAGTCCTCTGAAAATCTTAAAACTGAAATTTCAATTTGATGATTCTTAATAAAGGTAAAATTGAAGAAAATATGAAAACATAGCATTGAAATTCAACAATGGAAAATGAAATGAGGCAACACTGACATTTGAAACATGGTTGACAATTCATACATAGTGTTAAAAAAATAACAGAGAAAGTTAATTTGTTGCAAGAAGTCCATAAAATTATTTAAAAAACTAATTGAGTGCAAATAAGTGATCAACACTGAGAGAGAACGAAAAATTGAAAACATGAAGTACTAACCCAATGAAAAATCTATTTGACCACGGTAGCTTATGAAGACGAAAATGGCTTCGACAATCACAAGAATCTTGCTCATGGCACCTCTTAATCTTTTCAATCTCTTCCTGAAAAAACAATCAAAGGACAAAAAGGTATTATAATTACAGAAGTCAATATTTCTTAATGAAAGGAATAAGAACCTCAAGGGCCACAGACGGAGAAATGTGACAATTTTTATTTGGCTAAAATGTGAATTTGTTCCAAAAGAGGTTTACACCCTAAAGTTCATCATCATCTATTTGTATAAACAATGAAAAAAGAAAAACTGAAGAGAAGTGGTTGGATTAATTGGAACACTATGTCTGCAATTTCATTGATCCTTCTTCCCTATGCGAAGAAAAAATGAGAATAGTTATAGCTTGAAATTTAAACAAAAGGTTTGGAAAAATCTGGTTTCCGTATTTTTCTTCTTTATTTTTGCATTTGGAACTAAAACGAACTCGAGCAAACACTGAAAAGAGAGCCAACAGAATGAAAAAAGCAAAACTAAAGAGAAGTGATTGGATTAATTGGAACACTACATCTGCAATTTCATTGATCCTTCTTCTCTATGGGAAGAAAAAATCATAGTAGTTAGCAAAACCTGTGAGAATTTAAAATTCCAATCACATGGTGTGGCAGAAATTTTATACATGGCTCTAATTAATTCTGCCGATGAAGGCATCCCGACAACCTATGCAACCAGCTATCCCAACCTGCTAAAAAACAATAACAAAACGAAAGAATTTTTTGAGAGAAATTGAAGCTAAAATTATGTACCTTTCAATTGCAGAAAGCCCTTGATTCGTGGAGAAAGGAAGCAAAATTAAAGATACTTTGCGATGCTGCACATAAAATGCTATTGGAGTAAAGCCAAGCCAAATCAATAGAACACCAATGGAAATTTGAGGGATGACTACCAATATTAGAGGCGAAAAGAAGTTATGATAAAAGGCTGTTTGAGTTTGAAAACTGTACAGAAACTGCTGCAGCTTGAAAACTAAACGTGCTAATCCTTCCCACGTTGGGTGTTCACTCTCCTAAAATGGAGGAGGAGTTATCTGTTTCTTTTTCTTTTTCTGTTATTAAAACAAATTTTATATTTCTATATTCTAACAAAAATGCCCATGAATTTTTTAACGTATTATATTATGTCAGTTTTAGATTTTTTTGTTTGAGCGTTATTTTAGTCCAAAAAAAATTGGTGTAGCCTTAAGACACCAAAATTGATTGATGGATTTCTAATATTAAAGATGGGGCAATGGTCATTTTGCCTAATTTCATTTGATTCTCTATCTAAAATAAAGAGTTTAACAAGGCGCAAAATGGATGGAAGTTGTAACGGAGTTAGCCAAAAAAAACATTAATCCACATTATAATAAGTTAGGGACCAATACTCACGAATTTTTAGTTCATGGACCAATGCTCCAATTAAGTTAAAGTTCATGAATCATTGCTCCAATTATCTCGTATTTTGATTATTTTTTTGCATGTACATCGTAGGTATTCTACTCATATAGATAACAAAGAAGTATTATATTTATGTTAAATTTGATCCTATAATTAATATTGTTTGTATAAAAACAATATTTTCATGATTATAACGAAAAAGCTTCTTTTCAAATACAACAATGTACTTATACTAAGGAAATAGAAACTTAGAATAAGCCACACAATTGACCTGTAATAATTTAGTTTGATTTCAACTCATCTTTAATGAGAATTGAGTATAAGACTTCTCACTGATACGTTAAGAAAAATAAAACTACACTTTAGTACTAAATGAAAAATAAAAACTTTCCAAAACGTCCTAACCATCAAATTTCGTTAAATATTGAGTTAGTGTGCAAAATGCTACTCTTATCATATATTTATCTCATCATTTGTATTATTCCCCTAAAATGTAGAAAAGTTAATAAGCTATTAGTTTTAAGAGTGCTACTAGACTCACCTCAATGTCCTATTTTCTCACCCACATGATAATCTTACCCACCATAAAAAATTAAAAAATTAAACTGCTATTTTCCCACCCACCATTATTCCCAAAATGTTGAATGCACCCCACAAAATGTTGAATGCACTCCACATTAAAATTTAATATTAAATGAGTTATTTACTCCACTATGCAATGACAATTTTGGCCTTATTAGGTTTTAAAAATAAAAAAATTTCTAAATACACTCCAAATCACTTTTAGCATATTATTTCTCTTCAACTATCAAAACCCCTCTCACTCTCCATTTTTTACGAATGGAACACGAAATCGATGTAACTTCCACATGTATTGAGAGAAGGTAATTTTGAAAGTCTAATGGAATCATTTGGTGCCAATCCCCATCAAATGTGTTGGTCCTTTTATGTTATTTGCATTAGAAAGATAGAGACTTAGTTCTTCAATATATGGATGGCAGCATATGTCTGGGAAAACCCGCTTTATCATCCTAAAGAAAAAAGTTTAGTGATTAAGAAAGGCAACATTTTATGTGGCCACCCTTGGGAAAAAGGGTAGCAACTATAGGAATCTATTTCAATTGAATGTTAGATAGCCACATGCATGAAATTGAGTTGCATATGTTCATATATTATTAAATATCAGTGGCAACTTGGAATTACGAGTTAAAACAACAAATGAAGCTGAATGCAATTTAAAATCATTCAAACTAAACGTTAAAATATTTAGATTCAATCCTTAAAAATTAAAAATGAGTGTTATAAGATTTGAGAAATGTGGGATGTATATAAAAATGCGGGGTGTATGTATAAAATATAAGGTGTATATTGAGAATGTGGGGTGTAGGGGTATTATGGGGAAATATGTGGGGTGTATTAAGATAATTTTTAAGTGAAAAAGCCAATGTGGGGTTATTCCACAATTTGTGAGGTGTTAATATAATAAACCTTTTAAAATAACTCTAATATATCTTTAAATAATATTATAAATAAATAAATAAAAATAGAAAAAATGAAAGAAAATTCAAGACCTAAGACCTAGACATTCATCATCTCCTTCACACATATCGCTGCCCTGCAGAGACCCAGACTCCCAAACCACTCTTCTTTCTCCTTTTTTGTCAAAATCGCAGATCTCAAACCCAATTCTCTTTTTCTCCATTGAATCGCCTTCGTCTAGCACACGCCCATTCCTTCCTCCAACCTTTCCGTCGATTCTAACCCAAATCTTTCCCAACCTCTTTCCACCAAAGATATCACATGTGACAACCCGTCCCGATTATTTAAATTTATTAATTATGAAATGACAAAATTAACCCTTCGGGGTTATGTACGTGATGAATGTGTGTGTGAAATGGACCAATAATTGTATGCCCTCAATTATTGGCTATTCTCTCTCTTCACCCTCAGACTTCAGACTCTCTCTCTCTAGCTCTCACGTTTCACTCTCTCTCTCCCGTCGAAAACCCACGGCATAAACACACCCATAATTGAAACCTTGTAGATCGACGAAACAAATTACATATTCATGATCGTGAAGTCCATACGAACTCAACCATACCATTTTCAGGTAAGATTTCATACGATTTCACGTCCAAAACTCAAGGTTTATATTTGGCACTATTCATCAACTTTTTATACGTTGCGTTTTAGGAGAATCGGAGATCACAGAAGTGTTTGTTGGGTCCTCTAGATGCTCGGAGACGTTCGTTTGACAAGCTTTGATGTCGGGATCACGTAGAACGGAGATGGCCGGATTCTTGGAGATTTCCCGACGAGTTTCTCGTTAGTTTTCAAAGTTTTTGAAGGTATAGACTTGTTCTACTCTCAATTTAGAACATTTTGGTGAAAATTTCATGGAGAATGGTTGAGAAACGAGTGACAAATCACACACGGAAGTTTTCCGGTCACCGGAAAAACCAGTTCGGCGAGGACCATCGGAGAAGGCGCGTGGTGGCGCATAGCCGTGCCTTGTCCTGGCGCGTGGGACCTCCAAAAAATTTTCTAAAAATACCACGACGTTCGTGACGTCGAGTAGATCGATTTCATATATTTAAACCCTATATTTGGACAATCTATGAAGATTTTATTTACGTTTCCGTTTATGTGTTATTAAACTAAGTTAATTGGAAATTTCACATATAGGGAAACGTATTCCGAGGACGTATGTGATTGAGCCAAGCTAGGAGGCTTCGTCTCGACTACGTATCTGTGAGTGGGCAGTATTATTTTCCGTATAACCTATATATATATTAATAATTTCCCAGAATCACATTTTAAATGCAAAGTATGTTTTTAAGCTATGCATATGACTTGATTTTGATGCATGAGTATTTAATTATACATTTCATGCATATGTTGGTGCCGAGGACGCCAGGTAAGTACCAGGTAGGTACATGCATAGTTGAGAACGAATATGATGAGATATGATGTGAAATGATGAGATATCATGAATTGTTAGCTCATAGACCTGCACATACTGTTAGTGCTCACGCCCAGAGATAGGGGCACAGTCTTTCACGTGTCGTTCACTTCCCGCACCGCATGCTCGCCTTGGATCCAAGTTAGGTGCACAGTCTTGTCGTATAGACCACTTTTGAGTGGGTACGACATGTAGGTGACCCGCGTTCATTCGCACAATCTTCACGTGATTGTAGCACTAAAGCATTTATTATTGATACAGCGCTGTTAATGATGATGATATGATGATGATGTTGATGTATGTGCAGTGTATATATATGATGATGAGATAGAGAGATGCTATGAGCTATATTACAGCCGAGGGCTGAGATGAGATATGATTGATATATGATGAATGATATGCATGATATTGAGATGATATGCATTGAAATGAGATGTTATAGAGATTCAGATTGATACAAAGATGCATTGCATGGCATATTTGAAAAACGTTTGATAATGAATGCTTTTGAGCAGAATTTGAGAAAAATTGAGATACATATGTACGTATTATTTTCTGGGAATTATACAGGTTTTACGGAGAGGGGCTAAAATTTTGAGGAAAGAAAGATTTGAAAAGGATTTGTTTTTGCTGACCCACTCCCTTTGTTTTTCGCCCCTCCAGGTTCTAGATTGCTTGAGGTACGAGTTTGGCTAGCGAGGATCCTCCGACATTTTCTGACAGACCTGTTATATGTAGGACACCATTGGTGTAATTGAACCCTGTTAATCATGCTTGACTGCACTCGACCTAGTACGCTCTGAATATGTATAAGTATTGTAATACTTCTAGCACACTTTCATTTCTGGGTTGCTAGACTTCGGTTTTAATTCATTCGTACTTCGTCATCGATTTTCGCTTCCGCACAGCGCACATGGCTACGTCACACTCACGTGACGGCCAGCATGCCCTACTTTCGGGTATGGGTGTGTCATCACACCCCACCCACCATTATTTATTTATTATTTTAAATTATTTTTTGTTTTTTCAAAATTTGAGTACTGAATTAAATAGGGGTTTAAGAGTTTTCTTTTAAAAGGATAAATATGTTATTAACATTTTTATTAAATAGTGGGTGGGACAATAAGATACCAAGATGGAAATATCAGCACTCTTTTTGAAAAAAGCAAAAAGTTATTAAAAGTAAATAATGGGGGTTAACCCGCGACAATTGAAATTACTGGTACCAAAGAAGAATTTTCAAAAACTAGACTACAATCACAGCTTTCATAAACCCTGAACGTGAAGGAAAAACCATTCTTTGGTCTCTCTGACAGCCCCAAATCGGCCACTGGAAGCTCACTCCACTGCTTAAGATTTCAACAGGGTAGGTTTTCTCAGCTCATTCAAAGCTAATGGGTGTTCTTCTCAGGATTGTAAATTGTGTCGATGTCTCCGGTTTCGATCTATTCAACTTAAACCGGAATTTTGGGTAATGCCTTATTGTCAAAAAGATTGGCGATTTTTTGGGGTACTCCATGAAAGTGCAAACTTTGGTTTAGAGAAATTTGTAGAGGGTGGGAGGTCGGGAGTGCCCATTTTACACCTATTGAGTTATGCACTTTTCCATACTTTTTATGCTTGAATTATACAGAAATTAGATTCCATGAGATGAGAGTGTCTTTATTTCCAAAGCAAATGGAGGGTCAGAGAAGAAAAGGATTTTCCCAAATATTTGTTGACATTTTTTTGCTTTATTATATAGGCAATCATACATACTCCTTTTTTCTCCAATTTGGGTACCTCCTTTTTTTTTTTTTTCTTCTCAATTATGTGTTCCTGGGTTTTGTTTCTTTTTTCGCTGGTGATGATTGGTTGCTGGGTGTACAACTATTGGTGCAAACTTTTCTCATGTTTTATACCCTAGTTTGCTTCTTTTGATTTTATACCACAGTTTTCAACCTCTGCACTAGTATGAACAGTTTTCTTCTGTATGTAATCCTACAATGTAGATCTTGTTATTAGTGACCTGATTAGAGTCAGTAGGTTCATCTCGTTGGAGTCCGATGTGTGTAGAAGAGCGTAGAAATGAACTTGGGCATTTGCTCAAGGGCTTTAATTTTTTTAAGCATTTTAGCCAAAATGGTCCCTGAGATTGGCATAACTCCTCAATTTGGTTCCTAACAATGAAAATTGATAGAAGTGGTCCATGAGATTGGCATAACTCCTCAATTTGGAAACTGACAATGAAAATTGATAGAAGTAGTTTATGAGTTTGTCCCCCGTAAATCATTTTGGTCTTTCCGTGAAAAATCTGTCAATATCTTCGCTAAATTGTCACGTGAACGACCACGTATCCACCTTTTTAAGGAGGATATTGACAAATTTCTCATGGAATGACCAAAATGGTTTACAGTGGACAAATTCAGTCTATCGATTTTAATTGTTAGGGTCCTAAGTGAGGAGTTATGTCAATCTCAAAGACCATTTTTGGCTAAAAAACCAATTTTTTAACCAACCCATATGAGCTTACTTTTCAATGTTTAGATTTTGGTTCTTTTTTGTGTACGCCCTTCTGTTTATAGTTCTTGGTGCATCTGCACTTTTTGTTTCTGTATGTCTGCCTATGGATATATTTATCTTCTTACTTTTAGGCATTTTCTGAAGTGAGATTATGTACTTCATGTTTTCTGTCATGACTCATGCCATGGTCAGTTAATTTTTGGAATTATTCCGAGTTTCTCATCTTTTGATAGCTATTTACTTATTGTTACTTTTCTGTATGTTGATCCTAAAGACGTGTAAGTGCAGTAAGCCTGCAAGCGTGATGCAATAAGTTATTTGGGCTTAATCAAAAGTTAATAAGAGTGTAGTTGCTCATTTGCTTGGGCAGTGGACTGTATAACTACAGTTAGCAATGCACATTTACTTTACTAGTGATATTGTGAAGAAGCAAAACATTTTGGTGTTTTTGGAGACATGGAAACTATTTCTGAAGGATCTTCATGCTCTGTCTGGCTGTTCTTTCTATGCATGTTAGCTGATCCAGTTGATCAGCGGTTCTGTTTGACTACTGCTTTTTTCTGTATATCCAGCAATCATTTGAAAATGATCAATGCTTCAACATTTGATCAAATTTAAATATGAAACCGTGTATGTCATAATTCTATTAAGATTATTTTTCTATTTCATTCTTATTTTGCATTTTCAATAAGATGAACCAAAATACTGCTACCCCATCTGCCTGTATGAATTATCAAACAGTTGAGCTCCTAGAAATTGTATCGCCTATATATTTTGGCCCTTGAATTAATAAAATCCAAATTATCTCTAAAAAATAAAGTTTTGGCTGTTTTGGTAATACCCAAAACTAAACTAAAGGCTAGGATTTATTTAACTACAATTTGTTTTGAACAGAACTGTCACACATTAGATTGCGGTTTTACATCTACTGACAATTTTGCTTCCACAGGGTACATGTTTGGTCCTTCAGTTGATTCGTTCACTGCCAATGGCGAGCTCACTACAACGCTTCTCTACCCATGCTAGGGTACAACCCTCATCATTTTCTAAAGTTTAGTTTTGATTAACTTATATTCGGGACCTATTTTTCAATGCGGCACATCATCCATTTGTTTTGAATCTTTCATATATTAGGGCAACATTTTTTGTTTGTATGCCAATCCAGTTGGAGTATTTGTGTAATTGGCCATGATAGTTTGAAAGTTTCTTAACGCCTGAACTTGTTGAACTTGTTCGTTTTCCACGAATCCATAAATTTTGTTGTTTTCTACTATCTTAAAAGTGATTGGACTTGGAAATATCCGTTACTCTTTGAGCTTTCCTTTTAATACTTTTATTTGCATACATGGCAGGCTGTAAAATGCTCAGCTGCCAGAACTGCAACTCAACAAGGATCAGGGTAAGTTGGGATGTGCAAAATTATCTGCATCCATGTCCCTATCCGAACTCTTTGTGAAATTGGATGTTCACATGATGTCCAACCTAACCACAAAAGTACCCCTGCAGGTCCCTATCCACATTGCCTGCTACTGTTTCTCGCAAGCTCACCGCAGCCACTGCAGCAAATGAGACTCAAACACATAAACTTGAGCACATTGCCGGCGAGCTCCTCGACCTCACAAAGCTTGAGAGGCACGACTACTCCATTCTCTTTACGCTGAAAATGGGCCTCAACCGGTATGGCCCGGCAGTCTCAGGGATTGGCCCCACATCTTCCGAATCAGGGCCGGCCTCCACAGCTGCCAAGGTCGCTGAGAAGACCGCGTTTGATATAAAGATTGAGAAGTTCGATGCAGCGGCAAAGATCAAGATCATAAAGGAGGTTAGGACTTTCACGGACTTGGGGCTGAAGGAGGCTAAGGAGTTGGTGGAGAAGGTCCCTGTTGTGGTGAGGAAGGGCATGACGAAGGAGGAGGCAGGGCCCATTGTTGACAAGCTTAAGGAGTTGGGTGCTACTGTGGTACTGGAATGAACTGATTTCTTTTTTTTTTTACCCGTTCTTTTTTTCATCCACTTAGATTAGTGACTGTTAAGTGTTAAAAAACTGGGATTGGCTGTATGAATCTTAGAACGTCATTGTGCTCTGTTTTGGGTCAAATCTTCTTTTAGTTTCAAGTGATAAATGTAGATAAATTTTTTTTTAAAGAGTTTATTGTGCTTAGGGTTAGAACTTAGAACCACTCCTTTTTGTTCTGTCCACGGTTGACCTAATGTTTTAAATTTTCGAAGTTAGCAAGTTTGATAAAGAGATTCATTTTGCAAGTTTGTTATTACCGGTAAAAGATCGGACTAATAATGTATACAATACTTAAATCCTCGATGTAGATGCTACATAGTTGGTTTCCATCCTTAAGAGATTATAGAGTAATAGGAGCATCCGTTTGAGATATGCTATTTATGGCTATTTCTTGAAGTTCTTGTCAAACGATGCCTGGGAGTTGGGACTTGACTTGGAAGCTTTAGTTTTCTATCGTTCTACTATTGTGGTTCATTTTGGCGCCTAGGATTGGATTAACTCATATAATTCGAGGTATGTATGTTCGTGGCAGTGAATGAATTTTCCTTTGAGGGCGCGTTTGTTTCACCTGGGACTAGACTAGATAGGATTATTATCCCATGATTGGTATGTCTAGGGACTAATTTAAGTGAGACTAGCCCGGACTCGCATGGACTCCGGGCCTCGTTAGGTCGCCCAAATTAGTACCGCGCTGAAGCGTGGGATTGCTAAGGACCTCACCAGCGCTTTCCATCACTGCGCTGCCTCCTTGCTCCTTCCCGTGACCTGGTGAGAGCGAGCATTCCTCGACTGCGCTTCAGCTAGACAGGTCCCATCTCTCTCTATCTCTCCCTCCACACTGGATCGATATGGGATCTGGTGGATTCGCGGTGGCAGGGCCGACGGCGATGATCTTGCTGCTGAAGCGGAGAAGAATATGGCTTGGCTATTTTTGGATCATGATTTCTATTTGTTAAATTTGATTAGGAAGAGGATAGGGAATTTGTACTTACTAGTGGTTCTCATATAGTTGCTAAATTCAATCCTCTGTGGCTCTGCATATTTTTTTGAGGGTCTAAAATTTTGCTTTGTGGGTTTAAATAAATGGCCACCAATGCATCTGGGTTCTTCACTGCTCCTACAGTTCCGAGCATGAGGAGGAAGATTCAGCCTTCAATATGCGTTTTTTACTCTAGGTTTCGTTCTCCTGAGGGAATCTCGAAGAGGGTATTCTGCTCTATCTGTTTTGAAGATGCAAAGAAGCATGTTGCAGTTTCCCCTTCTGAAGCAAATACTCATATGGCAGTGATGGATTTTTCCTTTTTTTTTTTTATAAAGAAAAGGCAGTGATGGATTAGGATCTTGGGATTTCCGATTTTTTTTTTTTGGGTTTTGAATGGAATTTTTATTATGTTGAAATTAATAATATTAATTGTGATAATATTCTTAATAGAAAAAGATTAAAATAGAATAATAATTTAGTCATGTCCGAGCAAATACCAAACTAAAGACAGTACTATTTTCATTATTATGTTTCTTAGTCAGACACTGCACCAAACGTTTCACTAAGTTAGTCCAGCTTATTCTAGTCTAAGCCAGTCTAGTTTAGTCCCTGCAGCTAGTACAGTCTTAGACAGTCCGGTGCAACAAACGCACCCTGAGGGGATTAGAAGGGATTAAATATGAACGAGCTTATTTGTTCCAAATCTATCATTTGTAGAGATCGGAAGAGATAAATTTCCTTCATGAGTAATCCACGTTCTACCTTCAAGTTGCACAAATTTGCCTCTTGAACTAACGAAATTATCGACTTTGGTCTCTCAACTATTTTTTCTAAAGCATAACTCACATTACGCTCATTTAAAGAGTGATGTTATTCTCACCCCAATGTCTTATCTTCCCACCTACCTTTTAATGAAATTTTTAATTACAAATTTGTCTATTTACAAAAGGACTGATAAGAACATTAATTATCTTATTTTGCTTAATTATAAAAAATTAAAAATTAAAAAAAAAACAGGTTGGGCATGGGAGACAATTTGTCTACCTTAAACCCTAACTCATATTTTCATCTTCTTTCATTCAGAGAAAGTTAAAAAAAATAGCAGTGGGCTTAGAAAATGACTTTTTCATTGAAAAGGTAGAAGATTATGTTTCCATTCAAAAGGTAGAAGAATAATTTGTATGTAGGTTATTTGAATTTGTCCTTGTATTTTTAAATTTGTCGTTGTCGAATTCTTTTGAATTTGGATACCTTTGTTGTTTTCATTTGAATTTGCAGACCTTAATATTATTTGTTATATTTTTTAAGAGAGAATTTTATAATTTCATATATACGTATATATTAAAGGTTATTTTGGAAATAATAGTGGGTGAGAAAATAGCATTTTAATTTTTTAACTTTTTAAGGTGGATGGGATTATAATGTGGGTGGGAAAATAAGACAATGGGGTGGGTCTAATAGCTCTCCATTCAAATTGCCCTCACTTTCTGCATTTTACAATTTTCAAATTTCTGAAATTATGTTTCTGTGCAGGAAGGAAGTAACCTTCAAAGGCACCTGACATGAGAAAATTGGTTAGTTGGGAATGTAACTCATATGCCTTGAGCAAAATGACATTACTAATAGGAGCGAATGTGCCCCAACTTGTGAATTAGTATAAGTCGGGCACACTCGCTCTAATTTTGGCAAGTCAACTTTAAACGGAAAGAGAAGTGCAAAATTTAAAGGACCAATTTGCAACGAAAACAATTTAGTGCTCGTAGTGGGAATAAACTGAAAAATTCAGGGAGAAATTTGTCAAAAACCTTGCTTCTTGTTATTCATTTATTTTTAATTTTTTTTTTGGAAAGATGGAGGATATACAGATTATTCTTGAGCAACAACAGTTGCTTCACCTTTGTCGAGCAACTCATACATAGTCCTGGTCCTCTTCTGCAAATCCCATTGGTACATTTTCCACGGCATCGCCGCCACCATTGCCACCGCAATCCCCGCTACTATCTCCTTCAGCACGTTCGGCCCTTTCAGTGGCGGATGCGGCACCCTACCCGCCGCCATTTCACTCTGTCTCTATATCGATATATCCTTCCTCTACCATCACAAGAACAAACACCATATTATTATTTATTTATTTTAATTTCAACCATGCAAATTTAGAATGAACGTAATAAATTACGGACTTGGCTAAGCTACACTACATGCATTTACTTAGATCACATTTACTGACTACAATGCCGATACCCCAATAATAAAATGAATTCCACTTACATGGAAGGTAGAGAGAGAGATATATATATACCTGAGGGGAAGTTCGGAGGAACAAACAGATACACACTGGTTTCACCGTTAAACGAACGTTTACTTTTTGGTTTAACACTTTTAATCCGATAGTTGGAGTGGTTTAATTTATAGGCAAATGTTGAGAAATCCGATTTGCGATTGGTTAACTGTTAGATAAATACCTAGTCAAATGCTGCATTATAGGCTGCAGATTTGGTAATTTCTGTTTTGAGGGAGGGAGAGAGAGAGAGAGAGAGAGAGAGAGAGAGAGAGAGAGAGATTATGTATTTGTGGAGAGATATAATCTTGATTAGTCAAATGGCTTGATAATTTTATTTTTTTAGAGATAATAATGTCATTAACTGTGTTATTGATATTTTTTTTATATAAAACTAAATTATTTTTCAGTTCCTTGAAAAGGAGAGAGTTTTTTTTACAAGTGAGTCTCTACAGTTGATTGTATTTTTAGGATTCGTTTGAAAGTCCTTCTAAAATGACTGAACCGAAGTCGTCGGGTTATGAATTTTTCATCGGAAAACGGTTTTTTCAGTTATGATATTTATATATTTACATAATTAATTAAATAAAGAATTTTAAATAAAAACGATATTAAATAAATTGCTATTATTGATACAATGGATCTAATAAGTATTTTTAAATATTTATATTACCAAGAAAACATTTACACTCTTGAAAATTAAAAGCATATAATTTATATCTATTAATGATCTAAAAGTAAATAATTAATTTTCATATTTAATAATGCATGATTATTAACAATTCATTTTCAAATAATAAATATTTATATTTTTTTATTAATAAATGAAATGGTTCGGTTTGTGGTATGGGTTCGGGGCGGATACCCAATAACCATAATTGACCCCAAACTGAAAAATTTACCCGATAGGTACCTGTAACCGTAAAATACCCGAAATTTAATGCCTGAAACTGAACTGTTCTGATCGGTTACTTGTGGGATCGGATTTGACGGATTAAATTGCCATCCCTAGTTTTTCATGATAATATTTTTAACAAATCTTAAATGACTGAAAGCGCTTGCGAGGATCATTTCTGGAAAAACATTTAAAGTGCTTTTGAAACTCAAAATCAATTTCACCAAAAACGCTTTCAATCATTTTAAAAGCACTTCCAAACGAGCCCTTAGTTCACTTAATGTTTTTATATTTGTGCTTTTCGATAATTGTTTCCCTTACTTCCAAAGATAACAACTCAATCGATTGCTTCAACATGCACGCCTAATATTCGAAATTAGATTAGGTAACTTGGTGGTGAAGAAATGAAACCTAGGTTTTCCACATATGCAATATGTATGTGTGCTCTTGGAGGGCATCATTTGTTTAAGATTTGTTAATTTTGTTCCTTGCGACTTACGTTTTTAGATCATCAAGAAATGAAACTCAGGTTGTCCGTTTGTCAAGGAATCCTTAACATTATTCTGTTTGGCTGCCTAGAAAATTTTGAATTCGAACGATAGGTCAACTGATTACGAAAATAAATGTGCGCACATCTGTATGTTTTACGTGCATTTTATGTATGCACGTTACATGTACAATGTCCTTGGGCTTATGTTCTCGTCTTAATTAAGCTTGACAATGCCGGAGGCTCGGACAGAAATGCTTACCAATTCCTATGGGTGCACGTTGGCAGCGGGTTTTACTTAGTCCATTGACAAAACAAAAACAAAAAACAAGTATAATGTTACAGTGACATTTCAAATTTGATACGAGAGTAGTGGCGGACTCATAGAGGGACTTGGGAGGTCCCAGGACCCCTCGGCAACCCTGAATCGTTGCTTGAAATTTTCCAGGGATTCCTTGCACTCGAGGACGAAGGCCTGTGTGTGCAAGCTGCAGCGGCTGAGCAGCAGCGTCTTCAGAGAAAACGACCGCATGAAGAAGTTTTCTTTTATACGGCTTGGCCCAAAACGCTCGTTTTGGCCAACCGTTTTAATTTTTTTTAATTAAAACAATATACAAAACGCAATCGTTAGTGTATATTTTGTTTTAAATTCTCAGCTAGCACATCCCCCAAGTCCCACTCTTCCCCATCCCATTGCCCTGATTTTCACATATTCACCCAATCCCCAATTCCCTAAATTTCAAAACCCTAAAATTCTAAATCCTACCCGATCCCGTATTTAAACTTTACTCGAATATCATACCTCAATTTGTTTCAAATCTCCACACCACCACCATTTGGTTCAAAATTCATGCAAGTTTTTTTGTATTCTAATCTAATCTCAATTAAATTATAGGGTAAATTACAAAAAACTACCTCAACTATTGGTGTCACGACACTTTCATACCTCATCTTTAAAACGTGACAATGTCATACCGCATCTTACGAATTTGTGACAATGTCATACCTCCGTCAATTTTTCTGTTAAGTGCTGACGTGTCAAGAGATGGGGACCACTCACTAATACAGCTGTATTAAAAAATAATTAAATATATTTTTAATAATTAAAAATTATTTAATATTTTTTAAATATTTAAATAATTAAAAAAGTAATTAAAAAAAAAAACTTGTCAGTCCTCTCTCTCTCTCTCTCTCTCTCTCTCTCGCCATCTTCTTGCAGAAAAAAACAAGGGAGAAGAAGATGAGGAAGAGAAAAAAAAAAGAGAGAGAAGTAAGACCTGGAGTCGTCCCCTTCCCCCCCTCCCCCCCCCCCCCCCCCAACCCCACCCCAAAACACAAAACAACATACCCAGAAAAGGAGGAGAAAGAAGAAGAAAGAAAGAAGAAAAAAAAAAAAAAAAAAAAAGATACCCAGTCGTTCATCCCCGCGGCCCACCCCCCAAAACACCCAAAACACACTCACCCAACCTGCAAGAAGAAGAAGAGAGAGAAGAAAAAAAAAAAAAAAGAAGTAAACCCAGTTTGCCGCGACCCCCCCCCCCAACACCCGCCCGCCCCCCCCCGCCCAATCTGCAGAAGAGGTTGTGGGTGTTGGATGGTGGTGATTCGACGAAAAAAATGGCGAAAATCGCCGGAGTTAGTTGGGTTGGGTGTGCGGGTGCAATTATAGACAGGAAGGAAGGAAAACTTCCTGTTTTTTTCTTCTCTTCTTTTCCCCCCCCCCCCTTGATTCCTGATTGGTCAATGGGAGAAGGGGAGCTGGGTTTTGGGGGATGGGGGACACGGGTATCTGGGTTTTTTGGGAGGGTGGTGGAGGAGGTTGGGGGGTGGGGACGGTGGGAATGGGTTTTGGGGATGCAGAGAAGAGAGAGGCGAGAGAGGTAGGGGTAGGGGTGGGGACCGGGGGGGGGGGGAGGAGAGAGGAGAGAGATATAATATTATAAAAATTTTAATTTTTTAATTTTTAATTATTAAAAATATATTTAATAATTTTTTAATCCAGTTGGATTAGTGAGTGGGTCCCATCTCTTGCCACGTCAGCACTTAACAGAAAAATTGACGGAGGTATGACATTGTCACAAATTCGTAAGATGCGGTATGACATTGTCACGTTTTAAAGATGAGGTATGAAAGTGTCGTGATACCAATAGTTGAGGTAGTTTTTTGTCATTTACCCTAAATTATATTAGATATTGATGGAGGTGTATAGTCAATTATTTGATATGATTATTGATATGCTTTATGTATGTATACTCATGTGATTATTGGAATTTAGATAGAATTTTTGCTTATTCGTTAATTGGTATATGTTTTGTGTTTTTTTTTACCAATTATGTAATGTAGAAATAAAAAACATGAAAAGATTTTTCAAACCAAAGCCAATAGCACCCTCTATTTGTTTGGATAATTCAAGTTCAAGACAAAATAAGTGTCACATTGATTTGAATAATCTTGAAAAAGACCCGGGAACAAAACTTCAATGTTATAATTAATTTTTACAATGCTATTTTTGTCTATTAATTTTTTACCTTTATTATTGGGACTCCCCGAGTTTAAAATCCTAAATCCACTGCTGAAAAAAACAAAACTACATTACGATTCAACAAGAGAATGACCGGAACACTTTGAATACGAGTTCTAACGTTTTATCGAGTATTATCCCGATGTACTCATAAAGCCTTCCATGAGGATGAGCACCTTGATACAGACACCAAACTTCAGCTGCCACATATTTTCTGAACGACGGTCATTCTGTGGACTTGACTTATCCTCTGTGGCAACCTCGACCGACACCATAGGTAAATTAGCAGTTACATGACTCCAAAAACTGATAAAAATAGGCTGCTCATCATCAAAGGCAAAAGCAAGGGGGTAAGAAAAGGTACAAGTTGCACTAACTCCATCCGCTATCCGAGTCCTCTGATTGTTCCTCCTCAATTTCTTTTATGCTCTGAACTGTATCCGAAACTTTTTTTGACATGTGCTCTGTGTGTTTTTCCAAATCTTTCAAGATCATATTTAGCTGTTCTTCATATGCAGCGCAACGTCGCTTACATTTTTGCCTCTCGTTGTACAGCTCCAGGGACAGCTCTCGGATTCTTTTATCCTTCTCATCCTGAAAAGTGGGAGAATATTAGGTCACTACGTCATTGCTTTTCATACGACCTGTCACTACATTGTAAAATTTAAGATGCCAAAACAGGGATCTTAGAAACTAATAGGCACAATGATTAAGAGTTATTTTTTGAATCTTTGTTGTACTAGCAGCAATTGTGGGTGATTTAGTTTTTGCTGTGTCAATAATATGTGTCTGTGAAGTCTCCTGGAATATCCTTCCATGTTAGTTGATTGACAAATAAACCATACCTAGGCAGTTGGTTGATCGACACAGGTATAGATGAGTTTCCGTTAACCTAGTAGGAATTAACATAGGAGGACATAAGTTGGAGACGTCAATATGTAAAGATTAATGTCAATGAATCCTTTTGCATGTTTACTAAACAACGGCCTTCATATAAAGACCCAAGGAATGTTTAGCTTCAACTTAACGGCTAATGTTAGACGATAACAGGCTTGCACAAGTGCCTGGTAACAATCCGCACAGCTCTTCCACAGTTGAAAGCATGGATTAGCATGTTAACCGTTCTAATCGACAGAGTGTTATTAGTTTACCAAAAACCCCAAAGTTCAATCTATTAGCTTGTCAATTAACAATTCTTTTAAAATCCAGCACTTCCCTTTGTGCGTGGGTCTCTCCTCAGTAGTTTTGTTAGATGACAACTTCTTCCCAAAGCTTAAACTATTAGGAAAACGATCAACAACCATTTCATTAATCTAAAAGCAAATCCGTGATTTAAAAAATATATATATTATTAGGTAATCTGTGTAAGTCTTCTTCAACATTATCATTGAACACAGTATTTAGCAACAGTGAGTTGGTGACAAATCTTCTTATGCAAAAATGTTAAAAAAATACTCCCCAACGTACCTCACTTGCTAAGTGCTTTCCTGATCCCCGCCAGGGAACCTTGCTGGGACTCATTAGCTTGTGATTATGCTCTTTAACAAATTTTGTGACTACCCACTTCGGTCCATCTCTTAGAGCTAGCCTCATCATAGCTTGACAGCCCTCACGGGTTACTGGGGGTGGAGGAAGAACTCTGTCTTTTCTGTGCACATACTTTTTTGCTCGAAAGCCTTCTTTTGAGCAAACAAAATCTTGACCAATAATCTGATTATTTACTCGTGAACGACGATTGTGGTGTATCCGTACGGTGAAACCGGAGCGTCTGCCATATGCAACATAAAATTCTCTAGCTTCATCTCTTGAGTTGAACTCCATGCCTATATACGGTTCTAAATCTTCTACGTTCACAGGTAGATCGGCTGATTGTTCTTCTGTCTCCTCTTTTTCATCTACACACAAGTCCAAATTCTCAGGAAGCATATCTTGTATCCCTTCATTATGTTCATAGGTTTCAGCATGCATATCTAGGTCACTCTCATCTGAATCAAATCCATGAATAGATTGGTGATCCATTACGTTCCTACAAGAAGAAACAACTAAATTGACTGATCATTTTCCCCAAAAATAGGACACATAAACAACAACAAAATAGTAGGTCAACTTCTACTACAAGTGATTTGCTTGCCAGCATAATTTTTAGTTTAAAAACCTATGTATTGTCAACACTACACTTTTCTATGCCCCATTACTATTTCTTAGAAAGAATAGAGTCTGAGGGCGAAGAAAAGCATAAGAATTGAGGGTTTACAGGGTTTACAAAAGCAATACTTAAATCGTTTCCTTTCAAAAAAAAAAAAAAAAAAAAAACAAAAGCAATACTTAAATGACTTAAGTTACACTTTTCACATTGCAAAACATAAATAAATAAATGCAAACACAAGGACTAATAAATAACTGGAACGCCAATAACACAGTAATGACATGTAACAGAAGAAAAGTGACCCATTACAGTTGGAGCCATTGTAATTATCCTCAAAGTTACCAAGTTGTCTTTCATTACACGCCATTAAATCTTTCCAGTTACAAATTAACGCTTCAGTAAATTTTCAAAGACAATTATAGATCATCGATATAAAATAAACAGTATACTATTGGTGTAAGTTTGGTTGTGGCAAGCAGTTAAATATTCATCATAAACAACAAAGGTTTTCACATGTATGGTTACGTATACCATACAGACTATTAAGCTTTGTGATAATAGGACCTAAAATAAAGCTGAAGAACGGTCTTCAAAACATGAAGTACACAAGACTTAGTCAAGATAATGTTCTAAGCGTCGAAAGAGGAGAACCGTTTCCAGGTATTGGATTGCCCAATAGGAATGACTCAACCTTTGTTCATTGTGTTAAGACAGCTATATTCTGTACAAGCAATGGAAGTTTCATAACTAAGAGCACTCAAATGTGACATGAATCTCTCTTCAGATTCCAGATTCCTTCAGATGATGGGTGAATCGGATAAAATAAGATTGATAAACTAGGAGAAGTTTTCTAACAAAAAATAAACTAAGAGCAGGTCTATCGTTGCATGAGACAAAGACTATAGACTAACTTAAAGAACAATAATTTTTCAAGCACAACATGGAGGACAATGTACCTCCAAGAGGGAGTTTCTCAATAGGGCATTTAAAAGAGAAGCCCTTGCTTGCAAAGAAAGCAAGAAACTTAGAATAAGGCCGTTGGCGTGCAACTTTGACCAACCTAAATTTCAAATTAACAAATTGCATCTCTTGAAAGAGGCACTCTTTTTCCCATTGCACCAGTTTTCGAGTCTTTCTAATGTTTGGTTACCTATTAGTTTACAAAATTTATAGTATAATGGCAGTCTATCCCCCATAAAAAAATGTAGTTAGACTTACAGTTCAAGTACACAATTCCGCAGACAGTATGAAAGTAGTCAGCCTTATAAAGACAGACAAGAACCAACTGATATACAGACCCAAAGGGCATTTTGCAAATCATTTTTCTTACATTAAATTCGAACGCTGAAGGTCCAAAAACAAAAATTAGAAAAACATAGGATACTCTTAATAACAACCCAATTGTCGAACCAAATAACATAAAGCCGTTATATCTCTTCGTATGGTCAAGATCAAACATTTTGAACTAACAGTCCAACATTGGTCTCTTAATTTAACTATTTATGTAAGCTCAACATCATGATTTCACCTAAAAACAGTCAAAGTTGATAAGCAAACACACAGAAATCATGGGTTTTTCACCAAAGTTGCGAAATTTTACGAAGAATGCGGCCAGTTTGTGCTTAAACAATCATCAAATTTGCTTCAAATCAGCATCTAAACATACAAATTTAAAATTTAAAAATAAAAATAAAAAAAAACCTGAGCCCTGGAGTTATAAATACGAAAAGCACCAATTATAACAGTTACTTTAATCATAAGAAACTTAGCAAGGGAAAGCAAAGAACAAAGAATAAACAGGGTTTGGTTTAAACTCACAGTCACCAATGACGACAGGTTTGAAGAAAGCCGAAGTCCTAAAACGATCTGCGCATGGCAGCTCCACGAGCCCAAGTGGTCAATTTTGCGGGGCTCGCTGGTAGTGGTGGGTCCCGCAGGAGATGGAGAGAGTTGGAAGGGCGGAACACGGTAACAGAAAGACCAGCTCGAGGACTCCGGACTCGGAGGCTGAGGGAGGCGGAGCTAGTCTCAGTTGCTGGGGATGTACAGGAAGATGCTTTTCAGTCTGGGAACCGAGGTCACAACAAAACAAGAAGCCAACACTCTGTTTACGCGCTGCGACAAACAAAAGAAAAATGACTGCGTTTACACGCGCACCCTTTTTTCAACTCAGAAACTGCACATTGGCCACTATTCGAGTCAATATGATATTGCGCCTAACCATGTCCACGGTTAATACAAGAGCACTTCCATCGTGCTATTTAGCCCGGTGGACAGGGAGCAAATCCAATCCAATTGCCTCCTAAATTAGCTCCAGCTAGCAATTGGGCTAAGAGCAAGTCCAGCGGGGGACTTTGTTCGGGGGACAGTGGAAGGAACAGGGCCAGATAGCCCGTCCAAATTGCTCCAGCGTTGGGCAGCCCGAGCAACAGGCGAGGCCCGACTCACAGGCCCGGCAAGGATTGCCAGCCCGAGAGTCCGAGGGCTGCGTCAGGCGCGTGCGTGTCAGGCGCGCGTGGGTGAGCGTGAGCCGACAACAAAACAGGGCTGGGGCCCGTAGCCCACTTGCAGCAATGTTACCGTTGGGAAGCCACGTGGCTTTCCACGGTGCGTACGATCTCAACGGCTACTTAATATTAACCGTCCGATTTGCAACGGTAAAAAAAAATTAAAAACTCTTATTTAATATCAACCGTTGGATCTGAGATCAATGGTTGATATTAATCTCCTTTATAAACTAAAAAAAAATAGTTTTAAAATTCAGAAATGTTACCGTTGTGCCATGTAGCACAATCTGAAGTGTTGGAATTCAATTTTTTTAAAATCCAACGGTAGAGATTAATTAATTGAATAAAAAAATTTAAAATTGTAAAAAAATGAATAAAAATCCGAATTTTTTTTTTAAATTCAAATTTTTTTTTTTACTTTTCTATAAATACCTTGTCATTTTCATCTACCTTACACCACAATTTCATATTTTCTCAACTACTTTCAATCACATTCCTATCTTTCTCTCAAAGTTTCAATCCAAATTTTTTCAAACAAAATGACTACTGCTGCAGGTTCGAATTGGACGCTTTCAGAAGCTGTTGCGTTGTGTGCTAGCTGGGTTAAAGTTACTCGTGATTCGCTTACGGGTAATGAGATGCAATTGCAAGAAATGTGGAGTCTTATTCATACCAATTATCTTGAGAAAATGGGTGGGCAAAGAACCAAAGAATCGTTGTCCAGTAGTTGGAAATTACTTAGTACATCGTTTACTACGTGGAGAGACGCCTTGGCACAAGCTAGTGGTAATCTTCGAAGTGGGGAAAGTTTAGTGGATCAAGTAACAATATATTATTTATTTGTTTGTATTATTTAATTGTTAGCTACTTTCATTATAATTATTTGTTTGTATTATTTAGTTGTTACCTATTTTCATTATAATTATTTGTTTGTATGATTTATTTGTTACCTACTTTCATTATAATTATTTGTTTGTATTATTTAGTTGTTACCTATTTCCATTATAATTATTTGTTTGTATGATTTATTTGTTACCTACTTTCATTATAATTATTTGTTTGTATTATTTAGTTGTTACCTATTTCCATTATAATTATTTGTTTGTATGATTCATTTGTTACCTACTTTCATTATAATTATTTGTTTGTATTATTTATGTGGCATCCCGTCCCGACTTTTCTATACACTCGAGGTAAAATGACGAAAATACCCTTACCTACGCGTGAACGGGTGTGTTTTGGACACGAAATCGGGCTTTGGGTGTCTGGAATACTAAGCCCAAAAGTTTGGGCTGATTGTGACACGTGTGCTGCACATGCACACACCCACGTTTTAACCCTACTTTTCATTCCTTCTTCCTTATCTCTCTTTCTTTCTGAAACTCTCGCTCACTTCTCTCGACTTTTTCCTACGGACACACATACACAACTCGATCTCGACATCAATCAACCTCAAAGGTAAGCTCTTCGAATTCGTAGGACTCTGGTGAACTCATACATATATGTTTTAAGCCTTGAAACCCACGAAAACAACTCGAACCCGTGAGCACCGAATGATGCACTATTCATGTACTTTTATTTTGGATCGTTTTAGGTGAAAACAAGATCACCACAAGTCCTAAAATCTTCCCACGAGACTCGGAGTACCTCGTTCATACGTTTTGGACGTCGGAGTTGGTAGTTCTGGACTTGGCCGAATTTGGAGAAATTCCCCGAGGAATTTCCAGTGGTTTTTCGAAGGATTTGAAGGTACAAATGTGTTCTAAATTGAATTTGGAGCATTTTGGTATAAATTTCATGAATTTTGGATGAAAAATGAAGGAGATAGGCTAGTTTGAAGTTTTGGCCGGAATCGGTCGCCGGCGCCGGCGACGGTCGCCGGAAAAACCAGTCCGGCCGGCGACCTGAGGTAGGGGGTGACGGAATATTCCGTCAAGGTTGACGGAATATTCCTCACGCCGTTAGTTAATTCTAACGGAATCCGTTAGAAGATAACGGAATATTCCTGACGGAATATTCCTGCGCTGTTAGGGTTAACCGCGCGTGCACAGCACGTGACAGCGCGTGGGGGCGCGTCTGTCCGTGCAATTCCAGGCGCGTGGGGGCGCGTGAGTAGTCCAAAAATTATTTTAAAAATATCACGACGATCGTGACGTCGTGTAGGTCGCGTTGGTATATTCAAATGCCAAAATTGACCTTCGTATGAAAAGTTATTTACGTAGGTCGTTTATGTGCTGTTAATGACGGTTTTGCGATTAATTCACGTATAGGTGAGACGTATCCAGCGGACGAGCGCAGTCACTCTAGGCTCGGGGGATACGACCCGTCGACATACCAGTGAGTGGGCTTTTGTTTTCAGTATATATATATATGACGTTTTTCCCAGAAACATAAATGGATTGATTTACGAATTGAACAGATTTTATAATTGAATTGCCATGTCGTATGCCAATTATGTTTTATGCCTGTGATTATGATTGCATTTATTATGCACTGACGCCGAGGACGGCCAGATAAACCAGGTAAGTGCTGTGGTAGTGTTTGAAATGATGATAGATTGTGATTTAGCTAATCACCTGCACCTCGGGTGTTGTGCTCCGCCAGAGTAGGGCCTAGCCTTCACGTGATCGTTCACCTCACGCACCGTACGCTCAACTTGGATCCAAGATAGGTGCCTAGCCTGTCGTACAGACCACAATAGGTGGTTCCGACTCGTTGGTGACCCGCGATTCGTCGCACAGCCTTCACGTGATTGTAGCACAGAGCGTAATATTATACACCTAGCCTGTCGTACAGACCACAATAGGTGGTTCCGACTCGTGTGCAGGATGATGATAGTGATAATGATGATTGATATGTTTGAGTATGTTTGATCAGCAATAGATTCAGCCGTACAGGTCATTAGAGGTGACTCCGGCTGATAGGGCACTAGGGACACCCTAGTTTTATATTACTTGCCTGATGATGATAATGATTCTGAGTTCGTACATCGATATGGCCTATTATTACGTTTTGATAACGAGATTTGATATTAAGACAAGTTTTCGTATATAAGTTTATATACGTACTATTTTCTGGGAAAATTATACTGATTTACAGCGAGGGGTTATTTATGGAATTATGAAATGGTTTTTGGAAAACTTTGTTTTTGCCCACTCACCTTTTATGTTTTGCGCCCCTCCAGGTACTAGGTAGCTACGTCGTGGACGGTTAGCGAGGCGCCAAGGCAGTTCTGACAGACCACCACTTATGTAGGATTTTCTTCCGTAGTTGTAATGTTTGTTTAAACTTGACTGCACCTAGGTTCGGCTCTGTATCATATGTATATTATAAACTTAACTTTCGCTGCTGCACTTCACGACAAATTCGCTTCCGCTGACGCACACGGCTACGTCACTCACACGTGACGGCCGGCACGCCTCGGTTTCCGGATCGGGGTGTGTCAGTTTGGTATCAGAGCCTAGGTTTTGGTAGTTCTGTGCAGTTGTGAATATTCTAATTCCCTTGGTGTTTCTGTCAGAACGATGCCGCCTCGACGAGAGCCACGTCCATCTGTTGATCCTAGCTTTCCCGACCTTTCTCAGTTGGGAGATGTTATTGCTCATGCTATTCAGTCTACCCTTCGTCCTTCCCATAGGACCCCTCTTGAGAGTGCGCATAATTTGAGGTTACCGAGATATGAGGGTGACGAGGGGCACGAAGGTGCCGAGCGCTGGTTTCTGCAGATAGAGCGGACTTTCAGAATATTACATAGTCAGGGCAATCTAGCTGCGGGAACTTGGGTAGAACCTTATCCTTCCAGTCTAGGATAGTCACCGGCTCCTCCTCGTACGTCAAATCAAGACTAACTTCTAGCTGCTGCGGAGGTAGAACGTGAGACGGATCAGCAACGTAATGACGTAGCATTGAAACGTGAAACACGTTATGAACTCTGGATAGCTCTGGAGGCAACTCGAGTCTATACGCCACTTCACCTATCCGCTCGGTGATTAGGTATGGTCCGATATACCTGGGACTCAACTTCCCCTTCTTACCGAACCGTACAACTCCTTTCCACGGCAACAACTTCAGAAACACCCAATCGCCTAACTCGTAAATCCGATCTGTGGCATGTCTATCGGCTAAACTCTTCTGGCGATCCTGGGCCACCTTCAGGTTAGACTTGATTACCTGGATATTCTGAGTCGTCTCGTCAACTATCTCTGGACCTTCTAGTACTCTCTCGCCGACTTCCGACCAACATAGGGGCGTACGACAAGCTCGACCGTACAACGCTTCGAATGGTGACATTCCGATGCTCGAATGGTAACTGTTGTTGTACGCGAACTCCATCAGGTCCAAGCGTAGATGCCATGCATCACCAAACTGTAGTACGGAAGATCGTAACATATCCTCAAGCGTCTGGATAGTCCTCTCGGACTGTCCGTCCGTCTGTGGATGATAAGCCGTACTATACAGTAGCCTCGTGCCGAGGGCTTCCTGGAATGCCGTCCAGAACTTGGATGTGAATCTCGGATCTCGATCTGAGATAATGCTGACTGGCACGCCATGGTACTTGACTATCTTCGATACGAAAAGTTCAGCTAATCGTTGTAGAGAAAACTTCTCTCGAACCAGGATGAAGTGTGCAGATTTCGTAAGCCGATCAACTATTACCCAAACACCGTCGTATCCATTCAGTGTACGGGGTAACTTATAGACGAAATCCATGGTGATGTTCTCCCATTTCCACTGAGGAACGGGAAGTGGTTGCAGTCGTCCGAATGGTTTCTTCCTCTCGGCTTTAACCTGCTGACAAACAAGACATCTGCTCACGTACTCGGCGATCTCCCTCTTCATACCAGGCCAATAGTAGAATGGTCGAATGGTATGATACATCTTGGTACTGCCCGGATGCATCGCGTAAGCTGATACGTGTGCCTCATCGAGAATCGCCCTCTTTAACTCTGCGTCGTTTGGCACGTACATTCTGTTTTCTTGCATGAGCATACCGTCGGTTTCTCGAATTCGTAGATCGGTCTTTTTACCTTCACCTCTCAATCGAATCAACTCCTGAGTCTCCGCGTCATTCAACTGAGTCTCGAGAATACGGTCAATCAGAATCGGTCTGACCTGGAAGTGAGCAAGTAATGCTTTCCCTCGATTCTTTGCCTCCGAACAATCAATCTCCAATTCTACTCCGGTCGACCTCAGCTCGGCCAACAGCGGAGCACGACTCGCGTATAAAGCATCCACTCTACCCTGAGACTTCCGGCTAAGTGCGTCAGCTACTACGTTTGCACGACCCGGATGATACTCAATCGTGCAATCGTAATCACTCAGCAACTCCATCCACCTTCGCTGACGGAGGTTCAAGTCTCTCTGGGTAAACAAGTACTGGAAGCTCTTGTGATCTGTAAAGATCCTACACTTCTCACCGTAGAGGTAATGTCTCCAGATCTTCAACGCAAATACAATCGCCGCCAACTCAAGATCATGAGTAGGGTAGTTCATCTCGTGCGATTTCAACTGCCTTGATGCATAGGCGATCACCCTACCATGTTGCATCAACACGCAACCCAGGCCATTCAATGATGCGTCACTATAGACCTCGAAGTTACCACTATCGTCCGGAAGTGCTAGCACTGGAGCATGAGTAAGACAATGTTTTAGCTGCTGAAAGCTCCGTTCGCAGCTATCATCCCACTCAAATCGAACATCCTTCCTGGTTAACTTCGTGAGAGGTAACGCAATCACTGAGAAATCTTGCACGAACCGCCGATAGTAGCCGGCTAATCCGAGGAAACTCCGTACCTCAGAAACAGTTCGTGGCTGTTCCCAATTCTCCACAGCTGCTATCTTCTGGGAATCCACCTGAATACCCTGAGCTGAGATAACGTGCCCCAAAAATGCCACCTGGTCTAACCAGAATTGACATTTACTGAACTTAGCGTATAATCGATGCTCCCTCAGCTTCTTCAGCACTAATGAAAGATGTCGCATGTGATCTGACTTCGATTTAGAGTACACCAGAATGTCATCGATGAATACAATGACGAACCGATCCAAATACGGCTGAAATACCCTGTTCATCAAATCCATAAAGGCAGCTGGGGCGTTAGTCAAACCGAATGGCATGACTAAGAACTCGTAGTGCCCATATCTGGTTCGGAACGCCGTCTTCGGAACATCCTCGCCCTTAATCTTCAGCTGGTGATAGCCAGATCGTAGGTCGATCTTCGAAAATACACAAGTTCCTCGCAGCTGATCGAACAAGTCGTCAATACGAGGTAATGGATAACGGTTTTTAATCGTTACTCGATTCAGCTGTCGATGGTCAATACACAGCTGTAGAGTACCATCCTTCTTACGTACGAACAACACTGGAGCTCCCCAAGGTGAGATACTCGGCTGTATAAAACCCTGGTCTAACAGCTCTTGTAACTGAATCTTTAACTCTCGCAACTCAGCGGGAGCCATTCGATAGGGAGTCAGAGATATAGGGTCTGTACCTGGCAATAAATCGATAGAAAACTCCACATCTCGATCCGGTGGCAAGCCTGATAAATCGTCAGGAAATACGTCGGGAAAATGCCTGACCACCTTCACATCTTCTAAACTGACAGGAGCGCTATCGTTCAATACCACGTGAGCCAGATACCCCTGACAACCCTTCTGCAACAATTTCTCAGCTCGCACGGCTGAAATGATGCCGTGCCTAACATTACTACGTTCGCCAGTGAATGTGACCACAGGTAACCCCGGCCGATGGAACGTAACTTTCTTCTCATAACAATCTATGTTGGCTCGATGATAGTGTAGCCAATTAGTGCCCAAGATCACATCAAACTCGACAATATCCAACGGAATAAGATTAGCGGGTATAATCACAGCCTCAATCAACACGGGGCACCCTGGATACATCCAACTGACCAGACAGGTCTCTCCCCTAGGCATCGACATCTCTAACTCAAATACGAGGGGTGCAGACTCAGGTTGAGTCAATTGGGCAAATGAGTAAGAAATGACCGAATGAGTAGCGCCACAGTCTATCAATACCCTAGCGAAATGACCAAGTACATTTAACTTACCCGTTATCAGATCCGGGTTATTTTGGACGTCATGGGCTGTAAGGTTATGTATACGGCCCAGCGGCTGCTGTCGACCACCGCGACCTCTGTTCGGCTGACCAGCTCGTCCAGGCACACCACGACTGGATCCCGCAGGATTAGGCTGTCTAGATGATCCTGCACTGCTCGCTGCAGCCTCACTCTGCTGTGGCTGAACTCCCGAATACCACTGCGGTCCGCCGGCAGGATAAGGAGGATACGGGGTATACCCTCCAGGATGCGGAGAATAGCTACTCTGATAACCGCCTGAATGGTACGGATCCGGAGGATATGGGTATGGGGCGGAAGTATAAGGAGCAACGTCACCCTGATAATGATAAGTACCACCACGACTCGGCTGTCCATATCCACCAGAATGTGGGACCTACTGGATAGGAACTGGAGGTGGTAACGCAAGTGGTGGAGGTCTCGGCTGACTCTGCGGGCAATTCGCTGCGCGATGACCCTGCTGTCCACATGTAAAGCATCCACGAGCGCCCTGCCTGCACTCGCCATAATGCCTACTGTTGCACCTCCGACAGAATGGTCCATAAGAACCGCCAGCATCTCGCTGCCTCTGGAAACGCTGACCTCCGGCAAATCCACCCCATCTCCTCTGACCCGGGGAACTCGCACCCCCACTCGAAGAAGAACTCGAGCTAACACCACTTCTCTTGAAACTCTGGGTCCTCCGAGGCCCCTGTGATGCCACACCTTTACCTTTGTCGTCTCTCCTCGGTTCCTCTTCTTCGTTGTCGCTATCACTCGGCAGATTCTCTGAATCTTCTATCTGCACCAAAACTGCGTAGAAGTCATGATATGTCTCACAGTGCCTCGTAGTCGCCATCGTGCGCCATTTCTTTCGAGTGCCCAGCTTGAATCTCCGAAGCATCTCGGCCTGATTCCTAGCAATCTCAGGGTGGTAGCGAGAAAGATCAGTGAACCTCCTGTAGTACTCGTTCGCTGACATCTTCTTCTGCTTTAGGCTCGTGAATTCTTGTTTCTTGCGGTCGAGATAGGCGTCTGGGATAAATTGCTCATAAAATTGTTGTCTGAACACCTCCCAGTCCTTGGCCTCTTCTGGTGGCATCCTCTCAGCCAGCTGTTCCCACCAAGTCGCAGGTTCCTTTCCCATGAACCATGTCGCAGTCTCGACCCAAGTTCCCGCAGCTAGATTGCCCTGACTATGTAATATTCTGAAAGTCCGCTCTATCTGCAGAAACCAGCGCTCGGCACCTTCGTGCCCCTCGTCACCCTCATATCTCGGTAACCTCAAATTATGCGCACTCTCAAGAGGGGTCCTATGGGAAGGACGAAGGGTAGACTGAATAGCATGAGCAATAACATCTCCCAACTGAGAAAGGTCGGGAAAGCTAGGATCAACAGATGGACGTGGCTCTCGTCGAGGCGGCATCGTTCTGACAGAAACACCAAGGGAATTAGAATATTCACAACTGCACAGAACTACCAAAACCTAGGCTCTGATACCAAACTGACACACCCCGATCCGGAAACCGAGGCGTGCCGGCCGTCACGTGTGAGTGACGTAGCCGTGTGCGTCAGCGGAAGCGAATTTGTCGTGAAGTACAGCAGCGAAAGTTAAGTTTATAATATACATATGATACAGAGCCGAACCTAGGTGCAGTCAAGTTTAAACAAACATTACAACTACGAAAGAAAATCCTACATAAGTGGTGGTCTGTCAGAACTGCCTTGGCGCCTCGCTAACCGTCCACGACGTAGCTACCTAGTACCTGGAGGGGCGCAAAACATAAAAGGTGAGTGGGCAAAAACAAAGTTTTCCAAAAACCATTTCATAATTCCATAAATAACCCCTCGCTGTAAATCAGTATAATTTTCCCAGAAAATAGTACGTATATAAACTTATATACGAAAACTTGTCTTAATATCAAATCTCGTTATCAAAACGTAATAATAGGCCATATCGATGTACGAACTCAGAATCATTATCATCATCAGGCAAGTAATATAAAACTAGGGTGTCCCTAGTGCCCTATCAGCCGGAGTCACCTCTAATGACCTGTACGGCTGAATCTATTGCTGATCAAACATACTCAAACATATCAATCATCATTATCACTATCATCATCCTGCACACGAGTCGGAACCACCTATTGTGGTCTGTACGACAGGCTAGGTGTATAATATTACGCTCTGTGCTACAATCACGTGAAGGCTGTGCGACGAATCGCGGGTCACCAACGAGTCGGAACCACCTATTGTGGTCTGTACGACAGGCTAGGCACCTATCTTGGATCCAAGTTGAGCGTACGGTGCGTGAGGTGAACGATCACGTGAAGGCTAGGCCCTACTCTGGCGGAGCACAACACCCGAGGTGCAGGTGATTAGCTAAATCACAATCTATCATCATTTCAAACACTACCACAGCACTTACCTGGTTTATCTGGCCGTCCTCGGCGTCAGTGCATAATAAATGCAATCATAATCACAGGCATAAAACATAATTGGCATACGACATGGCAATTCAATTATAAAATCTGTTCAATTCGTAAATCAATCCATTTATGTTTCTGGGAAAAACGTCATATATATATATACTGAAAACAAAAGCCCACTCACTGGTATGTCGATGGGTCGTATCCCCCGAGCCTAGAGTGACTGCGCTCGTCCGCTGGATACGTCTCACCTATACGTGAATTAATCGCAAAACCGTCATTAACAGCACATAAACGACCTACGTAAATAACTTTTCATACGAAGGTCAATTTTGGCATTTGAATATACCAACGCGACCTACACGACGTCACGATCGTCGTGATATTTTTAAAATAATTTTTGGACTACTCACGCGCCCCCACGCGCCTGGAATTGCACGGACAGACGCGCCCCCACGCGCTGTCACGTGCTGTGCACGCGCGGTTAACCCTAACAGCGCAGGAATATTCCGTCAGGAATATTCCGTTATCTTCTAACGGATTCCGTTAGAATTAACTAACGGCGTGAGGAATATTCCGTCAACCTTGACGGAATATTCCGTCACCCCCTACCTCAGGTCGCCGGCCGGACTGGTTTTTCCAGCGACCGTCGCCGGCGCCGGCGACCGATTCCGGCCAAAACTTCAAACTAGCCTATCTCCTTCATTTTTCATCCAAAATTCATGAAATTTATACCAAAATGCTCCAAATTCAATTTAGAACACATTTGTACCTTCAAATCCTTCGAAAAACCACTGGAAATTCCTCGGGGAATTTCTCCAAATTCGGCCAAGTCCAGAACTACCAACTCCGACGTCCAAAACGTATGAACGAGGTACTCCGAGTCTCGTGGGAAGATTTTAGGACTTGTGGTGATCTTGTTTTCACCTAAAACGATCCAAAACAAAAGTACATGAATAGTGCATCATTCGGTGCTCACGGGTTCGAGTTGTTTTCGTGGGTTTCAAGGCTTAAAACATATATGTATGAGTTCACCAGAGTCCTACGAATTCGAAGAGCTTACCTTTGAGGTTGATTGATGTCGAGATCGAGTTGTGTATGTGTGTCCGTAGGAAAAAGTCGAGAGAAGTGAGAGAGAGTTTCAGAAAGAAAGAGAGATAAGGAAGAAGGAATGAAAAGTAGGGTTAAAACGTGGGTGTGTGCATGTGCAGCACACGTGTCACAATCAGCCCAAACTTTTGGGCTTAGTATTCCAGACACCCAAAGCCCGATTTCGTGTCCAAAACACACCCGTTCACGCGTAGGTAAGGGTATTTTCGTCATTTTACCTCGAGTGTATAGAAAAGTCGGGACGGGATGTCACAATTTAGTTGTTACCTATTTTCATTATAATTATTTGTTTGTATGATTTATTTGTTAGCTAATTTCATTATAATTATTTGTTTGTATGATTTATTTGTTACCTACTTTCATTATAATTATTTGTTTGTATTATTTATTTGTTACCTATTTTCGTTATAATTATTTATTCTCCTACATTGTATAGGAACTTCAAGCACAAGCTTGGTATGGTGCCAAAACTAAAAGCAAAAACAAAACATTCACCCGGTTTGAATGTTGGAATATTGTCAAAGATTATCCTAAATTCAGAGTTGTGTCTGTCGATCCAGAAGTTTTCATGAACAGCACCCCTCTACACTCTACACCCGATCATGCCTCTCATAATCTTGATGAAGATGATGCCGAAGAAGTGCCTGAAACGCACCCCGTTGAACAAGCGTCGGGGTCGACCTGTTTTCCAATTAGGCCTCAAGGTAAGAAGGCTTCAAAGAGAAAAGGCAATGCTTCAAAGAATGATTATGCAAAATATATGGAAGACCTTGCCCGCCAAGGTGAATTGACTATAGCCCGAGAAATGGCTAAATTTGAGGCTGATAATGCCAGAGAGGATGCAAAAGCTGCAGCTCTTGAGAAAAAATTTGCAACTGATGAGAGAGAAAGAGAACTACTTCGGCAAGAAAGGGAACATAGAAAACAAGAAAGAGACGCCCAACGAGATCGTGACATTATGAAGGAGCCTTTAGAAGGCAAGTCTCCAAACTCTAAATATTTTTGGAAGTCGAAGAAAGCGGACGTGGTGCAAAGGAGGCGTGCAAGAGAAGCGAGAGCAAGAGGAGATGGTCTTAACACGACAACAGAAGATCATCCTAGCACCACAAATTGGTTAGGTGATGATTATCCATACATGAACACATAATTTTCCAATCAATTCGGGTTGTAATTTCTTATTCGGGTTGTAATTTCTAATTTATTGAATAGTGTACTTTATGTTGTTTCCAATTTATTGAATTTAGTACTTTATTCAAAACACATTTAAACACACCAAATAAAATAACATCAACATACCAAATAAAATAACATCTACATACCAAAAAAACACACCAAATAAAAACAAACACCAAATAAAATTACATCAACAAACCAAAATTACATTTCAACTCACTAAATGAACTACAAAAACACACCAAATAAAAACAAACACTAACTTAAGTATCTTCAACACCCCTCAATTTCTACTGGTGCTCTATCAAGTCAATTTGGCGAACATTGTGCATATATGGCCTTTGAAGTGCAGTATATCGTTGAATGACTCTATCATTGTAACGTCCATCCCTTTGTATTGGCTCGTGTTGCACGGGTTCTTCGGTGGCGTCATGAGCACAATATATTTGTGTTCTGGAATTGTTCATCGTGTCTGGCTCTTAGTCATCAACGGAATCATAATGGTACTCATCTTCCACAATCATGTTGTGAAGAATGATGCACATCATCATGATAGATCAAAGCGACTCCACATCAAACATTCTGGCAGCACCCCTAACAATAGCCCAGCGAGCTTGGAGTATACCAAAACAACACTCCACATTCTTCCTGCATCCTTCTTGACAGCTTGCAAAGTATTTTTCCTTTGCACTTTGTGGACGGGGCACTGTTTTGACAAAGCATTCCCACCTTGGGTAAATGTCGTCTGCTAGGTAGTATGGCCCGTCGTACTTACGTTTGTTGACCCAGTATGTTACTTTTGGTGCCTTTCCTTGCAGGACTTCATCGAACACTGGAGATTAGGCAAGGACATTGAGATCATTTTGAGCTCCCGAAACCCCGAAAAAGGCGTGCCAAATCCAAGTATCAAAAGATGCCACCGCCTCCAAAATTGTACTTTTTGATCATTTTCTGTCCCCATAAGTGCCTTGCCATGCACTTGGACAGTTTTTCCAAGTCCAGTGCATACAATCAATGCTTCCAATCATCCCTGGAAAAACCTCGCATCTCACCATTCTTTAGAAGCCTTTCCAAGTCCATATGAGTAGGTCTCCGAAGGTACTCATTGGTGTAGATAGATTCGATTGCCGAGCAAAACCTCATCAGGGACTCAAGAATGGTTGATTTTCCCATTCTTGTTATCTCGTCCACTTGGTCTGCAGCTGCTTCATATGCAAGCATCCGCAAAGCAGCAGTAATTTTTTGCTCAGGCAGGAGACCCATAGCACCAAATGCATCCGGCTTTTACACAAAGTAAGAATCATGGTTGCAAACATCGCCCATGATTCTGTTGAACAAATGTCGTTCCATTCTAAAACGACCTCGGAAGTACGTATCAGGGAATGCACTGTTACGGATAAAATAATCGTCCAAGGGCTCCTGACCTCGTCGTTGCCTATTTCTATCAATGTTTACAGCACGGTTGGGCCTGCAGATCTGAGCCACAGCTTGGACGACTCGACGGGAATGTGAGGCTCGTGCCATTCTTGATTCGTCATCTCTCCGTCTACGCTCATCATCCTCTTCCATCTCATTTTGGGCCCAATCCCTGGCATTGAATTCCTTCTGATTGGTTAAACAATTCTTCCTCTTCTTGATCGATTTCCCACATCATCTTTGAAGAAAAAGAAGACATTGGTGAAGAATGAATCAGAAACTATGAATAATAATAAGGATTTTGGTGAAGAATGAAGCAAAAACTATGAATAATGATAGAGAACTTGAGAAAATTGGTGTGAGATTTCAGAGGATGGAGGTTGGATTATATGGAGGATTTGGGCAAGGATTAGGTTGTAGATAATGCCACGTGGCATGCCGTCATTCGTTAAAAATCTTGTGGAAATCTATCCTCAAAGATTGTAATCGAATTGTGATACATGGCACGACGTGATTGGTTACAAATCTTATCGGAAATTCATCACCAATAATTGTCTTTTCAGATAATGACACGTGGCGCAACGACAACGATTAAAAATCTTATCAGAAATCCACCACCAATAATTGTCTTTGCGAATAATGACACGTGGTGCAACGAGAACGATTAAAAATCTTATTCGAAATAACAAATAAAATTATTTTGAATTTTTTTATAAATAAAAAAATACAAATATTTTATTGTTATTGGCTTTTCGGATAATGACACGTGGCGCAATGAGAACGATTAAAAATATTATTCGAAATTACAAATAAAATTATTATGTATTATTTTATAAATAAAAAAATACTAATATTTTATTGCCAATTGCCAGGACTATTCAAGTGCAGGGGTGGAGATGCAAAAGGCAATTGCCAAGGGAATACACTGTTCATTAAGGGCAGTTACTATTTACTGGGTGGATTGAATAGTGTATTGCCTGGGGGGGAGGCCTCCTACATTGGAGTTGCTCTAAAGGGGAGCCTGTAGGAGAGGGTAGGCGGGAGTCTAAGGCCCGAGTGCCTGAGGATTTTGTGATGCAAGGCTGACGTCAGCACGATATCATCTACGTTCTAAAAAAATTTGCGTCAGGCGTGTGGCTAACAAGTGTGCATGGGGGCACATCTCTGACACATTTTTAGATGCTGGGATCCGCATGTTAGCCCCACTAACTACCTTTGAATCTAGACTGTTGATTTCCAGATTAACAGTCTAGGTTTTTAGACTGTAAACTTTTAAAAAAATGGAAAAAAAAAAACCAGAAATGTTATGTTGGGCCACTTGTCACATTCTGGACTATTGGATTCCTTTTTTTTTTTTGTAATCCAAATGGCCTAGATTAATTAAGTTAATAAAAAAATTATAAATATTAAAGATCATAAAATTTTCAAAAAAAAAAATTTAAAAATTATAATTTTTTTCTATAAATACCTTATCACTTTCTCCAACTTTACACCACATTTCAATATAACAATTAAGAACATGTCGCACGACGGAATTGGTTAAAAATCTTATTGTAATCTATCTACAAAAATTTTACTTTCGGATAATGACACATGGCGCGACGAGATTGATTAAAAATCCTATTCGAAATTTAATTTTTTATTATTTTATAAAATATAAAATACTAATATTTTATTATCTATTGCCTTGACTATTCAGTTTAGGGGCGGAGATGCAAAAGACAATTACTATTCAGTGGAGGGGATTCAATTGCCAATTGCCATAGGGGCCTTCCTACACTGGAAGTGCTCTAATAGCACGGTCACACCAATCTATGCATGTGTATAAATAACATATTTGGATACGAAAGTCACAACTTCGGGTATGGCACATGATTGGTCCTAAAAATCAAGTCAAGCTGCGAGACTTAAAATTAAATATTTGTCAAAGTTGGTGGTTTAGAAATTAAATATCTGGATCCTCTTTGTCGGGATCCTAGGGATCTTCACATCATGGTCGTTTATCATACATCGTGCAGTTAGTTTTTGTTAGGTATTATTTGGATTTAATTTTAAATAAATAAATTCAAAATGATTTATTTCTAAAGAGGTTTGAAGGAGACCCGCATGTAGAGAAATTCACAAAGGCAAGAATCAAGGTAAATCAATCCAAAGATTAGAGCAGTCACGAAAAGAAGGTTTATAAAATAGGCAAGACTCACAGGCCAAACTAGGGGTAGGTTCAAAAAACTGAAAACCAAACCGAACCGAAACCGAAAAAACCGAACCGAATTGAAAAAATCGATTCTTATGGTTCGGTTTGGTTTTAGAGGTCTAGAAACCGAACCAAACCGAACCGAACCGAATTAATTAAATTAATATTTTTTTTATTTTTTTTATTTAATTATTTGTTTTGGATATTATTTTTTAAACCCAATTTGTAATATTTTTAAACCCAATTTTATTTGTTTAATTATTTGTTTTGGGTATTATTTTTTAAACCCAATTTGTAAGCCTAATGTGTTGCCAAATGCTTACTACCCTTTTCTCATTTTTCTCACACTCCAATTTTACTTCTAATTTTTTATGGTTTGTTTGTTTCATCACTAAACCAGTTGCTTTCCATTTGTCTCTTGACCAATCATGTTCTTCTTTGTTTGTATTTCTATTGTTTTAATTGAAATTATGAGTGATTTGGAGTAATAATCACAGGATAATCAAATCTACTTGTACAACTTCTCTCTCTGCACTCCAGTCCATTTACTTTCATATCTCTGCTGGGTAAAAATTGAGGGGGAGAGAGAGAGAGTTAAACATTTTAAATTTCATTTTTTGTTGCTTGACTTTGTAAAAGACTAAAATTTTCACTGCATTCTCTTAGAAAACTAAACATACCATTGGATTTGATGGTTGTTTGTGATTTGGGTTTTACTGCTTTGTTTGCCCCTTATTAATAATCATGTAATGTTTGAGTGATATATTCTGCTCAAAAGTTTTAGGACTTTCCTTGACATTTTTTAAGGAACCAAACAAGGATTAACCCTATGTATACTTTGTTTGTTTGCTTGATGTGAATATATATATATATATATATATATATATATATATATATATATATATATATATCCAAAACAAATAATTAAATAAATAATACTGAGAAAAAGAGAATTTAAAATATCATTACTTTTAAACCCAATTTCTCAAGAACCAAACAAGGATTATGTAAGATCCCACATCGCCCAGGGGAGTAATCCTTATATGTATATTCCCATCGCTACCTAGCACGAGGCCTTTTGGGAGCTCACTGGCTTTGGGTTCCATAAGAACTTCGAAGTTAAGCGAGTAGCGCGCGAGAGCACTCCCATGATGGGTGACCCACTGGGAAGTTCTCGTGTGAGTTCCCAGAAACAAAACCATGAGGGCGTGGTCGGGGCCCAAAGCAGACAATATCGTGCTACGATGGAGTCGAGCCTTGGTTGTGGTGGGGGCCCGGGCCGGGATGTGATAAATTAACCTTGTATATACTTTGTTTTTTTTTTAAACCCAACTGTGATGTAAAAAACCAAAACCGAACAAAAAAAACTTAAAAAAAATGAAACCAATTTAAACCGATCCCACCCTTAGGCCAAACAAATGGCCAGACCTAATGTTGCCTTAAAAGTAAGAAGTTTGAAAAAGAGACGGATCTCTCGATCAACACACAAAATTTCATATGCATTTCGGTTCAGTTTCGGTTTTGGCAAAAAACCGAACCCACCCCTAGGCCAAACAAATGGTCAGACCTAATGTTGCCTTAAAAGTAAGAAGTTTGAAAAAGAGACAGATCTCTCGATCAACACACAAATTTTCATATGCATGTTATCCTTTAGGTTCTTAGTCTAGAGCCGTTTACATTTCAAATCCTTAGATTCATGTGTGTTCATTGCTTTTAGCTTTATTGTTTTAAGCACTTTTAGTTATCAAAAAAAAAAATTATTGTGACGAAAACACGAGTGATACACCACGTATTTTTATGTAAATAGTAAAAAAAATTATTTTTTAAGTTATTAACTTTTTAACATACATATCTCACTATTTGTATAGTGACACGTGGTGTATCACTTCTTGTGATAGTTACACTAAAAATTTCTCCTAATTATCTTGTTATTTTAATATTATTTTAATTTAAGTTCGTTTATTTCAATCGCACTTTACTTTACACTATTTACTTTCTGCACATCCCTTCTTGTTCTTTACGTTGTCGTTTTTTATATTATCGTACTTTACGTTGTGGCACTTCGAACACTAAATTCTTTAGGTCTCGTGTCTAAAGCATGTCATAAATAATGGAGAACGAATCCCCTCTTGAGCAAATCACACGAAATCCAATGGCCCGTGTGATTTGCTCAAAAAACTCAGCTTCCTCAGCTCAGGAGGGGATCCGTTCCGTAAATAATGAGCCTCCTTTGTTGCGGCCCAAACGGCAGCTCTGCTCAGAAGCCGTACTTTGTCGTGTCCCCATCACAATGTCTTGCACATTTACACTTGAAAGATAGAAGATTCAGAATCATCCTATTTTCTACTTTCCTCAGTCCGGAGTTCCTGATTCGACATTCGAGAAATACAGCTAAGGCCCTCCTAGAAATGAAACTAAAGAAACGAAATCATACAACTTCTGAAAAGTATCTATCGCGTTAAAGCTCCTGTTTTGGCTTCAATCTCTTTTAGCTTGTTAGAAACCGATTGAACTTTTGTTGAAAGGTGCGTGTTGTGGTCTTCAATATCCTTGATAAAGGCAAGTAGCTGGTCTCTATACGCCGCACTTAACCGCTTCTTAACTCGTAGCTCTGCAGATAGCTCCTGGATTTTCTTATCTTTCTCATCCTGGAAACATATGCAAAACGATGGTAAATGAACTCTGTGAGGGAAACGAGTGGGTACAGTGTGCTGTATTAATCTCGAGAGGGAATGCAGCCACGAAAGAAAAGGAAACCGCATATGGAAACAAAAGATATCTCCCAAAAATCCAACAGATTTATAAAATCCCCAATGGCAAAAGAATACTATAAGTTGGACAATTCAAAAGTACGAACTTTCACAAACAGCAAGTTCTGAAGCATCTGAAAGGAAGAAACCATAAGAACAATGATAATCAAAAGGCTCACGAGTTGAATATTTTGTGAGACCATATAAGAGATTTTAAGGCCATAAACACATGCAAAAACAAGCGGTGTTCAAAACGGAAAAGGAATAATTAAAACACATTCAGGAATAACAAATTAAGGAGTTAAATTTCCACGCTAAGCTCATCCTAAAAATTTTCAATGTTACACTCTACATACGAAGAAAAATACATCTTGAATCCAATGCGGTCGGACTCTGGAAGGCTTCAGAACACATTAAGATTATCTGTAATTTTCCTTTTCAACATTTAGAAGTATGCTCTCCATATTAAAGTGGAAATGTAAGGAGTCAATTTAACCCTTAAAAGGAAAAAGGTTCATTAAACTGATACATCGAATAGTTCTAGATAAGCTGACATTATCAAATAAACGAAGGTAGTTTGATAGCAAGAAAGATGAACAAAGAAATACAGCAGCCTTCAACTTTGACTTTCACGTCTTTCTTCCTTTTTCATTTAAAATAAGTTACAAGCTATGTTACACCAATACTTCAAATTTGGACAAGGGTGACTATCGGATACCTACACCCTCACGATACCTTCTGATACTTCTTGGATACTCCAAGGATACGGTCAAGATACTCCTAAGATATTGAACTAGGAATTTGGGTGGTTGTAGTTTCTAAACTCTGTTGTTCTTGTGGGTTTAGTAGAATAGACAAGGTATGTGGCTTAATCTCCAGAGTTTAGGGAATAATCCCTCTGTGTTATATTGTTGTACTTAATTTTTCGAGAAGGTATGTGGATATTCCCTGTGTTATATTGTTATACTTAAGAGAACATAATGTTTCCGCTTCTTAATATGCTTTTGAAATTCTACGATTAATATAATTATACTTTCATGGGTATCGTGATAAGTTGATTTTTTTTTTTTTTTGAGTATTTCATATGTCAGATTTGGTTTAGAAACAAAGAAAATATATTTTTTAGTTTTTAGCTCACAGGTTTGGTTACTGTTGAGTTATTTGACACGATTAATTAAAACAGTCAGATTAGGGTTAACTCGTAACTATAAAAACACAACTCCTTAACAGAAATTGTCCTGCTCATGAGAAAATATGCAAAGTAAGAGAAACTTACAAGTGTTTTGCGGATCTTTGGTGATTGAATCACTAACAGATGATTATGGTCCCCCAAAAATTTCTTGATAACCCATCTTCCAGGCATCTCTTGTTTCAACAAGACCATGGCTGGACAAACTTCTCGTTCTCCACACTCCTTCTGCATTACTTTTTTACGATTCTCAGAGACCCCTCTGCATCCAAGTCCACGAGAGATTATTGACCCATCACACTCAGACTTCCGGGATGACAAAACACGGGTCACAAATCCAACACGCCTGGCATAATCATCATAGAATACTTTGGCAGCTTCTTCTGATTCAAAAAGCATACCCTCATATGGTTCTTGACATACGTCAACTTCAATATTATTTGATTCCCCTCCTGCAGAAGTTTCGATTGTCCCATTCAAATCATCCATTTGCACCTCCACTGTAGCACAACGTATCAAGTTATAAAATGCACTAAGCCAAACATGCTATTAAGCAGACCGTTTAGTTCTGCATATGGATACACGAACTTGAGATTTGAAAGGAAAATGATTAAATGACCAAATCATATAAACCTTCCACTCAAAGAAAGCTTAAGATTTAGGAATGTGGTAATGTAAGATTAAGACATAAAATCTTAAAAAACAATCCAGCATTGGTATAGATTTTAATGTGTATTATCAACGATAGGTGTGTTTTGAGAGGTGGTCTACTCACAAAATCCTTGATGCAAAACACCTACAATTCGGCCACACAAGTCCGTTTAGGAAATTCGCATCTGCCACTCAGCCCTATGGCCCCTATGTAAACCCTATATCTGCTAACATATAGCAAATGATATCCTTCAACGCTTGGCGTGTTCTAAGCAACATCGATATGTTACAACCAATTAACAAATGCAACATCGCACGCTGACAAAAGACTATCAAACCTCACTATCCTCTATTTGACAACGCTATATACGGAGGGCAATGGTATCAAATCTCAAACAGACATGGTGGAACAAATGTGGGAGATGCAATTAATGGGATGTACATTCTTTACCGAGCACACACAAAACAAAAGATTATAATAACACTAATACACGAAGGCTAAGCTATATCTCCATTGACTCTCAAGCTTATTCAAAATCTCAGAATAAAAACACCAGCACACTCAAGACTTCATCGGTTCCATATAGTTTGCTGATAGATGTAGATGAATATGCAAATAAATTGTATTTGTACCTAAGAAATCTCTTGAATAAAATTAAGAATAAATAACCAAAAACACCCAATTCCATGTCATTTCGCGTTTCGATAATCTTCAAGAAAGGCATGAAAATGTGGCCAAACATTCACACCCTTAATTTCTCTTCTCATTATTCTCTTCTCCCACAAATTTCGATTACCACTTACAAATACAGGAAAAGTAGTGTGCCCACAAACAAATAGGAACTTGAATGAGCTCAACAAGTAGAATTGCCCACAAAACAAAGTCAATAAATCAGAGGGTATCAATATCATCAATGGCGGATACTTAATAACAGCAGATAAAATCCACAAGAAGAAGAAAGAAAGGTCATACCTTTTACTGTAAAATATAAAACAGAGAAACGGAGAGATGGGGTTGGACTTACTTAAACCCCAACAGGATTTTGAGTCCGGCGGAGGTGGTGGTCTGAGAGAAGAGACGGAGAGCTTAGATTTTGAAAGAGGAGAAAAACAGACACCTCCAACTCCGAGTTTTCACTTTTTCGGACTGTTTGAGCGTCAAGTGTTAATGTAAGGACCGCACGCGTGGTTAATCATCGGAATTTACATTTAAAAGGGCTTTTTAGTCCAAACCCGTAACTCTTCACTTCAGTCTATTAACAATAAAAATCGATACATGTAGTCTTTAGTTTCTTTCACCATAAATTATTTTAGTACTTTAGTGAAATATACGTTAACATCCTCATTAAATTGTCACGTGAACGACTACGTAACTATTTTTTTAAGAATATTTTTGTCAAACCAACCCCTCCATTTAACAAATATATTGACAGATTTTTTATGAAATGATCAAAATAGTTTACGATGGACATACTCATGATCTACTTCTATGGATTTTTCATTGTCAGAACTCAGAACCAAAGTAAAGAATTATGTTAATTCAGAGACTATTTGACGAAAATGCCAAAAAAATAAACATTCAACCAAATTATATTTCGCTGTTCAAAAATATCAACTCATTCTCTCAATACAATTTTTTTCCGGAATAAATGTTTAGTGTAAAATAATATTTCGAAAGATCTTTCACAGTAGTTTAAGTGAGTGTGGTATTATATATAAGAATCAGATAGTCTGAGTTTGATACATACAACACTACTGCTACATTAATGTGAGTTCAATATATTAGTATCATACTCAAATTTTCTGGCCAACTATAAAAATGCGAATCCTGTATGAGTTGAATATATTGACAGCACATTTATTTTTTTCGGTTCGGAATATCATTTTGGCATTGTTCGGGTGAAGAATGTCCAAGTCCCGAACGATTGAGATCTAGTTAGAACGAAAGAAGTACAAAATGTTAGATAGAGATGACTAATGCATTTCATACTAAGCGTGTTCAAAGAACTCTCACGCTCGAAAACCAGAAAAGTTCAAGCGAGCAAGCTTCAACCGCTGGCAGCAAAAAGATGTTCGACGGAGTACAGAAACGCGCGATGGCAATAGCATATGAGAAGTAAAAATCTACCTTCTAGTATCGAAATTATGCACAAGCGGATTCGATTTGTACAACTCTAAAATGCTACCAAATTCCTGCAAAATGGACACAAACTATTTGCTCTGTCTAGACTTCGGGATGCCGATGCCCCATATAACCGAAGTTAGGCATCTGGTATCTCTCTCGGATATTATCTTGCACCATTCAGAATATGCACATGGACTGTGGCAATGCTTTCAAGTTGCTGCACAAAAACGAGTAAATTGAAGCGCAATTTCAGCTCATGAACTGGTCAACATCATATAAAGCAGCTCCATCAGTGCTTGCACGTCTGCATAGTCCCGGATAAATTGGATTTCCCAAATGGCTGCAGCCTGCACCGAAAAAGCTGTTTATGATTGGCACGAGACTACAGGTTATATAGATATCGGTCAGTGTCTGATTTCTAATCATATTAAAACATGAGCACACTCGATAAATTAGTACCCGTGCAACATAGGGAACAACAAGGGCAGCCTCACAGGCCAGCCATTGATTGTCCTCGTTAAAGAAATTTAGGAACTAAAAAGAGACATGTTTTACATCGGCATTCAGATCAGGGGGAAATTGTACTTTTAAGTTTTCAACTCGGAAGCAATTCAAGATTAACTGGAACCAATCAACACTAATGGAACTTCATCAATCATATATTCACCGAAGAGAGAAATTCAAGTTTTGAACACTGCAAGCTATGATACTTGAATTTAAATTTCAAGGGATTTAAACTTTTCCCCTAAATGTATTAAACGGTGAGGAATTTTATTCAGCGCAGTTTTAGATCATCATTAGGGGGAAAAGACAGCAAACACTACACCTTATGAAAGCAATGAAATATTCAAGTTGCAACAGTATTGAATTTTTAGCATTGGAAAACAGATGTTAATAAAACCTTAATTTCACTGCAGAAATGATGTCCAACAGTTCTAGCAACCTAATTGATAAAATCAGGAACAAATAGAAACAAACTACACCCTACATAATTTTGATATACTCACTCTCAATTGAAGGCTATCTATGCTGTGAAAGCTCCTGATCTACGGCCTCAAATTCTTTAATATTGCCCCTTACATTTTGAACTTTCTTGGATAGCTGTTCATTATACTCTTCAACGATCTCAGTAAATGCTGTTAGCTGTTCCTGATATGTTGTGCACAGCCGTTTCTTGTTTCGAAGCTCTGCAGTTAATTCTTGAATTTTCTTATCCTTCTCATCCTACAAACAAAACACAAGACACAGTCACACAAGAGACATGATATAGACCATACTCATGAAAAACGAAATGTTAATTAAATAGGATCATACAGTATATCAAACTGTCAATTATGAAGACATATATCCTACAACTTCATATCATCACTTAACATAGAACATACATGATTACAAGCACAGATATGTTTATATGCACAGAAAGATACACACATCTCCAAACATAGACATGCAAGCAGTGCACACATTGTTTTTTGTGTGTATTTGCATTAAACATTTCCAGTGTTCAGTTCAACAAAGGAAGAAGAGAATTTTTAAAGCAAATTGGACAACAGCGCACAGAGCTTGAAGGAAATTGAGTTTTCAAATTTATATCTTATCCAACTGCAATAACTCCAAAATCAGATCACCCAAAGGCTTAACCAGTTCATGCTTTTGACCCTGTCTTATATTCCAAAACTAAAGACGGCACAAAAATTGCAGTTTCTTTGAGCCCTAATAAGATGACATTCTACCCTGTGTAGTATGAACGGTTCTGTAACATTTAGAATCAGTAAACACTGTCATTAGCATGATTTCTAGCAGTATAACCATCTGCCATACTAATTGCAAAACAGGGATATCTGGATTTAAATCTGTTATTCCTACGAAGTTTGATTGGAGAAATTATTTCAATTACTTATTTTATGTATAAAAGAGACAAGAATTAGAAAGCGGGACAAATTCTTCCTAGAAAAAGTAAATGAATGAAAAGGATAACGTTAGACTAAATTATGTTCGTGACATAGCATGAAGAAGAGCATCGTAAGAAGCTAAACCAGAAGTTACTCTCACTAGACTACCACAAAAATGAGGCTCAAAATTCACCATATTGAGTTTCTACCAGGTTGTCCAACATTGCAAGGTGAAGCTCATGCCAAGGATATAGAGATTCTAAACGATATCATATAGTACAGAAAATTTTGGGAGTATTCAACATCAAAATGCCACATCCATAACTTGTTTCCGAAGGTAATACACAAAAGGACCTAGTCCTGAACTGTATCTACTACTTGCCTTTCTGTACACAGCCGGTAGAGCTGCCTGAATAAATTTTCACCTCCATCAAGATGGTCTTATAAAACATAAAATAAAATGAAATAAACCAATTCTGCTGATTATGCAGAATCCTAGATTCACTTTCTCAATGTCAGTAAGGATAATTTCACCAGCGTTTACTTATCTTCATGTTTTAAAGAGAACTGTTCGTTTCTAAGTACATATATGCTTTGAACAAGACATTAAAAAAAATTACTAGAAATTCATGATAAGTAAAAACATTTTTTTTTTTTTGGGTACTGCTACTAGTCTTCTTAAAAAGCAATAAAAGTTAAGACTTTAAGAACCAACAAAACAGCACTAACCCCAAACAGGAGTACGTATATGGTTTTCATTTTTTCTGAAAGTACACTAAGGATATAATATACAATAACTGTTTTTAAAAGGAGTATAAAGTCTAAATCTTACATCTTAAAATATACATCACCAGGCAAATCAATGATTTGAAGACACTGAAAGTTCAACTATTTATATGAGAATGTCAACAAAATGAGAAAGATACTCACCAAGGTTTGACGAGCTTCACGTGGGAACACCACTAGTGGATGATTATGATCCTTTATGAATTTTGTAATCACCCATTTAGTGGATTTATCATACTTTACATGAATCATTGCCTTACAACCTTCCCTTGTACTTGCTCGTGGTTTTCGAACCGGCCCAAATTTACCTCGAATACTAACACAGTGTCCCTCCTTATTACACCCAAGTCGACGAGCAAGAATCCTACCATCTCTTTCAGACCGACGGCATGACATCACACGCATGACAAATCCAACACGCCGTGCATACTCATCATAAAATATCTTGGCAGCATCTTCAGATTCGAATTCCATACCCTCATATGGTTCTACAATGGAATCGTCGTCATATGCAATCAGTTCCTGAGCGTCAGAACTCTCCAATGCTATATCCCCGTCCGAATCCACTGCAATACATTGCCTGTTAAATATCTTCTAAGCTCTAACAAAATAATAACAATATATCTTTTGGGCTGGTAGAACAGGCAATATAATGAAATGGGAAAAAATTGAACTTTCCCATCTACGGTTAATATGATTCTGGAAAGAAAAAAAACCCAAAATTTTACCCAACTACGCGCAAAAAAAGCTTCTTCATTTTCTTGTATTCAATAATCATAGGCAAGTAAAATATACCGTTTCTTATTTTATCAAACAGGTGGTGAGCAACATAAAAAAACACCCAAAATACAATTTACTGCATAATTTCACAACAAATCAAATTAACAAAGTCACTGTAAACTAAATAGATCCCACCACACCCCATAGAAAAGAGATAACAGAGAACTACAGATTTACCCATTTAACAGTGAACAACAGCAGGCAGCTAAGCTAACATTCTTCAATCCCAGTGAAAAAAAAAATGCAAAAAACAGTATCCGAATTATGACGTACAGAGACACAGAAACCCAAACAATTTAAACCGATTAAATTTAAGCAAAGTTTGCTCCAGATTCACAGTCCTGGGGTATGAACTTGCATGACTGAAATGGGAACAAAGTGGGGATAAAAGGCCAAAATAAATGGAGGGTTTCGACGAAAGGCGAGGCCGAAGAAATGGGTATTCGTTGGAATGTCGATAGGAACGGAGCACTTACTTGATTCGAGCAAGCTAAGTAGAATCAAGCGAAGTAGATCTTCGTTTTCCCGGTCGGGAGCGAGAATTCCGTGGAGTCGTAAATGCTTAAAATCATTTCTTTTCTTTGGGCGAAGATAGACCACGTCAGAAAAAAAACTCGAAGGCAGACACTGCAAAATAAAATGCACGTGGCGCTTTACCGGCTGAAATCTCCGAATCCGGATCCTCCTTCTGAGAATCCGAGAATCTGTAAATCGCATCAGTTTATCGTATATCGTGCAGTTAAAATTTATTTTAAATTTTTTTATTTAAAATTAAATACAGATAGTACTTGACAAAAACTAATCACACAATGTATGATGAACGAACACAATTCACAAATTCTTATAATCTTCGCCAAAGAATCCGGAGAGAATCTTGTTAGGAAATATGCACCCCTTTTCTTTCTAATAACAAATTATTTAATTTAAGCTTTATTATCCAAATTCTAACTTTGATTTGTGAGATTTAAAATTAATAAAAGTGAGTGGTGTATGAGTTTGTTTATCGTCAATTATTTTGGTCTTATATGCAAAATTGCTCTAAGACTTACTCTACCCAAAACTTTTAATTAGTATCGCTAAAATTCACTTTAGCTACGTGTTAATTTGCTTCTTTATACATTCATATGTGTAGCATTCACACCATATTTCGCAACATAGTGTGGCATTCACACCATATTTCGTGAGAGTAATAAGAATCCAATCATGGCTTCCACCCCTTTCAGAGCACATGCACGATGCATGGTCCTCATACAACTCTCTGACAAAAAATTATGTATACAGCTAGTTATCCAAGTGAGTCGAAAATGGAAGCTGTCATCTTAAAATTACCATTAGACCGTACTGCTAGTGACAAGATTGGATCAAGAGTTAACTTCGCTTCAACTGTAACCAAGAACTCCTGATAAATAACTGAACTTATAAGTGGTTTTATCGTACAGAGTTTTGGAAAATCCCTTCTCCAGCAAAAAATTTTCAATATGTCGAAAACACGACCTGATACGTCAAGTGTCTTAATACAAGTACACAAAAACCACAACCATCAGCAAAGGGTAATTCTCAAGAGTTGTATTTAAAAGTAGGATTGAATACAGTGTTATGAAGCTATACAAAACAGACCTCATATCAAATTTCACGTGTAAGCGATGGTTCGATTCCAACTTCCTTCTGACGTCCTATAGTCTGCTTTATAAGCACAATTCACATGGATGGCTTCGGGTAAAACTGTACATGGACTCAATAACATTTTCCCTACTGACCATTTGCTGCAGACGAGAAATTTACGCAGGGCAGTCCAATGAATGCCAGTGACTAAAACATCACAAAGCTATAGAAACTAACTAGATTCCTAAAATCCGGGCAAACCCCTAACACTAAAATCAAAACAATGACCGAACAATTCATCCTGCAGCATTGTCCACGACATTGCTTGATTCTATGTTTTACCAAACGAGAAAGTGCTTAAGTTGCAGCAATCCTTATCTGTGTCCTTGCACTTCTTTGCCTTCAATCTCCTTCACACTGTCTACTATGTGTTGGATCTTCTTTGATAGGTTCTCGTTGTGTTCTTCAATGTGCTCAAAAATTAGTTCCAGATGTCTTTTATAGGTCGCAGCACGCTTTTTCTCTATGGCCAACTGCTGAGATAATTCCCGAATCTTGTCATGCTCATTCTGAACGAGAAAACAAAAGGTAATTAGAATACACGTCAAGCTGTATTATAATGATTCACAAATTCATACCCAATTAAAATTTTCCTAAAAATAGCATCTCCATTTCTAGTCATGGTTTTCAGCATCAATCCATTTCAATGTCTGGATTAGTCACAAAGAAGTCTGTGGAGAAAGAACATAACTCCCTCATGTTATGTATTTGTTTGTAAAAAGCATATATAGTCCATTCTTCGCATGCACAAAACCGTCAAACTAGGAAATGTTTATGTTTCAACAACACTACTTTAATAGGCTAGAACCTTGTTTTAATGATCTAGCTGCTAACCATGGTAACTGAGAAAAACTGCATGGTTTTCACTTTTCACCATACAATATAGGAGATAACACTGAAAACCGAACAACATAACCTACACATACAAGCATGGCAGACAGAAACAACAATGATATAAACATCCTAAAAAGCAAGTGCAAATCATCTCGAGTACTCATTGTGGAAATGGACTACTATGAGCTTAGGACTCGAAGACATTTACACATGCAAGGATCTAATGGCATGTTGGAGAAACAGAATCACCATCTTGGGCCTTTGCACACTACCTGACAAAGTGAAGAGATGAAGAGTTTTTTTCACAAGCCCGCTTAATACATTAATAGTTTCTTTCTTATTTCGTTCTTTCATAAGTAATCCAGATTTTATTACTAGACAAATTACAACACAGGAGACAACTGGACAAGGTGACAGACTAGTAATCTTTTATACTTCAGGTATAAAAACAAACTATTAACAGTAGCAAATATCCAGATTCTCATACTCCAAATATATAGCAAGGATCCAGAACAGCTGTGTGCCTTCTAAGAGTTTGAGGGCATGCGTTCCAAATCAAACTCATCCAAAAATATTAGAAGGAAGAATTAAAGAACTACGTTCCAAAAATTCTACAATTACGTCTGGTTTTAAGCAACTGTAGTGTAAATAGACACTCGCTGCCGCATGCCAAAAAAAGCCCAAACAGAAAAAGAATTCAACAGTCGCTAGCCTAACTTTTAACACTATTGTGAATAAACATGCATAATATGTGTGAGGTTGTCTAGTATAGTTTGTTGCTAAAATGTGCCTAACTGGAAACTGAATATGATTACACTATTTACTCTACTTAAAATGATAAAATCCCACATCATGATAGGCTGATAGCCATTTACTCTACTCCCATGGTAATAAGAAAAGAAGATATTCATGACTACCGATTGTAATATACTACCACCCCCATTGTAAGACCTATATGCAATGACTGAAAAAAGGAAAGCAAACCCCAAGCTTATTCTACAAACTTCAAAGTATAAGAACAAACTTTTCATATTTAGATGAAGTAATTGACCCCTTCATTTAAAATCTCAACAAATCACCAAAAGTCCAAGCCTTAAGACATAGGTGTCAAAAGCAAATTCCTAATTAAAATCAAAATAGATAAGGGGTTTCTTCTCCACTGCCCCGTCTCATTGATGAAGAAAGGTTCATAATATATGGATTTGGTTAGGGAGAAAGAAACTATAAAGAATAAAAAGCACTCATTCACAAAGGTGTTCTTTAACTTTATTTAATTATACATGAATACTCAAACATCATATGGGTTCTCCTGGATCATATCAATTGTCATAATGTTCATACAAAAATTGATCACTAATGGTCAAAAAAGGAGAAAAAGAACTAACCGGATATTGATCATAAATGCAATCCCTTCGACCTTTCCCAGGTGTCAAAGGATGAGTGTGCTCCTTTACAAATTTTGTGACAACCCATTTCCCAGAATTTACTTTCCTCACCAAAATCATTGCTCTGCAACCAACCCTTGTCTCAGCTCTTTGCCTTACAATTTTTTCACGTTTGTCAGGCATTCTATAGCCCTCTTTGTTACAAACAAGTGCACGACCAATGGCTGATCCATCACGCCTTGATCGAGAGAGTTTGCTTACACGAATTATGAATCCCACATGTGTGGCATATGCATTATAAAATGCATGAGCAGCTGCTTCAGTTTCAAACTCTTGACCAACATATGGCTCATCTGCAGAAACCACCGATACTACAGGAACTGCTTCTGGAATTATATCCCCTCCAGGAGAATCTACATTTATTTTATCATCCAGGCCCAACTGGAATGCCCCTTCAACAGAACTACCACCGGTTTCATTTTCATCACCTGCTCTACTAAGTTCCATCTCTGCAGAACTCCCCACCACCTCGCCATCAACATCACCATCAAGTGCAAATTCCACTGCAATAAGAAGAATTTTTTCCGATAAGTTTCCCCACACAATTGATGATCAGCATAAAAAATGATTGTCAGCAGACACATATTTGCAAAGACTTATTGATTCCAAAATATAACTAAAAAATCTGAGGACAGTTCAGAATCTTCTGTTCAGATAACAACAATAACTTCAGAAAACAACACGATAATAACTGTTTGAGACTTGGGCGTTTTATATTTGAGCTAACACGACTGTTGATTATTTCCCAAGAGTGAGTATGAGGACATGAAAATAACTCCTAAAGTTACGAGTTCCTCATTACCAATACTATTAAGCTAAATTTTCTCCACTTGTGTGTTTTTGAACTCTTGTCAAACTTCCCCTATACCAAAAACTCATCCGAGATAAACCCCAATTCTTTGGTTGATTTCTAAAACCAAAAAAGAGAAAAATAAAGTATTATCCCCAGTCTTCTTTTCTATGCCAATTAGGCTACCTAAAAGCAAAAAACACAAAATTAACTGAACCAATTAGCAACCAAACAAAGTTCTTTGAACAAGATTAAGTTAATCAATATGGTCCAAACCACTGATTAGTGACATTTGAATATTAAACTTCTTCTCCTCTCTTCCCACAAAGTCAGTGCTCTAATTTTCCCCAAAACCCATATTTACTTTCACATACAAATATTCAAACACAAATTAATTCTTTATCAAATTAAAACAAGGCAAAACAATCAAGAATCTAAAATCTTTTCTCACTACCATTCATATTCCCGCTTTTTCTCAGCAACCAAACGGAAAACTAATCAAAGATTAAAAACCCTAAAATAAATTAAACAAAAAGGAAGAAACTTTTAGAATTTTTAGATCAAATTAAATTACAAAAATAAGAGACTTACTGTAAATTCGCGAAAAGCCTTCCGTTAGTTGATCGTGAAGGACATGGAAACGCCTGGTTTCCGAGTCTCGACGCCACACAGAGAGAGAGAGAGAGGGAAGAAGGCGAGAGGGTTCAGGTTGTAAATATGGGGCTCAATTCAATATGACGTGTCAAAATCGGATTGGATAGAGAAAGATATAAAAGTCAACATTCAACTTTAAACTCCTGTGGTTTCGACACGTGGTTCTCTGGGTGGACCTTTGGCTTGCAGAATCGCAGCTCGTATCGTAAGCCGTCCGATCCAAAGCGGTTTGAACCCGGTTCGGTTCCAGACCGTGCAACCTTAATCTTCTGCACTCTCCCTCTCCCGGGAAATTTGTCGGTAAAATGGCAAGAGCTGTGTTTTCTGCTGCTGTTCGCAGAGCTTCTTCGGTTCTCAAATCGTCGCCTTCCAAACCTCACTTTCTAAGGTTCTCTCTCTCTCTCTCTCTCTCTGCAACACATTTTATATGGTTGTTTGGTTGTTGCTGCTATCCTTAACATCAATTTTCTCTGCATCCAAACACAACCCATCAAACCGTTTATTGAATTATGAGAAAATGTTAATGGGTTTTCAAGAATTTCAATTCTGTCCTGCCAATAGTATAATCCCACTGAACTCTTAAATTTATTCTTCAATATAATGATGATTCTGGATTGTGGAAGATTGATGTGGGTTCACCATTTTCCTGCCAAATTTTCTGTCATTCAGGTCAGGTTTTCCAACCCAAGAACCAATTTTCATTGCAACCAAACACTTGCCTCTGCCAAATCCTCTAAACCCATCATGGGTTTTCAGAAACTTGAGCCATGGGTCGGTGAATTTGGTGATATCACAAGGGAAACCCAAGTTTGAGATGCACGAAATCGATCCACCAAAAAAGGAGAAGTGGCTGACCAAGAAGAGGTTGAAGCAACAGAGAATGAGAGAGAAGCAGGAGAGAAGAGCCGCCAATAGGAAGGATCCACGTCGGCTCGGCATCAAGAGGAAAAAGAAAGGGCAGAAGTTTGCTAATGCTGAGGAGAGAATCATGTACAAGCTTGAAAAGGTGAGCTGAATTGGACTATTCTGGTTGTGATGTCTTTCCTATGGATTTTACCACTTCCTTGGCTTTATGATCATGATTCAGAGAGTCATTTTACGGATAATAAGCTGTGATTACTATGTTAAGGCTTGCAAAATATGTAGAAAGTCGTAATCCTAAGTGCAGTTCCACTTCCTCTCTATCCTAGCAAGTATAAATCATATTTGTTCCAATGGAAGTTTTTAAAAGAGGTTGTGAATTAGAGCGATGGTACTTGCTTTATTTAGAGTCTATTCGGGTTCCTACCAACCACCTGTGGCCCTGCGAATAATTATTTACTAGATGAGGTTCATGACTTGACACCTTAAAGATGAGTTACCATCCATGGGACATATTCATCGTGCCATTAGTTTAGTCCCTAGATCTTATCATAATTTCCTAATCTTTCACATTATAAGTGAACCCTAAGGATCATTGCAAGTTGAATGGGCAAGAAGAAGGTCTTTTTCCTATTGGTCATAGTTGTCGTCCTTCTGCAATTTCTGCTCTGAAAACTTTTGGAGGACTTTGCAGAAAATCTGTGTTAATTAAATAGATAACAGTCAACTATAGGTTTCCAATTTGGCCATTCATAGGCTTGAGAACATCAGATAGAGTGGTTGGTTCTAGTTTGTTCTCTGAGGTGGATTTTCACCAAGTAGAGATTTGACTTGGAAATGAGTTGGAATATTGTTTTCTGGTATTCCTAGTTCTTTATGTGCTTATAGTATGTCTTATGTCCTTTTAAAGCAAGATAAGCTTGTGGCACTTTATATTATATCTGAACTAATATTAGTCTAAACTTTTTCTCTTCAATAAAAGTGTGAATGCATACTGCAAATTTTCTTGATTCTTAGAGTTAGGGAAACTTTGTATCAACCTTAAGCAATGCTTTTCCTTGCAGGCCAAGTACTTTGCTTAAGAAATATTGTCTCAAGACATAGTCTTGCAACAAACTCTGATTAAAGTCAAAGCTATTAATATTCCTAAAAAATTTTATAAAAAAACTGGAAAAGATAAAGAGTTTCAATTGACTGTTGCATGCCTTAGTTTCTTAAATCGAAATTTATGCTTTTGCATATTTGAAAATTTGCATGAACTGGAAAAAGAAAAATGGAAAAGAGTGTTGTGTTCGGAACCAAGCTATTTGTCATGTATAATCTTTTAGAAGTAAACACATTTGTTGAAAATATATTTCTTAGGGGTTGGGATTCCGTTAAAAAATTTAACATCTAAAGGTGTTTATAACTCCAAATTAGGCCACACCCATGGGAAAAGTTTGACTTTTTACCCTCCCCTGAATCTATTTTTGTATTTAAATAAAGGTTTAAATTTTAAGTTTAAACTAATTGTGTTAGGTAAGGTGTTAGTTTACAGTAATTCTCTCATTTCTGCAGTTCTGTCCTCTTTTCTTTCAAAAGCTATTTCCTTTAGACTGAAATATTTAGGAACTTGCACAATTATGATGACCTATGATCTTTTTTTTATTTATTTTAATGTTCGATTTGCTTGCCCCTTTTTCCGTCCCAATATGAGGATATCTCATATAGTTCCCACCTTTTTCTGTGCATTAGCCGAGAATTTGTTAGTGGTTTCTAATATTTGGTGAGGCTTAGGTCATTTCAATACTTTCAAACCAAAATTTAAATACTTTCAAACACTAATACTGCCCCTTATGGCCAGTTTGTTTTTTCATTTGTTTTAAAAAATATTTTGATAGCACAAGTCTTTTGAAGATTAGGATTTTTTTTATCATCCTAGTCTTTAATTTTCGTGACTTTTTTTCTTTCTATTCAGGCTAGAATAAAGGAAGCTTTGCTGATTGAAAGACTTAAGAGGTATGAAATTCCAAAAGTCCAGGGTCCTGAGGTACAACCAGATGACCTGACAGGTGAAGAGCGGTTTTATATGAAGAAAATGGCTCAAAAGAAGTCTAATTATGCACCAATTGGAAAAAGAGGAATTTTCGGAGGTGTTATTCTTAACATGCATATGCATTGGAAAAAACATGAAACTGTCAAGGTCATTTGCAAGCCATGTAAACCTGGCCAAGTACATGAATATGCCCAGGAAATTGCTAGACTGAGTGGTGGGATCCCAATTCAAATAGTTGGAGATGACACCATAATATTCTATCGGGGAAAGAACTATGTCATGCCAAAAGTTATGTCACCCATAAATACTTTGTCCAAGAAAAAGGTGATTTTTTTAAGCTTCAGCTATTCAGTTTCTTCTCTCTCTCTTGTGCAACTGTTTATAATTTTAAACTCAAATTTATTGCATTTTCCATATTAGTTTGAAATGAGAGGTCTGGTCCTTTGTTACTAGGTATTGCACTTCCACATCTTCCAGTTCCGTAATTGTTTTGTTGTCATACAAGTATCTTTGGAAAGAGTATCTAGACCCATATAGTTGACAGACAAGTACCTATGGTAGTCATTTCCACATCAATTTCTCTCTTATTGCAATTTAAACTTGTCAAGTATCAATTAACTTAATTCTTGGCATTTCATTATATCCTTCATTAATTTTTGTTATTAATAATTTATGGAAATGAACCATAACTTGAGGCCAGCTAGAGGCCTGCATCTCGACTTGCGGCCTGCAGGTACGGCTGTGGCCTTGCCTGGCCTGTTGATTGGACCCATGACCGGGCCTTTTGATTACCTTGTCCATATCAAGTTATGATCTAGCGTGAACCAAGATTGCGGAAACTTTACAGTCCAACCATAAAACTTTCACTGGAAAACTTGATTTAAGGTACTTTATCAAAAAGTTCTTCTTGAGTATGGAAAATGATAATTATTTTTGTTCAGCAGCTTTGACAAGCAGAGGATAGTTGGATTTTTATATGCCTGTTGCTTTACGAACATCTTGCCTTGTAATGGAGCTTGAAACTTGAGTGATGATCTCTCAATATTGAGTCTGTTTTCCCTGTTTACAGGCACTGGAAAAGTTTAAGTACGAGCAGTCCCTTGAGACCGTGCGCCACTTCATTGCCGTTGCTGAGAAGGAACTGGAGCTGTATTGCAGACATATTGCGCTTTATGGTGACCCAAATGACAGAAATCCCATTTCAATCTTGGATAGTCCAACACAAGAGACCAAGGAATCAGGGGAACTTAAAATACTTGAAAAGCAAAATGTAGATTCCACCAGTGATTTCTTTTCCGCGAGTCTTTCAGAGATAAACGCAAGTTCCTCAATCTCAGAGCTATCAGAAAGTGAGGATTCTGAAGATGACAAATTCTCAATAAATGAATCAGATTCTGAAGATGACAACTTATCAATAAACGAATCAGATTCTGAAGATGACAGCATATTTGATTCTGCCAAGGAAACAAGCTCTTCGAAGAGGAAAAACAGCACGTCACCATTGGATGTTAGGTACGAGAGAACGGAACCTTAATTCCATTTCAAAATGGTTTCTTTTCTCCTCATTTTTTAAGCACTTAGGAAGGCAAGGTACCTGCTACTCTTTGACTCATTGTGCATTTTGGTTACTGAGGTGTGGAGTATGTATTTCACTTTTGTGTGTGTGTGTGTGTAGATTGCTTAAGGGGAGGGATCCCCATTTTTTCAAAAAAATGGGGACACGCTCCTCACCGTTAGATTGGTTTTAATGAAATTGTGTGGTTGAGATTAAAACACAGGCCACACAATCTCAACCACACAATTTCATTAAAGTTAAATCCAACGGTGGGGAGCGTGTCCTCATTTTTTTAGAAAAATGGGATTCCTCTCCTTAGACCATCTCCAACCCTTGGGCTAAAAGCCAAATTTTTTAGCCCGGAAAATTTGGCTTTTAGCCCAGAAACAGTTTTTCTGCTCCAACCCTACTGGCCTAAAATTTTAGCCCGGGATTATTAAAGAATGAACTTAGGCTAATTTTTTTCTTAAATCAATTTGTTTTAAAAAAACAAATATGTAGTCTATCGTAAATTAATTTTATGAATATTTTAATCTAAAAAAATTTAAATTCCGATAAATATTGAAAAATCATTAAATTTTTCACAAAGCAAGCCTTCAACTTTCACTAATATTTCAACTTTCACCAACCGTTCATCTTTCACCAACCGTTCAACACCGAACTTTCAACTTTCACCAACCTTTCAACACCAAACTTTCAACTTTCACCAACCGTTCATCAATCATCCTCTATATAAACTCATGTCCAATATTAGTTGATCACACAATCTTTCAACCTTCAATCATCCTCTATATTCACTAATCTTTCAACTTTCAACCTAAAAAATTAAATTATTTTAGCCGGTAGATCTTTTTTTTACCGTTGGATTTGATTATATTCAATCTCAACCGTTGGATTTAATGTATTTTAAAATAACATATTTTTTTAAAATGAAATTTGAATGTGGACCGTTGGATCAACCTAGGGTCTTTAAACCCAAACCGTCGGATTGCATAAAAGAGCCGTTGGGCTCTGGGTTGGTGGCCGACAGACCCCTGCGCTGGGTCCCACCCTGTCGGGTTTCGGAGGCAGGCAGCCCGCGTGGGGCGCGTGCACGTGTGAGTGGGCTGCGTCTGGACCAAAACCAGGCGAGTCCACGAGAGCTGGAGGGGAATTTGGCCCAACTTTGGCATTTCCCTTTTAGCCCAATAATTTAGCTTGGGTTGGAGGAGGTTTGGGGGGAATTTTGGGCTAAATATTTGGCATTTAGTCCAGGGTTGGAGTAGGTCTTAAGCAATGTGTTAATGTGTATACATACATATATGAAAGATAAGGTGGCATATTTGAAAGCTAAAAGAATGGAATTACAGCTGGTGGCATGATCTTTGAGTTAAAGCAGTTATTATTCTTGGTGGTGTACTCCCTGTTTTATTATTATTTTACACGTCCCTCAGAAACGATAAAGAAACAGATTCGGGAACAATATTTCAGTTCTTTGAGATGTTTGTTCTTAATTATAGCATCATGAATTTTGGTTATTTTTTCTTTTTATATTAAGTAATATTTTACTTAGAGGAGGTTGTGCTAAGTCACACAATGACACGAATTTTTTTTTTTTTTTTGACAAACGATAGATTTTGTTAGATTAGTCATCGACGGAGTTCGAATCATCGCCGTCATGCAATGGCTCAACACTTTCCCACCTAGTAAAGGGCCACTTGTCACAATGAGAATATTATATACGAAATTCTATTTTGGGGCTCGTGTGGGCTGTTGTAGGAGCAAAGCTAAAAAGTTAGTTCACCTGGGACACAACTAATTATGTAGTGGTTGAAATAAAAAAATTTAAAAAAAAAACTTTCCAAAGTTTTTTGTGAGCCATTTCCGCAACCACTTGGGTGACCCATACCGTTGCGTGCTTAGCGTACATCACTGCCCTTTAATGCTTTTTTAATTGTGTCGATAGGTCAATATATATACACATAGTGCATAGAGCTAAAATTTATAAGATGATAAGAGGAGGGAGGATTAATGGGCTTTTATTATTTAAAAAAAAAACATGACTAACTTTAAGTTTTATTAAAAACAGTGTTGTTTCGCTAAAAACTGACACATTTTTTCTTGATGGTCATGGATGTGGATTGAACGATAGAGTTGCGCTGCAGAGACGTTGATGTTGTCTTGCTTTTGTTGAACTCGCCTGTTTCGCGAGAAAAGAATTGAAAAAATAGATATTTTGAAGATAGTTTGGACAAATTATTTAAAACTAAATGTATATTTTAAAAACATACAATATTATCTACACTAAGAGGAGAGAGAGTGAGCTAAGCCTTGTCATGAGCTAGTCATAATAATTAGGTTCGAATTCTCATTTGGCGAAAAATCAAATCTAAAATCTCTCACTTACAAGTAAAGAGAAATACACTATATTGTAGTACGAAGTGTATACTTTTTTAACAATAAAAATGAGAAGGGGCATGTGCTCCCTAGCCCTTCATCAACTTTGCCCCCGCTCCCCCCTCAAAGGTCATGTGCTCATTTAGTACTACGATTTAATAGTATTTTTTAAAATTTGCAAGTAAAATATCTTTAGTTCAAATATCGAGAATTATAAGTTTGCAATTAATTTATTCTTCCGCTCTATTAATATTTATACATCTAACAACAATAAAGCATTATTCCACTAAATAGAGTCGACTATATAATATTTGAGACATGGTTGTAAGAAAATAAGGACGTGCATGAATTTATAAATTGTGAATAAAACTGAGATCAAAGTCCAACCAACTACGTTACTTAAAAGGGAGTTTTTTAATTGCTTCACTTTCAAGCTACATTGACTAATCCATGTCCAGCACATGCGGACGTGGTGTATACCATGCCTAACCAGTAACCATGCCACTAATATATTGGAATTTTAATTCACTTACGAATATATATTTATTTAGGATAATATTATTTACACACTTATTTTTACCTTTAACACATTCTTGTCAATTTTTGGACATTGATGTTCTTTAATTTGTTCGATCCGATAACAAAAAATTAAGAAAAGTGTGTAAAAAGTAAAAATATGTGGAGAGCACTACTATTTATTTGACTGGAAATAGAGTTTGATGGTTTGGATTTTTTAATGATAATAAAAGGTTGTGTATGTTTAACTTCAAGTGAAATGATATGGCTTTCGTCTTTACGATACACATGTTTAGGGCCCAGTTTAGTAGACTGGTTAAGATAGGTTGTAACTAATTAAAATGAACTTGAGCTAACTTATTGTTTGTCGTGTCAAAATGTGAGTTGAATTGAATGAGTTAGGAATTCACAATAGGGTGACTTATATAACTTATTCTTAGACACGATTTACAAGTCACGTCTTACAAAGCCTAACCAATCATTTCCAATCTAATTATATTCATAAGGTTCAATCTCATCCAGCTTACCAAATGTGCCTTTAAAGTCACACAATGAGGAGTTCAAATCTCCTGCACTCAAAATTTATTTTTGTTGCCCTTCTGCGACTTGTCTACTTGAGTGACATGTGTCATTTTGACTTAATTTATCTTTAATTTTTAATGAATTAGGTGTCAACAAATAAGATAAGTCATAGATAAGCCTTTGGTGCAGAAGATTTGAACTCCACAATGACTTGGTTTGGTAATAAGGGTGCGTTTGTTGCATCGGATTGTCTCTGACTTGACTAGCTGCAGGGATTAAGTTGGACTGGCTTAGACTAGACTAAGCTGGACTAACTTAGTGAAGCGTTTGGTGCAGTGTCGGGACTAAGGAACAGACTAATAACAAATTCCAATATTATATTATTTAATTCATATTTATTAATATTTTACATTATTTAATAAATATTTAGTAATATTTTATTATTATTTCTGTCTATTTTCTCATTATAGAAACCTCCTTCCATTCCTAATTGTGTTCCGTTCATCCCCTCTTTCGTCCTTATTATCTCCGCCCCTCTCCCTCTGTTTTCTTCCTAATTTTTCTTCGTCCCTCTCCCTCTCCCTCTTCATCTCCATCTTATTCTTTTGTTCTTCGTTCATCTCCCTATTTTCTTCCTTTTGTTCTCTGGTCATCTCCCTCTTTTGATAAAAGAAATTAACAACAAAATTAAACCCATAAGATGTTCATCTCCCAACTTCATAATTGACTGCAAATCTTCACAATCAAACCACAAAGCAAAAAAGAGATTGAAAATTTAGGAGTTGGGAGTGGGTTGCATGTGCGATTGGCCCGAAGGTAGAAGATGGGGTTTGGATCTGGTTTGCGTTTTCTGAGTTTTTTGTGCTGTGATTGAAAATTTCAAGCTCACCTCATTGCAGATTTTTTAAATTTCTGGTTTTCTTGGTGTTGTGTGATTGAAAATTTCAAGCTCATCTCACTTTCAGATTTTTTTAGATTTTCTGAGATTTTGGGTGTTGGATGTGGTTTTGAAAAAAGAACGCTTGTAGATTTTTCTTCTATTTTGTTTCGGTTTGCAAATGGTTCTGGGAAGCGAGGACGAAGTAGATGGATGTGCGAAGCGGGAGGGGGAAACTAAGGTCTCAGCAGTCCGCCCGATTTTGGGGGATCTTGCTAAGCTGCTTTAGTGAAGTGTTTAGTCCAATTTAGTCTGGGCGAGTCCCATTAAAGTTAGGCCTTTCTGTAAACAAACACGAGATTAGACTAAAAGGTAATCATGTCCAGTCCAGTCCAGTGAGAGCTAATGAGGGCAATCAAACACACCCTAATAGTCTTATTGAACTTGTCATTAAAATAGAACTTAAAACATTTATTTAAAAGTGAAAAAAAATACATGTAAACTATAAAACAGTAGTATTAGTGACACTTTTGTCTTTAGAATAAAAAGATACATACGTCCACTCTTCAAGTAAATACACAACTTTTATAAAAATCACTTCTACATTTATACAAATGAAAACTAATGAAAATGGCTTGAAAACTTTGAGTTTAACGAAAAGCCACTTTTAAAGGTATAGTGAATAGTGACAGTTAAAGGTAAGAAAGTGGTTTTTCGTTAAAAGTAAACAATACCGGAGGTGTTTTATTAAACCTCCCTTTATACAAAGGGTACATCTCATTTTGTCGTTCATCCAATTAATTTAGTGTTTTGTGAGTCTCCTAAATTCTAGAGAGTTCAGTGAGTCTTTTGGCTTATTGTAGCAATGATCGTTGAATTTTACCCTTAGATTTATTTAGTTTCTGAATTCTCATTTTAGTTTTTTTTCTTTCTCATACTTAACAATGCATTGTACCATTGGTCATTTTCACTAACATTGTCTATTTTTTCCGTTAAATTTAGGACTATATTTGGAACTTAATCCCACAACACTAAAATTCAATTTAAAATTGTGAAATGGGAAAAGAAAAAAGACCTAAAAAATCAGATTTTGTGTGTAAGAAAATTGAATACATAGGAGACCTTTCGTAGTTCAATATGTGATTTTTTTTTTTATGTTTAAAAAATGTGTGATTTATTAGCTATTTAGGTCTAGCCATAGTTGATCTCATACCTACTTTGAAATCACATTACCTAATATTTACAAGTTGCGTTTTATTTTGGGTAAAGTTTACAAGTTGCTAAAGTCCAACCATTTATTTCCAAAAAAAAAAAAAAAAGTCTAACCATTTTCACTTTATATTAATCTCTTAATTTTGTTTTGCAATTACATATAAAATTAGACCCTGGACTTTTGTAAAAATATTATAAGAATTAATCTGCTTTAATTTGTTGGTTAATTAAAAGAAACAATTATTCTCTTTTTATTGTTTATTATACAACGAGGGCAACGCGATGTGATTTTGTTCATAAAATAGTCGTAGTAGATAGTAGTGGTGTGTGAATCACTGCAAGTTGCTCAATGGTAAAGGTGTATATTTCGACTCTTAAAATATGAAGAAAAAAAGAGGAGGTTTCGGGTTCGAGGCTCCAAGCTGGGAGTCTGCTTAAATGTGATCAAGAAATGGCTCAAATGACGTCTGAAAGAAATGAATAACTGTGATTTGTAATCAATTGTCTATTAAAAAGATTGTAGGGGCATGTGACACTTGCACGTACTTTCCTCATCAAATCCAGTCAACCACAATAAAACAACAAAACCATCAAACTCTCAAACCTCTTTGGATAAACTATTTTTGTTCAAACCGCTTTGTCCTTTTTTCGTGTGGTGTGTAAAGTGAAACCATAAACTCACTCACTCATTAGAAGCAGAAACCAGTGGCTGATGAGCGTTTCCACTTCCTGCTCAAATTATCTATGTGCCCCGGTTTATATGTATACATTTTTTTTTGTGCCCAAAATATAGTCTGATATATTAAATTTTTCTTATTATATTTAGTGTTCTAAGTTGTGTTTTTGACACTTTAAAAATTTTCTTATTTGTATAGAAAGCTATTATTAGCATTCTAAAAATTTCATTTTACACTCTATACAAATGTATTTTTATTTCTAATTATAGAAAGTTTGAAGTGTCAAATGATATGACACTTCTTCTGGATTTTTTCAAATACTTTTTTTTTTAAGGAAAACTAATGAAAAGGGCTTGAAAACTTTGTGTTTTAATGATAAGGACAAAATAAAGGGTAAAGTGAATAGTACCAGTATTGACTTTTTAGTGTAAAAATGTGGTTTTTCGTTAAAGTGAATAGTACCGGGAGCTTTTCGTTAAAGTTCCTTTTTTTTTATCCTTTTACTTAATTAACAGACTTATAACCAGTTCAAGTTAATATGATACTTACAATATAATATTTTTCTCTAATTAAACTTGAGCATTTTCTAGGCTGGCCATCGTTAAAAAATTATTCCCGCAAAGGTTCACTCAAATGAAAAATATTAGTTATCTAACGGTAATTAAACAAATGATTACCGGAATAAATCATATGAAAATAATCAAATCAGTGTAACAATTTTGGTCCTGAGTGAATGTTCGTAAGGATGATCTATCTGGACGTGAAAAATGATAGTTTGGATCATGTAATTAAATTGTGAAGTGTGCCCTAAATCAATGGTTAATATCATAGTATTTTATTAAGGGATAGAAAATTTGATATGAACCCAAATAGTTGTAACTCTACGTTGCTCTTGGAATTTTATTTTTTTTCGTTAGGTAATAATTCTTCCTTGTTAAAGTAAACCAAATTATCATCATCTATGAATATATGAACTAGGTATAATCTCATGATGCTAATTTTGAATGGCACCCCATTGATTCCGGCAATCTTTTTGTATTTTACATTTTTTTTATCTTTTCTATAATGGATGTTAAATAGCCAATTTCTTCATTAACGTTAGATTTTGAAATTTTAATCCAAATTCTTATCTATTTTGATTACAAAGACAACACATAACAACTGTAGGAGGGCAAAAAAATAATTTTGTTTCGGTAAATTGGGCATAAAGTCAATACCTTGCAACTGCAAATTGGACTCTCATGTCTAATTCAAATATAAAGTGTACATTGTAAGGTCCCACATCGCCCAGGGGAGAGGATCCTCTATGCCTTGTATGTACATGTCCACCTCCCTATAGCAAGACGCGTTTTGGGAACTCATTGGTTTCAGATCCCATAAGAACTCTGAAGTTAAGTGAGTTTGGGCGAGAGCGGTCTCATGATGGGTGACCCCCTGAGAAGGCCCAAGAACCCAAGAACAAAACCGTGCAGGCGAAGCCCAAAGCGGACAATATCTCGCTATGCGGACTAGGATGTGACAATTTGGTATCAGAGCCACTCCCTGACCGGAAGTGTGCCAACGAGGACGTCGGGTCCCTAAGGAGGGTTGATTGTAAGGTCCCACATCGCCCAGGGAAAATGATCATTTATGCGTTATATGCACATGCCCACCTCTCTATAGCAAGATGCGTTTTGGGAACTCATTGGTTTCAAATCCCATAAGAACTCTAAAGTTAAGCAAATTTGGGCGAAAGCGGTCCCAAGATAGGTGACCCCCTGGGAAGGTCCAAGAACCCAAGAACAAAACTGTGCGGACTGAGTCCAAAGCGGACAATATCTTGCTATGTGGACTGGGATGTGACATACATCATCAAGAGGAAAAGAAGACGACGAAAAAAAAATGTTGTCCACATTAGAGATAAAATTACTTGATTATCCTCAAACATTTGTCATTTGACTAAAATAGGTAGAAAATTGGATGAAAAACTTCAAAATTTAACATCAAGGAGGAATTGGCTAATTATAAAAATTCGAGAGGATAATCGGTTAAAACTAAAGTTCAGACGATAAATTAACAAATCTTTATAAGTTCCGAGGAAAATCAACAATACTTCATTGAAGTCCACACCCTCTCTTTAGGGCTTCAACGGCAAAACAAATATAATTGACTAAGAATAGAAATGCAGGAAGGCTAATCATCTTTTATCTATTTATGATGTAGACACTAAAATGCATATCCCACAATTTAAAAGCTGATAATTCTATTTAATTTTGTTGCAGATGCATCGTGGAAAATGATTATAAAAATGCATAAATTAAAGTTTTCAATTAATTTTCAACTTTTCAAATATAATATTTATTTATATTTTTTGTTGGAATTTCAAATATAATCAGACATGAACTCAACATCAGCAAAAAGAAAGGTTAACCAAATATGTCCCAACTCTGATTAATACATTTAGGATTATTACAAGAGACCAAATAAGGGTGGAAAGTACCTATATTTCTCTATCCAAATGCGACCATGACACCACACTCCCCGGGCCTCCTACAACTGCAATAATATTAGTCGGGTAGTGTATCTACACTCTTTTTTTTTTCTACACAATTCCGTGTTAATTTTTATTATTTAATCATTTGATCATTTCTAATTTAGTTGATTCGACACTTGAAAATTGAGAAGAGAATGTAGAAGGTAAAAATAAGTGTGTAGATAACACCATCTAAATATGACTTACTTCTCAACCTCGGATCTTAGAGTGACAATTGTTGTTCAGCGCTAAGGGGTGATTTTATGATCTGTGTGCTTGATAAAGATTATGCGGAGGAAGCTCGACTTTGTTGGAAGTGACTCATACCAGGTTTTTTTTGCCTACAATTGCAAGATCATAAAAGGGCTGTGCTTTCTTTCCATTGTAGGAAGATGCAGTGGTTTGAGGGGATTCACAAGCATATTCTACTATCATTGTAAGTCTTTAGGTGATGATACTGTGATCACATTAGGTGTCTTGACGGTGTTGGGTCTGGCTCCTACGATTTGGGTCTTATGAGTTTATCTTTCATGTTGGTTAGATATGAGCCTCTTGTGGCTAAGGAATTGTACATTTTGAAGAATTTATTTTGTGTTATGTCGTTGTTTTTATTTTGTTTTAGTTGTAGTTTTATAGTCTTTTTGCCTGTAAAATGAAGTAGGGCTTTTTTGTCGAAGGAGCGTCGTCTTTTGCAAGTTCATCAAAAAATCATGCAAAGGTTTTTTTCCTTGTGTGTGTACATTTTCGCTTGGTTGTGATTATGTGGATTATATTTTATATTGCTTCTCTATTGCGTTTGTAATTATAAAAATATATTCACGATCAATGATGTTTCCCGTTTTATTTAATCAATGAAAATGAAAGTTTACGCAACAATCAAGCATCCAAAATCTTTCATTTTTGAATTATGATTTAAATATATTTTTGTAAAAGATTAATTAAATTATAAACTGTTTAGTCATCAATTTAGATCATCATGACGTATCATCCAAATTTTACTAAAATGATCTTTACATAACAAAAAGGTGCACATGTGCATCTAATTATTGTTTCACTATTTAATAAAGTAAGCATTTGTAACTATTTGTTTTCCTATTAGGGTCACAATGTAGAGATATTTTTAATGTTTTTGATATACAAAGTAATACATCACGTGTTATTATAAAAGTTACAAAATTTTTGTGTTTCAAAATTAACAATTCAAAAATAAAATATCTGTCAATTTATATAATGACACATGATGTATGCTCATGTTCTCAGCACATTAAAATTTTTCCTCCACGTCAAGTGGGCCCTAGAATGAGAGAATAAATTATTGATTATTCTCCAAATTTGGAGAATCATAAAAAAAAGAAGCAGTTGGATTAATTTGACTCAAGAAATAAATAAAAAAAGACATAAATAATCCATTAGTGAAATTATTTTAATTAACTAGAATTAATAATAATATCATAATCCATTTTCTCCACCGATTCCTCCTTAATCCTTTCTTTGCAAGGCTTTCCCCACATAAAGTATAATTTCGGATTCCTCATAATCCTCCCCTTCCTCGGTTTCTTCCTCTCCCTATAAATACTCCCCACCTCCGATCACTTCCTCCTCTCTCATTATTTCCCTCACCATCCCACTAAAACTCTGTTCCTCTCTCTCTCTCTGATCTCTCTGTCTCTCTTTCAGTTATGGCTAACAATGGCGTACCGCAGACCGGAAAGGGTATGATCGTGACTTTCGGCGAGATGCTGATCGACTTCGTCCCCACCGAATCGGGCGTTTCTCTTGCCGAGGCTCCTGGCTTCCTCAAAGCCCCCGGCGGGGCCCCCGCCAACGTGGCGATCGCCGTGGCTCGCCTCGGCGGAAAGGCCGCGTTCGTCGGCAAACTCGGCGACGACGAGTTCGGCCACATGCTCGCCGGCATCCTGAAGCAATACGGCGTCACTGGAGAAGGCATCTCGTTCGATCAGGGCGCCCGCACCGCCTTGGCCTTCGTGACCCTACGCGCCGACGGTGAACGTGAGTTCATGTTCTACCGGAACCCTAGCGCCGATATGCTGCTGAAGCCCGACGAGCTCAACTTCGAGCTCATCAAATCCGTACGTTTTCTCTCCTCTCTTTTCTCTCCTTGCGTTTTGTGTTTCTTTTCTCGGAAAATTTGGAGGGAGGGTTGAAGGTTGAAGGTTGGGTGTGATAAACGTACCTGCCGTTGACGGAAGGTAGGTTCATTTCACTTGGATCTGGGATACACTTGGATCTCACTTTATTTCTTGGCCCTTAATTTTTTGAGGTGGGGCCCGCTTTTCACGGACACACCAGTCCCAATATATTCCCCACAAAAATAATTAATTAATTTAAAAGAATTAAATAAATAAAATTTCCATAACAAAAAAATAATAAGTAATTTATAAAATTTTTTTGGTATAGATTTGGTGGATTAGATTAGATTAGATTAGAATTAAATAGGTAAAGTTTGGCAGCGCGATTTGGTTTTGGGTGTTTGTATTTTTTTCTCACGCGCACACGTGAGCGAGTGGTTGTTGTACATTTTGTGGTCGGTTCAATAATATTGCATATCAATTGAAAATACGTGTTGAAAATTTTGGCTCTATTTTATTTTAAGTTGGCTTTTTCGGTTTTAATTATTATTTTCTTTCCTTTTTTTTTCTAAGTCCAATTATTTTTCATTTTTTGTCATCTTAGAAGTTGATGACGAGGCATTGTATCATAAAGTAGTTTTAGGCTGAAAATTCTTTTAAAATGACCAAAAGTTGGTGCTTTTTTTTGAAGAAGAAGCATAGATCCCCTTGAATTTTACTAAATATTAGTTTTAAAAATATTTTCACAAAACAATAATTTTACTCATTACTCATTTTAAAAATACTTTTACGAGCTCTTAATTTTCTCCTTTTTTTTATAACATATCCATATTTTTTTTTTTGAACAAACGTTATTTTTTACACTAAAAGAGAGAAAGGGACTGAATTTTACAATGGACTAGTAATAATGTAGTTCAAATTCGTCTTTGTCAAGAATCGAACTTAAGACTTTTTACTAATATTGCAGATGAATACTAATAGTAAGTGGCAACATATCCGTAATTTTAAATTGACATTTGGGTGTGCTATCCACAGTCCAAATTATTTCTTACACATTCCTTATTAATTTTTGTTCGAACCGCTATGTGCATCTTTATTTTTTCAATTTTTACAAATTTTTTATGATGTTTTGGTCATGGGCTCGTGGGAGATACAGTTTTTTATGCTAGCAAATGTACAATATACCCAAATCTGCCCTAGCGCGCACGTGCCATGCCCCGTTACTCTTTGCACGCGTACATTATTGATAGTGTGACAAACTGAGAAAGCAAACAATATTTTCCTTAATGTATCTTGGACGCTTACCATTTTTTTGTATTGTACTATGTAGATAATGAAATGATTGATGTAGTTTTGCTGACTGAGTCCGGTTTTGATTGTGTATTTATAGGCCAAAGTGTTCCACTATGGATCCATTAGCTTGATCGTGGAGCCGTGCAGATCGGCACATCTGAAGGCAATGGAGGTGGCTAAAGAAGCAGGTGCATTGCTCTCCTACGACCCGAACCTCCGGGAGCCGCTGTGGCCGTCGCGGGAAGAGGCAAAGAAGCAGATCTTGAGTATATGGGATAAGGCCGATGTGATCAAGGTGAGTGATGTGGAGCTGGAGTTCCTGACTGGGAACCCCAAGATTGATGATGCCAATGCCATGACTCTCTGGAGAGATAGCTTGAAGCTCCTCCTTGTCACTCTTGGTGAGAAGGGTTGCAGATACTACACCAAGGTCAGTTCCTCAATTCTTTACTATTTTGTTGCACCTGCATATGCATTGCTTAATTAAGGAAGAGAATCCTCTCCGGTCCACTTTGTAGGATTTTAGGGATTCTTACATCCTAGTCATTCATCATACATTGTGCGGTTAGTTTTGTCAAGTACTATTTGTGTTTAATTTTAAATAAAAACAGTCATTCATCGTATATCGTGTGATCATGTTTCATTAGGTGCTATTTACATTTAATTTTAAATAAAAAAGTTAAATAATTTCTGACAGCACAATACACGATGAATATTAGATGTAAAAATGTTTAGGATTTCCACTATTTGGATTCGGATGAAATTCAATTCCATTAATTACTCTGAGGGTTTTGACTTTTAGTTACGTTTGGCCATTGGGGTAGGTAGGGTTGGGGTTTATGTCATGATTTTGGTTGTGGACAAAGTAAGTTTGATTAGTATTTCTTGATATTAATGGAATCTTATCTTATTGATTTGCCTTTTTTGTTTTGCATATTACAAAAAACTGAGTTGCTATTGACACTCCACAAATATCGCCGTGCACTGTTAACGTAACAAATAGAATTTTTTGAAGTGTTATTATGTGGCAAAGCAGACATTTTTGAAATAGTTAATGAGTTCGAAAGTATTAAAATAATTTTTTATTATAGAGTTTCGAACCGGTGACGTATGGATAGAAATTCAATAATCTATTCACTAGGATATTAGGTTTTGAGTTTAGGGGAGGAGGGTTTGGGTTTTGAATCAGGATGCATGGGTAGAAATTCAACTCGCAATCCACCGAGATATTGAGTTTTGTTTACTTTTTTTTCTTGGAAACTTTAGGCATTTGGTTTGGTAATTGGGTTAAAACTGAACTTGTGTACTTTGGTTGTAAAACAACAAATACAGAATTTCCGCGGAGTGGTGGAATCCTTCGAGGTCAAAGCCGTAGACACTACCGGCGCTGGTGATTCGTTTGTGGGTGCTCTCCTTGCGAAGATCGTCGATGACCATTCTATTCTTGAAGTAAGCTATACAGTCGATGATTTTACGCATCTGATTTGCTATATTTGAATTATATTAATTTGTAAAGTTAATGAATGAAAATGGTTGGATTTGCAGGACGAGAAGAGGTTGAGGGAGGTGCTGAAATTTGCAAATGCATGCGGAGCGATTACAACTACCAAGAAGGGAGCAATCCCCGCACTTCCCAACGAGTCTGAAGCCCTCACCCTTCTCAAAGCAAAATAAAAGAAGAAGAAGGTGATGGATATCAACAGCAACAACAAGAAGGGAATATCTGTCTGTTTTTATTTTTCTTCTTAATTTTTCCTTTTTTTTTCTTTCTTAAGTTTGTAGGAGCTTTGTTTTCGAATTTTGTGTTTTATTGAAGAGGGATTTTCCAGCATTAGTTTGGCTGCGTGCATTGATGAAGTTGGAGGCTTGAGCATTGCCGAATAAATATATGATTTCTGATATTTCATCTTCTTCCTATCACAAATGAGAACCCAAATTCGATTGTTGGTTAATTATCAACGATGAAATATGAAATAAATTTGAATTATGCTAATAATTTAAAAAATAACAATATTATGGCCTCATTCGGCACACCGTATAAAATACCGAATAAGATTAATAATTCGAAGCCAATTGTTTATTGTAGTTTCATATTAAATAGCCGGCCGACTAATTAACCAAACTCACTTATTTTATCCGGACTATACCTGCTAACTAATACACACCAAACGGGAAGGATAATTTAGTCGGCTTCTCTCTTCGTTCCTCGTTCATCTTCCTCCAACCCAAGGTCTTTCCTTCTACCCAACCAAGCATGGCAGCAATCGGAGTGATTCCAGCAGTCATTCCAAAGCCAATTGCCGCCGACCCTAGTCTCCTATCTTTCTCTATTTTCTGTTCAGATGTTCGCGAGCAAAGACCATCCAGAATGTTTGGGGAGACTTCAAATAGATTACCGAGTGCAGAGTGTAAACTAATATAGACAGAAATATAGAGAGAGAGGGTCGAGAAAATTTAGAGAGAGAAGTATAGAAACTGTAATCTTCTGTATATCTTTCTTAACCTTCAAGCAAGTACATCTTTCTGTATTTATACATCTCAGCCTTCTTAACAAACTAACAACTTAACTAACTTTCTAATCTCCATACAAGTGGCAACATCCTAGCCTTACATTATAATCCCTATCATCCCCTCACAAGCTCATGTTTGGAGGATACTAACATGAGATTGGTACAATGAAAGCGAAACAAAGGGGCACTGAGCCCTTTGGTTAAGACATTAGCAAACTGTTCTTTGGAGGATACAAACTGCACCAGTAGCTTGTGGTTGGCAACCCTCTCCCGCACAAAGTGCACATCAATTTCGATGTGTTTGGTCCGTTGATGTTGGACTGGGTTGAAAGACAAGGCAATAGCAGAAAGGTTGTCACAAAACAGCACAGGTGTTGCAGAGATGGGAACATGCAGGAAAGTAAGAATCTGTTGAATCCAGTCCAGTTCAGCTGTCGTGGTAGATAAAGCACGATATTCCGCCTCAGTTGATGATCGTGAAACTGTTTGTTGCTTTTTGGATGACCAGGAGATAGGGTTATTGCCTAAGAACACAGCTAGACTAGTTGTTGACCGGCGATCATTGGGATCACCCGCCCAATCAGCATCGCTAAACGCATGTAAAGTCAAATCACCCTTAGAGTAGTTGATACCAAACTCCATTGTGCCTTTCAAATATCGCAAAATCCTTTTTACAGCAGTGAAATTAGATACCATCGGATGCTGCATGAACTGGCAAACCTGGTGCATAGAAAAGGCAATATCGGGCCTGGTAAATGTGAGGTATTGAAGTGCTCCCACTACACTTCTATGCAAGGTAGGATTAACATATGGTACACCATCATCCGTGAGTAATCTGGTGTATGGAAGACAGGGTGTATCACAAGGCTTGGACTTAAGCATTTCTGTTTTAGCAAGCAAATCCTGCACATATTTCTGTTGTGACAGAAACAGACCATTTGAAGTTTTAGAAATCTGAATGCCCAGAAAGAAGTGAAGGGGACCTAAGTCCTTGATATCAAATTCAGAAGTTAAATCCCGAATCACTTGTTGAATCGCAGTAAGATCACTGCCTGTGAGGATAATGTCATCAACATAGAGCAACAATATCACAGTATGGGCACCAACATATTTCACAAATAAGGAGGAATCAGTGTAAGTGTTATGAAATCCCAACCGAGGCAAGAAAGAAGTGAACCTTTCATTCCATGCCCTGGGTGCCTGCTTCAAGCCATAAAGGGATTTATGTAACTTGCAGACCAAAGACAGATTCTGGGGATCCTCAAATCCAGGTGGTTGAGCCATGTATACTTCTTCTTGCAGAATGCCATGAAGAAAGGCATTCTTGACATCGAGTTGATGTAGTGACCAATTGAAATGTGCAGCAAGAGCTAAAACAATCCTCACTGTGGTGGGTTTGACAACTGGGCTAAAAGTTTCACTGTAATCAAGACCAGGTTCTTGACTAAAGCCTTTGGCAACCAATCGAGCTTTGTGCCTTGCTATGGACCCATCGGAATGCCTTTTGATTTTGAAGATCCATTTACATCCCACTAAGTTCTTATTGGCTGGTAAAGAGACTAAACTCCATGTCCCTTGCTTATGTAGAGCACTGATCTCATCCTTCATTGCTTCAGACCACACTGAACTCTTAAGAGCAGATTTATATGAGGCTGGTTCACATAGAGACAGATCAATATCATTAGAGGTCTCAAGAGTGGAGAGGAACACCTTCTTCTTTATAATACCACTCTTACTCCGAGTTTGCATCGGATGTAAGTTGAACTGTGGGATAGAGGAAACCACTTGGACAATATCTGGACTATGATCAGGTGCCACAGGGATGAGAGGTGTGGCTGAAACTGCACCAGTAATGGATTGAGGTATGGAGGAAGACACAACAGATGGTGGACTGGGGGATGGTTCAGAGGGACTTGAAGGGCTGGAATTAATAAGGGGAGAAGGAAATGTGACTATATTATGAGATGTGACCACATGAGATGAAGAAAGACCATCAAATGAGGCAGAGGATTTGGTTTGTGTTTGTGCCAAAAGATCTGTATAAGGAAATTCATACTCACTAAACATCACATGTCTAGACACAAATAATTTATTTTGAGACACAAGACAACAAATGTACCCTTTGTATTTGGAAGCATAACCCAAGAAGACACACTTTGTAGTCTTGGCTTGAAGTTTAGTGGAGTTATATGGTCGTAATAAAGGATAACAAGCACACCCAAATATTCTCAAGTGATTAATGACTGGGACAGCACCATATAGGACTTCAAAAGGAGACTTGTTAGACAATATGGGAGTAGGCATCCTATTAATAAGATAGAGAGCTGTTTGACATGCAAAAGACCAAAACTGTAAGGGTATTTTGGCTGTTTGTAACAGTGTGACTGTGGTTTCAATGAGATGTCTATGCTTGCGTTCAGCCATGCCATTTTGTTCAGGAGTGTAAGGGCATGATTTCTGATGGGAAATGCCTTTTTGTAAAAGAAAGGATTGAAGAGATTTGCTAATATATTCACCACCCCCATCACTTTGCAAAACTTTGATACTTGCAAAAAATTGTGTGAGAACATAAGCATGAAACCCAACAAAAATGGCACAAAGATCAGATTTATTAACCAATGGGAAAATCCAGGAATACCGGGTACATTCATCAATGAAGACAACATAGTACCTATACCCATCCACAGATTTACAAGGTGCAGGACCCCAAAGATCACTATGCACCACTTCAAATGGAATTACAGATTTATTGACACTGAAAGAAAAAGGTAGTTTGCAGAATTTGCCCTCTAAACAACTTTGACACAGGACAGGACTAGAGTCTTTGGGAAAAACAATATTAGATTTATGCAACATGAGAGATACAACAGAATTAGATGGATGTCCTAATCGATTGTGCCAGACATTAGAGTTAACAAGCTGACCAATGAAAGCTTTAGATGGGACAGAACTGTGAGAAGTTGCAGGACAGACAGTGGCAGGGGAAAAAATGGGATAGAGTCCATTACTGCACAGCCCTTTGTATAGAATCCTCCCTGTGGCCTTGTCCTTAATCCAAAAACAGAAGGCATCGAAAATAAGCCAACAGTTATTGTCCAAACATATCCTATGTACCGAAAGAAGATTCTGTGTTAATTTGGGAGCATATAACACAAATTGCAATTTGATAGGATAAGCAGAAGGTTGAAGAACAGTGCTACCAATGTGAGATACATGCAAACCTTCACCATTTGCAGTTTGGATGACTTCATTAGTAGGATAAGGAGATGCAAGTGATAAGTTGGAGAGATCAGCAGTCATATGATTAATGGCACCAGAATTAGTGATCCATACTTAGGGATTAGATGTAGAAGCATGTGAAGGAGTTGATTGTGAGACCATAGTATGATAAGCATGCATGGGAGCCTGTGAGTGAGTCCTTTGTTGCGGATAGGCAGCAACTTGAGAGTACTGATACCCTTGCTGTGAAGAGGACGCCATCGGGGAATAGGCAAGATGAGCTGCAGCACCAATATAGTTGGGACTCTTCTCATTATAAAAACAGAACCATGTATTATGATTGAATCGGCCACAAATTTGACACCTTGACTTCTCAGGTGGAGGAGAAAGAATAGGCTGCTGTGTATTTGGAAATTGACCAAGAATACCAGGACTGGAAGTTTGAATGACATGTATCTGAGTAGACATATACTGTCGAGGTGAAAAATTCCTGGTGTAGTGATAGAACCTGCCCTTGCCCTTATTCTTATTAACATTGAACTGCTTGAATCTACCAGGTACAAAGCTTGGTTGAGATGATCCTCTCTGAGGTGGAGTATTGGCAACCATGGCTGTCATAAATGGTGCATTGATAGTGGACTCGAGAATAGCTTATTCAGCCAGCAATTGTGTCCGAAATTCCTTCAGAGAAATGACACTCTCACGTCCCCTTATCACAGTCCGAAATGTATTGTACTCTGCGGGTAAGCCATTTAGTGCAAGTATAGCAATGTCCTCATCCAGAAAATTAACCCCAGCAGCAGAAAGATAATCTCTGGCTTCCTTGATCTTCTGCAAATACTGAGTAATGGAATCAGAACCCTTTTTAATTGTTTGTAGATTCGATTTCATCTGAAATATGCTAGTCTTCGAGACAGTGGAAAACTGCTTTTGTAATCGAATCCAGAGCTCTCGAGAACTGGTACTCCCAATCGCACAAGACATGGCTACAGGACTCAAGGATGCAGTAAGTAATTGCATCAAGGCTTTATCATGCATCAGCCAAACCAAATACTCATCACTATCAGTGGAAGACAATGAAGTATCAACAGAATCGCCAGACATTGCGCTAAATCGAGCAGGACAGGGATGAGAGCCATCAACAAACTCTAGAATTCCATTACTTTCAAGCAGTAATTTCATTTGAAAGTGCCAATTCAGATAGTTTGAATCATCTAGTTTAACACTCACAGATGTGGAAATCGATGACACCAATGCAGTTATCGGAGATTGAAGAAGCTGTAATTGAGAGGCAGTTACCATTTTTACACTCGTGTAAGGCGAAGACTGCTGAATTTGGCAGAAATGTGGCTGAGACCAAACACCAAACACTTGGAGTGCACGAATTGAAGAAGACGAATCGTAACCAGTAGTACAGTTGCCGAACCCTAGGGATGAAGATAAACCCTAGATTGCAGAGTAAACAGAAAGAATTCAACCAGAAATAACCAGCAAGAAGCAGAAAGAGAGATGAAGACGAAGAATCAGAGCTGCGGAAGACTTGGATCGAAGATCAAGCGTGAGCTTTCATGGCGATTGATACCATGTAAACTAATATAGACAGAAATATAGAGAGAGAGAGAGTCGAGAGAATTTAGAGAGAGAAGTATAGAAACTGTAATCTTTTATATATCTTTCTTAACCTTCAAGCAAGTACATCTTTCTGTATTTATACATCTCAGCCTTCTTAACAAACTAACAACTTAACTAACTTTCTAATCTCCATACAAGTGGCAACATCCTAGCCTTACATTATAATCCCTATCACAGAGCAATCATTCTCTTTTTCCTTCCATATTCTCACCCTTCATCTATTTCCTTTTTCTAATTTCTACAACAAAATAAAAACCAGAAGCAAAAAAGAAAGCCATGCCCTGCCTGTACAATTTTTTCTATTTATTTTAGTTCAATTTTTTTTTAAAGTTCAAAATCCTTGTTCAATAGCATAATACCCGTTTTCAATTAGTGAGCAAGAGGGTAAGATTTGTTGAAGATATGTCAACAATCTGTGATAAACTTAATTATGCTAATAAATAATAAATGTTGATATATGTATTAACAGTGTACGAACAATGAAATAAAATTATACAGAAATAGTAAAGATCGAGGCTTGCGTACCGCAATGTTCTTGAAACAGAAATTTTGTCCTACTCGGTGTTTGCATTCTTTCATTCACTGCAGACTTCTTTCATTCACTGTGTTGTGCTCTCTGCATTTTTTCATTTACTGCAGACTTCATTTGAAAAGATGAGTCTATTCAAAAAATAATTAATTAAATAATTTAATTATTATAGCCCGAGCCCCAATGCCCAAGGCCCATTTTTTATAATTAATATATATTCATTATAATTAATTATCAATTAATTAGCACACCCCAAAGCCAACTTCAAGGGTGAGCCCAATTAGTCTCCAAAGTTCATCACTCCAATCATTTTCTATAAGGGACAAAGCATTATAAAGTGATGAAACTTTTTGGGAATTGTAAATGTAGGACAATGAAATTTCTACTCAAAACACAAAATTTCCAACATGATTTGTATGGGAGGATGAGATTTGATGCGTAGTGAGGAAGATGGTGAAGAAAGGAAGTTGAGAGAAATCTGGGTTTTTGTTTTTTTTTTTTTTTTTTTTTTGTATTTTTTTATGTGCTATGATTAATTCTTTTTGTTCTATTTTTCTTTAATTCTTTTTTCATTTTAACGTCAATTATTATATTTTGACGTACTATCTGATGTACAAATTAATTTAATATTGTCCCAAATGCTTGATTATTATCCTCCGGAAGAGGCTGTTGATAGGAGGGAGGTTGATGAGGCTTCGCAGACGACGAATGGTTTTGATTTTAATATACCTGTTACTTTTGATCAGGTACAGATTTATGAAGGGCTCGGTGTTGGCGAGGGTTTGGGGGGTTGAGGGTGGTCTCGGGATGCTAACCCAAGATTCAGATTTTTTTAATTTATTACCTATTATTGAGGCTGTTTCAAGAGGTGGGATGAAAAGGTATCGTGAGAACGAATGTGACGGTGTGGATGGTTCTGATGATGGGATAAGTCGTGTGACTAAGCAACAAAGGTCTGAATTGGACCATGCAGAGACTACCTTCGAGGAGTCTCCGCGATTGCAATGAAACTTATATGTTGGAATTGTCAGGGTATTGGGGGGGACCTGACAGTTGACGATCTTTTGGAGCAGAATAGGCTCCATTCCCCAGAGGTGGTGGCGTTATTGGAAACTAAAAACCATAGTAAACGGTACCGGTATTTGAAACGTAGGCTTGGAATGGCATGCATGCATGCTATTGAGCCAATGGGTATTGCAGGAGGCATATGTGTGTTTTGGCGTGATGCAAAGGATGTTGTTTTGGTTAAGTATGGTGATTTTTTTATTGAAATTTTGGTGGAGGACGTGGCTAGGAATTGGCAATGGAGACTTGTGGTTGTGTACGCGAGTACTGATGATCGTAAAAGAGCTCAACAGTTGGAGGTGTTATCTAGTCGCATTGCTGGGTTTACGGAACCATATCTTTTGATGGGTTATTTCAATGACTTATTGTCTGACTCAGAAAATGAGGGAGGTAATGTGAGAACGGTTGCTAGTATGCGGACCTTCAGGAATTTTGTTGCACATGCGCGGTTGTTGGATTTGGGTTTCAAGGGTTATCCTTTCACATGGCGGAATAGGAGGGAAGATGGCTTTATTCAGGAAAAGATTAATTGTGCGCTTGCTTTAAATGAATGGGTGCAAGGTTATCAACAAGCGGTTGTGAAACGTGTAGTCTTGGAGGGGTCTGACCATGCCATGTTAGTGCTTTCAACGGAGGTGGACCAACTTAGGAGGAAAAGGAGATTTATGTATGATCCCCGATGGAATCAAGAGGATCGGTGTGCTGAAGTGGTGCGGTCTTGTTGGGGAAATAGGTTTGGGGATGCTCTAGGCATTATCTTGTTGGATAATTTAAAGCGTGTTCGTAATGGTTTGGTGAAATGGAGGAAGACGGTGGGCTGAAATGGACAAAAAGAAATCATTAGGTTGAAGGAGATAATCCGGGAAGAGTATCAAAAGCCCGGGTTTAATGGTCCAAAAATTTGTGAGTTGGAGAGGGAGCTTACTAGGGCAATTAGGCAGGAGGAGATCTATTGGCGCACTAAGTCTAGAGTGCAGTGGTTACAAGAGGGTGATAAGAATACTCGTTTCTTTCATGCTCAAACTTTAAATCGAAGACACATAAACGCTATTCGTGGGCTGGAAGATGAGGGTGGTGTTTGGTGTACAAATGAATAGCATGCATTTTATTGATGTTAGTTATTTTCATGCCTTGTTTTCTACAGATCAACCAGCTAATGTGGTGGAAATTATGCCTTGTGTGCCGAGTAAGGTAGTGCAATGGGAGAATTCTTTATTGACTGCTCTGGTGTCGGACGTGGAGATTGAAAATGCTCTTCATCAAATGCATCCGACAAAGTCGCCTGGTCCTGATGGATTCACTGCAGGGTTCTTTCAGCATCATTGGGAAATGGTGAGATGAGTGGTTATTGGTATGGTGAAATCCTTTGTTCAATCCCGGCAGATGATCGGTGAGTTGAATCATACAAATATTGTGCTCATTCCTAAAGTGGATAATCCTACGAAGATGATGCAGTTTCGACCAATTTCCCCTCTGTAATGTGGTCTATAAGATTGTTTCTAAGGTACTTACAAATAGGCTTAAGCGAGTTCTCTCTAAAGTGATTAGTCAGAATCAATCGGCGTTTGTAGATGGCCATCAAATTTCTGATAATATTTTGGTTGTGCATGAGCTGCTACATTCTATGAGGAGTGGTATTGAAGATGATATTGATTATATGGCGATTAGGTTGGATATGGAAAAAGCCTATGATCGGGTGCAGTGGTCGTTTTTTAAGGCTATGTTACATACATTGGGTTTTGATGAGTTGGTTTGTCAGTGGGTTATGTAATGTGTGCAAATTGTATCTTATATTGTGGTTATCAATGGTCAACCTTCGGGCTTCATCAAACCGAGTAGAGGCCTTAGACAAGGGGACCCTCTTTCGCCCTTTTTGTTTCTTATTTATGCTGAGGGTTTTTCTTCCTTACTATTTCTTGAAGAGCAGGTGGGACATATTAATGGGATTGCTATTACTGATAGTGCCGAACCCATTTCTCATGTTTTCTTTGCGGATGACTCGGTATTGTTTTGTCGGGCTACTGAGGTGAAGGCGCGGAATATCAAGCGGTTACTCTATACTTATGCAGGTGGGTCTGGTGAATTCGTTAATATGGATAAAAGTTTGGTACATTTAAGTGCAGGTTGTTCTCAACAGTTAAAAACCAGGTTATCACAAGAGTTAGGGATCCGTCATCAGGAGGGCTTTAGGAAGTATCTGGGTATTCAATCAGATTTTGGGGCATCGAAGAAGAAGGTGTTTGAAGATGTTCAGAATAAATTGGATGACAAAATAAATGGATGGGCTGAGCAATTTTTGTCTGTAGCGGGGAATGAGGTTTTAATTAAAAGTGTAGTGGCGACCTTGCCTAATTATGCAATGTCTTGTTTTCAGTTACCACTTCAGTTAGCAAAAGAAATTGAGCAGATTATTGCTAGGTTTTGGTGGAAAGACCAGAAGTCTAAAAAGGGTATCCATTGGATGGCGTGGAGCAAAGTAGCAAAGAAGAAGTCTGCGGGTGGCTTAGGTTTCAAGGAAATCATTACGTTTAATGTGGCAATGTTGACAAAGGTGGGTTGAAGGATCATTTGTAATCCGAATTCTTTACTTGCTAAAGTGTTGAAGGCTAAATATTTTTCTTTTTCTTCTTTTCTGGAGGCGGCGGTGGGTAGAGGATCTTCATGGGGTTGGAAGGGTATTTTGCAAGGTAGGAAGGTTTTAAAAGATGGTCTTAAATGGAGAATAGAGGATGGTAAAAGTGTTAAAGTGCTATCGGACCCGTGGTTGCCTACTTTTAGAACGTTCAAGCCGCTGTCAAGACATGTAGATATGCCTATATTGGTTTCAGGGTTTGTGGTTCAAGGAGGGCAATTGAGAAAAGAAGTGGTGAATTGTTGTTTTAATTCTGAGGAAGATCGACTAATCTTATGTATGCCCCTGAGTCAATTTGGTTGTGTTGATCGTCTTATTTGGCATTATACTCGGAATGGGATGTATTCTGCGAAGTCCGGATATCTTGTGGCTCAAGAAATGGCTATGAATTGGGAGCTTGGGTGAAGGGGTACTGGACAAACGAATAGTGATAGTCCTCCTGATTCGTTGTGGAGAAAAGTTTGGCGCTTGGGGGTTCCTCCTAAGCTACATCATTTTATTTGGAAAGGATGTCGGAATATTTTAGCAGTGCGCTCTAATTTAAGAAGACGAGGTATTCGTTTAGATACTAATTGCCTTTTATGTGAAGATGGGGAGGAAATTTAGTTCATTTGTTTTTCCGTTGTTCGTTTGCACGGGTGCTTTGGTTTGGTTCTCCGCTGCAACTGGATGTGGGGTCGGTGGAGGGTGGTGATTTTATGCAATGTTGGAAGGGTTTATGTAATAAATATGGTGGGGAGAAAGAGGCTGACGAGCTGTTACGGTGGGCAGTTTGCGCATTATGGAGAATTTGGAAATGTCGGAATAGTGTGGTCTTTGAAAATGTGAAGTGTGATCCACGGGTTGTGTTGGACCTTTTGCATATCCATTGGAGGGAAATAACAGAGAGTCAAAAGGTGACTGGTTTGAAACGGGGTAGGCAGGCGGTTGGTGTGGCTGGGATGCCGCAGAGATGGGTGAAGCCCTCTTTTCGAACTATTAAGGTAAATTGTGATGGGGCTTGGTGTAAGTCCACAAATAAGGGTGGGATTGGGTGGGTTGCAATGGATTTTGCTGGTATTTTTCAATGTGCAGGAGGTTTGGGTGATTTATTATGTGGATCTAGTTTGATGGTGGAAGCTGAAGCAATGAGGTTAGCCATTGTTGTAAACTGAAATAGAAAGGAACGAAGTTACCCAGAAAAAAAATGTAGAAGCCTTGAGTGGTGAATGATTCTTGGGATGAGTTGCGGACTAAGTCGCTCTCTTTAAGACGTTTCGCGGCTCTGCCCAAAGTGTGCAAGCAGTTCACAAACACCACGTCGTCCCCAGGATAAAACAGCCCAGAACCTTCTTCTGATAAGATTCTTCCTTGCACAATGGAAGAACCTTCAAACTTGCACCCTCTCTATATATTGCTATGAATTCAAAATATGTAAAATTTGTATTTTTTTTATATTTTATTTTCATCACAATCTGACCTCTAGTCTATCCATATATATATATATATATATATATATATATATATATATATATATTATAAAATGAATAGGAAACGTTGAGGGAATAATGGGGGGTTACAAAAATCGAAACTGACAAAACGTCCAAATCAAAGAAAATAATATAATATGAATAAGTGGACGTTGGGGAGTAATAGGGACTTAATGTGGATTTATAGAGTGCCAAACCGTCTGCAATCAAATGCAAAAACCGTAGGGAATAAAATGTAAAACTGTCTGCAATCAAAGGTTAATAACAATTTATGTTTTATATTTAATATTTGTAATAAACCAAAATATAAATATATTTAAAATATTTAAATAAAAACATAACTGTTCCAACAATCCCCCACTTGTTTTTATTTAAAAAATATATATCAAGCAACATATCATAAAGCTATGCATAAGTAAAGGTGTTTCTCAACTTGAACCTGTACATAGTGTTAGTGATCCAGATTATACTAGAGTAACTTATAGTTTTGAACTCTATCTCTGACAACACCACACACATAACTTTATTAAGGTGAAGTTAAAAAAAGCCAGCACATTACGGCCATGTGCTTGTATCCCAGTATAGTGAACGCTCTAGAAACTTGCCCAAGATTTCATAGGAAGCGGCCTCACTTCCACATTCACATAGGTAAGACTATCAAGGATATTCCTGTAGCTAGATATCCCACTCAACATAGAGTATAGATCTTACTAAGAGAAAAAACATCTCAACCTAAAATCGCTTCAGGATGTCATGCTTCTTAGGGATGGACATGGAATAATATTCCAAATTAAAATCAGCAAGACTTCACTCATATCACTTGTGACTTGTTATTACCCTTTGAACCTATTTCTTGGGATCTCCAGTCTATAGGTTGGGTTGCTATCACAAATGACTCAATTTTCTATGGGCTTTAGTCCCATCCCTTTCGAGGTTTTCCAAACCCTTTCTCATGTTAATCCTTTTGTCAAAGGATTTTTCCAAACTTTTTCTCATGTTAGTCCTTCCGTCAAAGGATCAACCAAATTTTCTTCAGACCGTATATGACTGGAATCGTTTTCTCCCATAAAGGGGTATCTGACGGTAGGTTTCTCAACCATCCTGCTTCTTCTCCCATAAAGGGGTATCTGGTATTTGATAGTAGGTTTCTCAACCATCCTGCTTCTTCTCCCATAAAGGGGTATCTGACAGTTGGTTCATAAATTTTAGAAGAATTAGAACCCCCACTATTTTGAAGATTAAAAGGAAATATATTCTCATAAAAATTAGCATCAAGTGACTCAATTATGACATTTTATCAACATTCAATAAACATTCCATTAGTAGCATATCCCCATGAATAAATATGATATGCCAGAACCAAATCAGTTAGTAAAATGCATGATTTACAGATCAATTTCAAGTAAAGCTCAGATCAATTCGGTTACCACAAATATCTGTTCATTCTAGAACCGAAAACAAATCGCCATTTTTCATGTTTTTCTGAATTGTAAACATGAGAACTTTGACATATGATTACATCGAAGAATAAGCTTACAACGGTACACAAAACAGATTTAAACAAAACACAGCAGCCACCTAGTCATCTCCATCAAAAGACTACTGATAATATCAACACATGTTGCAAAAAGATCACAAACAGATTCATTCACTAAGTCAATTCACTCGTCCTATAGCGAATGCACCTAAGCAGCTCAAAATGCATTCACAGTTGACATACTAGTAACTTGAGATTAGATTATATAATCACAATGATTTGCCACATATCTAAAACAAAGTTCTTAAAGAGTAACACTAACAGCAATACAAATATTTTTCAGATTCCATGGCAGATTGATATCGTCTTAAAATTGTTGTAAACTGAAATAGAAAGGAACGAAGTTACCCAGAAAAAAAATGTAGAAGCCTTGAGTGGTGAATGATTCTTGGGATGAGTCGCGGACTAAGTCGCTCTCTTTAAGACGTTTCGCGGCTCTGCCCAAAGTGTGCAAGCAGTTCACAAACACCACGTCGTCCCCAGGATAAAACAGCCCAGAACCTTCTTCTGATAAGATTCTTCCTTGCACAATGGAAGAACCTTCAAACTTGCACCCTCTCTATATATTGCTATGAATTCAAAATATGTAAAATTTGTATTTTTTTATATTTTATTTTCATCACAATCTGACCTCTAGTCTATATATATATATATATATATATATATATATATATATATATATATATATATTATAAAATGAATAGGAAACGTTGAGGGAATAATGGGGGGTTACAAAAATCGAAACTGACAAAACGTCCAAATCAAAGAAAATAATATAATATGAATAAGTAGACGTTGGGGAGTAATAGGGACTTAATGTGGATTTATAGAGTGCCAAACCGTCTGCAATCAAATGCAAAAACCGTAGGGAATAAAATGTAAAACTGTCTGCAATCAAAGGTTAATAACAATTTATGTTTTATATTTAATATTTGTAATAAACCAAAATATAAATATATTTAAAATATTTAAATAAAAACATAACTGTTCCAACAGCCTTGATGGCTTGTGTGGAAAAGGGGTTCGAGTGTGTTCAGTTGGAGACGAATTTGAAGGTTTTGGTGGAGATTTTGAATGGTGTTTTGGTTCCGGAAGCATCACTGGAGGGTATTATATGGGATATTTTTCATCTTCGACAACGTGTGTGTTTTGTTCAATTTTTGTTCACTTCTCGTGTTGATAATGAGGCTGCGCACCATGTGGCTTCTTGTGCCATGCGTATGGGGGGTCAACATATGTACAGTCGTTTTGAGCCGGAATGGTTGTTTAATATTCTGGCGTTTGATGTAAACATTCCAATTTATCTTTAATTTTATTCACTCTTTGACCAAAAAAAAAAAAGCTTGATTATTAATCAGTACTATTTGATATTGTCCCAAAGGCATATATTGTTGTTTGTTTGGCGTCGATTTAGCATCCAACGAAAAAAGTGTTGCTTAAGTTAAAAAGTTGTATTTGTTTTGCACATCCTTTCCCCTCCTCAAGCACATCTATATTTATTTGGGACATTTGGAGTGAACAAAAATAGAAGTTAATTAAGAAACATGATGTGTACGGAATGAAAAAAAGGCGTGTACAAATCATTTTTCTTAAAATTTAAGCAATTTTAATTTGGATACTATTCGCACTCACATGTTACATTTTTTTTTTCAACCACTTTATATTTATTTATGATATATATTATATCAAATAAGAGTGAAAGACACTCCAGGGGGAAGTGCAAAACAGCAAAACAACAATTTTGGCCCCAACATGTAAACAGTGGACCGTTGGAAATCATGCTATATGATAACTTGGTTTTGTCCGTATAAAACAGAGTCGCGTCGTATATAGGCAAACTTGCTACCTAAAAGTGGATAGAATTTTAGTGTGCCCAGAATATGAAATAATATATTACGTGTTATTATATAAATGATGAAATATTAAGTACATCAACTCATTTAGATTTAATTGAAATTAGAGAAAATTTCTCAAAAAAAAAAAAAAAACAATTCAAAAGTTCAAAATATGCGATGGGTTCATTTGTAAGTATCATTGACATTCATTGATTTTCTGTATCTCCCTGATATAGGGTGAAGTTTGCATTTCAACTGCCTTTTTCCATATCGATCCTTGACTTTTTAGATATTTCCACGAAAAATATCAACAATTTCGCAAATATTTTAGTAACTGCCAATTAGTGATTAAGCATGAATTTTCTTTTGGTGATTTCCTTAATTTGAGAGGTACGCTCATGAAGAACCATAAAATCCCAAAAAACTTATAAAGCTTTTCAAATTTTTATGCCAATAGTGTTAATTAATGAATCAACGTTAAGTCAAGCTTGGTAAGTTTGATTTTCTATGGTCATTCTTTTTATTCTAACATAAAAAAAAATAAAAAAAAATTAAGACGCCACTCAGTACTACGGTGTAGTGGTATTCCACTTCGCTTGAAAATGAGAGGTCTTAGATTCGAATATCGTGGATGTTGAATTCGATATCAAATTAGGTTTCATCGTGTGGTTTCGCCGAACTCTCCCTTCCCATAATATAAAAATATCAATGTACTCATAAAAAAAAAAAAAAAAAAAAGACAAAATATAACGTTTCTAACCAAAGAGCCAAGAGCGACGTCCAACTCTAAATAAATCAAAGATCCTTTCCTTCATCCAACGGGTACACCCCAAGAACCTTGTCAAATGTAAAAGCAATATGAAAATACTATGGTGAAAAACTCGTTCTCGGAAAGAAAGAAAATGTCAAGTCAACTTATATGGACTTTCTTAAATTGTGTGTCAGCTCACATGCAGAAATTGACCAGACAATTTCACTAGTCATAATGCATAAAGGGGGAGGATTGTCTGCCCTCTTTCTTTTCGTGCTCTTTTATTTTGTGCGGTTACGGTTAAGCCACGTCAACATTTTATATTATTTTTTTTATAGAAATAATAAGACAAAAATAAATAATAATATAAAATGTTGACGTGACTTAACCGTAACCACACAAACAGGAGGACACAGAAATGCACGGGAAGGAGGAGGGCACGGAAAGGCACGGGAAGGAGGAGGGCAGATAATCCTCCTCCTAAAAAAATTTAAACGTGAAATGCAATTCATGAACAAACTTGACTTAAGATGAGGCAAAACCATTTGCACTTTGATCTTCAATAACCCAGGCTTTAATACCAAGTATTCTAAAGTCTAACTCAATGAAAAATTGATCTAAAAACATGTGCGATAAATGGTTACAAGTTTGACAAAGAAAGTCAAAAAACTACTAAGTCTGACCTTCACAACAACAAATATAAATTATTAAACCACCTGATGTGGCTTAAAAAGCTAAAGCAATAAAGTAAGACTTTTATGATTTAAATCATTTTGTAAATCAAACACCATCAACAACTACGTCATGTTGCCAAGTATAAAAGTCTGCATATACGAATTTCATTCTGATTAATGCTAACTCGCCCTTCAATTTTATATCATGGGTTGAGATTAAAACATTAAAAGAACATTAATATATTCTCTACTCTTGATATCAGATTCAAGGGCGAGTCACAAACATTCCTCGGTCACAGGATGACCAAGAGAACATTTTTGCTACATATAAAAGAGCAATAAATTGTAAATGCAAGACAAAATATATGTAACTTCATTGTGACAAATTACATTCTTAATCAAACTCCTTACAAGTATCTCTAGTATTGCTCATAACAAGGATTCTTGGAGGATGTTTGAGCATGTGAGTGAAGTAGTATAACAGGTCACTTTAGAACGCAATAGTTTGCGGTTTTAGTTCACTAACCTCCATCTGCAAAGGCCTCCAAGCATGCTTGCACCGTTCCCACTTCCCCTGCATATGAGCCAAAAATGCCTCTGCCCATTTTTCCTTGCTCCCTCTTACGCTTAGATCGTAGGGCACCGAGAAACTATTCAACCAATTAACAAAAATCGAACCTCAGTTATGTTGGTTATGTATCACCATTGCAATATTAAAGTTCTGCCTGTTTAAATAACAGATACTAAAGTGTCTCTGTGTCCGGTGCAGGTAAAGACTACTGACAGTTATATTCTGGGTAGATAACATATTGTGTCAATGACAATTTATAAAGGCATGGGAAGGATAAACACAATGGTGAACCCGACCCCATCCATCTACTGATAATATAACTCTCTCCACGAATATAACACTCTCCATTCTCCACAACAAGAAAAATATGCTGATAGAGAGAATTTGTTATCTGTTGTTAAGTGCATCTCCAAGGACTTATACATGAACCTCTAACCACCACATTACAATCTGAACAAGTTTTCCCAACAACTATGCCCTCACTAATTAACTCCTCAAAAGCCTTACTCAATTAACTTTAAGACTCCCAACGGTTCTGAAAGAAAGCTAAAAATATGGGGCGAGGTTCCAAATACCAAAAAATTCATCCTCGTGAGCTCAGAGATGAGTGCACCGCATAAAATTATTATCATCTCTGGTACTGGTGTACTCTTCCCATAACGGTCAAAAGAACTAGCACCTTAAAGAAAATATTCTTTGTGTTGCCTCATCAATTGTTCATTTCTACTTCCAGAAGATATCCATCCATTATAACACTAAACAAAACAAAAAAATAATAATAATTCACGGAGAGTTACCTCAAGAGTTCTTCCAGTTGATATACTTCATCAGGGGATCCATTCCTGCAAGAATACAAACTTTTACCTCAACAAGCATAGGTAAGCGTCCGTGAGCATTGTATTTTGAAGACTGACCTTTTGGCTTATACTGTTTAGTATGCAATTAAAATATGAGAACTACTCTGTAGATTTTGTTATATAACTTAGTGCACAACAAGAGACTAGTATTCTCAACACTTTTTTAGAATTTCTCAAAATTAAGCCACCAAAAACAAATGTAAAACATACAAACACACTTTACTTTTATTGGTTATTAGACTTCTTGCAAATCCAAGCCATTACATGTTACACAATAATACCTTTTCCTGATTCAGATACACGTACGATGCCATTTTGGTACTTTAAAAGAATGAAAGTATGTATGGGTGACCCAAGTAGGACATTGAATATCCTAGTAAAATATAATTTAATGATTTAAATTCTGAGATAACTACCGAAAGCGTTGTAAAACAAAACCAGAAAAACTAACCTGCATATTGATATTTTATAGATATGAAGATACTTGGAAGAAAGATTACAAACAGCAGCAACACTATGCTCCTCTCTGAACAAGTACACAACTGGATACCCAAGAAGCCATCTGAAGCATTTGAATACCCATTTTTAGTGTATGACACTGAGATGCTGATCCCAACATCTAATACAAGAAGAAATTTAAAACTATTAAAAGCATTTCATACTGTTTAGCCAAAGGTAGATTCTCTTGATTTCAGATTTTCAATAATCAAGTATAGAAATCCATAAAACAATTTGATGCAGACATAGAAAGACGGCCTGGCTTCTATCTTAGAAGTAATCTTAAATATTGGAAGAGTATTGTTCGAATGGATTTACATGCAATTTGTGTAACTTTCTAGCAAACTATTAGACTTACAATTCAAATGTTTAGGAGTTGACGGACAAAACAGGCAGTGGCAAAACAATTCTTCATTTATTTCCCCCTTCCAATCCCACTTTAAGTTTTAATTCCAGCCTAATTACTGGCATCAATCAAACTTGACAGAAAAGTTTCAAATAGTCAGTACAAGTTATCGATCTGTACTGTGAGTTTCCACTTCATGTATTCCAAATGCTTTGAAGGCACGTTGTAGACTGGAAGTTAAAGACCAAATAAAATACGATTTTTTTTTCATTAATGGGAAAACGGAATCAGATTACAAATTCTAAATATATGATGTACGCGTAGGGGACCATCCGACCATAAAAAAATTTCAATGTAACTTTTAGTCATTTGGTTATCCAAGCCAACTTAATAATGTGTCTGTAAAAGGGACCACCTAACCCCTATGAAATTATCTGACCATACCAGTTAAAAGTTTACATATTCAAGTGGTGCTGAAATTGTTCACAAACATATTCAGCATCATAGAAACCTGAAGCAGGGAAATGCTACACCCCAAGGGTAGTAAAGGTGTATTCAAACGTGAGCTAGACAGTTACCCATTTAGTGTTGGCAGTAAAACCTCAGTATTTTGCATGCAGCTACTCAGATCGATAAATTCAGATGACTGAGAAGGGATGAGTTCATTTATGGGTGGTTCAGCATCAACTGTGTTATCTATACTGTGAGATGGCGATGCCTCATCTTTCGTTCCACCAACAGGAAATACCAGAGAGAACAACTTCTGAATGGATATAAGCTGCATCCCCAATGGGCTTTTTTCTGCTCCTGTTATCATCTGCAACACAAATGAAAGAAAGGCAATCACCAAATGGGAGAAAGAAAAATGTTCAAGTTAAAGGTGAAGATTACAGCAGGAAGAAAAGAATACAGCAGGGAGTAACCTTTGGAGGATCCCGTTCAACATCCACAAAGAGCAGCTCTTGTTCAGAGTTCAAGCTTGACCTAACATGATCAGCAAGCCCTCTAACGTGTATCATATATATCATTTCTTCTATAACCATTACTCTCAAATGCTCAAAAACAGTTGACTCCTGCACAAAAGTCTTAAAGGTGATTTGATTTTCAGAAAACCAATAACTCTTTATAAAGTAAAAGGAAAAAGGACAGAATAATAATACGACAAGATATGAAATCTCAATAGACCATGTAAGACCATCTCCGAAGGAGATGTCAAATTTTGAACATAAAATTTGAATTTGATAGCCTATGTAAATTGTTATTTTATTCATTATAACATAAATGGTTAAATTAATAAATGACATTTAATTAATTATTAAATTGGCACCAACAGGAGAGATAGGATCTAAACAAATGCAATGTCAACATTCAACATTAATTATAATAATGATTAAACTAATAAAAAATTAATAAAAGACATGTAATAATTAATTAAAAATATTTGAAGCTGCTGTCAAATTTGACAGCAACCTCTTTGCTGCCAATCCATGGCAGCTCCACATAGGAATTGGCATTTCAGTTGGAGAATATCAATGTGGTCTTTTATTACTGTTATAGCTTATGTGAACATTTTAACATCTCCTTTGGAAATGTAATGGGAAAGAGAGCCGAGAGAGATAAGAAATGATTAAATCATGAAACCCAAATCATCTTTGCCAAAAAAACCAACTAAAGACATACCAACACATATCAATACATGTGTTTACAGAAGTACAAATAAGCTAAATGCAGGTAATATTATATAAAATGAATTGCAATCATTCACTACCAAAGAACAAACATTTGACTCATGAATTTTAAGCATTAGATTCCGAATCCTTAAAACCTAAACAAAAACTTATTCAGTGATTGTTTTTTTTTTTGGGGGGGGGGGGGGGGAGGTGGGGGTGGGGTAGAGAACCAAGTCTCTTGGGTTATACCATCTGCGTGTCACGTGTACGTGTGTGTGCACACCATGATTCCTAATTGAACTTCTATGAAATGGTTTCACCGGATTCAGCAAATTGTCTCGATCTAATTGTTAATATAGATATTTGATTTTAGCTATAAGTTAAACCTATTGGTAAATGGTATTATTAGAATGATTTAGAAAACTTCGATAAAATGTCAGTATGAACTGTTACAGAATCAGCAGCAAAACTAATATAAAACCGGTCAACTGGTTTAGTAAAGTTTTAAGGACTAAAACCTTTTGACAAAGTTTCAAAAGAGCGCAGAGTCTCTCTTGCAGTTCAGGCATCTTTCCACCATAGTCTACCAGTATCACTGGCCTCATTCCTGTACATAAAGCTAGAATGTCTGCCAGAAAACTCCACAAAACCACAAGTCGTTACACATAACAGTAAAATATACTAACTTAGGTTGAAATGTTTACAAATCTAATCTAGTAAGCCCGAGGAATTTGCAGTGGCAAGGGGAAAGATTCTTGAAGACTCAATGCGCTTCTCATTTCAAGTACACATTAAGAAAAAAATCAGGACCTTGTTTAAATTTTTAAAGGGAAATCACCAAAAGTATCACCACATAGAAGCAGACATATAGTTATCGTTATAGATCAAAATACTACAAAAGCGCAGGGATGAACACACTTGTTTTACTTCCATTTCCATGTATATTTTACGGGGAAAAAGAATATTAAATCAAGATTATGTGTAGTCTTTCTTCTACAGCCTCCTTTCATTTCGCAATAACCAAAGAAAGTTTTTTTTTCCCTTCTTTTCTTTCTAATCAAATAACAAAGATCATCAGTCAAATGTATGTTTTTTGGTTTATCAATCAAATGTATGTTCATAATCACATGAATTCTCCATTTTTTTTCTACGGATGAAACGAAAAGAAAACAAAAAATGAAAGATACTTCAGGAAGAGCAACCCTCAATCCCCTAACAAGTATACAAGAAAGATCATTTGCTAGCCCTCTAAATTACAACACAAAATGTTGGAGTTGCAAAATTGAAGACCAAAGGAGCCACAAGAGCAACTGTCTTAGCTTTTAAAGATACCGACAAACATATTCATCTGAGAGCTTATATAGGCACCAATGTAGAATCATCGACTCTAACGTTTGAAGGAGACCAAAATTACCAAAACCCAGATGCAAAATTGAGCCTTTGAATTGAAACACAACAAAATATTGAAAACCCAGAAGCCAAAATGGAGTGTTCATATGGGAAAGCATAACAACATAAACTGTTACAATTGAGAGAGAGAGAGAGAGAGAGAGAGAGACCTGTGTCAAGTCGACGTCGAGAGTATTTGAGACGCCATTTGATTTGAGAGAGAGAGGAGTTCAACACTCTTAATGCTTCATCTAACTCTGCAGCTTCGGTTAAGAATTCCTTGTCTTCTTTTTCTCGAGGATCCTCCATTGACACACAGAGAAGACAGACTTCCTGAAAGTGCCACTGTTTGTTATGTCAAGCGGTTTTTACTAGTAGAGAAGAGTGGATTGTGGTCATTTGGCATATGAAATTTCACATACTGGACTAACTAAAATTAAATATCAATAATATGTTGTACAATATCGTCGACATAACAATAAAAAATTCACGATATAACGATCAAATATTGATGACAGATTAAAAAATTAATCATTTCATTAATTGAGATTTAGAATCAATATATTATTTTGATTAATTTCATTCTATCAAACATTATATGACCGTTGGATTAAGAGTTTAAGATTTTTTTGTAGAACCGTATTCGTCCATTTTCTTCACTATAAATGAATGTTTTAATAGTTTTGAGTTTGTATATTTTTTATAAGGATGATCTGTGAATGATATTCAAAAAGATAAACAGTTTGGATCGTTAAATTACATTACGAAGTGAGTCCCACAAAAACATGGATAAAAAAAGTTATGTAAAAAAGTGGCACCACGGATCCACCCATTTATTTTAAACAAAAATAACGAAAAGTTCAAAAAAAATTTATTTTTAATGAAAAGTCCTTTTTAAATGTATAGTGAATAGTATCAGAAAAAGGTTAAAAATCGATTTTTCGTTAAAAATGAACAGTAGCAGAAGTGTGTCGTTAAAACTCTCTTTATTTTATGCCAATTCTACAATCCACTTTAGTGTTAGATCTGTATTTTTAAATAAAGATCTAACGATTAAAATATTTATAGTACATCTGATCGTCAATGCTAATGCTTCCGAGTGAAGTGAATGACCAGTACGTGAGGAACAAATTGAAGGGTGCTCTATTTCCATTTCTGTACAAGGTAGGCACTAATCTTTGGATTTTTCCTTGTCGAATCAGATTATCCTGACATAGAACATACCCCGTCTAACCCACCCTCTCTATTTAAGGGCCACCGAAATGAAATAACTGAGCCAGTAGGAGGCAGGCTTTCCTATAAGGGTGTGCTATCCACACACTTCTTTTTATTTCTCTCATACTTTTTTAGATTTCGGCCGTCGGATCGAATGGCTTGAAGAAGATCTAACGGACAGAAATTAGTAGGGGTGTGTGAGAAGTAAAAAGGGATGTGTGGATAGCACACCCCTTCCTATATATACCATGATCGATGACATCAATGCAGTGGACCTATACATTTCACATACAGAAATTGGTACCCATACCATTTAGTTTCATAAGGCTCAAGAGCAACACAAGTGTTTTCAAAATGTCATCTAAGGTGCTGTTAAAAAATAACACTCCTTTACCAAATTTAGCCTGTGATGTAAACTGTAAGTAGGAGTATCACATGTTACCAAGTGCTTTTGTCAACTGATGTATGTTGCAAATGGGATCAAAGACCCTTGTGGCATTTGGCCAAAATCTAAATTCTTTTAGCAGGACATACTGTTGTTTTACTGGTTAACGCGAGGGAAAATGTAGCTGTTCTTGTTGATGCACTAGTTCCTTTTGCTTTTCTTATTATTTGGAAGGAGTAAGCTAGGTATTTTGACTCTTAAAGAGAAACTTTCACTTGGGCATCAATCTGAGACAATCAGCTTCTCAAACTGCATCATGGTTGCAGTTGAGATTTTCTTTTAGGGTCTTAGTATTTCGTGTTTATTTATGATTTTGGTATTTCAATCTTTAATGGTTGAAGATCTTATCTCTCTTAGTACTCAATGTTCTCTTAAACCTTTTTTTTCTTTGGTCACTGTCAGGTTTAGCCCTGAAGCACGAAACCGGTTGTTAATCAGGGGATTGCTTGGCTGATTTGCTATCTGCAAGCTGAAAGTGACATAGCCAGTTCTGGATACCATTGCTGGACGTTGTGGCATATTCAGGGTATAATTCTGCAGGGTGTGGCATAGTCTTCTTGGAGAAGGCTATGAAGTGAACTCCTGTGGAAGCTTTCCTTGCAGAAAGTTGTGTTCTAAGTAAAGGGTTCTCCATGCTCCTGCTTTTGCTCCGAATTCCCAGGTATAATGTCAAAGAACTGGTTGTATGACAGGTTGATTGACGTTGAATTTGGAAGAGTGACCAAATTGAGAGGCAAATGTCCACGCAACTGATTTCCTTAGGCATCAAGCACTTGAAGCTGTGTTTCTGATCCAAGAAATCTTACAACTTCTAAGGTGGTGAAGGTGTTGATTGAAACATTGAGTTCAGTCAATTTGGGCAAGGTGAAAATATCTCTTGTAATCGTACCTGAAAGCCTGTTGTCACTCACATCTAGCAACTGCAGACGTTTGAGTTTGTTTAATGCTGGAAGGTGCCCGGAAAGCCGGTTATGGCTGAGCATCAATTTTCTCAAGCCTAATGGAACATTTGGCATACGCCCATAGAGATTGTTTCTGCTGAGATCTAATGTCCTCAGCTGCCACAACCCTGAGATTTCAGGGATTCTGCCAGTGAATCCATTGTTTTGTTTTTTTTTAACCAAACCAGTGAATCCATTGTTGGACATGCTCAAGTAGGTCAAGCTCCTTAATCCAGTAATGCTTGGAGGAATGGAGCCGGAAAGCTGGTTATATGAAACGTCTAGAGATTGAAGCATTTTGAGCGCAGTCAATCCTTTGGGAAGGTTGCCTGTGAGGAAATTGCCTGACAATGAAAGTCTGGTGAGCTTCTTAACGAGCATCGGAACTGAAAATGTGGTGATGAAAATAAGATGAAGTAGATAGAGGGAGCAGAGGGGAGGCATAAGCTTGCCCATTGGTAAGGGGGAGCTCAAAGCTTATTTGGGTTGTTGGTTTGCTTGCTTTGTGTGGGTGTGTTGTGTGTTATAAAGTGAGGGATGCAAAAAGACCCTTTGAATGGGGAAAGATTTTGTTGTTAAATCTCATGGCCATGCCAAGAACTTGGGGGCAATTTATATCCATTTCTTTAAAGTTTGGCTGCAATTTGGGGGTTTTGCTCTCGCTTTTGCTTATCCAACCTAATCTTTCTTTATCCAAACCATCTTTTTGCATACTCATTGTTTTTGCCAAATAGTTTGACAAAAACGATATGTTGCATTCTTAAATGGAAACAACAAAAAGAGAATGCATGTCAATGTTGGTTGTGTCAATGAAAGATTAAAAGTGCTTGTTTGGTGGGCTGCTTAGGATAGGTTATTTTCATTTAAAATGGACTTGTAATCCAACCCGTATTTGATAAGCTAAATTGTATCGCGGACTGGATTTGGATATTGGAATTTGAGTCTGTAATAGGATGGGATTTGAGTTTATAACATGACTCATGGTCATATCCGACATGCCCTTAGTAAGTACCAAACTAGACATAAATTCAGTCAAGTCCCATCCCATGCAGTCCAATACTATGAGTTATATCCATGCCAATCTATGCCAGCCCATCAAACGTGCCCCAAGAGCATGGGTAAGGTTGAGATCTTGAGGAGATGGGGGAGGTTGAGAGAGAGGATTTTGATATTAAATTCATAGAATTTTTTTTTGTCACGTATCCATCCTTGTTCGTTGTTTGGTTCGGTTCAGCTTCTAAACCGAAAACCCTATAACAGAACCGGTTCAAGCCAGAACTTAAGACACTCTTTTTTCTCATAAACATCAATTACCACTGTCACTTGGCATCATAACAGCAGGCACATAATATGTGCCGTATGATCTTATTGCTGACTAGGCAAAATTACATATCGACGGATCAAATAAAAAGGGCAGGAATCCCACAAAATGCATTATAAATTCTTAAATACATACGCAAATACGTACTGGTATGTACTTTGTGTAAACATATAGAATCAATACATAAATACATACGTGCGTGTTCTTAGTATGAACGTATATAATTCAACCTATCAACTAATCCACCAAGTTGATACATGTCTAAAATCTGCCGAGGTCAGGAACAGTGAAATACTCATCATCGTCATCTGGGATTTCAATCCTAGGCTTCTTGTGCGGACTGCTTGATTTAGGGGGTCTATAGGAGGTAAAATTGCTCGACTGTGGTACTGGGAGCTGCGGAACTTCAGCTGCTGCCCGTGCCTCCTGAGGAAACTGATCACCGTAAAGATCCATGTCTGCTATCCATTCGAGCCCTCCAAACTCAAGCGAATCCTTCTGAAGAAAGCACAGACCAGAGTTTCTCAAGGTTAGGGATAGATGAAAGAAAAGGCAAACAACTTATCAACAATGTTGGCATCAATTTTATATAAATGTTTTTTCTGAAGTATACTGACTTCACCCGAACAACTGCCTGAACTCCATCCCACCTAAGCAATGATCTATTAGAGCTATCAACTTATTGAAGTCATATAATCTCGTATAATCGTGCATATGTGCTCTATGAATGATCAAACTAAAATAGCGATGAGAAAAGAAAAGTGAACTCAATTAAAATTATCCTCTACTTCTATCCCGGAAGTCCAAAAAACTTATAAAGTTTCTGTACTCTCCCTGGTTTATATACAGTAGATAAATAATTATTTTCTCACTGTGTAGGCATCATCGTTAAATAGCTGTATACACCACCCAATTATCCCCAACAACATTGTCCAAGACTTGTGCGTCTCCTGTACCAAGTTCCCATAAATTGGGTATTTATCTTGGGGTGTGATATCCACACACCCTTTTTTACTTCTCTCACACCCTTTTGGATTTCGGCCGTCGGATCGGATGAATTGAAGAAGATCTAACGGACAGAAAGTAATAGGGGTGTGTGAGAAGTAAAAAAGGGTGTGTGGATAGCACACCCCATTTATCTTCAACCAGTGACTTTCATGGATATTATGATAACGCCCATTTCTCCAGTCTTTCAACAGAAAAAGGGTAAGTTCTGGTGCATCTTTCAATGCTGTTCTACGTGTTCAATTAAAACCATGCTATACTGTGAGAAGACAATTGTGTAATTATAATCATTATGAGTAAAGCATAACATCCAAGTATTTAGGGATCTTTCTAACCTTGTCAGAAGATTCAAAATCTGATAATTGCAGTAAGTCATCAACCCCCCAAGGTGATGAGATGCCGGAAGCCTGTGGTACTGAGACTTTTGTTGAAATCTTCTGTGCACCTTGATTGGGTGGCTCTAAGCCACTCGTTTCAGCTTCCTTAGTACTCCTGGAGGTCAATGCCACTCGGATTCCAGTGGCAAGGAACCTCTGGTGGTTTGCAGAGAGGCTATTGGCTGAATGAATTGGTTCATCACAATCCTGACAAAAGAGGGCTCTGTCTTCTACGCAGAATATGAAAGCTGTCTTATCCTGCAAATCAGAATATATGTGTGAGAGGGAGAGATTAAAAGTTGAGCAATTACTTCAAGAGAATTTAGCAAACTCATCAGAATCCAGTGATGCTAAGACAGATTGAAAACGAAAGCTTATTTATCTTTCAAGTGTTGAGAATATCGCGTTTAAGAATGGGGAAAAACAAGAACAAACTCCGGAAATCGAGAAACAAATAACCAAGATAAATAACACCAACAATTTACGTGGTTCGGCAATATGTGCCTACGTCCACGGGACAGCAACAACAATCTTTCACTATATCAATAATGAGTACAACCAATAATCTTGCCAAATCTCTAGAACTAGGACTTGACGAAAAACCTGAAAGAACAAGAACAAGAAATACTCTCTTTTCTTTTCTCTCACACACTTATTGTTTTGCTCCTCCACTTCAAACCTAGTACAATAGCCCCTTTATATAGACATAATAAAGGTCTTCTTCAATAAGGATTACTAATCCTAATTGGAATCTAGTTAAGAATCCTTCTCCAATTGAGAAACCAACTCCAATTGGGTAAACAACTCCAACTGGGAAAACAACTCCAATTGGGAAAAACAATTTAATCCTCTAAGACTATTAATTCCCAATAGACTTAGGACAACTTAACATGGGCTGGAAAAAAAACCCAACATCAAGAACTCTTAGGTGAGTTTCTTGTTGTTCATTAGTAATTGAGATGAAGACGGTTGATTTCAGGAAAGCAGAAATAAACCAAGGGGCAAGCTAAAACGTGGCTTGACTTGAGAAATTCAAGCAGGTCATCTTGCATTGTCTGCTACTACAATAATTATAAGAACCCGGCTGCCTTTGATCCCCTGATTCGGCTCATCTTAGGGAGCTGTGGAAACATCTCTATCTACTCCCAACTATGTTATGTTTAACTCGGAAGAAAGAGTAAAACTCTCTGGAATATAACTAATCAACCCGCTTGGCCCAAAAGCCGGTCACATGTAAGCGGAGTATGTTGAGAACAGTCTCAAACCGGGCCAATATATCGTACTTCTAATTTACTCGAAAAAAACCTATACAAGTAAGTTTATGAGATCTTGGAAACCTCTACTCATTGTCACTTGGTTTCGGGTTTAGTTTCGCACTGGATGCTCCAACTCTAACACTCTTAGCACCATTAGACATATCTCAATCCGGCTCACCCTTTACATTCATCAAATCTAAATACATAATTAATTAATATCAGGAACTAAAACCCCAAGCAGAAACAGAAAAATTGGAAATTGGAAATTGGAAAATTAATCAACACATAGAAAGAAAATGGGAAGTGAAATTAATTACTTGGCAAATGTCGCATTTAGGAAGCTTGTTGGGGAGGCTCTGAAGGAGCAGCCTCTGGTGTTTGCTTGCAAGCTTATTCGCTGCGTGTACTTCAACGTCGCATTTGGCGCACAGAGCCGCCTCGTCGGCGCAACAAATCACCGTCGCCGGCGCCTTCTCACACACATCACACTGAATCTTCATCTTCAATGATTCAATCCTCTCGATTTCTTCCTCCTACCCACAACTCTGTTTCCAGAAAAAAAAAAAAAAAAATCCCAGAAGCAAGTGAGAAAGTTGTAAAACTGCCAGACAATTCCAGGGAGTGTGATCCAAATTCCAAAGATCAAAGCTTTCTCAGAAAGTCCAAACAGATTATCTATGGAAAATCCTCCTGATACCCTTCACCAAAAATTAGGCCAAATAAGAGAGAGAGAGAGAGAGAGAGAGAGAGAGAGAGATGATTGTGTTGTTTGGGAGAATATACAGGATTGGTTAGGCAAGTAAAGTAATTGGCGGAGGAGATTTCGGGAGAAAGGTGTGAGATGAGGAGAGGGCTTTTGTGGTGATTGTTTCGGCGGTAGAGATAAGGATTTGGGATCTTTTTTGTGTATCAAAATCAAGACAATTGGGAGATATCACAGCACTTGTGGGGGCCGCCAGCTTCTGTCTTGTGGCTGTAGAGCCGTTTACACGTGGATGGTAGTTAGTTAGGCCATTCCAACCGAATGGTTCAGAAGGCCGAAAATAGTTCGAAAATCGTCTCCAACCAAAAGTTAAGGCCATCTCCAACCGATGGATGGTCAGATGACTCGTTTTAGCCCTCTGGTCCTCCAAGATTCTCCAAAATATTAATATTTTAATGAGCAGTACAGGGCCATATTTGCCTCTGTCTCCAACCGAGGTCCAGAGGGCTCGTTTTAGCCCTGTCACAAAAAACCGTCTCCAACCGAGGGCCAAAGGGCCATAGGGCCAAACATAATTTATGTTTTTTTATGTTGTATAATTTGTATGTTGGTTAATGTTATTTAATGTTGTTTCATATTGTTTAATGTTGTTTCATGTTACTTAATTTAATTTAATGTTGTATAATGACTTATGAAGTTATAGGAAAAAAATATAATTTTAAAAAAAATATGAAACAAATTTTGTGAAATAGAAGTTATAGGGAAAAAATAGAATTTAAAATAAAATGAAACAAATGAAACAAATTTTGTGAAATAGAAGTTATAGGAAAAAAAAGAATTTAAAATAAAATGAAACAAATTTTGTGAAATAGAAGTTATAGGAAAAATGGAATTTAAAAAAATATGAAACAAATTTTGTAAAATAAAATTTATAAGAAAAAAATAGAAGTTATATGAAAAATTTTGTAAATAAAAAATAATAATAAAACTGTAAAAAAAAAAAAATTCAAATGCTAGCCGTTGCATTTGAATTTTTTCTTAATAATTCATGTTGGTTATAACCGACAAGAATAAGTTTATATTATTTAGTATAAATGTATTACTATCGGTTATAACCGACAGACTTAAAAAAAAATAGCCAGCCCGGGGCTAGCTGGCTGGCTGGAAGTGGCCAGCCCTCTCCGATTTCGTGGGGCCTTCCCAGATTCCACAGCCCTCTAGCCTAACCCTCGGTTGGAGACGATTTTTGGGCTATTTTCGGCCCTCTGGATTCTTCGGTTGGAGATGGCCTAAGCCAAAGGGCTTGTGGGCCCTATCGGGCCAAAACCAGCTAATCAGGCTAGCGGGTTGGCCATCTCCAGCCACCCCACTTTTTTTTTTTTTTTTGTTCTTTTCCATTTGCTGTTTTTGTTCTTTTCTATTTGTCCAGCCCACTTTAGGGTTTAGGATTTTTTTTTAATGCCCAGCCCACATTTTTTTTTTCTAATTTTTTTCCTACACCATTTCTCACATATTTTTCACAATTCCATACTATCTTACCTCATTTTATTTCAATTATTCACATTCCATACTATAACCTTTTGTCTCTCGGTTGGAGATGGTTTTTTATCACAGGGCTATGTTTGGCCTATGGTCATCTGACCCCTCGGTTGGAGGTGGTAAGAAATATGGCTCTGCACTGTTCATTAAAATATTAATTTCTTAGAGAACAAAGGGCTAAAACGACCCATCTGGCCCTTCTTCAGTTGGAGATGACCATACCACATCTCTCTCGATACCAAATCTTCTATACTTGCTCTATTTGTGGATTCAATTATTAACTTATTTGGGTTTATAAATGTAACCTTTTTTTAATTTTGTTGTTATAAATATGATGTGGCAATAATCGAGGTCACAGAGAAGTCATACTTATTATGAGTGCAAAAGATTTGACCTCTGGACGGTGGTTACTGGCTAACCATGTTTCTAACTTTTTAGAAAGATGACTGTTACTGTGCATTTCAGTTGTCTGGTTTCCTACAATATTGTGTTCATCTTATCACTTAATGTAGGTTTGATTTCCTCGACTAATCTCAATATCAAATATTTGATTACTCATTTCATGTTATCAAAGATGAAACTACATGCTTGTGTATTCAGTGATAGATTTAATAAAAATTCTTAAAGGAGTTGGTGAGAAAACAGCTTTCATAGTTGAGAAAATAGCTTGCTTAGTTGATGGAAACAACAATATTTTGCAGTTAAAATTCATGATTGGACTACGAAAGTATATATATATATATATATATATTCTGATCGCCTTATTACAGCTAATGAAAATTTATGATTCCACAAATGTCCTAAACAATGTTTAGAAATGGCGATCTCATTGACGATGTATAGCTCTCTAAGGATTATGTCTTTCAGAGTAAGTCATAATAGTATACTATACAGAGTTCTCTATGCTTGGAAATACGGTTTCATAACTTGTCTAACATATGAATCGTTGAGAATTCACGTGCATCACATTGTGGCGAGTTGCATGAAGCTCGAAAGAGTATTGTTAGTATAAAAATTGGCAATTTCTAACAAAATGTATATGTCTGTATTCTTCTTAAACTAGTATTGATTTTCATATGTAATTGTTGTTTCTAAGTATTTCACGCTTATCCTCTCAAGAACGTCAAACAAAATCAAGGACATTGGTTCAGGTACGTTTGTCATATCATTCATGTAGATTAGAGCTTTGGCTAAATGTGTTAATATTTTTGTTTTAATTGATTTTTTACTGAAGCGAAGTTTATAAAACTCTTTTTAATTTATTTATTAATATAAACTTGTTATAAATAGGCAAAAGTTAGAGTGATAACCTTTGCCATGAACATGACCGAAGCGGGTGCAAAATATCACACTGTAACTTTAGTAACTATAACTCAAAAGGATGGTAGATAAAGAGAAGGAGGGATACTGATATTATTTCTTTGATTCTTTCTTTCGGAGTGTGTTTTGATAACATACGGAGTGCTCTATTTATAGAGCCACATCCATGATATACAAATGAGGAAAATCATTGCTCCATTGAAAATAATACACCTTCACTATTAATCTACTTTTATAAGGCTTCTTATCTTTTGCCAAATGCATGTGGGCATTCATCCCACTAATTTTACAACACTCCCCCTTGGATGCCACATCAGTTGACTCGTTAAAACCATGCTCGGAAAAACCCAGTGGGAAAAAACCACAGCAAAGGAAAAGAGTACAACTTTACCTGGATTGTTGATATAATGTTAAATATGTTTATGTTGCCTCATTAAAACCTTGATAAGAAAAATCCAGTTGGAAAAATCCTAGTCGAAGGAAAAAGTGTACAACAACATGTATCATGGATGCTCCCCCTGATATGTATCTCCCCCTGATTCTGCATTCTTCAAATTTACGTGATTGGTAAGCTGACGTAATCTGATACTCTGCATTAACTTTTGAAACGTGCACTTTTGTAGAGATTTGGTGAACAGGTTTGCTAGATTTTCATTGAAACGAATTTATCTGACTTCAATAACTTTAGCATTCTGAAGCTCATGTGCACTGAAAAACTTTGGAGATATGTGTTTAGTCTTATCGCCCTTAATAAATCCTTCATTCATTTGGGCAACACAGGCTGCATTATCTTCATGGATGACAGTTAGAGTGTTTGTCTTTGAAGTTAGATCACGTGAATTCCAAATGTGATGGATCATTGATTTTAGCTAAGAACATTCACGACTTGCTTCATGTAAAGCAAGTATTTCTGAGTGATTTGAAGATGTAGCAACTAACGTTTGCTTTGTTGAGCGTTATGAGATTGTTGTATCTCCATTAGTGAACACATATCCAGTTTGTGAACAGGCTTTATGCGGATCAAAGAGAAAACCAGCATCTGTATATCCAACGAAGATCTGGTCATTTATGGATTTCTCTGAGTAAAAGAGACCCATATCTGTTGTCTCACGAAGATATCGCAAAACATCTTTGACTCATTTCCAATGACGAATTGTTGGAGTAGAGTTATACTTATATCTGGTCTAGTACATTATGCTAAATACAATAAAAACACATATTGCACTCAGATATGGTACTTTTGGACCAAGGACCATTTCATCATCTTCTTTTGGATGGAAAGAATCTTTCTTAATGTCTAAATAATGAACGACCATTGACATGTTGAGTGGATAAGCCTTGTCTATGCGAAATCGCTCTAGGATTTTTTCAATGTAAGCTGATTGGTAGACCAAAATTCCATTAACACAATGCTCGATCTGCATGCCAAGACAATATTTTATTTTTCCAATGTCTTTCGTTTCAAATTTGCTTTTCAAATATTTAGCAGTTTTATTGAGCTCTTTAGGAGTTCTAACTAGGTTCATGTCATCGACATATACTGCCACTATAGCAAATCCAGAATTGGATTTCTTAATGAACACACAAGGGGAAATGGCATTGTTGATATATCTTTCTTTCATTAAATATTCAATGAGACAATTATACCACATTCGTCCATATTATTTCAGCCCATGCAAGGTTCGCCTTAATTTGATTGAGAGCATACCTCGTGGTTTGTTAGTTGTTTCAGCAACTTAAGTCCTTTTGGGACCTTCATATATATGTCAGTATCTAATTCTCTATATAGATACGCAGTGATGACATCCATAAGTCGCATGTAAAGTTTTTCTAAAACCACTAAACTTATTAAGTAACAAAACGTAATTGCGTCCATTATAGGAGAGTATATCTCCTCATAATCAATTTTAGGTCTTTGTGAAAACCCTTGTGCAACGAGTCGTGCTTTATATCTTGCAATCTCATTTTTCTCATTTTACTTTCTTGTGAATACCCATTTGCAACCCACGGGATTTACATCGGGAGGAGTTTGGACTACCGGTCTAAAAACACTTCGCCTTTCCAAGGAATTTAATTATGCCTGGATTACATTTTTCCACTTAGGCCAATCTTGTATCTGTTTGCATTCATCAACAGAGCGGGGCTCGATATCACCACTTAATATGATTTCATTAGTTACTGCGAATGCGAACATGTCGTCGATGATTATTTCATTCTGATCCCACAATTCATTAGTACATGCATAATTTATGGAGATTTCTTTGCTTTCATGTACCTCTGTCTCTTCAGGGACATGTGTTTCATCAAAAACATTTTCTTTTTCTAAAAGCTCATAATCATGAATTGTGGATTTGTCATTCATTCGCTCTTCCTAAATGATTTTATTTGGATTCAGTTGTGCCCTTGTCTTTCTCTTTTGAGAGGCTGAATCTTTTGAACCTGGGGGTCTACCACACTTCAGGCATGCCCCAAAGGAATCATTCGTTGCCACTTTATTTTGTCCAACAGTGACATGAATTATTGCAAGTGCATTTGCAGCTGGTATATGTGATTTTGTCACTTTCATAGCATCATTAAATGCATATGGCATTTGATTAGCAATACTTTGAAGATAAACGATCTCTTTCAGTTCATTTTTACATTGAGTGCTTCGTGGATCAAAATGAGACAATGTGGGTACAACCCAGGTTAGCTCTTGTCGTTCTTCTAGAACGATCTTTTGTCCCTTTAATGACGGGGATACTGTCTCATCAAAGTGACAATCAGCAAAACAAATAGTAAATATATCACTCGTCAAGGGTTCCAAATATCTAATGATAGATGGTGAATCAAAACCCAAATAAATTCTCAGTCTGTGCTGAGGTCCCATTTTAGTGCGTTGTGGTGTTGCAATAGGCACATAAACAAGAAAACCAAAAACTATTAAATGTGAAATGTTTGGCTGATGCCCAAACACAAGTTTTGTTGAGGAGTATTGATAGTTGGCTATAGGTCTCAATCAAATCAAAGATGCAGCATGTAAGATGACATGTCCCCATGCAAAAACTGGCAATTTTGTTTTCATGAGCATAGTGCGAGCTATGAATTGAAGTTGCTTGATAAATGCTTCTGCTAGACCATTTTGAGTATGGACATGAGGAACAGGGTGTTCAACATCAATGCCCAATGTCATGCAGTAATCATCAAAGGTTTGAGACATAAATTCACCAGCATTATCAAGTTGGATTGACTTAATGGGGCAATCTGGGAAATGTGCTTGCAACTTAATTATTTGAGCAAGAAGTCTTGCAAAAGCTACATTCTGAGTAGACAATAGACAAACATGTGACCATCGGGTAGATGCATCAACCAAAACCATAAAATATCGAAATGGTCCACAAGATGGTTGAATAGGCCCACAAATATCCCCTTGAATTGTTTGAAAAAAATGATGTGGATTCAACATTAATCTTTAGTTGTAATGGTCTAATTACCAACTTCCCTTGAGAACAAGCCTTGCAAGGGTTATCGTTTGAGATAGCAATGTGTCTGCCTAATAATGGATGTCCATTAGAGTTGGTGATGATCATACGCATCATGGTGGATCCTAGATGACCCAAACAGTTATGCCAAAGCATGTAAACCTTTGAATTAATGAACCTCTGGTTCATGATAGTATGTGATTCAATTGTCTTTATGTATGTATAATACAATCCACTCGACAAACCATGCAACTTCTCCGATATATGCTTCTGGATATCATTATAGGTAATGCATATATACTCCACATTTTCTGCACTTTTCGTTTCAATGTGGTATCCATTTAAATGTATTTCTTTGAAACTCAACAAATTTTGAGTAGATTGAGTAGCGTACAACGCATTTTGTATGAAAAATATTGTTCCATTTAGTAACATGATCTGGGCTTTTCATGAGCCTTCAATTATATATGATTGGTCCGATATTGTTGTTACCCTTACTTTAGTAAGCAGCAAGCTTAAGAAATACTTTCGATCTCGAAGAATTGTATGCGTGGTTGCACTGTCTGCAAGACAAATATCTCTGCAATTTCTCTTGTTTTGAGAATAACCATAGTTTTTATCCATGTTTTCTGAGTAAAGGGGATCACGGTTAAAAACAGTTCATTTATAATAAAAGGAAATTGAAATGCCACTTTTATTGAATTGAAATGCAAGTTTTAAACTACAAGTTTAGAATAATAAAAGTACATCAAACATAAATGATTCAATCGGATCGATACACTTTATTCTCTCTTTCCATAATAAAGTCTGAGGCATCTAGGTAGGTTGTATTCAATTGCCCTGATAAGTCGAATACTGGATCATGTATATCCATTGGTCTAGCCTGGTTAAGGAAATTGGTCTCGACACCCTTCTCTTTGAGGGAGGCTTGATATAAATCCACCAGATGTTTCGGGGTACGACAGGTACGCGCCCATTGCCCATTGCCACCACATCTATTGTAGGCTCTTTCAGAGTTTTTATAAGCATTGTACATATAAGCTTTGCCTTTGTGGTGATTTACATTTTTGAAGCTCGGCCCTAAATTATGCCTTGGAACTTAGTTGTGAAACTGGACACCGTGATTCTTGCCTTTCCCGTTTCACCAGCCTCGCTTGTGGCCACGTTCTCGTTTATGATTATTGCCACCAGAGGATGTGGCGTTTACTTTGAGAGAAGCAACATTCACTTATGGGAATGGTGCAAATCTAGTAGCTCAGGACTGATGATTTTTCATCATGAGCTCATTATTTTGTTCAGCTACCAGGAGCACATATATCAACTGGTTGTATTTAGTGAAGCATCGCTCTTTATACTGATGTTGCATGAGCACATTAAAGGCATGAAATGTGTTGAATTTTTTTCCAGCATATCTCATAGAGTTCCATCTAAGAACTAATTCTGAACATCGCAAAATTGTACTTAGCCACTGACTTGAAATCCTGAATCCTTAGGTGAGTCCACTCATAACGAGCCTTTTGAAGAATCACCATTTTATGGTGATTGTACCTGTTTATCAATGCCTTCCAAAGAGCTAATGGATCTTCAATCATTAGGTACTCGCTCTTTAGTCCTTCATCAAGGTGGCGACGGATAAAGATCATGGGCGTCGCTTGATTTTGAGAGGATGCATTGTTTTCTTCTCTAATGGTTTCTCCAAGATTCTCTGTCTCCAAATGGATCTTGGTATCCACTATCCAGGTAAGGTAGTTCTTCCCAGTAATATCCAGGGCAACAAAATCAAGTTTTGCCAAGTTCGCCATTTTCTTTTCTGAAAGAAAAATGAAATGTGTAAGAAATTGTAATAATATGTATTCTTAGAGGAATATAGTGTTAGAACTTCTGGTTTTTACAAAATTTTCATTTTGATCTTCAGGCCAAAATGATAAGCACTTGAAACTTCAGGCTCAAGATTTACATGATTAATGAGAAGGTAGATTGTACCGCACCATTCTCATTGAAATAAGCATAGGATGTGCAATTATTTCGCATCACTCAAGTTGTAGGAAAATTTAAATATGCAGAGTAGGGTGGACGATTCTACCGCACTACCTAAAATTGCAATAAAATTAAATTTGTAGCTCAAGATGGACGATTGTACCGCACTATTTTTTATCATAGTGAAATTAAATTTTCAGTTCAAGGTGGGCGATTGTTCCGCACCATCTTTGATTGCAGTAAAATTAACATAAATAAACACTGGGTTAGTAATCAGGAACTACACCAAACAAAAAAATCAAAGATATAAGTAATTGTTAAATTGAGAACGAGAAGCAGGCATGGTGCTAGTAGTTCTTTGCGACGGTACATCGTGCAGGTGATGAAGATGAGAAAACAGAAAAATCCGGTAAAGGTAGATGAGAAACTAGTTAAGTTTAGAGAGTCGTGCTGATAACATTTAATAAATAGGCAAAAGTTAGATAGATAACCTTTACTAGGGACATGACCGAAGCGGGTACAAAATATCACACTGTAACTTTAATAGCTATAATACAAAAATATGGTAGATAAAGAGAGGGAATGATATTAATATTATTTCTTTGATTCTTTCTTTCGCAGTGAGTTTTGATAACACAAAGAATACTCTATTTATAGAGCCACATCTATACAAACAAAGAAAATCATTGCTCCATTAAAAATAGAGAGTTTTAACGAAAAGCCCGCGGTACTGTTCACTTTAACGAAAAACCACATTTTTACACTAAAAAGTCAAACCTGTTGTGGCCTATATTTTCTAGAGAGGTGCGGCAAAGAGAAAAAGAGAGATTGGAGAATAGTCTTGAGGAATTGTGTTGTTATTCCCCAGTCCTTGTGCCTTTATTTATAGTAATTAGGAGGAGAGATACTTGTTCTCCAAGTAATACAAAGTCTATTAGGAAAGATCTTCTAGATCCCAAAGGATTCCTACTCTATCTCTACTTAGGATTTACACAATCACATATTGATAAGAACATATGTCACAACACTCCCCCTTGAGTGTGCAAATACTCAAGTAGATGGCGCATCAGATCTTCAGGCAAATGTAGAAGCAGTTGATGAAGTTGTCTCGTCTATTCGGCACAAGTAGCGAATGCGAGTCTCAAAATGAATGGAAGAATGCATGGGTGGTAAAACTCACAAAACCTCGCTATGGCAAAACCCAAGGTGGGAGAAAAACCCATATGCTAAGGAGAAAAGTGAGAAGTTGCATTAAGTCAAAACTATACGTCTTCTGGACGCAAGTAGAAGAGCTCACAAGGGTATGATCAGCCCAGGATGGGTGTCTCGTTAAAACCTAGTTAGGTAGCAAAAACCCAGTGGGAAAAATGCTCCTAATCGTAGGGAAAAAGAGTACATTAAGATCAAGTGAGTATACTTCTGGATACTCCCCCTGAGTTTGACAAAACTTCCAAATGAAACTACAAGCATTACAAATGAGAAAGTTACGCATACCAATTCCTTGGACAAGCTTCTGGAAGGGCAGACTTCGGCAGTGACTCTGTGTAGATGTCGGCAAGGTTGTCTGGGATTGGACTGCTTGACTTCAATCTTCTGATGCTCATGCTGATGTAGACACAATATGCTTGGTGTTGACTTGTTGGATGTATCATGATCTGGTCGATACATACGGCGTTATCTTCATGGATCGTTGTTGGGACTCAACGATGGATGAAAATCGCAGGGATTTTGAATATGCTCAACAAGAGTTCTCGACTACATCTCTCACGTGATGAGACATAGTGAGTCTTGGAACGATTCAAAGGTTTCGCAACAAAAGGTCTATCTGGTTGACCTCCAAGATATTGCGGTGTTCCTTAATGGTAAAGACATAACCATGTGGGAACGTACCTTATGCGGTCAGACAAACGGTCCGATTCAGCGAATCCCACAAGGTAGGCATCATTCCGAAGATCAAGGGGGTGTGATATATTCTGAGATGCATAGGGATAGATAAGCCCAAATCCGTAGTAACGGAAAAACGTCTTTATCACCAAATTTGGTGGTAGCGTGTTAGGCGCAGTGTTGCTTTATGCCAAAAGATTATCAACACATAAGATGTCTGACCTAGTGCATTTGAGCTAAGTACAACAAACGCCAATGGTACTTAGATATGGCTGCCTCACGTTCCAATATGGAACCTTATGCTCCATACCCTCCGTGAAGGTCTCATTTGCATCTAGCATACAGACGATCAGGGTATACTTAGACATAACACCTTCTGGGTCTAGTTTGAGTGGTGGACCAGAATACCATCAAAACTAGCTCGAAACTTCAGGTCGAGGAAATGTCAAGTTCTCCCAAGATCATTCATCTTATAGTCCGACATGCGAGTTAATTTTCTCAGCTTTAGCAATTTCGGATTTTATACACGCAGGGGCATATATCCCTAACTGATCAAATATTCACTTAGACGGGTATACCACATCCGCCCGGATAGTTCTGCGTCCGTAAAGTGAAGTCCTCTTGAGAACCGAGAGGGTGTTCTTGTGGTCTAGAACTATTTGAATCAGTACATGTAAGTCATTTGGAAACTCCATGTAGGTTCATATCACGATCCCAGAGATACTACAACCACGTTTGTAATGCTGCAATCAATCACATGACGTATGAGAGAAACCTTGCGCCAAGGCGTCATATTGCACTATTTCATTCATCTCATTCGTCATAGATTGATTCTTTTAGTTGACCAATCAGTTCTACGTCGACATTAATCAACGGAAGACGGTTCGTTATCGTCGCTTTTCATTTATATCAGTAGTTACCATATAAATGAAACATCATCTATGATAATCTCATTCCAATTCCATATCTCATCCAAACTAGTATACAGGACCAAGAACTTCAGGTCTCGGGAGTAATCCGGATTTAATCTCATGAGATGAAAAGGTTTGAGACAGCGATCGAGGGGCGGATTCGTTCGTGCCACGTTCCTCCACTTTTGGGGAGGTGAATCCTCGAACTGAGTGATCTACCATGCTTCTGGCATAAGATAGATTGATTGGCTAGCCGCCAATGTACGAGGGTCGGCCACAATTGTGGCGTTCCTACTTTCAGGACAAAGGTCCGAAGTACATTTGGTACACATCTTTGCAGGCACATTTGCAGCTGGTATATGTGATCTCGTCACTTTTACTAGATCAGAGGAAATGTCTGGTTAAACTCTGATGATCTAGATTGGGATCGATATGAGACATAGTGGGGACGTCCACGATAATTCGCGTCGTTCTTTACGAACGGTGACGTTCATATCTCCCCCTAACGACGGGAAGACTGTCTCATAAAAGTGACAATCCGCAAAGTGAGCGGTAAAGAGATCGCCTGGCAAAGGTTATTAGTAACGAATATTAGAAGGAGAATCATAACCGACATAGATTTCCATCCTTCCCTGAGGACCCCTTTGTTCTTGTGTACGTAAGGGCGGCTCAAATGGCACATAGACCGCACAACCAAAGACGCGCATATGCGATATGTCGGGTTCGTATCTGGTAACCAACTGACACGCGCTTTATAAGGTTGGGTCGTGACGGGCCTCAGGCGGACCAACATGGTTGCTTGCAATATTGCATGGCCCCAAGCAGAGGTCGGGAACTTTGGTACGTATGACCAGTCGACCACGCAATCATTTGAAGGCGTTTAATGAATGCTTCTGCTGGGTCGTTCTGGGTATGAACATGGGACTGGATGTTCAACTTCAAAAACCCAACCGACATGCAATATCCATCGAGATTTAAAGTGTTCAATGTAAATTTCGATGTAAATTCTCCAACTTATCCAATCAAATAAATTTGATCAGATAATCAAGGTGGTGAACCCTGAGCCTGTTAATCTGAGCTACCAGTGTGGAGAATGCAACTTGTGGACAACAGCCACACGTGTGACCAACGTGTAAAAGCATCAACCAATATTATAAAGTATATAAATGGTCCGTAAGGTGGTTGAATCAGTCCACAAATGTCCCTTTTGAATCCTTTGTAAAAAGATGGAGGGTGCTAAAGTATAATACGTGTCCAGGTATGATTTCTTTTACTTCTGGTAAAAGGATGCCCTAAACGGCGCATCACAAATCATCCTAGATATCCCAAACGTACATCCATAGCGAAAATTCCTTAGGAATCGCGGGCTTCTGGCCGGCCACAAAGTGGCTTGAATGGGTGTAATCCACTCGTTAAGCGTTCCATCTTCTCTAGAATATGCATTTAACTATATTCGTAGGAAGTGCAAAAATGGTGATATGCCAAGGAATTTTACTCCATTTTTCTACATTGGTTTCAATATGGTAATAATACTCTCGAATATCCTTAAAGCTCAAAAAAGGCGTTCTTCCGGAACGAATTGAGTATAAAGCTTCCCTTTATGGTAAAATGAGTACCATTGGACAATATAGGGCAGTGTCATGCCCCACAATCAGGTTGGATAAGCCTGAAAGGTTGTCAGGGGATGATTAGGTATGAAGTTAGCATATACCAGACAACTAACTTCCCCACAAAACATACCTAATCATGAGTTAATTGTAGTCACATGTGGTAATCTTTGTTAACTCTGTATTCGAGAATAATATTGACATCCAAACACCAATCTTAAATCCGAGAATAAAATAAATTTTTCATAAAATAAACCAAAAAGACAATGGGGTTTCGGCCAATAGGCCTTCCATGTCAAATTTCGCTCTTCCAAATATGTTAGGTGGAGCAAAATTGGTCTCACAAATTGACTATGGGAATGGTACTCCTCAACAACATTGGTAGAAGCACTGAAAGGTGCATAACCAATTATCTATTCCGTCAAAACGGAGTTAGATTTTGCAGGGTTGAGGTTCGGGAATACTATCCCTTATTCTTGAAGTTTGAGGTGCCAGGGATCATGCTTCGGGCGTGATACTACCTTTTGGCAGGCCTGGTTCTACCATATGTTTGGAAAAGACATTCAAAAATTGGATTGTGAGAGAGGGACGGACCCAAATGTGGGTTCGGTAGGCCTCTGCCGAAGCAGAGCATTAGTGTTCGGTGCATCCCTGCAGAAGCAAGGTATCACCATTTTCTCACAGGTGTGGTAGTAATCAAATCCGAGAATTTGGTAAACTTCTGTTTTCTATACTGCTACTTCAGGAGCAAATTAGATATAGAAGGACGAGAAAAAATTTCTTCCAGTCAGAATTCAATCGGATATAAACTTCAGAATTGTACCTATTCATGGACGTAAAGGTTTCAATCATCTTTTGCTTCAGGCAAAAATTTATCTTTGCATGATTGGAACTGTCCATAGTGAGTCAAAGAGCCATGAAGTCCTCATTAGTGAGGTACTTCCACTTGATATGCTTCAGGCATAAGTCTTCGAATGAAGAACTGGCTACAATGATTTCTCAACTAGTCATAGTCAAGCGGGGTGTCACGTCTTGTATCCACATAAAGTAGTTTCTTATTCGAAACTTCCAAATCAGTGAAATCGAACTTGTTACGGTTCGACAATACGCTGAATGGAGGAAACAAGAATGTGATTGGTGTTTTTAGGAAATGAAATTTCCATAAAAATCAAACTTAGAACATTTAGGTTCTAAGACATGGTTTGGTTTAAACGGATTTAAGCATAGAGAACTTCGGCTCTCAACATGAGTGTTGCTCATTAAGAAACTTCAGGTTTCTATGGCACGTTTTCGAAACTTCGGGTTCGAAAGTATGAACTTTAAGTTCATAATACCTGCAATCAAACGCAATATATATGCAAACAAATATACAACAAGTATATGCAAAAATATAACTTTAGGTTTACAAGTATAATTGAATTAATTTATTTGGACTTCGGGCCAAAATAAAGTGTGGGTGAAAAAAAATAAACCCTATAAGGCCTAAAATAATTAGGCAAATAAAATTTCAGGACCCAAAAAAAAAATAAAAAATAAGCCACTGGGGTTTTAAAAAATGTTCATTGTGGGGCTCCAGGCCCGTGGAAAGAAACGGGGCAGCAGCCCAAATTTTTTTTTTTTTTTTTTTAGAGATGGGCTTCATTAGGCAGACCCAAAAAAAAAAAAATCTGTTTTTCAGTATGGGCAAGCAGGCCCAAAAAAATAAATAAATATATATATTTTTTTCTCTCGGGGCCGTACGGACTAGAGCCCACTAGGGCTTAGGATTGGAAAACGCCAAAAAAAAAAATTTCCTTTTGGTGCGGCCATGCCGCAAAAACAAATCCCTTTTTTTTTTTTTTTTTTTTAAATTGTAACACGGGCCAAAGAAAAACTAAAGCCCATTAGGGTTTAGGAGAAAAAAAAATTGGTTTTTGGGGTGCAGCTTACAAGCCGCAAAAAACAAATTTTTTTTTTATTTTATAAAAACCGTACGGGCCAAAAACCTGGAGCTCAGTAGGGCTTGCTTTGAAAGAATGCCAAACAAAAAGTTTTTCTTTGGTGCGGCTGGTATGCCGCAGTGCAAAACAAAAACCAATTTTTCAATTCAAAATAATTTAATGCAATATATATTTTAATGAATCACATATGTAGATCGATGCAGATGCAAAAATAATATTTTCAATGCATGTACATATGTAAGATTCAATTCATGGCAAATATCAAATTCACATAATTTAAACAATTATGGTTATGAGGCATACACAATTTATGTAGAATCTAAAATACGTTAAACATAAAGTTGGGTCATGCATCATGGTGAATGTTCAGGCTATCAGGGCTTGCAAAATATCGAGTTAAAAGCCGTTGTTTTGAAAGAACCTGATTGCGTGATGATATGGATGAACTGGTTTGATGCAGAAAATTTCGGCTTTCATCTTCAAGCTTGTATCACGTTCAACATAAGAAAAATAAATTGAATCAATAGAAGTATATGAATTCAATAAAAATCTAAATTTAATCAATTAAAAATAATTGAAACGTAATACTCCCCTGATTGAAGACGAATAAATTCTCTTTAAATTCTTCTAAGCACAGCGTGAAGAGCGTGCTGATAACGTGTTGTGGCCTATATTTTCTAGAGAGGTGCGGCAAAGAGAAGAAGAGAGATTGGAGAATAGTCTTGAGGAATTGTGTTGTTATTCCCCAGTCCTTGTGCCTTTATTTATAGTAATTAGGAGGAGAGATACTTGTTCTCCAAGTAATACAAAGTCTATTAGGAAAGATCTTCTAGATCCCAAAGGATTCCTACTCTATTAATCTACTATTCTAAGATCTTCTTATCTTTTGCCAAATGCATGTGGGCATTCATGATTCATCCCACTAATTTTACAGCAAAACTATTTTATTCACGAAGTTTTATAGTAGGACATATTATTCTAGATGAAATTTACCCTTCCGTCGTCGTCGTCGTCGTCTTCCTCCCTGAACCCTAAAACCCTTGCTGAAACTCTAACAAAACCCAGCCATATACCAATAAGACCTCCCAAATAATAATTTACCCAGCCAGCGGCAGGCGTGCGAGTACTCTCCTCCTCCACTTTCAGACTTTGGGTGGCCATTATCTCCCCCATTTACAGGTCAGGCTTCTTCTTCCTCCTCTTATTTTTCTGTTTTTTTTTTTCCTACCCTAATTTTCCTTTTAATTTAGTTTGGAAAAGTCTGATTTAGGGATTCAATCCTACTAGTACTAGGGTAAACCTCAATCCCAACTAATCAGAGTAATTAGGCTTTAAGAACCGTGGATTCTCTCTCGGTTTTCTTTTCAACCACCGGGTGTGAGTAAATCATTTATCAACGAATTATACTGTGCTTGATAATGCTGTGGAAATGTAGAAATAAAGTGTTAAACAGGTTCTGTATAATATAGAAATGTCATATAAACAAAGGAAACTCCGCCGAAATTTTGTGAGGAGGAATGGTTTCAAGTTCAGCCCACCTGCGTTCCTTGTTTCCGTCCCTCCCGCAGCCCTTTTCTGTTAGCCACTCCTCGTTCCATCTTCTGCTCCACCCCTGCCACACCTATAGCACTGTATATCTTTTTTTATCAACATTTTGTAATATATAGATTGCATGCCAATAATATTAAAAAGAATCTTACCACAACACAAGCTTCTTGGGTTTCCTGGGTTGAATTTTCAATTGAAGCAGTCCCTTTTGATTTTGAATTGTTAAGCTGAACTTCTCTCTGTTTTGTGACTAAAGAATGAAATTAGGAAAATCTTCTCACATCTTCATCTTCTGAGAAGGAAGAGGAAGAGGAAGTTTGTTGGGTATGTCTCATTTGTGCATGCGTTCTCTTCCAGTGCGGAAGAAGAAGTTTGGTTTTGGTCTCCTTCATAATCCGCTTCAGAGTTCTACCAACACAATCTCCAACTTGTACATAGAGAGACAAAAGCACCCAAGTAATTTTCGTAAGAATTTGATTTTCCTGCTATCAACTTCTATCTTTTAATTTCCAAGATTAGATGCAATTATATGTGTTTGATGATTGTTTTCTTTCAGGATCATTATTCACCGCGGCCTTTTTAAGTCCCTTTGGAAATCCAACTTTAAGGTTTAGGGTTCAGTGCAGGTCAATATCAATCTTGCATCCTTTTATCCTTCAGGCCACAGGGGAGCTTTGCACACTACCCACTTATCAACTGCCTGTTTCTGATACTTGCAAGGGTACAGCTGGTCATTTGGAGGAACCCCATGTTGATTCTGATTGCAATGTTACTGCTGAGAAAACTAGGGGATTGTACCAAAAACCAGTGGATTTCACCAAAGTGAACAAGAATCTGCTTCCTACTGTAGTTCTTGTTGGGCGCCCGAATGTGGGCAAGTCAGCTTTGTTTAATCGGTCAGTAATTCATTTGCCTTTTTTCCCTTAAACTTTGTATACCATGTATTTGTATTTGGCATAATTTTCATTTTACTTGTCAAAAAGAGAAAATGATTGCAGATATTGAAACTTGTAGTGCTCTTGGCCTTGCCTTCTAAATCTTTTATTTTGTGGGTTTCTTTTAGTTTAATCCGGAGGCGGGAGGCTCTTGTCTACAATACACCAGATGATCATGTTACTCGTGACATAAGAGAAGGCATTGCCAAATTGGGTGATCTACGATTTAGAGTACTGGACTCAGCTGGTTTAGAAACGGCTGCATCTTCAGGCTCTATTCTTGATAGAACATCAGGAATGACTGCAAGTGTTCTCGCAAGGTCTCAGTTTGCGGTTTTCCTGTTAGATGTAAGGTTAGTTATATGGAGGCTGGCATATCTTTATTTATGTAAAAAGAAAATGTGGTTCAATTTGGTTTGTTACACGATGAGTATGTTTTGGGGCTGTTCTGGGTATACATGTACGCTTATGCATGCATGCAAATACATCCAAATACGTGTGTACGTGGGATTATTGACTGTGAATGAGAAAGCGTATATTATATGATCTAGTACTAGTAGATAAGCCACATCTGGTTGACCAGGGAGTTATATTTTAGGGCCTTTCTCTTGAAATTTGTAGTTCACTCTTCCACTGTTTTAATTTGAAAGAACACCTAGAGTGCTACCACCTTACACTATGACCCCGGTCACCACTTCCTCTTTTCCTTTTGCATGCAAACTTATTTAGTCCTCTGTGATATCTTGTGATTAGAGCTGGACTGCACCCCCTTGATCTGGAGGTTGGAAGGTGGTTGCGCAAAAATGCACCTGGAATCAATCTTGTCGTTGCCATGAATAAGTCTGAAGCACTTTTTGATGGTAGTGGTTCTCTTATGACGGCTGCTACCGAAGCTTATAGGTTAGGATTTGGTGACCCTATTGCCATATCAGCTGAAACTGGACTAGGAATGCAAGATCTTTATGAGAGCCTGAAACCTAAGCTTGAGGACTATATGCTCCAAGTATTAAACGGTAAGGAAATTTATCCTTTTCTTCTTTCAATAAAATATTGGTTTCATGCAGACAAACTTGTTCTCTCCTGTTATGTGTATTTCCATGCATATAGATGAACTTTTTCAAAATATTATATGGTCTTCTAATCCCTCTGGTCTCTCGTGGCATGCTTGCATTTTATGCAACCGTATTGCTCTATGGAGAAAATTAATGAAGACTGTCATGCTTATATGAACTTGGATTCGGGTTGCAGTGTTAGTGTTCACACATCTTAGCATATTCTTTTTTAGCTTTAGATATAACAGTGCTGAGTTTATAATTTATTTATGTGAATCGTGAAACAAGAAAATGTATTAAAATTTCAAGCGCGAGAATGGAAAATAATGTCAATAAAAAACAAATCTACCAACATATTAGACACAAGCAGAATACATTTATCTCAAATCTAACATTCTCCACCATCAAGCACAATTAAGGAAAGGAATGTTCTTAAAATGCTTTGACATTGATGCCCCAAGAGGAGTCAAAACTCTAGTTCTATGATTTTTTCCAAAGCAAATCTACTTTCTTAAATTTTTAGTTTGTATTATAATATAGTCTGAACATTTTCCGTTGGCCCTGAACCTTTGGATACTCTTATTATTTGCCTCTGAACCTGTTTGGTGGATTTTGCACTGAAAGATGACTACTTAGTCCAATATCAACAAGCTTGTATTTCAGATTTTGGATATACTTAATCTGGTTAAATATTTATTATCGTTTTAAACTGCAAACAGGCTGCTATGGATGGTTTCATATGTTTTATTGTAATACAACCTCTAAACAAGCTGCTCCTTAACCACATCATTCATATTCTTTTATTGCTTTCTTGAGGGGTCAATTTTTGTGCTATCCTAATTGATAACCCCATTTTTGTTTCTTTCTTGATCCTAGATGAAGAAGGTACTGCTGAGGACGGCAGCTCTTGTGATGTTGAGGAAAGTAAGCTGGAATTACAGTTGGCAATTGTAGGAAGACCCAACGTTGGGAAGTCAACCTTGCTGAATACATTGTTACAAGAAGAACGTGTGCTGGTGGGCCCAGAAGCTGGTTTGACAAGAGATTCAATTAGAGCTCAGTTTGAGTTTGAAGGGAGAACTGTATACCTGGTACATATTATATTTATTTGTTTGGTGATTCTTAACTTTCAAACTCAGGTTACGAGTTGATTTCCTTTATTTATATTTTGTTGTCGTTAGTGGGATAAGGCTTTGTTGTTGTTGTTGTATATTGTGTAGTCCTTCATATTCTTTGGCATGTATAGAAAGATAAACTTCCTCTGCAAGATTTATGATTTTTATTACTTGAATAATTCAGTTACACAGATGTGAATATGTATAGCCTTAGCTGCCTTAGGTTAGTTACAATAATACCCTCAACTATCTTAACTAATTACAGATACTAACAAAACAAACCACACTTAGCTTTAACAGACTATTTTTCACTAACTATATTGGATGACTTGTCATCCTCCCTAATACACCCCCTCAAGCTAAAAGAGGAATAAGATAGGATTCCAATTGGAAGCTTGGAACACAGAAAAGAAAATCTGCTTTTAGACAAAGACTTGGTGTGAAGATCAGCCAATTGGTCTTCACTGCAAACATAGTGAACTTTGATGAGGTTGGCTAATACCAGCTCCCGGATGTAGTGATAATCAAGCTCAACATGCTTTGTTCGAGCATGAAAAATAGGATTAGAAGCTAAAGAGATAGTGGAGATATTATCACACCAAAGTGTAGGCACTTGAGGTAGAGGAAAATGAAGGTCCTTTAAGTATTTTGCACACCCAAGTAATTTTTGCAGCAGTATGAGCTAAAGACCGATATTCAGCTTCGGTAGAGGAACGAGCAACAGTGCTTTGTTTCTTGGCACTCCAACTAATAAGATTGGAGCCAAGAAAGACACAATATCCACTAGTAGAGTGCCTATCAAATGCACAGCCAGCCCAATCAGCATCAGAGTATGTTGAAAGAGTGATAGGATCGGGAGTGAACCATAAACCATGATAAATAGAACCTTTAAGAAATCGGAGGACCCTTTTTGCTGCTTGAAGATGTTGATCTCGTGGAGCATGCATAAATTGACAAATCTGATTGACAGCAAATGCAATATCCGATCGAGTCCAAGTGAGATATTGTAACCCACCAACTATAGAACGATATTCAGTGGGATTGGATAAGAGAGGCCCACTGTGATCCAGTTTCTTAGAACCAAGAGGAGGGCAACAAGGTTTTGCACCCTCCATATTTGTTTTCTTAAGAAGATCAAGGAGATACTTGGTCTGATGCAGGAAGAGTCCGTTGGTAGATCTGTGAATTTCCAACCCCAAAAAATAGTGTAAAGGACCAAGATCTTTGACTGGAAATTGAGTGCTAAGTTGCTGGATAAACTGATGACAGAGTTGAGAGTTAGGCCCAATGACTAAAATATCATCCACATAGACAAGAACAATGACCAACTGAGGGCCATTAAGAACAAATAAAGAAGCATCCGATTGAGATTGGTGAAACCCAAGTGTACGAAGAGCTTGGAACAATTTGTCAAACCAGGAGGTTGGTAAGACCATATAAGGATTTCTGCAGTTTGCAAACAAAACTGGGAGAGGTAGGATCAACAAAACCAGGAGGTTGTTGCATATAAACATCCTTCTTTAGATCACCATGAAGGAATGCGTTGCTAATGTCTAATTGGTTCAAAAATCAATTATGTTGAACAACAAGTGTAAGAAGAATCCAAATAGTAACCGGTTTAGCAACAGGACTGAATGTTTCTTGAAAATCCACTCCTTTTTGTTGATGAAAACCTTTGGCCACTAGACGGGCTTTGTGTCTGTCAATGGTATCATCATGATTTTTCTTGATCCGGAACACCCATTTACATCCAACAACATTCTGAGAAGGATGAGATGGAACAAGAGACCAAGTACCGGTGGAAATGAGAGCATTATATTCAGCTTGCATTGCAGCTCTCCAATGAGCATGTTTGGATGCTTGCAAATAAGTACTGGGAACAAAGTCAATAGCAACTGGAAGTGGATGTTTGGTGGCTGCATAAGCTCTAGACGTGAAGATTCCAGCTTTAGATCTTGTAATCATAGGATGTGTATTCCCAGAAATAGGTAGATGACCGGTCTGAAGAGGCAAGAGGGAGGATTCTGAGGTAGAGACAGAACTGGAAGAACTTGGAGAATTATCCACGAACTGATGACTTGAAGAACTTGGAATTAGAGGAGCAGAAGAACACGGTGGTGCAGAGGGACTAGCAGTAGGAGAACTTGAGAAGTGCTTGTGGAAATGAAGATCCAAAGATGGTGAAAATGGAGAAGACGAACTCTCTGGATTTGAACTGGGAAACTGCAGTGACTGAAATGGATAAGAGTTTTCATCAAATACATGTCGTGAGATATAGATTCGATTGGTAATGGGATCAAGGCACCGATAGCCTTTATGTTGCAGACTATATCCCAGAAACACACAACTTTTACTCTTAGCATCCAGTTTATTTGGAATGTAAGGTTTAAGCCACGGATAACATTGACAGCCAAAAACTTTCAGTTTTGAGTAATCTGGAGGATGATTGAAGAGAAGTTCCCACGGTGACTTTGTAAGCCCAGAAATAGGAAGTCTATTAATAAGATACAGAGCAGTGGAAAATGCTTCAACCCAAAAAATGTGAGGAACATGGGAGGCAACAAGTAATGTTCTAGTTGTCTCAACAAGGTGTCGATGCTTTCTCTCTGCACAACCATTTTGTTCAGGAGTATGTGGACAACTAAACTGATGTAAGATACCATGTTCACGAAGAAATGAAGCAAGAGAGTGATTAGTGAACTCACTCCCTGAATCTGAACGCAGAATCTTGATTTTATTGCCACTGAAATTTTCTACATAGTTTTTGAAAGTAACAAATGTAGAAAATACATCGGGCTTAGACTTCAATGGGAAAAACCAACTATATTTGCTAAAATCATCAACAAGAAGTAAGTAATACTTGAAACCACAATTAGATGTGACAGAGGCAGGTCCCCACAGATCACAATGCAGAAGTTGAAGACTTTGAGTTGTTGATGAAGAAGCCACTCCAAAAGGAAGCTTGTGGTTCTTAGCAAGTGCACAATCTAAGCAGAAAAAAATCAACAATTTGCTTGCCCTGTAATGCAAGAGTGGTAGTAGATAAGACCCTTCGGAAAATGGAGGAAGAAGGATGTCTTAAGTGCTTGTGCCATACTGTGACAGGTGCTTTGATGCTGAGAAAAGCTGAAGGTCGAGAAGTAGAAGAACTGGTAGAACCTTGTAAAGGATAGAAGCCATCTTTAACAGGGCCTTGCAAAAGCGTCTTCCCCGAAATGCGATCCTTGACAATGGATCCATAGGGGTCAAGAGTCAATGAACAGTTGTTATCCTTAAGAAATTGATAAGCAGACAAGAGATTATGTTTCATGAAGGGAACATGTAAAACATTTCGCAGCTTAAAATTGGTATGAGAAGAGTGCAAGAGGAGGAACCAATATTATGAATAGATAAGCCTTTACCATCTCCAATATACACTTTGTCCTCTCCAGTGTAGGGAGTAGGAGAAGAGATATTGGCTACATCATTAGTGACGTGAGAGGTTGCTCCAGAATCAATTAACCACGGCTAAGAAGATTTGGCAGAATGATGGACACACATAGCAACAAGTTTAGCCGGAGGAATTCGACCACAAATGTCCGGATTCATACGATCAAAGCAGTCAATAGCCTCATGACTGGTGGAACCACAGATTTGACAAGGAACTTTGGAAGTAAAAGAACCTCGATAATTGCGAGAGCCTTGATAATTCCGATTTCCACGATGGTTGGTGAAAGTACCACGATTATTATGGAAGCTGCGATTGCTGCGATTGCTGCGATTGGAGAAGAAATTACCTCGAGATGGCCTCCCCCGATTTGAGTTAAACCGAGAAGCAGATTGAAGAGGTTGGTTCTGAGCAGCAAAGGCAGATGGAGTAGGCAGCAGAGGAGGCTGAGATTGCACAGAAAAGGCTTGAAAGGGCTCAGTGGCAGAGGATGAAGAAATAGTCTTGCGACGAGCCATAGACAACTCTTTAGCGAGTAAGAGGCCATGTAGTTCATCAAGAGAGGTAGAAGATAACCTGAGCATAATGGAATCAATAAATGATTCGAATTCATCAGGCAAGCCATGTAGGGTTGCAGCAATTAGGTCACGATCGGACATTGAAGCACCAGTAGCTTGCAAGGAATCAGCAATTTCCTTGATTTGTTGAAGGTATTCAGAGATGGACTGAGAACCTTTCTGAATTGATTGAAGCCGCGATCGCAATTGGTGAATATGAGCCTCCGAAATCCCACCAAAACGTTGTTCAAGCTTCACCCAGAGCTCACGAGAAGAGGAAACCCCAACTGTGAACGAAATTATCTCTTCAGATAGAGTGGAATTAAGCCAGATCAAAAGATTTTGATCTTTTTCATACCAATCTTCAAGGGCAGGGTTCATTGATCGATCATGCAAATATGGCGAAGGACAGATCTCAGTGCCATCAATAATCCCAAGAAGTTTGTATCGCCTGAAAATTGGAGTAAACAAAGCCCGCCATGGCAGATAATTGGACCTTTTCAGCTTGATCGGCACCATACTGCCGATGTTGTGAATCGTAAGAGAGGTATACGAATTCAAAGGATTGGGATTAGAAGAGGAATTAGGGTTTTGGACTGAAGGAGAGATGATTGGAGAAGATGACCCAGACGGTGGTGATTCAAACTGAGCAGCCATAGTCACAGAGATCAAAACAGATCGAAGAATCAGAGAGAAGAAAGCAAGAAACGATCAGAAATCGATCGATTTGATGAACAGAAGCGAAGGTCGATGATCGATTGATTTGACGAACGGAAGCGAAGGTTGGTGCTGTGAAGCAGAAAGGCGAGATACGATATTGAAACATAAACTTCCTCTGCAAGATTTATGATTTTTATTACTTGAATAATTCAGTTACACAGATGTGAATATATATAGCCTTAGCTGCCTTAGGCTAGTTACAATAATACCCTCAACTATCTTAACTAATTACAAATACTAACAAAACAAACCACACTTAGCTGTAACAAACTATTTTTCACTAACTATATTGGATGACTTGTCATCCTCCCTAATAGCATGCTCTTTATTACCTGGTCTTATTATCTGTCAGAGATTATATTCTGTCTCAACCCCAACTTTACAGTATATATCAAAATCATATGCTATTAATTCCATTTCATTATAGTGTGCTTGAACTGATGGTTTTGTAGGATCACTTCTTCGCTCATAAAGAACATGAGTGATATTAGTATACTTCATATCTTTCTATTTCTTGGGTAGAGAAATCAGTTAGAAGTTTTGGAATGAGAAAACTTCAAAGATGTTTCTTTCAAGCATTTTTGAGTTTTGACAAGACATGCTTCAATTATAAGCAGGGCCTGGGCTAAAATGCAGCTCGTTATATAGCAACCACTAGCCCTCACTTTGGATTTCTATCTTGAGTACAAGTTTTGTATTTTTTATTCTTGGCTTAAGAAAATGTATTATTGTTAATAAATGCGAGACATTAAATGCATATCTGTACGCTAATTTGCAGTGTCCCAGGATAAGCAACTATAAGGTGCTTGATAAAGTTTGAATGTTGTTGCACTTTCTATTTTTAATTTTTTTGTATTATTCTTTGTTTGAACTATCAAATTTCTTGTACATGGCTTATTTTATTTGATTTATTGTGCCTTCCTATTCAGGTAGACACTGCAGGTTGGTTGCAACGAGCTAAACAAGAGAAAGGACCATCATCCTTGAGCATTGTGCAGACAAGGAAGAATCTAATGAGAGCTCATGTAGTTGCTCTGGTCCTTGATGCAGAAGAGGTGTGCCAAACAATATGTTTATTTTTACGAAAATTCTAGAGTTCATGATGTGTTTAGATTTCTGCTATATAAAATTTGATAGTTTGCCCTATAAATGTTATATGAGGTAAGTGATTTTGTTTTTACCTTGATATTTAACTGATTCCTTTCTTACAACATCATATGTAATTATCAGATTGCAAATTCTAGGAGAAGTTTGAAGCATGATGAAGTAGTTATAGCTAGACAGGCAGTTGAAGAAGGCCGGGGCTTGGTTGTGGTTGTGAACAAGATGGATCTATTAAGAGGGAAGCAATTATTTGACAAGGTCATGGAAATTGTGCCCCAAGAAATCCAGACTATTATGCCCCAGGTACACCTGCCTACTATTTTCTTAAGTTAAATGTCTACAATGCTCCGTGCTTGTTTCAAATGCTTCTCATAGAAAACGAAATTTGATATTAACAGTATTTTTTCACATGCTTCTCCTTGGCTGCCTGAGTTAATATGGAATTTTTGTTCCGTGTTAATGATATGAAATACTGACATAAAAGTTTGGGTTACTGGTTTGATGTCGCGAATTATTCTGGTTGATGTTCTGGGTGGGTTATGAGAAGATATCTGAAAACGACGTATGGGGGGTGAAGGGAGGGGGTATTCAAGTTCTCTCTTCGAGAATGTGTTTTAAGCAATGGTTTAAATGGTAATTTACGTTAGCATGGCTGTGGCAAACAGGTGACTGGTATACCAATTGTATTCATATCAGCCTTGGAGGGAAGGGGCCACGCAGATGTCATGCACCTAGTTATTGATACATATGAAAAATGGTGTTCAAGATTGTCAACAGCTCGTCTCAACCGTTGGTTGCGTAAGGTCAGTTGATGCTACCCTTTATGGATCATCTATCCAACACCATAAAGGTCATTTGGAAGTAACCGTCTGTCTTTCCCCGTGTTTCATCAGGTTATGAGCAGGCATTCTTGGAAAGATCAGGCTGCTCAACCCAAGGTTAAGTACTTCACGCAGGTGAAGGCCCGACCGCCCACTTTTGTTGCCTTTCTTAGTGGGAAGAAAGAGCTCTCGGAAACAGACATCAGGTTCTTAAAACGGTCGTTGAAGGAAGACTTTGATTTGGGTGGAATACCGATCAGGATCATGCAGAGGTCCGTCGAAAGGAAATCTGCGAGTAGCACTAGCAAGAGCGGCCAAATTACACACAGAACGGCTGAAAGGATGTCGTCTGACAAGAGAAGTAGCGCGTTGGTTGAAGTTGAATAGCACTTGAACGAAGGACTACTGTGTAATTATCCATTAGTTTCAATTTTGAGCTTCTATAATTTGGATTTGGGGGATCAAGATATAAGGACCGTTCATAAAAAATTGTGCGGTCACAATTAAATGATTTTTATATTTTTTAAAATAAAGTAGTCTCGTTTTGCGTAAAAAAACATTTAATTGTAGCCGTACGATTTTTTATGAACGGTTCTTGTGGTTTGATTCTCGGAATTCTCAGGGAGGGGATCTGGGGATCCAAATCCCTATAATTTCTCTTTAGGAATATTATATTATTTTTGTTACAGGTTTATACTGTTTTGTAGTTGACATGACATTCTCAATTGACTTCGAGGTCTTAGGTTCAACTCCTAAAAATGGCAGACCGATACCAAATTATTGTTGGTCCGCTCTGATGCTTAGCCAAATGCCACCTCCAATATTGTTGTACCAAACTGTAAGAGTATAAAAAAGAGTGCTATTTTCCCCCCCCAAACTTAAGCAATGCGTGAATTTGGATTGGAAAAGTGAATTTCACTAATATTTTAACAGCTGAGACATGGCATTCGTGTTTGTGTCGTTTTCGTGTTATATTTGATATCTTAATGGGTTGTGTTGTGTAACACCCGTTAAAATAAATGGATAAAATAACTTGACCCGATAATATTAACAGGTAATATGACTTGACCTGTTATCCGTTAAGGAAAATATATTTTAAACCAATAAATAATCAAATGAAAAACATAATACTAAATAAGTATATACATACCATATTATTACATACAAAATATAAAAACGCATTTGTCTTTCAAGTATTGCACATTTACATACCCAAAATAGGAGCATAAAAATAAAAATAAAAACATTAGAACATTTCAAAATATCAAATGATCAAAAGATTTGAAAAATTGAGGGAGATATGTTTCAAGGTTTGAACATTGCACATTTTCTTATAATCAAACACTTCAATTTTCATCAATCACCATGGGAAACGGTTTCGAAACTTTGGCTTGATATGTTGTCTTCAAGAGTTATATTAATGATATTTTCAGTGAGGCTTTCTACATTAGCACTCTTTCTCATCTATCATATGACTATTGTTTAAGTAAAGACTTTAATAGTTCTTTAATTAATGTAGAAGTGTGAAAAATATAGAAAAAAATATATAAACTTTTGTAATGACAAACTTTATAACTTTTATGAAGGGCATAACTTTAAAATTCGCCACTATAATCACATAAATCATAGATCAAAATTTAACCGTCAATTGTTGTTTACATTCACGCTTCATTTTTCTCACCAATTTTTAATATTTTTCGGATTTTATTTTTTGAAAACATGATCTATTAGAAGATATAGGAAGATGGATGTTTTGGATCATTGTTATTATGTTCAGAGTTTTACTATTAGTGAAAATATTGCTTGGTGTTTATAAAATCTCTACAAACTATATAACATCAACTCATATTTCAATTAACCGTAAATATCGAGACGTGATATCAAAGATCCGAACCGTTCATCTTCCTATATCCCCCATAAGATCATGTTTTCAAAAAAAAAAATTGAAATTCAATATGAATAATAAAGCGTAAACGACAATCGTCAGTTAAATATAAATTAAGGTTTATGAATTATAGTGTCGAATTTTGAAGTTAACCCCTTCACAAAAGTTGTAAAGTTTGTCACTACGAGTGATTGTATATATATATTTTTTAACATTTCTTACACTTCTACAATAATTATTATTAATTTTACATTCAAATAAAAAGCACTATTCATGACGGTTTGGAGGGTTTTAAAAATCTAAATGATAATGTAAGTGTAACCATTGTCTACTCGTGAAGGAATGATGAATCATGAGTGTTTATACATTCTTTCACATTTTTCATACTTCCAGGCGTGTCTTCTTGCCTATACTAATACTATACTTGTTGATTTTAATTTTGGACAACAAAATGTTAAGTAAAATTTATCCTATAAATATAAATAAATGAATAAAAATAAATTTTTTATAACTTATATAGAATAATAATACAAAAATATTGACACACCCCGACCCGAAAGTAGGGCGTGCTGGCCGTCACGTGAGTGTGATGTAGCCAAGTGCACAGTGCGGAAGCAAGAATCATTAACGAAGTACGAACTAATTAAAACTAAACTACTAGCAACCTAGATAAGATAGTGTGCTAGAGTGATAATATAGTACTTATACATAACCAAAGCGTACTAAGTCAAAGTGCAGTCAAGCATGAATAAATAAGTTCGAATACACCAACGGGTGTCCTACATAATAATGAGTCTGTCAGAACTGCCGAATAGTCCTCGCTAGCCACCACGGGTACTCTAGCTATCTAGAACCTGGAGGGGCGAAAAACAAAATTGAGTGGGTCAGCAAAACAAATCTTTTCAAAATCATTCTTTTTCTCAAAGTATAGCCCCTCACCGTAAAACCTGTATAATTTCCTAGAAAATAATACGTACATATATATCACAACATTTCTCAGCATAAAACATTATCAAATGTATCTCATAATATGCCATGCAATGCGTTTCAATGCCAATTTGAATCTCATAAGCCATGTCATGCGATGCATTTCAATAACCATATTGCTACTAGATATCAACTCAGCCCTCGGCTGTACATATAGCTCATAACATCTCAATATCATCATATATATACACTGCACATACATCAATATCCTCATGAGGTCATCATCACATTACTGTATCAATATAAAAATGCTCTAGTGCTACAATCACGTGAAGATTGTGCGAATGAACGCGGGTCACCTACATGTTGAACCCACTCAAAGGTGGTCTATACGACAAGACTGTGCACCTAACTTGGATCCAAGGCGAGCATGCGGTGCAGGAAGTGAACGACACGTGAAAGACTGTGCCCCTAACTCTGGGCGTGAGCACTAACAATATGTGCAGGTTTATGAGCTAACATATCATATCATATCTCGTCATATATCGTCTGTTCTTTCTCAACAATGCATGTACCTACATGGTACTTACCCGGCGTCCTCGGCACCAACATATGCATTAAATGTATATATGAATACTTATGCATCAATATTAAGTTATATGCATGGCGATAAAAACGTACTTTTCATTTAAAAGCTGATTATGGGAAAATCATTATATATATATATATATATATAGGTTATACGGAAAAATAGCTGCCCACTCACTGATAGGTCGCCGGGTCGTAGCCCCCACGTTTATCTTGGCTACGCTCGTCCTCGGAATAAGTCTCACCTATATGAGAAATTACTAAAAATACGTTATTTAAGCACATATACGCAACTACGGAAATAACTTCTCATACATAGCTCAATTTTGGCATACAAATATACCAACGCGACCTACTCGACGTCACGGACGTCAACATATTTTTAAATTAATTTTTCTCGGGCCCACGCGCCCCCACGTGCCTGCCAGGGCACGGTGCTACGCGCCCCCCACGCGTGGCACGTGCCTGGCACGCGTCATCTTCTTCCTCGCGACGCCTGCGCCGGCCACCGGTCGCCGGAAACCTGCAACTCAGGTTTTCTCGGCTATTTTTGCACCATTTTGTCCCATTTTTCTTCCTACGTGCTCAAAATTAAGAGTAGAACAAGTCTATACCTTCAAAAAGCTCGAAAAGCCTTTGAGATCTCGTCGGGAAAATCACAAAAACCGGCCACCTTCGTACCACGCAATCCCGACGTCAAAACACTTCCAACGAACGTCTCCGAGCCTATAGAGATCCTAACAAAGCTCCCTGTGAGCTTAGATTGTCCTAAAAATCAACCAACAAAAAGTTCATGAACAGTGCCAAAATTGGTGCTCGAGGTTTCAACGTGAAAACGACATAGTTCTTACCTGAAAATGGCACCACTGCGTTCGCAAGGACCTCAGGAGTATGAATATGGTCTTGGGGTCTACGATCTGTGAAGTTTTGATGTTCTTTGGTGGTCATCCGTACCGAAGAGAAGAGAGAGTGATAGTTCGAAAGAGAAGAGAGAGGAAGTGACTGAGAGCGAAAGAAATGGATGGTATCTGAGGGATGTCACGGGTGAGAGAAGATGGGTTTGTGTGGACCAAAGTCACCTATCACAAATAAAGGATATGAAAATCCCATTGGTTCCAATTATTGAGGACCATAAATAATCGGTCTTCACACCAACATACACACACGTACAAGATTCCCGTGAGGACATAATTGTCATTTCACAACGTCGAATTAAAAATCCCGGTACGGGTTGTCGCAAATATATATTTAATATAGACTATATCAATATATTTGTATGGCTATTGTATTTTATAATAATTTTTTTAGTAATTAAACTTTAAAATTATAATTTATTTTTCTTAACAGATGGTTACTCATGCATTAATATCCTGGAAAACAATCATATTTTACTTTGTTTCTTGGGACCCAAAGTGTATCGCTTAACGTCATGAATGTTAACTTTGTGTCTCACCTAAAGTAATTTTTCATCTTGTTTCCTTCTGAGTAGTCATAAACTACTAGCCTTAAAAATCCAAGCAAACTGAATTGCAATAAAAAAAATATTATAGTCTTATCGGGCATGCATTTGACCTATAAAATATGAGAACATGACTTGGAAAATTATGAAAAGTAATGTTATGCTTAAAAATTAGGGAACTTTAACGAAAAGCTCCCGGTACTGTTCATTTTAACGAAAAACCACATTTTTACACTAAAAAGTCAATCATGGTACTATTCACTTTACCCTTTATTTTGTCCTTATCGTTAAAATTCAAAATTTTCAAGCCTTTTTCATTAGTTTTCCTTAAAAATTATACCCTTATAGCGATAAAATTTTGGTTTTATAGTTGATAGTTGATAGTTGATGTTTTGAACCATCAATTTTTTTTAAGTTTTGCTCGTATATATATATCTCTCTGCAAAATGTTAATAAAATCTTATGTCTTTCTTTAAAATTTTCACCCTCCATTTGCTGCAGTGATCAGATTTTCTTGTTTCCTCTCTCTCTCTCTCTCTCTCTCTCTCACATCATGATCAGGCTCATGTCAAAATCCAACTCTTTCAGGAAACCAAGCTCCCCGTCCTCATTTTTATCTTTAATCTTTCCCAGTCCATCTAATCCATTTTTCTCTTCGCCAAAAACAACCCATATACCAAATGGCCGCTATCTCTATGTTCAGCTTCTGGGTCGAAATTTTGCTTCTTTACGGTCCCAGATTGGTTCCCGGCCGGAATTCTCATATGGGTATCGCCTGAATTGTGTAAATGTTCAGGCAAATGGAACTTTGGGGTCTCAGACCAGGAGTTTCTGCAGTGGACCGGACAGAGAGTCTATTCAATATGATGTTGTCATTGTTGGGGCTGGACCTGCCGGTCTATCGGCGGCGATAAGGATGAAGCAGTTGTGCCACGAGAAGGATGTCGATTTGTCAGTGTGTGTTGTGGAGAAAGGAGCTGAAGTTGGTATGTGTATAATCACTTGAGACTACTTATCAAAAGAAGCTTCAATCTTTCTAGTCACCAGATTAAGTTGCTTTGTGGGATAAGTGGATAATTATATATAAATATATGTGTGCATACATATATATCCTTGTAATCTGAAATGCCAAGATTGATCTTTGCTTGGCTTTTGTATTATTGAATTGGAATTTTGCAGTTTCTTAATATGTTTGATCCTTTTGTCATTTTTCTGATATCTTATAGGTGCTCACATTATTTCTGGTAATGTTTTTGAGCCCCGGGCACTGAATGAACTTCTCCCACAATGGAAAGATGAAGAGGTACTTATCTGTCTCCTCTCACCTTCCCTTCGGTTTCTGCTTCCCCCGAAGGCTACGAATTTACTTGACCCCTATACTCTTGTTTCTTTTTTCTTTTTGCTAAGCTATTGAAATCTTTACTTTCAATGGATGCCGATTGCTTTGGGTCACTAAATTTTTTATATCTGCAAATAACTCAAATTACAATTGGAAGGAGATAAAGATTGTTGCATTGTATATCAGCGTTGTCGCTCATGTTGCCTAATGCTTACCCCATCTAGTTTTGAACAGTCTAATCCTTATATGAAATAAAATTGAGGCTTTTAATTTTACTCGTTTGTGGTTAGCTGAATAATTTGGCTTCCAAGAAGTTTCTATGGGAAAAAGTTTTACGCTTGTAAAATTTGATTTTATAGAGTTTGCATTTTTACAGTCATGTTCTGAACAAATGGGTGTGGCATATGTTGCGTACATGCACTCCATTCTTTCTCCCTGATATAAGTACAAGGGCTATCAGGGCTTTATCTGCTAATGCGGAATGTATTACTCATTCAAGAAATAATTTGCAACTTACTAACTTACATTTTCTTCCCTTTTATTTTAATGTTGATTTTTTGCCAACTTTGTTTGCAGTCACCAATCACTGTACCTGTTACTTCTGACAAGTTTTGGCTTCTTACAAAGGATCGTGCACTTTCACTGCCATCTCCTTTTGATAATAGGGGAAACTATGTTATAAGGTACTTGAAAATTGTGCTATGGGCTGCCATGCATTTTGCACCTTTATGTTTATTGTTCTTCTCTTTAGTTGTGCTGGAAGTTATCAAGAAACTAGCAGTTAATTTATGACTTTGGCGTGAAATTTGTCTAGAAATTCTTTTGGGTATTTCTCTGATAACCCTATCAGCTCTCATACAATGTTGATGAGCTTTTATTTTTCCCTTGTCAATCTGGTTCTGTTCAACAGCTCATATACTTGGAGCTAGTGGAACTTTTTTCTGTTCGGTCAATTGGAGATAGTGGAACTTAAGAAGCTCTAGTATCATGAGACCTCAACTAAAAGGGAGAAATAAAAAGACACTAAAAGTCTAAGATTAAATTTTAGGTAATATTTTAATTCATGTCTTATAGTGAGCTTTCTTGTCCTTGTTGGCCCTGTTGTTCCTGTGTGGTTTTTATGATAGAAATGAAATCTTCGTTCAACTTCAAGATTTGCAACCCTTTCACGATTTTGTCAATATTTCTTTTCACTGTCATTTAATTCATGTATAATTACAGTTAAACAAGCTCTTTATTGTGGACCTTGTGATGCAGTTTAAGTGACTTGGTACGATGGATGGGAGTGAAGGCAGAAGAGCTGGGAGTAGAAATATATCCAGGCTTTGCTGCTAGTGAGGTATTCCTGTCAACTTTCTTCCTGCTGTTGCTCAATGTACTGTACATTAAATACTTGTATTACAAGTTATCAAATTTGTCAGATATTATATGATACAAACGGCACGGTTGTTGGCATTGGAACTAATGATATGGGAATTGCCAAAGATGGTTCAAAGAAGGAAAACTTCCAGCGTGGCATAGAATTGAAAGGTACCTCTCTCTCTCTCTCTCTCTCTCACACACACACACACACACACACACACACACACACACACACACACACACTTGTCCTCATGCATGCATGCACATGTGAGTGTAGTCAACAAATATTTGAAGTTGGAAAAGCCCCACTCTGGGCATATGTAGCACATGTGCTCTTACTAGAACTTGGTATTGCTAGTTTTCAAGATTGTAAAGTAACTTGGCGCAATGTTTAGTAGATGACAGATGTGGCACATCTGCTTTAACTAAGGTGATGCAGATTAGGTCTTCTATTTAAGTTAGCTAAATCAAGTGCATTTATCTGTCAAATCAGTGAGGTTAGTTATATGAGTTAGTTTATAATGAGCTACAAATACTATACTTAACCTTAAGGGACTGACTGGTTATTGTAATGGTTCATTCGAACAGAAATTACAAAAGAGTTTCTTCTTTCTGTTTCAACTTCTCCAGCTTACTTGTGCTTGATTCATGGTTGGTTTGTGCTGTTCAATCAATCTGTATATCAATGCTTTATGCTCAATTGTTGGAGATCTTTATCTGAACGAGTCATGTTCATTGATCTTTCCAGGTTACTATCTTTAGGTTTTGCCTCTGTGTGGTGTCATGTCCTGTTAGAACTGTCACTTTATAACTCCAATAAGAGAACAAAGAGTTATCCCCTTGCTTTAGAATTTTCTATGAACTGGCAGTGCTTACATGGACTAATTATATCCAATATGCAGGGCGAGTAACACTTCTATCCGAAGGGTGTCGAGGATCACTATCAGAGGTTTCCAAAAAATTTCCTCTACCTCCAATAAGTTCCCACTGATTCTAAACTTTCAGTCTTTGTCATTCACATGTAATTCTAATATCTATCTGTTTCTATAACAGCAAATAATGAAAAAGTACAACTTGAGAGAGAAGGGGAATTCGCAGCATCAGACTTATGCTTTGGGAATTAAAGAGGTAGCTTACTGATTGAAGAAAATAAATTAGTCATATTGTATTCTTACGGCTCCTTCCAGAGACGTTTCAGCCATTATTTGTTACTGGGATTAATTGAATTTGCTTAAAATAAATACTATTCTGATCTGTAGCTGGTTTAAAACTACACAAGAATCTCGAGGTTCTTATTGATTCTTGAACTAGAATTATCTTAAAATACCATACTTCAACTATTTATTGGTAACAGATGCTTTCCCTCAACCCTTCAGGTTTGGGAAATTGATGAAGGAAAGCATGAACCCGGTGCTGTGTTGCACACTCTTGGTTGGCCCTTGGATCCAAAAACATACGGGGGTTCATTTTTATACCACATGAAAGATAGACAGGTATCCAATTTTGTTATGAATAATTGTCTATTTTATAGCATTGTTAACATATTCTCTTTCATACTCAGTAAAACAAGGTGGTACTTCTGATATAGGGAGTGCAATACTAATGGGTTTCTTGCTTAATTTTTCAGATTTCTATTGGCTTTGTGGTTGCTTTGAATTATCATAACCCTTTCTTGAACCCTTATGAAGAATTTCAGGTAATTAAATCAGTGGTTCTTCTGAATGATCTTAATGCATATCTATTCATTGATCAAGGGTTTTGCACCGTTTTTGGGTTACAAAATGTTAATGTTTCTATATGTGTGTTGTGCACATGCGATGCGATTGGAGAAGAGATGCACGAAGTTTAAACTTATATTTTTTTTGTTTTTCATTTTTTGTGTGTGTGTTTTTTTTTTTTTTTGGGGGGGGGGGGTGGTGGGTGGGTGTTAGTTTAAACTTAGATGTATTGTGTTGACTATTTTGTGGATACAATACTTCCGAGTGCGTCATTTATCTGACCCTGAAAAAAAAAATATTCAGTCCTAGACATTTATTGGTTTTATTTTTGTTTCTGATAGAAATTCAAACATCATCCTGCAATCAAAACACTGCTGGAAGGTGGGACTGTTCTTCAATATGGGGCTCGCACCTTGAATGAGGGTGGTTTTCAGGTAAATTAGTAATTTCTATTCAAGTTATATTTACATGATATGTGTACATCAAGAAAGAAGCTCAATGGAATGCTATCACTCTGAATTTTTCCACATGGCTGCATCATGTGCCTTTTTAAATTGGATATCCATGGACAAATTTGTAAATATCCAAAATTATCCCCTATAAGAATGCTGTCACCACTAGCCGGATCTAATTTTTGTCAATCATGGTGATTTCATGTAAGATATAGTTAAAGCACAATAAATCCTTCTCCTTGGTTTCTCAACTTTTGAATAAATAGCATAATGCCCTATTGCTAGACATTCTAGCAACATAGGTGTTTAATATGTTTTAAAAGGCTCGCCTTAGGGCGCGCCTAGGTGCCTTGTGAGGCTGGGCTTGAGGGTTGCCGCCTCTATTTTGAGGGAGTGGGGCGGAAGGCGCTGCCGGAGCCGCCTAGGCGCACCAAAGGGGATTTTTTTTTTTACTCCCAAACCCAAATTTTGGGTAGGGTTTTAACTGCCTCGTACCTCTTACCTCTTCCTTGCACTATCGTCTCTCTACCTTTTCTTCTGATTTTTATTTTTTTTATATAAGGGATGTGTGTGCTATCTGCGTGCATTGTTATGTGTGTGCTCATTGTGCTTTTCATCCTCTATTTTATATATATAATATAATATATGTATATATATGTATGTGTATATATTTATAATATATTTAATAATCTTCTTTTTTTTAATATAATATATGTGTACGCTCAGTGTATATATTAAAAAATTTAGGTCCCGTGAGGCTTCGCCTCATGCCTCACGCTTAGGCTGGGCTATCCCTCAGACGCCTCACCCACGCCTCACGCTTTTAATACATTATTGTTGCCAGACTGTATATGGACCACACATTCAGGCAGAAGTTTACCTGATCAATGGTTTAGATTTACAGTTTGGCAATATGTGGATTATGAACCATTGATAAGATGGGTGCTTGCTTAACATGTGGTGCCAGATTTATAGTCTTGCAACATGTCTGCTATAGTACAAGAGAACAGTACTTTCTTCATTTTATTGATTTATTCTGTGGTACCATGTTATACAAATACAAATATGATGCTAGTTAAATTTCAGTCTATCCCATATCCAGTTTTCCCTGGAGGAGCACTTATCGGATGTTCAGCTGGCTTTTTAAATGTACCCAAAATAAAAGGAACTCATACTGCAATGAAATCAGGTATCATTCACCAAATAGTTGTTCATTCATCTGGTTTATCGTAATTTGTATTCTGTACATCTAATTATGTGAAAATAATTCAGCATGGTCAAAATTTTAACTGTTAGAACAAATGCTGGTAGATTATATTTGTTAAGTCACGTAATACCTATTCACAGTTGATTGTTTCTGTTGGAAAGTCAAGTGGTCCAAATGGTCCAGCTCATAGTACATATTTTTCAAGGTTGAAGGCACGTATTAGTAATATGAATTGGAAAACTCAGAATTTTTTGTGTTACATTAGTGCCTGTACTTCTATGGATTGCTTTTAAGTTCATGAAGATATCTAACTAATTAGTTATATTACCTACAGGCATGCTAGCTGCAGAAGCTACGTTCAGTCTACTTCATGAAGGCTCAAGCATGGGAAAATATTGGGATGCTTTAAGGAATTCTTGGATATGGGAAGAACTGTACAGAGCTCGAAACTTCCGACCAGTTAGTATAAAAATCCATTTCTTTCTCCTTTGTCTATGGTTTCGAAGTTTATTTATTCCCTATTTTTTCCCTACAGTTGATAGCTGTTTATTGTAATCACTTGGGGCTCAATTACCTCTTTTTTTGAGCCCTATACTATGGGTCAGCTCGGATAACTATTACTCTACTGCCTTCTATCTCATTCAGATTGATTATATAATTACCCTGATCCATGCAAAGTCATGCACTCATTTTTTCCTTGGTTTTCATTTCTTGGAGTAAGTTGAAAGAGGCAAAATTTGTGTTATGTGGCTAGATTTTTCTGATGCAAATTGGATAAGACAAGCACTTTAAGCTTCTTACTTGGAAATTTATTGTAGTTTATGGTCACTGACCTTTGTGTATTACTGTAGGCATTCGATTATGGACTTATTCCTGGCCTGGCCTTAAGTGCTATCGAACAGTGAGATCATATTGCTGCTTATTACTTTGAGTGATTAGTATTTTCTCATAATATTTCGATGTCCAAGCCTTAGTCGCCAATATTTTCTGCCTATCAGTTACATCATGAAGGGAAGAGCTCCCTGGACGCTGAAGCATGGAAAACCAGACCATGAAGCAACAAATGTGAGACAGTATTCTGAAAACTATGAACTCAAACTACAGACTTGCATAGTTACCACACTAGTGTTTGGTACTAAGTGATTCAAATATATGCAGGTTGCACCGTTGCACTCTCCAATTCATTATCCAAAGCCAGATGGGGTTTTATCTTTCGATATTCCAACCTCCTTACACAGGTTTTTAACTACCAATACTTTCTTGTATTCATGTTTATTTTAGTTAAAGAGAGTGCAACAGGTTTCAAAGGTACCACCTTGCCAACATATGTTATACAATCAGGTTTTCATAACTACTTCACCAGACTCAGAAATTAAAGATATGGAAATATAATGCCATGGAATGGAGGGTTTTCAGAGTTCTAGAACTCAGGGTACATCAATGTTTAAAATGAAATCCCACTTCTTTGTGAATGAAGTAATGAACAATGGGGACTTGCACGGAACTGTTAAAAGAATCCAGAGGATGTTTGTTCCAAAAAGAGAGCCCTCTCACATCCCCTTTTTCATGTCTTAAGCTAAGTTTCTATTGGAGTTGCATGCTTGTAGCATAGATCCTCTTGGACAGTCATGTTTTGTTCTTCCCCAACACGGTTCCACTCCGCAATAGGTTAGGGGAGTTATCCTACATTAACATAAATAGTTTGGTAAGGCCGCCAACCTCTGGTACAAAGGTGCCCAAAATTCCCACTCTTAGTATTTGATGAAATTTAGATTTAACCTAAATATAGTTCAAGTTGGCAGTTAAAGACTTAAGAAGCGAAGATGTGCTAGGCTGCAAGCCTAGATAGAAAGGACTTCTTCGTTCAGGCAATGAAATAAGAAAAATTAAGATTTTCTCTTTTGTGCTTCACTAAAAACCAAAAGAAGAGAGAGGATACCTGTAGCTAACTACCAATAGGCAGGAGTTGAGGGATAATCATTGTCCTTCCGTTGTCATAATGTAAAAAAAATCACTGTTAATGGACTAAATCAAGTAGAGGCGGAATTTGCCACTTGTATGTAGCTCCTAATCATCAGGCATTGTGTATTTGAAGACTGCTAATATAGATTACCAGAATATACTCACAATTATGGTTGAGCATTTTAATGTGTGAGTGTCATCCAGTCACTATGGAGGTTTTCTACCGGATGTCAGTGTGCAAGGAAAGTTCCTATTTCCTTTTATTCCTTTCTGGAATTTAGTTAATTAAGGATTTTAATCTCTTTGTATATCTGGGTTGTGTATTTGAGTATGCCTCTACGATTTTGTACATTTTAAATTTTTCTTTAGCCGTCAAAGAACTAGTAACTCAGGCTGATATCGGTACTTTCCTGCTTGCTCCTCATATTTTGTAGTAAGTGATATTTATCTTTGTTTTCTTAAATAGGAGCAACACAAATCATGAACATGACCAACCACCTCACCTTCGGTTGAGAGACCCCAAGATTCCTGAACTAGTAAATTTGCCAGAGTATGCTGGCCCCGAGTCACGATACTGTCCTGCACGTGTATACGAGTAACGTTCATTCTATTATTGCTTGTGTTTGATTGGTCATCTGTAAATGGATTCTCTTACTAATCTCGAGTTTTAAACTGTAGGTATGTCCCTGATGAAGAGGGTCACCCGAAGTTGCAGATCAATGCTCAAAATTGCCTACATTGCAAGGTAATTTGAACGGGTAGTAAGAGCTACCTTTAACGTATGCCAAATTTTCAACATATAAGCATCCCATGATGAACACTTAAGGCCTGAAAAGTTTCATACTAGAGCTAAGGAAGAGAGCTTAGTAATTTGTGTCCTGGGCAACATTTAGTTTTCTTGAATTGCTATTCCGGCATGTCTCATACACCTTTACTAGTTCGTCTTGCACTTCATGCAATTAATCTTTCGGGAGAGGTTTTGGTCTGCAAATCAAATAGGCGGCTTTACACCTCTCTTTATCCCGCACTCGTGTCGTTCTAGAAGTCGTAAGTTGGGAACCATACGTAGTAGGATGCTTTTCAAGCAATGGTTGCTTCCAACACGCTCTTACATCAACCGATCTTCTTTTTATCTTTTTTCCAAGTTTTGAGGATGCACTGGTAACCTATAGACTGACACTGGTAACCTATAAACTTTGTTAGTCATCTTTTTAATCTCAGGGTTGCAACTAACCTCTTGTATGCCGAAGAAAAAACCTGGCATTTTGTATCGATTAAACAAAAGCAGTCATTTCTTTTTGTTGCCTTACAACGACTTCGTGCTCTCATTCGCTTACACTGAAGGTGTACCGATTTTGGTTTGATGTGTTTTACAGGCATGCGATATCAAAGACCCGAAGCAAAACATTAAGTGGACTCCACCGGAAGGTGGCGGCGGTCCAGGCTACTCAATAGTGTAGAGAAGAACAGGGCTTTTTTTGCTATTGTCATTGCTAAATGTTACAGTTTCTGTATACAATAATTTTACTGTGTTTTTGCCAACGTGAATAAAATGTTGAATCAAAATCAAACGCATGGTTGTCTGCGGTCTCGCAATGCGACAGTTACAAAATGTGGCTGGAGGGTGCGTCGCAGCCCTCGCTCATGAAAATGCCTGAATTACATAAAAATGTAGGATCCTTGACTACAAAGAAGTCCGAAAAGAAGAAAAGAAAACAACATTCCGCCAGCGCCCTTCACTGAATTTACGGCTACGTGACTACACCAACAGTCCTAGCCAATTCAACAGCTGCTCCGACATAACTATGCGGCGTTAACTTTAGTAGACTGGTCTTGGCTTCATTAGGTAATTCCAGGCCTTGTATAAAATCTACTATCCTCTCCTTGGTAACAGCTCTTCCTCTGGTTAGTTCCTTCAACTTCTCGTAGGGCTCAGGAACTCCGTATCTTCGCATAACTGTTTGTATTGGTTCAGCAAGAACTTCCCACGTAAGGTTCAAGTCCTCAGATATGCAACCTTCGTTGACCTGAAGCTTTGATATTCCCTGAAGAGTGCTTTTGTAGGCAAGAAGAGAATGCCCCAATCCCAAACCCATGTTCCTCAAAACAGTTGAATCTGTCAAGTCACGCTGCCAACGTGAAATAGGCAATTTCATGCTCAGATGACAAAGATTCCCATTAGCCACGCCGAGATTACCTTCACTGTTTTCAAAATCAATAGGGTTTACCTTGTGAGGCATCGTTGATGACCCAATCTCACCGGCCTTAGTTATTTGCTTGAAATAACCCAAAGATATGTAGTCCCATATATCTCTATCAAAGTCAATCAATATGGTATTGAACTGGCAAATTGCATGAAAGAGTTCTGCCATGTAGTCGTGAGGTTCAATCTGCGTGACATATGGATTAAAGCTCAATCCGAGAGATGTTACAAAGTCTTCAGCAATCTGAGGCCAATCAACATCAGGATAGGCGACAAGATGAGCATTGTAATTTCCAACAGCCCCAGCAAATTTTCCCATTATCTCCACCCGAGAAATCTCTTGCCTCTCTCTTCTTAATCTGACAGCAAAATTTGCCATTTCCTTTCCCAAAGTTGTCGGTGAAGCAGGCTGTCCGTGAGTACGAGACAGCATAGAAATATGAGCATTGTCTTTAGCCATGTTGCATACTGCCTCAATCAAATCATCCATGACCGGATATACGACATCATTCATGGCTCCTTTCAGCATCAATGCATGAGCGAGATTGTTGATGTCCTCAGATGTGCAAGCAAAATGAAAAAATTCAAGTACCTTGGCTATTTCTGGATGTGGTTGGCATCTCTGTTTCAAATAGTACTCCACCGCCTTCACGTCATGGTTTGTCACTCTCTCAATCTTCTTTATTTCTAATGCATCGTTATTACTAAATCCATCAATTATTTCTAGCAAATACAACTGAGCATTTTCACTAAAGGTAGGTACCTCTGTGACTTGAGAGATTTGTGAAAGCCATAGCAACCATTTGATCTCAACTAGAACACGGAAATAGATCAAACCATACTCACTCATGTATGGAGCCAAGTCCTTGACTTTACCCCAATACCGACCATCCAATGGTGACAACGCCATCAAACTGACAAGCTCAGATTCACCCGAAGATTTACTAGACACCATCTTCACACTCTCAGTGTTAACATTGGTGTTATTTCTGGTGTATCTAACAGCCATATCCACCATCCTGGCCAGTTTAACAGCTGCTCCAACATAGCTATGCGGTGTCAGCTTTGATAAAATGGACTTTGGTTCTTCAGGTAATTCCAAGCCTCTAATGAACTCTCTTATACTTTCTTCGGTAACTGTTCTTCCTCTTGTTAGTTCCTTCAGCTTCTCATAAGGCTCGGGAACACTATATCTTCGCATAACAGTTTGCACTGCTTCTGCAAGCACCTCCCATGATTGGTTCAACTCTTCACTCATGCGAGCTTCATTAACCTGTAGCTTTGCTATTCCCTGCAGTGTGCTTCTGTAAGCAAGAAGAGAGTGACCTAATCCGACACCCATGTTCCTCAGAACAGTAGAATCAGTCAAGTCACGCTGCAGACGTGATTTAGGCAACTTCTCACTCAAGTAGGAAAGACTTCCACTAGCAAAACCAAGATTACCTTCACTATTTTCAAAATCAATAGGGTTCACTTTGTGAGGCATTGTTGACGACCCAATTTCACCAGCCTTAGTTGTCTGCTTGAAGTAACCCAAGGATATGTAGCGCCATATATCACTATCAAAGTCGATCAATACATTATTGAAACGGTTGAGGGCATTGAAAACTTTTGACATATAGTCATGAGTCTCGATCTGAGTAACGTAAGGATTAAAACTCACTCCAAGAGATGTTACAAACTCTTCAGCAATCTGAGGCCAATCAACATCAGGATATGCGACAAGATGAGCATTGTAATTTCCTACTGCACCAGCAAACTTCCCCATGATTTCAACCTGAGAAATTCTGCGCCTTTGTATGCTTAACCTGACAGCGAAAATTGCCATTTCCTTCCCCAAAGTGGTGGGTGACGCAGTCTGACCGTGCGTGCGAGAAAGCATGGGAACAGAAGCATTATCCTTTGACATGTCACATAATGCCTCAACCAGCTCATCCATGACAGGAAACATAACATTGTTGATAGCATCTTTTAACATCAATGCATGAGCAAGATTGTTGATGTCCTCAGATGTGCAAGCAAAATGAAAAAACTCAAGCACCTACAGTAACAAAACATTACACGATTCTCAAACATATGAAACGAAGCCATCAACGGGACGGTATCAAATATAAAGAAGCAGCTTCAAGCTTGTTTCAGAATTTAAATAACTCGATAAAGGGATTCACCTTAGCTATCTCTGGATGCGAACTGCATTTTTGTTTCAAAAAATACTCCACTGCTTTCACATCATGGTTAGTAATTTTCTCAATCTTCTTTATTTCCGCTGCATCATCAACGCTAAATCCATCGACGATTCCTTGCAAGTAAGATTGTGCATCTCCACTGAAACTGGGCACCTCTGTGACATCAGGGATTTGTGAAAGTTTCAACAGCCATTTGATCTGAAATTAAAAAAAACAGTTACATCTTCATCAAATTCAAATAAAGAAAACGCAACAAAAATTACGAAACTCGGTAGCAAATTAAACGAAGTACCTCAACGAAAACTCTGTAGTAGATTAGGCCATATTCGCTCATAAAAGGAGCCAATTCCTTGACTTTACCCCAATAACGGCCGTCCAACGGCGACAAAGCCATCAAAATCGAATGCACGATTTCGCCTTTGCCGTGGCATGTATCATTGGTATCTTCGATGGCAGCTCTTAGAGAGCAATATATGCGGCTCCGAGAGAGTGAAAGAGAAGAAGCATCGGAAGGATGACGATGAAGGTGCCTTGGGGATTTGGATGGCATAGAATTGAAGCAGGTGAGTTGGTTGCAGTTCGGAACCCTAGAAGAAAAAGAAGAGCAAGGAGAAGAGGCTCCAACATCGATGAATTGTGAGGCCATTTTGACGGGCTCGGAAATCCCCTGAAAATCCCAGAAAGGGGTCTGAAAAGTGAAAACCCTAGATAGGTCGCGAAGAGGATGATGGAGGCGTGGCCCTCTGTCCAAAGAGGTTACGGAACCACAACACTCCACCGTAGCCCTGTAGAAAATTGGAGCAAACGAAAAATTAGGGCTGGTTTGGTATGGGATACCAAACCGAAACTAGTATCCCGAATCCCAAACCAAAATTTTTCGGGAAGGAAATTTGAAGATCAATCCCAAACTAAATTTTAGGGAATCCAAAAATATTTTTGGGATTTCGGAACACATCAGAAATCCCAAATTGAAATATGAAATTATGAATTGTTCTTCAAATATATTCTACCATCAAACTAATGCCATCATATTTCGCTGATTGCAGATAATTGGATCAGTTGAAATTTCTCCATTTCTAGGTTTACTTGGATCAAAATTCTAGCGTTCCAACAACACGTAATTGCTTCAAAGCCATTAGGTGGCAACCCTAATTCTCTGCTTGGTTGCCGAGACAAACAACTTCTCTGGAAGATTTCTCAAAATTAAAATTAAAATTAAAATTAAAATACAAGTAGGTGAAATAATCGATTCCCTAATTCCCCCTAAAACCTCAACAATGAAATTAAACAAAACTAACATTTCAACAAGAATGAAAAAAAGGCTCAAACTTCAATACCCAGGATAATAAAGAAACAAAATTGACATTACAATTGACAGTAAGTATCACAAAGATGTTACTCGACAAGTAAAATATAGGATAACAGAAACTAAATTTTCCTAGCATTTTCTCGGCAACCAAACAGGAAGTTGAAGTAAAAACAAAATTGAAATCAAATGAAAGCTTCACATACCTTGGAGAGAGCCAAGTGAAGGATGACGGCGAGAAAACAGAGAGAGAGAGAGGGGTAACAGAAATGGCGGTAGGGCAAAAACTGGGACTAGGGAAGGGGTTCTGAGCTTTACTCTACCAGTTTGGGACCTTTGTGCTTAACTACAAACGACCTATATACAGGAGAAGAGGAAATAAGACCATTCGAATTTTGAATCCTCAATTAAATTTCAAACCCAAAATTAATTCCAAAATTTACCTGATTTGGGGAAGAATCGTGCACAGTGAGGGATGAGAAGTCGAGAGAGAGAATCGCAAGAGAGGGCGGTGGCCGTGGCTCTGTCTGGTGAAGGAAGGCTCCACAGTGAGGGATGAGAAGTCGAGAGAGAGATATCAGATCAGAGAGAAATCGGCGAGGATTACTGGATGAGAGAGCAGGGTGAGCAGTGAGGTGAGGTCGAGAGAGAGTGAGGGACTGACTGAGGGTTTTATTTGGATTCAAATATATATTCAAAATTAAATAATGTTTTTATTTTTTATTTTGGTTTTGGATTACCGAACGAATAAAAATGTGAGACTGATTCTTGTATCGAAATTTTGGAATCGGTTCGGGATTGGGTATCGAAATTTTCGAGATTTTCAGTTTGGAATTTTTTCAATTCAGTTTGAGGATTTTTTCGGTTCGGTTTGAAATTTTCGGTAATTTTTTTTGCATCCCTACAAAAAAATCACTCTCAAATCTGATAAGTCTGGTTGTTCTCTTCGTTATAGGACTCAACCACTTAGTTTGTTTTGGTTTTAAATAAGTTCCTATTATCTAGGAAGACTTGTTCTACGTAGACTATTTCCTCATGCACGTTACCACTTTCCGAGTAGTGTGGATCGTGGGCTGTTTTTAGGGTTTTGTTACTTCTGTAAGGCTATATAATAGCCAAACTCTTTTTCAATAAATAAGTAATTCCTCCAGATTGTTTGAGTTATTTGCAGTATTACTTAGTTATTTGCAGTGTTGCTCTTTGTATATTTGTTCTTGTTCGCAACAAACTGGTATTAGAGCCCCTCACTGGGGCCTGAGAACCGAAAAGCTGCAGCTTTTGAGTGACTTCCAAACACAAGAGAGAAAGAGAGGAAAATGAGTTCTGAAGGAAACTATGTGCAGGCGTCCATTCCACGTTTCGATGGTCATTATGATCATTGGAGCATGCTCATGGAAAATTTCCTTCGAAGCAAAGAGTATTGGAGTTTGATTGAAACTGGTTATGAAGAACCAGCAAAGGGGGCACAACCCGTATCAGAAGCACGACAGAAAGAGCTTGATGCAGTGAAACTCAAGGATCTCAAAGCCAAAAACTATCTTTTCCAAGCAATTGATAGGAGTATCCTAGAGACAATGTTGGAAAATGACACCTCCAAGAAGATCTGGGATTCCATGAAAACGAAATATAAAGGGAATGCACGAGTGAAGCGCTCAACTCTTCAAGCCCTACGAAGAGACTTTGAGACTCTTGAAATGAAGGTTGGTGAAACAATCACTAATTACTTTGCTAGAGCGATGACCGTAGCAAACAAAATGAGAGTCTATGGGGATACCATGACTGATGTCACGATCTGTGAAAAAATCCTGCGATCTCTCACGGACAAATTTAATTATGTAGTTTGTTCGATTGAGGAATCTAGGGACTTAGATGCAATTACCATTGATGAACTTCAAAGCTCGCTCACTGTACATGAGCAAAAGTTTCACAGAAGCAGCGGTGTGGAGCAAGCTCTGAAGGTAACCACTGATGCCAAAACTGAGGGGGGGTATCAGCAATTATAAAGGACGAGGGCATGGAAGAAGCAATTATAGAGGACGAGGACGTGAAAGGGGAGGCCAAGCGTTCAACAAGGATACTGTGGAATGCTACAAGTGTCACAATCTTGGACACTTCCAGTATGAATGTCCAAAGTGGGAAAATGAGGCTAATTATGCAGAAGTAACTGAAGAAGATGATATGTTGTTGATGTCATATGTTGAGTTACCTGAACAGACTGATGCTTGGTTTCTTGACTCAGGATGTTCCAACCATATGTGTGGCAGTCAAGGTATGTTCACAAATCTAGATGAAAGCTTTGTTTATTCAGTCAAATTGGGAAACAACAGTAGGATGAATGTGGTTGGCAAATGAAGTGTCAAGCTGTTTTTAAATGGAATTACACATGTTGTCTATGAAGTGTACTATGTTCTAGAGCTCAAAAACAATCTCTTGAGCATAGGACAACTTCAAGAAAGGGGCATGGCTATATTGATTCAATAGGGAGTTTGCAAAATATATCATCCGACTAAGGGTCTGATTATTCAGACTGAGATGAGTAAGAACAGGATGTTTATACTGCGAGCTCAGACGCTAGTCTCTATAGATGTTCAACCAACAAGGTGTCTTCACACAAACTCACAGGATCTCCTTTATCTTTGGCATCGAAGATACGGTCACCTAAGCCACAAGGGATTGAGAATTTTACAACACAAGAAAATGGTTCGTGGACTCCCTCAACTCCAAACCTCAAATACCACATGCAGAGATTGCATTCAAGGCAAACAACATCGTAATGACATGCCAACAAAAGGTACGTGGAGAGCAAGTCAACCCTTGGAGCTTATTCATGCAGACGTCTGTGGGCCCATTTCTCCTACATCAAATAGTGGGAAAAGGTATACTTTATGCTTTATTGATGATTTTAGTCGTAAATCATGGGTGTACTTGTTGACAGCAAAAAGTGAGGCACTGCATTGCTTCCAGTTTAAAAAAAAATGGTGGAAAAGGGAGAAAGGGCTGAGTATCAAGTGTCTACGAACAGATAGAATGGGCGAATTCACCTCAACTGAATTCGCTGCCTTCTGCAAAGAAAATGGAATCAAGAGGCAGTTAACCACTGCCTACACGCCGCAACAAAACGGGGTGGTTGAAAGGAAAAATCGAACTGTCATGAATATAGTTCGTTCTATGCTGTCTGAGAAAAAGCTTCCAAAAACGTTCTGGCCAGAGGCGGTGAACTGGGCTATCTACGTCCTGAATAGATGTCCCACATTGGCAGTGAAGGATATTACTCCACAAGAGGCGTAGAGTGGCGTAAAACCCTCAGTTGAGCATTTCCGTGTCTTTGGAAGCTTAGCACATGTCCATGTTCCAGATGTCAAGCGAGGTAAACTAGATGATAAAAGTTTTCCTTGTGTTTTATTGGGAGTTAGTGAGGAGTCTAAGGGATATAAATTGTTTGATCCTATAACTAAGAAAATTATTGTGAGCAAGGATGTTATTTTTTAGGGAGAAAAACAGTGGGATTGGGATGTGAGTTATGAGGGACAGATCATGTTAGATTTGGAATGGGGAGAAAATGAAGAAAATGGTGAGGGAGAAGAAAGGGTGAGAGAAAATGAAAATGGCAGTGAGGCTAGAGAAGAAAGAAATGTGGGTGAGAGCAGTGTGGGTGAAAGCAGTGAAGAAACACAGGGTTGTAATCCTAATGAACTTGGTGAGGATGAAGGGAGGGTTTATGAAGGAAGAGTAAGACGCTCTCCTTCTTACTAAAGTGACTATGTCACTGGAGAAGGGCTAAGTGAGGACGAGGCACACATCACTGGAGAAGGGCTAAGTGAGGACGAGGCACACATGGTTCAAGTCGTGCCAACCAAAAATCCTATCTATTTTGAAGAAGCAGTGAAAGAAGAGAAATGGAGGCAAGCTATGGACAGTGAGATCAGCTCCATTGAGAAGAATAAAACATGGTCTTTAAGTGAGTTGCCTACTGGAGCTAAAAGGATTGAGGTCAAGTGGGTCTATAAGACCAAATACAACGAACATGGAGAGATTGACAAGCACAAAGCACGTTTAGTAGCCAAAGGCTACTCACAGAAGCACGGCATAGACTACACAGAGGTCTTTGCACCAGTGGCAAGGATGGACACGGTGAGGATGATTATTGCATTAGCAGCACAAAAGGGTTGGAGGATTTTCCAGTTAGATGTCAAGTCAGCGTTTCTTCATGGAGAGCTGAGTGAAAAGGTTTACGTTGAGCAACCAAGGGGTTACGAGAAGGAAGGAATGGAGCACTTGGTCTACAAACTACACAAAGCATTGTATGGTTTGAAACAGGCTCCACGAGCTTGGTTCAGTCGGATCGAGGCGCACTTTATCGATGAGGGTTTTCAGAGGTGTGACAGTGAGCAAACCTTGTTCACAAAGAAGAATGGAGCAGGAAAGATCATCATTGTAAGTATTTACGTTGATGATTTAATTTTTACTGGTAATGATAAAGATATGATGTGGGAGTTCAAGAAGTCCATGATGAGAGAGTTTGATATGATTGATATGGGAAGCATGAGGTTTTTTCTCGGCATTGAAGTACTTCAAAGAACTGATGGTATTTTCATACATAAAAAAAAATATGCCCTGGAGGTTCTAAAGAGATTTAGAATGTTGGAAAGTAATGAAGTGAGCAGTCTGATTGTCCCAGGTGTTAAGATCAGTAAGGATGAGAATGAGATTACTGTGGATGAGACATACTTCAAGCAAGTGGTGGGAAGCTTGATGTATCTCACTGCCACAAGACCAGACATGATGTTTGTCACCAGTCTCTTAAGCAGATTTATGGCAAACCCAACCGAGCTTCACCTGCAAGCTGCAAAGAGAGTGTTTCGATACTTAAAAGGGACAATGAATTATGGTATTCATTATAAGAAAGGTGGAGATGGTGGACTGTTTGCTTTCACAGATAGTGACTATGCAGGAGATGTGGAGGATAGGAAGAGCACAAGTGGTTATGTGTTCTTACTGAGTTCGGGTGCTGTGACATGGAGTTCAAAAAAACAACCTATTGTTACACTGTCTACTACAGAAGCTGAATTTGTAGCAGCTGCAGTGTGCGCGTGTCAAGCAATATGGATGAAAAGAGTGCTGAAGGAGCTTGAGTACAGTAATGAGACGTGTACTTTAATTAAATGTGATAACAGTTCAACCATTAAGCTGTCAAAGAATCCTGTGATGCATGGTCGCAGTAAGCATATTGATGTAAGGTATCATTTCTTGAGGAATCTCACAAAGGAGGGTTCGATTGCTTTGATTCATTGTGGGAGCGAAGATCAGGTGGCAAACATAATGACCAAGCCATTGAAGATTGATGTTTTCCAGAGACTTCGAAGTATGCTGGGAGTTTGTGAGATTGTTGGTATAACCTAACTGTTTGATAACAGTAAGTTTAAGGGAGGGATTAATAAGTCTGGTTGTTCTCTTCGTTATAGGACTCAACCACTTAGCTTGTTTTGGTTTTAAATAAGTTCCTATTATCTAGGAAGACTTGTTCTACGTAGACTATTTCCTCATGCACGTTACCACTTTCCGAATAGTGTGGATCGTGGGCTGGTTTTAGGGTTTTGTTACTTCTGTAAGGCTATATAATAGCCAAACTCTTTTTCAATAAATAAGTCATTCCTCCAGATTGTTTGAGTTATTTGCAGTATTACTTTGAGTTATTTGCAGTGTTGCTCTTTGTATATTTGTTCTTGTTCTTAACAAAATCTCTACTAATAGGAACTGACAGAAGGTTTATTGGACTAAAACACCGGCTAAAAAACAAAAAAATTTACAAAGGAAGTGACCGCAAGAAAATTTCGAACCCTAACCCTAACCCTAATTTAAGAAGATGTATTCAATTGAGATTTTAATAAATTTATGAATTTTTCTAAAATTTAATGAATTTGTAGAAATTTTATGAAAATATTTGATTCAATTTTCTCGAAATTTCAGGAGAAGATGTGAGATTTGTGAACATTTAAAATACACAATAAAATCTCTCCAATTCCTTCAAATTTCTCAACTTTTTAAAAAATTTCAAAACAAATTCGTAATTAAATACACCTAAAATGTTATAAAATTTTACATCATTTAATGACAAAATTTAATGTATATACATCACATTGGATATGTAGAGTCCCACATCGCCTAGGGGAGAAGATCCTCTATGCCTTAAATGTACATGCTTACCTTCTTTAGCAAGGCGTGTTTTGGGAACTCACTAGCTCCGGATCCTATAAGAACTTCGAAGTTAAATGAGTTTGGGTGAGAGCAGTCCTATGATGGGCGACCTTCTGGGAAGTTCTCGTGCTGAAACCCAAGAACAAATTTGTGCGGGCTGGGCCCAAAGTGGACAATAACTTGCTATGCAGACTGGGTTAGGGATGTGACAATTTGATATCAAATTGTCACATCCCGGACCCAATCTGCATAGTAAGACGCGTTTTGGGAATTCACTGGCTCCGGATCCCATAAGAACTTCGAAGTTAAGTGAGTTTGGGATCCTATGATGGGTGACCCCCTAGGAAGTTTTCGTGCTGAAACCAAAGAACAAATCCGTGTAGGCTGGGCCCAAAGTGGACAATATCTTGCTATGCAGACTGAGTTCGGGATGTGACATGATAGGATTGCTCAGCGTTCCAAATTGCTTGGTGATTAGTACTTAATCGGTCACATTGCTTATTATTTAGGGTTTTTTTAATTTTTTTTTAACTTTAATCCTTTAAGAAGATTGAAATTTAAAATAAACTTGGTGTTATATTACATATTGATTATAATCCCTGATGTGTCCTTAATTTCAAATAATTAATGTGCATTTTATTTAATGTCTCCCATTAAATATTTAAATTTATTAATATAAAAAATTTAAATTTTTTTTGACCAAAAAAAGAGATTTTAATTTAATAATTTTATTTAACATTCTTCAAACTTGAAAGACTCAATTAATGTACCTAATTGTCAGTACCGAAATGTATTATATTGAACTAATGTATTTAAATGTTAGTATCAAAATGTATGTACCAAAATATTTGCACCAAAATGTGTTATATTAAATTAATGTACCTAAATATATGTACCGAAATGCATTATATTGAATTAATGTACCTAAATGTTTTTATCGAAATGTATATACTGAAATGTATGTACCTAAATGTATGCACTGAAATGTATTATAATGTACCTTAATGAAGAAGACAAAGTATATCGAAATATATTGTATAATAAAAATTAATTTATCTAAATGTTTACAACAAAATATATCACGGTAAATGAAAATGAAAATTATAAAGAAATAAAATTAATACATTGAAAATTAGGAAGAAAAAGAGAAATAATTAAAAAAAATAAAAATATAATTAATAAATGAAGTTATTAATGTATCAAGAGATTAAAATTAAATTTTGATCTTACTCATAGTTTTAATTTAAAAGTTATCTTTACCAAGAATTAAAATGAAGTTGTTGAGCCATATATTAGCAAGTTTTATAAAAGATGGGGACACTTAAAAAAAATATAGTAGTCCAAAACGTGGACCGACTAGAAATAAGGTTCACATTATATATATAAGAGAACAAAAATCTCAACAGCCCACAAACTAAAAAAATAGAGTTCTTGTCTATCCGGAACTCTCCTAAGCTCCCACGTTATCAACTCAGTAAAGTGATGGCCTTCCTCAACTTCCCCACACCCCGGGAAAGTAGAACACGTAATAGAAAATGGAAAAGGCTAATGGAGTTACTCCTTGCGTCTATAAAAATGGGAGGGCACATGGAGAGCAAAAAGGAGGAGAGAGACAAGAAAACGCTGCAGAAATTGGGAAGCACATGGAGAAGAAACAAAATAGAAAATCAAACAGAGAACAAGATATACACAGCGAAGAGGTCGAGAGGAAGGAGGTTGCTGCCATTCCAGCAGCTTTGAAGAGGAAGCAACGAATTTCATAAGGTAATTAGCATTGTCAATTAACCCTTTTTGGTTTTCTATGTTTCTCCTTTCTTGTAGGAGAACACAACAACCATCAAATCCTACTTTCTCTCAAACCCAATCTAGGATTAAGCTGCACATTGTCTCTCTTCCTCTTTCTTGGATTCTCCACCAAAATCCATGGAACTCCCCAAGGCCTCAGGATTCATCTCCAAATCCCACAACAATTTGCCCTTTCTGGAGAAATGCAACCAATTGGATAGAAGGTGGTCAAGAAATACCAGCAGCGGTTTGAAAAGAAAGATGCTTCCAAAACATGTCTTTAGGTAGACATGGAGGTTCCGAAAGGTGATCTTTATGGACACGATCAAAATCTATGTGTGACAAAGCCCTTGAAGATGTGAGAAGCTTGTCTGCTCTAGAAGCCATACATGGTGTGATTAAAAGTCATCAGACCAGAAAGTCACGGCAAGCAATGGATTTGGATAAAGAAAGAGCAAGTTTCGTTTAACTCCAAATATTGACGGCAACCTGTTCTTCATTAAATCACCAGCGGTGCAAAAGCTTGTTGGCAAAAGTAGAACAACATGCTCCAAGAGAATGACATGTTGCTGGTGTTGTATACTTTAAAGAATAATTCAGAAAAAGGAGGAAGAAGAAAAGTCTTGTAGATAACTTGAATGCCATTCACGTGGTTATCATTTTGATCAAATGTTGGGTAAAGTTAAGAGACTTGAAAATAACAAAGTATCATTTCTTCTAATTGACTTGAAAACAACAAAGGATCATCTCTTCTAATTGCCATTGGTCAAAAATCAAGCTAAGGAAGCAGACATTGGAGAAATTTTTCAGGGTTCCGGGCATAAATGCCAGCTGGTGTTCTGGACCTATGAAAATTAGACAACTGGATCTCTTCTTCTTTTCTTATGAAAAAAAACTATTAAAAGTTGAAACCACTTAAAAGCTGAAACTATCAACCCCAGAACCAATATTTTCGAGGTTCTGGGCATAAATGCTAGCTGGTGTTCCTGACTTTCTTTTCTTATTAAAAACACTCTTAAAACTGAAACGTCATACAATGTTATCTTCAAATTGGAGCCTAGGAATATGAACAACACCACCTACAAAGAATGGGTAAGGCCGACCGTCCCCAACCACTACTTGCCTCAACCACAAGGTTTCGCAGCAGCCTGCGAATGTGCCATTGAACTTGGAACTGAAATTGAAAATTGAATTTGAGATTGAAATTGAAATCGCCACCGATGATGTAATTTACTACAATAATCAAAACGAGTCGGAACCACCTATTGTGGTATGTACAACAAGGCTGTGCACCAAACGTGGATCCAAGGTAAGCGTGCGGTGCGAGATGTGAACATCACGTGAAGGACTATGCCATGGCCATGGGCGGGAGCACTAACACCGGGGTGCAGGATAATGAGCTTTAAAAGTATCCACGCACATTTATACATAATGCAATCACTATCGTCAATATGTACTCACCTGAAGCTTACCTAAGCGTTTGCAGCATCAAGCAACATTATGCATATCTATCATACTGCATATACTAAAGTAGGATGTAATAGACATGGCATTTAAAATGCAATTCCATTTAAAACAATTTCTGGGAAAATATAAGCATATATACGTATATATATGGAATACCAAAAGCCCACTCATTGGTATGTCGCAGGGTCGTAGCCCCCAAGTCTCGCCTGGCTACGCTCGTCCTCAGTATACGCCTCATCTATATGTGAAACCACTGATTTAACGTTAATTATGATGCATATATACTAAACCTAGGATTAATTTCTCATACATTGCTCAAATGAGGTATTTGAATATACCAATATGATCTACACAACACCACGAACACCCCTATATTTTTAGAATAATTTTCTAAGGTCCCACGCGCCGTTACGCTCCAGCCAAGGCTCGGCTATACTCGCCGGCCACTCGCAACACGTGCTTGGCACGTTGGACGGAATCCCTAACGCCGTTAGGGAATATTTCGTTAAATATCAAAATATACCGTTATGTATATCTGACGCTGTCAGGAATATTCTGTCGACTTTGACGGAATATGCTTTGTCTTCTCTAGTGGTTCGCCAGAATCCACTGCCGGCTGCCGCTGCACTCGTCAATTTTTAGAAAAACTTTGAATCTTAATATCTTTGTTGTTTTAACACCAAATTTCACAAATTTTATATCAAATTGAAGCCTTGAACTAGAAGAACACGATCTTACCTATTTGAAGCTCTAAAACTGATGTAAAATGGTCAGAAATAGCTCGACACAACTAGCCAAAACTACAACTCCGTGATCTCGTGTATTCTGTCGTTCAAACTAGTTCAAAACTAACCTAGGATCCTTATAGAGTAGATTAAGACCTTTTTGTTTTTTTTTATTGAAATCTAGTGAAATGCCCACGATCACGTCGAAGTAACAAGGTACCTCACCGAAGATTATGGCTCTCGGGTTTTCCAACGTCTATTCCTCAAGCAAAGGGTATGGATGGATTTGAAATCTTGCGAGGAGTATGATGGTAGTATCAATATGGTTGATCCGCATTAATTTGGTTTAGTTTATGTGTGTTCGTACAGAGTATACGGACATGGGAGAGGTTTCGAGAAGGATGGAGGGATAAGATGGTGTACGTGTGTGTGTATGCGTGTGAGAGGCCACGGATTGGCCAAAATAAAAAGGGATTAATGCCTATTGGGCTATGCAATTAGGGCCTACAATTGGTCCAAACTAATAATAAAAACCTAAAATTCTAATTGGATCCAAATAGATAGGAACCCTAGGGATTGGTTTAGGTTATAGTTTTCTTACTTGACCCCAATTATAATCTAATGTTCGTAACATTCTCATTACGAACTCGATTCGGGCCCAATTCACGTCGATACGCTCGTGACGTTGAGCACGAATTAATTACGTGAGCAAGAAAAATAATATAATTCTACATATGCACATCCACGTCACTAAGCCTCAAGGGAATTTCCATCATTTTACATGCTTGGGGATAAAATATAGGGAGGTTTAATAAAAAACCTCCGGTACTGTTCACTTTTAACGAAAAACCACTTTTTTACCTTTAACTGTCACTATTCACTATACCTTTAAAAATGACTTTTCATTAAAAGAGAAGTTTTTTTGAACTTTTCGTTAGTTTTCCTTAAAATATATACATTAATTCATACGGGTTATAACAGATTAAGCCATATTCGCTCATAAAATGAGCCAATTCCTTGACTTTACTCTAATAACGGCAGTCCAAAGGCGACAAAGCCGTCAAAATCAAATGCTCGATTTCGCCTTTGCCGTGGCATGTACCATTGGTATCTTCGATGACGGCTCTTAGAAAGCAATCTATGCGGCTCCGAGAGAGTGAGAAAGAAAAACCATTGGAAGGATGACAATGAAGGTACCTTGAGGATTTAGATGGTTGCAGTTTGGAACCCTATAAGAAAAAGAAGAGGAATGAGAAGAGGCTTCGACGTCGATGAATCGGGAGGCCATTTTGATAAGCTCGGAAATCCCCCAAAAAATCTCAGAATGGGGTCTAAAAGGTGAAAACTCTAGATAGGTCGCGAAGAGGATGATGGAGGCGTAGTGGCGGCAACCACTCCAAAAACTATAATCTCGAACGTGCAGAAGTACACTGTTCACTTTTAACGAAAAACCACTTTTTTACCTTTAACTGTCACTATTCACTATACCTTTAAAACGGCTTTTCATGAAAAGAGAAGTTTTTTTGGACTTTTCGTTAGTTTTCCTTAAAATATATACATTAATTCAGACGGATTGTAACAAATTAGGCCATATTCGCTCATAAAATGAGCCAATTTCTTGACTTTACTCTAATAATGGCAATCCAAAGGCGACCAAGCCGTCAAAATCAAATGCTCGATTTCGCCTTTGCCGTGGCATGTACCATTGGTATCTTCGATGGCGGCTCTTAGAAATCAGTCTATGGGGCTCCGAGAGAGTGAGAAAGAAAAAGCATTTGAAGGATGACAATGAAGGTACCTTGGGGATTTAGTTGGTTGCAGTTCGGAACCCTATAAGAAAAAGAAGATGAAGGAGAAGATGCTCCGACGTCGATGAATCGGGAGTCCATTTTGATAAGCTAGGAAATCCCCCGAAAAATCCCAGAATGGGGTCTAAAAGGTGAAAACTCTAGATAGGTTGCGAAGAGGATGATGGAGGTGCAGTGGCAGCAAACACTCCAAAAACTATAATCTCGAACGTGCAGAAGTACACTAGGGTCTCAAGCTTCATAAAAGTTTATTGGACTGAACCACCCCTCAAAAACAAAAAAAAATTTACAATGGAAGTGACCGCAAGAAAATTCTGAACCCTAACCCTAATTTAAGAAGATGTATTCAATTGAGATTTTGAGAGATTTTAATGAATTTATAAATCTATAGATTTTTCTAAAATTTAATTAATTTGTAGAAATTCTATGAAAATATTTTATTCAATTTTCTCGAAATCTCAGGAAAAGAGATGAGATTTGTGAACGTTTAAAATACACAACGAAATCCCTCCAATTTATTCAAATTTCTCAAAACAAATTCGTGATTAGTAATTCAAAACAAATTCTTCAAAACAAATTCTTTCAAATTTCTCAAAACAAATTCTTCAAAACAAAATCTTCCCAAAACAAATCTCATTAAATTCTTCAAAACAAATTCGTAATTAAATACACCTAAAACCACGTTCTAAAAATGAAACATCCAATGCGAACTGCACTTCTGTTTCAAAAAATACTCCACTGCTTTCACATCATGATTAGTAATTTTCTCAACCTTCTTTATTTCTATTGCATCATCGACGCTAAATCCATCGATGATTCCTTGCAAGTAAGATTGAGCATTTCCACTGAAAGTGGGCACCTCTTTGACCTCAGGGATTTGTGAAAGTTTCAACAGCCATTTGATCTGAAATTAAGAAAAAGAATAACACCTTCATCAATATCAAATTCAAATAGAGAAAACACGATAAAAATTACGAAAACTCGGTAACAAATTAAACAAAGTACCTCAACGATAACTCTGTAGTAGATTAGGCCATATTCGCTCATAAAAGGAGCCAATTGCTTGACTTTACCTTAATAACGGTCGTCCAACAGCAACAAAGCCGTCAAAATTGAATGCTCGATTTCGCCTTTTCCATGGCATGTACCATTGGTATCTTCGATGGCGGCTCTTAGAGAGCAGTTTATCTGACTTGGAGAGAGTGAGAAAGAAGAAGCATTGGAAGGATGACGATGAAGGTACCTTGGGGATTTGGATGGCATAAAACTGAAGCAGGAGAGTTGGTTGCAATTCGGAACCCTAGAAGAAAAAGAAGAGTAAGGAGAAGAGGCTCCGATGTCGATGAATCTGGTGGCCATTTTGATGAGCTCGAAAAATCCAATACAATCCAATCTTGACGTCAGGTGAAATCATGATGCTATATTGTGTGGTGGTTTTGATCACTCTCGATTGCATCGTAATTGAGTGGAGGGCAATATCGTTATGGGATTATAAGGAATATATGCTGCCAGGAGTTGATGTGACAAGCAAGCAATTTAGTGAGTGGTGCTAAATCATCAAGTATAAAAGTTGGCAAACTGAGACTAATCCCTAAAACACATTTAATTTTCAGATAACAAATCTTCATAATCTAAATCCACCATAATTACCAGGAACAAAACACAAATCACAAGGTGCTACAACCATACGGTACTCGACCGAAAATTATCCCCATCATTCGATCTACAACTAAAACGATATGTATAAAACAGGCTACAAACAAAGGTGTCATCTAGGTGTATCTAACCAGACTCAAAAACAGAAGGGGGAGGACGGGGAGGACGGGGAGGACGGGAAGGGAGGGCAAGTCCTAACTGGAGGCAGCTATGCAACTACAATTTTTGAACAATGCCTCATCCATCATTAATTTTTGGCAGACCTGATAACATTTCAATCCTTCGTTACAGATTGGTTGACCTCTGATGTATTATCTTTCTGGCTTGGCGAAGGCACGGATCCTCCTATTTTCAACTCCCCACTTTGTTGTTGCTGCTGCTGTTGCTGATGATGCTGCTGCTGCATCTGTTGCTGCTGAAGTTGATGGAGCTGATGCTGCTGAAACTGGTGCTGCTGCTTCTGAGAATGAATCTGGAGCTGTTGAAACTGCTGTGCAGTTAGAAGAGTGTGCATTGCTTGATTATTTTGATAGAACTGCTGCTGACCCGCCCCGCCAAAAGAAGCGTAGTTCATCATAGGTCCACCATTTGGAATAGCTTGGCCAGTCATAACTTTCAGATGCTGAATTTCTTCTTTCAGTGCATCGTTCAATGCTACAAGACAAATAAAAACAGTATTGTTTTGGCAAGTCAATTTCATTCACATAAGGATCAAGAACCAGAAGTTACACGGAATCCGATCAGCAAGAAAACCTAAATTATAGTATTGTTCTAATACTACACAAACAAGATGCTAGAGTCTAATTTATTTTTTTGGTTTCCTTTATGTGCCAAGATCAGAATGAGCAAAACTTCCACATCGGATCAGATGCTAATTAAAAATGAAACATCCAATATGATGGCCAGTCCACTTCAGGTTAGCCAGCATGTTGTTTATGGCTACTACAACATTGAAAATGGGTATAAATTCAAGGAAAATATTTCTTGTCTGTATCGGTGGGGGAGGCATACCCAGCCCCGCTTTGATTAGCCACAGGAAACTAGATCCAATGACTGTACACAGGCTATGACTTAGAAGCAAATAAAGAGACTAAGAACAAAAATCTACTCATTTGATAGGCAAGCAGTAAAATGGTCAAGGCAAGTCTACGTTTACAGCTCAGTAATAAAAGCAAAAAACACGTAAAACTCTCCGACAAAACATTCATCATAAAGATGCCAACTCATGCAATATAAATTTAAAAACACTAATTTTTTTTTTTGTCAAAGACATTCAGTATCCCAAAGCTTTCAACCAAGGACTAATCTGAACCGGGACCCGGAGAGGCTAAAGGGAATTGCACCCCATCCCTGGCCAACATCAAGCAGCCTAGCTTCCACCGCATTTCGAACCCGGGACCTCCCCTTTGGGGAGCCGGCTCGCGCGTTTTTCCACTAGACCAACTTGTGTTGGTTTAAAAACACTAATTTAGTACATGATTTAGTACCTTCTGGATAAGTTGAAGAAACAATCAAATCAAATCATAAACTAATTTGGCACATAGTTTAGTACCTTCTGGATAATTTGAATAAACAATCAAATCATAAACTCATTGTGCAATAGGAAATGCCAAGGAACCAAAGTTCTTTTGCAGAATCTTATAACGTAGACTACAATAAATTAGGTATTTGGTAAGAGTACATGCAGCAAAAAGACATCATCAACCAAAATCAGAATTAGGTTAGCAACAGGAAACAATGTCTGCCAACCTAACTTATGGCATCTTGGATTCTAATTTAACAAAAAATCAAGTATATGTATGCTGGCATCTACTTATTGGATCGTCCATTATGTACAACGTTATTGTGTATCAGCGTGCTTGTATCATGCTTAATTCTTCCTTTCAGCCAATGACCACAGACAATTCAATAAAATTAAGGTATGTGGCTTTTCTTGTTTCTATACATCGATATAAAAAGAAAAAGACAGATGACAAAGATAAGGAAAGAAATACTTTACATGAAAATTAATTCTAATCGTGAAAGGAAAAAGGGGCTCACCATCTTGCAAGTGAACCTGTTGCTCCATTGTTTGCAAACGCAGTTTCAGTTCACTGTTCTCAGCAGTCAGACCATTTGTATCTCTCTGCTCATAAAGAAATCCATAAGAATAATCACTTATATCAACTGCTCTAAAAATCCCCACGTGGCGCTAGGCGGCTGGCCACCGTCCCAATTAATGCCTAGGTGTTTGAAAATTAAGAAAAAGCGCCTAGACTTGCTAAGGCGCCTGCCTAGCCCGTCCAAACCCGCCTAGGTTGCGACTCACTTGGACAAAAAATAGATAACTTTCATTTTGGATTTTATTTTTTTCACTAAATTGTAAGAGACTTGTTGAATACTTAAATGAGCACAAATTATATGCGTGTTCCCCATGTTTTCATTATGTTCAAATGCTTCATAATATGTGTCATTCTATTTTGTAATTTATGATGAAATTATGAATATTTTAAGTATAAACAAACTCTTATTTACACAAAATATAATGAATTTAGTTAAATCCGCCTAGTCCGCCTAGTCCCTGCCTAGCCGCCTAGGTGCTAGGCCCCAGCCCGCCACCCGACTAGCGCCTAGCGTCTTTTAGAACCTTACTTATATCCTCATTATATAAGGTAGACCAAACAGTCATGTGAGTAGTGAAGTGAAAACAAAGGGAATCATAAGCTAAGACATTCACTTAATCAGTCCAATAAACAGAACCTGGTCTAATAAAGGAATGGGTTAAGCCGATGAAATTTACCTGCAAGAGAGTCAATTGAGCAGACAAGGATGTTGCTTCTGTTTGCAACGTCTGGACTTTCTGTTCAAGCTCAGCAATATATCGCATTTTCCTTTCTTTTGACCTTGCAGCTGACTGCCTATTAGCCCAGATCCTAATGCATGTCAACCAAAGGTAAAATATTAAGCATAATAGTTGAAGCAACGGGCAAAACAAGGAGACAACAAACTCTTTCATTTTCATTTAAGAAGGGAAAATGAAGAAGGGCAAAAACTAGAAAGCACCAAAGAAAATCAGATCCACTTCAAGGGTAACAAGATGTCACATGGGCATTAATAGAAAAAAAGGAAAAGAAATCAAGCCAAGCCCATCCACCACCCCTCTACACATGATTTCTAGAAAGAACAACTCAAATTGCCTTAAAAATCAGCCTATATGAAGAGACAGAATCATAAGGGCATGCTTCTAGATATAAACCAGACAATATGATGAGCTGCAGTCATCAATAATCTTACTCTTGGGTAACGTGAGTATAAAAAATGATCATAAAATTTTCATCCAGATAGTTTTCAAAGAAAGTGTAATAGATGTTGAATGATACTGCTACAAAAACTATGTTCCACAACCACTTGTGAAAATGGTTTAAACAAACATATTTCTATTGAACTCCATTGATGTATGACCAGGTCTAACAATGATACATCTTTAGGCCCCAATTAGTTTATTGTAGTCCAATTAGGGGAGCAAATGACCGTTACGTAACAAATGAGCAACACAGAATCCTGGCACATTGTAACTTGAAAGCAACTTGGCATTTAAAAAATAAAAACAAGGTATAAGTCATTTAGTAAGAGAAATTGGAAATGCATTATCCACTACTTCTGGCTTTAAACCAATGTCAAACACCTCACACCAAATTATAAATGAAACTCATACGCAATAAGAACAAAGTTATTCACCTGTGAGTCAGCGACATACCACAATAACAACATTGAATGGAACATTGTATGAACTCAAAACAATATAAGTCATTTAGTACGAGAAATTGGAAATGCATTATCCACTACTTCTGGCTTTAAACCAATGTCAAACACCTCACACCAAATTATAAATGAAACTCATACACAATAAGAACAAAGTTATTCACCTGTGAGTCAGCGACATACCACAATAACAACATTGAATGGATTCTTAAAAAGCTAAGCACTTTGACGGCTAAACATAGATAAAACATTGTATGAACTCAAAACAAAGAGCAGACTATTGTCTGGAATTACAAACGCTAATAATTTTATAACACCATAATCCTCAAGCCACACAAACATGTGTATGGGCACATAGAGAATAAACACGTGTCCTTGCATATGAAACACTACTGCCATCAATAAAGGAAAAGTAGACTCACCAGCAAAACTTAACAATAAACAATGTTTTTTAAGAGACTGAATATTAAGTATTCTAAAGGGGTGTGTTATCCACACACTCCTTTTTACTTCTCACACACCCTTGTTAATTTTTGCCCATTAGATCTTCTTCAATTCATCCGATCCGACGGCCGAAATCCAAAAAGGTGTGGGAGAAGTAAAAAAAGGTGTGTGGATATCACACCCCTATTCTAAAATAGTAGGATTCTAAAAAATGACTACCTAACCTAGGCTTGAATACATGTTCAAATTACACGTGAAAGCAATAGCAATACAAAGTACTAACAACTCAACTTTGCCACCAAAAAATACTAACAGCTGAATTCCTAGTTAAGAGTAACATGATATATGATTACTCAAGTATTAATACCTCTTTGCACGTTTTGGATCAACCAGGGCGAGCTCTGCAAGCTTAGCAGCTGACAGGGCTTTCTTGGAATCAGCTGCATTGATATCTTCTGAACTGGAGACCAGCATCTCTGGTTTGATGGTTGACGATCCATCCATTGACTGGCTATGTTGGTGCCTAACTCTGGGCCTCTCATTATAACCGATGGCAATATTCTCTGCAGACGCAGTGGGTGCTCTTGATGATGGTGTTATCGCTGGAGCAGGTGTTGCTGCCGAAGATGATGGCTCCCCGAATTGAAAGGATGATGTAGCAGATGACGAATTGAACTTTTCCATATCAAGGTACATAGAGAACAAGTCTTCCTCCGTGTCATCCGAAAATGAAGGACCATCCGCACCGCCCACAACACCAAGGTCACTATCAAAGCTAATATCATCAGGAAGGGTCAAGATTTCTGAATGAGCACGTCTATGGCCCAATTTCCTTGGTGGGTTATCTGGCATTCGGCTAATATCATGGCTAAAGTGACTAGATTCAGCAGACATCCCATGACCAAAATGACCCGAGTCCGCACTAGCACCCGAGGCCAGTGGAGGGAATGGTGAAGAAGAGGATGGCTCAGATTTCACATTAAAAGCAGCTCCGGTCGGCAAGAAACCCGAGTACCTGCCTGATGGGGGTGGGAAACCACCACCATGGGCAGGGGACTTGTCCTTATCCATCTCTATAAGAATCACAAACCCTAAAATTTACCCTTAAAATAGAAGATACCAAAAATCCCAAGAAATGCCAACTCCTTTCAGAGCTATTCAAAATCTAAGCCAAAGTATCCAAATTCAGATCCTCAAACAACAAAAGGAGCCAATTGAGATATGAAACAACAAGAACATACTCTCTCCAAGCAAAAAAGTGAAAGTTGCATAAATTACAAACCCCAGCAAATAGAGATCTGACAGCGACAGGTGCAAAATAAATACTAGAGCTTGAGCTTCAAAAGGAAATTAAGCAAACACATACAAGACCATCAGCAAGAAAAAACCCTAGAAACCATCGCAGAGCAAAGCACAGCAGCTGAACATGGTAAATTTCCGGGAAAATATGGGAATTTTGGTGGGAATTTTCCCGGAAAATAGGACATGGGGCTCGGAATTGTTCTTACAGAGGCAGATCTTCGGATTGGGAGCTGGGGAGCGAGAGAATCAAACGCGCAGCTTTTGAAGAAAGCGAAATTCGAAGGAGAGCAGTCACATCACATGGCACACAGAGAGAGATCTTATGGCTCGTTTAATAATTGAATTGAGAAGGCGTTGAATGGACAATAAATTAGAATTGGAAGAATTGGAATTAGACTGCCGTTGGAACTTGGAATGTTTATTAAAAAATTTATGAATCAGAGTAAGAGGGGTGTATTTAATTGGGATTTTGAGGGATTTTAATTCTTTTAATGAATTTAGGAGTATTCAATCAGGAATTTAAGTGATTCTCTGAAATTCAATGTGTATTCAATCAGGATTTTAAGATAGTTTATTAAAATCCTCAGAAATCCAGGTGTATTCAATTAGGATTTTAAAGAAGTTTATAACATTCTAGGTGTATTCAATTAGAATTTGATTTTAAAGAATTTGAAAAAGTTGAGGAATTAGAGGGAATTTGAGAGATTTTGTAGTGTATTTTAAGCATCCACAAATCTCTTCTCTCCCCAAGATTTTGAGGGAATTGAATCAAAATTTTACATGGAGTCTCTATAAATCAATTAGACTCCATAAAAATACATGGATTTATAAATCCATCAAAATCTCTCAAATTCTCAATTGAATACACTCCCCTAACAGTGAAATTAATGTGATTTTTAATTCACATAGAATATTCTTGCCATGTGCTTATGTCTGTACCAATTGATTTTTAGGAAAGCTAACGAAATTTTTTTTTTTGACGAAAAGTCACTTTTAAAGGTATAGTGAATAATCACAGTTAAGAATTAAAAAGTAATTTTTCGTTAAAAGTGAACAGTATCAGGGGTGTTTATGATTTTTGTTAAATCCAACAGTGAGGAGCGTATCCCCATTTTTCGTGAAAAGTGAACAGTACCCGGGGCTCTTGATTTTTATATGCTAAATTAAAGTTTATTTATGATTTTTGTACTAAAAATTATGAAATTTTTCAAAAATAAATGAAAAGTTTTTGTGTTCGTTATTTTTTTTTCTTCTAAAGTTTTAAATTTTAAAATTATTAAAAACAATAATGTGTCGAGTTGCTTTAACTTATTTTTTTAATTTAATGAGTGATTTTGTGTAAAATTAATAAAAAGTTACAATATTAACAACATATCAATAATATTTCTGTTAATCATGCCCTTTAAGGAGAGGGATTCTCATTTTTTTCAAAAAGATGGAGACATGCTCCCTACCGTTAGATTGACTTAATGAAATTGTGTGGTTGAGATTAAAAGATAGGCCACACAATTTCATTAAAGTTAAATCCAACAGTGAAGAGCGTGTCTCCAATTTTTTTTTTTGAAAAATAGGGATCCCTCCCCTTAAAGGCTTCCTTATGTTAATTATAAAAAGGTTAATCATGTATTGTAATAATTAAATGCATTTATATAAACAAAAATTACAAAATTTGCCACTGTAGCTGGCACATACTTCAACGGGCACTTTGTTTCTCATAGTTTTTATATTTTGGAATAAGTCAATACGAATCAATTCAGTGTTTGTTTCTGTATTTTGTTTTTTTACATTTGGATTCAAATGTTGCACGGCATTGTCCATTTATTGGTTTTTTTTTCCATCACTCACACACCTTATACATGTTCATTTTTACATTTAGATTCAAACACTGCAATGCATTGTCCATTTCCTTGTTTATTTTTTATTTTTTATTTTTTTATTTTAGTTGAGTAGACTCCTCTATGTATCTGAGGGCGAGAGAGCATGATATAATATACATGTCCTAACTATCTATAGGATTCAGATCTCAAAATCAGTTCCTTGGGGATCCAACAAACCTTTTCCCTTCTTCTCTTCCCCCTCAACTCATCTTTCTCCCTCGCATTGCCATACCCCACCACTATTAACACACCCAAAATTCAATTGCAAGTCATATGTGCTCTAAGTCTTATTTTTTTTTACTCTCTCCTACTGTTTTAGCTTTTTTATTTGTCCCCTCTTTCTTCTTCTTCATCTTTGAGATTTCTCTCTCTACTACAACTTTGTTTCTCTCTTTATAATTCTTCCATAGTTATGAAAAAGATCTTTGCAACAAAAAAACACCGGTTTGTAGGACTCCTCTCTTTGTTGTTTTGTTAATATTGGTTGAGATTTTAGGATCTAGGGACCTTCAATTGAGGGATGTGTCAGTGCTAAGGCTATTTTTAGGGAGGGTAAAATGAAGGACTTGCATGGTGATTGTTGGTTGTGGAATGAGGCTGATTTTGAAGTGAGGTTGAATTTGATATGGAATTTAGGGTGCGTTTGTTACACCGGACTGTCTCGGACTGGACTAGCTTCAGGGACTAAGCTGTACTGGCTTAGACTAGACTAAGCTGGACTAGCTTAGTGAAGCGTTTGGTGCAGTGTCGGACTAACAAGCAGGATAATTAACAAACTATAATATTATATTATTTAATCCATAAAATATTAATATTTTATTTTTATCCTATTTTTTTTATCCATTTAATCCTTCCTTACCGCCCCATTCTCTCCCTCTTTTTCTCCATCTTTTTCTCCCTTGTCCGTTCCAATCTTTTCTTCAATTTGGTATTTTATATGAAAATTGGTTGTGAAAAGCATCTAGTCCAATGGCTTTCGAATGTGAGTGGTTGAGGAGCAAGGCGATGAGGAGAAAGGAGGAGAAAGGGGACAGTCTTAGCTAGTCCCGTGGTTTTTAAGGGGTTTCACTAAGACCAGCTAGTCCCTGATTTAGTCTAGGCTAGTGAGACTTAGTCTCATTAAACCTAGTCCCTGTCAGGAACAAACATGGGACTGGACTAACCCTTAGTCCAGTCCAGTCCATTACCCTTTAGTGAGGGCAAACAAACACCCCCTTAGGGGATTGTTGGTTCGAGGTTGAGAGTTTTGAACGAGGGATAAAGAGGAGAGTTGAAAGGAAGAGAGAGAAGAGTAGAGTTGAAAGGAGAGTTGGAGGATCCCCTCAAAATTGATCAAGAGAGGATTTAAATCCCTATTTGTAATAGCTTAAAGCTCATATGACATCCATAGGAAAATAAAGAGGGAGAATGATAGAAAAGTCAAATTTTAACTCTTTATAATGACTTAAAGCTTATGTGGCATTCATTATTGACATATACCTAATTAATAAAAACATATCATTGATTAAGTCCAAAACAAAAATATGTCATTGATATATGACTTAATAGTAAAGCTTTATTGACTCTTAGCCAAATTACCTCTATTTAATTATGTTTTTAATTCTTTAATGAATTTATAATTTATTCTTTTATGCCAAGGAATTTATAATTTGTTGTAAATATTAAAAATAAACTTTTTATATTAATTTTTTGTCCGCGTGGTCCAAATTTGACCACGACATCAACACAAATATAAAACTTAATTTTGTCACCTCATCATTTAATGGTTAGAAAAACAAATCTTTTGATAAAGTGGACTATGTCTGACTATTCACTATATAGACCTAAACAGGCCCATATTCGCCCGGCCTGCATTAAAGTAGGCCCATATAAATATAAATCTAAATAAACAAATGTTTGGGTCGACATATACAAACAAACTTTATTGGGTCGAAAACATAAAAATATAAAGATTTTGGCAAGAGAGTAAATAACAAAACTATAGCCGCGTTATAAGATAGACCCAAAGGGCAGAAGGAAAAGTACGCACTGACTCCCGGCATTCAGTCTGCTGCAGTGTTGTTCTCTCCGTCTGCGCTTTCGTCTTCGTTCCTGCCTCTCGAGCCCCCTCTTTCTCCTCTTTCCGGTATCTCTCTCTCTCTCTCTCTCTCTCTCTCTCTCTCTCTCTCTTGTTATTAGGGTTTGATTCGTTTCGCCTTCTCTATCGATAGATCTCTCTTTGTCTGTTTTGCTCTTCCTGTAGTTTTTTTCTTCAGAGTAGTTTTATTTTTTGTTCTCTCAATTCAGATTTCCTTCTCTCTTACCCACGGTACTGGGTAGGTAACGGATATTGAGCGTCGATGATTGTTTAATGGGATTATATCATAAGTTGATTCTGTTTTTGTCCTACTTTTGTTTTGCGAGCTAGGGTTTTTCGATTTTTTAATTTGGGATTTCAATTTTATTGCTTTTTCGCATATATGATTATGGTTATGGTTTTTTGTAGCGAATGTCTGATTATTTTACGATCTGGGTTTAATGATTTTAGATGGGGATCAAATATAATACGTGTGTAGAGGTTCTTTTTTTAATTGTTATGTGTGTAGCAGCTTTGTTCAGTTAGATATCTAATTGTTGATTATCAGTTAGGGTTTTGAGGATTCAAATATCAATTCTTTGTGGGTTTGACTTGTCAAGAATTTTGTTTTTTTGTTTTTTAATGAAATAATAAGAATTTATTTTGGTTTGATGCTTCCTGTGTTTGTTGCTTAGTTTGCAGTTATTTTTCCCTTGGTTTTCATCTACTGATTGGATTTTGTGTTCTAATATGCTGGAAACAGGTCTTCTTTTTGCACCTGATGTCTTTTGATCTCAACCTGAAACTTTCATCAGTTATTAGAGCATTTTGTTTTATGAGCCGAGGCCGGCTGTGGAGGTCGCGGAGGATATTGTTCCGAGACTGTACCTAGCCCTCCTTTTCCTGGGGGGACAGGGGGGAGTGTTGTTTGATAATAGTCTTTGTTCTGTAATCAAGAGTTCAGCTACTTGGTTCTTTCTGTCAGGGAGTATTGGTAGGAAGAGGGGTTGTAATCAGGTAGTTGAACTCTAATTTTTAAATTTGTGATGGGGAAAATGTTTAAGGCTCCTGGGTTTCGGTTTAAACCAACAGATGTTGAGCTTCTAAAATACTTTTTGAAGCGGAAGTTGATAGGGAAAAGACTCCATGTTGAAGTCATCATGGAGGTTGACGTTTACAAGTATGATCCTTGGGATCTTCCAGGTATAGTTCACGTTGTTTTCTCTTCTTTGAATTATTTACCTATCATCTACGTTGTTGTTGAAGTTGTTTTGCTTGTAAGGATCTCCATAGTCTTTCATTCTTTGAATCAAGTGGTTTCTTACTATGTTTTGCTTTTACACTCCAGACAAATCCGGCTGGGATAGTGGAGATCTGAAGTGGTATTTCTTTTGTCCGAGAGAGAAGAAATATGCACGTGGGAATAGAATTCAACGTGCTACTGTAGGTGGTTACTGGAAGACCACTGGAAAAGATAGATCTGTTCTTTGCAGCGGTGCAGTTGTTGGGTGGATAAAAACTTTAATTTTTCATACTGGTCGAGCCCCGCATGGAGATCGAACAGATTGGGTTATGCACGAGTATAGGCTTGAAGATCAGGGCCTGGTTGATAGGGGTGTACCTTTGGTAAGTCATTCGCTTCCTCTTTCCATTATTTTTAGTTTTACTTCCCCCTCTCTTTTTCTTTACAACTGAATTTTTGTTCCTTGTAAAATGGAACTAAAGATTATTTGTCTGTGTTCTGTTATTGTAGCAACCGAGTGGAATCCATTTCATGTATCAAAAATTGGATTGATCATGTTGATATTTGCATTCCTCCATTCTTTGTTATGCTGGCAGGTTATATTGATTGACTTTTTTGGTTCTTTTGATGTTGCAGGACTCATACGTTCTCTGTATGATTTTTCAAAAAGAAGGGCTAGGGCCACGAAATGGTGCACAATATGGTAAACCCTTTAACGAGGAAGATTGGAGTGATGACGAGGTTGCTGAAGGACTCCAAGATGCAAACACACCTGGCCCATATCTGGGGCAGCCGTGCAACGAAAATAGTCCAATTGCTACTAATACGCATTCTCTTGAGGATATTGGCATAGGTCCTCCATCTGGATCATGCATATCTGATATTTTACTGCAGTCTTGCAAAGTTCTTCAACCAGTTTCCAGTAATTATGTTACAATGGAGAAGTCTTGTTCTTCCCATGGTGATGACATCCTGCCAACTTTTGATTACTCCAGAGAAGAAAACACTCTCTTTATGAGTGAGAATGGGAAAAGTATGGCTGAAATCCATTCCGAAGCAGTTCCTAATGCAAGCATGCCCAAGGCAAATCATGTGCTGCCGAGCAACTATAATGGTTTCGCTTGTACTAGTGCATTCTTTTCCGAGAGAATAGGCATTGGTCCATCTGAATCACTCATGTCTGGTATTGAGCCACCACATTACAATGTTCTTCAACTGGAAAGTGGTAATTATGTTACAACAGAGAAGGCTCATATGTCTGATGGTGATATCCTTTCAATGTTTAATTGCTTTACTGAAGAAAGCACTCTCTACATGGATGGAAATGATAAAATTGAGACTGGAGTTTGTTTAGAAAGAGTCCTGAATGCAAACATTCCTGAGCCAGGCCAAGTGCTTGCGACCAACTATAATACTTTCATCTCTACTAGTACCCAGCCTTCTGAGGTTATAGGTGTCGGTCCTTCATTTCAATCATGCGGACTTGATGTTTTACTACCTTCTTGGGAGGTTCTCCAACCGGTCTTCTGTAATTATGTTACAATGGAGAAGACTCCTGCTTCTAATGGTGATGGCATCCTGCCAATGTTGGATTGCTTTGCAGAAGAAAGCACTTTTCGTATGAATGAGAATCACAATAATGAGGTGTGTAATTTTTCCACATGTAGTATAAGCAAATATCATTCCTCATTTAGTGGCTAGGTGTTTGGTTCGTCTGTTATGGGTTTTCTTTTATCCCAGTTCCATAGTCTGTTATCACTTCTTTAGATGTATTTGCCATTTTCATTTTGTCTCTGGGCATATGTTAGTTTTTTTTATTTGGTTGTGTGGGTCTTGCAACTATTGTTTTTCGTTTATCTGTGAGAAATGTTCAGTGTTCTTATGGTAATCTTATGAAGTGTTGTTAGACTTGGAAGCCTTTTCTTTCCTTTTTCTGTTATTTTTTGTTTGAATTGTGGAATCATTACCAATACATATTTGCAAATGCAGTCAAATAATTTGTTTCCTTTTTTTTATCTGATGCTTATTTTATATATGTTTGGTGATCCTCTTTTTGCTACTGTTTTTCCTTCGTTGTTATCCTCTGCTGACTGATTAGGAGCTTCTTTCTTGTCATGTTTTCTTGATCCTTCTCTCTTTGCTTTCCAACGAGTAATGGTATGCTACTGCTTCCATTAGCCAACAATGGTATTTATTGGCAGTTTCAATACAAATGTCTTTTAAAGCATGAGTTTCAAACTTGATGGCATACTGTTATATACTTTTAGCCTTTTATATTTTCTTGCATACATGTGTGGATATCTGTTGCTACAAGCATAAGATTTTTATAAGTAGATTTATATGCGCACATTATCTTGCAAGTATTGTCTTAACTTTTTTTCATGGGTTTGCTTCTTGCTTGAAGGAACTGGATAATTTCATTGATTTTGGCAACAACGCTCAAGCTATACCTCATCTGAACACAAGCAATATGTATGAAAATTTAGAAGACTTGGGCAACAACCTAGACGGATACAATTTCTCTGGCGGGCATGATGATTCTGCAAATCATTTTTTGGAGCTAGGTGACCTTGACCAACCAATGAATGGCGATAATTCTGTGTAATTTCCTCCAGTGGAAGGGATCTATGGGCTTGAATTTATCAGAGAAGAGGCAGAGGCTCCAGATCGCATATTTGTGAGTGAAGTGGTTCATTGACTTCATATTATTATTGTCAATAATGATCAATTGGGTGCCGTAAATATCTCCCTTTTTATTTGACTTTCCATATTATCTATGGAAGTAGGTTGGTAATTTGATAATAATTGTTTATTGCAAAACTGATCGCAATGACGTTTTAGAATTTATACAGCCAGCCGACCTCATTTAGTGTGATAAGGGTATGTTGTTTTTTGTTGCAAAGACTGCAGTGTAAGTTTAATAATTCAATGTTGTGTTATCATTTTCTAATATTTTTCTGTTCACATAATATTTTCCTTATTAAGTGGAGATTAAAAGATCGATGAATTAACGAACATTTGACCAAAAGTGATAATTGAAGTAAACAAGAAGATCAAAATTAACAAATTTGTAACCACAATGCCTAAAAGAAACAAAATCCTTTATCCAAGACATGAACCGTACGTTTTGCAATCTATATGCAAAAGCCCCTGATTTACAGTCGGTGAGAGTGCTTGGTGTCCAAAGTGCCACATCTTCACGAACTTACTGCGTTTTGAGTTTTAAGTGTGGATTAGAATAGTGATATTGCTTGTAATAAAAATAAAAGAGTGTTTGGTTTAGTCGTCTATTCCAATTATGCGGTTGTACTTATTTTTCCTCATCTCTTATCACCCTCTTATTGGTCATTCTTCTGTTCATGTCCATGTCCTCCTTTGCAAAAAGTGACTTTACCTAGACTTCTGTTACAACTGAATTGGGAGTATCTCCGGTTGGGTAGGCAAACACAATTGGCAAAATTGTACTATAATAGCTGACATGACAAGTTGCATACTCAATTGGCTTGTGAAAAAAATGTGTCACTATAATGAAACAGGCAAATCAAGTAAGCAAAATTGTAATTTATTATTGTCTTTTACCGTTGATATTTATTTTTGACTTTTATTTTTGTCTTCTTCTCCTGACATAAAATGTTTTATATAATAGATATGTGGGTCTAATTTTGTCTACACACGTAGAAATAGGCGATGTTGCCTATTTTGGGGGAGTAGGAAACGTTTACCTCATCAATCGACTACTCCATTGCAACCGACGTGGCTCATCAAAAAGAATTTAGCTATTCATTTACTTACTCCATTAGAGATGCTCAAATTATCCTTAATTATGGTTCATGGAGCGTATCAGTCCACAGATTCTATGATGCTAATTATGATAATATATATAATAAAAAAGTAAATTTAAAATAAAACTAGCAACAAAAATAATTTTGATTGAAATCCAAGTTCAATTCAACTTTTGATTTTGATACGAAAACAGACAACTAATTTAAAAAAAAGGTTGCAAATCTAATGCCAAAAAAAAAAAAAAAAAAAAAAACGGAAGTTTAAGCTGGCTAGCTCAAAGGCTAATCGATTAGTGACATTCGCTGTTCTTGCAATGTACTACTCTCCGAGAGTCATCTTATCCAATTATGTTAAGTCGTGATATTTGTGGATGCAAATTTCCACATTCTTCTTATTGGACAAAATTGCACATACAAAACAATTAACGCCTTAGGTCAAGGCCAAGAGCCTCACGTGCCCACAATGAATGGGGGGCAGCTGCGGGGTGGTGCGGCATGTCGGTTGGCAGGGGTCAGGAGTCGACTCGGCATAGGCCGATAAGGTGTTGTGGCAGAGACCACTGCTTGGGCTACTCGGCTTGGCTAGAGCCAAAGGCAGTCTGTGTGGTCAGGGGGCTCTAGGGCGCAGTGCTAGGTGAGCCGAATGGCTCATGTCTTTTGGGCTCTTGGACTTGACGCGGGCCAGGCCGGCGATTGAGAGAAATGAGGAGATCACGAGACTCATGGGCTGCTGAAATGTTAGAAATGCAAGCCTCCTGCCTGCTGGTTCGAAAGAAAATGAGGGAAACGCCAGCATGGATTGAGCTCCCCTGCTGAGTACCGTGAATGGCGTTAGCTGCTTAATCCTCTTCACTGGGAGAAATGTGGGCTACTCTCGAGAGAGAAGATGAATAGGATTAAGGCGAATGCATTGGCTCGTTCAATCATTGTTGTGGATCCTGCTGCAAGTGAAGGTGGGAAAATAAATCTTCCCCACATGCTCAAGAGATGTCGGCTGAGAAAAAACCAAAGACTTCTTCTGCTGCTCGCGAGGGTTCGCTGGTTGCCCTCAGGCTTGTGATTGACTTGACTTTTTCCAAGGGGAGGAAAGATAGGCCTGCTAGGTATGAGCCAGTGATGTATGCCATGCTAAAGATGGCTAGTTCAATTACTGATAGGGTTGCTTAGCATAAAGGTTCTGTCATGCCCCAATGCCGAAGTCTATACCAAAACGTTCGTTGGGAGCAAAGTCTAGTTCACCATTGGAGATGCTCGCTATTATGAAGATCGATAAGGTGGACTTTTCTGCTAAAGTGGCGCCAAGGCCCACTCCTCCTACTACTCGTGGGCAGTTGTGAACAATCCACTAAGCCTACTTTTAGGAAGGCTACTAAGATCTGTGCACTTTTGAAATCAGATCTGCTTGAAGACATGGACGCTTGTGCCAAGTTTGTCGCCCTACTTGCCATTATGCAGAAGACGACTATTTTGGCAGCCGAGTCTATGCTCCTTGACCAAATGAATACCAAGGCTGCCAAGGAGGTGGCAATTAAAGCTTATTCTTCTGCCGAGAAGATCAATAGGTTGGAATCTGAGCTCGTCATTTTGAAGGGGTCTAATATCTCTGCCCCCACTTCTCTGCAACTTGAGATCGCTCGCCAAGAGATCGTTGATTTGAAGACCAGGCTTGACGCGATCCAAGTTAAGTATGAAAATGCAGAGAACGAGATCATGTGTTACATACCTCATATTCAAGATCTTGAATGTGCCGTTTCTAAGCTTTGTTCTACTACTTATGCAAAGGATGAAGAGTTAATTGCTACTTAAAACCAAGTGATTCCACTTTAAGAATGTCGTTGATAGGCTTGAACCCCGAGTGTTAGAACTCTAAGGTGCACTGAAGATCAATGAAAGTTTGAAGAAAGAAGTGGATGAGCTGCAGTGCGTTCGTGTTGGTTTGCTCGAAGAGAACGGTAGCTGAAGTGAGAGAAGGCTGGGATCGAGGCTCCGTTTGTTCATAGTGAGGCCGATTTCTACAAGCTAGGTTATGTAGATCATCTCTTTAGTAGGCCGTCTGACTTCGAATTTGTTGGGAGAGACTTCGAAACCTTATATATTTCTCCGGAAGATTTGCTTGCCTTTACTTTTGAGGCCTCTATTGGTGAAGTAGCCAGAGATGTTAGTGCCCGGGCTGGAACAGCCGGGGGTGAAGCGCCGGATGGTGCCACTGATGAGAATGTTGTGGTTGCTGAAGGTGTGGCGATCGAGTAGTCGTGGGGTGTCCAAGTTGCTGAAGAATAGTCTTCTAGGTAGTCTTTAGGATTTTCTTTGTTTCCCTCATTGCTTTTTGCTTTGCTTGAACTCCTTCAGTCTTTGCTAGTTGTTTATCAATTTTGTTAGAAAATTTAATAAACTTGCTTCCTTCGGCTTTCTCTATCTTCGCTTCTTTTGTTCATGTTATAAGCTTTAGACTTTATAGACCATTGACAGGCGTGCTGCTTTTCTATAAGCAGACAGGCTTGCGTAGCTGATGCAACCGTAGGTATTGGTGTAGAACTTTGCAAAGTTGGCTGTCGACACCTTACTTACAGAAGCAGACAAGTCTGCGTGACCACTAAGCTGTTAACCTTGGCTTTCTCCAATTCCGTAGGTTGCGTAGCAAGTATCACAACACTTTAGGACTTGGTGTAAATCGTTCTGCGCTTGGCAAATGTGAAGCTTATCGACTACATAGCGTGTCAGCAGTGGATAAGGCTTCATATATGCATACTAGCTTGTTTAACCTTTCACAAGAATATGCAGTTGTATAAGTCTAGAGTGGCTTTACTGCTTGAAGGGCAAGCTGTAGGTAGTTTTCTGGAAACTGTAGGCTACCATAGTGCACTTGGTAGCAGCTTTAGGGTTCTAGGGCAGCCGTCTCTAGGGCGTACTGTGTAATGTGCCCCTTCCGTCTCTAGGGCTCGGTTCCCCACGGATTAGGCCAAAAAACCCAAAATCCTTCCTGTTAAGCCTTGAAAAAGACCATTGTGGCTACTTCTAGGAATCTCGGCGCAAGCCATCATGCATCTAGTTATACCAGGGCAGTTCGTCTCATCCACATCTAGATATTCGGAGTGTAAGTTTATCTTATCGCCTTGGAGAGCAGACCCATGTGGGTGTCGGGGAATTGGTTTACCCTCTTGCACTAGAGAGCATGGTTGGTCCCTCGGCGGGTAGTGATGAAGGTTTTTCTTAGGACTAGATCTTCGGGTTTGAACTGCCAAATTTTGGCCCTTTTATTGTAGCTAGAGATAAGCTGCTGCTGATGGGGCAGCAATGTGGGTGATGGTTTGCTCGCGCTTCTACTATGCCAGATCTAACCTTGTGGCCATCTCTTTACTATTATACTCAATGCTTGGCAGTAGACTGCTGATGCTTGGCATGATAATGTTGGAAGGAATGATGGCTTCCAAACCAAATGCCAAAGAGAAAGGAGTTTCACCGGTTGCTCGTCTTTGGGTGGAGCTATACGCCCAAAGACATCCGAGGAGTTCGTCTGGCCATTTTCCCTTCTTGTCGATGAGGGATTTCTTAAGGCAATCGAGGATCGTCTTGTTGGATGCTTCAGCCTGCACATTGCCTTGAGAATATCTTGGCGTGGACATATGCTGCTTGATGCCATACTTTTGGAAGAACTTCGTCAAATCTTTGCCCACGAATTGCAGGCCGTTGTAGGTGAAGATGGATTGAGGGATGCCAGATTGGCAAATGATGTTCCTCCATATGAAGCGCTCTATGTCCGTCTGAGTCGTGGTCATCATAGGCTCTTATTCTGCCTATTTGGTGAAGTAATCGGTTGCCACGATCATCATACTTCTACCCCCAGTAGTGGGCAGCATGGTCCTACCAGGTCGATTGCCCACTGCATGAATGGCCAATGACTTATTTGCAAGTGTAGTTCGCTGGCGGGCAGTGCTGGTACTGGTTTGTAGCGTTGACAGCAGTCGCACTTTTGTATTAACTCCTTAGCATCTTGGTGCATCGTAGGCCAGTAGTAGCCTGCATTAAGAGCCTTATGTGCTAGCTGCTGGCTCCGCCTCTATGCTTGGCTTGTCTAGATACTCTACCGGAATAAAGCGTTTGAGTTGGTGGTTGAGGGCGGAGCCTAGGTCGGCTAACGCATCCGTGTGGGTGTTGTCTGGCCACGAAACTTGAGTGAAAGTATAAGGTTGAAATGCCCCAAGTTGCTTGTGTACCTTCTCTAGGTATTGCACCATCCTTGGATGTTTTTCCGTATACTCCCTAGTAGTTTGGCTGGTGATTAGTTGGGAATCAGAATGAATTGCTAGCTTTTTCACTGCTAAGTCTTTTGCCATTCGGAGGCCTGCTAGTAGGGCCTTATACTTGCTTCGTTGTTAGATGTTTTGAAGCCTAGAGTGATCACCTGCTCAGGCATCAAACTGTATGGGGTATTAAAGACCACGCCTGCTCTCGAACCTTTGTAGTTGGATGCGGCATATAAGTCTCTATTAAGTAGAGCAGGCGCAGCTAGGGCGTGCTCGGCTACCTCCAGGGCGTCGTTGGGCTGCTCTGTTGCGTCTTTAAGCTAGGCATGAAGGCACAGTAGGGAGTCGTTGAGTTGTCGTTAGGTCGCCCAGTTGTGTCGTGAATGAATTGTAGGAGGTCGTGGAGTTGGGCCATGTTACACATAGCAGAAAATGCTTAATTGCCGGTATTAGGCCACTCTAGAGTTGAATTATGGAGCAAGGGTCGGTTGGGGCTATGTGACATATAGCAGGAGGTAGTGTTCAACTGCCAGTACATATTGCTCCTATATAGAATTTTTGGGGCGAAGAGGACAAAACTTGTGTTCGAGTGTGTCATTCTAGTGTTCGTTTGCCCTTGGAGCTCCTTTTGAGCCGAGTTGTTACGTTCGTCAGAAAAATTTACATCCGCTAGTGTCTATGCCTTTATTGTCGCATGTCTAGATTGGGCAAAATAGTGCGTCATGAGGATGACTGCGTGCATCTGAAGGTAAAACTTGAGCTTCCGAGTCGAAAAAACTATCGCCAAAGCTAGCTTTTGAATTTCTGGTAGCATCGAGGAGAGCTTTTGAACTGTGGAATACAGGTAGTCAGGCCCCCAGCTCTTCTCGTACGATGGTAGAACTTATTGTTACTTCTGAGACTGCCAAATAAATGTATAAGTCATCCGCTGCTTTTGGCTTGGATAGTAAGGAATGTGATGTGAGATACTTCTTCAGGTCTTGGAAAGCTCTTTTGCATTCTTTATCCCATTTGTCTCGTTGTGCCCTCTTTATGGTCTTGAAAAAGGGCTTACATCGATTAATGGATAGCAAAAGAAAGCGGTTGAGGGCGGCTGCTTGGCTGGTCAAGCTTTGGATCTCCTTCAAGGTAATGGGAGATTTAATCTCTATGATTGCTAGGATTTGTTTGGGATGTGCTTCAATTCCTCGTTACGTTACTAGGTACCCTAATAATCTGCCTGAAGATACTCTAAATGTGCATTTGGTGGGGTTAGGATCGAGAACTTAGAGTAGTTCTTGGTTGTCGAGCCTCCTCTAGTCGGGGATCGGTCCCTATGCTTGGCCCCTGCCTATTTTTGTTGTTCTTCTGCTTTCCATCCTCCTTCTTTACTGCCACTTCTTTCCGAGGTTGCTCGGGTGCCTTGTTTGCTCGTCGAGCCTCGTCCCAAAGCGCGTGCTTCTCTGCTAGAGTGAAGGAATATGCTAGAGTTAGATCTTCTTTCATGATCAACTCTTCGAACAACGGGTGATCTGCCGAAAGTCTTTTTTGGAATGCTGCTCTAGCTATTGAGTCGTTGCATCCGACTATTTTTGTCTTTTGTACTTTGAACCTTTTCACGTAGTCGCGGAACGACTTCTTTGGGATCGTCTTGACATTGAACAAGTGGTTGGATTTCTTCTTGATTGAGCGATAAGATGAATATTCTTTAGTGAAAACAAAAGAAAGTTCGTCGAAACTCTGGATGGATTGAAACGGCAGGTTGTGGAACCAATCTTGCGCCTCACCTTGCAAAGTGATGGCGAATATCTTGCACATAAGAGCATCGTTGTTTCGGTAAAGGACCATCGTGCTTCGGTAGTGCTTCAAGTATCTATCTGGATCTCAATCTCATTTGAATGACATGAAGTACAACATGCTGAACTTGCGTTAAGGCTATGCTTGCTCAATCTCATCCGTGAAAGGTGACTTACTTATGTTGGTCATGTCCCGTCGTAGTGCCTCGTTAGTGACCTTGTTGTGTTAGAAATTGCGCAATCGCTCATTTAAAAGCCTTTCTACCTCTTCCTAAATTTACCTTTGTTAGGGTAGTAGAGCTCTCGGCTGCTCCCGATCTTGACCTGCTGGTCTAGGCTACTCTTCAATATGCTCGACTCGTCTATGCAGCCGCAGCGGTGCATGTGGTTCACTTTTGGCAGGTGAGGGAATTCTTCACAAGATGTCGATTGAACTCAAGTCGGAATTAGTGATTGCTTCTCTCCGTCCGTCGTGTTGCCTACTCCGATATGATGTGGAAGGTGCTCCTTGGGGGCTTGGCCGCGAATGAACGCTTCGCTTGGAAGGCTGCTCATGTTGATTATCGGAGTGTGGCCCCAATTGTGAGTGTATGCTCGTCGGTAGGCCTAGTCGACAGTACACGCTCATCCGCGCGCTAAGATGGAAGTATACGCTATCTCGAGGGCCCAATCGGGAGTGAACCTTGCCCGAACGCTCGGTTCGTGGCTGGTTAAGTGGTTACTTGCTGAGACGCTGCTGGAGATGTTCCTTGTCTGCCCTTGTCCTACTTTGAGACACCTCGTCTGAGGTACGTTGGATCTCGGTGCGCTGTATGAGCTGGTTCACCAAGGTCGTTTGTTGTGCAAGGACGCTCGTCAACTCCATGACCTGTTGAGACAAGTGTTGTTCGCCATTTGGATTGGAATAAATGTGCCTCATTGAGCAATGGAAGTGTGGTAAGCTCCGGGCGCGAGATTTGAATTGAGAAATGTCAAATCTACGGAGAAATATGGTGAAAATGTCCCCAGTTCGATCGTAGGTCCTAAAACTTGGAGTCGGAATGGTTGAGCTATTCTTGAGCCGACTTGGGCTGCTTAGGGAACCGAGGGAGCATGCTGGGCCGCGGGAGCAAGCTGGGCCACGAGAGCAAGCTGGGTCACGGGAGCAGGCTTGGCCACGGGAGCAGGCTGGGTTAGGCCATGGGAGCAGGCTGCTCAGTGCGTGATGTATGCGAGTGCGAGGCTTGGGCCGTGGGCCTTGGATGGAACGATTTGGGATGTGGTAGTGGTGCCATGGACCTCGCCGCGGGTGATGGCTGTGGTGGCCACCGCGGTGGTTGCCATGGTAGAACCCCGTAGTAGTGGTGCCGCTCCACATATGATCACATTTAGCCTTGTGGATTGCCGCGGTCCCATTTATTGAATATTGGAATTTTCTAAATTTCTAGCCATTGTATTTCTCTTTTACGTTTTTATCAAAGAATCTTTGCAAATAAAAAATTCTAATAATAAGAACGTACAAAAAATATACAAATGGACAAGAAAGTAGAAAAACCTTTTATGCGAGAGTCTTCTACGAGCGTGTGACTCTTCTTTCAATGAAAACACCAATTTGTGGATGCAAATTTCTGCCTTCTTCTTCTTGGACAAAATTGCACCTACAAAACAATTAACACCTTAAGTCAAGGCCAAGAGCCTCACACGCCCACGATCTATGGTGGGGGGGGCTTTGGCCGAAGAACTTCCAATGCCAAAGTTAGAATTTAGAGAGAAAAGTGTTTGAAGAGTTTTTGGGAGTTTTGCAAGGGTGTGGAACTTAGCTTTTTAGAAAAAATGAGGTTGAATATATAGGGCATGGCTGGCCCCCTTGGGAGAGAGAGTGGCCGGCCTCTTGTGTATTTTTTGAGTGTAAATGGTGATTTAATTGGAAATTAATGGATTAATTAGGTAATAAATCCATTAATTAGCCAATTAACATAATTTAAAAGGAATGTTTTGGAGGTTATGGAATAATTACCTTGTGGAGAATATAGGATGAGGATGGATGAAATAATTTTGAATTTGTTAACTATTTTGAGCACTTTTGACTTGATTGAAGGATGATTGTCCACTGCACGCTCGTAGGAAATCCAGTGTGTCTCGAGAGTAATTTTGTCATTTTAATCAAAAAATTCACGTGTCAACTCTTGATTATTTTTTACTCCACAATATCGGTGCGTTCTCTTCAATGTACCACTTCTCTTGAACGTTTCTACAGTGTTAACCCTTACTTTCTCTTTAACAACGTTGTTGAGAAAGAAACAAGACACGTTCTTAACAAGCGCACTAAGCAAGCTTCAGATACCCGAACCCATCTCCGATGTCTCAATGTCCGTCATCTCTGGCCCATGTGCTGAATTCTTTGCCTGATCAGTGAAATTATCCGATGGATTTATAGTTCTTCGTCTGTGCCTGCAGGATGCCACCTCTATTTATATAAGAAAAGGCATGGCTGGTTAGCTTGTGGGAGCTTTCCTCAAATATATCCAATGGAGACCTGTAGGGAATTGGAGCATTATTGTATAGTCTCTCCAATTAGGGTAAGTTCTAAAGTAAGAGTTTTAAGTAAGGTCGTTTATCACCATCCAAGCAATACTTTGGGCAAGAAGAGTTGAAATAAAGGGACAAATATATGAATCTCTACAATCTCACAATTTTTAAAATACTACTTGAATAATTTATTCTTCTCCATAAGGAGGTATTTATAAGATTACAAAGGAGCAATACTAGGATATAAATCAAAAGAATCCTTTGTCTACAAGATATGAAAACCTAGACCAAATCAAATAATATCAAAACTCTTATTAAATCATATAAATTCACTAATTAAATCAAATCCTACAATACTTTCTTTTTTATTTTCCAACAAGAAGCCTACAGTCCAATCAATTATAACGCTCTGGTGGGAAGGAGTACTCAAACGTAGAACTCCAACCACCACTAGTGAATTGCCTCGGTGGTTAAGATCTTTTCTTTGATCATTGTGTTCTATATTCAAACCCTCCTCTTCTCCTAATGTAAATTAAATTAGTAATATCGCTTGTATTAAAAATAAAAATAAAGGCAACTCTCCTTTTTTTCCAAACGAGCCTTAATATATTGTAGTACTTTATAATTTATGTTTTCTAATACAATTACATAACTATTTTAAATATAAATAGACATTTATTTATATGTTATATAATAATTTATGTTTTCTAATAATTATGTTATATAATAAATAGGCATTTATTTATATGTTATATAAAATTACTCTCCTAGGCCATGCTGAAAATAACTTTATTTAAAAAATATCACGTTCACCGATTATGGCAGTGTAATTTTGGCTGTAATTTGTAGTTTTTTATTTATTTGCATGTGACACTTTATTGCAGTACTGAAAATCAATTATGTCTATGCATTTTTTGTGTACTGTTCATCTTCACCCACCGATTCCTCTCCCTCATAACAACCATCCAATCCACTAGTACTATCACTCTACTTGAAAAGGAAAAAACAACTCACCTTTTTTCCCTTTTTTTTTGTTTTTTTTTGTTTTTTGTTGTTGTGACACCCAAAACAAAGCTACTGATCGGACCATATTTATATACATTTTTATATCAAATTCACTCGTCTTTTCTTAGTTAGTTCGTTATATTTTGAGCTATTTACGTTATTTTTATGTTTTATAAGTTTTTCAAGAAAAGAAAATAAAAATAGAATAAATGAAGTGTTAAGTAATTAATTCGTTTAAACTATTTTACTTGTTTATTAGAATTTATCATTTGGAAAATAATTTATATATATATATATATTTATATATATATATATATATATATATATTTATATATATATATTTATTTATATTTATAAATATAATATAACGTGGAGCATGATAATGATGCAGTCGGTGGGTGCTGCCAGGGATGGCAGCGAGAAAAATATTCAATACAAAGGGAAGCATCTCATGATGGAAGGCACTCTCGGTGCAAGTGGAGAGCACTAGTCAAAGGGAAGGGCAGCATGAGTTTTAAAGGGAATAAAAGGAGCAGGCTGCCTCGGAGAAAAAGGGGGGAGAGAGCAGCGCAAAGGCTGCCTGGCAGCGCAGGCTGCGGACGGAGAAACCAGGAGGCACGAGAGTTGACGGGAGACGGAGAGCTGCCTCGTGCAGCTTGAGCTCCTCGGATCTTGAGATAAGAAGCTGCCCTGCCTAAGGCTCTCGGCAGAGGTCAGTTAGAGAGCAAAGGGCGCTGCCCCTTCTGTTTTGTTAGAAGGCTGGCGTCAGTGCCAAGACAGAGGCAGCACAGAGAAGCGCCAGAAGAGTCCACCGAGAGGAGGAAGGCTGCCCTTTAGGAATTCGTGAAAGCAGCTCTCGGCAAAGGGCAGCGCCCACGGGGACAGAGAGGAGCAAATTCCTCATTTGGTTATATTTCTCCAAACTTTTATTTTATTTCTGTTTTAATTTATAAATGTTGTGTAATTAATTTGTTTTGGCTAGAGGTTAATTCAAAGCCATGGATATATTTGTAATTTGAATTGGTAACTTCAGTTGTGATTTCTGAGTTGTGATTTAATTTGCTTAACTGCTTGATAGATAACTTATTTGTGTATGTTAATTAAGGATGCATACTTAATTTACACGCATGAATTTGATGCTAGAATATAAGTGAATTTCACCTAATCGTTATGAACTTATATTCATGAGTAGTGAAGGTTGCTATCCGCAATCGCGTTAAGTAAATTCCTGGCAAACGTATCATGCTGTTCATAGTTACGAATGCCTTGTCAACACTTATGATTTTCATAGAACATAATGATCTTTAATCGTATCTCTATTGTGCTTTTCACGTAGGGAACTTTTGGGGAATAATTTGAGTTGTTGTATGCTGTTCATCCAATTCAATAACATAAGGAAAATCTGAAGGTTAATTTAAGCGTACCTAATTAATCTGGAGTATTGAAATTTACAACTTATTGAAAGAACAACTGAAGGTCAATTTAGATTGCATATGTGTCTTGTGTGGAGAAAAACCCTCTAGCCAATCCGTCGCCCATCCGTTTACTTTTAATTTTATGTTTTTGTCAATTTTGTAATTTATTTAAGTTTAATCTACTTCGTCAAAACCAAACCAATCCCCCCCATTATTAAAATATTATTACTTAGTTAATTTTTATTAGTTTTTATCTTTTAATTTAATTTCCGTCTAATTAATTTCCTAGTTTTTATTTTAAATTGTTTTCATTATTTTGAGTCATTTTTAGTGTGTTTCGAGTTTTTAGCTTAGTTTGTATTTTCTAGAGTCTTGAGTTGTTTTGAGTCTTTTGATTTGTTTTAGTTTATTTGTTAGTTTTATTTTGAGTTATTTTAGTTAAGTGTTTTTATTTTAGTTTAGTGTTTTAAACTTTGTTTTTACGTTTTTAAATTATTTTAGAGGTTTTAGCAAGCCCTCCTAATCCCCGGCCTAGAACGATACCCTACTTACATCTATACTACATCTTTCAAAAAGAGGGTTTAATTTGTGTCGAGTTAATTCTCGCACCAAATTTTGGCGCCGTTGCCGGGGATTAGCAACTTTGCTAATCCCTTTATTTTTGTTTGTGTTTATTTTTATATTTGTGTTTTTGTTGTATTTTTGTTTATATTTGTGTTTGTGTGTTTTATTTTTGATATTTGATTTATTTTTCTTTCTTTAATTTTAGGTACTAATGGAGCAAGATTTGGCATCCATTCAAGCTCAATTGGCGAATCTCACGTCTCAGTTGACTCAGAATGCCGAAAGGACCACAATGCCAAGTGTCCCTACATTTGGTGCATCGTATGGGCAAGGATATCAAAATCATCAATGTCCCCAATTTTCTGCAAATGAAGATGTTTGGGGACATCAAGGATTTCAAGCCAATCAATGTCCACCAAGAGATTGGAGTGATCATTCAAACTCTATGTGGTGGGAAGCTCAACAAGTTCAACATGAGGCATATTGGCAGCCATATGAGGAGTTTTATTCAAAACCTATGGAACCACCACAACCTCATATGCAATATCCTCAATCAAACTCAGGTTCGTCAATAGATTATAATCAAATTCTTAATGAATTAAACTCTTTGGTGCAGGACCAACAAAATCAAGCTAAGGAGACTCACCAAGGAGAATATTGGCAGCCGTATGAGGAATTCTATCAATGGCCATGTGCACCACCACAACCTCCCCCACAACCATTCCAATCAAATTCAAGTATGTCCATGGATAATGATCAAATTTTTCAATTACTAACCTCTTTGGTGCAGGACCAACAAAATCAAGACAAAATAATGGATAACTTGAAGAATCAAATGGGAGAGATGGTGGAATCCATGGCACAGATTCAAGAACAACGTGAACTCTCCAATTCAAACATTGCAAATTCAAGGGGAGAAGTTGAACTTAATGAACCCATCACTTTGGAAGGTGATATGGAGGATGAGGCTGTCCTAGAACCGTTCAAACTCAGCCCGAACTTGGACGAATCGCCACTGCAAGCAGAAGATGAGGAGGACGACTTGGGCAGTTTAGACGAATTCTTGTCTCAAACCCCTCAAGTCTCTATGTCGTCCAACTATGGTGAGGTTGTTCCAAGTTCAATTCATTCTGACATTTTTCCACCGAATGTCCTTTTTCCTTGCAGAATTTTAATTCCAAATTTTGATGAGAGTGAAAAAGACGTTGTGGAATTTCTTCCAAAGGTCCATAGTGAAATCCAAATTCTTGGTGCACCAAAACAAGTTCCCGAACCTTGTGCACCAAGAAAAATGATTCAAGATATCAAAGTGGCTGGAGAATGCGTTGAAAATATCCAAGAGGCTGTGCATGAGACAATTAAGCCCAAAGAATTTGAGTTTGATGACACAGAACAGGCCACAACCATCATCGTCAATCTGGCCAAGTTCAAAATCCCGGAGATATCCAAAAACGTAGTTTTTGTCATTGAGTTTGCGTCGGAGAATGAAAGTAAGCCATCTTCTCCATTTTTAATTTTGTTTTTTTACTAACAATCTGATTTTTATGATTCAGGCACCCACTCGTGAATTCAGACCATTGCCGGATCATTTCAAGTACCACTGTCCGTTCAAGGATAAAGCCATGCACTTGAATAAAGAAGGGAAGCCTAGGAATCACCCACAATCAGATTTGCATTCCTAAACCCTTCTATTTACGGCTTTCATTTTTGTTTTGTTATTTTGTTTTTTTGGTTGATTTTTATTTAGTTTGAGTCTAAATAAATTAAGGGCAATGTTTATTTTTAGTGCGGATAAACAAAGTCTTGTTACTTCAATTTACGTATTTTACTTTACTTATTTTAATTTGCTTAAAATAACCCTAAAAAAAAAAAAAAAAAGTTTATTTAAATTATAATAATAATATTTATACATATATATTTATATATATATATATATATAAATATTTACATAAGCTTTAAAAAAAAAAAAAAAAAAATTTACAATAAAACGAAAAACTAATAGCAATCATTGGTTTTGGTTAGGTGGCGCCCCAGAGGTCGACGGAGCTCCGGGAAGACGAAGAGCCAGAGTTGGAATCTCCGGAGCCGGAATGCTTGGTGCTACTCCAGAGGACGAAGGCAACATAAACCTCGGGAGTAGTGCCATGAACCTTTCATGATCACTCTGGATCCGACCGTCCGACTCCTGCAGCTGATCCAGCTTCCTCTTCATGCTGGTCGAGTAACTAGTTGCAAGCATGTGCAACTCTTTGTTCTCGTGCCTGAGTCCTCTAACCTCCTGCCGAAGACTGGCCACCTCCGCCATCAGCGACTCCACCTGACGAGATCGGGCAAGCAGGCGCTGGCCCATGTTCGAAACTGAGCCTGCACTCTGGACGCTGAGGGCAAGGGAGTCCTGAACGGCCAACTCGTCCGACCGCATGGATAGCATCCTATTGTCTCTAGGAGTAAGCAAATTCCTAGCGACCACCGTTGCGGTTATATCGTTTCTCATCATTGTGTCCCCGACTGTAAGAGGACCATTGGGGGATATAAAGGACGGATTCCAAATGTTGTTCGGAGCAGACGAGTCATCGTCTTCTCCGACATTCAAGTTTAGGCGACGGTCGGAAGGGCAAGACATTTTTAGAGGAGGTTGAGGAAGAAAAGAGTTCGGAAAGTTTAAGAGTGCAGGAAGAGTGCGGAATGAGTAAGAGTGCAGAAGTGCAAGAAAGGAGTAAGTTGCAGAAGTGTTTACAAGGGGAGAGAGTGTTTATGGCAATTCAGTGTGTCGTGAAACAAATTTCGTGCCCCTATAAGAAGAAGAAATTGAGAGGCGTTCCTCAGAGGTCGATGACGCGTTCGCTCGAAGATTGAAGACGCGTCCTCGCGCAAATCGAAAAAGTCGGGCGCCTTTCTCAAAAGCAGGAGCAGTCAGGAATCACGAGGCGGTCGATTTGGCTGGACGTGTCGTCACTCATGACGTGCAGCGTGGAGCGTTGCGAAAACCACGAGCCGCACCCGGTTTTGAACCCCGGTTTTCAAAAGATCATCATTCCGGTTTTGTCGTCACTCGTCTTTGCATCGTCAGCCTCGCGGAAATTACGGACGCTTTGTCAGAAAGCGCGTAACGGGCACTGTTCATCCATCACCGGCTGCCGACAAATAGTGCAAGAATAGTTCCGGTTGAGGAAGAAAAATTTCTATAAGTTTCGACATTTGCTTCCACATCAAAGGCACACCTTCACACCCTCTCACCTCTCAACCTCTCAACCTCTCTTCATCTCCGATAATGTCTTCCCAAAGAAAGCTTTCGAGTTATTCAGTGTTCTTCATCCCTTGGATCACCCCAGAAAACAAACCTTCCAGAGCAAAAGTATTTCATATTAAAAAGGTTAAAAGCAAAAGTATCTCATATTATGCTTTCTCCTCTCCTTCATCTGAGGAACGTGGAGAAAGTGAGATCCTGATTGCTTACCTAGTCTTGCTCTCGAGTACTCATCTCAGACCCCTCCCAGCCCACTTCAAAAATAAACCTGTGCAGAGGTACTTCTTCAAAAACAAAAGTACCCCACAGACGAAGCAGGAGGAGTCTGAATTACTTCGACGAGCAGACGAGTCTGGGTTGATCCAAGAGTTCAAGAAGATGCCACACCTGCGTGGAGACCGGACTACTTGAAGCATGTAGAGACACGTGCTGACTCATCCTCTACTAGGCTGAGGAGCACTTGCCAGAAGGAGGCCCATCCAGTTCAAGAAGAAAGCTGTGGAAAATCAACAAGGACGACCAATGATCGCCTATTAGTTCTTTTTGTTATCTTTTATTATCATTTTCAATTTTCGTTTACTTTATTTTCTATTTTTTCTTGCGTGCTTAACTGTTTATTTCTGTTCTTTGCAGGAACGTTTGGTTATTTCCTCCCTTGAAGTTCATTGCAAAATTTACGCTTGGGGGTCCTCGATTGAGTTTTCTGCAAATTAGGGAAGTTTTCAGTCCCTTTGCTTTATTTTGTTTCGTATTATTTTTTTCATTTTATTTTTATTTGCATATTAATGTTTTTTGACATTGGGGACAATGTCTAGTTTAAGTGTGGGGGTATCAAGATAAAAAATGACCAAATTGAAAATTTTTGTACCTTCGCCTTTGAACTGGTTTCATTTGTTTCCGTGTTGTTGCTTGTTGTTTTTTTTTTATTAGTTTTGTTTTATTTAATTTTTTTCGAAAAAATTTAAAAAATCCAAAAATATTGTTTTATTTTCTTTATTGTTTTAAATTAGATTTTTATTAGTTTCCCGACCCAATGATATAACTGGATCGAATTTGAACCATGATTATCAAGAACTTAGTTAACATGTGTTGTATGAAATTCCTTATTCTCTTGTTAGTATTGTACATGTTTGATTATTCTTGAAAAACCAAATGCACATAGCCTTGTTGATGTGAAACTAAAGCATGATTTAAAGCTTCATATGTGAATTTAGTGACCATATACATCCCATGTGAGTTTTTGAGCCTATTGAAAGTGTGTGCATTTTTCATACACTCCTATTCTTTCATGTGTGATGAACTTATGTGAGATGCATCTCTAGAACTTGCGTAACGATCTTTTGAAATATTTGTCATTGATTGCATGAACTTGAAAATGATAGAGGCATTAGGTTCACCACCATGGCCCAAATAACCTTATTTCCCAAAGAAAAATGATATCATTAGATTGCCTATTTGAGCCGTATTTGTTGAGCCTTTTATTTCTTATCACCAGATATGTCTACCCTTATACCTCAAAACATGTTTCCTTACCCTTTCCAAGCGAGCAATTTGAGACTATTTTATGAGAAATGTTTGTGAAATACTTGGAATGAGTTTGGCAAAAGAATAAGTGTGGGGGTATTTCATGTTTGTATTATTAAAAAAAAAAATGAGAAAAGAAAAGAAAAAGAAAGATTGTAGACGAAGAAAATAAAAAAGTTTTTAAAGTTTCAGTTTAAGGGTGTGATGGGAGGTGTTAAAAGAATCGTTGGAAAGCTTGAGTTCTTATAAATCTCAACAAAAGAATTGCTTGCAAAGTAGCTCGGAACTTGTGTTTTCCTATTCTTTTGTTTCAATAGCCCTATCCCTAAGCCTCATTACACCCAATAAAAGTCCTCTTGATTTAAGTTTTGCAATTATGATTGTGGAGAAGTGATTTTTATGCAAGCTTATGGAAGATCTTTCACATTTGTTTCTTTGAGCGAAACACATTAAAACTAAACACATGTGTGATTGAGTGAATATTCCGTGAGAAGGTTGCTGGTTTGCATATGGTGATTTTAAAAATAAAAACTTGAAATTGCATTAGCATGGCTATCTCACACACTACACTTCAAGGATGATTTAAATATTACTGCTAATATTTGAATAAGGAAGATGATCTTGGATTAACTTGTTTTGTGCTAGCTATGGTTCTTGCTGATTTATGTTTTCGAATGAAATCCTATGAGGGTTAAATAGGGGGAAGCTAATGTTTTTCATGTTATTACTTTTTCTGTTTTCGTTGTTTTGCTCGAGGACTAGCAAAAGCTAAGTGTGGGGGTATTTGATCGGACCATATTTATATACATTTTTATATCAAATTCACTCGTCTTTTCTTAGTTAGTTCGTTATATTTTGAGCTATTTACGTTATTTTTATGTTTTATAAGTTTTTCAAGAAAAGAAAATAAAAATAGAATAAATGAAGTGTTAAGTAATTAATTCGTTTAAACTATTTTACTTGTTTATTAGAATTTATCATTTGGAAAATAATTTATATATATATATATATATTTATATATATATATATATTTATATATATATATATTTATTTATATTTATAAATATAATATAACGTGGAGCATGATAATGATGCAGTCGGTGGGTGCTGCCAGGGATGGCAGCGAGAAAAATATTCAATACAAAGGGAAGCATCTCATGATGGAAGGCACTCTCGGTGCAAGTGGAGAGCACTAGTCAAAGGGAAGGGCAGCATGAGTTTTAAAGGGAATAAAAGGAGCAGGCTGCCTCGGAGAAAAAGGGGGGAGAGAGCAGCGCAAGGGCTGCTTGGCAGCAGAAAACAAGAAGAAAATAAAAATAAGAAGGAAGGGAGTCGGTGAGCTCCTGTGAGATCTGGGGGGAGAGAGCAGCGCAAAGGCTGCCTGGCAGCGCAGGCTGCGGACGGAGAAACCAGGAGGCACGAGAGTTGACGGGAGACGGAGAGCTGCCTCGTGCAGCTTGAGCTCCTCGGATCTTGAGATAAGAAGCTGCCCTGCCTAAGGCTCTCGGCAGAGGTCAGTTAGAGAGCAAAGGGCGCTGCCCCTTCTGTTTTGTTAGAAGGCTGGCGTCAGTGCCAAGACAGAGGCAGCACAGAGAAGCGCCAGAAGAGTCCACCGAGAGGAGGAAGGCTGCCCTTTAGGAATTCGTGAAAGCAACTCTCGGCAAAGGGCAGCGCCCACGGGGACAGAGAGGAGCAAATTCCTCATTTGGTTATATTTCTCCAAACTTTTATTTTATTTCTGTTTTAATTTATAAATGTTGTGTAATTAATTTGTTTTGGCTAGAGGTTAATTCAAAGCCATGGATATATTTGTAATTTGAATTGGTAACTTCAGTTGTGATTTCTGAGTTGTGATTTAATTTGCTTAACTGCTTGATAGATAACTTATTTGTGTATGTTAATTAAGGATGCATACTTAATTTACACGCATGAATTTGATGCTAGAATATAAGTGAATTTCACCTAATCGTTATGAACTTATATTCATGAGTAGTGAAGGTTGCTATCCGCAATCGCGTTAAGTAAATTCCTGGCAAACGTATCATGCTGTTCATAGTTACGAATGCCTTGTCAACACTTATGATTTTCATAGAACATAATGATCTTTAATCGTATCTCTATTGTGCTTTTCACGTAGGGAACTTTTGGGGAATAATTTGAGTTGTTGTATGCTGTTCATCCAATTCAATAACATAAGGAAAATCTGAAGGTTAATTTAAGCGTACCTAATTAATCTGGAGTATTGAAATTTACAACTTATTGAAAGAACAACTGAAGGTCAATTTAGATTGCATATGTGTCTTGTGTGGAGAAAAACCCTCTAGCCAATCCGTCGCCCATCCGTTTACTTTTAATTTTATGTTTTTGTCAATTTTGTAATTTATTTAAGTTTAATCTACTTCGTCAAAACCAAACCAATCCCCCCCATTATTAAAATATTATTACTTAGTTAATTTTTATTAGTTTTTATCTTTTAATTTAATTTCCGTCTAATTAATTTCCTAGTTTTTATTTTAAATTGTTTTCATTATTTTGAGTCATTTTTAGTGTGTTTCGAGTTTTTAGCTTAGTTTGTATTTTCTAGAGTCTTGAGTTGTTTTGAGTCTTTTGATTTGTTTTAGTTTATTTGTTAGTTTTATTTTGAGTTATTTTAGTTAAGTGTTTTTATTTTAGTTTAGTGTTTTAAACTTTGTTTTTACGTTTTTAAATTATTTTAGAGGTTTTAGCAAGCCCTCCTAATCCCCGGCCTAGAACGATACCCTACTTACATCTATACTACATCTTTCAAAAAGAGGGTTTAATTTGTGTCGAGTTAATTCTCGCACCAGCTACATTGCCATAATTGGTGAATTTCCTTAATATAGTAAATGCATTGGAGATTTTTTTTTTTTTTTTTTTTTTTGGTGAATTTCCTTATCATTCATTTCCTTAACAAATTCCTTCCATATCAGATTTTTTTTTCTTTAAAAAGAATTTCATACTGAATATCTAGTCAAATTACAAGAAAATGACAATTATGGTAAATGCAAAAATAATTCACACCCTCCATTTACCATATTTGTTTGGATACACTGAACCAGAATAATTAGAAAGTCTGTAACTTCTCTAAATTCACTATATAAAACAAAACAAGACCCCCATCCATATATCACTGACTAGACAAACAAGCTAGAAAGGACTCCCCATGAAACAAATAGCTATGGACTTCCACCTACCATCTCTTGTTCCTTTTGTGGTAGCATCATTGGCCTTTTCATTGTTCCTCTACTCTATATTTTTTCAGTCAAGAAAAGCAGTCAGAAAACTACCACCGCAAGCCGGAGGTGCGTGGCCGATAATCGGTCACCTACCCTTGTTAGTACGTTCGTCTGAGCCACTACATGTGGTGATAGCTCAATTGGCGGACACGTACGGACCAATCTTCACTTTCATGTTCGGAGTGAAGAGAACCCTAGTTTTGAGCAGCTCGGAAATGGCGAAAGAGTGCTTAAAGACCTACGACAAAGTGTTTGCTAGCCGTGTAAGCTCTTTAGCCTCAGAAATCTTGGGCTACAACTATGCCTTCTTTCCTTTCAGCTCTTACGGCTACTACTTTAGTCATGTACAGAAGATGGTCATGGCGGAGGTCTTATCCCCACACCGCGTCGAGATGCTCAAACACTTTAGAGAATCTGAAGTGAGTGCATCGATGAAAGAAATACACGATCGGTGGACGAAGAACAACAAGAGTAGTGGTTCCGATAAGGTGGTGGTACGGATAAAAGACTGGTTTGCGGACATAAACCAGAACGTGGTCTTTAGAATGATTATCGGGAAACGAATTTCAGAAGCTACAAATTACACCCATGGAGACTTGATAGGGAGAGAGGTATTCGAGGATTGGCTTCGACTGAATGCTACTTTTGTACTGTCGGATGCGCTTCCGTTCTTGAGGTTGTTGGATTTGGGTGGCCATGAGAAGACCATGAGGAAGGTAGCAAAGGAGGTAGATCAAGTGCTTCAAGGATGGTTAGAAGAGCATAAGCAGAAGAAAAAGAGGACTCTTTCTAGTGGAGTGAAAGGTGATGAGGAGGAGCGTGACTTCATGGATTTGATGCTTTCAGTTCTTGATGATGCTAAAGTTACCAATTCTTTTGAAGCTGACATTATCAACAAAGCTACCTCACTGGTACGTGTGTGCGGTTTAGTATTTAACTGTTTAAATTTTCATTTTTGCTTTCTTCTCTTACACATTCATCTTTATTTATGGTCATCAAATTGAATAAATGAATAATGTTAAGGAGACATATTTATAACACGTTAGTGTATATATCATCTTAATATCCTTATGTGTCAACTAATGCATACAACCATCTAATGAGATAAACTCATTAATTGACGTAACATGTACGCATCATTTACAACATCAGATTGTATACAAATGTATTACAAAAAAAGTAGTCTCCTCAGCATTTTCCTTACAGAATGCATCTAATAATTCTATCGCCCTTCATCGATAAGCATAGGGTTTCATTTATTAGAAAGGGTGTCAGTAAGTGTAAATTTTGTTTGTACAAATACTATTGTTGAATTTTACATACTTCTCTTGCAGAGTCTTCTTCTAGCAGGTGTAGATGTGACGACAGGGACATTAACATGGGCACTGTCTCTACTTCTCAACAGCCCTAAAACTCTAAAAAAGGTCCAGGAAGAGATAGACCAAAATATTGGCAGAGAGAGGGCGGTAAAAGAATCAGACGTCGACAACTTAGTCTATCTCCAAGCCGTTATCAAAGAAACGCTCCGTTTATACCCTCCCGGACCAACCTTATTGCCCCATTCATCCAATGAAGATTGCGTTCTAGCCGGCTACCATATCCCAGCAAACACTCGCGTCCTCGTCAACGTATGGAAGATTCATCGAGACCCGAAGGTCTGGCCCGATCCAAATGAGTTTCGACCTGAACGATTCTTCACAACACACACCGACATTGATGTTAAAGGTCAGGATTTTGAGTTGATACCGTTTGGCAGTGGAAGAAGAATGTGCGCCGGAATAGCACTTGCCCTCAGGATTATGCCGTTGACCCTTGCTTCTTTGCTTCATGGATTTGAAATCTCAACTCCGACGGGTGAGCCAGTTGACATGCGTGAGTCAATGGAATTTACCAACCACAGAACCTCCCAACTTGAAGTCCTTCTCACTCCGCGCCTTCCTGCTCAAGTATATGAAGAGTATGGTAAATAAGGCAAATCTGGTTTGCTGGTATTTAGGGCACAGGTTACTGCAAGTGATGAACTCAGGGAGGCATCACTACGTTTTGCATTAATTTGGTTACCTCTCTTAAGATTTGGTTTTATGTTACTAAATCATGTTTAAATTTCTGTTTTAAGGGGATTCTAGATCTTAATAAATAAAAAAACCTTGTGCTACTATTAGATCTAATCCTGGTGCTTTTCTTGGTGACTATGGTACACAAACTTTGGTTTTCTTATTATAACATGGATTTTTTTTTTTTTGTGTTTTGTTTTGGTCCATATGTTTTAGTTCTTTTCTATGCCCATTTTATCCCTAATTGTATGGTTATGGCCTGAATGAATATCGAAGTCCTATGAAAAGAGGAATGCTACGAGTACTTGCTCAAAAAGCGAGTCTCACGTGGCTTGAGAGTTTGGGAGACTCGTTTTCTCCTTTAGCGAGTCTCCGTAGCATATCTTCTCATGAAAAAAGGAAAATAATTTATGGAGATATATTTCTCTTTTTGCACACTTTATTTGTTTATGTACCCCAATATTCTTTTGATTTGTTCAATTTAAATGTCATACATAAATAAAATGTAGTGATATCACTTCTTTACAAATTTTAAATAAAAAAAAGAGTAAATTACATTTTACCTTATTCGGTTTAGAGTCGATTTTAATTCCTTATAATATTTTAAAAACATTTTATTTTCATACCTCACTTACTGATTTATTTCAATTTATTACTTTCGTTACATTTTTCATCTATTCATCCGTTAAGAGCTAACGTGGCTGCCACATTTGTACCAACAAAAAAATAATTTTTTATTCATTTAAAATATTATAATAATTTACCCTATTTATTAAAATTTAAAATACATAAAACCTACTTCCTTCCCGAGCCCTTACCTTTCCCTGCAACCCTAACACCCCATCCCCGCACCCCCCCCGACCCCTAAACAACCCTCCCTCTCTTCTCTCTCCACGGCCGACGCCCCCGCAACCCCCCCAACGCCATTGCGAACTCGTCGGCAACCCATCTTCCTCGACCTTCGTCCCCTCCCTCTCCTCCCTCCAAGCTCTGCGAGATATCGAGGAGAGACCGAAACACCTTTGCAGTGGTTGATTTCACCACGGAATCGTCCAAGGCCGAAACAAAATCCAACAGATGTGGCCTCAAATTCCACAATTTTACATCCAAAATTGGTACAGCATTACTATATGTGAATCAAGACAGAGAGAGGAGGAGTAAGTATCACCATTTGCCGCAGGGAGATTCAAGCGCATGAGGCAGGAGAGCTCAAAGCTGGTGATGAAGGGGTTAGGGTTTCGGTTGCGGAGGAGAGAAGATGAGGCAGCTGTTGGTTCGTACAAAAATGGGAGCGCTGGATGTATGATCGATTCCAGCAGCTGAATCGGAGAAGGGAGAAGTTGAGGTTTTGGTAAAACAAATCTGTTGACAGAGTGAACTATGTCTAACTATTCACTATATTGACCTAAGCCGGCCCATATAAATATAAATCTAAATAAACAAATGTTTGGGTCGACATATATAAACAAACTTTATGAGGTCGAAAACATAATACTTTCATCTCTACTAGTACCCAGCCTTCTGAGGTTATAGGTGTCGGTCCTTCATTTCAATAAATCGGACTTGATGTTTTACCACCTTCTTGGGAGGTTCTCCAACCGGTCTGCTGTAATTATGTTACAATGGAGAAGACTCCTGCTTCTAATGGTGATGACATCCTGCCAATGTTGGATTGCTTTGCAGAAGAAAGCACTTTTCGTATGAATGAGAATCACAATAATGAGGTGTGTAATTTTTCCACATGTAGTATAAGCAAATATCATTCCTCATTTAGTGGCTAGGTGTTTCGTTCTTCTGTTATGGGTTTTCTTTTATCCCAGTACCATAGTCTGTTATCGCTTCTTTAGATGTTTTTGCCATTTTCATTTTCGTTTATCTGTGAGAAATGTTTAGTGTTCTTATGGTAATCTTATGAGGTGTTGTTAGACTTGGAAGCCTTTTCTTTGTGGAATCATTACCAATACATATTTGCAAATGCAGTCAAATGGTTTGTTTCCTTTTTTTCATCTGATGCTTATTTTATATACGTTTGGTGATCCTCTTTTTGCTACTGTTTTTCCTTCTTTGTTATCCTCTGCTGACTGATTAGGAGCTTCTTTCTTGTCATGTTTTCTTGATCCTTCTCTCTTTGCTTTCCAACGAGTAATGGTATGCTACTGCTTCCATTAGCCAACTTGATGGCATACTGTTATATACTTTTAGCCTTTCATATTTTCTTGCATACATGTGTGGATATCTGTTGCTACAAGCATAAGATTTGTATAAGTAGATTTATACGCGCACGTTATCTTGCAAGTGTTGTCTTAATGTTTTTTTCATGGGTTTGCTTCTTGCTTGAAGGAACTGGATAATTTCATTGATTTTGGCAACAACGCTCAAGCTATACCTCATCTGAAATGTATGAAAATTTAGAAGACTTGAGCATAAACCTAGATGGATACAATTTCTCTGGCGGGCAGTATGATTCTGCGAATCATTTTTTGGAGCTAGGTGACCTTGACCAACCAATGAATGGCGATAATTCTGTGTAATTTCCTCCAGTGGAAGGGATCTATGGGCTTGAATTTATCAGAGAAGAGGAACAATAAGCAATTGGGTGCTGTGATCTCCCTTTTTATTTGACTCTCCATATTATCTATGGAAGTAGTTGGTAATTTGATAATAACTGTTTATTGCAAAACTGAGCACAGTGACGTTTCAGAATTCATACAGCCAACTCCACTTAGTAGTATAAGGGTTGGTTGTTTTGTTGTTGTGAAGACAGGAGTGTAAATTTTATAATTCAGTATTATGTTATCATTTTCTAATATTTTTCTTTTCATTGAATATTTTCCTTATTAAGTCTTTTATATATAAAGCCGGAGGCCAATTTTGATGTCACTGGCTTCGACAAAAAAATTTGGACGCAAATGCCCTCAAAACAAAAAATTCACATGAAGTCCAAAATAATACATCAAATAATTCAGAGACATTTTTGTCATATAAACAGTATTTTTTAAATAATTATTATTTTGTCATAAAAAATACCAAACAAGTCACTTTCCTCCCTACGTGCAAATCAGCAGCTGCACTGATGTTCTTATCCTCCTCCTACATTCTTCCACTCCAAAAACTTCATTTCATCAAAACTTTTTCATACAACAATGAAATCACGCAAGGTCGGAGCCTATAGATTCATATAAGAACTCTCTTCCATCTGATGTGCCCACACCTCAAAATCAACTATGTTCAAAGATTGGAGGCTAAAACAGTGACGATTTTTTGGCGGAGTTTTGCTGATTCTGGCCAATCTTCTTGGAATTTGGTCTCGGCTCGATGAATTAACAAATATATGACCAAAATTAATAATTGAAGTAAACAAGAAGATCACAATTAACAAATTTGTAACCACAATGCCTAAAAGAAACAAAATCCTTTATCCAAGACATGAACCGTACGTTCCGTAGTCTATATGGCAAAGTCCCTAATTTAGGCCTGGTTTGGTACTGAGGTGATTTTAAAAAAAAACTGCTATAAAAAAAAGCTGTGTTTGGTAAACACTCAGCTTCAACTTTTTTTCACGGTTTTGGGTGAAAAAAGCCAAAAATAGGAAGCTGCAAAACCCAGCTTTGAAAATCCGACTTTTTTTCATATCTGTTTTACATAAAAGTTTACCAAACATTGTAATACTTTTTTTTTCAAAAGCACTTTTACAAAAAAGTTTACCAAACACTCTGCTGCTTTATTTCACAGCTACTTATTTTCACAGCACAGAACAGTAGAAACAACTTTTTTTCAAAGCACAACAATACCAAACCAGCCCTTACAGTAGGTAAGAGTGCTTGGTGTTCAAAGTGCTATATTCTCTTGAACTTACTGCATTTAAGTTTAAACTCTCCCTACTATTAGTGTGGATTAGAATAGTGATATCGCTTATAATAAAAATAAAAGAGCGTTTGGTTTAGTAGTCTATTCTAATTATGCATTTTTACCTATTTTTCCTCATCTCTTATCACCCTCTTATGAGTCATTCTTCTGTTCATGTCTCCTTTGCAAAAAGTGACTTTACGTAGACTCTTTTTCCAACTGAATTTGGAGTATCTCCAGTGGTGTAGGCAAACATAATAGGTAAAACTTTATTATAACAGCTGACGTGATAAGTTGAATACTTAATTATTTCATAAAAAAAAATTGTGTTACTCTAATGAAACAGGCAAATCAAGTAGACAAAATTATATTTACTATTATCTTTCACCATTGATATTTATTTTTGTCTTCGTCCCCTCACATCAAATGCTTTATATAATAGATATGTGGGGTCTAATTTTGTGTAGATGTTGCCTATTTTGGGGGGAAAACGTTTACCTACTTAATTGATTACTCCATTGCAGCCAGCGTGGCTCGTAAAAAAGAATTTAGTTACTCATTTGCTTACTCCATTAGAGATGCTCAAATTATCTTTAATTCTCGTTCATGCAACGTATCAGCCTACATATTCTACGATGCTAGTTTTGATTATAAAAAAATTAAATTTAAAATAAAACTAGCAACAAAAATAATTTTGATTGAAATCCAAGTTCAATTCAACTTTTGATTTTGATACAAAAACCGACAACTAATTGAAAAAAGGCTGTAAATCTAATGCCAAAAAAATAAAATAAAAATACAAAACGAAAGTTTAAGCTGGCTAGCTTGAAGGCTGATCAATCAATGACATACGTTGTTCTTCTGACGTACTACTCTCCGAGAGTTATAACCTCCTTCTCCAATTCTGTTAAGTCGTGATATCGATGCGTTCTCTTCAATGTACTTCTCTTGAGCGTTTCTACTGTGTTAACCCTTCCCTTCTCTTTGACAACGTTGTTGAGAAAGAAACAAGACACATTCTTAACAAGCACACTAAGCAAGCTTCCGATACCCGAACCCATCTCCGATGTCTCAATCTCCGTCATCTCTGGCCTATGTGCTGAATTCTTTGCCTGATCAGTGAAATTATCCGATGGATTTATAGTTCTTCGTCTGTGCCTGCAGGATGCCACCTCTATTTATTTAAGAAAAGACATGGCTGGTTAGCTTGTGGGAGCTTTCCTCAAATATATCCAATGCAGACCTGTAGGGAATTGGAACATTATTGTATAGTCTCTCCAATTAGGGTAAGTTCTAAAGTAAGAGTTTTAAGTAAGGTCGTTTATCACCATCCAAGCAATACTTTGGGCAAGAAGAGTTGAAATAAAGGGTTTATGACAAATATATGAATCTCTACAATCTCACAATTTTTAAAATACTACTTGAATAATTTATTCTTCTCCATAAGGAGGTATTTATAAGATTACAAAGGAGCAATACTAGGAAATAAATCAAAACAATCCTTTGTCTACAAGATATGAAAACCTAGACCAAATCAAATCATATCAAAACTCTTATTAAATCATATAAATTCACTAATTAAATCAAATCCTACAATACTTTCTTTTTTATTTTCCAACAAGAAGCCTACAGTCCAATCAATTATAACGCTCTGGTGGGAAGGAGTACTCAAACGTAGAACTCCAACCACCACTAGTGAATTGCCTCAGTGGTTAAGATCTTTTCTTTGATCATTGTGTTCTATATTCAAACCCTCCTCTTTTCCTAATGTAAATTAAATTAGTAATATCACTTGTATTAAAAAAAAAGGGCAACTCTCCTTTTTTACAAACGAACCCTTAATATATTGTAGTACTTTATAATTTTTGTTTTCTAATACAATTACATAACTATTTTAAATATAAATAGACATTTATTTATATGTTATATAATAAATTATTTTATAAAAAATTTAATCAAAATTAAAAAAAAAATTATCACATCCCAGTCCACATAGCAAGATATTATCCGCTTTGGCCGACCCGCACGGTTTTGTTCTTGGGTTCTAGAGCCTTCCCAAGGGGGTCACTCATCTTGGGACTGCTCTCGCCCAAACTCGCTTAACTTCGGAGTTTTTATGGGATCCAAAGCCAGTGAGTTCCCAAAACGCATCTCGCTAGGAAGAGAGAGGCATGTACATAATGCATAGAGGATCCTCACCCCTGAGTGATGTGGGACTCTACAGTCCACCTCCATTAGCCTTAAGGGCTTGACGTCCTCGTCGGCACACTTTCAGCCAAGGGTCCCAAGATGGGTGACCCTCTGGGAAGGCCCAAGTACCCAAGAACAAAGCCATGTGGGCTGGGCCCAAAGCAAACAATATCTTGCTATGCGGACTGGGATGTGATAAAAACCCTAGGCCCCGTTGAAAATAAATTTATTTAGAAAATATCACATTCACCGATTATGGCAGTGTAGTTTTGGCTGTAATTTGTAGTTTTTTTTTATTTGCATGTGACACTTTATATAGTGAAAATCAATTATGTTTATGTATTTTGATGTGCACTGTTCATCTTCACCCCGCTAATTTTCTTCCCTCATAACAACTATCTAATCCACTAACACTATTACTCTACTTGAAAAGGAAATTCACTAATTATGGCAATGTAGCTTTGTTTTGGGTATCACTCTTTTTCCCCTTTTGGTTTTTGGTTGTGACACCCAAAACAATGCTACATTGCCATAATTAGTGAATTTCCTTAATATAGTAAATGCATTGGAGATTTTATTTTTTTTGGTGAAGTTCCTTATCATTCATTTCCTTAACAAATTCCTTCCATATTAGATTTTTTTTCTTTAAAAAGAATTTCATACTGAATATCTAGTCAAATTACAAGAAAATGGAAATTATGGTAAATGTAAAAATAAACAAATATAATTCCATTTTTGCCATTTCATCCCTATCTCTTCCTTTAATGTGTTTGTACTAATATGGAATAAAACCCACACAAGGACTTTACACCCTCCATTTACCATATTTGTTTGGATACACTGAACCAGAATAATTAGAAAGTCTGTAACTTCTCTAAATTCACTATATAAAACAAAACAAAACCCCCATTCATATATCACTGACTAGACAAACAAGCTAGAAATGACTCCCCAAGAAACAAATAGCTACGGACTTCGACCTACCATCTCTTGTTCCTTTTGTGGTAGCATCATTGGCCTTTTCATTATTCCTCTACTCTATATTCCACAAGCCGAAGGTGCATGGCCGATAATCGGTCACGTCCCCTTATTATTACGTTCATTTGAACCACTACAGGTGATGTGAGAATTACTTGACACACAAATTAAACCCTATTGATGACAATTGTAGTAATGATGCAAGTAGGGATCGTTTTAGACCGGGGATTAACTAGGGATGCTAATCAATAAATATAAGACTCAAAAATATAAAAAACAAATTAAAAATGTAAACAAAAGACTTTAAAACAAGAAGGTAAAAAAAAAGGATTTGGGATTGGTGAAATTGAACAATTAAAACTTAAACTTTGAAAACAAACTTAAAGCAAAATAGATTGTGATGAAATAGAATGATGAGAAACTAGTTAGAGGGTTCCTTATCCACACATGAACATATGCATATAATTTGATTCCCAGTTATGACTTCAACAAACGATAAATGACAATGTTCCAAGTTAATTAGGTTTGCTTAAATTAACTCTTAGATTTCCCTAGATTCATTGGATTGCAAGGAATACGCATTACAACCAAATTATTCCTCATCAAAGTCCCTAACTATGGAATACGCATGATAGAGACATTTAACAAAGATCATTAAGTTCAACGGAAATCATAAACATTGACTAGGCATTCATAACTATGGAATACGCATGTTACTCTTGCCAAGGATTTACTTAACACAATCGTGACTAGCGATCTTTACTACTCATGAATATAAGTTCATAACGATTAGGTGAAATTCCCTTATATCCTAGCATCAAGTTTAGGCATACAAATTAAGTGTCGACCCTTAACCCACATACATAAACAAGTTCTTAATCAAAACAGAAAAGTAAACCACATCTAAAGTTTATGAATTCATAACTGGAGTAAATCAAATCATAACCAACATATGTCCATGGTTTCAAATTTTGCCTCTAACTAAAAAGAAATTAGTTCCACATGTTTAACATAATTGAACAACAATTTAAATTAAACATTGAGAAATAAAAGAAAGAAAACACCTAAACTTTCCAACGATCCAAGCGCCTCCAAGGATTTTCCTCTTCTTCTCTTTGTTGCGGCACAAGGCTTTGAATGATGTTGAAAGGTTGGTTTTATGGAGGAATGGATGGAGGAGGTTTAGATATGTAGGGAGAGGCAAGGAAAGGCTTGTAGAATGGTTTATTCTTGGATGATTTGAATGAGGTTGCTACCATGGGTATTTATAGGAGAAGGGATGGACTTGTTTAAGCACAAAATTCTGGTGGGATTAATCAAGAAGGCACGGCAAGAATTAAAAATAATGGTGGGTTAGGTTTTGAGTCATCCACTTCACATGTCATGGTGAGTTAAGCATTGCATCATCCACTCAAATGTCATGGTGAGCTAAGCATTACATCACCCACTCAAATGTCATGGTGAGCTAAGCATTACATCACCCTTTTAGGCCCATTGAAACAGATTTTTGGGCTTCTTTGCATCAAATTCTTGGGCTTCTTTGCATCAAATTCTTCCATCCTTATGCTTCCATGTTTGCACTATCCAATCTTGGCCCAAAAATGCTCTAGAATGCTCCAAATTGCTTCTTTTTGCATACTTTGACATATAAACCTACAAACACATGAAAATGACTTTAAACACTATAATAAATACTAAATAATAACCAAAATGCAAGAAAACAAGCAAGCTAAGTCGCATAAATATGCTCCTATCAAATTCCCCCACACTTAGCTTTTGCTAGTCCTCGAGCAAAACAAAGAAATAAAACAAAACAAATAAACAAACATAACCTAAACCTTCCAACGTTTGCCTCAGGGATTTCCAATGCACATGACATGTTAAAGATTATCATTCCCACAGATTTGAGTCAATTTAACACTTAAGCACATACTTAATCATAGTCACTACTTACTAGTTCACAATGAACCAATTAAAACAATGTTTTGAATGTAGTAACATGCCTTAGAGAATTCCCTCAATCCTTACAAGATATGCACTCTATTTTCACTCGGATTTTCTAACAACACACCCTATACTAGTTATATGTGAGAGAATTGATGTATATATAAAAACGAATGCTCACATATATGTATCACAAAGAACGTAGTTTCCGGAGTTAATAAGCATGTTTAGATATGATCTCATGAATGGAATACTACTACTTAGATGCGAGAACCAATGCTTATGCTCATACCAAATTCAAACTCCACAAATTGAAACACATATCACTCAAGAAGAAGTCAAGGGTTGCAACGAGGCTTGTGGTATTGGTTAACAAAGAAAGGAAAGGGAAAACAAACGTTCTTTAAGCATTAGTAAGCAAAGTAATGAGATTAAGACTTAGAATTCACTTAGATTGCGGAATTTAACTTAAAAACACAAGGGGAAGACTTAGACAACTCTTTAGGGCCGAATTCATTGTTTTGGACCCTTACTTCAACAATCAATACTTTGGAACTCCTTTTTTACATCTTTTCAACTTTTTTTTTTTTTTTTTCCCGTGCCTATGGCACACAATTCACAAAATAAAAACTTCCCCCACACTTGATTTCTGCCACAAAGGAATTCAATTTGAATCATGCTTACTTATACTTTAAGAACGAGGGTGGCTCTTTGGCTAAAGTGGTGGTCACTACACAACTTCTTCTTGAATATGTGATATGCAAATCAATAGCATGCTTTGAATGAATTGGGCATGAATACTAGCATTTGGAACTAAACGATGAAACGCCTTCTAAGTAGCAATCAAGCAAAGAATAATGAGATCATGCAACGACTTAGAAAAGCAACAAGTTCACAGATTATTAACTCTCCAAATAAACGTTTAGGCTCAAATCTCACAAGGTTGTAGCGTTAGTTTGAGTTACTTCCTTCAAGCATGTTACAAAAACTAATTTTTCCTTTATGATTACATGTGAATTCATAAGTTACAACCACAACCAAGCATAAACCAAAGAGTAAATCAAACTTTTATCCATGTTTATAACTTTCTTTAACCGTCATGCAATTACAAACCGAATCCTCATCATTGTGTTGGAAGGTACCCTAAGACACAAACAAACACACAAAAACAACTCTTTTTGGGTTTTTTAAAACAATTTTTTAAAATTTTTATGGGATTTTCGGATTTTTGACTAAAACACACTAAAAACACTTTAAAACAGTGAGAAACAACATGTGAAGTGATAGGTGATAAAATCCCATGAATTTCATGCAAAAATAGCTTGTTTACCCCCCCACACTTAAACCAAACATTGTCCTCAATGTTTCAAACATATATTAACACAAAAACAATCAACTAACACAACTCGCAAACATAACACAAATGGCAAAGTAATAGCAATAAAGAGACAGGTTAGGGACGCAAATCTGGGTTTGGAGTGAAAGTTCCTTCCTCTCATGTTTCAACACATGGGTTGCCTCCCAAGAAGCGCTTGCTTTAACGTCTTTCAGCCGGACGGTACCTCCGTTTAAGCTTGACTAGGTTCCACGGCATGGAGGGGTACCTCCTCCACGACATGCTCCTCAAACATCTCGTAATAGGGCTTTAATCGATGCCCATTCACTTTGAATTCTTGTTGTGTCCTTGAACTTTTGATTTGCACTGCACCATGAGAGAAGACATTAGTGACAATAAACGGACCAACCCATTTGGAACGCAACTTACCCGGAAATAACCGAAGGCGAGAATTGAACAACAACACTTTCTGCCCAATAGAGAATGTCTTGGCACGGATCATCTTGTCATGGAATGCCTTCGTTTTTTCCTTGTAAATCCGGGCATTCTCATATGCTTCATGTCGGATTTCATCAAGCTCACACATTTGAAGCTTTCTATGTAAACCTGCGGCATCAAGGTCCATGTTGAATGTTTTGACGGCCCAATGTGCACGATGTTCTAACTCGACAGGTAGATGGCATGGCTTCCCATAGATGAGCCGAAAAGGTGACATCCCAATGGGGGTTTTGTAGGCAGTGCGATACGCCCACAATGCATCGTTTAAGCGCAAACTCCAATCCTTCCTTGTAGGCCCCACGGTTTTCTCAAGAATCTGCTTGATTTCCCTATTTGAAACCTCGGCTTGCCCGCTCGTTTGAGGATGATAAGGTGTGGCCACCTTATGCTTGACATTGTATTTCTTGAGCAACGCCTCAATGGTTCGATTACAAAAATGGGAACCTCCATCACTGATTAGCACTCGTGGCATTCCAAACCTTGCAAAAATGTTAGTTTTCACAAAATCTGCAACCACTCGAGAATCATTAGTTCGGGTGGCTTTTGCTTCCACCCATTTCGACACATAGTCCACAGCAAGCAATATATAAAGAAACCCTTGTGACGAAGGAAAGGGACCCATAAAATCAATACCCCAAACATCAAAGATTTCAACACTAAAAATGGGGGTTTGCGGCATTTGTTGTTTAGGACCAATATTGCCCGTTCTTTGACATCTATCACAAGACATGCAAAATATTCTAGCATCCCTAAAGATGGTAGGCCAATAGAAACCACATTCTAACACCTTAAGTGTTGTTCTTTGAGTGCCAAAGTGTCCTCCACAAGCATAAGTGTGACAAAAGGTTAGAATAGCATTAAACTCAGAATCGTGCACACACCTACGTATAACTTGGTCAGGGCAATATTTCCATAAATACGGGTCATCCCACACATAAAACCGTGCCTCTTTCTTCAATTTATCATATTGGTGTTTAAGTAATTCACTAGGAACATGTTTAGACACCAAATAATTCACCAAATCAGCATACCACGGTTCACTTACCTTGACGGACATCAGTTGCTCATCTGGGAATGTCTCTATGATAGGCACGGCATCCTCCTCATGCACCATACGGCTCAAATGGTCAGCCACCACGTTTTCACTTCCCTTCTTGTCCCGGATTTCGATATCGAACTCTTGGAGAAGAAGCATCCAACGAATGAGTCGTGGTTTGGCTTCCTTCTTGGTGAACAAATACTTCAATGCTGCATGGTCAGTATAAATAATAACTTTAGTACCAAGCAAATAAGAACGGAATTTATCTAAAGCAAATACAACAGCAAGAAGTTCTTTTTCAGTGGTAGAATAATTCAATTGTGCATCATTTAAAGTCCGAGAGGCATAATAGATAACATGCGGCCTCTTTTCCTTCCTTTGCCCTAAAACAGCTCCTAATGCATAATCGGAAGCATCGCACATAAGCTCAAAAGGAAGGCTCCAATCCGGTGGAACTATGATAGGGGCCGAAGTTAGCATTTCTTTGAGGTGATTGAACGCCTTCTCACACTTCTCGTTGAAGTCAAACGCCACATCTTTCTGGAGGAGATGGCAAAGAGGGTTTGAGATCTTGGAGAATTCCTTGATAAATCGCCTATAAAATCCTGCATGACCAAGAAACGAACGAATCTCTCGAACCGAAGTAGGAGAGGGTAAGTAGCGTATAAGATCTATTTTCGATTTATCCACTTCAATTCCTCTTTCTGAAACAATATGCCCTAGAACTATGCCTTGTCTAACCATAAAGTGACATTTTTCCCAATTAAGCACAAGGTTAGTTTCAACACATCGTTTCAAAATTATTGTGAGATTTTCCAAACACCTATCAAATGAATTTCCAAACACACTGAAATCATCCATAAATACCTCAATAATCTTTTCCACAAATTCTGAAAAGATACTTACCATACACCTTTGAAACGTGGCCGGAGCATTGCATAAACCAAAAGGCATGCGACGATAAGCAAAAGTACCAAAGGGGCATGTGAAAGTTGTCTTTTCTTGGTCATCTGGCGCTATGACAATCTGATTATATCCAGAATAACCATCAAGGAAACAATAAAAAGAATGACCGGCTAACCTTTCAAGCATTTGATCAATGAACGGCAAAGGAAAGTGGTCCTTCCTTGTGGTGGTGTTGAGCTTCCTATAATCAATGCACACTCTCCAACCTGTTTGGATACGGGTTGGCACAAGCTCATTCTCAGCATTCTTCACCACTGTCACTCCGGATTTCTTTGGAACACATTGCACCGGCGACACCCAACGACTATCAGAGATCGGATAAATCACTCCACAATCAAGAAGTTTGATAATCTCCTTCTTCACAACTTCCATCATTGGAGGGTTGAGACGGCGCTGAGCCTCTCGAGTTGGTTTAGCCCCCTCCTCTAGAAGTATGCGATGCATGCACGTCGTAGGGCTAATTCCCCTAATGTCGGCCAAAGTCCACCCAATGGCCGTCTTGTGCTCTTTCAACACTCGGATTAGCTTCTCCTCCTCTAGGGCTGTGAGTGAGGAGGAGACAATGACGGGCAATGTCTCGTTGTCTCCCAAAAAGACGTACTTTAAATGATCGGGCAACGGTTTAAGCTCAAGTACGGGTGCCTGAATCACTGAGGGTAACAATTTATTAGTGGAAACTGAAATTGAAATTGGTTTAGAAGGCTTACCATGATGTTGAGGTAGTGACTCAAGGGTAGCCACTATCTCGGCCTCCTCCACACTTCTAGGCACGGCAAAACCAGATTTTTGCCCAATTCCTTGTGCAATTGTTGTTTCAAGTGTATCCCTCTCCAAACAATCGAGAAAATCCTGCGCCAAATCATCAATTATGTCAATAGAAAAGCAAGAATGATCGTCCTTAGGAAATTTAATACTTTCAGAAAGATTGAAATCAATGACTTCCCCATCAAATTCCATCGTTAAAGTTCCTTTAAACACATCTATCTTGGTGCGGGCTGTTTTCATGAAGGGCCTCCCTAATAGAATCGGCAATGGGGTGGAATGGGGTGAATCCTCCATGTCAAGTACGTAGAAATCCGCTGGAAAAATCAAGTTACCAACCTGCACCAATACATCTTCCAAAACACCCTTTGGATATGCATTAGAACGATCGGCTAATTGAATTATCACACCATCATTTTTAAGTGCACCTAAGTTCATAGATGCATAAATAGAGTATGGCATAACATTAATCGAAGCCCCTAAGTCTAACATGCATTGTTCAAACTTAGTATTACCAATAACGCACGGAATTGTAAAACTACCCGGATCTTTGCATTTAGGGGGTAATTTCCTTTGTAACACAGCAGAAACATTTTCACTTACTTGAACCACCTCTTTGTTCGAAATCCTTCTCCTTGTTGTACAAAGTTCTTTTAAAAACTTAGCGTACTTCGGGACTTGCTTAATCGCATCAAGGAGCGGGATATTGACTTGAACTTTCCGAAAGGTCTCTAGAATGTCCTTCTCGGCTTCTTCCTTCTTTGATTGCCTAAACCTGCCAGGAAAGGGCACATTTAGTGGAATAGAACTAGAAAAAGTTGAATTGGGACTTACCTTGGTGGGTTGGGACGGTTTAGGAGGACTAGATGAATTCGGCAAGGTTTGGTCATCTTTGGCTGTGGGCTTTGCTCCCTGTGCTTCTTCTTGCAGCAACTTGTCCTCCTCGTCTTGACTTGATTTGGATATATTTGAGTCCGTTACAACCTGTTTACCACTTCTCAACGTGATGGCCTTAGCGGTTTCAAATCCTCCCTTCGGATTCATTACGGTATTGCTTGGTAACTTGCCTTGCTCATGAAACTGCCCCATAAACTCAGCAATTTGCCCAATTTGCTTCTCTAAATGGTCCACTCTTTTGTCTCGGTTTTGCATAGCCTTAGCTTGATCTTCCTGCCCATTAGACAATTTAGTTAGTAACTTAAGGAGTGTATCATTGTCAAGAGACGTACCTGAAGAGTTTGAGGCAGATGGTTGGTTTTGATTGGGGACGAATGGCTTTGTATAAAAGCCCGGTGGTTGCTGCCTAAATCCTCCTTGTTGTTGGGGTTGTTGAGGATCCCGCCATTTGAAATTTGGATGGTCCCTCCACCCCGGATTGTAGGTGTTAGAGTATGGATCATGGCGTGGTTGATTTTGGTTCCCAAAACCCACGGCTTTGGCAGATTCCCAACCCCCATTCTCAATCAATTGAGGACATTGATCGTTGGCATGTCCTTGCATAGAGCACACGCCACACACATTTGGTCCATGAATCTTCATTCCCTCGGCCAACTGAGAAACAATAGAAGTAAGGTTAGTTAATTGGGATTGAATGTCGGACGAAGAACTTACCTCATTCACTTGTGGCCGTGGGGGGTCTCTTTGCCCAACACCTTCGTATTGTTGTGCATTATGAGCTCGGTTGGCAATTAGAATTTTTGCAGCCCCCGGAGTTTTATCCACCAACGCACCTCCCGCCGCGGCATTAAGCATTTGGCGTTCCATGGGAAGGAGTCCTTCGTAGAAGTATTGAATGAGTAGCTCCTCCTTCATTTGATGTTGTGGACATGAAGCAACAAGTGATTTAAAACGTTCATAATAAGAAGGAAACGATTCACCTTGATTTTGTTGGATGCCACTAATCCGTTTCCTCAAGAGAATGACTCTTGAAGTTGGGAAAAACTTCTCCAAGAAAGCTCTTTTCATACTATCCCAAGATGTAACCGTTCCGGGTGCTAACTCATAAAGCCAATCCTTCGCCTTTTCCAAAAGTGAGAATGGAAATGATTTCATCATCAGAATGTTCCCATCGATATTGACGGGTGTCATGCTCGAACAAACCACCTCGAACTCCTTGAGATGCTTGTTGGGATCTTCCATGGACAGCCCATGGTATTTTGGAATGTGGTGCAACAAGCTTGATTTCAACTCGAACTCAGCAGTCTTGCCTAGGGCAGCCGCGGGGTATTGAATGCATAATGGTGCGGCATTGGTCAACCCCGAGGCCGAAAGCTCTTTAATGGTCCGATTGTCCGCTGCCATAACTTCTTCTTTTACTTCTTCAAACTCCAATTCGTCCTCTGAACTTGAACTAGGTTCACTAGGTTCGCTAGGTTCGGGATGCCTCCTCTTTCTTCTCAAATCACGTTCAAAATCGGCGTTAAAGTCCAAGATATGCACAGTTTGAGAACTCCGCGTCATGCATTAGTACCTAAACCAAGAAAACAAAACAAAATAAGAAAACTAGGTAAATTACACTAAAAACACAAGGGATTAGTAATTTTGCTAATCCCCGGCAACGGCGCCAAAATTTGATGTGAGAATTACTTGACACACAAATTAAACCCTATTGATGACAATTGTAGTAATGATGCAAGTAGGGATCGTTCTAGACCGGGGATTAACTAGGGATGCTAATCAATAAATATAAGACTCAAAAATATAAAAAACAAATTAAAAATGTAAACAAAAGACTTTAAAACAAGAAGGTAAAAAAAAAGGATTTGGGATTGGTGAAATTGAACAATTAAAACTTAAACTTTGAAAACAAACTTAAAGCAAAATAGATTGTGATGAAATAGAATGATGAGAAACTAGTTAGAGGGTTCCTTATCCACACATGAACATATGCATATAATTTGATTCCCAGTTATGACTTCAACAAACGATAAATGACAATGTTCCAAGTTAATTAGGTTTGCTTAAATTAACTCTTAGATTTCCCTAGATTCATTGGATTGCAAGGAATACGCATTACAACCAAATTATTCCTCATCAAAGTCCCTAACTATGGAATACGCATGATAGAGACATTTAACAAAGATCATTAAGTTCAACGGAAATCATAAACATTGACTAGGCATTCATAACTATGGAATACGCATGTTACTCTTGCCAAGGATTTACTTAACACAATCGTGACTAGCGATCTTTACTACTCATGAATATAAGTTCATAACGATTAGGTGAAATTCCCTTATATCCTAGCATCAAGTTTAGGCATACAAATTAAGTGTCGACCCTTAACCCACATACATAAACAAGTTCTTAATCAAAACAGAAAAGTAAACCACATCTAAAGTTTATGAATTCATAACTGGAGTAAATCAAATCATAACCAACATATGTCCATGGTTTCAAATTTTGCCTCTAACTAAAAAGAAATTAGTTCCACATGTTTAACATAATTGAACAACAATTTAAATTAAACATTGAGAAATAAAAGAAAGAAAACACCTAAACTTTCCAACGATCCAAGCGCCTCCAAGGATTTTCCTCTTCTTCTCTTTGTTGCGGCACAAGGCTTTGAATGATGTTGAAAGGTTGGTTTTATGGAGGAATGGATGGAGGAGGTTTAGATATGTAGGGAGAGGCAAGGAAAGGCTTGTAGAATGGTTTATTCTTGGATGATTTGAATGAGGTTGCTACCATGGGTATTTATAGGAGAAGGGATGGACTTGTTTAAGCACAAAATTCTGGTGGGATTAATCAAGAAGGCACAGCAAGAATTAAAAATAATGGTGGGTTAGGTTTTGAGTCATCCACTTCACATGTCATGGTGAGTTAAGCATTGCATCATCCACTCAAATGTCATGGTGAGCTAAGCATTACATCACCCACTCAAATGTCATGGTGAGCTAAGCATTACATCACCCTTTTAGGCCCATTGAAACAGATTTTTGGGCTTCTTTGCATCAAATTCTTGGGCTTCTTTGCATCAAATTCTTCCATCCTTATGCTTCCATGTTTGCACTATCCAATCTTGGCCCAAAAATGCTCTAGAATGCTCCAAATTGCTTCTTTTTGCATACTTTGACATATAAACCTACAAACACATGAAAATGACTTTAAACACTATAATAAATACTAAATAATAACCAAAATGCAAGAAAACAAGCAAGCTAAGTCGCATAAATATGCTCCTATCAACAGGCTGATTTGGTATTGATGTGCTTTAAAAAAAAACTGCTTCTGTTGTGCTGTGAGATTAAGCAGCTGTGAAATAAAACATCAGAGTGTTTGATAAAAAAAGCAGTATGATAGTATTTGGTAAACTTTTATGTAAAACAGTTATGATTGTGTGAAATGACCAAAAATGGTATAATACTAGATGTGCTATTAATTTAATTTTCTTAACAAATAAAAGTGAATTACTAAATATACTTTATTTTTAAAAGAAAAATATTTATAAACTTTATCTTAAATATTAATTAGTATAACAAACTACTTTAATTGAAATATTTTAGACTAAATATCTAGGATTCATTAGTACAATATTGTTAATGTACTTGAAAGTAGTCTAATTAGATGCATTCATCAAACTTGCCGCTATTCTATTTCTTAATGCCTCTATCTCATGTGATCCTTCAACTTGATAATTTTGGTATTCATCATCATCATCATCACTACTATTGCTCTCTTCACAAAAATCCTTGGGGTAATCAAAATGATGATCACGTTCAGAATACCTCCGTATGTAGTTATGAAGAGCCACTGTAGCAATGACAATCTTCACTTGCTTATTGAACGGGTAATTAAGCATATCCCTTAAAATTGCCTATCTTTTCTTCCATACTCCAAAAGTTCGTTCAATTATGCTCCTAAGAGAATAATGCATGTGGTTGAATACCTCTTTATGACCCGTTGGTTCGGCACCCCTACGAAAGTCCGGGAGATGATATCTTTCACCTTTATATGGTCCCAAATAACCTCTCATTTGTGGGTACCCCACATCTACCAAGTAATATTTTTCTGACAATTGATAATTTTGTTTTGTATTGTAATAATTATACAAAGGAAGTATGTAAAATGTTATAATAAGTATGAAGATTACCATTTAGAGGCTTAGAAAAGTTTAAATTTGAATTCCGTAGTATGGAAAGAAAAACCCTTATATCATGTGCAGTGCCTTCCCATCCAGTACAAGCAAATGTGAATTGCATGTCAAAATTACATGCAGTCATAACATTTTGAGTCGGCACAAGCAAAGCCAGCAGAAATCAGAAAAGCAAACTTTTTTCAATCATGAGTACTGCAGTCACTGACTCACCCACAAAATACAACAACTTGAACAAAAACTCAAACACATAAACTGAGTTAAAAGAAGAAAGCTCACTGATCAGCAATGGCGGAGCTGCTGCAGAGCACAAAAATATGATATGGATTCTTCTTGCAGGAACCTCAGAATCACAGAACACCTCAGAGAAAAAGACCCACCAAACTGTCATGCATTATTAAACTCACTAGACAATTCTATAGTACATAAATCACCAATGATCATCTGACCTAGTGGCACCCAATCTCTACTTTCTTGGACAATATCCTAAGAGAAAATCTCATGAACAACAATTGTTGACTATAAACAAATCGTTAGTTATGGGAATCATAAGACAAGAATGAGGTAATGCAAAGTCATCGTAACATACAAGTAATATGGACCAACGGTACAAAAGTATTCTAAAGGCAACCCATGCTACAACCGAAACAAATGGATAAATAAAAAGGGTTAGTATTACGCTGAAGAAAAACCCACAAATGTAGAGACAATATATGGATCTGCAAATAACCGCTGACAAGTTACTATCCTCATCGAAGTAATGCCCCTGCTGCTTCAATATATAACTCTCTGACTTCCACTCCCACACAAGCAACTGTCCAAGTTTCACACACCCAAACGTCAGCCAATTTCTAAGTTCATTAAAAACTGCAGTTGTAATTTTCTCTCTTGATATCGACAACAAGTGCACGCACACAAAATCAGGCATTTGATACAACCCAAATACACCATTTGAGAACCCAACAACCAACATATTAAAAAGTGAACAACTTGTGCGCTTATTTTAACTCTTTAATCCAAATCAAGATTCAGGGAACAAACATGCACTATCACTTCTCACGTTAACATGCATCAAGATTCAATCAAGGAAAATGAATAAAGAAGTAATCAATTTTTCTTACTTCTCTCTCAATTTTTCTTGTTTCCCCAATTGTTTCCTCCATCCCAGTTGTTTTTCCCGACACACTTACGATACTCATCCCTTCGCTCTTCCCACCCCTCTTTCACTCACTCTCCCCATCCCTAAATTTAAAAATCTAAACAAATAAATAGCAAAATTTTAGACAAGAGAAGCTTACTAGAGGAAGGAGGGAAGGCGACGGCAGTGCTTGTGGCGTTGAGACCGACGGAGAGAGGAAAAGGAGGCGGAGGAGGAAAGAGGTGCAGCGGCAGGCACAGAGGAAGAAGGCGTGCGAGTTTTTTGCGAGAGGGCTTGCTAGAGAGATCTGTCTGAATGTGTGAGGAAGGCAGGACAAATGAGAAAGGAGGGCAATGTTGGCAAATTGAAAAATTCATTAACAAAATTACTGTAGCTCTGTGTTTTTCACAATAAGCCACTTTTTAGCTTCTTTTTTCTTTTTTTCTTTTTTTTTTTTTAACTTTGAAATAATGCTGGTTTGGAGTGTTTCCCAATAGTTTGAAGTTTTCAAAATAATGTCATAAGAAGTTTCAAAAATAATTGATTTTTCACTCTACACTTTACGAAACAGTATTACAAATCAACAAATAGTTCATTTTTTCAGTAATTATATGTCATCTAACTACAAATATATGGAAATGAGACATAGAAAACAAAAAAGAAAATCATTCTAGGAAAATATACTATAATTTAGACTTTGCAAAATAGCGTCATAATGTAGTTTCAGAAATAGTTCCAGTTTGCATAACAGTGTTACGAACAAGAAATAGTTCCATGTTTTTCAGTACTAAAACATTGAAATAGTTCAATAATAATTCAACTCTGATAAATAGTTTGATAAATAGTTAAATATTTGCCCAAAGAGCTTAGATTGCAACTACACTTGTGAATCACGAGAATAATTATGTAAATGTTATGTCCTGAGAATAGTTATGCAAATGTGGTTGCAATCTTGTAATTCATGAAATAGGTCATTAGTATTGGATTTGTTCACTTTTAATATGTCATCGAATGTTATAATATAATCTCATTATCTATCATACTTATTTGTTTTTCTAAAAACAAAATGCAGATTGGATTGTGGCATATTTGTCATTCAATTTGCAAACCAAGTGCAAGAGGGCAAACGAATAGAAGCCACCTTTGAGAAGGAAGAGTATTTGCCAAAAGAGCTCAGATTGCAACTACACTTGTGAATCACGAGAATAGTTATGCAAATGGACTAAAGAAGATACTTGAAGACAGAAGACGACAAAATAAACATGCTCAATATGATGACATTCTTGATGAGGATTTTATTACATTAGCATGAGTTTTACAAAATACATTTTGTATCAATGTACATGTACATACAAAATCCCGAGCTCAAGTGGGCTTCTATGCTGGTGCCCATCCCTTACTTGCATACGTTTTATAATTTGTGAGCCCTAGGGGGCCTAACACCATTACTCATCTAAATCATGTAATGGTGTTGAAAGAAGTCCAAGACGAAACCATGTAAAAATGAAAAAGAAATAAAGTTTAGTATAAAGCCAGTTAACTTCACATCCCTGACTCTTTGAGTTATAAGAATGAGAAATATATTAAAAAATTTCACATGCTTACATTTTGACACTTTCTTTTTGTTAAAGTTCCCTTTTATTATCCAAATAATATAGTTACCAAATTAGATAAATTTATGCAAAACAAAAAATTAGATAATTTAAATTGTTTCTGAAATACATGTACACACTATATCTAAAAAATGAAAAATAACGGCTTTTTTTTATATTTTTTTTTCCAGTTCCAGATCAGCACAAAAAATTCTCATCCTTCACGCATAATTAACGCCCAGCAAAAATCATCATTTCACTCTCGCACAACTTCAATTTCTTTCCCTAACACCAACTCTCATTTTCACGCACAAATAAGCCAGTCGTGATAAAAAAAAACTGCATGCACTATAAAAAAAAACCAGAAACCCAGCCCCCAACTCAAATCATCCATCCTCATTTCCCGATTTCGTACATCATTTCAGTTCTTTCATGGACGAATTCACACAAATTTCAACTTTGCTGAGCAACTTGGTCGCAGAAATACCCAGAAAATAAAGAAAGGTAACAATCTTACAATTTTTCTCAACATATTTCCCAAAATCATACGGTTCATTGTTTATATAACTAACATCTACTAGAATCAACCATATAGAATAACATGCATCAACTTAAACAAAAACCAGATTATACTATTTCCTTAAATTTATTTTGTTATTTACTCTCAGTACGAATCCATCATAGATCCATAAAAAAAAGTATTTACTAGCTAATCGTTCAATATATAAACATACATTATGCTATCACACGTACTAGTGTGATTCTCCGTTTGTAATTTCTACATTTCAGTAAAATAGTTCACGATTTTTAAGTTTAATAAACAGTGTTTATGAAATATTTTACAATTTGCTTCATTTGTAAGTAGAATTGAAATGTAAGGAAATAGTAAAATCTGGGATGCATTCACGAACAAGTATAAACATATATTACGCTATTACACGAACTAGTGTGATTCTATGTTAATAACTTGTATATTCAGTAAATAGTTTGTGTATTTTTTAAAGTTTAATAAACAGTGTTTACGAAACAGTTTACAATTACTTCATTTATAAATAGAATTGCAATTTTTCCATATCTTATACATAATATACCTCCTATTGTACATTTTTATTTCTAATTTATTTAGTTATATGAATCTTATAAAAATTTATGCAGTTATAAAAATGTTTTTGTAGACATTGAAATTTTGGTAAAATAAATGTTGACCAATAATTAAAATTTCAACGCTCACGTGTCACATAAATTTTACACGTAGCGTATGACTCAACGAAAAATCGAAAAGAGTCAGAAAAGCCATCAAACAGGACATGTGTCAACACCTAGCAGAAACAACTTATTTCATCTGATTATTTAAATCCAAAAATCAAGTTTTGGAATTCTATAAATAGAGGCCATTCCACACCAATTCATTCACCAATTCACCAACACATTTCTCTACTCCCAAATTGGAAGATAATTCTCTTGAAGTTCGTTCTTCGTTCTTTGAGATCAAGCCCTGACGGCCCTTGAAGAAACACTCTTCATCCTAAGATCAAGCCCTAACGGCCCTTCGGATCAACACAACATCAACAAATCCACACCATTGTTCATCCTAAGAATCAAGCCCCAACGGCCCTTCGGATTAACACAACATCAACGTTCATCATCAAATCCCTGAAGATCATCCTCGTTCATCCTAAGATCAAGCCCCAATGACCCTTCGAATCAACACAACATCAACAAATCCACACCACTGTTCATCCCAAGAATCAAGCTCCAACAGCCCATTCGGATCAACACAACATCAACAAATCCATACCACTGTTCATCCAAGGATCAAGCCCCCAACGACCCCTTTGGATCAACAGCCCATCAACAAATCCTTATCTTATGAAGATAGAATCAGAGGATAAATTGTAAAGAGATTGTAACCCAAATTCATCAAATACAAATATTATTTTGTACACGTGTTCTTATGTTTCAGGAAATTTTCGTGATTACAAATTTGGCACGCCCAGTGGGACAATCTCTACCTCTCATCTTTATCTTCAAATCCGCAAAAAGAGGGCACATATGGCATCAAGGAATGCTCAAATTTTTCCCGCAACTAACACGAAGAACAAGAGTATCCTTATCACGAGCGGTGGCACTTTTGGCATCACAACTCGAAGCAAGGCAAGAGCTCTTTCCACCGCATCTTCCCCCTCTGCATCAACTTCGCCAAAAGTTCATGAACACCCAAAATACAAGCCTGTGATCACCCTGGCCTCGCTAAGTGTGCCAATGGAGGATATCCCAAGGAAGTGCCCCGAGTCCCTATTCTTTGTCGCCGACTCGAGCAGCAGCACAGCCATGCAAGTCATGACCACCGGAGCGACTTCGATCGAGGAGCAGTTGGCTCAAATGAATGAAGCGATTGCAAAGCTCACACAGACTGTGGAGGAGAAAGACTTACAAATCACCACACTTGTCAACCAATTAGAAATGAAGAACAACGACAAAATGGTAGGCGGTGAGGATGAGGAACCTTCGACAAAAGAAATCGAGGAGAAGCCAGACCAAGCAACGACACTCATGAGATCTCTGTCTATCCAGCAGCTACAACAAATGATCGCTAGCACCATTAAGGCACAGTACGAAGGGAGCTCACATACCTCCATGTTGTATTCAAAGCCTTACTCCAGGAAAATTGACAACCTTAAGATGCCAAGGGGATATCAACCGCCAAAGTTCATGCAGTTCAATGAGAAGGGAAATCCAAAGCAGCACGTTGCCCATTTCGTCGAAACTTGCAACAATGCGGGGATGGAAGGAGACTACCTCGCAAAGCAGTTTGTCCACTCTCTGAAGGGAAATGCATTCGACTGGTACACAGATCTAGAACCTGAATCCATCAATAGCTGGGAGCAATTAGAGCGAGAGTTCTTGAATCGCTTCTATAGCACTCGTCGCACAGTAAGCATGCTGGAGCTGACAAACACAAAGCAGTGGAGGGACGAGCCAGTTGTCGATTACATTAACCGATGGCGTACTCTGAGCCTCGACTGCAAGGATAGACTCTCGAAAATCTCCTCAATCGAGATGTGCATTCAAGGTATGCATTGGGGATTACAATACATCCTTCAAGGCATCAAACCATGGACGTTTGAAGAGTTAGCCACCCACGCTCACGACATGGTGCTAAGCATCGCTCATCATGGAAAAAAGGAGCCGATCACCGACTTAAAAAAGGATAAGGTGTTTACTCCAAAGGTGGACAATCGTGGAAAGAAGCCCGCCAATAAAGCTTTTACCATTGACGCTACCCCCATCAAGACCTCTTCCATACCCGTCAAAATCTCCTCTAAGAACAAAGCAAAGGAGATAAAAAGAGGTGAGCTCTCTCGTACCCAAGACAGGTACAAGAACACATTGAGAGAACTGGAGCATAAAACATACCCATTTCTAGACTCTGACATGGCCCTAATGCTAGACGACCTGTTGGAGAAAAAGGTGATTGAGCTGCCTGAATGCAAGCGCCCGGAAGAGATGAATCGCGTTGACGATCCCAATTACTGCAAGCACCATCGCATCGTGAGTCATCCCGTCGGAAAGTGCTTCATCTTCAAGGAACTCATCATGAAGTTAGCACAACAAGGGCGAATTGAACTCGACCTGGAAGACACGGTCGCGACGCACACTACGACGATCGCGTTTGGGTCCTTTGATCTTGTGCTTCTTCAGGTAATGCGTGACCATCCTCATCCATGCTCAAGTCACATGACCCCTTCTGCACAACCATCGTTGGGGGCAAACAACCAGGATGCACCGACTGATGATAATGAAGGATGGACCTTAGTGACCCGCAAAAAGACGAAGAAGCCGAAAGCACAGGCCACAAGGCCAAAGGTAGAAGAAGGAAGAAAGCACCACCATCGCAACAATAGAAACCCCAAAAGAAGCGCAAGAGTTGCTAAGCCAACATACGCTGGGAGCCTATGGAACAAGAGCCACGCATTCCCATCTCCTTGCACGAGTACTTCCCGAATGACTTCTTCCAACGGTGCACTATCGCTGCATGTCACATGGTGGAAGTAAATGAACCATTAAGAGACGAAGTTATCGTCGTTGAAGAAGTGAAGACCCTCATGACCAAAGAAGGTTTGCCGACCCACATTAGCATCGAGAAGGCATTACGATTACCCGAGGAGATGCGGAAAGCACTGATAGTGGTCTTAGCAAATCCCAACGACCATGGAGTACAAGGAAACAAGGACGAAGGCTCAAGGCTTCGGTCATATGAATATGCCACATGCTGTGCCGCCCAAGACTCAATCAACTTCACTGACGAAGACTTATTACTGGGATCAAAACCTCACAACCGTTCTCTCTTCGTCTCAGGGTACATAAGGGAAAGCAAAGTCAACCACATGCTTGTGGATGGTGCATCGGCCATAAACATCATGCCAAAGTCAACGATGGCTACAATCGGCATCAAAATAGACGAACTGTCCATAAGCCGTCTACTAATCCAAGGTTTCAACCAATGAGAACAAAGAGCGATAGGCATGATCCGAGTGGAGATGACCATTGGTGAACTCAAATCAAGCACGATATTTCATGTGATTGATGCAAGAACTTCATACAGCCTGCTCTTAGGAAGGCCTTGGATCCATGAGAATGGAGTAGTGACATACACCCTTCACCAATGTTTAAAATTCTACCGGGAAGGAGTAAAGGTAATTCGAGGTGATACCAAGCCACTTATCGAAGCCGAATCACATTTTGCAGACACCAAGTTCTACATAGGGGAAGACATGATACCTGAAGCTCTCCTAAAATAGGTAAAATCCACGGGCAAAGCGACGCCTAAAAAGTAAGAATAACAATATGTTCCAAGAAAGCAAGGAAGAGAAGCCACGCCGTCTTCAAGCAAAAACAACGACGAACTCTTGACAGCCAAATGGGGTGAGACGCCTTTAAAAGGACCAAACACACCCGTCTTCCTATACATCCCGATGTCGAGAAGAAAGAAGGGTCAAACCCCATTCGAAACGGGGACAATCAAAGTCGACATGCAGCAGCGCAAGGATGATGTAGAATTGCTCAAGATGAATGCAATTTTACCTTTAACATAGCTAGGCAAGACTAAGATTGCAAGACCGCCACAAGGCTTCATAAAAGCTCTGCCAAAAGGAGTAGAACCAAGCTTTCTCCCAACCAAGAGGACCGAAGAATGTTTTGATCTAAACGCTTACAAACTCATGTCGAAGGCTGGGTACGCCTTCATTCCCTCTTCGAATCCTGGAAACAAGGGTTCATACACTATCAACAATAAAGAACGTGACCTCACCAAGACTCAAAAGAGGCTGAAGGAGCATGGTTACGGAGTTCACAATGGCAAACCAGGAATCGGCTTCACACCAAATGCACCTGTGAAGATTTCGAGCAAAGCGAAAAACGCTAGCGCTCAACACATCAGCGTGAGCGTCATACAAAACCGAGAAGAGCTTAATTCCGCCCCTTGGATATCAGTCTTCAATAGGATGAATCATCCAAGACCTAGAATATCGGCATTTCATTGCATTGGTGGTCAAAGCCGAACCTCCATCTTCAAGAGGCTTAACACGCCAACATCCCAAAGTTCCATTTTTGAAAGGTTGTCAGAACCTAAGAAACAAAGCAACGCGCCTAGCTTCCCTCCACAACGGTCGATTTTGAGGAGACTCGAAGAAACCGAGAAGCCTTCAAGGAGAAAAGAAACAACGCCAAAGAAACAGAAGCCCGACAGCTTAGTCGAAAAGGACGACATCTAAAGCTCTGTTCCTTAAAAAATGAAGTGCCAAGCAATCTTGGAGGTTAACACAAATGGACCACTAAAAGTAAGGAGTCGCACCATTATCCACACCGACCAATCTTCACACTAACAAGCCCAAAAGGACGGCACTGAATGAGGGGTCCAAGACATCTTCCACATCACAATCTAAGAAGACAAAGAAAGTGAAGCCCATAAGGAAGATGTCACCGCTGCACCATCACAGCTCGAAGATGGAGGGCAAGCCACGATTGATGAGCTTAAGGAGCTCAACTTAGGAACGAAAGAAGAGCCCAGGCCTATTTTCGTAAGTGCGCTGCTAAATGCGGACGAGATAGAAGAGTACTACCAGCTGTTATTAGAGTACAAAGACGTCTTTGCCTGGACATTTTAGGAAATGCCCGGCCTTAACCCTATTATCGATGTGCATCGTCTTACAGTCAAGCCCGGAACGCGACTGATAAAGCAAACTCAAAGGCGCTATCGATCTGAGCTCATCCCACAGATTGAGACTAAAATTGACAAGCTAATTAAAGCAGGCTTCATTTGAAAGGTGCAATACCCCAAGTGGATCTCTAACATCGTTATCGTCCTTAAGAAATCTGGACAAATACGTGTTTGCGTGGACTTTCGAGACCTCAACGATGCTTGCCCAAAAGATGATTTTCCCTTGCTAATCATCGAAATCATGGTGGACGCAACCATTAGCCACGAGGCACTGTCATTCATGGATGGCTCATCTGGATACAATCGAATCCGCATGGCTCTTGAAGATGAGGAACTAACAGCCTTTCGCACCCCGAAAGGTATATACTGCTACAAGGTGATGCCATTTGGTCTAAAAATGCTGGAGCTACATACCAACGTGCAATGCAAAAAATCTTCGATGACATGCTACACAAAATGTAAAATGTTACGTAGACAATGTGGTGGTCAAGACAAAAAAGAGATCAGACCACTTGAAGGATTTACGAATGGTGTTCAAAAGGCTGCAAAAATACAACCTCAAGATGTACCCGATGAAATGTGCATTTGGTGTCACCTCTGGAAAGTTCCTCGGCTTCATTGTCAAGCACCGTGGCATCGAAGTAGACCAATCAAAGATCAAATCCATTCAAAGCATGCCTGAGCCAAGAAATTTACACGAACTGAAAAGTCTGCAAAGATGACTCACTTTCATTAGACGATTTATATCCAATCTAGCAGGACATTGTCAACCGTTTAGCCGACTCATGAAGAAGGATGTCCCGTTTGTATGGGACAAAGCATGCCACAATGCCTTTGAAAGCATAAAAAGGTATTTGTCAAGTCCACCTGTATTGGGGGCACCTGTGCCCGGGAAGCCGCTCATATTGTATATTGCCGCTCAAGAAAGTTCAGTAGGAGCACTCTTGGCACAAGAAAATGAATCCCAGAAAAAAAAGAGCGTTTTACTACCTGAGTCGAACTCTCACTGGTGCCGAGTTAAATTATTCCCCGATAGAAAAGATGTGCATTGCCTTGGTATTCGCCATTCAGAAGCTCAGACATTACATGCATGCTTACACCATCAACTTGGTTGCTAAAGCTGACCCGGTCAAATACGCCATGTCCAAACTAGTTTTGACAGGGCGACTAGCTAAATAGGCATTGCTTCTCAATCAACATGAGATCATCTACGTTCCAGCTAAAGTCGTCAAAGGACAAGCACTGGCAGACTTCTTTGCTGATCATCTGATCCCAGTCGATTGGAAAATCTCAGACGACTTGCCCGACGATGAGGTGTTTTACATCGACATCTTCCCAACATGGACGATGTTCTTCGACGAATCAGCACGAGCAGATGGAGTGAAGGCAGGAGTAATATTCATGTCACCGCAAAGGCAAATAATGCCTTATTCCTTCCAACTAAGCGAACTATGCTCCAACAACATCACTGAGTACCAAGCACTGATCCTCAACCTCCAAATGGCAATCAACATGGGAATCACAGCCCTTGAGATATATGGTGACTCCAAGCTCATAATCAATCAACTCTTGACCAAGTATGAGGTGAGGAAAGATGATCTCGTCCCATACTTCCGGCTGGCAACTCAGCTGCTACAAAAGTTCGAGATAGTGACACTAGAACATGTGCCAAGAAAAGAAAATCAAATGGCAGATGCTCTCGCCAACCTAGCCTCGAGTATGACACTAGGAGAATGAGAAGTTACAGACGTGCTAGTTTGCCAAAGATGGGTGATCCCACTTGCCATTGAAATACTGCTAAATGACACAAACGTCATCTCAATACTTCTAGTCGACACTGAAGAATAGAGACAACCATTGATCGACTACTTAGAGCAAGGAAGGCTTTCAGACGATCCCAGACACCGCTTTGAAATATGTCGACGAGCACATCGCTTCCTCTACTACAAGGGAACACTTTACCGACACTCTTTTGAATGAATACTTCTGAGATGCCTAGGTGAAGAAGAAGCCAGTCGAGCCATGGAAGAAGCACATTCAGGTGTATGTGGGGCGCATCAATCGGGGCCAAAGCTACATTTCCAGCTTAAAAGAATGGGTTACTATTGGCCAAGCATGGTGAGGGATTGCATGGAATACGCCAAAAGGTGCCAAGCCTGCCAACTCCTTGCCAACTTCATACATCAACCACTTGAACCATTACATCCTACACTCGCACCAAAGTCATTTGCAGGAGAAGCTTACATCCTAGCTGTAACAGATTACTTTTCCAAGTGGGCTGAAGCCATACCCCTAAGGGAAGTCAAGAAAGAAACTGTCGTCCATTTTATCAAGGAGCATATCATCCACCGATATGTGTGCCTCGCTACATCAATACTGACAATGGAAAGCAGTTCTCCAACCGACTCATGGATGAACTCTGTGAGAAATACAAGTTCAAGCAGTATAAGTCTTCCATGTATCATGTCCTAGCCAATGGTCCCGCAGAAGCATTCAACACAACTCGAAGCAATCTTTTGAGAAAAGTCGTTGGTAGGAGCAAGAAAGACTGGCACAAGAGAATGAGCGAAGCACTTTGGGCATACAGGACAACGTACTGGACACCTACTCAAGCTACACCATATTCGCTCGTGTATGACGTAGAGGCAGTTTTGCCATTGGAAAGCCAGATTCCCTCGCTGAGGATGGCTATACAAGAAGGACTGACTGACGAAGAGAATGCAAAGTTACATCTTCAAGAGTTAGAAGCGCTAGATGATAAGAGGCTCAAAGCTCAGCAGCATCTGGAGTGTTATCAAGCACGATTGTCCAAGGCCTTCAATAAGAAAGTTCGTCCAAGGTCATTTCAAGTAGGGGATCTTGTCCTTGCATTACGTAGGCCTATCATCACGACGCACAAAACGAGAAGCAAATTCACCTTAAAGTGGGATGGACCTTACGTAGTACAAGAAGTTTACACAAATGGTACTTACAAGATCGTGGAAGAAAATGGCTTGAGGATTGGCCCCATAAATGGCAAGTTTTTGAAGTGGTACTACGTCTGAGAAGGAACCACGCTCCTAGCCCACAAGAGCATAAACTAGGTATGGCAAACATTAAAAAAAAAATCATCGCTCCTTGAACTACGTTATGACTTGATCCCTTTCATTAGAAGAGTACGTAGGCAACTTGAAACTTCAAAACTTCAAGTACAATCATATCATCAATGTAAATACTTCATTTCTTTGAAGGAAGGATGTGGCTACAAAGTTTGTTACAAAGACGAGCAAAAGACATGCGAGAGAAATCTCGTGAGCGTTGAAGGATGACAATGACGAAGCCACAACGATGAAGAAGAAACTAGCCACGAAGCTTGAGCAGCGAGGTTGATGTGCACGGCAACGTCACCTTTAAGGAAAGTTGTGACCGAAAGGTACTACACAACGAGCGAGGCCCCGATGCAGTCTCTTGCACAACACCACACGGTAGCGCACCATCGAGGGAAAACTGTGATCAAAAGGCACTACATAACGAAACCCCGGTACAGCTTTCCGCACAACCCCACAAGGTAAAAGTGACGCACTAGAACAAGCTCCAAGCAGCAACGGCAAGCGGTAAAGTCAATGTGCATGGCAACATCACCTTCATGAGTAAGGTCGGTGAAGAACTTCAGTGACCGCCGTCAAACGACTAGCCGGTCACGAAGCTCAACACCGTTGCACCCACGTCTTGCTCGCTCCGTCACAAACAGCAAGGCTGGTGAAGAACTTCAGTGACTGCCATCAAACAACTAGCCGGTCACGAAGCTCAACACAGTTACACCCACGTCATGCTCATTCCGTCACAAACAGCAAGGCCGGTGAAGAACTTTAGTAACCGCCATCAAACGACTAGCCGGTCACGAAGCTCAAAACAGTTGCACCCACGTCCTGCTCGCTCCGTCATAAACAGCAAGGCCGGTGAAGAACTTCAGTGACCGCTGTGAAATGACTAGCCGATCACGAAGCTCAACATAGTTACACCCGTGCCTTGGTCGCTCCGTCACAAACAGCAAGGCCGGTGAAGAACTTTAGTGACCGCCGTCAAACGACTAGCAGATCACGAAGCTCAACATAGTTGCACCCGCGCCCTGCTCGCTCCGTCACAATTAGCAAGGCCGGTGAAGAACTTCAATGACCACCGTCAAACGACTTGCCGATCACGAAGTTCAACATGTTGCACCCACATCTTGCTCGCTCTGGCACTAATTGTGAAGACAGGTAATCTGCCAAAACTGCAAGGAAATCCATGAATGCAAGGAGCACTTGTCAAAAAAGAAAATAGGTATTTCTACACTTCAGACCCAAATTAAAGAAAACAGAAGATGAGATCCGCAAAAAGAGCAGGCCCAGGCCCGACTCTCAAGCCCAAGGCCGTATTTCATACGCCTCCTCGGGCGTTTACACGTATCCCTGATCTGGGATATGTAGAAGCTTGTAAAGCCCTTTAACACCATTTGCAGAAGAAGGTGACAGTCGGTCTTTACAATCGGTCAAGTTCTTTACACGTATCTCTCACGGTAGATACTCTAGTAACTGCGTCTCCTAAAAAAAAAAGTCCAGCTTCCAAAAGGGTGTGTTTACTGCCTGATATTGAGTGTTCGTTTGGCTGTGAAACCTCTTGGAGCAGAGCTATACTCCATGGATTTGAAACCTCCCTTCTCACTGGACCACCATCGCCAGACTCCCAAACGGCCGTACGGACAATGTGATCAAGAACCACTGGAACTCGACGTTGAAGCAGAAGTTATCGGCTCTCTCTCAAACGAAGATGGTGTGACGATCGACGAAGGTATACTTCGTCCGGAGAAAAAAACTGCCACGGCAACGGTATCGTTTTTCGATCTCGATTACAATCCAGGGAGCTCGTCGGGATTCGATGTCAGCAAGTCTGACGTTCCCTCCAGCTCCGAGGGAAATTCGCCTTCCTCTCTAAAGTTCTCGACGAAACCCACGCCTCGAACCCCAGCTTCGTCTCTCTCTTTCTCCTCCATCTCAAAGCATAGCTGAGAAGAGAAGACAGAGGCACGGCAATGGTGAGTCACAGAAAGAAGACGCAGTCTCTCAGCAAATTGAAGGAAGGCACGGCGGGAGAATGACGGGTGAGTCGCAGAAAAAAGGCTCGGTCTCAATCGCAACTTCACTAAATCAATCGCCCAGGTTTTGGAACAAATTCAAGCTTAAATATTTGTTCAGAATGGTGAGGATGTGCCATCGATTTTGGGCTCTCTGTGTTTTTCAAGCTTGGGGAGAAGTTCACGGAGATTGTGGGCAGTCCGTACTACATGGCACCAGAGGTTTTGAAACGAAATTATGGTTTGGAGGTTGATATATGGAGCGTCGGAAGCTCTACACGGCTTCAGACTCCACCATGAACCCAGTCTTCTCCTCATCCCAGAAATTAATCAAGACACCCAGTGTGGTTGTTTCGCGTAAAAAGCAAGGGCGAAGGATCTTCGGCTTTGAGTTTCTGCTCGGACTGCGCTGATTGATCGATCTCTATGTCCATGGCAAACTACGGAGCAAACTGGGAGTGGGGATTTTTAGGATTTTACAGTTCTTCCCATTTTATTTCCATGATAGCGACTACTGCAAGGCCCCAGGACATGGACCGCACTCTCGGCTCCATACTTTTCTTCCTCTCCGTCGTGCCCCGCTCGCCTTCATCCAAGTTCTCATCTGGCAGCATCAACAACGGGTACTTGCAGAGCATGGCCATCAGCAGCTGCAGCTCCTCAACATCTTTGTGATGGGCAGCCGGGGATTCAGGGTTTCAAAGCGGACCTCATTCGTCACGAATTTCAGCAGCACGTCTTTGACTTTGAAGCAGCAACATGTCTTGGCAGACTGACTTATTTGGGCAGAGAGATCACGACATCACTTATGTCGGTGGCAGATGAACTTTTGATAGTGATGACTCGGTGGGGAACGACACGGGCTACTCATCTTCCTCTTGTTGACTGCGGCAAAGAAACTTCAGATTTTCTTCATCTACGTCCCGTTGCAGATTCCAAGCTCCGTCTTCCTCCCTCCATTGAAGAAGCAGCTGCCCATCCTCCTCTTAAAGCTCTCTGCCGTAGCGCCTCCTTGCTCAGTGATGCGTTGTAAAACAACACACAAATTTAACCCTCTTTTTGACAATTGTAGTAAAGATGTAAGTAGGGTATCGTTCTAGGCCGGGGATTAGGAGGGATTGCTAATCTACTCTAAATTGATTTAAAAATATTAAACAAGACTCAAAAACACAAAACTAGGAAAAAGCCACTTAACTAAACTCTAATAACTCAAAACAATTAGTTAGACTCAAACTAGATACTAGGAACTGATTTGGATGGAATTTGAATTAAAAGATTAAAAACGATAAAATCTAATTAAATAATACAACTTAACAATGGGGGGGGGGGGTTTGGTTTTAACGAGAAGTAAACTAAACCTAAATAACTTGTAGATTTGACAAAAACATGAAATTAAGGTGAACGGATGGGTGACGGACTAGCTAGATGGTTCTTCTCCACACATGACACATATGCAACGTAAATCAATTTTCAGTTGTTCTTTCGATAAATTATAAATCTCAACACTCCAGATTAACCGTGAACATCAGTTTTTTAATCTTCAAGTTTTCCTTAAGTTATTGAATTGGACGGAAAAGCGCATACAACAATTCAAAACATTCTTCAAAAGTCCCCTACGTGAAAAGCACAATAGAGATACAATTAAAGATCATTAAGCTTTGTGAAAACTATAAGCATTGACGAGGCATTCGTAACTATGAAAAGCATGATACTCTTGCCAAGAATTTACTTAACTCGATTGTGGATAGCAACCTTCACTACTCATGAATATAAGTTCATAACAATTAGGTGAAATTCCCTTATATTCTAGCATCAAATTCATGCATGCAAACTATGTATGCATCCTTAATCGACATACAAGAATAAGTTATCAATCAAGCAGTTAAACAAATTAAATTCACAACTCAGAAATCACAACTGAAGGTAATTAATTCATATTACAAATATATTCATGGCTTTGAATTAACCTCTAGCCAAAACAAATTTAGTTACACATTATTTTCAAATTAAAACAAAAGTAAAATATAAGTTTGAGAGGATAAAACCGAAAGAGGAGAGTGTTGTTCTGTTATGTGGCCTCTGTGCTCAGTCAGTTCTCTTCGGTGCCACTGTTGACAGCCTCTGATTCCTCGGTACCACTGCCCTCTTGGCACTGCTGCTCTACTGGCAGCCTCGCCTTTATTTTCTCCAAGGCAGCCTTGCTGCGCAGCTCCACTTTCACACTGCCACTTGGCAGTTGTTCTGTTCTTTCTTTAAAACCTCCCGCTGCTTAAGGCAGCTTTGAAAACTCTCGCTGCTTAAGGCAGCTTTGAAAACTCTCGCTGCTTAAGGCAGCTTTTCTTTCTTATATGTTTTTCTGGCTGCCAAGGCAGCTTTTAGGCCTCATTTCTGTATGGTTTTCTCCCCAGCGTGCTGCTCTTAGCAGCTCTCGTCTTATTAATTCCCTCTGCCGCAGTTTTGATTAGCTGCTCCCATGCTCTCTGCCTTGCTGTCCTTTTTTTATCTTTTCTTTTCCAAATTAAAATACGCCCCGTGAGCTGCCTTTTGCTTAGCTGCCTTCCCCCTTTTAATTCCTGTCCGCATATCTTATTAATTCCCCCTTTCCTTCAGTGCCCGTTAGCTGCCTTCCAGTGCTCTCTCTCTCTTTATTTATTTTTTTCTTTTTTCTCCATGCTGCCTTGCATGTGCACTGCTTGACTTTCTCTCGCAGCCTCCCTTATGCTTCGCTGCCAACCTTTCTATCTTATTTTTCACACAAAACAAACCAACCCAATTGCAATCACTCCAATTCGAATCGAAAACATAAACAAAGAAAATAAGTGAGTAAGGCAGTTTTGACGAATTTGACACTTAAAATTTCACTTATTCTATTTTTATTTCCTTTGCTTGACAAGTCCTATAAACACAAAAATAAAGTAAATAGCTCAAAAATATAAGGAACTAACTAAGAAAAGATAAGTGAATTTGATGTAAAATATATATAAATATGATCCAATCACTCAGTGCCTGGCATCCCTCTGCTCCTTGCTCGGTGCCTGCATCCTCCTCCATTTTCCTCCACCATATCCACCGTGAGCACCCTCTTTGCCCATCTTCATCCACAGCAGCTAGCAAAGGGCAGCCATCGTCACAACAACTGCAAGTAGCCACGAAAAACTTCAACGACTGCTGTCAAACGACTAGCCAGTCATGAAGCTCGATGCTTCGCTCCGCCTCAAACTCCAACTCTCCGTCCGTCTTCGTTCTTCCCTGCAAATTCCTCAGCCAATCATCCAAATTTATACAGAAAAAATACAATAAAAAAGGGAGATGGTGGAGCAAAATTTGCTGGCACACGTGAAAATAGATCTGGTGCGTATGGCACCATGTGCAGGAAAAGCATAAAAAAAAAAGCAAAAAATGATTGTGCATGACACGGAGAAAGAAAGAAAGAAATGAGAAGTGGTGGTGCCAGCCATCGAAAGCAAAAGAAAAAGAAAAGAAAATATATATATATATATATATATATATTATAAAAAAAATATATGAAAAAAAATGCATTAAGAGAAATAAAGTCCATCTTATTTATTTCTTTTGAAATTTTACATAAATTTACATTCTGCAAAAAAAAAAATGCAAACGAGCAAGAAATTTTTAAGGACGGTCACGAGGAGCCTCATTGCTCGGCGGAGCTGCAGGAAGACGAGGTGCTGGAGTTTGATGATCTGGAGCCTTAACACTTGGTGAAGCTCCAGATGACGAAGACAAAAGTTGCCTCTGTAATAAAGCCACAAACATCTGATAGTCACTTTGAATTCGACTTTCAGATTCTTGCAGTTGGTCAAGTTTTCTCTTCATGCTCGTCGAGTAACTATTGGCAAGCATGTGCCGCTCCCTATCTTCATGCTTAAGCTCTCTAATCTCCTGCTTAAGGCTCGCCACCTCAGCCATCAAGGATTCAACCTGGAGAGTACGAGCAAGAAGGCGTTGGCCCATGTTCGACACAGAGCATGCGCACTGGACGCTAAAGGCCAAGGAGTCCTGGACAGCCAGTTCATCGGACCGCTTGGAAAACACCATGTTATCTCTGGGGGTGAGAAGATTTCTAGCCACCATATTGGCTGTCATATCATTCTTCATCACCAAATCCCCAACTGTAAGAGGACCGTTCAGGGATAAAAAGGATGGGTGCCATACGTTGTCCGTAGAAGACATTACAGCCTCTTCCCCAGCATTTAAGTCAAGACGACGGTCATATGGGCAAGACATCTCCGAAGGTTTTGAAGAAAAGAAGAGGTTGGACAAATCAAGATCTTAAAATTACAAGAGAAAGCTTCGACAAGTAGCAATTCTCAAGCGTGCTTCGGAAAGCAATCGGTGCCTCCATAAAAAGAAGAAGCGATGAGGTTACCTGTTCAAAAATTGAAGAGGCGCCTGCTCATAAATTGAAGAGGCGCTCGTTCAGAAATCGAAAAGGCACCACCTTTTCAAAAAGTTAGATTTTCTGGATCAATCTGTTAGCACCATTCACGTGCAATCTCAGCTTTGAATGAGTCACGAGCCAAAATCAAATAGGCTCGGCACTATCCTCCAAATTTCAAAAGCTGCTCGTTCAAAGACCGAGGCTTATTGCCACCTTTCACGTGCTGTCTCAGCTTTGTAGAAGTCACGGACGAGTCTAAAAATGCGTGAATCTTACTGTTCTAAATACCCACTGTCGCTGACAAGGGTAAACGAACAGCCTCACTATCGGCTATTGGGAAAAGTCCTATATCTGTCAACATTCATCCTCTACGGTAAGGCAGACTTGCAAAAATGTCAAGCTCTTCCCTATCTTCGAGAATGCATTTCCAACAAAGTCTCTCAAAATACTCAGTATTCCTTATCCTCTGGAATGCCTCTGCAAACAAGCCACACCAGAGCAAGAGTATCCCATATCATCAGGGTCAAAAGCAAGAGTATCTCATATCATGCTTTCTTCCTGTCCTTGTCTTTGTCCTTGTTCTCACCTGCAGGGCAAGAAGAAAGAGAGCAATCAGTCAGAACCTGAGATCAAACTTTCGATCTGGAACTGACTGCCTGGAAACCTTCCCTGATTGCTTACCTAGCATTTGCATTCCACTCTTGCATGGCAAAAACTGCAAGAGAAGATGCCACATGCGTGGGAAAAAAAACCAGGGAAAATGCCGCTTGTGCAAGGGAAACAGATAAGGCAAGGGAAAATGATACATTGAAGCATGTAGAAACAAGCACGACGAAACATGTGCCGGGTTGTCCGCTACTTCTTCAAAAGCAAAAGTATTTCATATCATCAAGATCTGACGTACTTTGGATTTGATGGACTTGTTTTGACCCTCAAATTCTTGAGTCGGCTCGCGAAGATTGTTTGCTATATGAAGCCGCTCATGCTCCGACAACCTTCAAGATCAAGCCACCAACGGCCCTTGAAGGAATCATAAGTCCGATTCAAGATCAAGTGCTCACCACCCTTGAATCAACTTCAACTCCAGATAAATGGGTAAGCTCAGACTTTTGGCAAGTCTAGTTGAAGAAAACCCTCAAGCCTAGTTCAAGAATAAACCCGCGGAAAGATACTTCTTCAAAAGTAAAAGTATCTCACATCAGCAGAGTCGAAGGCAAAGATATCTCATGGCATGCTTTTCCTTTACCCTTGCCCTTGCTCTTGCCTTCGGTAAAATAAATGTTGACCCATAATTCAAATTTCAACACTCACGTGTCACATAAATTTTACACGTAGCATATAACTCGACGAATAATCGAAAAGAGTCAGAAAAAGCCATCAAACATGACACGTGTTAACACCTGGCAGAAACAACTTATTTCATCTGATTATTTAAATTCAAAAATCAAGTTTTAGAATTCTATAAATAGAGGCTATTTCACACCAATTCATTCACCAACACATTTCTCCACTCCCAAATTGGAAGATAATTCTCTTGAAATTCGTTCTTCGTTCTTCGTTCATCGTTCTTCGAGATCAAGCCCCGACGGCCCTTGAAGAAACGCTCTTCATCCTAAGATCAAGCCCCAACGGCCCTTCGGATCAACACAACATCAACGTTCATCATCAAATCCCTGAAGATCATCCTCGTTCATCCTAAGATCAAGCCCCAACGGCCCTTCGGATTAACACAACATCAACAAATCCACACCACTGTTCATCCCAAGAATCAAGCTCCAACAGCCCATTCAGATCAACACAACATCAACAAATCCATACCACTGTTCATCCAAGGATCAAGCCCCCAATGGCCCCTTTGGATCAACAGCCCATCAACAAATCCCTATCTTACGAAGATAGAATCAGAGGATAAATTGTAAAGAGATTGTAGCCCAAATTCATCAAATACAAATATTATTTTGTACACGTGTTCTTGTGTTTCAGGAAATTTCCGTGTTTACAGTTTTCTATTTCCATAAATAGTAATTCACCTTGGTATATTTCAGATATAATGTGTACTCATACTGATTTTATTTGTTTACAATCAAGTTGCATTCTAATAAAAACTATATTGACAGATGGTTTCAGTTAAAATAACTATACAAATGACAAACTCAACCAAAGCCAATGTCAAAATGATATCCAAAACAATAAAGAAGACAGAACAAAGGAAAATGCTTGGAGAAATAGAAAACATATCATGTACGAAGAAGGATACCATTAATCTACAGATTGACACCACTACTAAAGAAGAAGTTAGAGAACCAATGCAAAGTGCAAAGAAAAAGGTGCAAAAAAACAACCACTACAAAGGCAGAGGAAGAGAGAGACACAACCTAAAGAACAGAGCAATTATGAATCAAAGAGGCAAAAGAAAATGTGCCAAACACTCTAACCACCAACAACAATCAAGAGAAAGAAAAAGGAAAATGACAAACCAGTTTCAAAGAGAAAGAAAAAGGAAAATGCCAAACTAGTTACAAAATCAAACAAGCAACAAATTGAAGAAGGAATAGTGCAAAAAGAGGCAATACAACAAATAAATGAGCATGGTGACAAAATTGATACATTGCCGGACAAAAATGTTTCACTAATGGCAAAAGAAAGAGAACAAGAAACAGATATTGAAGCTCTAAAAAGCAACAATGCTCTCAACAAGAATGATCTGCAAGTCAAAAAGCAAACATTCAGCCAAAAAGCAACAAAGCCAATGATAAAAAACAGAAACAAAGTCTTAGGTGAAATTCCATCATCCAACCTGCATTTCAAAGATGAGCCTTCTTCACAACCGGATGACCTTCCAGCAACAAATCACATAGACAGCAGTGTGAATTGGACACAACTTCAAGTGTACAAGATGCTGAAACCAGATGATAGAAGAAGAATAACACAATTCTGGTCAACAGAGAGCAGGTAAGTAATACAAAACAAAACTTTTCACTGAATTTTTTTTACACACTCTCATAACTTTATAAGCACTGACGAATTATTGTATAACTAATACTTTTGCACTATTTTGCAGCGATGAATACTGAACAGCCGAAACTACAGATTTCAACTATTACAGAATAATGGTGTTGAAAGAAGACCTGCACAGTTTGATGGCAAATGGACCTACATCAACTCAAATTGTTGATTCTTTCTGCTACATGAAAAGAGAAAAAGAGAACAGCACGAAACAAATGAACTTCTACGTCTCCATAACAATCTTTGTGAGTAAACAAAACAACTAATATTTTGCAAAAAAATATTTACATATACATATAAAAATTAGAACAATTAATTTGTAATTATGATTTAGATGATTTTCATTTTCAACAGCACAACATCAATGATAGATCAATATTGAAAAGTATCAAAGATTTTCTTACCCTTGTTTCATTGCAACCATTTCTCCTTAGTAGTTTTGGACACAACAAATGCAGAAATGATTCACTACAATTCTTTTCGACAAAGCACAACAGATGAAGATCTGGACTTTGATTTCTACTGGGAAAATGTATTAATAGTGGTAAGCAAAAACGCACAACAAAAAACTATGTCATATTTATAGAAAACAAGCATCTTATTATTACATTATAAATTTTTGCAGGGCTAATTTTTTCAATATTGGCTCGATAAAGCAAGAAAATCAACAAGCAATTCAAATGTTAAGGAATCAACTCAAGCAACAATGAAGAAAATCAATTCCATCAAAAGTGACTTTGAATTCCAAGTCAAAGAAGACAGAACCTGTGCACAACAGAAGCCAACATCGTACGTTATAAAATTAAAAACATTTTAGTTATATATATAGTTTGTGCTTACTGCAGTTTCAGAAACAATATGAATAATTTGATACAGCTATAGAAATAGTTTGTACCACACACTTCATTTCATTTTAATACTCATAATCAGTCCATGAATTTTTTTGCAAATCAGATTAGATTGCGGATTATACATGATGAACTTCATTGACCAACTCTCAAATAACCGGAAGGTTCAAGGACGTATCAAAGATTATCAAGTAATGAAAGCAAGGAAAGATATCGTCATGGAGTTGATGAACCATCATTTCAGCTGGACAAAGGAACAAGAAGCATATATCGAAATCTCACAACAACTCACAAGCATTGGACATTAGAATAAAAAATACACATAATATGTAAAGTTGATGCGGATGTACCTATTAAGGTTGAAGATGAAAATCTAAGAGATGGTCAAAAGTATTGGTCTAAACTGAAGTAATACCTATAGGTTCAAGATTACTTTTGCTATGATTTACAAATGTCATTGTCAAACATGCTTGACACAACTATATATATATGTTTCATGACTTAATCTAAATTTTAATCTATTTTGATAAATAGTTTAGTTTGTTTTGGTAAAAAAGTTTGGTTTTCTAGTTCAGTTTGATAAATAGTTCAGTTTGCTTTTGTAAAAAAGTGTGGTTTTCTAGTTCACTGTCATAAATAATTCATTTTGATATATATTTCAGTTTGCTTTGGTAACAAAGTGTGGTTTTCTATTTCAGTTTGCTTTGGTAAAAAAGTGTGGTTTTCTAATTCACTTTGATAAGTAGTGTCGTTTTTTTTTTCATTTTCTCTTACATAAAATGGAAAATTAACTAGATCAAGAATGAAAATCAACATGCTTGCCTCCTACAAAAGGCCTTGCATTCACTTTAAAACTTTAAATGCAACACACAAACTTACATACAACCTACAAAACAGATATTGAAACCATAAAGCCATAAACTTATATATGTCTTCACTGTTTATCAAACTCAACATACTATTTCGTAAAACTGGAAATAAATCCTTTAAGTTTGCTTTGGTAAAAGAGTGTGGTTTTCTAATTCAGTTTGATAAGTAGTGTAGTTTTTTTTTCATTTTCTCTTACCTAAAATGGAAAATTAACTAGATCAAGAATAAAAACCAACATACTTACCTCCTACAAAAGGCCTTGCATTCACTTTAAAACTTTAAATGCAACACACAAACTTACATACAACATAAAAATGTGATGAACACCTATTAATTAAACAATATACATATAAAGTGAACAAAAATTACATTAGTTATAAAAACACAACAATCACAAAAACAAAAAAAAACTACATTGAAATATCCACTGTTTCGCAAAAAAGAACACTATTTCTGAAAATGTTAAAAACATAAAAATGTGATGAACTCCTATTAGTTAAACAATATACATATAAAGTGAACAAAAATTACACTAGTTATAAAAACGCAACAATCACAAAAACAAAACAAAAAAAACTAAACTGAAATATCCACTGTTTCGTAAATAAATAAATAAACACTATTTCTGAAAAATGTTATGAACCTCAAATGTGATGAACACAAATTAATTCATAACAAATTTCTGAAAAAGGAAAACAAAATCAAGACGAACAACATACAATATAAACAAAAAAAAAAATCAAAACTTACTTGAGATTCTTCGAAATAAGAAACGTCTAACTGAAAATTTCACAAACCGGAATCAATCTATTGATCTAAAAACAAATCAACAACAATATATAAAGTCAAATAAAAAGCTAAGCATATTACATGAAAAAACAAATTCAAATTTAAAAAAAAATTCCAATTCAAAATTGAATCCAAAACTGCAAAAACAATGTCGATTACCTCCAAACGAAAATTTAACCAAATATGAAAGACGATCACTCCAGTGAAAATATTCAAGCACAATGAACAACACCGATTACAACGATTCGATAGAATCTCAAAATATGCAACCACTGCGAATCTGTTCTAAAATAAAGGTTTATTCCGGAAAAAATCCCCTAACAGGAACAAAGACCAACGACGATCGCTCTCAACATTCGTCGGCAAGCATTACTCAAACCACTCAACCAGATTCAGAAAAAATTGAAGATCTCTCTGAAACTGGTCTGCAAAATTCAATTAGTTTATACATTCGGTTAACTCCCTGACTAATCTAACAAAATAGTTAAGTTAGGTTAACCAAATCCGTTAGGGGTAAAATTGACAAATCACCATGTTATTTAGTCTGGGCTATTGTATTTGGGCTGATATAAAAATGGGATTTGTACTAACCATTAAATAAACTTCCAATGTGGTTTTTGGTTAAAAGTTAAACTTTTCAAGCCATTTTGGTTAGTTTTCCTAATTTTTTATTGTTATTTTGCACAAAAGGCACAATACTTTTTAAATGTGCCGTCTGAAATCTAAAAAGTATATAGTGCAAATAATTCAAAATGTATATTTGATTTAAATACATACCCGTGTATGCCCATGCTGGCAAAACACGTCATTGAGTTGCGCATACGCATCCGTTACTGGAGGGTAATGTGTAGTCAAGGCAACCGTAGTAAGAATGTACTAACTATTAATAGAACGAGGTACACATCTGGCATTAATAGGTTGTCGTGGACGTTGAGATGGAGTATTTATTGGGAAATTTGTTGTTGTAATGTTTGAAGCAATAGATGAATGTGATGCTGGAGATTCGGTTCCAATTATAACTCCGCGACGTCGCCTGTCTCTCATTCTCAATGATATAGAACTTGACCAAATTCAAAAGAAACACAAGTGTATGAAGCAACCTTCTAATTTTCCATATACAAATTAGTAAAGGAGTGTGGACATTTTATATTAGAATAAAGGCACAAATCCATAATTGTGCCAACATATTCTTTTGCTATAGAGTGATTTATTATTTATTAATGTTTACTGGACACAATTCTAACATTAGTGTCATAAAAAGGAATTTATAATTATTAAGATATATTGTCTATCTAATGAAGACCCAATGGGAAGTGCTAGAGTGATTTATTATTTATTAATATTTACTGGACACAATTTTCTATCATTAGTGTTATAAAAAAAATCTACAATTATTAACTCATTTGTCTATTCTTCAAATTTTGCATGGAGACTGATCCTAAGGGCACAATTGTTGGTTGTTATGTGTCACTGCATGAAGGACTTTTAATATAGTAAAAAAATAAACACTTACTATAAAACCAAAAACCATATCATCAAGTATAAAAAAACATACCTGCAGCAAGATAACAATCTAAAAAGCAGTTAAAAAATACGAATCTAACAAGCATTCTTTACAACTGGAGATCTAACAAACATTCTTTGCAACTGGAAATGATCTATTGTTAATCTAAAACACGCCACTTAGTACTACGGTGTAGTGGTATTCTTCTTTACTTGTAAGTGAGAGATCTGAGGTTCGGCTCTCGTGAAAAACAAATTTGAACAACATTATTGCTAACTTATTTTGAGGCTAAAACATTGCAAAATAATAAACAGCTCCACACCTTTATTTACCACAATTTTATAAATTTTAATTAGGAGAAACTAGGTTCTCATCCTTCCTTTTGCTACTCTTTTGATTAAAACCTTATTCATTTTCATTTTTTATCAAGGTCTTTGGTATTAATAATATCATTAATTATTTTAATAATAAAATATTTTTTATTTCTAAATATATTCATTTAATGTTAAAAATGTTACAATTAGTATATTTATATTTATGGCTAAATTTTTTATCATATATTTTTATTTTTAGTTTGTACCCATTTTTAATTTGCAATCCTTTTTTAATTTGCAATTTGTATTTGTACCCATATTTTTTTATTTATTTGTACCCATTTTTATTTTTGTTAAATGTATTTTTATTTTTGCTAAATGTACCCATGCTAATTATGTCACAGCCCATCCCAAATTATTTTATCGATAGCGTGAAAAGACGAAAATGCCCTTGAGCGTTGGGCATGTGGTTGTGTTTTGGGTTAAGAAAGTGGGCCAATTATCTTATGTCCTAAATAATTGGAACCAATTAGATCTAAGTTTTTCTTAGTTTTTTATTGGTTGCATTTGGACCACACACACACATCACTTTTCCTTGTGACCTCACGAGTCGATTGGTACTATTTTTAGGGAATTTTAAGGACATAGGAAGCTTTAGGAGGTCCTTACAGGGCTCGAAGTCATTCGTTGGAAAATTTTGGACATCGGGATATCGAGATCGACGAGTTTGAAGTTTGGCCGGAATATCGAAGCTTTTTCGGCGAGATTCTGGTGGTTTCAGGACTTGAATCATGCGAGACCTATCCGGAGGACGAGCGTAGCCAGGCTAGGGACGAGCGTAGCCAGGCTAGGCACGGGCGTTACGACCCGGCTACATATCAGTGAGTAGGCTTTTGGTTTTCCGTATATACCCATATACTTGCTATTTTTCCCAAAAATCATTTATAAATGAAAGTATGTTTTAAATGCCATGCATACGAATTTATTTTTAATATACGAATTGGTATATGATGCATATATGTGAAATGGTGCTGTGGACGCTTAGGTGAGTACCAGGTAAGTTATGATTGGTTGATGTGAATTTGTGGTTATGATGTAATGTGTTGAGAGCTCATAAACCTGCACTCCGGTGTTAGTGCTCCCGCCCAGAGTTAGGGCACCCGCCCAGAGTTAGGGCACAGTCCTTCACGTGATGTTCACCTCCCGCACCATATGCTCGCCTTGGATCCAAGTTAGGTGCACAGTCCTGTCGTATAGACCACTATAAGTGGGTTCGACTCATAGGTGACTCGCAATTATTCGCACAGTCTTCACGTGATCGTAGCACTAGAACATATTTATTTTACACCTAGTTATGTTGTGCAAACCACTAGAGGTGGTGCAAACCACTAGAGGTGGTGTTGATTCATGTGCAGGATATTTGATATGATTGAGATTGATTATGAGCTATAGATTCAGCTGATGGCTGATTTGATATTTGGTATTCATATTTATTCACTGAGTTATTTATGGCATTTCATTAAGTTACTTGGCATGGCATTTTCTAGCATACTTTTGATTTTCACTATTACTGAGCATGGTTTTGAGTTACTAAGCATGGCTGAGCTCTTATCGCCCCACCTCGTCGAGATGCTCAAACATTTCAGAGAATCTGAAGCGAGTGCATCGATGAAAGAAATATACGACTTGTGGACGAAGAACAAGAAGAGTGGTGGTTCCGGTAACGTGGTGGTAGAGATGAAAGACTGGCTTGCGGACATAAACGAGAACTTGATATTTAGAATGATTATCGGGAAACAAATTTCAGAAGCTACAAATTACACCCACGGAGACTTGATAGGGAGAAAGGTATTCAAAGATTGGCTTCGAATGAATGAGACTTTTGTGGTATCGGACGCGCTTCCGTTCTTAAGATGGTTGGATTTGGGTGGCCATGAGAAGACCATGCGGAAGGTAGCAAAGGAAGTAGATCAAGTGCTTCAAGGATGGGAGAGATATTTCAGTGTGATTGGAAGACGGAGTGATACACAGCATGTCACTATATGAACAATCCTAACCGTTCATTTTTTCATATCCGCTAAAAAATCATGTTTTCAAAAAAGAAATATGAAAAACGAAATCCGGTAAGAAGAATGGACATAAACGACAATCGACCGTTAAATATAAATTTAGGGTTTATGAATTATGGTGTCGAATTATAGACTTGACCTCTTCACGAAATTTGTAAAGCTTGTTACTACGAGTGATTGTATATTTTTTTCTACATTAATTATTATGAATTTTTATTTATTTTGCACTCAAACAAAAATTACTATTCATGATGTTTGGATGGTTTTTAAAATCTAAACGACGATGTAACTATTGGCTAAGTGTAGACGATGTAATCACAAGCGTTTTCACATTTTTCACACTTGAACATAATTATTATGAATTTTTATTTATTTGAACTCCCCAAAAAACACTATTCACAAGGATTTGTAGGGTTTTAAAAAGTCAAACAATGATGTACCCATCATTAAGTGTAGATGCAATCACAAGCTTTCGTATATTATTTTTTTTTTCCATCTTTTTCACTCTTGTAAATCAATTATTATGAATTTTTTAATGTGCTTTGGTATTTTTAACGTGCTTTGAAAATAATATGACTATTGTAATATGATTTTTTTAGTTTAAAATTATTAAACTATTTTTTTTCCTTAAGGGGCTGAAACGGGTTACTCACGAGCAAACTTGTTAAGAATTTTGTTATTAATGTGTAATCCGGTAACGACCCGATTAGTTGACGTGTTGATTCAGAACTCGTTATATTCATGTCATTTGGATTGAGTTAACAAGTCGTGTAAGAAAGTGAACGATTGAGTGGAATGAGGGAGATAGGGAATAAGGTGTGTGTATGAGAGAGATGTGTTATCTCCAAAAGAGATATAAAAATCCTGCGTGGAATGCCACTATGCAAATTTGACATCAAAAGTCTCTTCAACCGAAGTGGTACTTGCTTACTTGATTTGAAGGCTTTGTGATTTGGCATCAAACTTGACATCTATGTCAAATTTAATTTTAATTCATTTTAATGGTGGGTTCTTTATTCCACTAACATTTCAATTGATAAAAAATTTGTTTCAATATTCTTTTAATAATTAAAACCATTTAAAGCTCTTTTTAAATAATAAACTAACAATTGACAATTCGGTTGGAGAATAAAAAAAATTGACATAAGACTTTAGATTGCCATATCAACCATCAATTATAATTTGATATTTCCTTTGGAGATGGGCTTAAAGCACTTCTAGTGTAGTAAGCCCCCCCCCCCCCAGACTATAGGCAACTCAATCCCCTTAGTGAACAGTAATTGCCCAAGTGCATATCCACTCATAAATTGAATAGCCCAGGCAATTCATATTAAAATTTTATTTTTATTTTATAAAATGACAAAAAAATATTTTATTTTTAATTTCGGATAATAATAAAAGATTGGTTGAAAGTATTTGGAAATATTGAAATGTGGTGTAAAGTAGAAGAACACGGCTATGTACTTCTAGGAAGAATAATAATTATTTTCAAATTTTTACTGTATTTTAAATTAATTATTGTATTTTTTATTAATTTTTAATAATTTTTTAATTTCTGCTGACGTCAGCATTAATCATCTAAACCAGGTCATGGGCCTGTCAATTTCTATCTAGGAGAGAAACTCGGAGCCCAGTGGACTTGAAAACGTTGGAGCCCTTTTGAGGGGGAAGGGGATTAACCCACGGTGGAGCTGCTCTTAGTGGGGTGTTATGACTTCTAATGGTGTTGTAGAAATGATGACTAAGGCTGGGCAAATGTAACGAGGCGGGCCCGGCCGGGTAAAAGGTTTTATAGTTTTAGAACTAGACCTAACCAGGCCCGTTTTAAACGGGCCTGTTCGAGGTGGGTCCACGGTTCCTATTACATTTTTTTTCTTCTGTTTTTTGGTCAATTTTCATTATAGAGGCCTAAATACACTTTAAACACATAACAAAAAGTGAACCCCTAACACTAAACAAAAGTCCAACCCAAGGGAAGAGCCCAAACAGAAAAACACAAGAGCAAAAAAAAAAAAAAAAAACCTAAGAACTAGCTTCCTCCACTACCGTCGAAGAAGAAGGCTCCATCTTCCTCCACCAAGCACTGCAGAACACAGAAGGGGATGACGTCGTTCAAGTTGTCTTCCTCAATCCTCAGGCGTCGTTCAAGTGACGATAAGGTTGTTGATCCTACGAGTCTTGTGTAAAGCTTTTCTCCAAAGCTAAACAAAAATCAAAACCAATACCAATTAAATCCAAAAAATTTAGAAATTATATCCCTAAATTCAGTAACCCAGAAATTTCAAAAACCCTAATTCAAAAGCCCCAAATCCCTGAACTCAGAAACCCACATAATTCAAAAACCCTAATTTAGAAATTACCTTAATTTGAGAGAAGATGATATGATATTTCAAATCGCAGGATGATGGTGGTGGTTTCGACGTCGGTGATAGGTGGTCACGTTTGGGAGGAGACGATGGCAATGGTGGTGTTCACAAGAGGACTTGACTCGAGTAGGAGAGATGAGCGATGACTATGATCCGGGAGAAAGAAGAAGAAGAAGGAAGAAGAAAGACGAAAAAAGAAGAACAAAAAAAAAACCCAACCCAACTCAGCTCTCCCCAACCCCCCATCCAGCAATAAACCCAGAAAGAGGAAGAAGAAGAAGAGAAGAGAAAAAAAAAACCCAAACCAAGCCAAACCCCGCTGAAGAAACTGAAGGGGGACAAGGAAATAGAGATGAGGCTAAAGATGGTTCTTTCAATGCTGATAATGAATGTGATGAATGTGATAAAGGTCACGAAGCTGAAGAAGTTAATAAAGGGGTTGAACTAGAAGCTATAAAGGTAGAAATTTTGAAACATTTATTTTTTCAATTTTAATTTCAGTATTCAATTATTTTTGCAAAGTTTAGGTTTTTAACAAATATGCATTGTTTGTGGTAGTAAATGCAGAGGATGACACTATTGATAGTGAGTTTGTGGGTAATGATTATAGTTTGGAAGATGATGATTGTCGTGCAGTAGATGATACGGTTGTAGACACTGTGATTAGAGATGCTGAAACGGCTGAAGGGGTTAGGAACCAACATCCAGAAGAAGTTATTGATGCAAGGGATGTAGAAGACGTTCCTCTTGATGATGAGAGAAAAGACTCAGATGGGATGCACAATGTTGACGATTCATGTTCAGAATGTGATGAGAAGGTCATCTACCTTGGGTTTAATGAAGAAGCCGATAGAGATGATCCAAAGTTTAAAAAGGGATTGAAGCTCAGAGATACTGTACAGTTGAGAAATGTATTGTGGTCTTGCTCCATTAAGCATGGTGCACCTTCTATTAAGCTAAAAAGGAATGAGAAATGGAAGATTAGTGCAAAGTGTGAGAAAAACTGTCTATGGAGATTGTATGTCTGCCTTTTTCTCGGCCCGGGAAAGCGCTGGCAAAGGCGAAGCCATAGCGTCACACAATTATCATACAAAATTCTCAGCATGAGTAGGACTAGCAGAGGAACTTAGGCCTTTAGGTTAGCGAAGATTCAATGCAAGTGAAAACTTATGTTGGGAAACATGAATGTCTGAGGATTTAGAGGGAAAATCCTAACTGCAAAGTGGCATGGCTTGTGAAGAGGTATGTGGACAAGTTCAGACTCAACCCAAGTATGTATATCACTACATTTATGGAGACAATGAAGGAGGAAAGAATGGTTAAGATCTACCTCAAGATAACCTACAAAGTGAGAGCACAATGTTTGAAAATCCTTGAGGGGAGTAACGTGGATTAGTATACAAAGTTGTGGGAGCACTATGATGAGCTTAGGAGGACAAACCCTGGTAGTACAGTTAAGATGAAGGTGCTGCCCTATGATGATGCTCATGTGATATTTCAAAGGATTTATATTTGTTTGGGGCTTGCAAAAATGGATTTAAGATTGGATGTAGGCAGCTTGTAGATTGGATGGTTGTCACTTGAAATGAGTGTTCAAGGGCTAGTTACTATCTACAGTATGAGTGGATGCAAATAACCAAACTTGGGTTATTGCATATGCCATAGTAGAGCACGAGAACAAGGACAGTTGGGTTTGGTTTATGGAATTGCTAGCTGCTGACTTGGGAATTGTGAACCAGCGTGGTTGGACTTTCATTTCTGACAAACAAAAGGGTTTAATACCAGTTTTTTAGAAGGTGCTGCCTAATTGTAATCATCAGTTCTGTGTCAGACACTTATACACCAACTACAAAGCAAATTGGTTTAAAGGGAAATGATTAAAGGATGCCTTGTGAAATGCTACCAAGTCAACAACCATCGCTGATTTTAGAGAGAGTATAGCTGAGGTGAATAGGTTGAATAATGAAGCTTATAAATGGTTGGTGAAGATACCAACCTTGCATCGGAGTATATCACACTTTGAGACACACACTTAGTGTGACATTCTCTTAAACAACCTCTGTGAGAGCTTCAATCCTTTTATCTGAGGGCTAGAGACAAACCTATTATTACCGTGCTAGAAACTATAACAGTTTTATTAATGAAGATGATATGGTTGGGAAGAGATGCAATGAGGAAGGATAAAGAAGCTATCTACCCAAAAATCCAAAAGAAGTTGGAGGAGTACAAGCTGAAAAGCTCATACACTATAGCTACATGGTATGGAGGAGAAAAATTGAAGTGGATGAAGGCATAGGCAATATATTTGTGGTGGATTTTAATGGGTGCACTTGCTCATGCAGAAGATGATATTTGACAAGCTTTCCTTGCATACATGGTTGCTTGGCCATCTATTATGCAAGGAAATAGCCTGAGGAATTTGTTTCCTTTTGGTACAAGAGGGAGAAGTACTTTGAGGCTTACGAAAACTTGATTCAACCAATCCAAGGCATGAAATATTGGGAGCTATCTGAAAACAAATGCATTATTCCTCCAACTTTTAAAAGACAGCCTGGGAGACCAAAAAAGAAGAGAAATAAGGAGGGTGATGGAAATGAATTCTAGTTAAGCAAGAGAGGGCAAAAAAGTGTGAAGTGTAGTGTTTGGAAGTGCTCGGGACACAACAAGGCCAGATGCCCAACCACTCATCCTCCTCCTGCTGTTAGCAAAGGAAGAAAAAGCAAGAAAAATGAGGTATAATTTTGATATTTTTTGTTGATTTTTCATTTCTTAATGAATTTGTTATTTGTGAAGTGTAGTAACTGTGAGTGCTAATGTTTTATGGGTTCATTACTTAGGCCTCAACATCTAAGGCATCACAGCCCTCTCAGTCATCACAGCCATGCACTCAAGAAGCTCCACAACCTTCATATCAGCCAACTCAAGCCTTTCAAACCATTTCAAAGTCTACTGCAAGAGGTCAGAAAAGGAGGAGGAATGTTCCATGATGTCGCTTTAATGCTTTAGGTTGTTTAAGGGTTCATTTTGTTATAGTTGAATATGCCCTTAGTTTTTTTTTTTTAACAACTTTCGGATAGATCTTTAGTGTTTTGGACAGATCTTTGGTGTTTTTGGAACTCTTATTTTGGTTTCGTTGTGTACTTATATTTTGGAAGAACACATTGACCTATTAGTTGTTAAAGTTGTGGTCTTTTGATACTTTCCTATGGATTGGAGGGTGTACAACTTGGATATTGAACTTTATTGTGAATTGAAAATTGTTGACAATTGAACTTTGTTATGAACCCTTGAAACTTTATTGTGAACTTTGTTGGGAGTTGATAGTTTAAAGGATGAATTTGCAGATGTAGAATTGAAAGTTGTGGTTTTTTCCCTATTTAATTTGATTTTTTTTCAAAAAAAATTGGTGGGAAAAAAGGAAGGCAGTACATAGTTTGGGGTTAAAAATTTGGGCTGGAATTTTTTTTTATGTTTTTTTATTTCCATGTGGATCCCTTAATGGCATGTGGCGCTCAGTCACCAGTTAACGGGAAAGTTAACAGCCAAACTAATGGATGTATGAGATTGTCCCCAAATTAACACTTTAGGTATGACTTTGTGACGAAAAAAATTTAAATATTGAAAACCACGAAACTTGAAGGTAATAAACTGAGATTTACTTGAGATATTATATAGGTTTGTCCATGATAGTCCATGGTAGGCAAAAAAAAAAAAATGAACTTTAACGTAGCTTCCGGTACTATTCACTTTAACAAAAAATCACATTTTTACACTATAAAGTCAATCATAGTACTATTTACTTTAACTTTTATATTGTCTTTGCTTTTAAAACTCAAAGTTTTCAAATTATTTTTATTAATTTTTTTAAAAAAAACCCGGAGGATTGGGAAAATGGCAAAGTGTTCATCCAAAAAAGGCCCGTTATGTAGTAGCTCAGTTTGGGCTTTGGGCTTTGGGCCCACAAATGTACCTGAAAAAGAAAAACTGGGCTTTTGCGTAATTTAAATAAAATGTAGGGTATTTTCCGTAAATGGGGTTATTATTTAAACCCCACAGAGCTACTAGGGTTTATTCTTCATACTGAGTGGGTGCATTTCGCCGCAGCTAGCTAGAAGCTCAGGTTCCTTCTCCCTCAACCTTTCTCTCTGTTCGTCTCTCTCTGCTCCTCTTTGTGTCTGCATGTCTCTTCATTCTCTGTGTGTGTGTGTGTGTGTGTGTGTCTCTCTCTCTCTCTCTCTCTCTCTCCATTGCTTGTCTTCTGGTAAAATGGGATTTTCTTGTGTTTGCGTATTTTCCATGAAAGTTATTTGGGTTCGATTATGTTGTAGGGTTTTAATCTCGTTTCGTAGTTGAATTTGATTCATTTTTGTAAAATATATATTGGTTTCTGAAATGATTGGAATATACTGAGATTGTTTGGTTTCTGAATGCTATTTTTGTTCAATTATATTATATATGTATAGATCGTTGTGTCACTATTAGAATTTGGTGTTGAATCCTGTATGATTTTCCATGAACATTTATGGACATCTGGGTTTTATTTGTATTGATTTCTGTTGCCTTTTTTCGATTAAAGGAAGAGGAGGAAGATGTCTCACAGGAAGTTTGAGCACCCCAGACATGGATCCCTTGGATTTCTTCCAAGGAAGCGTGCCGCTCGTCACAGAGGCAAAGGTATATATAGCTCCTTTATTTGGTTTCCAGTTTACGTCGAAGAGATTTGTACAATAATTTTATTATCTGCTTGCCAACGGTTTGTTTGTTGACAAGTATTGTATTGAATATGATATTTCTATATTTAAGCCGAATGCTTACGCTGTTCCTTTTTGTAAAACAATTTGTAAAGGTTTTAAAACTTAGTGTTTGATAGTCTTTCGTTTGAATATATGTATCGGTTTAATTTTTTTGTGTTTATTTGTATTTTTGTATCACTCACTCTTATGTCGGTTTTGTGGACGTGCAGTGAAGGCATTCCCCAAGGATGACCCATCCAAACCCTGCAAGCTGACTGCTTTCCTCGGTTACAAGGCCGGGATGACTCACATTGTTAGAGATGTCGAGAAGCCTGGATCAAGTATGCGATGCTCTAACTAACATCTCTTTAGGTCATATATTTTGTTGATGGGTTACTGATATGCAATATGGTGCCTTAACTCTATGATTTCTTTTGTGTTTGATCGAGAAGGTTATTAAGAGATGGTGGATACTTAGGTTGGAAACATGTGTCTGTTTCATATTTACTGCCACAAAATACAATGCTTAAATAAGTTCAACACGAATTTGTGTATTTTTGTTCTTCTGATGTGTGCGTTCAAGTGGTTCACTTAGCATGCAGAAAATGTGAGTGAATGAGGTATCAATTTCAGTTTTTTGCTAACAAACTTTTAATCTCTTTAGAGCTTCACAAGAAGGAGACGTGCGAGGCTGTTACTATCATTGAGGCTCCTCCCATGGTGGTTGTTGGAGTTGTTGGTTACGTGAAGACACCACGTGGCCTTCGTTCTCTGAACACAGTGTGGGCTCAGCATCTGAGTGAGGAGGTGAAGAGGAGGTTCTACAAGAACTGGTGCAAGTCCAAGAAGAAGGCTTTCTCAAAGTACTCGAAGAACTATGAAAGTGAGGAGGGAAAGAAGAGTATTGAATCCCAGTTTGAGAAACTTATCAAGTATGCTACTGTCATCCGGGTGTTGGCTCACACTCAGGTATTGATTGAATTTTCTTTGTGGAATTGATGCTGTTCTTGTTTATCCCGTGTATTTTTGCTATGATATTCTTTATTTATTTTGTAGACCTTCAGCCATTTTACCCTGCAAATTTCATCTTTAAAAATGTAGTTCTGTTTTATGATGGTTTTATCTGTTCAGCTAGATGGAGTTAATTGCTTGGAGGAAAATGCGTGTCCATATTATTAGTTATTATACCAAATACAGTTCTTATAATCACTGTAACATTGCATTGAAACAAGTAATACTATGTAGTATGGAACTCCTGATTGATGTTGCATGTGCTTGTTAAGTAATCTTTTTTTACTTTTTTTTATAAGTTGGTTCGTGTAATTCCTGTATCTTACTTTTATGTCTTTTTTATGGTCCTACAGTGATGTATTTGTGCTTGTATTTTACATCTGCAGATCAGGAAGATGAAGGGATTGAAGCAAAAGAAAGCACATCTTATGGAGATCCAGGTGAATGGAGGAACCATTGCCCAGAAAGTTGAATTTGCCAAAAGCTTCTTTGAGAAGCAAATCCCCATTGACGCTGTTTTCCAGAAGGATGAAATGATTGACATCATCGGTGTCACAAAGGGTAAAGGTTATGAAGGTGTTGTTACTCGTTGGGGTGTTACCCGGCTTCCTCGCAAGACTCATAGGGGTCTGAGGAAGGTGGCTTGTATTGGGGCCTGGCATCCTGCTAGAGTCTCATTTACAGTTGCCAGGGCTGGTCAGAATGGATACCACCACCGTACTGAGATGAACAAGAAGATTTATAAGCTCGGAAAGGCTGGGCAGGAGTCACACACTGCTGTCACTGAGTTCGACAGGTTAGTAAACTTAATAAACTTGCATGATTTTAGTACTCTGCATGTGTCCTCTTTAGTTTTTGTTGGGTTCTTGGTTTAGGTTTTAGTTTCGTGTTTCTTTAGAAAATATGCTGATATCTATGATGTTTCAGGACCGAGAAAGACATCACTCCCATTGGTGGCTTCCCTCACTATGGTGTGGTGAAGGATGACTACATTCTGATCAAGGGATGCTGTGTTGGACCGAAGAAGAGGGTCGTCACTCTTCGCCAGTCCCTTCTCAAGCAGACCTCTCGTCTTGCTCTCGAGGATATCAAGCTCAAGTTCATCGATACCTCCTCAAAGTTTGGCCATGGTCGCTTCCAGACTACACAAGAGAAACAGAAGTACTATGGACGTCTCAAGGCATAAGGATGAGAACTCCCCAAGAGTTAATAGCTATCGAAGTAGTAGTCGAGTTTTTAGTTTCTATGCGAAAGACATTAAGTTGCAACAATTCTGTTTTTCATGGTTTGTTTTGGTTTGAATTGCCGATGATGTTGAACGGTGCGGATTAAGTTTTGTTTTCTTCGAAGTACTTGAATATTTGATGGTTACTTTTAGATTTACTTCTTTTGAACCTGTTTTTAATTGCTCATGTGACGGCTAAAATCATGAGGAATAAGGGGAGAAAACTAGAGGGTTGGAAAATGTTATTTGATTCATAAACGGTGACTGGTGAACCACAGCAAGTGGGCCACTGGTATGGGCGCTGACTGCAGTTTTCTAATAAACAAAAAAATGTGTGAGGTTTTGGTTTTAATGTTTTGAGTTGGTGAGTTTGTTTGACTGTGGTCGAGCAGGGTGAATTTTCATCGTCTTTTCTGGTCCAGAAGGTGTAGCCATCAGATGTTTCTTTTTGAATTTCAAAAATAAATGAGGACTGGTGAGGGCATATAAGTTACTGTTATACTTTTTAGTTCGAAGTCTTGTGCTTTGGCGTGATTTCTTGGACAATTACGTGATCTTACCATTTTCATAAAGAAAGGTTGGACCATATTGTCAAAATCATGGGCCGCTTAATCCCCTCCACCGTTCCCAAAGGTTCACCTCGACAAAACGAGAGCGGGATAACAACCCGCTAACGAAGATGGTTAGGAGATAAGCGATACATTGCGGGGAAGGGACTTAGAAGATAAGAGAAACATTACTGGGAAGAGACAAGGGTGAGGCTCTGATGCAGGTGCCAATAGTTGGTTGTGATGGTTGTGGTGGAGAGATAACAATGCTTGTATCGGAGCAACGACGGTGGTGGTAATTGTGGTTGTGGTGAGACAATGCAGTGGTGGAGGTTGTTGTTGTGGTTGTAGTGGTGGCAGTTGTGAATCGTGATTGTTGTGTTGGTGCCAATGGTGGTAACAACGGTGGTAGTGATAATCTCAGTAGTGGCGTAAAGAATTTAAAATATTCATTATATGCTCAACTCTTACTTTTTATGAAAGCAATTTTAAAAAGTAACATACAGTACTTTTACAAGTTATTGTCTATAGATCATTATTTCTAAAATAAGTAGAATATTTAATTTTACCAAACCTTTTTTTTATTATTAATTAACTATAATGTAAATTAGGCTTATTAATTGAATAAATGGTCCTCGTGATTACATAGTATTCGGAAGATAGCTCTTATAGTAAAAAAAATATTCAGATTTAAACCCATGTAGTGAAGTTTGTTAAAATTTATGCTCAAAATTAAAGTTTCCATCATTCCTCTGTTAATAACCTACACATGAGCCTCAAGTGTGAGGCTAATACGTGAGGCTCACTTGCAAGCTAGTAATGGAGAAGTGACGGAAGCTTTGTTTTTTAGCATAAATTCTAACAAACTTCAACACAGTGATTTAAATATAATTTTTTTTTACCATATGATATATCGTCTGAATACCTTGCGACAACGATGACCATTTGTCCAATTAGGCCTTACATTGGTTTTAGTGGGGTCCAAGGACTGACCTTGGCCTCGCACGTGTCAGAAATCCAAGTTTGGGTTAGGGCAAATGGGTGGGGGTGTTTGTTGTACTTTGATTGTGCGCATTCCAATCTAATCATATCTTGCAATTACATGTCAAGCACTCGATCTCTCTCTCTCTCTCTCTCTTTGCGGCCCTGACTGAGTTTCCCTCTTCACTTCCGACCTCCTTCGATTTCTCTCTCTCTCAGGCAAGTCTCTTTCCTCCGTCTTACCTTTCATTGTCGATGTCGTTTTAAGCATATGAAGGTGCGTTTGGTTGTAGAGAAATAGCCAGGGAAAATCTTAATCCGGTAACTGGGATCTAATACGTCACTGGACGTGTTTGATTCTTCAGCTATTATTTTCCTTCCGTTGCTTTCTCGGCAACCAAACAGGTCTTTAGGCTTTGAGTTCTTTTCAATTTTGTCAGCTCAGTTTACCCTTTTGGTTTACTGTTTTGCCCTCCGAAAAAAAAGAAGCTTAATTTGGTATTCTAATTAAATTTTTTTTAAGAAAAGCTCAATAATTTTTTGTATTTTGAAGGGGATTATTTTTGTTTGAAGCCATTTTTATCTGGTTAATTTGGGGTTGTCACTGAACTTAAGAATTTGCATTGCTATTACACAGCTATGGTGTATTTGGTGTTGTTTGAAATTGGGTTGTGCCTGAAAATGCTAATGTGTGGTTGGCTATGGTTGGTTGGGCCGTTGCAGGGTTTTCCACGATGACAGAACCTTCTAAAGTCATTCATGTTCGAAACGTGGGGCATGAAATTTCTGAAGTATGTTTCTGCCCTTCACTGTGTCTCTGCAAATGCCGAGAATTAGCGGATTTAAAATTTTAGATTTGTTTTTATGGCTTTCCAAAAATTTGTATGATTGAAAATGTACTTTAATTGGGTTGAATTCATGGTCTCCTAAAACTAGAAGCATAGAGTCTTATACTGATGAGTTTAGTGCTTCTGGACAATCCAGAAGAAAATTACGATTAATTGACTTTCACTATATCTAAAGGAAATGAGATTAATACACTTTATGGAAAAGGTAAGAAATTTCAGGAATTGAGGATAATCTTTTGTTTATACATTTTTCAGCGTTGTGTGAGTCAATTGGCTGTAAGTTCATATTATGTTTTCCTTGCATAAGTTTGAGAAGAAAAGGTGTACCATGGTATCGGAACTGAAGCCGTGCATTAAGTGTGAATGTTTTATAAGTAAGGATGAGATTTTTAAATGGAATTGAGGAAACTGCAAATCTAAATGTGAAGAGAAGGGTTTGATACGATGAATAATGAGAATTAGTGCTGATTTTAGAGGGAAGTACCTTTCTCTTTAAAGGAGTTTAATTCTTTAATTTGTTACATATAAGTATAACGTGGTAGAATCATCCTTTGAGCTTATTATGCTTTTATTTCTTTTAACTATTTCTGATGAATTTTATGTTGTTCTACTAGAATGATTTGCTTCAGCTATTTCAGCCATTTGGAGTCATAACTAAGCTTGTGATGCTTCGTGCAAAAAATCAGGTTTTTTTTTAAATTCTCATTACAAAATGGTAGAGAATCTAGAGATAGAGGGTCTATGTTGTATATTTCATGTGTCATGTGAAATCTGCTACATGTGCAGGCTCTTATCCAAATGCAAGATACTGCTGCTGCAGTCAGTGCACTGCAGTTCTATGCAAATGTTCAGCCTGCCATAAGGTAAAAAGATGGCGTCCCCACCCCCCCCTTTCTCTCTCCTTCTCTCCTGTCTCTCCTCCTTTCTCTTATTTTGAAACCTCTGGTGAGCATGCTTTATATATTGTGATTTGCATAGCAATTTAAGTAACAATTTGTTTCCGTTTCTGGTTTAGTCGTTAATATAATATGCATTTTAATCTCAGTTTGTACTTTCTATGATACCAGGGGAAGGAATGTATATGTCCAATTCTCCTCACATCAAGAACTGACAACAATGTACCAGAATGCTCAAGGACGAGGAGATGAGGTTGGTACCTTGTAGGCCTGATACTTACATAAAAAGTGTTATCCAGTAATAAACATTAGAATGAATCACCTTCTGGCATGTTAGTACTTTTTACTGTGTCGTTAGTAGAGCTGAAGTGGCATGCGGTGAAGATATAGACATATTGGTCCGATATTTTTCCGATGGAGGTTGAAATGTCACATGGGGAAGTGGACGTCTATGCTTTATAAATAAATAAAAAGAACCCTTTATATTGGTTCAAAAGAAAAAGGTCCATATAGTTTTTTATGACGTATTAAGGCCACAAACCGCATTAGTTTTAACTTTCTTATGTATTAAAGCCATAAACCATATAAATTTCCACAATTTCTTTATAATATTGTACTTTTTCTATAATTTTAGTTAATACGGGTGCGAATTATTAGTGTTATATTTACCTAGGCAACAGTAAAATGTATTATGTTTAAAAATCTATTTTTCAGAGAACTTATGTAATTATGTATGTTATAAGGTCATATTTCCCGCCTCACACATTGTTTTCTTCACCTGATGTGTTATATATTCTCATGTATGTAAACCTTATGTTTTTAACCTTTTTTTAAAGAGAGCATTTATTAGTGTATTATGAGTGAATTGGGGAAGCATAGTTCTGCTTGGCCTCTAATGGTTTATCATAAATTGATGGGTCAGTTACCAGTGACTTTGTGAAGAAAAACAAAACATGTGCTGGTCGTGTGCTACCAAAATTTGCTCTTTAGGATCCTATGGCAGAATGCAGATGTCATAAAGTCCTTGCAATTAGTACCAAAAGAAGTGCCTTTGCAATGAATAGGAGCACCCCTTCTGTGTATCTTTTATTTTTATAAACAAAGTACCAAAAGAAGGCCCATCAGTTGCATTTTGTTCTTTTTCTGGAGGTCACTTCTGTGTTTCTTTTATTTTTTTATAAACAAAGTATATAGCATTTCAGGTCAAATTGATTTTTAAATGTGGTCAAGCGACATTCAGTATAAATTGCATAATAAGTGATAGGATTAGCATATTCCTGAAGTTTAACATCTTTTGTCTTCTGTGATGTAATGCCCAATGCCTCATCTGCATACTTGTCTTAGAAGTGCCAGATCAAATGCAGATAGGTTATTGGATCGATTGTGTGGTAGCCTGAATAAGAGAAGTTTCTTTTTCTTTCCTCCCTCTTTAATATGTCTTAACAAGGCCTTCTAATAGAGTATTGTCAACCTTTTAAATATATTTTTCTGTTACCACAGTTTAAGATTATAATCAATCTTTGACAGTCCAGTTTGATTGGATGAATACTGTTCAATTTTTTTAGAAGATCTCCCAATACTTGTTGACAGGGTTCAGGATTCAACAATGAACACTAATAGTATAGATTACACAAATCAAGCCTGTTCCGAATTTCTTCACGGGCACCTATATTCATATCTTAGATCTTTTCATATTTTACATGCTTTCCATCCTTTTATAGTTGGATATTAATTTTATTATCACTTTACATGTCTCTTTCTCTATCTGTACTTCTCTATTTATTCTCCTCTCTCCTCTGTCTTTATGCTGTTCTGCTGTCGGACACTATCTGGATGCACAGCCAAACCGAATTCTGTTAGTTACGGTTCATCACATGCTATATCCTATTACAGTGGAAGTCCTGCATCAAGTGTTTTTTCCTCATGGTTTTGTTGAGAAGATCGTCACTTTTCAGAAGTCAGCTGGTCAGCTTCTACAAGTTTTCTCCTTCTTTCTATCTCAGTCTATGCCTCTTTTATTTTAGATTACAACTCTCAAGTTGACTCTTGATCCAAAGCGGGATGCATATGTGCTTGTTTCTATAAGAATGATCACACTTTAATTATTGATTATCAGTGTTTCAGTAGCTATAAAAAAACTTATTTTTATATTTTCATTTTGTAGAATGATTCTGTTTGCAAACCTTATGCCTTGTAATTTAAAAAAGGACTTACTGACAAACAATGCATGGATGCTTTATTTGTTGTAATGTATTTTCCATCCTGTTTGTGCAACCATGTAGGTTTTCAGGCCCTAATTCAGTATCAATCCCGCCAGAGTGCTGTTGCAGCTAGAACAGCCCTGCAGGTATTCTTCAAACATCCATATTGCTTTGCAGCTTGGACGGAGACTTTGTTTGAAGTCTGCATCCTATTGGATATAGCTGCCAAGTCACTCAAAGTGCCTTGATATGATTAGTTCTGTTAATTGTTGAGCGTTGGTTAACACATCTGCTCTTTACAGGGACGTAATATTTATGATGGATGTTGTCAACTAGACATTCAGTTCTCAAAGTAGGTTTCAAACCTTTTATCATTTGTGGATTCCATTTATATGCTTGGATTGGTCATATTTCTTTCTCATTATCTACTGATAATATTAATTTGTTCATTATTCTCATCATAATCCAGCCTTGACGAATTACAAGTGAACTACAATAATGAGCGTTCAAGGTTTGTTGGAATCTGATGGACTTAGTTTTATCTTCTTTATCTTTTTGACGTTATCCTGCTGGTAGTGCTGAATCATTTTTTTCTTTCATCCTTTGCCTAGGGATTTCACAAATCCCAATTTGCCTTCAGAACAGAAAGGAAGATCTCCACAAGTGTGTTCCACTGCATTTTGTTGTTTATTTCAAATTCATATGTTATATCCTCTCTAGTTACCTAACACTTTGTCTTATATTTCTGTTCACTTTGTGCTACAGTCTGGATATGGTGATGCAGGAGGCATATATGGCCTTCAAGGTACTGGAGCCAGGGCAGGTGCTTTATTTCTCAGGGTTTTTTTTATTCATTGCAGCTATCTTGTGATCTACAATAATTTATTAATATCTATGTTCATTTTCGTGTTTCAGTTGGATTTCCGCAGGTTGGTATTGTTCAGACTGTCTTGGATGTGTATGAGATAACCCGGAGCTGAGGATATTACCTGCAATTTTGTGGAAAATATTTAGGATGTCTAGTGATCACTTTTTCCTTGTTTTTTGATTCTTTTTGCTCTTAAATGTGAAATTGACCGCATGGCTTCTGGAACTCCACCGTGTTTGTGTGTCAGCTCATGCTTGTTTCATTTGAAATGTGCCTACTGCTTTTGGGGATCTCCTACAGTTTGTTTTGGTAGTCAGTTGGGGGAAATTGTTTCATTTGAGATATTAGACTATTTGGGGGCATAAGATAAGATGTCTGCTGATACCTTTTGCATGGCCAGCCTCTGAAAAATGAAAAAAATCTTTGGATTGCCTTGGCCTACTTTGGTCCTTATAAAGAGGATTGTAACCAAGGTTCTGTATATTAATGGTTTCTGAACTAGTAGTGAGGAACACTAGGACTATTTAAAGCAAGGAGCCTCCCAATATCTTGAGGCTCATTAATTCCAATTAAAATGGTTCCCACCTTTTAAGTTGGAAATGTATGTTTTTTTAAGAAAGATTATAGCTTCTACTTTGTGATATTCTCTCCAATTCATTATGTGGCTCCTTAATTGTATGGGAAATGATTTCACACCCCATTTTCTCCCCCTATACTGTTCTCTATTTTTCTGGCCTTTGGATTGAACAAATCAAAGGAAAATAAATGGTCAGAATTTTACAGGGGCATGCAGAAATAGGAAAGGGGTGTGTCGATTTCATTTCCCAATTGTACCTCTGTTTATATTCATACTATAATGCAAAATATAAGTAATTAACCATTTTTCCCCTTAAATCTAGATGCCTAATGCGGCTGCAATTGCCGCAGCCTTCGGTGGAGGTTTGCCTCCTGGTATAAGTGGAACCAATGACAGGTGTACAGTCCTTGTCTCCAATCTGAATCCTGATGTAAGTCATGCTACTACTACTCTTCCTTCTTTCTCTTGTGCTCTTTATTCTTGACATGTCGGCACTTTTTATTTCAGAAAATAGATGAGGACAAGCTTTTTAACCTGTTTTCCATCTATGGAAACATTGTGAGAATTAAACTTCTTCGGAACAAGCCAGACCATGCCCTTGTCCAGATGGGCGATGGCTTCCAGGCTGAACTGGCAGTACACTTTCTAAAGGTGTGGTTGTTTAAACCTCTCTTATTTATTGTAGGATACAGTGTGTTTATACCTAGGGGTCAACCTCACTATGGAATTATAGTATTTTTTGGTGAGTGATGCAAGCTTTATTGTCTGGGGGTCTTTTGTTTTGGTCATGTGGCTTGTAAAGAGCTTTGACAAGAGATGTGTGGTATCTGTTAGTTGGTTTTCAGGTTTGAAAGTAGGTTTAACGTTATTGATTATTACTACCATTATTATAATTATGTTTGGATAGTTGTACACGATCCATATATTCTCGATGATATCATAACTGTTCTTGATGATTTACCAAGTCTCTGAAGGCTTGGCGTAGAAGTTGAATAATGCAGTCTTTGGTGCCACTCAACTTTGGTTTTGAGTAGTCTGGCAGAGTTTTCGTTATTGTTTTTTTCTTTCTTTGGTAACTAAAGGTAGAGAAGAAAACGAGGGAATATTGACATTTGACACTAGGGATGATGGTAGGGAGAAGATGTTTACCTGCAATGATTCACACGACAAAAAGAAACAACAAAAGCCAAAAACAAATGTTAAATGGACGTTTTCCCCGTCAGTTAAAGTTTTATATATTCTTTTTTCATTTCTTCTTCACGCTCTACATCTATTCTCCAATACACTTTTCCTCTTCACACATTTCTTGTAGTAAGAAAAGTTGTCCTTCTGGTACAAATGCAAATTCATACCTGTGATGCAGGGCGCACTACTGTTTGGGAAGCGATTGGAGGTCAACTTCTCAAAGCATCCAAATATAACGCAAGGTGCTGACACACATGAATATGTGAACTCAAATCTCAACCGCTTCAACCGTAATGCAGCAAAGAACTACCGCTATTGCTGCTCCCCAACAAAGATGATCCACTTGTCTTCTCTTCCCCAGGAAGTCACCGAAGAGGAGATTGTGATACACCTAGAGGAAATTGGGACCATTGTCAGCACAAAGCTCTTTGAGATGAATGGAAAGAAGCAGGCCTTGGTTATGTTTGAAACTGAGGAGCAGGCCACTGAAGCACTTGTGTGCAAGCATGCTACTTCCATCGGTGGGTCAATAATTCGAATCTCCTTCTCGCAGCTACAGGCAATATGATAACTTAATTGTTTCAGAAATAACAGGGATGAGGATTATAAGGAATAACAGGGTTGAGGCTTCATAAATGGGAAATATTTGTGGAGCTGAAGCTGTTATTTGCTGTTGCTTTTGTTTGTAATGGTGTTTTCGAATTGCGATGGTGTTGGAGTATCTGCTTCTTGATCATTTATGGTCTTCGTTATCTCCGGTGTTTGTATCAAATCATTTATTAGGTTCTTTACATCTTGGAGTTAGCTTTCGTTTCTTGGAGATGCCAAAAATTTTGAAGCATAGGAAGAGGGAAAGTTTTACCTTTTTTCAATTTCTTACTTTTTAGAAGAGGGTTTTCTTATGTGTATATCTCTTGTAATTCGGGTTAATCCGGTCATCTCTGTTGTATTCTCAATCCATACCCATTTATGTTCCACTCAATTCCTTGATGTGCTACTCTTGTATGTTTACCTTCTTCCTGCCCCCCTCCCTCCCTCCTCTCTCTCTCTCTCTCTCTCTCTCTCTCTCTCTCTCTCTCTCTCTGTGACATTGACAAAGTGTAAATTTTATGTATGATTCTTCCTCTCCCCTCCCTCTCTGTGACATTGACAAAGTGTAAATTTTATGTATGATTCTTATTTCCTTCTCACCTCTCCTCTCTCTCGCCCTCGCTCTCTCTGACATTGACAAAGTGTAAATTTTATGTTCGATTCTTCCACTTTCCTCCCCTCCTCTCCTCTCGTCTCTCCCTCTCTGACAAATGTTTTGAAAATTGTATGTATGAATCTGCGTCTTTCCTCTCCCTCTCTCCCTCTCTCCCTCTCTCTCTCTCTCTCTCACACAAACACACACACACACACACACAGATTGACAAAGTGCAAAATTGTATGTATGATTCTTCCACTTGGTCCGCCCTCTCTCCCCCTCTCCTTTTGGTTTAAGTTGCAATGTCTTAACCATAAATGTCTTTAGTTTCTCTTGACGAGCCCTAGAGAAAGCGCCACTTTCGTGTGACATGCTATGGTCACAACGCGTTTACGAGTAACTGGACACTGGTAGGATCCGACAACATTGGAAAAAATACGTCTGGTTTAGGTGCGTGGTGCGTGATAGAGGCACTCGGTTGACCTCTATTCTTGCCAGAATTGATTGGTGGGTTATATGGACAGGGAATACAAATTCTTCAAAGAAAACTTTTGCCTTTTAGTTAGAATCGAATTGTTAATGGCAGTCATTTGTAACTTTCAAGTTGTTTTGTGTGCTTTGTTTAATATCGATTAACTTGACAGAAACCAAACTGTCACCCAGTACAAACCATAGAGGTGCAAAATGCAATTGACCTCTTCTAATAGTCAAAACAGCACAGGTCCTAGCAACTGCAGCACAGCCCTATCCAATATCCAATAGAGGGCTAAAGGTCCAAAAGCTATACAAGGGTCTGATTTGTTCAAAAATTTATCTCCAACCGATGGCTAGGTTATAATTCTATGGAATCCCACCAAGCTATTATTTGGCCAAAGAGGCATTATGCTGGCCAAATGTAGTCCCCCTCTTAGTCCTTTTTTGGGGTCAAGCTCTTCAGTTGTAATCATTGATTCAAATTCAACAACTAGATTTGAAAACATTTAACGGTAGTTTAGCTAAATTAACTAATAAGTTTAAGCTATAAACTTAAAACTAATAAATTATTTAGGAACTATGTCTAACCCATTCGGTTAGAGTTATATGAATATGGCATGACACGTACATTTAAAAATAGTAGTTTGCAGGGCTATAATTATAAGGGAAATTTCATTTAAACCCATTTAACCTCTTTTAACACCCAACTTAAATTTTAAATGTTAATTGTCTATTTTACCCTATTACATAATTACTATTAAGTACAAAAGAAAATTAATAATAAAACTCAAATTTATCAATAAACCCAAACACTATAATTAAACTCTACGATCACTCTTTATTTATCCTACGTTCATTCTGGCTAAACAACTTTGATTATACAAAAACTACTACTTGCCAACCCTGTTTTGTGGATGTAATGGACATGAACATAGGAATGAAAAAACAGGCAACTAAAAAGGAGATAGCTTTGATTATGCAAAAACTACTACTTGCCAACCCTGGTTCCATACGGACCTGCCAGTTCTCTTGACAACGGCATCCCCACTTTTTGTAGTAGCCTCTGATTTTTCTAACTTGGGGGTTTTAAGAACATATGTGTTTGTCACATCCCACATTTCATCTGCAGGCCCTTGGTTCCAGAACCTACAGATGAACGCCTCGTGTCATTTCCCTTCGTCTGAGAGTCTTCAGACCTATTTTGACTTAAAATCCACTTGCCTATTCTTCTCACCTCCATGCACCAATTTTGCTTCAGAAACTGCATTTGCATTCTTATTTTCGGAAGTTGAGACTTCACGTCTTGCTCTATCAGAGAATTCCCCAACAAACTGTGAAGATGAATTCTCCAAATGGTGAGCTGAATCCAAAGCATCTTCAGGATTAATGAGGTATAAAATATCATCTTGAGTCTGAGTGTTTCCATTTCCGCTACTTGAGACAATATTCACGTTCTGGATTTCAGAAGTTGAGACTTCATGCCTTACTTTCTGAACAAAATCTCTAACAAACTGTGAAGATGATTTCTCCAAATGAAAGTTGAACCCATAGGATATTCAGGAATGAGGTATAAAATCTCCCCTTGAGTCTCGGAGTTTCCACTTCCACTGGATGATTCTCTATGCAAAGCAGAAGTTTGTTTCCCTGAATGAGTAAGCAAGGCAGGCGAACCACTATCTAGAAGTCAAGTGGCACAACGGCACTGAGTTAAAAATTCAATGGGTGTAAAAATACATCCACATATTTGAATTGAGTTTATGGAGGTATATTAGGTATTAAATTTGGGTTTAAAGAGATATTAATAGTTTAGTTAAAAATCAAATGGGTGCAAAGATTAAGTTGGGTGTATATATAAGTTAGATGAGTCTAAATAAAATTTTCCTAATTATAAACAACGCTATGTATAAACCCTTTCAGTTGGAAATGGCTTAATATCTTCAAAACCCAGATCGGCACGAGGAATGATTATCAAAGAAAACACAACCCAAATCCAATTGGCCAAGAGGATGGTTCTTGTGGAAACTGGAGTAACTGCTAAAGCGGAACCTGATTCAACCACAAGTTTCCGAGACAAACTATGAACACAGACAAACACGGGGCCTCTTCAGTCGGCAGGGCAGCGTGCCATTGACACCAAACTTGAATCTCCGATCATTATCATCTAACGATTGTTTAGGGCAAACAAAACGAAGCTGCTATGTTTGTACACATGGAAAAAGTCGGCAGATTGAAAAGCCAATTCTAGACCACAGCGTTCCTTCAGCTTTGGTTTAATTACTAAAACATGGAAGTCATTGTAGCACTGCATTAGTACAATACGCATGGAAGCATTTCTGTTCGACGAACAAACGGAATAAAACAAAACTTTAGGGAATTGTAGAGAGTACAGAGGGCAACTTGTATCAGACCGGAGCTTACAAAGAGAGCATGCTATGACAAATCCCCCACTCAGGTTGCTTGCTAGTAAAGCATCGACACAGCACATCAGTGCAATTGCCAGTTGAACTCAGTCCGCCGGTCATTATTTGTTGCTGGAAGATTTTCCTTCCCTGACAGCTCTCCTCTTCTCTTCCCTGCAGAATTTTGAAAAAGGTTTGAGTTAGTTCCGAATAAAAAATGATGGGAAAGAACTCTAGTTATCCATAGAAACTATGTTCCACGTGTCGAATGTTAACCGTACGTATCTGAGCCTTCATTATTCTTAATTTACAAGCTTAGTGTGTTTTGAATTAGATGACAAAATACAATCATTAGTAAGGATGACAAGATAATGGTCATACATGGTGATTAACGCATTTTACCTGGCTTTTGATATTTCCTCTCTAGGAGGGTGCTTCAGTTTCGGGTATTTCTTTTTCTGTTCTTGTTTTTGTTCCAAGGGGGTTTTCCCATTCAGATGAGAGAAGAAGGCAGGGAAATTCATATCCTTCGACCTTAACCCAACGCCCTTCCTCCTTTTCACAGTGACGGGGGATTCCTTCTTTTGGTTGGTAGTGCCTGGAGATTTTAGTTTCCCATTTTCAGTAACCTCTTTTTCCAAAACCTTATTTTCAATTTTAGTATCATCCTCTGTCAACATCTGTTGGTCATCTTCCTCAGCATTCTCTTCTTCAGTCATGTTTTGGGCTTTCTCCACTGTTTCACCGAGTTCTGACTTTTCTGCAGATGGCTTCAAATTGCTCATCTTTTGCAGCTGCAAGCATTGAGTAATCAAATAACTAATTATGGTCACAATTCAAAGAGATCCCTGACCCATGATGTCTAGTATTTAACCATTTACTTTCACCCAAAGAAAGGGAAGACAAAAAAACACACACACACAATTTTACCTTCGCCACAAAAAAGCCGTCCATATTGTGAACATGAGGGTAAAATCGCCTCGTGTTCTCTAATGATGGGTGAAACCGCTGTTCCCTGAACCGGACAAACCTGATAAAAAAGAGAGAATCATTAGTATAGAAATGTAAAACTCTTTGCATCAACAACTGAGCCACACAAAAGGAGAATTATCTTTACCCTTTAACCCCAAAGCTAAGTCCACATGGGACAAGTTTAACATTTCTCTTTTTGAGTGCATAGTCAATTACTGCTTCATTCTGCAAGACATGTTAAATAAATATTAAGGAACAAGTAAAACTAGAAAGACAACTTAGGGTGCAATAAACAAACCTCAGCAACCAAAATGGAGCACGTGGAGTACACAATGTATCCCCCGGATTTTGAATTTGCATCCACCATGTCAATTGCGGCAAGTATCAGTTGCTACAGAAACAATACAAAATTTAAAGGTGAACTAAATGATGAATGAATATAGTAATTTAGAAGAAAACATCATTAACTGAAAAAGGAAAAAAGAAATATCTAGGTCTGCCATCGATCTGACATGAAAAAAGGTCCACATTTTCTCATAAATATTTTGGAAAAGGGGAGTAAAAGTTGATTTTTCATTCTAATTGAGAAGGAGAGATTAGATTATTAATTTCTTTTGTAATGTAATAGACACGTATAATAACTGTTGACTTTCTACCAACTTCTTGGTCTAGAATCACAAGTCGGAGAACAATATACCTTCTGCAGGTGAGCACATTTATGAATTTCATCAGAGCTTTTAGAAGTTTTAACAGACTCATCTTTAGATATAACCTGCAACAAAAGCCTTGTTACGTTTCATACATCCACGAAGCCGAGTAAATGGTAGCACATTCACCCCAGTTGCTTACCCCTGTCCCACTGCAAGGAGCATCTAATAGAACTCTATCAACTGCGTTGACTCCCAGAACCTTAGGGAGCTGAAATAGAGGATTTAATCAACAGAAGAAAAAGAAAAGATATAAAATTGGGCAGAACATAATAAAACACAATAATCCTCAGAAATAGTCCTATACAACAATACGTGATAAAAAAAATTGAAACCAATCAAAACAAAACCATGCACTTATAATCTAACCTCTTTGCCATCATAGTTACAAACTACTGTGTTTGTCACCCCCATGCGGTGCAAATTAGCAGTGAGTGACTTGAGCCTTGGCTCCTTCATTTCATTGGCAAAAATTATTCCTGAAACAAATTGCATCGTAACAATGAAAAACAAATGGAACAGATAGGTGGAGCTTCTCCAGGTTCTCAAAAAGAAAAATGCAAAAAAAAAAAAAGACAAAATCGCATATGAGAGAAATATGGCACCAACGTCTTGATCTTAATGCTCTCACATCTTTTTGTTCTTTTAAGCAATATCATTATACATTTGAAGCATATGTAAGATGCTAGATCATGCATTTGTACACTTGAAAGGATTTGTAGAGGATTAAAGACACATGTACAAAATCGAAATTTTAACAGAGATAATTCTCAAATAAGAATTTATTATCATAGATAATGTGATGAAATGAACCAAAGGGCAATATCTTGGCATGAAATGGTTCAAAAGACGCCAAAAAGCATGTCTACTGTTATCATGCAAAAGGCTTTTCACCGCATGCAAACACATACACAACACCTCACAAGTTCAAATGCGAGCATCAGCACATATATTTGGGATCAAGGTCCATACGAACTTAACTAACCATGCTTTCACATTAACATAGAAGTACATAAAAATAAAAGAAAACACTGCCTTCCAAAAGAAGGGGCAGGATAAATAGATAAGTAAAAGAATGAAACTGAAAATAATGAAAGACGAAATGTTGTCACAGTGTTGTGCAGGCTGAAAGTAAAAATCAAATCCAGGATATGAAAAATAATTACAACATACACAACACATACACAACACCTCACAAGTTCAAATGCGAGCATCAGCACATATATTTGGGATCAAGGTCCATACGAACTTAACTAACCATGCTTTCACATTAACATAGAAGTACATAAAAATAAAAGAAAACACTGCCTTCCAAAAGAAGGGGCAGGATAAATAGATAAGTAAAAGAATGAAACTGAAAATAATGAAAGACGAAATGTTGTCACAGTGTTGTGCAGGCTGAAAGTAAAAATCAAATCCAGGATATGAAAAATAATTACAACATATTGAAAAGAATGGATGCAGAGAATAGCTTAACACCATTCTGTTTATTACAGCATAACATGTCATTCATCAATTGCATCACTCCACATACCACTATTTTTCATTAGAGCGGCAATATAAGTTGTTTTACCACCAGGTGCAGCGCTGCAAAAGGACAAAAGGTGTTATCACGACGGATAATACAACAGTGGTAGTAGTTGGGGTAGTGTTCAAGACACAATTAAACCAATCTGTTCTTATTACTTGACACTGACAGGGCATGCAAGCATGAAGATGATGCCAATCACAAAACTGCTTAGTAATCCAGAATCCTAAGGAAACTTAACACTTCGAAAAATGAACAGAATTTATTCTCTCACTCTCTCAAGCACACCCTGCAAGAGCGAGGTTACATGACTTACATTCAGAGAAGATAACCCATAAAATAGACCAGGTTTCTTCTATTTATCTCGATGTTCTAGTAAAAAGTTTAATTCCATCTTAACCCTAAATTTTAAGCACAAGGTTTAATTCCGTTTTCGCTAATCAAACCCCCAATTACAGCAGGAAGAACTTCTAAAATGGAGCATAGCATCTGTTAAGCAGACAGGTATGTTAGCTGCGGCATACACATAGTAACCAATGATATCTTCTTAAGGTATTGTGAAAGTTAATTTAAGATTGATAAAATAATGATATATCACAAGTAGAGAAGTAGATAAGAAAAATAAAGTAAAAAAGAAAATTACTTACGCCATATCAACAATTCTTTCCTTTTCTTGAGGAGCAAGGGCCATGACAGGCAAAAAGGAGCTTGCACTTTGCAGCTGAGCAAACAAATTAACAGTAAGTAAATCACTTGAAGGATGACAATTGAAACGAGCACCAGAATATAATGCTAAATCGTAAAGCATCTACCATGTAATAACCAGCCATATATTCAGGAGTGGCACCAATTGGAACTTGAAAATCATACACAACCAATCCAACCTGCAATCACAATATGAACAGTCTCATTAATCTTGATAAGAGATAGAAGATGAAAAAGACAGCTAAGAAAAATACACAGATGAGATGGTCCTTACTTTCGACCACTCGCTTAAGGGAGCTAGGTTTACTCCTCTGTTGATTAAAACATCTGCCAAATCCCTCCTTCGTGTCTAAGCACAATGGAAAACATCGATTTAAAAAATGCAAAATACTGAGGGTAAACATAAAAACAAGTCACATTTCACAATGTCAATATGTTATAATATTCCGTCACCTTTAGCGTATTAGTTCGGAGACACATTGGTCTAGGTTTTTCAAAAGCTTCTATGAGTTCCACCAGCTCAACAGCCGGAAACATCTAGATAATAGAATAAGATACTCATAAGTTTCCGAAACCAAACAAAGTAAGAAGAGATCATTACAGAATTGATACAAAAAACAAGACAATGTGAAGATATATATCAATCACCTCTACCAAAGCCCCAATTAAAAAGCTATTGTAGCCATAGTACGAAATTAAATCCCTCTTAAGCTGCTCAACATAATCCTTCCTTGGTGCCCCATCTTGCCTCAAAGCCTTGAAGTTTGAGAGCACTCGAACAACTAGATATAAATGTTAAGATTAGATTAAATAATAATAATAATAATCAAGAATTTTTTAATTTTAAAAATACAAAAGCCTAAGACATGCTTACTCTCTTTTATCCTCCTCTGGAGATTTGGAAGATCGGGAGGCCGATGTGCCTCTTCTTCCAGTTCCTATTATCATTAAGTAAACAAGTTAAGTTAAGCATGAAGTAGAATATATCAGCTGTTAATTTAACATGTTAATTAATATTCCCATTGTTTGCAAAAACATAATGCGGTCCAACAATAAACCTCTTGGGTTGGTAATCTGAACTCATCAGATTCTTCCTTAATGTTTAGCTGCATTTCCTCTTCACCTTCTTTTTCTTCCTTTGTCCTCTTCTCATCAATACGTCTTGATTTTTTCTCAATATCAGCTTCATCTGAATCAGAACCTGAATCAGAACCCGAACTGTTCGCTGCAACAACATAACAACACAATGATATATGATATTCAGCTATCAAAGAACTAAAAGCAGAACAGGACAATAAGCAAAGCACGAAAACAATAAAAAGCCGAATACCTTCATCATCACTTCCTTGGAGAGAAGCATCATCGTCAGCAAGGGGATCATCACCGAAAAGACTGTCGGAATCTGAACCAGATCCTGCCTCATCTCCATCAAATTCTACATGTCGTTCCTCTACCTCTTGTTCATCCGAGCTTTCGTAATGGTCCGAAAGCTCAGGTTCCTTCGGGGTTTTAGGGGCGAAAGACCCTTTCTTTTGCCTCTTTTTGGGGGAAGCCTTGTTTGGTTTCGGACCCTTTCTCTTATTTTGGGCAGAGATGGCCATTAAAGCTGTGATGGAAAGACAAAAAAATCCAAAATTAGGGTTCTCAGCTTGATATTAACTGGAGGAAAAGTGATAAAGTAATCCAGAAGAAATCAAACCACAGTTTAACCACATAATTAGCAAAGAGTGGCTCACCTCAGTCATTGAAGAGAGAGAGAGAGAGAGAGAGAGAGAGAGAGAGAGAGAGAGTTTGAAGAGGACTTACTGTTATACGGTGGGTGAAAGGGAGCTTTGGCAGCACAGCTTCAACGGCGGGGGAGAGGAGGATTGACTGAACGAGGGAGGGAGGCAGCTCAAACAAAATTGAGAAGAGGAGAGGAGAGGTGAGGGTTTTAGGTCAGAATTAGGGTGGGGGGTTTATGCGTATGGTGTCTCATAGGCGTCAAACCCTGCTTCAACGGTCAGGATTGCATGTAAAAACAATCCAACGATCCCTCGGATCGCTCCACATCAACCTTGCCTTTCACGTGCGGTGATTACACGAGTGCTCGACGTGACGACTAATTAGCTAAAAACTCTTGCTTAAAAAATATATGTTTATTGTGTTTTATTTTTAAGTTAACTATAAAATAAAGTAGTTGAACATTTAATAAAGGATAAATTACACCAGACTCCTTCAGGTTTGAGGTCTATTACAACCCCATACAATATCTTTAAAACATTTCACTTTCATACCTCAAGTACAATTTTATTTCAATTTCATACATCTGTTACATTTTACATCCATTGATCCGTTAAGTGCTAACGTGACTGCCAACTGTGTGCCACGTGGCAAAAATAATAATTTTTAATTTTTTTTTTAAATCTGAATTTTTACACCCAAAAAAAAAAGAGCCCAGCGACCGGATCTGAAAGAAGAAGAAGAAGAAAAGAAAAAAAAAATTTTGAACCCCCTCCCCACCCCCCAGCGACTGCACTGCAAGAAGAAGAAAGCCGAAGAAAGAAGAAGAAAGAAAAAAATTTGAACCCCCCCCACGCGACTGCAAGAAGAAGAAAGAAAAAAAAAATTTGGAACCCCCTCTCCCAAAGAAGAAGAAGAAGAAAAGAAAAAAAAATTTGAACCCCCCCCCCCCCCCCAGCGACTGAAAGAAGGGGAGAAATTTTTTTTTGGGTGTAAAAATTTAGGTTTTAAAACAAAATTTAAAAATTAATTTTTTTTGCCACGTAGCACACAGTTGGCAGCCACATCAGCACTTAACGGATCAATGGATGGAAAATGTAATGGAGATATAAAATTGAAATAAAATAGTACTTGAGGTATGAAAGTGAAATGTTTTAAAGATGTTGTATGGAGTTGTAATAGACCTCAAACCTGAAGAGGTAAGTGTAATTTACCCTTTAATAAATTATATTTTTAAAAGCATTGGGACTATGAAAAACAATATCAAAGCGCTTTGTAATTTTTAACATAAGTGATAGAACTACATATAATGATGGGGGTGATGGTAGGGAAAATGGTGGAGTTATAGTGGTTGTGTCAATAGTAGAGTGTGATGGTTGGAGTGAGGAGGTAGCACGGTGGTTAGCAGAAGTGATGGCAATTGTGGGAGTGGTTGTGGCGGTGGCAGTGACAACATTGGGGGCATTGATGGTGATCGCAACAATAATAGGGGTTTGGAGATGGTGCCAATAGTTGGGTGTGGCTAAGGTTCCGTTTGGTATTGTCTTTCTTTCACCAAATAAAACAAGTCTATTTAGACAAAAAATTATGTATGTTATTTTTTTAATTAGCACAAGATGTCGTGGTAGTGTTATACCCATGGTATATAAGTCCCTCTCTCATTTATTGTAATGTCTGGTTGTATCAAAACAAGAAGGGAAAAAACGCTTCGATACTAAAGATTGAATGGCTTGATATTCTTAATTTGTGTCCGTTTTTATAATATACATTAATTGATTTTTGAACATTGTCAATAAACTAAGAGCTCGTTTTGAAGTACTTTTAGAATGACTAAAGCCGTTTTTGGTGAAAGTGTTTTTGGGTTCTAAAAGCACGTTCACTGATACTTCTTGCAGGAAGCACTTCAGGTGCTTTTTTTAGGATTCACTTGTAATTTTACTAAAAATTAATTCTAAAAACACTGTTATCAAAAGTGGTTCCAGTAATTTTAAAAGTACTTCCAAATAAACTAGCTAGCTCTTGAGAGCATCCATTAAACCTCCAGCAAATCATTGGGTTTTATTTATTGGATATTTAAAATTTGGAATCAAATTTCTCCTTTATTACTTGAAAAGCTATTTACAACTTGTTATAAAATTTGCGACCAAAGAAATAAGTTAGGGTTCGTACGGAATGTTTTATAAAACGACTTTGAATATCTGTTTTGTAAAACAAAAATGATAGAATTTTGCATTTTTATGATTTGAGAATGCCTTTGGTTGTTTAACTTGAGAGCATTTTTTGAAAATGAAAACATTTTCAACGTGTTTGGTTTGTGTTTGATAGTAATGTTTTTGTAATGAAATTAAGACGGTAAACAGTACTAATAAATTTGTGTTTAATAGTATCGCGTGGTTGCCACTCAATACTACGATTTGGTAATATTCATTTTTACTTGGAAGTGAGAGGTTTTAAGTTCAAATTTTGTGATGGAGAATTTGATACTAAATTAGGTTGATCATCGTGTAGATTAGCTGAACTCTCCCTCTCTTAGTATAAAAATATATTGTCCTTTGTAGGTTAAATTTTGATTTCCATGGAATAAGGACTGTTGTCATTTACTTTAGTTTTCAAAAGGAAGGTAAAAAAAACAGATGTATTTATTGATTTGCTCTCTGAACTTGATGCAGCTACTAATTTTCCCATGAATTTTAATTTTAGCCGATTACCTCTTTGAACTTTTTTAATTAGCCAATTTACCCCTTGGACTTTAATTTTAGTTGATTACCCCCCCCCCCTATTTTTTATATATACTCAATTCCCCATTGGCGTTAGATTTTAAAAACCTTCATTCAATTTTTTCATCCGTCCAATTTTTCATCCCTTTCTCTTTATATAGTTGTCATGTGTTGCTTCCGTGATAAAGATGGTGGGAAAATTGGATGTAAATTTTTAAAACCTAAAGCCATGAGGAAATTGACTATTTATAAAAGTTCAGAGAGTAATCAACTAAAATTAAAGTTCAAGGGGGAAATTGGTTAATTATAAAAGTTCAAGAGAATAGTCGGCCAAAATTAAAGTTCATGAAGAAAATTAGCAGCTTCATACAAGTTCATAAAGCAAATCGACAAATAGTCCAAAAAAAAAATGATACACAGCCCTTTTTTTTTTTTTCGCGTTGATATCTCACACTCACATGGCCTTTTTTCATCTGTCGCATCATGTTTTCCCCCTCTCAAGCCTTACTATGCAACCCTAGTTTGGGGTTTAGAATTGGATTCAATGCAAAGCTTGAAAGAGGACATATCTGTCAACTTCAAAATTGTGTCCCAATTTAAGGTAGAGATGTTAATCATGAAAAGAAAAATTTCCCTTTTAATTGCGGAGAAAAGTACGAAATTGTGTCTGAGTTGAAGGTAAAATTGGCAACCACTTCTTCATTCGAGATGCATAGATCTACGAAGTTATTCGATCTATTCCAATCATAAACACCAACCGAAGCCGTGATTACGTGTGCATTCGTTTGAATCCATATAAGTGTATCTAATTTGCAAATTATGGATTTACTACAAATTCATTCAATACTTATGGAAATAGTGTACCTAATTTGTATTTTATCATTATATTAATATCTATACAAGTATAGTTTTTTTTTAGGTGTCAATATGCACTTATTTACAAGAAATTTACCTAAATCCGCATAGGCCCCGCCGCCCGACTAGCGCCTAGCGTTTTTTAGAACCTTGGTTTTCACACACTTTATAGCTTCCCACGCAACTTTTTTTTTTTCGGTTACATTTTATTTATTTAATTTTTTTTTTCGGTTACAAGGAGGCAATACCTAATGAGACCCCCTTGCCCCTAAAGCATGAGTGGAGCTCATCCAATTTCACGGTTCCTTGAGGAGGCGGCACCCAAGCTAAGAGAGCTTCAGCCAATATTCTAGGGTATATGTTAGCCTTTAACCAATTTTGGGGATAGTGCAGAATAGTCTGCAGACTATTAGGCAACCAAAAATCTGGGTCAAAAACCTTGGAACACCTCCACTTCCAAACATACCAACAAGCAAGCAACAGAAAAAATAAGACTCCAATCAAGGTGCGAAAAACCTGATTTAGTGTACTTCAAGTTCGACTCAAACCCTTCTCTTTATTTCTAGCCATCAAATTGAATAAATCAAACAAAAACAACAGTCAAGATTAACCAAGGGCATGTGAGAAGCTAGAAACGGTTACCAGGTCCAAACAATTCAAAACCTGCACTTGAACTTGATTTATCATCTGTAGATTCTGTACAAGATTCAGTTTGTAAGAAGTGCATGAGTTTGCTCCTCTTGACACGCAACATAAATAGGTTGTCATTATACTACAGTACTGTTGACCAGGGAGAATGTAAAGTTTTCAAACACATAAAATATTGAATTTATAAATACAAACACGCGGGCACACAACAGATGATCCTTGAACTAGAGCTGCCATTTGTAATATGCCAATCCTGCATTCCGGTCATCAGAAGATGTAGTTGGGCAGCTGGAGAGGAAACCGTGCCACTGCAACTTCAAACGGGCCGCCCTTTGGCACCCTCAAACTAAAACCAGAGACAGAAAACAAGTTACAACTATCAAATGATATGATATTGCTTCAATAAAGCCTTTCAACAGAGCGGGGTGGCAAACTTAATATGTATAAAATAGATTTCATGCACACGAGTCATAATTGATATGTTCATACAGAATTTATCTAACAACCGAAATTCAAAACCAGAAAAATTCGAAGTTCGTGATACAGAAAAATCAAGTTGGTGAAAGATCAGCCAAGTAGGAACGTCCTTCAACATAACTACTTTTGATAAGGTGGAAGTCGCTCCTATGTAGCTCCAAATGACAAAACATAGTCCTGGCTTCATGGAGTTTGGTTAGCCTCTCCTCTCTTGCTCTTATTAGTCATCTAACTACCCCATTTCTTGTCCAAAACTACAATTAAAAAAATCCAGCTAAAATATGTTGGTTTGCCTTTTCCATGAATTCAATTTGATGCTAATTCTACGCTACATTATGGGTTAAAGCAATTCCTTAGAGATTCTACATTCCAATTAAAGTTCTCAATCATCCCAATCTTAAACCAACAACTCAACAGGCTGAGAGTATGGGTCAACTAGGGGCTTATTTAAATGCTTCTCCAGGAAACACTGTTGCTCATAATTACTTAGCAAGAGCTTTAAGGTTTTTCTGCCAAATGTGATCAGAAGCACTTTTGGTTATCAGAAAACAGTTTTGGCCCTTTCAGCAGTCTCAAACAGGCCCAAAATCAGAGTCATAAGCATCATGCACCAATCTTAAAATCTGAACTAAAACCCCAGGTGCTAACTGAAGAAGGAAAAATTACAGTGGAAAGAAAAAAAGCACATATTATTTTCCGTCTCTTCATTGGCAAGGACAAAATCTAAACAGGCAAAAAAAACCCCTTTCTTTTTATCACGGGAATAAAGAAATAGCTGAATCAGTTCAAACAAAGGAACCGCCAGTGCTCCAAGGCTAGTACATAACAACAGTACAATGCTTTTCAATCTTGGTCCAAACAAAACAAAATCCTTCAGGGTGCCACATAATCTATTTAGGAAGAAAACATAAAAGTTGTTGTACAGGAATTTAGGTCAAGTACCTGCCAGGGACAAATGTAAAAGAACCTTCAATAGAACCTGAAGAAGATGGTAGAGAAGAGCAACTCTCATAAACGAATTCCTCTTCACTTGGACGCAAGAGTGGGTACTGCAAACACGTACAAGTATAAGATTTCTAACAGAAAATTTATTCTCTTTTCATGCATAGTTTATATTACAATCAGAAGTGTGACCTCCAAAGTAATTTTAACACTAGTCTACTTTTCTTCTTCTCAAGTGGAACCCAAAATTTATTAAAAAAGTCAAAAGTGCAATTGTCGAGGAGTCCACTCTCAAATTAAATCTGCCTAAACAATATAAATAACAATTAAGAATTAGACTTCCAAACCACATCACATCAATTCACAGCAGCAATGCTGACAAGGAAGGCTTCCTAAATTCTAAAGAAATGTAGACAAAAATTAACTCAATTTCAATGCTCACCGTCACCCACCCGAGTGTTCCTGAAAAAGCTTTCTATTTGACTCCATAAAAATGACTAAAACGATAAGATACACCTTGAGAAATATATTTTCAAGGGGTTTGCCTTGATCTCTCAGCATGGATTTAGCAATCCAACCATTAGTAGCAATTCCATACTTACTCCTATCAACCTTATGCCACAAAGAGTTAGCTTACAAAGGGTATCTCCACAACGACTTCCCAAAAAATGCTTTATTTTTTCTCATTAAATTAACCACACCTATGCTCCCTTATCCTTGCTTCTATCCACCAAGTGATCGTTCTTTCCTCCTCTCTACCATACCACAAGAAGTTCACATCAGTCTTTCTAGTCTATCTGCTCTTACAACAACAACAACAACAAAGCCTTTTCCCACTAAGTGGGGCTAGCTGTATGAATCCTAGAACTTCATTCCGCTCGATATTGTATGAATCCTCAGCTCTTGATTAAAAAAATTGTAATTTCCTTAAATATCATTATCCTTGTTAAATTACTCTATGTTAGTGTGCTTATTAATTTCGGGAGGATATATTGGAGAAATATAAATTCTCAAGAGTATCCAACGTGCTGTATTTATAAAGACAAATGCTGCAGGGATGCTCAAAAAGCGAGTCTCCCCGAACTCTCCGGCCACGTATACTCCCTCTCTAATGCCTCAGTTCTGTAGATGGGCCCCACCATTGTTACAATTAAAATTAAAATTTTATTTTTCTCTCCTCTTCCGCATCTTTTATTATCACATCACTGAAAAACTTAACAGCATCTTCTTTTCATCTTCACTGGATTAAAACTCACTTCACCTTCCTCCTCGCTTCTCCTCTGTCTGTGTCATGGCAGATCTGCCATCACCGCCATCACCCCAACTCAACATGAAGTCCTCCTCCACGAATGCGCAAATTTCAAAATCTGAAAACTCAGATCAATATAGAAGAACTAATTTTTCCTTTGTCTTTCTCATCACCAAAATTGGTTTAGGTAGTTAATGAAAGCTAAAATGGGTTTGAGCATCGTATATTAATTCTTTCAATCTTGTGAAATTGAGAAATATAAAATTAATATTAAAACATTAACAGTGAGATTTGATATGGCAGCATATCCAAACCGCAGATCTGCTAGATGATGAACCATGAGGTGGTGGAATAGAGAACTGGAATTTTGGCAGCCATGGTTACCAATCCATGGTTTGAGATTACTGGAATTTTCGCAGGGAATTATTATTATTTTATTTTTTTTGAGAAGAAAAAAAGGAGAGGGAGAGTGATGAAGGACAGAGAAAATATGATTTTCAATTGCAAATTTTATCTTTGAATTATTTTAATAGTGCGACCCATGTCTAATTTAAATCTGGACACTTGTATAGAGAGTCTTGCCAGACCCGCTTTTGAGTGAATCTGGCTAGCATTTCTCTTTTATAAAAAAATCTGCACGGTTTAGAAGGAAATAAGTCTTCTACTAAGAGTAATGCACCTCGGCCAGGTGAGCTATACGGATTAAGCGGATATTAGACTAGTAACTATAACATGGCATCAGCAGATTGTTTAAAACAAATTATTGAAATACGTTTCTAGGGTCATGTCTTTAAACATCCCTCCATTGAAAGGTAAATAACTGTTTTATCTACTAAAGGGAAAAAGAGTGATTCAATTAGATTCTGGAAAAAAAAAAAAAAAATTAGACAATGGAAGCAACTGACCAAGTGAAATCGTACCTGTCCAATAACGGCTTCTCCTCCAACATCATCTAGCACAACATCATTAGAACGAATGATCCAGTGCCTCCAATTCAACTGACAAGAGCTGAATGGCATTCCATTAATCACGCATCCTTCAGGAAGAAGGGACATGCGGATCGAATAAGAAAATGCATACGTTTCAGAAGTATTTTTAAGATCAGCCCACTCTGGGACAAACACAGCAGAAGCACGAACCTAAAACAAAAATCACAGTATAAATATTTATATTGCAATTGAAAAGTTAAAGTAGTCATTCATGTAATTGCATTCAGAATTACTGTCAAACAAATCACTGTGATGAACAGTATTCTGTAAGAATAATGGACAGACCAATAGCTTTTTAGAACAAGTAATATAACTATAATCATGCATAGTAATGTTTAAGAACTTAAAAGCCCCCTATAAAATGAGGGATATCGCAAGAAAATCAAATTTTGGATCCAGCTTTCCAGTTCATGGCTGACATGTGAGGTCCCAAAGATATTTTCTATTTGGAAACTATTGGCACCTTCTAACGGCGTAGATATTACCTGCTTATTTATCAAGAAAAGAGGTAACGAGGAACTAAATATGGGTTTGCTGGTTGGTCGGACACTGTAGCATTAAGACGGAAAACCTGGTAGGAAGTCTACTACAATCAGGCGATTCTCAATGCAAATGCCCATGAAACAAAGTTAAATCTGTTCATTCCAATATACATCAACCACGGGTCCACGACATATACTTTCCATATTTATTTGTTTTTTACTAGCCCCAAGAGAGAGGAAATGAAAGGAAATCATTATGCAAAGGATGGCACACTTTCAAAGACATGCGCACGAAAAAACGCACAGAATTGACTACCTTTACGCCATTTGTTATAGCAGTGGAACAAAGAGGGGATTCTTCTGGAAACTGACTGATGGTTCTGAAATTTTCTTCTTGACGAAGTTTAATAATGCCATTTTCTAAACGACGGCCATGCTCTTCTAACCAAAGCAGCATGCCATCCTGCTCTTGATCAACATTGCAATCATGAATTGAACTTATCAACGCATCTGGTACGCAAGGAAGCATTTGCCCATCAGTTAGAAGATTTTTGGTACCAACATAGAGTTGACCACTTGTACAGTTCAGGAAAAACAACTTCCCACTATATGTACAAGAAGCAGCCACAACAACATACTCTGATCTACCAGCAAAACCCCGTTTACGTCTGATCTTCATTGTTTCTAAGCCTACCTGACGTAAAGGCATCAAATACACAGTTACCACGTGGTCATAAAATGCATAACCACCTATGAGGCCCAATGGAAAGCCAACCAGGCTATTTTGAAAATGTTTTTCCTCAAAAGCTTGACCATTATGAAAACGATAGAGGATCCTTGTTGGAAGAGGAAGTTTCACTTTCAAGATTTTCTCCACCTCTTGTATATCAGCTTCTGATGCACCCTTTTTCAGTGTAGAAACAGCCTCTGGAAAATTAATAGTCAACCAGTTTCTAAGTTTGTCCCAGCATCTTTTGACTCGCTTTACAAGCGACCAAGGATACATTTTAAAAGATACACGCCATAGTTGGTAACTTTCCTGAAGAGAGGAGGTGTGTTAGTAAAAATAATATTATTTGACAAGATATTAAATATATAACAAACTCAAAAAGGCGTCAACCCTGCATCTCAAAATATGATCCATGAAATCTTCACAGCTACAGAGCTCCATGAAGTGTTAGACAATCATACACACCAAAATAGTGAAGCTACTAGGAAATGAGCAAAATATGTATATCATGTTAAAACGCCATCACATGCAGCCCCATTCTGCATGTCGAGAGGCAAAGAAATGTAAACAGAGATTAGAGGTTTAGAATCTAGGAGCTTATACAAATCAAAGCTCTGATTCCAAGTTGGACGATAACTAGACCTCAAAGAATTAAGCCATTAGGTGATGGCCCGAAACATGGATCAAGAAAAAAAGAACTACATTCCTTGGAAATCAAGCCATGTCTCACAGCGGTGCTACAAGTTTTGGACCAAATATGATATGTATAATGCAATTTAAGCGAGAAAAAAAAAGAAGAGAAGCTTACTGCAAGAACCGTACAAAAAGTATAAGTAGACATCTATAGACCATGAGACTGCACATATCAGCTCTCGGTCATCCCATAGACGCTCGAAAAACAATACTCGCTAAAGAATGTTTCCAATTTAGATTCGAGAAGCAAATTTGAATCTAACAAACCCCTACCAACTACCCACACTATTATTTTAACTAGACCCATAACATAACACGGCATGGATTTCATATGGTACACCACGCCTGAGCCTTGACCCCTTAAAATTTGAGTCTTCAACCCAAGTTCCCAAACGATCAACCCATCATGTTAATACGCAGTCTGTGCAAAAGCCTATTATGGATTTCCTATGAATTTTCCACAAATACTATCGACCCAAATCAAAATGGAAGAATTTCAATCTTTTAACAACTTTGGAGAGAAATGAGAGGTCCCTATGAAACCAACCCAGAACCCAAAACACAGAAGTAAACACTAACCCACAAACCAGACTGAAAATTCAACATTTTTTCATTTGCCCATGATCACATACACTGACATACATGTGAAATTGGAAGAAAAGTTGGAAAATTGTGTGAATACATATATGATTCATCCATAAAAACTTGAATTCAAAGGCCAAAAATTTGTGAGAAATTGACCTTGAAAGAAGGGGCGAGGTTGCCAAGGGGATCGAGGGGTTGCGAGAGGTGAAGGTCTCGAGCACAGAAAAGGGACCAAAGGGATTCATCGGAGGCGGAAGCTCTGAGTTTGGTGCTGACGCAGGCTGCTCTCGCTGAGTCTTCCGCTCCTAACTTGCTGAGGATTATGTTCAGCGCAAGATCACCCACTGCCTCCAAATCCATCCCTCAGATTCAGCTCTTACTCTTGCTTTCTCTTTCAGCCTTTCAGGTGCCTTCTGCCGCGATTGCGGGGACGGGTTTATATACGCTGCCTATGGGTTAATATTTAAACTTGGGCTTTGCATTAAAAGAGGCACAAAGGCACCAAAACAAGTTGAACTTGCCCGAAGCCCAGTCAACAGGCCTGAAGTAAATTAAAGCTATCTCAGTCAAGGCATAGGCCACATGTCTATGATTGAAGTGACAAGTGATGGAGACCAACTCACTCTCAAGACATAAAGCACTTTTTAGTGGCACTACAAGTAAAAAGATAATGACTCACTGCCCTCAAGAACTTTCGGACAAGAATAAGGCTGAAAGCAGTCGGGCCAAAACGTCTATAAAAGGGGAGAGACATTAGCAACAAGGACACTCAACCAATCAAACAAAAGATATACAAACTCTGCTCTCAAGCCAGTTCATACCCAGAAAGATGAAACTAGGGGTGGGTTTAGTTCAAATCGATTCGGTTTTTTGCCAAAACTTCAGTTCGGTTTATTTTTTTTCGATTCAGTTTTTTTTTTCGGTTCGGTTTCTTTTTTTTTTCACATCACGATTAGGTTCAAAAAAAAAAAAACAAAGTATACACAGGGTTAATCCTTGTTTGGTTCTTGAGAAATTGGGTTTAAAAAATAATGATATTTTAAATTCTATTTTTCTCGGTATTATTTATTTAATAATTTGTTTTGGGTATTTTTTTTTGGGTAAATTACACCATAGCCCCTCAGGTTTGAGGTCTATTACAACCCCATACAACATCTTTAAAACATTTCACTTTCATACCTCAAGTACTATTTTATTTCAATTTCATACAGCCGTTACATTTTCCATCCATTGAACCGTTAAGTGATGACGTGGCCGCCACATATATGCCACGTGGCTGCCAAATGTTTGCCACGTGGCAAATAAAATAATTTTTTATTTTTTTTAATTTAAAAATCCCAAATTTTCTCAACCAAAAAAAAAAAAATTGGGTAAATTACACCATACCCCCTCAAGTTTGAGGTCTATTACAACTCCATACAACATCTTTAAAACATTTTACTTTCATACATCCAGTACCATTTTGTAGTAGATCCATCTAATCTCAGGTGGAATTTTTGGGGGTGGGTGATGGGGGATGGGAGAAAGGGGTGGCTCGGGTGGGATTTTGGGGGGGGGGGGGTGATGATGGATAGAAGAAGGGGTGAGTCGGGGAAGACGATTTCAGGTTTTTTTTTTTTTTAATATTTTTTTAGAAGATTCAGGTTTTTAAAAATATTAAAAAAAAATTGTCACGTGGCAGCCACATCAGCACAAATGTGGCAGCCACGTCAACATTTAATAGACCAATGGATGGAAAATCTAACGGAGATGTTATTTTGAAATAAAATGGTACTGGATGTATGAAAGTGAAATATTTTAAAGATGTTGTATGAAGTTGTAATAGACCTCAAACCTGAGGGGGTATGGTGTAATTTACCCAATTTTTTTTTTGGTTGAGAAAATTTAGGTTTTTTAAATAAAAAATTATTTTTATTTGCCACGTGGCAGACATTTGGCAGCCACGTGGCATATATGTGGCGGCCACGTCAGCACTTAACGGTTCAATGGATGGAAAATGTAACGGCTGTATGAAATTGAAATAAAATAGTACTTAAGGTATGAAAGTGAAATGTTTTAAAGATGTTGTATGAGGTTGTAATAGACCTCAAACCTGAGGGGCTATGGTGTAATTTACCCTCTTTTTTTTCACATCAAGCAAACAAACAAAGTATACACAGGGTTAATCATTGTTTGGTTCCTGAGAAAATATCAAGGAAAGTCCTAAAACTTTTGAGCAGAATAGATCACTCAAACATTACATGATTATTAATAAGGGGCAAACAAAGCAGTAAAACCCAAATCACAAACAACCATCAAATCCAATGGTATGTTTAGTTTTCTAAGAGAATGCAGTGAAAGTTTCAGTCTTTTACAAAGTCAAGCAACAAAAAATGAAATTTAAGATGTTTAACTCTCTCTCTCTCTCTCCTCCCTCTCTCCCCATCAATTTTTACCCAGCAAAGATATGAAAGTAAATGGACTAGAGTGTAGAGAGAGAAGTTGTACAAACAAATTTGATTACTCTATGATTATTACTCCAAATCACTCATAATTTCAATTCAAACAATAAAAACACAAACAAAGAAGAACATAATTGATCAAGAGACAAATGGAAAGCAACTGGTTTAGTGATGAAACAAACAAACCATCAAAAATTAGAAGTAAAATTGGAGTGTAAGAAAAATGAGAAAATGGTAGTAAGTATCTGGCAACACATTGGGCTTAAAAAATAATACCCAAAACAAATAAAATTGGGTTTAAAAAATAATACCCAAAACAAAGAATTAAATCAATAAAATTTAAAAAATATTAATTTAATTAATTTGGTTTGGTTCGGTTTTAGACCACTAAAACCGAACCGAACCGAGTACTAAAACTGAACCGAACCAAAAGAATTCGGTTCGGTTCGGTTTTTTGTTCGATTCGGTTTTTTCGGTTTAAGTTCGGTTTAGTTTTCGGTTTTTTTCTGGTTTTGATTTTTTGAACCCACCCCTAGTTGAAACTTGTCTAGATTCAGTCCTTTTTAGCCATAGTTCCCTTAGAAAAGCTATCTTTTGTCCGTTGTAAAAACTCTGCTACCTTAACTTAGTATCATAGTATCAATTCCCTCGTGTAGAACCTAGCTATCTATAACCCTTTTCAACATACAATCCTCTATAAACACAAAGAGAAGTCGCTGCAAGATGTTTAACCTTACCAGACAAGGTGAAATCTTGCATGAGCCTCTTTGTATGTACTTGTATTTAGTAGATCTGTCGCTTTACATGTTTTTCATTATGTATTCAAGTTATTTCCAACTATTTTCTAACTAAGAAGTTTCATTTATCTTCGAATATAGTTAACTTAATAAACTTGTGTTCACTAAGACCAAGATGTGTTTTAGGAAATGGTTCATTTTGAACATACAAGATTATGAACTAAAAATCCTTGTTTACAAGGCAAGAAAAATAAATTAATGCAGACTTAACCCATCTGTGACAATCCTTTGATAACAAGAAGTTTGAGTAACTTGAGGCACAAATAATCAACTTAAATCACAGTTGTTCAACATCTGTTATACTGAGATGACAGTGGCACGCCTAAATCCTTATTAGTTTTCATTGTGAACCTTAAGGCCTACACTAAAGGCCCTACAAAGGCACCTTTCAAGCTAACTTTGAACTTTTCTTGTAGCACACCAAGCAGCAAGAACTCGATCAACATACAACTTCAACCAAAGTGCCAAACCTCCTAGGGGAGCTTTGCCAAGGCCAAATCATTGCCCGAACATAGTTTTGGCAACCCCAGAGGGACCATCATAAACTTGTATGCCAAGAAGAAGGGAGGATCAGAATTTCAGGTGGAACATAGAGTACGAGCAACCACATTATTCAAAATGATCAAACATGGCAGATCACTCGGAAATTTTTCCAACCCTACAAGGTCTTGCTATTCTGGAAAGCCCAACTTTTTTCTGAGAAGTCAGGTAGAAAAGTTACAAATGAAGACTTGTAAGCCACCATGGTGCAAGTTTTGAGAAGCATGGAGAATATTTCCCTAAAGACTAGAAGAGAAGTCAGCAGACTTTGTTCCTTAACAGGGAGTCTGCAGATGAGGTTAAAGTTGGAATACTTTACACCGAAAGATAGTTATGCTGGGGAAATGACGAGATAAGCCAGCCCTGAGAAAGAACCACTAATTCCCCTATTTCCTTTACTCGAAGAAAAGAAGGATATGGGGACGAAGAAGGAAGAGCCTAAAACCAGTCAGCCAGAAGAAGAAGAGATCCAGGAGGCAGATTTGCCCAACCTTCTATTATTCTCAATAGATAGAAGGGGGCATATTGGTCAAGATGGAAATAAGTAAGGAATTAATCAATAAGTTAGAGAGTCTAGTGAAAAAGGTGTGCCTACAACTGCGGGCAAACCTCTTCTTTATAGGTCACCACCGTTGGCTAATAAGAGAGGGGAAACTAGGTGGAAACAACTACAGCCATAATAAGAAGCTTTCTCGGGCAGCGAGCGTAGCTCAAAGTGGAGACCTCCTTATAACCCACACAACAATGCAGCTAACCAACAACTTATGAATGAGTTAGCTAAGCTGAGAAAGATGGTGGTCCATAATGCTTAACCTCAAGCTCGCTTGCTATTCAGGATCACGTATCATAAGCCTTATCCCGAGTACATTGATAAGTAGAACCTTTTTCTCCTCAACTTCAAGATACTCGCATTCCCGACTTTTAGTGGAGAAGACTGTAATATGTCCTCTAGAGAGCACATTTTCAAGTTTTCCAATTATTGTGGCGTTTGAAGACAATCTTAACTATAAGCTGAGGTTGTTTGGAAACTCATTGGTTAGATTAGCATCTCAATGGTACTCTCTGTTGCCCTCTAATTCCATTGCCAACTAGAGGCAAATGGAGATGGCTTTCTATAAGCAATTTTATGGGATGGAGCTCGAGATGACTATAAACGATCTAGTGGAAACAATGTTTCAAAGAACTCGCCTCGGGGCGCGCCCAATACGCTTTTAAGGCTGGGCAGTGAGGCTAACACCTCTGTTTTGCTAGAGTAAGCGAAATGCTTCGCCGGAGATGGTGAGGCGGCGGAGGCGCACCTAAGGCGTCCAGGCACCTTGTATGGCCTTTTTTTTTTTAACCATTCAAACCCAAAACGACGCCGTTTGGGTACGATTTTTAGTTTTAAACATACTTTTCATACCATACATTTGATCTCTTCTGTCTACCTCTGCCTTCTTCGCCTTATTACTTATTTTCCCGCGCGCCAGAAGCCCAGAACAGAGAACGCAGTCACCGCTTAGAGCAGCACTGTCGCCACGCCGCCATCACCCCAGCATCGTCACCCCAGCGCAGTCAGCAATATCCCACAGGTTAGGGTTTCTGAAATTGAAGAATATGGAAAGTTGGTGGGAAAAGCAAAAGGAAAGTGGGGTGGGGGTTGGGGGGAAGAGCGAAAGGAAAGTGGGGTGGGGGTTGGCGGGGGTCTGGATATTGGGTGGTGGATATTGAGGTAGATAAGGGATTAATTAATAATATGAATTGATGCGGCAGATAAGGGGTTAATTAATAGTATTCATTGATGCATCAATTGATGCTATTCAGCAAGCCTAAGTCGGCTTCTTCTAAACTATAGTCAAAACGTGCAAGTGTAATGAATGTTTATTGTTGGTAACTTCTATTAAGTTTGGTCGGCTGTTAAGAAATCTTAATGTTGGTTAGTGACTTCTGTGAAAATGTTTAATTTTTTAGATCTTAAATATTAGGTTGATAGACTTGTCAAGCTATCTGAATGCGTAAAGTTGAATCTTAAGAAAACCTAGGCTTATGAGCATACTCACTTGGTATACAAATTAATAAATTGTTGGTTTATTAACTGTATGCATCGAATGTTTATTGTTTAGGGCATTGAAGAATATGGCTTCTTCTTCTAAGAAAGATTTTGCTTGGCAATGGACAAAAGATTTGGATCCTATCACCAAGCACTTCTATTGTGTTTTTTGTAACCATAAATGCACAGGTACAACAAGGACACCAAATGTAAGTAGTGGGAGTGGGAGTGTGAGTGCCACACATTCACAACAAACCAGTTCTTTTCTGCCACCTAGGTCAAGGGGACCACTTGATAGGTATGTGACATCGGAAGCTCGCCAAGCCACATTGAATACATCTTTTAAAAAAAAGGAAAGAAGACAAGCATCCTGAGCACTTGCGCGATGGTTCTACACTAGTGCCATTCCATCCAATGCGGCAAATAATGAACATTATGCTAATGCAATGAAATTGGTATCCAATTTTGGTCCCGACTTTAATGCTTCTACAAGCCATGAATATAGAACTTGGATGCTCAAAGAAGAAGTTGAGGATGTACAAAGTATGATGAAAGAACATCAAAAGGCTTGGAAGAGATATGAATGCACTATTATGTCAGATGGATGGTCGAATGGCAAAAGTAGGTGTTTAATCAACTTTCTCGTCAATAGCCCGCAAGGTACTTGGTTCTTGAAATCGATTGATGCATCGGCCTCTATTAAGAATGGAGATTTGTTGTATGGCTATTTGAATGATGTTATTCAAGAAATTGGGGAGGAGAATGTGGTTCAAGTTATATCCGACAATGCTTCGAACTACAAGAATGCCGGGACAAAACTTATGGAGAGGAAAAAGAATGTGTGGTGGACTCCATGTGCGGCTCATTGCATTGATTTGATGCTAAAAGATATTTCTAAAATGGCATGGTTTGATGACACACTCAAACGTGCTAGGTGTATTTCAAAGTATCTATATGGGCATCAATGGGTACTAGCTTTGATGAGAAAGTACACCAACAATTTGGAAATTCTTCGTCCGGCAGTCACTAGGTTTGCCACTTCTTTCCTTACACTACAAAGCTTACAAAAGCAAAAGGAAAATCTTATTGCTTTGTTTGCCTTTCAAGAATGGTCGGAAAGTACCTATGCAAAATCCCATGAAGCAAAGTTGCCTAAGCATCATGTGTTACATGATCGTGAGTTTTGGGGTCGAGTTTCCTTTTGCATTAAGGGTGTTCTTCCTCTTGTTTGTGTTTTAAGATAGGTTGATTCGGAGGAGAGACCTCCTATAGGTTTTATATATGAGTTTATGGATGCCGCAAAAGAGAAAATTGCAAGCAATCATAACAAAGTGGAGAAAAAATATATGCCTATTTGGAGAAAGATAGATCGTAGATGGGACGATCAACTTCATCAACCACTACATGTGGCGGGCTATTACTTAAACCCACAATTTCGATATGACGATAATTTCTCAGATACTGATAAAGTGCGAAATGGGTTGTTTGCTTGCATGGATATGATGCTTGGGAAAGGGAAAGAACGTGAAGATGCCGATTGTCAATTGGATTTATATAATGATAGGCGTGGTCCATTTGCGGATTCTATGGCTATGCAAACTAGGAAAAAGAGAACACCAAGTAAGATTTAATTACTCAATTGTTAATATCTTTTTATCATTAATCCTTAAATTACTTACCTTACTAAAATTGTTTTTTTAGCGGCTTAGTGAGAGTGCTTTGTGCATAAAACACTTGAGTTAAGAAAGTTTAATGTCCAAGTTCTAAGCCTTACTTGTAGTGCGTCGAGATATGAGAGGAATTGGAGCACATTTTCAATGGTAATTAAATATAGGGTAAATTACAAAAAACTACCTCAATTATTGGCCTTACGACACTTTCATACCTCATCTTTTAAAAATGACAATGTCATACCTCATATTATGAATTTGGTCCAATGTTATAACTTCCATTATTTTGGCCGGGAATTTTTCAGTTAAATGCTGATGTGGCTTGATCTGGGACCCATTTTCTATTAAAAAATTATACTTGGGACCCATTTTCTATTAATAAATTAATAAATTATTTAAAAAATTATACTTTACCCTTATAAAAAAAAAAAAAAAACCCATACACCATCCCCCCAACCCCTTCCTATTCCCTTTCACTGCAACCCAAAATCCAAAACCCAAATCCCTTCCCCTTCCCCTTCCCTACAACCCCCCACCCACGCCAACATTCCCCCCCCAAGACCCACCTCCTCCTTCTCTGCCGCCCACCCCCTCTCCCCGAAATGGACCAACCCAGATTCGTAATCGAAGCCTCTGCGGCCAAATCAATAGCCAAGCAGTCCAACCTCACCGTCCTCCAACTTCTCCCCTCTTTCGTCAAGTCCGGCCAGGCCCTCGCCTGCCCGCCCATATCCAAATTCCACGTCGGAGCTGTCGGGTACGGTCCACCCGGGACTTGGGTTCGCACACCCATAGCTCGCTGGACCTGGGTTGGGTGTTCTCTGGGTGCCCCGGAGCTTCACAAAAATGAAGGGACAGAGGGTTGACGCCAATGATGATTTTGGTACCGTCGTCGATGGGTGTGGGTGTGTAAATGGGTGCGTGAGTGTAGATCGGGGAAAGAATGAGAGTATGTGCGAGAGAGAGGAGGAGAAAGAAGGAGTGAGCTGAGAGAAAGGGAGATGTTGGTGTGGGTGGGGAAGGGGTGGGGGGTTGCAGGGAAGGGGAAGGGGAAGATGGGATTGGGTTCTGGGGATGCAGAGAAGAGAGAGAGGGGGTGAGAGATATATATATATATATATATATATATATATATATATATATATTTAATATAAAAATAATAATTTTTTAATTATTAAAAATATATTTAATAATTTTTTAATCCAGTTGGATTAGTGAGTGGGTTCCGCCTCTAGCCACGTCAGCACTTAACAGAAAAATTAACAGAAAAATTGACGGAGGTATAACATTGGCACAAATTCTTTAGATGATGTATGACATTGTCATTTTAAAAAGATGAGGTATGAAAGTGTCGTGACCCCAATAGTTGAGGTAGTTTTTTGTCATTTACTCTTAAATATATTATTAGTATCTTAAGTGTCATTTTTGCTTAAGATGATTAGACTTGAGTAATAGAATTGATTTATTTGTAGATTCATACAAAAAGAAGGAATAGGCTTGAACACAAAAGAATTAATGCTTTAGCCTATGTCAAGTATAATTTGACTTTACAACAGAGAAGCAAGAAAATGAGGGAGAAGTATGATCCTATTGTTGTGGAAGAAATTGCCTCCGATGATGAATGAATAATGGAGATAGAAGATCCCGTTCTTCCCGAAGATCCTACATGGCTTGAGGATGAGTTATTGTATAATGTTAAGGCCGTAAAGAATGTGCCACCCCCGGTTTATGAAGGTAGCCCATACATTCGAGAGCTTATAGAGTCTTCTTCTCCTCATCCTCGTGAGCCTACTCCTCCTCGCGAGCCTACTCAACCTCACGGTCCTATTACATACAAAAGAAAACGGGGTAATGAAGAATCCTCAAGTTGAAGAAATGTGGAGTATGATTCGGAAGAATCTTTTGATGACATACCCTACAAGGTTATCTAGAGTTGGCAATGAAGAGGATGATGCTGCCTTTTATTTAGATGAAGAGGATTTGGATGATTGATTGATATCTTTGTTTGTATTTTGATTTCTATGAAGAGGATTTAGATGAATGATTGTTTTCTTTGTTTGTGTTACCTTTTTGAATGATGAATTTGGATGATATTACATTTGAATGATGAATTTAGATGATATTATCTTTTGAATGAAAAATTGAGAATGGATGTTTATTTTACATAGTATTATTTTTATACAATTTTATGTATAATATATAAAACATACATATAAAAAAAATTAATCCTATAAGACTTCGCCTCACGCTTAGGCCAGGCTTCACCTCGGACGCCTCGCCCACACCTCACGCTTTTAATACATTTAGTGGAAGTGAAATAATATGAGCATGAATCTACAGAAGACTTCATTATGAGGTTTAGAAAGACAATGATGAGATGCCAGTTCCTCATCAACCATGCTCAACTTATTTCTATTGCTCCAGAAAGCATTGAGATTACCATTAAGGAAGAAGTTTTATAACGTACAGTTTAATGAGTTGCAAAAGCTGGTAATAGCTTTTATCAAGTATATGGAGTTGTTCGCTGAAGAGCAGTAAGTAAAGCATTCATCCAAAGTGCCCCGTTCATACAAGAACAAAGTTGCAATACACCAGTTAGAGTTCGAAGGTTCTGAGTTAGGAGAAAATGACAACAATATAGAAGAATGAATTGACCTATGTGCAATTGATATGACTATTTCCTTCAAGCCTTTAACAATGAAATGATTGGTCTAGCCTATTAAAGACCAAAAAGTAGTGATGAATGATGGAGGATTTGTGCCTATTAAACCCCCCAACTACCAGACTAATTCTTTTGATCTAACCAAGGTAGTATAAATTTATGAGGAGTTGGTGAGGGCAAGAGTGATTGTGCTTGACAACACCAAAAAGATGCCTAAACTAGAAGAGTTGAGAGTGAAGAAGTATTGCAAACCGCCATTTATTGTTCCAACGAATCATAAATAATTTTTTTATTTGAAAACTAAAATACTTGCTTGTTATTACGATTGGAAAAATAAAAACTCTTTAGGTGCACTATACCTTTAACCATTCCATAATCAACTGTGAACGATTCAGGGACTGATACAAGACCTCATAGTCAAGGGAAAGTTATTGCTGGAGAAACCCCATACAAATATGATGATAGACACAAATCCATTCCCAAAGGCCCCAATAAACGTGATTAACCTAAACTGGATTGAGAAAGGGAAAGCAAAGGCTACTTGGGAAATGAAATGAGACAGAAAGCAAACAGCCAGACTTATAAAAGAAGTTAGAGGTTGCCTGATAGACCCAAAGCATCCATAGTGAAATGAGTGGTGTTATGTAGCAAGTACCAGTGTGAATGTGAGCTAGAAGTATCATTGATAGGAGCTATCATTGATCAAGAATTGATCAAAAGAAAAGAAAAAGAAGAATATGAGGCCCGCATGAGTATCATGCGAGCAGCTGAGAAAGAAACCTCTAGAAATGTCTTCTAGAGGTTAAGAGGAAACTCTGAACCTAAAGGCTTGTCCGAAGTATTCAGAGATTATGAAGCTTCTAAGGAAGTGGAGGCAAAGATGCCAAGATGAGTGGATGTAAGACCTCCCCAGCCAAGTTACCATGGCATTGTGAAACAAGAGTGGAGAGAGAAAATAATGAACCCAGTTCTTCTAGTCACCAAGAAAGATTCAGCTCGACTCGGGCGAAAATGGCATATAGTGAGGAAGGATGGGATACCGGTCAAAGAGGTGGGGGCTTTTATGATTAGGAGAGTTCAGAGGCAGCATAAAGCCCACATGAATTCACTACAAATCCTTGCCATATCAAAAACCTCTGAGAATGTCAAATTTGAAAGAGTACCTCAAAGGGGAAGAAAACAACTTTAGTGGAAGAGTAAGAAGGAAATAGAAAGGGCTAATAGCAAGACTAAAGGGGAAGAAGACCACGTTCCACCCAACCCTTATCCAAGGAAGTATAGAATCTTAAGGAGAGCACAAGAAGAAGTGGTGATGATGCCAACACCAAGATGGAGTCCAGTACCAATTTGTTTTGGAACCATCTCACCTAAAAGAGGAATACCTTCACCTCTGTTAGTTGATGCCTTATGTGAAACCCCAAGGGAATTACATGACTTTGGTATAACCAAAGAAGAAGAAGTGCCCGAATTAATGCTACCAAGGGATGCACAAGATTAGATGGACCAATTTGTGTACCAGATTGGGGCAAGGAAAAAGAAAGTACTTGGACCCATTAACTTCTACATAAACATGACTTATGTTTTATCAGCCATGTTTTGTGTCGAACCAGATCAACCTACCATGATGGAAGGTGATTATTTAGCAACAGAATTAATAATGGCACTTGTTAATGTTGAAGAAGATGGGATAGAAAAATTAGGCATGACAGGTTTGCCCGAGCTTACAAAAAAAAGCATAAGAGGATATATTTAGACAGAATGGTCTTCAACAACCCAAGCCCAACCTTAGCTAACCACCTCAAACCCGTATATGTAACTGCTCATTTGGAGGGAGTACCTTTCAAGAGAGTGTTGATAGACGGTGGAGCTGCGGTCAACGTGTTCTCATTTAAGCTATTAAAGATGTTATGTATGAGTGAGAAATATCTTATTCCCACTGACCTAACAGTGTCTAATTTCTCTGGTGCCATTACTAGAACACATGGGATATTGCTTTTGGAAGTTGAGTTGCGGTCTAAGCAAATCATGCTAGCTTTCTTTGTGGTGGATAGTAGTTATACTTATGGAGCTTTGCTTGGCAAAGATTGGATTCACCAAAGTCTATCAGTGTCATACACTCTACATCAACAAGTTGCTGTCAACCATGAGTTAGGAGCCAAGTAACCAGGATTTTTGGAGATGGTGGAGGCTGAGTCACGGCCATTCCTCCCCACAGCCAATGTTGTAGAGGCAAACTTCCACAACCCTAGTATTAGAATCTTGTAGTGTTTAAGAGCTGATGAGAACAGCCGCCCGACTAAAATGACAACCCAAAAGCTTCTTGACCAAGAATTAACTATCAAAAAGTAAGAATGAGACATTCCTCACATTATCCCAGCCCACTAACACCAATAATGTCAGAATAAAGGAGAATGGACCAAGTATTTGCAATCAGGTTCTTAATTAAAAGATTATTGATATATATATAGAGCAGAAGTAAGAGAGAGCTTAGCCAGAGAAGAAGAAGAGTTTTTGAAGAAGGAGATAGAAGTAGCCATACACATGGCTGATTGTATATATGACTTGGACTGGCCAAATGGGGTGCATGAGGGTCCAGAGTCAATTGAATTTTTGTGTACCGAGCCCGATAAGCCAGCACTAGAAGTACAAGACCCCTTGGAGACCATTAATTTGGGGACTGAGGATGATCCAAGGAAAATACAACTCAGTGGTTTGCTGGAAGCCAAAAATCAGTCAAACATAGTGAGCCTTCTACATGAGTTTAAAGATTGTTTTGTTTGGCACTATACAGAGATTCTAGGTTTATATTCCACCTTATTAGAACACATAATGCCTATTAATGAGGGATATAAACCTGTGAAGCAAGCACCGAGAAGAATATCGAATGAGATGGAAGAAAATGTCAAAGAAAAGATTGAGATATTGTTAAAGGCTGGATTTTTTAGGCCTGCCAAGTATGTTGAGTGGTTGGCCAACCTGTATTAAAAGCTATAACTAATGCAGTTTGATGTTGTGGTGACTATAGAAACATTAATGAAGCCACACCTAAAGATGAATACCCCATGCCCATAACTACCTATCCATAAATGTAGTGTCAAAACACAAAGTTCTATCTTTCATGAATGAGAATGCTGGTTATAATCAATAAAAATGGCTAAAGAAGATATCCATAAAACATCATTTAGATGCCCTGGACATGTAAAAGCATATGAATATGTTGTCATGCCATTCAGGCTTAAGAATGTTGGTGCAACCTATCAAAGGGCAATGAATGCTATTTTTCAGGATTTAATCGGGCATAGTATGGGAGTGTACATTGATGACATTGTGGTCAAATAAAAAACTGAAGAGCAACACTTAGTAGACTTCAGACAAGCTTTAGCAAGAATGAGGACCCATAAGTTGAAAATGAATCCTAAGAAATGTGCTTTTGGGATTCCTTGTTCTTCAAAGAGGGGTGGAGGTGGACAAAAATAAAGCTCGGGCTATAATGGAGTCACAATCCCTTACTAACAAAGTACAATTGTAAAGGCTACTGGAAATATCAACTTCTTAAGGAGATTCATTGCTAACTTGGTGGGCAAGATTCAGCCGTTGACTCATTTGCTAAGATTGAAGAACCAAGAAGAATTCGAGTGAACCCCACAACACCAATATGCTTTTGATAAAGTGAAGGCTTACCTTGCCTCTCCACTAGTGCTTATGCCCCCTCAAAGAGGGAAACTTTTAAAGCTTTATATTTCTACCTCTGAGAAGTCGATAGAAAGCTTGCTAGCTCATAACAATGAAGAGGGAAAGAGCAAGCAATATATTACCTCAATAAAATCCTTACTAAGGTGGAAACTAGATATACCCCAATTGAAAAGCTATATTTGACTTTGTATTTTACTACTTGCAAGCTGAGACACTACATGTTGCCTTGCCACATCCATATTATTGCCAAGACTAATGTAATCAAGTATATGTTATCAAAACCAATGATGATTGGAAGAATTGGGAAGTAGATTCTAGCACTATCAAAGTCCAGTTTTCAATATGTGCCTCAGAGAGCAATAAAAAGGCAAGCAATTACAGATTTCTTAGCTGAGCACCAAGAAACACATGAGGAACTTGTCAACATCCGAAAAACCCTGGAAGTGGCCAGTCTTTGGATCCCACCAAGCAAAGCTCTCTCGGGTAAGGAGGAATTGATTCAGCAAGAGGTAAAAATATAACTATCCAATGGATTACTCCTTAGAGGTTGTATTTTGATAGATCCTGCACTCAACATGCTGCTAGAGTTCATCATTGTTATTCATTTCTGCAGGTTATCAAGATACTACCAATAATCGGGCAGAGTATGAGGCACTGATGATTGGTTTAGAAATCCTGATAGAGTTGGGGGCAACTGAAGTTGAGATCTTTGGTGATTCTGAGTTGGTGAATAATCAGTTAAATAGATACTACAAGTGCAGACACATCATCATGGCTGGTTATTATTTGGCAGCAACTCAGTTACTTAGTTTTTGGGGTACTGAGATTTCAGTCAATCATATTCCTAGAGAGGAAAATATAATGGCTAATGAGATGACACAGTTGGCTTTAGGAGCACAGACCTAAGAAAGAAGGTTCGAGATGGATGTGGAGTTACAAAGTAGAAATCTCCGTTCTATGTTTGAAAGAGGATTCAACCTAGATATAATGACCAAAGAACCTGAGATAGAAGATTGGAGAACTCCTTCTTTCCCCACACATAAGAAGATTAGGTAGCAAGCAACTAAGATTGTCACTTAAGACCAAACATTGCTAAGAAAAACTCCAGATGGATTTCTGTTGAAATGCCTAGGCCTAGAAGAATCAATGAGAGTGATGGCTGAGGTGCATGAGGGCATTTGTGAGGCACATCAGGCTAGAACCAAGATGAGGTGGTTGTTAAAAAGGTATGGGTACTTCTAGCTCGATATGGAGAATGATTATAAGGCTTATGCTCGAGGTTGTGAAGAATGCCAAAGACATAGACCACTTCAACAAGTGCCCTCAGTGCCCTTGAATCCAGTAGTGAAGCTATGGCTTTTCAGAGGATGGGCAATGGACTTCATCAGGTAAATTTACTTAGCCTCTAGTAAGGGGCATACCTTTATAATTGTGGCAACATACTATTTTACTAAATGGGTGGAAGCTTCAGTTGTGAAGACTATCTCTTCAGCTGCTGTGATAAAGTTCATTGAGACCAATATCCTAAATAAATATGGGGTGCTAGAGACAATTGTTAAAGATTGTGGGCCATCTTTTATCTCGAAAGAGGTTAAGGATTTGCAAATAAGTTCAAGATAAAGATGATTCAGTCGAGTCCTTACTACCCCCAATCAAATGGTCAAGCGGAGGCCAGCAATAAGACCTTGGTGAATATTATTAAGAGAATGCGGCAGATAGTTCAGAGAGGTGGCATAAGAAGTTAGGAGACACTTTGTGGGCTTATAGAACTTCAAAACGGGCAGAAACTAGAACCACTATTTTTGCCTTAACCTTTGGGCAATATGTCGTACTCCCTATATAAATCAATGTAAGTTCTGTCAGGCTTCAAAATTAGTTTGGTCTACACAGTGAAGAATACATTCAAGCTATGTGTCAAGGAGTTGAAGATTTGAATGTAGCCCAAATTTAGGCCTTAAACAAAATCCAAGAGGGGAAGAGAGCTGTTGCTCGAGCATACAACAAGAAAGTAAAGCTGAACACCTTCAAGGATGAAGAGTTAGTATGGAAGGCAATTCTACCATTGGGAGCTTAAGTTAAAGACTTTGGGAAATTGAGTCCCATTTAAGAAGGTCATTTTTATTATTAACCAAGTGTTAGATAGATGAGGATATTACTTGGTAGATTTGGAAGGAAACTTGCAAAGGCATCTAGTCAATGCTAAGTTTTTGAAGAAATATCACCCAACTTTGTGGGATGTCAGAGATTGTTATATTGAGGAAGTCTAAAGCATTTTGAGAAAATTTAAAGTTAGTTATACATTTAGCACAGTTAAGGTTCAAACAACAATAAGACAAGTTGAATGAAGAAGGAAGTCATTTCATTTCATCAGAGAGATAAAGTTACAAAAACTTTAACTAAACTATTTTACATCATTTGCCAAGACAGCTATCCTAGAATAATATGTTTACATAATAGTAAAAATCTTGCCAGGCTTTTCTAAGGTAATGTTACTATTGGTTAATTGGGCCTCCGCATCTTCTACTTCTAAGTTGACTTTCTTCACTTCCTCAATTTTCTGGTAAAGCTTATTGGAAAAGGTCATCTGCTCGGCCTTCAGTACAGGCAACTGCTCCTCCAACTTCTAAATTTCAGAAGTCACCTCCACAATCCTAGCTTCTATGAGGTTCTTGAATGTTTTTCTTTATTGCACATCACCCTATTGGCTTGCCTCTATGCCCGAAGGTGCTAATCCCTCAGTGCCATCAGGTTTTTAAAAAAGTTGAGGAAGGACTCGTACTGAACTTTCAACATTTCCTGAGCCTTGTACAACTCGATCAAGGCTTTCTCAGTATCTTAAAGTCCTTTGAGGCTAAATGATGCATTGAAATCCCTTTTGCATCCATTCTTTGAAGATCCGGCGCTAATCTTGAAGGTGTTAGGGCTCAGAATAACGCCTCAGAGACCTCAACTTGGTTTTGATTTGCCCGAACTTTCTAACAAGTTTGGGCAACAAAGCCATAGCTGGAATGGATGCAAGTGGTGGGGGCATCACTTCAGCACCCCCAGAGGCAGCAGTGGTTAGCTTTAGTTGGAAATGGGGGAGGATGACCAGAGTTAGAGGAGGCAGCATCAACAATCTTGGTCTTTTTTGGTCGATGGATAGGAATCCTTGTGATCCCCAAAGCCTTAGGAGGACCAGGAAGAACTGCCTTGCGTGCCGCGAGCTGGGGAGACTTACCCGAGCCATCATCAAAAGCATATTTTACACAAGGCAAATAATGAATTAGAAATTAAATTTTACTTGAACCAGAAAAAGAGCAAGATAAATAAGACTTTCTACCTAAGTTGTACCTTAAACTGGTAGAGGAGGCACTTCTGTTGTTACATCTTCCTTGGGAGAAGCTGGCGAACTTGCCCAAGAAGCAGCATGAGAAGCCCGCGGGCTAGTCACTTTTAAGGCTACAAAGATCTCTGGGATTATTGGCTCCCCAAAGGTGGTTGGGGGTGATTGATTGGCCTCATGCGCTGGAGAAGACTAAAAAAAATAAAAATAATAATAATAATAATAATAAAATAGAAGTTAAGGAAAAATCTGGAAGAGATTTCAGAAGAACTTGAGGAGAAGAATACTTACTGAGGTGATGTCATCCTCAACATAGTGAAGCAACCAGTCCTTAGATTAAACTGGGAAGTGAGAGACACCACCATCATCGAAATAGAAGAAGTATGAGGGATGTAGGCTGAGCTTTGCCCGATGGTATGTGTTGAAGTCCCAACCTTTTCTTATGAAAGAATAATAAATGTTTATTAATATTAAGGTTGAGAAAATCCCAACTTAACCAAGAATAAAGAAAATATACCTTCAAAGGCTTAGCCCAACGAGGAGAAATACGTGCTGCTTGGGCTGGATGAGAAGAAGGCTCCGGCTGGGTGGTTCATTAGCCTCTAATGTCCTATTTCAAGAAAAAAAGCAAAGAGTCAGTGCAAGTATAGAAGAAAAATGAACTTCAAGCATAATTTCATACTAAAAAAGAATGAAAGCTATACCCTCAACTCCTCAAGGATTGTAGCAAAGACTGCTTGGTCCTCGAGCTAGACTTCTCTACCCGATTGCCCTTCTTTAAGAGTGGGGGCAGGTTTCTTAGTTACAGAAGGCCTTGGTTGCAAGGAAAAAGAAATGGATTAGTTCATGGCAAAAAATAAATGAAAAACTGCAAAAAAAAAAAAGACTAAGGCTGAAACCATTCACCATCAGCTTTTTGCTTTTTCATGCCTCTGTCAACTGTAAGGGTAGAGGAAGATTGGGAGGCCTTAGAAGTTTAAGCTCTAGTTCTCTTCTAGTTAGGGTTGCCCGCTGACCAGGCAAAGAGAGCCACGGCTGAGGTTGTTCCTCAAGCCTAAACTTAAAAGACTCCACCACAATTGTCCTTGCCCATTGGGCCCAACCTCATCCTTTAAATCTCCAAATAATTTAGAGATGTCTTCAGCATCTCTTGCAGCATGGCTGTACCCAGCCCATTGCCTTGTAGCCTCAGCCGCGACCTCTTAGAGGACAAGTGTGTCTGCAGCTTCCTCTTCTGGCCTGACATCTACTTTTTCAGTGTTGCCTTGAGCTGCAAGGTCAAGATAACCAAAATAAGAGTTAGTGGAGGGGTAAATCATAAAGCATTATAAAATAAAAGAGAAAGCAATGAGGTATAAAGGAGGGATTTGAAGAAAGTTGCCTGAAAAGGCGATCATGGGCTTCCCTCAAGTCTTCTTCATACTTCTTCTGCCACTTGGCCTCCTACCAAGTGGCAAATGAATGAGTACACTCAAAGTTGAGGGCTACAGGCTTGTGGGCGATGTGGCTCACACCTCTAGACTACGTCAAGCGGCCCAAAATGTCACCTCTAAATAGGAACAAAGGCAATAAGAGGTTCCACAGTGCATAGAATCAAAGTAAAGCACTGGGATTGCCTGCCTAAATCTTAGTTGTCTACCACAAAAGTTGGGGTGGTAGACTTCTAGCCAGCGTTCATAACCAGTTTGGTCACTCCGCACCCTCCATGTCAGGTTTCTCTGCTGAATGCAACTTATAAACTTCTCCTTGCATAGACTACTAGCATCCTCCCCAAATGCATCTTGAAAAATATGGTCCGAGAACCATGGGTACCTCATGAGCATAGAGGCACCCCATTCCAAGTTTTCCCGAGTTCGACAAACTTTGAAGAAGTAGAGGCAACCCAAGGGTGGAATGGTTAGTGGAAGACGCCTCTATTAGAATGCAAGTTGGAACCACTCCGAGGAACTGCAAGTTTGGTGCCCGAAATTCAGGGAAGTACCACTAGAGCAACAATTGAACCATCCAGATTAGCCCATTGAGGTTGGTCTCAGAGGGTTCACCTTTGGTCATCTTGTATAAGAGGTGGCAAAGGTGTGTGAGAAGGAAATGCCTCGTGGCCACATCGTTGAAGGAATTGAGGGCTTCCACTAATGGGATCCATTTTAGCTTCACTCATTTGTATATATTGAAAAATACGTGTTTGTTCAGCCAGTACATAAGGAAATATATGTGTTCCTGATCCCTATTGGCAGTGGCTGAAGGTTTTGTTCGCGAATGGAATGAAGCCCGCGAAGGATGTCTTATAGCTTTTGAAGATGAAAGGAGTGTCCTCTAGACGAGTGACTGATTTAGACGTGCCCGAGCCTTCAACAGTAGGGTAAGAATGGGAGGAGAAATCATGGGTGATGTCCACACATCTGCCCAAGGGCCTTAGCCCAAAGACTTGAGCCATGTCAAGAATAGTTGGAAACATGATACCCATTTTAAAATCGAATGTGTTGGTCCCATTATTCCAAAAAAAAAGTGTTGTGGTCAAAAGCTCGGGCTTGGTAATAACAGTGACCTTGGAGATCATGATGAGCATGTAGATTTCATTGGCCATCCATTTCTACTCCTAGATGGACTCAAGCTCGTTCACCCACTATGACCAGGCTTCATCCTTCATCAGTGGGAATCCCCTACGATGATTGGACCATTTAGAGGCCGAGATGCCAGCCTCGGCAAGTAAGGGTTTGGGGTGAACCAGTTGGCCGTAGGCATGTTACTCTACACTGTAATAGGGACTCAAGTTGTCCAAGCTGGTTATAGGGAGTGAACACCTCCTTCCTCGAAGAAAATTGAAGAGTTCAGGCCTGCCTGAGGGCGATGAAGGCCATTGAGCTGGCGATGCATGGTGGCAATACCTTCACTAGACTCATATGCAAGACGAGTTTTAGGTGCCATTGATGGTTTATGGGCAATAATTGAAGAAAATCGAGGGTAAAAAGCAAAGAAGAACTGTAAAGGCAAACCCCGAATGATCAAGAAAGCTCTCTTCGTTCTTCGTCAAAATCTGCTTCAAGATCAAGCCCTCGACGCCCTCGACGCCCCTTGAAGAAGTGTTCATCGTTCATTAACCGTCCATCCAAGATCAAGCCTCGACGGCCCTTGGATCAACCAAATTCACAAACCAACATTTTTACGGAGATCGAATCAGAGGATCAAATCACATAAAGATTGTAACCCAAATAAAGTCATTAATACAAATATTATTTTTGTACACGTGTTCTTATCTCGTTCGTTTCAGGAAATTTTCGTGTTTACGAATTTGGCACGCTCGGTGGGACTATCTCTACCTCTCATCTCTTTCTCCGCTCAAGAGAACCAAAGCACACCTCCAAAATCAATGGCATCAAGAAGAGATCAAGTTGTTCCCGCACCCAATGCGAAGAACAAGACCGTCCTCGCTGCAAGTGAGGGCATTTCGGAGGTCATAACTTGAAGCAAGGCAAGAGCTCTTTTTGCTGCATCTTCCACCCCCGCATCAACTTTGCTGGAGGAACAAGAGCACCTGAGGCACGAGCCTGTGATCGCCCTAGCCTCGCTAAAGGCGCCAAGGGAGGAAAGCCCGGGGAAGTACTCCGAGTCTCTGCTCTCCGATGCCGACTCGAGCGGCAGCACAGCCATGCAAGTCATGACCACATGAGCGACTTCGATCGAGGAGCAGCTGGCTCAAATGAATGAAGCGATCGCAAAACTCACACGAACTGTAGAAGAAAAAGATTTGCAAATCGCCGTGCTCGCCAGCCAACTGGAGGCACAAGACGTGAAAGTCAACCTAAAGGTTGGCCCAACAAAGAAAGAAGCTGATGAAGAAGAGGAGCCTCCAGTGGAAGAAGCTGAAGAAAAGCGGAAGCCAGACGAAGCGGCGGCGCTCATGGGATCTCTTTCTATCCAACAGTTGCAGGAGATGATCGCCAGCACCATCAAGGCGTAGTATGAAGGAAGCTCACATAACTCCATATTATACTCAAAGCCCTACTCCAGGAAGATTGACGCTTTGAAGATGCCGAGGGGATATCAGCCACCAAAATTCATGCAGTTCAATGGAAAGGGAAACCCAAAGCAACATGTCGCCCACTTCATTGAAACTTGCAACAATGCTGGAACAGAGGGAGACTACCTTGTTAAGCAGTTTGTGAGCTCGTTGAAAGGCAATGCCTTCGACTAGTACACCGACCTCGAGCCCGAGTCTATTAACAGTTGGGATCAGCTAGAAAGGGAATTCCTCAACCGCTTCTACAGCACTTGCCGCACCGTTAGCATGCTAGAGCTAACAAGTACAAAACAATGGAATGACGAACCTGTTGTTGACTACATCAATAGATGACGTTCATTAAGTCTGGATTGCAAAGATCGGCTTTCTGAAACCTCCACCATTGAGATGTGTGTTCAAAGCATGCACTGGGGGTTACATTACATCTTCCAAGGCATAAAACCAAGAACATTTAAGGAGCTGGCAACCCGTTCCCACGACATGGAGCTGAGCATCGCCAATCACGGGAAGAAGGAGCTAATCACCGACATTAAGAAGGATAAGGTGTTCGCCCCAAATACAGACAAGACTGGGAAGAGGCCCGCCAAGGAAACTTTTACTGTCAACACTACCCCCATCAAGACCTCATCCACTCCCATCAAGACCTCATCTGCACCCAGCAAGGCCTCGTCTGCTCCTATCAAGATTTCTTCCAAGAGCAAAGGGAATGAGGTAAAGAAAAGTGAACCTCTTTGCACCCAAGACAGGTATAAAAACACCTTGAAGGAGTTGGAGCAAAAGACATACCCTTTTCCTGACTCAGACATGGATGCAATGTTAGATGACTTGCTGGAGAAAAAGGTGATCGAGTTACCAGAATGCAAACGCCCTGAAGAAATGAATCGAGTTAACGATCACAGGTACTGCAAATACCACCGTATCGTAAGTCATCCGGTTGGCAAATGCTTCATCCTTAAGGAGCTTATCATGAAGCTAGCGCAACAATGGTGAATTGAACTCGACCTAGAAAACACGGCCGCAACGCACACTACTACGATCGTGTTTGGGTCCCTCGATCCCGTTCCTCTCCAAATGACGCATAACCACTCCCTTCAATACTCAAGTCACACGACACCCTCTGCGCAACCATCGATGTGGGTAGATGACCTAAATGCGCTTACCGACGATGAAGAATGATGGACATTGGTGACCTACAAAAAGACAAGGAAGCCAAAGTCACAAGCCGCAAGGCCAAAAGTAAAGGAAGGAAGAAAACACGGCCGCAACAATGGGAAACCCAAAAGAAGCGCAAGAGCTGCTAAGCCAACATATGCTGAGGAGCCTATGGAACAAGGGCCATGCATTCCTATCTCCTTGCACGAGTACTTCCCGATCGACTTCTTCCAACAATGCACTATCGCTGCATGTCACATGGTCGAAATAGAAGTGGAAGAATCCTCAAGAGGAAAACCTATCACCACCGAGGAAGAAAGTACCCTCACACCCGAGGAGGTGGAGAAAGAACTAGCAGCGACCTTGGTGAGTCTCGACGACCACAAGGTGCAAGAAAGCAAGGACGAAGGTTTAAAGCTTCGGCCACATGAATATGCCATGTGTTGTGCCGCCTGTGACGCAATCCACTTCACCGATGAAGATTTGATACTAGAATCCAAGCCTCACAACCGTCTTCTCTTCGTATCGGGGTACGTGAGGGGACACAAAGTCAACCGCATGCTTGTGGACAGTGGATCGGCCATAAACATTATGCCAAAGTCAACAATGACCACAATCGGCATCAAGGTGGATAAGTTGTCCCTAAGCCGTCTACTAATCCAGGGTTTTAACCAAGGAGGACAAAGGGCGATAGGCATGATCCGAGTAGAGATGACCATCGGTGAGCTCAAATCAAGCACGATATTCTACGTGATTGATGCAAGAACTTCATACAGCTTGCTCTTAGGAAGACCTTGGATCCACGAGAATGGGGTAGTGTCATCCACCCTCCACCAATGTGTAAAATTCTACCGAGAATGAGTGAAAGTGATCCAAGGCAATACCAAACCATTCACCGAAGCTGAATCACACTTTGCAGACGCCAAGTTCTACATAGAGGAAGAAATGGTGCCCAAAGCTCTTCCAAAAGAAATCAAGTCTACGGGCAAAGCAACACCCTAAAGGCAGAAATGGAAAGCCGTGCCCAAGAAGCAAGAAAGAGAAGTCGTACCATCTTCAAGCAAAAAAGATGATGAGCCTGCTAAACCGGCAATAACCAAAGGGAGTAGGACGCCCTCAAAAGGGCTGAACACACCTGTTTTTCGATACATCCCGATGTCGAAAAGAAAGAATGGTCAATCTCCATTCGAAACGGGGACAAGCAAAGCTAACACACAGCAACGCGAGAGTGATGTAGAATTGCTTAAGACAAATGCATTTTTACCTTTAACACAGTTAGGCGAGACTAAAATTGCAAAACCACCACAAGGCTTCATAAAAGCTCTGCCAAAAAAAGTAGAACCAAGCTTTCTCCCAACCAAGAGGACCGAAGAAGGTTTTGATCCGAACGCCTACAAACTCATGTCGAAGGCTGGATACGCCTTCATCCCTTCTTCGAATCCTGGAAAGGAGGGTTCATACATTGTCACAATAAAGAATGCGACCTCACCAAGACTCAAAAGAGGCTGAAAGAGCGTGGTTGCGGAGTTGACAACGGCAAAGCAGGAATCGGCTTCACACCAAATGCACCTGTGAAGATTTCGAGCAAAGCGAAAATGCTAGCGCTCAGTACATCAACGTGATCGTCGTACAAAGTCGAGAAGAGCTTAATTCTGCCCCTCAGATATCAATTTTTAATAGGATGAATCATCCAAGACTTAGAATATCCGTACTCTATCGCATTGGTGGTCAAAGTCGAACATCCGTCTTCAAGAGGCTTGAAACACCAACATCCCAAAGCTCTGTTTTCAAAAGGTTGTCAAAACCTAAGAAACAAAGCAACACGGCTAGCTCGCCTTTGCGATAGTCGGTTTTGGAGAAACTTGAAGACAACAAGAAGCCTTCTAGAAAGAGGGAGACAACGCCAATAGAATAAAAGCTCAACAGGCTAGAAGAAAAAGGCGATATTCGAAGCTCAATTCCTTCAAGGATGAAGCACCAAGCAATCTTAGAGATTGACACAAATGGGCCACTGAAAGGAGGCGCACCATCATCTATACTGGACAGTCCTCATGCCAACAAGCCCAAGAAGACGACACTGAAGAGAAAGCCCAAGACGTCTTCTACATCACAATCCAAGAAGGCAAAGAAGACGAAATCCTTGAGGGAGATGTCACTGCTGCGCCACCACAACTCGAAGATGGAGGGCAAGCCACAGTTGATGATCTCAAGGAACTCAACTTAGGCACGAACGAGGAACCAATGCCTATCTTCGTAAGCACACTATTAAGTACAGACGAAATAGAGGAGTATTACCAGCTGCTATTAGAGTACAAAGACGTCTTTACTTGGACATACCAAGAAATGCCCAGCCTCAACCCTACCATCGATGTGCATCACCTTGCGGTCAAGCCTGGAACGCGACCGATAAACCAAATTCCAAGGCGTTATCGATCCGAGCTCATCCCACAAATTGAATCTGAGATTGACAAGCTGATCGAAGTAAGCTTTATTCGAGAGGTACAATACCCGAAGTGGATATCCAACATCGTCATCGTTCTTAAGAAATCTGGACAAATACGTGTTTGCATAGACTTCCGAGACCTCAATGATGCTTGCCCGAAGGACGACTTCCCCTTGCCAATCATTGAAATCATGGTGAACGCAACCACTGGCAATAGACGGCTCTTCTGGATACAATCAAATTCGCATGGCTCTCGAAGTTGAGAAATTAACAGCCTTTCGCACTCCAAAAGGCATCTACTGCTACAAGGTGATGTCATTTGGACTAAAGAACGCTGGAGCTACATATCAACGCGCAATGCAGAAAATCTTCAATGACATGCTACATAAAAACGTAGAATGTTACGTAGACGACGTGGTAGTCAAGACAAAGAAAAGATCAAATCACTTGAAGGATTTGCGAACAGTGTTCGAAAGGTTGGGAAAATACAACCTCAAGATGAACTCGTTAAAGTGTGCATTTTGTGTCACATCTGGAAAGTTCCTCGGCTTTATTGTCAAACATCGTGGCATTGAGGTGGACCAATCAAAGATCAAGGCCATTAAAAGCATGCCTGAACCAAAAAACCTGCACAAGCTGAAAAGTCTACAAGAATGGCTAACCTTCATTAGGCGTTTTATCTCTAACCTCGTAGGGCGCTGCCAACCGTCCAGTCGACTCATGAAGAAAGATGTTCCATTTGTATGGGATGAAGCATGCCACAACGCTTTTGAAAGCATTAAAAAATATTTGTCAAGACCACCCGTCCTGGGGGCACCCACGCTTGGAAAGCCGCTCATATTGTACATCGCCGCTCAGGAAAGTTCAGTTTGAGCACTCTTGGCACAAGAAAATGAATCCCAGAAAGAATGAGTGCTCTACTACCTTAGTCGAACTCTCACTGGCGCTGAGTTAAACTATTCCCCGATAGAAAAGATGTGCCTCGCCTTGGTGTTCGTCATCCAGAAGCTCAGGCATTACATGCAGGCTTACACCATCCATCTGGTCGTTAAAGCTGACCCAGTCAAATACGTCATGTCCAAACCAGTCTTGACAGGGCGACTAGTTAAATGGGCGTTGCTAAAGCCGTCAAAGGACAAGCTCTAGCAGACTTCCTTGCTGATCATCCAATCCCAGCTGATTAGAAAATCTCAGACGACTTGCCTGACGAGGAGGTATTCTACATCGACATCGACATGGACGATGTTCTTCGATGGATCCTCACGAGCAGACGGAGCGGGGGCATGAGTAGTATTCATGTCGTCGCAAAAGCAAATACTACCTTACTCCTTCCAGCTAAGCGAATTATGCTCCAACAACGTCGCTGAGTACCAAGCACTGATCATTGGTCTTCAAATGGCGATCAACATGGAAATCACGGCCCTCGAGGTATATGACGACTCTAAGCTCGTAATCAATCAACTCTTGACTGAATATGAAGTAAAGAAGGATGATCTCGTCCCATACTTTCGGCTGGTAACTCTACTGTTACAAAAGTTTGAGGCCGTGACACTAGAGCATGTGCCAAGGAAAGAGAATCAAATGGCAGACGCTCTAGCTAACCTAGCCTCGAGTATGACACTAAGAGAAGATGAAGCTGCAGACGTACCGATTTGCCAAAGATGGGTGATCCCGCTCATCATCGAAATACTACTAGATGATACAAATGTAATCTCAATACTTCTAGTCGACGCTGAAGAATGGAGACAGCCGCTGATCGACTACCTGGAGCATGGAAAGCTTCCAAATGATCCTAGATGCCGCTCCAAAATATGTCGACGAGCACCTCGCTTTCTCTACTACAAAGGAATACTCTATCGACGCTCTTTTGAAGGAATACTTTTGAGATGCCTAGGTGAGGAAGAAACCAATCAAGCCATGGAAGAAGCACGCTCAGGCTTGTGCGGAGCGCATCAGTCTGGGCCAAAGTTACATTTCCAGCTCAAAAGAATGGGTTACTACTGGCCAAGCATGGTGAAGGATTGTCTGGAATACGCCAAAAGGTGCCAAGCCTGCCAATTCTATGCCAACTTCATATATCAACCACCGGAACCATTACACCTTACGGTTGCTTCATGGCCTTTTGATGCATGGAGATTGGACGTCGTAGGGCCGATCGCACCAAAGTGATCTGCGGGAAAAGCTTACATCCTAGCTGCAACAGATTACTTCTCCAAATAGGCTGAAGCCATACCCCTAAGGGAAGTCAAGAAGGAAACCGTCGTCCGTTTCATCAAGGAACATATCATCCACCGATATGGTGTGCCTCGCTACATCATCACTGACAATGGAAAACAGTTCTCCAATCGACTTGTGGACGAGCTCTGCGAGAAATACAAATTCAAACAGCACAAATCTTCCATGTATCATGCTCTGGCCAACGGTCTTGCAGAGGCATTTAACAAAACATTGTGTAACCTCCTGAAGAAAATGATCGGCCGAACAAAGAGAGACTGGCACGAAAGAATAAGCGAAGCACTTTTGGCATATAGGACGACACACATGACTCCTACCCAAGCTACGCCTTATTCTCTCGTATATGGTGTGGAAGATGTTCTACCACTCGAAAGTCAAATCCCTTCACTAAGAATGGCTATACAAGAAGGCTTGACTGACGAAGAGAATGCAAAGTTGCATCTCCAAGAGTTAGAAGCGTTGGATGAGAGAAGGCTCGAAGCTCGGCAGCACTTGGAGTGCTATCAAGCACGACTGTCCAAGGCTTTCAACATGAAAGTTCGCCCTCGTTCTTTTCAAGAATGAGATCTTGTATTTTCATTGCGTAGGCCTATCAACACAACTCATAAGACAAAAAGCAAGTTCACGTCAAAGTGGGATGGACCTTACGTAATACAAGAAGTTTATACCAACGGCGCCTACTTAATCGCGGCTGCAGACGGCTTAAGGATCGGCCCCATCAATGGCAGGTTGTTAAAGCGCTACTACCCCTAAAACAAATGCTCCACGCTCCTGGCCCGCAAGAGCATAAACTGTGTACGGCAAAATCATCATCGAAATCACCATTAAAAAAATTAAAAATTAAAAATAATAATAATAAATAAATAAAATCCATCATTCACTTGAACTACGTTATGACTTGATCCCTTTCGTTAGAAGGGTACGTAGGCAACTTGAAACTTCAAAACTTCAAGTACAGTCATATCATCAATGTAAATACTTCAGTTCTTTGAAGGAAAGATGTGGCTACAAAGTTTGTTAAAAAAAACGAGCAAAAGACATGCGAGAGAAATCTCGTGAGCGTTAAAGGATGACAATGACGAAGCCACAATGGCGAAAAAGAAACTAGCCACAAAGTTTGAGTAGCAAGGTTGATGCGCACGGCAACGTCACCTCCGAGGAAAGTTGCGACCGAAAGGTACTACACAACGAGGCCCCGATGCAGTCTCTTGCACAGCACCACACGGAAGCGCGCCACCGAGGAAAAACAGTGATCAAAAGGCACTACACAATAAAACCTCGGTACAACTTTCCGCACAACCCCGCAAGGTAAAAGTGACGCACTAGAACAAGCTCCAAGCAACAACGGCAAGCGGCAAAGTTAATGTGCACGGCAACGTCATAAACAGCAAAATCGGTTAAGAACTTCAGTGACCGCCGTCAAACGACTAGCCGGTCACGAAGCTCAACACAGTTGCACCCACATCCTGCTCACTCCTTCACAAACAGCAAAGCCGGTGAAAAACTTCAGTGACCGTCGTCAAACGACTAGCCGGTCACGAAGCTCAACACAATTGCACCCACGTCCTGCTCACTCCGTCACAAACAGCAAGGTTGGTGAAGAACTTCAGTGGCTGCCGTCAAACGACTAACTGGTCACGAAGCTCAACACAGTTCCACCCACGTCCTGCTCGCTCCGTCACAAACAACAAAGCCGGTGAAGAACTTCAGCGACCGCCGTCAAACGACTAACCGGTCACGAAGCTCAACATAGTTGCACCCACGCCCTGCTCGCTCCGTAAAAAAAAAACAAGCAAGGAAATCCATGAATACAAGGAGCACTTGTAAAAAAAAATAATAATAATCATAAATAAATAAATAAAAAATACATATGTTTTATGTATTTGAAAAGACAAAAAAAAAATTACATATGTTTTATGTATTTACAAAGAAAGAAGAAAAAAAAATTTACATATGTTGCATTCAAAAAATAATAATAATAATAATAAATTATTTCAATGATATCAGCAAGCCCAAAATAGTGGGTTGGAAAGTTTGTTGAAGGTGAGAGCCCAAGCTGACCACCAAAGCTCCAGTGGCTCGTCCACTTCCCCTCAGCCCGCAGTGTAGGCCCAACAACCAGGTTCCTCCTCACCACCTTCCTCTCTCTGCTCTGCAAAAGCTCGCGCCTTTCTGCTGGAAGAAGAAGTGGACGACTAAATTCTGAGCTAGTACGCGGCCATGGGGAACTGCAACATCTATGTGAGAGCTGACGTCGTCAATAACGACGACAAGAGTTCCAGCAGTGATAAAAACAAGAAAAAAGCCCGGGAGCAGCAGTCAAACCCGTTGTCCGATGACCCGCACCACTATTTCGGCTCATCTCCACCGCAACACCACCCTCTCCTCCACAACTTAACCGCCGCCGCCGCATCAGATCATGGCTCCGAGATCCGTCAGTACAACTCCACCTGCTTCCAATTCTACCTATGATAATCAGGTTTGCCCCGATTACTCTCCGACGGCGCCCCACACGTTGATTTGGTTGATGGATATTACGATGCAGGGGACAATGTGAAGTTTGGGTTTCCCATGGCTTTCACCACCACCATGCTTTCATGGAATCTGATCAAATTCGGCGGGTTGATGAAGGGAAAGCTTCAGAATGTTAGACAGGCTATCCAGTGGGCCACGGACCACTTCCACCATGATGTTATAGTTCCGTTTGGCAAGGCAGCCTTCTTCCCTAGGCGTTTGGTGCACACCAATGAGTTTCTAGTTCTGCTAGGGGAAGGTTACTCTGCAGAAAGAACGTCGAAGCAAACAGTGGATATTTTGATGAGGATGAGGAAGGAATTGGACTCCTAAGTTGATTCCCTCTTCCTTTATTGACTCTACAGACAACCTGCCGTCGGCTTACAAGGTGGTGCAGATTCTAATCCCAAGGCTTGGAGCGGATGAAGGTTTTCAACTCTGGTCCAGGACCACGACGGAACGGCACCGCAACAAATGATCTTCGCGACTGCTGCGACTGAATCTGGTGTGAGCGCCAGAAGTGGGTTATCCTCGGAGCCAAGCTATTCATCCCCGCCCAGGCATCAGCAGCGCTGCAGTTCCTTCCCCGTTCGACGTTGTCCAAGAACATCTTGCTAGCAACAGCGAACTCCCACTCGTAGTCACCCTTCGCCGCAGCAGACCGAGCCGCTTCACTGCCCCCGCCGCAATTCTAACAACACTTCTGCACTCCCGCCTCCACTCTCCTCCAACCCCGACAACGTCGTCTTCTCCGACAAAGACTCCACTACAGCAAAAGCCTCAATATCTTCTCGGTCAGTCACCTTCAAAATAGAAGTTTATTGAGCTCTGAAAATATCGAAGGGATAACAGGGAAGGACGAACGTGACGTGGGGAAGGGCTCAACGATAAGTGATAACCCTCGCAAGAAGAATGTGACGTAGACCCAGAAAGACCGACAAGGCTACTATGGCAAGGCGCCAAGCAAATGCAACGGGGCTAGGCAATGGTTGTATAAGCAACTGTGCGATCCCATATATATAAAAGAACTCAGGGGAGCAAAAGGAAGTGCAGCGACTGTGCAAACAGATGGTGCGGTCACTGTGCGAGCCCGCGTGCAGAAAAAAAGGCAGTACAGCGAAGAATCCCATCAACGAATCCAGAGAAGCAGATGGAGTGCGGTGACTGTGCGAATAATGGCATAGTGGCAGTGCAAACAGTGACCCGCGTGAAGAAAAGAGTGCAGAAAAGAATGGTGAGGTGACTGTGCAAATAAAAAAAAAAAGGCACGGAGAAAAATACGATGCAGCAGGGAAGACACATGCTCTCCACTTTGCTTCCCCGTTGAAGAATCATGTTCCATGTCTCTTAAATATATATACATATAGTGAAATCTTGGTGCATGCCATTATTCTAAAAAAAGAAGTGGTGGCGACAAAATCATTGAGAGATAGAAAAAAAAATGGGGTGAGGCACCATCTAAAAGAAAGGTATGGGATGGTGCACGACATCATTTAAGAAATAATAATAATAAATAAATAAATAAATAATAAAAAAAAGCAGCAAATATATATATTTATATATAAAAAAATTAAATAAAATAAAATAAAAAAGAGGGGGAAGTAACACATTTTAGTGAGATATGTATTTTAGCACAATACACTGAATGAAATAAAGTTCGTTTATTGATATCTCCGATAAATTACAAAAAACAAAAAAAAATGGAGCCTTCACAAAGGTCACTTATGTGAAGCCTCAGTACTCGGCAGAACCCTAATGGAGGGAGGCGCTGAAGATGGATTATTCGGGGCCTCAATACTTGTTCAAACTCCAGATGACGAAGGCAAGAAATGCCTCCATAATGCATCCTCAAACTTCCAATGGTCACTTTGAATTCGACCTTCGGAGTCCAACAGCTGATCAAGCTTCCTTTTCATGCCCGTCGAATAATTATTTACAAGCACATGCAACTCTCTATTCTCACGCTTGAGCTGCCCGATCTCTTAACTAAGAGTCGCCACCTCGAATAATTATTTTCATGCCCGATCTCTTAGTAAAGGAGAAGGGCTAGATGGAGTAAGATCTCGGAGATATGACAAAGATAATTTTCACAGGCAGGAAATCTTCAAAGTGTGCGTCTTGAATACAATCAGCACCTCTATAAAAAGAGAAGCAACGCAACCACCTGTTCAAAGGTCAAATGCACAACACTCCCCAAATTCCAAAAGCCGGATTTTCCCGCCTAAAATCCGTCAACTCCTTTCAGACGCAATCTCAACTTTTTTAGATATCACGTGCAACTTTGTCAAAAAATCGCTGACAAAGTTGAAAACGCGTGAAGCCAACTGTTTCAACCACCACACTACTGACAAAGTAGAAAACACGTGAGGTTCCACTGTTTCAACCACCACACGGCTGACAAAGTTAAAAAACGCGTGAGGTTCCACTGTTTCAACTACCACGCCAACACGTTTCTGCCGACAGGCATGGGTGACAAGTCCACATCTGTGCACTACTTGCTATCGCATCCCTCCCTATATAGGTCACCTTCACCCTTCATGGCGAGGCACACATACAAAACGCCTAATTCTTCCTTCTTGCCAGAAAATGTTTCTGCAACCAAGCCTTTAAAAAAAAACTCAGTTCTCTTCCTCCCCGAGAACAACCCTTCAATCAAGCCACTCAGAAAAATCAGCCCATTTCCTCAGCCAGAAACCCCATTTCAATTTAAAAAGTCCGCACCAACATCAAAATCTTATGCTTCTTTCCTGCAAGAGCAAAAGTATTTCATATCATTAGGGTTGAGAGCAAGAGTATCTCATATCATGCAAATCGCCCGATTCTTTCCCTAGCCATTGTTCTTGCCTGCAAGACGAGGAGAAAGAAAGCAATCAGTCGGAGCCTGAAATCAGACTTTCGGTCTGGAACTGTCTGCCTGGAACTCCTTCCCTGATTGTTTACCTAGCCTTGCTCTCAAATACTCATCTTCAACATCTTGTGCTTCCAAAGAAGATACCGCATCTGCAAGGAGAACAGATAAAGCATGTGAAATTGATACATCCAAGCATGTGTAGACAAGTGCAACCAATATATGTGCCGGTTCATCCACTACTTCTTCAAAAGCAAAAATATCTCATATCATCAAGGACGAAAGTAAAGGTATCTCATATCACGTTTTTCCCCTGTCCTTTCCTTTGTCCTAGCTCTTGCCTGCAAGACAAGAATGAAGAAAAGTAATATGTCAGAACTTCCACTCAAACTTCCGCGTGATACATCAAGCTCGTGGAGAATCAACAAGTATGACAATTGCAGGTGCTGATTCGTCCCCAACCAAACTAAAGATCACTTACCATACCAAGTTGCTCGTGGTCCAGTTTCTTCAAAATCAAGCCACCAACGGCCCTTGAAGATATCACAAGCCCGATTCAAGATCAAGTGTCCAACACCCTTGAATCAAATCCAGTTCAAGATCAAGTCTGTGGAAAATCAAAAGATTGGAAGAAACCAGAAGATCTTCCAGCTGAATTCAAGATCAAGCCTTGACGGCCCTTGATCGACGTCTACATCAAGGGACTTCAAAACGCATCTTCTACACGTGACAAGCACATGTATACGACGCGCCTTGAAGTGGGGGCATTTGTAGACATTGAAATTTCGGTAAAATAAATATTAACAAATGCATTAAAATTACATTTGTAGACATTAAAATTTTGGTGAAATAAATGTCGACCATTGCATTAAAATTACAACATCCACCCGTTTCACCTACATCATACACTTACTTCACCAATAAACGAAAAATGGACGGTGATGATTCATTCTGATCAACAAAATGGACGGTGATGATTCATTCTCACCAACAAAATGGATGGTAGTGATTCATTCTCACCAACAAAAATGGACGGTGATGATTCATTCTCACCAACAAAACGGATGGTAGTGATTCATTCTCAAGGCCTATAAATAGGCTGCTTGATCGGATCATATTTATATATATTTTTATATCAAATTCACTCGTCTTTTCTTAGTTAGTTCGTTATATTTTGAGCTATTTACGTTATTTTTATGTTTTATAAGAATTTATCAAGCAAAGAAAATAAAAATAGAATAAGTAAAATGTTAAGTAATAAATTCGTCTAAACTATCTTACCTTTTGAATTGAACTTATCATTTGGAAAATAATATATATATATATATATATATTTATTTATATATTTATATATATATATATATATATATATTTATATAGTGTGTGTGTGATAACAGCTAGCAAGACTAATGATACAAAACACATGCAAGAAAAAGCAGAAAAGAAAATAAAGGAGGAGAGCTGCCAATGGGCGGCTAAAGCACTCGGTGGAATTGAGAAAGGAAGAAACAAAATAATAAAACAAAGAGGAGTGGAAGGCAGCTCATGCAGTCGGTGGAATAAAAATAAGAAGGCAGCAATGATGGCTGCCATTGGAGAGGAAAATATAGGAGAATCCGAGGGGGAGAACTGCGAAGGCTTGCGGGGGATAAACAGAGAAAAACAGGAGCTGCCCCTGGGCAGCGTGGCAGTCGGCGAGAAAGTCAAAAACGGAAGGGCAGCGTGCCAATCAGGAAGGCTTCCTGTTGTTCTTGCGAGTGGAGCCTTGAAGTCAGAAGGCAGCGGCCTGTTGTGAGTGAAAGGCAGCTGCCAGCGACTGGGAGCTGAAAGAGAAGAGGCAGCTAGGAGCGAGAAGGGCGGCGCCCATTTCAGGCCCTCCATTTGGTTAGAAGGCAGCAATCACTAGCTGCATACACGGAGCACAGCGGCAAGAAAGGAAGTCAGAGAGCACATGGGGTTGCCTCAATCCACCCTGCGAGAAAAGCCACGTGTCAAGATAGCTTCCGCTGGTGTCACTCTCTTCCCTCAGTCCAAAACAGAGAGGGAGACACACGGATTTGGAGAGAAATGCACAAGGCAGCAAGGCTGCCTTGGTTTTTCTTGGAAGGCAGCGACCAAAGGAAGCACAGAAAGCTCACAGATTCTTGCACCCTCTTTCGGTTTAATCCTCCAACTCTGTTTTATTTCTTGTTTTAATTTATTAATAATGTGTAATTAATTTATATTGGCTAGAGGTTAATTCAAAGCCATGATTATATTTGTAATTTGAATTGATTACCTTCAGTTGTGATTTATGAGTTGTGATTTAATTTGCTTAACTGCTTGATTGATAACTTATTTGTGTATGTTGATTAAGAATGCATACTTAATTTACATGCATGAATTTGATGCTAGAATATAAGTGAATTTCACCTAATCGTTATGAACTTATATTCATGAGTAGTGAAGGTTGTTATCCACAATCGCGTTAAGTAAATTCTTGGCAGGAGTATCATGCTTTCATAGTTACGAATGCCTCGTCAGTATTTATAGTTTTCACAAAGTTTAATGATCTTTGATTGTATCTCTATTGTGCTTTTCACGTAGGGGACTTTTAGAAAATGTGTTGAATTGTTGTATGCTGTTCATCCAATTCAATAACTTAAGGAAAACTTGAAGATTAAAAAAGTGCTGTTCACGGTTAATCTGGAGTATTGAGATTTATAACTTATTGAAAGAACAACTGAAAATCGATTTAGATTGCATATGTGTCATGTGTGGAGAAGAACCCTCTAGCCAATCCGTCGCCCATCCATTCACCTTAATTTTATGTTTTTGTCAATTCTGTAATTTATTTAAGTTTATTTTATGTTTCGTTAAAACCAAACCCCCCCATTATTAAATTGTATTATTTAGTTTGTTTTCATTATTTTTAACCTTTTAATTTAATTTCCGTCCAATTAAGTTCCTAGTGTTTATTTAATTTGTTTTCTTTATTTTGAGTCATTTTAGTGTGTTTTGAATTATTAGAGTTTTTAGCCTATTTTTGTGTCCTTGAGTCTTGTTTAATATTTTTAAATTAATTTAGAGTAGATTAGCAATCCCTCCTAATCCCCGGCCTAGAACGATACCCTACTTACATCTTTACTATAATTGTCAAAAAGAGGGTTAAATTTGTGCGGTTTTAAAATCCCGTCAAATTTTTGGCGCCGTTGCCGGGGATTAGCAACTTTGCTAATCCCTTTATTTTTGTTTGTGTTTATTTTTATTTTTGTGTTTTTGTTTGTGTTTTTATTTATATTTGTGTTTATGTTTATATTTGTGTTTGTGTGTTTTATTTTTGATATTTGATTTATTTTTCTTTCTTGCATTTTAGGTACTAATGGAGCAAGATATGGTAACCATTCAAGCTCAATTGGCGCAGCTCACTGCTCAATTGACTCATAATGCCGAACGGACCACAATGCCAAGTGTCCCTACACTTGATGTGCCCTATGGGCAAGGATATCAAGCTCATCAAAATCCTCAATTTTCTGTATATGAAGATGCTTGGGGATATCAAGGCTATGATCAATCAAGGGGCAATATGTATTCCAACGCTTGCAATTCGAATTGGAGGGACTATTCAAATCAAATGTGGGATGAACCTCAACATTTTCAACAAGGTGGATATTGGCAGCAAGACGAGTTCTATTCAAGACCTATGCAGCCACCACAACATCCCCCACAACAATTCCAATCGAATCAAAGTATGGCCGTAAATTATAATGAAATTCTTGAAGGACTAATTTCTTTGACGCAGGGCTCACAAAAAGAAGAACAATTGCCGTCATCGGAAGAGTTCTATCAATGGCCATGTCAACCGTCACAGCCACCACAACAATTAGCCCAATTCGATTCAGGTACATCTCTGGATAATGATGCATTTAATAAGTTACTCTCCTCTTTGAATCAGGGAGTGGAAAATCGAATCCAGGAGATGCAAGACCGGACCAACAAGGTGGATGAATTGGAGAGGCAAGTTGGGGAGATTATGGAGATCATGGCACAGATTCAAGATCAAAGTGAACTCTCCAACTCACCTATTGAAAATTCAAAGGAAGATTGTGAAGTTGATGAAGCCTTCACTTTGGAAGGTTATATGGAGGATGAGGCTGTTCCAGAACCATCCAAACACAGCCCGAACTTGGATGACTTGCCACTACAAGAAGAAGATGAGGAGGACGACCTGGGCAGTTTAGACGAATTCTTGTCTCAAACCCCTCAAGTCCCTATGTCATCCAACTATGGTGAGGTTGTTCCAAGTTCAATTCATTCTAACCCCTTTCCACCAAATGTCTGTTTTCCTTGCAGATTTTTAATTCCAAATAACGAAGAGAATGAAAAGGACATTGTGGAAGCTCTTCCTGAGATGCAAATTGATATCCAAATTCTTGGTGCAACAAATCAAGTTCCAGATTTTTCTGAAACGTTCAAAGAACCTTGTGCACCAAGAAAAATGATTCAAGATATCGAAGTGGCTGGAGAATGCGTAGAATTTCAAGAATACATCAAAGAGGCTGTGCAGACTACAAAGGCCCAAGAAATTGAGTTTGATGACACGGGACAGGCCACAACCATCATAATTAATCTGGACAAGTTCAAAATCCCAGAAATATCCAAAAATGTGTTTTTTGTAATTGAGTTTGTGTCGGAGAAAGGCAGTAAGCCATCTTCTCCAATTTTAATTTTAATTTTATTTTATACTAACATATTTCTGATTTTAATGATTCAGGCACCCACCCGAGAATTTAAACCATTGCCGAATCATTTCAAGTATCACCTCCCATTGAAAGATAAATTCCATACTTTGGAGCCGAGGGGAGGTTAAAGGAAAGATTCGTCCGGCTAAAGACGTTAAAGCCAGCGCTTCTTGGGAGGCAACCCAAGCAATCAGATTTGCATTTCTTAACCTTCATCTTTATTGCCTTTACTTTGCAATTTTTGTTTTGTTTTGTTAGTTGTTTTATTTGGTTGATTTTTGTTTAGTTTGTGTTTAAATAAATTAAGGGCAATGTTTATTTTAAGTGCGGGTAAACATAGTCTTTTTACATTAAATTACATATTTTATATTGCTTAAAAAAAAAAATTAATAATAATAATAATAATAATAATATTAGTATATATATATATATATATATATATATTTATTTATTTAAATAAACATTAAAAGCTTAAATAAATTTTACAATAATACGAAAAACTAATAGTGTTCATTGGTCATTGGTCAGGTGGTGCCCCAGAGGTCGACGGAGCTCCGGGAAGACGAAGAGCCAGAGTTGGAATCTCCGGAGCCGGAACGCTTGGTGCTACTCCAGAGGACGAAGGCAACATAAACCTCGGGAGTAGCGCCATGAACCTTTCATGATCACTCTGGATCCGACCGTCCGACTCCTGCAGCTGGTCCAGCTTCCTCTTCATGCTGGTCGAGTAACTAGTTGCAAGCATGTGCAACTCCTTGTTCTCGTGCCTGAGTCCTCTGACCTCCTACCGAAGACTGGCCACCTCCGCCATCAGCGACTCCACCTGACGAGATCTTGCAAGCAGGCGCTGGCCCATGTTTGAAACTGAGCCTGCACTTTGGACGCTGAGGGCCAGAGATTCCTGAACGGCCAGCTCGTCCGACCGCCTGGATAGCATCCTATTGTCCCTTGGAGTGAGCAGATTTCTGGCAATCACCGTAGCGGTGATTTCATTCCTCATCATTGTGTCCCCGACTGTAAGAGGACCATTGGGGGATATGAAGGACGGATTCCAAATGTTGTTCGGAGAAGATGAGTCATCGTCTTCCCCGACATTCAAGTTTAGGCGACGGTCGGAAGGGAAAGACATTTTTTTTAGAAGGTGTTGAGGAGGAAGAGTCGGAAAGATTAAGAGTGCAGGAAGAGTTCGGAAGGAATAAGAGTGCAGAAGTGCAGGAAGAGTTCGGAAAGATTATGTGTGTTTACAGAAAGGAGTGTTTGAGGAAAGGAGTTCAAGTGTGAGGTGAAACAAAATTCATGCCTCTATAAAAAGAAGAAAATGAAGAGCGCCCGCTCCTCAGAGATCAAAGAGCGCTCCTCGGAGGTTGAAGACGCGTCCTCGCGCAAATCGAAAGAGCCAGACACCTTTCTCAAAAACCGGAATCCTTTATCAAAAGCTGGGCGTGACTCAGAAATTTCCAATTTGTCATCACTCGTCACTCGTCACATGCGGCTTGGAGCTTTGCGAAAACCACGAGCCGAACCCGGATTTGAACCCCGGTTTTCAAAAGATCATCATTCCAGTTTGTCGTCACTCGTCACATGCGCAGTCAGCTTCGCTGAAATTACGGACGCTTTGTCAGAAAGCACGTAACAGGCACTGTTCATTCATCCACCGGCTGCCGACAAATAGTGCGAGAATAGTTCCGGTTGAGGAAGAAAAATTTCTATAAGTCTCGACCTTCGCCTTCCACATCAAAGGCACACCTTCACACCCTCTCAACCTCTCAACCTCTCTTCATCTCCGATAATGTCTTCCCAAAGAAAGCTTTCGAGTTACTCAGTGTTCTTCATCCCTTGGATCACCCCAAAAACAAATCATCCAGAGCAAAAGTATTTCATATCAAAAAGGTTAAAAGCAAAAGTATCTCATATCATGCTTTCTCCTCACCTTCATCTGAGGAACGTGGAGAAAGTGAGATCCTGATTGCTTACCTAGTCTTGCTCTCGAGTACTCATCTCAGACCCCTCCCAACACACTTCAAAAATAAACCTGTGTTGAGGTACTTCTTCAAAAACAAAAGTACCTCACAGACGAAGCAGGAGGAGTCTGAGGTGCATCCTGATGAAGGCGGAGGGTGAGATGATCCAAGAGTTCAAGAAGATGCCACACCTGCGTGGAGACCGGACTACTTGAAGCATGTGGAGACAACGTGCTGATTCATCCTCAACTAAGCTGAGGAGCACTTGCAAGAAGAAGGCCCATCCAGTTCAAGATGAAAGCTGTGGAAAATCAACATCAACGACCAATGACCACCTATTAGTTCTTTTCATTATCTTTTATTTTCATTTTCAATTTTTCGTTTGATTTTTCTATATTTTCTTGCGTGCTTAACTGATTTATTTCTTTTCTTTGCAGGAACGTTTGGTTATTTTCTCCCTTAAAGTTGATTGCAAAATTTACGCTTGGGGGTCATCGCTGGGTTTTCTGCAAATTAGGGAAGTTTTCAGCCCTTTTGCTTTATTTTGTTCTTTCATTTAGTATTTTTATTTTTATTTTTATTTTTATATTTTTTTGCTTTATTAATGTTTTCTGACATTGGGGACAATGTCTAGTTTAAGTGTGGGGGTAAAGAGTATAAAAAATGACCAAATTGAAAATTTTTGTACCTTCGACTTTTAACTGGTTCATTTGTTTCCATGTTATTGCTTTTTGTTTTCTTAATTAGTTTTGTTTTATTTAATTTTTCGAGAAAATTTAAAAAAATCCAAAAATATTGTCTTGTTTTCCTTATTGTTTTGAATTAGATTTTTTATTAGTTTCCCGACCCAATGATATAATTGGATGAAATTCGACCCATGATTATCAAGAACTTAGTTAACATGTGTTGTATGAATTTCCTTATTCTCTTGTTAGTATTGTACATGTTTGATCATCTTTGAAAAACCAAATGCACATAGCCTTGTTGATGTGAAACTAAAGCATGAATTAAAGCTTCATATGTGAATTTAGTGACCATATACATCCTATGTGAGTTTTTGAGCCTATTGAAAGTGTGTGCATTTTTCATACACTCCTATTCTTTCATGTGTGATGAACTTATGTGAGATGCATCTCTAGAACTTGCGTAACGATCTTTCGAAATATTTGTCATTGATTGCATGAACTTGAAAATGATAGAGGCATTAGGTTCACCACCATGGCCCAAATAACCATATTTCCAGAAGAAAAAAAAAATGATATCATTAGATTGCCAATTTGAGCCGTTTTTGTTGAGCCTTTTATTTCTTATAACCATATATGTCTACCCTTATACCTCAAACATGTTTCCTTACCCTTTCCAAGCGAGCAATTTGAAACTGTCTTATGAGAAATGTTTGTGAAGTACTTGGAAGGAGTTTGGCAAAAGAATAAGTGTGGGGGTATTTCATGTTTGTATTTATTTTAAAAAAAAAAAGTGAAAAAAGAGAAGAAAAGAAAAGAAAAAGAAAGATTGTATTCAAAGAAAATAAAAAGTTTTTAAAGTTTCAGTTTAAGGATGTGGTTGGAGGTGTTAAAAGAATCGCTGGAAAGTTTGAGTTCTTATAAATCTCAACAAAAGAATTGCTTGCAGTGTAACTTGGAACTTGTGCTTTCCTATTCTTTCGTTTCAATAGCCCTATCCCTAAGCCTCATTACATCCAATAAAAGTCCTCTTGATTTAAGTTTTGCAATTATGATTGTGGAGAAGTGATTTTTATGCAAGCTTATGGTAGAACTTTCACATTTGTTTCTTTGAGAGAAACTCATTAAAACTAAACACATGTGTGATTGAGTGCATATCCCGTGAGAAGGTTGCTAGTTTGCATATGATGATTTTAATAATAAAAACTTGAAATTGCATTAGCATGGCTATCTCACACACTACACTTCAAGGATGATTTAAAGATTACTGCTAATATTTGAATAAGGAAGATGAGCTTGAATTAGCTTGTTTGGTGCTAGCTATGGTTCTTGATGATTTGCGTTTTCGAATGAAATTCTATGAGGGTCACATAGGGGGAATCTAATGTTTTTCATGTTATTACTTTTTCTGTTTTCTTTGTTTTGCTCGAGGACTAGCAAAAGCTAAGTGTGGGGGTATTTGATCGGATCATATTTATATATATTTTTATATCAAATTCACTCGTCTTTTCTTAGTTAGTTCGTTATATTTTGAGCTATTTACGTTATTTTTATGTTTTATAAGAATTTATCAAGCAAAGAAAATAAAAATAGAATAAGTAAAATGTTAAGTAATAAATTCGTCTAAACTATCTTACCTTTTGAATTGAACTTATCATTTGGAAAATAATATATATATATATTTATTTATATATTTATATATATATATATATATATATATATATATATATATATATATATATATATATATATATATATAGTGTGTGTGTGTGATAACAGCTAGCAAGACTAATGATACAAAACACATGCAAGAAAAAGCAGAAAAGAAAATAAAGGAGGAGAGCTGCCAATGGGCGGCTAAAGCACTCGGTGGAATTGAGAAAGGAAGAAACAAAATAATAAAACAAAGAGGAGTGGAAGGCAGCTCATGCAGTCGGTGGAATAAAAATAAGAAGGCAGCAATGATGGCTGCCATTGGAGAGGAAAATATAGGAGAATCCGAGGGGGAGAACTGCGAAGGCTTGCGGGGGATAAACAGAGAAAAACAGGAGCTGCCCCTGGGCAGCGTGGCAGTCGGCGAGAAAGTCAAAAACGGAAGGGCAGCGTGCCAATCAGGAAGGCTTCCAGTTGTTCTTGCGAGTGGAGCCTTGAAGTCAGAAGGCAGCGGCCTGTTGTGAGTTAAAGGCAGCTGCCAGCGACTGGGAGCTGAAAGAGAAGAGGCAGCTAGGAGCGAGAAGGGCGGCGCCCATTTCAGGCCCTCCATTTGGTTAGAAGGCAGCAATCACTAGCTGCATACACGGAGCACAGCGGCAAGAAAGGAAGTCAGAGAGCACATGGGGTTGCCTCAATCCACCCTGCGAGAAAAGCCACGTGTCAAGATAGCTTCCGCTGGTGTCACTCTCTTCCCTCAGTCCAAAACAGAGAGGGAGACACACGGATTTGGAGAGAAATGCACAAGGCAGCAAGGCTGCCTTGGTTTTTCTTGGAAGGCAGCGACCAAAGGAAGCACAGAAAGCTCACAGATTCTTGCACCCTCTTTCGGTTTAATCCTCCAACTCTGTTTTATTTCTTGTTTTAATTTATTAATAATGTGTAATTAATTTATATTGGCTAGAGGTTAATTCAAAGCCATGATTATATTTGTAATTTGAATTGATTACCTTCAGTTGTGATTTATGAGTTGTGATTTAATTTGCTTAATTGCTTGATTGATAACTTATTTGTGTATGTTGATTAAGAATGCATACTTAATTTACATGCATGAATTTGATGCTAGAATATAAGTGAATTTCACCTAATCGTTATGAACTTATATTCATGAGTAGTGAAGGTTGTTATCCACAATCGCGTTAAGTAAATTCTTGGCAGGAGTATCATGCTTTCATAGTTACGAATGCCTCGTCAGTATTTATAGTTTTCACAAAGTTTAATGATCTTTGATTGTATCTCTATTGTGCTTTTCACGTAGGGGACTTTTAGAGAATGTGTTGAATTGTTGTATGCTGTTCATCCAATTCAATAACTTAAGGAAAACTTGAAGATTAAAAAAGTGCTGTTCACGGTTAATCTGGAGTATTGAGATTTATAACTTATTGAAAGAACAACTGAAAATCGATTTAGATTGCATATGTGTCATGTGTGGAGAAGAACCCTCTAGCCAATCCGTCGCCCATCCATTCACCTTAATTTTATGTTTTTGTCAATTCTGTAATTTATTTAAGTTTATTTTATGTTTCGTTAAAACCAAACCCCCCCATTATTAAATTGTATTATTTAGTTTGTTTTCATTATTTTTAACCTTTTAATTTAATTTCCGTCCAATTAAGTTCCTAGTGTTTATTTAATTTGTTTTCTTTATTTTGAGTCATTTTAGTGTGTTTTGAATTATTCGAGTTTTTAGCCTATTTTTGTGTCCTTGAGTCTTGTTTAATATTTTTAAATTAATTTAGAGTAGATTAGCAATCCCTCCTAATCCCCGGCCTAGAACGATACCCTACTTACATCTTTACTACAATTGTCAAAAAGAGGGTTAAATTTGTGCAGTTTTAAAATCCCGTCACTGCTCCATCAAAAGATCAAGGGGGGAATTTTTGACATACATTTTCTTGACTCTAAAATTGGAAGAGAATTCACGTCAAACAAAAGCCTTGAAATACTCAAAACTCTAAAGTTCTCAAGCAAACCCCGAAGGATCAAGAAACCTCTCTTCGTTCTTCATCAAAATTTGCTTCAAGATCAAGCCCTCGAGACCCCTTGAAGAAGTGTTCATCGTTCATTAACCGTCCATCCAAGATCAAGCCCCGACGGCTCTTGGATCAACCAAATCCGCAAACTAACATTTTTACGGAGATCAAACCAGAGGATCAAATCACATAGAGATTGTAACCCAAACAAAGTCATTAATACAAATATTATTTTTGTACACATGTTCTTGTCTCGTTCGTTTCAGGAAATTTTTGTGTTTACACCCAGTCAATAGGCCTAAAGCAAATTAAAGCTATCTCAGCCAAGGCATAAGCCACATGCCTATGGCTGAAGTAACAAGTAATGGAGACCAAGTCACTCTCAAGATAAAAAGCATTTTCTAGAGGCATTACAACTAAAAAGATGATGACTCACTACCCTTCAAGAGCTTTCAGACAAGAATGAGGCTGAAAGTAGTCGGGTCAAAACATCTATAAAATGGGAGAGAGACATCAGCAACAAGGACACTCAACTAATCAAACAAAAGACATACAAACTCTGTTCTCAAGCCAGTTCATACTCAAAAAGCTGAAACTTGTCCAGATTCAGTCATTTTTAGCTATAGTTCCCTTTAGAAAAGCTATCTTTTGTCCATTGTAAAAGCTCTGCTACCTTAACTATCGTAGTATCAATTCCCTCATGTAGAACCTAGCTATCTATAACCCTTTTCAACATACAAACCTTTGTAAACATAAAAAAAAACCACTGCAAGACGTTCAACCTTGCCCAAACCCCTTTGTATGTACTTGTATTTAGTAGATATGTCACTTTGCATGCTTTTCACTATGTATTCAAATTTATTCCAACTATTTTTTAATTAAGAAGTTCCATTTATCTTCGAATATAGTTAACTTAGTAAACCTGTGTTCACTAAGACCAAGCTATGTTTTAGGAAACGGTTAAAAGGGCCCTAGACTCCCTTCATTTTGAACATACAAGATTATGAACTAAAAGTCTTTGTTTACAAGGCAAGAAAAAGACCTTAATGCAAACTTAAACCATATGTGACAATCCTTTAATAACAAGAAGTTTGAGTAACTTAGGGCACAAGTAATCAACTTAAATACACTTGTTCAACATCTATTACACTGAGATGACAGTGGCACGCCTAAATCCTTGTTAGTTTTGATTACGAGCCTCAAGGTCTACACTAAAGGCCCTACAAAAGCTAACTTTGAACTTTTCTTGTAGCACACCAAGCAGTAAGAACTCGATCAACATACAACTTCAACCAAAGTGCCAAACCTCCCAGGGGAGCTGTGCCAAGGCCAATCCTTGCCCAAACAACCTAAACTCACTATCGAATGTTCTATAGCAATACGTAGAGCCTAATTGGAGTTTCAGGCTAACTTAAAAATACATGAGTATTTGTACGAGATTAATAAAAAATAATAAAATATTCGCAAATTTTCAGTTCAGAAACTAAAATTCTAATTGAGTTAAAATTTAAGAAATATCGCTCCAATTATCCCAACATATAATGTCCTTCCCAAATATTTTATGGTGCTAGAGTATATGCTATTCCACTATTTTAACCTTTTAATGTTTGACTTTTTAATCGTTCAAAATCTTGATATCTAGGTATTTTTAATGAATAAATTATTCAGAGCATTTGATACTCAAACCGCCATAAAGAAGTCCCATGTCCTAAGTAAAGCACCACAAAAAGTATCATGTTCTAAGTACTAATGGTTAGCAAGTCACTTAGTTATACAATTTTGTAATATTTTTCTTCATTTATAAATCAAAATTTTTTTTATTGTAATTTTTTGAATGATTTGATACTATTTTACTCTTTCATTTTTATTTTTATTTTTGGTAAATATCATTGTATGGAAAGAAAGTACAACCATCTCTAATACTAAGGTATTAAATGCTAAATGTTTGGCTCACTAAAATACAGCTTGGTATGCTCTCTTTTTTTTCTTCCAATTCAAACCTCTTGGGCCTACACCAACTAATACTATGATCTAGTGATTTTTTTTTCTTATAAATAAGAGGTCTCGTGTTTGACTCACATAAATGACAAATTTAATACCAATTTATTTCCCCAACATGTAAATATATGGTAGTGTATACCACCAATTGGTCACAACAATCACTATTGTTACATTACTTCTCGGGTGAATTTGATTTAACCTTATTCTGCATGCCGATTTTTTTTAACTCTTCAATTAAGGTGAAGTTCATTTATAAAAATATATATATATATGGATGGCCCACATGAATAGTGATTCATTTGCCTATAAAATGAATGAGAGGAGAAGGAGGAGAACACACACACAAACAGAAGAAAGAAAAAGGAAGGAAGAGAGAAAAGAAAGAGAAAAAGAAGAGGGAAAGAATATGGGAAAAAATAGTGAGACTTATCTTTGTACTTCTATTATTTCAGATAATGAAAGAAAGTAATACTGCTGCCCCGAGGACGTACTCCAGTTACACTAACTGTTAAGGAACGTCGTAAATATTGTGTCTTATTTCATTTATTCCACTGCTCACATACCATTGTTTTCACAACACGTTATCAGCACAATAAGTTCTCATGTCAGTGGAAAGCACTACAATGTCCATTATGCACATAATCCAAATCAGAGAAAATGGTTCAAAACAAAATCGTTCTTAGGTATTATCCATTTTTTTCCATCATTCTCATTTATCTCATCGCCCCAAAAGCGCCTCATCAAATTCCGGTGAGAATTGAAATCTACAATAATCTGTAGTCATCACGAGATAAGAAAACTCGTATTTGACAACTAGTTTCCAAAGATCCAGAAGAATCTCATCAAACTTGGAAACCCACAAGTCGTTCTCGACAAATCTCGAGGACTCGCGGTAATTCTAGCATTGAGTTTTACGTTGTTCGGCTCAGCGCCCATGACCACTATCTTTGATGGTGTTGGAGTCATCTAGTAGATGGCAACATCTTCTTCATCCCCAATTTTTTTGTGATTCCCTGTCTAATATCTAACACCTGAAGCGTTATCACCAATTTTTTGGTAAAGAGATCAACGACGACAAAGGTTTTTTGGTTTTGCTCCGCTTGCAAATTCCCATGTCCCAGCAGTGAGCCCCAACTTTGAGATTACCTTTGCTGACCAAAGGGCTTGAAGCCCACTACTATACCTAAATAAATAAATAGAATAAAAATGGGAGCCAATGGGAGAGGTGTGGCTCTGGTTGTGCACAGAAAAATAAAGAAAAATAAAAGTAAGTGATCAATCATTCACATGCGAAAGAATTAAAAAAAGGGTGAAATGGGGCCAAAGCTTTTGAAATGATGCGTTGCACAATGTAAAAAAGGAGAAAAATAGCAAAAGCTGTTGGAACACCATGTGAATATATATATATATATATATATATATATATATATATATATATATATATGATGATGATGATTTTCAAAATGAGAAGTAATGATGGCACCATGTGAAAAATTAAAATATAACAATTGGTAGTCAGTACAAATGAAATTGGACTTTATATGTATTTTGTATTATTTTTAGTAATTTTGTTATTTATGTGAATGGTGCTGGTTTAAAGCCCTTGTCACAAGTTTTATTTACTTAAAGTTAATTTATTTACCATGATTGGAATTACCGCCTATTGCTTTAATTTATTTATTGTACTACATTTTGTTATGATGAGTATATTCAAGACCTGAAGTTCCTTGATCAAATTAAGAACATGAAGTTTCTATATCCTCATCATATAAAATGATTGGACCTAAAGTTCCATCATGTCAAAATATCGAACTTGAAGTTCCTTGATCATCATCATACAAAAGGATCAGACATGAAGTTCCTTGATGAGTACCATAAGTTTAAAGTGTCGCAGTGCCACTTCTTAATTGTAATAAAGGCCATAAGGGTCTCAGTCCACAGACTATTAAATAAGGACTGGAAGTTCCTTGATTCATGTAAACAATGATATAATTCATGTACAATTGAGTACATGCATGGATTCTAAAATATGAATTAAAGATCTCGAGAATAATGGACTAGTCAAACCAAAATGCGAACCATTTCGATATTTTATGGTTTTGGTTGATGCATCTACTCGGTGATCACATGTTTGCCTATTGTCTACTCGAAATGTAGCATTTGCGAAACTCCTTGCTCAGATAATTAAATTACGAGCATAGTTCCCAGATTATCCTATTCGACTTGATAATGCTAGATAATTTACATCTCAAACTTTTGATGATCATTGCATGTCACTGGGCATTGATGTTGAACACCACATTCCTCATGTCCATACTCAAAAGTGTTTTGTGGAAGCATTTATTAAGCAGCTAAAATTGATTACCTGCACTCTGCTCATGAAAATGACTTTGCCAGTTTCTACATGGAGACATGTCATTTTACATGATGCATCATTAGTTTGATTGAGACTTATTGCCAACTATCAATACTTTTCAATATAACTTATGTTTGGGCACCAGCCAAAGATTACACATTTACAAGTTTTTAGTTGTGCTGTCTGTGTGCCTATTGCGCAGCCACAATGTACTAAAATAAGGCATCATCGCAGATTAGGAATTTGTTTTTTTCACCATCTATCATTCGATATTTGGAACCTTTTTTACTGGGGATATATTTACCTATCGATTTGCGGATTGTTACTTTAATGAGACAGTTTTCCCACTATTAGGGGAGAAAAGGTTGTTCCAGAAGAATGACGAGAATTGACAGGGATGTACCCACCTTGTCTTATTTTGATTCATGAAGTAATCAATGTGAAAATGAAGGGAGAATGATTGTTCATCTTCAAAGTATTGTCAATCAAATGCCAGATCTATTTAATGATGCAACGAAAGTGATTAAATCATATATACTAGCTACAAATATGCCTACAAGAATTGATGTCCCTATTAGACAGAATGCGGCAGTAAATGATTTATCTATTGCACGCCTGAAGCATGGCAGATCCTTAGGCTCAAAAGATTTAGTCCTTCAAAAGAGGAAGAATATAGCATTGCTAAACTATTGCATTCCCAATGCATAACTGTTGCATGCTAGAAACATAACAATCAACGTATGGATACACGTCCCAAAAGGACAATCCACAGACATGGAAATTTTGATGTCTCATGCATGAAGCATGATAGAAGTATAGGTTCCAATGACTCAACTCCCGGAAGTAGACATTAAAACCCAAGCTCTATAACACTTAAGATGAGGTTACGATCCACATTCTCTAAACTATGACCGTCTTGGAAGAGATAGTGCAATGCCCTTGAAAAGGCAATGGGTATCCAAAGAAATGAAAAGCTTTTATGCATGCGCATGCACATAAGAATATGGGATCACAGATTGATGATAACCAATGGTAATTTTGGTATTTACAAGTAGCTACTAGATACTAATTTATCAATAAACTGTGTTGATATTGAGCCGCATTCTTTTGTTCATCGACAAAAGACAAAATTATTGGCCAAAATGAAGAAAGGCAATTCCATTACAATTTATTAAGAACGTGGAAAAATTGACCTATAGTACAAATTTTCAAATGATGTTGAACCCAGAATGTTACATATGAGCATTTGTAATACACAGAACTACACTCATATGGCACAAAGTTCCTATTTGAAACCTGAAATTGTACTCCTGTAAACGAGTTCATATGAATCGAGAATTATATACGAAAGGTTGTGAGATGCCCACATTATGTCTCCATATGTAAATTCCCTCAAGTATACATGGGAGCAAATTGCTCTGTATAAGTTCCAAAAGGGTAATGTGTCGTGAAGTGTAAAAAATCCATGAAGGATTCAAGTAGCTTGAAGTAAGCCCCGGAAGCGTAAAGCATAAATTATGTACTCAATATCAATGGATGATATAAATTACCTTAGTGAGTACTTTCATTGTGATATTGTTGCAACATACTAAAATCTCTTGCAAGAGTTGATGATATTAGATTGAGACTCCTGAAGAGTTTAGAAAGATTATAAAGTGTTGAAAAAAATATTGTCTCAAGCTGCAGATCGAACAATATGCCAACACTATTCTTATCCGCTAAAAAGTTCATTGATTTATATTCTTGGAACTAGAATATTTCATCATTTCCTCATTTATTTATTGATTATGGAACCAGAAGTTTCCATAGGTTTCTATATCTAACAAGCTGGATTAAAAGTTTTTAGGCATAAGGGAGGAAATTTTTACATATACATGTGAGTTACAACTATTTAAAAAAAAAGAACTTTCACAAAGGTTGCTCATGTGAAGCCTCAGTACTTAGCAGAACCCCAGAATGGGGAGGCACTAAAGACAAGTCATGTGGAGCCTCAATACTTGGCAGAACTCCAAAAGGAAAAAGCACTAGATGTTGATTATTTGGAGCCTCTGTAATTGGTATAACTCGAGACAGTGGAGGCAATGAGTGCCTTTGTAATAGAGTCATAAACATCTAATGATCACTTTGAATCCGACTTTCAGATTTCTGCAGCTGGTTGATGTGAAAATTAACTTGACACTCAAATTAAACCCTATTGATGACAACTGTAGTATATACGCAAGTAGTGATCGTTCTAGACTGGGGATTAACTAGGGCTGCTAATCAATGTAAATAAGACTCAAAAACATTAAACTCGACTCTATAGACTCAAAACTAACTTTAAACACTCAAAACAGCAAGGAACAATAAAAAAAAGACTCAATTCTAGACCTAACAAGTGAATTGGATGAAAATCAACTTACTGGACTCAAAAGACTAAAAGAAAACAGATTTAGACTCTAAAAACACAACTTAAGAACAAGGGGGTTTGTTTTGACGAAATTGAAACTAAAACAGAAACTTGTAATCAAACTTCAAAGAAAAAGAATTATGATGAAATTGAATGGTGAGAAACTAGCTAGAGGGGTCCTTATCCACACATGAACATATGCATACAACTTGATTTCCAGTTAGTCTTTCGACAAACTATGAACGACAATGCTCCGAATTAATTGTATTGAACTAATCAATTCCCAGATTTCCCTAGATTCATTGAATTGAATGGAAAACGCATCACAACCAAATTATTCTTCATTAAACTCCCTAACTATGGAATACGCATGATAGAGACATTTAACGAAGATCATTAAGTTCAATGGAAATCATGAACATCGACAAGGCATTCATAACTATGGAATACGCATGTTAATCCAACCTAGGGTTTACTTAACACAATCGTGACTAGCGATCTTTACTACTCATGAATATAAGTTCATAACGATTAGGTGCAATTTCCTTATATCCTAGCATCGAATTTAGGCATGCAAATTAAGTGTCGACCCTCAACCCACATACATCAACAAGTTCTTAATAAAATAGAAAAGTAAACCACATCCATAATTCATGAAATCATAACTGGAGTAAATCAAATCATAATAAACATATGCCCATGGCTTCAAATTCGCCTCTAACTAAAAAGGAATTAGTTCCACATGTTTAACATAATTGAAAAGCAAATTAAATTAAACATGAAAACAGAAACAAGAGAAGAAAGAACTCTAGAAACTCCAATGGTGGCAAATGGCATGCGGCAAGGCCTTCTCCTCCTTTGTTGTTGCACGGCACAAGTCCTCATCTTCTCCAAAGGTGGCGGCTAAGGTTGTTCTCTGTGGTGGTATGGAGATGGTGTGGCTGAATGTGATGAATGAGGGGTGGTGCGGCACAATTTAGGGTGAATGAATGGTTGTGGAGTGGTGAGATGCGGCTGAATGGAATTTTGGGTGAGTGAATGTTAAAAACCTGCGGCACACTTAGATTATGTATATATAGGCACCCCAAACCCTAGGGTAAATCAGATTAGGGCTTGGACTTAGCATAAATGAGGGATTAGGGCCCCTAGGTGCGGCAGGAATTATAAACCCACAAGGGAAAAGGGTTATGGCCTAATTAATTTCTGAAAAGGCTTTGCAAAACCCAAATCCACAAGGAAAAGGGCCAATTAAATCAGAAATCCAAAGGGGACAAGGGATCAAAGGTGCGGCAGGTTTTGGAGGGAAAGGGGGGTGGATTGCAAGGCAAGGCAAAGGCCTTCTAGAAGGGTTCTAGGCGCCACCTTTATAGGGATATGTCTTTGGCTTCTAGAAAGGACATTGTAGCATGTTTCTAGGAAAGAACAAGACATGAAACACAAGGCATGTCTTTAGGAATGGATAAGATCTTCTAGAAGAGACAAGACATAGGTTTCTAGAAGGAACATGACATGAAACATGTAGCATGTTTTTAGGAACATGTTTTGTCTTCTAGAACATGTTTGGATAATGTTTCTCCTTTTGAGCTGATTTCTTGTCTTCTTTCTTGGATTTGATTCTTCAACTCTAAAACAGATTCCTAGCATTCTTTGACCTTCAAATTCGTCCATCCATTGTGCTCCATATGCATGTACTCCATTTAAGCTCAATTTTGCTCTAAAATGCACCAAAACGCACTTTCTTGCTTCTCTTGCCATTTGAACCTACAAACACACGAAAATAGCTTAAATCACTATAATAAACGATAACTAACTACGTAAATGCAAGAAAACAAGCTAACTAAGTCGCATAAATATGCTCCTATCACTGGTTAAGCTTTCTTTTCATGCTCGTCGAATAATTATTTGCAAGCATATGCAACTCTCTATTCTCGTGTTTCGACCATCTAATTTCTTATCTAAGACTTGTCACCTCAACCATCAATGATTCAACTTAGCGAGTTTGAGCAAGTAGACGTTGGCTCATATTGAATACAGAACTAGCACAATGAACATTAAAAGCCAGAAAGTCTTGAACAACTAATTTATCGAACTGTTTTGAAAATATCATTTTATCCTTGGGACTGAGAAGATTCTTAGCTACTACTGTAGCGCTTATATCATTCTTCATCATAGAGTCCTAAACTGTAAGAGGACCCTTAGAGGATAAGAAAGATGGGCGCCATATATTGTCATGAGAAGGCACATTGCATCTTCCACAACATTCAAATCAAAACAACAGTCAAATGGGCAAGTTGTTTTCAGAAAAGATGAAAGAAAAGGAAATTAGATAAAGTGAAATCTCAGAGGAAATTTTCAAACGAAGACAACTTTCCAAGTGTGCTTTTGGATACAATTGATGCCTTTATAAAATGAGAGGCGACACGGTCACTTGTTCAAAAATCGAAAAGACACTGCTCTCTGAATTTCAAAAGCCGGATTCTCCTAGATTAAGTTTGTTGGCACTTCTCAGACCCAATCTCAGTTTTCTGGATATCAAGGATAACTCTGTCAAAATATCTCTGGCAAAGTTGAAAAGCGTGAATTTTACTGTTCCAACTACACCACTGTTGCTAACAAGCGTAAAGGAACATCACCACTACTTACTTAAACCCATATATATGTCGACCTCCATTCTCCATGGCAAGGCAGACCTGCAAGAATGCCTAACTCTTCCTCATCTCTAAGAATGCATCTTCAACAAAGCATCTCGAAATTCTCAGCTTTCCTCTTCTCCGATAATACCTCTTCAACCAAGTCCCTCAAAATTCTTAACTCATTTCCTCAGCAAGAAAATAGTTTTGATCAAAAAAATTTACACTAGCATCAAAATCTTATACTTATTCCTTCAAAAGCAAAAGTATCACATATAATCAGGGTCGAGAGCAAGAGGATCTTATGTCAAGCTTTTTTCCTATCTTTTCCTTTGCCTTTGCTCTTACCTGCAAGACAAGGAGAAAGAAAGCAATCAGTCGGAACCTGAAATCAAACTTCCAATTAGGAACCGACTGTCTGGGAACTTTCCTTGATTGCTTACCTTGCATTGCTCTCGAGTAGTCATCTTCCACTATTGTTAGATCTCAGATTTCCTCAACAAACACCTCAGAACAGTTGATATGATATTGACTTTTTACATTAAAGCTGCTAAGCATGGATGAGTCAACAAAAAGTGATGCTTTGAAGGATCATTCAAGGGTAAAAGTTGCGCACCACTTATACTATGCAAGAAACTAAAGCGGAATGATCAACGATGAGCCCACAAAAATTCAAGTATTACATCAACATGCATCAGCCTAAAGAATTTGAAATCAGGGGGAGATACTCAGTAGAGGAAGCATCCAAAACTGGTCAAGATTTTAACAAGGCAACCGATATTTACATATGGCCATCCAAGGGGGAGTGTTACAAATAATATGTGGATGACCCACATGAATAGTGATTTCTTTGTTTATAAAATGAATGAGAAGAGGAGGAGGAGGAGGAGAACACGCACACACAAAAAAAAGGAAGAAAGAAAGAGGAAGGAAGATAGAAAAGAAAGAGGGAAAGAATATGGAGAAAAATAATGAGAGTTATCTTTGTACTTCTATTATTCTAGATAATGAAAGAAAGTAATACTGCTGCTCCGGGGACTTACTTCAGTTACACTGACTGTTAAGGAACCTCATAAATATTGTGTCTTATTTAATTTATTCCACTGTACACATACCGTTGTTTTCACAACAAAGCTAGAATTTTGTGGCTCCAAAACCAAAAGCCCAAGTTAATACAATAGGTCCCAATATTTCACAAAAATAAAAGAAAGTCCCAATTTCAATCAACAATATGATCTTATTATGTAATTCGTACTATAATTAGTGATAATCGTTTTATTTATAAATTGAAAGTCATATGTTCCGACTTCTATAAATAGAGAGTTCCATACATAAGTGTTTAAAGGAAAACTAATGAAAAAGGCTTGAAAACTTTGTGTTTTAACGATAAGAACAAAATAAAGGGTAAAGTGAATAGTACCAGTATTGACTTTTTAGTGTAAAAATGTGGTTTTTCGTTAAAGTGAACAGTACCGGGAGCTTTTCGTTAAAGTTCCCTAAGTTTAATGCCTACTTTGAAACCAGGAATGGATGACTTGTGCAAAGGTTTATCATTGAAACGTGATCTAGTTTTTTCTTTTGTGAAAACAGGATTTTGTTCCAATTATTTTTTTAATAGTAAATTCTTTCGAGTGTTACCACTATGTTCGGGTTATGATGTAACAATGTAGCTCTTTTGGGGCCATAATGTAGTTTGCCAAACTATTTGGGTGAAAAATGCAAAATTTTAGCACGTCAAACTAGACAGCATCTGTAAAGTTATCTTGATCTTCTTCTTAAAGCACACCGTCATTTGAAGTAAGTTGCCACCTCTTGACAAGCAAACTGCAGCTGAAGTAATATTCGATGCTCGAAATCTAACAGTCGAGCTATGATTCGGTTAGATTTGAAGCTAGTGAATCTATAAGTAGTCTTGTGTTGTTTGCTTTGCTTCCTCCATCTTTTTGAATCTACGAAGTGTTGGAAATCGAGCATCGAATAACATTTGAACATGTCAGCTTGGGTGAGAAGTTGACATGTTATTTGAAGAGCTATTGAAGATTTTCCTTCTTTTTGGAAGACCTTAGATGCCTGTTTTAACCACTCGTAAATTGTTAGAATATTTTCTTTTAATCTTTATTTTACACACAGCGATAACCAAACTGCAAAAAAAAGGGTTCGAATTTCGAATTTGGGTGCATAAGAGGCGACCCTTAAAAGCCAAAACGAGAGAGAGGGAGATATACAACAAATGCTGGATTAAAGAGATACCAAGGTTGAAACTAACAATCTGAGAAGCTACACTCTAGGAAAAGAAAAACCAAAAAACTAGGGCAACATCACTGTATTTGTACGTGCTTCAAAAACTGAAATAACAGACTAACAAAATAGGCGTGTCGACCTTTTGAAACAAAAGCCAAACGTGCTTTCAAGCATGTACAAAATATATCCTGGATTGCGAAAAACGATCATCCACAACGCAAAGTTCCAAGTCTACTCCCAACACCTTGTAACACACGAACCTACAAGTCCGAATAGACAGCGAACACCTTGTAAACACGAACCTACAAGTCCGAATAGACAGCGAAACGCTGGTTAAAACCCTGAAATAAACGCGTAAAGATAAACGGTCCTTTGAGTATGTAAATGAAAAAAATACATCTACCATTTGGTTTCTATTTTCGTATTAGTTGCTGTGATTAGTGGTCGAATCAACTCGTATACCTAGTAATGAGACATTATTTAACAGATTAGCGAACCCAACGGAAGATAATGATGCTCATCAGTATGTAAGCAAAACATTTGAATTTGCTTGACCGTTCAGGGAAATCATATCTACTACTACTCAAGTTTTGTTCACAAGATAGACAGGCAAAGTCGTTTCATTCAAATTCCGACTCGAATCTCCTCGGCCCCTTTTACATCTACCCAGAAAACAAAAAATTAATTTGACGACACTCATCGGAAAAGAAGAAGAAAAGACGAGACTGGATGGCCATGGCCGACGGGAGTAAATGTTTCGGTTGGAAACTTCTGCAGGAAGACATAAAAGTTGGGGACATTTGTGCTGTTAGGAACGCTACAAGATTGCAAATGTTGATCGCATTGAGAGCTTGTGAGGTTCGAGAGAGAGTAATCCAAGCCACCATAGTAGAAAGAATTGGTGACTTTACAGTAGAGTCTACATGAATCACACGAGACAAGAAGCGCTAGACAGAAGATCCATCATCAAACCAAAAAGGAATCAAATTGTTCTATCTTCGTCGGACGGAAAATATGAACTCAAAAAATGCCAAAAACAAAATGATTGTCGAGAATTCGCGCTAGGTGAACTTCAAATAGAAATGGATACATAAACAGGCAGTGACATCCAGAATGAACACTTTTCTATTTGTTTCTTATGCATCGTCGAATTTCTAAAGAAACCATAAATCCTCGATTCCCTAGCTACCTCGCTTGCATGTTTGTCGAAAGATAACTGAAAAACGAAAACCTATATAGCTCTTCCGAATCTAAGCAACTAAACTCCCAGAATGCAGAGGGTCCACAAAGGTTCAGCTAGCAATCAAATGTTTGCACCGACGGATAAAATTTGATGTTCAAAATTGTCAGTATGCTATCATCTATAATTCTCACTCGACCAAAATCAAAACAAACAAGGGTGCTGTGTATGATCTCTGAGATCCTGGGAAAAACGAAACACAAATGATTCGCATGTTTGCTAAAACACGTTTTCCAGTGGTGTTAAAACATTTATTTGTTTTGTTTCTTATTACCACTTGAATCTTTTTAGAACCATAGAGTAAGTTGTTTCATAGGTTCCTATACATGCCAAAATCAGCACCACCAATGGGAGAGGTAAGTTTAAGTTCAACCAAATTAACAAGACACTGCATAGAATCGAACAGATGGGAGCTGAAAGCTCTACCTAGTACTGTTTCAAGAGGAACCTCAGAGAGTCGGAGATTGAAGAGGTGGCTGGCCTACTGCAGAAGGTGGAGTCAGTGCGGCTGTGCCTTTCTAGAGCAGATAGGAGAATATGGAATTTAGAAGAATCTGGCCAGTTCACCTGCAAATCCTATCTCTTTTCTATGCAACAACGAAGTTGTGCAACAATTCCCTCTGTTCTCTCAAGATATGGAAAGCAAAAGTGCCTCCAAAAGTCAAATTCCTAGTGTGGCTAGTGACGCTCGGGTAGGTTAATACATGTGATCAAGTCCAATGACGAATGCCTTTTACATGCTTCTCCCCTTCTCCCCTTCTCCCCCTCTGTTTTGGAGCGTAATAAAAGAGTTTTTGAGGATTACAAGGGAGTTGCGGTTGAGGAGCTTTGGGATAGAGTGAGACACTGGGCAGCTCTTTGGTCTTCAGTTGTTGTTGAGTTTAGAGATTTCATTCTATCTTCTATAGCTGGGGATTTGGTTGCAGCCGTTAATTGATTCGACTTAGCCTTACCTATGTTCTTTTAGTTTTTCTTTAGGGGTCTTTGCTAGTTTTCTCCTAGCGTCGGGCGGATATCTTTTCCACGTGGCTGTCTTTTCCTCTTTTGTATATCCTTTCTTTTTTTTTTAATTCTTTCGTTTCTATTAAAAAAAAGAAAAAAAAAAGAGGTACTGTTTCAAGAACACGGCAATTATCATTTTCCCTGAACTTACGAGGTCATCAAATTATCACAAAGGAAACCAAAAGGATTCAGAGTTCATAGAACCGGCAGAACTTTAACCTGTCACAGGAGGCAAGTCTTAAGATGAACCTCTTAACTTTCCACGGGTGACTTTTCATCATGAAATAGCTTTTAACATGAACCTATTGGGCCAATTTTGTATCCTTATAATTCAGTTTTACTAGATTACAGAGTCTGGACACTTATTACACATTTGAAACCTCACACACGCAAATCCGGAAAAAAGGAGAGACTAAACAATTTTGGAAGCCAAACAAATCTCTATCCAAAATTATATACTAGCATTTATGTCCTGCCGTTTTATGATGTTAACTATACCAAGTCATTTGTTTGAGAGGACTCTATCATCTAAAATAGCAGATAGCTGACCATAGCGACGCCTATATTAAGAGCGGAAATTAATAAGTTTTAATTCATAACCATACTTGAATTACTCTCTATTTATTCTAAATAAGGGGAATGACACGAATGCCATTTAAAAGTTTACCATGTTGTGCTAGCAGGAGAAGCTGCAACTCTAAGGGGATATTCATCTACCAAGAATTGAAATAGTCACTGAAATATCCGAACTCTTGCAGAACATAATTACATATGATAGTTACAATTTGACAAGGTTGAATAGGACACCCTAAGGTCAGATAATAGTCGGACAAGACCATTGCCTCGATATGACAGAAGAAAGTAAGCTATATAGAATGAGTTTAACCTAAAGATACAAAATTAAAGCATACGGCATGGCAGAAGCATACTGATGGGGAAAAAGACGATAAAATACTCTACAGATATAAAATTAACACGTACTGCATGGTAGAAGCATACTGATGGGGAAAAAAGAAGATAAAATACTCCAATACAGTGTTCTTTTTCATAAAATTACAAACTGCTATAACTGAAAAACATGCCATCTGATATGAAGAACAATGCACTCAAACGGGAAGACAACAAACTATTGAGATGGTTACCGCGAAAGAACAGCAGTTTCAAACAGGAAAAAAAATTAAACAGATGCAGATAAAGTATTAAAAATACACAGGAATAATATAATAAGTGCAAGAAAATTGTCAACATATATCAACAAGTGTAACATACACTACTAACACAACTGACTGGACCAAATATGCAAACACGTATTCATAAAGAGAAAAAACTAAGGAAAACATGTACTAAAAAGATCTAGTAATGATAGTGGCAGCGGCACCAAAAATAGGAGGAAGAAAATACTTTCCCCTAGGAAACACATTTGAGTACTAGACCAGCAAAACTGTATATATATGGTCAGGATCAAGGGACACATGTTGACCCACTTTCTACAGCCCACTCCATAATTTTTTTTCAACGATTCGAACTGTCTATCTTTTAGGTCTTACCTCAAAGATCATGTCTATCAAAATCCTAAACCATATGACCGTTGGATTAAATGGTAGTCATTTTAGTGTTTCTTTGCTGAACCGTATCCGTTCATTTTCTTCACTACAAATGAACGTCTTAATGGTTTTGGATTTGTCTAATTTTTAGCAAGGATGATCTATGAATGATGATTTGAAAAATAGACAATTCGAATAATTGACAAAAAATTATGGAGTGAGCCCTACAAAAGTTTGTCAAAATAGTGTCCCCCAATCCTGGGTAAAGAGAAAACATGAATATATTAAAATCTAAAAATCTTGATATAAAAAGTCTATATCCTTAACTGGATACAACAATTCAATCTTACAAGTTACAACCCACCACAAACAGAACTCCTGTGCAATGAAACATAGTTATTATCTGCTTTGCATGCTTGCGATCAAACAATCCAGTTTACAAGAAACCATTCTTTGCTCATGATTGCAATGGATACCTAAATATTATAATTCCATTAATTATATTAGTCCAATGGAAAAGCTCCAATGTCAATTTCAAGGTGCCAAAGCTGCATAACTCTTCCTAAACTTTGCTGACAACAATACCCAGAGAGCAGCCAAAAAAAGGAGCCTCTCCAGCCCTCCCATCCTCAAATATCTGTATATTCTATGAAAACAATCCTAATAATAGACACCACTGAAAAACATCTTCCCCACCAAAATCGCCACAATATCTATATAAATAAAGAAAAATATCTAGACATACATGAACACTCACTAGCCAACTACAATATTGAAAACGTTGCCAATGAAACCAGAACCACGATCAACAAACAAATCACTGAATACAAATATGCCTGCAGCAAGCCTATCCAACCAGAAGTGTCACACCATATAAACTTCTGCAATTCTACTTCCTAGGAAAGTTGATAAAAACCTAAGGATTTAATTACACAAAAATACCACCACATCAGTTACACCATATGAAAAGAAAAGAAAGCAAGCAAATAGGTTTTCCAACTAACAGAATTTCAAAATGCATGAGTGGCGGAGCTAGACAACGTTGGTAGCAGGGGCCATATAAGGGGCATAAAAAATACTATCTAGACAAGAGAAAATCATCATTCTCCAACCATATCACACAAGTAAGACAATTCAAGGTTAAAATCATATACTAATGAAATATATGAGATAAGAAAAATCAAAACTACGTGATTGAAGAATGCAACACAAAAAATTGATGTGGTAAATTTTTTTCTGGATGAAATATATTGTAGTTGAAGTTTGCACGTTGATATCTTATGTAAGATAAGCATATTCATAACAAATTACACATTAACATGTGTATATATAATTAACTATCTATATATATATATATATATATATATTATAAAAAAAAAATATTTTCGGCAGAGGGGTGATAAAAACAAAGGTTATATCCTATTTGGTGTAAAACATTTGGGAAGAGAACCTAGACAGCTATAGCTTAATTTGGAGGGGGCACGTTGCAGGATTCAGTTGAAAGGCTTCATATGATTATACCTTCTATTAAACATTTACAAAAATTGTAGGGGCCATGGCCAATGTTGGTCTCTTGCATGCTCCGCCACTGACTGACAAACAAATAACTGAATGGGGATGCCTATACAGCCAGGAACTACACTATAGTTCGATATCCAGAAGAATGATTCACTAAATCTATCCCGTGAAGTAAGAGAAAACAAATGCTAGCACATAAATTTCACCATATGCAAAGAAAAGAAACAAACACATGAATTGACCAATTAATACTTCCAAAAGATGTGTTTTTCTCTAGAAGCACACTGATTCAAAGAAAAGTCATACGCAAACAAGTCACTGGACATAGAGCAAGCCTATCAAGTAAAAAATAGACACATCACGTATTGTTCAATCGCCCTAGGAAATATGTGCTAAACATATGGCATTAATTAATATAAAACACATACTAGCACATAAAATTTAATCATATGCAAGGAAAAAAAAAACTAACCATAAGCCAGAGACAGAAAAATACCTATATGAGGATATAATTATCATTATTGACTTCCAGACCCTCGCCCTGCTTGACTACCCATTTGCTGCTGCTGTTGTTGCTGCTGTAATTGAAGGAGGAGGTTAGCCGCAAATTGGAGCGTCGACTGATACCGATGATTTTTGTCTGCCTCACCATCTGGGGCGCTCTGACCAGCCCCAAGTGAAGGCTGCTGCTGCATTTGATTTGGGTATTCTGGGTTCGCCTTTTCAGCCGCTAATGGCAGAAAGGTCTGAGTCTGCGAAGTAGCACCATAAGTCTGACCAGAAAAGACCATAGAATTATTGTGTTGCTGAGAAACAGGTGGATTGTACAACACAGAAGTATCTGTTCCATGTGCTGTAAAGCCCTTCTGAGTACCAAGAGGAGCTTCGGCCAGATAGTGCTGATTGAGATGAGAGGGTCCAATAGTTTGTCCGCCTTGAGAAGGGATCGTAAAGTTATTCAAAGGCCTAGATGAATTTGCAGACTGCGAGGGCTGACTAGTAGAAGAGTCTGGGATTTGGTTGATACCAGGGGCCAGTGGGGCAGAGTGGTTGGATGAGTTTGGAACAGATGGATAAGGTTGGTACTGCGAATGATTCTGTTCGTGTGGATTAAACTGATTACCTAATTGTTGGAATGCATGACCGGTATGATCAGAAATTTGTTGATCTTGTTTCCATCCAGGAGAAGATACTTCACTAGGTGCAAAAGCAGGAAATGAATGCCTAGCTGCTGAGGATACTGGTACCCTAGCACCTTCTGGACCAGACGGCTGTGCATTTCCAGGCAGTAAAGTCGCCAGAGTGGCAATAAGTTCAGGAGTTAAGGCAACTCCAGCTTGTGATACTGCAGTACTATTACTAGAAGCATAGTCTTGCGGTTGCACTCTAGAGGACTCGCTAGTAGGTGGAAACAGTGGTTTTGCAGAAAGCTTTGAGTCCTCATACAAAGCCCTGTTATAATCCATAGGCAAAATATGATCCTCCTTTGGTGGGATTACACTATACTCAACTTGTGAAGAAGGAATCTGCTGTCTATCTATAAACTGTGAAGGTGGCATGGGCTGCATCTGTTCGTGCATAGAAGCAGTACTAGGAACTTGTGGAAACTTGAGAACCACACCATACAGACGTTCAGGGCCTGCAACTTTTAAAACATTCTTCAAGAAATCTGAAGGAGGCACCAAAAATAAGGTCATCCCATCATCAAACTTTGCAACACCAGCACGGTTTTTTGCACCTAGATAACGTAGGAATTCAGTGTAGGAAGCAAAATCATCTTCACTATCTGGCAAGAAGAAAACAATATCAAATCCAATGGCCTCAGCATAGTGTTTTGTGAGCATATCCAATCCAGTTCTAGCCGAACAATTAACAACTTCAGGACTGCAAAACAGAAAACAATTACATTAAATACAAACAAGAGAATTCTCTCTACACGCACCAAAAAAACCCATGCTGATATAAGATAAGGAGGGCAACCAAGTTTATTTTTGAAGATTATCCAGAAAAAGAACGAAAGAATCATAATAAATATTTTTTGAAGTCCAAAACCATTGAGCCTGGAAACAATTTGAAAATAAGGAGAGATATTAGCAAATCTGAACCCACTTTGGTTCTTTTAGTAATCATAATAAGGATTTAACAACGTTATTAACCAAGTTGTTTGGTTCCAATCAAAAAACAAAAAACGTTGTTTGGTTTATACATTATCTACCTGCATAATGAAATACATATGGAATGGTATGATTATGTGTTAACTCAAATATCATTTCTATAGGGTGAACGATAGGGTAAGAAGTACTAGTTTGAAACTGTAAACTTCCAAAACCATAAAGAAGAAAAGTTTAAAGCCTTGGGATTGATAGCTCCGGAAGGTAAGATCATAATAAATAAAATAATAATAATGTCAATGTTTCACATTAATAATAAGATGACTAGTATTTTCTATGCTAATAGTCTTATTAAGTTCAAAAGGGAAGTGCTTCAGGGGCTTCTGGAATAAAGTAGACAAACTGCTAACAGTAATGGCTTCATCTATTCATACTTAAAGTACATTGAATAAATAAAAAAGGGTGTCATAGAACATGCATTAGAAAAAAAAACAGAAGCCTATACACTAAACAATGTCTTACTAAGTGTGAAGTAAGTCGTCTGATCAAGTTCACCTAGACCCTCTTGCAAGACACATCATTTGGCAAATCAGTTGAAACAATAATTTAGTTTCCAAAATACTGAGAATGTAAAACTGGATGAATAAGAAACGGTTGCCAATATAATCATGAGAAAGCTGATATTGCATGAATAAATATGAACATTTGTGGTTTCATAGTCTTGGTAACTTGATAATATACTTTTATCCGAATACCATAGCGCAGTGGAATCCATGTACATGTTCTAAGTAGAACAAATAAAGTATGCCATACGAGTCAAAAAAGAAAATGATAAAAAACAGAAGATGAAAGGAAAATTGTACTCACAGCTCATTTCGTATTCCTTTTCCTATAGGGACACAGCGAGCATGGCAAACAGGTGTTCCACCCTTGGCAATAGTTCCACGCCATATAAAATCATTTTCAGGAGGCCCTCCAACTGAGACCCTTACACCAGCCGGACTAAGGCGATTTTTCCCTTGGACATTCATAGATGGTCCAGAAGCACCTCCATCAATTACCGAACCAAGTCCGTAAGACGAGTCGAACCCTAATCCATGGTCATCAACGCTTCTAAACTGGTATGGAGGATCGTCCATGGACAAAGGACTATCTATTCTTGATCGTTTAGCATCCTTTTGAAATTGGTTAGCATCTAACACATCCCATGCACTAGATGCAGGTCTCGTGGATGGCCTAATACCAGGCACAGGAGAAGACACAGCCCCAGGTGTGGGAGGAGACAGCTGCCTCCAGTTAGGACCCATCAGGTTCTTGGAATTTCCATCTTGATAATTATGAAGCGATGCCAAATCATTAAGTTCTGGACCTGAAAGCAAAGGGTCAAACCTACCTTGAGGACCTAAAGGCCTCATTGGAGCATTTGGTCCAAGAATGCCATTTTGTGGTAGAGCTCCAGCATAATTATTAGACATCATTGGACGGTTATGACCAAACATGTCCATCGGTAAAGACCGAAAAGGATGTTCATTGAATAACATATCTGATCTAGGCCCTTGGCCTCCAGGATAAGGGCCAAGGTATTCTTTCCCAGGTGCCAGCCCACTGCTTGAGAACATAATTGTAATCCGAGGATCATTGAAAAGCCTGCCTTGCAAGCCTTCCTTGGCCCGCCGAGCTTCATCCACACTTCTGAATTCGACAAAAGAGTAGTGTCTTGAAGGAAAACTTTTAATTCTCTCAATCTCACCAAACAAAATCATGGCGTTGTGGAGCATTTGTTCATCAATCTGCACAGAAGGAGGATAGCCCACCCACAGAACATTACTGGGTTGACTGTCACCTTTTCGTCCCCCGGAAGATTGAGAATACTGCAACATGACACAAAAGTTAGAGAAATAATCACAACAGAGAAGTTTACTCCCATTTGGAATTCACATACGGATTTCCATTTTCTATCTAACCCACAAAAAGCATAAATCAGACCCTAGGGACCAAAGGTAAGTCTACAACTCTGAGTTATTTATTGGAGGTAAGATGCACCTTGTGTGACATAACCAGCTGACAAATAATTCTTATGAAGCAACAAATAATATACACACAATCAACATTGTAAGAGTTTACCATTTCTAGTTGAAACACTATGTGCAACTTATTCCTCACCTGTTGTCTTTTATGAGAATCAGCAGGCCCCATGTTTCTGGCCAGAACCTGTCCATCTCTGTAGTCAGGCCACTGTTCCTGTTCAAAAGACCAAAGGAAACCAGAAACTCTTTACATATGAAAATAAAACGAAATTTAACTATTGTTCATTTTCACTAAGCGTTTTAATAAGTAACTGAAGACGGACATTCTACAGTGAACATGCAAATGCATCAATCAAAAAACACTGATCAATAAATAATTGTTAATAGACGCTTCTCCTGATTGTTTGATTCAAAATCTTGTTGATAATATGACTGGAGTTTCCACATCTAGGTTAATTGTTTCTTAGTTTTTTTTTTCCATTTAAACAAAAAAAAATGATTATAAGTTTATGAAATTTAAGTAATTATGGCGAATTCCTTCTATCCATTTAATAAGTGTAATATATATTTGGCATTGTTACTCAGGTGGGAGTGTCATGTCCTTAGACACCCACATAGAACTAGAAAGAATCCTTCAAAACAAAGTGTCAGCACCAGACAACACTGAATTTGCCATGCAGAGAGCCTATAACTGTTCTCTAATGAATTTTCACATACAATATTTCAGCTAACCTACAAAGTCCTGGAACAGCAATAATACACCCACAGAAATATCATTGAAGTTATGAATAATAAAGTTACCCTTCTCGAGTATTGTGATCGAAGATAATCAACACGTATCTGGTCACCACCCAATCTCTTCCCGTTCATGTTTCTCATTGCTTGGGAAGCATCCTCCAACTTAAAATATTCAACAAATGCAGTATTGCGGTCTCTAAGGAACTTGAAGTCCTCGATTTTTCCAAACTTACAAAATTCTTCTTCTAATTCTTCCTTTGAGACAGATGGGCTAATTCCACCTACCCATAGATTCTTGCAAGGTTTTGCCTGTAAATACAAATGTGTAAGAACCACAAACTTCAGGTCCCCAAGAATGTAAAAGATGCACAAAATTATTTCAAGGCAAGGATAAACAAACAAAGAGTGAAACAAAGTAATCTCAAATTAAAAACACTTTGTATAACAGTTGCTAAGCAGAGGAAGAAAATCACAAATATTACTGTGCTAGACATAACAATGGCAAGATGAATGCATCAAAACTTCAAGTAAGCCACATCTGGACGGACTGGCTAATGCATGCATAGTTAAGAACACATTCAGTAGAATCCATGCATCAACACATTCAGGGGGCTAATGAATGCATAGTTAAGACCATAGGCTTGATTTCATACTACGAAAAGCTAAAGACATACTAACACAAAATAAATGGGGAAAAATCAAATCAACATGATAAACATATTCCATCTCTATTCCTCCTTTTGATAAGGCAATAGAAGCAACTAGGTCACTTGCTTCTCTTTCTATTTTGCAAAATATAAAATGGCGTGTTTTTACACTACAACATGTATGCCCCTTGCCTCACCCTGAATATGATATCATATGATTGTCCTTCTATAACTTCATATTTGCAAATATCAAACGACCTTGGGTTTCACCCCTCCTCCATCCCCGTCTCTAATGCTGTGTGTTGTTGCAGCAAATTTCTAAATGAGAAGCAACAATTGTAATCTTTTGTCATCTATAAAATAAGTGACAGGATGGAGATTTAAAGGTTACTGATAGGTGAGTGGTAAGAACTAAAGTGTGAACAAGACTAGAGCGCAATACGAATACATGGGAGAGATATCTACATCTGTTTCATGATGTTGCTATCCCTACCATTGTTTAAATTTTTCTTTGTCAATTTTGTTATGGGACTACCATTTTGTTGCAAGACAAAAAACTTGAGAGAGATGCACAGTGCTTCATCTGATCCAATTAATACAAATTATACAATCATTTTGTAACTGTCTTTCCACAACACTTGTTCTCACAAGACGTTGTTCTCCTATTAACTCGTTTCTTAAAACACATATAAGCTCAACTTATAAAATTCAATGGATTGCAAATGTATGATATATGGGAGGTAAAAGAAGACAGTGAAGCTTAGTTCCTAGTAAATTCAGCACATCAAAATAGAATTGTTAGATCTGGTCTGCTCTAACCTCAAGGTTGATTAGCTATCTTTTGAGATTTTTGTGTACACAAACACCAAACACTTTGGTGTTAACTTGAAACAGAAACACGCCTTTGTGCGCTTACTGGCATTGGTAAACGTTTGAGTTGTTTGTCGAGGTAATTAGTACTGGGTACAGTCAATGAGGGTAAAATAAGATTTCAAATCATTACATTGGAATCATAACTGATCTTCCACAGGCTGTAGTGTCTGTTTCATAGTTTGATTCACAGGAGATAGTGTTTGTTTCGCAGTTTGGGAGCTTGGAAATGGTTATAGAATCCTTTCTGTTGTGTTTGCCCTCAAACATTGAAACTAAAACACAACTAAGATTGGTGTGGGTGCACATGTATTAATTTTGGTGCTCAAGTCGAAATTGAAACACGCCTATTTTGGTACTATAAATTAATATGAAACTGAAACACAACTTTTGCACTCAATGACGTCGGTTAATAATGTTGTATTGCGCTTTAGGTTGAAATGAATCACCTATCTGGACAAAGGGATTTCAGTCAATCACCTATCCTGTTACTGGAGTCGTATTTGATCATTCGCAGAGACCAACAAACGCTCAGGTTGTACGTTGTTTTGCGGTTTTGGGGCTTGGAGATGTTTATGTGATTCCTTTCAATGGTTTTTGAACCTCAAAATCTTCATAACTGATCCCTTGAGATTGGTGTGTGCACAAATATTGAGTTTGGTGCTTCAGTATCGGTTAAAACCCCCCTTTGTGCACTAGCTAACATTGATTCAAAATTTTGAGTTGATCATCTGTATAAATGTTTTGTACATCTGATATGACGGTCACAATAATATTTGAAATCACTCCTACCCATGGGGAAAAAAAGAAGAACATTTAAAGTAAAAAAGCGAAGCTACTACTACGTTCTTATGCAGAGACCTAACCGCAGATGTAAAATCTGATTCGCAGTTTTGAGGCTTAAATTGGTTATGTATCCAATTGGTTACACTAACACATATCTTGCTAATTGTTAAACTTTTACACTGAATCAGACTCCATGAAATTAAGGGAAAAATCTTAGCAATGGATGTATTATTAATTAAAAATATCCTTCATATCCTCAAGATTATCGACGCTGGAATGGAAATTATCGATGCTAAGTACTCTAGAATGGGATGCCTAAGAACATACGGTGTTGCAAAACAAGGGCAACTTAAATCATAACTGTGAATATATTCTGAGAAATTAAGGAAGCTGAACATCATCAGCATCCATATACTTCTCAGTTTCCCCATTAAAAATTATGTTTTTTCATGCCTAAAATTTTATTGTTTAAGCCCAATTCAACAATTTGAGGCTTTTAGATTCGTAAGCGAAACTTTCCCAATTCCGAAGAGAGAGGGAAAGAAGGGCAACGAAAAAGGCGCAAATTTCCTTAGCTCCTAATCTAATAATCGCATCACTCATACTCTTCGTCTTTAAAATCGGGAGCATAGATGATGATGATGATGATGATGATAGGATGATGATAAGCACAATTTGATTGAAATCGAATAAACACGAATTTCTTGTTCGAAAATCAAAGCAATCAATATAAATCATACAAAAACAACCAAATGAACCTAACGAAGCACAAAGATCAATACGAACCGGTCGGGCAAACTCAATCTTAACAGGGTTTCCGCGCAGAAGGGCACCTTGCAATGCCTCCTTGGCCGCCGCGGCGTCCTCCACGCGCTTGAAGAACACGAAGGCGTAGCTCCGTGACGAGTAGGAGGTGACGCTATCCAAAGCACCGAATTGGGCGAAGAGGTCCATGAGATCGGCGTCGGTGACGTCGCTCGCTAAATTTCCAACCCACAGATTGTTCGACGGCGTGTCGGAATCGTCTGTGCCTTGCTTGTTCGGTTTGGCCGCAGGCGCCATTGCGATTGAATTCAATTGAATTGAATAGGGGCTGAAATGAAACCCTAGCAGTGTACAGACTGAAGATTGGGCGAAAGTTTCCTCCGGATCGAAACTACTTGATTTTCTGGTTACGTTTAGGGTTAGGGTTGTGGGAGATTTGACAGTGAAGAAGCCCTAAATACTTTTTTTGAAATTAGGGATCGAATAATTAGAAAGGAGAGATGCCACATACGCCGGGAAAGCCAGTTTTATACACGAGGCAGAGATGGGCTTTCTTCCGTCACCCGTCATACAATGCTGAAATGACAAATATACCCCTAAGCTTTTGTGGTGGACCGTCTGATTTTCAGCAGGATTTGAAAACCGCGGCTTTTTTGCTACGGGTGCAGTGATATCTGGTGCACCCAACAGATCCACCGGATCTTTTTGACGAGTATCTTAAGAATTCATTAATTGTATCTGTTCATCGTATGTTGTACAGTTAATTTTTCTCAAGTATTGTTTGTGTTTAATTTTAAATAACTTTTTACATGGTATAAAATGAACAGATACAATTTATGGATGGCTGATATCGTATTGGAGAGGATCTGGTGCGGATCCCGGATTCCTGGTGCACCTTGTTACAGAAAATGAGTCCAACTTAGCAGCCTTCTTTCCTTTTCACTCGGGTGGTCCGTGAACAAGGGAAGCCCCACCAGGTATGGGTATTTGTGAGGCATTCTATTGGGAGATAGCGCAGGATTCCTCACATTTGGATATGATTTTAATAGTGTTTGTTGGTTTCCAAAAATAAAATAAAATTCAGTGTTTGTTTGGAAATATTTTTAAAATTACACAAAAAGCGTTTAAACAAATAAAATCACTTGTGAAGTGCTTTTTTGTACAATGCCAAGAAACATTTTGATTTTCAATAAACTTTAAAAAATGATTTGAGATTAGAAGTGTTTTTACAAAGTTAGTCGTCTTTTTATTATGGATGGGTGATTTACTTAAGCCAAAATCTCCATTTTAAAATTTCACCATAAATGTCGTCGTCGCCATTACTATCTTACCATAGCCATCTCTACCACCACTCCCTTCCCCACCACCATAATCCAATGCCCACCACCACCTTTAGCTTTACTAACACCACCTTACCATGGACAATATTACCACCGCAACATCACCGCCGCCAACCCCACTGCCACCACCCATCATCGTTGCGACCACCTCACTGCCATCACCGTCCACCAACACCTCTATTATCACCACATTCCGTGGCCATCATTATCACTCCTGCATTGCCGCCACCAACTTCAGTTCCATCGTCACCACCACCATCGTCATTGCCACCACCTCATTGCTACCACCACATAACCTACACAATCACCACTCACTGTAACCGCCACTATCACCACTACCGCCACCTCGACCTTGCTATGGCACCATCTGCACCCCCACCACTATGACCACCACCTCAACCCAATTGAATTAATGTCTGTTGAGTTAAAAATTCTCACTTACGTCGAACCTCAAATTTATTTCCCTAATCCAAATGCAGTGATGAAGATTTACTTGAGGGGCCTCAAGTACTAGTCTGTGTTACCTATCTTTCCCTCTCAAAGCAAAGCTTGATTCCTTCACCAAAATGAAAGAAAAGGAGAAAAACAAAGCTTGATTCAAACCACCTCATCGGATTTGTAACATTAAAAACATCAAACTCACAACACAGACATGTCGAAAAGGCATCGATTTCTACAGCCTAACCTTTTTGCTATCTCTTTTGTTGGGTTTGCCCCAAAATCTATATGTTCATACAAATCTAACCTAGTTAGCAGACCGTTGGATTGGAGTTATACAGTTAGAAAAACTTCAGCGAAAAGGCTATCGAGGTCACAGTGGCAGCTATTTCTGATGCTTTACTGTTGCGGTTCCTTTGTCGTGATGCAAGATTCCACGTTTTTGAAGATATTGTTGCACAGAAGCGGGTACATTTGTTCTCAACAACCCAGAAACTGATATGAACCTGTTGAACAGTAGCTTTGCCAATCCCTCTATTTCCGATTCATATTGTTCACAAACAAAAAATAGCGTGAAAGCCAACACCAGCGCTGCAAAATATGTCCAACAAGATCAATACAAAGTTTAAACAAATAAGCAATTAATTGACTCCGGCATGGTGAAACTGGGATTCTCTTACCTACACCTAACGACACAGTTGAGGCATGAGACAAAATCAACTTGAGGAAAAAGAAGGAAGCTGCAAACTGTAGAGATGGCCACAAGAGAATAATTGCTGTCAATGAAAACTCACCCATTCATATAAAAGTTGCATTTCGAAATATTATAATTTATGTATCAGAAAGAGATATTTGTAAATAGAATAATTGAGGTTTAAACAGTTATTTTAGAAAAGAAAGAAAGGATGCTGAAGTTCATACTCTGCATGGATCAAATTGACGCAAACATTTCCAACAAGTATAATAAGCAGGAGATTGCAAAAAATAAATAAATAAATAAGCAGGAGATACAATAGTATTGGTAAGTAACGTTCAAATACCGCCAGTCAATTCCAATGTAAGTCATTCAAATAGTCATATTAATTCTTGAGAATCTGGCCAAGACGATTAAATGAATTTAGGTCCAAATTTTCCTAACATGCTCAAATTTTGACAGCTAAAACTGGCAATACCTGTGCTCACGAAAAGGTTTCACAGGTAAAAGTTACACAAAACGTGAAATTGGACATTTTCCAGGAGTCATGCACTTCAATTAAGGGAATAAATTATTAGTGCATACCTTGAAGAAAATATCCCACCCATCCCCCTGGGCCAGTAGTCTCAAATAGCAAACCCCTCTGTTCCACAGATATGCTATTGTTGCAATCTTCTCTTTCACTACCATTTCAGGGATCTCAAAACAAGATAAAGATAGTGTCTTAAAGGTAAAACCCAACCTGTTCGAAAGACATTATGGTCAGTATATGTAAATAACTAAAGCACAAAAGAATTCTTCCAGCACTTACGAGTTTAATCAAGCAAAACCTTTGTAAACACAAATACTTACATCTTGGGTGGTAGAATCCCGTATCCATAGAGGCCAAATGAAACTAACAGCAGAAGCTTGCACATAGACGAGGCAAAAGTTCTTCCGGAAAGGAAAAACCAGTAATACAACATACTCAAAGCAAGGAAATATGTAAAAGACTTCTTCTCATCACGCCATAGCAGAATGTCTGCAACTGCAGTGACAGTTCAATGTCACTCTACAATCCAAATAAAAAAAATAAAAAGCTTTCATGAAAGTTCTAGTATGCATATTTTTCCATTTCTTAAAGCAAGAAACTATCAATGATAGGAAAAAGTACAAAAACAGAGGACAAAGTGTCGTCTGGCCTGCGTGAATGCATATGAAAAACGATCACGTTTAATCCGAATATGTTTTCTGAAATGCAAATCCTGTCTAAGTTGGTGTGTTCCATTTATTTTAAACTCTGTTCATCAGTTGAAGTAAAGCTGTGGACCAAATTGCGTATTACCATGGGACCGTGCAAGAACAAATTAACATATGTAGCACTTGAACCCCAAAATCAGGCACAAAGTTCTGATTCAATCCCAGCCCAGATAAACAAAAAAGGATAAAATCTGGGACATCTGATTTGCAGGTTTGAGGATAAGTGAAAGCAAAATTTCATCCCAGATAAACAAAAAAGGAGCGCAGAGAAAAAACAATATAATTAAAAAAGAAAAAACGACTTCAGGCTTACAATGTGTAACTGATATCAAAATAGAACAGAAAATAAAATGGTACTACGGAAAACAACCTTCTCCCCTGCCTAGCAGCTTCTCCACTGTTGATTCCTCATTAAAGTTTCTGAAAGTTGGGATAGATGAGTTTCTGGCTATATTAGAGAATGACTCAACAGTTAATTTGACACCTTCCTGTACACAGACAAAGAAGAATGTTAAACGTGGAATTGTTATGCTCTATAGTAAGTCATAGGAGAATATGACAATATACACCACTTTATATGCAACAAAAACTGTAGGAATTTATTTTCCAAAACGAAAGGATCAGGGAGTAGTCTTCATGAATTTTCATCTATGTACTACGTACTAGAGCAATCAAATACTGCTCAGGATCCAGCGTATAAGATGTGGCATGGCAATGAACATGTCAGGGCCTAACTAGCCAGACAGTTTGTAAAGGTCATAAGCTTCAATTGGATATCTATAGAAGGATGTAAAACCACCAAGAATATTCCAATGCTGCAACTTTGCAAAATATATTTGAACATGGAGAAAAACACATCACATTATTCTCTTTTATAGGGCAAGGCAAGAGCAAAGTTGCAACTAAATGACACGAAGGACTAACAATAATAAATGAATGAAAAACTTACTTCCAGCGAGACAACTGGTGAATACCCAATCTGGTTTTGAGCCGCAGTGCAGTCGAACGTTCTACTACATGAAGCTAATTGAATATAATGCGCTGAGATAAAATCGCCGTATTTTATCCTTCCATACTTTTCGGCTATCCATTTGATGAACAAAAGAATATACCAAGCCATCTTAGCAGGAACTTTCAGTAATGGTCTGCAATGAGAACAAAAATGGTAAAAACTGACTTCTGAGGCCCAACATGAAAAGATTCCAAAGAAACCTCAACAGATCCTAAAGAAACATAAAAATGATAAAAACCCAGAGTTGTTTTTAACACTTTGGACTACATAGTACATGAGTAAAGCACGTAAAAGATGCCAATACAGAAGATCACATATCAGAATATAAAAAAGGTGAAGATAAAATGAAAAATATACAAGTCAATTTAGGGTTTGAAAATAAGCTTATTTTTCAAGGGTGATGATATACATACACCCCTTTTTACCTTCCACAAACACCTTAAATTTCAGCTGTCAAATCGAATGAATTGAAGAAGATTAAAGGACGGAAATTAACAAGAGGTGTGTGGGAGGTAAAAAGAGGTGCGTGGATAGCACCAACCTTATGGATGTGCCCATGTAGCATGTACACAGGTGATATAAAGCATTTTCTTCTTTTATACCTCAATTATAACCTCAAATCCAGCACAATAATGGATGATAAATAAAAATTGCAACACAATTAAATGAATTAATTAACAATTCAGCAATTACCATATCTGTGAAAGCTAGGGTGGTTAAAATTCATTTTTCCTTCAATAGCAATAAGGTGGAAAACAATTCATTTTCTTAACTCTACTAAGAAATTACACTCTTTTCTCTCCCACTCCCAAGGTGGGGCCACACTTCTCTGTTCCTACAGCCTATTGATGAAATTTAGCAACAAATACACAGACAAAATTGGCCATGATGACAACTTAGTATGACTTGAACCATGGATAAATTTTTGTAAAGGTGGTAATCCTTGCATATCTTATACATAAGAATGTCAAGGAAGCAGCAAATATACTGATACCGGAGTCAAAGTTCAAACTATAATACAAGTATACCCAAGTACCAAGCATGACAGGGTCAAGAGCCTTTGTGCCTTTCACTGATCTTGTAAGATATGCAATTTGCTCATTTATAGTAAGTTCAGTTTATCTCTTGGATCCCTAGAATAAAACCTAACATTTTCTAATTTCCCTATTCGAGTGATTCCAATAAACCATTGAGGCAATGCTAAAGGCCAGAGTGAGTACGGATCTCTCATCTCTTTCTTTCTCTTACTATTGTCCTATATTAATAATGCATGCAAATATATGTATCTATCCGCTGCTTATGCAACAACATAACAAACAAAGAATGTAAAGTCTCTCACAGAAAAATATAGGAATATTTGCATTACCTTTGACATCCCAGGCATTCCAAGATTAGTAATACAAATACCCAAAAATTTGCAGGCTCGAGATTTGTGATGAAAAATGCCTACATATTGATCAAAAATACCTTCTTAACCATGGACCTAGAAGAAACAGAAAAATAAAGTGCTGTGCACTCAAAAGACTTAAAATTGTAACTACCTTTCCAGCAGCAGAGACCATCCGAAATTCTAAAGCTTCTTCTGCACAGATATGAGCATGAGTAACATTCTCAACGTATGTGAAATCCGACATGTTTTCACCACTCCCTATAATAAACTGAAATGAGAATCTCTGTTACTTCAAAAAATACTGAAAATAACTTATGTACGAGGAATGATAAGATATTAAACTACATAATGATCAAGATACCAGAGATAGGGTGAGGGAGGCGATATCATAATTGGTGGTATGCAAACATCAATTATGTGTGATTGTTAAATAAGGCCCCAAGTTAACAAAGTGTATGTGAAACAGTACATAGGATGAAATGAACAGATAAAAAATAAATTAATTAAAAAAATAAAAATAAAAATAAAAATAAACCTTTCCCCAGCCAGATTTTGCCAAGTTCACTAAAAATGGCACAAGATGTGTGTCTCCAGGTCCAAATACATTGCTAGGACGAAGCACACATGTTAAAAGACCATCAATGTCATTAGAAAGCAGGACAAGTGATTCTGCTTGAGCCTTGAGGTCACTCAATATATCATCAAACTGTATCAAGCATAATAAAACTTAGTTAGAAAGAAATTTTAGCAGAACGAAAAGTAGGCAGTGCTCCACTATAAACATGAAGAAAGTTCCTTGCTAGTGACATACTTTCCAAGGGTATTCCAAAGATTCATCTCCATTTATTATGTCTTTCGATCCATCAAAAACTACATCAGCAGAACTATTGTATATTAACCGCCTAACTTTGCAGTCTCGACAAGCACTGATGACATTTTTTGCACCTGCACAAGAATTTGAGATTACAGTAACCATCTCTTCCTCCAAAATACGCATTGCAAAAAATCTGATTTGTTTCTTCATTAATAGGGATTTACCTTGAACAACAATCATATAGCACTGGTAGAAATCATGTGTGGGTAAATCATCCCCATCCAAATAGAACACTACAGATGAACCTTCAATGGCTGCAAGAAATGTAGGTCATAAGATGGCAATTAATTTCTGAACTCGAGCTTTGATATAATAAGAAAACACCACAAATGCCTGAACATGGCAACCGGGAAGCAGTGCAACAGATATCTAAGGAGAATCATAACGCAACTAGCTAAGACAAATGTTATAAACTAAACCTGCTATTATTAACCCATCGAATTTCATAACACCTATTTTACCCTAATTTCACAGATTGGAGCAAAAACATAAAATGTGAAACACTTTCAGTCTCTAGCAACCAAACACTAGATGAGTAACCTTGGAGTTGAATTCCAATCACGAGTTTTGATCAATAAGACATTCGCAATTAAGTTTACGCCTCTTCCTCCATTCCTTCAGTTAGGTTTCTGAATCCCCTAGAGGTTTTTTTTTTGTTTTTTTTTAAATTATTTTCAATGTTTTCAAGAATATTGCACCAGTAAATACTTGTAATCTGGGAGAAATCCTAATATTTTCCACCTCTGATCAACTTTTCTTGTTAAAATTTTGCAAATTCTCAGCAATCCTTTTAACGAAAACGAAGTAACAAATCAAAACCTAGCATTTCATGCTTAGAACCACTCCACTCATTCAACAAAATGCATCACTTCAGTCTCAAGCCAGCCTACCTTTTGATTTCATCAAATATTTTCTGTCTCGCATTTTCTCATACAGCAACCAAACAAGAACACACGAAACGGAAAATAAACGACCAAAACAAATTTCGAAAACGATTTATTTTTATTTTACCAGCGATGATTTGAGACGTGTCGCGGACATCGACGCCGTGTAAGGAAGCGCGGCCGGAGGAGAGAGCTTGCGAGAGGAGGGAGTCGCGCTCGGAAGGATCGAGCTGGAGGGACTGAGTCGAATCGGCAACGCGAACGATCCACTTTCCGATATTCAAGAGCCGGAGGACGAGCGATCGCCCGAGGAAGCCTCGGCCGCCCAAGACGACGCAGGTTCTGGGCTTTGGGTTGAGCTCCGCCAGCCGATCGTCCATCGCCATTTTCTCCGATAGAGGGCGAGGGGGTGGTGTGTTTGGCGCGTAAATTAGTGTGCTTATGCGAGAAAATGGTCAGTGGTGGGTGAGTCACTGGTTAGAGAGAGAGTGAGCGAGAGAGGAGAGAGGGAGTCGTTTGTTCTTTACGCTTTTGAGGTGGAGTGGGGCCCAAATAGTGCGGCTTTTATGCTTTCGGGTGTACTGAACTCGATTGCGAGTTTAGACCAAAAAAAGCTTCGATTGCGATAGATAGTCATAGTGGTTGGCTGGCTCGTTTCATAATTAGTATTTTTTTGTGGGTTTTTTTTTTAATTAAGTTACTTAATCATTGTTTAATGGGTTCAATTTTTTTTTGTTCGAATTTTTTTTTGTAAATAACGGGAATTACAACTCAAAGAGAACTACAAAACAACAACAAAATGAGTTTGAGAGACTCCAGCAACATCATCAATGAGAGTTGATCTAATCCAACGAGAGGCTTGTCAAACACAAATATTCATATTGTAACTCCACAATATTCTTCTCTTTGTAAATGCGATTCAATTCACACCTCCTCAATTGTCTCCAAAGGATGGAAATTATCAACTTGGGTATAACAATAGCCTTGGAATCCATCTCAATATGAAAATCAATAACACCCTTATCAATAGCAAGCTGTAAACCAAAGTATAAACTTCATAATTCAGCATCACAAACTTGCTCTTGTCCCAAATTCACCGCAAAGCCACCTAACTAGTTGCCATTATGATCTCTTAGTATGCCACCAGCCCCAATTCGACTAAAATTTGTCCTTCTAGACCCATCCACATTTAGCTTACACCAACCTACATCAGGATGATCCCAATAGAGAGAAATTTTCCTCTTTACAGGTTTAACAGAAGACTTTGTACAAGCCTTCAACCATTCAGCCACATCTCTCACAATGATCGCTTTTGGATCCCTAGGCATGACAAAATTGACATAAAAATCTACTTGTTTCTCCATTTTCAAATATGCCAGCAAATAAAAAGGAAAAGAGTACACCAAGCACCCTCATTGGTCCCTTTTGAACTTACTTTCAGATTTGCCAGCAACCAAGCCTTAAACTCAAGATTATGGGTATTCCTTAGTTGCCATGGAACTCCCATACTTTCCCAAATACACGCAGCCCTGGAACAATCTTTAAAAAAATGAGCAATGGATTCAATTGGTCCACAACAAGTCATACAAGAGGAATCAAAAGTTATTTTTATTCTAACTCATTGCTCATTAATTAGAAAGCATTTTCTCTTTACTCATCAACCAAAGAAAAACTTTTAGCTTAGGTGGAACGTTAATTTTCCAAATAAAATCCCAACACGAAGCAAGTGAATCCTCTTCATCAAAGAAAAGATTATAAGTTGACTTAACGGTGAAGACTTCATTAGAAGTGCATCTCCAAATAATTTTATCCATACCTACATTAGTAGTTAATGGGTTCGATTTTTATACTATGAATTGTTAAATGATATGGCTATTAATATCGTTAGATCGAGGTTAGACTGTCAACTATCCATATCATTTATAGATACGGAGTATGGAGGAAATTCTTAATTTCACGAAGATAATTAAAATTATTTTGGTTCCTTTTCTTATGAGTAATGAAATTATTATAATTCCTTTTTTTTTCTATGTGTTCATGCAAACGCTAACTATTAAAAGTATGTAACATATAAAATTTAGCATCAAATATTTGAAAAATCAGTAATCATATCAATTGCGAAAGTTAGTTGAACACATACATCATTCTTCTTCTTTTTTCTTATTTCAGATAATTAAATATTTTAGTTAGAGAACATTCTAGATTTGACTTGTATGAATGCTAGAACAAGTGGTTCGAAAGAGGGTTCGCTACAATAGTTTGCTACTGAAATCTTCGTGTTTCGCCAAAGTGTTGCACAATTGCTCCAACTAGCGCACCCCAACTAAAAAAATTGCTAGGACAAGTGGGCAACACTTGTTGTAGTGAGTTTGGATATTCATGTGAATGCAAAACTTAAATGGCTAGTCGTGCCATGTCTACATACTTGTCGTGAAAACAACCACATATGGTGGTAATTCATGTTAATAGGTTGTTTTTGTGTTGTGCTATTTTCTGTGTTAAAAACTAGTCGATCAAAATGGCATCTCCAGCGAGCTTGCAATTACCTTTGGACCCAACAATGATGCTCCACCGGTGGAAAAAGTGGGAGGCCGTTGGGCAAAGGCAGCGGCCCTTGCATTGCCTCTTCAACAATTGCAAGGGCTTGCGCACCCGTGAAGCCCAGCAGACAAAGGGAGCCCATGTGAAGCCCAGCAGTTTGAGAAATTTTTTATTGTGACGGAAATATTAATAGTATATCACATGTTTTTATGTATACAGTGAGAAATTTTATTTTTTAAGTTATTAACTTTTTTAACAAACATATCCCACCATTTATATAATAACACATGATGTACCACTCTGTGCCGGTCACACTGAAAAATCTCTCAATACCCTATAATTTTGCAGCGTGGCCACATGGCTCTTTGTGAGCCTCTGAATTAAAAAAATTGTCCAATTCAACGGTCAAAATTAATTCAACTCTTAAAAATACAATAAAATCATATTTTTAAAAATTAAAAAAACTTACAAAGTTCACTCTTAAAAAAATCTCATAAAGTTCAAACACACTTACAAATTAAACAAAAATCTATAGCAATAAGGACACGTGGGGATAAGATGAAAAAAAACATTAAAAAAATTGTGTGAAAGGTAATGGCCCTTGCCCTTCCTCATTCCAAACGAATGGATTTTGCAACGGGTGAAGTTGCTCCAAGCTCATAAAGTTCTCTAAACCTTAAACCCTTTTAATTCTCTTTTACTCTTTTGTTGCTTTGTGACTCTTTGATTATTCTAGGATCCATTTAATTTTGGATAAGAATTTCCTTTTCAATCCAATGCTAACTTTTTCGTATTGTTTTTGTTAGATTGATAATGGAGTGTAGTTGGGAGGTGGCTCTGGAGGGATTTCAGATTTTTCTTTTCAGTACCTTGAATAGTAAATCTAACAAATTTAAGTTGTTGAGACGAATTTCGGATGACTTACAAATGATAAGACTAGGTATTGATTATCCAACAAGATCAGTATATATCGTTTTTATTATAACACGTCACAAGTTATTGTGTGTTGACACCAATGACCAAAATATCGATAATATCGGCGAAATATCGCCGATATTATCATTTTTTTTGAGATGACGATATTTCGTGACTTATCCCCTTAATTATCGTCAATATATCGCAATATTATAGCTAATATCACGCCGCGCACTGTGCGCAAAACAGAACTCCTAGTCGCGCACCAGTTGTGCTGTGTCATCCGACCAGCGAGCGACGCCGTCATTGTTGACCTGAGTCCACCGCGCCGATCCTGTGTCCATCACGATTCGCTGCTGCATCACGCCCAGATCGAAGCTTGCGTCCCCCGTAGGGTTGGGTGTCCTTGGGGTCATCGGGGTTCCTCTGCGCGTCGCCGCGCTTCCCAGAGACGGAGGAGAGGGATGGAGAGTTCATGAGGGTGGTGGAGATGCTGCGCTGGCATCGGGGTGGACGAATTTAGGTGTGCCTGGGTGTAGGTGCGATCAGGGAAATGGAGTGAGAGAACGAGAGTTCGAGAAAGAGATAAAGTTGAGAACTGAGAAAAAGTGAGGGGTCAGAGAGAGACTCTGGAAAAGAGAGAGAGAGAGAGAGAGAGAGAGAGAGAGATAGAGATAGGGTGAGGGTTAGTGGGCTGCCACGTGGCAGCGTGACGGAGAGTGAGAATCAAGATGAAGGGTCCAGATTAGATTAGGATAAAGGACTCAATTGCACAATTTATATAATTTCAGGGAAAAAGTGAAAATATAAATTAATCTGGGGGTGGAGTTTCACAGGATTGGAGTTCTGCTTTCAACGGACCTATGTCCATAACCTCAAAATGTGGCTTCTGCTCCACTTGCAAACGTGTGCCTATTCGACATGATGGTTCATCTAAAACAAATGTTCAAGTCGGCATTTGTGCCTATCCGAGCAATTGTGGCAGTAGATCGTGCACTGGGCATGCCTACCTGTTATGTAAAGATCTGTGCGAGTGTGGTGTGTGTGCGCGCGTGTGTGTGTATCCGAGAGAAAAAAACAAAACGTGTGTGTGTTATCCGAGAGAAAAAAAACAAAACATCCAAATAATTTTGACAACTTTTGGGGATTTATCATTTGATGACTACTCTTCACAATACACTTACTCTACACATAGAGATGATGAAGATAGTGAAAATTTTGAACCTCATATGAACTCTATATGGTACTAAGTCATTCATGTATCTTACCATGCAATGTATAAAGTGTAAAATATTGTATTAATTCATTATATATAAATGATTATGGTTTGTTTAAACTTCTTTCATTAATTACTACATATTTTCTACACTTACAATGTTTACCAGCTCGCTATATAATCAACTTAAATAAGTTAAATCCATCATGCAATGCATTTCCTTCCAATTTTTTGTGATAAACTAATAGATAATTGACTAAATAAACATCTTGCAAAGTTTCAATAAAAATTTTCAAGTTTTTCTTACAATTTTCGTGGTTTCCATATTATTTTTATCAATATCGATAATATCCCGATATTTCCATCGATATTTCCGTGTTTCTAGACTATCGATATTTCCGATATCATCGATATTTTATACCTTGGTTGACACTACTATAGATACATAAGAACTCAATAGAAATTGAGATCACCGAATGCGATCAAATAAGAACTCTTACATTGAATTTCTGTAGTCTTACTTCACTTTCTCTCTCCCACTTCCTACTTTTCCCTTTTTTATTTTATTTTCCACTAGCCTCTCTGCACGCACTAACGTGCATGCGAGAGGCATTTTTTCATCACGGGCGCTACGCGCCCCTAAAGGGGTATTGCGTTAGTTTTTTTTTTTCATTGTAATTGTCAAGATATATTTTAAATGTATTGTGCAAAGAGGAACTTTTTCTTTACCATGCACATCCTAAAAAGTTGTCATGTTTTTCATTTTCACTTTGCGTAAAGTAATGATTTAAATGTTACGCAAAGTGAAAGCGAAAAATATGACAACTTTTTAGGACGTGCATGGTAAAGAAAAAGTTCCTCTTTGCACAATACATTTAAAGTATATCTTGACAATTACAATGAAACAAAACTAACGCAATACCCCTTTAGGGGCGCGTAGCACCCGTGATAACGTGCGTGCGGATAGGCATTTTTTAAATCAAGGGCGCTACATGCCCCTCAAATGTATTGTGGTAGTTGTTTATCATTGTTATCAAATGGTACATGAATTAGAGACCTTTAATCATAAGCGGTTCGCATGACTTACAAATGTTAATTACTGCGCTAGGCGCAACTTACAATCTTTTATTTTATTTTTAATATTTTCATTTACTAAGATACTTTTGCTATTTACAAAATTGAAATACGAATAAAACAAAATGACTAATACCAAAAAAATGAAGTATACATATGCCAAGAGACAACAAATATAAGTGAATATATGAAGTATGGATTTCAATATGTTCATATATTATCAAGATTGAAGACAACAAAGTTTGCTAACATCAATGCCACATTTCCACCAATTTGTTTGCACTTCATGCTTCAGATTTCCATTGTTCGTAGTTTTAATTGTGGTTCTTTTCCTGCCACATAACAAACATGTAAAGAATCTCCTATGAAAATTACGACTTTCCTAGTTAAAAAACAAAGAAGCAACAATTGTATGATTCAATTTCCATAAGGAGATATAAATTTATTCCTATCACCAAATGAAGATATGTGACAAAAAAACAACATGCAAGGAGAGCATGAAGGGTAGGAAGTACCTTTGGGAGAATATTTGTCATTAAGAAATTTGCAAACGGTGATCTGTAGGAATAATTACCAAAAGCTCATAAAACATAGAAAAATATACCTGTAAAAAATTAGCCAGTAAACCTAGAGAAAAATGATACATGTAAACAAAATTAGCCAAAAGCAATAAAAAATTAAATCCTATTGAATTAAAAAAAAACAAAAGAAAACAGAAAAGAATACAATTAATTGATTATGTCAGCACGGATTCAAACCCAAAAATAAAAGAAATTTGTTAATTCATTCATTCAAAAATTTACAAAAAAAAAAAAAAAAAGAGGCAAATTTTAGCAGATTTGGGTGCAGAGAGTATGTACTTTGTATGGTTTGAGTAAACTGAGATTGTTTAGTTGGTTGCTTCTTAGTTCTTTCTTTCTTGCTCTATGTGCAAACCAAATTGAAAAAAAAAACAAAAAAAGCATCAGAAGCATAGAAGACTAAAAAATTTATGACTAATGGAAACTACCAAATGGTGTTAATCTAACCTTGAATATGACAATATATCTTACCGAACCGAACGTGAAGGTATTACCTCATCGGGATCTCTCTGGTCTCAGCCAGGGAATCTCCACTCACTGTTTCCCTAAACATCCTCCTTTACCACATCATGGGGGTTTACCCCTTAAACAATTGTAATGAAAAATGCATAAAAAGCAGAGTATATGAAAAACAAATTGAATGCATAATATGGCCAAAAACAGATACAATTAAAAATGCATAAGTAAAATTTAAAAACTGCATAGAAAAAGAAAATCAAACTGAGTTTTCCAAATAAGAAAAAACAATAATAAGAAAACTTTACCTGAAGTAAAAATAATATCGCCTGGATTCTTAATCTCGTACTCGCACTGAAAATTCTTAAGAACTATAGATCATATAATGATTGGAAATATAACTTAATATTTAACTTAATTGATCCCATTTTTATAACTTTTTTTATTTTCTGTTTTACAAAGACAAAAAAAAAGGAGCATTTTCATCGTAAGTGGTAGGAAGAGACCATTAAAGAAAAGTATAAAATCTCAACACAATATATGTCTTTCAGATCCAAATATTTCGTACAAATCTTTGACGAGCAATAAACTATTTAAAGCTAAAAGAATTACGAAAACAACATATTATGTTTTATTGGATACCAATGAAAGATAAGAGAAGTTTGCATCCAATTAAAGAGTGATTATGTAGATTGGTGATTGAAGTACCCTCCAAGTTAGATTGTTGATTTTTAGGAAACTGAATGAGAGCGGGACAAAGACTCACCGATTTGTGTAATTCATCACTTTTCCTTCTCGGGATGGCCCATTGTTAAAGATAACAATTCGCGTAAGATATATCCTCAACTTACAAGACTATATCGATGTTTTTTAAGTCTGGAAGTGGAGTTTTGTTTTGAGTTTGTAAACGCAGTGTAAAAATGAGCAGATAATCTGCGAATGGAAATAGCAAATCTGATTCAAGGTGGGGAGTTTGAAAACCGTCGGCAACTGCTAACAGTTTTATCTACCCCCTTTACTCCCACGTTGGTTTATTTTTAGTGAGATACTAATCTCTCTCCTAAAATAGAGGAGTGGAGTTGATTACCTGATACTAATCCCTTTATATATGTAGATTATGATTTTAACCCTATTAAATTTGTGTATTACGATTTTAACTCTATTATATTGAAATAGTTTTGTGTTTTGTTTTTGAGAAATGGGGACATTTTTGGCATTTTGAAAAGCTTCACCAAACTGGTCTTCTCACTTTATATATATAGATTCAATTAACAAAGTGTTAATCTTAACCGATTCAATTAGAACTCCATTGAACACACATATAGTGTGAGACTTTTATCCAATATATGTAAGTTAAGATCCAGTAACACATTTTGACACGCATTTAAGACTTCCATTTCATATTTTTTTTAAAAAAATCCGAACCATCTTAAATTTTAATTCATCATTCATAAATCATCTTTATAAAAAATTAGACAAATTCCAAATCATTAAGATATTCATTCGTAATAAAAAAAAACGAATACTGTTCTACCGAGAAATACTAAATTGAATGGATGGTCATATGAATTTGAAATTGATTGATTTTGGTAGAGATGATATTTGAAGAAAAAACATGTATTTTGATAGACAGTTAAATTGTTAAAATACATTACAGAGTGAGCCCCACAAAAACGTATGTCAAAGTGTTTCAAAAAAGTGTCCTCTGAATTCAAGTCCTAACATATATACATGGGTGATACCATAAGAGATCAAAAATTTAAATCATATTTTATACATCACATAATGCGACGGTCGGAGTCCTTTAAATCATTAACCCCACATGGTTTACAAAAGATGATACAAAAACTCCCAAGCATTTTCCCAATATATATATTTGGTGAGACGTAGTGTGAAGGGAGGTTTCGTTTTGGTGAACCAATTCCCCCGACTGCACATCCCATGCAGTTTCCAAAAGGACCGAGAACTCTTGATGTATGAACAAATGCATATATCTTAGCTGTAAATTTCACAAAATGCTTGGGTTATCTCAATATTAATATACAAACAAAGCTTGTTCCCAAAAAAATAAACAATCCTGACAAGTATCAAAACGCATCCTTTGCTTGGCGTATGACACCCAAGGCTTCCGCATCATTCGCCGTATCTGGAATTTTCAACGACTGTCGAATCTCTCGACTTGATGTGCGAAGAAAAGGATTGCATTCCTTTTCCAGTTTTAATCTGGTTGGAACCTGATATGTACACCACAAAAGAGTTTGAGGTCCCTCGGACAGTAATGCAATGAAAAGTGCCAGTGAATGTAGGATGAACAAAGAAATTTTTTATGCTCGCTACGAATTCTAGACATATTTACTGCATGTGGTGCAATAGCCATAGACGATGAACAGAATGGCATGCACATGCTCGCCGCCTGATTAGGAACTGATATGCGTATTGGTGAGTTATATTGTTGTTTTATTCCTGAATAGCTAAGGCTTTTCTAACCCGATTCAAAGTCACAATTCACAAATTTCTCTCGAAGGACTATACTAGTTCGAAGAAAAGAAGCCCTTAAGTTTCGAGCCTTAAGCAACTGGTAACCCAAAAAAGGGAAAAAGGAAGTCCTTGAGTTTACCGTAGGCATGCCCTTGTTGCGAAGATGGGTGACATGAGCTGCATAGGACTGAAGTGCCTCATTCTCAGGTTCTATAGACAAGGCGAACTTTGAGTTACTCTGTCAAAAAAGGTTCTCTTCCTGTCAGGGCCTTCTTGTTCTCGGCTTTAAAAAATTCTGTAGTCCACAGAAAGACACTGAAAGGATAGTACGACTAACCAAGGTATATTCATGACCACAGTATATATCTGTGTCGTCTGGCAAAGACGTGATCTTTGTAAGGGAAGAATGCATCTGTCACAAAGAAAAATCAACTGTTTGAGTACTGTAACCACGGAACAAGGACATAACAAAAAATGTATGCCAAACTCACCTGCTCAGGTGTTCCTTCAAACAACTTTCCACATGATAAGCTGAAGAGAGTATCGCCTGTAAAAATTGCCCCTGATTGAGGAAAGTAGAAGCTAATGTGACCTGCTTCCAATGAATTTGCAAGAAAATATTAGAAATAAATAAAAAAAGGGAGGGTGGATCATCTGTAATGTAATGACATTTGGAACTACACCTAAGAAGCTACTTTGAAATAGATGGACTACAATTTTTGGTCATAAATTTTACTTAGGTACTAAAGGTTGAAATAGGTCTAGAAAGGGGCCAGTGGGGGTACTAACCACGATCCTAGACTCTAGATTTGAGATTATGCTTAGAATTTTTTTAACAACTATTACCATGAAACTTTAATATAAAGCGCCAACAGGATGATGCTTATATACAGAAGAAACATACAAATCTAAAGTGTAATGAAAGAATAAATTCTAAAGCAAAAAATGCATATTTCATGGTGTATGCAGTCATTGTGCTTGAGGAAGATAAACTGGCAGGTAAACTGCATTACTAATGAAATAAACTTGACAGTTTCTTTGAGGAAGAATATCATAAATTAGGAAGGGTGTAACATGCACTTAACCGAAGAGTCAGTCATTCAGAAAATTATTATTATTATTTTTTTTTTGGAGAACAGGAAATATGCATAACCAGGGCCGAAGCCAAAAAAACACAGAGGCCTACACCAAGGCAAGAACCAGTGAACGAAAACACCAAAAATAATCAGAAAATTAATTAAACACAAAATAACATATCAAGAAACTAACTTATTCAGCGATGAGTGTCCAAATGCAGCACATATAGTCATACTCGAGTAGAATTTTTGGATGAAAAAGGGATGTTGATTAGGAAACCTCAAGGGATTTTTAGAATGTAAGTAATGAATTATGACCTCTAGTATGACCAGGAGTCTCCATAACCTGCACCTCGTGCCCTGCAAACATCCACTTGTCTCCATCATTCAATGCAATATCAATGCCAGGAATTCTATCCCTGTCTATTCCTGAACCAATCACCTACAAGCAAGAATGGGATGAATAAACTAAATGCAACAACAATCAAAGAGAAATAAAAAACAAAACGGCAGTTCTAAATTGTTGCCAGACCAAAAGATCGAAGTTAATGTTACCATACCTTTGCACCGTACCTTGCTTTTAACTCGGCATTACCACCAGTGTGATCATGATGATGGTGTGTGTTCAATATGTATGTCAGATTTCTGTTTTTCCGACTCAAAGCATCTATAACAGGTACAGCTTCAGAAGGATCAACAACACCAACTGTTCCAGTATCCTCATCATGTAAAAGATATGCATAGTTATCTCTTAGACATGGTACCTGAAAATTACAAGATGTGCAACTTTAACAACAAATGTATTGATAATGTTTTTCAAATCACTCGATATTGCTTAATGATCCTTAAAATGTTCAGGTGATAAAGGAAAGGGATGTGATATCCACACACCCCTTTTTACTTTTCCGACACCTTTTTAGTTTTCGGCCATCGGATCGGATGAATTGAACAAGATCAATGGATAGAAATTAAAAAGGGGTGTGTGGATAGCACACCCCTTAAGGAAAACATTTATCAACACACACACACACACCAATCCATTACAAGTACCAACATCAAATATCAGGTTACATCAAAATAAAAAAAAAAAATGGTTTTTAGAATATCTGAGGACAAACTGTAATTTCCATTTGCCAAAGCCACCACTCTTTCTGTTATCTTTGTAACATTTGCAGATGTTCGCATAGATATTATATTTTCACCAATACTTCCATAATAAACCACCAATATTTCTATCAGTTATCGGAGATGTATCCTTAAAACTGGCTGTCGCCCCAGAAATAAAGATTTGAAGATATGAATGTAGGGAATCCTCGAGTCATATATAGTTTAAATGTAAAATAATAGAGAGATCTACTCACCAATTCAATATGTAACGAGGGGGACATATTAACAACACTGCAGAATTTAGCGACTTTAAGCGATCGACTAGCTCCTCCACGCAGAGTTTTTAATGGTGTCGACAATAGGTGCATGAATCCATACAGAAGGCCTTTTCGAAGGCAAAGCTGTCTCATGCCCGGCCATATACAGAACCCACTCCTCCCCTAACATCCGAAAGAAAGGTTTTCAAGATCAAATAAAACAAAAATTACATCTACAGATACAGCAACAACAAGCCACTTCCAGCCCTTCTCACAATAACAACAAAAGCAATTTTGAAGCTTTGCATCCCATATATATATACATAGATCGAACCGAAATCTCAAAAGAAATGGAAAAACAGCAAAACCCACTTGCCTAGATGAAGCATAAAATTGTAAAAAGTTACCAAATTTGGCCAAAGTCCTTAAGTTTCTCATCCTTACTCTAAAACCAAACATTCATATCAGTTTACTAAAAGCGGCAGCCTCTAACCCTTAAAACCCAATTTGCAAATAACCCCAAACAGATTTAGCAAAAAAGCATCAAACCAAAACGCATTTGCCTATAAATTTGCAACAATCGCAACCTATGCAATTAAATTGCATAAATAGAGAGATGCACAAGAAAACATTAGTATTAATATCGAAAATTTGGACAAGAAGGAGCGGGATTTAGCAGAGAAATGAGAAATCGAATCAGAAAATTTGGGGAAAGGGAAATGAAAGTAGTAAAAAGCAGAGAGACAGAGAGAGAGGGACGAACCCTAGTGCAAGGGAGGGAGGCCATGGCGCAAGAGGCCTTGGATACCATCTGCATCTCTCTCAGCCTCACTCTCCCTTTCTCTTCTTGTTCAGGAGAGAGAGAGGAGGAGAGAGAAAATGTGTAATTACCTTTGGGTTTGTGGGTGTGGGTTGGCACTTGGTAGTTGAGCACTCGATTGTCAATTCTCTCTCTTACTCAATTGTCAATTCTCTCTCTTATTTTTTGTTTTCGGTTATTTTTGCTGTGAATTAGTTTTTTATTTTATTTTTTATTTTGTTGAAATTGAAGGTAGGCTTTCGTTTCTTTTGCCATCGTTCATCCCCACCACCATCCCCACCACTCCTACCAAAGGCACTGCCACCCATCAAGGTATTAAATATCGATGATATCGGAAATATCGGTAGTCTAAAAACACGGAAATTTTGATGGAAATATCGGGATATTATCGATATCGATAAAAATTGAATAAAAACCACGGAAATTGTAAGAAAAACTTGGAAATTTTTATTGAAACTTTGCAAGATGTTTATTTAGTCAATTATCTATTATTTTATGACAAAAAATTGGAAGGAAATGCATTGCATGATGGATTTAACTGATTTGAGTTGATTATATAGCGAGCTGGTAAACATTGTGAGTGTAGAAAATATGTAAATATTTTAGCATATTTTCAAAAAAACATAAGTGATATGGTGGTCAAGGTGTTGAAGGAGTAAAATGGGAGGGGTTCGAATCCCCTTGGTGTTTTTTTAAATATAGAAATTTAAAAAACACGGAAATTTTGATGGAAATATCGATGACATCGGAAATATCGATGACATCGGAAATATCGGTAGTCCAAAATTTAATGTTGTGCTTTGGAAAATAAATTATTTTTATTGTATTACAAGAATAATCATTTGTAAAATAAAATTGGGCTTGTTTGAAAGTACCTTTAAAATGAATAAAGGTGTTTTTAAAGAAAATAATTTTGAGTTTTAAAAGGACTCGAAGTGCTTTTTATAAGAAGCATTAGTTATGTGCTTCTTACAGAAAGCAATTAAGTGTTTTTTTTTTTTCAGAATTCATTTGCATTTTAATTAAGTATTTGTTTCAAAAATATTGTTACCAAGAACACTTTTAACTATTTTAAAAATACTTTCAACTATTTTAAAAATACTTTCAAACAAGTTATAAGTAAAGTATTTGTATACTATAATTGTAAAAGTACTTTTAGAAAAAACAAAAGTTCTAATATTTGATAAATTAAAATGTAAACAGCTTTAATTGTGTAAAATAATAAAAATAAATATAAAATTTTTGGCTTTTGTTCATCTTACCTTTTTTACCTTCTTTCTTTTTCTTTCTGTCACCTTTTTTACCTTCTTTCTTTTTCTTTCTGTCAGAAAATTTCTTGACATTTCTTACTTTTTTGTCGTTTTCTTCCTTTTTCTTTTTGTCATAATGTTTCTGAGTTTATGGGCCCATTTTTTTTCTTTCCAATTTGGGCTTATTGGAGTTGGTCTGGCCCAATAAAATTACTTCCTTCTAGAAGCATCCAAATGCGGGTTATGTTATGTTAGTGGAACTTTACCCAAAACAGTTGTACGGGGCAACTGCAAGTCGAACTTCGGCCGGCGATGGTTTCCAGCAGAAAAATGAGAGAGCCAAAGATGAAGCTTCTTCTTCGCGCTCTGCAGCTTCTGCTTCCACTTCTAATCCTCCACTTCCGTTCCGCCACCTCTGAAATCTTCTTCGAAGAGCGATTCGAAGGTAAAATCTTTTTCTTAGAATCCAAACAGTGTGTAGAAAGTGGAAACTTGTTGCGTTTCAGATCCAAGTCTTTCAAGTTTGATTGCTTAGATTAGCAGCCAAAGCAATGATCTGGAGAGCTTCTAGTTGTCGTCTGAAATGCTTGAGTTGTTACACCTTGTTTGGCCTGTGAGAAAATGGAAGGAGATTAAAGATCATAAATTATATGTTTATTGGGCTTTTTAAGAAACTGTCAACTTTGTGTTCCTCAATCAGTTAAGTATAGTAAAAAAACATCTGAAAAATGCTCGGGTTATCGGGTTATTATTTCTTGCTTTTTTTTTTAGCTCCGAATTGTTTTTCGCTTTTGTTTTTCTCTCTCCATTTGGATTTGATTAAATGTTTCTGTTAACCGGAAAAATAAAAAGAATCAGTTGAGTAGGATACATTGTGTCTGTACGACTGTTATGGGAAAATTTATTTGATTAGTTGAGCAATAGGGTTTATCATTTGTTTGGATTTTTGAACTTTCTGATGTATTGTAATTGTTGTTGGCGAAAAAAGATGGGTGGAAAAGCCGCTGGGTCTTATCAGACTGGAAAAGGGCAGAAGGAAAAGCAGGAACGTTCAAGTACACTGCAGGGAAATGGCCTGGGGATCCTGATGATAAAGGTATCCCTGCAACCTTTTTGCTCATTAGCTCTGTTTCAGAATACATTTCATTGATTTTCCGTTGAACTGGAATTGATGAAATGCAACGTTGCTTGATTGATCATCTGTTGCAAATTTGATATGATGCTTTAAAATTTTCGGTTATTCGTTCTAAAGAAAATCTGAACTGGTACTATATTCGGCACCCTATAATTTATGGGTGGTGCTATCCACACACCCCAAGTTAATTTATGTGACTTTGTCCTTTGATCCTGTTCAATTCATTCGATTTGACGGCCAGAAATTGAGAGAGGTGTGTGGAAGGTAAAAGGGTGTGCGTGGATAGCACAACCCTAATTTTTTAATATGACAGTTATAGTAGTTTATGGAGAATGTGAGTCATAAATGATCTCAGTACTCAATTGTTAATTCCTGTGTTTTATTTAGTTTGATGTTAAGTGCATTTCTTATACATGAGAACAGTTGTCCCAACTGGGAGCTGACAGCTCCTAGTGTGACTGTCTGCTTCTTTGAAGCTCACGGATATACCTAAGGATAAAGTTTGAGTAGGCCCTTGGATTAGTCTGTATTCAAAATTTGTTGTCATATCTTATAATCTAGTCATACCATTTATCCCATACTATTGTAGATGAAATACATGAGCAAGGGAATAAAGACCTCTTAGAAAGAAGCGTCAAATGTAGTCATATTAAGACGAGAAAAGAGGAGATGTAGGTGACAATAAAGAAATGATGAATTGTAAAGTGTTTGATTATATTTCCTTAGGGTTTTTCAGGGTGATCTTGTCATAGTTATAGAACCATCAGATATGTAAATCTACTCGTACCATGTTTTCTGGTGGACAGCTCTGCAAGCTCTAACTAAAATTGGACGATCCTAGAATGGGTATGCTGAAGGTGAATAGACAAACCAATTGTGTTGAAAAATAATAAATTTGTGATTGTGAATGATGAAAAACCTAACATGACAGAGGTAATCGTTATTGCCATATGGTTTGTAGGAATCGGTGAAAACACCTTGATTTCATAGTCAAATTGTTGGTTTTCAATTTTCCATTAGAAGCTGCTTGGAGTCTTAATTAATTCATCCATTATGTATTTTTGAAATTTATGCAGGCATTCAAACATATAATGATGCCAAGCATTTTGCCATATCTGCTAAAGTACCTGAGTTCAGCAACAAAAATAGAACTCTAGTTGTTCAGTATTCGATTAAATTTGAGCAAGACATAGAATGTGGTGGTGGTTACATCAAGCTTCTCACTGGCTATGTCAATCAGAAGAAGTTCGGTGGTGATACCCCGTACAGGTGTGTGAATAATTTACCTTGTGTAAATTAACATTAGCTCATGCTTTGTGATATTGAAATCTCCAAAACTTGCTTATATTGGTCAAGCTTCTATTTACAAAGATAATTGTAGAAGTTTTTTTCTATGTGATTGTTGTATTTGACATATTCTTATAAAATACTTTTCCAATCATTTACTCATTGATGTTTGGGTGGTAATAATAAAATCATTTTGTATGTATGACTATTTTTGCTACTTTTAGTCCCCCTTTTTTTTATGCAGTCGTTGAATTAGTGAGATAAAGCACGTCTTTTTTATGGCTGGCTGACATGGTTACTTATATGTTCTTTTAGTTGTTGCCATTGAGTATAGATTCCAAACACATCAGAACACATGCTCCTCTGCAGAAATGCACTCAAAGCACATGATACACAGGTGTACCTTGGTTAAGTTAAGTGTGCTTAAGGGTTTAAGCATACCAGTGTTTGCAAGGCTTTCTTGTCCTTATTTTAAATGAGCCAACTCATGTCGGACTTAGACTTGTATATTTCTGTATGCTCTAATCAATTATGCACAAAGAGAGAGAAGTATCCTCCTTGGTTGCATTAAACATAAGGGAGGACTGATTCTTCTTTATATTTCTTAGGAAGTGACTAATTAGACTGCAAGTCAAAACTGTCCCAATAATGGGATTTGTACGCAAGGGGTATAAGTGATTTTTTATTTATTTATTTTTTTGTGTGTATATACTGCAAGAAACGATCCATAACCATACCCATTTGACCAATGAGGATGCTTATGATAAGTTGATCAACAATACAGTGCAGTGCATATACTTATCGGAAATAACAAGATGCACTTGGGGATTGACTCAATTCCAGCGACGGTTTCATTAGATATCTTACAACTAGAAGCCCTCTTTTTTCCGATCCAGTTCCTCCACCACCGCGAACCCCAGTTAGATTCAAGCATGATACACTTTTTAGTTATTGGGAGAACCCAAGTACTCTCTTTCGGATCCAGGAAACAGCTCTCAGAGATCTTTTTTTCTTTTGGAAGATACATGAGTGAAACAATCAACCTATTGATATTGGAAGACCCAAAAGATTCTTCCAATGTATCATTTCTGGGTCCAATGAAATTCATAGGTATAGGAAGAAGGTTAGGAAGGACCTAAAAACTAATCATCAAAGCATTTGCATGCACGTGTATACTCTGTTATTTGGCATTATTGAGTTCATCTTGGAATCTTGTTGTCTTTCTCTATATCAAGCTCACATGCTTCATACTAATTGTTTAAGCAACATTCTGTTTAATTTGGTTAATTGCTATTAATACTTACGTGAACACATAAAGACCATGGTTCTGACTTCACGTTATTTTTTCTGCAGTTTCATGTTTGGACCAGATTTATGTGGCACACAGACAAAAAAACTCCATGTTATACTTTCCTACCAGGGGCAGAATTATCCCATAAAAAAGGATCTCCAATGTGAAACAGACAAGTTAACTCATTTCTATACATTTATTCTTAGGCCTGATGCAACTTACAGCGTCCTTGTTGATAATCGAGAGAGAGATTCTGGAAGCATGTATACAGATTGGGATATCCTTCCTCCAAAAAAAATAAAGGATGTGAAAGCCAAAAAGGTACAATGTTAAAGTTATGGACACTGGACACTAGTTGATGTCATGCACAACCAGTAAATTTAGTGTTTTTAAGTTTGAGAAGTTGCTTTCATCAAAAGCTATATTTCTAAATCTGTACACAAGTACTACGTTATCTTGTGCATTTCTCATATATGTCATTATTTCTTTGCGCACCAATCTCCATATCATACCTCAACCAAAAAAGGTTCCCTGCCTTACCACAAATTATCTACTGACTCATATTGTCCTCACAGCCAGCCGACTGGGATGACAGAGAGTATATTAATGACCCTAATGAAGTCAAACCGGAGGTATCCTATCCTGAGATTCTCTAGTCATGATTGAATAGTTTACAATCCATTTACGTGATTTTTACTGAAATAGTGTGTTTTAATGTTGTAGGGCTATGATTCAATTCCATCTGAAATTCCTGATCCAAAAGCCAAAGAGGTTTGTATATGTCATGTGTTATAAATGTTTATAGAGCCTGTGCTGTTTAGTTAGTGGTGTTTAACATATAAATGATGTTCTGGAAAGAAGTCTTCTTTCTGTTATATGTATTATGTGGAACTATTTAATTTTCTTAATTGATAGGATTTGAGAAGGAAATCTACCTTAATGCGGTATTGACAACTAACCAACACCTATTAATTTATTTGCTTCTATCTTCATTGAATAAATTTGTTTGTTTATCATGAATTACTAAATATGTAATAAGTCTTCTGGAAAACACTGATGGTTTCGCAGCCCGACGACTGGGATGAGGAAGAGAACGGAATTTGGAGGCGACCAAAGATCCCAAATCCAGCATACAAAGGACCATGGAAGCGCAAGGTGCTTTTGAGCTAGATGTAGATAGCAAAAGATTCAATAACTCATTTGTTGATTTAAGTTTCTAATTTGTTATCCTACAGAAAATCAAGAACCCCAACTATAAGGGAAAGTGGAAGACTCCATGGATTGATAACCCGGGTATGTTAATGTGTTTTAGAATATTTAGTGGCAGAGATGGTTTATAGTTTATTATATTTGAGACTAAAATACGCTAAGGAATATGAATTATCTGGTTAGAATCTTAGAAAGAAGTGAGAATGGCAGAAAAAAAACCATATTCTTTTGGAGAGTTTGTGTTGAATATGTTCGTACCAGGACTTGATTGATGTGATGTGAATGATCCACCTATTTGATTATTCAACTTATGGTGGACTGTGATTTACAATGTCTGGCTCAGCCTACAACAGAATGTATAGGCCTATAAAGCTATAACATATATTAGATGCAATCCTCATTTAGTGTCTATCGGTTTATAACTTTATACAAATGATTATGAAAAAGCCGTTTCACATAGTTTGCATTTTCTTTACACTGGTAAGGTTTGTCATTGTGTTCGTCTGCGATGTTGCATAATTTTTTTAGGAGTTATTGATAAGTATATAAATGGTTCGATGTGTCTAGACAGGTTATCCACTTTTCACTTTTCAGTTTGGGTTTAAAGAGTACTTCCTCTTTTCCTGTGTTTCTGCAGAGTTTGAGGACGATCCTGACCTTTATGTGCTGAAGCCAATTAAATATGTGGGCATTGAAGTTTGGCAGGTATGTGTAAACTGTGTTATGAACTTATGAGTCATGAGTCATGACTTGTTCTACCAGGAGTTGACTAATTAGTTTGAGGTTACTTATGAATCATTTACATTCTTAAAGGCAAAGAAACTGACTGTTGCTTATTTTAAGTGGACAATATTAGAATAACTGCTAATAGAAAAAGAAACTGCAACATTTCTCGAGCAGTTAACTTTTAGTTGCGATGGATTCGTTTACACTTTCTTCATGTGATGGTTTTCTCTTCCCCATCCTAAAATGAACTGCCCTTTCTGAACTTGTTCTGAACTTCTGAGCTTTGGAATACTTGGCTTTTCTGGAATGTGGACCCTTATAACAATCATTGCAGGTGAAGGCTGGTTCAGTTTTCGACAACATTTTAATTTGTGATGATCCACAGTATGCAAAAGAAGTTGTAGAAGAGGTTTTTTCCAATAGAGACGTGAGTTCTTGCTCTTAAATGTCTATGTTTGTCATTTATCTCAGTTAAAGTCATTGAGTTGAATAACAATGACCACAATTTTAGGCTGAGAAAGAAGCTTTTGAGGAAGCAGAGAAGCAGAGGAGAGCTCGAGAAGAAGAGGTGATTTACAAGAGGCCACGTTGCTTTTTTAACTTTTCTGAGGTCGTACTGTAGTGGTCAAACAATAACCCTATCAATGACATCTATCCACTATGTTTGTTCATGTAGGAGGCTAAAAGAGCAAGAGAGGAAGGTGAAAAAAGGAAGAGGGAGAGGGATCGCGAGTATGGCAGGGATAGGAGGCGCCGTAGAAGGGTATTGTATTTCCTGATTTGGTCTCATCAATAACATTTTTAAATCTATGTTGTCTCAATATCACCATATTTCTGATGGACCTAATGCTGTTAATCTATTTTACGCTAGTGAGGTACTAGTTTGATAGATAAAAAGAATATTTTTATAAGTACATCTATTTAAGAAAATCATTTAAATTGTGAATCCCCAAGGCATTGAAATCTTTAAGGGTAGAGAAAAAGAATGTAGTACAACATATTTGAAAAGGAAGTATATGGCTTAAATGCCGGGGTAGAGAAAAGCGGTCTGGGGGAAGCTTTAAGAAGCATCCCCATAATAAGGTCGCATGGATTAGTTAGTGTAAACAATCATAAAACGGATAAAACTATTTTAGTTAGATTTTTGTTTTGATTTATTAACTATGGGGAGGAAAGGAAGACAATTTAAAGCTAATAATTGTATTCAAGTTCGGCTAAGCAATTGATGACATCATTATGACATCAGATATCCCTAAGATATTAGACACCTCCGAGGTCCGAGGACAATATTACCTCAAAGGCTATAATCTATCCCTAGTGTGTAACAGTGCATGATTTTCCCCGCTTCCCATATCATAAATGATTTTCCACTGAAAGTCTAATTTGAGAACCTTTTTTTGTTTTGCAGCATGACCCCCATGATTATCTGGATGATTACCATGTAAGAACTAACTTTTTCTCTTTTGTTCTTCCCTTTGTTTGCCACATCCTCGTATCTCCTCCGACTTATTGCTTTCGTATTATTTCCCTTTCCATATAAGTGGTTACCAGTTTAGCTATATTATTTACCAAAATTGTCTGTAAAATAGAAACATCTCAGCACGAGAACCTTGCTCGTTTTTTGTTTACATGAGTTGGAGTGGGAGCTGTACTGGTGCACCTTGGTCGCATTTAACAGTATAGGTCCTACTCCACTCGTAAACAATGGGGGCGTTTAGGCACCTTGCCACCGATTCAATTGAACAAATCGAAGATTCCAGTCTTGATATCCTAAAAATGTAGACCTATGACCCAAATTTTAGTATTAAATAAGTTAAGAAAGTTTTGCTCTTATTTTTTCGTCCCAATATCTGTTTTGGTTGACCTTGCAGGATGAACTGTGAGGAGGCAGGCACCACCAACAGATGTTCGCTGTGTGTATTTCGGCAGTGGGAAGCATTTCCAATTGTTACAGAAGCCTGTTTTATCTCGTCCGTTGGACATGACATGCCTTGTGTGTTGTACAATTGTTTAAACATCAAAATTAAACCCTTACTAACTGCCAATTTTGGGTTCAAAAGAACCATTAGCGGCATTTAGTGGTGGATTGAAAACTATTGTATCCACACCGTGCTCTGCATGCTTATGGCTCAAATATAGACTCGTTGACTTATAGATTGTGCCCTTTTTAGAGCATGTTTACTTACGTGGAATCGATGTGAGAGAAAAAGAGAATTGTTCCGACACGATCACTCGCACAAGAACTAAGAAAAATGTGAGGCAACCTTTGAAATATGGGAACGGGATCAAATACTAGCATAACCTTACCCTCAAGAATGAATCATGTGTTGATAGTGGAATAAATTTCATCGAATCTAAATAGTGTAAAGGATTAATTAGCTAATTTCAAAGGGAAAAGATTAATCGGTTAATTTTAAATAGTTCAGATAGTTAATTTACTAAAAAGAAAATAGTTCAAATCTCAATTTAAACTGTAGTAATAATAGTTAACAAGTTCAAATAGCAGTTTACTCTAAAAAGAAAGGCTACAATTAGTGTCATCCACCATTCCCCTAAAAAATTAAGTAAAAATTAGAAACGCCAATAGATTGGTTTTGGGAGTCCAAACAGAATCCCTACTGTGTAGAAACAATTTCAATCCTCATGAAATCTGGAAACATGCATTGTGGCTGTAAGAAACAAAAAATTTCCCCCCTCCCAATCCTTTTCAATCTCGTATAATTTCAGGTAACAACTGCATCAAACAACGGAAGAAAAAACAATGGCGTCGCACTTCGAATCAAATTTTCCATCCTGTAAGTAACAACCCTTCCATCTATACCTCAAACCCATGTGAATTTATGTACACAGATTCACGCACACAGCTCGCTCCTAGGACCACTTGGTGGTTAAAGGGCACGGCTCCCAGGGCCTTCGGTGCTGCATTCATGCAACCAGACACCAAATCCCGCACGGCCAAACTAAACTTTAAATGACTCACCTTCTAACTTTTGTATCTGGTGTTCGGACTCGAGGTGACGACTGTGATCCGCCGCCAAGTGCAGCAGCAGCAGATTCAACATGTGTGAGAAGATACTCATAGATCTTCTTCCTCAGCCTGTCAATGGTCTCCGCTGAAACATCGGTTGTTTCAACCCCTTCTTGACTAGAACCGATGTTATCCAACCAATCATTCACACTCTTGAGCTGAGTTAGCATTCCTGCTATTTGACCATTGTCAGAAAGAGCTGAAATGTCCACGTCAGCATCCAGGAACCTCTCCACAAATCCCAGAAACCAAGCTTGTGACTGCAGTCGCAACATTTCGGCCAAGTCAACAACCTCGTCAAGGCCATTTCCTTTATTCCATTCAGGCAGAGGTGGTGCCGGCGGCTTTTGATTGATGGCTGATCCATCCCCTAGTCGGCGAGGTGTCCCTGGTGTCCCAAGCTTGGAACCCACTGCCGGGCGAACTTTGCCTTGGGATTTTGTTGAAGCATTCTTCGTAGAATTTTCTAGAACTAGCACGGGTTGATTTGCAGAGACTATCTTTTGGTTTTGAGAGGAAGCTGAAGCTTTAACAGAGGTTAAACTGGACTCTTTACTGAATACAGCGAAAGATGACAGATTGGTGGCTAATGCAGCTTGTACCCAAGATGCTGCCTGTTTCCGTCCGTCTGAAGCTACCTTCAGTGCTTCTTCTGATGCGGTTTCTTCACCGTCTGGGGATGAACCATCTGGCATGATTTTAGATAGAGAATCAGCAACTACACGAGCATTATTCAAGCTAGCATGGAGGGCTAGAAACTGCTCCACTGCAGGCTGAGGGTTGTCTTCCTTGGCAGAGGTAGTTAGCTCCAAATATATGCTGCAGGACCCCCAAAAAAGGGACAAAAAAATGTCAGAAAATGATGCACAGAACTTAGGCTAAAAGCCATGGAAAAAGTCGCATCGTATAACTTCTGGAAACATTGTGCCTCCACAAAAAAACCCCAAAAAGAAAAGATCACAGATAAGCGGATTAATCTTTGTCACAATTAGAATACAAATGAAAGATGAGAAAGCCATGGAAAAAGTCACATAATTGAGTACAAAAAGTCTAAAAAATAATGTAGGATTGCATTTCCCATAGTTTGATGTTCCAAAATTCCCTGTTAAAAGGCTTTTGATTCCTAAGTATCCGTGCCATTCATTCCAAAGTACAGATCAAACAAGAACAGAAAATGCAGAAAATATAAGTGTAAAAGAACTCCATGGATGGCCTCTAACGAGCAAGCAAGCACCTCATGAGAGTATACTACGAAAGTAAACAGTAAACCAACAAAAACGCAATTGAAGCGATCTAGCTGACTCATGGATACCCTAAGGATAAATATTTGCATGACACTGTCAATAAAATTAAAAAAAAAAAAAAAAAACACTACACTAATAAAGTTCTAATGACTGTTCCATATCTTTTGGGTTTGAATGTCCAACCATTTCTATTGTCCAATCACAATATCGTATACAACTTCACTTCCTTAACTCAACTCATTTGTGGTACTCAGATATATTATGGAAAAGAATGGACAAATACAATAAGATGCAGTTATAACTTATACCTCAAACATCGTAGTAAGTTCTCTGCAGCAGAAGCCTCCTGCATCGCCTCTATTGCTGCTATTTGTGCAGCATCCCTGTGCCTCAAAACTTCCTGTGATAATCGATTCAAAAGTATATAATAAGAAAAACGAAGTGCCGAGCTGTACAACAACAAAGTCTATCTTCAGATATAGATGTCAATAAAACTCATTCCTAAGGTAAAAGTTATATCCTTCTCAAAATTAAAAGGAATTCCCATTCACTAACTTGGCTCCTAAATTAAGAAAATCGGGTCAGAAAGACAAAGCGGACAAAGCAAAACCAAAAACTAAGAAATTAACACAAAATTCATAATCCAATATGCACGAAGAGTTTGGGACCTCAGATATCTGGGCACTTCATTCTTTTATAATATTCTCTCGTTCACTTCAGCAATCTCTACGTAATGAAATTTCAGAAGAAAAACACCATAGTACATTGAATAGGCAGGAAAATAAAGATTTACCCGGAGACAATTACCAAGATCTAAGATGTTACAGAAGATATACCTTTCCAAGCTTTGCAACTGACGATGGGAGCGAAGCCCATGAAACTCCATCAGTCAATTTTCTGTTATTTTGGGAAACCTTGACCAAGTTTCCAGGAAAGCCATTATTAGCTACATCTGATGATTTCTTTCCAACAGATACTCGAAATTTATTTGACCTGTCTTGATCACTCAAAGTTCCATTTGCAGTAACTTTCTTTGTAGACGTTTGAACCCTACTCTCTTCTTTCAATGACTTTGCATTCTGCGTCTTATTGTCCTCTTTAGGTGGCAACCTCTCAGTTGATATACTTTTTCTAGGAGCCTGGCAAAACATTTACTCGAATATTAAATACAAGAGGACAAATAACACCCAACATTGAACTATTTTCCGCATCTTTTGGATCTACTACAAGATCAAATCAAAACCAGTGAGAAAATGAAAAAATAAAAGAAAAAAGAGTTTTCAAATACAATTCATAATTGCTGGCGCATTTAATTTTGAGGTTTTTATCTCCAGAATCAAAAATTTCTCTCAAAAGATCCACCCAATTGAGAATAAGGGTTTTTTTGGTATCAATTTGAAAATGATTTAAGGCTTTAAAAATGATGAATGTAACTAAAGTACTTAGTATTCATGAGTTACAAAAACAAAGAATTGAATCCAAGGACACCAAACGTGGCCTCCAAAGAATCCAAGAAAATCAACCAACAGTACACTTACACAAGTAAACATTAAGTACAACCTAACTTGACATAAATTTCAAATTAAGATTCATGAATTATTGAACTCACAGACATCCGAACGTCTAGCTTGGCATCATGTGAAGTAGCCCTCACTTTTGAACTCTCTTTAGTGTTCACCTCCATATTTCCTTCCCAGCTCTTCCTCAGGGACTTGGCCCCCATCTCAAACCCCTGTACAAAATTCTTAATCGGGTTTCCCACAACTGATTTCTTCCCGGGACTCGCCCCACGAACAGAACTTGCCTTTTCCACCACTCCCACCTTAGGTGTTCCCTTAACTTTTGCATGCTGCTTGACCCCATTTGCAAATTTCTCAAAAGAAGTTGGCAACGAATAACAACTTGAGGGAGATGACGGGATAAACCGTGAATTCAATGACTTCATTCTCGGCAAAGGTTCCCTTTTCATATCTATAGTTAATGCAGGTTTTGATGGCTGAGACTTTGATCGGCCAAAAGACCCTACTTTCTTTTCCAACTGATCCTCCTTAGCACTTCCAGTCGGCCTCACTGGCCCATGTTTATCTCTTTCTCCGGCATGACTATTTCCTAATACCTTAGACTCAGACTTTACTTTCTCTACAGTTTTCGAACCAGAAGACGAATTATTGTTAAGAAAACCAAGAGAATGAGTGGCAACAATGTCTTCAGGGCTCCCCACACAAGGGTGTCTCCCTGGCACCGGCCTAACCCCATGGAGAATGGGGACCGGGGTGGCGGCTTGAAGCCGATCCACATGAATAAATTGACCCAGTTGAATCTTATCACTGAGAATTAAATCATCATGTTCATCATGGAGAGATACATAGGTGGCATGTGAGGAATCTGATACCTTAAGGTAGAAACCTTGGTTTGGGAAAAGCTCACCGCCTGCAAGCGCCGGAACAATGCTCACCACTTGCAACAGAGACGACCTGTGCTCGCCGGCGACTTTGACATCCGTGTTCATATGCTGTAGCAGCTTGAGGAGCACGCCAGGAACAAGATTTGCCATTCTTGACACCCTCAATTGGCATCAGAGGTAAAAATTACAGACCCAGATGAAAAAGCTTCAAGCTTTCACGCTTAAACACACGAACCCTGCACAAGAAATGGTTTTTCCCCAAAACCCAGATGGAAAACTCAAAAGATTTCCAAAACCCAGAAGACAATCACCAGAAGGGGACGAAAAAAATCAGGGGTTTTCTCAATACCCAGATGGAGAAAAGGGGTTTTTTCCAAATTTTTTTTCTAAGAGCCAAGAATTTGATCTGTGGATTTTGATGGGTTACAGGGATAGGAAAACGTGAGGAAGCTTTACAAGGAAATGAAATTTGTTACCATAGAAAGGGTTAGTCACAGAAAACGCAATGCATTGCACAACACAAGATTATTGAGGTAACGGTAGGTGAGAGCTTTTGGCAGTAATAGTGGTGAACATCTTTTTCAGGAAAGGAGAAAACAAGAAAATTAGAGGCCACCCACAGATCAAGATTTATATTCAAAAAATAGATAAAATCGTCAGCAAAAAGAATTTAATAAGGCGGTTTCAACAAATGGCATTGATGACTGAGAACAAACCCAGAAGAGCAAACAAAACATTTGATTAAATCAATGAGTGCAATGCATCCGGAATAGTGACATTTGGCATATCAGTTTCTTGAAATTTCCATGAAACCCAAAAGGGGGAAAAGGCACAAGGTTTGGGGAGTTGCTTTGGATTTTATTATTTTTTCTTTTTGGGGAAGGAAAAAACAAAAAAATATTGGGCCGAGTTCATGGAGAAAATTCCAGATCAGGGTATAAAGATTTGGAAAGCAAGATTTTAGAACAAGACCAAGAAGGAATGACGATGAAAGTACAGGTGGGAATGGGATGGTGTTGGAAATTTCTCTGCAGGAAACTGAAGAAAGAAAAGGGCATTGGAGAATAATTGATTGCCAGGCTTAATACATGATTGAGTTGCGAAGAGCTGTCAGTGTCTGACACAACAACAACACAATTAAAACCTTAGAGAAATCCTAAAACTGACCAACTTCCACTTGAATTTTTTTTATGTATACTTGAGGCATGTAATGGTACATTTCGTGTTATAATATAAGTAAATAAATGTATTTAATAGGTAATATTTTATGAAACGGCACACTAACACCGGACATTCGTAAATTTTTAACATGACATTGTATTATTAAATAAAGAGAAAATGTTGCACGATAGTGAACTAGATCCAGCTGCTTTTCAACTTGTAAGGGTTGCCTTAACCTTTGCTTTTTCTTTTTAGCTGAAGGCTGCCTTTGCTTTTCGATTGATTAAGTTTCCAGAATCAAGGATTCCAGAGATGGATGAAAGGGTGTTTGTTGCAGGAACTGGGTCAGTCTGGGTGGAGAATCTTGGCAGAAAACGATATTCATTTATTTTTCTTCTTACATAAATATTTTAAATGGTTTATATTTTATTTGGAATTTTATAACATAATTTGTGGACAATTTTCAATTTTGTATTGAGATTGCAAATGGGCGCATGTGGAAGGTAATGGAGTATTGTAATCAAGGTAAGGGGTGTCGGTCGGCTACCTGAAAAAGTGACATCCCCCAAACCCAACTTAATTGCAGAGGCTGTCAAGTTTTTTTTATTTTTTAAGTATATCGATATTTTTACATTAAAGAGGAGAGTTCAGAGTTCAGTTAAACTAAATAACAAGCAACATAATTTGGTATCAAATTCACCATTTACGAAATTCAGATCTGAAACCTCTTACTTTCAAATGAAAAAAAAAATCACTAGATCGTACTAAGTGACTGCAAAGGCTGCAAGCTTGCAAACCCATTTTTTGTTTTATTTTATATTTATTATTGTTGGTTGGCACACTATCTCAAACTTTGACGCATAAACTCGAGCCCTACCTTATCTCACTAATTTTTTTTTGTTTAATACAACAATATAAATCTACACTAAAAGCTAGTTAATTAGTTGAGCAGATACAAAAGCAATGACAGCCAAAAGTAATATTCACTCTAAATGGTACTTGTTCTTATATAATTTTATTCGGCGAGCAAAGACAAAAACAATTACGGTTTACAAATATTTTTTTTTTAAAGTTATTTATTATTAACAGACGTGTCAAACTTTTGGTACGGAATGAAGAAGGGTGGGTATTTATTTCCTAGCGCTCATATCTCTAGAAACAGACTGATTTTAAGATCTTCTATATCTATAGGAAAATATTGGAATTGGATTCTTTCATGAGCAGGAGATTAGGATCCTCCTAACTTGTTAACATGTGGAGTTGGATTTTGATTCAACGGCTACAGACAGGAGGCTCCTCTAAAAGTTATAATAATTATAGCCGTTGAATAAAAATATAACAGCCTGTATTATTAGGTCAGGAGGATCCTGATCTCCTGCTCAGGAGAGGATCCAATTCCAAAAATATCTATACTATTTTTTGTATTTTTATAAATAATTTTCAACAATGGGCTGAGGTTGGCCCTGCTCCCTTCCGTTTGGGCTGCTACAAGCTATGAGCTGAAGGCTGGCACTATTGCCTTCTTGCTTGGGCTGCTGCAGCGCAATGTGTTGCGTAGGATGGGCCTCTGTCTGATGGGCTGCAACTCATGTTGTCTGCTCCAGGGCCTGCATGTTCTGGGCTGCTACAGTGGCAGCGGTGGTGGCTTGTGGTTGTGGCAGTCATGCCCGCTCCGAGGTCCGTCGCGTGGGTCTGGCCCATGTCCAATTTTATTCGAACAAATATAGAACAAGAATGGATGGTTTTATGTCTATTACTAGTTCTTCCTCCAGAGTTGAGATCGATCATTTAGATAGATAGGGGTAAACTGATGAGCTCAAATATTAATGAACTCTATAAAAGAGTTATTTATCGGAACAATACTCTATCACGTGGAATCCTAAATTTGATGCCAATAATATAATAATTGTACTAATCCACATGTCTTTCTCCCATCAAACGAATCGGTACATTGATACCTATATGTATTGTACTTTAGGGAGAGTAGTCAGTATTAAAGAGCACTCATTTCACCTTTGTAAGTTTTCACGGGAATGACTCTATTTAAAGAGTACTCTGTGTGTGATCACTACGAAGGTATTAAATATCGATGATATCAGAAATATCGGTAGTCCAAAAACACGGAAATTTTGATGGAAATATCGGGATATTATCGATATCGATAAAAATTGAATAAAAACCACGAAAATTGTAAGAAAAACTTGAAAATTTTTATTGAAACTTTGCAGGATGTTTACTTAGTCAATTATCTATTAGTTGATCACAAAAAATTGGAAGGAAATGCATTACATGATGGATTTAACTGATTTAAGTTGATTATATAGCGAGCTGACAAACATTGTGAGTGTAGAAAATATGTAAATATTTTAGCATATTTTCACAAAAACATAAGTGATATGGTGGTCAATGTGTTGAAGGAGTAAAATGGGAGGGGTTCGAATTCCCTTGGTGTTTTTTAAATATAGAAATTAAAAAAAAACGGAAATTTCGAAGGAAATATTGATGACATCGGAAATATCGGTAGTCCAAAAACACGGAAATTTCGATGGAAATATCGGGATACTATGGATATTTTAGACCACACACTGCAAAAAAGAATAGAACTGAAAGCAATAATATCAGTATCCCTCACTTCCTTTTTTTACCTGCAAACCTTTTGTGTGATAATTACGAAACTAAATAGTGTAATATTTTGCACTCGCTTTGCTCCTGTCCCTAGTAAAGATTATCTCTCTAACTTTTGCCTATTTATAACACGTTATCAGCACAACACTCTAACCTTAACCAGTTCCCTACACCAAAAAATGCTTTCTCCAAGGATTTTCCTATTCTTCTTCCTCCTTTGCCTCACTTGCTTGATGTACCCTCGCGAAGAACTGCTAGCGCCATGCCTGCTTCTAGTTCTCAATATAACAATTACTTATATCTTTGATTTCTTGTTTGGTGTATCTCCTGATTACTAACCCAGTGTTTATTTATGTTAATTTTATTACGATCGAAGATAGTGTTGTATCATCGCCCATCTTGAACTGCAGATTTAATTTTACTGCAATTTTAGATGGTGCGTTATAATCACCCACCCTGCTCTGCATATTTAAATTTGCCTGCTGCTTGAGTGGTGCAGTATAATCGCCCGTACTATGCTATATTGTTTCAATGACCGTGGTGCGGTACAATCGCCCTCCTCATTAATCATGTAAATCTTGAGCCTAAAGTTTTGAGTGCTTATCATTTTGGCCTGAAGATCAAAATGAAAAATTTGTAAGAACCAGAAGTTCTAACACTATATTCCTTCAGAATATATATTATTGCAAGTTCTTACCCATCTCATTTTTCTTTTAGAAAAGAAAATGATGAACTTGGAAAAGCTTGATTTTGTTGCCTTGGATATTACTGGGAAGAACTATCTTACATGGGTAATGGATGCCAAGATCCATTTGGAGGCAGGAAATCTTGGAGAAACCATCAAGGAGGAAAACAGTGCATCATCTCAAGATAGGGCGAAGGCCATGATCTTTATCCGTCGCCACCTTGATGAATGACTAAAGAGCAAGTACCTAACGGTTGAAGATCTATTAGCCTTGTGGAAGGCATTGAGAAATAGATACAATCACCAAAAAACGGTGATTCTTCCAAAGGTTAGTTATGAGTGGACACACCTAAGGATCCATGATTTCAAGTTGGTTGTAAAGTATAGCTCTGCAATGTTCAGAATTAGCTTCTAGATGAAGCTTTGTGGGGAGACCATCACTGAGGAAGATATGCTGGAAAAGACTTTCAGCACTTTTCATGCATCCAACGTGCTCCTGCAGTAGCAGTATAGAGAGCGAGGCTTTACTATGTATAACCAGCTAATATCGGTGCTTCTTGTGGTTGAACAAAACAATGAGCTTCTGATGAAAAATCATTAGTCTCGACTTACTGGATCGGCACCATTCCCAGAAGTGAATGTTGCTTCCCTCAAAGTGAACACCACATCCTTTCGTGGCAATAATTATAAACGAGGATGTGGCCACAAGCGAGGCCGGTGGAATGAGAAAGGCAAAAATCATGGTGTCCTGTTTTACAACTAGGGTCCAAGGCAAAATTCAGGCCAAACTTCAAGAATGCAAATCGCCACAAAGAGAGTATGGATAAAAACTATGGTTATTCTCAAAACAAGAGCAATGACGGAGATATTTATCTTGCAACAGCACAACTACGCATACAATACTTCGAGATCAAAAATATTTCTCAAGCTTGATGCCTACAAAAGTAAAGGTAACAACAATATCAAGTCAATCATATGTAATTGAAGGCTCAGGAAAAGCCCAGATCATGTTACTAAATGGAACAATATTATCTATACAAAATATGTTGTACGCTACTCAATCTACTCGAAATTTGTTGAGTTTTAAAGACATATGTTTAAATGGATACCACATTGAAACGAAAAGTGTAGAGAATGTGGAATATCTATACAGTACCTTCAGTGATACCCAGAAGCGTACATTGGAGAAGTTGCGTGGTTTATCGAATGGATTGTATTATACATACATAAAGACAATTGAAGCACATCTTGTCATGAACCAGAAGTTCATTAATAAAAAAATTTACATGCTTTGGCATGACCGTCTGGGTCATCCAGGATCCACCAAGATTCGTAGAATCATTACCAATTCTAATGGACATTCATTATTGAGCAGACACATTGCTATCTCAAATGAAAACCCTTGCAAGGCTTGTTCTCAAGGAAAGTGTGTAATTAGACCATCACAATTAAAGATTGATGCTGAATCCCCATCAGTATTGCAAAGAATTCAAGGAGATATTTGTGGGCCTATTCAACCATCTTGTGGACCATTTCGATATTTTATTGTTTTGGTTAATGCATCTACCGGATGGTCATATGTTTTCCTTTTGCCTATTCGAAATGTAGCTTTTGCAAGACTTCTGCTCAAATAATTAAGTTGCGAGCACAGTTCCCAGATTACCCCATTAAGTCAATCCAACTTGATAACACTTGTAAATTTACATCTCAAACCTATGATGATTATTGCATGACACTAGGCATTGATGTTGAATACCATGTTCCTCATGTCCATACTCAAAATGGTCTAGCAAAAGCATTTATCAAGCGGTTTCAATTAATAGCTCGCACTTTGCTCATGAAAACAAAATTGACAGTCTCTGCATGAGGACATGCCATCTTACATGCTACATTATTGGTTCGATTGAGACCTAATACTCATCAGTACAACTTGTGTTTGGGCATTAGCCAAACATTTCACATTTATGAGTTTTTGGTTGTGCTGTTTACGTGTCTATTGTGCTGTCACAATACAATAAAATTGGACATTAGTGTAGACTGGGAATTTATGTGGGTTTAGATTCACAAATATCAAGGGTTCCACAAGATGTGGGAATTTAGTATAAACATATCACCTATCAAGGGTTCCAAATATTTAATGATAGATGGTGAATCTAAACCCACATAAATTCCCAGTCTACACTAATGTCCCATTTTATTGTATTGTGACAGTACAATAGACACGTAAACAGCACAACCAAAAACTCATAAATGTGAAATGTTTGGCTAATGCCCAAACACGAGTTGTACTGATGAGTATTAGGTCTCAATCGAACCAATAATGTAGCATGTAAGATGGCATGTCCTCATGCAGAGACTGTCAATTTTGTTTTCATGAGCAGAGTGCGATAAAACTATTCAGTATCTGAAAAATGAAAAATGAAACTATTCAGTATCTGAAAAATGAATTTGAAATGAAAGACCTGAAGAGCACAATAAAACTATTCAGTATATGAACTTAGTTGGAACCCCTGAAGGGCACAATAAAACTATTCAGTATCTGAAAAATGAATTTGAAATGAAAGACCTTGGAAAAACAAAATATTGTATCGGCCTATAGATCGAGCATTGTGCTAATGAAAGTTTGGTTCATCAATCAGCTTACATTGAAAAAATCCTGAAGCAATTTGGCATGGACAAGACTTATCTACTCAGCATGCCAATGGTTGTTCATTCTTTAGACATTAAGAAAGATCCATTTCGTCCAAAAGAAGATGATGAAATATCCCTTGGTCCATAAGTACCATATCTGAGTGGAAAATATGTGCTTTATTGTATTTAGCACAATGTACTAGACCAGATATAGCCTTTTCAGTCAACTTGTTAGCAAGGTATAGCTATGCTTCAACAATTCTTCATTGGAAATGAGTCAAAGATGTTTTACGATACCTTCGTGGGACAACAGACATGAGTCTCTTTTACTCAGAGAAATCCATAAATGATCAGATTTTGATTGTATATGCAGATGCTGGTTTTCTCTCTAATCTGCATAAAGCTCGCTGACAAATTGGATACGTGTTCACTAATGGAGATACGCCAATCTCATGGCGCTCAACAAAGTAAACATTAGTTGCTACATCTTCCAATCACTCGAAAATACTTGCTTTACATAAAGCAAGTCGTGAATGTTCTTGGTTAAGATCAATGATCCATCATATTTGGAATTAATGTAGTCTACTTTCATATTCGAAAATATTCCAACTATCATTCATGAAGATAATGCCGCATGTGTTTCCCAAATGAAGGAATGATTCATCTGTTGGAAATGTGCCCTAAAACCAATCATATGATGATACTTTACGGACATTTCACATGTTAAACTAATCTAGTTTAATATAAAGGGCAATGATTATTGTTTTAAGCTGTCTCATATAAATGTTATATGCTTAAACGATAAGTCCAAGGAATATGTAATTAGGAGAATGTAATCTAAAGAAGTTAGGTTCATGAGACCATTCTCTTTCGTATACATATCCTAAACGTTCCTGATCTTAGGATTGCCAATTGGGCATTGACAGTCCGTTAAGATCAGTACGTGCTATGTCTTCTCTCAGGGAGAGTGACTGGTCTTGAGTCATTGGTGTGACTGACACCAAGACAAGCATGTAGGTTCTTAATAGAGAATGAGTTCACTGAACACGATCAACAAGGAGTTCTCATACTCATGTCACATGAGAACTCATGGTTGGGATAATGCAAAGTAGTCATTTGACCTGAGGCATCATAGTTGTCTTATGGTTAGGTCCTTGATCTTTGACTATGTCAAAGTCACTTCATCAGAGGGTGTCCATGACATAGTTAGGGTTAAGCCACTTAGCCATGGAGGCAAGTGAATGCGCAACAAGGGATCTCTAACCTTCAAACCGTTTAAGGGAGAATACTCTATGATATGATTAAGAATCTCTGGCTAGAGTATGAATGAGATTTAGGCAGTCGTTCCAAATCACATTCAAGGTAATCATATAAGTAAATGAATCACATTGGATAGTAGACATGAATAAACTATCAAACCAAACAATGTGGTCAAGAGTATTGTATTAGAGAAAGACCGTATTGCATTGTAATCCTAAGCTGAATAGGTTTTCCACCTATTTTGATTAGCTTGGGTAGCCATGACATACTGCTAGGTGTCACTCATGGTTTGTGGAAGCCCTAAAGGTTTATAATCACTAAAGGGAGAATTGAAAATAAGTTTCAATTTACAATTGATTTGAAAGAGTTCTAATCGCCCACTGCCTCGCTAAAAGGAACCTAATGGATCGTACACCGAGTAAGGTAGAAATTGAAGAAACAACGGAGATGAGTAAGGATAACTAAATGGTTTAATTATTTATGGCTAGGATTAATTAATATGTTAATTAATCAAACGAATAAGTTCGTTATAAACCCCGGGTTTCCTACGCGTGAGCAGTGGAGAATCATCCATCAACCAAGTCAAGAGTACCCAAAATAGGTGAAAAGTTCAAATTTGTCTCATCTATCCTCATTCCATATCCTCTACAAGGAATTCATTCCATAACCTTCAAAACCTTCCTTATTAATTGGATTAATTAGGCTAATTAATGGATTAATTCCTAATTAATCCATCAATCACCAAATTAATCACCTATTACACAAATTATCACCATTTTCACCCAAAAAAGCCTCTAAGGGCCGGCCACCCCATTCCCTATATATATGACTATTTCTTGTAAAAAGCTAAGTCCATACGCTTGCAAAACTCCCAAAAATTCTCTAAACACTTTTTCTCTCTAAAATTCTAACTTTGGCATCAGAGGTTCTTCGGCCAAAGCCCCCTCCAATTCATCGTGGGCGCGTGAAGCTTTTGGCCTTGACCAAAGGTGTTAATTGTTTTGTAGGTGCAATTTTGCCCAAAAAGAAAACGGCGGAAATTTGCATCCACAAATTGGTGCTTTCATTAAGAGTTGAAGATTCATACTCGTAGAAGACTCTTGCATAAAAGGGTTTTCTCTATTTTCTAGTCCATTTGAATATTTTTCATACGTTCTTATTATTAGAATTTTTTAATTTGCAAAGATTCTTTGATAAAACGTGAAAGAAAAATATAATGGCTAGAATTTAGAAAAGTCCACAAGTAAAATTTCCAATACTCAAGAAACAGGACCGCGGCGATCCACGAGGCTACACGTGGTCATGGGTGGAGTAGCACCACGACGAAGTTCCACCATAGCAACCACCCGCGACGAGATCCATGGCACCACCATCATGGCCCAAGCCATGCCATCCAAGCTTGCATGGGTTCGAGCCCAAGCCATGCACTCGTATGCATCACGCACTAAGCAGCCTGCTCCTGTCGAGCATCTCACTCTCGCGGCCCTGCCTGCTTCTACGACCCAGCCTGCTCTTGCGACCCAGCCTGCTCTTGAGGCCTAGCCTGCTCACGCGGCCCAACCTGCTCCCCTGGCTTATCAAGCAGCCCAAGTCAGCTCAAAAGTAGCACAACTATCCCGACTCCAAGTTTTGGGACCTACAATCGAATCAAGGGTATTTTCACCACATTTCTCCGCAGATTTAACATTTCCCAACTCAAATCTCGCACATGGGGCCTACCACACTTCCACTGCTCAAGGATATACATTCTTTCCAAACTTTTCCAACCCAAATAGAGAACAACACTTGTCTCGACAAGTTATAGAGTTGACGAGCGCCCTCGCACAGCAGACGACCTTGGTGAACCAGCTTTTGCAGCGCACCGAGATGTAACGTGCCCTAGGTGAGGTGTCTCGAAGTAGGACAATGGTAGACGAAGAACCTTTCCAGCATCGTCATGGAAAGCAGCCATTCGACCAGCCACGAACCAAGCGTTCGGGCAGTGCACACTCCCGACTGGGCCCTCGAGCTCTCGTATACTCCCGTCTTAGCGCGTGGAGGAGTATGCACTCTTGATTAGGCCCACAGACGAACATACATTCACGGTTGGGGTTACACTCTGATAGTTAAAATGAGCAACTTTCTAGGCGAAGTGTTCATTCGCGGCTAAGCCTACAAGAAGCATCCTCCAGCTCATATCGGAGCAGGCAGCACAATGAACGGAGAGAAGCAATCACTCAATCTGACTCAAGTTCAACCGGCAGCCTGTTTAGAATTCCCTCGCCTGCCAGAAATGAACCACATGCACTGCCACAGCGACATAGACGAGCCAAGCATATTGAAAAGCAGCCTAGACCAGCAGGTCAAGAATGGGGGCAGCCGAGAGCTCTGCTACCCTAACAAAGGCAAATTCAGGAAGATGTAGAAAGATTCTTGACCAAGCGATTGTGCAATTTTCGATGCAACGAGGTCACCGACGAGACATAACCAACATAAGTAGGTCACCCTTCACAGATGAGATCGAGCAGGCATAGCCTCTACGTGAGTTCAGCATGCCACATTTCATATCTTTTAAAGGGGAAGAAGACCCGGTGAGACACTTAAAGCACTACTGAAGCACAATGATCCTTTATAAAAAAACAACGATCTTATGTGCAAGATATTCGCCACTACTCTACAAGGCGAGGCGCAAGATTGGTTTTACACCCAGCCACCACAATCTATCCGGAATTTTGATGAACTTTCTTTGGTTTTCACCAAAGAATATTCATCCTATTGCTCGATCAAGAAGAAATCCGACCGTTTATTCATCGTCAAGAAGAATCCAAAGGAATTGCTTCCTGACTATTTGAAGAGGTTGAAAGTAGAGAAGGCAATGATAGTCGGATGCAACGACTTGATAGCTATAGCAGCCTTCCAAAAAGGACTTCCAACAGACCACCCATTGTTCGAAGAATTGATTATGAAAAAAGATCTAACCCTAGCATACTCTTTCATTCTAGCAGAGAAATATGCACTTTGGGACGAAGCTCGGTGAGCAGACAAGGCACCCGAGTAGCCTAAAAAAGAAGTAGCTCTAAAGAAGGAGGATAAAAAGCAGCTGAACAACAAAAATAATCAAGGGGCCAAGCGTAGGGACTGATCCTTAACTAGAGGAGGCTCGACGACCAAGAACTACTCTAAGTTCTCGATCCTAACCCCACCAAATGCACATTCGGAGTATCTTCAAGTAGATTCTTAGGGTGCCTAGTAACCCAACGAGGAATCGAAACACATCCTAAGCAAATTCGAGAGATTCTAGAGATAAAATCACCCACTACCTTGAAAGAGATCCAAAGCTTGACCAAACGAGCAGCTGCACTCAACGGCTTTCTTTTGCGGTCCATGGATCGATGCAAGCCCTTTTTTCAAGGCCATCAAGAGGGCACAACGAGACAAATGGGATGAAGAGTGCGAAAGAGCTTTCCAAGACCTGAAGAAGTATCTTACATTATATCCCTTACTATCTAAGCCAGAAGTAGCGAATGACTTATACATTTACTTGGCAGTCTCAGAAGTAGCAATAAGCTCTATCATCATACAAGAAAAGTTGGGGGCCCGACTACCTGTATTCCACAGTTCAAAAGCTCTCCTCGATGCTACCAAAAATTCAAAAGCTTTTGGCAATAGTTGTTGCAACCCGGAAGCTCAAGTTTTACCTTCAGACGCAAGTAGTCATCCTTATGATGCACTATTTCACCCAATCTAGACGTGCAACGATAAAGGCGTAGACACTAGCGGATGCAAATTTTTTTGACAAACGCAACAATTTGGCCCAAAAAGAGTGCCAACGGCAGACGAACACTAGAAGGACACACTCGGAAGCAAGTTTTGTACTCGTCACCCTAAAAGATTCTACTTAGGAGCAACATGTACAAGCGATTGAACACCACTTTCTGCTACGTGTCACACGACCTTAGCCGACCCTTGCTCTATAATTCAACTCTAGAGTGGCCCAATATCGGCAGTTGAGCATTTCTTGCTACGTGGTACATGGTTCAGCTCTACGGCTCCTTACCGTGCACTCATGCCTAGCCTAGGCGACGCAACATAGCGGCCCAACAAGTCGAGCACGCCCTAGTCGCACATGCTCCACTCGATGGAGACTTCTGGCATTTGCATATTAACGGTGCATCCAACTACAAAGGTTCAGAGGTAGGAATGGTTCTTTTCACCTCAAACCGTTCAATGCCCGAGCAGTCGATCACTCTAGGCTTCAAAGCTTCTAACAACAAAGTGGAGTATGAGGCCCTATTAGCAGGCCTTCTAATGGTAAAAGACCTAGTGGTGAAGAAGTTCGCAATTCACTTAAATTCCTAGTTAATCACCAGCCAGAATACCAGGGAGTACACGGCAAAACATCCAAGGATGACGCAATAGCTAGAAAAGGTACGCAAGTAACTTGAGGCATTTCAGACTTACACCTTATTCAATTTTTGCGGGCAGATAACGCCTACGCAGACGCACTAGCTGGGCTAGGCTCCGCTTTCGACCACCAACTCAAATGCTAGCCAAGCATAGAGGTGGAGCTGGCAGCCAAAACTTTACAGTTTAGTACAACTCCAAACTGGCAAAGTTCTATTCTGGGCTACTTGGTCAATGACACATTCCCTATGGAAAGATTGGAGTCTAAAAAGCTCCAAATCAAGGCAGCACACTACTACATGTGGAATGACATTCCCATCTGAAGATCTTACACCAGACCACATCTCCGCTGCCTAGCGCCTCCTATTGACTTGAAGATCCTAAGCTCAATCCATGAAGGCATTTGTGGAAATAACTCCGGAGATGGATCCTTGGCACATAAGGTTCTTAACACAGACTGCTATTTGCCTACCATGCACCAAGATGCTAAGAAGTTAGTATAAAAGTGGGACCGCTGCTAGCACTACAAGTCGGTACCAACACTACCTGCCAGCGAGCTACACCCTCAGATGAGTCATTGGCCGTTCATGCAGTGAGCAATCTGAAGGGAAATTATGAGATTAATGTGGGATTTCTATTGACTAGCATCCATATACAATTCAAAATTTATATACGAAAGTAACGGAAGCATGTTATCAAATAATATCAAAGCTATAGTCATGCAAATCCCCTTCAAGATGCATAGGTTTATGTAAGATGCATCAAAAACAAATTTAAATAAGAACAAAGTTTAGGAGTAGTTTTATACCTCTTGATCTAGATCTTAGACCAAGGATGGACCACCTCCAAGCCCTTTGCTCCTTGAACTCGTTGAGCCTAGCTTCCCTCATTGCCTCCTCCACTTTGTTAAGAATGAGTGCTCCTAGGTTTTCTTCAAGTTTCCAAAATTGAAAACCTCTAAAGATCCTCACCCACTAGTGTAGTGAGAAGGATGAAGGAATAACCAAAGGGGTGAAAAGATGATTAGTTAAATTCCCCCTATGGTGGCCGGCCCTTTGAGTGTTAGAGAGAGATATTTTCTTTTTCTCTTTTGTTGTTTTGAACACCCAAAAAAACCCTAATGAAAAAATGCTATAAAGTTCCTTTTATAGACAAAAAGAAACTAGTCAACATTTGGCCTCTCTATCCCTCCTTTGGCCGGCCCCTTTGTGCTTTGTTTGGGCTTTGGGCTTTTATAATTTCAAGTCATCCAATGCTTGAATAAAAGCCCAATGGGTTTAGGCTCAATGGGCCCAATTAAACCCGAACGTTTCTTTAAGCCCAAAACGATCTTTTATCGCTTTTATGATTTCTTTAGACTTTCTAAATTAATCACAGCACTTAATTAATCCAATTAATTATTTCCATCATCCATTAATTACTCACTACAAGAGTGTATTGGTGAACAATCTTTTAGGTTCTAATTAGCAAGGCAGTGAGGTGATTGGCACCAATCCAATTGATTATATTTAATCCAACCACTTAGTGAATTAAAACTTACTTTTAATTCACCTTCTTCTTTGACGACTACATTTAATCATCTAGAAGAACTCACAAGCCACGAGTGACATCTAAACATATATCATGGCTTCCCAAGCTAATGTAGAAGTTTATTCGGAGAACCTATTCAGTTGGAATTACAATGTAATTCGATCCTTCTCTAAAACAATACTCTGATCACATCACTAGGGTATGGATATACTATGTCAAACCCCTAATGTGATTATGCATTCTTATATGATTCAATTGAGTCGTATAGGAACGCTTTCCTTTATTTCGCTCGATACTTCGGCCGAAGATTCCCGAATCATATCTTAGAGTATTCATCCTCTCATAACGAGGATTAGAGATCCCTTGTTGCGCATTCACTTGCCTTCATGGCTAAGTGGCTTAACCCCGACTATGCCGTGGACACCCGCGGATGGAGTGACTTTGACATAATCAAAGATCAAGTACTTAACCACAAGACAACGACGATGTCTCAGGTCAAAGGATTACTTACATTATTCCAACCTTTAGAGTTACTTGCTTGACATGTGAGTAGACCTCCATACAAGTACTCTCGTTCGATTGTGTTCAGTGAACTCATTCCCTTAATGAGCACCTACATACCTGTTTTAGTGTCACTACACGAATGGGATGAGACTTTCCATCCCTCCAATTAAAGCGGACATAGTATGTACCGGTCTATGCATTGTCAGTATCCCTCCGACAATCCTATGACCAGGAACCTTTTGGACATGATGGTTATGTGAAGAAGGTCTCTGTAATCTAACATCATTAGATTACTTCTTCCATCAATCCATTGTCCATGGATTCACTATTTAGGACATATTTCGTTTATTGAGATAATCCCAATTAGTATCTTTGCCTTTCGATGTATAAGAGTCATATATATATACATCAATTCATTGTCCTGAAAGGTTTCTTCCAAAGATTGACTTTCAGGGCATATTTCCAACACAATCGACCTGGTAGAACTTATGCCGCCTGCTAATGGAGATAGAGGCTTGATGGTCGTGGCAATTGACTACTTCACCAAATGGGTAAAAGTAGAGCCCATGACAACCACAATTTAGACGGACATAGAGAACTTCATATGGAGGAACATCATTTGCCGATTTAGCATCACTCAATCCATTGTCACCGACAACGGCCTGCAATTTGTAAGCACAAAGACTTAGCAAAGTTCTTCCAAAAATATGGCATCAAGCAACACATGTCCATGCTGAGATATCCTCAAGGCAATGGGCAAGCTGAAGCATCCAATAAGACAATCCTCGATTGCCTAAAGAAATCCCTCACCAACAAGAAGGGAAATGGCCAGACGAACTCCTCGGATGTCTATGGGTATATCGCACCACCAAAAAATGAGTAACCGGTGAGACTCTTTTCTTTTTGGCATTTGGTTCAGAAGCAATCATTTCTCCCAATGTCATTGTACCAAGTATCAGCACTCAACTGCCAAAGCATTGAGCAGAACAGTAATGAGATATCCACAAACTTAGATCTGGCAAAGGAGAAACGCAAACAGACCATCACTCGTATCGCAGCCTACCAGTAGCAGCTCATCTCTAGCTACAATAAAAGCCAAGATCTGGTAGTTTCAACCCGGAGATCTAGTCCTAAGAAAAGCCTTCATTACTGCCTATCGAGAAGGCTCTAAAAGATGGATCTCATATGGGAAGGTCTGTACAAGATCAGCAAAGTAGGCGGCAAGGGTAATTACACTTTCACCACCATAAATGACAAAGAGATCAAGAAGCAATGGAATGCCTCTAACATGTGGAAGTACCATGTGTGACCTTCCACTATATCAAGACTTGAAGACTCAAGCAGCTCAACGGGCACCACCTCGCAAGCCGAGTACTATCTAGTTGTTATGCAGTCTTCTACAGCTAAGTTATTCATTCGTTTCACTCGTTTTTCAATGAGTAATTCAGAAGTAATTCGCAACTTGGCTTGACTACATGTCTACAACAACTGTTCATCCTTGCACTTCAAAACAAGATCTCGCTTTTCTTAGGGACTCATCGCAAGAATTGCACCCTCCGAGGGACCAACTATGCTCTCCAAAGTGGGAGGATAAACTCTACAATCTGAATATCCAGACGTGGATGAGCCGGGCTGCTATAGTATTGAAGGAAAATTTGTGAAAAACAAGTTCATTTGAGCAACATCAACAACATGCAATTAACATTTAAAGGCGGAATCATGTTTATATGCACTCAAAAACAAAACTTAACCCATGAAATTCAAAGCCTAGTAGATAGGTGAACCAAGACTCAACTCAAAATAAAGTGAGTTGAGAAATCTTATACCTTTGTTGATTCCTCTTTGCATAAGCAAAGGCTAATCACCCAAGGAGAGGGCCTTCATTCCTTGCTTCTTGGCTCCATGGATTTCTTGGAGGAGGATGGTAGAATGGATTCTCCAAGTTCCCAAGAAAGGGAACCTCTAAGTCTCCACACCAAGGAGAGCATTTAGAAGAGATGAGTAACCTTGGAGGAGGATTAGATGCTAGTTAATCCCCTCTAAGGGGGCCGGCCACTTAGAGAGAAAAGGGAGAGAAGTGTTCTCATCTTTTCTCCAAAAGAAACCCTTATGAAGAAAATGCTATAAAGTCATATTTATACCTACCTTCATTAGAGTGGCAAACTTGTAATAAGTCCAAAAACCCACTCCAATTCATCATGGCTGGCCTTAAGGGTTTATTGGGCTGTTTGTGCCCTTATGTTTTATTAGTCATTAAGTTGTCATACAACTTAAGTCAATGGGCTTGACGTTCGAAGCCCATTGGGCCTTGAGGCCCAAAACTAACCCGAGGTCTATAACAAACTTATTCGTTTGATTAATTAACATATTAATTAATCCTAGCCATAAATAATTAAACCATTTAATTATCCTTACTCATCTCCATTGTTTCTTCAAGCTCTACCTTACTTGGTGTACGATCCATTAGGTTCCTTTTAGCGAGGCAGTGGGCGATTAGAACTCTTTCAAATCGATTGTGAATTGAAACTTACTTTCAATTCTCCCTTTAGTGATTACTCACTATTAGAGATTCCACAAACCACGAGTGACACCTAGCAGTATGTCATGGCTACCCAAGCTAATCATAAGAAGTGGAGAACCTATTCAGTTTAGGATTACAATGCAATACGGTCTTTCTCTAATACAACACTCTTGACCACATTGTTTGGTTTGATAGTTTATTCATGTCTACTATCCAATGTGATTCATTTACTTAGATGATTACTTTGAATGTGATTTGGAATGACTTTCCAAATCTCATTCATACTCTGGCCAGAGATTCTAAATCATATCATGGAGTATTCTCCCTCAAACAGTTTGAAGGTTAGAGATCCCTTGTTGCGCATTTATTTGCCTCCATGGCTAAGTGACATAACCCCAACTACGCTGTGGACACCCTCTGATAGAGTGACATTGACATAGTCAAAGATCAAGGACCTAACCACAAGACAACTATGATGCCTCAGGTCAAAGGACTACTTTGCATTATCCCAACCATGAGTTCTCATGTGACATGAGTATGAGAACTCCTCGTTGATCGTGTTCAGTGGACTCATTCTCTATTGAGCACCTACATGCTTATCTTGGTGTCAGTCACACCAATGACTCGAGACCAATCACTCTCCCTAAGAGAAGACATATCACATACTGATCTTAACGGACTGTCAATGCCCAATTGACAATCCTATGATCAAGAACGTTTAGGATATGTATACGAAAGAGAATGGTCTCATGAATCTAACTTCTTTAGATTACATTCTCTTAATCACATATTCCTTGGACTTATCGTTTAAGCATATAACCTTTATATGAGACAGCTTAAAACAATAACCTTTGCCCTTTATATTAAACTAGATTAGTTTAACATGTGAAATGTCCGCAAAGTATCATCATATGATTGGTTTTAGGGCACATTTCCAACAATCTCCCATTTGCACTAGAGCCAATCAGCTTGGTCATCAGTGATGATACCTCTTCTGTAGTCATTTCAAAATGGCTGAGTAATAGGCCTACGCAATGGATATCTATATGTTATCCATAGAAGTAACCTTGAGAATAACAACGTCACCATTATACATGATTCTCAATCATCTGGTTCAGTCTCTCATTTGAGTTCGGATCTTGATGAGACCTTGATTCCCTGGCTTGAGCTATCGCCCCATTAGTGTCATAGTGTCAACACACTAAAGACACTTTCTGGTTGGAACCGAATGGAGAGTTCATAAATGAACTTTCCCATCCAAACAACAATGTTGTAAGCTTCTATATGGCAATATATTTTGCATATATGATGGAACACATTAAAGTCATTACTTTTAATGTTTCCACCCAAATATCTTTTTAGTCATAATAAAGAGATATTCAATTATCACTTCATTCATAATGAATAGACATTCAATGATGGATTAGATTCATAATCTAATACATTTACGCTTCCAATACGTTACTCTAATTCTTCCTCATTCTTGAGGAATCTATCCTTAGTATTTCTCAAATACTTAAGGATTCACTTGACAGTTGCCATGGTTCTGATCCTGGGCTTGCATTGATATCGTCTTGTACTGATCTTAGTACAACTCATATCAACGTTTTTCATACAATATGAAATACGTAAATTACCTTTCCGCATATGCATAAAGGATTCCTTTTACGCATTATTTCTTTGGGAGTCAAAAAGGTACGTTCCCTTTGTGAAGAGCAACTTCCTAGTCTCACTAGGATTGTCCCTTTTATTGAAGTTTATCATCACATGAGAAACTTCCTAGCATCTTTTGTCTATCACTAGGGATTGATATAATCCAATTATATCCTGAAATCTATCATTATAGATTTCCATCCCATGTATATAGACTGTGTCTCCCATATACATTCTATCATTATAGAATGTTTAAAGTCATTACTTTAACGAAGAAGAATTCCTTTCATTTCCAAAATTAATATATATCGTGTATATATGTTCAATTTTAGGAATATGAGTAACTCCCACTAATCTTTTGTAAACCTAGTAAACAATAGATTCATTTACATCTTTATGAGAAATCAAACGATTTGATCATTTTCTCATAAGATGTTTATAGCTCCCACTAGCTTGCTGAGATTCATGATGGATGGATCTCTACAACTTACATGTCTTGTAATTCCTAGTTTTAGACATATATTATCAAGACTATCTTTATAATAGTTTCGGAAACCCACATTATGTCCAAACATTGAATCACCCTTTAGTTGTAGCAAGCAATCTTCGAATTAATAGAAACCAACATCTCCGGCTACTTCAGCAGCTGCGACGCTCCAGCCTGGGCACCAATATCTCCGGCTACTTCACTAATGGAGGCTTCAAAAGTAAAGACAAGTAAGTCTTCCGAAGAAATAGAGAAGGTTTCAAAGTCTCTCCTAGTAAACTCGAAGTCAAACGGCCTACCAAAGAGATGATCTACATAACCCAGCTTGTAGAAATCGGCCTCACTCTGAACAAGTGTAGCCTCGTGCCCAGCCTTCTCACCTTTCAGCTGCCCGATCTTCTCGATTAGACCAACATGAACGCACTGCAGCTCATCCACTTCTTTCTTCAAATTTTCATTGATTTTCAGTGCACCTTAGAGTTCAAACACTTGGGGTTGAAGCCTATCAACAACCTTCTTGAAGTGGATAACTTGGTTATAAGTAACAATCAATTCTTCATCCTTTGCATAAGCAGCAGAACAAAGCAAAAAAAAAAAAACGGCATGCTCAAGATCTTGAATCTGAGGTATGTGTCATCTGTTCTTCTTATCTGCACTTTCATACTTAAAGTTGGATTGCGTCAAGCTTAGTCTTCAAGTCAATGACCTATTGGTGAGCGATCTCAAGCGGCACAGAAGTGGGGGCAGAGATATTAAACCCCTTCAAAGCAAGCGATGAGCTCAAATTCCAACCTCTTGATCTTCTAGCCAAAAGAATAAGCTTCAGCTGCCATATCCTTTGCCACCTCCTTGGCAGCCTTGGTATTCTCTTGATCAAGGAACATAGACTTGGCTGCCAAAATCTCTGTTTTTTGCATCATGGCTAGCAAAGCAGTCCTCATATACTTGGTCGTATGCTTTGCAAAGGAACTCGGGCCAACAAACCCTTTGATGTCATCGACAAACTTGTCATAAGTGTCCATGTCTTCAAGCAGATTTGGTCTCAAAAGTGCACAGATCTCAACAGCCTCCCAGAAGCGGGTTTAGTGGATTTTTCACAACTGCCCACACGAGCAGTCTTCTCCTTCCCGGTAGACGATTCAGTCTCAGCAGTAGGAGGAGTGGGCCTTGGCACCACTTCAGTAGCATAGTCCAGCTTATCGCTCTTCATAATACCAAGCCTTTCCAAAGGAGAATCAGACTTAGCTCTCAACAGACGTCTTGGTATAAACTTTGGCACTGGGCCATGACATGACCTCTACGCTGGGAAACCCTATTAGCAATCGAACTAGCCATATTTGGCATGGCCGACGTCATTGGCTCAGATCTAGTAGCCTCATCTTTCATTCCCTTGAAAGAAAAAAAAGAAGTCTTTGGTTTTTTCTCAGCTGGCATTTCTTGAGCAGGCAGGGAAGATCTTTTTTCCCACCTTCACTAACAGTGGGATCCACAACAGTGATTGGATGAGTCAATGCCTCCGCTTTGATCCTATTCATCTCATCTCTTGGGAACAACCCATATTTTTTCCCGACTAACAGGCAAAAGGCTTGCATGCACAACATTCCAGTAACTCATGAGGGCCGCGACCTCCTCATTTCTCCCAATCACTGGCCTGAGCCATGTCAAAGAGCCCAAAGGACATGAGCTTTGCGGCTTGCCTAACACTGCGCCCCAGCACCACAATTCGCAGCCCTAGTCGCACAAGCTACCCTTGGCTCTAGCCAAGTATAGCAGCCTAAAACAGTGGTCCCTGCCACAACACCTCCTCGGCCCATGCTGAGCCTACTCCTGGCCCCTGCCAGCCGACCTGCCACACCACGCCGACGGCTGCCCCACGATAGCACTATCCAAGAAGAAGACAAGAAAAATTAAATTTTTCTTACATCGGTGCGGCACGAAGAAGACGAAGAAAGCAACGAAAGACGATCCTTTGCACGTGCATGATGTAGAATATTGCCAGATGAGGGGGAACAAATATCCTCTAAGCTCTTTCTCTCTTGTAGGGTAGAATAAATTTCTCTTCAAAGTTGATTTAATAATCCACTTAAGGTGGACTTAAATAAGCTTTGAGAGAAATTTATTTCCTTTTCCTAGAAGGATCTAATTTTCTATTAAAGAGGGGATTTACATCAAAATAGGAAGCAGTCTTAAGTTTCCTAAAGCAAGAAGATTTCTACACCTGCTGCCCTTTCTTATGAGCAGCCCAACAGGTGTGGGGGCATTTGTGGAGCCAAAAATAATCACAAGGTGACACGTGGATTTTTGGATAGAAGAGGACAAAAATACCTTTGAGGCATACCGGGTTTTGTCACATCCCGGCCCGGGCGCAGCCAGCTCCCAGGCCCGCTCCACCACCGTAGCACGATATTGTCCGCTTTGGGCCCCAACCACGCCCTCACGGTTTTGTTTCTGGGAACTCACAAGCAACTTCCCAGTGGGTCACCCATCATGGGAGTGCTCTAGCCCCCTTCTCGCTTAACTTCGGAGTTCCAACGGAACCCGAAGCTAGTGAGCTCCCAAAAAGCCTCATGCTAGGTAGGGATGGGAATATACATTTAAGGATCACTCCCTGGGCGATGTGGGATGTCACAATCCACCTCCCTTAGGGGCTCGACGTCCTCGTTGGTACACTTCCGGCCAGGGTTAGGCTCTGATACCAATTGTCACATCCCGACCGGGGCGCAACCACCTCCCGGGCCCGCTCCACCACCGCAGCACGATATTGTCCACTTTGGGCCCCGACCACGCCCTCACGGTTTTGTTTCTGGGAACTCACGAGCAACTTCTTAGGAGGTCACCCATCCTGGGATTGCTCTAGCCCCCTTCTCGCTTAACTTCGAAGTTCCTATGGAACCCGAAGCCAGTGAGCTCCCAAAAGGCATCGTGCTAGGTATGGCTGAGAATATACATTTAAGGATCACTCCCTGGGCGATGTGGGATGTCACAATCCACCCTTCTTAGGGGCCCGACGTCCTCGTCGGTACACTTCCGGCCAGGGTTAGGCTCTGATACCAATTGTCACATCCCGACCCGGGCACAACCACCTCCCGGGCCCGCTCCACCACCGTAGCACGATATTGTTCGCTTTGGGCCCCAACCACGCCCTCACGGTTTTGTTTCTGGGAACTCACGAGCAACTTCCCAGTGGGTCACCCATCATGGGAGTGCTCTAGCCCCCTTCTCGCTTAACTTCGGAGTTCCAACGGAACCCGAAGCCAGTGAGCTCCCAAAAGGCCTCGTGCTAGGTAGGGATGGGAATATACATTTAAGGATCACTCCCTGGGCGATGTGGGATGTCACAGGTTTCCTACGCGCGAGCAGTGGAGAATCATCCATCAACCAAGTCAAGAGCACCCAAAATAGGTAAAAGTTCAAATTTGTCTCATCCATCCTCATTCCATATCCTCTACAAGGAATTCATTCCATAACCTTCAAAACCTTCCATATTAATTGGATTAATTAGGCTAATAAATGGATTAATTCCTAATTAATATGTCAATCACCAAATTAATCACCCATTACACAAATTATCACCATTTTCACCCAAAAAAGCCTCTAAGAGCTGGCCACCCCATTCTCTATATATATGCAGAAATGCTCTCCTAAGGTCTTTATTTTGAGGACCTGTGAGGTCCTATTTCATTTCAACTCCTAAAATTAATCTAATTGTGAAATAATCCAAAATATGGTATTATCCCTGTTACAACATAACAAAATATTAATTTTGATAAAAAAAAAGAAAAAAAAAGAAGAGTTTCAGGCGTGAATGTCATATATCTGTTATGTTGTAACAGGGATAATATCATATTTTGTTATTATCCCTATTACAACATTATTATTTTGTTATATTGTAACAGGGATAATATCATATTTTGGATTATTTCACAGTCAGATTAATTTTAAGGGCTGAAATGAAATAGGACTTCACAGGTCCTCAAAATGAGGACCTTAGGAGGGCATTTATGATATATATGACTCTATTTCTTGTAAAAAGCTAAGTCCATACTCTTGCAAAACTCCAAAAAATTCTATAAACACTTTTTCTCTCTAAAATTCTAACTTTGGCATCAGAGGTTCTTCGGCCAAAGCCCCCCCCCCCCCAATTGATCGTGGGTGCGTGAGGCTTTTGGCCTTGACCAAAGGTGTTAATTGTTTTGTAGGTGCAATTTTGTCCAAGAAGAAAGCGGCGGAAGTTTGTGAATTCTTTTCTAATTGATTCTAAATGGCTTAGACTCTGTAGTGAGATTGGTTGGAACTTTTGAAAAGATGTTCTGATTTTTAACATTTTCTATGGCTTGCAACTTGAATGGAAATTTTGTTTAGCTAGGTTTTATTTAAGTTTTTAGTTAGTTAGTTAGTTTTTATTTTTGTTTTGCTAGATTTGTTTTGCTTGAGGACAAGCAAAAAGCTAAGTTTGGGGGTATTTTAATAAGTAGATTTTATATTATATATTTAACCCTATTCTTAGTATATTTTGGTTAATATCTTGGAAGAATTTTGATACTTTGAATTGTATTTCCCATATAGGACTTTTGACTTCCTCTGGAGAAAAACATGGTCAAACGGATGAAATTTGAAGTAATTCCAATTCGAGGACGTTCGTGATTCACTTAGCTTGGTCATATAAAAATATCAGATTTTTCTACCCAGCGGTGATTTTGTGGTGATAAAATAAATGAGATGTGCATTGCTGGAAAAGTGACGTTTTTGGCTTGAATTGCGTTTTTGGAGCCCAAGATGAACTCGGATGGGTTTGTGGCCTTCTGGAGATATGTTCAGAACGTCCCGATCTTCAAAGGAAGCTATCTTAGGCCGGATTTGGAGGAGATCTGAGGCTAAAAAGTGGCTGGACAAGTACTTGGCAGATTCTCCTAGTTTAATTAGGACTGTATTTTCTTAGTTATTTTAGTATTATTAGTTTCCTAATTAGAAAAAGACCAAAAACTAGGGTTTGACGTTGGATTTTGAGGGGGGGTTATATTGCTTTTGCAGTTCCTAGTTTTTGGTGGACGCTTATTATTATTCAACTTTGGAGACAGAGAACTTTGCTAGGGTTCTTGGAGATTTTCTACTTTAAAGTGTTTTCATTCTTTTTATTCTTAATAATATTCTCTATGATTCTAATTATGAATATGCATAACTAATTCCCGTTCGCTAGGGTGAAACTTTAAGCCTTAGCATGAAAATGTAATTTTTATTTAATTGCTTATGATTGATTGCATGCATGCTTTGAATTGTTGATCACTGTTTTAAACTATCTAATTGTCTTGATGAATGGCCACCATTAGGTTTTTAGACAAGTAATCGGATGCAATTCGGTCGGAGTATCACCGGAGGATTGAGTATTGCTTCTTGTGATTGATAATTGTAATTTCATCTAAGGCGAATATCACGCTCTTAGGGGTTGCATGGTTTTTCAAAAGGTTTTCATAGAACTTAATGAGTCTTGCATGTTCATATTTGATCTGAATATCACAGACGGATTGCATGTTAGATATACATTCTTGCTTGAATATCACGAGGAGAATATATATTAGGAAAACCTAACTTTCAAAGTGGCATGTGTAGATCATACTTAATTGGTAGAAATTCATAGGATTGCTACTCGGGAAATTTCTTTCTGGCATTCGTCTGGTGGAACCCTAGTGCTTTTATAAATTGGTATTTAAAAGTTTTTAATTAAAATTCGTTTTTAATATTACCCAATATCAAAAGGGAACTTTAACGAAAAGCTCCCGGTATTGTTCACTTTAACGAAAAACCACATTTTTACACTAAAAAGTCAATCATGGTACTATTCATTTTACCCTTTATTTTGTCCTTATCGTTAAAACTCAAAATTTTCAAGCCATTTTCATTAGTTTTCCTATTTCAAAATCATCTTTCTCAATTTTTAATTTCAAGTAATTGATTAGGAATTGTTTTTGCATAAATTATTAAAATAGTCCCTGAGGAGAACGACCTTGCATAAGCATCTATACTACGACATCCTTGTATTCTTACAAGTATTTCATATGATTTTGCCCCTATTTGCAGAGACGGTAAAAATCCTATCAAGCATCCATGATACATACATGTTGTACTCTTTTTTCGTTTGACTATGATTTTTCCCATTGGGTTTTTCCTATCAAGGTTTTAACGAGGCAACATAAGCATGCTTAACACTATATCAACAATCAAGGTAAAGTTGTACTTTTTTTCCTTCACTATGGTTTTTTCCCACTGGATTTTTCCGAGTAAGGTTTTAACGAGACAATTGATGTTGTTATATGGGCATCCAAGGAGGAATGTTGTAAAAGTTGTGGGGATGAATGCCCACATGCTTTTGGCAAAAAGGTGAAAAGACTTTAGAATAGTGATCATGTTGTTGTTGTTGTATGAAGTTTGTCAAAGAACACTCATTTCACCTTTGTAAGTTTTCATGGGAGTGGCTCTATTTAACGAGCACACACTGTGTGATCACTACACACTGCAAAAAGAAAAGAACTGAAAACAATAATATCATTATTGTTGTAAAATCGACAGTATGTGTGCAGTGGAACATAAAGTAATTAAGACACAATATTTATGAGGTTCGGCAAGTGTGCCTACGTCCTTGGGGCAGCAGTAGTACTTTCTTTCATTATGTGAAATAATAAGAGTCTAAAGATAACTCTCACTATTTTCTTTCTTCTCTTTAGCCCAGCTTACTGGTATTTTATTATGTATCTCTCTTTTTTCTCTTCTTCTTTTCCTCGTTTTTTTTCTTTCTTCCTCTGTATGCTCTCATTTTATAGGCAAAAGATTACTGTAACAACACTATTTGCTTTACAAACGTTCCTCATATGAATGATAACCCATCTGATTTTTCTTTGGATGATAGTAACAAACTATTTATGTGGGCCATCCACATATTACATTACAACACTCCCCTTTAGATGGCCATATGTCAATTTCGGTTGCCTCGTTAAAACCTTGATTTGTTTTGGATGCTCTCTCTGATGAGTATCTCCCCCTGATTTTGAATTCTTTAATCTGATTGACTACTATGTTGATGTAATCTGATACCATTCATGATAGTTGAAGTGTTTGCTTCTGAATGTGGTTCACATGCGCTCCAAATTTTAATGACCACATGTTTTAACCAAACTCCTGCATTTATGAGAGATATGAAGATGTGGCAATGAATGTTGCTTCCTTGATCGTTGTAGGATCAATTTATTTCCATATGTAAATACCAATCATTTCTAAGAGAGATTTGTATGCAAGCTAGAGAGATATTCAGATTTTTGCTTGCTCAATAAAACCATGGCTATTAGTGAGTTCTTTGGAATAGAATAAGAACATGTCTATAATTTCCTGGAGTTATCAAAAGATAAACTTTACTTCATTCTAATACCATATGTTGGTATTGTGTTTCAAAGGAAATGTAACATCTGACTCAGTGTATTGTACTAAATACAGTAAGGCACAACCTCACTAAGATATGCTACTCCTAGACCAAATATCAATTCATCATTTCCCTCACGAGGATGAATGATATTTCTTAGTGTCTAAATATTGGTTAATCATTTGAGTATTCAACTCATAATCTTCAATCCATATGGTTTTTAATACCATAAACATTTTGGATAAAATTTGTGTTGTCATATTGTTTGATCTGCAGCTCAAGACAATATTCCTTTTAACACTTTATAATCTTTCTAGACTCTTCAGGAGTCCCGATTTAATATCATCTCTTGCAAGAGAATTAGTATGTTGCAAAAATATCATAATGATAGTACTCACTAAGATAATTTATATCATCTATTGCTATTGAGTACATAATTTATGCTTTACCCTTCTAGGGCTTTCTGCAAGCAATTTGAATCCTTCAGAGATTTTCTACACTTCATGACACATTCTCCTTTGGAATTTATACAGAGTAACTTGCTTTCATGTATACTTGAGGGATTTACTTGTGGAAATATTCTTCAGGCATGTATAATTCTCCACTGAAATGAACAAGCTTCACAATGAGAAATCATGTTTCCAGGAGTGTATTACAATTTCAGGTTTCAATTGGAAACCTTGTGTCATATCATGTGAGTGTATTTCACTATATTATAAATGCCCATATGTAACCTTTTAGGTTCAACATCATTTGGCGATTTGTACTATAGGTCCATTTTTCCACATTCTTAATAAATTGTAATGGAATTGCCTTTCTCTATTTTTGGTCAATGATTTTTCTTTTTTGTCGACGAACAAAAGAACATGGCTCAATATCAACACAACTCATTGATGAATTTAGTAGCTATTGAAAACCAAAGTTAACATTGGTAATCGTCAATTCGTGATCCCATAATTCTCATGCATGCGCATGCATATTTAAAAATATTTTATTACTTTGGATATCCTTGCCTCTTCAAGGGCTTTACATTGTCTCTTCTAGGACAATCATCTCTTATTAGATGAATTGTTTGAGAATTTGGATCATAACCTTCTTTAGAATGTTATAGAGCTTGGATTTTTAATCTCTATTTATGGGGAGTTGAATCATTGGAACCTACACATTGATCATGCTTCAGGCATAAAATATATTAAAATTGCCATGCCCATGGATTATCCTTTTTGGAACTTGAATCAGTGTGGCGACTGTCATGCTTCGGGCCTGCAACAGTTCAGTAATACCAAGTCTGTGGATAGTATGACTAAGACTTCAATCCGTGCGGCATCTCTGTAACTTGTAATTAATTAGTAATTTTCATTACCTTTTTGTACATCATGTGAATTATATAAACTGGCAATGTTTGTTGGGGCTATGAGTATGATTCCCATCATTGAACTTTTCGTCTTCCATTCACTCAGTCAGCCACCAATTTTCTCCCATTGGACTTTTATTAGCTCATCGTTGATCATTTTGCTTCAGTCTCTTGCTCAGTAGAAATGGTGTGCAACCTTTGCCCTTGGATGGTCCATCACTTCTTGGTGACTCGTCCATGCTTGGTAGCTTTAGTGTAAATAGCCAACAGCTTACCAATTATTGCGGTGTTGATGACTTGAGATCTAGTTCCAACAATAGTTGGTGATGACTACTCAAGAGCAATGCAAGGTAAGCAATCAAGAAAAGTTTCAGGCAGTCGGTTTCTGACTGGAAGTTTGATTTCAAGTTCTGACTAATTGCTTTCTTTCTCTTTGCCTTGCAGGCAAGAGTAAGGGCAAAGGAAAAGACAAGGAAATAGCATGATATGAGATACTTTTGCTCTCAACCTTGATGATATGAAATACTTTTTCTCTTGAAGAAAGACAATAGAATGATTTGATGCTGATGTAAAGCTTCTCGATAAAAAATATTTCTTTCTGAGAAAATGAGTTTGGCATTTTGAGGGACTTGGTTAAAGCGCCATTTTTAGAGAGAAGGAAGACTGAATATGTTGAGATGTTTGGTTGCATATGCATTCTTGGTAAGGAATATGAACTAGGCGTTTTGGAGGTATGCCTTGCCATTGAGGAATAAGGTCGATGTGTATAGGGATTTCCCAATAGCAGGCAAGCCAATTCAAAACATTAATGGCTGAGGTGGCAAGTTTTAGACAAGAAATTAGAGGGCTCAAGCACGAGAATAAAGAGTTGCACAAACTTGCAAATATTTACTCGACGAGTATGAAAAGAAAGCTCGACCAGTTGTTGGAATCTGAAAGTCGGATTGAAAATGATCACTAGAGATTCGTGGCTGAATTTCGAAGGCAACTGGTGCCTTCCCTTTTTGGTGTTTTGCCAAGTGTTAGGGTGTCACATGATCAATCTCTAGTGTCTCTTCCTTCTAGGGTACTGCCAAGTGTTGAGGCTTCACATAAGTAACCTTTGTGAAGGCCCTCCCCATTTGTTTGTTTTTGTAGTTGTAACTTAAGTGTATGTATAAAATAAAATTTAAAAAAAAAAAAGAGTTCTCCTATTTGATTTTATACATGTCAGAAAGCTTCTACTTTAGCTTGTTATATATGGGAACCTATGGAAACTTCTGGTTCCATGAATATGATTCAATGAGCCTTTAAGTATAGACATTTTCTAATATCATATGCTTCCACATGAGTTATTGAGCATTACGAATTCATGAAAGTATCTCTTGTGTAAGATGTCGATGGTCACATAATCGAGTTTTGCTAAGTTCACCATTTTCTTATTCCCAAGAGGAAGAAATTCAGGAATGATGGAAATTGCGATAATTAACTCATACCACATATAACATATATCTACACAAAATGTTAGAACTTCAGGTTCTTAACATTATTCATATTTTGAACTTTAGATCAAAACATTATTCATATGTACTCGAAATTTATTCTCAAAATCGACATCATTAGAATCTTTAGGTTCATATTTTTGGAATTCACACCCATTCCTAATCTGTACATGGATTAAGGAACTTATGGTCCTCATTTTCATGAATCAAGGAACTTCTGGCCCTCATTTAATAGTTTGTGGACTAAGGCACTTATGGCCATCATTTTAATTTAATTGAGGAACTACTGCTTTCTTAGTTGATTAAAAAACTTCAGGTTTTGATTTGATCGAGGAACTTTGGGTCTGATTTTTTTTAATGGTGGAACTTCATGTCCAATCATTTTATATGATGAGGATTAAGAAACTTCAGGTTCTAATATGATCAAGGAACTTTGGGTCCTTTTATATACTCATCATAAAATGTAGTACACTAAATAAATTAAAGCAATATGTGATAATTTCAGCCATGGTAAATAAATTTCTTTTAAATAAATAAAGCTTATGACAATGGCTTTGATTCAGCACCATTTTCATAAATATCAAAGCTTAAAACAAAGGGTAATAACTCCATCCACTGTAAATAAATTGCTTTAAATAAATAGAATTTGTGATAGGGCTTTAAACTAGCACCATACACATAAATATGTCAAAACAGAAAAAGTAATGATTGAGTCCCCATCTCCTTTTTTTTTTCTTTGTCTACCACTTTCTTTTGTTTCATCCTTTTTATTTTATTTTCATTTTACAGTTCTAAGTCCTTTTAGTTACCCAGGAAGTAATAGTAACAATAAGTCCCAATTGGTGTTCCTCTTCCGATGAGTTTCGAAAAAGTAAAAAACGGTTCCCATAAGTTTTGGAGTCAAGAGTAGTGTCTGCAATTTATGAGAAGATCAAATTATTAGATTTAACTCAAATTTTAGTATGATATGGATAAGAGTATACCGAACAACTTTCATGAAGAAACAGTTTCAATCCGAGCTACCAAAAATGAAGTTTTGGTACTCATAAGATGGCTGCCCGATTTTCTGCGGAATTGAAAACTGGATTGATGTTTCAGACATCTGCGACGATCGCACCGTTGAAATTTTCTAAAATTTTGATGTGTTATAGGTACTGAGTGGACGAAAAACTTTCAAGAGGGAAGTATCTCAATCCAAGGTCTATAAGTTGGAGTTCCGAGACTGTTTACATGGCTGTCAGATTTTCTGTTAATAATAATAATAGTAGTTATATAACCAAGTGTATATTTACTTTAAGAAGATTAGTTATATAGAGATATGAAGATGAAATGAAAAGATTTTCTTATCTGTGAGATTCCAGCTGACAGAGGTGAAAGGTAGGTAGTGCTTCACTAGATTTATAGTGTTGTGCTTTTTGTCGACATGGGAGCTTCTCGTGTTGATAACGTGTTAATCAATGGTATGTGTGCAGTGGAACATAAAGTAAATAAAACACAATATTTATGAGGTTCGGCAAGTGTGCCTACGTCCTCGGGGTAGTAGTATTACTTTCTTTCATTATGTGAAATAATAGGAGTACAAAGATAACTCTCACTATTTTCTTTCTTCTTTCTAGCCCAGCTCACTGGTATTTTATTTTGTATCTCTCTTCTTTCTCTTCTTCTTCTCTTCTCTCTTTTTTTTCTTTCTCTTTTTCTTTCTTCTTTCGTATGCTCTGATTTTATAGGCAAAAGATTTCTGTAGCAACACTATTTGCTTTTACAAACTTTCTTTATATGAATGATAAACCATCTAATTTTAATTTGGATGAATAGTAAAAAATATTCATGTGGGCTATCCACATATTACATTACAACAAGTATCCCCCACTTTCTATTTTTACCTACAATCATTTTGTGTTATAGTTACAAAACCAAACAGTGTAATATTTTGCACCTGCTTCGCTTTTGTCCCTATCAAAGGTTATCTTTGTAACGTTTGCCTATTTATAACAAACATGGCATATATGTTTGGAATATATTCCATTTTGAGAGAGTTGAAAAAGCACTATCTCGTTGAAAGGTTCTATATATATATATATCCAACCTTTCTCAAGGCATTTCTTCAAACAAAACCTCGTTTTTTTCCTCTTTTAAGATGGTGCATATTTCTTAGAACATGGAGTGTGAATCAAACTCATGTTTGAATTGAATTGAGATACGTCATACACCTAGTTTGACCCCCCCCCCTTTTTTTCCTGCTAACCAATTTTTTTATTATTTATAAATCTTTTTCTTTTTTTTTCTTTTTTCTTTTGTAAATCTTTAAGCTTCCATTTTTATTATCCCACAAAGATAGGTACAATAATATAAATGGAAGAATTTGTTAAGCCGAATCACCACATAGAAATGTTAGTTTTAAGTATCGCGTACTGTTCGTTATGGCTTCAGAATTTCCAGCCAAGTTTTCCATTTTCCATGGACAAATCAAATAATTTAAAAATTCAAAGATTAAGAACGTTAGTGAAATTGAAAGAGGGAGAATTTTTGAAAAGGATTGCGAGAGTTTCTTCGAAAATTAAATTAGCTCTCAATGAAAAACACCAATTTGTTGTAGCAAAAAATCTATCGTCTTCAGTCTAGACGAATTTGTACTTGAAAAACAATTAAACATCTTTGATCAATGTCCAAAGCCATGCGCCAACGAAGTTTATGACTTAATTGCTTAGCCAAAGCTTACCAAAATTTGGGGGGAAATGAGGTATTTATAGAGCTAGGACGGTCACATGTGTAGGGTTTGTCGTGCCATGTGTCGATATCTAGTTGGCCAAGGTGTGTCATCTGTTGGATAAAAAATTGAATTATTCCGCATTATTGAATAAATAATATCTCATAATTATCTCGCGGAATCCTTGATTGAGTTTTGTTGTGATTTTTTGCTTGATGGAGTTGATTTTCAATAAGGAAAGCATAAAGCTAAGAATTTACCTTTGACTTTTCTTTTTGTCATGGGTAAGAGAGCTTGGGGAAGTCGTAATAAGCAACTCATGTCTTCATGAGGGTTGAATTGCGCGTGAAACGAATATGGGTCTCGCTAATTTATTGAGTGCATTCTCATCTCTTACGTGTAAACATCCACGTATCAACTCTAAATTTATGTATTATTTTATACTCCACATTTTCGTTATTTTGGTTAAGCATCTCCTATGGTTATGACTAAACCAAACTTGTCGCTAAATGGATTGGCTTAGTTCTCTTCCATTACCAAATGAAGGCGTAAACTTAAGCAATTAAAACTACGATATTCCATTGTTTTAGTTAAAAGTGGTAAATCAACCCATTTGGTTGTTAATGAGTACCTGTTAAGACCCATTGAAATTGATGTCACCATAATATATAGGTGAGATTGGTAGTGGTGTTGATGGTGCAAGGTGAAATTAAACCAAATAACAAAACTCCACCACATTATATTAAGGAGTGAGGAAGTGAGTTAAGCCTCACAATTGGCTAGCAATAATATGGTTCAAATTCGCCTTTAGCGAGAATTGAACCTAAGATTTCTCACTTACAAGTAAAGAGGAATACCACTAGATGTAGTACTAAGTAGCAACTATGAGTAACTCCACCATATATATTAAAGGGAAATTGTCAAAATGACCTATTTACTTAATCTTTTGACTAAAATAGGAAAAACAGGCCATGCACACCATGCACAAAAGCGAAATAACGAAAACACCCACATATAAATTGTAGAAACTCACAGCTCATTGCCTCATTTTTCTAATTTCAAAGAGAGAGAGAGAGAGAGAGAGAGTTGTGCGCTCTGAATTTTTGGGTTGAGCTCAGATCTATGAGCATATCGTGTGCATGTCATTTGCATGTCGTGTAATACAGTGAGCATATCTTGAAAATTCCTCAAACAAAACACCAGTTTTTGTCAATTTTTAGTAAACACCATCACGATATTCAAACAAGGTAGGGAATCCCATGATATTAGTGTTGGAGAATAGTTTAGAAACAAAAATAACAGAAATACAGAACTTGAAATACTTACACTTTATTACTAAAAAATACTTGCAATACATAATGATATTACACAATAAATATAGAAATTAAAATGATACTAACTTGAATGAATCAAAGGTAGAGGCTAGCGCAAAAGTTATGTCCTTCGAACAGTTTCTATAATGTTTGCTCGACCAAGATACAATTACCTAATTCTACAACCCGCACTAGATTATAGAATTCTAGAGAATTGTTTTGTGTGTTTACTCTCTGGGAATTTTGTACGGAAGAAAAAGAGGAAGAAAAGATGATTACTTGGAAACTGTGATTGTAGATATATAAATTGTTTCACACCCTTTCAAATACTTGTTCAGCGTATTTGAAAATACCAACTCTTTCTAAGAGCTTAATCAAAACATTTTTTAATTAATAAATTAATTAAAAATTAATCAAAAATTAAAATTAATGAATCTAATTAGTTTTAACTTCCAAGTGCCCAAGGCCCTTGTCTTGATTAATTGATATTAATTGTATTAGGCTATATTATACAAACCTAATCCCACAACCATAAGGCCCCCAAATCCTAACTACTAGTATAAAGGCCATTGACAATTCAATGTTTCCCGATGTGGGACAATAGGAGCCTCAAAACTCCTACAATATGTACCCCACATTTTGAGATGATTATTTGGTTCTAGAGAAACTAAGATACGAGAGTAAACAATAGATGTGACATACATCAGAAGAGGTGTCTTTTGGACTTGAACCTACCTTAGTATATACTTATCGGATTTACTAGATGACGCAGTGAATATAAAATCTTGAACTGTTCATCTCCACAGTAAACCAAGACAATAAGCAAAACATATGCCACACCAACACATCACAAATTCATACGTTTGTGTTCTTTTTGGTCTTGAACAAATCCTGGATTCATGAGAGCTTTAGAGAATGTAGCCATGTAATTCCCATAAATGCGACCCCACATTTACTCTCATATAGGTGATATTGATTAAGAATAGGCTGCTACTATTCCACTTGATTTACAAGTATCAATATCATTAAACTAATGTATCCTACACCCATCTATAGTCACCACACTTCTTCCATCATAAGAATGGGTATATAAGTGTGTTTCTTCTTTGAATCTAGCCAAACTAGTTTGCCTATTGAACCTAGACCATGGGATCTCCAATCAACTAGGTTAGATGTCACGCCCCAACCCCAAATATCCTAATGATACCAGGATGGGACGTGCTGGTTGACACTCAAGAGTGACGAAAGCCAAAATGAATCTATCAAGATAAAGAATATGGAAATACTAGGAAACAAGGATTACAAAATCATGGTGAAGACACATATACAACAAAAGTTCACAAATACAAATTTAGAAACAAGATGCACAACATGTACAGAGCACATAGCTAACCAAAAGAGTGAGTGCAAATATTACATTATATTACAACATCAAAGGAAATCCATACACAACTGGAGACTGTAGAAATCACTGATAGGGAAAGGCCTCGAAGCTTGGGTCGTATTCCTCGTCACTAGCTCCGGAAGGGGGTGCAAAATAGAAAAGATGAGTGGACCATAATTTAATATAATACTAATAATACAAAAACTATTTTTTTCTAAACATAATAACCCCCTGTTTTGAAAGCATATATAATACTACATAATAGGTTCTCTAAAAACTCTGATATTCCATGAAAAACCTCCATAAAACTCATATGTAAACCCGAGGCATCAAAATTGTACTATCACTGCCGGAAGGCAAAACCATAAATCTCAATAAACTGTACTCTCTAGGGGTATCATAATCGCCCGCAGGCAGTACCTATCCATCATCCGAAGGTGAAGCTGTACGACACTGGGTTACGCTAGTGAAGAAACATGGTAGGCCCCATCACCTGAAGGTGAAGCTGTACGACTCTGGGTTACACCGGAGAAGAACTCTCTAACATCTCACATCAACACTAGCCGTTACTAGTGAAGTTGTCCGACACTACTTTCAGCAGTGAGGCTGGGGGTATAACATATATCTCACTCATCCTCATCTCTGTGTCCTATAGCCATAGACATCTAATACCCGTGTTGTGTGGATGTGCTGTATGATAACCCTTTAGATATATATATATATATATATATCCAAAACCATATCTCAAAATCTCATAACTTTATCTCATAAATCCAAAAACATAGCTCAAATCTCATGTCAAAGTATCAAGATCCAAAGGTTTTAAAAACCCGTAAAATAATTCATAAAACTATGTTATCACAACCCATTGAAAATCACACTTATAATCCAACATTTTAAAACCTTTAATATATAAGAAACACGAACATAACCAATATATATATATATATATATATATATATATATATATATATATATTCCATAAGTAATTCAAATTACTAAATAATTTATCCAAATATCAAAATAGGCAATTTCATAAAACATATAATGTAAAACTAATATATCCAAAACTCAACGATATGCCAGTTTGTAAACATATTTAAAGCATATGAAATTCCAAAGTAAAATATGCATGCAACTGTAAGATCCCACATCGCCCAGGGGTGAGGATCCTGTAAGCCTTATGTGTACATGTCTACCTCCAATTAGCACGAGGCCTTTTGGGAGCTCACTGGCTTCGGGTTCTGTAGGAACTCTGAAATTAAGCAAGTTCGCGCAATAGCAATCCCATGATGGGTGACCTATTGGGAAGTTCTCATGTGAGTTTCCAGAAATAAAGCCGTGAGGGTGCTGAGATGTGACAGCAACCCTAAGCTTTATAAAAATGTCATTTTAGAAGGGGTCCACTCATAAGTATTCCACTACCGAAGAACCACTTGAATTAGGATGGACTGGATCACCTCCAACCGTTACACCTTAACACCAATAATATTAGATTTAATTAATTGGGCTTAAGAGTGCTTAAGTATTGAATTTGTATAATTGGGCTTAGATCTGATCTCAGATTTGGGCTAAAAAGCCTGGATTTTGGGTTTGAATCTTGGGTTTAGGGTTTAAATTATTGGACTGGGTTTTTAGTTAATAGGACCCAACGATTTGGGCCTGGTCCATATAGTTTTAGGGCCTAAAATTAAATAACCTAAGTTAATTGAGTGGGCTGGGTTAGTAAGTGGGTTGGATTAGGGAAATTTAAGCTAAAAATACATACGGGTCGAATTGACCCGAATTAAAATGTGGGTCACCGGTCCCCTTGAAAAAGAACACTAGAAGTTTTATCGGAATTCTTCCCGATTTCGGTTTAAACCTAAAACTAAAATAAAACGTGTAATCTAGACATAAAAATAATGCTGAGAAAAAAAGGATGTAAGATTATACTAAGTTGAGAATCAGAATAAGGTTAGCCATGTCGAAGTTTGCCGTAAATAGATTTGAACTTCATCAGATTCTGGAAATAAACACTTAAGGTATGCATGCAGAGATTAGAATCACAACTTAACTCAAGATCACCACAGATCGACTACAGTCAAGGGAACCATTTAAACTTACTTGAGATGACAATTTCGAGAGAGCTTAAACTCTTAGGTTCACTAATCACTACACTAGCTGTGCACCGATGGTGCATGTAAAGCTATAACTAGCTTCCTCATGTTCCAGAGATCCAACTTGTGAGTTTTTGAAAATGGGTTCCGTCGAGATTGGTCGGGTTTATGTACGAGCTTCGATGGATTTTTTTGCCGAATTCTGGGATTTAGAACATAGGTCGTATGCACAAAAAAACCACAAAGTTCAAGCTTTGATTCCCATGCGGAGTCATAAAACCAACATGCAACCCAGAAATTTGAAAAAAATAAGAAAAAACCTCACTTGATATTTGAAGTTGGAGCTTGAAGCTCTCGGTACTAATGGTGAAACTGTTCACAGTGGGTCGATGGTGCAGACAAAGACCTAGTTGGGTTCCTAAAGTCTTAAGGGTTCCATAAATGGGAGTTTTAAGTTCGATTTGTCAAGGAAATGGGTGAGATTTGCGGGAAAGCTCACGGAGCTAAGAGAGAAAGTTGAGTTTGAAAGTCAGGGAGAAGGGTGGGTCTTTCAGAAATGAAGAGGAAGAATACAGAGTTTACGAGTTTGGATAATTGACCCTAATCTTGGGCCGGTTTTAGGTTAACCAAATTTAAAAGTCTCAGGCCTTAGTTAGAAACCAAAGGGACTAGACTTGGGCCCAGTGCAATTTAGGTTATTTTAGATAAGGGCTATTACATTAGGTTTCCGTTGGCAATTTCATTTTACTCTATTGGCTTTAAACCCATTCCCCTCGATGTATGCTTAACTTGCTCTCTAGATAAACTTTTAGTAAGCGGATCCGCAATATTATCTTTTGACTTGACATAGTCAATAAAAATTACACCACTAGAGAGTCATTGCTTTATTGTATTATGCCTTCATCTAATTTTTCTAGACTTCCCATTGTATACACTATTTTTAGCTCGATATTGTGCAGCTAAACTATCACAACATATACATATTGTCGTTACAAGTTTAGGCCATATGGAAACATCTTCTAAAAAATCTCTTAGACACTTAGCTTCTTTTCCAGCCTTATCGAGAGCTATAAATTCCAATTCCATCGTTGATCAGGCTATGCACGTTTGTTTGGAAGATTTCCAAGATATTGCTGCTCCTCCCAAAGTAAATACATATCCACTTGTGGATTTCGTATTAGTATTATCTGATATCCAATTCTCATCAATAAATCCTTCAAGCACAAGAGGATACCTTGTATAATGCAATCCATAATTCATTGTATGCTTTAAGTATCTCTATTCTCGAATTAAAGTTTTCCAATGATCATGCCCAGGATTGCACGTATATCTACTCAGTCTACTCACTAAGTATGCTATATCAGGCCTTGTACAGTTCATAATGTACATAAAGCTTCCAATAACTTGTGAATGTTCACGTTGAGATATAGCATCACCACTATTTTTCTTTAGTTTGCTATTGGCATCAAAAGGAGTAATTGCATCTTTACTTTCCAAATGACCATACTTTCTAACTGCAGCTTCTATATAATGGGATTGTGTAAGAATATAACCTTCTTGGTTTCTTTTGATTTTTATGCCAAGAATCACATCAACTAGACCAAGATCCTTCATATCAAAACTTGATTTCAATACCTTCTTGGTCCAGTTTATTATCTCTTTGTTAGTTCCCATTATAAGCATATCATCTACATATAAACACAAAATAACGCAGACATTATTTTGAGTTTTTGTGGAGACTATCACACTTATTTATCCTAAACCCATGAGTGATCATAATATGGTCAAATTTTTCATGCCATTGCTTTGGAGCTTGTTTAAGCCCATATAGCGATTTCACAAGTTTACAAACTTTATGTTCTCGACCCTTAACCACAAACCCCTTAGGTTGTTCCATATATATTTCCTCATCTAAGTCTCCATTTAAGAATGCAGTCTTTACATCAATTTGAAGTATTTCCATGTTATGGAGTGTAGCTATAGCAATCAACAGTCTTATTGACATAATTCTCGTTACAGGCGAGTATGTATCAAAGAAATCCAAACCATATTTTTGATGGTATCCTTTAGCTACCAAACAAGCCTTATATTTGTCAATTGCACTATCTGGTTTTAATTTCTTCTTAAAGATCCATTTGTACCCAATTGGCTTATTGTCAAGGGGCAAATCAACTAATTCCCATGTATGATTTTGCATAATGGAATCTACTTCACTGTTAGCTGCATCCTTCCAAAATGGAGCTTCAGGAGTGGATATGGCCTCCTCGAATGAGTGAGGTTCTGTCTTAATTAATAAGGTCACAAAATCAGGCCCAAAGTATTTTCGAATTTTTGTCCTTTTACTCCTTCTAGGTTCAAGTTCTTCTTCTTCTTCTTGAACTCTAGACGATCATCATGTACTCTAGGTTCGTCATTAACCTCAGATATATCATCATGTAATCTCTTTTTCAAGAAATTAGACTTGCCCATTTTGTATAGAAATATATCCTGAAAAAATATTGCATTTATAGATTCTATAATAGTATTGACATGTATGTCGCTTACTTCGGAATGAAAAACTAAGAATCTATAAGCTGAACTATTAGATGCAAAACCAATAAAAACACAATCTATAGTTTTAAATCCTAATTTTGTTCTCTTTGGCAATGAGAATTGTACTTTTGCCAGGCAACCCCACACTTTAAGCAATCTAAATGTTGGGGTTCTTCCTTTCCATAATTCATATGGTGACTCATTTCTCGTTTTAGGTGGAATTCGATTCAAAATTTTATTTGTAGTAAGTAAGGCTTCACCCCACAAATTGTGTGGAAGCCCAGAGCTATTCAACATGAAGTTGATCATGTCTTTAAAAGTCCTATTTTTTCCGTTCGGCAATTCCACCACGAGTTGGATATGATCTAAAATCACACAAGTCACTATGAATTAAATCTAACAAATCATTAGATTTTTCATGCACTGATTTAAAGCTTTGACTTGCAAATTTTGATTCTGTACAAGTCTCACATTTAACATTTTCTAAATAATCAAGTTTGGGTAGCAAACCTAAATTATGCATTCTAAAAAGAGAATGAAAGTTTACATGTCCTAGCCTAGAGTGCCATAAATTCGACACGTCAACAATATAAGCAAAAGCATTATTTGTTTCATTCATAGCATTAGTAAGTACATTTAGTTTGAATAATCCATTAGCAAAGTAACCCTTTCCCACAAACATTCCCCCTTTAGTTAGTACAAACTTATTGGATTCAAAAACAAGTTTGAATTCTTTACTACTAAGGATAGGGCCAGAAATAAGATTCTTCCTTATATCGGGGACATGCAGCATATCAAGGAAGGTTAATTCCTTTCCAGAAGTAAATTTCAGAACACATTCCCTATTACAGCCACAACAGATGCACACGCATTTCCCATAAATAGCTACTCGTTTCCCTCGACTTTCTGGTATGAAGAGAACATATTTCTGTCACCACATACATGGCGAGTCACACCTGTATCTATCCACTAATCATCGTGGTCAGATACAAGGTTGATTTCAGAAATCATTGCAGCCAGGGCATCCACATTATTTTCAATCAGGTACGCGCGGTTGTTGTTGCCTTGATTTCCAGGACCTTGATCCCTTTGATGATGACATTCTTGAGCCTTATGGCCTTGCTTTCCACAAACCCAGCAACTTCCCTTAATTTTCTTGAAGTCTTTGCCTTTCATACCAGGGACAAAGTTCTTCTCATTCTTCTTAGTTTTCTGGAATTTTGGCTTGTGCTTTGATGAACTTCCTTCAACAACATTAGCCTTGGCTTCCATACTCGAAACCAAGCTCTTCTCATTATTTCTGTTGTCTTCCTCAATTCTTAGCCTTATAATGAGATCTTCGAGGGTCATCTCCTTATGTTTGTGCTTGAGATAATTCTTGAACTCCTTCCAAGAAAGTGGCAATTTCTCTATAAAAGACGTCACTTGAAAAGACTCATTTATCACAATCCCTTCAACATGAATGTCATGGATGATTTTATGGAGATCTTCAGTTTGAGAGACAAGGGACTTGGAATCCACCATTTTGTAGTCCAAAAATTTGCCCATGACAAATTTCTTTGAACCTGCATTCTCTGTTTTATATTTTTTCTCAAGTGACTCCAAAAGTTCCTTGGCTGTTTTGCACACCACATAGACATCATACAACGAATCATTTAATGCATTAAGAATATAGTTGTTGTAGAGGAAATCATTATGATTTCAGGCATCTATGGCCGTCAAAGTTTTTGCAAAAAAGATATTTTCTCCATCTGCAGTAGGTATAGTCTCGCGCAGAACGTTAGTAAAATTCAGAGTTGTCAAATAAAACAGCATTTTCTGCTGCTATCTTTTAAAATCTATACCCTTAAATTTCTCAGGCTTTTCAGAATGAGGTTTAGTTCCTGATTATTTCATATTGTTCGAAGATTGTTGGAGAACAATTTAGAAACAAAAATAACAGAAATACTGAACTTGAAATACTTATACTTTATTACTAAAAAAAAAACTTGCAATATAGAATGAAATTACACAATAAATACATAAATTAAAATGATACTAACTTGAATGAATCAAAGGTAGAGGCTAGTGCAAAAGTTATGTCCTTCGAACAGTATTTCTGTCCCATTCTTGTGCTTGTGGTTTTACAATATCTGCTCAACCATGATACAACTATCTAATTCTACAACTCGCACTGGATTATAGAATTCTAGCGAATTGTTTTGTGTGTTTACTCTCTGGGAATTTTGTACGGAAGAAAAAGAGGAAGAAAATATGATTTTACTTGGAAACTGTGATGGGAGATATATAAGTTGTTTCACACCCTTTCAAATGCATGTTCAATGTATTTGAAAATACACAACTCTTTCGAAGAACTGTGTCTCTTAATCAAAATATTTTTTAATTAATAAATAAATTAAAAACTTAATCCAAAATTAAAATTAATGAATTTGATTAATTTTAACTGTCATGACCCCAAGTGCCCAAGGCCCTTGTTTTGATTAATTAATATTAATTGTATTAGGTTATATTATACAAACCTAATCCCACAACCATAAGGCCCAATCCTTCAATTCATTTTCAAATGGTCCAAATCCTAACTACTAATATAAAGGAATAGACCTATATAAAGGCCATTAACAATTCAATGTTTCCTGATGTGGGACAATAGGAGTCTCAAAACTCCTACAATTAGAAGAGGGAGAAATTGATTGAATCGTTTGTTGCTTTTGTACTCATGGACGAACCAAGTAAGCACAAAATAGAAGAATATTTTGATATGAAAAACAAACATTCAATTAACTTTCAGGATATATATATTTTTGAGAAATTATATTCAGACATCTTAATTGACGGCGACCAGTGCAACAAAATGATAGAAAAGGCTCCTAATAACAATCCACAGAACCGCATAAATGAGTTTCCATCATTAGGCAAATAAAAACTGAACCACCTTTCCGAAGCAGCAAAAAAGCTATATCAAGGAGAGATCTGTTAGATGAAGAGGATGAGTGAGTTAAGGTTCTTTGAGCTGGGGATTGAGCGAGAGAGAGTTCTAGAAAAAAGTGCAAATAACTTTTGAGAGGGAAGAAATAACTCATTTATATACAAGGACAATTAAATCATTTTCAGTTTTTAAAAATTAATTTATCCTATTTTAGTCAAAGACTAAAAAAATAAGTCATTTCTAGCTATTTCCCTATATTAAATTCTCAAAATTAATTTGCTTCATAACCAGTTACGGAGGCAGTCACAGGACTGCCTGGGCTATTCATTTCTTGGGCCAAAAAAATTAGGGTTAGAGATTTGGCGTAGTCGTCTTCCAAGTTCCCCCATGCATGCCTCCCTCAGGCTTCAGCGGCTCAGCCTTTTTCTCCTACTCTTTGTTTTTTTTTTTTTAGTACATTGATATTTTTACTCTAAGAAAAAAAAAAGTTCGGTTAAGCCACACTATTGAATGGATTGTTGGAGAATTATCAACAATCAATAACAATTATATATGCTAATAAATAAATGCGAATAATACTTTAACAGAGTATGAACAACAAAACAGAAATATAAAACAAACAATTTGAAGATCGAGGCTTGCGTACCGCAATGTCCTTGAAACAGAATTTCGTCCCTACTCTGTGCTTGTAGTTCGATGGACGACTGTTCCACCAGGATTCAACGATCAAGTTTAAGATTCCAGCACCGAAAAACTTTAACTTCTGGCGAAAATCTTTGTGGTTCTCTCAGTATGAAGGTTATGGAATGTAGAAGACGATTTATGATTTTCTTGTGTGTTTGAATGACATGCAGATGTATAAATTTATAGGGTGCATATGTCTGTTCGCAACAGACATGTTGTGGGGAAGGTGACTGTTCAACCAAGGGTTGTGCTGCTCCATCTTTCAGAAACACTTGCAGACTTCATCTGAAAAGATGAGTCTGTTAAGTTTAAAATTTAAATTCGAATTTAATTAATTAATTAATTAATAATTAATAATTAATAATTAATTAAATTCAAAAATAATTAATTAAATATTAGAGCCCGAGCCCAAGGCCCATCTTTTGATAATTAAATATATATTAATTACCAATTAATTAGCACATCCTAAAGCCCAACCCCAAGGGTGAGCCCAATGTTCCTTCTCCAAGGCCTATTCTCCATTCACTTTCTATAAGGGACAAAGCCTTGTAAAGTGAGGAAAACTTGTGTGAATAGTCAATGTGGGACAAACCCCACATAAGAAATTTCTACTCAAAATTTCCAACATGGATGACTGAGGTGGGTGATCGTTATATGATAGGTATTGGTTATTCTTGTCAACTATTGAACTTTATCACAGTTGAAGATTGTTCTCATTTAAATACAAATATCACTGTGATAAACCTCAGTTGACGGAATTGAATGAAGGATTCACAAAGCAAACGATCGGTGTTGGATCCTCGTGATAAATTTAAATACTTTAAAGTTGATGATATATGTAATCTTGCTAATAAGAAATTTTACCTCAAAGTGAGATGCATGGTTTAAGAGTAGAGAGGACATTTTCTGAGAAAGATACGTGTTACCATCTACAATTTAGAATTTGACTTATATTTCTTATTTATATCTGCGTTTAGCTGAAACAAGAAAGTCAACATACTACCCATTGATTTATAGATTGATTTGTTAGTTTACACAAAACGAGCGTTTCCCTCCATGAACTATATTAAAACTAAGCTCCGGAACAAGATATAAGATGAGTTTCTTGCTAATGGTATGATTCTCTATATTTAAAAAAAAAATTGCTAATGGTACTGATCATAATTAGTGATTGATACTTTTGATGTTTTGAAGACGAGGAAGGCAACATTTACATAGCTTTACATTGTATTAGCATTACACTTTGTTGTATTGTTATTTGTTTTGATATCAGTTGGTTATTTTTTAGGCTTCATTTGGTACATTGAACTATATTGATTATTTCAGTCGGATAGATTAATTTGTACCTTATAAAGTACATATTATATAGTCAAGTGTTTGATGCAGTGTCAGACTAAAGACCAACTATTTAATTTTGTCTGGATATGAGACTTTGAACTGTAATTAGTTTAACAGGAATATGCACAAATACCACCTAGACTTTTGTTGATGTATGCATTTATCACTTGAACCTTTAATTTTTATTTTTTACCACCAGAACTTTGTGTTATGTTGCAATGTACCACCTACCGTTTTAGAAATTTTGTTAATTAACATGTACATCCGGGCTTAAATTTTTCCGCTGACGTGGTAAATAAATATTTATTAATTAAAAATATTATAAATTAATATTAAAATAAAAATAGATACCCATGGTATCTTTCCTTCATCAACCAACAACCTGTAGGCTAGCCTAGGGGTGGACAAACAAGTAGAGGAAATGCGAGTTAGGACGGGTAATCTAGGCTAGGGGCAGGTACGGGCCAGTTTCAAATGTTTTAGAAAATAAACAGGGCAGGGTGGGGCGGGCCCATGTCATTTACGGGGCAGCCCGAGTCTTGAACCTTAGAAAAATAGGGCCCCGGATCGACCTGTTATAGCCCATCCTAAATCAAGGTATATATTTTATCACAGAGCATGTAAAATGGCAATAATGCCCTCGTGATTTAGTGACGTGGATGGACATATAAAGTTATAAATTATTCCCTCGCTCGCGAAATTAAATGGTGCTTGATGTCACGAGCACGTCGACATGAATTAATAACGAGTATGGGTGTAATTCTATTTTTCGAGTTGGTTATTTCTTCTTTGGACCCATTTTTAGGGCCTTAACTTAATGACCCAATTAAGGGCCTTATTACTCCCACCACCCGTGCCTTTTTCCCCTTCATTCCAGAAAATTCCTGTTTTCCCTCAGACATTCTCCTGCACGTCTCCTCCTCTCGGTGATCTCGTCCCCGACATCACACACATGCACATACATTTGCACCTACTGCAACTATCAAAATTGCTCCCTTTCTTCCTCACACCCCATACTCACCCTTTGGAATTGTGTAGTTTCCGTATGGTAACTTCGTCGGAATCTCGAACCTTTCGACTAAGATTTCATCTCGGGGAAGAATTTCCCCAGATTTGTGGAAAGTGAACAGTGGTCGTTTGACCATTTTCAGACCAAATTTCTAACCAACTCCGGTTCTCCGTTGGGTTTCTTAAGGGTGAGACGCTTCCGGAGGACGAGCACAGCCAGACAAGACTCGGGGGTTACGACCTAGCTACATACCAGTGAGTGGGCTTTTAGTTTTCTATATATATATATATATATGTATATATGTATATATGTATATATGTTTTACGTTTTATGTTTTCCCATAAACTGCTTTAAATGGAATTACTTTTTTTTAAATGCCAAGTCAATTGCATTACATTTTAGTATATGCATTAGTATAGATATGCATAATGTTGCATAACGCTGCAGACGCCCAGGTAAGCTTCAGGTGAGTACTTATTGATGATAGAAATTGCAGTGAGTATAATTGTGATGGTGGTCAGTTATGATGAGTCAGCTGTACAGGTTATGTTAGTTGACTCTGGCTGACATGGTACTATTGATGGATGAGGGTCAGTCGTACAGATCACATTAGGTGACTTCGGCTGACATGGTACTACTGATGGATGAGGGTCAACCATACAGGTCACGTAAGGTGACTCCGGCTGACACATTACTATTGATGGATGAGGGTCAGTTGTACAGATCATATTAGGTGACTCCGGCTGGATGGTTGAGCTATAGGTTCTGCCGTACAGGTCACGTTAGGTGACTCTGGCTCACATATCATTTTACATTAATTTATTCCATCTGGCTTACATGTTTACTTCAGAGATAATTGACATGGCATATACTTGGATTTCCACCTCTTTGACCATGATTTTTATATACGTATATACTACTATTTTCTGAAAAATTATACGAGTTTTACAGTGAGGGGTATTATATTTGAAAAGTTTCAAAACTTTTTTTTTGCCCACTCACGTTTTCTGTTTTGTGCTCCTCTAGGTTTTAACGGCTGAACGATTGTATCGACGAGGATTCTTGGCAAATCTCAATATAAGTGACTACCTCTGAGGGTATGATCCTTACCCACACTATTGTACTTTACTTATGCTCTGATGACACGTGTGAAATGGGTGCATACCCGCTCACCAGCACACTCTGGTATTTAGGTACTCTTAGGTTTAAATTTATTCACATTTTCCACATCATTACACTTTATGGCTTCGGCACCTTCTAATGTCGACCAACACAACTCGATTCGGAGTCTTAGTGGACATTCTGGGTCGGGGTGTGTCAGTTTGGTATCAGAACATAAGTTGGGCAATATTGCATCCATCACAAGCGTGATGTAAGCATTTTAAGTTCTTGAACCTAAATATCGAATCTTGCCACCTCGTCGAATACGAAAAATGTGTTAGTTTTTCCTAAGTTTTGGGCAATTTTGGGGACATTTTAGAAGATTATTTTGGTGAACGCTTTTATACTTAAAGCGAAGAGCTTCCCTGCCAATGAAAGATGTAGATTTGAGACTAGTTGATGGCCCTCAAGCAGTGTTAATGTATCGATATTGATGTATCACCAAGGATCTATAAATCACTTCCATCACTATTCTTTAGCCATCATTATTAAACCTTTGAGATTGGAAATCAGAAATAGTTTTAGTCCATTGGTAGTGTCCGTTCGAATACCATCTATACGAAGTCTATTCTCGTCAAGACTCTCAAAATGTCTTAACTAACATGTGGTGCTACAAGGATATCACTCAATGGAAGAACATCTTGGGACAATCACCTTTGGTCCCTGATAACACTAATATTTCCAAACGCATTAGGGATTATTTCGGATCTTCAGGAGGAAGATCAACTTCCGTATAAGTCTGTCTTAAAGTACATTATTAGAAAATTCTTTCTCTGGCCGTAAGACGTTCCAACTAACTCTAGTTCTTGAGTTTTCTTTTGGTACTGTACTCGTAATTTTGACAAGTATAGGCACAGGTGTACGAGTTGTTACACCTATGGTTAGTAGGAATCCCTGAAGTAGAAAGTATCTTTTCCTAGAATTGGTGAACAACCTACTAGGATCAATTTCCTACCCATTATTCTAAACCATTCACCCGAGCAGTCTCTAACTTGTAATCAACCTATGGTGGCGCTACCAATTGACGATCCTGTTCGATATCTTGAAACTGTTAACTAGTATTCAGGTGGTATGATTTCTGATACTGGACACATGTTAGTATCTAGAAGTGATACCTTTGTGCTAGAATGCCGGTTTACAGTTTCATGGTAGCGAACAATATTAAAATTATCGTATTGCGACTAATAGGTGACATTAGGTGACTCCGGCTGACATGGTACTATTGATGGATGAGGGTCAGTCGTACAGGTCACATTAGGTGATTTCAACTGACATGATACTATTGATGGATGAGGGTCAGCCGTACAGATCACGTTAGGTGACTCCGGCTGACACAGTACTATTAATGGATGAGGGTCAGCCTTACAGGTCATATTAGGTGACTCCGGCTGGATGGATAAGCTATAGGTTCAGCCGTACATATCACGTTAGGTGACTCCGACTGACATATCATTTTACATTGATTTATTCCATCTGGATTACATGTTTACTTCAGAGATAATTGACACGGCATATACTTGGATTTCCATTGTTTTGAGCATGATTCTTATATACGTATATACTAATATTTTTCCGGGAAATTATACGGGTTTTATAGTGAGGGGTTATTATATTTGAAAAGTGAAATGTATTTTCAAAACTTTGTTTTTGCCCACTCACGTTTTCTGTTTTGCTCCCCTCCAAGTTTTAACAGCTGAACGATCGTATCGACGAAGATTCTTGGCAAATCTTAATGTAAGTGACTACCTCTGAGGGTATGATCCTTACCCATACTGCTATACTTTACTTATGCTTTGACAACACGTGTGAAGTGGGTGCATACCCGCTTACCAGCGCACTCTGGTATTTAGGCACTCTTGGGTTTAAATTTATTCACATTTTCCACATCATTACACTTTATGGCTTCGTCACCTTCCAAGTGTCGGCCAGCACAACTCGATTCAGATTCTTAGTGGACATTCCGGGTTGGGGTGTGTCGACCCGTTTCTGATTATAATCAACGGTCGAGATTGAATGATAACCTGTCATCCAATTTGAACATAAAATTTAAATTTTGATCGCTTATGTGGCACTTTAACATCTTTTAAAGTTTTGTTCTCCAGTCGATATGTCAAATTAAATTATTATTTTATTATTTTATAAAATAAATTATTGAACTAATTAAAATTTAATAAAGGACATTTAAAGTTTAATCAGCGATTTGTTTACCCTCCTTGATTGAAAATAAGAAAAAGTATGATAATTGAATCGGTTAACTCAACATAAATTATAATAAATGATTAAACTAATTAAAAATAAATAAAATACATTTAATAATTAATAATAAAAAACATTTAAAGCTGCTGTCAAATTTGACAGCAGCCTCTTTTGCTACCAATCCATGTCACTGCCACATAAGATTTGGCACTTCGGTTGGAGAATATTAGTGTGGTCTTTTTTTACTTTATAGCTGATGCGTACATTTTGGCATCTCCTTACTTTTAGTTTCTACCTTAGTCCAGGTTTCCAGAATCAGTCTTACCCATACTTTCACAGTCTCACTCCCACCTCTCCACTATCCGTCACTCCCTCGACTCCGACGACATCCCGAAGAACCCAGCCCATCGCTGCCACTGCGACCAACACAACGGCACCACCCATGCAGCCATCGTCCGACCTCAACGACATCCTAGGACCTAGAGAACCTAGGTCCCACAACCTCGATTATCTCTTATTCGACAACACCACTGCCATCGCGACCACCATCACCGACGTCAAGGACACTGTTACCAGCCTAAATTCTTTAACTTGGTCGGCTACCGTAAGTCTACTTCTTCGAAAATTGAACTGTTACCAGCCTCAACGACATTGCTACCATAATTTTGCCCAATATATTTTAAAATTTAATTTAATTTTTTAGAATTTTATTTTTGTTGATGCAAAGGATCAGTAGCATGAATAATGGGATTTGATTAGAGACTAAATCTTTAGGTGGGAGTAATTTGATGAATGCATGAACATTTAGGTGAAAGAATTGTGGATCTGTTTGGATGGGAGTGGGATTTGGGATTTGGAGTGTTTGGTTATTGATGATGAAACCCTAGAAATGAAAAGCTAGGTCAACTGGTTGGGATTGAGATTTCAATCTGAGTAGGCAATTTTGAATTTAATTGGATCAAGAACTGCGTTTTCAGATTTGGGTTTTTGTTTCTTCTTCTAGTTTTTGTTAGGGTTTCATGTATGCTTATTCTGCTAGGTTGTATATATGTAAATTATGCTTATTTGACTATGTGTGTGTGTTGTGTGTGTATGACTAGGACAAAAGATAGATTTCTTGATATGGCTTCTGCCTGATTTCATATTTTAATATGAAGTCTGACGATTTATATTTTCTGTTGGAACAACGCTTCTTGTTTTCTTGTGCATTTAACTTGAGTTTATAATTTCAATTTTGGTAATTGGAACTAGTTTTATGAAGATTGTCTCTCTAGTGCACAACACATACATCAAGATGGCTTTTGTGTATGCCTTTATTGAATATGAATCATCAGTTGGCTTGATGAGTCTGTTTAGTAAATAATTAAATAAGTATCTTATTATTTGAAAAATGATTTCTTTTGGCGCTACTTTTGAATGTAGGGCTCTGAATTTACGTTAAAAGCAGTTGATATAGCAGCACAAGAATTACTTATGCAGCACCTGAACAAGATGGTCTGTCTAGGTTTTTTTTTGTTTCATGTTTCTTGAAATCGTTCAAGCTTGATAACTGTTAATTTGAGCATGTTGTGTGTGTTTTGTGTGTGTGTGTGTGTGTGTGTGTGTGTTTTGTGGTTTAGTTATTATTATTTGATACTGGATTGCTTCTTGTAACGGTGAATTGCTTCTTGCAACTTTTAGTTCTTCATTCCTTTAAATGCCCCAACAATGTTGTGCAAAAGAGAAGAGAGTATAATTATTTAATCAAGCCGACACATTATATGTAAAGTGATTTATTTGATTTGTGAGGATTCCTAATAGAAGCATAAAAGGAAATATATTATTCTCATTAATAATACCTTTATTTCCTAAATATCATTTATCATACAGTTTTATTGTAAATTTCCCAGATGGTCAAGAGTAACTCATACATTTTTATCGTTTCTCTCTTGCAACTGTCTAGAAAAGAGTGGCACCAGATTCTTGAGGTTGGTTTCTGTAAGGTTCAACATCTCTACCAACTGCAACAGGTACTTTGACTTTGGATATTTTTTGTTTTCAAGTTAAGATGTACAAGTACAACCTGTTTTTAGAAATATGGGGTGTTGAAATTAAAGTGGGAAAAAAACCTTCATGTGCTCTCTTTTTTGTTTTTCTCTTTCAAATTCATGTGCTCTATCGTCATGGTTTTATCAAGTTATTTGTCCTCGTGTAAAAAGAAGTGTTAAATAACGTGAAATATATGTCATCTGTTTTTTGAAATATCTGCAAGTAAAGTGTGGCATTGAATTATAAATAGAACTATATATGTATGTATCATTATGGTGGTGTTGGTGTAATCTTGGAGACAAGGAGGCATTACGGCATTAGATATCTCTCTTATCCTTCTATATGTATACATCACATTCCTGAATTTGAAAAAATAAGTTCATGGATTCTTGAGATGATTTTTTGGTGGTAATTTCATGAAATTGGTGTGCATTTTTCTCTCTTTATTTGATTAATGAATATACTTCCATTATTTAATTTTTACAAATTTCTACTTTATGTCTCAAAGTCAAAGTACCCCTAGTACTAATGTAGCATCATCTACGGCTACATCACCATGTCCTCCACAACCAACACAACCCACACAGTCAAAATCATTAATGCTTCCCCCAAAACCCTCATCCTATTCCAAAAACAAAACAACCAACTATATTAGCTTCACTGGAGAAACCTTCTTTTGAAAGATCTTGGGTTTGGGATCATATCACTAAGTGTATTGTCTTGGAACTACAAGAAGTAGAAAAGGATGGAAAGAAAGAGATGGTGGAGGTACAAGCATTGAAGGCTAAGTGTAACCATTGTAACACCCTTTTGCATACGATACTAGTGGGGGTGGAACTAGTACTTACATTAAACATATCAATAAACATTGCAAGGTGTATAAACCAATGAGAAATGTTGTTGGAACTTGGACGTTGGATGTTGTTTAGGATGTTAATTTGAAATTTATTGCGGACGTTATGTTTATGTTATATTGGATTATTTGATTTTGGACTTTGAAATTTGGATGTCTTGGACTCTCGGATATTTTGCATGTTGATTTGATCTTTAGATGTCTCTTGATTGTTATTTTGAATGCCTCGGATTTAATGTATCCAACGATGTTGGACGATATAATGTTGTTATTTTTGATGTATTGTTAATCTATGGACTTGGATGTTGGACTAGGGAGTGAATTTGTGCAAAATCTACACATTGCAGTCTGCACTAGTAGTGAATTTGTGCTAGGGGAGTGAAACTGTGCAAATTTCAATTTCTTTTTAATTTAATTTTTAAAAAAGGACCTGTGAACCCGGCCTGGCCCATGCCCACCCCTAGGCTAGCCAACCTCCCTTGCCTTTCGACCCCATTCTCCTACTATCTCTATATGAAACCAACAATTTTTAGTGGAACCACCTACAAACTTGACTGAGTTGCATTTGATCCACGACTTCTGAATCTCCAAGCTATACTCTATAAATCTAGATCCAGTTACAAAGAGAGTGTGAAGGGGGAAGAGGGATGTGGTTGAGTTGGAGGGTGTGGGTTGGAAAGCTGGTGGGAAAGATTAGAGAGGCGAATGTAAGCCCATGAGCTACTACTATAATTAAGTTTCTTATATGTTCTTAAAATTAAGAAAATAAACTAATTTATGTTCAAGTGGTTCAAATGTAGGGTCCATGTCAGCCAAGATGTAAGGTCTATGTTGTCCATATCATCAGTTAACAGTCCATATCATCAGTTAACAAAAATTTTAACAGCAGGTGGTACATTGCAACATAATGTAAATTCTAGGTAGTAAATAAAATAAATATAAAAGTTTAGGGGGTAATTACATATACTTGCAAAAATCAGGTGGCAATTGTGCAAATTCCTCTTATTTTTAATATAATATTACTTTTTGAAACATTATTTATACCTTTTAAAATTAATACAAATTTATTACCTTTTAAGAATAATTTAAAGAAACAACGACCAAATTCTTCAGAAGATGTGACAAAAAAAGATTGGTAGTTGTTAAGGATAAGGTACCAAAAAACCATATTGGTCGCGGTAAATTTTCCACGATGAACATAAGGCTACGAAACTAGTGACGACTTTTTGTCGCTGAAATGTTTGATAGCAGAGTTTATCAACCACTGATGATCTGTATGCACTAATTCAAACAATCTAAGCATAATGTGACTAACCACCAAGACAATTCATCACGTTTATCACTTTATTTTGTGATTTGAAGCATAACTGCAAGGGTAGACGCATATACGTAGATCAAAATATAGTGTGATTACTTCGTTTTGCTTACAATAACAACTTGACATTGTAAAGACCAAAATATTTGGGCTGAATGTGCTTTTATAACCCCTTTTTTCATGGAATTTTTTTTTTTTTTTAATGTGGCCGCACACAGAGTCACTCCACCCCAAGCCATGGTGTTTGAATTAAGCGGGAGGAAAGCAAGAGGAATGAGAAGCTGTCCTGGTTATCTGTGGCAGAATTTTAATTATCTAAGACTAAGCTATAAGATCTAATACAAGTCACAATAATTAGTGATTAATTTCAAACTTACATGTGCTTAGTTACGTTTGAATTTTTTATTAACGCTCCACATATTGTTAAATACGTTCTACAATTTTTTTTTTATTAAATAAACTTACATACTTCTTATTAATGACTATTTCGACCTAATAAGATTTTAAAAGAGAAAATATGCAATCATTAATTAAGGAAAAAATGATATTATCACGAGGCAATTGATAGGAGCATATTTATGCGACTTAGCTTGCTTGTTTTCTTGCATTTTGGTTATTATTTAGTATTTATTATAGTGTTTAAAGTCATTTTCGTGTGTTTATAGGTTTATTTGTCAAAGTATGCAAAAAGAAGCATTTTGGAGCATTCTAGAGCATTTTTGGGCCAAGATTGGATAGTGCAAGCATTGATAAGCTCATATTTATATATATTTTACATCAAATTCTCTCATCTTTTCTTAGTTAGTTCCTTATATTTTTGAGCTATTTACATTGATTTTGTGTTTTATATGATTTGTCAAGCAAATAAAAGAAAAATAGCACAAGTGAGGTTTTATGTAACAAATTTGTCAAAACTGCCTGTGCAGATCAGCCCACTTTGGAAGCAATTTGCGAACGGCCCAAAATGAACTAGAGAATGGGCCTTATATGCTTGGAAAGCTACAGATGTCTATTTTCTGGAGCATTTTGCGGATTGTTAAGATCATTTTTCTAGAAGAAGTTATGGGCATTTTAGTAAGGGAAGGTCAGGAGAGCACATGGCATGGATGACCCACGGGTTGGATGGATGATTATGTTTTGCAAGTGTGCTAGCTTGTTTAATCATGAAATACATGTGTGCTAGCTGTTTTGCAAGTGTTCTAGCTGATTCATCATGAGAAGACCAAGGGGAATCTAAGGCATGGACCAAGGAGGATGAATGCAAGTCATTGCACATGAAATTTCTGCAATTAAGCATGTGTTGCTAGCCCTACTTGATGAATAATTCTTGCTTTTTATTTGTTTATTAAAATCACTTGAGTGGTTCCTCACCTTTGTACACCTATAAATAAGCCTTCTTGCAAGGCTTAGACTCACCAATTCACACAACAATTCCATCTTCACACACCCTAAACTATCCTAGCCAAAACCCTTTCTTTCCTCCACAAAATCTGCCCATAAACTATCCAAGAATAAACCATTCTACAAGCCTTTCCTTGCCTCTCCCTAAACTTCTCCCATCCATTCCTCTCCCTAAACTTCCCCCATCCATTCCTCTCCCTAAACTTCCCCTTCAACATCATTCAAAGCCTTGTGCCGCAACAAAGAGAAGAAGAAGAAAGTCCTTGGATGCGCTTGGATCGTTGGAAAGTTTAGGTGTTTTCTTTCTTTTGTTTTTCATTGTTTAATTTAAATTGTTGTTCAATTATATTAAACATGTGGAACTAATTTCTTTTTAGTTAGAGGGGAATTTGAAACCATGGATATATGTTTATTATGATTTGATTTACTCCAGTTATGAATGTATAAATGTTTGGATGTGGTTTACTTTTCTGTTTTGATTAAGAACTTGTTTATGTATGTGGGTTAAGGGTCGACACTTAATTTGCATGCCTAAACTTGATGCTAGGATATAAGGGAATTTCACCTAATCGTTATGAACTTATATTCATGAGTAGTAAAGATCGCTAGTCACGATTGTGTTAAGTAAATCCTTGGCAAGAGTAACATGCGTATTCCATAGTTATGAATGCCTAGTCGATGTTTATGATTTCCATTGAACTTAATGATCTTTGATATGTCTCTCTATCATGCGTCTTCCATAGATAGGGAACTTGATAAGAATAATTTGGTTGTAATGCGTATTCCTTGCAATCCAATGAATCTAGGGAAATCTAAGAGTTAATTTAAGCAGACCTAATTAACTTGAAGCATTGTCATTTATTCGTTTGTTGAATTCATAACTGGGAATCAAATTATATGCATATGTTCATGTGTGGATAAGGACCCCTCTAACTAACGTCTCATCATTCTATTTCATTAAATTATATTTTCTTTGAAGTTTATTTATAAGTTTCTGTTTTAAATTTAATTTCATCAAAATCAATCCCCCATTTATTTTAAAGTGTTAGATTTGTTAGAAATCAATTTAGTTTGTGTTTTCTAAAGTCTTGAATTATTTTGAGTCTTTTGATTTATTTTAGTTTATTTGTTAGTTTTATTTTGAGTTATTCTAGTTAAGTGTTTTGAGTCTAGTTTAGTGTTTTAAACTTTGTTTTTTATGTTTTTAAATTAATTTTACATTGGTTAGCATCCCTAGTTAATCCCCGGTTAGAACGATCCCTACTTACCTCATTACTACAATTGTCACAAATAGGGTTTAATTTGTGTGTCAAGTAATTTTCGCATCAAATTTTGGCGCCGTTGCCGGGGATTAGCGAAATTGCTAATCCCTTGTGTTTTTGCCGTGTGTTTTTAGTGTAATTTACCTAGTTTTCTTATTTTGTTTTCTTGGTTTAGGTACTAATGCATGACGCGGAGTTCTCAAACTGTGCATATCTTGGACTTTAACACCGATTTTGAACGTGATTTGAGAAGAAAGAGGAGGCATCCCGAACCTAGCGAACCTAGTGAACCTAGTTCAAGTTCAGAGGACGAATCTGAGTTTGAAGAAGTAAAAGAAGAAGTTATGGCAGCGGACAATCGGACCATTAAAGAACTTTCGGCCTCGGGGTTGACCAATGCCGCACCATTATGCATTCAATACCCCGCGGCCGCCCAAGGCAAGAGTGCTGAGTTCGAGTTGAAATCAAGCTTGTTGCACCACATTCCAAAATACCATGGGCTGTCCATGGAAGATCCCAACAAGCATCTCAAGGAGTTCGAGGTGGTTTGTTCGAGCATGACACCCGTCAATGTCGATGGGAACATTCTGATGATGAAGTCATTTCCATTCTCACTTTTGGAAAAGGCGAAGGATTGGCTTTATGAGTTAGCACCCGGAACGGTTACATCTTGGGATAGTATGAAAAGAGCTTTCTTGGAGAAGTTTTTCCCAACTTCAAGAGTCATCCTCTTGAGGAAACGGATTAGTGGCATCCAACAAAATCAAGGTGAATCATTTCCTTCTTATTATGAACGTTTTAAATCACTTGTTGCTTCTTGTCCACAGCATCAAATGAAGGAGGAGCTACTCATTCAATACTTCTACGAAGGACTCCTTCCCATGGAACGCCAAATGCTTGATGCCGCGGCGGGAGGTGCATTGGTGGATAAGACTCCGGGGGCTGCAAAAGTTCTAATTGCCAACCGAGCTCATAATGCACAACAATACGAAGGTGTTGGGCAAAGAGACCCCCCACGGCCACAAGTGAATGAGGTAAGTTCTTCGTCCGACATTCAATCCCAATTAACTAACCTCACTTCTATTGTTTCTCAGTTGGCTGAGGGAATGAAGATTCATGGACCAAGTGTTTGTGGCGTGTGCTCTATGCAAGGACATGCCAACGATCAATGTCCTCAATTGATTGAGAATGGGGGTTGGGAATCTGCAAAAGCCGTGGGTTTTGGGAACCAAAATCAACCACGTCATGATCCATACTCTAATACCTACAATCCGGGGTGGAGGGACCATCCAAATTTCAAATGGCGGGATCCTCAACAACCCCAACAACAAGGAGGATTTAGGCAGCAACCACCGGGCTTTTATACAAAGCCATTCGTCCCCAATCAAAACCAACCCCAATCTGCCTCAAACTCTTCAGGTACGTCTCTTGACAATGATACACTCCTTAAGTTACTAACTAAATTGTCTCATGGGCAGGAAGATCAAGCTAAGGCTATGCAAAACCGAGACAAAAGAGTGGACCATTTAGAGAAGCAAATTGGGCAAATTGCCGAGTTTATGGGGCAGTTTCATGAGCAAGGCAAGTTACCAAGCAATACCGTAATGAACCCGAAGGGAGGATTTGAAACCGCTAAGGCCATCACGTTGAGAAGTGGTAAACAGGTTGTAACGGACTCAAATATATCCAAATCAAGTCAAGACGAGGAGGACAAGTTGCTGCAAGAAGAAGCACAGGGAGCAAAGCCCACGGCCAAAGATGACCAAACTTTGCCGAATTCATCTAGTCCTCCTAAACCGTCCCAAACCACCAAGGTAAGTCCCAATTCAACTTTTTCTAGTTCTATTCCACTAAATGTGCCCTTTCCTGGCAGGTTTAGGCAATCAAAGAAGGAAGAAGCCGAGAAGGACATTCTAGAGACCTTTCGGAAAGTTCAAGTCAATATTCCGCTCCTTGATGCGATTAAGCAAGTCCCGAGGTACGCTAAGTTTTTAAAAGAACTTTGTACAACAAGGAGAAGGATTTCGAACAAAGAGGTGGTTCAAGTAAGTGAAAATGTTTCTGCTGTGTTACAAAGGAAATTACCCCCTAAATGCAAAGATCCGGGTAGTTTTACAATTCCGTGCGTTATTGGTAATACTAAGTTTGAACAATGCATGTTAGACTTAGGGGCTTCGATTAATGTTATGCCATACTCTATTTATGCATCTATGAACTTAGGTGAGCTTAAAAATGATGGTGTGATAATTCAATTAGCCGATCGTTCTAATGCATATCCAAAGGGTGTTTTGGAAGATGTATTGGTGCAGGTTGGTAACTTGATTTTTCCAGCGGATTTCTACGTACTTGACATGGAGGATTCACCCCATTCCACCCCATTGCCGATTCTATTAGGGAGGCCCTTCATGAAAACAGCCCGCACCAAGATAGATGTGTTTAAAGGAACTTTAACGATGGAATTTGATGGGGAAGTCATTGATTTCAATCTTTCTGAAAGTATTAAATTTCCTAAGGACGATCATTCTTGCTTTTCTATTGACATAATTGATGATTTGGCGCAGGATTTTCTCGATTGTTTGGAGAGGGATACACTTGAAACAACAATTGCACAAGGAATTGGGCAAAAATCTGGTTTTGCCGTGCCTAGAAGTGTGGAGGAGACCGAGATAGTGGCTACCCTTGAGTCACTACCTCAACATCATGGTAAGCCTTCTAAACCAATTTCAATTTCAGTTTCCACTAATAAATTGTTACCCTCAGTGATTCAGGCACCCGCACTTGAGCTTAAACCGTTGCCCGATAATTTAAAGTACGTCTTTCTGGGAGACAACGAGACATTGCCCGTCATTATCTCCTCATCACTCACGGCCATAGAGGAGGAGAAGTTGATCCAAGTGTTGAAAGAGCACAAGACGGCCATTGGGTGGACTTTGGCCGATATTAGGGGAATTAGCCCGACTACGTGCATGCATCGAATACTTCTAGAGGAGGGGGCTAAACCAACTCGAGAAGCTCAGCGCCGTCTCAACCCTCCAATGATGGAAGTTGTGAAAAAGGAGATTATCAAACTTCTTGATTGTGGAGTGATTTATCCGATCTCTGATAGTCGTTGGGTATCACCGGTACAATGTGTTCCAAAGAAGTCCGGAGTGACAGTGGTGAAGAATGCCGAGAATGAGCTTGTGCCAACCCGTATCCAAACAGGTTGGAGAGTGTGCATTGATTATAGGAAGCTCAACACCACCACAAGGAAGGACCACTTCCCTTTGCCATTCATTGATCAAATGCTTGAAAGGTTAGCCGGTCATTCTTTTTATTGTTTCCTTGATGGTTATTCTGGATATAATCAGATTGTCATAGCGCCGGATGACCAAGAAAAGACAACTTTCACATGCCCCTTTGGTACTTTTGCTTATCGTCGCATGCCTTTTGGTTTATGCAATGCTCCGGCCACATTTCAAAGGTGTATGGTAAGTATCTTTTCAGATTTTGTGGAAAAGATTATTGAGGTATTTATGGATGATTTCAGTGTGTTTGGAAATTCATTTGATGGGTGTTTGGAAAATCTCACAATAATTTTGAAACGATGTGTTGAGACTAACCTTGTGCTTAATTGGGAAAAATGTCACTTTATGGTTAGACAAGGCATAGTTCTAGGGCATATTGTTTCAGAAAGAGGAATTGAAGTGGATAAATCGAAAATAGATCTTATACGCAACTTACCCTCTCCTACTTCGGTTCGAGAGATTCGTTCGTTTCTTGGTCATGCAGGATTTTATAGGCGATTTATCAAGGAATTCTCCAAGATCTCAAACCCTCTTTGCCATCTCCTCCAAAAAGATGTGGCGTTTGACTTCAACGAGAAGTGTGAGAAGGCGTTCAATCACCTCAAAGAAATGCTAACTTCGGCCCCTATCATAGTTCCACCGGATTGGAGCCTTCCTTTTGAGCTTATGTGTGATGCTTCCGATTATGCATTAGGAGCTGTTTTGGGGCAAAGGAAGGAAAAGAGGCCACATGTTATCTATTATGCCTCTCGGACTTTAAATGATGCACAATTGAATTATTCTACCACTGAAAAAGAACTTCTTGCTGTTGTATTTGCTTTAGATAAATTCCGATCTTATTTGCTTGGTACTAAAGTTATTATTTATACTGACCATGCAGCATTGAAGTATTTGTTCACCAAGAAGGAAGCCAAACCACGACTCATTCGTTGGATGCTTCTTCTCCAAGAGTTCGATATCGAAATCCGTGACAAGAAGGGAAGTGAAAACGTGGTGGCTGACCACTTGAGCCGTATGGTGCATGAGGAGGATGCCGTGCCTATCATAGAGACATTCCCAGATGAGCAACTGATGTCCGTCAAGGTAAGTGAACCGTGGTATGCTGATTTGGTGAATTATTTGGTGTCTAAACATGTTCCTAGTGAATTACTTAAACACCAATATGATAAATTGAAGAAAGAGGCACGGTTTTATGTGTGGGATGACCCGTATTTATGGAAACATTGCCCTGACCAAGTTATACGTAGGTGTGTGCACGATTCTGAGTTTAATGCTATTCTAACCTTTTGTCACACTTATGCTTGTGGAGGACACTTTGGCACTCAAAGAACAGCACTTAAGGTGTTAGAATGTGGTTTCTATTGGCCTACCATCTTTAGGGATGCTAGAATATTGTGCATGTCTTGTGATAGATGTCAAAGAACGGGCAATATTGGTCCTAAACAACAAATGCCGCAAACCCCCATTTTTAGTGTTGAAATCTTTGATGTTTGGGGTATTGATTTTATGGGTCCCTTTCCTTCGTCACAAGGGTTTCTTTATATATTGCTTGCTGTGGACTATGTGTCGAAATGGGTGGAAGCAAAAGCCACCGGAACTAATGATTCTCGAGTGGTTGCAGATTTTGTGAAAACTAACATTTTTGCAAGGTTTGGAATGCCACGAGTGCTAATCAGTGATGGAGGTTCCCATTTTTGTAATCGAACCATTGAGGCGTTGCTCAAGAAATACAATGTCAAGCATAAGGTGGCCACACCTTATCATCCTCAAACGAGCGGGCAAGCCGAGGTTTCAAATAGGGAAATCAAGCAGATTCTTGAGAAAACCGTGGGGCCTACAAGGAAGGATTGGAGTTTGCGCTTAAACGATGCATTGTGGGCGTATCGCACTGCCTACAAAACCCCCATTGGAATGTCACCTTTTCGGCTCATCTATGGGAAGCCATGCCATCTTCCTGTCGAGTTAGAGCATCGTGCACATTGGGCCGTCAAAACCTTCAATATGGACCTTGATGCCGCAGGTTTACATAGAAAGCTTCAATTGTGTGAGCTTGATGAAATCCGATATGAAGCATATGAGAATGCCCGGATTTACAAGGAAAAAACAAAGGCATTCCATGACAAGATGATCCGTGCCAAGACATTCTCTATTGGGCAGAAAGTGTTGTTGTTCAATTCTCGCCTTCGGTTATTTCCGGGTAAGTTGCGTTCCAAATGGGTTGGTCCGTTTATTGTCACTAATGTTTTCCCTCATGGTGCAGTGCAAATCAAAAGTTCAAGGACACAACAAGAATTCAAAGTGAATGGGCATCGATTAAAGCCCTATTACGAGATGTTTGAGGAGCATGTCGTGGAGGAGGTACCCCTCCATGCCGTGAAACCTAGTCAAGCTTAAACGGAGGTACCGTCCGGCTGAAAGACGTTAAAGCAAGCGCTTCTTGGGAGGCAACCCATGTGTTGAAACATGCGACGAAGGAACTTTCACTCCAAACCCAGATTTGCGTCCCTAACCTGTCTCTCTATTGCTATTACTTTGCCATTTGTGTTATGTTTGCGAGTTGTGTTAGTTGATTGTTTTTGTATTAATTTATGTTTGAAACATTGAGGACAATGTTTGGTTTAAGTGTGGGGGGATAAACAAGCTATTTTTGCATGAAATTCATGGGATTTTATCACTTATCACTTCACATGTTGTTTCTCACTGTTTTAAAATGTTTTTAGTGTGTTTTAGTCAAAAAATCCGAAAATCCCATAAAAATTTGAAAAAGTTTGAAAAATAATATAAAAAAAAAGAGTCGTTTTTGAGTCATTTTTGTGTGTTTAGGGTACCTTCCAACACAATGATGAGGATTCGGTTTGTAATTGCATGACGGTTAAAGAAAGTTATAAACATGGATAAAAGTTTGATTTATGCTTGGTTGTGGTTATAACTTATGAATTCACATGTAATCATAAAGGAAAAATTAGTTTTTGTAAACATGCTTGAAGGAAGTAACTCAAACTAACGCTACAACCTTGTGAGACTTGAGCCTAAACGTTTATTTGGAGAGTTAATAATCTGTGAACTTGTTGCTTTTCTAAGTCGTTGCATGATCTCATTATTCTTTGCTTGGTTACTACTTAGAAGGCGTATAATTTAGTTCCAAATGCTAGAACTCATGCCCATTTCATTCAAAGCATGCTATTGATTTGCATAACACATATTCAAGATGAAGTTGTGTAGTCACCACCACCTTAGCCAAAATGCCATGTGCCCTACTCCATTTTATGTTTAAGTTAACCCCGTTGAGCCTTGTTAGCCTATGTTCTTTGTTAACCCATGTTTTCCTCACCTAGCCTAGATTAGGATTATCTATACCCTTGTTTTTGAAGCATAGTAAAGCATGATTCAAATAGAATTCCTTTTGATTAATGTTGGGCAGAAATCAAGTGTGGGGGAATTTTCTTATGAGAGTTTATGTGTGCCATAGGCACGGGTAAAAAAAAAAAAAAAAAAAAAAAAAGTTGAAAAGACGTGAAAAAGAGTACTAAAGTATTGTTTGTTGAAGAAAGGGTCCAAAACAATGAATTCGGCCCTAAGAATTATTTAAATCTTCCCCTTGTGTTTTTAAGTTGATTTTTGCATACTAAAGTGAATTCTAAGTCTCAATTTCACTACTTTGCTTACTATGCTTGAAGAACGTTTGTTTTTCCCTATCCTTTCTTTGTTAACCAATACCCCAAGCCCCGTTACAACCCTTAACTTCTATCTTGAGTGTTATGTGTTTCAATTTGTGGAGTTTGAATTTGGTATGAGCATATGGTGTTATTGGTTCTCGCATCTAAGTAGTAGCATTCCATTCATGAGATCATATCTAAACATACTTATTAACTCCGGAAATTACGTTCTTTGTGATACATATATGTGAGCATTCGTTTTTATATCTACATCAATTCTCTCACATATAACTAGTATAGGGTGTGTAGTTAGAAAAAAAAAAAAAAAAAAAAAAAAAAAAACTGAGTGAAAATAGAGTGCATATCTTGTAAGGATTGAGGGAATTCTCTAAGGCATGTTACTACATTCAAAACATTGTTTTAATTGGTTCATTGTGAACTAATAAGTTGTGACTATGATTAAGTATGTGCTTAAGTATTAAATTGACTCAAATCTGTGGGAATAATAATCTTTAACATGTCATATGCATTGGAAATCCCTGAGGCAAACGTTGGAAGGTTTAGGTTATGTTTGTTTATTTGTTTTGTTTTATTTCTTTGTTTTGCTCGAGGACTAGCAAAAGCTAAGTGTGGGGGAATTTGATAGGAGCATATTTATGCGACTTAGCTTGCTTGTTTTCTTGCATTTTGGTTATTATTTAGTATTTATTATAGTGTTTAAAGTCATTTTCGTGTGTTTATAGGTTTATTTGTCAAAGTATGCAAAAAGAAGCATTTTGGAGCATTCTAGAGCATTTTTGGGCCAAGATTGGATAGTGCAAGCATTGATAAGCTCATATTTATATATATTTTACATCAAATTCTCTCATCTTTTCTTAGTTAGTTCCTTATATTTTTGAGCTATTTACATTGATTTTGTGTTTTATATGATTTGTCAAGCAAATAAAAGAAAAATAGCACAAGTGAGGTTTTATGTAACAAATTTGTCAAAACTGCCTGTGCAGATCAGCCCACTTTGGAAGCAATTTGCGAACGGCCCAAAATGAACTAGAGAATGGGCCTTATATGCTTGGAAAGCTACAGATGTCTATTTTCTGGAGCATTTTGCGGATTGTTAAGATCATTTTTCTAGAAGAAGTTATGGGCATTTTAGTAAGGGAAGGTCAGGAGAGCACATGGCATGGATGACCCACGGGTTGGATGGATGATTATGTTTTGCAAGTGTGCTAGCTTGTTTAATCATGAAATACATGTGTGCTAGCTGTTTTGCAAGTGTTCTAGCTGATTCATCATGAGAAGACCAAGGGGAATCTAAGGCATGGACCAAGGAGGATGAATGCAAGTCATTGCACATGAAATTTCTGCAATTAAGCATGTGTTGCTAGCCCTACTTGATGAATAATTCTTGCTTTTTATTTGTTTATTAAAATCACTTGAGTGGTTCCTCACCTTTGTACACCTATAAATAAGCCTTCTTGCAAGGCTTAGACTCACCAATTCACACAACAATTCCATCTTCACACACCCTAAACTATCCTAGCCAAAACCCTTTCTTTCCTCCACAAAATCTGCCCATAAACTATCCAAGAATAAACCATTCTACAAGCCTTTCCTTGCCTCTCCCTAAACTTCTCCCATCCATTCCTCTCCCTAAACTTCCCCCATCCATTCCTCTCCCTAAACTTCCCCTTCAACATCATTCAAAGCCTTGTGCCGCAACAAAGAGAAGAAGAAGAAAGTCCTTGGATGCGCTTGGATCGTTGGAAAGTTTAGGTGTTTTCTTTCTTTTGTTTTTCAATGTTTAATTTAAATTGTTGTTCAATTATATTAAACATGTGGAACTAATTTCTTTTTAGTTAGAGGGGAATTTGAAACCATGGATATATGTTTATTATGATTTGATTTACTCCAGTTATGAATGTATAAATGTTTGGATGTGGTTTACTTTTCTGTTTTGATTAAGAACTTGTTTATGTATGTGGGTTAAGGGTCGACACTTAATTTGCATGCCTAAACTTGATGCTAGGATATAAGGGAATTTCACCTAATCGTTATGAACTTATATTCATGAGTAGTAAAGATCGCTAGTCACGATTGTGTTAAGTAAATCCTTGGCAAGAGTAACATGCGTATTCCATAGTTATGAATGCCTAGTCGATGTTTATGATTTCCATTGAACTTAATGATCTTTGATATGTCTCTCTATCATGCGTCTTCCATAGATAGGGAACTTGATAAGAATAATTTGGTTGTAATGCGTATTCCTTGCAATCCAATGAATCTAGGGAAATCTAAGAGTTAATTTAAGCAGACCTAATTAACTTGAAGCATTGTCATTTATTCGTTTGTTGAATTCATAACTGGGAATCAAATTATATGCATATGTTCATGTGTGGATAAGGACCCCTCTAACTAACGTCTCATCATTCTATTTCATTAAATTATATTTTCTTTGAAGTTTATTTATAAGTTTCTGTTTTAAATTTAATTTCATCAAAATCAATCCCCCATTTATTTTAAAGTGTTAGATTTGTTAGAAATCAATTTAGTTTGTGTTTTCTAAAGTCTTGAATTATTTTGAGTCTTTTGATTTATTTTAGTTTATTTGTTAGTTTTATTTTGAGTTATTCTAGTTAAGTGTTTTGAGTCTAGTTTAGTGTTTTAAACTTTGTTTTTTATGTTTTTAAATTAATTTTACATTGGTTAGCATCCCTAGTTAATCCCCGGTTAGAACGATCCCTACTTACCTCATTACTACAATTGTCACAAATAGGGTTTAATTTGTGTGTCAAGTAATTTTCACATCAGCAATCGAACAACATCAATCTTAGATAGTAACAATTATTGAATTGTTTATGTAACTCATAGATGAAACTAAAGGAAACCAATATGGTTGATGAGAAACCTAATGTTCTGCACCTAGTGACACTTCTGCAATCATCCCAATAGACTCTCACAGCAACCGATCGAAAGATGAAGGAACTCATGCAGTCATCTATTCCCAATTACTCTGCTTACCATGTGATTGTAAAGGATCTGAAAAATTCAAGGTGTTATGCAAATGCAACTACGCTGCAAATAAAATAAATAAATAAAAAAGAAAAAGAAAATGATCCTTAATTGACAGAAACCCTAAAATCTATAAAAAAAAACGAAACCCTAAATCCATAATTGACAGAGAGTATTTTAATTTAAAAAGTGGATGTGAAGTACGTAGAGTGTGGTCGACAAAATATAAAGTGTGTACAAAATAACCCATTACGTATTAGCATGTTTAAATACACATAAATATTCCGAAACACTAAAGACATACATATGAGGACAAATATGAAATCAGGCAACAAAAACACAATTCCTTAATCAAACAATAAACATATAATTAACTTGGTTCAGGAATATTATCCAGCACATGGGAATAATATCAACACAATTAGTTCAAGTAAAATATATAACACATTTAAACATTCTATTAGACTAAAATATTTCTGAACCAAGTTTTTGGAGTAAAAAAAACAAAAATAAACATTCTATCAGGGTAAAATAACACAAGTTGGCGATTATGTACATGCGACAAAAAAAATTATTAAGTTCTGAAATACAAATATGAGAATTTAACACAAAAAATAATACAAGTTGGGGAATAATATTATTATCCAGGACATACATGCATGTGATCAATCTCTGACCATTATTTGCCACTTGATCGTTCAGTTGACGATGAACCCTAGTTTTTGTTCGATTTGATGTCCATTTTTTACCATTCATTACATGTTGATTAGTATTAATAATATGCATGCATTATTATATTTAATTTAGCCAAATTTGCTCCAGTAATGTGCTCAATCCTCTGCCCTTAAGTTCGAATTCCGTTTCCTGTAGTTTAAATCCATTTAGTGTGCATTATCTTATTGTTTGTAAAATATACGTATATAATCGGATTAGGGCAACTGCAAGATTAATCTTCCTACAATATTCTACCCTACGATAACTAGTTTATAACTTTATAGGCTCCTCTATAAATAGCCCTCCAAATATGTGGCGTTTGCAACATTAAAAAAAAATAGTGAAAATGGCCTTAAAAGCCCTCTCTCTCATCCTTTTCTCTCTTCTCTCTTCTGCAACTTCATCATCTTCTCCGTTTGAGTTCTTAGAGCATCTGAAGGGGGGTCACAAGGGTGACCACATCGAAGGCATCCATGACCTCAAGCTATACCTCGAAAAATTCGGCTACTTAAGCTATGCCCATGCCAAGAACAACCCTCATGCCAATGACGATGATTTTGACAACCTACTCGAGTTAGCCGTCAAAACATACCAGCTCAATTACCACCTCAACATCACCGGAACATTGGATGGCGAAACGGTGTCAAAGATGATGATGCCTCGTTGTGGTGTGGCGGATATCATCAATGGCACCAGCTCAATGCGATCAGGGAAGAAAAAGCACCACCAGGACGACCGCGACCACGACCACCACAACCACGGTTCCAGTGTGCATTCAGTCTCTCACTATTCTTTCTTCAAGGGAAGGCTAAGATGGCCAACTTCTAAGCATCATCTCACATATGGATTTCTTCCAAACACCCCGACGGAAGCCATGGGACCGGTTTCACATGCGTTTCGAACATGGGCGTCAAACACGCACTTCAGATTTAGTCGTTCCAGAAACTACAGGAGGGCGGACATCAAGATTAGTTTCGAATACGGCGATCATGGAGATGGGAGCGCATTTGATGGGGAAGGTGGGGTTTTGGCCCATGCTTATGCTCCAACAAATGGAAGATTCCACTACGACGCCGACGAGCCATGGTCTGTGGGTGCTTTGGAAGGTTATTACGATTTGGAGACGGTGGCTTTGCATGAGATCGGACACCTTCTTGGACTAGGGCATAGCTCAGTTGAGGGAGCCATCATGTACCCTTACATATCTTCTGGAGCCACCAAGCTGACTTTGCATGACGACGACATTCAAGGGATTAAAGTTCTATACAAGTCTTGATAATGTCTAAAGTAACATGACATCAATAAAAAACTTTCCATCTTTTGAGTTTTTCCTTTCCTTTATTTTTGTGTACCAACAAATGAAATCCATAGCCAATTTTGTTTTGGTGATCAAGGTTTTTTTTTCTTTTCTTTTCGAGTATTCTCATATGTTAATAAAAAAAAAAAAGGGTTTTTGAACTTTAATTCTTTAAGAAGATTAAAATTTAAAAAAAAACCTGGTGTTAGATTGAATATTGATTTTTAGTCCCTAATTTGTCCTTAATTCAAAATAATTAATGTGCATTTTATTTAATATCTCCCATTAAATATTTAAATTTATTAATACACAAATTTTAATTTATTTTTTGACCAAAAAAGTGTGGCAACCCGTCCCAAACTTTTTATGTAAATTCTCCCCGTGCGTGTAAAATGACGATTATACCCTTATCGTTGAATATTATGAAAACGTCATATTACGCTTACTCGATTTAACTATAGTAATGTGAACTTGCATTAGTAGAAATTTTGTGTAAAAGTTAATCCCTCACCAACCTAAACCACTACCCACACCAACCCATTTCCACTCGGAATTCTTTTATCACGAACCTGTCCCTTCCAACTCACGCATCCACCATTTCTGTTATTCAAATCATAACATCATCATCATACCACTCATCCTCTCGATCTCATCTCTCTCAAACTCTCAGACAACTCTCTCTCTCTCATCTCAGAAGCTCGAAGCTCTCTCTCTCTACCACATACACACGGAGCAAATTGGAAAGTCACTCAAACCTCGAAGATTTGAGAATCCAAGATCACAGTTGGATTCCTTGGAACCTCACGAGTTCATCCACATCGATTTCAGGTAAAAACTCGATGGTTTTTACGTCGGAATATCAAAGTCCGATCATAGTACTATTCATCATCTTTCTTGTATAACCTTTTCAGCAAATTCTAAAATCATAGGAAGGCTTAGAATCTCCTCACGAAGCCAGGAGTATTTCGTTGAGTCGATTTGGACGTCGGGGGACTGTGTTTAGAACTTGGCCGAGAGTCGAAGGATTTTTCCGGCGAGATTCTTTGAGTTTTGAATCCCAAAACAGGTATAAATGTGTTCTACTCTTTCCCAGCTTTCCATTGATATAAAATTCATAAAAATTGGATTAAAAATGAAGAAGTTATGAAGAAAATAAGAAAATTTCAGTTTCCGGCGACCGGAGACTCGCCGGAGGTCCACCGGAGAAGACGACGGAATATTCCGTCAACTCTGACGGAATATTCCGTCAACCGACGCCGTCAGTTATCTTTAACGGTCACAGTTAATATTTGACGGAATATTCCGAAGAATATTCCTAACGGCGTGACAGAAACCGTCAGCGTGCGTGGCACGTGACCGCGCGTGGGGGCGCGTAGGTCCGTGCCATGTTTGGCGCGTGAGGGCGCGTGGTAAGTCCAAAAATAAATATAAAAATATGGGGATGTTCGTGATGAAGTGTAGATCAATTTGGTATATTTAAATCTTAGGATTGAGCAATATATGGGAATTTTATCTAAGTTTCCGTATTTAAGCGTTAATTAATTCGTATAAATTATATATAAATAGGAGAATTATATCCGGAGCAATTACAAGACCAAGCTAGGCCCGAAGACTACGACCTAACGACGTACTTGTGAGTGGACAGTTTGTTTTTATACTTATATGTATTTATGATTCCAAAAATGCATGAATGATTTACTTTACGTATACCTTGTTAAATAAATGTTAGATACGATATAATTGTGATAAATGCTGTCGTATGGTTGAGATATACTTGTCATGATATTCATACATGTCATATACATACTCATCTGCTGCACTGGTGTTAGTACTTGCCCCAGGGCCAGGCCAGCCTTCACGTGTATGTTCACATTGCACCGTTCGCTCGTCTGGATCCAGGTTAGGTGCCAGCCTGTCGGGTAGATTGCATTAGGCAATCCGACTTGTATGTGATGTGCTTTTGCACCAGCTTCACGTGACCGTAGTACTTGAGCGTATTGATTACACCCAGCCTGTTCGTGTCAGAGTCATCTGTTCGAACTTGTGTGCTAGCATTAGATGGATGAGTACTTAGGAATATTGTTTATCACATGATCATACTACTGTAGCATTGATACATAGTTACTTGGCATATTTTAGTTATATCGCATTATAACATTTGCCACATGATGATATAACTGCAGCATCGATCTTAATCATGAATTGACTTATATTGTCGTTTATACTTGCCTTTAGTATTGTGGATATATATATATGCCCGTACTTACTCATAATGTGCTTTTAAATAAAGGAAACTATAATTGTTTTACGGCGAGGGGTTAGTATATTCAAAACCAAACGTTTTCACATGAGTTTGTTTTACTGACCCACTCAACTTGTTTTTCGCCCCTCCAGGATCTAGATAGTTGTTCTGCGTGGCATTCGAGGAACCTTGAAACGTTTCTGACATTCGGCATTCCGCTTCTGACGTATGAACTTATCACTATGTGTAATAAGCGTACTTTAGTTGCTTGACTACTCTTCGGTAGTCGTTCCCTCATTAAGCTCTGAATAACTATAGTGGGCCACACCCACGTTTGTGCACTCTGTCACTATTTCAAATTTTAATAAATTCTATGTTTGATTTAAATTCATACACTTTTTACATCACTTACCCCTATGGTTACGTCACTTCACAGTGACGGCCAGCATGCGTCGACCTTTCCGGGTCGGGGCGTGTCAAAAAGAGTTTTTAAATTTATTAATTTTATTTAACATTCTTCAAACTTGAAATACTCAATTAATGTACCTAAATGTTAGTACCGAAATATATTATATTGAATTAATATATTTAAATGTTAGTACCGAAATGTATGTACCTAAATATATGCACCTAAATGTATTAATATTAAATTAATGTACCTAAATGTGTGTATCGAAATATATGCACCGAAATGTGTGTACCTAAATATATGCACCGAAATGTATGTATCTAAATATATGCACCGAAATGTATGTACCTAAATATATGCACTGAAATGTATTAATATTAAATTAATGTACCTAAATGTGTGTACCGAAATGTATGCACCAAAATGTATGTACTTAAATGTATGCACCGAAATGTATGTACTTAAATGAATGCACCGAAATGTGTGCACCGAAATTTGTGCACCGAAATGTATGCACCGAAATGTTAGTATCAAAATCTGTGTACCTAAATGTATGCACCGAAATATATTATAATGAATTTAATATACCTAAATGAAAAAGTTACAGTACATCGAAATATATTGTATAACAAAAATTAGTTTATCTAAATGTTCACAACAAAAATATATTAAAATGAATGAAATGAAAATAAAAATTATAAATGAAATAAAATTAATACATTAAAAATTAGAAAGAAAAGGATAAATAATTAATAAATTAAAAGATAATTAATAAATGAGGTTATTAATGTATCAATGGACTAAAATTAGATTTTAAACTTACTCATGGTTTTAATCAAAAAGTAATCTTTGCCAAGGATTAAAATGAAGTTTTCTATAGAAAAAAACGGTTTTTTCGAAACGTTAACGAATAGACCCTTATAAATATTCAAATAAAATGTCTCAAATAATAAGGCTTAATTGTTTAGATTGGATCTATGAGAGATGTTGTGAAATAATAGTTTATGAGACCTTAATCGGTAAGATTCTCTCCTTCTTTCTTGGCAAATATGCGAAGTGTTGACAAAAACTTATTCCAACACAATTTCACCGCTATCCAAAGAGAATAGAGTTTTATTATTTACGTGCAGACCCATTTAAGGTAAAAAATAATTTCTTAAGTACAACTCTCATATTAAATTACAAAAAAAAAAAAAAAAAAAAAAAACCTTTGGTTAAAATTATGAAGAAACGTTATTTAGGGGAATATGGTGGTTTGTTTGTTTCGTAGCTGCACAAGCACTTGGAACAAATCTCAAGTTGCCTACGTATTCCTTTTGAGGGGAATCAAGCCAACCCGTAATGCGATTTGGGTGGCATTTTGGATGGCATTTGGATATGGTTTTTGTAGTATTTGGGGACGAATTTGGTCACGGTGAGCTAGGAATTCTGTTTAGGTTGAATTTTGTGAATTTGGATTTATTTATTTATTGGATGGATTTGCATCTAATTTTGGGAGAGATCAAACTGTCGGAAATGTGCCTTAAAGATCAATTATAAGATGATACTTTACAGACGTTTCACACATTAAACTAACTCAAACAATAAGTCCAAAGAATATGTAATAAAACCTTTCTTTCTCATACACATATCCTAAACATTCTTGCTCATAAGATTGTCAATTGGGCATGACAATTTGATAAGATCAGTACATACTATGACATTATTCATAGGAATGACCAGTCTCGAGTCATTGGTGAGATAGACACAAAGGCAAGTATGTAATAGATAGTAAGTTTACTGAACACTATCAAATAGGAGTTCCCGTACTCATGTCATATGAGAACTCACTAGTTGGGATAATAGATAGTAATCATTTGACTTGAGACACCACAATTGTCTTATGGTTATGTCTTTGACCACTTGAGGATGCATCATAACCTCATGGTTTGCTCCATGCATCATTGGGATCACTGATTTATTCATAGAGGCATGTGAGAGTACAACAAGTGATCTAACCTTCAAACTGCTGAAGGAGAATACCCTATGATATTATTTAAGAGTCTTTGTCTAGAGCACATGAATATGATTTAGGAAGAGTACATTCCAAATCACATTCACAGTAATCATATAGACAAGAGAATCACATTGTATAGTAGATATGAATAAACTATCAACAAACAATGTGATCAAGAGTATTGATATAGATAAGGACTGTATTGCATTGCAATTCCAACCAAATAGGTTCTCCACCTCTTATGCTTAACTTGGGTAGCCATGACATACTGCTAAGTGTCACTCATGACTTGTGGAAGCCCTGAATATTAGCAATCATTAATCTTCATTAAAAGAAGAATTGAAAAGTGAGTTTCAATTCATAATCGATTGTTCTAATATCCTTTGTCTTGCTCATCGAATGAGTCTTACTTTAGATGATTTTAGATGATAGTTTATTCGGGGCTATGAAAGTCGAACCAAATAGCCCTTTATTCGGGGCTACGAAAGTATCATCTATTACCTTGCCCCGATTAGACTCATCTAATAGCCCTTCATAGCCCCGGTTAGACTTTAGATGATTTTAAACGGTTCAGATTAAATATTCTGTATCTTCGGGTCCCGAAAATTCCCGGTGGAGGACCCAAAACCCGTACCTCTACTACTCCAAAGACACAAGGTAGTCGTAGTCGTCCCTCCCGTCTCCCTTACCCTGTGTGCCGTGCTTTTTCCATGTCAGAAATCTCCCGGGAGGCAACACACCGTCGATTCTCCGATTCCCCAAGTCCTTACCTCAAGGTATTCGCTTCTCTTCACCCCCTCATGCTTTGATTCTTATATACATCTTTATTCTGTTTTTTATACACTCTATTTGCTGTTTGGTTACTGAGAAAGAAAGGAAAATTAAAAGAAAAAAGAAGAAAATCATGCAGGTGATTTTTGTTTATTTTTTTAGGGTTTATGTTTTGGCATCGTGATGTTAAGAATTTCGATTTGATTAGTTTAATTTTCTGTTATCTTACTAGAAATCTAGCACTTCCAATTTGTGGGATTGAGGATTTTGATTCTGACCCCTTCATTTTTTTTTTCCTAGGGTTTATAATTTGCTTCCAATTTTCAGCACTCAGCTTCATGTGTACGTAAACCCCATTTCTACATTGTTCTAGGTTGTACCCAATCCGATATCGAGCGTTCAGTGCTACTTGTAGCTACTGCTGGAGTGTGTGTTTTCTAGGTTATATATCAAAAGATGATAGGGAATTCGTTGGTCCAAGTCTCCACATGCCCCACGGTGTTATCTCTGTCACGCATTTCTGCAAATAGTTTGCCTTATCTTCCTTCAAGATCACCAACAAAAGCAAACCGGATAAGAGCTGCATCGGCAGAGACAGGACATAGCCAACAACCCTCCTCTTCTTCTGAGAAAAAGAATCCACTTGCAGTTGTTTTGGACGTCCCTCGGACTTTTTGGAGGCAAACATTACGACCGCTGAGTGACTTTGGGTTTGGTCGTAAAAGTATATGGGAAGGTGGGGTAGGATTGTTTCTAGTTTCAGGTGCAGTTCTCGTTGCACTCAGTTTGGCTTGGTTACGGGGGTATCAATTGAGGTCTAAATTCAGGAAGTACTTTGCTGTGTTTGAGTTCACTGAAGCTTGTGGAATATCCACTGGAACGCCAGTGAGGATTAGAGGGGTCACTGTAGGCAATGTTATCCGTGTTAACTCTTCCTTGGAAAGTATTGAAGCTGTTGTTGAGGTATGCTTCAGTGTCATAATAATCCATTTTCAATGCTGAATGAAAATACAGTATTAGTTTTTCGACCTTAATGAGATTACTGTTTTTGTAGGTTGAAGATGATAAAACTGTCATACCTCGAAATGCACTGATTGAGGTAAACCAGTCAGGTCTTCTCATGGAAACTAGAATTGACATTACACCTAGAGACCCACTTCCGAATATTTCAGTTGGGCCTCTTCATCCTGACTGTGGCAAAGAAGGTCTGATTGTATGCAATAGGCAAAAGATGAGAGGACATCAAGGTGTGAGTTTAGATGCATTGGTAGGTATATTTACTCGTCTTGGACGTGAAGTGGAGGAGATTGGTATTGCTAACACGTATTCACTCGCTGAACGAGTTGCTTCCATGATCGAAGAGGCAAAGCCACTGCTTATAAAGGTGTGATGTGCCCCTTTATGTTTTCTTCTTTAGTTGAGAATTATCTATGTTGATTAGGATACTTAGGACCATTCATTTACATATTTTTATCAATCTTGGACGACGACCTATTTGTTCCAGAATCTATTTGCTTCAAAATTTGAAAGGCAAAAAGTGTAGGGACTTCCATCAGCCATTTGGCACGAGACAAAGATTAGGTTTTCCTCTGGCACACAACTGTGCATTTGTGGAAGGTCCTGGAAGACATCATTTACATATATCAATGGCAACTGCAATAGGGGTTTACATATCTTCCAGTTTTCTGAGGCTGCATATCTATTAAATGAAGTTTCTTTTTTCTTTTGGTCTGATCTTTTGAATAAAAGTTAAAGTTGCCTGTAAAATTACTGCACAGATACCAAAGTTTGTTTGCAACGGGTGGTTTGCAGATAGGAAGATACATGCAAATATATATATATATATATATATATATATATATATATATTTGAATTGTTTACTCTCATGGCGTGTATTCATGCTGTTTGTGCCTTTTAAGATTAAAAATATCGAATTTTCTGTAATTTGTCATCTCATTTCATTTATGTAACACTTTATACTAATTTTCAAAAGATTTCCAATTAGGATTCTGAGTCATTTGTGAAACTATGAGGCTTTGGAAGAATTGTTTGGAGTTATAGATTCTCATTGATTAATTGAATTTAAGTTTTCAATGCGTGAATTTGTTTTTACACAGGTAGACTTCTGTTGGCATTAAAAGTAAACATAATTTTTCCCTTTTAGGGTACTAGAATATCTCTTCTCATAAGAAACATAATTTGATTAAAAAAAAAGAACAATACAGATACAGGGGACAACATGAAAACCATCTATTGACATACAACGATCCTTTATGTGTGTTATGTAGAAAAGTATTCGTACATTGCTTGAAATTTTAGATTGCAGGACACGTTAACTTGTTTCGTGTTCCAGTTCAAGCCAATTTGGAACTACTATATGGAACTTCTTATATATTCTTTTGTTGTTGGTGCCCATTTATCTAGACATGATTGGTTACATCATGGCAGTATTTTCTGATTTTATGCGCTGGATTTGGTGTCAATTTGGTAAACACAACAATGGTCAGAACAGCCATTCTGCAGAAGCTATAAATCACCTATGTTGCATGTGTATATCAATCAGTGCGTGCCTATCTGTCCACCCACCCATATGCACTGGATGGTCACTTGCTTCTTACAATTTCAAGTTAATTCATATTTTTACTTTACATTTAATATGTTCTCATGCACAAGTATTTGGCTTTGATGTAGTGATCTCTCAGATCCAAGCCATGGCTGAAGATGTTCAACCTTTGCTGGCTGAGTTTCGTGATAGTGGGTTGCTGAAGGAAGTTGATAGTTTGACCAGAAGCCTTACGCAAGCCTCGGAGGATTTGAGGTGAATTTTAATCTATAAGAAACTCATTAATCTTCATCATCTATATCTTATAGTCTCCTACATGTTAGAATGTGAGTTCCAACCCAAAACCTATTGGAACTTGGTGGGGAGGTTCAAGATGGTTTAAACTATTAGGGAAGGCTTTAGTTCCTCGATTTGTGGGATTCACAATCTCAACAATATGGACAACCTCTGTTTGAGGGCTTTTCATATAGATAGTTTAGAACATTCTTTGGTGTCTGTTGCAGGAGTTGAAATACATGCCGTTAATTTTGACGTGACTGGGTTCTTATTTTTCATATTTTTCATATTTATTTCCATGGTAATTAGCGTACTATATATATTTAGTAATTCCGTGTGTTCATCTTTGTGGTGTTGTTTGTTTGGGTGTTCAAGGTAATTGGTTCTGGACAACGCTGGGTAATTCTCCATTCTTACTCTCTCATCATGTTTACGGATACTAGAATATGAACAGTATATTATCAGTGTCATAGTACACTGTAAGAAGTTAAAGAGGCTGCCCTGACAGTTTTTCTAATAGTGTTCTGCTGCATTTTGATTTCTCTGTACCCAATAGATATGCATTCTTTTAATAAATCCCATTATGTTGTAGAGTCTTCATTCACTTTCAATCTTGTCCACCATCACCACTTGCCTAGTTGCCTGCCACAGCTGATTTCATTATCCCTTCACACACTGCATTATTCCGTCTTTGTTACCATCATTGAGCAATGACATCTACTCATAACACTCACAGTGCTTCCCTACAAGTTCATTATCATCAACACTCTCCCTGTAATCTGGAGTTTGGAATCCAAGATGAAAGTGTATTATCGAGCTATTAGTAGAAATAGTTAAAATTGTTTTTGGGAAGTACGAGTGCATTTATAGGAAGCTATTATACATTTGTAATAATAAGTTATGTGTTTCGGAAGAAAGCACTTCTTGTAAAAGCACCTCCGCTAGAAATTAGAATCATTCCCAGCAGCCTTAGATGCTGACTGTGGTTGTTTGGGCTGTTTGAAAATTTTAGATTTTAGTGTTCAGACTGCGGAGATTCTGGTCATAATATGGTTTATTGAGTTAGTTTTATGATGACCTTTTAAAATATCCCAAATCGTTTGATTTTCCAATATCATTTTCTGCAGAAGGGTGCATTCCTCTGTTATGACTCCTGAGAATACAGAACTGATTCAGAAATCTGTATACAGTTTGATTTTCACCTTGAAGAATATTGAGGTGATCCCAGTTGCCAGGCACTTACTTTTTTTTCTTCTCCATATTCTGTGGCCTTCTTCTTATCTTTAGAGTTAAATGTATTTGTCATACGTATCTGTTTTCTTGTTTAATTTTTCTACAACTCATCCACCTTTGCAGAATATAAGCTCTGATATTCTGGGGTTCACGGGTGATGAGGCTACAAGAAAAAATTTGAAGTTACTGATCAAGTCCCTCAGCAGGCTATTGTGATGAGTGATGGCTGAAGGTGGACTTAGGATTGTCGTGTGTATCTTGGTTGAGCAGATGCCCACGCTTGGTTTTTAGCATTCGTTATAGTTTGGACAGGAGCAAATTGCGTGTGCCTCCTCATGGCCGTTTCTTTTCTTTTGTTTGATTTTTGAAAGCACATAAAGGTTTCAATTCCGGAGCTGCATTTGCATTCTCCAATCGGTCAGTTCAGGTGTGTCTATCGTTTTCTCATAACGTAATTAAATATAAAGTCGCTTGTGCGTTTGTGCAGACGGCCTGTTGCTATCAGAAACCTTCTGTTCCAAGTATTTATTTTGGAGGCTCATTGTTTCGATTTGATAATGACGCGTTTTACAGCTAATTGTGCTTAATTAAGTCGTGCATTTTGCAAAGTATATTTAGTGGTAATGTGTTTTTGATCTGTCGATATTACTCTCTTCTTTGAACTTTGTCAATTTAACGATTAATGCTAGATTGAGTGCATGTCCGGACTATTGAAGAAAAATTGCTGTTTTTGTTTCCGATTTCACTTCATTTCCTTTCAAAACTGTAAAGCTTAAACCCGAAATGCAAACAGTAACACAAATTAGATGGAATCGATCCATAAGCATAACATCTAAACAAATAAATTCAACACATTTGGGCTGCCGCATTTTGGTCTACTGGTATTCTTCTTTACTAGTAAGTAAAAAAATTTAAGTTCAATTTTCGTCAAAAGTAAATGTGAACTATATTATTATAAACTCATTGTGATATTCATCTCACTCCTCTTCCCCTTTAATATAGCTAATATCATTTGTTAAAAAAAAACACCAATATCCGGGCATTTTAACATCTATCACCAACAACGATAATAACATCATTCACTAGTATTGGGCTCAAATGTTGTCCAGATTACAAACACTTTTCGACCCGTTTTAATTAAAGAAAACTATTTTTTTTATACACTTGAAAACTTTGAATTTTAATCAAAATGACAAAAAAATAATATTATAAGTGAATAATATCAAAAATGACTTTTTATAGTAAAAATGTCTTTAATGTTAAAAATGAAAAGTACTAGGATTGTTTCGTTAAATCGACATAATTTTAGAATTTAAACATTGTCACCATACTAGTGCAGAAATGGAAGCAAAAATTCCAAGCAATGTATTTCGATTACGGTAGAAAACAACAAAAGATAAGTTTCCAACTCTCAAGTCCTGGTAACCATCCAACAGCCTCCTCAGCTGATTCCAATTCAAAGGTCTTGCACATTCAAACCTGCACATAAAAAAATAAAACGTCATTGAATCCGCAAGAAACAAAAAAACTTAATAGCTTCAGGAAGTGCATTCTAGAGATACTATAGTAAGAAGATGTGATTATGAGACAAAAGCTAAAGGCAAAAGGGGTAGACGACGACCTAAGAAACTTGGAATGAGACTTTAAGAAAAGACATGGAGTACTTAGAGCTAACAGAAGACTTTCCACAAAAATGAGCGCAATGCGTACAACTTATTTATCTATTGTCTATGACTAATACAAGAGAGCATTCTAGGATTCATACACCTGACCCTACTTAGTGGGATAAGGCTTTGTTGTTGTTATTGTTGTAAGAGCCAGGAGAACATATATGGCATCTGCTAAAATGTGTAGCCTCTTCATGCATATCTGATACAAGTGTTACTCTAGCTTCATAGTATGTTGTTAAATAACAGTTTTTTGTTTTGTACGCTTCCCAGAAACAGATGATAGTGTTTTGACAACATATTACCTGGAGGGAGAGACTGCTTAAGCTTATCAGCCTTCTCTGTGTCAAAAACACAAAGTGTGTAAAGGTACTTGGAGCATCGAACCTTGAACTTCACCGCATCTTTGGTCTTCTTGATTTTCACAGAGCGTGCGTCTTTCCTTCTTGCAGTGAGAAGGAAATCCTTAATTTCATGGATTTGCTTAGGCTGTCAAAGAAACAGCAGACAAAAACTCTAAGCACCAACTTCAACTTCAACATATATATGTGATAGAAAACACTGACTCTAAACACTAGACCCAGACTAGAATATGAATCAACTAAAACTGATGTTTTATCGTCAATACAGTTTCTTCGAGATATGATCGAAAACAAAAAGAAAACTTTATATTTAATTGTTTTGGGGCTTCAAAACATTCTTGACACGGGTGAACATCGGCAGTTGCTTATTAAAAGACTGTTGTAACTAGTTACATACAATGCAAAGAATTATGTAAAAAGTAAGACGCAGGTTGCATTGACACCGCAATAACAGCACCGGAACCTAAGATCAGAAAACCAAACAACTCCGAAGCGCTATGCAACATTATTTCAAACCAGTTCAGCTACCTAAATATAAATACAACATTGTTTCGAGGAAATTCCTCCCTCTTAACCTCTTCCACAATTTTCTGTATAATTTCTACATTTTCTCTACATAATCCCTGAGTTTTTCACCATATGCCAATTAACTCATACCTAAAACGCACCTCATCAGCCTTCCAAAAATCCGTGTATCTATGTTCAAAAACCTCAACTATGCACTCACTGAAATGTATCAAAAGTTCAAAACCAAAATTTTCAAATAACCCACAATATTTTCAGAACCTGAACAAAATACAACTCAAAAGTTTAAAAACAGCCAAAAGAGAAAAATTGAAGAGAACCCATTTGAGTACATGATCCGTTCATATGTACATATATTTACATGTATTATATATATATATATATATATATATATATATATATATATGTATATGTATATATATATATATGTATATAATTTATAGGCGTTGATACGCCTATATATACATAAACATGTTAAACGGAAGCAAAAGAGGGAGAAGGAGAAATTGAAGATACCATTTTGATGGCGGAGAGCACCCCTTTGTTTCCTTTCCTTCCTGGAAAATTAGATGGACAAGCTCCCGGACGCGAGCTTGTGTTTTGAGCTTCTGTATATACACCTGACGGCGTAAGACGCCGCTTAAACCCTAGGAAAAGAGAGTATGAGGCAATTTACCCGTTATAACCCTGAATAACAGGTGTTATTACGATGAAGTTTTGTAATATTATAATGGGGATCTAGGCCCAACAACTATTGATCACTGGGCTGAAGTTATTTTGGGCCGCCGAAACACTTTTATTTGGACACCACTAATCTATGAATTACACCCTTTAAAAACTAAAGAAAAACGTACAGTACAACGCGGCCATTACCCTTCCCCGATTCCCTTTCCAGTGACATTTCCGGCGGCCTCTTTGCCGAAGTGGCCTACTGCCCAATTCTCATCCCTTGTCTACCCGCATGATAATTGTTTGTCTCCATCTCTCTTCCCTATCTAATCTTCATCTGTCAAATTCTTCCAAAGATCACAACTCCGATTAATACTTGCGTTTGAAAATTAAAAAAACCGCCTAGACACCCAGGCACTATGCACTGCCCATCGCCCGACTAGGGCCTGGCGTCTTTTGGAACCTTGGATTGCAGTACAGCAACCCAAGGTTCTTTCTTCTTCTTTTTTTCTTGGGTTTTCTGTTTTTAATTTTTGTTAATACAATTGTCATCAAAATAATTTAGAAATAATGGGTGTTCAGAAATCAAATTTGGGTGTAAACAGATATTTTTCTTTGAAAATTTGTTTTAGTAGCCCATTTACAAAACCACCAAAATAAAGTAGCGATGATCCCAAATTGAAATTTGTACGAGTCCTCTTCGATAAAAGTACCCTAAAGTTAAAAGCCTCTTACGAAAGCATATATGGTGGAGATCCACATCATAATTTCATATATGTCGACCATTTCTCTCTCACCCTCTTTGTTGACTGTTTTTATTCCAAATTACGTCTTTGTTGACTGTCCTAGCTAAAATCACAAATCAAAATAGAGAAAATCAAGGTCGGACCTATTCATGGCCGGGATGGTAATACACAAGCTTTGTTTTTTAATTGCTAAAGAAAGTGAAAAAAAGTAATACGCAAGTTTTTTTTTTTATTGCTAGAGAAATGTTTAAGTAGAAGCTCAACTTAATCAATTGTAATATAGATGATGATGATGGTTTTGCTTTTTAATCAAATTTTTTTTTTATTATAAAATTTATACATATGTGACATATAGGAGGATCAAAATTTTGAGGCTCCTCGGAAATTCAGGACCCTATGCCACTGCACATTTTGCACACTCCCAACGCCCTTTCTGCCTCTAAGGACCAACCGGCTGTTTGAGTAGGCGGTGGAGGAGAGGAAACCTCCGTGGCTATTCAGTGGATCAGAGGTTTTAGCGAAGAAGAAATGTTTTAATTTTTTCTAAACGATGTGGCCAAAACAACGTGATTTTCAATATTTTTTTTTTTTTTTTTTTAGGAGTTTTGAGAAAAAAAGTTGAATGGAGATTCACAGTGGAATGAGAGCGATACTTTATTATTATATTGGAGTCTTGGATTTTGTATTATTATAATTACTTTTTACGAGCTCAGAGCTTTTATATTAGTAGTTTGCTGATAGTTTGTTTCCTGATGAGGTTCTTTTTGTTGGTTTTTCTGTTTCAAAGTAAGAGTATTTTAATGTTTGAATTATTAAGATATGATCGAATATGAGTGACGAGAACGTTCGTTCAAAAGTGAAATATAACGGGATTTTGTGAGGATGTGAAATTTAAAGAGTCTTATGTGAGGAGAAATTTTGTAAAAGTTTATAAGTTAGGTTCTTTCTTATATTGCCAATTAATTTTATAATGGAATCTCAACTTTTTTTTTATGGTATCAAAGTAGGTTGTCCGCATGTGAAGCACAACGGTCTCACGGGTTCTACGTCACTCAATTTGTGTTGTCCACATATTTGACTTGAAAATTCGCTGCACATAAAGAGCGTGTGAGGATGTGAAGTTTAAAGAGCCTATATCTGTGAAATGAGAAACTTTGCAAGAACTTATAAGTAAGTTTGATTATTCTCTATATTACCAATTAACTTTACGGTGAAATCTTTAACTTTTTTTTCAAAATTATTCCTAACCCCAACGCACGCACCACCACTTTGTCCACCTCTTCCCACAACCACCGGATCCCAATTTCTAGCAATCCTAGTTCCAAATTACCAATTGATATTATAGGATGTTAAATAAATAGATTGATGTGTATTGGATGAAAATTTTGAAACGTTTTAGAGTACGTAACTTCGTTGTGGAGAAATTTAGTTTTTGTAGTTTGTAATGTTGTTCAAACTATAATTATGAAAAAACATATTTATCGTTTTAATTTTTCAATTTTTTTTTTGTCAAAAAAAAAACATTTTGAAAGTTTATATTGAAGCCACTCAGGAGTAGTTTGGTACTGCTATACTTTAAAAAAAAATTGCTTCTTTCTGTGATTTAAGAATAATCAACTTTAAAATAAAGTAGTTAATCATTTGATAAACTTAGTTTTAAAAGTGATGTAAGTATAAAAAAAGTATAAAAGCGTTTGGTAAATTTTAACGTAAAAGTGATATTACTTTTATATAATGACAAAAATAGACATGACAGTGGGGGTGATGGCAATAACAGTAGTAGTGAGGTCATTAGTGGCGATAGTGGTGGTGGTATTGGTGATGGTGGCAGCAGTGATGATGGTAGCGCCAAATGTGGGTGTGTGGTGGTGGTGCTAATAGTGGGGTGTCGTGGTTGGTGTACAAATAACAATGGTAGTAGGAGAGGTGGTAGTGGCGGTTGTGTTTGTGGTTGTGGAGGTAGTGGTGGCGACTGTGGTTATGATGGTGATGGCGGCAATGGCGGCAACGATGACAGCAATGGTGGTTATGATGGTGGTGGCGGCGGTTATTATGGTGTTGATGGTAGCAATAATGGTGGTGGTGGTATAAGGTCAGTGTTCGTATAGTAGATAGTGGCGTTCACTTTGTTCTCCAAAGGATAAATGTCAATTTTTAAAAACTAAAGAGGGTATTACAAGAATTGAAAACATCCATTAAAGACTAAATTCCACTTTTTATTAAAACAACTTTTAAAAGCAACCTACACATTGCTTTTAAAAGCTGCTATTGAGAAATCATTACTTTTAAAATAAACAAAATATTTTATTTTTATCAAATATTTATTTTATTACTTAATTTTAAAATCAAGTAAAATTTTGTCAAAAATACAATACCAAATAGAGCCTTAATGTTAAAATTCTGAATCTACTGCTGGAGAAAATAAAAGCAGCGACATGGTCACTAGAAAAAGTTACACATTTCATCAGAAGATATCCCACTAGCTAGAAAAAAGTTGCACATTTTGACCAACACATGCCTTTGGAAATAGTACTGTTTTAACCCTTCATAAACACTCCATTTAGAGACACTCTTCTGGTTTCCGGTTGGTCGATCGATATCCATTAAGCAAAAGCATGCACGCACATGCATGCTGTGAGTTTGAGAGAGAGAGAGAGAGAGAGAGAGAGAATTAAAGCTCCATTTACAACCAAGAGGATATGATAAACAAGTAAGATACAAAGCAAAGTGTTGAGCTAGGGTACACCGTCTTATCTCAGACTAGAAAAGTAGCATTCCACTATAAAATGTTGGCGGAAAGCCTGTACAGGAGAAACTATATAGTAATTAAAAGTCAGGCAATAATATGCTCTTCAAATCACTGGAACCAAAAGGCAAACATGGGATTGAGTTGGTACATTTTTGCTTGCCACCAAGCTTTCTCTGGGGACCCTTTTTTCTTTATGTCAATTTGTATAATTCTACTTGACATTTATTTTTTTATTCTGACCACTTAGTATTATAATTTAAGAATGTTTCACTTTATTGGCAAGTAAAAAATTTTAAGTCCAAATTTCATGAATGACGAATTTAAATATATATTTGTGTATATATGAATTGACCTTCTATCATATAATTAGTATTATAATGTAGTTTTAAATCCTGAAGTAAATTTATCAGATATGTCAAATCGGTCGGCAGATACCTAATTTTAATATAAACAGAAGAAGATCAATCATAAATTAAACCAATATAATTTTGGTCAACATCTACTGCCGCATCACATAGAGTAAAACTTTGTTTCAATTTTTAATTGTATACAATGAAAACTCTCTAATTCTTCGGAGAATTTTTATACACTCCAAGGTAGTTAATCATTAGATCGTGATCATTATATATATGTAATAAAAAATCAAACGGTTAAAAATCTCAAAGTATATGTACCTTTAGTATAAAAATGAAAAACAGTGGCAATGAGAACTAATAATGTTGTTCAATATCTAGTGAAAATACAGATTACAGAATACCACTCAGGGATGGACGAAAGATTGTAAGCAAGCAATCTAAATGAAAATAAACACTGCTATCTATTTGGGGAAACTTAAAAAAGAGGACAAAACCAGACACAAACTCCCAAGCACTAAACAAAAGGAAAAAAGTAGGACATAAGAAGGAAAAAAAAAGGATTTTGAAGAAAGGGAGGAGGATCTCCGTATATGAAGTGATCTTCAATTCCCTTGAATCTTTCTGAACGTAGTAGGCTTGCAATAATTGTGGTAATTGGGCAGCCACAAATTAACTAGCAGAGGGTTTCCATATGGAAGCCCATACTACAGGTTCCTCTTTCCATGTTAAGTATATTCCTGTTTGATCAATATCATCCCCTCCTCCTTCTCCTCCTCCTTGTGGTGGTGGTAGTACTAGCGCCCAGCCGGCTCGATACCTCTTCAGCAACGCCTTGACATCATCCACAACATCGTCGCTGAATCCAACCGGCGAAAATGCCGCCTTGAGCCTGTCAGACCATTGGCTTCCTCTCTCCCTTCTCTCACACTCCCCACCATTTTTGTCATCATCATGATCGTGATGATCACAACCCAAAACCCTAACTACGCTTCTCGAGCACTCCCTCTCTAGCATCAGTCTTTCATTGCTAGTTGGGACAAAGCTTTCCTCTAGCATGTCAAAGTACAAAGTGTAAAACCTAAGGCACTCTTCAAAGCACTTGACAAAGTCATGATTTACAGATGCGCTGAAAAGATCAGCTTCTTCCTCAACAACAGTCACAACGCGAGGCCTAAGCGATTGAAACATCCGAATCACCGCCCCTCGCTCTTCCACTTCCACTCTTCTCAAGGCCCCAATGCAATTCACAGCAACAGCCTCATCCTCCTGAACACCTAGATCCTCTTTTGTGAGCTCTCCCAAATTGTTTAACCCGCTGATCACATTAATCTCAAAGGGAACACCCATCAACCTAGCAAATTTCTCCATTCTTTGGCCAATTTCCTTCATCACTGACTTGACTATGCTGGCTGTTACCACGACGGTGAGCTTCAAATGCGGCGTCTCATCGTTTCTTGTGGCCAAAGCTTCTAACAAAGTAGGCCACTGGGTGCAAATGGTATTGCTTATATCAATTATGTGAAGTTTGGTTTCTCCCTCCAAGGCTTCCAATATAGCACCGTTTGAAGCCACATGACCAAAAGTTGTCCAAGGGCTTACCTCTTGGAACTTTAGTATTAACTTCCTGGCTGAGTCAAAGGAGTGACTCTTTTCAGCTACCGAGGTTAGGGTTTTGTAGCACCGGAGACCCGATTCCGTAGCCTTGCAAAAGAGAGCCTGCAAAAAATAAAAAGCCAGTTTCTGCTCACAGTCCCCATAAGGAGAAGCCAACTCGTTCAACATCCAGAGAAGGTGGTTAATTTTACTGGAGTCTTTTTCTGAGACTGCCCTTGCACACTCCATGAGAAGCCTTGAAGCCCATTTAGCACCCTCCGGACAAGGCTCGCTGGACCCCCATGAACGGCTTGTTGATGTGTGACTATTCTGGGGCTGCTGATTGGTGCTTTGCATGTCTATAGCTGCTGCCAGACCATTGATCTTGATCTGGTTGGAGTACTGCTGCAGAAAATTTGCTTCCTTATTAGGAGAGAAAAGAGATATGTCCATATCGACCACTTTAATTAATTATGGAGCGTACAGCTACCTGCTAAGTAAGCTCCTTTGGCTCTTTAAGAGAGTATGAACCACCTAATTATTTGCAGAGCTCCCTCGCTATCTCATTTGAGCTCAGAAATTGCCAGGATATGGAAAGCAAATACTATTATATTTGAAGTCATTTTCATGCTAATTAGCTTATTTAATTATTATTGTGGCTTCTATTACAAAAAAGAGTCTCTTTCTTGCTAGTATTTTCCTATAATTTATGTTGGGCCATATTTGTGGAAGCCATAGTAATAATGGGCAACTACATGGTTAGTTTAGTTTCCTATTTTGACAAACTATATATAAATATATATATATATATATACATATATATATATATATATATATATATATATATATATATGTGCAACTGATGAAGAACAGACAAGTATATAGAGAACAATAGAAAGAAAAAGAAACTAATCATAAATAATGTTTTGGTACAAAAGATTTTAAATACAATGATATATTCATACTAAGGTGCAGAGAATTTGGGTTGAATTATAAAATATAAACCAACTATAATAATTTTGTATCGAACTCGTCATCTACAAAATTTGAACTTAAGACCTATCAGGCTGCCACTTACAAGTAGAGAAGATTACCATTAGATCGTAGTGCTTAGCGACATGATTAAAAGAAATCGAAATGAAATGCTAATCACCCTATACAAGTCCTTCTGTTCTTGTTAGCTTTCATGATAAGGCTAGAAAATCATTGTGCTGTTGGGATTATTATTTATAAATTAAGCCAGGTTAGACATATACTTCTCTATCAATACTCATCCTTATGTAGAAATTAAAACTAAAATATTCATTAGGTTGATATCATCATAAATATACAACAACAATCAATGGCGCCTAAGTTTTGGCAAGGAATAAAACATTTATTCCCACAATTAACTATGTTTAGGATCCTTACTCAAAAGAAACTGGATCAAGCTAAAGGAAAGACAACAAACATCACATTTTCTCCTACTAAAACAAACAAACAGATGATGATAAATGCTATGATACATGATAATATTACTAATTAATGCGGCCGAGTTTCACCATATTTCACCCAAACTTTTTGTCATAACAATCCCAATGGAGCGGCTCATAGATTGGCCAAGTTGGCTTTGTATTATATGATCATGACTCATTTTTATTTGAAGAGCCTTAGGACTTAATTCAACAAGAACACTATCATTTCTCCATAAAAATTTCCCAATATGTAAACATCACTTTTTATGTGAAGTAGTTTTTGGTAGTTTCTACGACGATTAAAATATATTAGAGCTTCAATTTAACGTCCATGGTATATGCATGTGTGGATGCAAATTTTTTGTAAGGATTAATTGACGATAAAACTTGCAAAACAAATAACATTGTTAGGCTACTTGTCAAACACTAGCGGAGGTGGAGGGTGTTTTTCAAAAGGACTTTGATGCTTAAGTTAGAAAGGGCTTGAGATAAAATGAATTTAGGGAGAATGGCCATTACCGATTTCTCTGGCTAACTTGGCTATTTATAGGAGGGATGTACTGAGCTAGTCTAACTAATTGAGTAAACCTCTAGTGGGAGGTTTGTCCTTTTGCATGTGGCCTGTCGTAGGGAAAACACCCAAGGGAATTCGTAGAGCCGTTCCCAACCTATGTCCAAGACTCCAATTGGTAGAGAGGTGAGAAAGAGACTTCATGGGCCAGAAAAGCATCATGATATCTGCCGCAGGCCGAAAAAGCATGTTGGCGATGGGCAGTTCTGCTAGACCCAAGATGATCCACCCTCGATGTCAAGGATAAAACCGTTATCTTGTGCTAGTATTCATATCAAATGTGATTAATTTAGGGTTGTGTTATCCACACATTTATTTTTACTTCTCACACACCCCTTGTTAATTTATGTTATTTGATCTTCTTCAATTCATATGATTTGATGACCGAAACTGAGAAGGGTGTATGAGAAGTACAAAAAAGTATGTGGATAGCAAACTCCTTAATTTATATCTCCACGATATGCATACTCAATTATCACATTATTATATTTTTACCATGATCAACATGTGATATTTGATTATATTTGATAAGTACTCAGTAAAAAGAATGTTCAAAACGAAAATTTTAAATTATCATATGATTTGTTATATGAACTAAAATTTGAAGTGATTTTTCATATGCTCTAAAATCATTGGTTTGCCATATAAACATTTCAACTCCCCACTACCCTTCTAAAATGTCTTCAACGAAACAAAATCTAGGTTTCTACAAACTGAAAATGATTATGCAATGGAATAATATTTTTTATTCTAAAACAAAAACCAAAATGAAGTAATAATGAGTTTTCAGTTTGTAGAAACCTAGACTTTTTATTCAAGAATATGTGATATAAGTGATATAGGTGCTATAGTAATGAGTTTGAATTGCAGAATATGTGATACAGTAATGAGTTTTTTTTTGTTTTGTTTTGTTTTGTTTTTTGTTTTTCTTTCATTTGAACAAAGATACAGTAATGAGTTTGAGTTCCAGTATATCACATATCATTATTCGTTGCGATATAGTAATGAGGTTGAATACACACACACACACACACAGGGCCTTTAAGGGGAGGGATCCTTATTTTTTCAAAAAAATGGGGACACGCTCCCCACCGTTAGATTGATTTTAATGAAATTGTGTGGTTGAGATTAAAACACAGGCCACGCAATCTCAATCACACAATTTCATTAAAGTTAAATTCAATGGTGGAGAGTGTGTCCCCATTTGTGATTTTTTTAATTCCAGATTATGTGATATAGTTTTCAGAAGAAAAAAAAGTATTATGTTTTTTATTACATCTCTAGAATAAAAACTATACTTCCAGAATATGTGATATATGGTTTGAGGACTGTATGTTTTGAATAGCATTTTAGAGATGTAGGTGCTCAACAAAGCAAATGAAAAGTAACGAGTTTCACACAAACAAATTATTTGAATAAGCACAACAAAAACAAATTATTCTTATTACTGTAACAACACCGGTAACATAATTTATAGAACCTCCTTAGACCTCTTTCCATGTTTTTACTTGCGTTTTTATGACATGTTGGCCCATTCAGCATCAATTTGTATTGGAAGAGAAATACTACTTGACTAAGTGCTTGTTGGTGATATGTCTTGTATTTTTAATGAAGAGATTTCTAACATTTTAGCCTCTAGTGAGTATGGACAATGGTATAAGACAGAATTTGGGAGGGAGATAATATGCATTCTCATTGGAAAATTTGTGTAGTAGGACCCAAGGATTTTGGTGCTTGAGAAACTTTTAAAGTGAGCCCTTCCATCCACATTCCAGCAAGAAAATTAAATAAATCTAACAAGTATCGAAAAATAGATACAAAGTTTGCTGGTGTACACAAAGTAGACAAAAGTTGCTGGAAAAGTTTCACTATCTATGACCTAGTAAAATAATAGTTATATGGGGAAAGCTTCAAAAATAGTATTATAGAATCTTACACTTTACAATTATTACATTTAACAATTACGTGTATGCACTATAATGCGAGTTCGATCCTAAGGATCTTTCCTCTTAACAATAATATTTCACTCTAACTCTTTCTTCTAAAAATATTGAAAATACTATCGAGATATGGATGATGGACCATGGTGAGCCTGTAAGCAAAAAACACATTAGTACAGAGTCATTGCAAAGTGAATAAAAACAGAGTGATCAATGTCGATAGATTTTCCTTTATTTTATAATAATTGCTAATTATTATTGTTTTAATAGTTTTCTTTCTTTTGGAAAAAGGTTAATAAGAGAATAATTAAAAGTTTTCAAAAAGTGGTTCACAATTTTAAATATAAAAATATAAATGAAAGATGGATGAGAAAGGGAGTTCTCTTAATGCATTGACTGTTTTCTTAGTATAGATAATAGTATGATATTATAATTTTTTTACAAGAATATGATAGTTTGAAATTTCATTGATCAGTGAACATAAATATAAAAATGTCAATTGGCTACAATGCTCCATGACCAAGAAATAAACTAAAATGAATTTGCTCAAACAAACAACTACATTAACCTCTTAAACGACTACCACATGTACGAAGACTAGAAACGCCACCAATACTAATTTTCCATAAAATGATAGACGCACTAGATATAACATGTCATTGCTGAATAGAGAGAGCACATAAAGTCATTGTGGAAGATCGAGACCATATAAAGTCATCGTTGGTAGATAAGATGTCGTAACTCATCTCATAGGCGAAGAACACATCTAGCCATCATTGTAGCATGGCCACAAAACAACAAAACAGCCCTATGCTGAGAAAGGACCCACCAGGCTTATCAAGCCACAACTACCTGCAACCTCATTGCTCAACCAAATTTGAAGTTTGATGCGACATAGCCGCCACATCTAACACACCTAAAGCGGCGAAAACCAGCACAGATCCCAATGCATAGAGCAGTGCAACCTTCAAATTCAGTCACTAAGGCAATTAGCCGACATATCAGTGCACACAAGTGGTGAGTGGTTTAGCCATCTGATTTGAGGGCATAAAGTGGCACAGCCACAAAACAGGTAGGTGAGGTTAATGCCATTGCAGATGGAGGTAGATCTGACCCACCAACAACAAAGAACCACCCAAAATCCTAAATCAAGCTCTAAATCAAAGAACATAGCCTTGAATGAAGATTTCGGCTTTGGGGCGAAAGAGGTGCTGCGTAGCACCTTAGAAGAGAGAGTAAGGGGAATTGCCAGAAAAGGGGTTGTGGAAAGGCTAGAAGGATGGGGCAAAAGTTAGGAGTAAGAGAATAGGTTGTTGCCATCCCAAGCCAGAGCAAAGGCTGATGATGACTGAGGTTGTAGCTAGGGTTTTATTTTTGGAAGAAAGTATGATATTATTGTTGTAAATTTGACAGTGTGTGCAGTGGAATAAATAAGCAAGACACAAAATTTATGAGGTTCCTCTATAGTAAGTGTGACTAGAGTACATCCTCAGGGTAGCAGTAGTACTTTCTTATAATTTGGAATAATAAGAGTACAAAGATAACTCTCTCTATTCTCTCATCTCTTCTTCCTCTCTTTTCTCTCTTCCTCTTCCTTCCTTTTTCTCTACCACTACTCTTCCTTTCTTCGAGAATGCATCTTCAAACAAAGTATCTTGAAATACTCAGTCTTCTTTCTCTCGGAAAATACCACTTCAAACAAGTCACACCAGAACAAGGGTATGTCATATCATCAGGGTCGAAAACAAGGCTGCTAAGCATAATGAGTCGCTGAGAAGTGATGTTCTGAATGACCATTCAAATACAAGGGTTGCATTCCACTCTTGCATCAGTGGACAAATACTGCAAGAGAAGATGTCACACCTGCATAGGAAAAACCAGGGAAAATACCACTTCTGCAAAGAGAACAAATAAGGTAAGCAAAAATGATACATTGAAGCATGTGGAGACAAGCACATCAAAACACGTGTCGATTCATACCTGACGAAGCCAAAGATCACTTGTCACGTGGAGCTGCTCATGGTCCCATTTCATTCAAGAACAAGTCCCAAGGCCCTTGAAGAAATCACAAGTCCGATTCAAGATCAAATGTCCACTATCCTTGAATCAAATTTATCTCCAAATAAAATAAGTAAATTTAGACTTTTTGAGGAAGTCTAGCATAAGGCCCTCCAGCCCAGTTCAAGAACAAGCCTGTGGAAAGTAAACAAGTACAACAAATGTGTTACTACTCATCAGGGGGAGCATCTAAAACATATCATGATTTTAACGAGTCAATCGAATATTTGTGGCCATCCAAGGGAGAGTATTGTAAAAAAATATGTGGAATGTCCGCATGGATAGTTCGTTACTATTCATCTAAAAGAAAAAATCAAATGAATTACTATTCATTCACATTATTTTCATTATTCATTTGTGGAAATTTTGTAAAGTGAATAGTGTTGCTACAATAATTTTTTCCTATCAAATGAAAACATATGGAGGAAGAAAGGAAGAGGAGTGAGAGACTCACGGTAGAGAAGAAGGAAGGAAGAGGAAGAGAGAAAAGAGAGGAAGAAGATGAGAGAATAAAGAGAGTTATCTTTGTACTCCTATTATTCCAAACTATAATGAAAGCACTACTGCTGCCTTGAGGATGTACTCTATTGAAGGTTCTAAAAGACGCTAGGCGCTAGTCGGGCGGTGGGTTAGGGTCTAGCACCTAGGCCGCTAGGCGGTTAGGCGGGGCCTAGGCGACACCTAGGCGGACTAGGCAGATTTAAGTCAATCTGTTATATTTCATGTAAATAAGTGTATGTTTATACTTAAAATATATATAATTACATCATAAATTAAAAAATAGAATGACATATATATTATGAAGTATTGAAACATAATGAAAATATGGGGAACAAGCATATAATTTGTGTTCATTTTAGTATTCAACAAGTTTTTACAATTTATTAAAAAAAATTGCAAAATGAAAGTGATCTATTTTATGTCTAAGTGAGTCACAACCTAGGCAGGTGTCTAGGCGTGTTTGGGTGGGCGCGGCAGGTGCTTAGGCTGTCTAGGTGGGCGCCTCAACAGGTCTAGGCGCCATTTCTAAATTTTCAAACGCCTAGGCATTAATCAGGGCGCTGGGCTAGGCAAAGCTAGGCGGAAATTTTTAGAACAGTGCTCTAGTCACACTGACTATAGAGGAACCTCGTAAATTATGTGTCTTACTTATTTATTCCACTGCACACACTATCAATTTTACAACAATTATAAAATTTTAAAATGGACCATTACTAGCTATTGATTTATTAATATTTTTCTTTAAATGTAAAAAGAGGTTGTTAGGGCACAAAAATTTCACTACAAGCACAACAATATCTCATAGCCTGACTCTTGTGAAAGCGTCACAAGCCAAGCTTATGCTTATGCAAAAGTACGAAATCGAGGGGTTTGTGAGTTTATGATCACGTCATGCTAATAAAATAATAATTTATAAAATGGATGTTTGTATAACCACCTCAAGCCTACACAGTTCATGCATATTTACCATGTCAAGTCATGCTACGACATTAACGTTGTAAATAAATCACGCGAACCACGCTGCGTACTAAAGTGGGCACAAGCCACTTATTAGGGCTTGCCAAGTATTCATGGTTTGGATGGTTATGGAAGTTTATTAGGACTAAGTGAAGCTAAGGTTATGGAAGATACTGAGCTATTTGCGAGCACCAAAAGTCGTAGCCCATAGTCTTTGGTTTCACGTGGGAAAGTCTGAGATAAAACATACCAAGCTTCCCGTTTTCCCTTACAAACCAAATAGGACACTTAGGAAACAACCAAAACCCAAAGCTAAGTTGCCTACAGAATTATGTTTAAACATAGAGTTGCACACTTCATTAATGAGGAGAGAAGGAACTCCTTCTAAGCTTACACAAGAAAACAAGAAGGAAACAAAGAGAAGCGATGCCAAAAGAGAAGTTTGTGAAAACTGACGTGGGAAGAAAACACTCTGGGCAGTACGTTGCCAGTCTTCACAAGGCTAGTAACGTTTTTTAACGTTACACCAAATAGGAAAGCAATAGCTGCGCCTACGGATAGGAGAAAGGATGACTTAGCGAGAACAGGAAGAAAAAAAAGAAACCAAATGATTCCCTAGTGGAAATTGGAAAAGAGCTTCTTTAAGCTTCTTTTAGATTTCCTTAGTTACCACAAATATTCCCAGAGCATTAAAACCCCTAGATTATCCATTCTTAAAACAATGTAAGCATGCACAGGTTCTCTCTCACCCTAAACTAATAAGCATTTAGCTTCCACTCCACGCTTTAATTATAGTCATTGATTCAACTGGAAACTTAATTCTTTCAAATTATTTCAAAGGAAACAAATCAGGAGAGCTAGGAGTTTTCACCTAGGCCCAAACCCAACTTGATCAAAACGTCCCCAACACAGGTTTTAACACAGGTTTTAAGTTCAAACAGTAGTACGGGATGTCGCTTAAAGTGAAGAGACTATGGTTCGAGGATTCTACATTTTCTTTTGGATGCTTTATATGAGCTTTATTAGCTTGTGAACATAAGAAAGAGGGGCATTCAGTTAGGGGTCTAACTCCTTTCAATTGCTTCGAGCGGAGAAATGGTATGTTGCTTTGGTCATTGTAGTCTGACTCGCATAATCTTTTATGGACCTGGATCCTCTCCTGAGCCCAAGGAGAGGATCCTCCTTACCAAAGATTCAAGGCCATTGGATGAAAATTCAACGGCTACAAACAGGAGGATCCATTTAAAGTTATAATAATTATAGCCGTTGGATTTTCATCCAACGGTCTTGGATCCTTGGTCAGGAGGATCCTCTCCTTGAGCTCAGGAGAAGATCCAGGTCCATCTTTTATGACACAAGTCAAACTTTCTCCTTCTAGGTTTTGTTCCTTTCTTCAATCAATATATATTTATCGTCTTCACTTAAAAAAGTTCAAACTCCTAACTTCTGTTATACTACCCTAAAAATCAATGATTACTAGTCTTTTAACTCATACTCACCAAGTAACTTTTCTATTTTTGGTTGCTTTTCTCTTCTTTTTCTTAAAGCACTACCCCCTATGGTTGATTTGCCCTGACAATGCTCCGAAACACCCCATTTGATAACTTTTTTTCTTTTCAAATTTTAGTATATGTTTTTTTAAATACAGAAAACTCGTTTGGTAATCACTTTGAATTTTTAATTTAAAAAGAAAAATTAAAACTAAAACCAAATAAGCTTTCACTTTTTGGTCTAAAAACTGAAAATAATTATGAGCTAGAGTATAGAAGTAGTTATCAAACTAGTTTTCAATTTTTGGAAAAAAAAAAAAAGATTGGAAAAAAAAAAACTAGTTTTCAATTTCACAAAAATCATTATTTCATTTCAATTTGTAAAGAAACCAAACAAACCAAGATTTAATTGGTATCTTATGCAGCTTATTCTTCTCTAATGATTAGACTAGAAGACAGGATTGAGAAGCTCTTTTTTTAAAAGGCATTTTAGCCAAAATGGTCTCTGAGATTTGCATAACACATCACTTTGGCCCCTGATATTGAAAATCAATAGAAATGGTCCCTGAGATTTTCCACCATCCATTATTTTGGTCCTTCAATTAAAAACTTCGTTAAGTTTCCCGAAGCTTTTGGCCGAAAGTTTAGGCAATTTTCAAAGCTTCGTAACTCAATCGTTTCTAAACCAAATTCGATCCATAATATATCAAAATGAAGATAGGAAAGTGTAGAATAAGATTATACCTATTTGGAAGCCCAATGGTTGCCAAAGATGGCCAAAAAATAATCTGAAAGGTGACTGGTCTGTGGGAAAACTGGAAAATTCCCCGGAAACTAGATAAACTTTAAACGTTCATAACTTTTTCAATACTCAACAAAATCAAGTGATTTAAAAACGAAAATCATACTTCTCGATGAGAGAAAGAGAATGGTACCTTACTAGGTGGCTAAATCACCATGGTTTGGCCGAAAATGGCTGTCTTAGTCTCGAGTTAGCCACTTTCAAGCCATTTGTTTGCCAAACCATGGAAAATTAGCTGTCGAGAAAGGTACCATTCTCTTCGTCGCATTGAGAAGCATGATTTTCATTTTTAAATCACTCAATTTCGTTGAGTATTGAAGAAGTTATGAACGTTTAAAATTTACCCAGTTTCTGATGAGTTTTCCAGTTTTCTCGACGATCAGTCACCTTTCAGGCTATTTTCTAGCTATTTCCGGCAACCATTGGGCTTCCAAATAGATATAATCTTGTTATACACTTTCCTATCTTCATTTTGATATATTATGGGTCAAATTTGGTTAAGAAATGATTGAGTTACGAGGTTTTAAAAATTGCCCAAACTTCCGGCCAAGGGCTCCGGAACACTTAACGGAGTTTTTAATGGAATTCAAAGAAAAGCTAGGGTTGCTAGAATTCTTTCATGTATTACGATAGACATAGGGTTACAAATATATAAGGAGACTATACAATCATAATCCTATACTGACGCCTATAAACAATGGATCTCAAACTAAACAAGTAAGTGAATAACTACAAATCAAATTACAATATTGACATAATCAATCTGAGATATCTTTCTTAACACTCCCCCTTAAGTTGGAGTGTATGTTAATAACACCTAACTTGCTGAGTAATGTCTCAAACTGTGTCGAACTCAATGGCTTAGTGAATATGTCAGTTGGCTAATCAATTGTGCATATGTAAGCTGTACATATCATTCCTCCTTGAACTTTCTCTCTTACCAAGTGACAATCGATCTATATATGCTTTGTGCGTTCATGAAATACAGGATTCGAAGCAATATGTAGTGCTGCTTGATTGTCACAAAACAACGTGACCGGTTGTGGGTGACTCACTCTCAAATCATTCAAGATATTCTTCAACCATGTAATCTCACAGCATGTAGTGGCCATGGAACAGTACTCGACCTATGCACTGGAGCGAGATACGGTAGTTTGTTTCTTTGTTTTCCAAGAAATCGGTGCTTGACCAAGAAGAACACAATAACCTGTTATTAATCTCCTGGTATCCTTACATCTAGCACAATCGGCATCGCAAAATGCCTTTAATTGCAACGTGCCCATAGAAGGTAGGAAGATGCCTTGCTCGGGTGCATTTTTTATGTATTTGAGGACCTTGTATGCTGCCTCAAGGTGTGGTTGTCGAGGTTTTTCTATGAATTGACTTAACATATGAACCACATAGGCTAGGTTTGGCCTTGTTATGGTTAGGTAGATTAGTCTACCTACAAGCCATCTATATGGAGATGCATCAGTGAGTAGCTTCCCTTCCGTTTGTGTTAGAGATATATTTTGATCAACCGAAAATCCTGAAGGTTTGGAGCCTAAGAGCCCAGCATCATCCAAGATGTCTAATGCATATTTCTGTTGGCATATAGTGATCCCATGTTTAATCGTGCAACCTCTATGCCTAAGAAATATTTGAGCTTGCCCAAGTCCTTCGGTTTAAAACGTTTAGAAAGGAACTGCTTGGTCTCTTCGATTTCTTGCAAGTTATTGCCTGCTAGTATTACATCATCAACATAAACCAACAAGGCGATAAAATTACCTTGATGACTTCGAACGAACAATGAGTAGTCGGACCATGACTGGTGGAACCCAGCAGTCTTAAGTGCATTGGATAATTTAAGAAACCATTTCCGGGAAGCTTGTTTTAGACCATATATGGATTTGTTTAATTTACATACTCGAGTCTCCCCCTTTTGTCCCAAACCAGGAGGCAAGGTCATGTAAACTTCCTCGTCGAGGTCACCATATAAAAAAGCATTGTTGGCATCGAGTTGATGCAAGTGCTACCCGCACAAGGCTGTCACACTAAGAAGCACACGGACATTGGTCAATTTGGCCACAGGAGCAAAGGTTTCCCTATAATCAACTGCTTCAATCTGGCTATAACCTTTCGCAACCAGTCGCGCTTTGTACCGCTCTATTGTCGCATTGAGTTTTAGCTTCACTTTATAGACCCATTTGCATCCAATGGGTCGTTTGTGGAGTGGCAATGGCACAAGAGACCAAGTAGATTTGCCTGAAGAGTTGCAATCTCATGTTCCATGGCAGCACGCCAATAGAGGTCTTGAATAGCTTGCGAAAAGCTTGTGGGCTCTTTAGTGATCGTGAGGTTAGTAGTATAGGTTTTGTGGTGAGGGGAAAGACGAGTATACGACAAATTATGAGAAAGTGGATGAGAGGTACCTAATGACTTAACCACGTTCGTTGAAGATGGTGGAGCAGGTCTTGATGGGAGAGAGACCTCGACGTGAAAGTCCTGCAAAAAGAAGGAAGGCTTGGTGGGACGTGTGCCGTAGCGGGATGGTAATGGTGGAAGAGCAGGGCTGGACGATGTGTGAGTGGGTGATGAAGAAAGAAGGGTAATATGTGGTGTGTCTGGAGCATGGCTATGCGGTATTGGCGACGGTGATAAAGGCTACAATATGTCTGGTGGTTGTGGGGTATCATGAGATTCAATAGGTAAGTGGTTAGATGGGAGGGCGTGAGGAATGGTGGGGGCAAAAGAGTCCATATCGAAGTTAGATGTCGAGGAGTGTGTATGGAACAAAGAAGTAGGGGCAACGAAAGTGTATGAGGTGTGGTAGGGAAATTGATCTTGAAAAGACATCCAGGGAGACAAAAACCTTTTGGAGATTAAGATCAAATAATATGTAACCTTTTTTACCATATGGATAACCAATGAAAATGCAACGACGTGCACGAGGGTCAAATTTTGAAGGCTTTTGTGCATGAGTTGATGCAAAACACAAACATCCAAAGACACGTAGGTGGGAGTAATTCGGTTCCTTGTGAAACAATTTTTCAAATGGTGTTTTTCCTTGAAGAATGGGTGTGGGTATTTATGAGATAAGCAGAAGTGAGGATTGCATCCCCCAAAAACATTTAGGAAGATTAGCTTGAAAAAGTAAGGCTCGAGCAACATTGAGCAAGTGTCGATGCTTACGTTCAACGACACCATTTTGTTGTGGTGTGTTGACGCAGCTAGTTTGATGAACAATTCCCTTAAGATTATAGAAAGTGTCAAGTTTGAACTTGGGACCATTGTTACTTCAAACCATTTTGACCTTAGTATTGAATTGATTTTCTACCATGTGGATGAATTGGACAAGGAAATCTGTTGTATCGGATTTGTGTTTCATCAAATAAATCCATGTGTTAGTCGTATAATCGTCAACGATGGTGAGAAAATATTTAGTACTTGAAATGGAAGCAACTTGATAACCACCCCAAATATCAACATGGATTAACTCAAAACATGACTTAGTGGATATGGAACTCAATGAAAACGGTAATCTCGTTTGTTTGGCCAATGGGAAAATGAAGCATTTATTTGAAGCACAATATTTACTTTGGAAAAATGGAAATAACATAGAAACTTTGTGCGATGGATGCCCAAGACGTTGGTGCCAAAAACTAGAAGGTGAGGTTCGGACTGTATTGCATGTTTATTTCATTAGTGGGTCGAGATAATAAATTCCCTCCCGTTCAATTCCCATCCCAATCATCTTCCCCGAGCGTAGGTCCTGTATGACACAAAATTGGCTTAGAAAGATTGTGATGTATAATGAGTCATAGGCTAATCTGCTAATTGATATCAAGTTTAACGTAAAGAATAGTACGCACAAAATGTTATCAAGGACAAGGTTATGAAAAAGCAACTTGTCCAACATGAGTAACTTTAGCAAATGAGCCATTTGGTAATTGAACAGTATGGTTTTCAACGGGTCTTGAAGATGTGAGGGAGTCAGGATTGCAAACAATATGGTACGTGGCCTCACTATCCAATATCCAAACATTTTTCTTGCCATTGCATGTGAAACAAAAAGCTTTACCTGAGACTTCTACATGGTTGGAAGAATTATCCACTTGGTTGGCAAAAGATGATTTGTTCTTGTTTAGCATCTGAAGAATTTGCTTGCAATCCTCCTGGGAAAAAGGAAAGTTAGGCATCACTTCCCTCTTGTTGTGGGTTGCAACTTGATTGCCTTTGGAGGAGAAAGGTCGACTTTGTTCACTCTTAGCGGCTGCCTTCCTTTTGCGACAAAAATAAAAAAAGTGACCCTTCCATCCATAGAAGGTACACTTGAGATGAGCACGACAATTTTTAGTAGTGTGATTCGTCTTGTTGCACTTCCCACATCGAGGTCCACCATCCTCTGATTCGGCTTCTCGGTTAATGGCTTTCTCGGTGAATACTGCAGCTTCTGGTTAGGTAGTATTAATTTTCCCACTGGACACTTCTGCCTGTTGCTCATGGCAAAGAACCAATAAGTAGGCTTTGTTAACTGTGGGCAATGGCTCAAGGAGGAGAGTGTTGCTGCGTACAGTGGCGTACAAATCATTCAACCCTATGAGAAACTTCATGGTCTTCTATGTTTCAACGTATGAAGCAATCTCCATTTTTGTTTTGCAACTACATGCCGAAATCGAACATAATACGTCTCATTCATCCCATAGACTTTTTAGTTTGGTGAAGTAGGAACTTACTGTCATGGTTCCTTTGCACGCAGTCGTGAATCTCATTCTCTATGTGAAACAATTGGACAATGTTCACATGAGAGAATCTTTCTTATAGGTCGAGCCACATTTGTCGAGCCACATTTGTCGAGCATCCTTACAATTGATGACGCTCCTTGAAATTTCCTTTGACATTGACCCTAAAAGCCACGTCTTCACCAAATTGTTGCAACGGTTCCATTACTGCATTTCTTCAGGTTTGTCTTCGTTTGGCTTTTTGACTGTGCCATCGACAAGTCCTAACTTGTTCTTGACCGTTAAGGCCATGGTCATGGACTGAGCCCATGTATTATAATTGTCTTCCACCAATTGTTGCAGTACTAGGACTGCACCAGGCTGGTCCGAATGGTGAAGGTAGAGTGGGTGGTTAGGATTGTCCCACTTTAGATGTGAAGTCATGCCTGAAGAGGTTGACTGTTTTGTGTTTTGCTTTATTTCCCAGATGAGTGCTCTGATACCATCAAAGAAAAACCAGGGTTGCTAGAATTCTTTCATGTATTACGATAGAACTAGGGTTACAAATATATAAGGAGACTACACAATCATAATCCTATACTGACGCCTATAAACAAAGGAAATCAGACTAAACAAGTAAGTGAATAACTACATATCAAATTACAATATTGACATAATCAATCTGAGATATTTTTCTTAACAGGAATGACCAAAATAATGGATGGTGGACAATCTCAGGAACCATTTCTATTTATTTTCAATCTCAGGGGCAAAAGTGATGTGTTATGCAAATCTCATGGACTATTTTGGCTAAAAAAAACCTTTTTTTAATACATCCAATACTATCTACACTAATAAAAAGAGTGAATTAGCATTACAATAGATTTGTCATAATAATTTGATTTGAATACGCTTTTGATGAGAATTCGAGCTTACGACTTTTTACTTATAAGCGATTTCGTAAAAAAAATACCACTAAACCGTAGTATTAAGTGGTTCGATATTATCTCCAACCTAAACTTTTTGCTTTGTTTAACTATATAGAATGCTTAGAGAAGGAGGCAGATTCTCTGCTCTCCCACTTCCCATACACTTCCATCATCCCCTATTTGTGCGGTCATGGTTAAGCCATATCAACATTTTATATTGATTTTTTTATAGAGATAATAAGACAAAAAGAAATAGTAATATAAAATATTGACGTGACTTAACCGTGACTGCACAAATAAGAGAAAATGAAAGTGTATGGGAAGTGGGAGAGCAAAGAATTTGCCTCCCTTAGAGAAATGTAGCCCCCAATCTCCTATATCCCTAACTCTAATTATTCAATTCCAATTGAAAGGTGAATGCTCATAACTAAGAAATTCGAGCATAAGACCTCTCACTTTTAAGTGAAAAAAAATACCAACAAATTGTAGTACTGAATAGCATAATCAAGATAATTAAATAAACTAAAAATAATTAAAATAGTTTATCATCACGGCGGTTTTTATGCCCACCCCTACTTCTGATTGTAATGGAGATTCCGTTAAAGGGGTCCATGCAGCTTTCCATAGCTTTCCTTGTCTGCATGTGTCACCCAACTTCATATATATATATATATATATATATATAGAGAGAGAGAGAGAGAGCTTATTTGGGTGATGAAATCATGAACGTCGTCGTTGTCATGTACGGCCCACGATCTTTGGTGTTAAAATTTTATTAATTGTTATATACTTCTGGCCTGCAAATTTTGAAGTATAATGGACCAAATATCAAAGAAAAATAAAAATAGTATATAAAAAAAAGGGCATCTGAGTTTTATATCCGCGTCATTTTATTTTTAAAATATATTGCCAAAATCAATTATTGTAAATGCCTTATTCTGATACCATATTAAAATTAAAACAATTCTTATTAAAAACCAATTGGTATTTAGTAGTGGTTGAAGAACTCCATGATCTCCAATTTCCCCGTGTTTTTTTTTTTATACAATGACATTTTACTTAAGTGAGGAGGATAACCTACTCTAAGGGAAGGTTAATTGAATCAGGTCAAACACTAACTAGGTATCAAACACTAACGTTCTAATTATCCATATGAATTAAACCTAAAATCTCTCACTCACAATTAAAAAAAAATACCGCTCATACCGCATTACTAGTTGGTTCCAATTTCCCTATGTTAGTTAAGTCTATCAACATCCAAAAGCATATCTCTATACCTATGGGATGGCTACACGGAAAACGATAACGATGAGAATTTGAAAAAGGAAGTTCACGAGAAGTATTGAACAAAAGCTTAATGTCTCCCTTTATCCAACACCACCTCACAAGTCATAGGCACATTTTTTGTATGCGTCTAACTGTAAGTGTCCGTGGAGGGATTTTGAACATGAATCTTAATTAGGTACAAAATTATTGTATTAGCTAAAAGGATTCATTGATTTCACTTGCTCAAAAAAAATAAATATATATATATATATCTGAATCAAGGACGCTAAAGGCAACATCTGAGGAACCTATTTAGTGCATCCATCTCTTTGAGTGCTCCATGTATGGCTCTAGAAATCCAATAAACTGAAATGCCACGAGGAACACAATCATTTTATTGCTTCTCGAAAATTCAAAACTAGAAGCTTAAGCTAATGTAATGCGTTTTAAGTAAACGATACAACTATGGTTAAGCTTATAAAAAAAAAATCCAACCGTGTTAATTAGACACAATCTAGGGCCATGGTGAAACCTTAGATTGAGAGTACAGATAAAAACAAAGTTAGAAATGGATGCAGATACCTTACTACCATCACTCGACCACCGCGCACCATATCCTTCAGCAACCCTGAATTCAAAGACGTCGCCATGTGGTTGAACAATATGCACATTTAACCAGCGACAATGTGTCATTAAACGACTGATCACATCCAATGCAAGCCTGTTTTTATTGGAATCTAAAAGGAGAAAAAAAGGAAAGAAAAAAAGCCTGATCTTAATACAAGAAAATACAATAGTTTACATGTATGAATAAAACTTGGTTTCAGACACTACGAAAACGAAAAACTGTAAAACTTGTATGCTTAAAAAGACAAGTGGGGCACAAAGCTTGTCATATTCAACTGTGGAATTAACATTTGCAATTTATTACCACAACCCAAAAACATGACAAAATATTAGGAGCTTATCGGATTATTCAATGTTTTCAAGGAGGTCGACATCAGATCTGGTATGACAGATAATAGCGTTTTAAGTGTTCATTATTGCCCTTACCCCAGGCCTCTAATTTTATGTAATATCTAAGAAATATGCATGATTCTTCTATACTAATCCACAAAGCCGTATCACTACATACAACTTTTAAAGTGTTTGTAACAGATGTATTAGCAAGTTAGCCGTTATATTTACTATTATATGTTACACAGATAATAACAGATGTGTTGACTACTATCTATCAAACACAATCTATGATAAATATAAACGAATGGAAATAATATGCTTGTAAGACCGACACAATATAAAAAAGAATCATATTGCATGAGAGTACTCTACCCGTGAAACAAATAACACTATCTTCATGTGAAAGAGTGACTTGTATCGCATTAGGATAATTTATCTGTTCCACGAGGAGGGACGGAGCTAGGATTTTTTTCTCGAGTGGGCTTTAACTCTAGGTTACATAACATGTTAAAATCTTAATATAATGAGAATACTTCAAAGACTCAAACATACAACAAAAGCAAGAAACAAACATGCAATGCAAATATGTACAACATAAACTAATAAAATCTTAATATAACAAGAATACTTCGAAGACTCAAACAATTGCGCAAAACAAGCTCAACAAACATAAACAACCTAGTAGAATCCTCAGTCACGTAACCTAAATTAAGTGAAACGCGCAAAGTATTTAAGCTTACTCGGGTGGGCTAAGTTTGACTAAATCATTACAACTACTACTAATTTTTTCCCTTTTAATAATCTCACTTGGGCTGCAGCCCAAGGCCTGCCCTCAAAGGGATCCGTCCCTGCCCACAAATAAAATAGTTCAATTTTTTTCTCCATAATTTATATTCATTGTGGGTCTTGTTTGATAAATATTGATGAGGTTTCCAGGAGATACAAATTTAGAAAAAACGGACACATGCAATAAAAGTTGGCGATTTGAATTTTGTAAAATGTAGTACCTATTATATTGCAACCTCTGACACTTAAAAGATGTATAAACAGTCAGACTCAGAAGTAAATATCATAATTATATGTGAAACTCAACCCATAAAAAACAAGATGGTAATGAAATCTCCAGATTGTAGATTTAAATCAAGGCACTAAAAGTTGCTCACCGTTTCCATCTATAGTACCCCAATATTTACTGCTACTCCGCTCTGCGTGTTTTGCCAAGGCCCTAGCTCCATGAGTCAATGTGCTATGTTCAACCTTTAGCCAGAAAGAACAAAGTTCATTAAGCATACAAAGATACATAAAATCAATCTCCAGAGCCTCTAGGAATAAAATACATGCCAAAAATAGAACCACAAATTTTCAGTATATTTTATTCCTTAATCAATCTATAATCAGACTTTGTTATGACAACCTGATCGACATTTAATTGACAGGGTCCAATGTCTGTTGAAATGAAATATATGTTACAGAAAACACCAGAAGATTGATGCAAATACATATGCCTATATGAAAATCAACAATCAAGCTTTCCTTTTTCTGATTTGATCATTTTAGATGTTAAAAAAGTTTAAATAAGTGGTTCCGAAATGCCTACCATACAAAGTAAAGGGAATGCACAACATATTTTTCCAAGAAAGGATTATCAGCGTCTTACATTCAATTTATATGGCAGCATAAACGATGACAGAAGAGAAAATTTTGGAGGGGGAAGAGCCTCTGGAATGGTCCCTGTGGTATGTGCCAGACCAAGAAGGCCTTGAAGACCTCCCTTATTCAATCCCTGAATTATCAACTCAAGGCAGCTTGATTACAGAATTCTTCAATATGATGGTATCAAGCACAAGGTTTACAAGTGATCAGACTAGACTAATGTACCCCCTATCCACACGATGAGGTGAATGTCTAAGAATGCAGAAAGAAATACACTTACAAAGAGCATGCCAGCTAATAAATCGCAAGGCTGGAGAGGCAATTTTGAAACACTAATCGCAAGGACACCATTTGACATTTCCTTCTCCTCTGTGTAAAACTTTCTGTAAACTTGCACACCTGTAAGTAGCATGGCCCTTAGTCTTGAACAATTGTAATCAAGGCCATAAATCACTTGATGATGATAAAAAATAAATTATTGAGACATTTAGGGCCTATTTGTATTTACTGAGTTCTGGTAATGGATTTGGATTCAGAGGTCCAAATCCAAAACCTGTTGTTTGGGGCTGGTTTTAGTAATTGAATTTGGATTTTCCCCAAAGACTTCCAGAATTCGAACAGCTAAATCTAGGATTTCAAATTATTGTGAAATCCACAGTAAGGAGTAAGCCCTCCCTCCTTCCTTTGATCAGTGTCTCTATGATATTATGTATCAGTGAGCAAAATCCAGAAACAATAAACTTCTGACCCTTCTTCCAACACATAAATTAGTTTCACAACTCATATTGTAAATGCAAGTGCAAGGGATATGCTAAACTTTGCACCAAACCAGTGTCGCTGCCTTTTCTTCCCCATCTTCTGCTCAAAATAATCAGTTCTTTCTTATGCAACATTAAACACAGAACACGCAAACTAGTTCCACTTTTAATATGGTCATTTGACAGTTAATAACTTAATAGTACATCATATATCATTACAGCATGTGATTGAAGTGCTATTTTTCACTTAGGCAGATTGTTTAGACAGTTTTCTCATAATCAAGGATGGACAAAAAAATTTGCACAGAATCTCCCTTTTACATTCAAAAGATTATATTTTCATAGTATTTTATAAATTGCTTTCTGAATAAGTTACAATTCTTGTGAATATCAAGAATCGAGATACTCACAACAAGCGGTATCTTTTTTAGCCATATATTGAACCTTTTTATCATGGTAGCATCTAAGCTGATAAATAATACTACAAACTGGCACAAGTAGGAAATAAAATATAAGCAGCTACCTTGTTCAATGGTTTCAACTCCAGGAAGGACTTTAGATAGACCCTCAGCCTCCATCATATCAGAGAACAAAGAATAACTGCGAACATCCTGCAAATCCATTAACTCATAGTGGAGCCAAGGTGAATACATGAAACGAGAAACTAATAACAAAAAGCATTGGCACCTGAACTTCAATTAGCAGACATTTATTGAAGAGAATCAAAGATCCTGAGACAATTCTGCATCCATAGAAGATAAAAATTAAAAACATGAAAGATAAATTCATTTGATATACAAAAGCCTTGTGGATGAATAACAACTATACACATGGTAACACTGATGAGATCGAAGTAAAACTCAAAATGAAGAGAAATCTAGATAAATTCTTTTCACTTAATAACACAAAGCAACAAAAGCATGGTCCATAAAATACATAAGCTCGTGCAACATCAAAGCCAGTTCACAAGTAGCTATGAAAGCATAATATGCTGCAAGAATGAGATATTTTCTACACCAAATTAATAAAAAAAAATGCATATAATGAATAGAAAAAACATAAAGCTTATAGTGTACAAGAAATTAAATAAAATATACAATCCCCAAAACAAAATCAGTCACCAACAATAATCAGAGCACCGCTCCATTACACCCCCCATGAAACTTTTTCGTTCGGGAGGAAACATGATTATAGTATTAAGAATGTGAAGTACAATGCAGACGGAACAGCAGTGCGAGATCCACAACCCTCGTCATACAATAAACAAGAGAGCCAAAAACAAAGAATATGACACTACAGCATCCACCCATGCCTAAAATAGAAACAGAAGACACCCAAACAACAGCCAGGACAGCTAGAGAGAGAGTAGACAATCATGAAAGACAAAGAGGCCAAAGCCTACAGAGACCCAACTTTTCTCTCAAAAACTCACTTTTTCTTTCCTCCATCTTACCCAGAAAATAGCTAGCACATTATCCACATTCAAAAGCACACAACTCTAGAAACAAAGTATCTACATGAAAAGGCCGCACCCTACTCAACGGTTGAGTGTCACCTAGAAACCTGAAAACAATTATAACGCAATCAAAAGGTCACTGAACAATGAATAAAGAGATGGTCAATGCTCTCAGCATCCCCATACACGTAGTGCACTAGTGAGATGTGGCCTCTTCAATTGATGAACCTCACTAACTATTCACCCTTCCACGAGTAACAATTGAAGCAAAAACTGAACCTTAGCCTTCCAAATCTGCAAGGGATGGACTGACAGTGGGAAATTATAATCCTCAAATACGGAGGGCAAAAGTTAAAACCTAAAGCTTGAAGACTCAAGATGTTCCATAAATTCTAAAAGGTGAAAGCCCAAATATTCTCACCCAATGAGATCGAGGAGGAATACTGCAGTCTTGAGCTCACTCAAATTTCTGTAAATGTTCAAGGGCCAAATCCTTGGGCTTCCAAAACTAGATCTGAGAAAACCAGTCTCAATAATGATATGCCCTCTACAAGCCCTTTTCTCAGTGATATACTCTTCTGCCATCTCATATGCTACCACCACTCTATGTATAATTTGGCTAGCTCTCACCAAAGGCACTTTGGGAAGGCAAGATTGAGTTATCAAGAACCTCCCTAATCTGAATGGCAGCACTTCGGCTAGAACTTTTTGTAAACTTGAAACAAGGCTAACAGGTCGAGCATGAATCTTCAAGGAGTCCAATTTTTGGTCATTGAGTGCATGAATGTTGCATTTGCAATCCCAAAGATGAAACCACTATGACACCACCATACTCACGCGAGCCAAATTTTAGGGATTCATGAAAATTCCCTGATTGCTAATCTTGAAACTGAGACAACTCTTGCATCCCAAGCTACTGTTGTCACTCCAGACCTACCTTAAGAGGGAAGGAACAACCAATCCTTGAAATCTTGAGCCTTACAATCTACCAATTTTTCTCCTGTCTATGTTTTCTTGTTTCAGTTCCTGAAGCAAAATATTGGCAAGAGCTGCTTTGAAACACATCACTGGAGTCTGATTTGAAACACATCCTTGTACGAGATGGAGAACCCGAATTTATACCTATGTTTATCTTGTATATGCATTGTCTTTGTGGTGTTACATGGTTTTTACACAAATCAAAATCTTGTCTTAGGGCATTCATCAAATAAGTTGATGGGCGAGAAAGTTCATTTTAGCTTGAGCCTCCAGTTTTAATGACTCTTCATCACTTTTACTTAATGCAAATTACACACACCATTAACAAATAATGTGAAATGTATGTATAAAATTCATGGAAGAAGAACATAGCAAATGCGCATAAGTAACTAATTAAATAAGACTCTTGGTTATCATATTAGACACCAAAACCCACACCAGTCAACTGATTTTAGAGAATGAACTTAAATTGGAAACAAGAACTTGTATAGTACTTTAAACTGAAAATATAGATAAAAATATACCAATAAGCCTGCACAGAAACCAGTATATGCATAAAACTTGAATGGTCGTACCTACAGTAATCACCAATAGCACACCTTCCTTCTATTGTTTTGAGGCCATCTACAGGCAACGTCAATTAAGTTGACAGAATAAGCTTCAATTCATAGAGGATTTTTTATCATCCTATTTAAAATAAAAATTATAAATCTTGTCATGTGCCTGCAAACAGTGAATTTTATAGAAATAATTACCTTTAAGCTGTGAAAAGAAAGGCTCCTGAACATGAAGCTCAAAGTCAACAGCCTTTAACATCTGGTGACAGGCAATAAGTTTTTCTTCACTAATTAATCAAGCTGCTCTTAAAACTGAAAACATCAAGAAAAACAAGCATAACTGAAAAGGCCAATTGTACTCTACATTAAATAATTCAGATCCCTTCTCCGATATCAGCTTCCGCCATCCATTTTCTTCTTCTTCTTTCAAGGAACTTTCCTGAACATCCGAGGCCATATTGTGACGTGTGCCAAGAAAGGTGCCAGAAATTATGGATTCGTGCAAAGCCAATGCAAGACGCTTGTATAAAGGGTAGGGTGGAATCCCTAAAAAACAATCTGCAAACAATTGGCGTATTTGAACACAATACAATCAGATAGTCCGTGAATCAAATTCAGATCAAAAGTCAACCTAGACATCATGCATTGCAAATATACGTTATGGTTACACACATATATTAGCTAGTCCCGTTGCCACATCATCATTATGACTAGTTACGACAGTTTTAATTAGTCTGGACATCATTCAAGATTAGTTAGTTAAAACTTAAATACGATTATTCTCATCCGTCAATGTATAAATAGCCGAAGTTTAGCGTAGTTGTAATTTAGTTCAGCTCAATTGAATGAGATCAGTTTTCATTTCTTCTTTGTGTTATGCTTCCTTGAGAAACCCTAGAATTTTCTTCTCTTCGATTCTTGCTGTGATTAAAGCTAATTTTAAGGATTATGACGGATTTCGTGGCTTCGATATCAGCATACATGTGTGTGTGTGTGTGTGTGTGTGTGTGTATACATATATACACACAGTTTTTAGTCATACACATACATATGCATGAATACACACGCATTGGGCAAGTTCTCTGTTTGGTAGATAGGAAAAAATTTGAAATTCAAAACTTTGAGAAAATAAACCCATAAAATTTTGGCTAGAAATTGTTGGAAAGCAACGGAAACAAAATAAAATAGAAAAGGACGAATTGATTTACCTGTAGTATCGAAGAGGGAAGGGGGGAAGAGATCGTCGTTTGGTTCGGGTTCGGGTTCGGGTTGGAGTAGTTGAGAGCAGAAGTCCTTGGGCAACCCTAGATCGAGTTCCAGGTTTCCATTTACGAAAGATTGGAGAGTGAAGTTGAGGAGCTCTTCGAGAGTGTCTGCCAGGTTAACCCGTCCTGCCATTTTCTTGCTCAGCTTTCTGTTTCTTCTCCCAGTTTTCTTCCTCTCCTTCTTCCCCCTTTTACCAATCAAACAAATCAAAGACACGTGTTTGGCGCCAAACTACTATTTTGGCTTTTTAACCTCGCACATACTCTGATTATAGTTACTATTTTCGTTTGATTTATTTAATTCGATGGTAAGAAAAAAAAATGTGTGCGAGAAGTTAAAATAGGTGTAAAATTATCTCCTTTTATTTATAAGTTCACTAGGAAAACTACCTCAATTCTAAGAGTGATTTTAAATTGATCCGAACATGCATTTTAAAAATTTGACATTAATTAGGTCCCCGACGTGAAGGGATAAATAAACTAAACAAAGTCTTTCTAACCAACAGAAGTAGCCGTTGTGACGGATGCATGACATTGAAATGAAAGAATAAGTAATATATAAGATTGAAATGTTTTAAAATTATTGTATGAGGTTGTAATTGAACACAAACCTAAAGGTGAAAATATATTTTATCCTTAAATATTTGAAATTCAAAATTATGTAACTAATGCATTAGTTTTAAGACCAACTCTAACCATTGGAGTAAGTCTCAAAATTTCCCTTCTATTCCCCCATTTCATTCCAACGCTTGTGCTAGAATGGGGTTAAGTGTTAGAACTCAAAAAAAAAAAAAAAGCCAAATTCCGGCCAAGATTTAGGCCAAACTTAGTGGTGGAGCCCATATGTGAGAGTGAAAAACATCAACTGAAACACACTTGCCAGGAGAGGACGCGCGCATGCGCCAAGCCTAGCAGGTCTGCTGACATCACCCACGTGGGCTTGTCGCCCACTTGTCCCATGCAATAATGAGCCTAACGGCTCTATTTCTGATCTGGTGGCCAATTTTAAATAGGCCATTGGTTGATCCAATAGTACACGTTTAAACTTTTTTTTTTAGTTTATATTTATATATTTATTGAAAATTCAACGGTTGAAATCGAATATAATCAAATCTAAATGTAAAAAAAAAGATCTAACGACCCAAGTTTTTAATCCAACGGCTAAAATAATTTAAAAAATTATTCCGTGTTTCATGAGTTTCATGTGTCGATTTAGTGATTTTTCAATATTTATCAAAATTTAAATATTTTTAGGTTAAAATGTTCATAAAATTAATTTAGGATAGTCAACATAATTTTTTAAAGATAATTTAAAAAATTAGCCTAAATTCATTCTTTAATAATTTGGGACTAAAATTTTAGGTCATAAGGGTTTGAGTAGAAAAGTTGTTTCTGAGTTAAAACCTAAATTTTATGGGCTAAAAATTTTAGGTTTTAACCAAAGAGTTGGAGATGTTCTAACTTCTAAGGAATTAAAATATTTTCTATTTTTTACCACAAACATAATTGGACTCACTTCAAAAGTAGTTTATGATTTTGAACCCCGGTCTAAAAATCCGATATAGCTTTTAAGTGCTTTCTCAACTAGGATAACTACAAGATTTGCATAAAAAAAACTAGGATAACTACAAGTCCACACAAGCAATACTTTCACATACAAACAAAATAATAACGTATAAATTAAGTTCACTAGAATGAAGTAAATGTTTCTTGCATTACAAGTTTCCATACTCTAGAGGCAAGTTAACAACTACACGCTAGTCCAGAGCCGTAGGTTACAAGCTCAACTACAAGTTTGGGGGTCCATATGTGGTTTTATGCAAATAGCCGTTGAACGTATGTGTGTTAGATAGATGGTTAATGAAGGAAATAATTGTGAACCACTGGTTTGTGTACCAAATTATATCTGAATAAAGTTGAGGTTTCACTATAAAATCAATAACAATATAAAAAGTTGCCCAATTTACATATAAGCTCATGCAAGGTCCCCCCTCCCATCAATGCGGATTCATTCTCAACATGCCCCCTCACGTGTGGCAATTTTCAAGCCTAACACGTAGACAACACAAACGGGGTGACGTAGAGCACGTGTGGTCATTAGACTTCACATGTGAGACAATCTACTTTGATACCATGAAGAAAGTTGAGGTTTCACCATACAACCAATTGGCAATATGGAGACTAACCCAACTTACTTATAAGCCCATGCAAGTCTCTCCTCCCAATGTGAGATTCATCCTCAACAGTATACCCTCATTCAAATATTTTCTCTTTTTTTTTTTCTTTCATTTATATCAGTGTATGTACATGTGCAATTTTGTATCTCTATAGTCTATGTACAAGAACTCCGATGGAACTCGCTTGCGCTTTTCATTCCATATATCTGAGAATTGGTTGCTATATTCTATGCTAAGCTAGGATTTGGGTTGTCCTTAACGGCAGTAGCTTCGCCCAATTCTATCACATTTTCTGTTGCAGACACAGAACCATCTGCAGCATGGTGGTTTCGTTCATGATTGGCTTGTGTTGTCCATAACAGGACCAACAACACCATTAATATTGCAAGAAAGACCATTGCTGCCCAAACCATCTTAGCGTATCGCTTCAATGGTTTGCAGTGTTTGACAAGGATTTCAGAGAATGCATCCTTCACTGTCTGACATTCTACTAGGCTTTCCATTCCTGGGTATGAATTTAGTATACCCTGTATTGAACTTGTGTAGAGTTCCACCAGTTTGTAAGCGCTGTTCGATACTGTTCCATTCTCGCAGGTTCCACTGTTGGAGTCTGAACAAGTAAGTACTCTCAAGACCTACAGAAATTAAATACAGACGATCGAGGATTAGACAGTGATAAAGTTCCCAACATGTTAAAGCATAAGAGCCTTGGTCAAATTCATAAAACTTGTATTGAAACATACCTCTGGGATGTCTCCTATTGGAACGGAATTATTTGGACATTTCTGTGGTTGGTATTGGTACTCTGGTGGTTCTGAGAAGGGATTGCAGACATATTCTATATTCTGAGATGATGTTTCCTGTAGAGATGATATGTTTGCATTTACCTGGAGATTTACCAAAGTTATAAATTTCAGATTTGCAAGCCTTTTTATGTTGAATGCAGTCGACAAATTAATTTAGATTGCTAAACTTAAAGACATTAATCACTCTGCTAAACCGAAAAACATTAATCACTCTTACCTCATTAACAAGGCTATAGATCCCGGCACCAACATCATGTAGAACCGATTTTGCTGAGACCAATTCATCGCAGGGGAGGATAGAGCTCAAGCTGTTGTTGTTCGGATTTTGTTGGAAACTTTCGAGAGCTGTGCATGTATCCTTTGAGAACCTGAAATAGAACGAATGGTTTTCAATTAACATTCCCAAACCTTTTTTTTTTTTTTATATTGGTTCTTGCCTTTTCATTTACGGAGTCCTATTGAATGTTCTTCGAGAATATACATATACAGAATACTTAAGGAAAGCAAAAGAGCTAGACATACTCTGCCAAGAAGAAATACAGCCCGAAAAATATCCAGCAAAGAATAGTTAACAGCCAGCATAGTATAACGAGCCTGCAGTAAACAGAGAAAAAACATTGCGTTAGTATTTATACCGTTCTAATTTGTTGCAGAACTAATACAGGACGCTGAATTTAGTAAATTTTTTACACTTACAGGTGAACTAGCCGTCGTAACTTCAAAACTCCAGACACTGCAACAGGGAAAAATTACAGCTTCAGCGATAATTACAGTTGAAATGATATAAAGGAATTCCGGCAGTTTTAATAGCAACTAGTGGACATAATGATTCTTAAAAGGCTTATATTGTTTATGTTGCCTTGATCAGAGCTTCATGGAATCGACCTAATGTGTGGTCCTGATTCACAGTCTGACAACAAAACATTTACGAAGAACTAGTAAAGCAGATGATAAAATGAATCTTGCAAACAGCTCAAAAACCCACCTGACAGAGCAATCACTGCAACCAGGCCCAAGGAAATAGGCACTGTTGTTACAATATACCTGCAGGCGCAAATATATCACATTATTATTAAAATCCAATGAAGGGAGTCAATTGTTACTTGAGACTTGGGAGGGAACTGAAAGTAGAAAGACTTACACTATCTTCAGACCCTTGTCAATCAAACGCCGGTTCTTCTTAGCCTGCCTTTCTATATCCGCAGCTGTAGTATCAAGCTTTTGGGATGTGGAGGTGAGGATGCTCGAAACCTCAGTGTTTCCAGTTGAATAAAAGTTGTTGCTCATTTCTTTCATGGCTCCTGTTGTGTTGTACACGGTACCTGATGCTTCATTTGCAGTAGTTATGATAATGTCCACCACTGATTTTGCTTGCGAATGGAATCTCGCGTTGCCCCCTAAAACTAATCCGAATGCAACTCTGCACGCATTGATATAGCAACTTGTATCATGAAATTATATATTTGGAAGTCATCGGAGAAACTTGTTTCCATTTAGAAAAATACAGAATCTGCGTGCGAAATTTAATTTCGGTGCTAGAGTTGGAGTGACTACTTACATTGCAAAGACGGTGAAGAATATGGCGAGGAAAATGTGCCATTGCCAGAGGTAACACTGCTTATGACAAAGTAATCTTTTCTTTAGCTTCCCACTCTTCCTATTTTTACAACAAAGTTTGGTTGCTAATAGGAAGCATCCATATAAAATTCCACACAAAAGCCACAGCATCCCAAGTGCATATCCAGGAATTCCAGTAAATATCGTTGACTGCATAAACACCATCAAAGTTAGATACTTTTGGATCAAAATCGAATTCGAAGCAACGGATGTGTATGTGAGCGCGGGCGTAGAGAGCGAGAGAGAGAGAGAGGGAGGAAGAGGAAGGGCTTACACTCCAGTAGTGCTTGTTGGTAATGTTGTATCCTCCTCTATATTTTTTCAAATCATCTAAAGGATCCACCCTTACAGTATCATCTGACTGTGTCAAGGGCTCTGATACATTGTTTGCCTGGAGCGAATTTCTCCCTGGAAAGAAGAATTTAGGTAGTTAGAATTGAATCCCATTCCACTCCCTCAGTAATCATGTTTGGGAATTAATGCGCTACTTAAGCAATACTAATAGATCTATGCTTCTATCCATATTACGAATCTGTGATTTTCTCGACATTTTTCATCCTCAATATTGTAGTGATGGAAAGTAATAATGCTTATACACTCTAGTGTAGGTTCGATCCACACCGATCTTTCTCTCTCTTAATATTAATAATTTAACTTACTAATATAATCGTTTTAGAAAAATAAAAAGAATCTATGATTTTTTTTCATGACTCTTGGATTTTTTACTGTTTTTGACTTGCTTTTTCTTTATGTAAAATTTTTTGAAACTTTGAATTGGAGAGCATTTAGAAGTGTTTCCAAGATTGGAATCATAATAGGAATACCTTTTGGACTTTTTTTTTTTTTGAACACAGAATTTCGGATGCAATGACACAAGCTTTTAATTAACTAGCTAAAAGATAAAAATAAATAAAAAAGACGTGTGCTTCCATGGCAGGCCGTGTTGAAAAACTTACCAGCAACAGTATATACAACACTTATGTGCTTTTATCTTACGTGACAAATGGGGAAGAAATAATGACGCATAAATTGTACAGCACCAATATTGAGGAAAGTTCTCTACGGGCATATGCCATGCAACTCACCCGGTACTTGTGGTGGGGGTGCAAAGTTGGTCGACCCAGTAGACTGCCCTTGTATTTCTGTGATCATCCTCAAGGATAAAATCAGCATCATGGAAACAACTAAAGATGTGCTATATGTGGGAGCCATCTATAACCTTAACCTGCCCAAGTAAGTAGTAGATCGATGCTCTGATTAGCAAGATGATCACAATTCTTTTGCATAGAGAGAGACAGAGAGAGGGAGAGGGAGAGGGAGAGAGAGAGAGAGGAATGACAATTTGAATGATTTTCATGCTTTAGTATTGGATTAGTTGTGGTTAATTTATATCGGGTAGTGCTACATATCCACATACCCGTTTTATCTTTCACCACCCTCGGTTAATTTGTGTTTATCTTCTTCAATTTATTGGATTCGACGGCTAAAAATTGAGAATGATGTGTGAAAAATAAAAAAAGAGTGTGTGGTGGATAGCATCACACTTTATATTTGAGCAAAAAGAGTTGCAAAAGGAAACTAAGTTCTCAAAAGAAGCATGTATTTTGGGATTTGCATGAATTTAATACTAATTACATTTCCGTCTTCTACAAAATAGACTAATTATGTATCCGTTCAAATTAGTTTTTATCAGATCTTTTATTAATTTTGTGTTGGATTGTTTAACCACTACAATATGCTGATGCATGTATATACACGTTTGCCTACTTAGAATGTATATGCAATTTCTTCTTCACAAAATAAAGAACAATATTAATTAATTTAGGCAGCAAAATTTTGATCAAGAATGCCACTCAGGTTAGTAGTGGCCCCGCCCACTATGAATGGGTAGCAAACCAACAATTAATTTTTTGATCAAGAATATAGAAATTAGGTAAAGTGCGTATTAGTTAACAAATTACTTTGTAACAAAGGATAGAGATGGTGTTTTACCGCATTGGTAGAAAACAATTATGTTTATGCACTCTGGTGCATGTTTGATTACCACCAATCGCTCTCCCTCGAACAACTATTTAACCCACTAACGCTATCATTTGTAAATAAAAAATAAAAAAGATGATGAAGTTCAATGAATTGTTTGTAAAAAAAGAAAGATATGTTGAAGTTCAATGAACGGCAGGAACTTTAGGGAAGAAAAAAAGTTAAAAATATTTCCCGCAAAAGAGGTCGGCAGACTAATTTAACTAAAACAAAAACATTAACGTGCGGTAGAAATAAAGGAAACTAGTTTTAATTTAATTCCACGAAGTTACCTGAAATTTAGAGAAGAAAAAGTGCAGGTTTCTCAACGTTGAATGAATACAGCTGAGTTGCTTCCAATTCTTCTTCAATGGCTTCTTCTTTGCAAATTGATCACTAATTGCCTTAAATAATTCAACCAAATAACTAAATGACTTCAAATCTCTCTCTCTCTCTTCGAAGTGATCGATCAGCCATGTGTCTTTCTTTCAAAAACATCAGAGATTATTTGATGAATTTATGTGCGTGTATTTATCTAGAAACTGAGACTCTTCAAACGCTTGCATGTCTTGGCGTCCTTCTCACCGTCCAAGTGTTAAAGGCCAAAACCAAAGTCAAGAACCTCAACTGAATAATCTTTTTTCTTAATTTTCAAACTCGCAGAAGAAAAGGCTGCTGCTCCAGAGCCTCCTGATTAAATTGGTAATTGAATAAGAGAGAGGTGGAGAATATATATATGAAGGCTAATGAAACCGTGTCAAACACTACATACTTGTTTCGTTTGCAGATATCATCATATTGCTAGAGAGAGAAAGAGAGGAGAGAGATAGAGAGAGATTTGGTTTGGTTTTTCCAGCTTAACCCATTTCCGACGTTCAACTACTTCATAACTAGGTATATATATTTGAGGTATCACTATCACCCACATTTGATGGAGTAGGGAATTAAATACATTTGCTTCCCTACCAGAACCTCTATCTCTCTCTCTCTCTCTCTCTCCTTGAGTCAAAAAACAACAAATATTAGTCTGGTCAAGTTAAACGACTTTCAGGTCATGGAGTCGATCGATCGAGGGCAAATACGTAAGCTAGGTGTTCAACATATATGCTTTGATTCATTTTCCATTCTTTCTTCTAGTAAGGTGGGTGCGTAGAAGGGAAATCTAAACACGGTCAAAATAAAGGTGGCTTAAAGCCTAACGCAATAAAACCAGAGACGGCTCTCTCTCTCTCTCTCTTACTTACTTTTTCTTAACGACATAAATAAATTACAACGAAGATGCTCTAGACAGATTTTAAAATCATACATGTCAAAATTTAACCTACGAATAACTAAATTAGAAAAGTTATTAAATTGGATACAAAACAAAAATAATAAGGTTTTTTATATAACTAAAATAATCTTTGAGATTGGTATAGCTCTTTACTTTGTTCACGATATCATTCCGTGAAAATTCTATTAAACAATAACCAAAATTAATGACAAAAAATGCCTTCAACTTAATAAACAATTATCCAAAATGATTTGACAAAAATTAAGAGTATTTTTATCATTTTAGTTTTATTTAATAAAAAAAATTCATGGAATGATCAAAATGTTTGATGGTGAACAAACTCAATGACCACTTCTATCGATTTTAAATCTCATAAAAAGTGAAAAGTTATGCAAATCTTAAAAACTATTTTAACTAAAAAATTGAATAATAATGACCAAGAATAGCAAATCCGTCAGCTGCCATATTTTCTCTTTCTCTTCCTTTTCATCTATACTTTGTATATGGTTCTTTTCTAAGTTTTTTCTATCAAAGAAATGGAAAGTCAAAAACATACAAAATTAAAGAAGAAATAAAAGTAGCCCAAAATTGTCAAGGTTCCTTTCATCGTAACTTGTTGGAACAGAGAACCGTACCGATGGCTTCGCGGCAAGTAGCTCATGCGCTACGTATTATCCAAGATGTGACTTGTATGCATTTGGACATTGTAGGTTTATAGGGTTAGGAGTAAGGACTATATATAGTAGATAAGATTAAAGACTTGCAACACTTATTTTTTAAGACAAAATCCCATCACATTTTAAGCCTCTAAATAAAACTCAAATTTCAGATTGCCAAGTACATAAATAAGTGACTTACTATTACCAAAATATTTATAAATGTGCCATAACATCTTAATTATGTTAACGAATTTAATTACTCACCATAATTATAGTAAATAGGATTTTTATCACAAATAGTCATTGAAATTGACCCTCGCCATCAAAATGGTTCCTGAAATTGAAAATCAATCAATGTAGTCCCTGAAAATAGGTGTCGCAAATCAATGTGGTCCTTCTATCACAATTATGTTAAGTGCTGATGTGGCACATAATGGGCCCCATGAGTCATTTTTTTCTTACAAATGGTCCTTGAAATTGACCTGGGACATCAAAATGGTCCAGAAAATTGACCTACGACATCAAAATGGTCCCTAAAATTGAAAATTGATCAATGTAGTCCCGCAAATGTCTCAAATCAATATAGTCATTCCATCACAATTTTGTCCTAAATTTTGTATATGCTGATCTGACACATAAATGGGTCATACAAGTTTAATTAAATTTAAAAAAAAATTACAAATAGGCTTAATATTTTTTTTTTAGAACTAGGAATTGCATTCCAGGGCAAAGATGCCAAAGAGATTACAGGAAGGCCTACCAAAAGGCAAACAACAAGCTATAGAGAGCAACGAAAGCAGTGTAAGTTGATACAACGAAAGAGACGCTTCAACCAAGTGAAAACGTCACGCCTAACATTGCCAACTAACAATTAATAAGGACAAGAAAGACCATCATTGTTCAAAACAACAGCAAAGATGGGAGCCTATCAACCCATACTACATCGCACATCTCCGCACAATCAACCGACATAAGAACATCCACCGTCATATTGGCTGATCTTGGAACCCAAGACCAGCGACAGTTTTGAAAAGCTCCCCCAACTGTTTCACCCTTGCAAAAGTAGGAAAAGCCTCTCAACTGCCATTTTCAAGAGAATCAGAGAAGCGATAGACAACCTCGAGAGAATTCGATTCAAGAATTATTGAAGAAAAACCCATTGAAGCACCCAATTCGCACCTTCAGAGCAGCGCCAAAGCTTCAACCACTGCAGCATTTTGGGCCTTGATCGAGTATCGCGCTGCTGCAATAAAATGCCCCTCAACATCTCTCAAAACCACGCCCACGAACCCCGACATGGACATCATAAACCAACTAACTTCGACATTAATTTTTGTATATGGGAATGAAAGGGGATTATTGATGCACCTGACTTGAAACCTGGCCAATCTCGACACTCATCCGCGACTCATTGTCCTTTGGAGCCCTTACTGCAACCAAGAATGATCCCACCGCATTGGAGATTGCCAAAACAACTTTGTTGGGGTTGATTAGCACCTGATTAAACACAAAATCACAATGTGCTTTCCAAATAAACCAACAGGTAAAAGCCACACTCGTTCGAACCCACAACTCGTTAGCAAATGCCCCAATATTAGAAGTAAAAACAGTCTGCAACCAAAGCACCCACGAGCTAATACTAGTCCTATTAACCTTTCATAACGAAACTCTACCCAAGTCTCGCAGTTATTCTCCCTGTGCAACCAACAACCATTTACTAATGGTTTTGCTGTGTTTGTCAATAGTCTTACCCTCAGGAACCCACGAGCCTTGGCCAGATCCTCCATTTCCATAAAATCCTCAGCCTCTCTAGTCAACCGTTTTATATTATCTAGATAAATAAGACAAAGAGGAACTTCCTTATTTGAACCCAAAATGGGACATGCTCCAACTCTACTTCCTCCAAAGCGAGCTCTGGAGGCCACATCTTGACAGAGAAATTTTTCTTCATCACTCCCCAAGGCACCTGGTGAAGAATCTTTGCTGCCATACTTTCATCTGAGACCATGATAATAAAAGTATTTTCTTTTACACACTTAATCTCAATCTCTCCATAATCATTCCAAGATTATATGAGAATGTTCCTGACTCCCCATCTGTTCAATACTTTGCTCGCCAAAGTCGTACCCACTAGTTTCACTCTATGTTCCATAGCCGAGAGATTAATGGACTGTTCCTAATAGACCACAATCTCATCCACACCTTGTTGTGCCATTTGTTTCTTACTGTGTTTTATTAGTTGACTCATTTACACCGCTGGGTACGACAAATACAAAGCAGAAGCTTTTTATAAACGAACAACTGGGTAACTATTAGCCTTGTTCACCCCACAGTCAATTTCTTTTGTTTGTTGTAAACAAACCAAAAGAACAATAAATATAAGTGGTTGGAAGTACCTGTATCGAGTGGAAATTGAAGATTTTAAGCATTTACCAGTTGTGGCTTTCAAACCTGCTAGCTCAGCCTTAACAACCAATGTCAGAACACCCTAAGGCCATTTATTCTTTCTCCTTTTGTCGGGTCTTATTACACTATGCTTCCCCATTGAGTCACTTGCCAAGAGGCACCAACCATTCCCCCTAATTCTAACAATATCAGGTTAGGGATATAAAGGATAAATAAGAACAATTACTAATTTGTTAGAATTGAATAACCATCCCCACCCACCTAAGGGAAGAAACTACTCAGAGGAAACCCAGGAAGGTAAAAAGTGGTGGTAGTTGACAAGGATGAGTTATTTGAGGGCGAGCAAAAAAGAACGAGAGATTTATTACCTCTACACTCGCTGATAGGGTCCACCCCGTCTGAGCTAGAAGGGAAGGATTGAGAGAATATAGACAATGACTATATCTGAAAGAATTACGAGAGGTACGGGATTAAAGGCTCAACGGCTACCCCGCAAGGTCCACCCCGACGGAACTGAGACACGAAATGTGTCAGAAAGCAAGGATGAAGGAAAGAGATCAAGTTGTGAAAGGTAAGAGACCACCAAATGATGACACAAAGTGAGAAACGGGGTATTCTCTTAAAAAATCTCAATATACCCATCTTTACACACTTGACACCCTTCAATTGAACCTGGATTGAATCACCTTTGGTGACAGCTTGGCTAATTGGCAATGACTTTTAGGACATCACCATTAACATTTAGGCAATCAACATCCTCACAACCTTAATCTTGGAGAGCTTATTCGGTGATTCCCTAGTGGTTTTTTGATGCAAAGAACATCGAATTCTGCCTCAAGGTAATGAGGTTATACCCGAGGTGAGTTTATTGTTGGTTGAAACTATTTTCACACCCCCTTTTAGGCCTTGGTTAAGCCTTGTGCCTTTGCGAATTTATGGAAAGGATCTTTCTTCGGAGTAGACCCTACTATAAGAAGAAAAAAAATTCATTGTGCAAAAAAGTATTTAGATAACTATTTTAATTAATTATTAAACCCAGTACATAACAAAAGATTTTACAAAATTGTGGCAGAATGATGATATTGATTTGCGATATCTATTTTAAGGACTACATTAAACGATTTTAAATTTTAGAGACCATCTTGATATTGTGAGTCAATTTTAAGGACCATCTGGATGGTGTGGGTCAATTTCAAGGATCATTTGTGATAAAAACCCGAAAATCTTGTGGGGCCCATTTTTGTACCACATCATCACTTTACAAAATTTGTAATAGAATTGTGACAGAATGACCATATTGATATGCAACATCTATTTTCAGGGACTACATTGATATGCGACATTTATTTTCAGGGACCACATTGATTGATTTTCAATTTCAAGGACCATCTTGATGGTAAGGGTTGATTTTAAGGACCATTTGTGATAAAGACCCTAGTAAATAAATGACTCCTATTTAACATTTATGAAGGTAAGTTAAAAGTAACTTACCTTCATAAATATTAAATAAGAGGCCAAATTATTCTCTTACTCACTTCAACTACAAGTCTAAAAATAAGGACAACATTTAGTGAGTATCCAAATTACTCACGTAGTTGAATATGAAAAAGACACGTGTCATTTAAAACTTTCTAAAAAATTGGCCAAACACCTATTACAAAATATTATGCCAAAAACATAGATGGCAAAGAGTTCATAGAGAGTCCCACTTTTGAGACTCTCTCAAAGTGAGACTCTCCATGGACTCTCAATCACCTCACATTTTAACGCAATTCCGTACCAATATTACAAGACATTGTACAAAAAATATGAGGCGGCAGAAGTCACACTTTTAAGAGACTTTTCTTAGCATTTTTCTTATCTTGATAACCAGACACTCTAAATGATCAAAAAAACATATAACCAAACAATAACCTTCTTCCTCACCAAAACCCACTACAAGACCATCCAATCTCATGAAGAGTATCCAAAAGGTACCCACCTCACCGGTCAAAAATGAACCATTTCAATTTCCACAAAACTCAATTTCATGAGTCCAAGAATATGGGTTCCTTCTGATGAACCAAGTTTGACTCCAATTGCTAAAGAACAATCACACTCCAATATGGGCACACCTAATACTGAAGATTAATCCAAGCCTAAGTCATATTCCTAGTTCTAGTCTAGTTCTGATTGTATATTATGTTTTCTGTATTCCTCTTCCACACTGATTGCTTTTGTATTATTCTCATATGTATTAATGCTTAGTGCCTCGCTCATTATTGAGTTGGGTGAGGCACTGAGCATTAATATTTCACCCAATAGTATTCTCCTTGTGAATGTAGAGGGGGCGTTGGGGGGGGGGGGGGGGGAAGCGAAAGGTGCAGTCGCACATAGCCTCAAATTTGAAGGGCCCTAAATTTTTTTGCCATCTAATGTTATATATGTAAGAATCCTATTTGGACTTAACAAGTTGTGACAAACGATAGATTACATGTTGATAATATAATTCTATAGAGTTTGAATACATGGAAAAGTTAACATCTTGTTTTTGTGGAAGCACATTCAGAATACTTTGAAATAACCACTTAAGGTATTTTACCACTAATCCACTGCTCCATTTAAATCGGGATTTGGTGCAATGGGACAATAACCATACTTCCACGATAGATGAAGGTTGGCTGCCATTACCATAATAAATGTAGGAATTCCCTGCTTACAAAAGAAACGTTCTAAGAAAAGGGTACTATCACCATAAGAACATAAAGGCTTAAATTGAGTAGAAGACTTTCCTTGGACGATTACTTGCAGACTAGGGTTCTCTTGTTCATCCAACTCAATGTCGTCTTCAGGTATCCTTAAAGGCTTTAATTGAGTTCTATCACCATAAGAACATAAAGGCTTCAATTGAGTAGAAGACTTTCCTTGGACGATTACTTGCATACTAGGGTTCTCTTGTTCATCCAACTCACCTGATTGTATAGCATTAACTTTGTTAGTAAATTAAAATCTCATTGTGCATTCTTTATAAGAGTAAATAGCTTTTTCCTTTCTAAATATAAAAGGGTAATGCTAGGGAAACTAAATTTGTGACCTAAATGATGAGTCACCAATAAGAAATGATCACGTTTATCAATGCTTAAGTAATAATCCAATCATCAACTTATATGTCATTTAATTTACAAAATTTTGTCTACAATTTAATATCCCTAGCATCACTCATTATAAAATTTTCAAGTACAATGAGATATTTTGATTGTCAATAATAACACCCTTAAAATGATAGTTTTCCAGTTTTCTTATATAATAATGTTATATATTCAAGTGAACTTTAAAGTTAGAGTTTTGAATTTTTTTTTTTAACTTTGGTTGTTTAAAATTGAACTTCTTTTGATTATCTAGTGAAGGTTATGTTTGTAGCATTTTTACTTATAATTAATGACATTTGTAAACTTACAATCAATGAATGCTAAAGCGTATATTGATTTAAATGATTATTTTCTAATATCAATACATTATTTTACTTTTTTAATACTATCTTAAGGAGAGCCTTTTTATAAATTTAGCATATGACCCCTAAAATCTCAGAGACGGCCCTGTTGTGAAGAAACTATGAAGAACAAACATTTCACCCCATCCCATTACTTTATTCTATTATCTTTCAACTTCTTCACAGGGAAAATACTATGGCTGGTCGTGGTGGGATGGGGTGGAATGTTTGTTCTTCATAGGTACCATAATTTAAGATGCATGTGCCATGAGTTTAGGCTAGGGACGGTGTCTGTTGGTGGTGGGAGAGAAGGATGTTTGATTGTGGTGGGCGAGGGGCAGTGACTAGTGATGGAATATGACGATATTTGGTGGCATGGGCGAAGCTACATGAATATGACGATATTTGGTGGCATGGGCGAAGCTACATGAGGACAAGGCAGCCGCCCCTTTGGTCACTGAAAATCGTCATTGAGAGTGAGGATTTCGCCGTTCTGATCATGTGAATTTCCACTGAAATATGTTGCGCAACTTCGCTGCTTGTGTGTTTTATGCTTCATTACTTCTTTGTGTTTTATTATAATACCCATGCCCAAACGAAGTCATTTTGGTCTTGGTATAAAACAAATAGAATGCTCTCGTTAAAGATGGCTACGGTAAGGCTATCATTATTCAAGAGTCTGTAAAGTTGTTTAATAGTATGAAAGAATTCAGTGTGCATAGAAGTTTCAAGTCCTATGAGGCTTTATTTAAGGCTATTATGCGCCATAACAAGAATATGATAGTCAAGAAGTTTTTAATGCAGTGTTGAGTGAGAGCATAGAGCCCAATAGGCATACTTATAAATCATATGAGTCACTGGTCATGCCCATAAGTTGTTTGACGAAACACTCCGGTTAACTGTCTTTCTCTTGAATGCCATGTTCAGGAGCTACTGCAGAGAGAATCATTGGGAATATACCTTGTATATCCTCCATAACATGATATTTGAGTCAAGAGACAATGATAAAAAGCCCGATAATTTCACCATTCTCATTGTTGTGGAGGTGTGTGCGAGGTAAGGCACTCACATATGAGAAAATAATACATGGGTTTGTGAAGAAACATGGCAAAGTTGCATTGAATATGTTTGTGGGTTATGTGTTGATTGAATTGTATTCCAAATGTAGTGAAATGAGCAAGGCTATGAAAGTGTTTAATGAGTTTTCACAACTGAATGTGTTTTCATGGAGCGCTACAAAAAGAAGGCAGAAGCTTTTACCCTTTTATATTTTGCCCCTTCCCCCAACAATTCTTAACTTCACCATTGTCTAGTGGTGGTGGGAGTCTAGAAGAGTACCATGGTCAGAAGTGGTGGGAGAGGATCGTAGTTAGTGGTGGTGGGAGATGTCTGTATTTGGTGAGCTTAGACAAAGAGGGATGTTTGGTTACCGCAACAATGAGATTTGATTTTAAATGACGTGTCTTTTTATTATTGGGCCTCGTACATTAGTCAGTACGTTAGGTACTCACTAGCGAATACCCAAATATTATTCTAAAATAAGGTTTCAAAATTCGAGTTTCTATTTTAAACAAAATCTAGTGTGAAGTTGCGGTTGCGTCATAGAATGTCATATATATGCAACAAAGAGAGCCAAAAAAGGAACTAATGTGTATAATCCTGCATGACCTCAAATGTTATCGATTCCAGCAGTAGTCCAAATAATATAATGCAAATAAAAGTTCCTAGATCATGGAGATACAAAACAACATATAAGTTATCATGCTTGCATATCCATTTTGACCTATCAACCCCGATTTAAGAATGTTTCTTTTTCGGTTCGATGTGTTGCAATGTGTTTGAACAAAAATGCATGAACATTTCAAGTAAAGGAAAACTAATGAAAAGAGCTTGAAAACTTTGAGTTTTAATGATAAGGACAAAATAAAGGGTAAAGTGAATAGTGCCAGGATTGACTTTTTAGTGTAAAAATGTGGTTTTTCGTTAAAGTGAACAGTACCGGGAGCTTTTCGTTAAAGTTCCCTTCAAGTAATGGAGATCTACGTGTTTCACTTCGAAAATGGTAATAATTGTCCATACGTTTTGCTTAATCATTAAGTTTCACCGAAAGATACAACATGTATCAACAACAAAGTTTTATCCTACTAAATTTCACCAAAAGATACAAGGAAAACAAAATACATGAATCAAGTACTTATTCTTACTCTTTTCATTCCCCAATACATACGAAATACAGCAGAAAGAATTTTATTTCCTACTTTCTACAAGAAAGCTAAGTCATGCCTAGCTATAGAAACAACATCATGAAATACTAAAACATAGAAGGGAAACAGGAAAAGATAAAAGAACTGACATCTCCATAAACAATTAGATCCCCTGCAAATTTTGAGACAGTAAGGGCGGGTCGACTCGGTTTTGTTGCCTGGAGGCCAGGATTTGATTTGAAGAAACTCCGGCCAAATTGGGCCGTCTGGATGTGTTTTCGGTACTAATCAGAAGCCCATTTGGAAACAAAGAACGCAGATGGAAGCCGAATAATTGATCATGATTGCATCTGATGGGGTGGGATGCCCACATGGGTTGCTAGCTCTTCATTCATTTTCACCGGAAATGGTGGCATCTGCTTCATTACGTCTGGCATGTCATTCAAACTGTAGAGAGATTTGAAAAATAAATTTATGAATATACAAGTATACATACACAAATGTAACAACTCAACGTATCAATGTTCATCGTTTTAACAGAAAATCATAACACTTTAGGCATTTTCTTCACTATCGCAGCACTCAGTGGCCGGTAATCAGACAGAACAGTAATTTTTTTACAAAAGAAAGCTGTGAAGGTAAAAGCAATGATGTCAGATTATGCACAACAGAACTCATGCACTTAAAGAACCCTACAATCAAGGTGAGTTTGGTACACGCAGACTGCCCAATGCCAATATGATGTAGATCCATGGAGACAAGTACCTATCCTGCCAAGATAAATGAAGCCGTGTTCCTCACAGGACAATCTCCAATTACTTCTTGTTCTCTATTGTTAATGAGCTGTCATTTAAACCCAAAGGTCTACAGAGTAGAAGTTCCGAAAAGGTGGGTTTAATAGCTAGGAGAAGGGTTCAGAGTTGTAGGAAACATAAATACGTCAACTTGTCAATATCTGTTCTTCCAACATAAATATAAAATATGGCATTAAGTGCAACTGTTAGCGTCTAACAAAAGAAAGAAAACACATGGGTATTGCAGAAATGAAGAAAATGCCTTAAATGATCCCGTTTAAGTTTATAATGAACAAAAAAAAAAAAAAAAACAAAGGTAAAGATTACAGCATACTCATTCATGATCTTGCGGATGTTATCTCGAGTTTGGCAGAAGAGGTTGACGTTCTCCTGTATCTGAAAAACGACAGGAAAAAAAAACATAAAAAAGCCCACTCCGTATCTATGAGGACATTATCACCAAGATATTACATCATCTTTTTGGGCAAGTCCTATCTTAAAATTATGCATAAATTGTTTACATGCCAATAATAAAAAGAACGGTCAAATGATTTTTAAAGCGAGTGATGAACAGTGAGGTCAAACAAACTATGATTTTTAAAGACAAACACATGAAATGATCCTCTGATTCATCAACCACATCACTGCGCCATCCATTAAAAACGAGTTAGAATACACGGATCAAAAAGTTGTGGGTTAAAGGACTCAAATATAATTGCCCGACGGAACCGAGACACGAAATGGGTCAAAAAGCAAGGATAAGGGAAAAAGATCAAGATGTGAAAGGCAGGGGACCACCAGATGACGACACAAAGTGAGAAACGGGGTATTCTCTAAAAAAAAATCTCAATATGTATTTCTTTACACAATTGACACCCTTCAATTTGAACCTGGATTGAATCACCTTTGGTGACAGCTTGGTTGAGGGGCAAAGACTTTTGGGACATCACCATTAACATTTAGGCAATCAACATCCTCACAACCTTAATCGTGGAGAGCTTATTCGACGCTTCCCTAGTGGTCTGTTGATGCAAAGAACATCGAGTTCTACCTTGAGATAATGAGGTTATACCCGAGGTGAGTTTATTGTTGGTTGAAAACTATTTTCACACCTCCTCTTAGGCCTTGGTTAGTTAAGCTTTGTGCCTTTGCGAATTTATGAAAATGATCTCTCTTTGGAGTAGGCCCTACTATAAGAAAAAAAAATTTCATTGTACAAAAAGGTATTTAGACAACTATTTTAATTAATTATTAAACCCACATCAGCACATAACAAAAAAAATTTACAAAATTTTGGCAGAAGGATCATATGAATTTACGATATCTATTTTCAAGGACTACATTAAACGATTTTCAATTTTAGAGACCATTTTAATAGTTTGGGTCAATTTTAGGGACCGTCTAGATGGTGTGGGTCAATTTCAGGGACCATCTGTGATAAAAACCCGTAAATCTTATGAGACCCATTTATGTGCCATGTCAGCACTTTACAAAATTTGTAATAGAATTGTGATGGAATAACCACATTGATATGTGACATCTATTTTCAGGGATCACATTGATTGATTTTCAATTTCAATGACCATCTTGATGGTAATGGTTGATTTTAAGGATCATTTGTAATAAAAACCCTAGTAAATAAATGACTCCTATTTAACATTTATGAAGGTAAGTTAAAAGGAACTTACCTTCATAAATATTAAATAAAAGGCCAAATTATTCTCTTACTCACTTCAACTACAAGTCTAAAAATAAGGATAATATTTAGTAAGTATCCAAATTACTCACGTAGTTGAACATGAAAAAGACACGTGTCATTTAAAACTTTCTAAAAAATTGGCCAAACACCTATTACAAAATATTGTGCCAAAAACATAGATGCCAGAGAATTCATAGAGAGTCCCACTTTTGAGACTCTCTCAAAGTGAGACTTTCCATGGACTCTCAATCACTTCACATTTTAATACAATTCCATACCAATATTATAAGACATTGTACAAAAAAACATGAGGCGGCAGAAAATCACACTTTTAAGAGACTCTTCTTAGCATTTTTCTTATCTTGATAACGAAACACTCTCAATGATAAAATAAAAAAATAATAATAAAAATAAAAAACATATAACCAAACAATAACCTTCTTCCTCACCAAAATACACTACCAGACCATCCAATCTCATGAAGAGTATCCAAAAGGAACCCACGTCAACCGTCAAAAACAAACCATTTTAATTTCCACAAAACTCAGTTTCATGAGTCCAAGAATATGGGTTCCCTCTGATAAACCAAGTCTGACTCCAATTGCTGAAGAACAATCACACTCCAACATGGACATACCTAATAGTGAAGATTAATCCAACCTAAGTCTTATTCCTAGTTCTAGTCTAGTTCTGATTGTATATTATGTTTTATGTATTCCTCTTCCACACTGATTGCTTTTGTATTATTCTCATATGTATTAATGCTTAGTGTTCGCTCATTATTGAGTTGGGTGAGGCACTGAGCATTAATATTTCACCCCATAGTATTCTCCCTGTGAATGCATAGGGGGGCGTTGGGGAGAGAGCAAAATGTGCAGTCGCACATAGCCCCAAATTTGAAGGGCCCCCAAATTTTTTGCCATCTAATGTTATATATGTAAGAATCCTATTTGGACTTAACAAGTTGTGATAAAAGAGAGATTACATGTTAATAATAGGGGTTTTTGAACTTTAATCCTTCAAGAAGATTAAAATTTAAAAAAAACTTAGTGTTAGATTGAATATTGATTTTTAGTCCCTAATGTGTCCTTAATTTAAAATAATTAATGTGTATTTTATTTAATATCTCCCATTAAATATTTAAATTTATTAATACACAAATTTTAATTTATTTTTTGACCAAAAAAGAGTTTTTTAATTTATGAATTTTATTTAACATTCTTCAAACTTGAAAGACTCAATTAATGTACCTAAATGTTAGTACCGAAATGTGTGTACTGAAACATATTATATTGAACTAATATATTTAAATGTTAGTACCGAAATGTATTAATATTAAATTAATGTACCTAAATGTGTATACCGAAATGTATGCATTGAAATGTGTGTACCTAAATATATGCACCGAAATGTATATACCTAAATATATGCACCGAAATGTATGTATCTAAATATATGCACCGAAATGTATGTACCTAAATATATGCACTGAAATGTATTAATATTAAATTAATGTACCTAAATGTATGTACTGAAATGTATGCACCGAAATGTTAGTACCAAAATGTATGTACCTAAATGTATGCACCGAAATGTGTGTACCGAAATGTATGCACTGAAATGTTAGTACCAAAATGTGTATACCTAAATGTATGCACCGAAATGTATTATAATGAATTTAATATACCTAAATGAAGAAGTTACAGTACATCGAAATATATTGTATAACAAAAATTAATTTATCTAAATGTTCACAACAAAAATATATTACAATAAATGAAATGAAAATAAAAATTATAATGAAATAAAATTAATACATTAAAAATTAGAAAAGAAAAAGATAAATAATTAATAAATCAAAATATAATTAATAAATGAGGTTATTAATGTATCAAGGGACTAAAATTAGATTTTGATCTTACTCATGGTTTTAATCAAAAAGTAATCTTTGCCAAGGACTAAAATGAAGTTTTCTATTAATAATATAATTCTATAGAGTTTGAATACGTGGAAAAGTTAACATCTTGTTTTTGTGGAAGCACATTCAGAATACTTTGAAATAACCACTTAAGGTATTTTACCACTAATCCACTACTCCATTTAAACAATGATTTGGTGCAACGGGACAATAACCATACTTCCGTGATAGATGGAAGTTGGCTGCCATTACCACAATAAATGTAGGAATTCCCTGTTCACAGAAGAAACATTCTAAGAAAAGGGTTCTATCACCATAAGAACATAAAGGCTTCAATTGAGTAGAAGACTTTCCTTGGACGATTACTTGCAGACTAGGGTTCTCTTGTTCATCTAACTCAATGTCGTCTTCAGGTATCCTCAAAAACTTTACCTGATTGTATAGCATTAACCTTGTACATACATACATACATACATACATATATAATGACACAATGGTATCTGGTTAACACGACACACATACTTATTAATCTTGTTCTAAATAGCATGTAATCCTTGTATAGAGCTAACCTCAATTTTTAGTTCTAACATTATATTTAGAAAATTGCTTTTGTTAGTAATTTAAAATCTCATTGTGCATTCTTTATAAGAGTAAATTTTGTTTCCTTTCTAAATATAAAAGGGTAATACTAGGGAAACTAAATTTGTGACATAAATGATGAGTCACCAATAAGAAATAATCACATTTATCAATGCTTAAGTAATAATCTAATTATCAACTTATATGTCATTTAATTTATAAAATTTTGTCTGCAATTTAATATCCCTAGCATCACTCATTATAAAAATTTCTATTACAATGAGATATTCTGATTGTCAATAATAACACCCTAAAAATGATAGTTTTCTAATTTTATTATATAATAACGTTATATATTCAAGTGAACTTTAAAATTAGAGTTTTGAATTTTTTATTTATTTATTTTTCATGTTTGGTTGTTTAAAATTGAACTGTTTTTTATTATCTAGTGAAGGTTATGTTTGTAGCTTTTTTACTTATAATTAATGACATTTGTAAACTTGCAATCAATGAATGCTAAACTGTATATTGATTTAAGTGCTTATTTTCTAACATCAATACATTATTTTACTTTTTTTTAATACTATCTTAAGGATGAGCCTTTTATAAATTTTGCACAGGACCCCTGAAATCTCAGAGACGGCCCTGTTGTGAAGGAAATATGAAGAACAAACATTTCACCCCATCCCATAACTTTATTCTATTATCTTTCAACTTCTTCACAGGGAGAATACTATGGCTGGTTGTGGTGGGATAGGGCGGGTGCCATGAGTTCGGGCTAGGGGTGGTGTCTGCTGGTGGTGGGAGAGAATGATGTCTAATTGTGGTGGGCGAGGGGCAGTGGCTGGTGGTGGAATAGGACGATATTTGGTGGCATGGGCGAAGCTACATGAGGACAAGGCAGCCGCCCCTTCGGTCACTGGAAATAGTGATTGAGAGTAAGGATTTCGCCTTTCTGGTCATGTGAATTGCCGCTGAAATCTGTTGCGCAACTTCGCTATTTATGTGTTTTATGCTTCGCTACTTCTTCTGTGTTTTATTATAATACCCATGCCCAAACGACGTCATTTTGGTCTTGGTATAAAACAAAGAGAACACTCTCGTTAAAGATGGCTACGGTGAGGCTGTCATTATTCAAGAGTCTGTAAAGTTGTTTGATAGTATGAAATAATTCAGTGAGCATAGAAGTTTCAAGTTCTATGAGGCTCTATTTAAGGCTATTATGCGCCATAACAAGTATATGATAGCCAAGAGGGTTTTAATGTAGTGTTGAGTGAGAGCATAGAGCCTAATAGGCATACTTATAAATCATATGAGTCACTCGGTCATGCCCGCAAGTTGTTTGACGAAACACTCTGCTTAACTATTTTCCTCTTGAATGCCATGCTCAGGAGCTACTGTAGAGAGAATCGTTGGGAATATACCTTGTATCTCCTCCATAGCATGATATTTGAGTCAAGAGACAATGATAAAAAGCCCAATAATTTCATCATTCTCATTGTCGTGGAGGTGTGTGCGAGGTTAAGGCACTCACATATGAGAAAATAATACACGGGTTTGTGAAGAAACATGGCAAGGTTGCATTGAATATGTTTGTGGGTTATGCGTTGATTGAATTGTATTCCAAATGTAGAGAAATGAGTGAGGTTATGAAAGTGTTTGACGAGTTTTCGCAACTGAATGTGTTTTCATGGAGTGCTACATAAAGAAGGCAGAAACTTTTACCCTTTTATATTTTGCTCATCCCCCTAACAATTCTTAACTTCACCATTGTCTGGTGGTGGTGGGAGTCTAGAAGAGGACCATGGTCGATGGTGGTGGGAGAGGATCGTAGTTAGCAGTGGTGGGAGATGCCTGTATTTGGTGAGCTTAGACAAAAAGGGATGTTTGGTTAGCGCAACAATGAGATTTGATTTTAAATGACGTGTCTTTATTATTGGGCCTCGTACATTAGTCAATACTTTAGGTACTCACTGGCGAATACCCAATTATTATTCTAAAATAAGGTTTCAAAATTCGAGTTTCTATTTTAAACAAAATCTAGTGTGAAGTTACAGATGCGTCATAGAATGTCATATATATGCAACAAAGAGAACCAAAAAAGGAACTTATGTGTATAATCCTACATGACCTCAAATGTTATCAATTCCAGCAGTAGTCCAAATAATATAATGCAAACAAAAGTTCCTAGATCATGGAGATACAAAACAACATATAAGTTATCATGCTTGCATATCCATTTTGACCTATCAACCCCGATTTAAGAATGTCTCTTTTTCGGTTCGATGTGTTGCAATGTGTTTGAACAAAAATGCATGAACATTTCAAGTAATGGAGATCTACGTGTTTCACCTTCGAAAATGGTAATAATTGCCCATACATTTCGCTTAATCATCAAGTTTCACCGAAAAAATACATGTATCAACAACAAAGCTTTATCCCACTAAATTTCACCGAAAGATACAAGGAAAATAAAATACATGAATCAAGTACTTATTCTTACTCTTTCATTCCCCAATACATACGAAATACAGCAGAAAGAATTTTATTTCCTACTTTCTACAGAAAGCTAAGTCATGCCTAGCTATAGAAACAACATCATGAAATACTAAAACATAAAAGGGAAACAGGAAAAGATAAAAGAACTGACATCTCCATAAACAATTAGATCCCCTGAAGATTTTGAGACACTAAAGGCGGGTCAACTCCGTTTTGTTGCCTGGAGGCCAGGATTTGATTTGAAGAAACTCCTGCCAAATTGGTCGTCTGGATGTGTTTTCGGTACTAATCAGAAGCCCATTTGGAAACAAAGAACGCGGATGGAAGCCGAATAATTGATCATGATTGCATCTGATGGGGTGGGATGCCCACATGGGTTGCCAGCTCTTCATTCATTTTCACCGGAAGTGGTGGCATCTGCTTCATTACGTCTGGCATGTCATTCAAACTGTAGAGAGATGAAAAATAAATTTATGAATATACAAGTATACATACACAAATGTAACAATTCAACGTATCAATGTTCATCATTTTAACAGAAAATCAGATCACTTTAGGCATTTTCTTCGCTATTGCAGCATGTATAAAGTCAGCACTCGTGGCCGGTAATCAGACAGAACAATAATTTTTTTACAAAAGAAAGCTGTGAAGGTAAAAGCAATGATGTCAGATTATGCACAACAGAACTCATGCACTTGAGGAACCCTACAATCAAAGTGAGTTTGGTACATGCAGACTGCCCAAGGCCAATATCATGTAGATCCATGGAGACAAGTACCTATCCTGCCAAGATAAATGAAGCCGTGTTCCTCACAGGACAATCTCCAAGTACTTCTAGTTCTCTATTGTTAATGAGCTGTCATTTAAAACCAAGGGTCTACAGAGTAAAAGTTCCGAAAAGGTGGGTTTAATAGCTAGGCGAAGGGTTCAGAGTTGTAGGAAACATAAATACGTCAATCTGTCAATATCTGTTCTTCCAACATAAATATAAACAAAATATAAAATATGGCATTTAAGTGCAACTGTTAGCGTCTAACAAAAGAAAGAAAACACATGGGTATTGCAGAAATGAAGAAAATGCCTTAAATGATCCCGTTTAAGTTTATAATGAACAAAAAAAAAAAAAAAAAAAAACAAAGGTAAAGATTACAGCATACTCATTCATGATCTTGAGGATGTTATCTCGAGTTTGGCAGAAGAGGTTGACGTTCTCCTGTATCTGAAAAACGACAGGAAAAAAAAACATAAAAAAGCCCACTCCGTATCTATGAGGACATTATCACCAAGATATTACATCATCTTTTTGGGCAAGTCCTATCTTAAAATTATGCATAAATTGTTTACATGCCAATAATAAAAAGAACGGTCAAATGATTTTTAAAGCGAGTAATGAACAATGAGGTCAAACAAATTATGATTTTTAAAGACAAACACATGAAATGATCCTCCGATTCATCAACCACATCACTGAGCCATCCATTAGAAACAATTGGAATACACGGATCAAAAAGTTGTAGGTTAAAGGACTCAAATATAACATTAAGGAGAAAACTGATGTAAATTTCTAGAGTTTTGGCATCTCTTTGGCCATTGGTGTCATCAGAATTTAGGGAAAGCACAGTTCTGCTGTATCTTCAGATTGGAGTCCAGCAATTTCTTAATTTTCTGTTGATGTCAGGGATGTCTTGCTCCGTTTTGGTTGACTAATGGTTTTGGTTTTTATTTTTTTATTTTTGTTTTACAGGATATCTTGACAATTGTCTTGTTTCCCTAAAAATAAATAAATAAATTTGAGACCAAGGAAAAATAAATGCAATTAACACATACAATTACTCGGCGTTCTGTTGATTATCCAGATAGTATCAAGAAATAGACGTCAATTTTCATCACCGTGCATAAACGGCATGTGCTTTAGAAACCCTTTGGCTTTGAGATTTCTGATACCATCAGGAGTTCGGATAAAATAATAGCTAACATGACAGGAAATAAATAATTCCATGACAGATCTCTACCTGGAAAGCTGCAAGATTTGCTGAAATTTGATTCAAGGCTTGGGCATTTTGCTCCAGAAGTTCTCCTGTAATACCGCCAATGGCTGAAAACGGAACAAGCAAATATTAACAAGCCATTGCAACAATACATTTCAAAGAGGAAGCTCTAGAAATTAGAAACCAAAAACTTCTTAATTGGAAAGCGAACAACCAGCAGTCCATATCTATAACATCAGCAACACTCAACTGCCAATAAGTAGAATTAATGTACGTACTTATTTTAACTTGAAAGAAAAATTTGACTTGACTATTATTATTATTTTTTTTTAAATTATGACAGAAGCGTGGAGGTTATACTTGCACATACCAAGGTCTAAATCTTAAAAAAGACACCCATCTCCTCCTCAAAGACATGAAAAGGGCACGTAGAATACATCCCAACTAGCTGTTTCATATATTGTGCTTTGCCTTCCCACAAATAAAAATGTAAGAACCATGGCTCCAATTTTATATTTAGTCTAAATGGCTATCAAAGTCCATAGGTGCAAACACCACCCCCACTCCGCCAAGCCCAAAGAAACTTAATTGACAATTTGACATATAGTGAGCAACTCAAACTAATAAGCAGAGGTTCATAAGGAAATCAGAGAAAGCACCATTTTTTAGGCATATATATTTGGGTTTGGTTGAATTCCTTTTTATTATAATCACAATACAATCAGCAATAATTCTTTCTCGTGTGGGATATGGATTTAGAAAACAACGCCAAAAGTATTTGAACCTCTGCAGAGTAAATAGAGAATATATAACTCGACCTTTGTATGGGATACCATCATCGTTGTCCATAGTAATCATTGGGGGAGCATAGGGAGAAACATTAGGCCGGGCAGCAAAGTGAGATGGCTTTGCTGAAGTATCATTTACTCTCTCCTGAAAATCAAATGCAAAGATATTCAATGAGGACTTTGGCACAGAAAATACAGGTATGCAAACTTTAATTACAGGGAAAATGATGCAACATTATATGCAATGCCATGTTTAACAAAGAACGAATTGGGGATAATCCACGACCAAAACAAGATGAAGAAGAAAGACTTCTCACAGCTCCTCACTTTTATTTATGGAGTGACAGCACAAAGAAATACAGTACTTGGGCTGGAGAAAACACTACGTTCCTATTGTTAAGTTTACAGAGCACTGAGTAATTGTTTGAAATGAGTTGTGAGGCAATTAAAAATCTAATAGCACAACTGCTGCTAAAAAGTTCCGAAATCCTGTTTATCAGTTTTTGAATGAGTTGTGTTGCATCTGCTTTCTTCTTCTACAGAAATATAGTAAATTATCTGTGTATCTGTACAATCTCAATTTTAACTTGATTTCATAAGTAGATTGCTAATCAAAGAGTGTCATTTTATTAGTCTTCCAATTTGCTTATATATGCAAGTAAAGAAAACAAAAAAATTTCTCCCTTGGTCTATCAGACTTGTGCATCAACTAGAAATATTTGGGCCTTGTTAGCGTTGTTGCAATCTTGTTCTTTGGGCTTTGTTGGCATTGTTACAATATTGTTCTTATATTTATGCTACATTAGGGATATTATTGTAACATCTCATTTCATGGTATTTGGATGTCTTTCCCCTTTTATGCTGATTGCTGATTGATGATTGAATATGAATGTTTGGAGATGCTTTTAGCAAACCAAAACGATATTATAGTGTTTGCTTGAAACAGACAGAAATCGTGACAAGAACTGAGTGCTCACAAACAATACCTAACAAATAGGTGCTATTTCATAAAGACTACCAGTTCTATGTATTATTAACAAAAGTGAGGTACTGAATAAAATGCTTCATGTAGAAGCATTACATATGATGTACAAATACAGTTCCAGAGCTAAGCTGCTGATTAACCCCAATCCTATTCTCTCCTTATCTCTTCTCCCTCTATTCCCAGGTAAACCTATTCTCGCAAATCCACAACTTAACATGGTATCACCAGATCCTGAGCTCAAAACTCTGCAACTACAATTTCCGCATTCATTTTAATTCACTATGCTAGGCTCTCTAGTGGCGGAAAGAGGAACAAATGAAGGCAGTGTTAGAATATAAAATAATTGTTAGCCAGAATACTTATAGTTTAATTTGAGGAACAGTAGCAAACCAACAAGATTTCTCAAACTTACACAGAAATTAATAAATTTTGTGCTCCTAAGAAGGGACAAAAAGCATAAAAGAAGCTTAGATGCAAAACTGTAATCGGGCAACATTTTATACTTTACTGGAGAAATAGATAAGGACTGGTACCACTATAAAACATATAAGGCAAAGGCGAATAGGCGATACACCAGTCCTCCACTACCAAGCTAAAATTGTTACAGGCTTGAAATCAGATAAAATGTTTCCAAGACCACCATAACCTCAGAAGAGCTACTATACATGGCTTTCTAGATGCAAGAATGATGTATATCACCACTTCAGCATACCATTAATGAAATGTGGTAAATAGGACTGGAATCACCAGAGAGAGAGAGAGAGAGAGAGAGAGAGATTAAATCTAAAAAGCCTTAATCCTATGTTTAGATGAGGGATGAGGAACTTTAAAGTACCAACGAGCTTTAGACTCGATCATTAAGAATGCACTATAAAAACACTACCAATGAACTACTCAAGCACTACAACACTAAAATGCACTGCAATGACATTACACAAAGGAATTTCAAATGAGACCTTCCAAGGTGTTATACCATTTGAGAGTTCTCCCAAATGCGGTGCATCTAGTCAGTTCAAGTCCATCTATCTAATTTCTGTAGTTCCCCCCTAAAAAATTTAGCCTAAGTTCCATAGGACCTTGAAGTCCCTCATCCAAACACACCACAAGGATTATTTAGAGATTTGCACAAATTTACAAGTAAAGAAACTAACTGATAGGGAACGAATGTGAATAAATGACAAACATTCTGTCACAGGGACATGACAAATTAGAATATTTCACACAATTTTACAGAAACAGATATGTATTATAGACAAACCAAAAAGCAAAAAAGAAGAGCATAATCAACCCCTATTTTAATGCGCATGAGCCTGATGCCAAGTGTTATAGGATGGAAAGGGTGAGAGTACAGATCGTACCTTTTTATCCTTGCTTTTCCTTGTTAAGTTATGTTCTTCCTTCCTTCTCTTGCTAATTTCCTTTTTCTGGGAAGTAAGTGAACCATGAAAACAATCAAAATATAGTTTCAAAGTTCTACCCAAAAAAAAGTACAGATTAACGATAGTAAAGAATATTTCAAACAGATACTAACTACAGTAACATGATGTATTTGCACTATTTTGCTAGTTTATACCTAAAAGCTACAGGTATCAATGCGTCTCGCAATTCACAGTAGATATAATAGGGATAGTACTTTCCAAAATGGTAAGAGGATAAGCTTCAACAACTAGCAGTCTACCATACAACTTGAGAGCAGCCACTCCATGCACAAAGGCCCAAGAAAGGCCTTATGTCACAAAGATAATGACCGAGAGAGTAAGTATTGTATGTCTTTTTTACGCAAATTTCAAATATAATGTTAACAAGTAATTTCACTAGGCTATTCACATGTTTTCAAACTTCCATACCAAATATAGTAGTTAATAGTTATACCAACATGAGTAAAACCTACAAGCTCAAACTCACAAACATTTGAAGTCTTCAAGAGCAAAGGGCAGGAAATAAAGGTAATAAAGCTTACAGTCATCCATCTGCAACGTAAAGCCACATCTCGGACAGTCTTATTCTGCAGCTGCATGGCAATCTTTGCATACCGGATTATGTTTGATTCTGTTGGATATCTGCATGAGAAAATACAAGGGCCATATAACTAGAATACCCTCATGAATGAACAGGAATCAGGAGGAAAAAAAGTACATGAAAACTAAATTCCACAACACAATATGAAGGTTTTGTAAAGTGTAAAAAACCATCATCAGTTTTCAGCATATATTTTACTCATTTTTCGTGCATATGGTGAGGTGCATCATATCACTGATTTGGGTTTTTACTTTTTGTAAGAAACTTCTTTTGAAAGCATTGGAAGTACACAACCTTACCAAAACAATGACAATCAAAGAGCAATATGCACGAAAACAAGGAATCAACAAAATGTAGTAAAAAGAGAAACAAGAACAGCAGCAAAGTTGTATGTCTATGGTAAAACTTTGGCTTTGGACTCCAGCAAGCTACATTTTTCAGACTCAAATCCCAATTCCTAACAAGCACACCATACCAATAACGAAATATCTTGCTTCAGTACTACCCTACTACATATCACAAACAAAAACTCCTTAATAACTGGAATTATTTCAACAACTGATCATTTAGGACATGAGACCCAAATAACGAACAAATGAAACAAATTTCCCAAGCTACCAAAGAAGCAATTGGTCAATTTCAAATTCATCGTTCCAACACATCCAAAACCAATTTGAACGTATAGAACTCCAATAGTGCGCTCAAATTACATGATCATCAATAAATAAGGAAAGAGACCAAATGACCAACTATAGGTGTTAGATAGATGAACGTATGTATGTATCTGGCATGTGCATATGATATCCTAACTTCTACTCTGTCACTTAACTGAAATTTTCCAGCAAAGCTTCTTATTTGAAATGTATGTCAGAATGGAAAAGTATAAAAGAAACCCTAGATAGCTAGACTCTGCATAAATTTTGATTTCTTTCAAATACTCGAATTGAAGATTACCAAACAGCTTCGCAAGTATGCTGCCACACATCCTGGCATAAATTCACGTAGCATCACATAATTATTGACCAGGTTAAGTTCTTTATATGCTACTTAGAATCTGGTTATGGCACTCTACAGCATTCTTAAGTCACACATGCATTATATTTTATGAATCTTCCTCCAAACTATATATTGCAGGCTATTTGAAGGCTTCACATTCCATAATTTTCATTAAATATCATAATACCTGTAATTTCTATAATCCAAATATCAAGGAATTGTAAATAAATAAAACATTTTATAAACTCCTACATGTAAAGAGTCGCACACAAAAAATGAAAAATATTAAAATATTCTAAGACTGAAAATTGAACATATAAGAATGGAAAAGCTCAAACTTCAGGCAATTTCCCAATTCAATCAAGCCCCCAAAAAATGACTACTATTCACCTAAAATTCAAAAGAAACTTTAAAATCCAAGCTGAGTACACACTACAAGAACCTCAAAGAGTCCAAAAAAAACAAAAATCCCCAAATTTACAACTTACTTGGCGAGTCCATCTTCAAGAATTGCCTGCTCCTCTGCGCTCCAATCCATAGAAATACCCGGGTTATGTTTCATGGCCATGGCGGCGCCGGAACTCTCCGGAGCCGACACCGGCATGGAGTTTCCGTTACTCGGGTTGGTGCCGTTGAAGGACGACGAAGCGTGACTCGGTTCTTGGTGGTTCCCAGATGGGTTCGCCATGAATAATTCTTGAACTTTTCCTCAAAATTCAAAGAGAAGTTGACAAATTTTCAATTTTTATGGCGAATCTGAGCAAAACCCAGTTCTCAGAATCACGTAATTCGGCCGTTGGTTCCCGCCAATTTCGATGTCCCCCTCCACGAATCGAAAACTATGTGTATATTGAAAACCAGAAAAACAGAGGACGGATAAATGAGAGAGAGAGAGAGAGAGAGAGAGAGAGAGAGAGAGAGAGAATTTACAAATTCAAATTCTTTTACATGTGAATATACAAGAATTGAAGACTGAAGGGAGCTCTAGGCTAAGTGATGTACTGAAAAATGGAGAGGGAGAGAGAGAGACAGAGAGAGAGAGAGGAGAGAGAGAGAGAGATGTACGGAAAATCAAGGGGGGAGGGTTTTGGAGTCACGTTTGAAGGTGTACTGTTTTACTAATGATTAAATATTAATTAAGCATCTAATAAAATGATTAGAAATTAATAAGCGGTTTTGTATTTTCCGTTAATACTTTGTTTGGGCAAGTTTCTATTTTGTTGATCCTGCAACTTGCACCGCCGTAGCCCACACCGAATAAGGAATATCTTTGCACAGAGTCACAGACAGGAAAGAAAACGATTGACAAAATCGTTCCCTTTCCCACTTTGGATTCTTTCTTTGAAGTTTTTATGGATTTACATTCCACATGATTGAAATTATCAATTTTCAACTACGTAATGTTTGAATAAATTATTAAGGAATTTCAAAGTGAGACGATTCCAAGAAAGATTAACTTGTCTTGGTATATGTAGTTTGCATGTATTACTCTCGCTATTGTCATTTGAAAAGGAAATAATAATTATAGACACTTTTTATTTCCTACACCACCTTGTTTAATTTTGTTCTTAGTCAATATGCGTTGATCAACTGGCACCGGACCCTATCAAGGCTCGAGCCATGACAAACTTTATAGCGGAATTCACCTCTTTTTGGAATAAATGACCAGCCAACTCTAGTTGTTCAACCTGTGACCAATGCACGCGCAACTCAAGGATCTCAAGTTGGCAATATCAACCAAGCAAACCGCCTGCACGACATGTGGCGCTTGCATGCATATGGATCTTCTAACCATAAAGGCGCAGGTGCAGGACTTGTACTGGTCACCCCTGATGGATCTATGACTGAATAGTAACCCTCACTCAAATTCAAGGCCTCAAACAACGAGGCAAAATATAAAAACACTACTTGCTAGCCAACGGCTACGGCTAGCAAAGGAATTATCAGCCAAACAGCTGACCATCCATTCTGATTCTCTACTGACCACCAATTAGACATCCAAACAATACATGGCAAAGCACTCAAAGGTGATCTGATACTTGAAAACAATTCAAAGCTCTTCAAAGCCTTGCCACTCTACAATATAATGCAAGTTCTGGTTTAACCCCTGCAAAAAAAGATAAAGGGAAAACTCCAATGGTTGATAAGGACCTTGAAAACCTCCTGGGTGGTGGTGGCTGGCCCGATGTAGCCATGGGTCCAAAATGATCTACCTTGCTTGGAACTGTCAATGGATTGGGCAAGACTTGAAAGTTGACGCTCTTAGAAAGCAATTAAAATTAAATAAGCTCTTGGTTGTTTTTTTTTAATCTAAAACTAAATGCCAAGGTGTAAGTATTGTACATACTGGCCGCTTTATGGGTTTCAACCACTGCTACTTTGTGTCATCCTGCGGAAGATCAGGCGATTTGTGTCTATAATGGAAAGACCATATTTCCATTCAAATCATGTCTACCTCTGATTTTATACTAGATACCATTGTGCAGGATTCTGGTGTTGACTCTTACCATTCATGTTTCTTGGTTTTATGGTCCCCCTCATAGTCATCAAAACTGACAATTTTGGGAAACTGACTACTTACCTATTTCGGTGGGGGAGTGAGAGCATGAAAAATCTAGTGGTAGGGAGTGAGAGCCAAATCATCAGTGTTATCTCAAGAACTTCATTCAAGCAAAAGCTCTGGAGGATATTGGTTTCTCGGGCCGTAAGTTCACTTAAGAAAGGGACTAGGAAGATTTGGGTAGAATTGAAGAATGGTTGGACCATGTTCTTGCTAATGACTCTTGGCTAGAGGCCTGGCCGACAGCGGCCATTTATCACAGCCCCTTTTTGGGTCCGACCATCATCCTTTGATTCTTCATTTTTCTGCTTCTCTATGTACTGGTCCTAGGCCTTTTTGTTTGGAATTATCTTGGGTTTGGGATCCCGAGTTCCCTACAATTGTAAGTGATGCTTAGAATGATAATATAGTAATAAGCTAATTCGTCCACCAGAAAGGAAGTGACTCAATCTACCACTTGCTTGCTGGTAGATGTATGAAAAAAGGAAGAATTTATTAGCTCCAGCGTTCCAGAATTTCCTGGATTAAATATGAGGATAGAAATACTTCTTTCTTTCACAGAACTACCATTCAACATCGACAAAGAAATAGAATCTTGACCTTCAAGGTTGTGGACAGAATCTAGCTTACTGGTGAGTCAAAATTCCGGACCTATGTTGATAGTTTTTTCAAATCTCTGTTCACATATGTGGGTCATCGGCCTCTTGATGCGGCACTGACAGATCTTATCTCCATTGTATCTGATGCTATTAACCACGAGTTACTTCAGCCTTTTGCTTTTGATGATATTAAAGTTGCAGTCTATGACTTGGGCGGCCTGAAAGCTGTTGGCCCAGTTGGCTTTGACAGTATGTTCTACCAATGCTATTAGGATACTATCAATTATCTCATGGCGGACGTAGTTTCTGAATTTTCTGACCAAGACAGCTTCCCTCGTGAGCTGAATTCCACTAATCTGGTCCTGATTCCAAAAGTTCCCAATCTGGAGCTTATCTCTCAGTTTCGGCCGATAAGTTTGTGTAAATTATCCTACAAAGTTCTCTTTAAGCTCTCAGTAAATAGGTTAAAGATGCATCTTCCTGATCTCATCTCTCATCACCAGTATGATTTTGTTCCAGGCCGCCAAATACAAGATAATATTTTTGTGGCACATGAGGCTTTCCATTATCTTAAAAATAAGAAAACTAAGCATGAATTTGAGCTGGGGATGAAAGTGGATATGAATAAAGCATATGACAGGGTGGAATGAGATTTTTGGAAGTTGTTCTTATTAGTCTTGTTTTCCATCATCAGTGGATTTTCTTGGTTATGAATTGTGTTAAGACAATGTCTTTTTCTATCTCTTTTAATGAAAGATTGGGCGACTCTTTTCTCTCATCTCAAGGTCTTCGGCAGGGAGATCCATTGTCTCCTTACCTATTTTTGTTTGTTATGGAAGCTCTATCTGCATTGATTGCTAATCATTGTATGAACGGATCATTATCAAGTATTCTCATGGGCCCCTCATGTCCTACTCTGTCATATATTTTTTTTTTATGATGACTCCCTTCTCTTTATTAAAGCAGATCCAACCAAATGTCGGGCTTTGATGGACATTCTTAATATTTACTGCAAGGCCTCGGGTCAAGCCATCAATCAACAGAATTCTTCGATTGTCTTCTCTGCCAACTCCCCTCAGCATATCACCAATAGAGCTTGTAGCATCTTTAACATTCGCATTCTCTGGATCGAGGTAAATATCTTGGTATCCTAACTATCTGGGGTCGATCAAAGAAAGAAGCACTGTGATTTGTTAAGGACAGGACCATCCAAAAAATCCAAATCTAGAAGCATGCCTCCCTCTCTTTGTTGGGCCGTGAAGTTCTGATTAAAGCGGTAGAAATAGTTATCCCCACTTACCCCGATGAACTACTTTCTCTTCCCAGTTACTTTTCTGCCAGGAAATCGATTCTTTGATTAATAAAATCCATTGGCACAACTGGACAGCAGTTTCTGCTCCTAAATCTTTTTGGGCCTTGGTTTCAGAAGTCTGCATGATTTTAATGTTGCCCTCTTGGCTAAGCAATTTTGGCAAATCATTAATAAACCCACTGTTTTTTGGGCCCAAATCCTTAGGGGACGTTATTTCCCTTGTGGCCGGCCAAGGGCCTCGTGGCCATGGAGTAGTTTGCTTATTGGTAGAGATTTAATCATTTAAGGTGGTCGATGGTAATGTGGTTAATATTTGGCATGATAAATGGCTCACTACCTTTGGTGACGGTATTTTCCATCCTACACACCTGATTCCCTCCGCTGTTCATTCCATGGTTCATGACATTATTAACCCCATCACGGGCAACTGGAATTTAGATCTCATTCGCTCCTTTATTTCAGCGGAGGAATGTGCTGTTATTGATTGTATTTCGTTGGGAGATATGCCTTCATCCAATCGCCTTATATGGCCCTAGTCGAAATCTATGGAGTATTCGGTTAAATCTAGGTATGCCTTTAAACACGCTAAGTGCGTCATCTCTCTTGGTCTGCAGGACAAGGCTCGTCAATGGCATTATGTTCAACCGAATTTTTGGAAGCTCATTTGGGGTCGTTGTGTCTTGCCTAAGATCAAATTCTTTTTATGGAGAATTGCTAACAATTGCCTCCCTATGATGTCGAAACTGTTCCGACACTGCATCAGAGATAATCCTTTGTGTCCGACCTGTTTGCTTTCGCTGGAGACTACGAAGCATTGTATTCTCATTTGCCCTTGGACCATGGCGGTCTGGTCCGGCTCCCCTCTTGGTTTTAAGGTCAATGCCTAAGCTATTTCCTCTTTTGATCGCTGGTTCTTGGAATTACCTTCTCTACTCCCTGAAGACAATATCGTCAGTGATCGATTTCTTTCTTTGGTTGCCTTCCTTTGTTGGGAAATCAGGATGCTAACTTTAGTGGAACCATCACATCTCTGGCTATTGCTATCCATAAGGCATGTTCGGCATTGGAGGAGTTTTGAAACGCCAACCTTGTTGCACCTACTCAGGTATCATTGGGCAATGCCCTCTTTCCACTTGGACCCCTCCCCCTATTTCAGTGCTGAAAATCAACTGTGATGCCTCTTGGACCCAACATTCAGGTACGGCGGGTTTTGGAGTTGTTATCAGGGATACTTCTGGTTCTTTGGTGGCTGGGAACTGTAGGACTGCTTTATCTTCTTCTGCTCTTCAAGCAGAGGCTAAAGCGGTCATGGCTATTTAGACGGCCATTCATAATAACATCACTAATGTTATTTTTAAATCTGATTCAGCCTCTCTGGTAGCTAGCAAAAATGGGGATAAAATGAAAGCTAATTGTTCCATTTTCCCCATTTTTCGTCAAATTTGGAATCTCCGTCGCAGTGTAAAAGAGGGATGTGTCCGGAAGTCTGGGTTATCAGACCCCTATCCACTTTAGTCCATATCTTGTCTATTGATGGCCTACCTTGCCCCCACTAATGTTTTATTTGGTTTCTGGCCTTCTAGTGGTGACTCGAGTTGCGCTCTTGGTCATTTTTATCCACCTTTAGGTCCACTGCCTCCAAGGGCGGAGTTCCCATGGGCCTAGGGACAAATGGCCCCACTGAGATTTTTCTGATTCTGCAATAGCATAGCTAGGTCTTTTATTTATTTATTTAAATTCAGGCCAAAATGAAGTTGCTTTAGTCCTAGTAAAAAAAAAGGTAAACAAAACGGCATTGTTTCGTATATGTTTGAAAAATAAAGTATGTATAGTGAGGGACCGCTTGTCCCCACGGTCCACCCCCATTCCATCTCTGTTTCATTTTTATTTGCCTTTGCCAATCAAAGAGCAGCGTGGTGCTGCTCTGCCCCTAAATTCCCAGCAGCTTGAAACGGAACGGAACATGAGCAAAGGTATTGCTCCCAACCAGTGCAGTGCTGCCCCACCAGCAGCCAGCCATTCTCTAGCAGACATATATATATTTAGGTAAATTTTTTAATTCCTAAATCTATAATTCCTAACCCTAATTAATTATTTAAGACGAATACTTGTTTAATTGGTATAGAATCATATGGTAATGCACTAAAATGGTTATTGGGTTATTGATTGTTGATATGAATTCTATGATTATTGATGAATGAAATTATGATTAGTTTAATTATGAAATTATGAATTCATATATGATATATGAAATTATTGTTTCGTATATGAATTCTATGATTATTGATGAATGAAATTATGAAATTACGAATTCTATGAATATGGTTATACATTTATTCATATGATTAGTTGAATTAAATGTTTATTTGTTGAATAATTTGTATGCTTATTGGTATTGGTTAATTGAATTGTTGGTTGGATTAGTTATTAGGCATATTAGTGTAGTATATTTTAGGATTAAGAGTCTAAGAATTTTATTGAGATTTTTATTCTATAAATTCTACAAATTACATATGAACCTTATATGTTATTGGTATCAATATGACTGACTTTGCAGACTGAAACATCATGGAGAGGTTTTTCAAAAAAATATCAGTGCTGCCATCCCCATTTATTGAGAAAAATAATGATAATCGGGGACAAGATAGTACAAAATTTATTTTATCAAATCCTGGTAAGTGAATTCGAATTTTGGATTACAATCCTAATATTCGAGATCAAGTACGAAGAGCGTATGTGCTAGCTGGTCCTCTACAACCTAAAACCCATAATTTTCCTTACAATAAATATGGAGACACGCAAAGACGATTCAACCCTACTTGGTTTGATGATTTTCCTACTTTGTTGGAATATAATGTAGAAAAAATGCTGCCTTTTGTTTGTGTTGCTACTTTTTTAAACCAAACATTAGAGAACAAGCAGGTGGTGATTTCTTTGTTGGCGAAGGATTTTCTAACTGGAAGAAGAAAGAAAGAGTTCTAACTCATATTGGAGGCGTCAATGGTGCACCCAATCAAGCATGAAGTAATTTTGAAGCTTTAAGGAGTCAAAAGCAACATATCCAATCTTTTTTCTCTAAAACTCATGATGAAGCTCGAATGCAATATAGAGCTCGGTTGAATGCATCAATTGATTGTTGTCGATTTCTTTTGAGACAATGGCTTGCATTTCATAGTAATGATGAATCTGAATATTCAAGCAACCATGGAAACTTTCTTGAGCTTCTACAGTTTCTTGCCAACCACAATGAGGATGTGAAAGCTGTTACTTTGAAAAATGCTCCAGAGAATCACAAACTGACATCATCAGATATTCAAAAAGACATTGTAAATGCTTGTGCAACTGATACCATCAAGGCTATTATTAAAGACATTGGCACTTCGTTGTTCTCTATTTTGATTGATGAATCTCGCGACATATCAACGAATGAACAAATGGGTATTGTATTGCATTATGTGGACAATAATGGGCATGTCGTTGAGCGTTTTATTAGCATTGACCATGTTACTAGAACCGCAGCTCTCTCACTTAAGGAAACCATTGATGAGGTATTTTCTAGGCATAAATTAAGCATGTCTAGGTTGCATGGGCAAGGTTACGATGAGGCTAGCAATATGCAAGGTGAGTTCAATGGTCTTAAAGCCCTTATTATGAATGAAAGTAGTTGTGCCTATTATATTCATTGCTTTGCACATCAACTTCAATTAGCTCTTGTAGCTGTGGCAAAGAAGAACATCCAAATTGAGTCTTTTTTTACTATAGTTACTATTTTGGTAAATGTTATTGGAGCTTCATCGAAGCGTTGTGATCTTCTTCGAGAGAAGCAATCTATTGCAGTTATTGAAGCACTAAACAGTGGTGAGTTTACAAGTGGGAAAGGCAAAAATCAAGAAACTACTTTGAAACGTGATGGAGAAACACGTTGGGGTTCACACTTTGGTATTTTAGTAAGTATAATGACTATGTTTTCATCCATACTTGATGTACTTGAAGTAATAGCAAATGATGAAGTAAGCTCTCAACAAAGATGTGAAGCAAATAATTTATTGGATTCCATGCAATAATTTGATTTTGTGTTTAATCTACACTTGATGAAAGATATACTATGAATAACCAATGAATTGTCACAAGCATTGCAAAGAAAGGATCAGGATATTGTAAATGCCATGAAATTGGTTGGAGTTTGTAAGCAAAGGTTGGAGATAATGAGAAAAAGTGGTTGGGATTCTTTACTTAGTGAAGTCTCAGAATTTTGTCTTAAACATGATATTGATGTGCCTAATATGGATAATATGTTTCTTTCTCAAAGGCGAGGGCAACGAAAAGCACAAGCAGTCACAATATGCATGAGCTGGTGATACTTAAGATTCAACTTGAGACTTACATTGTGGATATGCGGTCTACCATTGAGTTTTTAGGTTTAAAAGAGATTGGATATATTGCAACAAAAAAAAAAATGGTTCAATGCAAAAAACACAAGGTGTATTCGCTAATTTACTTACTTGTGACATTAGCATTAACTCTTCCAGTTGCTACTGCAACAGCTGAAAGAGCATTTTCAGCCATGAAATTTTTGAAGAATCGATTGAGAAATTGGATGGGAGATCAATGGATGAATGATAACATGGTTATTTTTATATAGAGATATATATTTGATGGTATTGGTAATGATATTGTCATGCAACGCTTTCAGAACATGAAAATGTGTCGAGGGATATTATAAGGGAATGTTGTATGAAAAATTTTCTGAATTAATATATAAGTATTGTGTTTAGTAAATTCTTGAGCTTTTTAATTATTACTTCTTGAAAATGCCCTCATTCACACAAATATTTAGCTTCGTCTCTGACTGCCTCTGAGGGTGTCTTAACTTGCTGCTGGGGTCTCCAATCCTATTGGGGTCCCTTATTATCTTATGTATCTCCTGATTTTCATCAATAAAATATTTCGTTCAAAAAAAAAAAAGAGTTGGAGTGAAAAGGCTGCAGGTCGGCCAGTCAGCCGAGCTTGTTGCTTCAGTAAGTAATATCTTGTTGAATGTTTTATGCTTACCCATCAAGTAATCAGCCAGAGATAAGCAAATGGATGAGCTTTCACACTTGACTAGACAGCATTATTTAACAACTTAACTTAATAGATATTGCTTTGACCAGAAAAGACATGCATGTTGCTAATATTTTCCATATAGAAATCTAATTAAGCCAATAGAGTTTGAACTTTGAAGCATGCATGGCAACTTGCATGAATATTAATAATTGAGCTGGCTGGGGTTGACAGCTGGAATCCCGCATCTATCATATTCGCCTCCATATTAATATCATAGTTCATAGATCGGTCAAGTTGGCTCTTTAATTATTTTGATACTGAAACTAATATAATGGGTTCGTCAATTTCTGTTTTAGTGTAGCTGGGAATTGAAAATTTTATACTTTAGATGCATAAATGTAACGTATAGATTCTAGTATATGAGTTTTTTTTAATGCTCGTGCAAAGGTGTCAAATCTCACGTGAACGTTGTCTGTGTTTGGGTTAATCCACTTAATAAAACATTAAGCCCAACCCATTTTTAGGCCGGTCTAGCGTGTGTCGTGCTTTGCTTTATTTAAATATGTCGTGCCCATACCATGCTCGTGGCCCCTGCCCATTTGACATCTCTGTGCTCGTGTGAAACGCAACTCATATTCATTTGTAGTTAACAAGTGTAAAGAACAATGACTTTTTAGTCAAAATGGTTCATAAGATTGTCATAACTCCTCACTTTGGTCTTTGAAATTTAAAATTGATAGAAGTGATTCTTGAGATTGTCCACCGTCAGTCACTTTGGTCATTATGTGTGAAGAACCTATGTTTCTAAACTCCAAGTTTACTATAAATGTGTTTTTTTTTTTGGACAAAAAGGAATGGAATTGTGTTCTTTGTCGACAAAAAATGCAGTAACAAAATTGTGAAGTTTACAACAATCAACGCAATTAGTCGTTGAACAAAACATATGTAAATATTAATGCGTAAAACTTGTCACAATGCAGGGCACTGATCCTTTTTTGGTAACACTGTCACGCCTTTCGTCTAACATATAGGGTTTTAGCATGCAAATAAGGGAGGTATCGGTCTCTCTGCGGATGAGGAAGTTGGTTTGTCGGCGTCGCTTCCGACCTCAAATATCTCGAGACCGACCCCAGAATTAGCAACAAAATTAGAAGGTTTCTATGGGGCTTAGCTCATGGTAAATGGACGGTCAAAAGTGTTGATATGCTTTTGATGCCGATAAGCCAGCTTCAAGTTTCAAAGTTTACTAACACGAGGAACTCAAACTGTGGTCTTCTTTTAGCACGCGATTGCCAAGAACGACAAAAAGATATTAGTCGTCGGATACATATGCACACCAGACTTCACTTTTCGCCAGTCAACAATTCCATAGCTAAGTTATATCATTGGCCTTTAGGAAATCTTTAAGGGATGAGATTCTTTTTTTTTTTATTATAAAAATGAGGATTAGTTGTAGAGTTTATACTACATCGAATTTTAACGATGCAAACTGTTTATTTTTTAAGTTGCACTTTATAAATCATCCTTACAAAATATTAGCCAAATCAGAAATGTTTAAGACATCTAATTGAGTTTAAAAAAATTATCGAACATTTTATTATATAAGAAACAATGAAATTTTATCTTGATAATTAAATAGGCAAATAGTTTCGGATTGAATTAAATTTTTGCAAGAATGATCTATGAATCGAGACTTACAAAATAGACAGTTCAGATCGTTGAAGTTCAATGTAGGGTGAGCTCCACACCTAATCTTCATTTTTTGAAAAAAATAAGAATCTCTTTGCATAAAAGGCCTGATTATTTATATTATATATAGAATAATGTTAGAGAGAGTATATATTTATATATTAGTCTCGTTCTATTGAAGCATCTTTAAGTAATTTTAGTTGAGAGACACCTTGTGATGCTCATCTTTATCTTTTTTTAATAATTCAAGCCGTTTATATTTTAGTGTGTCAGTCAAAGATCATCCTTGCAAAAAATTACCCGCAATCCAAAATCACTAAGACCTATTATTGTAGTGAAGTAAACGAACCAGTACTGTCTTTCAAATAAACGCTAATATAACTACCATTTATTAATTCAACGTTCAAATAATATCATATTTGTATGATTTTCGGTAGAAGTAATTTTTAAATAAAGATCTAAAAGATAGACGCTTAGATCATTGAAATACGATGTAGATTGAGAGCTCGTTCAACGAAAGAAGAGTGTTATATATCATGATGCTTGAATACATAGTCTTAGCAAAGGATTTTCATGTCTTAGGAAAATGTCTTCAAAAACCTTCAATATTCTTCAAATAAGCATGATTTAAAAATAAATAAATAAATATTAAAAAAATAATGGGTTATGAACTAACGAGTTGCCATACCTTTAGCCATATCCAACATGTCGAATAACTAAGCCTATATAGCACTTATGAACTTTATTTTCTTTACATAAATCATAAAACTCCCTAAGTACCTATAATTCTCTTTAGTGTTTATGTTAAACGTGTTTTTATTGTAAGTGTACATGTTTAGATTTTAATTGAAAATTCAAATGCTTCATGAAAATTGACTTGTAAATGTTTTTTTGAAAAAGCATCACATTTATCCATTATAAGGCCTTTTAAATATTTTCTGCTAAATGCAGTCAAAAGTGCATTTGTTCAACAGGAAGAGCTAAAAGCACTTTCCAATAATCAAATTCATTTTTTTACAGTGCTTGGTAAAAGTAGCTCGAAACATTTTTCGGTTTACAAAGATATTAACCTAATCTGAAGGTATTAAACTGATATGTCACAAGCTAGTGATCGACTCAAAATTCAATCAGTCAATTACTACTAACTTGGTAATTTCATCAACCAACACTTGCACATACATATCAAATGTTAACAGCTGGTATATGCATCGAGAACCAGGGACATCGATCTAATCGTATAATTTATGAACCTGGGAATCTAAAAATTTATGGGAATTTGTCTTGGTAATAAGATTAGATTTCAAACCCTAAAACCTAGGCTAAGCTCGCATGCAGTGTTAAATTAGAGGAAGTTTTCAGTGATGGGAAAATGACTTAGTACACCAAATATTATAATACAAATTGTTGGATACTTAAAAAAAAAATTTAAAAAAAAAAAACTCTACAACTACTTATATTATAACATTTGTTGTACAAATCCGTTTTTCTAACACACTGAAAATTTCTCGCTAAATTGGTCCATGTTCCTTTGTAACTACGATATTATTTAGCTCGGTTATCACGTACAAAATAGCGTGTAAGAAGGTCATTGAAGCCAGCCCTTGCCCTTGGTGCATGTGAACAGCCTATTTTCCCCCGCACTTCCGTCACACGGTGCCGTAACACTGGGATCTAAGTCACCAACATCTTATCTATACCACCCCCAAGGCCCTTAAATAATAAATAATTATAATAATATACACAAAATTACATATCCAACTTGCCATTGTCGGTCACTCCATGTGTACAAACCACAGAACCCTGAAAAGTTCATGTATATAAACCCCCTTAGGGTTTCTGAAACAGTACAAGTCTCAGTGCATGCAGAAGAGCTAGTACTCGATCGGAACTATTTTTTGAAACGAGGGTTTTTTGGTGGGAGAGAAACAGCAGATTAAAGACGATGAGAAGCCAGATGAGATTTGTGCTTCTCGTGCTCCCATTTTTGGGTGTGGTTGCAGTGAGCTTCTGTCTAGGGTTTGTGAGTGCAGATGGTTCGACAGTGCCAAGGCCGAAGTTGACTTGGCATTACTACAAAATTCACAATACTTGTGATGATGCAGAGGTTTATATCCGGCACCAAGTGGAGTTGTTTTGGAAAAAGGATAAAAGCATCACTCCCAAGCTCCTCCGGTTGGTCTACTCAGATTGCTTTGTAACGGTACGTTTTTCGTTTCTACTGTCTACCACCTCCTATTCGTTCTATCACAGATTGGATCAATTTAGTTTGACGTAATGCTGGAGATACCATCTACAAAATATTATTTAAGTAGATGATCTTTCTAGCATTTTCGTTGAAATATAGCAAAGAAAACAATATCATTCCCCAGTCAACAATCACTCAACTTCCCCACGAACTACTTATATAAAATATTATAGGCCCTCCTGACTCGAAGGCACGGCAATTACTAAAAAATAACACGATAAATTTCTAACATTGTTTAACTCCCTTAGTAAATTGTGATTTGATTGTGTGTTGGCTTTTTTATTATGTTTTTTTTTAGTAAATATCTTACTTTTATTTTTATTATGTAAGTTAATGAAGAGAAATAAAGAGAATTTAAACTTGAAATGCAGTGAGAGAATTTGTTAGTGAGTATCTAATTGACTTTTTTTGTTAGAATATCCACTTCATTGTGGTAGCGAATAATGCTATCGAAACCAAAATTTTAAATTGTATTTTTTAAATTTAATGATATGGATGTTTAAGTGTTGATTAATGTGCTTATTTTTTATTGATTGCACACCATTTAGTTTGTGAGTTTAAAATTTTAGTTTCTCTAACATTATCTTAAAATATATAACACACCAGAGGATAAATTCTCCATTTCCTTTTTTTTATTAAACATTAAATTTACCCTCCTTTTTCTTTTCTTTTTTTGTATGAATATAATCATGAATATTTCTTTCGAAAATTTCAATTGAGGTAAAAAAAACATATATTTTGGACATTAAATTAAGCGAACCTACATTTTACGACTCAAAAGAGAGCTCAGTAAAAAGAAATTTTAGCACGTAATGTAGAACTTTTTTTTCCCAGTAAAAAGCATTTCCATTTAAGCTATATGATGAAATAACAAATCATCTAAATTTCACTGGTTTTTTTTTTTTGTTTATATTTTTATACATATGGAAATGCAGGGTTGTGATGCATCAATCCTCCTTGATGGTGAAAACTCAGAAAAAACTGCACCCCAAAATTACGGGCTTGGAGCTTTTGTTGTCATTGACAAGATCAAAACCGTCCTCGAGCAGCGGTGCCCCGGTGTCGTCTCTTGCGCCGACATTCTCAACCTCGCCACTAGGGATGCCGTTCATTTGGTACCACATTCTCAAACTATATATGAATCGAGATCCTCTTAGGATATCAGGGTCCGGAGCTGACAAATCCCAAAATTCAGATCACTTATTTTAATCTTATGGCTCCAATTAACCTATTCAATTGGCTCACGTCACACAAGCTAAAGGTCTAGATCTCTCTCTTCCTCTCACGAACAATTCGGACTTCTTGATATGTCAGTTCCAGACGACTAGATTCGGAGAGGATCTGAATTCTACTATATATAATCTTTGGGTCTTGCTTCAATATATGTAGTACTCAGTGTTACGAGTATTTTAGCCGTTAGATTTGACTTCCAACTGTTAATCGTTTTTCGTACCCTTCAGTGCTATATACCATTAAAGAAAAATTGATGATTCTCATGAAAAACTACTATTTGCACCCAAAATTTATATTGTTATTATTCAAAAATAGTACTAATTATCCATGTATTTATTTAAATATATCAACAGGATGGCGCACCATCTTATCCTGTTCTGACAGGAAGAAGAGATGGTCTGACATCAACCAGGTCATCAGTGGATCTTCCCTCACCCTCCATCACATGGGAGGATGCCCTAAAATACTTCAATTCTAGAGGCTTGAATGTACTGGACATGGCAACTCTCCTAGGTAACGCCACCATCCAAAATCGAAACTAAATCGCCGTTTCATTAAAAAAACCATTTCGTTTTCAGTTTTCAATTTCACTAATAACCAAAAGCGAACGGCCCCTAAAACGGAAAATTAGATTATCGCAAGTGTAACTTTGATGTGGGATCATTGGTTTCTCAAACTAAAATGCATTTCGATTGGTTTCAGGTGCACATTCAATGGGGAGAACACATTGTCGCTACATTCTTGATCGGCTGTACAATTTCAGTGGCACAAAAAAGCCAGACCCAAGCATGGACCCTTCACTCTTAAACGATCTGAGAAGGAGCTGCCCGCCGAGAACGAAAAAGGGGCAGACCGACCCTCTGGTGTACCTAAACCCGCAATTCGGTGCCAACTACAGATTCACACAAACCTACTACTCCAGAGTTCTATCGCACAAAGCCGTACTTGGAATCGATCAACAGTTACTGTATAGTAATGACACCAAGGAAATCACTCAGGAGTTTGCTGCCGGTTTTGAAGACTTTCGAAAGGCGTTCGCTATGTCTATGTACCGGATGGGAGAGTACCAGGTTTTGACAGGAACCCAGGGCGAGATACGCAAAAATTGCCGAGTTCCAAACAAGAAGTAGATGGCAAGGAGCTGTGTGAACCGTTGAGAGATTCAGAAAGGGAAATACGGTCATCTCGGTGGCGGTGTTTTGTGTAGGTTAAGGAGGAATAATTTGGGTAATGACCTAAAGAAAAGTACATTTCCAATTCATGAATAAAATTATCTAACAAAGTTTCTTAGATTGTGACTCAAGTAACTCTCAGTATACGATATTTTGTATAACCGTCAAATAAAACTCTCCTTCCAAGTTTTCACATCCTCAACTCCACAACATATAACGAAAACTAAACAGACTCTTGGAAGTGTAAGCCTCATGAAGTAACGAAGATTACAAGATTAATAAAAAAAAAACCATGTTTTCCAAACCTGTAACGGGTATCCATCAAAGCTAAGCAATCAGAACTCCAAGCACGAAAACAGAGAAACTTCTTCCGACATTGCAATGTCGCTGCTGGCTTCAAGATAAGGAAGAGAACAATATAAGCTCTGGCAAATACTAACTGGAAGCATAGAGAGGAAATAAAGGAATACGCTCCAGAAAATCATTTCAGGAGTACACCATAAATTTGTTAATATCGACCCACTCAAAAGTTAAAAAGGAAAAAGTTACGGAGTCCAGAGTCGACAGATTTTAGGAACAAGTTTGTTACTAGAAATCTAGCAAATATTTTGAATACAACAATATCTGCCGGGGTACCAAATATCTCCCTTTTCTCATTGCCTTTCCATAGAGATATCAAAATATATGGTCAGACACGAAACTGGCGTAATTAAGGGTGACAATTTGTGTTAACAGATTGTTTTCGTGGCGTGCAATTTACAGTTCAATTCGAAAAATAGTTAACCTTAACCAGACCCATATAATCAACCCGTTTATAATAGCACGGTATCATGTTCAGGTTCTCCACTGTATGTTGTGAAACTAAAAACTTCAAACTAAGTTTCCTTTATTTCTAAACTAAACCTGTCCTTTATGCAAAAGCAAAGCATCAAACATACAAGAAGATCCCATCTGATCGGAAAGAAAGATCAAAAGATAAGATACTGATATCTGCATGTGACCAACCAGTTCAAGAATAAGAAGAGTGGTAGAATTGGCAGGAGAGAAGGGATGTAGACAAACTATGTAAGCTCAAACAAGATGCCCAACAAAAATCCAATTACAACAGGTCCTTTTAATAGGCAGTCCAATATTACCTTCCTATAGTATATAAGCAAATAATTACTATTAAATTGGAAGGTCCTAAAAATAAATCTAGATTCCACTCTACTAAAACATAAATACGGATTCACTTTGTCATTAACCCCATAGACAAATAATATAAAATAACACATCATGATTTTCAGACAAAAAAATAATTATCTTTGATTGAATGTTATGTAATGTACCAAAACTAGGAACAGGAAAAGAGAAAGCCCTCATCTAGGAACATTTCCAAATCAGATCAAACTGAAACGATTGCGGAGTTTCCATACAAATGAAAGCAAAGAGAAGTACATGATATTTACCTTGCAAAAAAATTTGAAGGAGACAACATAAGTGCAAATAACTGGACCAATCTGCAAACCGCAATGGCACATCAGCTTGAACTTATGACTATAATTAGATCAGAGTGCCAACGCTGTGCTTCAAGCATGATACTATCCGGGAATGAAGAAAGCCTAGTCACCATTCCGAGCTGCAGGGCTGTTTCTCCTGATAAGCTGGTTCAAACAGAAGTTTCAGGAAAAGCATCCACAAAGCAATATCCACAGTTTCAGGCAACAAAATGGTAGTTCCATACGCAGAAATGGAAAGTCTCTGTACATTTCTATTATCGGCCACCTGTGTTTTTGACTTTTTGTCTCATTCTTTGTTTATTACTTATTTTCTACCTTTTCGTCCGCAATCACTCCAATGCATTAAAAATGGTGCCTTCTTTTATATTATATTAATTTTCTAACTTTTCCAAATTAAACGAGCAGACTTGCAGTGCATCATAATTATGCACATACAATCATGTGTAGACCTAATCACAACACCTTGTTGGATGCTTCAAAGTTGCACCTGTGGATATTATCTAAATCGGACGTCCACAAAAGAGACTACCTCTATATGCACATATGTTAAATGTATATATACGGTCCCCTCCTTGAAAAAATCCCTTTTTCCTAAAAAGCAAAAGGGATCCGATTGTTGGGGTCACCCCACAATGTTGTCCAAGGATCCTAACCGCCTATGTTTTATGTCCACAATTTAAGAAAACTCTCTGCAAAAAATTAGGTAAACCGAAAATTGCTTAACAATTTAAATAACTAAATGGTTTTCCATTTGGATATTATTTCATAATGATTTGTGAATAGGGAAATAGCACAATGAGGGTTGACCCCCTCATGCAAGCCCATTTGCTTCTAATCAAAAGAGATCCCTGTTTATGAGTTCCCCCCACATATATAGACACACACATTGGATTTGAGATTGCAAATAGAGAAACTTCATGAATAACAGAAAGGGGACATGCTAGCAATGTGTAGTGCCATCCCATGATTTATTTCTTAATTTAAAGAATGGTGAGAAAATTCCCTTCAAAATTTACAGAGAACTACCAGTCCTCTCACTCACTCACTAATTGTTAGAGGGAAATAGTAAATCAAAAGAATCTAACCTTGTAGAAATATTTCTTCCGAAGCTTGACCGCTGAGCGGATGCATCTTTTCACATTGATTTTCAGCAACTTATCATTGAAAGTCTGCGGAGCAATGAATAGTGTCAAATAATGATTGTAATACTATTAGTTGATTAGTTGGGTCCAACCACACCCCCCCCCCCTCCCCCCACCCCCACCCCAAAAAAAAAATGTCCCTTGATATTGCATATATACATAAATAATTAATTTAAATCCAAAATTTTGTGAAGAGTTTCTTGTAAAAAAAAAAAGAAAAAAATTTGTTAACAGGTACAAATCCAACCAAAATAAATTGGACATAATAAAATCTCTTAGCAACACGCACAGCTTTGACTTTAGGATAACCCTATATCATTATAGGCCTCTATGAAAACTCACATACTCCCAAAAAATTAATACATATACTCCCCGGGTGCTAATCCAACATTTTCAATCCATATCATTTGACGCTTATACAACTTTGACATTTTAAATCCGTATCATTCTGCACTTGGTCGTGGCTATTGGATGTGTTTGGAGTAGTGTGGGGTGTCCTTTACATTTCTATTTCCTGTTGGTGGAGAGGTATTCCTTTTGGGAATGACAACAAGGCAGTCACTTTTTTTTTTTGAGAAGAAACAATAACACGTTATTAAAAGGGGTGTGATATCCACACACCCCCTTTTACTTCTCTCACACCTTTTTGAATTTCGGCCGTCGGATCGGATGAATTGAAGAAGATCTAACGGACAGAAAGTAATAGGGGTGTGTGAGAAGTAAAAAGGGGTGTGTGGAAAGCACACCCCTATTAAAAATAACATGAATTACAAAATAGTGGATAAGAAATCCACCATCTAGCAAAACTAGCTAAGACCTCTCCAGTAGATCTATTTACAAGTAACATAACCTCAACCAAAATCATTTAACGGGTGCTAACAAGGCAGTAACTTGTGTGCACTATTAGCTCTTATGTGGATAGCTCGGTTGAAATGAGCAATTGGTTTCAGTGATGACAAGTGGGAATGAATTTTCTTTAGACATTCATTCCAAGGAAGTATAAAGATATGCCTTTAATATTATTTATCTTGAATTAGGGTAATTTAAACTTAAATTTGATTTGAGCCCTTAGTTTGAAGGTGCATCTTAGATTTTATGGGCTTCTCATCCATTCTACTTAATACTTTTTTCCAATCTTAAACAAAGGTTGTGTTGCCACTAGCACTTTGGTATAGTGGTATTCCTCTAAGTGGGAGGTCTATAGTTCAACTCCCATGAAAGGTGACTTCCATACCAAATATGGCAGCCCATTGTGTGGCTTAGCCCAATTCCCCACCGCCCAATATTGTTGTATAAAAAATATTAAAAAATAAAAAAAAGGTTGTGTTTTATCCGAAAAAACAAAAGTGCAGAAAATCTGACCCAAAATGTTATATACCAGGTCACCAGAAAAGTAACCATTGACAGGCTGAAAACAAACAGAGAAATTGAATAATTAAGGGATAGCAGCACCTACCTTTATCATATCATCAATTGAACGCGTCTCGCGAATAATTTTCTGACGGTTCATGATGAGGATTGCTGCGACACAGAAGACCGGTAATTCATCATCTCCATTCCTCGTTGATGAGACCACAGAGCAGATGTGCATCCGGTCATTCCTTGACCAAAAATTCCTTGTCAACCCGCAAAAATTATAGGCTGATCCAGACTTCATTCCAGTGTCAGACACGGAGCATTCTAGATTGCCACTATTTGAATGTGATCCGCTCTTTGTATGACCACCACTCTCAGCAGTTTCAACCCTCAATTCTGCTTCAGAATCCCTCGGAAGCTGTACTATCAAGGCTTCCAGACAGTTGTCCTCTAAATTGTAAGCCAAAGATTCTTGAAAATCAGCGGCCCACATCATCTGCATTTAACATACTGACAAGTTAAAACTATACAAATACACGCTGCAGTTTATGAAGTAAATATGTAGTAGAAAATATCTCATTCTAACTTATCATATACATTCCGGCCAAAAGAAACAAAGGATAATAAAAAAAAAATTTAAAATATTATAGACATGCTTAGAGCTTACTCTCCAAACTCCTAACTCCATAGGCTAAGTTTCTTTCCCATTTGTAATTTTTATAACGCCAAGCTCATCATCCGTACTACAATACAAGGAAATGCACTTATAACCCCAAAAACCAATATTATGAAATATGCCCCTTTGACGTCAAATAATTCTGGAAAAGTACACACTGAAAAGAAGCAGCAAGCCATCATTTACTCTATGAAGTATGGCAAGGTCACACAAATTAATATTTGCATCTAATCAATATCATAGCTCATCCATTTTGTAACTGTCAATGAAGGCTATGTGGTCCTAATTTTCATAAATTCTTTGGGTAGTCTACCATATCAAGCATGAGAGAGCAAGTGAAGAGCACAAACCTCCCACATACAAAGAGCATCATTAAAAGACAACTCCCGACGAAAGAGAACGAGCAGCATCCGGAATGCAAAATGCAGGCTTTCAGCACCTATGTGTGACAGGTGTGAAAACATTTCCCTGTCTGTGAGTTCCAAGATATTCCACAGCCCTTGCAACTGCTTCATGACCCCAGTCGGTCCTTCCATTTGGAAATTTTCACGCTGAAACAAGGGTTTGAAAAGAAAATGTAAGTGATGGAGTATAGAACAATCAAGATCAATTTATATGTAAAGTTTGGAATACCATTCTTCTTAGAAGCATCTCAAAGCACCAAAATGCATCAGCGTCATCCTCAAAGAGAACCACAAATGGAGACAGCAAGTCACTCATACCTAAAATAACAAATTTCCTTTCAAGTCAAACTTATGTCTGCAGCTTTTGAGATAAGTTGGTAGCTTAAGATTTTACTGTTAGAAATAAATTATGTGGTGACAGAAAAGAGCATTAAGAAAACAAAACTAATAACAAAAACAACCTTGACAATATCCTGTAGCTGGATCCACCCATGCATAGACAGCAAGAATATCTGACATCCTAGCTAAATTTTTAGCATCCTCGTAGAATTCAAGATGACTATCTGTTCTTACCACATCAACAACTGAAAAAAGGCAGATTTTGTCCACTTAAAATAATTCTTTAAAAATATCCATGGATGAGAACGAGTAAATTTCCCACCTCCATATAAAAGTACGTAAATACAAGTAAGAATAAGAAAGAAAGGAAAACTTACCTATACGGTGGAGAGTCCAAAGCCATTCAGATACCCTGTCTTCATTCACAGCCCCTCCTTGAGACATGATTGTATTTCTAAATCCTGTTTCTGGTACATCTGATATTTTCAACCTGTTTACCATTTCTGTCTTGTTACCCATGTTATTTGGCTGCGTCACCGATTGATGGGCATCAGTAGAAACCAATTCAATTTCAGAGTTAATGGCACGTGAAACTTTCTTGGATGGTGAGCAGTTTGATTCAATAACTAAGTCTACATTGTTATTGACTTGAAAACTGTGCATGCTGTCCTTTTTCGACCTGGACTTATGTTGCGGAGAAGCTTTATCATCGTGCACTCCACCTTCTTTTTTATCTTCTTCACACTTTCCAAACAAATCAGTGACAGGTAAAGGAGGAAAGTCAAAATAACTTTGTGGTACATGTTTTGTTCCATCTGCTTCACTCCCTAGCTTTGGGGAGCTGCAGTCATGTGGCCCTGAAGTACGTATGAAAGAAGAAGAATCATATGCTACACTATCTGTGCTCTCCCTCACACTGCCAAGGTCAACCGAATCGCTAGAACTCTCTTTTTGGCATGCATATGATGTATCTGTACAATTATTATTCCTATCACAATAATTCTCTACTTTGTTAGTATTATCAAAAGAAGTTTGTCTATGTTCAACTTTAGCTTCCCTCCCGTCCTCATCTTTAGACGGCGCCCTCACATCCATAACCTTGGACCCAACAACATAAGCAAGTGAACCAGTTCCAATGCTTGAATGGATCATTTGGCACTGCTTAATCAGGTCACTGTAACGTTCCCTGCATGCATAATGAAGATGTTGAATACAAACAAATCCAACAGACTGTAATTCAATTGCACTTACTAATTCAAAAAATAAATACATAAAATAAAATTTAAACTTAAAAGAAAAGTTCATGGTGCATTTTAATGTGTATAAGGAGAATAAAAGCTGAATTACAACTTTTGATTTATTTCATTCTTAATCCCTGTCTATACTTAGCACAGGCAACATATCAAAGGTTGAGTTCGGGTGATATGCACAACAAGCCACATGACCAGTCACGTTATGGAGCAAAATGAGTCTAGAAAGGTTGGGCATTTCCCCTTCAGACCAAAGAAAAAACGATTTTGCATTGTCCTTATCTTTTGACTAAAGTGAATGGAAAGGTACTACATGCCCTGCATACGTGAGGTCAAATTGACCCATCATTGATCACATGAAGGCCAGTGAAGGACGATGAGGACTGGAATAAGTGATCACTTTCCCAGAGGTACAAGAGATTTAAAAAAGTATATAATTAAATAAAACAAGAACACTAGGAACTAAGAGGAAAGAACTAGACCTCCGGGCTGTCCGCAATTGCCGCCGAGACTCTTCAGTGCTGCCCAGAGCATAACAACCAAGTAAAAATTCCCAGACTTCTGGTCTTATAGATGGATCCACACCCTATAATGCAGCACAAAATTCATTGTAATCATAAGTTAAAAAGTTACATTAGGCCATCTTTAACACAGGAATTTCAATACTTCAAAATCACGAAATGACTCAACATTCTTAAAACAACAGGTATAAAACAAAGTTCTCTTTCACAAACAAATCAAGAACAGTAAACCAGACAATGATTACTGAAAATGCCAATAGAATACCACCTGAATCGTTAACATTTATGCCATAGTGAAATTAGAGTTTTTTTTTTCTTTCCAGTTTTAAATGAGAGAATATACACCAGATATTACATGCCTATTCACAGTTGATGGTACAAGTGGTACCAAATAAACAAATATGTGCAACTTCTCTTCAAAAACGTTTACCACATTTCTAAAGGCGACGAAATCAAGTGAAAGGATTAGGGATGTTGCAAATAGAGGTCATCTGCAACCTAATAATGACGTATTTATAACCCCAATCACAATCCTACTATTTGTAAAATAAATTAGTCATAAAATATAACATAAACAGACCTTTAATTTATAGAAAGTTCAATTGAAATGTTAGAGGAAACTCGCTACATATGAGACACGTATTATATTCCATGGTAAAACAACATACCCCCAATGCTATTAATTTGAGTGCCTTCTGAAAACCAAAAATCTTCCCATCGCTATCAAATGTTGTCTGCCACTTCTCCGGCTTAAGCATTTTGTTCACCTGAATCATAGGGACATAAAACATCAATGCTCTATAACAATTACAATAATGAGCAAAAGAAAACTCATTATGGTAATTTAATTACATGGAGGTCGATTAGTGGTCCACTCTTCACAACTTGTTCCACCCTACGTTATGGTGATCAACTAATGGTCAGTCCCAAAATGTTCCTGCCTAGCCATGACTCTATTATATCATACATAACTCCCTCACCCTTATCCCAAAGGCCCAAAGTAACAGAAAGAGAAGTAGTTTATTGGTGTATGCAGTGTTTGAAATTTCTTTGATATGGTTGATATTTTTGTGGAAATATTTGAAAAATCAAGGAAAGATAAGGAAACTCGGGGTGAAATCTACACTTCATCACATATCGGCAGAGATTTTGGGAAATCAATAAATTTCTTCGAAATTGTTTGTATTGGTGCAGAAATTTCAGCAGAGAATATGCAGATTGGTGGTCAATTCATTTTTTTCTTTGTTTCTTTCTTCTTACGTGGAGATTGAGTTTTCAATCTGTTCTGTGAATTCAACTTGCTGATTTCAGGTGTAGCAGAGGTTTGGAAAACTTTGGCAGATCAACTATTTGATGGGTTTCAGGCTTTCAGCAAGGTTATGGTTTCCTTTTCGGTGATATATTTGTAGATTTGTTTGAAGTTGTAGACACGATGCCATTCACTATGTGCACGTAATCTATGATTATAGAGTTGAATTATTTTTGGGTTTTCATCTATACCATCTGGGTTTCAAGACCAAGCTCCAAATTGGACACAGTTGTCTAGTGCACTCTTGCACATAACTGTTCGACGAAATGTCTTAGTGAATTGAGGTTTTGCTTTCTTCAATTTTACATTCAGTCTTATTTCAAGATTCTATCTTTGTGACTCTAGTATGTTGCAACTGGTAATTTTGATATCAAGGCACAAAGCCAGTTGTTAAAATTGAGTTTTTGGGTTTGTTCACATCTTGATTCATTGAGTTTTTGAGCTTTTAAACATGACGATTGCACTCTTGTTTTGGGTTTGTTCACATCTTGATTCATTGTTTGGTTTGCTGAGAGCCAAGTTGGAGGTGAATGATCTGTTAAGGCTTAAAGCTATTAATGATTTAGAATTAGGTGTCGAAAAGCTTGTGTAGGCATGGGTGCAATTGGAAAGTACTACGCAGGAAGGCCTAATCAAAATGAAAGACGCAGATTTACTATCAGTTTTAACTCCATAAGCCTATGTATTCTTTATGGTTCAGTTTTTTTCTTTATGGTATTAGTTTAATTTAATAAGACTTGTCTGCTTTCACGATGAAAGTTTCAAATTTATCCATTCTAGTGAGATACTTTACTTTATTACTTGTCATTAGAAGGAAGTTTTACTTCTCACATATCACATACTTATTTTTTTACATAAGTATTTAATCATTAATTCTTGATCATACATATTGTGGCTTCACATGACATTCTCTAAAGTTTCATTTTAAATTTCAACCTTTTTGAGCAAATTTCCATCATTTCCGTCAAAGGCAACCAATATCGATATATCCACGATATATGCACAAATTTGCATATAGATATTTTAGACGCTGGGTGCATAATATGCTCCAAAAAAAAACATGTGGTGGAATGTACAATCTCGCATCAGTCATAAACCAAATCCTAATATGTTATATGAGCTTGACTTCACCAGAAAAAGGCATGGCATTATACGGTTGTATTTGACAACTTTTTTGGAAACTCCTTGACTCCTTACCTAATTAAATAATACCCCACCAGAGCTCATTCGCGCACACACACATACAATGTATATACATATATCTAAAAATGTTCTCTAATGAGAATGTAAGTTATAAAAGATGCTAGATAAAAAAATCCACCTGATCAAGTTCAGACAGGTTGTCTAACAATATAACACGTCAAACTATCTGCGCGCACACACACATACAATGTATATACATATATCTAAAAATGTTCTCTAATGAGAATGTAAATTATAAAAGATGCTAGATAAAAAAATCCACCTGATCAAGTTCAGACAGGTTGTCTAACAATATAACACGTCAAACTATCTGACAACAGAACATGTCCACATATATATGCGTGCAAAATTCAATATTCTCAAACTTAATCAAGCATTAAAACGAACCCAAATACGCTCAGAAAAGGTGGTTGGATTGATAATTCACAGGCCATAGGCGGAGGTAAGTAAAATGCACAAAGACAAATATTGGTAATGTGAGAAGCTTACAGTTATAACCACCTTTATAGGTGACTGAGAGAGGCATGGGTCGCTAATCTCTCGCACAATTGAACCAACTTTTTGCAAATTAATGGCGGCACCTGATTTCCCACAACCACATTGCTTGTCCTCTTCACCTCCACAAGACATGCCAATACCAAAGTTAACCGAAACCGAAACCCGCCAATACAACCACTACCTATCCTCCTCTTCTCCTTCTCCTTCCTTCTTCTCCTCAACCTCCACAACTACCATTACACAGCGGGGAAAATAAAAAGGAAAAACCTCAAATACCCAATCCAGAAATCCAATCAACTGCCAAAGGACAATCCACAACCAAAAAGATTAAGAATTTACGGTGAAAAATGGAGCAAGGAATGGAAATGAAAATTGAAATTTGGAACTGGATCCAGGAACTGATTGGTGATCAGACGGCGATCGGATCGTTGATACAAACGTTTGTGTGTGAGCTTGTGTCTGTAAATATCCACAGAGAGAGAGAGAGAGAGGAGCTTACCTAAGGAAGAGAGGCTACGGAATAGCATGAGATCTTTGGAGGAGAGAGAGAGAGCGTAGAGGAGAAGCTCCTCCATCACCATTTAACTCACAAACCGTTTTTGTTGGATTTCCCCTGTGTGTTTTACTTTTCTTTTCTTTCTTTTTTTCATTTTATTATGCAAGGACTCTCTCCAACCATGAGTTATGGGCTAAATTTTCCCCCAAAATTCCTTCCAAACTCAATCCAACTCAAGGAAAAACTTTAAGCTAAATGCCAAATGAGGAATTGAGGTCAGATTCCACCCAAAAATTAGCCCAAAAGTTGGTGTTAGCATTTGGGAGCCAAACGCAGCCCAACCCAGTGCCTAACGCGCCTAACGAGCTAGGCTTCCTACTGCGAAGGACCCACCCACATGGGCATGTCGGCCACATTCCACATGAGCTCCAACGACTCTTTCCATCCAATGGTCGTGATCATCAGGCCGTTGGTTAATCCAACGGCCTAGATTCAATTTTTTTTTATTTTTTTATTTATATATTATTGAATCCAACGGCTGAAATCGAATATAATCAAATTCAACAGTAAAAAAAAAGATTTAGCGGCCTAAATTTAAATCCAATGGCTAAAATAATTAAAAAAATTATTTAACTCAAAATTCACCCAAAAACTCTATAAATACCTATGTATTTGTTCAAACATTCACACAAAACTCAATTTTCTCCTACAATTCTTCCAATCTACCTTTCTACCATTTATTTCCATTTCCAAATTGTTCAACATGGCAAGAGAGCATATTAGAGGTCGTAATTGGACCTGTGAGGAAGATGTTGCTTTATGCTTGGCATGGGTTTCTGTTAGCGAAGATGGTGCAGTTGACACAAATCAAAATAAGACAGTTTTGTGGGATAAAATCATTGCAAGGTTTCAAGAAAATTGCAATGGCGGCAGGCGAGATGGTGGTGGTGTTTATGATTGGTGAAAAATTATCAACAAAGCATGCACTTTATGGAAGGGAAGCTTGGAGAGAGCCGTGGTTGGCATAGCTAGTGGAATGAGCGCCATAGAAATTGTGAGTTTTGTTCTTGATATTTTATTTGTCATGAACATAATATTATTTTGCAACTAATTATTTTTATGTATTTTTTGCATAGGGTGACAAAGCAATGGAAATTTACAAGACAAGAGTAACACCAAAAAATCAATCTTTTAAGTTGCAACATGCTTGGGATGTCCTCAAGGATTATCCGAGGTGGGGAATCGATGCGGACCAACAATCGGAAAGATTATTTCAATGTGAAGTCGCACAGACAAATGCGATGAAGGTGTCCATGAAGGCGTCGATGAAATGACCCCCATCTCCTTCTTTTGCAAGGCCCTCGGGAAGATATAAGCAAAAGGAAGCAAAGAGAAAAGGGAAGTCCCAAGTTCCGATAAGTGAACACTTTGCTACCGGAATTGCAAGTTTGAACGAAACCCATAGCGCTCGCCAAGAAGAAACGGCTCAAATGCATTTGCAAATGAAGGAAATCTCGAATAGGGTGCAAGAGAGGTTTCAAATTAATTTCATGATGGAGGACCTCAGCAAATACACTCCACAGAGGAAGAAGTTCTTACGTGGCAAGCAAAAGGAAATTTTGCAAAAGTCTGCCTCAAGGAGTATGTTTCAAGATGATGAATCTTCTAAACCCTATATCTCAAGTCAAGCACGAAGTCCATCACCAAGTGAAGATGGTAGATATGATTATTAAGCTTATGTAGTGTATGAATTATGTGCTTTATTGATTAAGTTTATTAATTGTTGTTTGTATTAAGTTTATGTAGTTTATTAATTATGTGATTTATGAATTATCAGTTGTTTTAAGTTTATGTGGTTTATTAATTATGTGGTTTATGAATATCGGTTGTATTAAGTTTATGTGGTTTATGTACTTTATTAAAATTTATGTCTTATTAATTATTGTTTCTATTAATCTAGATGCCTTCAATAATTATTGTACTTATTATTCCACACTTTGATGTAGAATAGATGCCTACAATAATTCAACCTCCATTCAATAATTTATCCAACATACTAGACAAAATATTTTGCACAATAAGACATTTAAATTTATTACTAAAAAATAACAACATAGTATACTTAAAATTACTACATAAATGCTTACCCAATATCATCAACGTTCACCTTCTCAGCGCCTTACATGCTCAACCAAATCCTTGTGGAGTGTGTCATGACATTAAGGAGCTTGAATTCTATTTAAACGTCCCATATATTCACTCAAGGTAACCCTATCCTGTTGGGTCTCATATGTGGTTGGAGCGAGATATTCAACATCTCTTGTAATAACTCTTACATGTGTTGGTTGGTCATCGTCCACATCTTCGTCTGAGTCTTCTTCAATTTCGATGTACTCATATTCCACAATCATGTTTGTGTAAAATTATGTACGTCATCATGATTGAATTAAGGTCTTCGGTCTGCCAAAATCGTGCAGGCCCTCTAACAATGGCGTATTGAGCTTGTAGGATCCCGAACGCTATCTCCACATCTTTCCTGTAAGACTCTTGCCTCTGCGAAAATAATTTCTTCTTTGCACTATCGGGATGAGAATTTTTTTTTGACAAAGGTAGACCAACTAGGATAAATACCATCAGTTAGGTAGTACCCTAACTCATACATATTACCATTTACCTTATACCGAAATTCTAGTGCCCATCCATTTACAACATTATCGAACAGAGGAAAAGACCAAAGAATGTTGATATCGTTGTTTGATCTAAAAGTGCCGAAGAAAGCATGCCAAATCCATGTGTCCTAAGACGTCACAGCCTCGAGCACGATGGTTGGCTTGTTATGACGGCCCTTGAATTGGTCAGCCCAAGCAATAGGACAATTCTTCCACTCCCAATGAATACAGTTGAGACTTCCTATCATGCCAGGGAAGCCTCTTTTGTCTTCCTTGCGTAGAAGCCTTTTCAAGTCTTCACGATTTGGCTTGCGGAGGTATGTGGCTCTATATGTGCCTTGAATTGCCTTACAAGAGTGCTTCAAGTTCTCAATAGCAGTACTTTCTGCAAGTCGGCAATACTCGTCAGTTGAGTCTGCAGAGCACCCATTAACTAGCATGTGAAAAGCATATGTGAGCTTTTAATGAGGTGATAGACCTTGTCGGCCTGCGACATTTATCCTCCTTGCAAAGTAGTGGTCATGATTGACAACTGCATTCAAGATGCTTTCAAAAAGCTCTCTCCTCATCCGAAAACCGCCTCCGAAAATCATGAATGGAAAATCTCATACACTCGATGAAATAATATTTCATCATTCGGTCATGACACTCTTTTCTATCACGCTGCACAAATGAACACTCCGTGACAGAACCACGATGGCTAGATTCGCCATGGTGCTCAAATTGCATAAACGAGTTTACAAGTTCAGCTTCAGCGTTGAACAATTCTGCATCCTCAATCTCAATCCTTGCTTAGTTTTGTGTCATCTGCATTGCCATGCTACGCCTTCTTCTATCACCCATTGATGAGATATTGAGGATTTTTAGGAAACAAAAACTCTTTGAAAGTTGAAAGATTGGTGAATATAGAGGATGATTGAAGGTTGAAAGGTTGTGTGATCAACTAATATTGGACATATGTTTATATAAATGATGATTGATGAAAGTTAAATGGTTGGTGAAAGTTGAAAGTTTGGTGCTAAACGGTTGGTGAATTGAAAATTCGGTGTTGAGCGGTTGGTGAATTAAAAGTTAGCCCAGGTTGAAAGATTGGTGAAAGTTGAAGGCTTGCTTTGTGGAAAATTTAGTGATTTTTCAATATTTATCGGAATTTAAATATTTTTAGATTAAAATGTTCATAAAATTAATTTATGATAATGTACATATTTTTTTTAAATTAATTTCAATCCTTGCTTAGTTTTGTGCCATCCGCATTGCCATGCTATGCCTTCTTCTATCACCCATTAATGAGATATTGAGGATTTTTAGGAAACAAAAACTCTTTGAAAGTTGAAAGATTGGTAAATATAGAGGATGATTGAAGGTTGAAAGGTTGTGTGATCAACTAATATTGGACATATGTTTATATAGAGGATGATTGATGAAAGTTGAATGGTTGGTGAAATTTGAAAGTTTGGTGTTAAATGGTTGGTGAATTGAAAATTTGCCCTGGTTGAAAGATTAGTGAAAGTTGAAGGCTTGTTTTGTGGAAAATTTAGTGATTTTTCAATATTTATCGGAATTTAAATATTTTTAGATTAAAATGTTCATAAAATTAATTTACGATAGTTTACATATTTATTTTAAAAAAAAATTAATCTCAATCTTTGCTTGGTTTTGTGTCATATACATTGACATGCTATGCCTTCTTCTATCACCCATTGATGAGATATTGAGGATTTTTACGAAACAAAAACTCTTTGAAAATTGAAAGATTGGTGAATATAGAGGATGACTGATGAAAGTTGAACGGTTGATGAAAGTTGAAAGTTTGGTGCTAAACGGTTGGTGAATTGAAAATTTGGTGTTGAACGGTTGGTGAATTCAAAGTTAGCCCAGGTTGAAAGATTGGTGAAAGTTGAAGGCTTGCTTTGTGGAAAATTTAGTGATTTTTCAATATTTATCGGAAATTAAATATTTTTAGATTAAAATGTTCATAAAATTAATTTATGATAGTGTACATATTTATTTTTTTAAATTAATTTCAATCCTTGCTTGGTTTTGTGCCATCCGCAGTGCGATGCTACGCCTTCTTCTATCACCCATTGATGAGATATTTAGGATTTTTAGGAAACAAAAACTCTTTGAAAGTTGAAAGATTGGTGAATATAGAGGATGATTGAAGGTTGAAAGGTTGTGTGATCAACTAATATTGGACATATGTTTATATAGAGGATGATTGATGAAAGTTGAACGGTTGGGGAAAGTTGAAGGTTTGGTGTTGAATAGTTGATGAAAGTTAAAAATTTGGTGTTAAACGGTTGGTGAATTGAAAGTTAGCCTAGGTTGAAAGATTGGTGAAAGTTGAAGGCTTGCTTTGTGGAAATTTAGTGATTTTTCAATATTTATCGGAATTTAAATATTTTGAGATTAAAATGTTCACAAAATTAATTTACAATAGTCTACATTTTTTTTAATTTAAGAAAAAAAATAGCCTAAGTTTATTTTTTAATAATCCCGAGCTAAAATTTTAGGCTAGAAGGGTTGGAGCAGAAGAGCTGTTTATAGGCTAAAAGCTAAATTTTTCGGATTAAAAAATTTGGCTTTTAGACCAACCATTGGAGTTGGTCTAACACGTTTTTTTAAATATTTGAACCGATCAATTTATAAGCTGTGAGACAAATATTATATCTAGATAAATGGACAAATACAATGTAGTTATTCACATAATAAATGTTTGTAGATTAGACTTCGTCAAATTGAAATTCCATCATTTATAAAAATAAAATAATAAAATAATAACGGTTCACAATAATAATCAAATCGCTAAAACAATTTATAATTTGGACGATCGACTCAGGATTATAGTACTAAACGGAAAGTGAGCTTCAACAAGAAAATAAAGTCGCAATAACTTATTAGAGCACTCTGGTATGATATATGTCTACAACATTTCAGTAGTATTAACTGATCATTTGGAAGGTTGTCATTGGAATATCAATCTTTTTTACATTAAAAAGAAGTTGGAAGGTATTTCTTTGAAACTGCAAGCTTTGTTAGCTAATTTCCTAGAGTGTTTTCAATATGTGTATGTAATCATTCGTCTTAAATTTCTTTTAGTCTTTATAAATGTATAACTAGTATCTCATTACTTGGTTGACACGGCAACTTGATGAGAATATCTCGTGGGCTTCATAAGGTAATATTCATGTGCATTCACTTAGAAAATTAATGTTGAATGATTGAGTTATCTTAGGATTGTGAGATCAAATCATTTAGTTAATATATCAATATATGACTTTGTTAATTTAAGTTAATTATAGAGGGAAATCAATTTTGATATTTGTTAACATATGGTCCTTTAAAACCCTAAAATAATATATAGTTGTAAGTTAGACCCAGAAGTTTTATAAATTTAGCATTGTGTGTGGGCAATAGGCAAAAATGTGATCAATGTGTCGATGCATTAACCAAAAGCCATCAAGTATCTAAATGTAGCATTGCGTGTGGGCAATAGGCAAAAATGTGATATTTTGATTTTCTTTACATTGCGTAATTTAATTAACACATAGTATTTCAGTTCTCTTTTTCTACTACAACTTATTCACGCACTCAAATTTCATTTTTTTGAACGATAACATTTGAGTTAAATTGTTAGTTGTTAGGGAGAAGGGAGATTGATGGGATTCAAATCCGCACCAAGATGCACCTTAATTCTTGCTATCCCTTTCATTTCACTTACAATGAAGCGCATTATTCTTACACACTCATCTTAATTAATTAATTTTCTGGCAACTAGATTAATTTCAATCTTGATTATTTTCAATTTCTTTCACTTTCTAACATGACCTTCACCTTCACCTTCACCTTCACCCTCACCTTCACCTTCATTCAAAGCCTTGCCTTGTGTAGAAAGGACTTAGGTAGAGAAAAGGTTCCTTACTCGGTCGTTCATTCATTTTATTAAAAGTCAAATTCAAAGTGTAAACACAATCACTTAATCAAACGATTGGACGGCTAAACAATGAACCCTTATTGGGCCCAGATTATTTATTTCCCTATTATAAGCCCAAACTATTTGGGTCGGTTTGATTGATTAGCCCAAATGGGTTGAACCGTCTACTTCCCACTCTTATAACAATTAGCAGCACTACACTGTTGCAATGGAAAGGCACCAATGAACAGAAGAAAAACGCTCTCCTTCTCTCTCTGCATTCTTCAATTCCCGTCGCGAACTCGTTCTTCTAACTCTCTCTGAACAACTCAATTTTCTCACTGTATTTTTGGTTGCATGTAACGATCCCTATTTCCCCAATTTAGGGTTTAGGGTTTAAGATTTAGGGTTAAATTGTTTGGTTGGCGTGGCTATTTAACTTATTTGAAATTGGTCGGGTTAGCAGCTAATTATTAATTTAGAACTCGTGGACTGTCTTTCATGCTAGGTAGTAAACCATTGACTCAGGTCCAATCCCCTTACTGCATATAGAGTTGAGGGGTGTTATAAATGTAATGCTTATGAAGTTTTTGGGATTTCGGTAAACCATTGACCCTACATGAGAATGATTTTTATGAAGTTTTTGGAATTTCGGTAATCCGAACCAAATCGAAATAATTTTTTTTTATATACATTGGGAATTGTAACAGCCGTCGAATTTGGTTGAGATTTAATCTCAACCGTTGAATATTATCAAGCCTACTAAGAAGTCAGAACAGAAGAACATAACTCACTCACTCACTCACGCAGTCACGACTCACAGTCTCACACTCGCTCTCTCTGACCTCAGACTCAAACCTCGCCCACCGTCAACACCCTCCTCGCCGATTTCTCTCTCCGTTTTCGAATCCGGCCACACAAGTGACTCACCTGAGTAATCTTTTTAGTCTGCGTGTTCCAAAGGCCACTTCTCCATATAGGGTTTTGACTGCGCTTTAGTTCCAGCATCTGAAGAGTAAGGACGGATTCGGAATTCCATTCGGTTGCTCAGGGATCCCAATTCTTCATCGTCAAGGTTTGTTTTGCTTTAATCTTTATTATTGTTATTCATCTTTCAAATTGCTCAACTTTAACAACCTAGTTGCTGCTCAGATTTTAGGGTTTTAATTCAATTCAATTGTTGTAAGCGGTGTAAAGATTTGAGCTCTTGGAACTTACCCAATAATTAATTTCCCTAATTGTTCGACATTGTGGTTTATCAAATATGTTTGAGATGGTTATTAATATTTGTTGTATCTGTAATTCCACAGCTTAAAAAAAATCAGCTTGAGTGCTACCTTCGCAGTTAATTTGTGGTAGTTGCTTTGAAAATCTATGTCGATTGATTTGCGAACACTGCCCTACACTGCCTACAATATAATATCTAATTATATATATTGTAAGTAGAACAAGGAAGAGAAAACACATGCATTTAATCTAGTTTTAATTTGTCGTGGTTGCATGTTGTTCAAGCGCAAGCAGTGTTTGGAACTTTGGATCAAAACATTCTTGACTTCATTTATTTATTGGTTGATAGAAATATTTCTTCAAGACTTGGTATCAATCAATTAGGTCATGTTTGGTATCCTTCTTGGATCAAATTTTTAGTTTTTCTTTAAGCTACTGAGAGTTAACTGTTAAGTAATTTAGTTACATTCAACATTTTAAAAAACAAAACATTGGATCCGAGAAGGATGCCAAACAAACTCTTAGCTTCCTGCTTAATTCCACCATTTTAATGCAAAGCTATGAATATTATAGAACAATCAAATCCCATCATCAAGTTCAAGATGCATATATTCATTTTTATGATTATTTTTCCCGAGCCTTGAGGCATATGTGAATATGTTGTTTGTATCTCTCCTTGCTCATCTGTTATTCTTGTTGGGGCATTACTGAAGAACTGATTGGAATCTGATTCTCTGTTTTACGTGCTAGATTGTGTACTTTGGTGGTGCCTGTAAGAGAGCGTCCCCTTCCTTGCCGTGGTTGTGGACTTAATTTATTTTTGTTGCATGCATGTGTGGTAGAATAGGCAGATATATGCAAGGATTTTGGTTTGATACTTCGATTTTATTTCTACAAACTGCACACTGCACAGACCCACGGTTTGATACTTTGATATATTTCTACAGACCCACTGCTCTGTTATACAAATTGGGCCGATTGGCTATTCAGCCTATTATGCACACTGCACAGTGCACAGACCCACTATTATAGCCCAAAATCTGAAAAGCCCAAAATTATTTCGGGATTCTCAATTTGTTCCGAAATCCCGAAACTATTTTTGAATTCTCGAAAATTTGATTTGGGATCGGTCTTGAAATTGGGAATCCTGAAAATTTCGGTTTGAAATCGGGACTAGGGTTTTGGTTCGGTATCCCATACTGAACCACCCCTGGATAGAGTGTCTTGAAAAGTGGAACGACCTCCTCTATCTATCGATTGACGTGTTTCTGCGGAGTCGAACTCCAACCCTTCAGGTTCCAATCCCTAATTTTTCATGGATTTTGCAGCTAATCGGTTTAATTTCTTGTTATTCTTATTGAATTACACGGTTTAATTTCTGGATTGACCAAAAATTGAATTTTTCTTATGCCTTTTTGTATGATTGTTAGTTTGGTATGGAGGGTTTTGGGAGTTTTGATTGGTTGTTTGGGATATTGGAGCTTTGGGGTTTTTGATTGTTGATTAGGGATTGTAATTTCTTGGGTTGGGAATTGTTTTTGATGTTAGGGTATGTTTGTTTCCCGAGAAAAATTGTGAGGAAAATGTAAGGGGTTCTAGTTTGGGATGGTCTGTTGTTCATATTTTATCGCTCTGTGTTATTGACTGAAAATTACTCCCCTGCTTTGCTCGTTGGGTTAGTTCCACAATTAATTTTCCGACGCAGCGATGGTATTAACAGAGTGATGATTGATTACTGGAATTTTGGTGTTATCAATGATGATTTAGCTATTGAAATGATTGATATCGTGGTTGATTTGTTAAACAGAGTACTAGATTGTATCCAAGCATAAAATTATGTAGCTTTGCTTGTGCATAACTATCTTTCTCGCTAAAGCTATCGTTAAAAGTTGTGTTCACCAAGTATCCAAAACTTGTGGACTGTCTTTCATGTTAGGTGGTAACCCCTTGACTCATTGTCCCCTTGCTGCGTATAACCACACAGTTAAATGTGATGCTTATTCCGTTGTGGCGCTCACTTCTTTGTACCAAGTTTGTTCTAAAATTTCAATCTATTCGTTCATGACACATAACCTATTCATCGGCAATGAGTTGTAATTTAAATTTATGGGATAGCAAGATTCTGATGAAAATTAGGATGATTTCTTTTATTTTTGCTATGAAATTGTTTGGCTTTTATAAGACATTTGTCTGTGTAACTTCAACTATTACTAACTTGGCAGATTGTGGTTAACTTCAACTTTTATAAGACACTTGATTTTGATTTAAATTTCTGAGAATAACAAGATTTTTATGAAGCTGACCCTACATGGGAATGATATTTCAGTTAAATTGAGCTCTCATTCCTTCTTCTCACTCTCTTGTTCTATAGGTCTGTAAACTCTGCAGCTTTTACAATATGCAGCTGACCCTTGAATTCGGGTAATAAATTTATTTACCTTGTGTACTGTTTTGCAAAATTTATTAATGGTTCATTATTCTTGAGCTGTTGATTGGTCTTGGTTCTTGCTTCAAAGACTGTTTTACCTAATATGAGCATTATCCCAATTAGGTTTGAAAAATTTATTAAAATTTGATTTTTATTGTACATTGTTATATATACGTTGTGTTCTTCAGATTTTCAGTGGGGGTTCCTGTATTGTTTTCATGTAGAATACTAGAATGTACAGGAGGTTATGATGTCGATGATTTTGAGTGCATAGCTAGGTTGGCTACTTTGATATTGTAAAACTGAAGGTGCTTTTGCATTTACAGTTGAATGGGGAAAATAAAAACCTAGCTCCACCATTTTTCTTTTTCTGTTCTAAAGAACAATGGTGAAAAGAATTTTTTTGGTATTCCATTGAATTGGATCTTTTATGGCGATAGATTTATCTCATGGTGAATATTGTACTTTATTGGACTCTTAACACTTTCTTTCTAACAGTATCTTTGCATGTCAGTTTGGTGGTCAATCTTCTATGAAAATTATTTCGTACGTTTCCTTTTTAGGGTTAGGTATTGTCCACTTTTGATGCTTTGGACATACAGTAAACATGACTATGATGAAATTCAAAACTTCCATTAATAAAACATGACATCCAGAGCAAGATTCACGATATCATTTTGGGTCTCTTTACACTCTGTTGTAGAAGTTTGCAACTCTTTTTGTGTTCCAAGATATTTGAATTCTTTTTTCCGGTTTCCTCAGATCTTAATTGTAGTGGGAATTGGCATATGTCGTTACATAAATGAAATACTCTAATATCATGACACATCACAGAAATAAAAAGAGGACAGCATGACAGTATAGCACCATTAGCTTTAAGGCTTCTTAAAGTTTTCACTATTGCGCTTGGTACATTCTTAAAGTTGATCGGACTTGTTTATGTATTGCACTTGGTAGTCTCCCTTTTCTATCGTGGGCAAACTCTTATCATGGGAGAACTTTTACATCAATTTTTTTTATTAACTTTTATGCCTTTTATAAGGTATTCAGAGTTTGAGTTTGAGTTTTTGACAATATCTTTTGTGTTTTTATGGCAATCCGTTTCAACTGTGTGTTTGTGCACTCTTATTCTTTTTCTACCTTGTGCGTTTTGAACCTGAGTGAAACTATGTTTGTTTCCTTATGTGGTGTGGAATCATGTTTTTTTTTTTGCAGTGGGGGATTAGAGCTTCTATGCAACTCTGTAAAGATTCATAATGTCAATGTTGAATTGCAAAACGGAGCAGAAAAGGTGAACTTCAGCTTCTGTTAAGGCTAAGAAGAATAAGTAAAAATCTGAAGCGGATTTGGTCGCTTTTATTTATTTCTATTAGTCAACACTGTTTTCGTTTTCTTCTTCTCAGCTAACAATGAAGGATTTGCTCTCGTGGATCCGTACCAATTTGATCAAGGAGAGGCCTGAAATGTTTATGAAAGGGGATACTGTGTAAGCTAAAATCTGTTCCAGACTTGAATTTAAAGTGAACGTATTCCGCAGTTGCTTTGATAATTTTGTAATAAATATGCGGTTAGTGGTTTTGATAGGTAAAACAAATAACTTGACACAGGGCTATAATACTCTTGTGATAACAAGAAGCTTCGGTTGTGTTGTAGGAGACCCGGTGTTCTAGCCCTTGTGAACGATTGCGACTGGGAGCTGAGTGGGCAACTTGATACGACGCTAGAGGAGAAGGATGTCGTTGTCTTCATTTCAACCTTGCACGGTGGATAGTAGTATGTGGATCGTTGTATTGACTTTAGATTCTCACTAAAGCCTATATATGGCACGTGATTGTTATTTCGATATAGGATAATGGCAAATGGTTTCGGATTCTCACCAAAACATCATACTGTGTGAGCTATTATGTTGATGTCTCGACAGAAAAGATGCGATGCCGGTTGTGATGGGGCTTGTTCGATTACTATTTCGTTTTTTCGTTTTTGTGCTCTTTTGTGAAAGGGATACAGTGATAGTACATGGGAGAATTGGAGAATGGAAAAGAATGAAGTGGGGTGGTAGGAGGGAGGGAGAAAGGAAATATGTGAAAGCAAAAACTTGAAAGTGAGGTAACTTTAAATTGTTATTGTTGAGATGAAAAAAAAAAAAAAAAAAAAAAAGAAGAGGAAGAAGTTTGCAGCAAACAAAACTCCTCAAAAGAAGAAAATACCATCTAGGTGAAACCTTAGACTTGGAAGTCCAAGTCGACAGGAGAAGAAAACGGGAACAAAATATATATATATATATATATATATATATATATATATATATATATCTATGTGTATGTATATATATAAAGAAGAAAACGTGGAGCAAGACTCCCCATTTTCTGCAAAACGTGGAAAGGTTGCAGTTGAGGAAGGTTGCTGCATAGATAGTGGGAGAAGTTAAGAGAAAATGGTGGCCTCCATTCCCCCGCGTAGAAGGAAGAGAAACGCTGCAGAAGTTGAGAAGCACAGAGAAGACAACAGAGAGGCAAAGCAAGAGAGCAAGGGCACAACAAAGGAAAAAAAAGAAGAAGAAGAAATCAAGAGCTACACGCAAGAACAAAGAGCAGGAAAAGCTACACAGCATTTGAAGGTATAAAGCCATCTCGTTTAATTTTTTGGGTTGTTTCCTTCTTCTGCTTTGTAGGAAGAAAAGAAGCACTTTGCTTCTTCAACTTTTCCCACTCCCCAGCATTCTCGAGTTGCAGTCCAACAAAGCCAACGAAATCACCACTTCCGCTCCCCGCCGCTGCAGTTTAATCCCATGAATTTCTTCGGGGTCTAAACCACCCCGTGAAGTTCCGATCAAATCCAAGAGCTCCGCTCCGTGCCGCTGCAGTTTAATCCCATGAATTTCTTCGGAGTCTAAACCACCCCGTGAAGTTCCAACTAAGTCTAAGTGATCTGCACCCCTCAACTAACGCTCTCGAAAATCAGATCGTCAAGGTTTCTACCGGTGATTGTAGTGTTTCGGCATGGGAGAACAAAAAGTGGTCCTTGCCTATTTAAAAAATTCCGAAAATGGTGAACAAGAGAAGATGAAGCAAGTAATAAATCTGCAATGGAAGACTAAAGGAAGCATCCCCATCGTCATCGTATCGGAGTCCAGAAGAAACTGGAGTTGAGGTCGGGGTTGAAAAAAGAAAAGCTGTGCTCATGCATAAAGGCATAAGGTGCATAAAAAATAATGCAGCCACCTGCTCTGTGTCTAGCCTCCCACGTCGATCCCGAAGCCGTTTGCCAATCAAAGAACTTAGCATGCAGCTTGCTTCTCGGCCAACAACAAAACGACAACATTGAAGCAGCCCCAACTCTCCGTCTTCCCAAATTTGAAGATTTTAAATACTGCAGCAACAATAAGCATGAACTTGCAGCAGATGAAGACAAAGAAAGTAACTCGTCCCCGCTGTCCGTCCCTCCTAACGTGCAAAGTGTCCCATGTAACGGCTGTTGACCAAATACTCCTTCATCTTCACCAATGGAGACATTTACTGATGCCAACTTCACCAAAACGCAGCAACAAATCAGCCTCCTGCAACCCCATGGGTGTCTAAAGAAGTTTCAATATCTTCTCTTCAGAGATGCAACGGAGAAGAAACCGTCATCTTCCACGTTTGAGTAGGTGGAGAAGAAGAACCCATTGTGCCCAGCTACGGTCCCGAAGTCTTCCGGACGAAACAAGGATGATTTCGAACGAAAGCTACATGCCAAAATTGCATACCAAAATTGCAGAAGGATCCTCATTCAAACCAAAGTTTCCTGTTGGTGCCGCTGATGTCCATGTCTTCACGATTGAAAACTCCATGCCATGATGCCTTCTTGAAGTCCGAAGAGTAGTCTCGTCGGGCCGTTACTAAACCAACCCGGAAGCAGTTGAAGACCATGTCATTGTAAACACAACAGTCCAAAAATGGCAGCAGCCATATTATTTCCTTATGCCTAAATCTGAAAGGAACAAACCATCAAAGAAACACACGGCAAGCCAAAAGCAAATTATAAAAAAAAAAAAAAGGAAGGGAAGACAAGGAGACTTAAAGCCTGAAAAGTGAAAAGGGCATTCATAAAAATCGTGCTTTGCCATCTGTTTTTATTAAACAATGGGAAAGTTTGATGTGCTATCTTTAATTTGGGTCAGAAGGCAAATCTTAGTTCACTTTAGGCTAAACACCTCACGTGGAGGTCTACTTTCAAAGTCCAATTTTCTTTCAAATAGGTTGAAAAGTCAAAAGAAGAAAAAGTTTAAGAGAGGTTTAATAAAACACCCCCGGTACTGTTTACTTTTAACGAAAAGTCCTTTTTTACCTTTAACTGTCACTATTCATTATACCTTCAAAAAGGACTTTTCATTAAAACTGTCACTATTCAGGCCCTTTTCGTTAGTTTTCCTAAAGTTTAAATGAGTCTTGACAAGTCACAAAACTTGTCCCAAACTAAGTTATGGGAATTGGCTCACGTGGAGAGCAAAATTGTGCTCTGCCGCTCAAGCGATAGTCTTGACCGCTCAAGTGTGGGTGAAACTAAGTTTTGCCGCTTAAGCGAGGGTCCAATTTTCATGCTTTTAGAATCCTATTTCAATTAGGATTATCCGAAGGCATCCTGCAAGGAAAAGGAAAAGATGGGGTTCACTACAGATAAAATACTCCCCAAATAAAATAGGAATGTTGCTTCACATGGAGAAAGAAGAAAATCTCAAAAGGCACGAAGTCGCATCAAGTATCAAAGGACATGAAGCCGCACAAGACTTAAAAGGCACAAAGCCACGACAAGTTTCAAATGTCATGAAGCCGTGTTAAATTTCAAATAGCATGAAGCTACTACAAATGGTACAAAGCCTCATCAAATATCAAATGACAAAACTGCTACCGAATGGCATGAAGCTGTAAAGAATATCAAATGGCACAAAGCCACATCAAATTTCAAATGGCATGAAGCCGTATCAAATCCCAAAAGGCATGAAGCCGAAGAAAAAACCCAAATGGCATATCAAATATCAAACGGCACGAAGCTACAACAAGACTCAAATGGCATGAAGCCACGCCATTTGCTTCTCGCCCGCATGAGCTAAAACTGCACAAGGCATCAAACGCTCCAATGGCTTAAAGTCCTCGCCCGCACGAGCTAAAACTGCACAAGGCCTTACACGCTCCTTGCCTGCACGAGCTAAAACTGCACAAGGCACCAAATTCAAACCAACACCAATTCAAGGAACTACGAGTGACTTGATCCCTCAACGAGGGTACGTAGGCAATCTAGGGCTTTACTTAGATGCAGTCACAAAATCAAATATATTTTTATTTTATATATTTTTATTGAGAGATAAAATTACCTATAGATGAGGTTAAAAAAAATAAAAAATTTATTCTGTAAAATTATGGTACTGTCTTTAATTTTTTTTTTGTGATAGAAGACAAAAATATATTTTCACCCTCTTTTGGTTGACAAAGAGGGTTTCATTAATATGTAGTTTAGATTGAAAATGTATGGATTGTTTAGAGGAGCTTTTAAAATAACTAAAAATGTTTTTTTCGAAAAAATATATTTTTGGGTTTTAAAAATATTTAAAGTGTTTTTTTGAATTCACTTGCGTTTTTAGTTTTTAAAACAGGATATGGACGTTAGTATTTTTTTTTTTAACAAACAATATTATCTACACGGGAGTGGGGAGTGCACTAAATCTCACAATAGATAAATCATAATAATGTAATTCAAATTCGCATTTTGCGAGAATCAAAAGACATTTCACTTACAAGTAAAAATGAAAAATACTAAATTATAGTACTAAGTGACATGTCTGTTAGTCTTTTAGTTTTTTTGTTTTACAAGAATTGGGTTTAATTCCCTTCTTCTTAAAATAGCCTATTTGCTATTTTATTATGTTTTAAGTCTTTATAAATTATTGTATAAAATAATCTAATTTCTGGTTTGTCTCATTTCGTCAACTCATAAATTCAACAAGACTCAAATTCCACAGGTCATCTTTTAATTAAGGTTTCCTACATTAATTTGGCATCAGAACAATATTCAAGTCATAATAACACATTCAAAGAAGAACTTAAAAAACACATATAAAAAATATTCAAATTTATGTGTAAAACATAAATATAAATGCGACGTAATCTTAATCAACTGACTTAATTCACTTTAATTTAGAATAATTTATATTCATAATGAAAACTAGGAAATTTTCTCGTAAAAATCAGAGACACTCCACCAAACAATAACAACGACCGATTCAAGGCCGCCATAGACGTGGGGCCCAACAGCGTCGACGGTCCACACTGCAAATGATCCATCTTCCCAGCACCCAACAGAATTCAGAAGCCGACAAATCGCTCTGGCCAAAATAAATAAATAAATAAATTTTAAAAAAGAAAAGATAAATACAAAATAAAAGAAAATAATAATAAAAACCTGAGAGACGGATAGAAGGTCTTGAAAAGTGGAACGACCTCCTCTATCGGTTGACGTGTTTCTGCATTCCCGGATGGAGTCGAACTCCCAGCCCTCAGGTTCCAATCCCTATTTTTTCATGAATTTTGCAGCTAATCGGTTTAATTTCTTGTTATTCTTATTGAATTTCACGGGTTAATTTCTGGGTTGAGCAAAAATTGAATTTTCTTATGCCTTTTTGTATGATTGTTAGTTTGGTATGGAGGGTTTTGGGAGTTTTGATTGGTTGTTTGGAATATTGGAGTTTTGGGGTTTTTGATTGTTGATTAGGGATTGTAATTTCTGGGGTTGGGTATGTTTTGTTTCCCGAGAAAAATTGTGAGGAAGAGGGAAGGGGTTCTAGTTTGGGATGATCTGTTGTTCATATTTTATCGCTCTGTGTAATTGACTGAAAATTACTCCCCTGCTTTGCTCGTTGGGTTAGTTTTAAGGGTTCTAATTGTGCTAGTGAATTAATTTTCCGGCGTAGCGATTGTATTAACAGAGTGATGATTGATTACTGGAATTTTGGTGTTATCAATGATGATTTAGATATTGAAATGATTGATATCGTGGTTGATTTGTTAAACAGAGTACTAGATTGTGTCCAAGCATAAAAGTATGTAGCTATCGTTAAAAGTTGTGTTCACCAAGTATCCAGAACTTGTGGACTGTCTTTCATGTTAGGTGGTAACCCCTTGACTCATGAGTTGTGATTTAAATTTATGGGATAGCAAGATTCTGATGAAAACTAGGATGATTTCTTTTATTTTTGCTATGAAATTGTTTGGCTTTTATAAGACATTTGTCTGTGTAACTTCAACTTTTACTAACTTGGCAGATTGTGGTTAAGTTCATGTGGTGGTCATGGTATTGTTTTTGCTTTGAAAATTGAGTTACATTGTGTTTCATTTTTGCAGCTAATGGTCCTCCCCCAAAACCGTGGGAGAGAGCAGGTTCCTCATCTGGTCCTGCACCTTTTAAACCCCCATCAGCTGGAAGCACGAGTGATGTAGTTGAGGCGTCGGGAACTGCTAAACCTGGAGAAATTGTTCCAAGTTCTGATAGAAATACCGCTGCTAATAGAAATGCTCTGGCTAGGCCAGTTCCCTCAAGGCCTTGGGAGCAGAACTATGGAAGCAGCACCAACTATGGAGGTTAGTGAAACATGATCTTCTCCATCCCCTTATTTTGGCTTTCCAAATTACTTTGTCGGCTTTCTAACATTAATTTTTGTTTTACCCATTCCAGGATATGGTTCTACTATGAACTATAACTCAGGTTACGGTTCTGGAATGTCTGGAACGTCTGGAATGTATGGTTCATACGGTGGAAGTGGAGGATTATACGGTGGGGGGATGTATGGCAACAACAGCATGTATAGGGGAGGGTATGGTGGTGGTGGGCTTTATGGTTCTTCTGGAATGTATGGAGGTGGGATGTACAATAGTAGTTTAGGAGCCCCAATGGGTGGTTATGGAATGGGCATGGGTGGTCCTTATGGAGGTCAAGATCCAAATGATCCTTATGGTCCTCCTCCAACTCAACCAGGGTTTTGGATTTCAGTACTTCGGGTGGTAAGCATTTGCTGTTTTTACTTGTTATAGTTTCCTATTGGTGGGATGAAAAATGCATAAACATGAGTGCATTTATAAATTAGGTAGGCTTAATTAACTATGAAGCTTTCTAAGTGGCTAAGATGCAGCAAAATGAGAAATCTATGTATTTCTCGTTTATCTTGTTTTGTGGAGCCAGCTCACATGTCATCTGCAATTCTCTTTTGGGATGGGAATTGATAGAACAAGAAGAGGATGTAGTTATTTCAGAATTCTGATGACTTCCGCGTGATTAGTTATTAAAATTTTTATTATTATTGCAGACGCAAGGTGTGGTTAACTTTTTTGGTCGAATTGCAATTCTCATAGACCAGAACACCCAGGCATTCCATTTGTTCATGTCTGCACTTCTTCAGGTTTTTCATCTGTCATTACATCTCTTTATCTGCCCTCAGTGTGGAATCAACTGTTGTACACATATATTTTAGAGAATTGCATTTTGTTCAATTGCACACGGCACATCCACATATTTTATGACCTGAACTCTAATGTGTTGTTTACAATACCTTGCCATATTCCTTTAGTACATGATATTAAAAGTCAACTGTAGGATTTCCGGTTTATAAGTTGCCATATTCCTCATATTGTTTGGGTTGAATGGAAGACTAATGATAGATTTGAGACCATTTTAAGGCTTAGAGCTTGTTTGTGCATTATGTAACTGTTTGACGTTACTTTGATGCAGCTTTTTGATCGTTCTGGATTATTGTACGGAGAGCTAGCTAGATTTGTATTCAGGATACTGGGAGTTAAAACAAAATCCAAGGTTCATCCTCCAGGCCCGAACGGGTTTAACGGACCGCATGGACCCAACGGACCCCATGGACCCTACGGAGGAAACCAGAACTTCATCGAGGGTCCGAGACCTGCTCCTAGTGGTGGTTGGGACAATGTTTGGGAAAATGATGCCGGTAAATGAAGAGACGAGTGATATTTTGCCCGCCTGGTGAATCGTGCTTGCAACCAGGAAAACAGGGAGGAAGAAAGGAATATCTTCAGCCCCCACTTTAGTGAACAAGAGTGCCAATAGAATCGAATGTAGATGTGGAGTCCTGTATCTTTGCTACTGTTACCAAAGTGTTTGTGGGTCATTAGATGAGCCAGTGAAAACAAAAAAAGTGACAAAATAAGATATAAGCATTGTGAACGTCTTGAATCTGAAATGTTTATGTTTAATTACAAGTTGTGATTACATTCTTAACATTAGTTTCATCTGGAAAATTATTATTAAACCAAGGGCGTGTTTACTTGTGAGGAATACAAGTTAAAATTGTCTCCAACCAACATGATTTGTTGTTCTCATGTATCAATAATTCCTGTGTAATTTACATACGTACAGCTATACATTTCGATGGTTTCCGCAGCAGCTACAGAACTTATGCTATTGTGGACAAGAGTCACGGGACAAACCGCGTCATAAATAATTGCACCTCACTGCCATGCAAGCGCCTATGTAGCTCCAGTAGGTTAGTTAAAGCTCAAATTTCCAAGATTTGATTGCTGGCTGGTCTTCGTCAATGAGTAACAAGCGGCAATTGACGAATAAGTATAAGTCCGTATGAAGTTCCTGACCTCATTGTATAACTAAGCTCCTTCAACTCGCACAGAGTCGCTCTTGCCGGGAAGAAAAACAAAGCCGCGTAAGCTTGAGGATGAATGTGAAAGAATTTCAGCATATTCTTCTGGAATCCTCTGAAAATTGACAACCAAAGCCTCACATGATGCTATAGTAGGCCCACCAACTTCTTTAACGCTTCTATTCCACTGCATATACAGAAGAAGTTGTGCAATATCTTTAAGAATATAATTTCAAATGCTACACGGATCTAAGCAGAAACCTCAAGGTAAAGCAAAGTTATAATCATCTAGAGAAGGGAAGCATCGATACCTTTTTGGAAAAGAAGGTATTAGGTCCTCAATTACTCGAACAATTGTTGTACCATCATCGTTTTCCTGAGCAAATGTCTGCTTTTCTTCTACCTCTGTCATGAGCAAAAACAAAGTCCTTTAAGTTTTCACTTTCTGCCACAAAGATGGGGGAATAAAGGTAACAAAAAACGTAAATCATGGGCCATTTTATTAGGAGATTTTTATTTTTATTTTTGATAAAATCAATCATTCAAGAGTACTACCCACCCACCCCTCCCCACAAATCAAAATCAAAGACTCAAGGAGTAAAGTAGTCATGAAACAAAATAAAATCCTAATGATCGGTTTCACTTTTCTCATTAGGATTTAATTTTCTTTAGTTCACTCTCCATATGACATGAGAGAAGGAAAAAAAGAATAATAATGGTCGGATACCTTGATAATCCTCTTGAGCTGCACATTTAACTCTGAGATATAAACAATCATCCCAGTCTAAACCCAATCCTTCTCTCTGTGCAAACTTATCTAACATATGACCAATGAGGTTATACGCAATCATGCTTGTCTCATCACATACCTCCTGGATGGCAAGGTATTCGTTCTTACAAGTAGTTTGCTTACCAAGCACACCTTCTGGGTCGAGATGCAGTGAGTTTTCTTTATCCATTCCAGTGTTACATTCAGGTTCATGTCTCTCATTGGAATTCCCATCAAACCCTCTTCTGATACCACTGCAGTCTACAGAATCAGCTTGAGTGGAGTTCATATGTTCAAGTCCCTCACTGTTGTGTGATGTAAGGAGGGGATAACTGCCATTAGGGGTAGTATTAGCAGTAGGTGGCTTGCAAGAAGATGGCATTGACTCCCCAGTACTTTCAACTTCACCATACGAATCAATAGAATGAGATCTCTCACTTCCAGATATTCTATCTTCCTCGTGCCAACCCTTGTTGTCGATATTATCGTCGTCGTCGTCGTCGTCGTCATTATCATCACTTTCTTCCATTTCTTCCATATACGCATCAGAGAAATCTACATCCAAGTCATGATCAGGAAACGTATCCCAAATAACCTGCTTTATCTGAGCACTCGCATTCAATATGCATTCTACCTCTTCTTCAATTTCATCCTTTAGGATGCGTCTATCCGATTTACTTTGGGAATTCCTATTGATAAAAACAAGTGCTTCTAATAAAGACTTGGGGATGGTATCCATATCACCACACTCGAAAAGAAATTCAGTTAGCATTTTCCTAATTGCTCTCCGCAAACTCCTGTTGGATACTTTAGCATTCGGGTCTAGCAGAATCTTCAAGTTTTTCAGCTCTGGTATTGTAATCTTTGTCTTAACTAACCAAATAGCTCTAGCTATCTCTTCCTGCAATATCTTTATTTCTGGTGAGAATTGGTGAAACTCTGCAGCGGTGGAATTATGAAAACCTGGTATTAACTTCATTGATAAGCCTACTACTGCCAAGGCTCTGGCTAATGGCTGCTGCAGTTCATCACCTATGCCAAGTTCTGCGAGCATCTCCTCACTTGTTTCCCTCACTTGATTAATTAGTCTATCTCGATTCCATCCACTTTTTTTAGACCGTAGTTGAGGCAGACTTTGTCGCCCTCTAAGCTTTTTGTTCATTGCAATTAGGGTCTCAAGAGGCATGTCCGGGAGTCTATCCAACAGCTTTCTAGCGGCAGCACGATTAGATTGTGATCTGGAGGATAGAACTGTGATAAAATTATCTCGGAAATATTGCGGGTCATTGAGAAGTTGAGAAAGATATTGAGAAATTTCCACTTTATCATCATCTTTATCTTGCCTTCCGAAACCTTTTGGCAAAGATTCTCTGATAACCTTTTTCATCTTCCAACGAGTTTTCTCAAACTTGGCTGAGCCTCCTGTTAGTTTCAAAGCAAAAAGGTAAAGCCCCTTGTTAGTCAAGTCATCAAGGCACGATGACAAGACTCTGGATATATTTGGTGTGTCAAACAGTTGTATATCATCTTGAAATACTTGATTCCCTCCAACTTCACATCCTCCCAAGGCTGCGTCAACACAAGACTTTGCAACTTCATAGAACATCTGACAGATGGATTGAGTAGATCGTAAGCATAATTGAAAAAAGGTAATCAAACAACTTTGGAATAATGATAGAGCAACACAAGCCAGGTAGAAGAAACACAGAAGAAAACTAAGGTTCTGCCTGGTAGTGCTTCTTTATGAAGCACTTCCAACCAGCAGACCTTCTGTTGGAATCACAATTTAGAATATATACACACATTTGTATATATATTGATAGAGAGACCGAAAGAGAGATGAAGCTTTGATGAGGGATCCCTCAAATAAGTTTATTTGAAGGATACCTTTTAGGGCTCCCTATGTATTGTAGATTAATGATGCGACCATCAATTTTTTAAGTCTTCCCTCAAAGACCAAACTCTGCAAAAAATTTACCCAAATCAGAAGACAAATAACCATTTGATCACAACTAGATGTCTTAATGGTTTACAATTTGTCTTAACTTTTTTCCAAGGAAGATCTATGATTGAAGACTCCAAAACAGGTTATTGGATTATTCAAATATGCTGGGGATTGTGCCCCACAAGGGGTCACTCAAATAAGCTTATTTGAAGGATCCCTAAATGGAAGGGGACTCATGCAGAAGTGCTTGAACTAAATCTCACTAGCACCTTAATGCAATCAGCTGACTATGTAGAACCGATACTGGTACAAGAAGAATGACGATCATATTAAGCATGCATTTTGGAAGACTAAAAGATTAATACTGATGCATATTAAATTCTGTATAACAGCAATCAGCGCTTTTATTATGCTGATGGTGCATGTTTACAGCAGGAGGATCTAAAAGTCACTGTCGATCTTTTTGCTAGAAGCTCCAGCTTTAATAAGAGCAGTTAAAAATAAAGAAGATAAGGCATAAAACCTCTGAATGCATAGTTTCAAAAACAATGCACTGGTATCCAGTGTTTGTCTACTTAACACACACTCCCACACAGCAATCCGATTATCTATGTTGTAATCTACATTACATAAGAAGAACCAATAAGAATGGCACTGCCACTTAATCTTAAAATGTCGTGACGAGGCCACACCTCTAGATTCCCGAATTGGTGAAAACACAAATTATTCATATTCCAGGGTTATCATATGCTACTGGACACTACATCTATGGCTATAATTCTATGAATGCGCATATTATATGCACTCTTCTTTCAAACGCAGTAAAAGCACGTATATATCGACAAGAGAAATAAACTCACATCGTCTTCCCTAAGAAACGATTCGGGCAACGCCTTGTTTTCTAAAAACTCAGGATTCTCAAACTTCTTCTGCTCAGCATTGGAAGCAGGAAGCCCCAACAACCACCTGCACAGAAAATTCAAAATTTCAAAAAATCAATCAATCAATAAGCATAACTATTGGTCAATTAAAAAACTTAAAAGAAAAAAAAATACAAATTTCTGGGCACAGAAGAAAGAGATTAAATTTATCAATTCGCACGCAACCAGGGACCGAATCGAAAGAAAGGGAATTGGCAAATCAGAAAAGTGAAAAGAACAGAAAAATTGAACGACCTCCTTTTGAGTTGAATCTGCTTCTCTTGGTGTTTAATTTGTGACCAAATAGAATCGTTATCCGTGTTGTAAATCTCAAAGTCTTCCTCCATCAGCTGCGATTTCGATTTGATATTTGTTTGAGAGATGGAGAAAATGTATCTGTATGTACTCTCTGTAGGGTTTTACAAGCCGAGGGGTTCTGAGAGGGGAGGGGGAAGGGTGCGGGAGGAGAAAGTCTTCAGTCCTGCACGCACGTATCTGAGCGGGCAAGGGATTTGCTGTCCCTAAATTTGTGTCTCCTTTCATGTCCCTTTCCAATTATGTCCTTCAATTTAACTTGTAATTTAACAGTGTCAAATGTCTAAGGCCTACTCCAACCCTGGGCTAAATGCTAAATATTTAGCCCAAAATTCCCCCCAAACACCCTCCAACCCAAGGCTAAGTTTTGGGCTAAAAGGGGAATGCCAAAGTTGGGCTAAATTCCCCCCCAAATTCCCCCCCAAGTCGCGTGGACTCGCCTGATTTGGGCCCAGACGCAGCCCACTCACACGCGCACGCGCCCCACGCGGGCTGCCTGCCTCCGAGACCCGACAGGGTGGGACCCCAGCGCAGGGGGCTGTCGGCCACCAACCCAGAGCCCAACGGCTCTTTGATTCAATCCGACGGCTTGGGTTTAAAGACCCAAGGTTGATCCAACGGTCCACATTCAAATTTCATTTTAAAAAAATATGTTATTTTAAAATACATTGAATCCAACGGTTGAGATTGAATATAATCAAATCCAACGGTAAAAAAAAAGATCTAACGGCCCAAATTTAAATCTAACGGCTAAAATAATTTAAAAAAATTATTTAACTCAAATTTAATGATTTTTCAATATTTATCAGAATTTAAATTTTTTTAGATTAAAATGTTCATAAAATTAATTTATGATAGTCTACATATTTATTTTTTTTTAAACAAATTGATTTAAGAAAAAAATTAACCTAAGTTCATTCTTTAATAATTCTGGGCTAAAATTTTAGGCCAGTAGGGTTGGAGTAGAAAAACAGTTTCTGGGCTAAAAGCCAAATTTTCCGGGCTAAAAAATTTGGCTTTTAGCCCAAGGGTTGGAGATGGTCTAATAAGGTTAAATAAATAAAAACTAAAAGTTCAAAAATTAAAACCAACAGCCACTCAAATGCCCATCAACACCAATTCGACAGCCAACAACACCGGTCTGTCATCAGAGAACTCCACGGCTGGCGAAACATCCTTTTCTCTCCGTTCAAATACCCAATCGTGATCGAACCAGCCCGTCAAACATCAAATTTTATGTAAATTTTGGTTTGAGGAAGCAAGGAAGAAATCTGGTCAATCTATACAAACGAGATTTGAATCGACTCGATGACAATAAACGGCGAGATCATAATATACGGGAAGCTTCGACTCAATCATCCTACGGGACTTCGCTGGTGAGATATAGAAAGAGAGAGTGTAATGGAAGCTTCAACGGCCGTGTGAATTGCCGCCGACTAAGATTGGAGGGAGTTGCAGATTTTCGGACTTCTAGTTGGGATTTGTTTTCTTTTTGTTTTGATTTTCAATTTTCTTTAGTGAATCAGTTTTTGTATTTAAATAAATATTAGTTAAGAAAAGTTGACACCGTTAAATTGGGAGTTAAGTTAAATGACATAATTAGAAGGAGACATGGCAGGAGACACAAAGTTCGGGACAGCAGATCCCTGGCCATCTGAGCGGGCCTTAAAGCCCACCACAATCAGACAATCGGGGTGAGGGGGCATTAGTGGTGTGTGAAGAGGAAATTTTGTACTATGTCGAGAAAACAGGTGATCTAAGTTTATATTTTTTTTTTAATTTTTAATTATATTTGGTGTGTTAGATTATGTTCTTAGCATACTGAAATTTTTTTTGTGTGGAACACAAATGAGATCGGATGAAGTGAAGAGGAAATTTTGTACTATGTCGAGAAAACAGGTGATCTAAGTTTATATTTTTTTTTAATTTTTAATTATATTTGGTGTGTTAGATTATGTTCTTAGCATACTGAAATTTTTTTTGTGTGGAACACAAATGAGATCGGATGAACATGAAAAATCAAGAAAGGTGGTAGGGAAATTATTTTGCATGTGGGCCTAACAAGCCAGCTAGTCCGGGTCTTGTATTTTAGAATTTTTGTATCGCTACCCCATATAATGAGTCCACCATCCTCTCACATCACCCTTTGGCCCGCCACCTTCAAATTCCTCACACAAGAATTTCTCATGCGAGAGAATCTTGACTCTGGAACAACCTTAATACCTTGTCCTAAGTTATTCTGCAAGTCAGTGCACCGTCTGAAAAATTCTATCCTCCGGATTTCTTAGTCTAGTTGCCCCATTGGGACTTGCTTAAGTACGACATCGCTGCATGACGTACTGATTTGGTACGCTAGTCCGAAATAGATATAAACGTACTCTGGCCCTTGGGGGCGAAATTCATAAGCATTACCAGCATGATTTTCGGAACCCCCTTTGCATTATTCCCTCAAATGGTTAAAGTCCACTTTGAATTGTATAACCCATAACCCTTGGGTTGCATAAACTTTCCAAAAGCCAGATGGTTGGTTGGATCATCGAATAGCAAGTTCAAGTCCCAAATTCGAAGTCTGCCTAATGTAAATGCTCTTAATACGTTTACTAAAATTATTATAAAATATGATAACATACTATTATGTCAATTTTTGTATCATAATCTACTTTTTGCTGTTATTAGGCATACTTTAAAAATGAGGTAAAAGGAAATTCATTAAGAACTCCCATTAACTTACATGAGACAAGCGTGTGAATATGGTTAAAGCAAACAACGAGGCCACACGTGCTAAAAGAAATAACACAATTCCATAACTACAAGCTCATCAGAAGTACAAACCATTTCTCAGTCACAAAACACTCAAATCCCACCAACACAAAAAATAACACTCGAGAACTAAAATGTGCTAGTTGGAGAACTATCGAAATCACCACAAGGTAAAGATAACAACATCATATGCTGATCTTGTAATTGTTGACAAAAAAACATCTGTACTATGAGTCAACTTGAAGTTAATCTTGATAGTCATTTGCCATGCTTATAAACCACTAAACCACAACCCAAGATTTAAACAATAATCGTTGCTCTAAGATCCAAGGTTGAATGGTAAGCCATAACTGCTAACAAAAGCTCTTCTCAATAGAACGAGAGAGTAACCACAATCTCAAAGACTACTACAAGTACACAGAGCGACCACCACTAAAAACATGGACAAAAGGTTTTCGCCAACCCAAAGCTAAAAGGCATGAGTCGGAAGTGGCATAGCTTTTCTTTGTTTCTCTTTACGGCTTGCAAATTCTTTTTAAATTATTACTTTTTATTTAGGACACACTTACAAGATTTTAAGACCTAATTTAATGTAACAATTTTTGAATCTTCCCCTCTAATAATTTAATTAAATAATAATAATATAGGGGTTATTTGATAACCATTTCGTGTTTTTTTTTTATAATTTTTTTAAATAGAAATCTTGTTTGGCAACTACATGTAGTTTAAAAAGTGAAAACTATTTTCTCTAGTTTTCAAAATTTGCTCGAGTTTCAACTTTTGGTTTACTAAACAAGATTTCAGCTTTCAAAAAAGTGAAAACTTAACTTAAACCGATATGGTTATTAAACTGTCCCTTAGACTATCTTCAACCATTGGGTTAAAACCTAAAATTTTTAGCCCATAAAATTTAGGTTTTAACCCAGAAACATCTTTTTTGCTCCAACCCTTTTAGCCTAAAATTTTAGCCCTACATTATTAAAGAATGAATTTAGGCTATTTTTTTAAATTAACTTAAAAAAATTATGTAGACTATCCTACATTAATTTTATGAACATTTTAACCTAAAAATATTTAAATTCCAATAAATATTGAAAAATCACTAAATATACACATGAAACCTATGGAAGAATATGAAACACATGATGATATATATAAACACAAAACACATGAAACACATAAAACATATATGAAGCACATACAAAACATATGCTAGAGATGTATAATACATCGAATACACGAAACAAACGAAACATATACCAAATACACAAAACACAAGAAAAACAAACCTACACACATGAAACACAAACCTTCAATCATCTCTGGATAAGCATAGGTTGAATATCTAACCATCACACAACATATTCACCAATCATCTAACTTTCATAGTGCTTTTGTTTCCTCAAAATCATCAATATCTCGTCAATGGGCGGTAGAAGAAATGCTTAGCTTGACAATGTAGAGGGCACAATACCAAGCAAGCCTTGCAACTGGGGATGCAGAAAGGAACAATGAAGAAGCCTAAAATTGCGAACTCGCTTATGCAATATGAGCACCATGCCGGATCTAGCTATCGTGGTTTTGTTACAGAGCGTTCATTTGTGTAGCGTGATAGAGAAGAGTGCCATGACTGAATGATGAAAGACTATTTCATTGAACGTCCGAGATATCGTCCTCGTAGTTTTCAGAAGCGGTATCGGATGAGGATAGAGTTTTTTGAAAGCATCTTAAACGCAGTTGTCCATCATGACCACTACTTTGCAAGGAAGATAAATGTGGTAGGCCTATAAAGTCTATCACCTCATCAAAAGCTCACATTTATATTCAGATGCTAGCTAATGGGGCTCTGCAGACTCAACTGGCGAATATTGTTGACTTGCGGAGAGTATTGCTATTGAGAACCTCAAGCGCTTCTGTAAGACAATTGAAGCCATATATGGAGCCACATACCTCTGAAAGCCAAATCGTGAAGACTTGAAGAGGTTTCTACGCAAGGCAGTCAAAAGAGACTTCCCTGACATGATAAGAAGTCTCGATGGGAGTGGAAGAATTGTCCATGCTTGGGCTGGCCAACTCAAGGGAGTGCGGCAATATGTACAATAATTATTAAAGGCCTTTTGAATTATTGAAGGCATCTATTGTACATCAAAGTATGCAACAATATGTATAATAATTATTTAAAGCATCTAGAATAGAAACAATAATTAATAAGCCATAAATTTATTACAAACGATAATTAATAAGTCATAAACTTAATACAAATGATAATTAATAAGTCATAAACTTAATACAAACGATAATTAATAAGCTACATAAACTTAACAAACGACAATTAGTAAACTACATAAACTTAATACAAACGACAATTTATAAACTGCATAAACTTAATGCAAACGATAATTAGTTAACTACATAAACTTAAAAATGATATCCACCACCTTGACTTGGTGGTGGACTTGGGATATAGCCTTGAGATGAATCATCATCTTGAAAGATACTCTTTGTGGCATGCTTTCGCAAAATTTCCTTTTACTTATCACGTAAGAACTTCTTTCTATTGTTGATGTCCTCCCTCATCAAATCACATTCGAACCTTTCTTGCTTCATTTCCCCTTCCTTTATAAAGGCCAAGCGCATTCGGGCCGCTTGTTCCTCCCAAAAGCTATGGCTTTCGGCCAATTTTGCAAATCCAGTAGAAATCGTCGCACTAATTAGATCTTGGAACTTCCTTGAGGACTTTGCGGCTTCACTACCAAATAATTTTTTTCATTGTTGGTCCGAATCGGTTCCCCACCTCGGACAATCCTTGAGGACATCCCAATCATGATGCGACTTAAAAAGCTTATTTTTTGGCATAGTTCTTGTATTGTAAATTGTCATTGCTTTGTCACCCTTTGCAAGAAATACATAAATACAATTAGTTGCAAAATAAAATTATGTACATGACAAATAAAATATCAACAAAGAAACTCATTACTTCTACGGCACTTCTTCCACTAGCCATGTCAACCACGGCTTTCTCCAAGCCACCCTTCCATTAAGTGCACGCTTTTTTGATAATCTTTCACCGATAGTAAACACCACCAACTTCCATATGGTGATGGTGCATGTTTACAGCAGGATGATCTAAAAGTCACTGTCCATCTTTTTGCTTCTGAATAAGAAGCTCCAACTTTAATAAGAGCAGTTAAAAATAAAGAAGATAAGGCATAAAACCTCTGAATGCATAGTTTCAAAAACAATGCACTGGTATCCAGTGTTTGTCTACTTAACACACACTCCCACGCGGCAATCCGATTATCTATGTTGTAATCTACATCACATAAGAAGAACCAATAAGAATGGCACTGCCACTTAATCTTAAAATGTCGTGACTAGGCCACACCTCTAGATTCCCGAATTGGTGAAAACACAAATTATTCATAATCTGGGGTTATCATATGCTATTGGACACTACATCTATGCCTATGATTCTATGAATGCACATATTATATGCACTCTTCTTTCAAACGCAGTAAAAGCATGTATATATCGACAAGAGAAATAAACTCATATCGTCTTCCCTAAGAAACGATTCGGGCAACGCCTTGTTTTCTAAAAACTCAGGATTCTCAAACTTCTTCTGCTCAGCATTGGAAGCAGGAAGCCCCAACAACCACCAACACAGAAAATCCAAAAATTCAAAAAATCAATCAATCAATAAGCATAACTATTGGTCAATTAAAAAACTTTTAAGGAAAAAAAAAACTAATTTCTGGGGACAGAAGAAAGAGATTAAATTTATCAATTCGCACACAACTAGGGACCGAATCGAAAGAAAGGGAATTGGTAAATTGGAAAAGTGAAAAGAAAAGAAAATTTGAACGACCTCCTTTTGAGTTGAATATGCTTCTCTTGGTGCTTAATTGTAACCAAATAGAATCGTTATCCGTGTTGTAAATCTCAAAGTCTTCCTCCATCAGCTACGATTTCAATTTGATATTTGTTTGAGAGATGGAGAAAATGTATCTGTCTATACTCTCTGTAGGGTTTTACAAGCCGAGGGGTTTTGAGAAGGGAGGGGGAAGGGTGCGGGAGGAGAATGTCTTGGGTCCTGCATCACGCGTATCTGAGCGGGCCTTAAAGCCCACCACAATCGGACAATCGGGGTGAGGGGCATGAGTGGTGTGTGAGGAGGAAATTTTGTACTATGTCGAGAAAACAGGTGATCTAAGTATCATAATAAAATTGGTTTATATATTTTTTTTATTTTTTAATTAATTTATTATTATATTTGGTGTGTCAGATTATATTCTTAGCATACTGAAAAATCTTTTGTGTGAAACACAAATGAGATTGGATGAACATGAAAAATCAAGAAAGGTGGTAGGGAAATTATTTTGCACATGAGCCTAACAAGCCAGCTAGTCCGGGGCTTGTATTTTAGAATTTTTGTATCGCTACCCCATGTAATGACTCCACCCTCCTCTCACATCACCCTTTGGCCCACCACCTTCGAATTCCTCACACAAGAATTTCTCATGCGAGAGAATCTTGACTCCGGAACAACCTTAATGCCTTTTACTAAGTTATTCTGCAAGTCAGTGCACCGTGTGAAAATTTCTATCCTCGGGATTTCTTAGTCTAGTTGCCCCCTTCGGACTTGCTTAAGCACGACATCGCTACATGACGTATTGATTTGGTACGCTTGTTTGAAATAAAAGTAAACGTACTCTGTCCCTTGGGGGGCGAAATTCATAAGCATTACCAGCATGTTTTTCGGAACCCCCTTTGCAGTATTCCCTCAAATGGTTAAAGTCCAGTTTGAATTGTGTAACCCATAACCCTTAGGTTGCATAAACTTTCCAAAAACCAGATGGTTGGTTAGATCATCGAATAGCAAGTTCAAGTCCCAAATTCGAAGTCTGCCTAATGTAAATGCTCTTAATACGTTTACTAAAATTATTATAAAATATGATAACATACTATTTTGTCAATTTTTGTATCATAATCTACTTTTTGTTGTTATTAGGCATACTTAAAAAATGAGGTAAAAGGAAATTCATTAAGAACTCCCATTAACTTACATGAGACAAGCGTGTGAATGTGGTTAAAGCAAACAACGAGGCCACACGTGCTAAAAGAAATAACACAATTCCATAACTACAAGCTCATCAGAAGTACAATACAATTTCTCAGCCACAAAAGACTCAAATCCCACCAACACAAAAAATAACACTCGAGAACTAAAATGTGCTAGTTAGAGAACTATCGAAATCACCACAAGGTAAAGATAACAACATCATATGCTGATCTTGTAATAGTTGACAAAAAAACATCTGTATTATGAGTCAACTTGACGTTAATCTTGATAGTCATTTGCCATGGTTGTAAACCGCTAAACCACAACCCAAGATTTAAACAATAATCGTTGCTCTAAGATCCATGGTTGAATGTGTTTGGTGCCGATTTTGCACCGTCGGCCCAAGCGATCGAGGTCGTTGAGTAAGCATATTTCTACACCGTCGATAAAAAAATGAAGATAATTTTGTTATTGTTGAAGGATAATATTATGGGTTTTGCCATAATAGTTATCTTTTAATTATCCTAGCGTTATATATGCAAACATGGACAGTTCGAGTAAAATTGGAATTCCTGCTATCAAATTGGAGAAGCATGGTGGATGAGGTTTGAAAAGTCAAGGTGATAATGCAAATTGGAATTGGTGAATGGGAAATGGATGATAAAGATCCACGTAGGGCATTTAAATATTAAAACCAATCTTTGGATTATATTGGTTAGGTGGCTAATTAAAAAGAAAACAATGGTCTCAGATAATGATGACAAGCCTAGGTAGGCTAGGCTATGATGATAAGAAGACTTTTGTTTGGATGGGCTTTTGTGAGGTTTGGAAAACCATGAAAATATATCTGATGGATGTGCTTTGGTCTCTGTGAATCAATTTCAGGAATTAGAGTTGTAGTTAAACTCTGAAACACTATTTGACCGTGCAAAGCAAGTATTTCAACACTATAAATAGGAGGCTCAGTGCACAGTTCAGGATCTCCAATTCAACACACAAATCTGCCCTGAGCAAACCCTCGCTCTATGCGAAACCTCTCAACAACCTTGAGATTTTTATTTTCCTTTTCGCCAACACATCTTCAGTTTGGATAAACAGCACTGTGAAGGCAACCGGTGGTATCTTCAGTTTGGATAAACAGTACTACCGCCGTAGAATCAGCCGACCTCGGAGCACCTTTAGTTTAGATAAACAGCACTGTGTCGAGGCCGACTGATTATCTATCCAAGTCTCGGTCAAGAAGGATTTTCGAATCTTTTTTGGCAGAGGTCATCTCATTAGCCTTCTCGGCGAAGTGAGGTGTTACCAGGTTACTACGTTCGGCACACCGAAAATTGAATTTGATATTAAACTTTGTAATTGGTAGCCTTGTCTTCAGGCTTGAGGACCTAGAGGCCGAGACGTGTTCTTTTCTCGGCCGCAATCGCAAGACGTAGAAGTCAGTCGCGCACATCAACACAACATCAACACATTTTACTCCTCGGCCGAGCTCGGCCGACGAGTTGCCACGCCCCGTACATATTTGAAGGACATAGTTAGCTCACTAATTGCTCGGCATGCGCGCCGTGTAGGCTAGGTGATTTTTGTAGTCAACAGAATGGTAGCCACAATTGCTAACAAAAGCTCTTCTCAATAGAACGAGAGAGTAACCACAATCTCAAAGACTACTGCAAGAACGAAGAGCGACCACCACTAAAAACATAAAAATGTTTTCGCCAACCCAAAGCTAAAAGGCATGAGTCGGAAGTGGCATAGCTTTTCTTTGTTTCTTTTTACGGCTTGCAAATTCTTTTTAAATTATTATTTTTTATTTAGGACACACTTACAAGATTTTAAGACCTAATTTAATGTAACAGTTTTCAAATCTTCCCCTCTAATAATCTAATTATATAATAATAATATAGGGGTCATTTGATAACCATTTCGTGTTTTTTTATTTATAATTTTTTTAAACAGAAATCTTGTTTGGCAACTACATGTAGTTTAAAAAGTGAAAACTATTTTCTCTAGTTTTCAAAATTTGCTCGAGTTTCAACTTTTGGTTTACTAAACAAGATTTCAGCTTTCAAAAAAGTGAAAACTTAACTTAAAACGAGATGTTTATTAAACTGTCCCTTAGAATATATGAGATGGTTATTAAACTGTCCCTTAGACTATCCCCAACCCTTGGGTTAAAACCTAAAATTTTTAGCCCAGAAAATTTAGGTTTTAACCTAGAAAATTTTTAGCCCATTAAATTTAGGTTTTAACCCAGAAACATCTTTTCTGCTCAAACCCTTCTAACCTAAAATTTTAGCCTCACATTATTAAAGAATGAATTTAGACTATTTTTTTTAAATTAACTTAAAAAAAATTATGTAGACTATTCTACATTAATTTTATGAACATTTTAACCTAAAAATATTTAAATTCCGATAAATATTGAAAAATCACTAAATATACACATGAAACCTATGGAAGAATATGAAACACATGATGATATATATAAACACGAAACACATGAAACACACAAAACACATATGAAGCACATACAAAACATATGCTAGAGATGTATAATACATCAAACACACGAAACAAACGAAACACATACCAAATACATACAAAACACAAGAAAAACAAACCTACACACATGAAACACAAACCTTCAATCATCTCTGTATAAGCATAGGTTGAATATCTAACCATCACACAACATATTCACCAATCATCTAACTTTCATAGTGCTTTTGTTTCCTCAAAATCATCAATATCTCGTCAATGGGCGGTAGAAGAAATGCTTAGCTTGACAATGTAGAGGGCACAATACCAAGCAAACCTTGCAACTGGGGATGCAGAAAGGAACAATGAAGAAGCCGAAAATTGCAAACTTGCTTATGCAATATGAGCACCATGCTGGATCTAGCTATCGTGGTTTTGTCACGGAGCGTTCATTTGTGTAGCGTGTTAAAGAAGAGTGCCATGACTGAATGATGAAAGACTATTTCATTGAACATCCGAGATATAGTCCTCATGATTTTCAGAGGCGGTATCGGATGAGGATAAAGTTTTTTGAAAGCATCTTAAACGCAGTTGTCCATCATGACCACTACTTTGCGAGGAAGATAAATGTGGTAGGCCAATAAAGTCTATCACCTCATCAGAAGCTCACATTTATATTCAGATGCTAGCTAATGGGTGCTATTCAGACTCAATTGACGAATATTGTTGACTTGCGGAGAGTATTGCTATTGAGAACCTCAAGCGCTTCTGTAAGACAATTGAAGCCATATATGGAGCCACATACCTCTGAAAGCCAAATCGTGAAGACTTGAAGAGGCTTATACGCAAGGCAGTCAAAAGAGACTTCCCTGACATGATAGGAAGTCTCGATGGGAGTGGAAGAATTGTCCATGCTTGGGCTGGCCAACTCAAGGGAGTGCGGCAATATGTACAATAATTATTAAAGGCTTTTTGAATTATTGAAGGCATCTATTGTACATCAAAGTGTGCAACAATATGTATAATAATTATTCAAAGCATCTAGAATAGAAACAATAATTAATAAGCCATAAATTTATTACAAACGATAATTAATAAGTCATAAACTTAATACAAATGATAATTATTAAGTCATAAACTTAATACAAACGATAATTAATAAACTACATAAACTTAACAAAAGACAATTAGTAAACTACATAAACTTAATACAAACGACAATTAGAAAACTACATAAACTTAATACAAACGACAATTTATAAACTGCATAAACTTAATGCAAACGATAATTAGTTAACTACATAAACTTAAAAATGATATCCACCACCTTGACTTGGTGGTGGACTTGGGATATAGCCTTGAGATGAATCATCATCTTGAAAGATACTCTTTGTGGTATGCTTTCGCAAAATTTCCTTTTACTTATCACGTAAGAACTTCTTTCTATTGTTGATGTCCTCCCTCATCAAATCACATTCGAACCTTTCTTGCTTCATTTCCCCTTCCTTTATAAAGGCCAAGCGCATTCGGGCCGCTTGTTTCTCCCAAAAGCTATGGCTTTCAGCTAATTTTGCAAATCCGGTAGAAATCGTTGCACTAATTGGATCTTGGAACTTCCCTTTTCTCTTTGCTTCCTTTTGCTTATCTCTTCTCAGGGGCCTTGCAAAAGAAGAAGTTGGAGTCAACAAATCGACACATTCATTAACATCATTTGTCTTTGCAGCTTCACTACCAAATAATTTTTTCCACTGTTGGTCCGAATCGGTTCCCCACCTCGGACAATCCTTGAGGACGTCCCAATCATGATGCGACTTAAAAGCTTATTTTTTGGCATAGTTCTTGTCTTGTAAATTGTCCTTGCTTTGTCACCCTTTGCAAGGAATACGTAAATACAATTAGTTGCAAAATAAGATTATGTACATGACAAATAAAATATCAACAAAGAAACTCACCACTTCTATGACGCTTCTTCCACTAGCCATGTCAACCACGGCTTTCTCCAAGCCTCCCTTCCATTAAGTGCACACTTTTTTGATAATCTTTCACTGATAGTAAACACCACCAACTTCCATTCGGCCCAAGTTGGAGTTTTCATTGAACTTATCAATGATTTTAGCCCACAAAACCTTTTTATTTTGATTCGTGCCAATGACACTATCTTCGCTAATAGAAACTCATGCCAAGCATAAAGCAACATCTTCCTCAAAGGACCAATTACGACCTCTAATATGATCTTTTGCCATCTTGAAAATTTTGAAAATGGGAAGAAATGGTTTTGGAAGATGGTAGAAAGAAAAATTGGAAGAATTGTAGGAGAAACGTGACTTTTTTGTGGATATTTGAACATGTATTTATAGAATTTTTGGGTGAATTTGGAGTTAAATAATTTTTTTTTTATTTTAGCCGTTGGATTTAAATTTGGACCTTTGGATCTTTTTTTTAACCATTAGATTTGATTATATTCAATATAAAACTAAAAAATAAAAATTAAATAAATTAAAGTAGACCATTGGATACCCAAGGTCCATTTGAATTCTGGTTTTGGATCAGCAAAAAGAGTTGTTGGGCTCGTGTCATGGGGCAACAGCCCCACATGGGTGGGCTAGGGAAGCTGAGACGGGCAAGTGCGTGCTTCTGGGATGGGCGAGTCCAGTTCACTTCCCTTGTTTCACTCTCAAATGCGGGCTCCACCACTAATTTTGGCCGGCAGGCTGTGCGTGCTTCTGGGATGGGCAAGTCCAGTTCACTTCCGTTGTTTCACTCTCAAATGCGGGCTCCACCACTAATTTTGGCTGGAATTTGGGAATTTTTTTGGAGTTCTAACACTAAACCCCATTTTAACCCCATTTTAGGACTTACTCTAAGGATTAGAGTTGGTCTTAAGAACTAACATGGGAGGAAAAAAATGTGGAAGACTAAAGTAGAACAACTCTAAAATTTAGGGGCAAATGTGAAATAAAGCCAAACATATTGATGTTGTAACTGGTAACGAGGTCCAGAGCAAAAGATCAGTGAGCACAGAAGATCTAGTCAACCATGAAGAACAACAGCAACCAAAACAACAACAGAGAAGAAAAAAATCACTCCAAGGATGAAAGTTCTATCTCATCCCTCGATTCAACATTCAACCAAACCCTCCGAAATGTTCGAGGGTACCTCTCCCTCTTCCCAACCATTACTCTTTCTTTTTCTTTTCTTTTTTCGTTTTAAATTTACAGTTTGTTTTCTCATTATTTGTAAATTTTGGTAATGATTTTCCTCAAATTTGAAACCCATTTGGAAAAAGCTTGTTCTTTTATTACAATTAACTATTGGGAATTCTTAATTCGACTGTCCATTTCACACCCACAAATGATTTCGATTCCTTGCATTTGGGAAAACCCATGACGGAATTGGTCCAGTACGTAAATTATAGATTTTTTTCTCCCAATTTCTACAATTTGGCCGAGGAACGAATGTGGGTTTTGGTGGTTTCCTTTTGTTATGTAAATCAGTGGAAAGAGTTCAGTGATTTGTGAGATCTATGTGCTTAGATTGAAGAATCCATTAATGCACATTTCTGTTTGGTTGGTGAGAAAATGGGGACAACAGATGCAATCTGACTATTCGAATTTAGAGTTAATGGGCGATTCGCAGTTTTAATCCCGCATATTGTGCTTTGTTTTCCGTCCGCTTATTGTATAGATAAAACCGTAAATTGATGTCATGTGGCTGAAAATTGGTTATAGGAGATTCAGTTTTTTGCTGGATTTGTTTCAATGACTAAGAAGCATCTGTGTCTCAGATATACTGATTTATGGTAGAATGGTCATGTGTAGGTAATTTGGTTTGTTATATTGACGTTCGGAAGAACGATTCAGTTCTGCACTAGTACTGACTTTTACATTGTCTTACTCCTGCACTTTCCATCAGCATCGTAGTTAGATATTAGTTACATTTGGTATAAGTCCGATTGTGTTTTGTCTTAAAGTTAGCTAAATATCTTATTTTATTTATGTTCTGATTCTATTTTCTGATATCAGGTTGCTCAAGGGGCGTAGCATTCCTGGTAAAGTGTTACTGAGTCGGAGATCAGACCCGCTAGATCAGTCAAACATCCAAGACCCCTCTCCAAATTATGAAAGGAGTATCTCATACAATGAATCTGAAACAAGCGATCATATGGCCAACGAACTGGAGGTATATTTTGATATATCTTTTGTGTAATAAATTTCTAGATCATAGTATTTGCACTAAATGATTAACTCAGAATGTAAAAGCTAGGATTTTACTTCTAAAATAGGAAGAAGTGCAGAGCTCGATCAAGGCAAACAATAATGAAAATTCAAATAGCCTAAATTCATCCACTTCCGATACTGAGAATACTTCCAAAGAAGCTCAGAAATCCACCACGGGTGCTAGATGTACTGATTCTGCTAGAATTGCAAAGTTCACAAAGGTTCTCTCAGGGACAACAGTCATACTAGGTATAATGACTTTCTCATCACTCTTTCCCCTGTTATGCCCTTGGACCTGTTAGATTCCGTTTCTTTACGTTTTTGTATAAGCGTATCATCATGATTATAGGACAACCTTATCACTTGAAATCTGAATTTTCCATTATTTTCTCTATGATATATCTATCACTCCACAAATTTTGGTTCGTGCTGAGCTGACTGAGCTCTGTATTATTTTAATTCCTCTTTCCTTTTTCTTTTAAAAATTAGTTTTTAATTGTTTGTGTAGAGAAGTTGCGTGAGTTGTCTTGGAGTGGCATACCACCATATATGCGACCGGACGTATGGAGGCTTCTTTTGGTAAGCTCGAGGTTTGGATCCTTTTAAGAAATTGAAATTTTTTGGATGCTAATAATTGGTTGATTGGGCATGCTTGTACGGATGCTGAAAATATTGAAATATTGCCCATAGAGCATTATGTATGAAAAGTATTCACTTTGTGCGGGCATAGTTGATGTTGAATTTAAAGGATCTACTGCTGGATAGATACCTTTTGGCAGCAATCCTCTTGATAGTAGCATGTAATGTGTAAATGTCACGACCGGATACTTTGTGTGGCTTGCATATAGTATACTCTGTGCTAACATTGTGATAGGAAGCATTATGGACATTGAGGATGCAAGGTTCTCCTTAAGGTCCACTGTATTGGCTTTTGTAATTCTAAGGTTTTGTTCATTACAACCATATCTGCAGCTGGGTCATGGTTGTCAAGTGCAGCCTGTGGGTGGCCATTGTTCTGCCCATGCTTTGATATTGATGTTTTATGCATTTTCGATCCTTTTGTGGTTATTTTTATTTTCGTTTCTTTGACTTTTTCTTGTTTATGAATTTTTTGTTGCTTTGTTTTTTTAATAATTGGAATGGAAGTTTTAAAGAATTTGTTTAAGATAACATTATGTCTTAGAAAGGGAGTTCATTTTTTATATCCCCTTGTAATAACGTGGGATACCTTTATCTGGTAAGTTGTTACTTGTATGAAATTAAACATGAACTGACAACAGGGATATGCACCACCTAATTCAGATAGAAGGGGGGGAGTTCTGAAAAGGAAGCACCTCGAGTATCTTGATTGTGTTTCCCAGTACTATGACATTCCGGATTCTGAGCGCTCAGATGATGAGATAAACATGCTTCGCCAGGTGCTTTGATATATACCAAAATGCCCATCTGCTTAGTTCTAAATTTATAATACGTTTTTTGGTGAATTTAACAATAACTTATTGTTATCTTAGATTGCTGTTGATTGCCCAAGAACAGTGCCAGATGTATCCTTTTTTCAGCAAGAACAAGTCCAGAAATCCTTGGAGCGGATCCTTTACACATGGTTAATACTATTCCTGGTCCTTTTTGGGTTTTATTAACATCTTATATGTTCATGTGAGAAAAGGAGAAATGATGGCTTATGGAATATCTTCTTGAACCTATGTTCAGCAGCTCATGAACCCAAATATGTTTGACCTTTCTGTTTTATATTTTTATCTTCAACCTTTGCAATAGCCTGTATCTATTGGACTGCTTATGCCTAACAACAAGCGTAAAATATTGATCCCAGATATCTGGTTTATCTAGAAAGTTCAAACCAATTGTCTTAGTTTAGGGTTCATGCAAAGGACTTTGGTTCATTAAGCATGCGGATAATTACGCTGCAGTTACAGTATGAAACATTTATCATTTTGGGTCTGCATTGTTGTCTTCCATCTTGAGTAGGGTTTAAAAACCAGTCCATGCCCATGTCTATACTTTAGAGGTTTCTTATTAATAAAGAGATGTAGTTGGATATTTCTGACTTGCCTTAAAGGATTTCCTAAAGTATTAGTTTCAAATTGTGTGGTTCGCGGATGGTGCTTTCAAGTTTGATAGCTACTTCTTTAAGTTCTTATGTTCTTGTTCAACTGTGCTATATTTTTGTGTAGGATTGATTGTCTATTTAGAGGGTTGGGAATACAGGGCCTGATTCTCATACCCAAACTGTCACTCAACTATTAGTGTCTTTAATCAGGAATCCAGGATGTTTTAAGGTCTAGGTCTATTCCATTGGCTTTCCATGGAGCATCTTTTTGTAAGTGTGGAGCTTGCACAGATAGTATGTGATACAACGTTTACTTATCGAAGTGAAAAAGATTATGCGTTTACTTATTCTGCTGGCGTTACGAATTGGGTGAGCAGTTTTTGGGTTTCTGTAATTTAGATTTTAAAAAGGGAACTTTAAAAAAAAGCTCCCGGTACTGTTCACTTTAACAAAAAACCACATTTTTACACTAAAAAGTCAATCCTGGTACTATTCACTTTACCTTTTATTTTGTCCTTATCATTAAAACTCAAAGTTTTCAAGCCCTTTTCATTAGTTTTCCTTTTTAAGGGAGCTTTTAAATTGAGTCAGATATGGAGCATGGTTATTATGATCATTTTGAGTTATTTGTTTCTTGATTTTTTTTGTTTTTATGATCACTAGTGACATGTTTTCAACGTACTTTTCCTAATTTCTTTCAGGGCCATTAGACATCCTGCAAGTGGATATGTTCAGGGAATAAATGATCTGGCTACTCCCTTTCTAGTAGTTTTCTTGTCAGAATACTTAGAAGGAAGTGTGGATAATTGGTCAATCTCCGATCTGTCTCCTGATAAAATATCTTACGTTGAGGCTGATTGCTATTGGTGCCTATCAAAGTTACTCGATGGTATGCAAGATCATTACACATTTGCTCAGCCGGGAATCCAGAGGCTAGTGTTTAAGCTAAAGGAATTGGTCAGGCGGATTGATGGTAACTCCCATCTTTCAGTATCTAGTTTCTCCTTCTTGCACCTCTTTTCCTGCATGACACAGTACTTTTTTTTATAATGAATTTACAAGCTACATTTGGTTAGTTTTATTATTTCTGTCAATTTTTTGAAGAATTGAAACAGTTCCTCTGTCATGGTTTTCAAAATGGAATTTTCTTTTCTTTTTGTTATGCATATTAGGGCTTATGCGTAACTACAAGCGGTGAATGAGGGAGCCAAAGCAACATGCTCCATTTCCTGTAGGGTACTTTATAAGAATTTTTTGGGTGTTTCTGGGTTGTATGTTCGTATGTTGTCAAAGAGAATAAATAGGATGTGTGGAAGGCAGAATGATCTGAGATTAGTATGGCAGTTGTTGCTTCACATATGGATGCCTAAAGATGGGGCGTTCTAATCATGCAGGAATTAATGAAGGGACATATAGTATTTGTTTTAAACTTATCCAAATTATACTAAAATATAAGCTTATATTTTATTGCCCATTAAACAATAGAGGACAGGAACCAACAAAAAGAAATAGAACAATTTATTTCTAAAATAGACCCTACCAAAACACAAACATATTATACACTGCTGCTTGCCAATATGAGAAATTATCTTGAAGATAATGCCTTAATTTAATAGAAACAGTTGTCCAAACAAAGCACTTAAACTGAATTGGTCCCATAACGTCTCAGAGCCCAAATGCCATCATACACTACAAACTCTCTGTTCCTCTCCTACTAAACAACCCAAAACACAGTCAAGAGCATGGAACCCCATATAACACTGGGCTTCTTTTCCCTACCTGCTACTTATCCTTCTCAAAAAGAAGGGAAAAAAGTCCCTTGGAATAACCCAGCTTACTTTCATTTCTCTAGACAATTTTAACCAAAGATTTGAAGTCACAGGGCACACTTTCGAATCCTTCTTACACATTATGCACCATTGAGAGTTTAGGCAAACATTAGGCTAAAGTTGAGGTGTGTTAATAACTTAATATATGCTATCTAGCTATGGAGGTGATTTACTTTGCACTTTCTGTTTGTCCAATTTTTCATGTGATGCAAAAAAATGATGGTTCATGTTTTTATATTGTATTCTTCCAAGGAAAATTCTTTTATTGGTGAATGTGAATTCTTGATAGTGTATTTCTAGGGTTTGTTTTCTTGAAGGCAAGAACAACTTTTGCTTGTATGACGGGCTTTAATATAATGCATTCCAAAAATACCAGTACCTCATGCTGTGTGATGCAACAAACATGTAAAAGTTCTGCTATCATCTTTCGTGTGTATACTACTATACTCAGTATTAATTCTATTGTGCTAGAACCGGTATCTACACACATCGAGGAGCAAGGGCTAGAATTTCTTCAATTTGCTTTCCGCTGGTTCAACTGTCTTTTAATACGGGAGGTATGATTCTAAAGATCTCTTCTCCATACGTTTCTGTAGTTTTCCCTATTTTAAAGAGATTCACATATGATGGGCAAAGTCACTCTAACTAATCTTGAGGTTACTAGAGTAACAGAAATTTGGTGCTCTTATCATTTATTGCAAAGCTAATGGCGATTTTTTAATTTTTTTTCTGCTTAGATTCCTTTTGATCTAGTCACCCGCCTGTGGGATACCTATCTTGCTGAAGGAGATTCATTGCCAGATTTTCTTGTGTATATATTTGCCAGTTTTCTTTTAACGGTAAGACAGTAAGACTTCTTGCCTTTGCAAGGATAGTTTCCTTGGTTACTTGTCCGGATGTATTCACTGTGAAAAGGAAATGCATCTATTGATTTATTGTCAATTAGCAGTGTGGTTTCTTTGCATTAGGTTAATAATGGAGAGGTCTAAGGCTAGCATTTTGATTCTTGGCCTTTTGGCTAAGTGCTAGTGTGGTAAGGGAGGCTAGTATGTTACCAGCTTTGGTTATGGAAGAAATCCCGTTGCTTATGATACTTTCTATTCCTTTCATGAGGTTTTAAAGAAAATTCTGATCTGATTAGCACTTATGAGATATACAACGTGTTCAAAACTGAAAAATTACTGTCTACCACTTCCCATTGACTGAAGTAATGGTATCATTCTTTCTATTCATTTAAGTGCCATTTTGTGCTTTTTTTTTTCCTTTTAAGTTTCTGTCGTAGTTTAGAATTTGGGAATGGTTGCATATGGGGCAAAAGCGTAAGGCCGTGCATGATCTTTTTGGTCATGACTGGAAGGCGGAGGCCAAGGTAGTATTGGCTTTTCTGCTAAATTTTTCCTTGTCCATATTTGCCATTTCTCGAGGGTGTAAGCACACACCTTGTGGTGGAGTCAATTTGACTGCAGAGAATCCAAAGGGCCACATCTGTACTCTTTGGCTCTGTAGATTCCATATGAAAACTTAATGCCTTTTGTTTATTGCATGTCAACCGAAATTGCTATCAGTTTTTATTATGATTATTACAAATGAAGTAGAGGTCAATGAGTTAAAGACCACTGTTGTTTGATATGCAGTGGTCAGATAAGCTTGTGAAGCTGGAATTCCAAGAGTTGGTTATGTTTCTTCAACACCTTCCGACAGATAACTGGACTCACCAAGACCTAGAGATCGTGCTTTCAAGAGCGTTCGTGTGGCATAGTATGTTCAACAGCTCTCCTAGCCATTTAGCCAGCTAAAACCAATTTGTAATATTCACTTTGTATCGGCAGCTTTCGAGTTTTGTCTCCTTTTTTTCTTTCTAATTTCCTCTTCTTTGTGCTTTAATTCGTTTTGTACAATTGTTCTCTTATGGTGGAGGACCATGCCCGTATATGTATCCGGTGTCTGTAATATTTGTATTTGCAAGCATTTCTTTGTCGACACGCCTTTTGATCGATTGAGGAAAAAGAAAATTGATGTATTTCTATCTACTTTTTATAAACCATAATTGTTAAAAACTCAGGCTTAAGTAGAATTAACCGAATCCAGGCTTCAAAACTCGAGGTTATGAACTGGAATTCGATTAACTTGTATCCGAAAACTGACCAATTCTCAACCAACCAGCGTAAATGGCTTCAAAGTTTTGGTGTAATTTTTTCTCGACACAAAGGAGACCGAAGAGAGGGAGAGGGGAAAGGTCGGAAATCTGACATTGCTGTAGAACCATATATGGTGAACAAGATATGTAAACACAAACTTTACTACAAAGATATGCACCACAAGCCGTACTAGTTCCACTTTTCTTTAAACAAGGTCCCTAATCCGAAGTATGAACAGTTCCCAGAATCCAGAAAAGGATTACCGAACACCAGCATATAGAATAGAGACGGAAACGGAAATGTTGAGCCATTTGCTTTTGTTCCTCAGATGTATCCGGCAGCTTTCGGTAGCAGGTTATGCCGCCGTTAACCAGCCCTACACATGCAGTCCCCTGACTGAAAATTGTTAAACAAGATTGAGTGATCTCCTTCCCTGCCATGATAAAAGGAGCAGTCAGATTCTTAATAGGTCAAAACCAAAAATACCTTCCCGATAAAGTTATAATCCAAATTGATGTGATTTTGTCATTTGATGTGAGTGGTGGGAATTTAAAGAGATTGAGTTGCCCGAAGATTTTGCTTGTGAGTTGCCGACCAAGTACATGGCCGTTTCAGCCGCTGGAAAGTCTATTGCCGTGAAACGCTATGATCAAAACAAAGTATTTGGACTATGAGAGAGTATGGGGTGGTGGATCATGGACAAAGAAATTCACCATTGATACAAATGTCATCCCGAATTTCCAAGTTGTACAGGTTATTGGGTGCAGGGCTGTATGACCATGGAGGGAAGACTGGAGAGTTGGTCTCTCATGATCCTAAGAACAGAAATGAATTTCTAGGAATCCATACAGATCCAGGGTATTCATGCATTCAATATTACACAGAGATCCTAGGTTTACTCGATAGAGAGGGTTGATGAGCATTCCATGGAAGAGGAAGAAAACAAAGATATCATCGCATATATAATACTGTATAAATCCTTACTTGCCATCTTATGTTCAATAAGGCATGTAGACCTCACCCATAACAGATTACTCAATAAGGTGCTGATGAAATGATAGTGAAGGTGAGAACCTAAAGTTTGAACACTTACATGTTTCCGTTCAACTTCTTCAAAAAATTTCTCAGGAGAATCTACATATTCAGCACAATCTTGCTTGACAGAAGCCACCCAATCTTCCTCTCCAGCCTTCTCAAGGTTTCTAATTAATACTGTAAACGTTAATTTATCTGGGGCACAGCCGGATGCCTTCATCAATTCATAGGTCTTCATTGCCTTTTCTGTCATGCCCACTTGTATATAAGCTCCAATCATCTCAGTGAATGCCCTTGTGTCAGGTTCTAAGCCTTCTTCCTTCAATCCAGAAAAAAGCTCTTCCGCCATTTCAATCAGTTTGTTCTTCCCCAGCAGTAGGATCATGCTACAGTATAAGGAGAGATCTGGCTTATACCATACTTCCTCCCGCACAAATTTGAAGACCTAAAACCTGAATCCAGTTTAGATAACATAGATAATTGAAAAATACAAAATGCTCAAATATTATCAACTTAGTTAAACATTATGAACAAACTAGGTCACAGCTTAGTTAAACAGCTTCCAAATTGGAGTCCAACATTCAGAAACTGACAAACTAGCCATTACCGAAAGAACAAGGAACCACCAGAAGATCAGATGGTTAATTGCAAAGGTACAAACTATGAACTGATAACAACATGCCTTTTCAAAATAAATAAAGTTCCCTACTTGGTTGAATGAGAAGGCAGAGTTGACAGCCAAGGACTTGTTTCTATTTCATACTTGAAAAAGACTACTTGGCTGCTATTTCTAAGAAAATCGGAGACTGTCTCTCGGAAACACTTGAGGTCTACCAATTTTCTCCTTTATTTCACCCCAAATAAAGTTGTCGAATAAGGACTTGTAAAGTATTTCTCAATTGAGAAGCTCTCTTACATTTAGACTATCGTAGACATAATTCCTTGCAAAGATGCATCCTTAGATAACAAAACTATACATAATTCATATCCTTATAATTAGAGTTGTATTAACAAAATATACTCACAAAAATAAGTGTTTCATACTTACGATCTGATTAGAAAAACAAAATTCATTGAAATCATAGACTGAAAATACACTTATCAGTGTGAACAAATCCATTTGTGGTCCTAATTTCCTCAAATTTCATTTCATTTCCGCGGAGAGAACTCTATTACATAGTTCCCAGATCCAAATGCAGAAAGAATATCGAACCTACTCTCACGCATCACGCTATTATATACAGGGTCTGTTTGGAATCGCTTCAGGAAGTGTTCCAACAACCAAAAAGAGCTTATGGAAGAAAAAGCTGAAAGTGCTACTGGATCATAAACGCAGCTTCAGAAGAAACACCTGCCAGATGCTTTAGATGCTTCTTCAAAAAACAATTTGGATTCTTAATAAAATGATCATGGTGTTTCTAATTGTATAACTTCCAGAGTAAGTGCTTATGAGCATAAGTGCTTTCTAAATAAACAGTTCCAAAAGAGTCTAAATTTGTTCACGTCCACCACTATTACGAACCCCATATTAAAGAAAAATTAGGCCTACCATTTTCATCTCGAAATTTTGTAAATGTAATGCAAGCGAAGAAAAGAAGAGAGAGAGAGAGAGAGAGAGAGAGAGAGAGAGAGAGAGACAGAGAGACCTTGAGTGCTAATTCGACTTCATTTTGTCTGTGCAACTCGGCCAAGGCGTCCAACAAGTCAGCCTTCAAGAGCCTGGAGAGTCTTGCGTCAAAAACCTCCTCGAGTTTCGATGGGGTTGATTTGGCAAGCTTCAGAGACTGAACTGCCTGAATGGCCTCGGTGGAGAGCACCCTTGACTTCCATAGAGGCTTTCTCGGTCTCTCTCTCAGGCCGCCACATACGGTGGTGAATTTTCGGGAAGAAGAAGAAGAAGGTGTTGCGGATAAATAGCGGAGGTGGTAGAGTTCTGGGTGATCTTGTTTCAAACCCAGTTGAGGAACGTGGAATTTCAAACAACCCAATGAACCCATCACAGCAGATTTCATGAATGCTGTTGGATGTGGATTGTGGAGTGAGGTTTTGGAAGCTTTGCTTTTCTTTTGCCACCCAGGTTTTGGAAGATTAAGAAAAGAGAAAATTGTAAAAATGGTTTATCAATTTTAAGCTAATTAGAAAAATGATATTTCAACTAAAAATTCACGATTATTGGTCTTTAATTCATTAGAATGTGTAATTACGGTATTTTTTTTTTCAATTTCATTAGAATTCTATAAAAAAGAATCATGTTGGAAAAACCATTGTCATAATTAGGTTAAAATTGAAGGACCAATACTCTAATTAGATTAAAGTTGAGAGATAATTAAATTAAAGTTGATGGATCATTTCTCTAATTAGTTTAAAATTTAGGACCATTGCTAAAAAATTTCTCATTTGGCTTTCCATATTTTCTGCACGTAACTCATTTTGATAGAAGTTCTATGAGCAAGTCCACCAGAGGGCTTTTTGCCCAACACCTAGTCAAAAAAACCCACTGAGGGTCTGTCCATTGTCTCCAGCCCACAAAGTTGCCAGGCACCCAGCTCAAGCCAGGCAATAGACCAACCCATTCTTGATAGAGCCATGGACCGGCTTATCTGACGTCATGCTGACGCCCGACCATCTTTTTTTTTTTTCGCCAGAGAGGGAGTTGTTGTGGTGGCTGAGGAGCAGAGCTAGTTGAGGCGGGAGAGGGTGTCGAGAGGGAAGGAGCTATGGAGGGAAAATGACAGGAGGATGAAGCAGACGATGAAGAGGTGTGGAGATAAGTGGTGGCGGGGATGAAAGCAGCGGCGGCGCTGTGGAGGTTTGAATAGATCTCACTGGCAAGGACGGAATATAGAAAAGAGAAAGAAAGAGCAAACCATTCGAGGGAGAGAGAGATGTAGAGGGAGAGTTCCAAATCCGAATGGGACAGAGATAGAGAGAGATGCAGAAGGAGGTTGAGGGAGAGCATAGAGTTCTGGAACTGTGGAGGTTCCTGGACTTATCCTTTTTTTTTAATAATAATTTTTTTTATTATTAAAATTGACTAGGCTATTTTTTGTTAGGGGTAGAGATGGTTTGGCCTATTATTGTTTACAAGTCAATTACTGCTCACTTGAGTGGATAAATAGGCTGGGTTCTGGCACAAAGTCTTAGGTGTGGACTTACTCTAACAGAGTTGACGAAAATGACACATTTTGATGAATCAAGAAATCAATGATCATGAATTTTCAGTTGATAAATCATTATTTCAATTAGGCACCTAATGTTGAGAGAGATTATTCTAATTGAATTAAAGTTAAAACAACTTTTACAATTTCCTTTAGAAAAAAAAAAAAAAAGCCCTCTTTCTTTTCGAAAACTTCGATCCGAAGTTTTGTTGGATCAAACGTGTGAAACTCAAGGCACAGACAGTCGCGCAGAACACGAGAGTGAAAGAGGATGGGAATCTCGGCCTCAAAGCGAGTCAAATCCTCCCTATCCAACTCGCCCGCCTTCGACTCGGCCTGCGACTCGGCCTTCAATCACTGCCTTTCCCTTACCGAGCACGCTTTCGACGGCGTCTTCCCCTACCAGCTCCCCACAGCCTCCGACCACCTCCACAAAACCCTCCACACCCTCCACCCGCACCCTCTCATCCTCAACTGGGTCCCATCTCCCCCGACTCGCTCCCTCATCGACTCCGCCCTCGAGGTCGTCACTCGTCCCGCCCACGCCCAAACTCTTGGGCCGGCCCAGTTCAAGCAGTGGGCAGTGGAGCTCTTCGCCGGCGCTGTCGTCGAGAATGCTGGGAAGGCCGTGATGTTTCGAGTTCCGATCGGCATCGCCGGGATTGCTGGGATTGGGGCTGCGACTCGGTCCGGTAAAGACTTAGTTGGGGCCGTGATTGGCGTCTACTCACTCGGCGTTGCGACTTCGATTTTCCTGAGTTTGTCTGGATAGGGTACTTGTGTAGATGAAATTGTAAAACTGAAATAATGGAATGCAATGAAATTGTCGATGCCAAATATTTTTGTTTCCAAATTCTCGTTTCTTAAGCAATTATCGTCAACCATCAATATTTTAAGTGGTTTCATTACTTCTAACATGGCAACATTGAGAGATTATTGCCTCTACTTGGATGAACATACGCAATGAGATACGAATTTCTGGGCCTTGTCAAACAATCAAATGCATTTTGGTTTTGTATCAGCCGAGGCAGTGAGATCTCCAACCCGTGTCACATATGTTCCTACCATGGCTGCCGGATACGGTGAAAGAGCATCCGGATTCCTCAACAAGTGGAGGAATGAAAGTGAGAGACTTCATGTTACTCGTCGCAGTTGAAAATGTGACCCGGACGTGTGTCGAAGAAGCAAATTGTACAAGAACTCCCCACCCTGTAAGATGCATAAGAAGGTTAAGGGTGCGTTTGGTACGCAGACGGGACGGGACGGGACGGGATAAGCAATCATATAGACAGCAAACATTGTTTCCGTCTTGCTCTTCATTTGCTTGTATCCTTCTCCGCTGATTGGTTTTGATGACAGGATAAGGCGCCCCTTCGAATGTCATCTTTTGACCCGACAACATAAGCAATCATATAAAAGTTTCTAGGCCTGTTCAAATCATCAACGCAATTCGATTCTAATTCTTTCTTAATCCAACTCATCCTCAATTCAATTCCTCTCAATTACAAATTAGGAAACGTGTTATAAAAGTGACGAGCACTCTGCCCTACCCACCAAACCTCACACAAACCAGCAGCATTTAGTCCAACCTAGATGTTTTTAAGCTTAAAAATTAAAAAGAGCATTATTCACTTACGAAATTATTCGATTAATTTTTTATTTTAATACAAGCGATATTTCTATTTTAAACTTATGGAAAGAGAAGGGTTTAAACTAAAGATGGGCAATGGTTATGGCGGGCGGGTAACCGCGGTTATTTACCCATAACCGTTTATATTCATACCCGCATAACCGTTTACCCGTTGGGTAATTGTATAAACGGTTATACCCATACCCATAACCGTTTATAAATGGTTAACCATACCCATAACCGTGTATCCATTTAACCATAACCGTTTACCCATTTAACCATAACCATTTACCCGTTTATCCTTTTTTTACCCATTTACTTCTTTTTTCACCCATCTACATGTATTTTTTTAACAACTTAAAAATTACAAAATTCGTGATTTCGAAGGCTCGGTAGACGACTAATATAAACATTAACGAAGACCCATTTTTTCGACATTTTAGCTCATCAACCATAGAAAACATAATACTTAATCCGATAAAATACAAAGTTAGAAGGCTGCCCAGCATAATTATTCTTTAACACGTAATCAATTATATAGAAATTCAAGCTTCATCAATTGCTAAAGCACAAAAATTCATAAAAATATCGCAATTCTTGGAGAAACCCAATTCATGAAACTTGAAATAATGAGCAATCAAAATTCCCAGCACCGAATAAGAGTTAAAAAGAAAAATTAAATTTGATGCCCTGTTTGGTTTCTGAAAAAATGCAAGAAAATATGGAAACTGAGACCAAAGAGAAACCGAGAGAGAGAGAGAGAGAGAGAGAGAGAGAGAGATGAGCGGCGTAGATGAGAGAGAGGGTGGTGAGGAGGGAGAGATGAGCGGGAACGGGACGTTTCAAACTCTAAAGGAGAGATTGAAAATTTAAGGTTTTTAATTTTTTTTAAATTTTACATATATTAAATTAAATGGGTAAATGGATATCCGTTATAATCGCGGATAATACCCATAACCGACGGATATCCGTTATAACCGCGGGTAATAACCATAACCGCCCATTTAAATTTCACGGATAAACGGTTATACCCATAACCGTTTGTTTGTCTAAACGGTTACCCATAACCATAACCGTGAACTTTAAATGGGCGAGTAACCGCGGTTACCCAAACCCATGGATATTTTGTCCATCCCTAGTTTAAACCCAAAACGCATTGGGTTGAGCAGATTGACCCTAATCACCAAAACAATCCAACTTGCCAATCACTTCCTTTAGCCACCAAAAGGTTGAAGTACTTGTATTAATAAAAGAGGCATCATTCGTTTTCCAATCTTGCACTTGCGCATTCATGTGCAGGTGCAGGACAGGACTCAGGAGTGCATATAACACCTAACAATTCAATAACATCACGGCAAACTTATCAATTCGTACATAAGCATAACATCAGAATTCCGAAAACACAGAAAATCCAAAGCACAACCATAACATTCTCAGAATAAACCGCATCAGAAACGGTGCTTAAATCCATCTTTAGGTACTCAAACGCCAACGAGACAACATCACTTCATACAATAAGAATGCCAGCCATAGGCATTAATAATATCAAGGAACAAATTGTGTTTCAAAAGATACTTGGATTCACTCAAGGATCAAGAAGTTTCACTTTCGGTGCTCATCCAGTTCTCATGATGATATGGACACCACTATCCGTATCCACAATGTCACTCATCTCACCAACCTTGAGAGCAAATGTTGCTTCTTCAAAAGGCTTCTGCATCTGGTTCCGACCAAAGGGACCTGCAACCACAATTTGACATACATTTCAACAACGCCCGTACCATATAATTATTAACGGAATCTTACTTATGATGAGAAGTTATTGTCAAGTTATATTCAGTAACAAAAACTCATCAAAACAAGGTTTGTTTGAGGAATCAAGGTCAAACTTCTCATGCAAATATAGACATTTTTGGGAATTAACCTCCTTCCATTCTAAGCAAGTCACCTAGGAGAGAGGAAATATCACTAGTACAAACCCACATTTATATGTTACTTAAAAAAAAATATTTCACTTTTAATCCATTTCTAATTAAGTGAATTGCATTTATTTGCTGAAGTTGAAGTTAAAACAACAAATAATTTAACAAAAACATATACTAAAATGTTGGGTAATTCTAACGAGCTTGCACAAATCTGTGCTAAGGCAGAAGGCTTTTGGGGGAGTAAAAAATTCAATGGAACCCGGAGGGATGGGAATTTTTTTGGGTGGTCCGTTGGAAAGAGTACTTGGACTTGTGATGACTTGAAAGTGGAGACATTGAAGTTTCATGGGGGGTAACACAAGTTTTTGGACGGTTACTTAGGGCTTTGTTTCTTCGGAGTTTCGGGTCAATTTTAAGCTAGAAAGCTGTTCGGACCTAGATAAGTTGTTGGATAGCTGAAGCTTTTTATTGCAATTATTTGTGGCCAATCAAATTATGCTTGTTAAATAACAATTGTAACTACTTTGGCAAATCAAATTACGCTTCGTTCCAAATAAGAAAATCGAATAAAAAAAGCAGCTCATATTTCAGATACCAAACACTACAATTTTTCTGTTTTGGACTTTCAATATGTTGATTCCCTTATCTGGGGTAGTTTCTAAGGTCAAAACACAAACGGACATAAACCCAAATTATGAACTTTGTGAAGTTAAGTGCTAACCAAGATCGCCACCACGTTTGGCAGAGCTGCAATCAGAGTAGCGAGTGGCAAGATCATCAAACTTGGCCTTTCCAGAAAGGATGTCATCACGGAGAGCCTTGAGTTGAGAGACGGCAGAGTCTCGGGTGGTGTTCCTGATGATCTGCCCTTCAGGATCCTTCCACGATGCCTTTCTTCTTGAACCCTGGTGCTTGATGAGTATATGGGATGCCCTCACCTGATTTCCCGCTGACGAGGACATTTTTGTCCTTTTGGTCTTTCGAGCAGCCTGCCCTTTTTCTTTGTCCTTGCCCGTGTGATCTGATGCACAGATCAAAGGAGCTGCTTTCTTACGCTTATGCTTGGACGAATCTATCTTTGCAGCTCAAACACAGAGTTTTGATAATGTTTGCTTGTCTGTAGTCTGCACAAGGACATTTTACCAAGAATTATTAGCTTCTTCCATTTCAAGTAAAATTATATTTTCTCACTGGTATGAAACAACATTGAAAGCAGAGCTCGAACAACGTTTGACAGGTTTGACAGGTCACGCGTTTACCAATGTCAGTTTTCCCCGCAGCTATTCAAATCAGTTGTTAATAGTTATCGATACCAGAGCTCAAATAAAGTTTGATTCTTTCTAGTACGCAAAGGCACTTCACCCATAAAATTCTAAATTGAAAGATATCAGGAAACCGAAAAACCAATGTTTGAATTCATCCCCATCCTTTCCCTTTAAACCTACATTACCTCATGGACATGAACCCTAAAATTAAAGGATACACAGAACAAAAAACAACGTTGCAATCAGTCCTTGCCCACCATTCAAAATTCAAATACGAGTTTCATTGTTGCTTGCTATCATACTAGCAATAAAAAAAATACATATGGAAACAAGAAATTCAGTAAATTTCCGATATTTACATGCATAATCTAAAGTTAACAATAAACAATCACAAAATAAACAACAAGTATCCGCAAAAATTAAAGCTATTAATCTATAAACCCAGAAACCAAATCACACCAGGAAACGCTCATAGTTAAAATATTTCAGCAGTCACAGAAACTAGAAGAAAAAAAATCATGACGAAATCAAAAGCTTACCGATAGACCTGAAACGAAGCAATCCAACGGCGGGTGTAGTGAAAGACCTGAGAGCGGGGGATCGGGCTATGGGGAAGGGGATGGCAGATGAAGAAGAGATAAAGATGCGAGGTGAGAAACTGAGAGACAGAGAGGGCGGCGACGGAAGAAGGAGAGATGGAATGGGTGGGTGGGTTTGTGTGCGAGAGCGACCGTGCGAGGGCAACTCTCTCTCTCTCTCACTATATACACACACGCACACGTTCAAACGAAAATTAAAGATAAAGTGAATAGTACATCATCGACGGTATCGAAAGTTTTTTATTAAAGTTTTATATGTTTAATGAATAAATATTTTTACAAATATTTTTACATTTTTTAGATTTGATAACATTCAAGAATAATTATTTATTCATTAAATGACATGAATGTTTATGTAAATTTTAACTAACATTAAAAATAAAGTTAAAACTGAAAAATAAAAAAAAATGAAGATAAGTTAAAACATGTTTTTATCAGAACAATTTGAAAACAAGATGATAAATACGAAATAAGCTCTATGGAAGAAAAAGAGTAGTCACCTACAATCAAAGGGGTTACGCTGGGTATCAGTCCTATATGCCTGGTATCATGTTTTTTTTATTTACAAATTATGTTCTTTCGTTATTATTAGGGTTTATTTTTTATAAAATGAAGAAGAGGTTTCATCCTAGGCATTACAGTTAGAGACCTCATCGGCAAATAAGTTAATTCATGTTTTTTTTTTTTTAAATTAGGCTTCAAAAGTGGAGGTTGCAGACCTCTCGATTCCTTCTCGTTTTCATGATTACAGCTAGGTTTTCAAAGTTTATTTACTCGTTTTCACGACTACATGTTAGGGTGTGAATTCAAATCTTGATCTGTTTTCAAAGTCTAATTAAATATTTTAACTTTTTTTTTTCCAGATTTTTTTTTAGTTTTAATTTTATCTTTAATATTAGCTAAAATTCACATAAGCATCTGTCATTTAATGAATAAATTAGAACCCTTTGATGTTATCAAATCTAAAGGCTACAAAGAAGTGTAAAAATATTTGTAAAAATGTTTGTCCGTTGATCCTCTATAGGGAGTGGAGACTTCAGCCGATTCCGCTCGAATCAAGATCTAGAGATTCTCATATCTTATTCATTCATCATACGGTCAGTTTTCATTAGTACCGTCTAAGTTTAATTTTAAATACAAATTTTAAGATATTTTTTTGCCGAATGATACATGATGAACGGATCACAAAAAGAATATGAATGGAATTCAAATCCGACTCCGCTCTACTATTTTTGTTTTAGGTTTTGGCAAATTCATAATCTGTTCGCATGGGAATAGTATACATAATTCTAGTAAATAATTATACATAAAAGTGGCACATTTTTGGAAAGACTCAGATCAAGTATAAACAGTCATCATGTTAGAGCATCTTCAATGCAAATACTCAGATCTTATACTTAGAGTCTAAATATAATACACAACATCTTCAAGCACACGAGACTCATATTTGGGTTTTGTGCCAGAGGGAAACTAAGTTTGAGTTTCAATATGAGATTTTAGTCCAAAGTGAAGCCTATGTCAAAACTGGAGGGAGAGAAAAAATGATTTTAGTCCAAATAAGTACTTATCTCACAAGTCGTTTTAATCAACCCAAGGCCATCAAAAGAATATTAGTATATTACCCTTCAAAGTTCAAATGCATTGCCCTTGGCGACCAACAAGCCTGCAAAATCAGATATAACCAACCCTAACACAATGACATTGACAGAAGCATATTACACCAATGAACTCAATTGGATTGTCTATTCTAAACCTAAAGGTTGGGATTCTCAGCAGCTAAGGTTGAACACGAACAGGCAGAGATCGATTGAGAGCATGTTTGTCTAAAGTTCTAATCCAACGGCCAGCTACAGGTCTCTCAAAATGGGCCATCCTTTTTTAATAATTTCATTGATTTTTGCATCAATCTGTCTCTGGATTTTCGGAGGACAAAGCTCTGCAGCATATCCATTCAGTTTTGCAGCCAAATTTGACCTCTCGAGTTCCTCTTCCGACAAGTTTCCAATTAATTGGAGAAGAAATGGCCTACGCTTCAGCTCAAACTTCTGCATTTCATAAAAAAGTCAGCCACGGTGACTCTGACTTGTTTGTATAAAAGCGATTCAACAACCCTTGTTTTCTCCAAGTCGAGCACAGAGTTCATTTATACCATATCAAATTCTAATTTATGGCTTACTATGTTCTTATCTCTTTTTCACAGCTCGAAAAGCTCCAGTTTAAAAGACGCTCTAAAACTTCAGAAATATGAGAGTGATGACCAAGAAAGGTTTACAATACATAGATCTGACCCCAAAATTTCCTGTTAAAGATTGAGAAGAAGAAAAGGATATTGTGTTGTACCTGATGTTCAGGCTCGGCAGGATAAAATGATCCCAGAGGTAGGATTTGAGTAGTTACACTGCTACTTTTTGACTTAGTTTGCTCTCTCTCTTTGCTTGTAGCAGCCAATCTGGACTCTTCAGTTCCATTCGTAAAAATGATAGATCTGTTTATATGTGAATAAAATCTCACTAGTAAGTAGTGACTGCAAGTGATGAGCAGATGTTATGCAAGAAAGAGTTATCTGCTGTCACAACTTTTACCTGTATTGGTTACCCACATCAGGACCTTGCCCAAATACTTGCCTATAATCATGACTTGACCAGAAAACCTCCAAAAGTTGCTTGAAGCTAATCCGCCTGTGATCATATACAACCTGCACAGCATTTACAGAATTACACAAGTCACAATCATTCAAACAGAACAAATCAGCTTCAATTAAGTTAAAGACAACGAAGTTTATAAAACCGACAAATAAAAATTGCATATGTAATCAAACTAAAATTTCGCGTACTAGCCTCATTCAATTCCTATACTAAAAAGGAAGGAAAATTGTAGGGATTCACCTTCTCTAATTTTTCACCAGTGCCAAATAACGATAATTATCCTATTTGGTCCAAATATTTACAAGAAACAAAAGCAAAAAGCAAAAAAAAAAAAAAAAAAAAAAAGGGAAAAACAATCATTCAGGTAAATCTAAAACCAATAGAAAAATGGAAGACCAACCTGGATAGACTCGGCATGATCACCCAAGCTTCTGTACTCAGGGTTGGTTTTGGATCCACCTGCATAACCAACAGTCGTCTGTACAACTCCATTCAAGCACCCAAAGACAGCTTCGGATCTCCAAAAGCTTCCCAGAGCGAAAACTGCTGTTTTCAGGGACTGGTTGTCAGGTAGGTCTCTTGTGTTTTCAGTGATCCGACCTGGGGTCCTGATGCACACACGTCTTTCGGCCGTAAGAATTGTCAGAAGCACGAACGTTGTTAATAGACGGCTAAGGGAAATACTGCTGTGAAGAAAAGCCATTGGCTTTGTCTTAGACAAGGACTGAAAGAAAAGGGCACAAGACTTCCGGTGTTTGGTTAATATGTAATGAAAGTAAATAAAGAGAATTACAATATAATATAGCAAATTGATGTCATATCAATAATGCCCCATTTTTCCAAGTTACAATGTTTTTATTGGATAACTGAAAACTCATTAGCTCCTAAAATTGATCAAGTTCAAAGGCCCACCCAGAACAATCTCTTCTCATTTCAGTTAATTGTATCTGGAAAACAATACGTCATGATGCCAGAATTAATCAACCATCTTTTGAAACTCACATGACCAGAAACAAAAGAAAATGACGACTGCGTGACACTCACCAGATACCTCCAATTTTTTTATCCAAACTAGACAAGATGAACGCAAATAGTTCTTTGAAAAAGTAAAAGTAACGAAATTGAATACGTACGTCTTTGGATGGTTGTCACTATGGCAAGTGTTGGACCATATGCCAAAATTCCTACAACATCATCCACTTTACAATGGCCATGTTCTTAAACATGTAGCCCAGGCTTGGTATACCTAATTATAGCTCGGTCATGTGAAGCTAGAATAGGAAGCTTGGGTTATAAAGTAGGTTTGTGTGCAGAACGCTCAATGCACAGAACTCCCATATAGCAGCTTTTTAGCTTGTGCCTAGATCAGCATGCACGGGAAATTCAGGCGTGCGACTGGAATTGCATGCTTAGGTAGGTTGTAGCTCAAGCACGTGCCAAACATGACTCGATCGAGTTACAATCTGGGCCTGACTTTGATCTGAAATGCTTGGCCTGGAGAAGCAAACTCCTAATAGCACACGTAGTCCTATAAGGCTATAACCCAAACATACTTATGATCTTCTAGGCATCATCTCTTTTATTCTAAGCCCACTTATCCAAGAGTGACAATTGGTGAACGTGCTACATCTTCCTCCATTCAATCCATGAGCACACCATACATTGTGGCAACCTTTTCAAATGATGAGTAGGCATCTTCGACCCTAGAATCTAACTCCTTGCGACTTATTCTAGCGTAATTTTTCTGAGGTGTAATTTTTATACCATCTCACTGGTATGAAACAACATTGAAAGCAGCTCGAACAACATTTGACAGGTTTGACAGGTCACGCGTTTACCAATGTCAATTTTCCCCGCAGCTATTCAAATCAGTTGTTAATAGTTATCGATACCAGAGCTCAAATAAGTTTGATTCTTTCTAGTACGCAAAGGCACTTCACCCATAAAATTCTAAATTGAAAGATATCAGGAAACCGAAAAACCAATGTTTGAATTCATCCCCATCCTTTCCCTTTAAACCTACATTACCTCATGGACATGAACCCTAAAATTAAAGGATACACAGAACAAAAAACAATGTTGCAATCAGTCCTTGCCCACCATTCAAAATTCAAATACGAGTTTCATTGTTGCTTGCTATCATACTAGCAATAAAAAAATACATGTGGAAACAAGAAATCAGTAAATTTCCGATATTTACATGCATAATCTAAAGTTAACAATAAACAATCACAAAATAAACAACAAGTATCCGCAAAAATTAAAGCTATTAATCTATAAACCCAGAAACCAAATCACACCAGGAAACGCTCATAGTTAAAATATTTCAGCAGTCACTGAAACTAGAAGAAAAAAATCATGACGAAATCAAAAGCTTACCGACAGACCTGAAACGAAGCAATCCAACGGCGGGTGTAGTGAAAGACCTGAGAGCGGGGGATCGGGCTATGGGGAAGGGGATGGCAGATGAAGAAGAGATAAAGATGCGAGGTGAGAAACTGAGAGACAGAGAGGGCGGCGACGGAAGAAGGAGAGATGGAATGGGTGGGTGGGTTTGTGTGCGAGAGCGACCGTGCGAGGGAACCTCTCTCTCTCTCTCACTATATATACACACACGCACACGTTCAAACGAAAATTAAAGATAAAGTGAATAGTAAATCATTGACGGTATCAAAAGTTTTTTTGTTAAAGTTTTATATGTTTAATGAATAAATATTTTTTCAAATATTTTTACATTTTTTAGATTTGATAACATTCGAAAAATAAAAAAAATGAAGATAAGTTAAAACCAAGGTATTAAATATCGATGATATCGGAAATATCGGTAGTCCAAAAACACAAAAATTTCGATGGAAATATTGGGATATTATCGATATTGATAAAAATTGAATAAAAACCACGGAAATTGTAAGAAAAACTTGGAAATTTTTATTGAAACTTTGTAGAATGTTTATTTAGTCAATTATCTATTAGTTTATCATAAAAAATTGAAAGGAAATGCATTGCATGATAGATTTAACTGATTTAAGTTGATTATATAGCGAGCTGGCAAATATTGTGAGTGTAGAAAATATGTAAATATTTTAGCATATTTTCACAAAAACATAAGTGATATGGTGTTCAAGGTGTTGAATGAGTAAAATGGGAGGGGTTCGAATCCCCTTGGTGTTTTTTAAATATAAAAATTTAAAAAACACAGATATTTCGATGGAAATATCGGTAGTCCAAAAATACGAAAATTTCGATGGAAATATCAGGATATTATGGATATTTTAGACCTTGGTTAAAACATTTAATTAGACTTTGAAAAGGAAAGATAAGTTAAAACATGTTTTTATCAGAACAACTCGAAAACAAGATGATAAATACGAAATAAGCTGTATGGAAGAAAAAGAGTAGTCACCTACAATCAAAGGGGTTACGCTGGGTATCAGTCCTATATGCCTGGTATCATGTTTTTTTTATTTACAAATTATGTTCTTTCTGTTGTGGACTATTTTATCTGACAAAGGGAGAGAGATGGAGAGGGAGGCCGGCGGCACAAGGAAGAGAGAAAGAGAGAATTGTAGGGGAATTGTGTTGTGTATTCCTTCTACCTTGCACCTTTATTTATAGTATTAGGGTAAAGGCATTCCTTGCTCTCCAAGGAATAAGAGATACAGTAGGATAAGGATAACAACTCTAATCAAACCTAATCTAGGATTTACACAATCATACTTCAACTAGGATTTGTTTACAACACTCCCCCTTGAGTGTGTAAATACTCAAGATAGATCTAGCATCATGCAGAAGTTGATCAAGTCGACTTGTCAGTGCTGATTCCAAGGAACAACGCTTATTCTCAATAAGGTAGGAATTTGCATAAGTAAGTAAGTCTCACTAAAAACCCTAAGGCTATGGCAAAAACCCGAGTAGGGACAAAATCCATAGTCTAAGGAAAAATGCGTGAGAAATGCAAAGTCAAAAGAAACGTCTACAGGACGTCCTCAGGGATATGACCAGCCCAAGGTGGGTGCCTCGTTAAAACCTAGTTAGGTAGCAAAAACCCAGTGGGAAAAATGCTCCTAATCGTAGGGAAAAAGAGTACATTAAGATCAAGCAAGTATCTACAGGATACTCCCCCTGAGTTTGACATAATTCCAAAGAGAAATAGCAAAGTTACAACTCAGAAAGTTTACGCATACCAATTCCATGAACAAGCTTTTGGAACGTCGCCTTCGACAGTGATTTGGTGAAGAGGTCGGCCAGATTGTCTTGTGAACGGATTTGCTTGACTTCAATCTTTTGATGCTCTTGTTGTTGATGTGAAAAGAAGAACTTCGGCGCAATGTGCTTGGTGTTGTCTCCTTTGATGTAACCCTTCTTGAGCTGTTCGATGCAAGCTGCGTTGTCTTCAAAGATCGTCGTCGGGAAATCAACGGCGGGATGAAGATCGCAGGAGCTTCGAATATGGCCCACTACTGATCTCAACCAAAAGCATTCCCGAGTTGCTTCATGTAAGGCGATAATTTCAGCATGATTAGACGAAGTGGCAACTAAGGTCTGTTTCGTTGACCTCCAAGATATTGCGGTGCCTCCAACGGTAAAGACATAACCCGTTTGAGAACGCGCCTTGTGCGGATCAGATAAGTATCCAGCGTCGGCATAACCAACAAGGCGAGAATCAACTCGAGGATCACAAGATGTAGCCTCATTCGAGGATTCGTAGGGATAGAACAAGCCCAGATCCGTAGTACCCTTAAGGTAGCGAAAGATGTCTTTCACGCCAGTCCAGTGTCTGCGTGTAGGTGCATTGATGTATCTTGCCAAAAGATTAACAGCGAAGGAGATGTCGGGTCTAGTGCATTGAGCTAAGTACAATAAAGCGCCTATCGCACTTAGATAAGGAACTTCAGGTTCCAAAATCTCTTCATCATCCTCCTTCGGACGGAAGGGATCTCGTTTTGCATCTAGCGTACGAACGACCATAGGAGTACTCGAAGACTTCGCTTTATCCTCATTAAAGCGGCGCAACACCTTCTGGGTGTAGTTCGATTGATGTACTAGGATTCCATCCGAACAATGCTCTATCTCGAGACCGAGACAGTATCGAGTCTTACCTAGATCTTTCATCTCAAATTCCGACTTCAGGTGCGAAACAGTTCTCGCGAGCTCTTCAGGAGTTCCAATGAGATTCATGTCATCGACATATACTGCAACAATCGCAAATCCGGAATGTGACTTCTTAATGAACACACAAGGGCATAATTCGTTGTTCACATATCCCTGACTAGTCAAATACTCACTCATACGGTTATACCACATTCTTCCGGATTGTTTCAAACCGTAGAGTGAACGCCTCAGCCGAATTGAGAGCGTGTTCCGGGGTTTGGAAATATTTGAACCAGTCAATGTAAGTCCTTCAGGAACTTTCATATAAATTTCCGTATCAAGATCCCCATAGAGATACGCGGTTACTATGTCCATCAGCTGCATGTCCAGTTTTTCGGAAACAACCAAACTGATAAGGTAGCGAAAAGTAATCACATCCATAACGGGTGAATAAGTTTCGTCATAGTCAATCCCGGGGCGTTGTGAGAAGCCTTGCGCAACAAGACGAGCTTTGTAACGCACAATTTTGTTCTTCTCATTACGCTTGCGAACGAAAACCCACTTGTAGCCAACGGGCTTCACATGTGGATGAGTAGGAATTACAGGTCCAAACACCTTACGTTTCGCAAGCGAATCGAGTTCGACTTAGATTGCTTGTTTCCAGTTTGACCAATCAGCTCTACGTCGACATTCATCAACGGAACGCGGTTCAATGTCATCGCTCAACATGATCTCAGTAGCTACTGCAAATGCTAATGCATCGTCGACAATCATCTCATTTCTACGCCACACATCATCTAAGCTAGCATAATAGACCGAAATCCCACGATTCTCGGGAGGAGGATTCGTCTCTTCAAGGACGCTTCCATAATCTAGAATTTCCTCATGAGTTGGGTAGAATGAGTAAGCGATAGTCGGATTCACGGTAGGTTCTTCAGGACCTTGTGCCGTAGTTTTCCTCTTCCGGGGGTGTGAATCCTTTTAACCAAGGTGTCTGCCACACTTTTGTGTAGGGGCAGATGATTGGCTAGCCGCTAATGTACATGGATCACCAGAATTTGCGTCCCGGCCTTCCAGGAGGGCAGTCCGTCGTACATTTGGTACATCTATCTTTGCAGGCGTATTCGCAGCTGGAATGTGTGATCTTGTCACTCGCACTAGATCGGTGAAAGCATATGGCATGCTCTGAGCTATGCTCTGGAGATCTAATATGCGCTGCACTTCAGTTTCAGATTGAGCGGTGCGGGGATCTAAATGAGACAAAGTGGGAGTCGTCCACGATAATTCGCGTCGTTCTTCAGGAACGTTGACGTTCTTATCTCCCCCTAACTAGGGGTGGGCACTTAGAACCGAAAACCGAAACCAAAACACGAACCAAATCGAACCGCACCGAACGATTTGGTTTTGTGGTTTTGAAACGGTTTCGGTTTTGAAACCGAACCGCAACATAGAAAACGGTTTGGTTTCGGTTTTGGCTTTTGAAAACCGCACCGAAACCGAACCGCACCGCAAATATTAATAAACATTTAATTAAATGTCTTTATTAGATTTCATGTTTTAATTGGTCGTTTGTTAGAATCCATACACTTAGTATGGACTCAACCACACTAAAATATCATCATTCATCACTTTCTTTCGTTCATTAACTTGAAGGACCTTTGTTATTTTATACCATCACACACACATATATATACAAGGGTGGACTAATCTTGTTATCAAGAGTCGAACAATGATCTAATGAAGTTCACTCATTTGAAGCATGATATCACATATTCTAGTATGAAAGTTTCGTTCACGTTTAATGAATTCAAATTTATTCAACTTGTTTTATGAAAAACATTGTAAGGGACACCCTTTTGTTGCACAATCATGTTTTAACATCACAACAACATGCAACATGCTAATTGTTTACATAACAAATGTATTTTTCCTATTACTATTGGGAAATGCTTTTTAATATGTTAAATTTGTACATTTTTTCTTAAAAACCAAAACCGAAACCGTTTGAAACCGCACCGAACCGAACCAAACGGTTTGGTTTCATTTTGGTTTTGGCTTCAAAACCGCACCGAACCAAACCGCAAAAACTTGCGGTTTTGGTTTTGGTTTCACTCAAAACCGCACCAAACCGAACCGCGCCCACCCCTACCCCTAACGACGGGAAGACTGTCTCATAGAAGTGACAATCCGCAAAACAAGCGGTAAACAAATCGCCTGTCAAAGGTTCTAAGTAACGAATAATCGAAGGAGAATCATATCCGACATAGATTCTCATCCTTCGCTGAGGCCCCATTTTTGTACGTAAGGGCGGCGAGATCGGCACATATACTGCGCAACCAAAAACGTGCAGATGCGATATGTCGGGTTCGTATCCGGTGACCAACTGAAGAGCACTGAATGGTTGTGTCACAACAGGCCTCAGGCGGACCAACTTTGCTGCGTGTTATATTGCATGGGCCCAAACGGCGATCGGGAGCTTGGTACGTATGACCAACGATCGAGCAATCATTTGTAAGCGCTTAATGAAAGCCTCTGCCAGGCCGTTCTGGGTGTGAATATGGGGTACTGGATGTTCAGCTTCAACCCCAACCGACATGCAATAGTCATCAAAAATTTTAGATGTGAATTCTCCAACATTATCCAATCGAATAGATTTGATTGGATAATCAGGGTGGTGAGCCCTGAGCTTGATAACCTGAGCCAACAGTTTGGAGAATGCAGCGTTCCTTGTGGACAACAAGCACACGTGTGACCAACGTGTGGAAGCGTCAACCAAAACCATAAAATATCTAAATGGTCCGCAGGGAGGTTGAATCGGTCCACAAATGTCCCCATGAATCCGTTGTAGAAAAATGGGAAGATTCGAACGAATCTTGTCATAAGAAGGCTTAGTAATAAGTTTTCCCATAGAACATGTTTGACATGCGATTCCTTGGATCGAACCTAAACTTCGGGTTAGTGGATGCTCGTGTGATGATTTGAGGATACGGCGCATCGCTATTCGTCCAAGATGTCCCAAACGGTCATGCCAAAGTGTAATTTCGTGCGCGGTCCCAGTAGTAGAGCCGTCCACATAGTGGCTTTCTATGGGGTGTATGGTTGTAGTATACAGACCACTTGGGATACGCTCCATCTTCTCTAGAATACGCTTCTGGCCATATTCGTAGGAAGTTATGCACAGAAATTCAACTCCGTTTTCTACGTGGGTTTCAGCGTGGAAATTATTATCTCTAATATCCTTGAAACTTAGTAACGTTCTTCCGGAATGTGGGGAATAGAGTGCCTCAGCAATGGTCAAGATTGTACCATTGGACAACATTATACGTGCCTTACCGTATCCTTCTATCAGGTTGGATGGACCTGAGAGGGTTGTCAGAGGTGCGTTCTTAGGTATAAAGTTAGTGAAATAGATGCGTTCACGCAAAACAGTGTGCGTGGTTGCACTATCTGCCAGACAACTAACTTTCCCACAAGTCATACCTAGAATGAAAAATTAATTTGAATCGGTCACATGCATAAAGGTTTATAAAACAATTATCAATTCAAAATAATTTAATTTATTCAAGGATTAAAATTTAATATCCAAAAAACAAATCACCAACTAATAATCCAAAACATAAAGGAAAATTGTTCAAAAATCAACCAAAAAACAAGGTGGGGTTCGGCCACTAGCTGGAATTCGGCCCCATTTGTCTTATTTCAACTAAAAAATAAGTCTATGTCTAAGATTCTAATCTTCCATAGGGGTGGTATCCTCCTGAAAGTCAGAAACCTCCATCTTTGTAGTCTCCGGTTCGTCCACTTGCATGAAGTTTGATTCAAACTTCTGACGACGTGAATGATATGCGTCTACAACCTGCTTGGGAGCGCGGCAAACACGGGACCAATGGTCCTTAGCACCACAACGATAGCACATATCGTTATCCATGGTTTTAGGTGCTTTGCCCTTATTCTTGAAGTTCTGGGCCTTGGAAGCGAGATTTGGGCGCTGCTGGGCTTTGTTTCCTCCCTTGGGTGGGCCTTGGCTCTGTTGACCTTGGTTGGATGGCTTCTGGCCACCCCTACCATGCTTCTTTTGGCGCCTTGGGTGCTGGTTAGTGCTATAATGTGCTTCAGGCACAGCTGTAGCCCCAGTAGGTCTAGCTTGATGATTCTTCATCAACAGCTGGTTCTGCTTTTCAGCGAGAAGTAGAACAGAGATTAAATCCGAGAACTTGGTGAACTTCTGAGCTCTATATTGTTGCTGCAGGACAATATTAGAAGCAGAGAAGGTCGAATAGGTCTTCTCCAGGAGATCTTCTTCAGTCAAAGTTTCATTACAAAACTTGAGCACACCATACATTGTGGCAGCTTTTTCAAATGATGAGTAGGCATCTTCGGCCCTAGAATCTAACTCCTTGTGACTTATTCTAGCGTAATTTTTCTGAGGTGTAATTTTTATACCATGTCATTGATCATTTAAACCGTAATCAGACATTGCCTACCCCAACACGGATAAGAATAGAAAATGCAACGATATCCAAACCCATTCTAATTTCTAACTAATAAGATTATAACAAAAACAATAATCCAACCTTGCCTATTCAAATTTACTTTTTAATGAAAACCGTGACCTCAAAACTAGCAGACGCGTAACTTCAAAATGGTTCTCAGTTCCATACCCTAATTCCCAACAGAAATCCAATTTCAAGTTGATGCAATTACTTGTAAATTGCATATATTTCATATAAAATCACTCTATCCCATGGGTATGAATCTAATGTGGCGCATTGCTATGTTAACGGTATGAAAGTCACCACAATTCATACTATGAATCATCAGATCTAAACAAGGCCCATTACAAATTCAGATTAAGCATTGCACCAATTTTAGGAGATTCAGATGCGTGATTCAATAATCCGAACTTGATAGATCCGAAAAGTTTCAGCAATCATTCAATTTTCAAGAAATCCGAGGCTTACCTGCAGACCGGCAAGGAAGGAATCCAACCGCGATTGAAAAGTGAAAGACCGATCGGATGAGAGTGGGAAAAGGGTGAACCAGGGAAAGGACTATTGAGCTTCAAAACACGTCTTCAATGGGTGAAAAAGGATGGTATGAAGAGAGCACTATGGTGCTGTGATAGGGAACGAATGCAATTACACATTAAAAAAATCTGGATTTTTGGTATAAAATAAAATAAAATTAGAGAGCCGGATGGCAAGTGGGAAAATTGTGGGTTTCCAACCGATCTCTAGCCCACCAGGCCATTACTTGAACAAAGGGCTACAAACTGGTCAAATATAACCTCTTTATTAGTCATTTGTTGGCGCTTAACTCTTCAATTGTAATAATTGATTCAAATTTAACGGTTTAATTTGAAAACATTAAACATTAGTTTAATTAAATTAACCAATAAATTTTAAAGTATAAACTTAAAACTAATAAATTGTTTAGAAGATTATATTTAGCCCATTCGATTGAATATAATATATGATATGGCTTGACAATGTTAATTTCAAAATGATTTTTTACAAAGCTATAATTCTAAATGGGATTATTTTTACTCTTTCGGTTAAAGATGACCTTAGTAGCATTTACTTGAGCCTTTCACGGGGAGTCAGAGGGTAGAAAGGCTAAATTTTTAAACTAAATTTTGTAAATTAAATGAGGTGAATGTTAATGATTGAAAATATGAGTCAATGGGTCGGAAAATCTGACTTCAGATTTTTATTTTTTTAGTTCGATAAATAATAATATAGAGAAAAGAGGTCACTAGTGAGTAGTGACCAATCATAAAAGAAAGAAAAAAGTAGACAGGTCTCACATTTTATATAAAACTTAATCATATCAATTTGAAGGTTTCTTTTTATTATTATTTTTAAACAAACGATATCATTTATACTAAAGGAGAGATAGTGAGCTTAGCCTCACAATGAGTTAGTGATAATGTCGTTCAAATTCGCCTTTTGCAAGAATCGAACCTAAAATATTTCACTTACAAGTGAAGATAAATACTACTAAACTGTAGTATTAAGTAGTTTAAAAGTTTTAAAACATCTCGATAGCTAAAATTTTCTTTAATAATGTCATTTGCTAACTCATTGGGCATTTTTATGCTACTTTAAAATTTGTAACTCCAACTCACTCTTCAACCAACTCTTCAAGTTTTATTTTTCACCTTAAATATTAATATTTTAAGTTTATCTTCTCTTCCGAAGCCTCAGTCTTGCTTTCAAACTCTTTACTAAATAATATTTATTTATTAAAATATATTGCAAAACTTAATTTAGTAACATGAATCGTCTTTGAATCCATGTATCTTAATCCACCAAATCCATGTATCTGGGCCATTGAAATTTGATCAAACGGATAAAGTTATTATAACTTTTAAAGTGGGCCACTATTAGTTGAATATCAGAGTGAGCAACGATCAATACTACAAAATAATAGGAATATTATTAAACAATTGAGAATGTCAGAACGGCTACAAAACCCTTGAAGACTACATTGTGACTGACTTGTTCTCAATTGAATAACAAGCATGTTATTTATAATAAACTAACCCTAATCCTAAAAGGTAAGAAACCAAAACCATAATGCTAACGGGCTAAGCCCAGAAAACCAAACATTCAAATAAACCCAAAAACTAATATTTTCCAACATCTCCCGTCACACTCATGGCGATATACGACATGGGTTTGCAAACAAGCAGATGCGGACTAGCTCCGTTAGGCGAATTGGCATGCAAACTTGACTTGACTGGACTTGACTTGACTTGCAAACTTGACTTAACTGGTGAACTTGACTTGTGAACTGGCAAACTAGCAAAGTGGTTTCGATTCAGGCTGGCTGATATTGAGAGTATGGAAAGAACCCGTCACTAAACGAACGAGATTTTCATATCTCAATTGTAACAACGAACGAACAACGTCAACAAATTCTGACAACTATCACTCGCATGGTCACAGATCCAAGCACTTGAGCGACAAACGAGTAAACTCCACAACAAAACTCATCTGTGTGGGCCTCCAACACAAAAAATGAGCAAACAAGCCCTTTTCTTTGCCTTGCCCATGTGGGCGTCAAAACCTCCAAACAATTTTTTTTCCTTTTTCCTTTATTTTTTTCTCCTTTTGTTTTTCTTATTTTCTCCAAACAAGTGCAGCAATCCTCATATTTGATTGCAGGAGCAGGGTAACGACAACGTGCTATGGTGGTGGTTCCGAGGAAACATATTCAAATGTTTTTCTTTTCAAAACTAACACTGAAAACTAATATCAAACAAACAACTTGGATACCTATCAAGAACAGATTAAATCTCGAAAGATCAAACCTGCTCTGATACCAAGTTGAATATCAGAGTGCGCAACAAAGAAGACTACAAAATAATAGGAATATTATTAAACAACTGAGAATGCCAGAACGGCTACAAAACCCTCGAAGACTACATTGTGACTGACTTGTTCTCAACTGAATAACAAGCATGTTATTTATAATAAACCATGTTATTTATAATAAACTAACCCTAATCCTAAAAGGTAAGAAACCAAAACCATAATGCTAACGGGCTAAGCCCAGAAAACCAAACATTCAAATAAACAAAAAAACTAATATTTTCCAACACTATTTGTAGCCATTGGATCAAATTTTAATGATTCAGATACATAAATTTGGCGGCTTAGGATACATGAATCCGGAGAGGATCCATCTTCCTAATTTAGTAACTTGAAATAGCAATCAATCTTGTATACAAGGTCAATTACTACTTTTCAATCTGATAATTGGGTTGCTACTTCTTTTGGAGTTGTATTTTTTTTAGATTCCACGAGCCCTCTGGCCTAGCCTACGTTTTTCGGGCTATTTTAGGCCCTCTGGCCCTTTGGACCATTCGGTTGGAGATGGTCTAAGATCTCTCACTTACAAGTGAAGATGAATACCGTTATACTGTAGTATTAAGTGGTTTAAAAGTTTTAAAACATCTCAATAGCTAAAAATTTCTTTAATAATGTCATTTGCTAACTCATTTGGCATTTTTATGCTACTTTAAAATTTGTAACTCCAACTCACTCTTCAACCAACTCTTTTAAGTTTTATTTTTCACCTTAAATATTATTATTTTAATTTTATCTTCTCTTCTGAAGCCTCAGTCTTACTTTCAAACCCTTTACTAAATAATATTTATTTATTAAAATATATTGCAAAACCTAATTTAGTAACATGGATCCTCTCTGAATCCATGTATCTTAATTCACCAAATCCATATATTCGGACCATTGAAATTTGATCCAACGGCTAAAGTTATTATAAATTTTAAAGTGGGCCACTATTTGTAGCCGTTGGTTCAAATTTCAATGGTCCAGATACATGAATTTGGCGGATTAGGATACATGAATCTAGAGAGGATCCATGTTCCTAATTTAGTAACTTTAAGTAGCAATCAATCTTGCATACAAGGTCAATTACTACTTTTCAATCTGATAATTGGGTTGCTACTTCTTTTGGAGTTGTATTTTTTCTACATGGCATAGCAAATCTAATAAAATTGAAAGAAATTGACGAACATTTTGTTCTTTAACAATCATTGAAATTTTATCGTGATAATTAAATAGATAAACAATTTTAGACTAAATTGAATTTTTGTAAGGATGTCTATGAATCGAGACTTACAAAGTAAACTGTTCGGATCGTTGAAGTTTGATGTGGAATGAGTCCCATAACTATACTTTTTTATTTTTTCAAAAAATGGGATGTGTGTGTGTGTGTCTATTTAATAGTTAATAAATGCACTTATCTATACTTTATTTTAATAATAAACTTGTCTATTTATACTTTTATTTTAATAATAAAGTTTAAATATTAACTCACATGCAGTGATGCAACAACACCAAATTTATTAAGATGATATGAACTATTTGTTACTCACACTCATATTAGGAATAAGAAGTAAAATAATTAATTCCAACTCATGGAACCCACCCACCCAAATCCGCCTAAAAAGGGTTTGGGTGGGTTGGTTTGTCCATTTTCTTGGTGTGGCAATGGATTCTAACATTGCCAACAAGAGGCTGTTGGTTTGGCCAACGACTTAAGCCTAACTCGACCAATCCACCAGAAGCTCACTCCTAATCCAAAAATGGGTCAATCATAACTATTTGGTTCGAACTCGCTGTCTACGGTACCAAGTGTCATAATGCAAATGATTATTATTATTATTATTATTTTTTGTGAATTTACATCTTAGGTTTGATTCGCCTCGCTAAAAAACTAAGGCTATTTATGATTTAAATTCATATCAAGTCGGGTGAAATGATGTAAAATAATAATTTTGGGTGAAAAATGTAAATATTTATATGAATTTGCATCTTCTTTTTCTTCTCATAAGAGAAAGGGAAAGCAATAAAATGGAAGAGGTGGGTCAAACCACATTCACATATCTCCAAAACACAAGGGCTTGTACTTAAAACGTTACTCCCAACAGAGATGCTACTCCTGCAACCTCCTATCCCATATATCATTCAGCAAATTCAACTCTTAATTTAGGAAAATCAAACAGTTTGTGCTTCAACGATGAACCCCTCCTCCCACCAGCAACCACAGCCAGTTGCTTGAGAGCGACACGAGTCTTGGTCTCTCAGTGGCTTCTGGGTACCAACTATCGCTTAGTCTAATGGTGCTTCTTTGATTTCTGTTAGTTTGTGTAATGAGACATCCACGCGGATTTGTCCTTCCATTAAGGGTTGAAAAGGAAACCAGCAACACCAAAGTGTTGAGAATTTGGAATTTACCTCATCTTAAACAATCAAATTGACATGGATTTTGATCAGCATAATATTCTAAAATCTCACGAAACAATTTAAAGAAAGACAATTTAATTTAATTTATTGCAAAAAAAAAATGAAGAAAAAATTGAATTAATTGACATATTCAGTGCAAGTGCTTACATCATGGATCTTTTTTGTTGCTCTTGTGTTCATAAAAGATTAAAAATTACAAAGATAAAATATGTAAAAGAAGAGAGGCATCTGTTCTGTTACTCTTCCTCAATGTCAAGGCCCGGTACGTATTCCAAGCTCACATCGAAAACAACCGGACTGCTTGGAGCCACCCTTGGTCTTCCCGGCGCTGAATTGAGACCCTTGGGAAACGCCAGCTAATCAAAAACGGAGGAAAGGCACAAAGGTTAGAGCTGTCCTGCTGTGATTTCTTAGAATAAGCACTTCAACTATTAACCACTCCCAAATGCACAATGCTTGGAATAAGGTCCAAGGTTTTTTCGAGACCTTTCTATTTACTTTTCAAAGAAAGCCAAGTAAAAGCCTTACCGATCCCGGGATGAAGAGTCGTCGCTTCCCTCCTACTTTCATGGACAAGAGCCCTTCATCAAGTCCCTTGATCACCTGTTCTACTCATTTGAATTACAAATATTAGCAAACATTCTTTTCCCCTACGAAAGTTGTTCCGCTTTGGAATTCCTATAAATGAATTGAAAATGTGATACAGCACTTCAAATGATGCAGTAAGAACCCTCGAGACATCACTTTGGTCATCTATGCTTTGATTCTTTACGTTTTCTTCTTTTTATTAATTTTTTGCTTGCGTTATCCTGCGATAACATGCTATCCCCAGGACAACTTCAATACCTCTTATTCCATTGATTACTGGGAAACCAAATAAGTCATTTTTGGGGGTGCGTTAATTGTTTCAAGAAGAAGACTCAATGTTAAGTAGACTGAATTTGAAATCCACGCACAAACAGACCACAGTATCATAATCCGAATTACTCTTCTCAAGTGACAAGGTGGGGGTGATGGAAACAGAATACAACGAATAAAAAATAAATGCTTGAAGACATTTGTAGAGCTTACCTGACCAGAGCCAACACGAAATATATAAACTTGACCCTTCTCCAATGAACTGTACAAATGAAGAAAGAGCAAAAGGGTAAGAAACTGATCTAGTCATACCCGCCATCAAAACTTGTCAAGCACAAGACACGTTCCACAAATTAAGCCCGGCACAGCAAACCTTTAGAAAATAACAAGACTCTACAGTTACAAATTACCAATATCCGTAAGCAGCATGCAAGGTTGTGCACTGTGGTTTTACACTAGTTAGTCTACACATGATAACAACCAGTAATCAGCACCCTGAAACCCTAAACCACAAGTCCACTGTGATGTGATCCGAAGGAGAAGACCCACAGTTTGTCTTTTTTTCCCAATGGTGCATATGTAGAGATTGGAAATGCAGATCATTTGTTTCTTCACTGTCCAATAGCATTATGCTGGTGGTTGAGTCTGTTCAGGGAAGTTGATTGAGTTGGGTAAACCCAACTACATGCATAACCCTTTTTCGTGAGAAGCACAATACGTTTGGTGATGGTAAGAAGGCAAAAGGTATTATGGAGTAGTAGTCTGTATAAACTCGGATGTGGGGGATATGGGCTGGAGGTTTCATGGGACAAACTCAGAATTTGGTGTCCAAATTTTTCAAACAAAAAAATAAATAGAGGATTAGGCAGGAGTAGCTCCTCATTACTGGTCAGAGGCACAAACTGCCACTCTCAAACCTGAAAGAGAGGACGATAATGACAACTAGAAATGAGGGTTCCAACGTTCTCTTCGTTGATTCAGAGTTTCAGATCTTTAGAGGGACAACTTGTCCGCAGTGGTTGTACTGTATTTTATTTTTCATAAACTTATGTTTCTTACCAAAAGATTATCTAATCTACATTAAGCCTTTTCTTTTCTATTTTCCACTTCTATCAAGATATAACAATATGCTTACCTGTCAAATATTTGTCCAGATGGAACCATGGCTACATAATTCGCTGCTACCTGTTAATACAGAAGTCATGCAAACAGCGCCAATGTAATAAGAGTCAGAAACACAAAAACAAACGTCCATAAATCGACAGGTAGATTTAAGTATGCACAATCCTATCTGCTATGGCTTCAGAAGAAATAACCACCTGTGACTCTATAAAGGACTGTAAGAGGGAATCACGAAAGAGCCGAGATGAGGGTAAGAAAATTTCATTCAATTTTTTTTAATAATCAAGCGCATGTTCATAACACAAACCAAGTATGAGAATCAATCAATCAATCAACATAATCAAGAAACCCACAAACATCAAACACTTTCAGAAAATCCCATTTTTTTCTAGATTGCAGTGAAATCTAGTTCTCACAAGCCAGGATGATTTAAATCTTACACACCTGAAAACCTACTGGTGGACTGGGGCCTTGACCAACTTTAATATCCTTGTACTGCAAACCAGACTCTGTAGTTACCATAGGCACCTTCAACAAAGTGACAATTTCAAACATCATTTACCAGTATAATTGATAGACCATATCAACAAAAGGCATTTGCCACTGACAGACACCCACTGAACTCCCAAAAAAAAGAATCGGTATGACCAATTTAATAAAAAAACAATCCAGTCCTTACCAAATGAAGGCCACAGTGTGCATTCATATGAGCTGTTATAAAGTTGTGCAAGTATTTCTCAAGCTTAAGATTTCTCAATTGTTTTAGCGTGTAGAATCATAATTTAGAACTTAGATTTATAACCTTGGATTGGTTAATAACTTAGAGATAATCCCTATCTATTTTGAACCTAAACGTTAATGCCTGGAAAATATCAATTAGAGCTGCTTCTAAAAGACCTAAGCAGAACTATTTCTTTGGGTGAGCTACAGAAAAAAAAAACTTCACCCTAAAACGTAACTTTGTTCATTCCAGTTTGAGCTAATTTTTAAAGACTTAAGAGTTTAATCAAGATATGATTTCCTAAACTTTATATTATTTTCAAGGACTTAAGGGAATAAATCGAGAGATCAGTAAAATCCAAGTTTTACAGCCTGCTAGAGTTTTGAAGTGAATTATTAACAACTGAACTCCCACAACATATAGAAGGCAGCCAAGGGATTAATTCAACCTCACCATACATTTTCAAGCTCCTTCTCGCAAGAATTATCACACAGTCGAGGCTTCTCTTCTGGGGGCAGACCAGCTCCCTCAGCTTCAAATGCGCCTGTCACAGCACTTGAAACCCCGAAAAGCAACCCAATCATATCTCTTCTTTTGATTACATTAAACTCATCCTTACATACCCTTGGCCTTGTAGCATTTATAGTAACTTCTGAATTAGAACATCGTATAAGCATCCCTTGAACTTTGTCGCAGGAAACGCCTTGGTAGTCTGCGGACATCCTTTTTCCAGAAGATGAACCTAACTTGTAGGAAAAGCAACAGAACTAAAACTGTGATATTGCATTTCGGTAGAACTTAAAAAGAGAAACAGCATATCTAAAGCCGCGACATACACACACATGAGCAAAGCACAAAGCTTCTTGGATTGGATTTAAAACACCTTTTGATGTATCAATTTTTAGGCCTCGTTTGCTCTCGAGGATTGAATTGGAATGGATAATTCACTACATTCTCGATTGGTCTCAACATTTTCGTCTCTCCCTCCAAACAGAGGAGCAAATGTTACAGTTACGAATTTAGGGTTTGTATTAGAACGAAACAGAAGATCGTTTTCAAAAGTTTGAAATGAATCACATTGAGATTGATAAGAACTAAGAAGATGGTAAGGTAATGCATGGATTGTAAATAAATAAATAAATAAATAAATGAATGAATAAGAAAAATGAAGAACAAAAGTGATTACCAAATGGAAAGAGCAGAGTGGAGGAAGACGAAGCCATGCTGGAAGTGAAGAGATTGTAACGTCCACAAACGGATAACGAAATCTTGGTGTGTGTATAAATATAGTCAGTCCAGCGACTGAGCGCAGATCTGCTGTGCCAAGGTTTCCTCTGCCCACCCTCTGCCTGCACCTTCACACCAACTTAACTCCGTTAACTCTATAATAAATTAAAAAAAATAAAAAAATTAGAAAAAGACACTACAACCGGACAACACCAAAGCTCCCCCAGCCTACCTCCGCCGCCGACAACCGCTCATCTATGTCGCCAGTTAAACCTCATCTTGCGCTCTCTCTCCCTCTTTCAGAATCTTCAGGGAACTTGATCGAAAAATGGGAGCCCCTTCTCTGTTTTGGGCTTTTAATTTTCTTTTAATTTTTTGCTTTTTGTTTTTGTTTTTAATTTTTAGTTGAATAAAGTTAACCCTGTTAACTTGGTGTTAAATGGAGGGACAGTTGTCAATATCAAAATGCAGGCAGAGGGTGGGCAGAGGATGTCTTGCCACACCATATCTGAACTCCCAGCGACTCCCTTTCTGCGGCTCTCTGATGTTGCCGCATCAGATTATTGATTTTTATTTTTTGAAACAAAATATTCTAGATTCTTTTTGGTTTAAGTCAGTTTTTTCAAAAAATTTTAGTACAACCACTTATAACTATGATTTAATGGTATTTCTTTTCACTTGTATGCAAAAGGTCTTAAGTTTGATTTTTGTCAAATGGAAATTTGAACTACATTGTTGTTATCCCATTGTGAGGTTAAGCATGTTTGTACCATACTTGACCAACCCCGAAACTACTAAGCACCGGTCAACATTATACCATCAAGGACCCACAAGAGTTTTCCTCCAACCAGGAGGCCAATCACAACGCGACACATGTTAACGTCAGATGCAAATCACAGCACGACACGTGTCAACATTAGAAGCCAATCACAGCATGACACGTGTCAATGTCAGAACAACACTAGAAACTCTCTTTTATAAATAGGGATCATTCTCTCACAATAATCCCTAATGTCATTTGTACTAAAATGTTCACTAGAACTCACAAACGGAGAGCTTGAACCTATGTACTTGTATAAACCCTTCACAATTAATGAGAACTCATATACTCTGTAGACATAGCCAATCTGGGTGAACCACATCTTGTGTTTGCTTCCTTACCTCTATCTCTTTACAGACTTATCCACACTAGTGAACAGAGCAATTTAGTGAAGGTCACAAACTTGAAACTTTCTGTTGTACCAAAGTCCTCACTGATTTTGTGCACCAACATTTGGCACCATATGTGGGAAACGACACTTATTCCTACTCTCTTCAGCTTTGTCAAGCTGGTTTCCACCATTTGTACACTCTCTTTTGACCAGGCATCATTTTCCAACATGGGGGCGAAGGAAGCCACAACACATAGAACGACACTCATCTTGCACCTAGTGCGAAGGAACGAAAGAGGTTTACTCTTCAAGCTAAACTCGATGAACTGGAGGCTCAGAACAACAAGATAGCAGTAAAGAATGAGGTCATTCAGGAACAGTATGAGAAACTGTTCGAGATGCTCCACGAGGCTAGGCAGGCTTAAACACAAAAACTCATCGTCCCTGCTGAAGTCAACCATCATCTTAATGCCCTTCAACACGGAGGGTCACCGATATCCAACATGGATATTCCTGATGGGAAGCGAGCTACTCATCAATGTGTCAATCAACATGAGACTTATCTCAACCCAGCTATTTCAACCCGAAGCACGAGAAGTGGAGGAAGGCACCTCCTTGCGGAAGGGGCGGAAGGATCGAAAACTGTTTATGGCGATTGTCGGGACTTCCTGAAGCAACGTCGAGAGAACCCTATCCACATAATCTCAAAGATCAATGACCCAAGGGTCTCTGACAGCTTCGATCCTTTACCACGGCCCAGGCCAGCTACCAATCTGGGGAAAGGGCAATAGGTCCTAGAGAAACATGAAGGTATAGGGGACTAGGGTGTGTTCCGACAGACATACCCTAGAAGTCAGTATGGTGAGTCCAAGGAAAAATCACATGCTATTGATCAAACTTTCCTACTTCTAAGAGGTGATGGAGATTTACGAAAGAAAGCTCCAGTGGGACATGACTCCACTCAGCGCCCCCTTGTCCTACAGATCCTTGAGGAAGTAAACAAGTTGAAGGCCAAACAACAAGCTGAGATACCTGATTGGAACTAACCTAGGCCTGGCCCTCTTACAAGGAAGATCCTCGACACCCCCTCTAAGCGAAGACAAAGCAGAAGCTCTGTTTACAACTCTATACCGGGAGGGAAGACCCGATTGAACACCTCAACCTCTTTGAGTCCAACATGGCATACCAAATGCATACTAACGAAGAACAATGTCTTTTTTTCCCCTCCACCCTCTTTGACAGAGCTCTAAACTGGTATTGCCGTTTCCCACCCGAGACAGTAGACTTATTTGAGGAGTTAAGGAAATTGTTTGTTTCTCAACACATTTTCTAGACCGATCGCTTGCACTTCACATATGACTTGCACACTATTCACCAGAAGCTAGACGAGTTATTACTTAAGTATGCCGGCCGCTTCAGCCATGAGTATTCTCGTTGTACCGAGGCAGGTGACAAGACTGCCTTCAAATCCTTCACGACACACCTACGTGACTGTTTCTTCAAGTACATGATCAATGCCAACACTTGGAAAACTTACTCTGAGGTGATGGCGCAGGCTTACAACCATGCCTCAAAGGCAAGGACATATCAAGAGAAACCCCCTACAACCATCCCTTATCAGCAAGTAGGAAGTGGAAGCCAGACCCACCCAAATGATAAGACCCCAACCTTCCAAACGGCAGTTACGCATCCCCCTGCCTTAACTAATGCTTCGCCAAATCGATAGACGTATCAATCTCAGGGCAAGAGGAAGGATTTCCACCCTCACCATTCTCATTTTAGTAAAAAGAGTAAGGGGCACTATCGCGATAACCAAGCGTATCGCCACGATAATGCTCGCCCCGAGGCAGTCAATGCGGTGGGCCAAACATGTGTCAAGACAGGCCCTACCCCGAGGTATGAGACATACACATCCTTGAACACCACATGCATGGCTATTTACCCCGGTATAACTCACTTGATATCGAAGCCAAAGCCAAGATAGCCAGATTACAAGTTCACGAAGAACACAGACGTGTTTTGCTGTTACCACGAATATAATGGTCATGACGGCGAGAAGTGTATCATCCTTCATGACCATATCAAAGCTTTGGCACGTGAAGGAAAAATTGATTAATTCCTCATTCACCCTCCAAGGGATAACCGTAACCAATGCCAAATGAATGTGATATATTCCATAAGCGGTGGCACGCCCATATCTGAATTTTCCAACAGGGCCATGAAAAACAATGAACAAATTTTGAGGCCTGGCCACCAGGTGTTTCATGTGGAAGACATTAGAGGAGGCAAGTATCAAAAGCCTGACTGGGATCCAATATGTTTCTACCCTAAGGAAGAAAGATGTATCATCTACTTTCATAACGACCCACTGATCGTGAAGGCTCACATAAGCAACTTTGATGTTCGACGAATCTTTGTAGACACGGGGGCTTCGGTCAATATCATGTTTGCTGAAGCTTTCAGGGCACTTAATGTAGTTGAACACTTGCTCGATCGCTCGATTTCTCCTCTGATAAGCTTCTCCCGTGATATCGTGCAACCCTTAGGGAGTGTACACTTACCCCTTACCATTGGTGCAGGCCCCTACACAGCTACCGTTACTACTAACTTCCTGGTGGTTGACTGCCCAATAGCATACAATGTCATATTTGGGCGCACAGGAATCAATGATCTCAAGGCCATGGTATCCACGTATATATTGATGAAATTTCCCACCCTTTATGGCAATAGTTACTTCATAGGAGATTAACTTAGTGCACGATCATGTTACAATACTTTAGTCAAGCAACAACATCTGCGTGTACCTAAAGAAACCCTCTCTATACATGGCCAAGTCACAAAGACCAGCCTGGATGAAGTCGACTTGGCCCTCCGTAATTGCAATGATCAACTAGACGACCCACGAGATGACTCTTTCACCAAGGAAGCACAACCTGCTGAAGAGTTGGAGAAGGTATCTATCTTCAAAGACTATCCAGATCGCATAGTGAAGATTGGTACCATCCTGTCACCACTAATCCAGTTAGCACCGATCTCTTTTATTGCAAGAAAACACTGAAGTCTTCACTTGGTCATATGAGGACATGCCAGACATCTCTCCTGATATCATCTGTCATCGCTTGAGTATTGATTCCAAGGCCAAGCCAGTGAGATAGAAGCAAAGATCTTATGATGTCGAATGATATGAGGCAATGAAGGAAGAAGTGGAGAAGCTCAAGACCTAGGCTTTGTTCATGAAGTCAATTACCCAACATGGGTAGCGAATGTTGTCCTTGTCAAGAAAAATCAGACCAAAGAAAGTCTCCTGCTTCAAAAAGTCTTATGGAGAATATGTGTCAACTGCACTGACCAAAACAAAGAATGCCCTAAGGATAGTTTTCCCCTTCCTCTCATTGACAGACTTATCGACTTAACGGCAATGTGTAACTCTTGAGCTTTATGGATGCTTACTCAAGGTATAACCAAATCCTCATAAACCTTTCAGACCAAGAACACACATCCTTCACTACTGAGATGGGACTATATTGCTATAAAGTCATGCCTTTCGGCCTAAAGAATGCATGGGCGACTTATCAGAGACTAGTCAATTCAATGTTCGCTGAACATATTGGGAAGAACATGGAAGTTTATGTTGATGATATGCTAGTCAAAAGAAAACACGTTGACCAACACATCACCAACTTATCTGAAACCTTCACGACTAAAAAGGTATCGAATGAGGTTGAACCCCAACAAATGTGCCTTCGGCGTGGGCTCTGGCAAATTCTTGGGCTTCATGATTAGCCAACGAGGCATTGAAGCTAATCCCGAGAAGATTAAAGCAATCATTGATATGAAAGAACCAGTAACTTCAAAAGACATCCAAAGCTTTACCAGCAAAGTGGCAGCCTTGACTAGGTTCATCTCTAAGGCTACAAACAAATGTGCTCATTTCTTCGAAGCACTTAAAGGAAGTAAGAAGTACATTACATGGACTGATGAATGTGCTGAGGCATTCAAGAACCTTAAGGAGTACATGAGTAAAGCTGCCCTACTCTCCAAACCCGAAGTTGGCTACATCCTCATTATCTATCTATTTGTTTCACCTTCAGCAGTCAGTTATGTTCTCATTCGAAAGGATGGTAGTGTTGAACGACCCGTCTACTACGCCAGCAAGGCCTTGCAAGACGCAGAGACACGATATTCCAACATTGAGAAATTAGCTCTAGCATCAGTCATGTCTACTCGAAAACTTCGCATTTACTTACAAGCACACTCCATCATCGTGCTTACCAATCATCCCCTTCGACAAATACTCCAAAGTCCTGACATTTCGGGACGAATGATCAAGTGGGCGATAACACTGGGTGAGTTTGACATCTCTTACCAACCAAAGCCAACTGAGAAGGGCCAATCAGTTGCAGATTTCATCGCTGAATTCACATATCCTGTCGACATTTCTCCTACACTTGAGGCATCGGCTCTGTTAGCCTCGGAAGCTCGGAAGGTCGAACCAACATTCCCAGTATGAACTTTGTATATTGATGACTCATTTAACCAACACGGTTGTGGAGTAGGACTAGTCTTTATCACCCCAGATAAAGTGGCAATGGAGTATGCTTTTTGCTTCAAATTCAAAGCATCAAACAATGAGGCCGAGTATGAGGCCTTCCTGGCAGGCTTGCGTTTGGCCAAACACCTTGGAGTTAAACAAATTGATATCTTTAGTGATTCCTAACTGGTGGTTAACCAGGTCATGAATAACTTTGATGCTAAGGATAGCTCAATGACAACATATCTTGCGCAAACACAACTTTTGCTCAAACACTTCAAATACCAGATCATTTAAGTCCCTCGAGCAGAAAATAGTGGAAGACAAGATTGGAAGAAAAATTCATGTCGAATTATTGGCAGTACCAAACACTATGGCCGTGGAAGTATGCAACTTACAACAAGGAGATAGTTAGATCACCCCGATTCATAAATTCCTTGCTCATGGCATACTTCTAAACGATAAAGTCCAAGCCAAGCAAATTCGATACAAGTCTACTCGCTACCTGATCATTAATAACCAACTCTATAAACGAGGTTTTAACTTGCCATACTTAAGGTGTCTTACACCTGCTGATGCATAAATTGTCTTTCGAGAGATACATACATGAGGGAGTCTGTGGAGATCATGCCGGATCTCGGTCTCTAGCACACAAGGCTTTTCGCCAAGGATACTACCGGGCAACACTCCACCAAGATGCCATCAAAGTATCCCACTCATGTGACAAGTGTCATCGTTATGAAACCATTCCCCACTCCCATCCTGAGCCTCTCACTCCTATGATCAGCCATTGGTCTTTCGCACAGTAAGGACTTGATCTGATTGGCCCAATGCTTGTGGGGAAGGGCAAGGTCCTGGGGGCAATTTGATAGTCTCAACAAATTTGCAAAAGAATAATGGTTGACATGGTCGCATTGTTTCGTTCAAAAGAAATGAGTCCTCGTCAAAAGTTCCATTAAAGATAAAAGCGAAGAGGCATAAAGCTAAAAAGAGTGCTATTAATGTCATGGTGCACCAAGGAAATAGGATGCTCAAAGCATTTGTCTCAGAAACCAAGAACGAGTTGGAAGGCTTTACCGATCTTGAGAAAGCAATGTTGGCTAAAGAAGAGCCAAATAACAAGCCACCTCGAGTTTCTGTCTTCCAATGACTTGGTAAAATCACCAACTCTCAACCTAAGAAATCTTAAAAAAGCAAAAAATGGAGAGTCAAAAGCCAAAAGGTGACAATAAACCGAGACAAAAATGATAATGCACAAGAAGGGGTACCAGATGTTGTTCAAGTTAGTATGATTGATAGTAAAGAATCTGATAACGAGCTAGTTGTGCCTGTTAGACAATTCCCCACCTGTTTTCCTGTAAAAAAGAAAATGGGCAAAGTCGTATTTGTGTAAACTTTAGAACCTTCAAGAATGCACTTCCACTTCCGGAAAGTGAAGCTTATGGAATGGATGAAGAATCAAGCACAAAAGAAGTTTGTAATGTTGCTCAAGTAAACTGCATCACCACTGAAGATGAAAAAGACAAAAATGATGACAAATCAACTGAGTTTATTGACAAAGCCCAACCAGCACCACCTCAAATAGAAGATGGGGATCAAGCCATTATGGATGAACTTCGAGAGATTAATCTTAGAACAAATGACGAGCCCAAACCTATATTTGTAAGTGCCCTACTAACACTGGAGGAATTAGAAGATTACAAATGTATTTTCCAAGATTACCGAGATGTATTTGCATGGGGCTATCAATATATGCCTGGTCTAGACACCAAAGTAGCAATTCATATATTGGCTATATCGAAAGAAAGGCGTTATGTTAACCAGGCTCCACGATGTTTTCGACCTGAGCTAGAAGTACAAATCAAGGCTGAAATTGACAAACTGATAGAAGTTAGGTTTATCAAAGAAGTTCAGTACCCCACGTGGCTCGCCAGTATCATGCCGGTGAAGAAGAAAAATGAACAAATTCATGTCTGCATAGATTTCAGAGATCTTAACGACGCATGTTCGAAAGACGAGTTCCCGCTTCCAATAACTAAATTATTGGTAGACGCCACAACCGGTTTCAAGGCTCTATCTTTCATGGATGGATTCTCAGGGTACAATCAAATTAAAATGGCACCTGAAGATGAAGAACTCATGGCTTTCCGCACTCTGAAAGAAGTTTGTTGCTACACTGTAATGCCGTTTGGACTCAAAAATGCAGGAGCCACATACCAAAGAGCCATGACAGTCATTTTCAGCGACATGTTGCACAACATCGTTGAATGCTACATGGATGATCTCGTCATCAAAACAAGAAAAAGGGAACCTTATTTGAACGACTTAAAGAAAGTCTTTGACAAACTTCGAAAACATCAGTTAAAGATGAATCCTCTAAAATGCGCATTTGGAGTGACATCTGGAAAATTTCTTGGCTTCGTAGTGAGGTACCGAGGAATCGAAGTTGACCCTTCAAAAATCAAGGCAACCATGGAAATGCCTTCTCCTCGAAATTTGCGAGAGCTACAAGGGATACAAGGGATACAAGGAAGATTGGCATACATCAGGAGATTTATCTCGAATCTATCTGGGAGATGTCAACCATTCACATGGCTAATGAAAAAGAACGTCCCTTTCATGTGGGATGACGCATGTCAAAATGCTTTCAGTTGCATTAAAGAGTATCTTTTGAAACCCCTAGTGTTGATGGCTCCAATTAAAGGGAAACCTTTAATTTTGTTCATCGCAGCGCTTGAACGCTCACTGGGGGCAATGCTTGTGCAAAACAATGAAGAAGGAAAAGAAAATGCGCTCTACTATTTAAGTCGAACGCTCGTAGGGGCAAAGCAAAATTACACCCATATTGAGAAGGTTTGCTTGGTTTTAGTTTTCGTTGTGCAAAAGCTACGACATTACTTACTGTCACACAACATTACTTTGATATCTAAAGCAGACCCGCTCAAATACTTGATGTCAAAACCAGTGCCATCTGGCCGTCTCGCAAAATGGTCTTTACTACTGTCAGAATTTGAAATCAAGTATGTCTCTAAAAAACCATAAAGGGGCAAGCGCTAGCTGATTTCTTAGCAGCTCATCATGTTCCTGACAATATGGAGCTACCAAGCGATTTGCCGGATGAAGAGGTATTCTCGACATACATTTCTCAATGGCAACTTTACTTTGACGAAGTAGCAAGGAAAAAAAGGCGCGGGGGCAGGTATCGTGTTCATCACACCATCTGAAGGCCTAATCCCGTATTCATTTTCACTCATGGAGTTATGCTCAAACAATGTGGCAGAATACGAGGCACACATCATCGGCCTTGAAATTGCACTCGAGCTGCACATTGACTGCCTTTAAGCTTATGGTGATTCACAATTAATCATCAAGCAAATGAATGGTCAGTACGCTGTGAAAAATGAAAATCTAACCTTGTATCATGAAAGAGCAAAACACTTTGTGTCACAATTCCAAGAAATCAACATTGCTCACATTCCAAGGTCTGAAAATAACAAAGCCGATGCGTTGGCAAAACTTGCGGTATCTCTAACTCTCCCTGAGGAAAGGGAAATAAAAATTACAATTGGAGAACGTCATTTACTTGCTTTGGCATTAGAACGAATTGAAGAAGACCATGAAGTCAATGCAGTTACAGTTTTGGAAGTAGAGGAGTGTTCAGATTGGCGGCAATCTTTGATTGATTACCTCGAAAATGGAAAACTACCAACCGATCCCAGAGGCAGAGTTGATGTACGAAGAAGGGCCAACCGATATGTGTACCTGAATGACACACTATACAAAAGGTCATTTGATGGAATACTGCTAAGGTGTTTGTCAAAAGAAGAAGCAGCATACACTCTCTCTGAAACCCATGCCGGTATTTAAGGAGCCCATCAATCTGGACCTAAGCTTGCAGCTCAGTTAAAAAGACTTGGGTATTATTGGCCTACAATGTCGAGCATGTCAAATACATGGAGACTTCAAGCATCAAAATCCATTACCCCTCCATCCAACCATTTTGTCTTGGCCGTTCAATACATGGGGTTTAGATGTGATAGGCATGATAACCCCAAAATCATCTCACCAGCATCAGTACATCCTAGCTGGCACAGATTATTTCTCTAAATGGGCTGAGGCAATACCGTTGAAAGAAGTGAAAGCAGAAGATGTTGCAAATTTCATAAAGAAAAACATAATTTATCGCTATGGAGTCCCGTCCAAAATAATCTCAAACAACGCTCTCTACTTTAAGTGTAGGGCCATGGTCAATCTTTGCAAAAAGTACAACATCCAACAAGCTTTCTCTGCAAGTTACAATCTAACTGCCAACGATCAAGCAGAGGTTTTCAACAAGGTGTTGTGCAACATCCTAAAAAAGATGGTGGCAAAGAACAAAAGAAACTGGCATGAACGCCTTCCCGAATCGTTATGGGCCTATAGGACCACCGTCCGTACATCCACCCATGTACTTCATATAGTCTGGTGTATGGATCAGAAGTTGTGCTACCTTTAGAAATTCAGCTACCTTCCTTGAGAGTAGCCGCACAACTGACAGACCTCGAAGAAAATGTAAAAATCAGGTTGGCGGAACTTGAAGCACTTGACGAAAAATGACTTGCAGTGCAATAAAGACTTGAAGTCTATCAAGCTCAAGTGGCAGGTGCATTCAACGAAAAGGTTAAGTTTAGATCATTCTCTGTTGGAGATTTAGTCTTAACCGTTCGAAGACCCGTCGTCATCACCAAAAAAATGCAAGGAAAATTTGAGGCCAAATGGGAAGGACCGTATGTTGTCACCAAAGTCTTCTCCAAAGGAGCTTATGAGCTCTCTAATGCTAATGGGAAATGCATATACCCATGCGTCAACGGAAAGTTCGTGAAAAAGTTCTACGCATAAACAAGTGCCTAACGAACTCCGAGAGGGAAGCAAGTATGGAGGAAGCAAGCAAGGAAAAAATCCTTTCCTCTGAACTACGTATGACTTGATCCCTCAAAAAGGTACGTAGGCAGCCTTGCGTTAAAGCTACGTTTGGTTTGATCCCTTCAAAGGGTACGTAGGTGGTCTAGTTTTTATTACTAGATACAGCCGTGAAAACCACTTTCCCGAAATCAAGGGATGAACTACGTTCAGCTTGATCCCTTTACAGGGTACGTAGGCAATCTAATCCCTAAAATTAGATGCAGCCATAACTTATCAAAAATTATATATTTTTCCTTCAATGGAATTAGCATTTGTTTGAACAGTTAGCGTTCTCAATAATTATCAAGGCCAAAGCCACTAAAAAGTGATTTTAAATTGAGAATGGCAAAAACATTTGTTTGAACTGTCATATGCTAGTATTTATTTGAACTCTTTGCATGCAAGAGTTTAAATCGAGAATGGTGAAGCATAGGTGATTTTCACTCACGTGGAATATAAAAACCAAGGCAAAAGCCACAAAAGGAAGACGAGTCTGATGCATTGAAAACAATAATTGTCATGCAGCAGCTGTACTTAAAGTTTAAACCAGTAGCTATCTACAAGGAAGCATGCCGTGTAGACTGAAGGTTAAAACAACAGCTATGTTTGACTAATGACACAGCTGTCTACGAGGAAACAGCCATGTTTGGAAAGGAGGAGGATTGTCTGCCCTCCTCATTCTCATGCCCTCCCGTGCCCTTCTGTTTTGTGTAGTCACGGTTAAGCCACGTCAATATTTTATATTGTTTTTTTTATAGAGATAATAAGACAAAAATGAATAGTAATATAAAATATTAACGTGGCTTAACCGTGACCACATAAACAGGAGGGCACGAGAAGGAGAAGGGCAGACAATCCTGCTCCGTTTGGAAATGGTACATCTATATTTGTAGAAACATATTGCGAAAAAAGAAAAAAAGAAAAAAAGAAAACCCTTATATATATATATATATATACACACATATATAAAGGTAAAAGTACAGTGTGCTAAAGTTGAACACGGCAAACCCGTCATTGCAAGAGTACCAACTAAAGCATTATATATATATATATATATATATATATATATAGGTAAAAGTACAAGTGTGCTAAAGCTAAACAAAAAAAATATATCAAAACGTGCACACGACAAAGAACATCAAAACACCCAAAGGATAAATAAAGAAGGAGCTTGGCTTTTCCTCTTTCACCGAAGCCAAAAAGATGGATGGAAAAATTCACCATGGCAGCCAAAAGATAGAAGAAGAAAAAAAAATCTCTTCTCCCTCCTCCTCAACTTTGCCGACAATGGGTAAAGCAAGGAAAAAATGATAATCACCACCCTCATTTTAAAGTTCCCCGCGATACTTTCTCTCTCTCGGCCGAACAGCACCGAGTCAAATTGTCAAAGAAGTGCTGAAAATCAATAGCAATGGCAGAATTCCGAAACCAAAATGATGAAATTCCCAGCACTCAGCTGCAGCAACGAGAGCAAGCAAAAGGGACAAGGAACACACGACAAAGAAAAGGAAGAAGAGGGGGGGAGGGGGGGGGGAAGGCAAGCTGTATGTTGGAAAGAAAGAAAACAAAAAAGAACGTGCTTTTGTTTCCTGTCTAGGTGTTAGTTCGTTCTTTTGCAAAGAAAGAGGACTTGGCACACCAACAATTCACACTTACAAGGCAAAGTTGTCTGCTGGAACTTGTGGTTGTAAAGGGGACTTTTTCAAGTCCCACATCGTCCATACACTCCTAACATGTCCACTTTATAAGTTTTCTTCCCTCACGTATAGCTTGAAAGAAATTAAGCTAAAGTTATGGACTTTGGACTTTAGACATGAAAGGTTTGGATGAGCCTTGGCCTTAGGGATTGGATGGACAAAACCTCAAGTACAGTTCTCACATTTTAATTTTTGGGTGCAGCTACCTGCAAGAAACATGCTGTGTTCGTTCAAAAAAAAAAAAAAAAACATGCCGTGTAAAAACAGCAGCCATGTTTAAATGGTGCAGCTATGTTCGTAAAAACATGCCGCAGAAAGCCATTTAGCATAAAGGAAAAGACGCATTCATTACAAGATTATCAACTAAAGCCCTTCTATATGTATACGTGTGTGTATATATATATAAAGGAGGTAAAAGTACCGCATGCTAAAGTTGAACACGGAATGTAAACTGGACAAGGGAAATGTTTAAAGGGATATGATTTGAATAACATCAGGAATTCAAATAATTTCTAACATACTGGGTTCAATCAACCCATTATTGTCAACTAAGTTTGGTCAGAGAGTGCCAAAAAGAAAAAAGGATAAAGCCAACATAAATATCCCAAATAACAGAAGCAGAAAAACAGAAGGAGAGCAACATAAATCCTACTCGGGTTTACTGCAAAAGTGGAGCAAGGAAGCAATCGAATTCAAAATTCCCTCTTCTGCAGATTTGTTCAATGCTTCAGCACGCTCAACGTTCGTGAGAAGCCCTTCATTCGCATCAACTCGAGACTGACGAAATTCTATATCCAATTTCCTTTGTTGTTCAATCGAAGCCTTAAGGTCACTCACTCGACGCTTAACAACATGTCTTTCGAAATCATATTGTTGACGAAGAACACGAGCGACCTCCTCTGCTTCTTTAACAGCCAATTCTTCAGCTTCAATCTTCTTAAGCTCCTAAATGGAATTGGTCAACTCTGACTCGAAGGCCTTCTTGGTTGACAAACATTCATCATGACGATGAAGCAAATCACGAATCTGATTACCTTGATCAATGATCTTAGCATTATCAGAAATTTGCAAAGCATAGGGAAAAATATGGCGAACGGTTTGGACAAACCACTCAAGCTCCGATCGACCAGATTCCAAAATATGAATGATAGGAACCAAAATATCAGGCACCATATTCACTTCCTCATAGCAGCCAAGAATTTCCGTAGGTGAGTTGCAAGAGGAAAGCTTGACAAAAATATTCTCTACTTCACCAATGATATATCCTCGCCTAAGATTACTCACCTCTGAGCCAAACAAAGCATGGATGGATGTTTTTACCTCTTGCAAGGATGATGGTACAACTTCATCTGACACATAGGCGGCTGACTTCTCCCCACAATGCTGGTTCGTTACCTTTACAGATGGTGTACTTAAGTTTTCAGGCATAATTTATGGAATAAAATTATCTGCATTAGCAGCAATTACAGTTTCAATATCCACACCACCAAGATCATCAGGTTTCTCATAACGAGCACGCTTAAAATTCACATCATGGTTACTTCCTAAAGAAGACTCCTGTGAAGAAGACTCCGGGATAGCCTTGCACTTTCTGTCAGCCATTATATCTCCGTTTTTAGAAAGACCAGAACTCTGACCAACTGGTTGCAAGCTAGGAGATTTCTCAATTCCCACATTGGAAAGCAAAATTTCTTTTCTCAGACCTGAGGATACGTCTCTCGAAACTGACATAATAAAAACCGTCTATTTATCAAGGGGACGTTTATTAAAAATGGCATAAATGTTGGCCAAAGAGGTCCCAAGATATGTTGCAGAAGAGGTCTTCCACCACTTGCAATACCAATATGTACATGTCCCTTGATGAGTTTAGCGTGGAACATAAAAAAGAGATCCACTGTTCCTCCTAAGAAGCACAACCTGCGCTTCGAACATATCATCAACACTACAATTTTGTCTCCTAGAAATTATACTCAGATTAGGACTCCTTATTCTGATTTGAATAGGTTTCAGCCAATTCTAACTCCATTAAGACTCTGAATCCCCCATTTAATCAAACTAAATTTAACTTCCGAGCCTCAGCTTCCTTAACCTATCAAAACTCATTGTCACACCAAGACTCAACCATTCCATTCTTATCTAAAACACTTTATCTTTCAATAGGACTTGGCCGGCCTCGGTTAGGCGGCCCATGAACCAGATAGCCCACGACGACCTAGGCAAAGCTTCTGGGCCGAGAATAACTCTAAATTCAATCCAAACCAGTATTTTGGGCCCAAACAGGTACTATATTAATTATAATAAAATCCTAAAAAGTCTGATTAAAAAAAAACTCTACTAAAAGAGAACAAATTCCTAAATAATCAGTGAGAGAAACTAGGAAAGAATCATTATTGACTTGGGAAACGCACATCTGACTTGCACGCCAAATTTGAGGTCGATTTCTTTATTGGAAAATTCTGTAAAAATATGTGCAACGTAGTTTTGTCTCTTATCTTTCCAGGCATATATCACACGCCACTAAGAAAAATCGGAAAAGCATTCAAATCTTCATTATCCTAAAGCTGCGCAATTTTGACGAGAAAGTTACTTCTACAAGATTAACTTTGAAAACTGGAATGTTTGACTGAAACAGAGAAAAGGAAAGTAATAAGGCTTTTTTAAGACCAATTCCTTAACAAAACTTAGGGATAATTAACATGAAAATATGATAAATAATGCACCTATCATTCTCGGTGACCTTTCATTTCTTTATTCTAGAAAATGTGTTGATTGATTAGGTATTAGACTTTAGACCTTGTTTTGGGCTAAGGTAAAATGGACTAAAATTTGATCATGGTTTTGTATTGCCCTAAACTACAGGTTTTTAGAAAATATTATTCACAAATAACCCCATCGAAACTCTCTATCATAATTAAAATATATAAAGTGCTTGAAGAAAAAAAAATAGTGCTATTTACACACTTATTTTTACTTCCACAAAACCTTAGTTTGTTGTCATTGATCTTTTTCAATTCATTCAAACTCGTGGCTGAAAATTACTAAAGACATGTGAGAAATAAAAATGTGTGTATGATACCACTATCTTAAAATAAAAATTCATCGGCCGAATGGTTATTGAACCATGTGTCATAAGTTGACAAGTTAGGAAAGTTGTCACATCCCGGCCCGGGCCCCCACCACAACCCGGGCTCGACTCCACTGTAGCACGATATTGTCCGCTTTGGGCCCCGACCACGCCCTCATGGTTTTGTTTTTGGGAACTCACAAGCAACTTCCCAATGGGTCACCCATCCTGGAAGTGCTCTCGCGCTACTCGCTTAACTTCGGAGTTCGGATGAACTTCGAAGCCAGTGAGCTCCCAAAAGGCCTCATGCTAGGAAGAGGTGGGAATGTACATATAATGCTTACAGGATCCTCACCCTTGGGCGATGTGGGATTTCTCAAAAGTTATAACCCCTCTCCGTAAAACCTGTATAATTTTCCAGAAATAAAGAATATATTCATATACTTATATATCTCAAAATCATGCCAAAGTATTGCCACTGAATGCTAATCGTAAGTCAATGACCAAGTACATATGTTAGGTATCAAATCAGCCCTCGACTGAATATATATAGCTCATACTCAATCTCAATCAAATCATATATATCCTGCACACAAATCAATACCACCTCTAGTGGTCTGCACAACATAACTGAATATATAATAATATGCTCTAGTGCTACGATCACGTGAAAACTGTGCGTATGATCGAGGGTCACCTACGAGTCGAACCCACATATAGTGGTCTATACGACAGGACTGTGCACCTAACTTGGATCTAAGGCAAGCATACGGTGCGGGAGGTGAACATGCCCTAACTCTGGGCGGGAGCACTAATATCAAGGTATAGATTTATGAGTTCTTATCACATCATATCACATCATTCTCATCATATTTTTAATAAACTTACCTGACACTTACCTGTGTGTCTGCTGTGACATCCCACATCGCCCAGGGGAGTGATCCTTAAATGGATATTCCGATCCCTACCTAGCACGAGGCCTTTTGGGAACTCACTGGCTTCGGGTTCCGTAGGAACTCCGAAGTTAAGCGAGAAGGGGGCTAGAGCAATCCCAGGATGGGTGACCTCCTGGGAAGTTGCTCGTGAGTTCCCAGAAACAAAACCGTGAGGGCGTGGTCGGGGCCCAAAGCAAACAATATCATGCTACGGTGGTGGAGCGGGCTCGGGAGGTGGCTGCGCCCGGGCCGGGATATGACATCTGCAACATCAATCGTAAATATATGCAACATTTAACGCATAATAAAATAGGCAGATACTTTGCATGACCTTTTAAATCATATAATCATTCAAATTTATTTTCTGGGAAAAACAGTAAGTAAATAGGTATATACGGAAAGGTTTCGCATATATGAGAAGTAACTGAATAAACGTTATTTAAAGCACATAAACGAGATTTGGAAATAACTTCTCATACATTACTCAATTTTGGTATTTGAATATACCAACGTGATCTACACAACCTCACGAACATCCCCATATTTTTAGAAAAAATTTCCGACCACCCACGCACCATCACGCGCTGGCGACGGCACGGCCAGATGCGCCCCCATGCGCGGCCACGTGCCAGGCACACTGACGGTGTCAAGGGCTCGTGCAAGATAGAGATGAGAATATACATATAAGGATCACTCCCCTGGGCGATCTGGGATTTAACAAAAGTTTTTTATTTTTTGTTTCTTTCTCTTCTTTGTTTTTTTTTTCTTTTTTTTTTCTCTCTCTGATTCTTAACGTGCTTCTCCCTTTACATTGAGAGTTATCAACCATCTTACACTAATTAATAATATTGTTAGTTGGTCTCGTAAGTAAGGATGAGCTTCCTTCTTTAGCTTGTTATTAATTTATTGGCTGTTTGTCAATCATTTCGTTTTTAGGTTTTGTTTTCACTTTTTTGAAAATAAAAAATTGAAATATTATTTGGTAACTTTTTTTTAGTTTTCAGTTGTTAAAAAAATAAAAAATAAAAATGAAAACTTCTTCTTTGAGTTTTCAAAATTTAGACAAATCACAGTTTAATAGATGTGCAGAAACAATTTGAGCTTGCATTGGGTTCAGTTCGTGTTTGGCTCATCGAAGCTCAACTCGTGAAAAAAATCAAGTCAAGCCTAGTTCAAATCAATTGAAAACAAATCAAACTTGAACATTAGTATGTTCAGCTCTATGAAAAATTATGAAATTTGGAAACAATGATCTTCCGCCTCTTAGCTTCCTTCTCAAGTTGGCCTTGCATCAAAACTCCTCCAGAAAGTCAAATTATCACCAAAAACGTCATGCATGCGCAGATTGACTGAAACAAAGAAAAGGAAAGTAATAAGACTCTTTTAAGATCAATTCCTTAACAAAACTTAGGAATAATTAACATGAAAATATGATAAACTACAGGTTTGATCTTGGTTTTGTATTGCCTAAACTACAGGTTTTTAGAAAATATTACTCACAAATAACCCCCTCAAAACTCTATCAAAATTAAAATATATAAAGTGCTTGAAGAAAAAAAATAGTGCTATTTACACACTTATTTTTACTTCCACATAACCTTAATTTGTTGTCATTGATCTTTTTTAATTAATTTAATATCGCAGTTGAAATTATTAAAGGAATGTGAGAAGCAAAAATGTGTGTATGATACCGCTATCTTAAAATAAAAAAAAAACATTGGCCGAATGGTTATTGACAAGTCAAGAAAGTTTTTTATTTTTTGTTTCTTTCTCTTCTTTTTTTTTTCTTTTCATTTTTTCTCTATGATTCTTAAAGTGCTTCTCCCTTTACATTGAGAGTTACCAACCATCTTACACTAATTAATAATATTGTTAGTTGGTCTCGTAAGTAAGGATGAACTTCCTTCTTTAGCTTGTTATTAATTTATGGGCTGTTTGTCAATCATTTCGTTTTTAGGTTTTATTTTCATTTTTTTTTAAAATTAAAAATTGAAATCTTGTTTGGTAACTTTTTTTAGTTTTTAGTTTTGAGTTTTCATTGGGTTAAGCTCGTGAAAAATCAAGCCAAGCCTAGTTCAAATCAATTGAAAAACAAATCAAACTTGAACATTAGTATGTTCGGCTCGTAAAGCTTGTGAGCAACTTGAAATTTTTTATGAGACACTTCGAAGTAGGCTTGAGCTCGGCTTGGTCATTAAAGGTTGGCAATAATAATTAAAACAATACATGTCCTCAATTATTGATTTAAAAAATATATATGTCCTCAAGCTTGACAATATTAAAATTGTTGTACGTCTAATTTAACTGAACAATATAAAGGCCAGAGAGAGAAGGGTGCGGCAGCAATGAGAGAAAAAAGAGATGTGTAATTGTGAGGTCTATGTTATGTCACCCCGGTGTGCCTTTATTTATATTAGTATGGAAGGTAAATTCCTTACTTCAATAGAATTACAATTCTAATAGGACAAGTTGTCCTTGGGAACAGATTTGCTTGACTTTAATGTTCTGATGTTGTTGTTGTTGATGAGAACAAAAGAACTTTGGCACAATGTGCTTGGTGTTGTCTCCCTTGATATATCCCTTCTTTAGTTGATTGATACAAGCAATGTTGTCTTCAAAGATCGTTGTAAGAACATCAACGACGGTAGAAAGACCACTAGTACTTTGAATATGTTCCATGACTACTTTAAGTCAAAAGCATTCACGTGTAGTTTCATGCAAGGCTAGAATCTCAGCATGGTTCGAAGAAGTTGCAACTAATGATTGCTTGGTAGACCTCCAAGAAATTGCGATGTCTTCAATGGTAAAGACGTAACCCGTTTGAGAATGTGCCCTGTGCGGGTCAGATAAATAACTTGAGTCAGCATAACCAACAAGACGAGAATCAACCTGAGGACAAAAGGGGGCGATAACACCCCTCCTTGCACCTTTGTAGTTTTGCCTCTGGGAACGACAAAGATTGTTAACGGGAAAAATGATGAGGAATTTGCAAGAAAATTTGACTGGGTGATGGCATGGATTTGATTTTGTTGAATTTTTCTGGGTTTTGGGGATGTAGATTAGATGCCATGGGAGACAATGAGGAGATGAAGAAGTGTCTACAACAGAGCGATTTTAACTACTGGTCATTTATGACTCGGTTTTTATGTAAGCTTGCTTTGATTGATTTGACCGCAAAACTCAGTCTGCATAGTAGGTATACAACTTAGACTATAGTTTGCAAAATAAAAGAGGAATGACAAAAAATGTCCATTTATAGTCTTTCAAGTTAAGAGTGGGTTTGCAGCTGAATTTGTTTGACAAAGTGAGACTCAAATCAAAGCTTCCAAACCCAAAACTCAAATTGAAGCCCAAAAATATCACTTGTTAGTCGGTTGAAAGGGAAATGAATTCTCTTTGGATTCCTTTTCATCTAATCCACTTAGTTTGGAATCCGAGCCGTTAAAATTTGATCCAACAATTAAAGTTATTATCACTTTTAAAAGGCCTCGTGTTTATAGCCATTAGATCAAATTTCAACGACTTGGATCCCGATTTAGGTGGATTAGGTGGAAAGGGATCCGGCGGTTAAGAGAAAGTTCAGACAACGGTTGTGTTTCCAGCCCCGAACTTCTTTCTATTTACCTTTCTCTGCCACCCCAAAACGGATAACAAAGACACACACAGCTAAAACCAGAGGCTGAGCAGAGCGCTTCAAAAACAATGGCTGGTCTAACTCTAAGCATTGGCATCGCCACCACCAGCTCAGCTCTACTTAAAAGGCCGACGTCGCGTTGTTCGAGGACCGCAAGAATTTCCTGCATTGGATGGGTAACCCTCAAACTCTGCTTCCCCAAAACTTCATAGCAAATCCAAAGCATAACATTTTTCTTTTATTTACTCAAATTTTGAAGTGTGTTGGAATTTGATTTGTTGTTTAATCTAAGGAAGGACCCGGAGGGTGTATTGGGGCCACCGCAGACGGGCCATTTGGCTCGAATAGAGTTCAAGAGGCGGTTGGAAAAAGACGCCGATGCTCGAGAAGAATTCGAACGCCAAGTCATTGAAGAGAAAGAGCGGCGTCGAACTGTTAGAGAAGTAAATTGACAATTGGGTTTTGAATTTTCCTGAACTGGGTCTTTTGTTGTAACACTGGTTAAATAATTAGTTTTTGGGTTTGATGGTTTTGTGTTTGTGTTTGTTTGAAGTCCCGGGTTGCGCCAGATACGGCGGAGGAGTTGATAGAGTACTTTCTCAACACTGAAGCTCGGGAGATTGAGTTCGAGATTTCGAGGTTGAGGTCAAGGTTGGTGATTTAAACCCATTTTTGTGTGAAGAGTGATTAGAAAGCAAAAAAGTAGGAATGCACGCCAATTGTTTGAGGAGATGCTTCAATGAATAAAAAGTTTGATAGCAGCTCACTTTTTTGTGTGTGGAAAATGCGTGTATGTATGACTGTATGGCCTATGAAATAGTATAGTGGGGGGAAGATTTTCTACCTTTCAATGTGGGATTTTGGGATCTTCACACTCCATTCTTCCGTGTATGACATCCTCGTTTGCTCATCCTATCTGACGCTGACCTGAGTAGCCCTTTCCACCCTTTCGAGGCGGCTTTCACTATGCTATTGTAATACCAATGTTTTTAAGTTTTTTAAAATCCTTCAATAAGTTGCCCATCAGTGGACTCGCCCAGATGTGTGGTAAAACCGGTTTTGATACCAATTGGAAACGAAGGTGGCCAAGAGCCCTTATAGACGGATAGACCTCATATAACGAACTGTTAACATTGATATATCACATTAAGTTTAGGTTTTTCAATTGTATGTGATATACTTTCCAGTTGGTTGCCAACTTACAACGATTAGAAAGCCACTTCATTTGAGCAATACAGTTATCAATATGCCTAACATTTACTTTTTATTGTTTTGTTATTTATTTACTTTTGCACATTTGATTTTTCCCCCAAGTTAATTTAACTCAAAGTGGCACTAGTGCTTCTCATTTACTCTTTCTTGCACTCCAATTTATCTCTTCTGTATTATTTATGTATATTATAAATATTTTTTTGAAAAGTTTCTCCACAAACCAGCCTTGTTTCCCCAATTTTTCCCCTTGCATATGTTATATGCAGATTGGACAAGGAGTTTTTCTCACACTTACAGTATGAGCTAGGTCAGCTTCGGTTTGCTGTTTCAAAAACTCAGGTTCATGCCTGAATCTATAAATTTGGGTTAATTTCTGAAACTGTACATTCAGCTTCCTCACCGAAACTATGCATTCGGTTTTCTGATGGTTTTTTTCAGGATATAGAGGATAGATTGATTGAGCTGGAAGCATTGCAGAAGGCCCTGCAGGAAGGGACAGGTCTGTTAAGAGTTCACGAACTTTTTTGATAAAGACTTGGTGTTCTTGCCTGCTTACTGAAGTGGTCCATTTTCTGTTACAGAAGCATATGACAAAATGCAAACCGACCTCATTAAAGCAAAGCTAAGTCTGACCAAAGTCCTGTCTTCAAAGGATGTAAAATCAACTGTATGTGCTGCCCTTTTAACTCATTGAGCGTTAAGTTTAACAATTAAGTATTTGTATTGCTCAACTAAATAAATCTTGACAATGCAGTTACTAGAGATGGTTGAACACAACGAGCTGAATAGATCCTTCTTGACTCTTCTTGACGAAAACATAGCAAATGCGCACAAGAGTAACCAGGTAAATCGCCTTGGGAAAGCTTCTTTCATATTGCCCCAGATAATTCATTTCATCCTTTGTTTGTATTTCTGGTTTTTTAGCAGAGAATAAAACATGCCGTAGTCAACTTTAACATGCTATGCAACAGATTTTTTTATTAGCAGAAAACTAAAAAGTAGATGTTGTGATATAGGTTAAAGATATTATGAACGCAGTAAAAAATGCAAGAAAGTACGTTCTCTTGATTGTGTACTCAACTTAAAAAGTGCAACGTAGTTCCTTTTGTCACCACACTGCCCATTGATAGCTCAGTCTTGTACAAACAACAACAGCAACAACAACAAAGCCTTTTCCCACTAAGTGGGGTCGGGTATATGAATCCTAGAACGCCATTGCGCTTGGTCCTTTGTCATGTCTTCCGTTAGATCCAAGTACTCGAAGTCTTTTCTTAGAGTCTCTTCCAAAGTCTTCCTAGGTCTTCCTCTACCCCTTCGGCCCTGGACCTCTGTCCCGTAGTCGCATCTTCTAACGGAGCGTCAGTAGGCCTTCGTTACACATGTCCAAACCACCGCAACCGATTTTCTCTCATCTTTCCTTCAATTTCGGCTACTCCTACTTTACCTTGGATATTCTCATTCCTAATCTTATCCTTTCTCGTGTGCTCACACATCCAACGAAGCATCCTCATCTCCGCTACACCTATTTTTATGTACATGTTGATGCTTCACTGCCCAACATTCCATGCCATACAGCATCGCCGACCTTATTGCCGTCCTATAAAATTTTCCCTTGAGCTTCAGTGGCATACGACGGTCACACAACACGTCGGATGCACTCTTCCACGTCATCCATCCAGCTTGTATTATATGGTTGAGGTCTCCATCTAAATTTTCGTTCTTTTGCAAGATAGATCCTAGGTAGCGAAAGTGGTCGCTCTTTGGTACTTCCTGGTCTCCGATCCTCACCCTAACTCGTTTTGGCCTCCATTTGCACTGAACATTCTGTCTTTGACCGACTTAGGCCAAAACCTTTAGATTCCAACACTTCTCTCATAAGGTTAAGCTTCGCATTTACCCTTTCCTGAGTTTCATCTATCAACACTATATCGTTTGTGAAAAGTATACACTGAGAATATCATCTTGAATATGGCCTGTTAACTCATCCATTACCAATGCAAAAAGGTAAGGACTTAAAGAAAACTGCCTGGATCTTAACCTAGTATGCAGAAATTAGAAAAAGCTCTGTTTTGTCATACTATTTCAAGTTACTTGCTTTAGTTGGTATTTGAAAGAGCACATATAGAGCCACTTAGTACTACGGTCTAATGGTATTCCTCTTCACTTGTAAGTGAGAAGTCTTAGGTTCAATCTCATGGATGACGAGTTCAAAACCAATTTATTCCTTCCACCCCTTAGTGTAAATATATCATTGTATCAGAAAAGAAAAGAGCACCTATAGATAGAATTAGATGAGTAGTAAAGCTGGAAGAGATTTCGGTTGTAGAACTTGAATCGATGGTAATTATATTTAGGTCACATCATTTTTAGTGGATGTAATGATCTTCTTTAGATCTAAGCAAAGCAGTAACCCAACAACTTATCTTGTATACCATTAAAGAGTTCTTGAAACACACACGTAAAACACACAAAAAGTGACCTTTAAATCTAATTCAGTAATTGCATCCGTGGTGAACTAAACTCCGATGATCTATATCAATGTTAATTTATGACTTGCAGAAGCAAGCAGCAGAGTTCATGGAAAAGGTTCGTGGGGCTGTTCTCAAGTACATCACAGCTTAGTTCTGCGGAGGTAAATATTAAGTGCTCGATTAGTCTTAAGATGGAGGTTCAGTAACACTATTGTACCACTACATGCTTTGACAGGCAATAATATACGTAGCATGACATCCTACATCTTTCTACTTTTATGATGACACTGATTTATGCAACGTCGTAGTCTATTGATATGCATTCTAGTAAACAATGGTTATGTAGTCGATTCATTAATTTTCTTGTTCATCAATCAAAACACTGTTCGAGAGACATGATTCTATTTTTTCATCCATCCTATCACTGTTCACGTTTTTTTTTTCCTTGTAAATGAATATATCACTTAGCGCACATATTCATAGAAATGAGAAACTAACAGTGTATTTCCTTGAAAGCACTTAAGAAGCAGTGATCTGACAAAGTGGTTACTGATTTGGAAAGCACTTATTGACAAGCATAAAGTAAAATGCGGTAGAATTCAGAAACAGGAGTTTCTGCTTTTTTTAACAATCACATGTATGCCAAGTAATATATCAGAGAGGCTCAACACAAATCCAGCCACAGGAATTTTTTTTTGCCAAAATTTAAGCGCGTAATAGAATATGTCGTTTTCGTGTGGTTATCCGGCTTATTAGAGTAGGATTATCTTCCCTCCTATTCTCATCTCATTTCCTCCTCTTCTCGCACTTTGCTTTTTGTCTTTTTGTTCCTATAAAAAAAATCGATATAAGATGTTGACGTAGTTGAATTGTAGCCATTCAAGTACGAGGGGAGAGAGATACTCCTCCATTAGGAGCTACGTATTAAATATCGATGATATCGGAAATATCGTAGTCCAAAAACACGGAAATTTCGATGGAAATATCGGGATATTATCGATATCGATAAAAATTGAATAAAAACCACAGAAATTGTAAGAAAAACATGGAAATTTTTATTGAAACTTTGCAGGATATTTATTTAGTCAGTTATCTATTAGTTTATCACAAAAAATTGGAAGGAAATGCATTGCATGATGGATTTAATTGATTTGAGTTGATTATATAGCGAGCTGGCAAACATTGTGAGTGTAGAAAATATATAAATATTTTAGCATATTTTCACAAAAACATAAGTGATATGGTGGTCAAGGTGTTGAAGGAGTAAAATGGGAGGGGTTCGAATTCCCTTGGTGTTTTTTTAAATATAGAAATTTAAAAAACACGGAAATTTCGATGGAAATATCGATGACATCGGAAATATCGGTATTCCAAAAACACGGAAATTTCAATGGAAATATCGGGATATTATGAATATTTAATACCTTGATTAGGAGTACAAATCAAATTCATGCGTGCCACCATTCATCTTGGATAGAATAAGGTTGGTTTGGTATTGCTGTATTTTGAAAAAAAACTGCTTCTGCTGTGCTGTGAGAATAAGCAGCTGTGAAATAAAGCAACATAGTGTTTGGTAAACGTTTTTGTAAAACAGATGTGAAAAAAGCTGGTTTTTCAAAGTTGGATTTTGCAGTTTTGTGTTTTTGACTTTTTTTTTTTTATACTCACTTTTTTTAGAATAACTTCAATACCAAACCAGGGCTAAGTACCTCTGGTTGGTGCATGTTTGTGTTGAGTTAGTGCCTATCTATCTGGGTTTGTCAACGAGCTCTGGGATTACATAAGTTTTCCTTACTTTCTGTACGGCTTTTAGATGAAGGTGGGTGGTAGGGATTTTTGTATTACTTAATCCAGTTAATTGAGATATTATGCTTAAAGCCTTTATAGTATAGTTATTCAAGCCCATTTTGCCCTTCAGGACCGGGATTATGTGATCACCCAGTCGATCCACTAGCCGCCTAGAAGTATCCAATCCCGCTTTTGAAGTATTTCCTATGACTATTAGTACGCTTAGATTAGTTATTGAAGTATTTAGTTTTTGGGTGGAAGATTGCACAAGGTAGGCCAATTAACAGTCACTCAACACTAGATTGACTAATGTTGTTGGCCAAATCTTACTTTGATTCTGCTTTTGCCCCAACCAATAAAAATCAATGTAATAAAGTAGATAACTAGGTGCTTTGGGATTAATTAAAATGGTTAGGCTTACATTAACTCCACACAATAGATGATAAGATGTAGATTTATTTTCTCTGAAAAATGGACTAGCTAGTAGCTTCACTATGAGTTCATCCTTTTTCGAGATTATGAAGACTCACATAAGCATTTCAGTCTCTTATGACCACCATCGTGTGATTCACCAACTCTAGGAATCGAATACCAACTCCAGGAATCGAATTCAGGGATTTGGATCTCATCTGGATCCTCATTGTGAGAATCATAGAGATCTTTACATCTAACTGTTCATTGTGTGTGGTTAAAAATTATTTAAAATTATAAAAACAGTATCTAATGAAAGCTGACAGCACAAAAAGAACTCGGAGAAGATCTTCATCCCGAATTCAGGATAAGATATAGATTTAAAACCAAGGAAAACTGGTGATCTTTAAAATCCTTGCAACCAAACAAAGTTGAAAACAAGGATTAAAATATCGATATTATTGGCGATATTTCGCCGATAATATCGTTTTTTTGAGATGGCGGTATTTTTACACTTATCCACTTAATTATCGTCAATATATCGCGATATTATGCAAATTTGAGTCTGAGCTTCCGAGTCGACCCGCTTGACACCAGGCATGTCAGCTATACTGAGAGCGGAGAGCATGTCGAGGGTCTCCTTGTCGACGGAGATCTCGTCGATCTTGATGGCGGACTCCTCGGGGACAAAGTCCATGTGGCGCTCGCGCTCCTTCTCCTGCAGCTTCAGGGAAATGCCACGAATCGGGCCCTTCTAGATCTGCTTCATGAGGTGGGTGGAGAATCCGGCAATCTTGTTGCAGAGATGCTTGGAAGGGATGATGGCGACTTCCTCGAGGATCTTCTTATTGGTGTGGAAGTCCAGGGTCATGCGTGAGTAGTAGCGCTCGATCACCTAGCGGGAGGATTTCTTCACTGTCTTTGTGCGGACGCGACCCATGATGGTGGTGGAATTGTGCGGCGGAGCTGGGAAGAGACGAACGGCGGGTGAGTGTGTGCGTTCGTGAGATGTGTTGTGCATGAAAATGGAGAATTACCATGGTGGCTTAGAGGGAGTGATAGAGGGAGATGTGTGGAGTAGATATGGGGGTTAGAATGAGGGACTTGTTTTGATTTGTTGTTTTTCAAAAGAGAAGAAGATAGAGGGTTAAACAGAGAAGTTGAGATGATTGATAGAAATTAGGCAGCAGGGAAATCGAGAAAGTGGAAAAAAAGGCCTAGTTTTGTGGAAAGTCTACCAGCCACATAATAAAAAAACCAAAGAATAATTACCCACTATCAGAGTTAGGTAGGAACAAGATCTTGTGAATCCTTCTTCCTATTGTTATTGCTTTGGTCCAATAAATATATTATATAAATAATTAAGATAACATTATATTATTTGTTCTGTTTTAAAACAAATTTTTTTTGGATTTTTGGTAAATAAATGAAGTAATTGTTACTGACATTTCTAGATCTGGCTTGTATCCTCTTCCAATATGGATTACTCAACTAGATCACGACGTCTTTTCCAGTAAAAGATTAAACTCTCATTCTATTTTTACCCCTTAAACTATATATCTTTTAAAACAATACTATATTATATTCTTATAATATAATATTTTCTTTTCTTTTTCTTTTTAAGACCAAACAATTCTTTTTCTTTTTAAGGCTATCAATGGTATTGAGCCGTTGGATTAGTGTGGTCAAAAAAGCGGGCGTCGACGTTTCGGGAAGGGCTTTCTCATTAATTTTCCGTTGTTTGTGTAACTCATGTATCTTACCATGCAATGTATAAAGTGTAAAATATTGTACTAAGTAATTATATATAAATGATTATGGTGTGTTTAAACTTCTTTCATTAATTACTACATATTTTCTACACTCACAATGTTTGCCAGCTCGCTATATAATCAACTTAAATCAGTTAAATCCATCATGTAATGCATTTCCTTCCAATTGTTTTTTATAAACTAATAGAAATTGACTAAATAAACATCCTGTAAAGTTTCAATAAATTTTTTCAAGTTTTTTTTACAATTTCTGTGGTTTCCATATTATTTTTATCGATATCAATAATATTCCGATATTTTCATTGATATTTTCGTGTTTTTGGACTACCGATATTTCTGATATCATCGATATTTTATATCTTGGTTGAAAAAATGTAAACAACAATAAAGATACTAAATAGGTAATAAAAAAAGACGGAAAATAGTAGAAGAAGATAAAGTAAAAGTAGGCACGTGACCGCTTTATTTTTCTTTTGTTATTTTAACTTAATTTAAAATATTCGAATTTAAAAATAAAGGGAAAATACATGTGTTCTAGTCAAGGTCTAAAATATCCATAATATTCCGATATTTTCATCAAAATTTCTGTGTTTTTGGACTACCGATATTTCCGATGTCATCGATATTTCCATCGAAATTTCCGTGTTTTTTAAATTTCTATATTTTAAAAAATACCAAGAGAATTCGAACCCCTCCCATTTACTCCTTCAACACCTTGACCACCATATCACTTATATTTTTGTGAAAATATGCTAAAATATTTATATATATGGTTTTGTTTTGAATTCTTTTTGCAAGAAACAAATTTGCACATGACAATAAATATTTGACAATTTCTTTTCAAGTATCTACTTTTGAACTACGCACCACGTTCACTCACCTAACTAATTAGTTGTAGTCATATTTATATATATATATGGACAACGTCAACCAATCTCGGATCTATATGGGTGGAAAGAATCCGAGACTCAATCTTCAAATGATTTTGCTTATGGACAACGTCAACCAATCTCGGATCCATATGAGTGGCATGTTAATAATTACATGCAAAACTATTTTGGGGATTTATCATTTGATGACTACTTTTCACAATACACTTACTCTACACATAGAGATGATGAAGATAGTGAAAATTTTGAACCTCATAGGAACTCTATGTGGTACTAAGTTAATCATGTATCTTACCATGCAATGTATAAAGTGTAAAATATTGTACTAATTCATTATATATAAATGATTATGGTGTGTTTAAACTTTTTTCATTAATTACTACATATTTTCTACTCACAATGTTTGCCTGCTTACTATATAATCAACTTAAATCAGTTAAATCCATCATGCAATGCATTTCCTTCAAATTTTTTGTGATAAACTAATAGATAATTGACTAAATAAACATCCTGCAAAGTTTCAATAAAAAATTTCAAGTTTTTCTTACAATTTCCGTAGTTTTTATTCAATTTTTATCGATATTGATAATATCCCGATATTTCCATCAAAATTTTCGTGTTTTTAGACTACAAATATTTCCGATATCATCGATATTTTAGACATTGGTTCTAGTCAATGTAGAGTTAGGAGAGATTCTGGGCAGGAGTGCCTACTTTTGGCCATGCTTTATGCAAACAAATATTTTACTGCGAATTATTCTAAATTATGAGAAAAAAGATTTAAATTCAAATGCACAAAAGAGAAGCACATTCATTCTAACCAACGTGATTACGTCCACTTCTGCGTTTACTTGCGGTGTTTTTATTTAATCTCCAACAAAGTAAAAAGCCTTGTGAGTTCTTTCTATATTAACTCTCACAATCATCCAAATCCTACCCATCTCTATCCCTACAGACATGGCAAGACTCGGAGATATATTCCTTTCCCTTGTAGTCATTTTCTTCAATGTTTGTTCCATTGGCACGGCATACTCTGCTGGCGCCGCCGTTGCCAGACACTCAAGCTCCACAGATTTCATCAAAGCATAGCTCAAACTGCCTTGACAGTGACCCTAGCCCGGGTGCGGTCAGCCGCGTCTTTTGTGACAAAGCTGACTAGGGTTAGGGGGATCAAGCCTAGGGAGTACAGAGCTGTGAAGGACTGCATAGAAAACATGGGGGATAGCGTCGACCGGCTCGGCCAATCGGTCCGGGAACTAGGGCATATAGGGAGAGCGTTTGGGCAGGACTTCATGTGGCACATGAGCAATGTGGAGACATGGGTTAGTGCTGCACTCACCGATGAAGGAACTTGCCTTGATGGATTTTCTGGTCGTTTTATGGATGGGAATATAAATAATGCTATAAGAAGGGTCAATAATGTTGCTCACGTCACTAGCAATGCATTAGCACTTGTTAATCGCTTTGCTGCAAAACACAAGAACTGATTTTCACAACACTTTTCTCTTTTCACGTCCCTGTTTATTTCTAGCGTTTGGATTGAACAAATCAAACGGGAATCAAGAGATTGAAATAATAGAGATGTGTAGAAGGAGAAAAGGGGTGTGTGAAAATCGTTTCCGTAGAGGTTATGTGTAAATGTTGAATGGAAGAACATCTACCTTGTTTAATACATGGGATATGTTTTGTTTGTTTTTTCTTTTTTTTCTTTCTGTTAGTTAATTATAATCAGTCATTAGTGAGAACTTTGTTGAGCTCAAAATGCAAGAACATGTCCCATCCAGATTGCCCTTTTTATTGATATTTAAGCGTGACAAACTCTCTCTGAATCCAAAACTTTGTTCAAGCGGTTTTGTTCTTTTTCCTATCAGTACAGTATCAAAATCTATTAATCTTTTGATTATCTCCAGATTTTAGGTCATTGTTATCTTATCTGGTAATAGTTGTGTAGATAGGCCATGTTTGGTCTACATTGAGTGAGAGTACTCTTGCTTTTGTTGCTGCATTGCTGCTTGTATATAAAAGAACAATGATGGAGACATTTTCTTTCAAGTTATATCACATGATAACTATTTAATAAATTGATAATATCAGTCAAATATTTGACAATTATTTGTTGTGCTATTGAGATAAAAAAAAAATTAAAAACAATATGTTAGTGATGTGGTGAACAGTAGAGATTAGGTTGGGAAGAAACGTGATACACACATCTTCCCACAATTTTCTTTACAAACTCTAAAAGTATAAAAGCATTTCACTCATTCAAATGATCATGATTAAGTTCATAACGTGATTTGCATGTTAATTGGGTTAGAATTTTCTTTCTAAAATTTTCTGCAATCATCTCTTAAGTTTTATTATCAAAAGCCGCATAACAATGTACATATCTGGAAATATGTAGCTCCTCTTTCTTGGCTTTAAACTTTGATTATGTTGGTACTGATTATTCTCGTAGTTCTTATTTATCAAAAAAAAAAGTATACATCTGAATTCAATGATACGTGATGGATTATACATGTATATTGTAATAAATAAAAATGACATGATCAAATGTTTAGTTTCATAAGTTTGTGTGACTGGCCGTAACATGTTTAGTTTATATATAAAAACTTACAGGAAGTCAACTAGGCACGAAAACGTCCCTTAAGCTTGGTCTATTTTGTGAAGAAACTGAGACAATAAGTTAACAAAAACTATACACGAAAGCTCATCGAGGGCTCATGGATGCATGGAGAGGCAGGGACAGCTTGGCGCGATTTGCGGGCTAAGAAATATTAAAAAGATGGTAAAAGAATTTGGGAAGAGATCCCCTCCAAATCCCTGCCATCATACCCACCAATCAATTAATCGAGGCCATTGAAATTTGATCAAACGGCTACAAACATAAGGTTCTTTTAAAAGTTATAATAATTTTAGCTGTTTGATTAAATTTTAAGAGCTTGAATTAATTGATTGTTGGGCTTTGATGAGAGAGATACGGAGGGGATCTCTTCCCAAAGAAAATGTCAATTTCAATGTGATTATATTATTTAAATCTGTAGACGACCAAATCTGGTGTGAATTTATTTTACACGTCATGAATGCAATGTCAAAAGAGAATGAGAATCCTCTCCAGATTCTCTTTGTGAGGATCCTAGTAATCCTCCAATCAGATCCGTTCATCGTATATTGTGCAGCTAGAAATTATTGTAAATCTTTTTATTTAAAATTAAATATAAACAGTACATAACAAAAACTGACATCATTACGATGAACAGATGTGATTGGAGGATCCTGAGATCCTCACAAAGAGAATTCGAAAAGAATCCTAATTCGTTAAAAGAGATGAAGCAGAAATCAATATAAAAGTTTGGGTTCCTTGTTTCAAAAGTAATAAGTTTATACTTAAAGGAGACAAATTCTCTCCTCCTTTTTTTTCCGTACACTTTCATCATCTCCCTATTTGTGCGGTCACTATTAAGCCAAGTCAACATTTTATATTGATTTTTTTATAGAGATAATAAAACAAAAAGACGTGGTTTAACCGTGACCGCACAAACAGGGGGAAGATGAAAGGGTATGGGAAAAAAGGAGCAGAGAATCTACCTCCATACTTAAAAAGTTGTAACATTTCTGCGAGCTCTCATTACATTCCAACAAAAGCTGTTAAACTAATAAAAAGGAGTTTTATACTCAAGTAATCAACCAAGTTATTGAGTTAAGATGGGGAATTTAATCAAATGATATTCTCTTCATTTATAAATAAGAGATTTTAAGTTCAATTCTTGCTAAAGAGGAATTTAAACTACATTATTGCTAGCCTATTATGAGACTTAGCCTACTCTCCCACCCTATAATGTAGATAATATCATTTGTTAAAAAAAAAGTTCATGAGAGCAATCTTAACAAAAATATGAGAGCAATTTGTATAAAATGGCTTTGACCGGCACATAACATTTTTGTTTAATAATAAAATGTCGTGTAATGAAAATTTATACATACATTATATTTTTAGTTCAAAATACTAAGGCAACAATTGTCACACCCGTACCCGAAAGTAGGGCATGCTGGCCGTCACGTGAATGTGACGTAGCCATGTGCGTTGTGCGGAAGCGAAGATCGTTAACGTAGTACGAAGTAATTAAAATCGGAATCTAGAGACTTTAAAGGAATGTGTGCTAGAATTATTTCAATACTTATACATATTCAGAGCGTACTAGGTCGAATGCAGTCAAGCATAAAATAAAAGAGTTATTTACACCATCAGTGTCTTACATGATGATAAATCTGTCAGAAAGCCGGAAGATCCTCGAAGTGCCAACTCGGTACTCAAGTCTATCTAGAACCTGGAGGGGCGAAAAACAAAAAGGAGTAGGTCAGCAAAAACAATTCTTTTCAATCAATCTTTTCTCAAAAGTCTAGCCCCTCTCCGTAAAACCTGTATAGTTTCCCAGAAAATAATACATACATATATCTCAAACTTTTTCAGCATAAAACGTTTACAGAGTATTTCAATGTATGCCGTGCAATGCATCTCAAAGCTATCTGAGTTTCGTAAATGATGCCATACTATGCATTTCATAATCATATTACTAACATATGTCATCTCAGCCCTCGGCTGTAATTATAGCTCATATCATCTCAATCACATAATCATATATATTCTGTACATATCATCATCATCACTGTTTCAATAGTATATGCTCTAGTGCTACAATCACGTGAAGACTATGCGAGTGAACGCGGGTCACCTACATGTTGTACCACTCAAAAGTGATCTATACGACAAGACTATGCACCTAACTTGGATCCAAGGCGAGCATGCGGTGCGGGAGGTGAACAACACGTGAAAGACTATGCCCCTATCTCTGGGCGGGAGCACTAACAGTGTGTACAGATCTATGAGCTAACAATTCATGATATCTCATCATTTCACATCATATCTCATATTCGTTATCAGTATAATATCTCAATTGTATTTCAAACATATCTCAACTATATCTCAATCACGTTTCACACGCATCTCAATCGCATTTCATACGTATCTCAAACTATGCATGTACCTATCTGGTACTTACCTGGCGTCCTCGGCACCAACATATGCATGAAATGTATAATTAAATACTCATGCATCAAATCATGTAATATGAAAGTCAATAAAACGTATAATTCCATTTAAAAGTGATTCTGGGAAAATCATATGTATATATAGATTATACGGAAAATAATACTGTCCACTCACTGGTAAGTAGCTGGTTCGTAACCCCCGCGTCGGGCCTGGCTACGGTCGTCCTCAGTATACGTCTCACCTATACGAGAAATTACTTAAATACGTCATTTAAACACATACACGTAAATACGGGAATAACTTCTCATACATAGCTCAATTTTGGTATTTGAATATACCAACGTGACCTACTCGACGTCACGAACATCCCCATATTTTTAAAATAATTTTTCATTGTTCCACGCGCCCCCACGCGCCTGACGTGGCACGGACCCACGCGCCCCCCACGCGCGGTCACGCGCCGTGCACAGTGACGGCGTCAGTTGACGCCGTCAGGAATATTCCTGGAATATTCCGTCAACTTTAACGGCGTCAGTAACGGCGTCAGTTAACGGCGTTGGAATATTTCGTCAGAGTTGACGGAATATTCCTCTGCCGGTCATCTTCTCCGGCGACTGGTTTTGCCGGAAATTCTGGGAATTTTCAAATCGTCCTATCTTGCTCAGTTTTCATCCTTTTTGACCCATTTTTCTTCCTATGTGCTCCAAATTAAGTGTAGAACATGAATATACCTTCAAAAACCTTGAAAAAGGTCTTAAATTTCCTCGGGGACGAACTCCAAAACCGGCCACTCTCGATGCACGTGATCCCGACGTCCAAACACCTCCAACGAACTACTCCGAGCCTCCTTGGGACCTCACAAGGCTCACTGTGATCTTAGATTGTCCTAAAACGTAACGTATGAAAAGTTGATGAATAGTGCCAAATATAAACATCGAGTTTTGGACGTCAAATCGAAGGGATTCTTACCTGAAAATGGTATCACTGAGTTCGTGTGAACTTCACGAGTCTGAATATGCAATTTGTTTCATCGATCTACAAGTTTTGATGTGGGTTTGTGTTTATGCCGTGGCTTGAACAAGAGAGAAAGAGAGAGAGACAGTCGAGAGAAATGAGAGAGAGAGTCTGAGAAAGTGAGAGCAATAATTTGAGAGATAGGGAGAGTGTCGGTGAGTGGAACGATGATTGTGTGTGAGTTGTGTGGGTGTGATCCGAGTTGTCAAACACTAACAATATTATAGTTTCTAGTAATCGAGGGCCATCTTCTAATAATCCTCACACCACACACATGCACACGTAAATAATTCCTGTAGGGGTAGTTCCGTCATTTCATAACCAATATTTTAATATGTCGGGACGGGTTGTTACAACAATTATGGGTTTCATACGAGTTTCTTCTTGAAATTCAAGCATGGTGGGAGCCTAGAAGGCACTTAACAGGAGTAGGATTCTCGCCTTTGCTTTTCTCCTTTCACACTTCTCTTTTTGTCTTTTTTTCTTTTTAAAAAATTCAAAAGAAGATACTTACGTTCTTAAATGGTAACCGTTTAAATAAAAAGAAAAAAAAAGATTAGAAGAAGAAAAGATCCCACTTCCTATTAACATGTAGGAGTTGAGGAATACTTTTTTTAGGGGATAAGGACATTCCCAGTCCCCATAAAAGTGATTTGTGTGAGCTGCAAGAAAAAGCGGGGAGCAGACAATATGCCATGGATGTCACGTGGACATAGTTTCATTCTGTCTTGGATTTCTATGATTTCATCCGCCAGTATTTGAAGTTTAATTGTTTATAAAGTGAGAGGAAAAAAAGTGTTGATGCAACATATGTAATTATATGAGGAAGCAAACTAAATTAAATTTTAGTGGCAACTTTTAAAAGATTTAGGTGAAAAGTTTTAGAGAGGTAAAATTTTTTTTCATGCATGTAGTGTTGTGTCGGATCAAAACGCCCATATATAGAGGTGTGTTTATAACCTCATTATAGCACACAAGATCAAGAGTGAAAAATAATAATACCAATATCCCTCCCTCTTTTTACCTGCATCATTTTGATGATGCAGTTACAAAAATAAACAATGTAATCCCGTTCTACTTCTATATCTAATAAAGATTATCTCTCTTTTTCATTTTTTTCCGATTTATAACATGCATGTCCTTTTTTTCTTTATTGCTTGACTACTCATTTAGAAAACGAGAAAAAAAAATTGGGTAAAATGACAATTTAGCAAAACTGATTGCTGAAACTATGAGTATTTTATTGATATATGATTGACATGTCTTCAATTTAAAAATTGGTATTTGTTGTAGAATTAGTGGATTAATGAATGCCCACACAAAATACTAAAGACTTGGGAATAGTGGTTGTGTGATACATTCAAAATGTAATTATTTTTGTTTGGTTGGTTGTCACAGGAGTTGTTCTATAATTAGAGCACTCTATGTGTTATCAAACACACACATCGAAAGAAAGAACTAAATAAATAATATCAGTATCTCTCTTTCCCTCTCTTTATCTGCCATCTTTTTGTATTATAGTTACTAAAGTTATAGTGTGATATTTTGTACCCACTTCGCTCCCATCCCTAGAAAAGGTTATCTTTCTAACTTTTGCATGTTTATAACACGTTTTCAGCACGACTTTCTAACCTTAACTAGTTCCCATCTCCCTTCATCAAAAAAAAAAAAAAAAAAAAAAAGATTCCTCCAAGGATTTTCCTATTCTTCTTCCTCCTCTACCTCACCTGTATGATGTACCCTCGCGAAGAATTGCTAGCACCATGCCTACTTCTCATTCTCAATTTAACAATTACTTATATCTTTGATTTCTTGTTTGGTGTAGTTCCTTATTATTAACCCAGTGTTTATTTATGTTAATTTTACTGCCATCAAAGATGGTGAGGTACAATTGACCATCTTGAACTGCAAATTTAATTTCACTGCAATCAAAGATGGTGCGGTACAATCACCCATCTTGAGCTGCAGATTTAATTTTGTTACAATTTTAGGTGGTGCGGTATAATCGCCCACCCTACTCTGCATATTTAAATTTTCTTGTTGTTTGAGTGGTGTGGAATAATGGCCCATCATATGCTTGTTTCAATGAGAATGGTGCGGTACAATCGCCCTCTTCATTAATCATGTAAATCTCAAGCCTGAAGTTTCGAGTGCTTATCATTTTGTTCTGAAGATCAAAATGAAAAATTTGTAAGAACCAAAAGTTCTAACACTATATTCCTATAAGAATGCATATTATTGCAAATTCTTACACATATACCTGACTGATCCAGTGTTCGACTTATCAGGGCAGTTGAATACAGCCCACCTAGATGCCTCAGACTTCATTATGGAAAGAGGGAATGAAGTGTATCAGTCTGATTGAATCATTTATGTTTGATGTATTTTTATTATTCTGAACTTGTAGTTTAAAACTCGCACTTCAATTCAATAAAAGTGGCATTTCATTTTCATTTTATTATGAATAAATTGTTTTTAATCGTGATCCCATTTACTCAGAAAGCATGGATAAAAACTATGGTTATTCTCAAAAGAAAAGAAATGGCGGAGATATTTGTCTTGCAGACAGTGTAACCATGCATACAATACTTCGAGATTGAAAGTATTTCTCAAGCTTGATGCTTACTAAAGTAAGGGTAACAACATTATCAGGCCAATCAGATATAATTGAAGGCTCGGGGAAATCCTAGATCATGTTACCAAATGGAACAATATTGTTCATACAAAATGCGTTGTACACTACTTAATCTACTCGAAATTTGTTAAGTTTTAAAGACATACGTTTAAATGGATACCACATTGAAATGAAAAGTACAAAAAATGTGGAGTATCCATGCATTACCTCCAATGATACCAGAAGCGTATATTGGAGAAGTTGTGTGGTTTGTCGAGTGGATTGTATTATACATACATAAAGACAATTAAATCACATACTGTCATGAACCAGAAGTTCATTAATTCAAAAGTTTACATGCTTTGGGATAATCGTCTAGGTCACCCAGGATCCACCATGATGTGTAGGATCATTACTAACTCTAATAGACATTCATTATTGAGCAGACACATTGCTATATCAAATGATAACCCTTGCAAGGCTTGTTCTCAAGGGAAGTTGGTAATTACACCATCACAACTAAAGGTTGATGCTGAATCCCCATCATTTTTGCAAAGAATTCAAGGGGATATTTTTGGGCTTACTCAACCATCTTATGGACCATTTCGATATTTTATGGTTTTGGTTGATGCATCCACCCGATGGTCACATGTTTGTCTCTTGTCTACTCGGAATGTAGCTTTTGTGAGACTTCTTGTTCAGATAATTAGGTTGCGAGCACAGTTCCCAAATTACCCCATTAAGTCAATCTGACTTGATAACGTTGGTGAATTTACGTCTCAAACCTTTGATGATTACTGCACGACATTGGGCATTGATGTTGAACACTCCATTCTTCATATTCATACTTAAAAGGGTTTAGCAGAAGCATTTATCAAGTGGCTTCAATTAAGAGCTCGCATTCTGCTCATGAAAACAAAATTGCCAATTTCTGCATGGGGACATGCCATCTTACATGCTGCATCATTAGTTCGATTGAGACCTATATCCGACCACCAATACTTCTCAGTACAACTCGTGTTTGGGCATCAGCCAAACATTTCACATTTACGAGTTTTTGGTTGTGTTGTTTATGTGCTTATTGTACCATCACAATGCACTAAGATGAGACCTTAGGGCAGACTAGGAATTTATGTGGATTTTGATTCACCATCTATCATTAGATATTTGAAACCCTTGACAGTGATATGTTTACAGCTCATTTTGCAAATTGTTACTTTGATGAGACAGTTTTCATGCCATTAGGAGGAGAAAAGACCATTCCAGAAGAATGCAAGAGCTGACAAGGGTTGTACCCACCTTGTCTCATTTTGATCCACATAGCACTCAATGTGAAAATGAAGTGAAAGGAACGTTCTTCTTCAAAGTATTGCTAATCAAATGCCAGATGCATTTAATGATGCTATGAAAGTGACAAAATCACATATACCAGCTACAAATACACCTGCAAGAATTGATGTCCCTGTTGGACAAAATAAAGTGGCAGCGAATGATTCATCTAGTGCACGCATTTGCTATAATGGCAGTATATGTCGATGATATGAACCTAGTTGCAACCCTTGAAGAGCTCAATAAAACTACTGAATATCTGAAAAACGAATTTGAAACATAAGACCTTGGAAAAACAAAATATTGTCTCCGCTTGCAGATCAAGCATTATGCTAATGAAATTTTGGTCCCCCAATCAGCTTACAGTGAAAATATCCTGAAACGATTTGGTATGGACAAGGCTTATCCACTCAACACGCCAATGGCCGTTCATTCTTTGATATTAAGAAAGATCCTTTCCGTCCAAAAGAAGATGATGAAATGGTCTTTTGTCTAGAAGTACTATATCTGAGTGCAATAGGTGCTTTATTGTATTTAGCACAATGTACTAGACCAGAAATAGCAATCTCATGGCGCTCAACAAATCAAACATTAGTTGCTACATCTTCAAATCACTCAAAAATACTTGCTCTATATGAAGCAAGTCGTGAATGTTCTTGGTTAAGACCAATAATCCATCATATCAGATATTCATGTGGTCTAACTTCAAAGACAGACACTCCAACTGTCATTTATGAAGATAATGCAGCTTGTGTTGCCCATAGGAAGGAAAGATTCATCAAGGGTGATAAGACTAAACACACATCTCCAAAGTTTTTCAGTGCACATAAGCTTCAGAAGGCTAAAGTTATTGAAGTCAGACAAATCCATTTCAATGAAAATCTGGCAGACCTATTCACCAAATCTCTACCAAAGTGCACGTTTCAAAAGCTAGTGCAGAGTATCGGATTACGTCGGCTTACCAATCAGCTAAATTTAAAGAATGCAGAATCAGATGGAGCATCCATGATACATGCATGTTGTACTCTTTTTCCTTCAACTAGAATTTTTCCTACTGGGTTTTTCCTATCAAGGTTTTAATGAGGTAGCATAAGCATACTTAACACTGTATTAACAATCCAGGTAAAGTTGTACTCTTTTTCCTTTGCTATGGTTTTTTCACACTGGGTTTTTCCGAGCAAGGTTTTAATGAGGTAACTAATGTTGATATGTGGGCATCCAAGGGGTAGTGTTGTAGAATTAGTGGATTAATGAATGCCCACACAAAGTAATGAAGACTTGAGAATAGTGGGTGTGTGATACTTTCAAAATGTAATCATTTTTGTTTGGTTGGTTGTCATGGGAGTTGCTTTATAAATAAAGCACTCTCTGTGTTATCAAATACACAGTGCGAAAGAAAGAACTACAGAAATAATATCAGTATCTTTCCATCCCTCTCTTTATCTGCCATGCTTTGGTGTTATATCTATTAAGGTTACAGTCACTAACTTTTACCTATTTATAACAGTATTTGATTTTCTCTAATATAGGAAGAAACATGTGACTAGTGAACATAGAGTTGCGAAGAAGCTGGGACAAAAGTTGGGATTGTGACAAAGATTAAAACAACAAATGTGGGGATGGGGTGGTGGGGTGGTGGGGTGGTGGGGTGGTGTGAGGAAGATATCACACCATCATGTACCTTACCTTGATTTTTATACCAATTTGTTTCTACAGTATGCATCCAAAATCTTACAAACTTGCTTCATGTTATCAAAGATATTCCAATTCATTACTTGAATCACCAACTATTTATGGGGTTTTTCCTACGACTCTTGAATAAGCATGTATCAAAAGATTTTTCCACACTTATTTTATGTTTCTCCTCTAGTTATTTTTTTTCTTGTCTCTTGATTATTCAGTCCAATGACTAGAATCAGAAAGATGAGAGCTAAGGAGGAAAAAAAAGTGTGGAAGTCATTTTCCTAATTATAGCTAATTTATACTTTAATATGATACAAAACCTTGTAAAATGAGTGTTGTGTGTACTAATCACTTCCCACCTTCTTCTTCACCCCTCCCTCCTTTAGGAGTATTTTTCTCCTCCTTGAGAGTTCTCATCTCTCTTTTGTGATAGTTTCTCTCTCCTCCGTGAGAGTTCCTCTCTCTATTAGTGAGAGATCAGTTTGCTTCATATAGCCTCTCCACAATTTCTTCTTGAGTTTGATTTCAATCTATTCAATTGAGAATTTGAGAAACTTTAATGGATTTATAAATCCATTACTTTTTATGGAGTTTAATTGGTTTGTAGAGATTCCATATAAAATTTTGATTAAATTCCCTCGAAATCTCATGGGAAGATGTGAGATTTATGGATGCTTAAAATACACTACAAAATCTATCAAATTCCCTCCAATTCCTCAACTTTCTCAAATTCCTTGAAATCAATTTCTAATTGAATACACTTGGAATGTTATAAACTTCTTTATAATCCTAATTGAATACACCCAGATTTCTAAGGATTTTAATAAACTATATTAAAATTCTAATTGAATACACCTTGAATTTCAGAGAATCACTTAAATCCTTGATTGAACACCCCAAGATTCATTACAAAAGTTAAAATCTCTCAAAATCCCAATTGAATACACCCCCTACACTTCTTGGTTGCTCTATCCCAAATCAAACCTTAGACTTGCTAGACCCCTCATTTTCTTCAACCCTGTTGCCAATCACTGCCCCTACTACCATTATGAGAGTCGATGAAATCCTTCCCTAACAATCATCATCGATTGCCACACGTTTTTCACTGCTTTTTATATTTTTCGTCCCATTATTTTCTCCCTTCCCTATCTACAAATTGTTATCTTTCAAAGCCACAGATCCATCTTTCTCCATATCAATCATCTACCTTTCCACCCCACATTTCATTCCCCCATAACCTTAGCTTTGTTCTAGAACAGCGCACCAGTGATTGGTGTCATATTTGGATCATCCCTTGAACGCTTCTTCCTAAGCAAGCTCTGTATTGCTGCTTTGGCACCTCTAAAATGCTTCTAAAAATACCAATTCCTTCTCCATTTTCCCCATCCTCTCTGCTCGTCTTCTGCTTCTCCTTCTGTGTCTTTCCGTCAATTGACATTATCGTCATTAGAACTATAATCAACGGAGCCATGGAGCAGCAAAGCAATCAGAAGATTGCCTGGCAACAAGACGAACTCCAAGAAATGCACCATGGTCCTGTCCCCGTCAAATAACTTTAGGTAAACCAATTTCAAATTCACACTCGTTTCGAGCAATTGAACGGCTTCCCGATGTGGGTTCTTTTTCAATCTACCTCCAGTGGGGTTTTCTTGCTCAGATTCGAAAATTAAGAAACGGGTTATCATTTTCTTTGAAATTGGGTTTGAATTTCTGTGAATTTTGTTCAAGATTGTATATTTTATATGGGTTTTTCATAATTACAATGAATTATCCGTCTTGGATTTTGTTATTTACCCACCATGATATGATACACCCTAGTTAACAACCGACCCCATTTTTATTTCCAATTTCATATGGGTTTTTATTTTTTGAGGTAATCGGGTTTTTTGGGTGCCAAAGCAACAACATAGAGCTTGTTGGGGAATCTTTGGAGGTGATCGGGTTGCCGGGGCCGGCGGGAGGTGTGCCGACTGCGACTGTGAAGAAAGAAGGGATGGAAGGTTGGGTGGATATAGAGAAGATAAGGGATGGATGTTTAGGTAGGAGTGGGGGTTGAGGTAGGAGAGGTCTAGATTTTTTTTCATTTCTTTTAATTTTTTGAATATCCACGTGAGCCTATATTGACACATGACACCTAATTATTGTCCATGTGGTCGTTACGCCATCAGTTAACGGCTGATTTTACAGCATCCTTACCGAATGTATGAAAGTGTCCCAAAATTATGACTATAGGTGTCACTCTGGGATGAAAAAGACTTCATGTACCAAATGTTGAAAACCAAGAAACTTCAGGTAGTAAAATGAGATTAACACTATAAAAAAAATCTAATCTTCGGGGTTGATGCCTCTTGAAAGTTAGAAATCTTCATGGTGGTATCTTAGGTATTATCCAATTCTGTAAAATTTGTCTCAACCTTCTAATGACGTGAATGATACTTAGCAATAGTATCATGGGAACCTCGGCAAACATGGGACCAATGTTGTTTGGAACCACATCAATAACACACATCAAGATCAATGGAATTGACTTGAGTTTTCCCTTAATCTTAAAGTCAAAACTTAGGAGCCAGTTAATCACACTTCAGGGCCGAATTTCCTCTATTGGATGGGCCTCTACTTTCTCGATCTTGAACCTGTGGCTAAGGGTTCAGCTCTTTGTCACGACCATGATCTTTTTTGCATTTTTGTGGCCGCACGCATGCGCTTTGGGCGTCAAATTTGAGCCGGTAGTTCTAGCTTGATAATTTTTCATAAAAAAAGCTGGTTCTGCTTTTCAGCAAGAAGTAACACAGAGATCAAATTCAAATATTTGGCAAACTTATGTGCCTGATAAAATCTTGATAAGACAGAGTTCTAGCTTGATAAGTCTTCGTTACAGAACTTGAGAAATGATCATATTCAACAAACTTCATATTTGTATTCATTCACAGACTTAAAATCTTGGAAGCGTAAGTGATGCTAGTCATGTATTTCTTCATGCAAGAAGATATCTTTCTGGTGACCGAAGTGCTCTGCCAGAGCTAGCTAGCGAGTGTATAGATCCTCTTCAGCAAGGTATTCAGTTTGCATTGCATCATGCATATGTCTTTGGATGAAGATCATGGGATTGCTTTGTCAGCCTCACTAACCGTTCATCTTTAACCCCTTCAGTGGTAGCTTGAGACTTTTGGCGATTAGATGGAGTTTCACATTTTAAACCCACTTTAGGTAGTTTTTACCAGAGACTTCCAGAATAGTAAAGTTAAGTTTATTCAAGTTCAACATGGTGCTACAATGGAGGGAACAAGATTGTGATTAGTCTTATGGAAAAGTTAAGATCCATAGACATAACGTAGAACATTCGGGTTCTATATACATGTATCGGTTTAATTTTACATGAAAAACTTTGAGTTTCATGGTGTATGTTTTGTTTGAAAATTTAGGTTTCAAAGGCATTGAATTCGAAACAATAGATTCAAGTATAGATGAATTTCTAGTTTATAATTGAGGTACCTACAAGAACACTACATACAATATACATTCAAGTGTAATGAATTTGGGATTGCTTCAAGAACCTAAGTGCGAGTAGTTTCGCAACTACAAAAGGATGTCAACTGTTGAAAAATAAAATAAAATATTGAATCGTTAATTTACAAAAGTGGACTGCTGGTCGTTAATTTGTTTTATCGAATTAATAGATTGATGGTCACTAAATTAATTCAATAGACCATGACCAAAGAAGGGTCGACCGTGGAAGCAATGGTGGAGATTTGAGTGTTAAATGGTGCCGAAATTTTTTGGCCTTCTTCCTTGCAAAAATCCAACAATTGTAGCAGTGCAACCCGTGTGGAGAAAAGAGGGAGAGAGTTTTTTTAATTAATTTTAATTGTTAAATAAAAATTAATAATTTATTAATAATTAATTAATTTTTTATTCCAGTAGGCAAAGAAGTGAGTCCTGCTCATGCCACTTCATCATTTAACAGCCAAATTGACAGAAAATTTAATGGAGTTTAACATTGCAACGAATTCATAAATTGAGGTATACATTGCAATGTTTAGATTATGAGGTATGAGGTTGTGGTTCGACTCATAGTTAAGGTAGTTTTGTGCAACAATTTAAAATCAAAACACTTAACTAGATTCAAATTATTCCAACTAAACTAGAATAACTCAAAATAAAACTAACAAATAAACTAAAACAGATTCTAGGATTGTTTTAGGACGTGAATTGAATTTAAAAGATTCAAATTAGGAAAATTAACCAACTCTAAACTAAATTAACTCAAAGAACTCAAAAGAAATCAAATAAAGTAGATTCAAATCAAAGGACATAAATTGTAAAAGGGGGATTGGGTTTTGATGAGAATAACTTGAAAATAAACAAATTATAAACTAGACAAATTTAGACACAAAATATGGTTGTTTGAATGGATGATGGATTAGCTAGAGGGTTCTCATCCACACATGATACACTTGTACATAAACCAATTTTTAGTTGTTCTTTCGATAACTTATGAAACTCAATACTCCGGGTTAACCGTGATAGCACTTTTTTAACCTTCAAGTTCTCCTTAAGTTAATGAATTGAATGGGAAAGCGCATATAACAATTCAAAACATTCTTCAAAAGTTCCATACGTGAAAAGCACAATAGAGATACAATCAAAGATCATTAAGATTCATGAGAACTATAAATATTGACGAGACATTCGTAACTATGAAAAGCATGATACTCTTGCCAAGAATTCACTTAACACGATTGTGGATAGCAACCTTCACTACTCATGAATATAAGTTCATAAAGATTAGGTGAAATTTCCTTATATTCTAGCATCAAACTTATGCATGAAAACTAAGCGTGCACTCTTAATTAACATACACAAATAAGTTATCAATCAAATAGTTAAGCGAATTGAAATCACAAATTATTAAAGCACAACCAAAAGTAATTAATTCATAATGCAAATGTAATCATGGCTTTGAATCCCCCTAGCAAAAGGGGGGGTTTAGTTCCTCATAATCATAAAACAAAGGTAAATAGATTTATAGATTGAAAATAAAAGAAAGAAAACACCTAAACGCTTCAGCGATCCTCGTTAAGTGGCAAGCACGTCCAAGCACTTTCCTTCCCTTCCTTTGCTACGGCACAAGGGGTGGTTGTGGGTTGAAGGTTTGGTTGTATGGAGGAATGGATAGGGGGATGTATGGTGGTGTTTAGAATGGGTAGGTAGGGGTAAGGCTAGGATAGTTTAGGGAGTGTAGAATGGAAGTGTTGTGTGAATTTGTGTCTTTGGCCTTGATGGAGAAGCCTATTTATAGGCTTTGAGAATGAATCACTACCATCCATTTTCTTGGTGAGAATGAATCACCACCATCTATTTTTGTTGGTGAGAATGAATCACTACCATCCATTTTGTTGGTGAGAATGAATCACAACCATCCATTTTTATGCTCCCCATGCATGCAATCCATTTCACCCCAAAATAGCTCCAAATTGCACCAAAATGCACTTCTTTGCTAACTTTGTTATTTAGAACCTACAAACACACGAAAATAGCTTAAAACATTCTAATAAGATGAAACTAATTAAGTAAATGCAAGGAAACAAACTAATAAAGTCACATAAATCCTATCACTAATTAAAGACGAAACTGAAAGGCATTTATGCATTCAAACAGGTACAAATTGATACAAGAATGAAAATTCAACTAAGACTAAGACTCTAACTCATGATCAAAGACGTGTTGGCATTGAAAAAAAAAAGGGTATATTAGAAGTATTTTTCCAAACAAAATTAAATCATACCTAAGAAATTAGGGGCGACTTCACCTTCACCTCTTCTATTATCCATAGACGTGGTTTTATAGGTTTAGTTTCAATCTTTGCGTTCAAGCTTTTTTTTTTCCTGTAAAATCTAATTTCAGTTAAACCCTAAATTATAATAAATGTCCATTGAATAAGATGTAATTTGAAATCAAAGAACGAATTTGACCCTTCATGTGATAGTCAAGTGAGTTTATTTAACGGAAAACTAACAAAAATTTAGATTTGGATCCTAATTGCTAATAACACCCACCACGAGGGTTTAATTAAAAACTTTTTTTTACCACGAGGGTCACATTGAAAGTGGCATGTCACCACAAGGATCACAAAAAAAAATTGGCCAAATAAAAATGACTCGTGGAAAAGCATTTGAAGTGTTTTTGGAACTTTAAAACATTATCTTTAAAAGTGTTGTCAGTCATTTTAAAAATATTTTCGAACGAGCATTTTATCATTTCACCAAAATTCCCAAACACATGTAATAGTGTCCACTATCTATCCCAAGCTTACTTATTTTAGTGCTGCGCCCGCACCTTTAAAGCTTTTATAAGTAATGATATTGCTTTTGCACCTTGTTTGGTGTTCTAAAAAAAAATTTAATGTGCCCGAAACACGAGATAGTGCATCATTTGTTATTATACAAGTGGAGAGAAGATTTTTAAGTGTCCCTCAATTTGTATAATGACATATGGCGTATGTGCTCCTATTTTGGACATGTTGAAAAATCTCTCTAATTTGACAGAGGGGAAAAGGCAAAACGTAAAGTTAAAATTCCTAATGTCTTTGAACCTACTTACATAGGTGAATTGAGATCATATCTTGATCCTTGTGTTCGGTGTCGATGGATCTGGACGGACCAATCATTTTCAATCATGTGGTCCTTACTAGCCCATTTCACTAGCCTACTTCACACAAATCAAGGGTTCAATCTCTCTTTCTTTTTCTTCAACAGTTCGAATCTCTAAATCCTTGGCTCCGACACTCTTTCTCTCTGTTCAACAATTTGGATCTCCGAATCCTTGGCTTTGACACTCTACGTGGACTAATGGAAAAGAAGAGAGAGCCTTCTTTAACAATATTTGAATTGAGAGGTTTGAGGTTTTTAGGTTTTAGGTTCACTTGTAAGTGAGAAGTTTTAGGTTCACTTGTAAGTGAGAAGTTTTAGGTTTAATTCTAATTTGAGGTTTCAAGTACGATTCTCACCAAAGGCGAATTTGAACTACATTATTGCTAGCCTATTGTGAGGTTTAGCTCACCCCTTAAAAATTTGAGGTGAGATCTACTCGTATTGGTGGGCATCACCTTTTATTAGAGAAATTGTTCTGATTATATCTACAAAACATATATGGGGAACTTTAACGAAAAGCTCACAGTACTATTCACTTTAATGAAAAACCACATTTTTACACTAAAAAGTCAATCATGATACTATTCATTTCACCCTTTATTTTATAATTATCGTTAAAACTCAAAGTTTTCAAACAATTTTCATTAGTTTTCCTTATATTTTATTAACCACACATTAAGTCAATTATAATTAGATTTGGACGCCATTAATATGAGTCTTGTCCCTCGCAACTAAAGGAGAATATTTTAATCGTCATACAAGAAGCTGTGGAGGGACAAGGTTATTTACATAGTTACAAGGCCCACTAAAACAGATAGCATGCCCAAATGGTCACTGATTAGAATGATTGTAAGATTTATTGGACATACAAAACCCTAGGTAAAGAGAAGAAGCAGCGAAAGAAGAAGAAAATGGGAGTGAAGAAGGAAGTTGTGAGGGCTGGAAGCGGTCCCAAACCGTTCGTCGGTCCCAAAAGTACGTTGTCTGCATAGGTTTATCCTGTTTGCATCTATTTGTAAAGCAAGCGGCAAGTTCTTCCCAACTGGGTATTCAAATGTTCTTCTGAGTTTTCTTTCCCTCTTTCCTTTCTGATTGATTGATTGTAATTATATTTGGTTAGTATTGCGAGTTGATCTTTTTTTTTGCCCTAGCACATTTATGTTGTTTCTAATTTTTTTTTGCCTTGAGATAATGAGGTTATAACCGATGTGCGTCTATTGTTGGTTGAAAACTATTTTCACACCCTCTCTCTGGCCTTGGTTAAGCCTTGTGCCTTTGTGAATTTATGGAAGGGATCTCTCTTTGGAGTAGGCCCACTATAAGAAAAAAAAAATTTCATTGTGCAAAAAGGTATTCAACTTTTTTCATTATTAAACCCACATCAGCACATAATAATTTTTTTTACAGAATTGTGGCGGAATGATTATATTGATTTGCGATACCTATTTTCAAGTACTACATTGATTGATTTTTAATTTCAGAGACTATATTGATGATGTGGGTGAATTTTAGGGATCATCTTCATGGTGTGAGTCAATTTTAGGGATAATTGTGATAAAAATCCGTAAATCTTGTGGGGCTCATTTATGTGCCACATCAGCACTTAACAGAATTTTTAACAGAATTACGACTCAAGGACCACATTGATTTGCGACACCTATTTTCAGAGACTATATTGATTGATTTTTAATTTTAGGGACCGTCTTGATGGTGATGGTCAATTTTAAGGACCATTTGTGATTAAAAAAAATCTTATCACAATTGATTAAGTGGAGCTTATACTTGATGTATTAACTTTCCACTTTTATCTAGCATAGAAAAAAAGGAAAACTAATGAAAAGGGCTTGTGCCATAAAGTCACGTGTACATTCTAGCAACAACAAAAAATGTACTTGTCTCTCCAGTTATCGCCACAACTTCCACATCCACCTTAGGACTCCATAGAGACTTGAGTATACCGATAACATTCTAGACTTTCTTCACTGTTTTTAATAATAAAAAATTAACTTGTGTATTACTTTCTTTTACAAATACCATCGTATTTTTTTTATCTATCTTTTAGTTGTGCTCTATCTCTTCATGGATGAACCCTAAATCATGATTCATGGCAATTGGACATTATTCAATTTGTAAAAATGAGATACTGATTTTATTAAGTTCGAATATTAATTGTTGAGCTTTGTATAAATATATTGTCCAAACAATAAAGATGTTGTTCACCAAAAAAATAAAACAATAAATATGTTTTTAAATAAGAAGATTTTTTTTAAAATTCGCACAAGACCCCAAAATATTAGAGACATCCTTGCTATGATATGGATATTTTCGGAAAGAGATTCTCTCCAGATCATTCTCCAAAATTTGATCCAACGGCTAAAAACAAAGAAGTTAGTAAAAACTTTTAAAAGCTATAATAATTTTTGACCGTTGGATCAAATTTTAAATGCCAGAATCACTTGATCCGTGGATTTTAGAAGAAAAAATCCGGAGAAGATCTCTTTTTGATATTTTCTAGAGAGGTTTAATAAAACACTCCCGGTACTGTTTACTTTTAACGAAAAACCGCTTTTTTACCTTTAACTGTCACTATTCACTATACTTTTAAAAATGGCTTTGCGTTAAAAGAAAAGTTTTCAAGTTATTTTCATTAGTTTTCCTTATTTTCTATCGTCGAAACCATACTGATATACTAGGTTAGGTTAACTACGATTCAGGGTTATGCCACGTTTACGTAAAATGGTTTTTGTTAAGTGAGTTAATAAAGGTGTAATGATTGAATTAGCCTTGTGTATGACGTGGACTTTAATTAATGCGGTATTGTTTTGTACAATTCAAATACTTTTTTCTTATAAAAACAAATGCAACGCAAAATACAGGAAAAATTGTGTCGCCTCTATCGAAAGGCTTCCGCCGCCCAGTTCTTCTGATTCGCGTGGCTCCACATCCAATCTCCATCTCCCGTTGCTTTTTATGTTGTCTGAATTGAGAATTTTCGAAGCTGCTCTCCGGTTTTGATCGATGCCAATTGAGGAGAAGAGTGTGGAGGATTTAGGGCTTGCTGCAGTCTCTGGAATTCAAGAAATCGAGCGCTCAGAAGAAAACCAGGTTTCAAATTAAGGTCTATATCTGTTCATCAAATAGTTTATTTATTTGAAATATCCAGAGAAATACCATTTCGTTGTAGAAATTCAGCAATTTGAAAGCGGTGTTTTCGTGTTTTCTGGCAATTTCCTCTTCCTGCTATTACTGTTTCTGGAGATTTGTGTATGGAAATGCTATCCCAAACTTGTTCTCGGTCCAAGAAACGATTTTAGATGTTTTGGAATACGATGTCGAATTCTCAATTGCCCTTAAAACTTGGTGTTTCCATGATTCTTTTACTGGAGCCGATAAATAGTAGTAAAATTCGTCTAATTTGCGCCGTTATTTTTAGTGAATCAAAGCCAAGCTGCCCATTGTTGTATAGTAGTTGTTATTGTCTTCGCAGAAAATTAGGGTTTTCTTCTCCTCTCTATCTTCCCATCTCCGTCTCCTTATTCCACTGCCTCTCTGATTCTCTCTCCATACTCCCCTTTCGTTGCCTTCTTCATGAAAATTTGAGAAGCACCGTATGGATATTTGTTCCCCATATGAAAGACAAAATCTCCATTTCTCTAAATTTTGCATTTGAATCCTCTACACAGGCTTATCTTGTCTGCATCTATTTATAAAGCAAGTGGCAAGTTCTTCCCAACTGGGTATTCAAATCATATATACTAAAACCCAGTTCGGATGGGTACTGTTGATGACCAATGCGATGACTGTTTTACCCCTCGGTTTATCATTGCTTTACTCCTTTAGGGTCCGTTGGCACAGTGAATTTACGATTTTGCCCTTTTCCACGTGTTCTATCCTTCATATGTCCGCTTCCAGTTGGAGGGTTTTCCATTTCGTTTAAACCTTTCTTTCTTATGCTTCTTCTCTGATCCGTGCCTTATTCTCACTGTTTTTCTCGAATTGTTTGTTTTTCTTCGATATTGTGGTGTTTCGATCCCAAAAATTTTCGTTTTTTAAGAGATCTTATTTCTGGTATCTGATTTGTGGAGGGTTTCGGATCCTTTTAAACGTGGGGTTGTGGGTCTTTTGTCCAGCTTCATAAAATTGGGCTCTGTTTCTAGAGTTGTGATCGGGAGGGGCGAAGATTTGGCCCTTTTTGCGTTCAAATCCGTCTGGGATTGACGAGATTCAGAGTACTTATTATCAAATTGGTCGCACGGACCACTACGAGGAAGACATCCTCCAAACCCTCTACATAAGAATCGAGGTAAATCCCGCTTCTGCTCTGCTTCACAAATTATTTGTTATTTTCTGTAATATATTTTGATTTCTAGAACTGTAATTTCAGATTATTGACTCTTCGATTTTTGTCAGTTTGGACCAAACCCTAACCGTTTGGTTTTGTGATCAGTTGCAGTTTTTGTTATCTCAGTTCATAAATCTCGGATTTGGCAGGAATTGGAACGGCGCTGTTATTTTTTGGGTGTGTTATCTCTGCTTCTGTTTATCCCGATTTTAATATGTATTTGCAATTGTTGGATTAAAAGGGGGTTTGTGATTTGTGAAAAAAGATGAGTCAAGCGACTCCAATTTTTGAAAGTTTTCTGGTTTTGGTTTGTATCGAAAACAGGGAACACTGAGAGGGAGATGATGACATAAAGTATTAAGTTTAATTGTGATTTAAATTTTTTTATGCTGTTGGTTGAAGTGACAGGTGTAAATAGTTGGAGGTTTATGGTATTTTGCAGGTTTTCTGTTGGTTCATGGTTTTGGCAGTTTTGATTTCGTGAGAGGCAGAGAAAGTATACACTGAGACAAATAGGTGGGAAGACAGAACAAGGGAAGGGGAAAATGAGAGAGACACGGGTTGGGCCATATTTTTTTTTAATTGATTTGGGGTTTTGTTTGGGTTTGGGGTTGTGATTTTCTGTATTTAATTTGGTATTTCATAGTTTGGGGTTCAGTCGTTATTTTTTTGGACATTATGATCTCATTTGTGATTATCAAGTGCATAATGGTTAATTTTAATTTTCAATTCTTTATGCTATTAGTAGTTAAAATTAGGGGAATGGCTCCAATTTTGTTAGTCAATTAATTTAATTTTTTGTGTATCTCAAGCTTCTAATTGATTTCCTGCATCATTGCTTAGTTTTATTCACTGAGATTTGCATGGTTATTTTTTTTTTACTTTATGACCTCATTTGTGATTATCAAGTACATGATGGTTAATCGTAATTTTCAATTCTTTATGTTGTTAATGGTTAAAATTAGGGGAATAGCTCCAATTTTGTTGGTCAATTAATTTAATTTTTTGTATATCTCAAGCTTCTAATTGATTTCCTGCATCATTGCTTAGTTTTATTCACTGAGATTTGAGTGGTTAATTTGGATCAAACTCTAATGATTTTCCTTTGCAACAGTTGTGGTCCTCTGTTAGGATTTTCCTGGCAAAGTGTATATTTTCCGTTTTGGTTGCTCAATTGCTCAATCACAAATTTGCAAATAGCTCTGGTGGTGCTATTATTTTTGGGTATGTTTTCTGTCATTTTTTTTCCTGTTTGATCATGCATTTATGAATGTTGGATTAAAATGTGTTTATTTTTGGGAATAAATGAGACGGCTGGTTAGAGTTTTAGAAACCTTTGTTTTTCTTGCGTTTTATGGCAATGAGAAGAAGGAGGAAAACATTGATCTTAATTGTAATTTTCAGTTCTTTACACAGTTAGTGCTGAAACCTCTGTTTTGTAGACAAATAGCTGACATGTGAACATTTGCAAATCCATGTTATTTTCTAAGTTGTTTTTTATTTTCCAATGTATTTTTTTCTTCATATCAACCTGGATGAAATGATTGTTGGTGGTTTTTAACCAGATGCTTGGTTTCAAAACGATTAATCCTGTTAAGAATAAATAATTGCTTGGGGTATAAAATGTGTATTGTAATTGTTTTAGGTTCGTATTGTTGATGCTTTGGTCAATCTGACCATAAAAATAGAGTGGATTTTGGTTTCTTTGACTCTTTTGTTTGCTTTGTTTGTTTGTTGTTTGGAGCTAGGCTTAAAATACTTACAGATACTTGACAAGAAAGGTAATAGTTTGGATTAGGTTAGTGTTTATGCAATGATAACCATTGACAATTAATTCTCTGGTGGCTTATTTCATGCTTTAGTTTGGAAACTCTTATTTTTGTCATATATATAATACTGGCACGGCGTGCAAATACATTATCGATGGACTTCTAAATGGTGGTTAATTTAGTTTATAAATTTGTAATGCATGTGCTCTCTAACCTTGAGCATTTCACCATCATGACATCATATGGCCATGATCCTGTTGGACACTTGCTTTTTGCATGTTTTCTTATATTACAGTTGTCGTATAACATGCCTTTCGTACATGTTCCCCTTATATTTCTTAGTTTAGTAGGATGTACAACAATGAAACGAATTCTCTTCATTTCCATTCTTGCATTTAATTTTCGAGTTAGTTTATGGTAAATAATAGGGGTGTGATATCCACACCCCTTTTTACTTCTCCCACACCTTTTTATATTTCGGCCGTCGGATCGGATGAATTGAAGAAGATCTAACGGATAGAAATTAATAGGGTGTGTGAGAAGTAAAAAGGGGTGTGTGGATAGCACACCCCTAAATAATATTCAATTTTCGTTGTCTTCAATTCTACTGAGTTGCAGTTTATCAAACCACTTTTTTCTCTCTCTCGGTACTCCAGATATCATTCCCCACTTCACCAAGATTAAAAACCACTGGCTTTCAATCTTTTTAAACAAGTTACGTTTGTAAGTATCAAAACTATACTTTTTCTATAGCAAATAGTAATCTTTTTTTCGCTATGGTAATTTTGTTTAGACTAATTAATGTTACACTGATACTAACTCAAATTTATACACTACTAGAAAATCAATTTGTAATCCCGCAGCAACGCGCGGGCATTACTACCTAGTATTATTCTAAGTTTTTCTTTCCTCTTTCCTTTCTGATTGATTGATTGTAATTCTATGTGGTTAGTATTGTGATTTGATCCTTTTTTTTTTTTGCCCCAGTACATTTATGTTGTTTCTAATTTTTTTGATGGATTCTCCTTATATTTCGTAAGTGAGATTTGTCCAGTATTTGTTAGAGAGATTTCTTCTATTTCTTGGTGTTGTTGGTTTTGGAATTTGATTCTTAGTTCTTATTCCATTGATGACTTCTACTTCTATTTTGTTATGCTGATGGTTATATGTTTTATGAGATTTTTTTTATAATTAGAGGTTTGTTTGTCTTTTTTGTGTGTATGAAGGTAGACCTAGCATTTTCAACCCGACCCGACTCGTTAAAATTAGTATTCGGGTGAGTGATAAAAGGGTCAGGTGGTTAACGGATCATTTTGGGTGAACCCGCGAAACCCGTTAACCACCCTTTATTGAGGATTTTTGTGTAATTTCAATAGTCCTAATAGAAAAGTTTGGGGTGGAAAAAATTCCCAAAAATATTGAACCAAACCAAAAAAATACCGATCCCAAACCAAAACTGTCCCAAACCAATATTTTCAAAATTTTCGGTATGCTATCTCGAAAAATATCAAAATTTCGATATGGAAATTGGGATTGTCTTTCCAATATTTCGGTAATTCCATACCGAATCAAAAATAAATATTTTTAATTATTTTATATATATATACACACACAGATAATATATATATATATATATATTGTTTTTTAATTATAGTTAGAGTTAATTTGAACCGTTGGATTGCTTCAAATTAATCCATGCCGTCCATTTCTTGTTAGGGATTCTCCCAGTTTCATTTCTGATTTCTCACTCAAATCAAACACCGAGAGCCCTTTCCTCCTCTCTGTCTCAACTCTAAATCCAACTCCGGCCAGTCACCGACCCACCACCACACGGAGCCACCGCTGTCTCTCTCCGACAGTGGAGCCTTCCTTCACGACCACACAGACCCACAACCACCGGTCTCTCTCTTGCGATTATCTCTCTCAGGAGTCTCTCACGTGATACTCTACTCTATCTCAGATTCAGACACAGGTAAATAAATATGGGAATTAATTTAGGGTTTGTGAAATTTAATTTTCGAATTCTAGATTAGGGTTTGTAAATTTAGGGTTTTTGAAATATAGTTTTCGAATTCTAGATTAGAGTTTGTACATTTAGGGTTTTTGAAATTTAATTTTCGAATTCTTGAAATTTTGGTTTCACAGATTCTATTTAATTGATCTAATGGTTCTTGTGTTTTTGCAGATTGGTGAAGGAACTGGGCTCTTTTGCTTTGCTTCTGCAGCTTCTGTGCTGGAGTTTTATTTACCAACAGGTAAATTTCTCAGATGGAGTTTTATGCATTTTTGATTTTGACCAAATGCTTGAAACTGAAACCCCATGATTAGTTGGCTTTTGTGGAAGAATCTGAGGAAACTATTTTAAATTCTGTGCGTTTAACTGGTTAATGATGGGCCTGAATTGGATTAAAGCAGAGATTATAGTGTTGTGGTCCTGTGGATATGAACTTTTGAATGTATAATGGATTTCTGTTGCGATTAAGACCTGAATTGGATTAATTATTTTTAAGGGGTTTTAATTAGGGTTTTGGCTTTGGGTGTTGGTTGCTGCAACTTTCAGGTAGTAATTGTGTTGTGAAGGTAAATGAAGATGATAAGTGGAGCTTTAAGTCTTAGTGTTTGTGTATTAGCTGAGATAAATGGGTCTTGGTCCATTTGCTTGGTTCCTCGAAAAGTACAAGAGGAATTGAAATGCATTGTGATGCATGATGATGTTCCTCTGAGAAAATTTTCAGTGCATTGATGGTTTTCTGTCGAGTCTCGCAATTTGGTGAGTGTTGCAGGAATCTGTGTTCGCTTTAATCATAATTTAGGGTTTTATTTGAAAGCTCTGGTTGCAAATCTGTGATTTTGCACACTGCACAGCCAAGATATGCAGATTGGCTATTTTGCATACTATACAGCCAAGTAAATATAGCCCAAAAGCCGAAAAGCCCAAAAACTATAGATATGCACAGATTGGCTGCACACTGCACAGCAGCACAGGCAATAGCCAAAAACCGAAAAGCCCAAGAGCACAAAAAAAGCCGAAAAAGCCCAAAATTATTTTGGGATTCCCGATTTGTCTCGAAATTCCGAAACTATTTCGGGATTCCCGAAAATTGGGGTTCCCGAAAATTTGGTTTGGGATTGGTCTTGAAATTGGGAATCCCAAAAATTTCGGTTTGGGAATCGGGACAACGTTTTTGGTTCGGTATCCCATACCGAACCAGCCCTAAGAAAACCATCAGCCGAAATCTGATTGCAGTGAGATGCGCAGGTGCAGAAGAATAACAGTACACCCTCAGTTCAAGGAATACTCGACTCGGATCCTCCTCCTCCTCTCTTCTTCTTCCTGCTTTTTATCCTTTTTTTTCTTCCATGCGCGACTTTGCCCTCGGTGAACCGTAGCTGGACTTCCTACATCTTCGATCCACAATCAAAACCTCTTTGCTAGTCTCTCTCTCTCTCTCTCTCTCTCTCTCTCTCTCTCTCTCTCTCTCTCCCCATCTAACCTGAATTTGGACTCTGCAAAATTCAACCCCCAAAAAAGGGGATTCAAAGGATTTGTCGGCGAGCTTTCCAAAAACCCTAGATTTTTTCTGTGTTCTAGCTCATTTTACATTCGTCCAAGCTTATCCAAATTAATTGTTGTATGTTGATTTTGTTCCTGAATCAAAGTTTTGTTTTTGTTTGAGCTTAATTGCATTTTTTAAAACTTGTTTGTTTGTTAAACTGGTAAATTTTTTTTTTAATGGGTGAAATGGGTGAAACAGGTGACCCGTTAGCTTAACGGGTTGGGTTCGCGTGATCTGTAAACTTAACGGGTTGGGTTCGGGTGACATGTTAAATTAACGGGTTGGGTTCAACCCGACCCAAACCCAATAAACCCTCCCTGTTTACAGGTTAATGAAGGAACCCAATTAATTACCTTGCCTATGGCCCAAGAACATCAGGGCTTGCCCTGGATCTAATTATTAGATTCTTCATTTGGATCTTTGTTATGTGCTGAGCAGCTATATTTATATTCTCATTTTAGTCCTCTGAAATTTCTTAATGGTTATTGCAGTGCTGTTACAACATGGGTGGTGATTCATATGATGGTTCTCAAGATGGAAGGGATGAAGGTACGGTTGGATGTTTATCTCATTCATAAATGTGTTTTGCAGTTCAATGAGTTGTTTGCTCTTTGTTTTAGAGACAATTGTATTAAGAGAGGAGAAAATTAACAAAGAGGTTTGTCAAAAGAGTGAAATTCCCCAGCACAAACAAAATACAAGAGAACAAAAACAAAGAAAACACCCAGCACGAACAGCTGAGAAGGCCTAAAAGACAGTAGAGGATAGCAGCCTTCAAGTGTAGCCTAAGAAGATTCCCCTGAATTCTTAGTAAAATGAAGCCCAAAGAGGAGCAGCCAAAAACAGAATCCTATCCAGAGCTCCGCTAAACCAACTCCAGCAAAATCTTAAAAGATCCTTCTATTTCTCTCTACGCAAATGACCCAAATGACCGCATGAAACATTCAACCCCACATGACCTTGGCCTTCTTACCCTACCAAGTCAAAGCACGAGGTTTATTAAAGAAGAACAATCCTTTGGGATTACCCAAGTGATACCCATCTCATTAACCATCTTCAACCAGAAACTCAACTTTAATTGTTTTGACCTTTGTATTGCAGTACACATTTACTGTTATTTATAGTCTTGCATACTGAGTGAGTGTTCTGAAATTGTTGATATGATAGATGATGAGGAAGAATATGAGGACGTTGGTAGGGGTAGTCGATTTCTTGGATTTATGTTTGGTAATGTCAATGACTCTGGTGGGCTTGATGCGGATTACCTTGATGAGGTAAGTTTTCCCCCCCTTAATCTCTCTCTCTCTCTCTCTCTCTCTCTCTCTCTCTCTCTCTCTCTCTCTCTCTCCCCTTTATATTTTATACTTTTGTGGTTTTTGAGCAAGCAATGAAATTTGTTAGCTATAACATAATCAATCATGTGGATATTCATTGGTGTTTCCATCTTTCTCATTTTGAGTGTTTTGGGTTCTAATTTAGTAATGTAATCTTTATTGCTAACCCACAGGATGCAAAGGAACATCTTGCTGCACTTGCTGACAAGCTGGGTCCATCGTTAACAGGCATAAATGTATGGATTCCTTATCCATCCATTTTGAACTATCTCTTAATTGTAGTCTTCCATACTATTTTGGGCCCGGTTGTCATGACTTGTAATCTCTTCTTTTTTACTTCTAGTCCCTGATACAAAATTTTTTATTTTATTTTTAGCTGTCGGTAAAATCACCACAAACATCAACTGATGCTGTTGAAGAAGGTGAGTGTTGTGAGCCTAAGAAAATGATCTTATGCAATTTTGTAATGTTTTTCTATTAACTCAACATCCACCTCCCTCCCGTGACTCATATTTTTTAGTTATATTTGTGCATGACATTTTCTTTTATTGGTTATCAAGTAAGATCATTTTGATAAGAACAGGTATATAGTGAATGCACTACTACTCCCCCTAATTTTATTTGTAATGCAATATGATTACTCTCGCGGTTTACTTGTGAGTGCACTATGATTTCTCACTCAATTCATTTGTGAATACACTGGGGTACTTTTCTGATAAATTTAATTTAATTTGTATGTGATAAATCAGACTTTTTCTCCTTCCAATCTTGCAACACCCAGATGAGTTTGAATGCCACTTTATGATCACAACCATTAGTTCACTCTTTTCTCTCTCCCTTTCCTCTCCCTATTTTTATGCTAATGAAATATTTTATTTCCGGCTGTCTAAGTTATATCCTTCATCTTCTAATATTTGAGAGGCCGCTTGTGTCTCCTAGCAGATGGATTTTGCGACAATGGTTATAAAAATAAAAATTGTCACTGCAAATGAGATAAGTTTGTTTCTACTGTGTTGCTAATATGTTTAAACCTCAGATAACTTTTGTGTTGCCTGTGCCTTAGGGCTGTACTTTGTACAATTTGAATTTCTGCACTGGATGAAGTTAGGGTGGTTTTTATATTCTCTACTTTTTATTTGATCGTAGCTAGTCTGTTTGTCTCATAACAATGCAGGAATAGGAAAGAAATTTGATGTTGTCATTCTGATGTTCTGAGTAAGCTCTCATTTTGCTCTCTTGTGTCAGATTATGAAGAGAAGGCTGAAAATGCAGTTAATTATTTTGATATTGATGAGGATTTTGAGGGACCAGAGATTCAAGCTGCTACTGAGGAGGACCATTTGTTGCCAAGAAAGGAATATTTTTCTGCTCAAGGTTCATTTGCTACTTTGGAGCCCACAAATTCTATGTTTGATGATGAAGATTATGATGAAGAAATTGAACAGGAACATGAGGTGGTTGAAAACAACATAGATGTTCAAACTATCTCTTTACCAGGTTTTTATTTTTCATTTGAATAAGTTTTTTGCCAACCTTTTCATCGTGCATTCGTCAATGTGTACCCAGTGGCGAAGCCAGGAAATGTTGAGGGGAGGGGCAAAATTTAAAAGCGTAAAAGGTTCCAAAAAAATATAGTCAACCCCTTTTAGATATTAGACAATATTAATGTCGTTCATAATTTATCAATACAAACAAGTTACATGAAAACGTTGCATAATAGGCTCATTATTAGTAAAAACAAAAACATCTCTCTTAATGTAAACAACCAAACTATCACTCAACCATTGATCTCCCATTTTGTTACGCAATGGTGTTTTGACAATATTCATAGCAAAAAAGGCTCTCTCCACCCAAGCTAATGTAAGAAGCGTATATACTAACTTGGAGCCTTCACACCTCTTAGTCTTCACCAATTCCTTTGAAAAATCACTAATTTCTTTCGATAATGAAAACTCACTATGCATCTTCAAATCATGAATATAACTATGAAGTTGAGTTAGAATTCTGAGGTCCACATGATTAAAATCTTGAGGATAAAGTTGGGAGAAATAATCTACTTTTTGTTGATAAAAAAATGCAAAATTATTCACCGGGCTCAAACATGTCATATAGAAGAAGCAATTCGATATTTACCTCATTGAAGTATCATTCAATTCTTTAAGTTGCATATAAAGGAAAATAGAGGTCCGCACAATAGTAATTGAAGTTCGTGAGTCTTGGAGCTTTATGCTTTAATTTTCCGGGTATAAAATGCAAGTCCATCAAGTTAGGAACATTAATATCATTTTTCTCATAAAACTTTTGTTCATCAAGAAACAAGTCCTCAAAATCATTTTCTCTCAAGGATTAAAAGAAAACAAGATGAAATAATTTTAAATTATGAAAATAATAACAAGAATTAAAAAGGAACAATAACAAACATCAACCTATTGTTGCTCTTTAGTCTAAACAAATGAGATAGAGGGAAGAGAATTGAAATAATGGGCTGGTTTCTTTGGGCAATAATGTTTAATCAACTAAACCAACGGTAGTGCGGTTGGAAAGGAAGCCCATATCAATAAATTAAAAAATTAAAAAGAAACTAAAAATAACCTACCAATCCACACCGTTTCATTAAGGGAGCAAAGCAACATTAGGTCATCTTCTTCCTTGAAAATGTTAAAACCCAGCAGAGCATTGGAGCACACCAGCCCAAATACCAGCAGGTTTAGAGGATTGGAGGGGCGAAATCCACACTCTTAGCTTCGCCACTGTGTGTACCTAGATATTAGTGATGGATAAAATACAACTTGATGCAGTTGTATAATTCAATAGATTGTCTTGCAGGGGTTTCTACTGGAGAAAAATATTCTGAGGATGATTGTCAAATTGGGGGTCTGGACTCTGAAAATTTGGCTGCTCGTGCAGAAGAGTTTCAGGTCAGATTTTGATAGTAGAAAAAATTCCATACTGTTTCTGGCTTTTGGATAATATTTAAATTGACATGTTAAGTTATACAGAAAGGATTATCTTCATTCATGTAAGGCTTCTTTTCTTGTATTAGGTGCTTGTTTAAAGCTGATCAAATGGATAGATTATATTTGACAGTAATTATAAAACCAAAACATGATTTTAATTCTAGTAAGGCATGAAAAAGAGTGGTGGACTACAGTATAAACCTTAAATGGTTTGAGCAGTGAAATAAAAAAAATTGAAGGTGATCACAGGAGTTTCACTTTGCAATTCTTAAATCTAATAGCACATCCTAGCCACTCTGTTTTATAGCATTGGTTCCTTTCACTTGTTGCAGCTCCTCATGGTGTTGAAGTTATATTATTATCTTAGAAAATAGGTTTTCCCACTTGGTCCTGGACTCCTAGTGTATGTTGTGTAGATGTAGATTCTTCTTAACATTATGTAGGATAGATATTTTGTGCTCATTCTGGGCTAAGTGAATACTAGAAAGCATCAAGGCAGAAATTAATTTCCAAAAGTGCCAAGCTGCAGTCTCTTGGTAGTAGGTTTGCATGTGTGGTGGGATATTGGCCAATGAATTTTCGGGGTTTTCTCTAGGTGGAAACAGGCTCTTGGGATCCTGTGAGAGAGTTTTGCCAAGGGTGGGTTGGTTGGTAGACCCACGAAAATGGCCACCCCTAGTGCCAGTGCCTTTTTATGTCACTGATGTTGCGTTGGAGCTTGAATGTTCTGTCCCCGTATAGTCCTCATTGATGTTTACATCTCTCTCAGGTATTACAGGAAGTGCTTACAGATAAAAGTGCCACACCGCTGCCAGTTCTATGCATGGAGGATGGAAAGGTGATATTACGGTTCTCGGAAATCTTTGGTATTCATGTGCCCTTGAAGAAGGCGGAGAAAAGAGATCATAGGTACTCTGTTCCTAAAGGTATGGGGCTTATATATGCAATGGCGGCAAACTACTATCTCAAAGCATATTCTAGGAATTATGTGTACTTCTTTTCTTTTTTGGTTAAAATTTTGGTAGCAATTAAGGTTATCTTCCTATTATGTAGGGCTTGTAGTTTTGTTTTGAAAAAAAAAACGTTTTAGTTATTTTATATTTTGCTTTATCAAGATATCTTTAGTATTTATTTTGCAACTGGCATCCTTTCAGATAGGTACAAATCCATGGATGTTTCTGAGATTGTTGAAGAGGATGAAGAGTCATTCTTAAAAGGATCTGGTCAAGGATTTCAATCTTTGAAACAGGCAGATGCACTCAAACATGACATTTTTTCAGCACTCTATGATGAAGACTCGGACTTCGCAAAGTTTCGTGTTCTAAAAGGGGCAAATTCAGTGGATCGGCTGCATGACAGGTCAATAAGGGACACTTGTCTCATTGCGGAACCAATGAAAGAGAATCAAATAGTAGACATTTCTGTGGAAAGGCAATCACCTTTGTGTTCAAAATTTTATCCTCTTGATCAACAAGACTGGGAAGAGGGAATTGTTTGGGGAAATTCTCCTATAGCAAGTGACAATTCTGTTGAGAGTTGTGAAATTTCGGGACCTGATGAAGCTTCATTTAATAGTGAAACAGAACCTTACACTGGGACACAAAATATTCAGTTAGAGCCCCAAAAAGAACCTGATGAGAAGGATCACGCTGTTATGCTGCGTAGCTCATGTTGTCTATTGGAGCCTTTTGGCTCAAGAAATTCATCAGAAATTTCATCTCTTCCTTTCTCAGAAAGCAGACGCCATCCCCAACTTCTAAGGCTAGAATCTAGATTTGAAGTGGATGACCATGCTGATGGTGCAATGGAGAGTGTCAGTAAGAAGCTTCATCAGAGTGACGCTGTGAGGCAATTTAGCAAACTCACTTCACAGAACAGAGACATGCTGGAAGGATCTTGGTTCGACCAGATAATATGGGACCCAGATATGCCTACTGGGAAGTCAAAGCTTATCCTTGATCTTCAAGATGAGCAAATGCTTTTTGAGATTTTGGATGACAAGGAAAGTGAACATCTCAGGCTTCATTCCGGGGCCATGATTGTGACTCGCCCAATAAAGTCAAGTAATGGTGATTCTTTTGAGTTTCCAGGTCATGGTGGTCAATCTGGGTGGCGATATGTTTCTAATGATAAACACTATTCAAATAGGAAAACTTCTCAGCAACTGAAATCAAATTCTAAAAAACGCACAGCGCAGGGCATAAAGATTTATCATTCACAACCTGCACTGATGTTACAGACAATGAAACTGAGGTTAAGCAAGTAAGATGTATTCTTTATAATACTTATTCTTTTTTATTTAGTATCGCTCCATGCTTTTTTGTCTTGTTAAATTGTTGTATTCTTGATTTTCAGTAGGCATGGTTTACAGTCATCTGGCCCAACTCTGTTTGTAAATGGTGCTTCTCTGCACAAATTACTGTTAGCTATACCGGGTCGCTCATAAGCAAGCATGAAAATATCCATATGGGTAGCTATATTGGCAGTCCTGTTTTGAATTGATGATTGACTTTAGGTAGTTCTGGTTATCGCTTTCAGAAAATATATCCATCTAAAGGTTATCTTACAATGGGCATGCTGGATTCTAATCATTTTTATTTGGGGAACACACAAATGGAACTGGTTATAATAATGAATAAGCTTTCTTGTACTTACCTGACAGATATCCTATGTGTTTCATGTTGATTTTTATTTGTTAAATTTGTACTTAAATATTGTATTCCATCTGACTCCTGCTCATACATGCTATGCTGCCTTTCTTAATTTAATTATATATACATATATTTCGCAGCAAGGATGTAGCAAATTTTCACCGACCAAAATCTTTATGGTATCCTCATGACAATGAAGTGGCTGTAAAAGAACGAGGAAAGCTCCCCACGCAAGGACCAATGAAAATTATTGTTAAAAGCTTGGGTGGCAAAGGAAGTAAGCTTCATGTGGATGCTGAGGAAACAGTATCTTCTGTTAAGGCAAAAGCTTCAAAGAAGTTAGGTTGTCACTTCTTTTTTGTCTGTGTTTGTTCTATGTATATTGAAGTTTAATAATCGATGAAGATCCTATAAAGAATCTACGGCATTGAAATTTGTATACAAGTCATAAAGTTTACTCAGTCCTATTTATTTTGTAGATTTTAAGCCATCCGAAACCGTGAAGATGTTCTATTTAGGGAAGGAACTTGACGATGATAAATCTCTTACTGCCCAGAATGTTCAACCAAATTCTTTGCTTCATCTTGTTCGCACAAAAATATATTTGTTGCCAAGAGCACAAAAGATTCCTGGTGAAAATAAATCTTTGCGGCCTCCTGGAGCATTTAAGAAGAAATCTGATCTTTCTGTGAAAGATGGTCATGTCTTCCTAATGGAGTAAGCAGCTTGAAATACCTGTTTTCAGTTTTTATGTGGTAGCCTCATTTCCAGTATGAGATGGTTTGCTTGCAATTTAATTTGTTCAAAAATTACATCTTGCATATAGAAGAGTGTTCATGTTAGTTTTCATTTTTCATTTCTTTGGTAGCGAAACTTCATTACTACCATAAATACAATATAAATTTTGTGAACATGCTAGTGGTTCTTTTGCCTTGCGTGAACTTTTTTTCAACTGTACAGATATGAAGGTGTGCCTAAACCCTTGTTTTTATTATCTTTTCAGGTACTGTGAAGAAAGGCCTTTACTTTTGAGCAGTGCTGGTATGGGTGCAAGATTATGTACTTATTACCAAAAATCAGCCCCAGATGATCAAACTGCGTCTTTGTTACGCAATGATAACAACAGTTTGGGACATGTCATTTCACTAAATCCAGCTGATAAATCACCTTTTCTTGGAGATACAAAAGCTGGTTGCAGTCAGTCATCTCTTGAAACAAATATGTATAGAGCACCTGTATTTTCTCATAAGGTGCCCTTAACTGATTATTTGTTAGTTCGTTCTGCAAAGGGGAAGCTTTCAATTAGACGTATTGACCGCCTCAATGTTGTTGGGCAACAGGTTTGTTGTAGCGAAACTCTTCATTGCTTAACCCTTAAATCTTTTTATTTTTCCTCTTGGGTTTTCTGAATTGTTTTTTCCTTTCACTCTTCTGTTGGTGATTTATTGGTGATGGATTTTAATCCCTTGCTTGATCTTGCTTTTCGATGGGGTATGATGTTATGCAAACCAATTGGATGACATGTGAATCTGGGTTATTGTAGTAAACGAATTATAATGTTAGCTTGGTCTGATTTTGTTTAGAGTAGATGGCTATATTGGAGCCTCTTTCTCATTGGCATTGGATGTGAAAAATGGTACTGAAACTTTGGATGACCAAAATGCTTTGTTGCCCTCATTACATGTCGTTGTGGTGAAGTTTTTCAGGGAGGGGTATTGTTGTGGACGAATTATAAAGTTAGCTTGGTTTGATTTTGTTTACAGTAGATGTCGATATTGGAGCCTTTTTTCCCATTGGTACCGGATGTGCAAAATGCTACTGAAATGTTTTGTTGCTCCCATTACATGTCCTTGTGGTGAAGTTTTTTCAGGGAGGCCAGGTGAATTGGTGAAGTTTTTTTAGGTATAGTGTTGGGGAGATGTACTGTGATGTCAATTTTTTGGGTGGTGTTGATGGAGCGGAATTAAAGATAATTTAAGGGAGTGAGGGATGAAGTTTGCTTTTGTCCTTCCCTTTGGATGCTGCTATATGCGGAGTGCAGGGATATTTATTTTCAGGCTTTATGTTATGATTGGTGTGGTGCCATTTTTATATTTAATTCCACTCGTTTTCTAATATTTTTTCTACGGTTAGTTGCATAAATGGTCCCTGAACTTTTCCTCATGTTTCATTTTTGCGCCGGAATTTTTGTTTACTTAATGGGGTGTGATTGTGGTATCAAACATACTCTTTTCCGTTAACCTTGTCCATTTTTCTGTTAAATTTAGGAGTAAATTTTGAAATTCATCCTACAATCTTAAAGCTGAATAGAACATTAAAATAAAAATAAAAAAACTGAAATAAATATTGTGGGGAGTGGGCTCACAATAGGTTGCCTTTGGGAAGGGGTGGTTAATTTCCGACCAAAGTGCACACTCTGGAACTCCCTCTCTTTTAACTCCATCAACTTTCTCGACCAGATCTCTAAAACTCTCACTTCCGTGACCTCACTAACGAACTCGACTGTCTGCCATTGAGAACGCTCATCTCTGATTGACAACCAAATTGAAGTTTGGTCTTTTGCATTTCCCTCTGTGTTCCTTATCCTCCTTCTGTACATATTTTCTTTAAAATTCAATATCTTGTTTCCTTACGATAAAATATACATATATACTATATAGTGATAGTGATAAGACTACAAAAGGGTCTGGTCGAGAAACTGTGAATGGCAATAGGTCCTTATTAGTTGAACTTTAGGATTTATTGTTTTCTTGTATTATTTTATCTAGGAAGGCTACTTTTACGTCAGTTGCTTTCTATTCTAGTATTCATTTGATTCATAAGTCTTTATAATGTAGAGCTGTGTTTTTCATTTGGTTGTCTCAAAAAATAAAAAATAAAATTTCCTCATCATAATTGCATGGTCCGGGTATTATTCTATTTATGTCTAATTGTGCACTGCCAGCCAATAACAATATCAGAATATCTATATGTGATACAAGACAATCTTTCGAGAGCAAAATATCTTTAAAATTGAGCTCTGTGCTTTCATTGTTTGCAGGAACCACTCATGGATGTAATGTCTCCTGGAACTAAGAATCTTCAAAATTATATGATCAATAGGCTTCTTGTCTACATCTGCCGAGAGTTCCGTGCTGCGGAAAAGCGCCATTTACTTCCTTGTATCCGCACAGATGAGTTACCTTCACAATTTCCTTATCTATCTGAACCATTTCTTCGGAAGAAGCTGAAGGAACATGCAAATTTTCAGGTGATTTTCTTTTTGCTGAGTTCTTCCATGCCACATGTTCTCTTTTGATTCATTATTTTTATTTTATTCGTTTTTACCATTTTCCTTACTCAACTGAACATTATAAATGGATATGCAACACATTTCCAGAGAGCATCAAATGGACAATGTATGTGGGTTAAGAAACGCAACTTCCGGATTTTGTCGGAGGATGAATTAAGGAATTTGGTGAAACCAGAGGAGGTGAGTGACACTTTAGATTGTTTTCTTTTATGGTTTTACTAAGTGAGTTATGCTTACCAAATGTTGATTTTTGATGGGGAAAATACATATAAAAACTGATTTCGATTATTTCAAAGTTATGTGATAAGAGAATTCCATTATCTGACCTTATCGTGGGGTCAATCTATCAGTTTCTTGACCTGTTAATTGCCCCGCTAGTAGCCTTCTATCTAGTTTTCTTCTAGGCTTGAATGGTAATCCTAAATATGTTCTTGTTGACCCCTAATATTTGTATTATCCTTTTTTGAACTTCTGATAGTTCTTCACTAAAATCTTATCTAAATGTAAATAGGGTGGTTTTATTGCCACCCCCAATTTGTTGAAGTCACATCCCGTGCTGAAAATACCCGCCACATACTTTTAAATTAACGTATTAACTAAAATCACCCACCCAACTTAACCAAAATGCCCTTAGTAGTTATCCACCGATTGTTGAAAAATAGTTTACACCACCCAACACATCAATTGCCTTAACTTGTGAACTCTTCCCAGAACCCATAAATTCTCATCTTGAATGACGAAAACACTGAAGATCTCATTGTTGCTGGAAATTGCAATGTCTACGGCAACAGTGATGATTACTATTGAGCTTGTGTTCATTAGAAAAGTACCAAAAATGGGGAGGAATTTTGTCGGTAACTACTGAAAATTTGCACAGTTTTTGGTTATTTGCCACCAAATACTGGGACTCATGATGGACTTCCAGTATTCAGCAGAAAGAAATTGAAGAGGATTTTCGGTTTCTTGCTACTGAACGGTTTCATAGTTTTCGGTTGATTGTTATGATGAGCTTCTAGTATTTAGTGGACAGCAAACACATATTTTTGGGTTTTTGGTTGCTGGCCACTGAACCTTTACATACTTTTGGGTTTGTTGCTACTGAATACGGTGCCTAATAATAGCCTCAGTAGTCATTTCATTTTGAGAACATGTATTTTTCATATGAAAAATTTAGCGGTTGCCATCAATAGATTGGGGGTGGCAATAAAACCACCTACATGTAGATATGCTCTGGCTTTCCTTGTATCCGTCTAATGCATCAGAGTTTAAGTCTTCCTTTCTCATTTTATCTGTTTGGAGTTTAGCTGACCTGTTATTTATAGGATTATCTATGTTCTCGTTGTACTGTCTTTAGCCCAATGCTGGTACAGTAATCTCTTGTTTGTACTGGTGGACTTCTTGTTCACATGATTGTACTTTAAGTTTTTGTTACTCTTAAATAAAATAGAACTCTCTTTTGTTTTTAATGGACAATAAAACACTCACCCTTTTTCTCCTCCTACACACCCCTATTAAACCTGTCCATTGCTTCTGTTTGATTTATTCAATCCCATGGCCCGAAAAAAAGATGGGTGTGAAAATCAGCTCCCTAAAACTGTAGTTGTTCTGATTTCGTATCTGTTAAAGAAACATTGTTACCCAAAATTATGACTCAAATTTATTAGTGTATAAGGGGCAGTGCCATTTCTACCTCGTCAACCAAGGTTTTTTTATTTTAATAGGCCACATTAAAAAAATTAAAATGATTCTGGCACTTGACTTGATAGATCCCCATAATTCCATGATTGCATATTCTTCAAGATGCATTCATGTTTGGAAACTCTTCTCCTTTTTCTGTTGGAAGAGTTGCAGCCATATTTTGTTATTCTGTTTAAATAGGCTTCTTTACGCTCTATTTGGAGAGTATTTGCAATGGTTTTACATTTCTTCTACTCTCTCTCTCTCTCTCTCTCTCTCTCTCTCTCTCTCTCTCTCATATTTTTTGCCTCAAGTTCGTTATAGAATCCTGGACTGCATGCTCCATTTTCCTCTACTTTTTCCCCACAAAAGATTTTGTTGATGATGATGATAATATCAATGTTTGGAGTCACTAAATGTTTTTTGTGTAGCTACATATACACATAATAGTGTTCAGTGTTGTGATTGATATGTAACAATGTCCTTTCTTTTATCTTGTAAATCTTTTGTTTGAATCCTCTGAATATTAGATAAATGGATGCACCATAATTTCTATCCTGTTGGCTGTTGTCAAAGATAGATAAGGGAAACAACTCATATATCTGTCCTTTGTATTTCAAGTTTGCAATAAGCTATTGGTTTGATGTATGAACTCAGTGTGTTAAATGGTTTTATTACCAAATAGATATGTAGCTGATGTCACTTTGTTGTTTTTACTTTTGAGTTTAGGTGTGCGCCTATGAAAGCATGCAAGCTGGTCTTTACCGGCTCAAACATTTGGGAATTACTGAAACACATCCATCTGCCATATCTTCTGCAATGAGTCGTCTCCCTGATGAAGCAATTACTCTGGCTGCTGCATCGCACATTGAAAGAGAACTGCAGATCACTCCATGGAACTTGAGTAGCAACTTTGTAACCTGTACACAGGTAACCTGTCTCTTTGATTTTATGATAGTTGATTTTCATCATATTCTCTTTTATTTGTTTTGCATCATATGCTCTTTCTGTTCTAGTATTCAATTGGGAATTGCTGAAGCCATCAGTACCTTTCTTTCTATTTATATATTTGTTTACATGAGTTTCTTTGTTCCTTTCAAAGGGAAAGGAAAATATTGAGCGTTTGGAAATATCTGGTGTTGGTGATCCATCTGGCCGGGGCCTAGGTTTCAGTTATGTTCGTGCTGCTCCAAAACCATCAATGTCAAGTGCAGTCGTGAAGAAAAAATCTGCTGCTGGTCGAGGAGGTTCGACTGTTACTGGAACAGATGCTGATCTACGCAGATTAAGCATGGAGGCTGCACGAGAGGTGCATTAAATTTGTTCTAATTTTTTATTTTTCTTTTGTTAGATTGTTTGTCTATGGCCTCTCAACATAAATTTATCTTCTTTTGTAGAATAGGATATTTATGCATCACTGTTCCCTTCTGAAAATTTTGTGTGTAATCTAATTTTATTTGTTTTTGTTGTCTTGCATCTTGGATTGTGTTCTAATTCCCAGGTTCTTCTTAAATTCGGCGTTTCTGATGAGCTGATTGCGAGGCAGACTAGATGGCATCGTATTGCGATGATACGCAAGCTTTCAAGTGAGCAAGCTGCATCTGGGGTTAAAGTTGATGCAAACACTATCAGTAAATATGCACGTGGCCAGCGTATGTCCTTCCTTCAGCTGCAGCAGCAGAACCGGGAGAAGTGTCAAGAAATTTGGGATCGGCAAGTGCAGTCTCTTTCAGCTATAGATGGGGAAGAAAATGAGAGTGACTCTGAAGGAAATAATAGCGATCTAGATTCCTTCGCTGGGGATTTAGAAAATCTGCTTGATGCAGAAGAATGTGAAGAAGGACTAGGTGGTGATCATGAATCCAATCATGATAAATCAGATGGTGTTAAAGGGCTTAAAATGAGAAGGCGCCCTTCCTTGGCTCAGGCAGAAGAGGAAATTGAAGATGAAGCAGCTGAAGCAGCTGAGTTATGCAGGTTGCTCATGGATGGTAAGGATATTTTTCTTTATTAACTGGTTACATTTGTGATATGAAGAAAATACTAAATTGGAAGATTTCCTTATCCCAGTATAGGTTGTGTAGAATGGACAATGGAAAAAAAAAGTAGTTGCAACAAAACCACAGTACATAAGTTGGATTTTTTGTGCTTCTAAATATTTGGAATTTCTAATGGTCGTATGATATTGAGTTCTATCTGCTGGATGTCATTGTGGTGCTGCTACTTGTGATGTATGGTTGACCATGACAGCTTGTACACAGATGATGAAACTGAGAGGAAAAAGAAGAAGAAAACAAGAGTTTTGGGGGAGGAAGTTGGGCTGGCTCCTGGCTTGCGAACAAGTTATATCGTAGAAAATGCAGATAGGGGAAAAAAAATAATTGCTGCTGTACAACCTGATGGATTCTATACTCCAAAAGATAATCCAGTCGGAGATGCGAAAGTGGTAAGAATGATTCACCTTTTCGTCATATTTATTCTTTATTTATTTTCTCTTTTAATTCCACTCTTGTTTCAACATGTAGGTCATGTCCGATCATGAAGATATTCATTCTCAATGTATGTTGCTTGAACTGTGTGTGATGTTCTATGTTTTTGTTGCAGGTGGAAAATCTTCTTAAGAGAAACAAGACTGGAAAACTGAAAGGAATGAAAAAGAATGATACTACACATACGGGTCTGATGAACAAGAAACTGAAAATATCAGGAGACGGTGTCAAGGCAAGGTTCTAACTTTTTTTTTTCTTTGCTTCGTGTTTTGAGGTTATTCCTTTTTCTTTGTATTTCTAATCTTCTATATTACTTGAGCTGTTACTGACTTCTGTATTTAGTTTTTTTTATTTTTTTATTTTTTTTAACACTTATTTTGGCCATAACTTTGTTTTTACACATACATTTCCCTGATTTATGTTTTAATTTACGTTTACAAGTAAACTTCCTGCAATGGGAGGTCTGATTGTCTGACATTTAAAAAACCTTGTTCGCTTTTGTTTGTAACCCATACTTTGATATGCAGTTGTAGATTTTCTTCTATTCTATACCAATACGAGACTCAATCTGGCTGTGACTTTTGGAGGCGATAATGTGTTATAGTGTTGTTCTTATGTGTCCTACTTTAGCCTTTAACATGAATATGTGCTAATAATTTTGACTTCCACTTTGGATTCAGAGTACTTTCAAGGAGAAGAAATCAGCACGAGAGAAATTTATCTGTGGAGCATGTGGTCAGGTTAGTGTGAGTTTGGGTAATATTCTGCTAAATAATGCGACTACAAATCAAATACTGATTGCTCACCTTTTTGATGGCCAGCTTGGACACATGAGGACGAACAAGCACTGCCCCAAGTATGGATACGGAGAAGATCAGGAAACACAGAATGATACTCCAGACCTGGATAAATCATCTGGAAAGACAACTGCTCTGAATTCATCTAGTCACTCTCAACAGAAAAGTACAACAAAGAAGCTGGTACCTAAAAGTGCAACTAAAATTGCTGTGGTTGAAGCTTCGGAGGCTGAAAACCTTGGTCCGAGCACAAAGGTTCTTCCATTGAAATTCAAATGTGGGTCAACTGAAAAGCTTCCTGATAAACAGTCTCTTGGAGAGACAGAGAGTTCTGAGCGGGTCACATCTGATCCCGAAAATGGGAAGCCCACTATGAAGGTGCACAAAATAATAATTTCGAACAAGATGAAACCTGAAAATGTACCTGTTGAACCTCAGAAGCCCCCTATTGTGATGCGACCTCTGACAGATGCAGATAGGGGTTATGTCGAATCACAAAAGCAAACTATTGTTATACGGCCACCAGCAAATACTGATAGAGACCAGGGGGAATCTCAAAAGCTCTCAGTTGCTAAACGGTTGTCAATGGAGGCAAAGAGAGAGCAACATCACAAGAAAATTATAATTAAACACCCAAAAGAAATTATTGATATAGATCAGATCAGTCAGGATGGGGGAACTCCTGTTGAACACAGGAAAACTAAAAGAATTGTTGAATTGACAAGTTCTGAAAAGCACAGGAAGCAGGAGAACGTGTATTTGGCTAAGGAAGCAGCAAACAAGAAAGCTAGAGATGAAAGGAGATTACGAGAGGAGCAAGAGAAACGGATAAATGAAGACAGATTGAGAGAAGAGAGGGCCAGGAGGCTTTATGAAGAGGAAATGAGGATGATAGAGGAGCGAGAAAGACTTGCAGAGCTTAAAAGATATGAAGCATTACTCAGACAAGAGAGGGAGGAAGAAGAACTCCAGAAAGCAAAGAACAAAAAGAAGAAGAAAAGGTCTGAGATAAGAGATGATTACTTAGAGGACTCACGAGCACGAAGATTAGACAAAAGGATGCCAGAAAGAGATCGGGGTGCAAAAAGGAGGCCAGTTGTTGAATTGGGAAGGCATGGTGGAGAATCTACCCCAGCAACAAAGCGACGTAGAGGGGGCGAGGTAATATGTTCATGCTTACATTCAAGTACTTTTCATTCATTAAATTTTTCCCTCGCACACAGCACCCATATTACCACTGGTTGTGCACTCATTCTACTCTGCCTGCACTTGGATGAAATTTAGTAATAGATTTAAGTTTAAAAGGGCAATCTCAGTCCACCAGGTATAAATTGCAACTGTTCTTTCTTTTAGAATTAGAATCCTTTTTCCAGTTGCTTGAGCTTTTACACCAACTTTTAACCAAAATTGAGTTGGTGTAGTATTTTTAAATCGTGTGATTATTTGTGCCTTTGCTGGTTAGGATTCTCTTTGTTCTGCAATGGAGGTAGTTTTTGAGACCTTGAAAAAAAAAGGATTTTGGGGTGCAAGGTTATCTCACGTTGGACATGGGCGTGTATTTGAAACAAAATAATTTTGTAAATCGGGGTGTATTCAGAAAACATAATAATTTTTCAAAAAGGGGGAGTATTCAGAAAACAAAATTGTTTTGTATAACATTTTTAGGCCTCGTTTGTTGTTTGGGATTGGCTTCATTTGGATAATTCACTAGATTCGGATAAAGTTAAATAAAAATATGGATGCCAACTTGCATATTTTGTCCAAGTGAAGGTGGAAGATGGATCCCTCATAATTCCCACAAAAATGTTTGGATTGAGAGGGACAAGTTTTCTTTACGACTTCTTCATCGTCTACGACTTCACTTGGAACATTCATTGAATATAATGGTTACCTAAGCCAAGCCAATCCTTGACAACAAACAGAGTCATTTCATGTTAGGGCATACTAATCATTCAACCTTAAAATTTTAAGGGGTGTATTTAACAAATTGTGGAGTATGAGTATCAATAAAACCACCTTTTTTATTTTTTATTTTTTTATTTTTTTATTTTTTTATCTTAGCCAGTCTACTTACCATTGATTTTTAGAAATTGTTTTAGTACAAACCGTTGTAATTATGTTCTTACATTTTATACAGGTCGGTCTGGCAAACATCTTAGAGCGTATTGTAGAAACCCTCAAAGATCGAATTGAAGTATCATATCTTTTTCTAAAACCTGTATCCAAAAAGGAAGCTCCTGATTACTTGGACATCATAGAGCGCCCCATGGATCTGTCTACAATCAAGGAGAAGGTGAGGAAAATGGAGTACAAGAGCAGGGAGCAATTCAGGCACGACGTGTGGCAGATTACTTATAATGCCCACAGATATAACGATGGACGCAACCCAGGCATACCTCCCCTTGCAGATCAGCTTTTAGAGCTTTGTGACTACATGTTGGTTGAGAACGACGAAAGCTTGACTGAAGCTGAAGCGGGCATTGAATATGTAGATATCTAGATAAATTGGTTCTAATTTACGGCCGGTCAGTTCGTTTTTCTGAGAAAAAAAGCCCCAGTTTTGCTGGAGCATTTTTTTAGGTATTGGGGGAATGGAGATCAAGTGACGGCTTTGACTTCGTCTCACGTCAGGAGGTATCGATGAAAGAAACAGTCGCACTCCAAGTCCTCGGTAAATTTGTGATAGCCCCAGTTGAAATTTGTGTTTATGTTGTTCGGTAGCATTTGGTTGCAAAATTGTTTTAGCTGTACAGTGCAATGCTAAAATTTACAATGATGTATCTGTACTTTGAAATGTTTTTTTTCGGAGTGCCGGATTCCGGCTTGTGCACTTTTGCAACGAGGCGTTCCTTGCACTTGTTGACTTGACGACTTCAATCGAATTATCTTGGAAATGTAATGGGATCACAATCTAAAAGTACAGCAAATTGGGTAAGAGCATTTTCATTAAACAGGCTGCAGTAAATTTCTGCCTTATGTTATGGCTCGTTTTGAAGTGCTTTTAAAATAGCTGAAAGTATTTTTAGTGAAAATGTTTTTGGAATCTATCTTAAGTAAAGTAAAAATGAGCTTTGGAAAAGTATTTGAAGTGTTTTTGGAACCTTAAAATATTTTCTCAAAGCGCTATAAGTTATTTTAAAAATATTTCCAAACGAGCATTTAGTTTTTAGTGTTTTACCAAATTTCCCAAATTCGTGTGATAGTGTCCACTATCCGTCCCAATTTTACTTATTTTAGAGCTTAGCCCACACCCTTAAAGCTTTTAAAAGTGATGATATTGCTTTTGCACCCTGTTTGGTGTTCTGAAAAAAAAAACATAGCAGAAGTGCCCTTGATATAGAGGGCTCACAAGGCTTTTATGGTTGTAAGTTGATGAGAGATTTTTAAGTGTGCCCAAAACACGAGATATTGCACCATTTGTTATGATACAATTAGAGAGAAGTTTTTTCGTTAAGTGTCTCTCTACTTGTATAATGACATATGACGTATGTTGATGAGAGATTTTTAAGTGTGCCCAAAACATGAGATAGTGCGCCATTTGTTATTATACAATTAGAAAGAAGTTTTTTTGTTAAGTATCTCTCTACTTGTATAATGATATATGGCGTATGTGCTCTTATTTTGGACACGTTGAAAAATCTTTCCAAATTGACAGAGGGGAAAAGGAAAAATGTACGGCTAAAAATCCTAATGTCTTTGAACCTACTTACATAGGTGAATTGAGATCATATCCAGATCTATGTGTCCGGTGCCGACGGATCTAGACAGACCACTCATTTTCAATCATGTGGTCCTTACTAGCCAATTACACTAGCTTACTTCACACAAATCAAGGGTCTGATCTGTCTTTCTCTCTCTTCAACAGTCTGAATCTCCAAATCTCTAGCTTCGACACTCTACGTAGACCAATGGAAAAGAAGATAGAGCCTTATTTAAGAGTATTTGAATTGAGAGGTTTGAGGTTTTAGATTAACTTGTAAGTGAGAAGTTTTAGGTTCGATTCTAATTTGAGGTTTTAAGTTCGATTCTCGCCAAAGGAGAATGTGAACCATATTATTACTAGTCAATTGTGAGGTTTAACCCACATCTTAAAAATTTGAGGTGAGATCTACTCGTATTGGTGGGCACCACCTCTATTAGAGAAATTGTTCTAATTATATCTACAAAACATATATTTTATTAGCCACACATTATGTCAATTATAATTAGAGTTGAACTTGTCATTTTTTCTTAAAAAATAAAGACAACTAATGGCAAACTACAATTATCCACCTATTTCGAAAACTGAAAAAACACAGAGACATTTTAAAACCGTAATACAAGAAGCTGTGGAGGGACTAGTTGATTTACATAGTTACAAGCCCACTAAAACAGATAGCAGGCCCAAATGGTCACCGATTAGATTGTTTGTAAGATTGATTGGACATACAAAACCCTAAGCAAAGAGAAGCATCAAGAAGCAGCGAGAAAAGAAGAAAATGGGAGTGGAGAAGGAAGTTGTGAGGGCTGGAAGCGGTCCCAAACCGTCCGTCGGACAGAACGTCACCGTTCACTGCACTGGCTTTGGTTTGTCCCTTCATTCTTTTTCTCTTCTAATTTCCCCACTAATCCAACTTAAAAAACATAAAAACAAAATTCTACTTTTTATTTTTATTTTCTTAATGATAAATGATTAATTTTACTGTCCTCGTCGCAGGAAAAAATGGCGATCTGAACCAGAAGTTCTGGAGGTAACCCTTTTTTCTTGCTTTTATTTTTTTCTATTTTTTTCCCAATTTATTTTTAATTTTTTAATTTTATTTATTGTTGATGGAAAGAACAAATGGCTAATCTTCTTTTTTGAGGCTTGTATATTTTTTTTCTTCTTAAAAATAAGTTATGTATATTTTTTGTTTGCGTTTTGTAGCACCAAGGACCCTGGGCAGCAGCCTTTCAGCTTCAAAATAGGCCTGGGATCTGTTATAAAAGGTAACTAACTACGTTTCTGTGTGTGTGTGTGTGTGTGTGTGTGTGTGTGTGTGTGAGGTGGAGGCTTCCTCGTCGGGCTCCTCATAGAAGAATCATTCTCAACAGAGTCCATAAGAAGTGTATATATATACACATGTATGTATATATGTGGGTGTATCTATGTATGCATGTTTATTCTTTTCAAGTTTTTTTTTTAATTTCTTTTTCACTTCCTTTGTAGGATGGGATGAAGGTGTTCTTCAAATGCAAGTGGGAGAAGTTGCTCGTCTGCGGGTATGTTCATCTTCTGTGCTACCAAAAATTTGTACTCTGACTTATCAAATAGTTTCGATTTACGTTGAAGTTTCTTGTAAATTGTTATAGTTGAATTGGAGAAGGAACCATTTGGCATGATGTTAATGGCTCATTTGGAAAACTTTGAAGTGCCCTGTATGTGTGTCATTATGATCTTTTGCGTTTTTTAGCAATAAAATTCTATAAACATCTCATGCTATCATAATTCTTGTCTCATTTATTTCGCTCGTTTAATACTAATAGTCCTGCATTGTTTTGTATATACCTTTTAATACAATGTTAAGTAGTCAAATACTCTATGACCGATGTTTTTAAAGTAATAGAGTTGATTTCCCTCTTGACCGATTTACCTTTTAAGACACTGAATTTGTGGCTTCATAAGGTGCTTTGTATTCCCTGATTGATATGAATTCCTCTTGTAACCGGATGGTCCCAGACCCCCATGTCGAAAATCTGTTGGTTTCCATGGGCGATATGGTGTTTCTAAATTAGTGATTTAAGATGTAAGAAGCTAGGAATGTGTCGCGTCCTTATTTTCATTTGGTATGCATTTGTTTTAAAAATTTGGATCTGGAAGGAGATCTAAACATTAACATCTCACTCCTTGTTGATGGCTTTGCAGTGCTCTCCAGATTATGCATATGGCAAAGATGGATTTGCTGCATGGGGGATACAACCACACTCGGTTCTGGTTTTTGAGATTGAAGTCCTGAGTGCGCAGTAACATCCGGGTCTGGAGTTGACCATCCCGCATATCCTTATGGTTATACTAAGATATAATTATGAACATCAGTATAACCTTTGTGACCACTTTCGTCGTTAAAATTTGGCGGATATATCCATATGGTTACCCTACGAATAAATTCTCGTTGTGCCCTGTTATATCGGACATGTTTTAAGGGTTAGTTCTGATGCAATGTTACAAAATGTCCTTTGTTTGGAGCATGGTATGATCATTATGTTAATTGCTTGGAAGCTCAACCCTGAGTCATATCTTTAGTTCTTAGATCAGTTGCTTCAGTGATTCTCATTCCTGTTTAGGCATGTTTACTTACTGTTACGAAAATTATACCTCCTCGTTTAGGTTTGGAATTATATTGGGCATTACATGACTAATTTCAACGCGAGAAGCACTTGCCATTTTTTGTTTTAGTAGTGATAGTAGGATATGTCTGAATTGGGAGCGTTGTTTTTGGTATACACTTGGATCTTGGGTCTTCTCTCCTCAGATTGTCAATGGATTCTCGCCCGGACGTACAGCCCTCCATTACTTTGGTGTAAGTCGTGGTGAAGCATGGTAAATGCCAACTGAAGTGCAAAGTCGTATCTCTTTGGTTAATAAGATTCAAAAGGTTTATAGATCTCGGGGGTGGGGGACGAAGGAGGTTAGGTTAGCTGAAAGGTGGTTATCCGTTCAAGGACACATAGTGTCTTTGATTTTTCAGGGTAAGCGTAGGTAAAGAAAATGGCTCGAGCCAATGATAATCTTCAATTTTTATTTATTTTGAATTTATTATTGTTTAGGGCAGAGGTAGGGGAAGTTTTGAATCTGGGAATCATGGGCACTCCAATGAAACCTTCCATCAAAATTGTGCTTTCATGATCTTTAAATTTTGAGAGAACTCAGCTTCAACTGACGTCTGCGACCTGTATACGACAACCATGACTTGGGCCTGGTTGGAGAGGCAACAGTGCCAAAGGCAATGGCCATTCCGGCAGAATTTGGATCATCATCGGATTCTTTTTGTGAGGATCTTGTGAAGATTTTAGGAATTTAAAAATCATATCCGTTCATTGTACATTGTGCGATTAGAAATTATTTTAAATGTTTTTATTTAAAATTAAATACAAATAATACTCGATAAAAATTGACCGCAAAATATACGATGAACGGATAAGATTTACAAATTCTTAAGATTCTCACCAAAAAGATCCGGAGAGGATCCTATTGGATTCTGGCCATCGCTTCCCCTTTGTCATTTCTAATAACTGCACCAATGTCACCCTCTACGGTAACGGGTAAAAAATGCACCATCTGGATTGAGCTTATATTTACCTTCGAGAGGAGGGATCCAACGTATCCCCTTTCTGATAGTATCACAAGAGGTTTCCAAATGGAAAATTCCATTTTAGCATCTCACACCGTCACACGCCCCCTTGTTGAATTCTGGAATGTTGTTTTCATTTGATTTTTTTTTAAATTATAATAAAAAATAAAAAGCGGTGCGTGAGAAATAAAAAAAAAGAGCAATTCTCAGTTTACTATTGTAAACACGAAAATTTCTTGAAACAAACGAGACAAGAACACGTGTACAAAATCATATTTTGTATTAATGATTTAGATTTTGGGTTACAATCTCTATTTGATCATCTGATTCAATCTCTGTAAGACTTTGATTTGTGGGCTTGATCCACGAGCCGTCGAGGCTTGATCTTGGATGAACAAGGGGAGTTCTTTCAAGGGCCGTTGGGCTTGATCTTGAAGTTTGGCGGATGAACATTTCTTCAGGGGCCGTTGGGGCTTGATCCTGAAGTTGGGCGAGTTTTCTTTAAGGGCCGTTGATGGCTTAATCTTGAATTTGATGGATGGACGGATCTTCAGGGGCCGTCGGGGCTTGATCCTGAAGTTGGATAAACATTGAACGACGAACAGATCTTCAAGGGCTTTTGGGCTTGTTCTTGAAGATGGATGAACGACGAACGATGAACGATGAACGGTGGATGAACTTCAAGGGGCTTTTGGGCTTGATCCTTGAAGGTGGATGAACGGATCTTTAGGGGCCGTTGCAGCTTGATCCTGAAGGTGGATGAACGGAGCTTCAAGGGCCGTCGGGGCTTGATCTTGAAAGAGGATTTGACGAAGAACGAAGAGAGCTTTCTTGATCCTTCGAGATTTGCTTGGGAGCTTTAGAGTTTCAAAGCTTCAAGGTTTTGGTGTGATGTGAATTGGTTATGAATTAGTGTCTTTGGCCTTGATGGAGAAGCCTATTTATAGGCTTTGAGAATGAATCACCACCATCCATTTTCTTGGTGAAGTAAGTGGGAGTGGTAGGTAAAAATGAGTGGAGGTTGTAGGTGAATTAAGTGGATGATGTAGGTAAAAATGAGTGGAGGTTGTAGGTGAAGTGAGTGTATGATGTAGGTGAAATGGGTGCATGTTGTAATTTTAATGCAATTGTCAATATTTATTTCATCAAAATTTCAATGTCTACAAATGTCCCCACTTCGAGGCGCGTCGTATACATGTGCTTGTCACATGTAGAAGATGCGTTTTGAAGTCCCTTGATGTAGACGTCAATCCAAGGGTTGTCAAGGCTTGATCTTGAATTGGGTCAAAAATTTCTTCAAGGGCCGTCGGGGCTTGATCTTGAATTCAGCTGGAAGATTTTCTGGTTTCTTCCAATCTTTTGATTTTCCACAGACTTAATCTTGAACTGGATTTGATTCAAGGGTGTTGGACACTTGATCTTGAATCGGGCTTGTGATTTCTTCAAGGGCCATCGGGGCTTGATCTTAAAGGAAATGGGACCATGAGCAGTTCACATGGCAAGTGATCCTCGGCTTAGTTGGGGCACATGCGGTCGTACGGCGAGGCTTTGCTCTTTGGTGACGGTGTCAACGAGAGGCTGTTGAAGCTTCTTGAGCTCTTTAATTAGAGCAATGACACCGAGCTTGGATCTGACTTAGACTCTGTCTAGATTATGCGGTTCTGCAAGGAAAGGCATCATGCTGTAGTGATCTGTCACAACTCAGCATAATGCATTCTTCTCTGCTTGTTTCTTTTGTGTGGTAGGTAGGCATGAGGTGGAGTTGATGGTCTGTTTCTCTGTTCAATCTTTCCAAGTACAGACTGATTGCTCTTCTTCCAAGTGTCGGCTGCTTGCTTGAGACCCTGATGATATGAGATACTTTTTCTTTTGAAGAAGTAACTTCCCACAAACTTAATGTATCATCTTTACTTGCCTTGTTTGTTTTTTTTTTTTAAACGGAAGTGGCGTCTTCTCTAGTTTTTTCTCATGCAGGTTTGACATCTTCTCTTACAATATTTTCCATCTGATGCAGGAGTTGAATGCAAACCTTGCATTTGAATGGTCATTCAGAACATCACTTCTCAGCGGCTCATCATGCGGAAGTTTGAGTGGAAGTTCCGACATATTGCTTTTCTTTATCCTTGTCTTGCAGGTAAGAGCAAGGACAAAGGAAAGGACAGGGGAAAAGCATGATATGAGATACCTTTGCTTTCGACCCCGATGATATGAGATACGTTTGCTTTTGGAGAAGTAGCGGATGAACCAACACATATATTGGTTGCGTTTGTCTCCACATGCTTCGATGTATCAATTTCACCCGCTTCATCGGTTCTTCAGGCAGGTGTGGTATCGTCCTGGGAAGTATATCAACAGTTGAAGATGAGTACTTAAGGGCGACGTTAGGTAAGCAATCAGGGAAGGGGTTCTAGGCAGTCCGTTCCAGATCAGAAGTTTGATTTCAGGTTCCGATTGATTGCTTTCTTTCTCCTTGTCTCGCAGGCAATAGCAAGTGCGAGGGAAAGAACATGGCGATGGCATGATATGAGATACTCTTGCTCTCAACCCTAATGATATGAAATACTTTTGCTCTTGAATGAGAAGGTATAAGATCTTGATGTTGGTATAAACTCTTTGACCAAAAGGGGTTTCTGGTTGAGCGAATGAGTTAATCTTTTTGAGTGACTTGATTGAAGGGGTGTTCTCGAAGTTTTTGAGCGACTTGATTGGAGGGGTGTTCCCGGAGTTTTTGAGCGACTTGATTGGAGGGGTGTTCTCGGAGAGGAAGAGGACTGAGTGTGTTTGAGAGGTTTGGTTGCAGAAGCATTTTTGGTAAGGAAGAAGAGTAGGCATTTTCGACGTGTGCCTCGCCATAGAGAATGGAGGTGACCTATATAGGAAAAGGTGTAATAGTAGGTAGTGCGCGGATGTGGACTTGTCGCCCACCCCTGTCGACAGAAGTGTGGTGGTTAAAATAGTGGACTTCATGCGTTTTTCAACTTTGTCAGAGATTTTTTTTACAAAGTTGCACGTGATATCTGAAAAAGTTGAGATTGCGTCTGAAAGAAGTTGACAAATTTTAGGTAGGAAAATCCGACTTTTGAAATTTGGGGAGTGGTGTGTCTTTGACTTTTGAACAGGTGGCTGTGTCGCTTCTCCTTTTATAGAGGTATTGATTGTATTCAAGACGCACACTTTGAAGATTTCCCGCCTGTGAAAATTATCTTTGTTATATTTCTAAGATCTTACCCCATTCAGCCATTCTCTTTTATCATTTCTGACAATGGCTTGCCCGTCTAACATTTGCTTAGATTTGAGTCTTGGGAATGATATAGGCGCGCCGCATCAGGGTGATATATGGCACCCATCCTTTTTATCTTCTAATGGCCCTCTTACGGTTGAGGACTCCGTGATGAGGGATGTAACAACGGTTACGGTAGTAGCTAGGAACCTCCTTACTCCTAAAGATAATAGACTGCTTTCAAGACGGTCTGATGAGTTGGCTGTCCAAGACTCCCTGGCTTTCAGTATTCAGTTTGCAAGCTCTGTGTCCAACATGGGCCAACGCTTACTTGCTTGAGCTTGCCAAGTTGAATCATTGATGGCCGAGGTGGCAACTCTTAGTCAAGAGATCAGACAGCTCAAGCGTGAGAATAAAGAGTTGCATGTGCTTGTGAATAATTATTCGACGGGCATGAAGCGGAAGCTTGATCAACTGCTGGACTCCGAAGGTCGAATGCAAAGTGGCCGTCAGAAGTTTGTGGATGTATTCTAGAGGCACTTTTTGCCTTCATCATCTGGAATTCGACTAAGTATTGAGGCCCTGAATAATCCATCTTCAGTGCCTCCCTCTACTAGAGTTCCGCCTAGTACTGAGGCTTCATATAAGTGACATTTGTGAAGGCTCCCTTTCTTTTCTTTTCCTTTCCATTTTGTTTTGTTTTTATTTTTAATATTTATTTTTTATTTTATTTGTAATTTATCGGAGATATCAATAAACGGACTTTATTTCATTTAGTTATTGTGCTAAAACACATATCTTACTAAGATGTGTTATTTACTTTTTTTTTTTTTTTACAACAGGCTTATTGCTTTTCCTCTCCACTCGGACGAACGTGTGGGAGTCTGGGTCTTGGGCCTTATAATATTCATATACGTGCATACACCCACACGACACTTATCTTTCAAGTAATGATGCCCATCTCGAAACCCTTATTTTCTTTGCTTTCCGCATGGTGCTGATGCATAATCCTGTTTTTTTTTTCTTTCAAAATGGTGCCATGCACCATCCCATCACCTCTCATTTTGGTTTCCTTTTCCAGGCACGGGTCATTGTTTGCACAGTCACCGCACTGCATTCTTCTTCGCATGCGGCTTATTGTTTGTAACAGTCACCACACTGCACTCTTCTCTGAGTTCGTTGACGGGATTCTTCGATGTACTGCCTTCTTTTCTGCATGCGGGCTTGCATAGTGACCGCACCATATGCTTTTCTGGGTTTGTTGACGGGATCCTTCGCTGCACTGCCTTCTGGTCACAATTTTCCCTTGGCGCTGACGTCGCCGTGCGGTGCAAGAAACTGCTTGTGTAGTCGTTGCAGGGTTGTGTAGTGCGATTGTGTAGCATTTTGGTTTTCTTTGCCACCGTAGCGTGCCTTGAATGACTGTCATGTAGCTGCCCTTTTTTCCATCCTTGCTGCACCGCCGTCGCTGCATTGTTTGCTGCACACCATCGCACTGTCCGCCGTCCTTGTTGTACTGTCCGTCGTCCTGCTGCTTGGAGCTTATTGCAGTGCATCACTTTTACCGTGTGGGGTTGTGCAAAAGACTGCATCGAGTTTATGATATGTAGTGCCTTTTGGTCACATCTTTCCTCGGTGGTGATGTTGGTGTGATGCTCACCTTTGTAATACAGCTTTGTAACCAAATCATTCCTTTAAAGAAATAAAGTATTCATATTTTGAATTTTCTTTTTATTCTTCAAAGTGTTTGTGTTTTTGTTGATGATGTGAATGTACTCGAAGTTTTGAAGTTTCAAGTTGCCTACGTACCCTCGGTTGAGGAGGGATCAAGTCATGACATAGTTCAAATGGGTGATGGATTTTTTTTTATGGTGATTTTTCCGTACACAGTTTATGCTCTTGCGGGCTAGGAGCGTGGTGTATTTGTTTTAGGGGTAGTAGTGCTTCAAGAATCTGCCATTGATGGGGCTAATCCTCAAGCCGTCTTTCGCCATGATTAAGTAGGCGCCGTTGGTGTAAACTTCTTGTATTACGTAAGGTCCATCCCACTTTGATGTGAACTTGCTTTTTGTCTTGTGAGTTGTGATGATAGGCCTACGCAATGCAAGGACAAGATCTCCTACTTGAAAAGAACGAGGGTGAACTTTCATGTTGAAAGCCTTGGACAATCGTGCTTGATAACATTCCAAGTGTTGCTGAGCTTCGAGCCTTCTCTCATCCAGCGCTTCTAGCTCTTGGAGACGCAACTTTGCATTCTCTTCGTTAGTTAAGCCTTCTTGTATAGCTATTCTTAGTGAAGGGATTTGACTTTCGAGTGGTAGAACAGCTTCCACACCATATACGAGAGAATAAGGCGTAGCTTGGGTAAGACTCCTGTGTGTCGTCCTATATGCCCAAAGTGCTTTGCTTATTCTTTCGTGCCAGTCTCTCTTTGTTTGGCCGATCACTTTCTTTAGGAGGTTGCACAATATTTTGTTAAATGCTTCTGCAAGACCGTTGGCCGGAGCATGATATATAGAAGACTTGTGCTGTTTGAACTTATATTTCTTGCAGAGCTCGTCCACGAGTCGATTGGAGAACTTTTTTCCATTGTCAGTGATGATGTAGCAAGGCACACTACATCGGTATATGATATGCTTCTTGATGAAATGGACGACAGTTTCCTTCTTGACTTTCCTTAGGGGTATGGCTTCAGCCCACTTGGAGAAGTAATCTGTTGCAGCTAGGATGTAAGCTTTTCTTGCAGATGACTTTGGTGTAATCGGCCCTACGACATCCAATCCCCATGCATCAAAAGGCCATGATGCAACTGTATGGTGTAATGGTTCAAATGGTTGATGTATGAAGTTGGCATGGAATTGGCAGGCTTGGCACCTTTTGGCGTGTTCCAGACAATCCTTCACCATGCTTGGCCATTAGTAACCTATTCTTTTGAGCTGGAAATGTAGCTTTGGCCCAGACTGATGCACCACACACACGCCTGAGTGTGCTTCTTCCATGGCTTGATTGTCCTCTTCCTCACCTAGGCATATCAGAAGTATTCCTTCAAAAGAGCGTCGATAGAGTGTTCCTTTGTAGTAGAGAAAGCAAGGTGCTTGTCGACGTATTTCGGAGCGGTGTCTAGGATCATCTGGAAGCTTTCCATGCTCCAAGTAGTCGATCCGCGGCTGTCTCCATTCTTTAGCGTCGGCTGGAAGTACTGAGATGACATTTGTATCATCCAGTAGCTTTTCAGTGACGAGTGAGATCACCTATCTTTGGAAAACCAGCACGTCTGCAGCTTCATCTTCTCTTAGTGTCATACTCGAGGCTAGGTTGGCTAGAGCGTCTGCCATTTGATTCTCTTTTCTTGGCACATGCTCTAGTGTCACGGCCTCGAACTTTTTTAGCAGTTGAGTTGCCAGCCGAAAGTAAGGGATGAGATCATCTTTCCTCACTTCATATTCAGTCAAGAGTTGATTGATTACGAGCTTAGAGTCGCCATATACCTCGAGGGCTGTGATTTCCATATTGATCGCCATTTGGAGACCAATGATCAGTGCTTGGTACTCAGTGACGTTGTTGGAGCATAATTCGCTTAGTTGGAAAGAGTAAGGTAGTATTTGCCTTTGTGGCGACATGAGTACTACTCCTGCCCCCGCTCCGTCTGCTCGTGCGAATCCGTCGAAGAACATCGTCCACGTCGGGAATATGTCGATGTAGAACACCTCCTCGTCAGGCAAGTCGTCTGAGATTTTCCAATCAGCTGGGATTGGATGATTAGCAAGGAAGTCTGCTAGGGCTTGTCCCTTGACGGCTTTAGCGGGGACGTAGACGATTTCATATTGATTAAGAAGCAAAGCCCATTTAGCGAGTCGCTCTGTCAAGACTGGTTTGGACATGACATATTTGACTGAGTCAGCTTTGCGACCAGGTGGATAATGTAAGTATGCATGTAATGCCTGAGCTTCTGGATGGCGAACACCAAGGCGAGGCACATCTTTTCTATTGGGGAATAGTTCAACTCAACGCCGGTGAGAGTTCGACTTAGGTAGTAGAGCGCTCATTCTTTCTGGGATTCATTTTCTTGTGCCAAGAATGCTCCAACTGAACTTTCCTAAGTGGCGATGTACAATATGAGCGGCTTTCCAGGCATGGGTGCCCCCAAGATAGGTGGACTTGATAAATACTATTTTATGCTTTCAAAAACATTGTGGCATGCTTCATCCCATACAAACGGAACATCCTTCTTCACGAGTCGACTGAACGGTTGACAATGCCCTGCAAGGTTGGAGATGAAACGTCTAATGAAGGCTAGTCATCCTTGTAGACTTTTCAACTCGTGTAGGTTTCTTGGTTCAGGCATGCTTTGAATGGCCTTGATCTTTGATTGGTCCACTTCAATGCCACAATGCTTGACAATGAAGCCGAGGAACTTTCCAGAGGTGACGCCAAATGCACACTTTAACGGGTTCATCTTGAGGTTGTATTTTCGCAGCTTTTTGAACATTGTTCGCAAATCCTTTAAGTGATCTGATCTTTTCTTTGTCTTGACCACCACATCGTCTACGTAACATTCTACGTTTTATGTAGCATGTCATTGAAGATTTTCTACATTGCGAGTTGATATGTAGCTCCAGCGTTCTTCAGACCAATGGCATCACCTTGTAGCAGTAGATACCTTTTGAAGTGCGAAAGGCTGTTAGTTCTTCATCTTCGAGAGCCATGCGAATTTGATTGTATCCAGAAGAGCTTTCCATGAATGACAGTGCTTCGTGGCCAGTGGTTACGTCCACCATGATTTCAATGATTGGCAAGGGGAAGTCGTCCTTCAGACAAGCATCATTGAGGTCTCGGAAGTCTACGCAAACACGTATTTGTCCAGATTTCTTAAGGACAATGACGATGTTGGAGATCCACTTAGGGTATTGCACCTCTCGAATGAAGCTTGCTTCGATTAACTTGTCAATCTCGACCTCAATTTGTGGGATGAGCTCAGATCGATAGCGTCTTTGAGTTTGCTTTATCGGTCACGTTTCAGGCTTGACTGCAAGGTGATGCACATCGATGGTAGGGTCAAGACCGGGCATTTCTTTGTATGTCCAAGCAAAGACGTCTTTGTACTCTAATAGCAGCTGGTAATACTCATCTATCTCGTCCGTACTTAATAGTGCGCTTACGAAGATAGGCTTTGGTTCATCGCTTGTGCCTAAGTTGAGTTCCTTGAGATCATCAACCGTGGTTTGCCCTCCATCTTCAAGCTGCGGTGGCGCATCAGTGACATCTCCCTCAAGGATTTCGTCTTCTTTGCCTTCTTGGATTGTGATATGGAAAACATCTTGGACTTCCTCTTCAGCGCCGTCCTTTCGGGCATCGTATTGTTTTGAGTTACAAAACTCTATGCAAGCGTGGAGTTGCCCTGATTTTTTTAGGGCAACATTTAAGTTCCGTCCCGAGTCAATGACTTCTTGAATTAAATCAGCTTCGATCATGTTGATAATCTCAGCTTCATCTAGGCTTAAAAGTGTATTAACAATGGTTTCTTGCCCCCTTTCCGACTGGTGAATTTGTAGATGCAACGTAGGCTTCATGGGTAATTTCTTTGGAGTGATATGCGTCCATCCTTTATCTTCGCTTGACTTGGAGCATGCCTTCAGCGGTCGAGGTGAAGACTTTGAGTCGAAAGAGCCAAAAGTGACGTCTTCCCTAGGGATTTGATCTTCTTTGTCTTCTTGGATCGTGACGGGGAAGATGTCTTGGTCCTCCCTTTCAGTGCCGTCCTCTTGGGCTTGTTGGTATGAGGATTGTCCAGTATGGATTATGGTGCACCTTCTTACTTTCAGTGGTCCATTTGTGTCAACCCTCAAGATTGCTTGGCGCTTCATCCTTGAAGGAATTGAGCTTCGAAAATCCCTTTTTTCTGCTAGCCTGTTGAGCTTTTCTTCTTTTGGCGTTGTCTCCCTCTTTCTAGAAGGCTTCTTGTTGTCTTCAAATCTCTCCAAAACCGACCGTCCCAAAGGCGAGCTAGCTGTGTTGCTTTGTTTCTTAGGTTTTGACAACCTTTCAAAAACAGAGCTTTGGGATGTTGGTGTTTTAAGCCTCTTGAAGACGGAGGTTCGATTTTGACTGCCAATGCGATTAAGTGCCGAAATTCTGGGTCTTGAGCGATTCATCCTATTGAAAACTGATGTTCGATGAGTGGGTTTAGGCTCCTCTTGATTTTGTTCAACGGTCACGCTAATGTGTTGGGTGCTAGCGTTTTTTGCTTTGGCGGAGCTGATGTAGAGGTGGAAGATGCGGCTTGCCTTGCTTCGAGTTGTGATGCCAAATGTGCCACCATTTGTGATGAGGACCCTCTTGTTCTTTGCGTTAGTTGCCGGAGCAGCTTGAGCCTTCTTTGATGCCATATATGCGGATTTGAAGATAGAGATGAGAGGTAGAGATGGTCCCACTAGGCGTGCCAAATTTGTAAACACGAAAATTTCTGGAAACAAACGAGACAAGAACATGTGTACAAAATAATATTTTGTATTAATGATTTTGATTTTGGGTTACAATCTCTATTTGATCATCCGATTCAATCTTCGTAAGACTTTGATTTGTGGGCTTGATCCACGGGCCGTCGAGGCTTGATCTTGGATGAACAAGGAGAGTTCTTTCAAGGACCGTTGGGCTTGATCTTGAAGCTTGGCGGATGAACGTTTCTTCAAGGGCCGTTGGGGCTTGATCCTGAAGTTGGGCGAGCTTTCTTCAAGGGCCGTTGATGGCTTGATCTTGAATTTGATGGATGGACGGATCTTCAGGGGCCGTCGGGGCTTGATCATGAAGTTGGATGAACGTTGAATGGCGAACGGATCTTTAAGGGCTTTTGGGCTTGTTCTTGAAGATGGATGAACGGCGAACGACGAACGATGAACGGTGGATGAACTTCAAGGGGCTTTTGGGCTTGATCCTTGAATGTGGATGAACAGATCTTCAGGGGCCGTTGCAGCTTGATCCTGAAGGTGGATGAACGGAGCTTCAAGGGCTGTCGGGGCTTGATCTTGAAAGAGGATTTGACGAAGAACGAAGAGAGCTTTCTTGATCCTTCAAGATTTGCTTGGGAGCTTTAGAGTTTCAAAGCTTCAAGGTTTTGGTGTGATGTGAATTGGTTATGAATTAGTGTCTTTGGCCTTGATGGAGAAGCCTATTTATAGGCTTTGAGAATGAATCACCACCATCCATTTTCTTGGTGAAGTAAGTGGGAGTGGTAGGTAAAAATGAGTGGAGGTTGTAGGTGAATTAAGTGGATGATGTAGGTAAAAATGAGTGGAGGTTGTAGGTGAAGTGAGTGTATGATGTAGGTGAATTGAATGGAGGTTGTAGGTGAAGTGAGTGTATGATGTAGGTGAAATGGGTGAATACTGTAATTTTAATGCAATTGTCAATATTTATTTCATCGAAATTTCAATGTCTACAACTATTATCAAGTATTTTAATATTCAAACTTTCATATATCAAGCTTTATTCATCCCAATTTCATAAAGATTGTGCAACACTTTCATACCATTGTTAGTCTTTTTGTCAGAACTTCTATTAAAACTTGACTTGGCGTTTACGTGAACAATGACTAGACGTCACGCGGCAGTATAATCCCACCTATGAAAAAGTATCTTCCTCCCAAATTTAGTTGAATCTTTTTGGTTTTTTAATTTCGGTGGTAAGGGCAAAAGGGTCATATAGAGGACAATATAATGTACCAACCGTCCAACGCATGCTCACCTTTCAACTCCGAAACAGTTCACTTTCCTCTACTTTTCTGTGCTTAGTGTGAGCAGGGAGCCTGTAAGATTCTTCAGTGCAGATCAGATTTCAGATCCATCCAAATCCTTTCACTTTTCACTGTAAGTCTGCCATCCTTTCCATTTCGTTCGTCTTCTTGTTAATCGTGGTGTTTGGTGTTTTTTCTTTCTTTCTTGTATTCGTTTTCGATATCCAGTGTTTGGTTGCTGAGAAAATTGAAGAGATGGACTTGGAATTTGGATATATTGCTGCTTAAAATTTTGATCCTCTGTGAGCCATGAAACTTGGATTTCTTTTATTCTACTTTCCAAACAGAATGGATTTTCTGATAATTCTCTGATCTTATATATACAATTATATATATGTGGTTTATGTGCAGGAAAACAATCGTTGGACATCCAGTGAAGAATCAGATAGAACAATATGCCTTGGTTGAGTTTGTCAGTTGACGTCTTTCGTAAAGTTGTGCACTTGAACTTGTATTGCAGGGTTATTCTGTAAATTGTTCGTTCTGATTTCACTGAACTCAACCTCAAACTGTTCATCCTTTTGTCGATTTTTCTTCAAGCTTTCATGGGGTCGAATCAGTTTTTCGTTGCGTGTCCCGATATTTATAGAATTAGCTGAAGGTAGAAAGCCAAACTTGTATTTGTCTCCAGTCTCAAACCCCCTTTAAGTTTCTCTTCTAGTTTTGTTTGATACAATCCTTACTGTATCGGTCTCATCGGTTGTCGATCATCCTATCTAGCTTGGCCTCTATTATTCTTCTCTATCAGCACTAGTACAATCTTTTTCTTACCTTCTGCTCACATCGATTCATCCATTGTTGAGTTTTCGCATTCTGAACCTCGGGCATCCATTTAGTCTTCCCTCCGGAATCTTCTGGATTGAGTGGTTTCATCAAGGTTCAAGTGTAGTTATGGTGTGTCAAGGTGCAAGCCAGACGAAATTTCGGGCTTTGAAACATGAAAATGGGATGGCTGGAAGACCAACAATTATAGTTAGAGTTATTGCTTGCTTTCAACCTTTGCAGGATTGCCAGGTTAGTATTGCGTAACCAACTTTCAGTATCTCTCAGTTCTCGAATTTTTGTAAACTGTTGGCATGGTCAGTTGCTGCCTATTTTCCTTTAAACTATGCGTTTTCTGAGAATGAATTATTGTTACTGGTTTGCACGGAATTATTTACTCTCATATCCGTAAGAGTTCTGTTATACAGCGTGTAGTTTAATTGTGTTTTTCGCTCGTTTTCCGCAGGCTGAGTACTTTCGACAGCTGCTTAAGCCTATTACGTAAATTGGTTTGAGATTTCCTGTCATTTACCAAGCCAGAATTTGTAGTATTTTTTTTCCTTTTTGTTTGTATGCTTGAAAGGACCCATAAAGTAATTGAACGTTGCTGATCAAAGAACTATCTATCTCCTGTCAGGTATTGTAATATCGTGATTGTCATTGTAGCTGTGATATTCATGGGTCATGCATAACTGATCATCTTTGTTCTCTCTTGTATAGGCGATCCTTTTAGTTGGATGGTCAATGCGAACAACTCTTGCCCTTTTACACAGCATTCTGCTCGGAAACTGCCTTATCTGAATCGTACGAGCATGTTGCTGGAGCACGTGCAACATGGATGTTTTCCATCATCTACCAACGAGGGGACTTGGCCAGTATCTGGACATATGGCATTGCCAGGGCCTACAGTTTCTGGTATTCGGAGTCTGAACGCTAAAGAAGCAAATGAAGACCGTGGGTTGCTTCAATACTTACCGCCACATTTGCAAACCTTATTTCCTCCTCCAAACTCGTATCTTCATGAAAAGCAGTCACCATTTTCTTTTGAATTTGGTGGTGGGATGGCCGTACCAAATGCAAATCCAGGGTCATCTCAGAAGGGGTTCTTTATTTTCGACCAGTCTGGGAATGAAACAAGGCTAATATACAATTCTGTTTGCCCTCCTAGCCAGTATCCACCTATGGCCAGTGCGAAGCTTGGGTGTGGTTATGATTCACATAAACTGGGACAAACAACCAGCATGGATCAAATTGGTCCAGCCAAGTACTTCTTACATGAAGAGACCGGTGAGAATCATATAATTGAAGAGAGTGAGATGCATGAAGACACAGAAGAAATCAATGCATTGCTTTACTCTGATGATGATGATGATGATGATGATTGCTGGGAGGATGATGAAGTAAAAAGCACGGGTCACTCTCCATTCTGCCGTCAAGAAAATAATGGAAAGAACGAAGATGTTGAGGAAGTAGCAGAGAAGATGTTTAGTTCTGAATCTGATCCTCCAAACAAAAGACACAAACTGCTTGACGGTGGCTACGTGCAATTATCAACAGTGAAGACTGTCATTAATTCGTTACAACTCGATAAGTCTCACGAGTACGGGAACAATACGGAGTCAAGCAACACTCTTGGCCAGAGCCAAGGAGAAGAAGGAAGTTGGAGTAAGGGTAAGATGAAGTCGAAAACAGACAAGATTCACGAGACAGTTCGAGTTCTTGAGAGCTTAATTCCTGGTGCCAAGGGCAAGGACCCGTTGTTGATCATCGACGAAGCTATAGACTACTTGAAGTCTATGAAGCTTAAAGCTGAAACTCTGGGAGTGAGTTTCTACTAAGCCACAGCGGTCCTTGGATAGCCAATGTGTAGCTGTAGCAGGGTGGTAAACGTGGTAAGCCCAGAATTCTAAAATGCTATTTTCACCGCAATTTTCATACTATATTTGCACCACTTCTCTAATAGAGATGTGATCTACGTGTCGGTGGATCCTATTTTTGTTAGAGAGTTGATACAGATGTTGAAAAATGCGATTAGTGTGGCTTCTGTTAGAGAGTTAATACAGATGTTGAAAAATGCGATTAGTGTAGCATTACTCGATGAATTTGAAATCACTAGAGGTGGGGTCCTTTTCTTAGTATTTAGTAAGATAATGTGGGGCCTAATAAAAAGTAAGAATGATTATGTTTAAGCTTTATTTATGGGGTGGGATTAAAGATTAAATAAGTCACCAGAGATTTGATTTGAAGGCATGTGGGGAAGGAGGGATGTTAGTGGTGGGGACTGCTGTTCCCTCCTTTTTTCATCAAAGTGTTGATTTAGTGCATGCGCGCTAGGATTAGGTGTATGTCGGGTCCCATCTTCACCTGTCTTTAAACTTTTTTTTTGGTGATGGAAATTGGAATGATGCAGCAAAAGTTTGGGTTTGTTTGTTTTACATATGATGTGGGTGTGGAAAGTAAATCCACTTGTACGGTGGGATTTATGGGATGGGTGTGGTTAATAACAAGACTCTTCTAGGAGTCCCTAGTCTGTGAGGAGTGAGTGTGATGCTTTTCTGAGTCTGTAAACGAAGTCTCTGTAAATAACTATGGTGTGGAAGAGTTGAATGGATATGGGTTTTGTTGGGAACTGATTTCTGTACACTCATTTTTTTCTTCTCGTTTTACACCTATTTTGTTTATTTTTGTCTCCTGATTTTTATTTATTTGTGTAATTCAAAAGTCTAACTAACAAAGGTGTGCCGAGAGATAAAAGCATACTAAAAGTCTAGAGAGTACAAATCCAACACCTAGTTCAGTTTTCCCTTTTGAGCAGACCTAGAGAACAGTTTGTGTTTGTGTTGTTTTCGTGTCAAATTTGTTATCTTAATGGATTGTATCGTGTTAAACTTGTTATCTTAATGGGTTTTAAAATTCAAACCCAAATCTGACTCATTAAAATTAACTTGTTACCCGACCGGACCTGTTGCACCGATTAAGAACAATACATTACCTCAATAAATAATAATAATAAAAAAAAAGAACTGCATAATTCATACTAATTTACAGAACATTAACGTCTGAAATCTGATGTTTCTTTTGATTCAACAATATGGTTACCATTAGTTCATTAAGCACTACATCTACATGCCACATAAATATTCCTTAGGCGCAAGAAAAAGGTGGATTTGGACCTCGATGACCTCCAGATATGACACCGGTGGGGAAGTTGGGGGACAGATGGTGTGGTAACGGTGGGGAGGGAATAGACCTGGGAATAGACCTGGTGGTGGTGTAAAGTTGTGACTAGTGAACGATGTGGATACTGAGAAAGGGGATGGGGCTCATTTAGAGGCCTTTTTTTGTAGTCCAAATTACCAAGGTAACCTCTCTCTTAATGCTGGTTGAAATGGGTTATCCGTGAGTAAACCTTAATCAACTCGTGATCTTAACCTTAATCAACTCGTGATCTTAACGGGTGTTTAACAGGTTGACCCAATAATAACTTGATCCGTTAAGTTTAAACGCAAACCTAGAAATTGTTCAAAGTATAAAACTCACATTGGGGAAAAAAGGTCTTGCATGTGTTTGTAAGTAGGTGAGCTATTCTTCATCTTAACAACTGGCTTTATTATGGAACTTCAACTTTCTTCAGATACACATTGGGTTGGTTCTCTCACCATCTGTTGAGAATGAATTCCCACATTGATGGGAAGATGGACCTTGCATAGGTTTATAAGTAAGTAAGCCGCTCTCCTTTTAGTTTTATGGTGGAACCTCAATTTTCTTTGTACTGTTAGGTCCCATGTGTGAAATCCAACAGTTTCACACAGGAGAGGGCGTATTGAGAATGAATTCCACATTAGGTCCCATGTGTGAAATCCAACAGTTTCACACAGGAGAGGGCGTATTGAGAATGAATTCCACATTGATGGGAGGGAGAACTTTACATGGGCCTATAAATAAGGTGGGTTGCTCTTCAAATTGCCAATTGATTTATGGTGGAACATCAACTTTCTTCACTATCCATATTAGATGGTCGTTGCTGAGCAATCGAAGATCCCTATGTCAACTGTAAAGTTTGGTGTACTTTATTCGAATCCGTGGATGTTTTCATGTCGTCGTTATTTGATAGGTATTGTTGATATGTCTTTGATATTTGGTACCAAGATGTCAGTATAATATTGTTAGTATGATGTCGATATTAGATACAAATATCGCGTTTATGTTGTTTGAGCGCCTCTGCGTATTGGAGTGGATCATTTTCGACGCATACCATTTATTTGATGTTACAAACGTTTGATTTAATCAAACATCAACCAATGACTACACTTTGATTTGATCAAACATCAACCAATGACACTACACTAATGACTCAATTTTGGCATGGAACGGTCAGGAAAGACTCAGCAATGCAGTCGCGATTTAAAAAAGCAAAGATGCCCGACTATAAATTTTCTTCTAGCGGCTATGAACTAATAATTATTAACACAGACTAGAGACGTGGCCTTATAAACATAATACATATTAATTTTTGTAGAATCGATGCTCTATCGACAATTCTATGATTAAGAACGTTTATAACGTATAATTCGGGAGTGATCTCTATCAACCTATCTTATTTAGGTTGCATTCCCAAATTATTATCACATGTTAGTAATAAACAATAATTTTGTTCATCATGCTAAAACAAGGTCTGAAATTGACCCATCATATCTAGATGGTCATTGAAATTGAAAATCGATCAATATGGTTCTTAAAAATAAGTGTATAATCATTCTATCACAATCGGTCAAAATTCTGTATATGCTGATATGACACATAACTGTGTCCCACAAATCTAATTAAAAAATTAAAAAAATTAAAAATGCATATGTATACCTATTCATCTTCTTCTCCTCCTCCCATCCGACCGTTGCGTATCCTAGTTTTGTCAAATCCATTGACAAAGTCCTCCTCTCCTCAGCTCCTCAAACTCAACTCAACTCAACTCAACTCCGCCTGCGCACACGGCGTATCCTAGCTTCTGTCGACATCTTTAACTTTGTTGGTCCTCCTTCCTAAAAACATTTACCTTAAAAAAACAGCAACAATATTAATTAGTACTTTCAAATATTAATCTAAATTAAATTAAATTAAAAAAGGGAGAAGCAGAGAATCAAACACGTCCCCTCCAACACCACAGACGACAACCTCAAAAGTCTCCCATTTGGTCATCTCCTAATCAGCTGATTTTGTTTTCAATTCGCAGGATTATTATTATTATTTCCAAGTACTAGTTTTTTTTTCGAGTCATTGACCATAAGAAAAATTCAACATGTTTGAATTTTAATTCCGAGGAAATTCAGATCAAAGCGGCCGAAAAAACGACGCAGCTGCTTCCTTTCCACTATTTGTAGAAATCTGAAATTTCTGATACTTGAAGACGACGGCTTTTAGCATAAGCTTCTGCCACAAGTGCTTTTCTCGAAAGCCCAGATGCCTTCTTATTGGCTCCGGTTACGTGTGCGACTGGGTCTCAGTTTTGTATATATAACAGAATTTTTGACAAAATTGTGTCAGAAGAACTACGTTGATTTGTGCAGTGGCAGATCCAGAATTTTAACTTAGGGTAGTCCCAATCCAACATCACAAACTAGTTGGACACTCCAATTCACAAAACATATAGCCAACACATTACACACCCTTTTCTAGACAATTTCTGCCTAATGAACACTTGCCTGCACACGAACCCTGCCCTTATTCCTTTATTATGATCCCAACGAGGCGGTGATAACAAAACTTAAGTATCCTATCAAGTTCAAAATAATTTACACTACCAGGGCAGTTGGATGTTAAAGGAAACCAATCCCTAGTCCTCTTGATCAAACCATATTATCAAATCAACCAATTAGCATCTTTAACAGTCCAATTAGACCACTTAAATAGTAAAATAAATACAACCTCATTACATTATTGAAGAAAATAAAAGAATAATTGACACAGTTAAGTTTTAGTTCCTAATAAACCTTGCATTTCAAATTTGACCTCCTGAGTCCTGACAATGGCCTTTGGATCAAATGGAAATTTTAAAATAGCTACAAATCAAATAGAAATATGTATAAAGAACACTCCCTTTGATCACATACCTGAATTTCAGAAGACCAATTCTTCGTCACTAGAAGAAACTCAGTGTTTGCCAAATTTCGCACGTCTCCATTTTTAATCTGCATAAATTAAACAGAAGGATTGACCAACAATGGAAAACGAAATAGCTGCTTAAACCAAGTAACTGATTGCACAACATTATAGCCTTTCAACACTTCAAAATACCAATTAACATACTGAAACTCCAGCCGAAAACAACGAAATCATCCTATAAACTCTTTCAATTTGAAACTTTAAGAATGTGATTAAATAATTTGCATTTCATAGTTTTCATTATTTCTTATATGTACTGACGAACTAAACTTAAAATTAATGATGCAAAGAAGTTTAAGAAAAATCAACTTGGTTTTGCAGACAAATGGGAAGAACTCTTTCCAACAATCGTAACAACAACAAAGACAAATATAATGGACAGAGATAAAGAGAGCAGAGTAGTAGAGTACAAATCTGAAACCTCTCCGACCAAGAAGAAGAGGACCAACGGGAATGGGCAGCGGCTACCAAAGCTTGATCGGTGCAACGGTGAACAGAAACTAGAGTGCAGAAGAGAGTTGATCGATGTCGACGCCGTGAGGAACGAGAGCGGACTGAGCAGACGATTTGGTAAAGTGAAGTTCTTTGATTGCTGTGCTTGTGTGAAGGAGCTCAGTCTGAAGGTTCTCACGTGAGTGAGCAGTGGGGTTTTAATTTTTTTTAATGACTTGGCTCAAAACGACGTCGTTTTGGCCAAGTCATTTAATTTTTTTTTTTGGCTTTCTTCTTCCTCATCCTGAAATGCACAGCGAGCAGCCATGGCTGCTGCTGTTCTTCTCCATCACTGCCCAGACTTGGGTGGTCCTTGAAGATCCTCACAGCCATTTTTTCCGAGCTTCAGGTGGTCCCTTAATGGATCCGCCCCTGGATTTGTGACACTAGCACTACATTGATCGATTTTCAATTTCAGAGAACGTCTTAATAAAAGATCAATTTCAAGAACCATTTGTGATTAAAACCGTTAAAACAAAAGTGTCGATACAAATAGTGTACACAATATTTTTTTTTTCTCAAACAAACAATATTATGTATACTATGTTGGGCTAGCAATAATGTGGTTCAAATTCGCTTTTGGTGAGAATCAAGCCTAAGATATCTTAGTACAAGTTAAGATAAATACTACTAGACCGTAGTACTAAATGTTTTGTGTACAGTTGAATTGACAAAATCAACCTAACTTAGGTTGCATTCCCAAATCTATTATCACATGTTAGTAATAAAGAATAATAAACAATAATTTTGCTTGTTATATTAAAACGTAAGTGTGGATGAAAATTAGTCGAATTGACAAAATTCTACCTACATAACAAGAAACATCCATTAGCCTATTCACGAACACTGAAAAAAAAGAGGGTGTCCTCCAAAGGACTCTAATGCCTAATTCAAAAAAGTAGGGAAACTAATAACTTGAGAGAGTTATGAGAAGTGACTATATGTTGATTTTTTAATCACAAAATAGTTTGGTGATATGAAAAATGAACCTCCCACAAATAAGTTGATACTGTTGCAGTCATATTAGATTAGAAATGCGATTGTGTAAATCTAAGTAGATCTAGGGATTTCTCATATATTCATATTAGGAATTGATTACCTATTAAGAGTTGTAATCCTAAAAGGGTAAGAAATTAACCTTCCTTACTACTATAAATAAAGGCACAATAGGGTAGAATAGAACGAATTTGGATCCTCTCCGGATCCCCTTCGTGGGGATCCTAGGGATCAAGCAACAAGGACCGTTCATCAAAAATTGTGCGGCTACAATTAAATGCTTTTTATGCAAAACGAGACTGCTTTATTTTTAAAAATATAAAAATCATTTAATTGTAGCCGCACGATTTTTTATGAACGGCCCTTTTTGCTTGATCCCTAGGACCCCCATGAAGGGGATCCGGAGAGGATCCAAATCCGAATAGAACATACCTACAATTACACATCCCTTTTTTCTCTCAACTATTGCCGTACCTCTCTCTCTCTCTCTCTCTCTCTCTCTCTCTCTCTCTATGGCCTCTATAATCGTTTAGTAAATTATGCCTACAATACATTATCAGCACGTTCTTGACACTACGCTAAAGAGAGTTTATTCTTCAATCAAGGGAGTATTACATTTTAATAATTCTTTTTATGATTCATTTATTATTTTGAATTGATCTACATGTTATTGATTCAATTTAATTTTTCTATGTTGAACGTGATACAACACATTGGAGATGCAATTCCGGCTTTCCAAGAATGATCTCCTACAAATTCAAAGGCTTTTGTTGTTTTTTGCTAATCAGGTACACTTAATATAAGGTAAGTTATTTGAAACAACCTTGAAGCATGAAAACATTCCTCATGATGCATGAACCCTTCTATCTTTATATTTTCCTTACGATATATATATTGTATATGTTTATATATTTGTCAATATATATATTTGTTTCACGCACTACGCAATTATATTTGCTATGCGGAATATGTGAGTCAAAATATATTCATAAATTCGAAGCAATTAGGGTTTTAAACCCTAGGTTAAAAAAAGGGTAATTTTTAGCACCACCGTGGCGACAAACCTTGGGACATCGATTTGGACCTTTGTGCAACCCTCCCTCAACATTCAACCAGGCCTTGGCCTGTGATGGCTATCTCACGTGCATGAAAGCCCTAGTCCAAAACCCGACCCACAACCTGCATGCCTAAAGTCTTGTTGGGCTTGTCACTATCACGGGCTTGAAGCCCTCGCCCATCTGCACCAGTTTTCTGGTTAGCTAGACTGGTTCTTTGCCACGGCCTGCTTGCTGCTAGGCCATTGCCCGCTTGTTGCTGGGCCATTGCCTTGTCTGGGCCCGCATGCCGCAACCTTTTTGGTTGCCGGGCTTGTGCTACATCCCAATAACTAGGCTCTAGCTTGTGGTTGGGCCTCGTGTAACCCAAAAGCTTGCAAGCCAGCCTTGCTGGGCTTGCCTTCCCACGTGAACCCAAGGCTAGCAATCTGCTGGGCTTAACCTATACCCCAAATCGGCCCCAATTAAGCCAGCACTTGTTGATTGGGCTTCAAAATCCTAGGCTCGTGGCCTAAAGCCACGTCTGTGGGTTGCTATTGCAGCCACACCCAAGCTCTTTGCTCATGGCACCCAGCCCAATTTTTGGGCTATGGTATTTTCGATCCAACACTATTATTTTAGCGTTATTTTACTTCTAAGATCGACCCGAATGGTCCCGATCCATTGAATTAATTAAAAGTGACATGCAGTCCATTAATCTGACAATTAATCCAAAATTATTAGCATGAAGCCCACTTTTGGACATTAACGATTCAATAATTTATTTTTATACTTTGAACCGTTGACATACTTTCGTAGTAATGAAACTCTCACACTTGAGTTCCCGAAGAAACTCAAATCCACTACATTTAGTTGTATATTGCATTTTGTGTTCTTGCAGGAACCTCTCTTTTATTAACTAAACATTCATAAACTAAATTGAACCTGTAGTTTCAAATTTAGTGCCTTTGAAACCCGAAGTTTTCATAAAACAAATACACCCATGAAAACCCGACGTTTTTCATGAAAACCATGTCTTAGAACTCGAAAGTTCTAACTTTGATGCTTATGGATGATTCATTCCCATAGCACTAATCACAATCTTGTACCCTCCAATTCAATGGATTGTTGAATAGTCACAAGTTTGATTTCCCTTATTTGGACGTTTCTAATAGAAACCACTTTATGTGGGTACAAGATGTGAATCTCCACTTGACTATTAAAGTAGCTAAAAAACCATTGAAGCCAACAATGACATGGAAGAGCTGAATAAGCCTCTGCCATGATCTTTATTCAAAGACTTATGCCCGAAGCATTATCAACAAAAGTATCTCATGAACGATGATTCCATGGCTCTTTGGCTCGCTCCTATGGACCATCTAATCATGAAAGATATTGCCCGAAGCACACAATGATTACGTCCATGAATGAGTACAATTCTGAAGTTTATAAATCCGATCGAATTTTGACTAGAGAATACTTTTCTCGTCTTTCCTTGTTTCTAACTCGCTCATGAAGCACTAAGTGTAGAAAGCAGAAGTTTACCAAATTCTCAGATTTGATTACTACCACAAACATATGGTAGAATCAGGGCCTGCCAAGGTGTGTCATCATGCCCGAAGAGTGATCATTGGCACCTAAGACCTAAAACTTTAAGAATAAGGGATAATATTTCCAAACCTCAACCCTGCAGAATTTACTTCCGTTTAGATGGAATAAATCATTGGCTATACACCTGTTCGTGCCTTTGCCAATGTTTTTGAGGAGTACCATTCTAGTAGTCAATATGTGAAACTAATTTTGCTCCAGCAAACACCGTTGAAATAGTAGAATTTTGACATGGATGGCCTTGTCCCTTAGTAAACCATCTACTTTGTGAACATTTTTCTATGTTCTTGGATTCAAGTTTAGTGTATGTTTTAGTTATGGATAATCTTATTGATATTGTCTTCGAATATGAGTTAATTGAATCATGTTTCTTAATACATGTGACTGATTCAATTAAACATGTGATTAGGTAAGAATGTGGGGGAAGTTAGTTGTTTGGATGAATGTGATACTACGCACACTAACTTTACACCTAAATCACATCTCTAACAACGACTTTAAGTCTATCCAACCTGATTAAGAGCATAGGCACGCTCTTCGTTGTACGAATGGTACTGAATTACCATTTAAAGGACCTTAAATTCTCCTTATCATTGACTTTTTAAGGCCCGTTTCGGTTGAGTGAAGGAACTTCCTAGCTCTACGCGACTGGCTGATTAAGCTTCCTCTAGAACAAGTAAACCTGCTCTATGACTACCCAAGAATCCTGTTTTCATTCTCTTTTTTTGGCACTTTGGACTTTGGAACAAGGCTTAAAAGCGGCATGTGCAAGGGTTACCCCATTTGCATTTGCACACCTCTTCCTGAATGAGTTGAGATATCTCATTTCTTTCAGATATGTCTACCAATGGTTGGGGACTGGGGTTGGTTTATACTTCATTACAATCATAACCTGGTCAAAGCCAATACATACAGACATCGACAGGCTAAGTGCTAATATGTGTAACAACGGGTATAGTCGCCGGGTAAGAAAAACTGCCTTATTTGCCAGGGCTGTAGTTCGGACTTTTAGCCGTTGAGCGAGCTTAGCTATCTAAGGTATCCATTGATTTGCTTACTATGGTATCAACAACTGGAATGACAGCCGCTGAGGGCTCGGTTAAGAAGTAGAGTGATCAATATCAGAGGTAATTGTTTTGGCTTTTAATTAATTTTTTGAATTAATGGGAAATCTAATTCTTTGTTAACCTCGGCGTGGATGGCTTCCTACTAAATATTCATTCATATTTTATAACCCTAATTTGAATAGAAAGATTAAGGCTTAGATTTGCCAATTGATAGAGAAGCTTGTCCCATCCCAAGCCTAATGTGATCTAAGTAAGACCCTTCGACAGGGCTTTAACGACAAGACAAATATAATTGACTAAGAATAGAAATGCAAGAAGGCTAATCTTTACTTCATGGCCTTGCTACCACTACCCTACCGTTCAGCAGAAGATGGCCGTGCTGTTCCATTCTTAAAACCATTTAGCTAGGGGCGTCATCTCACCCTTTTTTTTTCTTTTCTTTTTTTGTCGGTATGCGGTCTGCCGTTCCACAAGAAAGTAGCATCCAGCCCATCTTCATCTTGAAAACTTTAGATCCATCTTGAAAAGTTCTAACGTCAAGACCCCCTATTCTCTTTTTGGAGAAGATATTTGTTTCCATGAAATCCTGTGATCATCGATTTTTTCAGACCAGAGAAAGTTGGACATCAAAAAGAGTTTCTAGTCGTCATGACTCTCTTTGGAAGAGAACAAGCTGCCAGTATTTGAATATGAATAGAAGATAAGACATCTTTAAATAGTATCAATCTTACTCTAGGTGTGAGTAATCTTCCAACAAAGACTTCTATTTTCCTTCTCATTTTCGGTTCAAAATTTTATTTTAACTTTCCAAAATACAAAAGAGCACCCAGGTAAGTGATTGGGAATCCTTTTGCAAGAGATATCCTAAGTGTTTTGCATCACAATCTTCCTAGCCGCAATAGTTTTCCTTGAGAGAAATAAAGCACTCTTAGGCTTGTTAATACGCTGACCTGATTAGACTTGTTAATGCGCTAACCTGATGAAGCTTCATACTTGTGAAGAAAGCCGAATAGGTTCAAGAAAGATCTCTTTGAACCCTTGTAGAAAACAAGAGTATCGTCCGCATACAATATAACAAATGAGTGATGAAGATAGATGATCTGCCGTAATTGTTAAATCTGAAAAGTTCTTTTTGGAAGAGAGAAGATAAACCCCTGCTGAGTGCTTCCTTTGAAATAATGAAGAGTTTAGGGTTCCAAACCCTGACGAAGTCCTCTTGAGCTTAATAAACTAAAGAAACAATGATCCATTGACCAATACAGAAATTTTTTTTTTTCAAACAACTTTTTATGAGTAAAATGTAAGTGTTTGAGAAACCAAACTGACCCATGACTTAAAATAGGAAATCCCATTCCAGACGATCGTATGCTTTTATCATATCAAGTTTGAAGATGATATGCCTCCATACGTGTGCCTATTAATTTTTCTCACAAATGGTTATGTTATCAGATATTAAACGATCTTTAACAAACGCACCTTGCTCTTTAGAGATTATGATAGTAAGAAGTCGACTCAGCCAGTTGGATAGGATTTTCGCAATTACCTTGTAACTAAAGTTACAAAGACTGATTAGCCTGAAATCTGAAAAGAAAGGTGGCTGAAGATTCATTTTTCGAAATAAAGCAATTACTGTTGCATTGATTCATCTAGGAATGATACCCCCACAAAGAAAGAAAAAGAAATACAGAACAGCAGCAATCAAATCATTTTTTTTGATGTCCTATATAGTCTGGTAGAAGGTGCCCGAAAATTCATCAGGTTTTGGGGAACTATGTGGATCTGTTGTCACATCTCGACCCGGGGCGATGTGAGATCTTACAATCCATCCCCCCTTAGGGGCCCGGCGTCCTCGTCGGCACACTTCCGGCCAAGGAGTGGCTCTGATACTAAATTGTCACATCTCGACCCGAGGTGATGTGGGATCTTACAATCGATTGTCAGATCCCACATCGCCTTAGAGAGTGGATCATGTAAGCCTTATATGTACATTCACACCTCTAATTAGTACGAGGCCTTTTGGGAGCTCACTGGCTTCAGAGTTCGTCAGAACTTCGAAGTTAAGCGAGTTCGCGTGAGAGCAATCCCATGATGGGTGACCCACTGGGAAGTTCTCTTGTGAGTTCCTAGAAACAAAACCGTGAAGGTGTGGTCGGGGCCCAAAGTGGACAATATTGTGCTATGGCAGAGTCGAGCCCGGGAAGTGGTCCAGCCTAGGTCGGGATATGACAATTTGGTATCAGAGCCAAACCCTAGCGTTGGTGTGTCGATGAGGACGTTCGGCCCCTAAGAGGGGGTGGATTGTAAGATCCCACATTGCCCAAGGGACTGGATCCTGTAAGCCTCATATGTATATTCCTACCTCCAATTAGCACGATGCCTTTTGGGAGCTCACTGGCTTCGGAGTTTGTTGGAACTTCGAAGTTAAGCGAGTTCGCGTGAGAGCAATCCCATGATGGATGACCCATTGGGAAGTTCTCATGTGAGTTCCCAGAAACAAAACCGTGAGGTGTGGTCGGGGCCTAAAACGGACAATATCGTGTTATGGCGAAGTCGAGCCCGGGCCGGGATGTGACATCTATCAAGAGAACATCATCTTTTATGTTTTCTTTCATCGGAGGTGTACTTAGCATCTCATTTTCCTCAATAGTAACAAGGCTTGGGATGTCTTGTAAGAAGCTATTATCAATGGAGTTGGTTTCAGAAGATAAAACTTACTAAAAAAACTTCCAACCAGCATCTCTAATTGCATCTTAGTCTTTGACCCATCTTCTAGTTTTATTTTCCGTGTGTCTTCTATGATTATCTTTAGCAACAATGTGAAAGAACTTAGTGTTCTTATCACCCTCTGGAGCCATTGAACTCTTGATTTCTATTTCTAGAAAGTTTCCTCCATGCAAAGCAATTTGTAAAAATCTTCTTGAGCTGTAGTTAAAAAATTGAAGGTAGACTGGTCGATAATATTCTTGAGTCGTCTCTTGCCCAGAGAAAGCTTACCTAAGTTTTCATATAGAAAAAACTTCTATATGTTCTATGCTATTCGTTCTTCCTATTTGTAACTTTGAAATCGGGCGGCAACTGCAAAAGTTGCTTCGGTTTGGGATTAGGAAGGGAGAAGTTTCGATGCCCTAGCCGAATTCGTACGGCTGGCTGTATCCATCGGGCACCCTTGCCTTTTCTTTTTGGGTCCTTCTAATGCTAGCTGAAGGAGATGGACTCAATCCCGTAGAAGGCAAGCTCCATTGGTTGTTGAAGGCCCCACGTTTAATTGGATGAAGGCAGATATATAGAAAGTCTTCAGTGAGGATGGTTGTAAATCACTAGGTTCAATGAGTACTAAAAAAGTACTAACGGCAGTGGGACGTCTATGGATAATGAGAAGCTTAAAAAATTAAGGAAGAAAGACTTGTTAGGAGAGAAATATGCTATATAAAAGGTGTTTTCAAGCCTGGCTTAGTTGAATTGAAGGGGCCCACCTTACCTCTCCCATTCCCCACGAACTTTCGCTGGAATGAGAGGGCCTCGAACGATTTCTACGCTTTATGAAAAAAAATCTAAAATCATTAAGGGGAAAATACGCCTCCACAATTGAACGAAACGTGGAGGATGTGGGTCCTTTCTCTTTTAGATCTTTGATCATATTGTTTAATTGTTCTATTTCCTTTTTGTCGATCATGAGGATATCTTTAGGCCGATTATCGCCGCGCCTAAATGACTCCTTAATGTATTGTTTGGTCATTAAAAAGGAAAAAGTGGCTTCATCCGCGATGCAATTTTTCATTATATCTGGATGACGAGATAATTCTATCTTGAAAAAAGACACAGCTTGGTCCCGGAGTTCTCGAGGCCGAAGATCCTTCTATTCAAACTCCAGTTATCTATTATATTCTTCTTGTGTTACTTGCGATTTGAAGTTTCTTTGCACGTAGTGCTAGTAGTCACTTTTTTTGTCCAACCGAATAAAGATTTAATCCTTGTCTTCGAGAGGTAAAGACGCTTCTAAACTTTTTTCTGGAAACTTTAGGATAAGCAGTGGATGCTGTAGGAGTAGTGGTACCAGGGTGATAAGCATAAGGATCAGGCGTCTCAGGGGGCGAAAGAGTCTTAAGAGGTGTCCGGGGGACTTGCTCGTGCGTTTTTAACAAAAATACTTCCGCGAGATCTTGAGCATTCTTTGGGAAGCTCAAGAGAACTTTGAGTGTGTCCGAGGATTTGTCATTCGATCTGGATACATTAAAAATTAGACAAGATAAGGCACCAAAACCAAGGCCAAGCGGGAAACAAAGTAGATGCGAAGAAGCCTTATATATATATATATATATATATATATATATATATATATATATATATATATATAAGAATAAGTGAAATGCTCTTTTCTTTTTTGACTTATATTTTCAAATCGAACAAAAAACACGATAAAAAAAGCCCACTAGAAACTAGAAATATTGGAATGAGAACGAGAGAGCATGTAGTTATTAATTCATATGTTGATATATGTTCATTCGCTCTGCTCGCGGAGCGGTATACCGAAAAAAAGAAAAACAGTCTCAGATTTGAACAACTGAGTTGTTATAATTTTGTTTTTTTTTTTGATACAGTTATTAAAAAATACTTCTTATATTCCTATGTTATACCAGGCTTGGACAATGTCCCCCTCCTGGCGTTCCCCCAGCGGGTGAACTACCAATAGCGATTGAAGCTCCTTATGCCTGGTTCCATTCTCCCCTAAAAAGGAAAGCGACTTAGCTACTAGTCCGAAAGCTAGAAGCCGAAGGCCAATGACACTAGCTAACCAACTAAGAGAGCTACCCTAGATGAATTAGTTGTGGCAAGAGCGGCTAGTCACTAGCTGATAGAGATGCTACATCTACTTCTTTAGGAAGAGCTGCAAAGGTGAAGAGCGGATCTAAGCCCAGTAGCTCAGGTCGGGCATGCCCTTTAAGAGGAAAAATTTAGGTTGCTGTTGAAGTTAGTGAAGTTACTTTATTGTAATTAGACCTAACAAGAACGGAATCACGCTATGTAGGATTTGAACCTATGACATTGGGTTTTGGAGACCCACGTTCTACTGGACTGAACTAAGAGCGCTTTCTTATCACAGTAGATACGACTGTAAAGAAAAATATTTTTTTTTGTACCCTCAATACATCTTGCTTGCATGTATATAGTCTCATTAATTTTTTTTATGTCCCCAATTTGAATCGAATTCAATGGGTCCCTCGTTACTACCCAGAAGAAAAGTCATAGGTAGGAATAACAGGTTAAGACTTGTGACATTTTGTACCCCAAAAAAAGGCGTTGCCAAGGAGCTCTACATCTCTTTCAATTGGTCTACGATGGTCATTGTAGAGAATCCCTGCCCTGTTTTCCACATCGTTATTTCCTCCATCGATATAAAATTTCTCTTGCCATTTCTTATTTTTGGTCTTTATAGATTTATATACTCATCATCATCCCACCACTCCTATCAACGCTTACTTACTTAGGAGCAAAAGGGGTTATAAAAAAAAAAATCAGCCATTTGAATAAGCTGATAGAAATAGTTGCATGCAAAAGAGATCCCAATTCCATTTGTTCAATTAAGCAAGCTCTGCCGCCAGCTTCCATGCAGAAAAAAAAAGTGAGCACCTAGCGCCAAAGGTAGCTTTACAACATAATAAATATAAGGCACATTAACGCTTTAGTTTTCAGGGGCAGAGCTTGAAGAAGTGAAGCGAGCCTGGAGTAGCAGCCTATTACGTTTGTTTTGGCTCCTTTACTTGATATTATATTAGGAAAGCGCTAGCGCCCTTATAGACTAAGGCTCTTCTGCTATCAATGAAATTGAAAGAAACACAAAAACCCAGTGTGTTTTGTATAGATCGAGACTTGTAGTTTTATTCTTTACTTATTCCATACTGGGCAGGAAATCATTCGATAACACTTCTTACTATTTCTCAATGATATTTGATGATCAAGACAATTCTCGCAAAACTCTTTCATTTCATATTTCATATAAGTTTATTCTTATTCTTACAAAGCAAATAGCATGTCCTATTGATTTGTCCCCTGGACTGGACCTATTCTGATTCTGAATTATCCGTTGCTACACTGTTCCCAAGTACTAGCAAAATCGAAATAGCGAAATTCTTAGGTCATCTCAATGGGTTTAGAAACCACATGTTTCTCTGGATCATCATAGCGTACTTCCACATATCTACTCAGAGGTAGATCTTTTCGTAATGGATGACCCTCGAAACCATAATCTGTTGATATACGACGTAAATCTGGATGATTGATGGAAGAAACACCAAACATATCCTAAACCTCTCGTTTATACCGGCTAGTTGATGGAAATAGACTGACTACCAGAGATGGTTTGTACACGAATGCGTAAATTATACCGAGTACTCAGTAAATTATAGACCACTTCAAATCTTCATTTTCAAGAAGGATAATCAACCCCGCAAATATCGATCGAAACTTGAACCCTTGTATAGGTATGCAATTTAAGAAAGCACAACAATTGAAATGGGTGGTCCGTATTGGTATCAGATTTATTCCCATGTTCTGATCTTTCCATTTTTTTTACCCATTTATTGGGTAAAGTCTCCCAGCTATATTTGAAAATAAATTAGTTATCCATAATGATTAAAATTCACTTGTAGTTCCGCTTCTTGCTATAACAGAAAGACTTGTCGGAAATTTGGTTGGTCCAGAAAGGTATGGGAGTCTTTGGGTGTATTTCATATGCTATTTCAATTTTTTTCTATTTGAATAGAAATCTCCCTTCCTAATATCTAATATAAAGTGATTGCATTTTTTCAGTCTATATGTAGATGTAGCTAATGAACTAATACCCAATGCTGCGTTAATTGGATGCCCAACTTGAGCAGTTCCACCTAAAGCACTGGCTAAGTGAATGGAAAAAAGATAACCAGTTGACGAGGTACAAGGGCGGGTGTAGTTGATTGTACTTCCTCTTTGCCAGACCGAACCCTAAAACTAATAAAAAGAAAGGGGAATCATAATACATTTCCCCGAGCAAGTAAATCAAGAGAAAAGGGAAAACAAGGCATAGCCGGACCATCTAAGTATAGGGAGTGCCACTACTACTTTCATTGTTCAACTATTGAGTGCAAGTCTCGCTCATTGAATTGTCGCGGTGTTGCGGGAATCTCGACCTCCATCTTTATCCGTGCGAGAGTCAGAAGTAAAAAGAGGAATGTTTGGCGTAATAAGTAGTGTAGTGAAATCTTTGTCATTGAAGTTTGCTTCTCCTGAGCTAAGAGCTAGAATCAGAAATACCTACTGACCGCCCCTGTAACTAACCGAAGCAACCCCCGGTGCAGATCAGAATAAGAACTCGTTTCCTCTTCAAGTTAAAGCTAGATCATCCTACTCTGTGTAACCAAGGAAAGGAAAGAGAGGAATCAGGGTTAACGTAACTGATTGAATAAGGAATCAAATTTATTAGATTTGCCAGCTTGCTGCCGGAGGAACCCGGTCCGTATTCGCTTACTTGTTCGTTCGATGCGTCGTTTGTGTAATACATATTGATGAGGTCAGCTTCGGATATTGATTTGAGATAGATTTGGGTATCAGTTTTTGATGGGTCTTACTTGGCGACATGCCTTAGAGAGTCGTGTTTGCCCCTCTTTTGGACCCATCATCTGATCTGATCCCACAAATGAAGGTGTAAAAATCATAACTTTAATCTCCGAGGCAGTCAAGCTATTTTGTTCACTTTGTTCTTGCCGGATCTTTAAGCAAGTAGGTAAACAGGTTTCATAGTACCTTTAGTTCTTATTAGGAAAGCAGATAAGGTTTCTGCTCGTGCATGAAGTAGGCTGATCCAACGCAAACAGAGCTAGTTAAGATTCAAGTGTCTCGACCGATCCAGTCTGACATTGGCACATAGACATTAAAAGAAGCAACCACTTGAGATGGTGAACCAACCGACCCTAATTATATTTGTTTGCTGGGCATCTCGCACAGACTGGTAAAGGAAATTTAATTCCAAGAAATTCATATTCTATAGATATTGGGACCTTTGCCAAAATCTAGCTATTGTTTCCCTGGTTACAAAGTCGTGATTAAGTTGTTGACGTGCTCGGCCTGTCGGGTCATCTTGATGTTGGATCGATCCCAAATAATTTTATAGAAAGTAGAGCAATTCACCGCCTAGAAACCTGGAATTAGAATCTTTTCCTGATCTTCGTGAGGTTAGTTGTAGCTTTGAGATCTCATGTGCTGGATTATACGAAATCCTATGAAAATGACTGGGGTTTTTGTGTCTCAATTAGAGGAATTCAAATCTATTACATTAGAAAGCCTGAAGCATTTCTTACAGTAAAATCCGAAAATGCATACCTTGTAGGGCCGGCTCCTTCATATGCTGACCAAAGGGAGGCAGCTTTCCCCTACATGTCTTCTTTAGGCATAGCCTTAAGAACTTTATGATGTATATATAATGGCTTGCAGATCAATTTTGTTGTTTATTGAGTAGTTACTTCGCCCCTCGCTTCCATTCACTAGTCGGTGGGGATTTGGTTAATCATTCTTTTCTTCTGTTGCAGCAGTACCTGCTTTCTAGAATGTAGGCATAATATTAGGCAAAAACGCCCCTCTAAATATTTAACTAGCTTGACGCAGGCTCAGTTATTGGGTTAGAGCCCAGTCCCTCATATGCAGGCGAGATGGAGGAATGCTTTCTTTCTAAAGGTTATTTACTAGAAGAGAAACCAGGCAATCCTAACTATTATTTATTGGGTTTACGGGAGATATCCTCTTTCCTCTATTCATGAGCCCAAAAGAGATTTCGACTGGAGTAGACAGCAGTAGCCGCTTTACGCCAAAGGGATATAGGGTAGTCCTCTTCCGTACTAAATTAATAAGAGAGAGTAACTTCTTCATCTAATGGTTGTGGCTTGAGAGTTTTTTCATCATACTATAACGAGTGAAATTGGAGGGATTTTTTGATATTAAGATAAAAGGGTAGCTTGAATTGTAACCACCACATGAGCATGAGAATGAGTTTCTTCGCCCCTGACCATCAACAGTTCGATCAACGAATGGAAGAGAGGGAGCAGATGCAGATGGATTGGTCGTACCCTTAACCTTGTGGGCATAAATTAGATTAGTAAATAAAGGCACTTCCCGCACTTCAAGCAGTCTATGTGTCTCCTCATTTCAATGATTCCGTACCAACTATCTATTATGGCAATCCGTTTCCCAACATACTTTGTTATGACCACCTAGCTCGAATTTTCTTGTTTGCTCTTCTCTTTCACATATGTTTCCGGCGAGAGGCTGTTAGCAGTCTTTTTTTTTGTTTTGGCTACTCGTAGGGTAGTTTAGTTGCTTATGAGATATCTTAAAAGACTTCTCAGCCAAAATGGGTAACGGTGGCTACTACCTCGTGCAATAGGAATGTAGGGCAGCCCTTCACACTAAACCAATAGAAGAGTAGAGCAGCCCTTCGTATCAATGGAGGTACGACTAGAAAACCTTTCCATTCTTATGGATAGAGGTAGGATTGTGGGTATTTAGTAGAAAAAGATGTGAATGTCTGACCTGACTCTACGAAAAAGATATTTCAAGAAAAGAGAAGCAAGCTTTTTAACACAGAAGAAGCCTGAGCTTTTAGTTATTTAAAAAAGGTGTATGGATGCTCATCAATGAAACCATTGAAGAAAATAGAGTGAAATATCTTTGCACTACCTCAAAATTGAGTCTGAAGCTTTGTTTTGGGGCCAATGAGTTGTCTCCCAACTGGGAATACACCACATGTGGTCGACCTGGAGCCTGGTGATTGAGCAGTTTACTTGCTTAGGCACGACCTTTTAGGACACTTAAGTCGAACAGTGATGCTACGATGCATATCCTTACCTGAAGTAAGGATCTTGTGCCTACAAGCACACTTTGCCAAGCCTGCTCATTAGGAAAATTGATTTTCTATGTCATTCCTCGCGAAGATATGAAATCACCCTTTTTTCACAGTGGATTCAAAGGAATATATGTGGACTAATCCAACCAAAATGTGGACCATATAAATACTTATAGTTTTGGTTGATGAATCGACAAACTGGTTACATGTTTGTCCACACATTGCTGCTAAACTTCATGACCCATTAAGGGCTCACCACCCTACTTATCCCTTAAGGTCCGAGAGACTGAATAATGCTGGAGAGTTTATATCAACGGTTTTTGAGAAAGTATTGCATGTATTTTGGGTTTATAATTGAACATCGAATTCTCATGTTCACCCCAAATAGCCTCGCCTAGCGGTCATAAATAGCAATTTAAATGATCGTCCGAATTTGGGTGAACGTACCAAGTTTTTGGTTTCTGCCTAGGGCTATGCAATCTTGTACGCAGCTATATTGGTATACCTTGAGGCTTATTTCCCCCAACCTATATGACATTATAGTTGATTACTGGGTACGAACTTGACGATTTGGGTGTGCAATATATGTGCCAAGTTGCGTCGCCGCAACGTACCAATATGGGTCCTTGAAGAAGGATGTGAATCTTTGTTGATTATTATTCTCTTTCATATTAGCTCTCTTAGAGCCCTTGCACACGATCTCTTTACCGCTCATTTGCAGGTTGTCACTTCAATGAGATAGTCTTCCCGCCGTTAGGGGGAGATAAGAACGTCAAAGTTCCTGTAGAATGGCACGAATTTATGTGGATGTTGCCCACTATGTCTCATCTCGATCCCCATACCACACAAATGTGATAAGTAAGTGCGATGAATTCTAGCTTTCAGAATGTTGCCCTAGACGCATTGCTCTAATCTAGTTAAAGTGACGAGATTATATACCAGCTGTAAACATGCCTGCAAGGATAAACGTACTTAATAGACATCGAATCAACATCCTCAAAGGGTGTGCCGCCCTTGTTAGACTGTTTGGATGCCCCTGTTAGACGGTTTGGTACATCAGTAGATAGCTAATCAATCTATCTTAGCTTGGAGCACGACAGATCACTCAGTTCGTAGGATTCACTTCCCTAAAAGAAGAAAACATGGCATAACAATTAATCTATACTTGAGCTCTGTCTCAAATCATTTCCATCTCATGAGATTAATTCGGATTGCTTTCGAGACATGAAGTTCTTAGTCCAGTATACTAGTTTGGATAAGCTAAATGAAATTGAAATGAGATTACCATCAATGATGTTTTCACTTATATAGTAGTTATCGACATAAAAGAAAAGCGACAATATCGAACCGTGTTCCGTTGATTAAGTGACAATGTAGAACTAATTGGACAACCAAAAATTACAATCCAGGTTAAATTCCTTACCAAAGTGTGTTTTGGACTAGTCGTTCCTACACTGCCCAAGGTAACCTTGTTGTGTTACAATTGGGAAATGAAGCATTATGAAATGAATGAAATAGTGCTATATGATGCACGCTTTACGACACAAGGTTTCTCTCAAACGTCATGTGATTGATAACAGCATTATGAAATATGGTTAGTGTTTTCTCTATGGGGATATAGATACGGAGATTACACGTAAGTTCCTGAAGAATTACATGGACTGGTTCAAATAGTTCCAAACCACGGAACACCCTCTTAACTTGTTTGAGGCATTCACTTATGGATTGAAAAATTTGACAGATGTGGTATACCCATCTACATGATTTTTTGATTAGTTAGGGATATGAATTATGCTCTTACGTGTTAAACTATGAAGTCTTATTCCAAATTGCTAGAGTTATAGTTTATGTCATTGACACAAATCTCACTAAGACTCTATAAGAGCTTGAGAAAACTACTTCGCACCTAAAGATGGAATTTGAGATAAAGGATCTTAGGAAAACTCATTTATGCCTTGACCTGAAGTTCAAGCGTTGTTCTGACGGTATCTTGGTCTACTAGTCGAACTACACCCCAAATGTGTTACCTTTAAGTATACCTATGATTGTCCATATGTTATATGCAAATGGGACCCTTGAAGAGGTTATGGAACCCGAAATTCCATATATAAGTTCAACTTTGCACTTCGTTGTACTTAGCTCATTGTATTAGACAGGACATCTCCTTCGCTGTTGAGATGCAGCACCGCACATACACGCAACCATTGAATTATTATGAAAGACGTGCCTTGAAGGTACTACAAATTTGAGCAAATCAAATCCTAACGCATCTCGAGCGGATTTAACCCCCTTGATCCTCAGAATGATGCTTGCCTTGTTTGTTATGCTGACGCATGTTACTTATCAAATTTGCACAAGGCAAAATTCCCAAATGGTTATGTCTGTATTGTTAGGGATATTGCTATATATTGGAGGTCCACGATATGACCTTAGTTGTGAAATCTTCGAAACGTTCCAAGATTCACCTCAATTCACTACGCCACAAGTGAGACATGGTTATGAGTTCTTATTGAGCATATTCGAAATACTCGCTATTTTCATTCATCGTTGAAGACTATGCCGCATGTATCCACCCGACCAAGACATGATACATCAACAAAGTCAACACCAAGACATATTGCGTCTACATCTACATTAGCAAAGCATCAGGAGATTGAAGTTATGCAAATCGATCTCGAACAACCTTACCGACCTCTACACGACGTCACTACCAAAGTCAACCTTTCAGAAGCTGGTCCAAGGAATTGGTATGCCTGACTATTAGTATGTAATTCTTGTAGCTCTTATTTGGAAGTTATGTCAAACTCAGGTGGAGTATCCAGAAGTATACTCACTCGAGCTTAATGTACTCTTTTTCCCTACGATTATGAGCATTTTTTCCTTTAGGTTTTTGCCACCTTACTAGGTTTTAACGAGGCACCCATCCTGTACTGATCATACCCTTGTGAGCTCTTCTACTTACATCCAAAAGACGTATAGTTTTGACTTAATGCAACTTCTCACTTTTTCCTTAGACTATAGGGTTTTTCCCCACCTTGAGTTTTATCATAGCAAGGTTTTGTGAGTTTTATATTTTTATGCATTCTTCTGTTGATATGAGACTCCCATTCGCTCATTGTACCAATGACTTCATCAACTGTACTTGCTTCATCACTGAAGATCTAATGCGCCATTTACTTGAGTATTTACACACTCAAGGGAGAGTGGTGCAGTCCTATTAGATTAGAAATGTGATTGTGTAAATCCTAGTAGATCTAGGGATATCTTGTATATTCCTATTACGAGTTGATTACATATTAAGAGTTGTAATCCTAAAAGAGTAAGGAATTAATCTTCCCTACTACTATAAATAAAGGCACAATTGGGTGGAATAGAACACACCTACAATTACACATCTCTCTTTTCTCTTTACTATTGTTGTACCTTTCTCTCTCTCTCTATGGTCTCCATAATTATTTAATAAATTATGCCTACAATAGATACACTGATTTTGCTCTATTTCTGATGCGGTGTTTCATGCTCTGACACCTATTTCTATATATGTTCGCTGTTGAAAAGTCCAGACCACATATCACATTAGTAACCGAGTTGACGGAATAAAACAAGTGAAATACAAAAGGGTACACATAAAATAAAATAAAGTAAGACATAATAAAACGTAGTTGAAAATAAATCATTAATAAATTCTACATTAAAAAATTTGGTATATTCTGTGATGCCGTGCTGGTCATGATGATTGACCATTTCACTAAGCTGTCTTTCTTCTAGGGCAAAATGCATGCATTGATAACTTTAAAAGTTAGGCACTCAATAGAATACACTTGATATGGACAACTTGTTTGCTCCTTAATTAGTGGTGCAGCCAAGCTTAATACAAAAGTCCAAATTTATTAGGTCGTGAAGCTTAATAGATACACGTAGCCGTGTGACGATTTACTTTGTTTTATTGTTTTTATAACATTAGATATTTTGAAAAATAATTGCGTGACCATTAAAATTCTTACTACGTGAATTTTTTTTATAACTTTTTTGTTATTTTCTGAAATCTAATAAGAGAAATTAATTTAAATTGGGAGGTGCTATTTAAATACTTTATTTTACTTATCGTACAATTTCTTAATTTTTGACCGAACTAATAAAAAGGATGGTGTAGTTAGCAACACCGTTTCCTCTTTTTTATTATTTTTTAATTTTTTGTAATTGGCACTACGTGCCTCATAAGTGTTTAAAAATAGAGAAAATAATACAACTGATTGAATCATATTATTGTGCGCGTGTGAAAAACCTTTTTTTTATCACTGGCGATACGCGGCTCTTAAGATGTTTTGGATGTGTTTAAAAATAGAGAAAATATTATTTAATAAACAAGTCATTGAATCACATTATTGTTAGCCTAATATGAGGCTAAGCCCACCCCCTCTTCTTTAGTGTAGATAATATTGTTTGTTCGGAAGAAAAAAAAACAACCATTTGACAACTAATCGAATCATATTATTATGTGCATGCGAAATATCTACTTTTTTATTTTTTTTATTTATAACTAGCACTACGCGTCTCTTAAGATGTTTTGAACGTGTTTAAAAATAGAAAAAATAATATTTAATAAACAACTAATTGAATCATATTATTGCTAGCCTATTGTGAGGCTAAGCCCATTCCCTTCCACTTAGTATATATAATATCGTTTGTTCGAAAAAAAATTATTTGACAACTAATTGAATCACTTTATTATGTGCATGTGAAAGACCTTTTTTTTTTTTTTTTTTTTTTTTTTTATAACCAACACTATACACCTCTGTTTAGACCCAAAATTACACCATCGACTTGAGTAATCGAGGCCGTTGAGTAAGCATACTTTCACACCGTCGATGAAAAAGTGAAGATAATTTTATTAAAAGATAACATTATGATTTTTATCATAATTATCTTTTAATAATGATTTATCTTGACATTTTATTATGAAAATAATATACCTCTAAGCTAGGAAACAGGAGGCACAATTCAAGTTGATGGGGATGTTTGGCATATGGGTGTGTGGTTTGGATCAGTTTTGGTTAATAGATATGCACAACATCAAATAATGAAACATGCAGAAAAGGATGATATTATGACGTTACTTGGAAACTACTAATGGGATTGGATTCTGAATAGGTTATTATCCATTTAAAATATGGTGATAATTAAAAATGAATTTAATATTCATGGGGTTAGGATGCATGCGACAATATGGTAAGAAAATGGTGACTTTGGGTTATGATGATGAGGCAAGCCTAGAAAAGCTAGGTTTTTGGTGGTGGTGTTATGGTGAAATAGGAAACCTAAGTAGGCTAGGCTTTTTGTTTTTGCATGGTGATGGGAGTGATCAAATGAGTTTAAAGGTTTCTAATGGAGGTTTTATTATGAGATCAGAAGTCTAGGTGGCTTAGGCTTCTGATGTGATAATTAGATTTCATTCAGCAAGTTAGAGGTGTAGTCGGACTCTACACAATTATGTAGCTGTGCCAAGCAAGTACATCAGTCCTATAAATACATATGCAATTGCAACGGAAAAAGGCCCCTCCAATTCAACACACAAATTTGCCTTGTGCAAACTCTCACTCTATGCGAAACCTCTCAATAACCTCAAGATTTTTATTTTCCTTTTCGCCGACACACCTTCAGTTTGGATAAACAGCATTGTGGAGGCAACCGGTGATACCTTCAGTTTGGATAAACAACACTATCGCCGTAGAATAAGTTGATCTCAGAGCACCTTCAGTTTGGATAAACAGCACCGCGTCGAGGCCGACTGGTTAACTATCTTAGTCTCGGTCGAGAAGGGTTTTTGAATCCTTATTGACAGAGGTCATCTCATTAGCCTTTTTGGAGAAGTGGGGTGTTACAGATCACTGAGCTTGGCGCTTTGAACGCCAAGTTGCTTTATGATTGGTTACTCGCAAGTGGGTTTTAGAGTTCGGCATTCTGATGGCCGAACCACATTCACAATTAAGACTTATATCTGCTTCGAGTACCTGTGCCCCTGTACTTTGGTGTCGATTCGACATGGGTTCACCTTTACGAACACAATCACTGTGAGCGAATCCGGCGCTGACGATTTGTGAACTTCGTAGAACCAGCAGCCTTGTCTTCAGACTCTAGAACTTGAAGGCCGAGACGTGTTCATTCCTTGGCTGCAATCGCAAGATCGAGAAGTCAGTTGCGCGCTCAACGCAACATCAACATATTTTACTTCCCGACCGAGCTCAACCGACGAGTTGGCACACTCTGCACACAACTGAATGACGTAGTTAACTCATTAGTTACTCGGCCTGCGTGCCACGTAGGCTTAGTAGTTTTTAGGGTCAACAACCTCTTAAGATGTTTTGAACGTGTTTAAAAATAGAGAAAATAATATTTAATAAACAACTGATTGAATCACAATATTGCTAGTCCATTGTGAGGTTAAGCCAACCTTTCTCTCTCTTAGTGTAGATAATATCATTTGTTCGAAAAAAAAAATCATTTGATAACTAATTGAATCACATTATTATGCACGTGTGAAAGACCTTTTTTTATAACCAGCACTACGTGCCTCTTAAGATGTTTTGAACGTGTTTAAAAATAGAAAAAAATAATATTTAATAAAAAGCTACTTGCATCACATTATTGTTAGCATATTGTGAGGTACTAATTATAAAAAAAAACTGTACAAAAAAAATAATTATTAAAAAAATACTATTTATATGACGAAAATATTTCTGTCTTATTTGATGTATTATTTTGAATTGCTTTTGAAGTTTTTTGTTTGAAAGGCATTTCTATCTAATTATTTTAGTGAAGCTTGTGGTCTGGCCAACAACATCAACTTGTAAGTTTAAATAAGTTTTAATAAAACTTATTTTCAAAATATCTGCATCATTATATTAAATTCATTATTTTCATTATAAAGAATATTTTCATCACAACTAATTTTGAATGACATAAAATTCTTATTTCTAGCCAGTTTATTGAGTATCTCAAGTTCAAGGTAAATACGGATCATTCGTTTGTTTGTTGAATTCTTTCTCTTCATTTATAACCATTGGTTTAATATCTGCAATCCCAATATTCATAATGACTGTAGTCTTGAATGCTGTCCTCATAATCTTCATCAGTACCGGTAGGTATCCAGTCTTTTGTAGCTTCCGCCCCATAAGATAAAATAAAACTACACCTTTTTGACCTTTTCATAATTATATGCCGGTTCAATACCTTGAACTACTAGAATATTTATGTGGAACTACTTTTCACCGTTTCGTTTATTTTAATAGCTGTATTCCGTGATTAACGCATTTGGACGCAGAAAAAAAGAAGACATTTGGACTCTTTTACTTTTTATTTTTATTTTTATAAAGTTGTCAGTACAAGATATTGACATGACTTAATAATGACCATTCAAATAAAAAAATGCTAAAATGGAGGAGAATTTGAAGAAGATAAAATCCTACTCCACTACAATAGGACGTGGAACATTAAGAACTTTGTATATGCTAATAAAAAAAAAGTCAACCATTATACATCTTTATTATAACACATTGAAAGCATGAGTCCTATTCACTCACTGTCTATTATAGGGATAAATATATAATTTACCGTTCTTTCGAAACATTTGGTATATACTTGTGTATACATCCAATAAATTTTTAGTATACTAATATGTTTATACAAATGTAAAATCAATATTAAAACAATGAATAAAACCTATAAATTAACTAAAAATGAACATGATAAAAATACAAAAATAGATAACTATAAAAAATTAGAACATTTCTAAAAAAAAAAGGATCGAATTTCAAAATCTTTAAATGCATTCTAATTTGCATCCATTTTTTTAATTTTTTTTTTATAGAAAATGATCCAATTTGAAGTTAAAATTTAAACGACTTAATTGAAAATTCCAATCCAACTTACACCCATACATGCATAAGTGCTTCTAAATTTTATATTTAAACATTAAACCCGGGTCATGATCTTGAGAAGTTTGTTGATGGCTCATGTGATACTTCCAAGGGATGTGTGATTGTCTCCAAGAGCACTTTGCTCAATGATACGTTGCTAAGGGAGCGAATCTCTGCTTTCAACTTCTTGATTTACCCAAAGGCTCTCATAGTACGTATTAATGAGTATTGAAATTGAAGCCAAACTCAGCAAGCCAAGGATATTCTAGAAGGGCTCAGTCTCTCCTGTATTTCCAACCAAAACAATTTGATTGTAACATTTCGCTGAACACTAGATAGGAATATATCAATTCTTTATATATGTCAATAACTATTAAAACATGTAGAGACTTCCGGCTACAGGAAATAGTAGAGTAATGTTAAAGATTGTCAAGGCTTGTCAATTGTTGGGGGCCATGGACAATCAATGATTACATGCTGGCTCCGCCACTGAATACAGTACTCTTCGTATAATTATATTCTATTGTACACGATTATCTACTATAGATTTCTATACTTCCTTCTATAGTACCAAATATTCATCCTAGCCTTTGTATGTAGATTAAGGTTAAAAACACCTTTTTGTCAATTAGGTCATTAGTATATGTTAGCGAAGTCATAAACTTTAGATTAAAATACCTAACTAGATAATAACGGTTTACTATTGACCATCAGAACAGAAGCCAATATGGAAATCATGACCATGGCGGTCCATTGAAATTTCAAACCATACGTGTCCTCAAGAGAATTCATGTATAGTACAAAATGAATTTCTAGAAAACCCTAGCTGCAAATTTCATTGCCTATAAATATGTCCATCTCAACATTTATCATATCTCATCGCTTGCTTCTTCATTGGCCCTTAACTCCTTACAGAAAAAATGGCTACGTATCCTATAAACAATTACTTCCTAAGCCTCATTGCAGTGGCATTTGCAGCAGCAGGAGCCCTGTTGCCCACAAGTGTAACAGCTCAAGCTGCGGTGGGTGATATTGTCACTCAGGCATTCTTCGATGGGATCATCAACCAGGCTGCTGCAGATTGTGCTGGCAAGAACTTCTACACACGGCAATCTTTTCTTGATGCTGTGAACTCGTATTCTGACTTTGGCAGGACCGGTTCCGCCGATGACTCTAAACGCGAAATTGCAGCCTTCTTTGCTCATGTCACCCATGAGACTGGCCGTAAGATATTCCTTTATATTCCTTTTATCACCAACTGTATAATGTTTATAAAAGCAAAAGAAAAAAACACAGATGAATGAAGTAGTTAACGTCCTAACTAACGTGCAATTATACTAACTCTTTGTTTTTGTGTTCTCTCTTAATTATTATCAGACTTCTGCTACGTCGAAGAGATAAATCGTAGCACCTACTGCGATACAAGTCGGACAGACTATCCATGCAACCCTAACAAACAGTACTACGGACGTGGACCTCTCCAACTAACATGGAACTACAACTATGGAGCTGCTGGAAACAGTATTGGTTTTGACGGCTTAAACTCACCTGAATCCGTGGCCTCAGATCCCGTCCTTGCATTCAAGACTGCATTGTGGTATTGGATAACCAATGTCCGTCCTGTTATAAGTCAAGGTTTTGGAGCCACAATTCGAGCCATTAATGGTGCTGTGGAATGTGATGGTAAACAGCCCGCCCTAGTTCAAGCTCGCGTCAACTATTACACTGATTATTGCTCCCAGTTTGGTGTTGATCCTGGCACTAATCTCTCTTGCTAAATTATAATTATAATTATTAGCTTAATTGTATGCTTCGAATGAATAAATAATGCAGCCTAAAAGAATACGAATAAATTCCAAGCCCCATGGAATAATTAAGGAGAGGGCTACCTCCTGTTGTGTAGTCCACCAAATAAATTACAAAAATAAAGATTACCGTGCTCAGAAGGTTGGCCACTTTCAGATATGATCTGACTGAAATATAATCCTATAATTAATTCTTTTTATGCCTGAGAATCAACCATTCCATTGCAATTCATATCATAAACAATCCCCATTTCTTTGATTTATATAAACTGTTATTCAACAATAAGATTTCAGAGTTCACTCCAACAAGCCAATGACAAATTGTCAAAACTCCACATTTGAGTTTTGACTCCAATTGTTTTTTCTCCAATGCAAAGAATCACACCAAAATGGTCATCAAAGCCACCACGCTTTTTGAATATTTCTATTTAAACACCATAATTTACTTAAGTTCGCCCCAAATTTTATTTACACTTAGTTTAAAAAGTTGATTTTTAACTTTTCTAAGAACAACACATTTGTTACCCAATGCCCTTAAACACCAACACGCCACACCCACAAACTCTAATCTTAAACTTGAAATCTAATTGTTTTAAATTTGATTCAACACTACAAGCAAGCGTTTTCAAGTGTATTTTTTTTTCTTTCTAGAAAGTTAATAGCTCCCAACAAAGCATCTATGCTGAATGCAATTAGTCAAACTAAACATGGTAAATACTAAAAATATATATGACAATATCTAAGAATTTATTTTATATTTATTAATCTCTAAAGTAGTATATATAGGAGTTACAATTGGTATTACATATGCACTTAGTCAATGTGGGACAACAAACTACTATTTACACTTTAACTAACATATAACTCGCAACACTCCCCTCAAGTTCGAGCAAAGATTTCACGCATGCCCAACTTATCAAGTGAGTTGGAAAACACACTATTAGATACAGTCTTAGTAAGCACATCAGCAAGTTGATCTTCAAATCCCACAAACGGAAACATAATAATTCCAGCATCCAATTTTTCCTTGATGAAATGTCGATCAATTTCCACATGTTTTGTTCAATCATGTTGCACCGGATTATGAGAAATCTCAATAGTAGCCTTGTTATCACAATGGAGTTTCATAACACCCTTGAGTTTAAATCCAAGATCTCTCAACAATTTTCTCAACCACAACAACTCATATACACCATGAGACATACCATGAAACTCAGCTTCAGCACTTGACCTAGTCATCACTTTTTGTTTCTTGCTTCTCCAAGTAACTAGATTACCTCCCATAAATGTAAAGTATCCAGATGTAGATTGCCGGTCAGTGATAGAACCTGCCCAATCTGCATCTGTAAACCCTTCGACATTCAAATGACCATTCTTGGAGAGTCGGAAGAGGGCTTCACAAAATATGAAACTTCCGCGTGGAATGTGACATCCACGGTAATATAAGTTTTCTGAGTTGGAAGATGATAACATTTATAACCTTTCTGATTGTTAGCATACCCAATAAATACACATTGGAGGGCACATGCATCAAGTTTACTCCATTGATGAGAGTAGACAGGAACATACGCAATACACCTAAACACTTTCGGAGGAAGTTTGGACATAGAAACAAGAGAAACATGTTTTTGTAGCACATCAAGTGGTGTCTGAAAATCAAGAACCCTACTTGGAACACGATTAATCAAATACACAACAGCCAAAACAACATGATCCCACAATTGATTAGGAACACATGTATCCAACATCAAGGAGCGAGCAACCTCCATTATTTGACGATTCTTTCGTTCGGACACAAAATTTTGTTGGGGTGTAAACGGAGTAGTCGTCTGGTGAATAATGCCCTAATCACGAAAAAAAACATGCCAAAGTGTGGTTCACATATTCTCCTCCGTTATCAGACCTAAAGACCTTAACTTTGATATGAAACTGAGTAAACACCATTGCACAAAATTCTTGAAGAAACAAAGGAAAATCACTCTTATTCTTCATCAAGAACACCCAAGTTAATCGAGTACAATCATTAATAAAAGTAACAAATCAACAGAATCCATTAGAAGTAACCTTCCCTAGACCCACACATTAGAATGTATTAAATCAAATGGCAAAAAGTAGCTTTAGAATCACTTATGGGAAAGGAAACATGATGACTCTTAGCCATGACACATGTTTCACACTTGAACTTTGAATCACTACAAGTGCGAAATAAAGAAGGAAATAGATGCTTCATATAACTAAATGACGGATGTCCCAATCGTTGATGCCAAATCCAAATTTGATGTCTGTCATCCACTTTAGCACTTAAAACTTGAAGATTATTTGAACTAGAAACAATAGTATCCTCCATAGTCAAGATGTACAAACTCCCAATTATTTTACCACGACCAATTATCTTCTGAGTTGGAATGCCTTGAAAATAACAATATACGTGGGGTAGAAGTGAGCAGAACAATATAAGGTATCAAGTAGTTTTCCTACTGACAAAAGATTGTACTTAACATCAGGAACAAGTAAAGCATGAACCAGTGATAAGGTCGAAGTAAGAGAGATAGTGCCTTCACCCTTCACAAGGGAAGGTGCTCCATTTGCACTAGTAATATACGGATCGCGAATATAGTCACATAACTCATCAAACACTCTAGGGTCACCAATCACATGATTGGTGGCCCCATTATCAATTATCCATATATTTGTTCCACCAAGATGCATAATAATACTGTGATTATATTGAGTTATTTAACTAAACCATGAATAATAAAGGCACAAAAGATACGCTATTCACACACTATAGCAAGACACTATTCACAACAATGTAGCAAGACATTATTTATGGTAGTGTAGCAAGACATTGTACACTGCACTGTAGTGGAGGCACTATATCGAGGTGAGGACTGTTGTTCTCTCCTCTTTTCATCGAAGTGTTGATTTAGTGCATGCGCACTAGGGTTAGGTGTATATTGGGTTCCATCTTAACCTGTCTTTAAACTTTTTTTTTTTTTTTTTTTTTCTGTTGATGGAAATTGGAATGATGCAGCAAAAGTTTGGGTTTGTTTGTTTTACATATGATGTGGGTGTGGAAAGTAAATCCACTTGTAAGGTGGGATTTATGATGGGTGTGACTAATAACAAGACTCTTCTAGGAGTCCTAGTGTGTGAGGAGAATGTGGTTGTGTGATGCTTTTCTGAGTTTGTAAACAGTGTCTATAAATAACTATGGTGTGGTAGAGTTTGAATGGATATGGGTTCCGTATGGAATTGATTTCTATACACTTATTTTTTCTTTTCGTTTTACACTTATTTTGTTTAGTTTTCTCTTGATTTTTATTTATTTGTGTAATTCAAAAGTCTAACTAACAAATGTGTGCCGAGAGAGAAAAGCATACTAAAACTGTCTTGAGAGTACAAATCCAACGCCTAGTTCAGTTTTCCCTTTTGAGTAAACCTAGAAAACGAAACATGTTTGTGTTGTTTCTGTGTTTAAATCTATTATCTTAAGAGACCGTATCATGTCAAACTTACTATCTTAATGGGTTTAAAAATTAAATCCAAACCCGACCATTAAAATTAACTTGTTATCCGACTTGACCCGATGCACCCATTAAGAACATCAAATTACCTCAATAAATAATCAAATGAAAAAAACTTCATAATTCATATTAAATTTCTAAACATTAACATTTGAATTATGAAGTTTCTTTTGATTCAACAATACAATTACCATCAATTCATTAAGCACTACATCTACATGCCATATAAATATTACTTAGACTTACTCAAATGGTGGGCTATTTGCCAAATTTCCCTCCAAAATTTCCCCCCCAAACACACTCCAACTCATGCTAAAACATTGGGCTAAAAGCCAAATGCCAAAGCTGGGCCAAATACCCCCCCAAATTCCACCCCCCCGGCAATGTGAGTGGACTCGCGGACTCTTCGGCCACTCTCAGCCTGTTCACTCTCCAACGCGCCTACTCGGTGGGCTTGCAATGTCTGCCCAACATGGATGGGTCCCCCTGTCATAAGCCTGTCAGCCACCCAAACAACACCCAACAAATATATTTTTAAACCAATGGCTAAGAACTAAGGACCGTTGGTTGATCCAACGGTCTAGATTCAAAATTAATTTATTTTTTTAGAATATGTTATTTTAAAATACATTGAATCTAACAGCTGAGATCGAATATAATCAAACCTAACGGTAAAAAGAAGAAGATCTAACGGCCCAAATTTAAATCTAACGGCTAAAATAATTAAAAAAAATTATTTAACTCAAAATTCACCCAAAAACTCTATAAATACCTATGTATTTGTTCAATCATCCACACCAAAAACTCTATAAATACCTATGTTTGGTGTTGAACGGTTGGTGAATTGAAAGTTAGCCAGAGTTGAAAGATTGATGAAAGTTGAAAGCTTGCTTTGGGGAGGTTGGGGGACACAGATGGTGTGGTAACGGTAGGGAGAGAATCGACCTGGTGGTGTTGTAAAGTTGTGATTTGTGAACGATGTAGACACTGAGAAAGGAGATGGCTTATTTAGAGGCCATTTTGTATTCCAAATTACCAAAGTAACCTTCTACTCGGTTAGACAATTTCCATTGTCGTAAAGCTCTCACACCATTGGCCAAAAAATAAAATAAAAAACTCTCACACCAACTTTGCATTTGAAATTGATTTGTTGCCAATTGATTTTTTCATGTTTTCAAATTTTGAGCTATCTTAAATCAAATCTAGAAATTGTTCAAAGTATAAAACCCACATTGGGGAAAGAAGGCCTTGCATGCGTTTGTAAGTAGTTGGGTTACTCTCTATCCTAACAACTTTCCTTATTATGGAACCTCAACTTTCTTCAGATACACATTTGGTTGGTTCTTTCACCATCTTGTTGACTCTAAAAACTACTAAGCCTACATGGCACGCAGGCCGAGTAATTAATAAGCTAATTATGTCTTTCAGATGTGCAGGGCGTGCCAACTCATTGGCCGAGCTCGGCTGGGGAGTAAAATATGCTGATGTGTTGCGTTGATGCGCACAGCTGACTTCTATGTCCTGTGATTGCGGCCGAGGAAGGAACACGTCTCGGCTTTTGGATTCTTAAGCCTGAAGACAAGGCTACTAATTACGAAGTTCACAAATCGTCGTTGTCGGCTTCGGTCACAGTGATGGTATTCGTCAGAGTAAACTCACGCCGAATCGACACCAAACTATAGGGGCACAAATACTCAAAGAGGATATAAGTTTTGATTGTGAATGTAGTTCGGCCGTCTGAATGCCGAACTCTAAACCCCAGTATGCGATCATAAATCAACTCGGCATTCAATGTGTCGAGCCTAACAATTAGGAACACCTCACTTTGCCGAGAAGGCCAATGAGATGACCTCTTCCAACAAGGATTCGAAAACTCTTGTCGACCGAGACTTGGATAGATAATCAGTTGGCCTCGACGCAGTGCTGTTTATCCAAACTGAAGGTGCTCTGAGGTTGGCTGATTCTACAGCGATAGTGTTGTTTATCCAAACTGAAGATATCACCGATTGCCTTCACAACGCTGTTTATCCAAACTGAAGATGTGTTGGCCAAAAGGAAAATAAAATCTCAAGGTTGTTGAGAGGTTTCGCGTAGAGTGAGAATTTGCGCAGGGCAGATTTGTGTGTAAAGTTGGAGGTCCTTGAATGATGCACTATGTCCTGTATTTATAGCAACGAAACCTCATCTGATCGAATTGGAACTCCACCAGGATTAGGACTCCTCACTCTGATCCGACCTTATCTTGGCCATTCATACTTCTACTAGGACTCTGAACCTAGCCCTCCATTCAGCCATGTTCCTTCACATCTTCGTATCCCAGTCTCGCCGAGACTCCTCACTGCACTAGGATTCTACCTCCTAATCATCCGTCTCACAATAGGACTTTGCCTTCCTTATCCTCATCCGGACAACTACCTTTCCTAATAGGATATGGCCGGCCTTAACTAGCCGGCCCATAAACCAAATACTTCACAACTACCCTTGAACCAAGCTTCTGAGCCGAGAAATACTTCCCATTCGGCCCAAACCAATATTTTGAGTCCAAACACATCTGTTGAGAATGAATTCCACATTGATGGGAGGAGGGACCTTGCATAGGCTTTATAAGTAAGTAAGCCACTCCCCTGTCAATTGGTTTTATGGTGGAACCCTAACTTTTTTCATGGTCTTACCCATGTGTGAAGCCCAACAATCACACGTTCTCCACGTCACCTATTTGTGTTGTCCACGTGTTAGGCTTAACAACTTCTCACACTTGAGGGGGCGTGTTGAGAATGAACTCTATTGATGGAAGGGGGGACCTTATATGGGCCTATAAATAAGGTGGAGTACTCCTTAAATTATCAATTGGTTTATAGTATAACATTAACTTCCTTCATCATCGATATTACATGGTCGTCCTTGAGCAATCAAAGATGCATCTTTATGTTAACTGATTAAAGTTTGGTGTTCTTTATTCGAATCAGTAGATGTTTTCTTGCCATCTTTATATAATAGATATTGTTTATATGGCTTTGATATTTGGTACCAATATGTCAGTATAATGTTGTTAATATGACGTCGATATTAGATATAAGTATTGTCGTTTCTGTCGTTTGAGCGCTTCTGTGTATTGCACTGAATCATTTTCGATGTATACCATTTATTTGATGTTACAAATGTTGGATTTAATCAAGGATCAACCAATTACTCTACGCTTTGATTTAATCAAACATCAACCAATAACTCTACACTATTGTCCACAATTTTGACATGGAACGGTCAGGAAAGACTAAGCAATGCAGTCGCGATTAAAAAAAAGCAAAGATGCCTGACTATAAATTTTCTTCTAGCAGCTATGAACTAATAATTATTAACACAATGACTAGAGACGTGGCATTATAAACACAATACATACTAATTTTTGCAGAATCAATACTCAATTGACGATTCTATGGTTAATAAAGTTTATAACGTATTATTCGGAAATGATCTCATCAACTTATCTTATTTAGGTTGCATTCCCAAATTATTATCACATGTTAGTAATAAAGAATAATAAAAAATAATTTTGTTCATTATACTAAAACAAGGTTTGAAATTGACCCACCATATCGAGATGGTTATTGAAATTGAAAATCGATCAATGTAGTTCTTAAAATTGAGTGTCGCAAATCAATATTGTCATTCTATTAAAATTTATCAAAAATTCTGTATATGCTGACGTAGCACATAATTAAGTCCCACAAATCTAATTAAAAACTGAAAAATTAAAAAAATTAAAAAATAAAAATCTGTTCATCTTCTTCTTCTCCCATCCGACCCCACAACTGCGTATCCTAGCCTTGTCAAATGCATTGACAAGGTCCTCCTCCTCTCCTCAGCCCCTCAAGCTCAACTCAACTTTGCCTACGCACACGGCGTATCATAACTTTTGTCGACATCTTTAACTTTCTTGGTCCTCCTTCCTAACAACATTTACCTTAAAAAACAGCAACAATATTAATTAGTACTTTCAAATTTAATCTAAATTAAATTAAATAAAAAAAGGAAGAACCAGAGAATCAAACACGTTCCCTCCAACACCACCGACGACAACGTCAAAAGTCTCCCATTTGGTCATCTCCTAATCAGCTGATTTTGTTTTCAATTCGCATGATTATTATTATTATTATTATTATTTCCAAGTACTAGTTGTTTTTTTTTTTCGAGTCATTGACCATAAGAAAAATTCAACATGTTTGAATTTTGATTCCAAGGAAATTCAGATCAAAGCGACCGAAAAAACGACGCAGCTGCTTCCCCTTCCACTATTTGTAGAAATCTGAGATTTCTGTTACTTGAAGACGACGGCTTTTAGCTTAAGCTTCTGCCACAAGTGCTTTTCTCGAAAGCCCAAATGCCTTCTTATTGGCTGCGGTTACATGTGCGACTGGGTGGGGTGGAGTTGGGGCTGTAGCGGTTGCTCGCGTGGGAGGGGGAGGAAGAAGATGAAGTGTTCATCTTCTTCTTCTTATTTTTTATTTTTATTTTTTAAGTTATAAATTATACAAAACTAATATTTATTTTTTTATTATTAAATCTTTTTAACCTATAGGGCAATATTTTATTAGACATTTGAGACTCAACTTTGTGTCACATTAATACATAACAGAATTTTGAACTGAATTGTGTTAAAAGAACCACGTTGATCTACGACATTGGCACCACATTGATCGATTTTTAGTTTTAGAGAACATCTTAATAAGGGATCAATTTCAAGAAGCATTTGTGATTAAAACCCTTAAAACAAAAGTGTCGATACAAATAATGTACACAATATATTTTTTTTCTCAAACAAACAATATCATGTACACTAAGGGAGAGGGGATAGGCTTAGCCTCATAATAGGTTAGTAATAATATGGTTCAAATTCACCTTTGGTGAGAATCGAGCCTAAGACCTCTTACGTACAAGTTAAGAGGAATACCACTAGACCGTAGTACTAAATGTTTCGTGTGCCGTTGAATTGACAAAATCAACCTAACTTACTTAGATTGCATTCCCAAATCTATTATCACATGTTAGTAATAAAGAATAATAAACAATAATTTTGTTCGTTATATTAAAACATAATTGTGGATGAAAATTAAGTACATAGTTGAATTGACAAAATTCTACCTACATAACAAGAAACATCCATTAGCCTATTCACGAACACTAAAAAAAAAGGAGGGCGTCCTCCAAAGGACTCTAATGCCTAATTCCAAAAAGTACATAAACTAAGAACTTGACAGAGTTATGAGAAGTAAGTGAATATGTGTTGATTTCTTTTATCACAAAAGAGCTTGGTGATATGAGAAATGAACATCCACTACAAAAAAAGTAGTCATTACCGACGAAGATTTTCCGAGGACCCCAAAAAACCGTCGTAAAAAGCACATTTTACGACCATAAAATATGGGTCGTCGGTAGCATGACACGGAACAAAATTTTATTACCGACGCACATAATGCCCTCGGAAAAAAGTATCAATTTCGTCGGAAATGCACTTTTGTTTGGCGGGAAGAATTGGCGCCAGTTGTATTAACGACGAGTAAAGTTCTTATCGGAAATAGAATGGTTATTTTCGAAGGTTTGCTCATGCTGACGAAATTGATTTAGTATTTTCGAGGGAAAAAAAGTCCTCTCGGTAATGTTTTTATGTTTTTGTTGGAAAAAAAATCTTCTCGGTAATGCTTTTATATTTTCGAGGGTGATTAGTTGTTGTCAGAAGTAATTATATTTTTTTGACGAAATTTTTTCTTTATCAGAATTAATTTTTAAGGCATATGATTTTGTTGGAATCAATTATTTACGGGGAATATTCTTCAAATAAGTTTGATGCTTAATTTAAATTCTACAGTAAATAAATCATATAACTTAGAATACATATAGAGAAGATTGGACCTTAAAATTAAAAATAAAACCGTTGAGCAAAAAGGTGTATAACTTAATATAGTATTATATGATAAAGAAATAATTTGCATGCCTTTGTTAACTCTTAAGAAGTTTTCTAGACCAAATGCACATTATTCTATCACCAACCAGATAAGAATGTAAATCGTAAGCCCTTTCTCCTTTTGAAACCAAATCAAATATCATTTACTCGATTCTACTAACCCAACATCGATCTTTAGTAAGTTATAATCAGAAATATTAAAGCAATATATAGCAAATTAATGCATACCAGTTCTGTATGCAAGGAATACAAAATCGTTTCCTCTTACACTCTTTACAACGAACTACCCCAATCCTTCTTGTTCCTCTGAAATTGATGGCACATCAACGCACCTCCTTAACATACTTTTAAAATTCCAAAACAACAATTACATTATAAATCATTAGTGATAACAAATGACAAAAATAAAAACAAAAACAAAATGATGAAATAACACCAAGAAAATTCGTAGAAAGAAACCCTAGGAAACTGACATACCAGAATCAAGAGGCACAAAAAATACCAAAATCGAGACTATATAGTCTGAAACCGAGATTCCAACTTGAGAGAGAGAGAGAGAGAGAGAGAGAGAGAGAGAGAGAGAGAGAGAGAATCCAAATCAAACTCACTGAGAGAAAGAGACAGTGAGACAGTTGAGAGCTTGAGAGATCGTGAGAGTATCGCAAAAGAGCCAAATGCAACTACAAGATCACTCAATTCATACCAAATTTATGGCGAGACTGATGGAGGTCTCCTTTTTACATAGTTTTTGAATTGTAATTATCACTTTTTATTTGTTTTGGTCAAATCGCAATGAAGACAAACCAAATTTGGGTGTTCTGGGTAGTCACGAAAACAATGGAGGTCTCCTTGCCTCCCTCCCACGTTTTGTAGATTTTATTTATCATTATTTGTAACATTTATATTATATTCAGGTATTAAGCAGTAGGTATATAGTTAATCATTGATAGTCCACATAAAACCGTATTTTCAACAAAAATAAAAATAAAAATTGTAATTGAAGATTGAATTCGTTCGTCGTATTCTTATAGGATTGAAGAGTGTAGTTTTAAAAAAATGGGTAAAATCAGAGTTAAAATAACTGTTAAATCGTGAGTTTTTCGTTTATAACCGTTGAAAGGTTTCGTCCCGTTACCTAATATCTGAATGTCTGTTTTTTGCGATTTTTTAGGTATGCGATCTTGGAGCATATACAAACAAGTTTGACGGTTGGATCGTTGAAATTAGTTTTGTAGAATGTGTATTCCTTCAAAATGATAGATTCACCAAACACTTCCATTAATTAGAATGTAATATTTTGTGGTATCTATAATAAATATTTTAAATTGAAGATCAAATTTGTTCATCGTACTCTTATTAGGTTGAGGAGTGTGGTTGTAAAAAATTAGCAAAATCGGAGTTAAAATAACCGTTAAATCATGAGTTTTTCGTTTATAACCATTCAAAGGTTTCGTCTCGTTACCTAATATCTAAATGTCTGTTTTTTGCGATTTTTTAGGTATGCGATCTTGGAGCATATACAAACAAGTTTGACGGTTGGATCGTTGAAATTAGTTTTGTAGAATGTGTATTCCTTCAAAATGATAGATTCACCAAACACTTCCATTAATTAGAATGTAATATTTTGTGGTATCTATAATAAATATTTTAAATTGAAGATCAAATTCTTTCATCGTACTCTTATTAGGTTGAGGAGTGTGGTTGTAAAAAATTAGCAAAATCGGAATTAAAATAACCGTTAAATCGTGAGTTTTTGTTTATAACCGTTGAAAGGTTTCGTCCCGTTACCTAATATCTGAATGTCTGTTTTTTGCGATTTTTTAGGTATAGGATCTTGGAGCATATACAAACAAGTTTGACGGTTGGATCGTTGAAATTAGTTTTGTAGAATGTGTATTCCTTCAAAATGATAGATTCACCAAACACTTCCATTAATTAGAATGTAATATTTTGTGGTATCTATAATAAATATTTTAAATTGAAGATCAAATTCATTAATCGTACTCTTATTAGGTTGAGGATTGTGGTTGTAAAAAATTAGCAAAATCGGAGTTAAAATAACCGTTAAATCGTGAGTTTTTTGTTTATAACCATTGAAAGGTTTCGTCTCGTTACCTAATATCTGAATGTCTGTTTTTTGCGATTTTTTAGGTATGCGATCTTGGAGTATATACAAACAAGTTTGACGGTTGGATCGTTGAAATTAGTTTTGTAGAATGTGTATTCCTTCAAAATGATAGATTCACCAAACACTTCCATTAATTAGAATGTAATATTTTGTGGTATCTATAATAAATATTTTAAATTGAAGATCAAATTCGTTCATCGTACTCTTATTAGGTTGAGGAGTGTGGTTGTAAAAAATTAGCAAAATCGGAGTTAAAATAACCGTTAAATCGTGAGTTTTTGTTTATAACCGTTGAAAGGTTTCGTCCCGTTACCTAATATCTGAATGTCTGTTTTTTGCGATTTTTTAGGTATGCTATCTTGGAGCATATACAAACAAGTTTGACGGTTGGATCATTGAAATTAGTTTTGTAGAATGTGTATTCCTTCAAAATGATAGATTCACCAAACACTTCCATTAATTAGAATGTAATATTTTGTGGTATCTATAATAAATATTTTAAATTGAAGATCAAATTCGTTCATCGTACTCTTATTAGGTTGAGGAGTGTGGTTGTAAAAAATTAGCAAAATCGGAGTTAAAATAACCGTTAAATCGTGAGTTTTTGTTTATAACCGTTGAAAGGTTTCATCCCGTTACCTAATATCTGAATGTCTGTTTTTTGTGATTTTTTAGGTATGCGATCTTGGAGCATATATAAACAAGTTTGACGGTTGGATCGTTGAAATTAGTTTTGTAGAATGTGTATTCCTTCATGCTATATCTTAGGTGTGCTATATCTTGTGTGACACAGTTGCAAAAACAAACAGTGTGATACATTGCACCAGTTCGATATCACTCGATGCTATGCATCATTGAAGAAAAGAATGTTCTTTCATTATTTTATACATAGTCTAATTAATCTAATCTTTGAGAAAATGAATTCAAATTGAGTGTATAGTGGAAGACATGCTACTTTAGCCAACTTAGTTATACTCAAATTTACAATCATGAACATAGTTTGTATGAACCATAACTGTATGCACAAGTTAAGAAAATGAAACGCCATTGAATAGAATTGTATGCATAAATTTGGTTCGATTTATAAAGTTTTTAAAAAAAATGCTTTTTATTAAAATGCCATAAGATATAGCATAAAGGATGCCCAAAGACCGCATACCTAAAAAATTTAGTGTTTTGGCGTCCCTTCCTTTTCTCCCAAAATTTCCAAATTAATTAGGGTTTTGGTGTCCCTTCCTTTTCTCCCAGAATTTCCAAATTGTTTTTATACAATTGTTCCCCCCACAGCCAAAAAAAGGGAGGGAAACTAATATACCTAATATAAAACTACATATAATCTTAGTTGGGATAAACAACAGTCAGACTTGTGAACTCCTTCCTCCGCTCAGAATTTTTCCTTCCATTCCATTGGTATGTTTTTATTGCTTGTCGAATGTTTTCTTCCGTTCCGTTGGTATTTTTTTATTGCTTGTTCTGTTTTCCAATTAGGGTGCAATTAGGGTTTACGAGATTCTTCCATGTCTGATGCCGTGCCATGTCTGATTAGGGTGCAATTAGGGTTTACGAGATTCTTCCAATTAGGGTGCAGTATAGTTTGGATAATTTCAATAGTTTGCAATTAGGGTTTATGGGTGGGCTCGAGTCGGTATGCACAAGTGTGCATGTATGATCAGTATTCCTTCATAAATAAATTTCAATGGTGCCGTGCCATGTCTGATGCTTCTGCATGCTCTTCCATGATTCTTCCATGCTAATAAATCCTCAAATATTATTTGTATATATTATTTTCAAATCTATATGTTTCTTGAAAGGTTTCTGGATGGAATTTGGGAGGGTTTAGAAGTACGGATTTTAGATTTTGAAAGCTAGCCATACAAATATTAGATATATTTGGGGTGCATTCAAAACTAGTATTGAAATTTTGGCCGCAAGGATGGGATGGAGAAACCAACCGATTTTAAGTTTAGGGTTTATGTAAATATTAAATTTCAATTGTATTCATTTTTCATGGCTGCTAGGATTTCTTAAAAATTAGAGTTTATGTATATATTTTGCCTTCTGCCATTGAAACACCAATTCTAGTCAACACTTTAACAGATAAGTTGAATTCTTTGCAAGAATTAGTTAAAAGACTAATGCCAAACAACTCAAATAATTATGCGCGCTCAGGACCATTTGCTTCTATGGTAAATTGTTTTATTTCATTTTTATTATTTCTCTTAGTGTTGAATAATATATTATTTATTTACTTACGTACTCTCTTTATTGTTTGTTTGACAGGAGAATGTTGAAAGTTGGTCAGATGCTCAACATGAAGATCAGTAGTGCATCATACTTTCATTTTGATATTACCAAATATCTAAACTTGTTATGTTTTATTTGTGGGGTATTGTTTTTTTTTTCCAATTTAAGTATTGTCTATTTTCTTTTTTTAAATAATTTTATGAATAAGTTCGTTTGGATGTTGAGAAATTTAATACAACGGTTTGGTTACTTTATTAGTAATGATTACATACCTATTTTTATTATATTTTAATTTCAATATATAATTGAATTATAAATAGAATAATAACTTTTTCGATTGTAAATTTCTCTAGTTAATGTGCACGTCATTTCTAACAAAAACGTTCCTATTGGAAATACCCATTTTAAACCAAATATTGATTATGAAAAAATTTGTGACGACTAAATATGGTCAATAATATATATATTTCCAACGAAGATTCACTGTCAGAAATATATATTACTGACGAAACTTCACCGTTGCAAATATATATCTTCGACGAGGCTTCTTTGTCGAAAATATATATGTATTTCCGACGACGCTTGCCATTGCAAATGTGTATTACCGACCAAGCTTCACCGTTGGAAGTACATATTTTCGACGACACTTGATCATCGCAAATATGTTTTTGTGCCTATTTCTGTCAAGCCATTACGTATTTCTGACAACCTCGTATGGTTGGTAATTGTAATTGCGATGATTGTGCACTCTCGTAAATAAAAATTATTTTGTTGGAAAAAGGTTTTCTCACATAATTGTTTGGTCGAAAAAAAGTCAATGTAAAAAATATTTGTCGTCGTTTGAAAAGTAATTTCGACAACACTATAATTATTTACGACCACATTTTCATGTTGAAAATAAAATAAGTTTGCCATTTTGAAAATTCATTTCCGATAAAAATCTAACTACTAACGACAAGTTCTGTGCGTCGAAAATGAATTAATTCCGAGGGCTAGTTGGAAAAAAAGTATTTCCAATGGATCAATTTGCGATGCCCAGCGAGGGCTTTTGCCCGTCATAAATAAGTATTTGCGACGGTAAAATGCCTTTTCCGATGACATTTGACCCTCGCTATTGACACTTCGTTTTGTAGTGATCCCACATATAAGTTGATACACTGATTTTGCTCTATTTCTGATGCAGTGTTTTATCCTCCAACACCTATTTCTATATATGTTCACTGTTGAAAAGTCCAGACCACATATCACGTCCACTGTTCTAAAAATTGGCCTAGGCGGTGCCTAAGAGCTGGGTGGTGGAGCCCAGCCCCGACTTCGGGCAAGGTGTTTGGAAAAATTGGCTGGAAGCTAGGCGGTCCTAGGTGGTTTTTTTTATTATATTTTTTTATTAATTGTGTGCTTTTTTCTTTTTTTGGTTTCATGGTGATATACTTATGGAAATGGTGTACCTAATTTTTAAATAATGGATTTACTACAAGTTCATCCAATAGTAAAACGAAATGGAGCACTTTTGAGGAGATACATACAAAGAAAAGAAATAAACTAGATACAATAAGGTTAAATAGGCACTTATTTGTATTTTATCATTATTTTATTATCCATACAAGTATAGTTTTTTTTAGGTGTAAATATGCACTTATTTACAAGATATATAATAAATTTACATAAATCCGCCTAGGCGCCCGACTAGCGCCTAGCGATTTTTAGAACCTTGATCACGTTAGTAACTGGGTTAACGAAATGAAAAAAGTGAAATACAAAAATGAAACACATAAAATAAAATGAGACATAATAAAGCATCGCTGAAAATAAATCAAACATTAATAAATTCTATTTTCCTAAGTTATAAAATTCGCCAGATTATTTTCGTGATCCTTGTGGTGATACTCTACTTTTAAATAGACCCATGTGGTGAAAAAGCTATTAATTGTAATCATGTGGTAAAATTCGTTATCAATCATAGTCTAAATTGGATTTTTCCTCATTCTTTTGTCATTTGTAGGGGGAAAATTGTTATTTTCGTTTTTATTGATTCCATCAACCAATCATAAAGCACCATATGGACATAATTTTTTAATTATTTTAAAACTTTTAGAACTACAATAAAAGAATAAATAAACAATAAAATTACAATGTTCATATTATCAAACTTTCTCATTTCAAGAGAGCCAAGAGTTCAAATTCAAGATTTAAATCACAAAGTACCTTACCGTGTTTAGGTTAGAATATAAGTTATTATACAAATATTGAATTTAGTTTCATTTTAAGAAGAACAGTTGTGGACGGGGTGGCTAGAGTAATGTGAGAGAGAGAGAGGGAAAGGTGGTGGGTGGTCGTTGTGACTGTGGTTGACAAGGGTAGGGATTTCATTTTTTTTTCCTTTCATTTTTGTTGATTTTAAAAAGTGGAATTACCAAAATGAAAAGAAAAAAAGAATGGAATGACATTTTTACCCTTGTATGTGTGTGAGATTTTGACAGAAATTTCAATTTGGGTTACAATTAATAACGAACTTCACCACAAGATTAAAATTAACATTTTTTTTAACCACAGAGATTAATTTAAAGTAATATCTCACTACAAGAATCAAGAAAAAGAATTTAGCCTATAAAATTTGGTACATTCTGTGATGCCGTGCTGGTCATGATGATTGACCATTTCACTAAGCTGTATTTGATACACATGGACCGACTGAGATTTGTCAATTTCATGAAGGAAAAGGGAAATATGCATGCATTGATAACTTTAAAAGTTAGGAACTCAATGGAATACACTTGATACGGACAGCTTGTTTGCTCCTTAATTAGTGGTGCCGCCAAGCCTAATACAAATGTCCAAATTTATTAGGTCGTGAAGCTTAATAGATACACAACAAATCTTCACATGTCATGTTATAAAATAATTAGCCTCTTGCTATACACATAGCCGTGTGACATGTCACATGTCATGTTATAAAATACTTTGTTTTATTGTTTTTTATTTTTTATTTTTAATTTTTAACTTTAGATATTTTGAAAAATAATCGCGTGACCATTAACATTCTTACTGCGTGATTTTTTTTTAATATAACTTTTTTGTTACTTTCTGAAATCCAATAAGAGAAAGATAATTTAAATTAGGTGGTGCTATTTAAATACTCTATTTTACTTTTTGCACAATTTCTTAATTTTCAACCGAACTAATAAAAAGGATATAAAATCACACCTTTTTGACCTTTTCATGAGAGATAGGATTCTCGCCGGATCCTCCAAATATCTATTCATCGTTCATCTTGCGGTCATTTTTTGTCAGATACTGTTTATATTCAATTTTAAATAAAAAAAATTCAATGATTTTTTATTGCACTAGATCAGAACTCACCAACTCGACAAGCCGCAAATTGCGGTGAAACTTGACTAAAGATCGAAAATTAGAGGAAAGAGGAGGAGATACACCAGTGGGATGAGAAGAGGGTAAATCGAACTAGGAGCCGTAGTCTAGGTTATTTTGTTTTCATGCAATTTACTTCCCACACTTGTCTCTCGATTTCTTTAGATTCTGTAATTTAATCAAAGCATTGTATTTCAATTCTCTTTTACTATTGCAAATTTAATTCAAGCACTCGTTTTTTTAGTACATTGATCATTCTAGGCAACATGGTGGCACACTTGCACATCTAAATAAAAAAAGGATAAAAATCCTTCTAAGGCAATCTGGCCCGGCCAAAAAGAGGAAAACAGAAACCAATAGAACTATCTTGCTAGCACTTAGAGAGATTCCACAAAAAACTGTTTTTATATTTTCAATCCAAGTTAGTCTCTAGCGTGTTATAATTATATGAACATTTTATATTATTTCTGTACTGTTTTATGTACTACTTTGGAAGTTCCAACAATAAAAAAGGGCAGATTTTCCTTTCAAATACTATTTGGTAGAGATGCATAATATAAAGAGATGATTATAAAACGGAAATAAAATTCTAAAAATAATATTTGTTCCTTTATTTTATTTTGTTAATGTATTACAAATTCTTGACAACAGCAATGTGTCAAGCTCCGCATAATTTATTCTTCTCCATTATTGTTACATAAAGAAACAGATATCATCATCTGCATATGTTATCCCATTTTGTGCTTATGGGCAGAATGTAATGACGTAGTCAGGTCCACCACTGCATGTAAATGTGCTGTTTTTATCATCATAAGCGTAGCTATAAGCTTGAGGGCACTGCTTCTCAAAGATCTGAGAGTACTCTGTGGGAGGACATGTCTCTGGTGTATTATTCGGCGGAGTGCAGCAATACTTCGAATCGCCAAGCGCGAGGCAAGCGCTTTTGCAACTGATGACACTCCCATCAGCCGCTTTCACTTGAAACTGAGCTGGGCAAGCCGCGTTAACATTGGTAGGGCAACTCGAGGGCTTGCACTCGCCCGTGCCGCCTTGTGGGGCGACAGACATAGGCAAGTTGAAGCCGTCAACAAGGCTAACATCGTAAAAATCTTGACCCCCGTTTTCTGCAATTGTGATTTCAACTAAAGTTGCTGGTGGAACTGCGCCTGCCCCGTTGCATGCGACCTGGCCAGAGCCACAGTCTGCAGTTTCACAAGTGAATTTTCCAGCAGCGTCCGTGGAGCATCTGGTTCGGGCCCAAAAGCGACCGGACCATGGGGATGGAGCGTCCACTGACCGGCTAGCTTTGGATGCTAGTTCGAAGCCAGTGAGTGATAACTGAGGTTTTTGGTCACCAGTTAGGGTTCCTGGCCATACAGTATTGGGGCAGTTGTTTGTGAAAGTGATTTTCGCTGCATGTGCACCTGCATTTATGTTCAACATACAACTACATATTAAGAATATTAATACTGAAAAATCTACATACAATTGTAAATATATCTAATTGAATAAATATCATTTTGTTAAGAACCTTTTCATAAGTAATCAGTAATTTTATTATAAATATAGGTTGATGATTATTTTCTAATCTCATGTTCGCCGCATTGGTTAGTTCACTTATATGCATCCGGATTGAGAACTTTTACGGTATCCTTTTAAAAATTACTAGTACCCCTTGTTTTAATAAAATTATTTGTGTAAGTCACGGAATTATCCATCATCGTTATTCTCTCTCTTAGACTTCCTACTTTGACGTTTAACAGTATTACAATATAGTGCGGACTAACCCCTCTTATATTTGCATCCGGCTGGCATGCATACAATATACTAGAGACTAATATGAAACAAAAAGAACAAAAAATAGAATGAGAAGTTTGTATGACATTACCTGAGAAGAAGAGGATGGCCAAGGTGAGGCCGAGGAGGGAAGCTACTTGGCTCTTCATCATCGACATTGAATATGTCTTAACTGCCTGTTTGCTGCTAATTAACTTACTTCTGATTTGATGATAAACTTAGGAACCAAGGGGGGTTTATATAGGCTTAGAGCGTGCCTAACTTTTTTGATCTTTTGCACGAGTAAGAATTACGGGTCTAAGCTGCGATGGGAACTAGGAAAACGACCGCAATAAGCAAGTCCAGCGTTGCTGGATGCTCGAGGGACAGGCGGAAAAAAGGGCCCGAGGCCCTGTCAATTTGGTCCAGCGTTGCAAAGGGCCGAGTGAAGGGGGAGCCCGATGGACAGGCCGGTGGAAAATTGACCCACCGAGCCACTGAGTGGATTTGAGCCCGCATGACGTCAGCCTGGCGTCAGGCAGTTTTAATTTTTTTTTTCTGTCAGGCGCGTGCACCCCACTCGCGCGTGGGGGCGCGTCGCCGGACATGTTTTCAGAAAAAAACAGTACCTTTTCAGAATTTTCAGAAAAAAAATGTTACCGTTGGGAAGCCACGTGGCTTCCCACGGTCCGTTCGATCCCAACGGCTCTTTAATTTTGACCGTCCGATTTTCAACGGTAATAAAAATAAAAAAATCTTATTTAATATCAACCGTTGGATCTCGGTTGATATTATTCTGTAAAAAAATTGAAAAAAATCGTAAAAATTTGAAAAAAATCGTAAAAAATTGTAAACAAATCGGTAAAAAATTGTAAAAAAATTGTAAAAAATCTGTAATTTTTATTTTTATTTTTTTACTTTTCTATAAATACCTTATCATTAACATCTACCTTACACCACAATTCCATATTTTCTCAACTATTTCTCCTCACATTCAAAAGCCTTTCTCTCAAAGTTTGAAGCCAATTTTTTTTTTCAAACAAAATGAGTACTGGTGCAGGTACGAATTGGACGCTTCTTGAAGATGTTGCGTTGTGTGCTAGCTGGGTTAAAATTACTCATGATTCACTTTCGGGTAATGAGATGCAGTTGCGAGAAATGTGGAGTCTTATTCATACCAATTATATTGAGAAAATGGGTGGGCAAAGAACCAAAGATTCACTGTCCAGACGTTGGAAATTACTGAATATATCGTTTAGTTTGTGGAGAGACGCATTGACACAAGCTAGTTCTAATCTTCGAAGTGGGAAAAGTTTAGCGGATCAGGTAACAATATATTACTTATTTGTTTGTATTATTTAATTGTTAGCTATTTTCATATTATTTATTTGTTACCTATTTTCATTATAATTATTATGTTGTATTAATTATTTGTTAGCTAGTTTCATTATAATTATTTGTTAGCTATTTTCATATTATTTATTTGTTTGTATTAATTATTTGTTACCTATTTTCATTATAATTATTATGTTGTATTAATTAATTGTTACCTGGTTTCATTATAATTATTTGTTAGCTATTGTAAACACGAAAATTTCCTGAAGGAACAAGAACACGTGTACAAAATATATTTGTTATTTGATGAATTTTGGGTTACAATATCTATTTGTTCCTCTGATTCTATCTTCGTAAGATATGGGTTTGTTGATGGGCTGTTGATCCAAAGGGCCGTTGGGCTTGATCCTTGGATGAACAGTGATGTGGATTTGTTTGTGTTGATCCGAAGGGGTTGTTTGGCGCTTTGATTCTTGGGATGAACAGTGATGATCTTCAGATGCTTGATGATGAATGTAGAACGATGAACGATGAACGATGGATGAGCTTCAAGGGGCTTTGAGCTTGATTCTTGAAGAATGAATGTATTGATTCCAAGGGCCGTCGGGGCTTGATCTTGGAGGGTGGATGAATGTTGCTTCAAGGGCCGTCGGGGCTTGATCTTGAAGAAGATGGATGAACGATGAACGATGAACGATGAACGATGAACTTCAAGGGGCTTTTGGGCTTGGTTCTTGAAGAACGGATGAACGGATGAACGATGAATGGATCTTCAAAGGCTTTTGGGCTTGATCTTGAAGTTGGATGAACGTTGAATGATGAACGGATCTTCAAGGGCTTTTGAGCTTGTTCTTGAAGATGGATGAATGACGAACGAAGAACGATGAACGATGAACGATGGAACGAAGAACGAAGAACGAACTTCAGAGAATTCTCTTCCAATTTGGGAGTAGAGAAATGTATTTGTGAATTGGTGAATTGAAATGAATGAAATTGGCTTCTATTTATAGAATTTTCCAAGGCCTAATTTTGAATATAATATCCCAGATGAAATAAGTCGTCTCTGCCAGGTGTTGACACGTGTCCTGTTTGACAGCTTTTCGGACTCTTTTCGAATTTTCGTTGAATCACACACTATGTGTACAATTTATGTAATACATGAGCGTTAACATTTTGACCATCGGTCAACATTTTATTTACTGAAATTTCATTGTCTACAAATGCCCCCACTTCAAAGCGTGTCGTATACATGTGCTTGTCACGTGTAGAAGATGCGTCTTTGAAGTCCCTTAATGTAGACGTTTGATCCAAGGGCCGTCGAGGCTTGATCTTGGATCGGGTTTTGTGATTTTTCCACAGCTTTCATCTTGAACTGGTTTTGATTCAAGGGCGATGAACACCTGATCTTGAATCGGGCTTTTGATTTCTCCAAGGGCCGTTGAGGCTTGATCTTGAAGGTTGATTCAAGGGTGTTGGACACTTGATCTTGAATCGGGTCTTGATTTCTCCAAGGGCCGTTGAGGCTTGATCTTGAAGGTTGATTCAAGGGTGTTGGACACTCAATCTTGAATCGGGTCTTGATTTCTCCAAGGGCCGTTGCGGCTTGATCTTGAAGGTTGATTCAGCACGTTGTCTCCACCTGCTTCAAGTAGTCTGGTCTCCACGCAGGTCTGGCATCTTCTTTTGCAGTATTTTTTCTCTAATGCAAAAATTCCCATGAAAGCAATTGGAGATGCCGCTCCAAATCATTCAATGTGGAGATTAGCTATGCTGCAAAAATTCCCATGAAAGCATCAGAACATCACTTCTCAGCGACTCATCATGTTTTCCAGCTTCCAACATTAGTTGAAGATGACTGCTCGAGAGTAATGCTAGGTAAGCAATCAGGGAAGGGTTCCAGACAATCAGTCCCAGATCGGAAGCTTGACTCCAAGTGGCGGCTGATCGCTCTCTTTCTCTTTGTCCCGTAGGCAAGAGCAAGGGTAAAGGAAAAGCATGCCATGAGATATCTTTGCCTTCGACCCTGCTGATATGAGATACTTTGGCTTTTGAAGAAGTACAAGTTGATTTTTTTGAACTGGGTTTGGGAGCCTTTTTACTTGCAAACGATCCTCAGCTTCGTTGAGGATGATTCAGCACGTTGTCTCCACATGCTTCAAGTACTCCGGTCTGAGCTTACCCATTTATCTTCAGCTAGATTTTCTAATCTTGAATTGGACTTGTGTTTTCTTCAAGGGGCCGTCGCGGCTTGGTCTTGAAGGTTGATTCAGCACGTTGTCTCCACATGCTTCAAGTAGTCCGGTCTCCACGCAGGTGTGGCATCTTCTTGAACTCTTGGATCAACCCAGACTCATCTGCTTTTCGAAGCAACTCAGACTCCTCCTGCTTCGTCTGTGAGGTACTTTTGCTTTTGAAGAAGCACCTCAACACAGGTTTATTTTTGAAGTGGGCTGGGAGGGGTCTGAGATGAGTACTCGAGAGTAAGACTAGGTAAGCAATCAGGATCTCACTTTCTCCATGTTCTTCAGATGAAGGTGAGGAGAAAGCGTAATATGAGATACTTTTGCTTTTAACCTTTTTAATATGAAATACTTTCGCTCTGGATGATTTGTTTTCTGGGGTGTTCCAAGGGATGAAGAACACTGAGTGACTTGAAAGGTTTCTTTGGGAAGACATTGTCGGAGATGAAGAGAGGTTGAAAGGTTGAGAGGGTGTGAAGGTGTGCCTTTGCTGTGGTAGGCGAAGGTCGAACTTATAGAAATTTGGCTTCACAACCGGAACTATTCCTTCACTATTTGTCGGCAGCCGGTGGATGGATAAACAGTGCCCGTTACGCGCTTTCTGACAAAGCTTCCGTAATTTCCGCGAAGCTGACTGCGCATGTGACGAGTGACGACAAACTGGAATGATGATCTTTTGAAAACCGGGGTTCATATCCAGGTGCGGCTCGTGGTTTTCGCAACGCTCCAAGCTGCATGTGACGCAGGTGACGACAAACTAGAAAAGCTGATGCCACGTGATTTCTGAGTCAAGCCCAGCTTTTGATAGAGGAACGGCTCTTTTGAGACAGGACTCCGGTCTTCGAGAAATGAGCGTCACTCTTTGATTTGTGAGAGGAGCGCTTCTTCGATCTCTGAGGAGCGCTTCTTCATTTTCTTCTTTTTATAGAGGCATGAATTTTGTTTCACCTCACACTTGAACTCCCTTCTGTAAACACTTTTTTTTCTTGAACTTCTGTAATCTTAATCTTCCTGATCTATTCTTTCTTAACACATTCTGAAAATGTCTTGCCCTTCCGACCGTCGCCTTAACTTGAACGTCGGAGAAGATGATGACTTGTCTTCTCCAGACAACATTTGGCGTCCGTCCTTCATATCCCCCAACGGTCCTCTTACAGTTGGGGACTCAATGATGAGAAACGAAATAACCGCTACGGTGGTTGCTCGAAATCTCCTCACTCCAAGGGACACTAGGTTGCTATCCAGGCGGTCAGACGAGTTGGCTGTTCAGGAATCTCTAGCTCTCAGCGTCCAAAGTGCAGGCTCAGTTTCAAACATGGGCCAGCGGCTTCTCGCAAGATCTCGGCAGGTGGAGTCACTGATGGCGGAGGTGGCGAGTCTTCGGCAAGAGGTCAGAGGACTCAGGCACGAGAACAAGGAGTTGCACCTGCTTGCAACTAGTTACTCGACCAGCATGAAGAGGAAGCTGGATCAGCTGCAGGAGTCGGACGGTCGGATCCAAAGTGACCATGAAAGGTTCATGGCGTTACTCCCGAGGTTCATGTTGCCTTCGTCCTCCGGAGTTGCACCAAGTGTTCCGGCTCCGGAAATTCCAACTCTAGCTCTTCGTCTTCCCGGAGCTCCGTCGACTTCTGAGGCACCACCTGATCGTCCTTGAATATTTCCTGCTTGTAACTTTGATTTGACTTTTTTTTTTTTTTTTTTTTGTGTGGCATGTAGAGTGCCAATTTGTGTATTTTTTCAGAGAAATAAATAAAATGGACTTTTATCGCTTTTCTCTCTTCCTTTTTTTTTTGCTACACATATACAATATACATAAATATGTATATACGTCATATGTATACATATGTATTTTCATAACGTTTATCAAATGGAATGGTGGGTTGGTTGGCTTCCACAACGTTTATCAAATGGAATAAAGCACCGAAAGCATTTGATCATTGTAGTTCCCCACTGGGTTTGCTTTCATCATTTTTTTTTTATTATTTTTTTTTAGTGCTGTCTTTACAGCTTTCTCTCCTTTTCTCTCCATTATTCATTTTCTTTCTGGAATCCAAAGTTAGATCGGAGCTTTCGGTGGGATCGGTGAGGAAGACTTATCTCCTTATAAACCAGAGGTGCAGCCCCCCATTTACAGCTTCCTCCCTCTATATCATGCAAAACTGATGAAACATTAGGTGAGTAGCCGGCTTCTGCTATTCGTGTTCCCAATCTTTTCACCCAATTCTATTGATCCATGTATCAAGGAGTGTTGCTCATAATACATGATCTGGGGAAACTGTCATCTTCTCAATCAACTCAAAAGCTTCATCTCAGGTAATATGCCATACTTTTCCGTCATCAACTTAAAATGATGTCTTCCTTCGCTTATTAAACCTGCTCTACTCTAGGCACCCCAAGACACCAATGAATGTCACATTTGCGGGATGGAAACCCTCATCGATGAATCGTGTCAAAAAGTGCAAGTGCTTCTTTTCCAAGGCCATCAAAGGGATCAATATCGTCAAATGCTCGCCCAGCATCAACAGATGGACTATCAACCTTCAAGCTTCCTGATTTGGAAAGTCTACTTATTTCTTCCAAGGGATCACTATACTGCCCTGATACTACAAAAGGATCTTCCATCACCTTGGAGTTGGTTTTAGACATATCTTTAACAGTCATTTCATGGGGCCAACTGGCCTCTGAGGTTGACCTTTCACTAGGAGCATTACCGCCTCCAAACCCAGGTAGCAAATCATCGAAGCCGGGCACGCCCTTCTCCACTTTATCCGATCCTCTGGAGCCTGAGCTTTTTTCAATTGGGGCTCGGCCTTGCCAAACCCGCCAAAAATGTCATCAAACCCACTGGTTCTACTACGCCCTTTGGACGGCGGCGACGTCACCGACGAGAAAACGTCCTCGTGCTTAACTTTTGTAGCCGTGCTCTTCAGCCCCGGAACGCCATCGAAAATGTCATCGTCGTAAACGGGTTTATCATAAACGGGCCCCGAATTCGTCGACGATGACTTTGGAACCGAACCAGCAGACCCACCAAACATTGAATCGAAGTTGAAAGCCGCGTCATCGCCGTGGCTCTCCAATTTACCGGAATACCGTGCCGACCCGCCAAAGATATCGCCAAAGTCTTGACCTTTAGAGGATCCAAAGATCGAATCGCGATCGTCGGCGATTGACCCATTGAAGGAATTGGTGACGCGAGCTGATCGGGAGGTCCCAGTAGACCCGAGATCAAAATTTGAGGGTTTTGATGAAGAATTTGCAGAAGAAGCAGATATTGGGGCCGATTTTCCGGAGGGCTTGAAGCCGAAATCGGAGGCCAAGAGACCCTCGAAGTCGTTCATGGCGATTGGGATTTCTGGGTCTCTCTCTCTCTCCTTCCTCCTCCTCGTGTTATTGGTTTGAAAAAGATGTGTTTTCCGGCGAGGAGCCCGGTAGAGGCCACAACAGCTGCAGGGAATAATTGCCACATTGAAGAGGAGTAAGATCTCGGCGTGGTCTCGCCGTGGCAGATCTCGGCGTTTTCTTTTCTTTTTTATTTGATTTATCGTCTAGGGGAAACGAGACGGGGGAAGACAGGAACTGAGCGAGGGCAAAGTCAGAGGGATGGATAGAGAGGTTTCTCGGATGACAGAGGTGAGGTCCTTGTCGAGGTGGCTTCGCAGCTGCACATCTGTGGGGGATTAGATGTGAGGTGGCGATTAGGCAGCGGTGACAGAGGAGAGGGAGATCAGATCTGCGAAAAAGAGGCAATGGAAGCCGAAGTCGGTGGGCTTGGGCTCTTTTTCATATGAAGAACCAAATTGGTCTTGCTGGCTGAGAAGCTGGGTCTTGTCTGGAAGAAAAGCTTGTGCCAATGTGGGCCTGTCCTGGCTTCTGGGCTTGAAGGATTGCGCAGGAAATGTTTTGCCTTGGATCTTGTATCTGAGGCTATTTATGCACATACATATATATATATATATATATATATATATTTATTTATTTACTTATATTTTTATTTTTATTTTTATTTATTATTATTATTATTAATTTTTTTTTTGTATACATATATGCATAATGTGCGTACCCCCCACTGATGGACTTCTTTGTTGTGATGTCAGGGATTTTGTAAACAATTTCGCGGATGCACGGCATGACGTTGGGACCCTCCATGAAGCTTTTGGAAGTGGAGTGAACGACGGTGTTTTTTGTGCTCTTTGCTGCTAAGTGCTTGCGCGAGAGACTGCGCCGGAGTTCCGCCGTGTAGTGCCTTTTGATTACAGTTTTCCCTCGGTTGGTGCGCTGCCGTGTGGGGCTGTACAAGAGGCTGCACTGGGGCTTCGTTGCGTATTGTCTTTTGGTCGCAATTTTCCCTTGGTGGTGGTGTTGCCGTGCGGTGCAAGAAACTGCTTGCGTAGTCGCTGCGAGGTTTCGTAGTGTGACTACGTGGCATTTTGGTTTCTTTGCTACCGTAACGTGCCTTGAAGGACTGTCTTGTAGCTGCCCTTTTTACCGTGCTTGCTGCTCTGTCATCGCTGCATTATTTGCCGCACGCCATTGTACTGTCCGCCGTCCTTGTTGCACTGTCCATTGCCCAGCTGCTTGAAGCTTATTGCAGTGCGTCACTTTTTTGCCATGTGGGGTTGTGCAAAAGACTGCAGTGAGTTTTACGCTGTGTAATGCCTTTTGGTCACAACTTTCCTTGGTGGTGACGTTGCCGTGCACATTGATCTTGCTGCTTGCCGGGGGCTTTTTTGCCGTTGCTGCTTGCCGTGGGTTCTTTGCCGTTGCTGCTTTGGAGCTCGTTCCAAATGCGTCACTTTTACCATGTGGGGTTGTGCAAAACAGACTGCAGCGAGTTTATGCTGTGTAATGTCTTTTGGTCACAACTTTCCTTGGTGGTGACGTTGGCGTGATGTTCACCTTCGTAATACGGCTTTGTAACCAAATTGTTCCTTTAAAGAAATAAAGTATTCATATTTTGAATTTGCTCTTCATTCTTTAAAGTGTTTGTGTTTTTGTTGATGATGTGACTGTACTTGAAGTTTTGAAGTTTCAAGTTGCCTACGTACCCTCGGTTTAAGGAGGGATCAAGTCATCACGTAGTTCAAATGAATAATGGATTTTTTTTTTTTATATGGTGATTTTTTTTTATGATGATTTTGCCGTACACAGTTTATGCTCTTGCGGGCCAGGAGCGTGGTTTCTTCTCATGCGTAGTACCGCTTCAAAAACTTGCCGTTTATGGGGCCAATCCTCAAGCCATCTTCTTCCACGATCATGTAAGCACCGTTTGTGTAGACTTCTTGTACTACGTAAGGCCTATCCCACTTCGAGGTGAATTTGCTTTTCGTCTTGTGCGTCATGATGATAGGCCTACGTAATGCAAGGACGAGGTCTCCTTCTTGAAATGACCTCGGGCGAACTTTCTTGTTGAAGGCCTTGGACAACCGTGCTTGATAACACTCCAAGTGCTGCTGAGCTTCGAGCCTCTTATCGTCTAGTGCTTCCAACTCTTGAAGACGTAACTTTGCGTTCTCTTCGTTGGTCAGTCCTTCTTGTATAGCCATTCTCAGGGAGGGGATTTGGCTTTCCAGCGGCAAAACCGCCTCTACGCCATACACGAGTGAATATGGTGTAGCTTGAGTAGGTGTCCGGTGCGTCGTCCTGTATGCCCAAAGCGCTTCGCTCATTCTTTCGTGCCAGTCTTTCTTGTTCCTACCAACGACCTTTCTCAACAGGTTGCATAGAGTTTTGTTGAATGCTTCTGCGAGACCGTTAGCTGGGGCATGATACATGGAAGACTTATGCTGTTTGAATTTGTATTTCTCACAGAGTTCGTCCATGAGTCGGTTGGAGAATTGCTTTCCATTGTCCGTAATGATGTAGCGAGGCACACCATATCGGTGGATGATATGCTCCTTGATAAAACGGACGACAGTTTCTTTCTTGACTTCCCTCAGGGGTATGGCTTCAGCCCACTTGGAGAAGTAATCTGTTGCAGCTAGGATGTAAGCTTCTCCTGCAGATGACTTTGGGGCGATCGGTCCCACGACGTCCAATCCCCATGCGTCGAACGGCCATGAAGCAACTGTAGGGTGCAATGGTTCAGGCGGTTGATGTATGAAGTTGGCATGGAACTGGCAGGCTTGGCACCTTTTGGCGTATTCCATACAATCCCTCACCATGCTTGGCCAATAGTAGCCCATTCTTTTAAGCTGGAAATGTAGCTTTGGCCCCGACTGATGTGCTCCACATATACCTGAATGTGCTTCCTCCATGGCTTGACTGGCTTCTTCTTCACCTAAGCATCTTAAAAGTACTCCTTCAAAAGAGCGTCGGTAAAGTGTTCCTTTGTAGTAGAGGAAGCGATGTGCTCGTCGACGTATCTCAGAGCGGTGTCTAGTATTGTCTGGAAGCCTTCCTTGCTCTAAGTAGTCGATTAACGGCTGTCTCCATTCTTCAGTGTCAACCAGGAGTACTGAAATGACGTTTGTGTCATTTAGCAGTATCTCAGTGGCAAGTGGAATCACCCATCTTTGGCAAACTGGCACATTTGCGACTTCTCCTTCTCCTAGTGTCATGCTAGAGGCTATGTTGGCGAGAACATCTGCCATTTGATTTTCTTTTCTTGGCACATGTTCTAGTGTCACCATCTCGAACTTTTGCAGCAACTGAGTTGCCAGTCGGAAGTAGGGGACCAGATCATCTTTCCTCACCTCATACTCGGTCAGGAGTTGATTGATTATGAGCTTCGAGTCACCATATACCTCAAGGGCTGTGATTCCTATATTGGTTGCCATTTGGAGGCCGAGGATCAATGCTTGGTACTCAGCGACGTTGTTAGAGCATAGTTCGCTCAGTTGGAAGGAATAAGGCAGTATTTGTCTTTGTGGTGACATGAATATTACTCCTGCCCCCGCTCCATCTGTTCGGGCGGATCCGTCGAAGAACATCGTCCATGTTGGGAAGACGTCGATGTAAAACACCTCCTCGTCAGGCAAGTCGTCTGAGATTTCCCAATCGGCTGGGATCGGGTGATCGGCGAGGAAGTCTGCCAGTGCTTGTCCTTTAACGGCTTTAGCTGGAACGTAGATGATCTCGTGTTGATTGAGAAGCAACGCCCATTTAGCTAGTCGCCCTGTCAGAACTAGTTTGGACATGACATATTTAACTGGATCAGCTCTAGCAACCAAGTGGATGGTGTAAGCCTGCATGTAATGCCTGAGCTTCTGGATGGCGAACACCAAGGCGAGGCACATCTTTTCTATTGGGGAATAGTTCAACTCAGCACCGGTAAGAGTTCGACTGAGGTAGTAGAGCGCTCTTTCTTTCTGGGATTCATTTTCTTGTCCCAAGAGTGCCCCAACTGAACTTTCCTGAGCGGCGATGTATAATATGAGTGGCTTTCCAGGCGTGGGTGCCCCCAAGACAGGTGGACTTGACAAATATTTTTTTATGCTTTCAAAAGCATTGTGGCATGCTTTATCCCATACAAATGGAACATCCTTTTTCATGAGTCGACTGAATGGTTGACAGTGCCCTGCGAGGTTGGAGATGAAACGCCTGATGAAGGCTAGGCGTCCTTGTAGACTTTTCAGCTCGTGCAGGTTTCTCGGCTCAGGCATGTTTTGAATGGCCTTGATTTTTGATTGATCCACTTCAATGCCGCGGTGTTTGACAATGAAGCCCAGGAACTTTCCAGATGTGACGCCAAATGCACATTTCAACGGGTTCATCTTGAGATTGTACTTTTGCAGTCTTTTGAACACTATTCGCAAATCCTTCAAGTGGTCTGATTTTCTTTTTGTTTTGACCACCACATCGTCCACGTAACATTCTACATTTTTGTGTAGCATGTCATCGAAGATTTTTTGCATTGCACGCTGATATGTAGCTCCAGCATTCTTTAGACCGAATGGCATTACTTTGTAGCAGTATATACCCTTTGGAGTGCGAAAGGCTGTTAGTTCCTCATCCTCGGGAGCCATGCGAATTTGATTGTATCCGGATGAGCCATCCATGAATGATAGTGCCTCGTGGCCAGTGGTTGCATCCACCATGATTTCGATGATTGGCAAAGGAAAATCGTCCTTCGGGCATGCATCGTTGAGGTCTCGGAAGTCCACGCAAACACATATCTGTCCTGATTTCTTGAGGACGATAACGACGTTAGAGATCCATTTTGGGTATTGCACCTCTCGAATGAAGCCTGCTTCAATTAGCTTGTCAATCTCAGCCTCAATCTGTGGGATGAGCTCGGATCGATAGCGCCTTTGAGTTTGCTTTATCGGTCGCGATCCAGGCTTGACTGCAAGGTGATGTACAGCGATGGTAGGGTCAAGGCCGGGCATTTCTTTGTATGTCCAAGCGAAGACGTCTTTATACTCTAACAGCAGTTGGTAATACTCCTCTGCCTCGTCTGCACTTAGCAGTGCGCTTACGAAGATAGGCTTTGGTTCCTCGCTTGTGCCTAAGTTGATTTCTTTGAGATCATCTACCGTGGCTTGCCCCCCGTCTTCGAGCTGTGGTGGTGCAGCAGTGACATCTTCCTCAAGGATCTCGTCTTCTTCGTCTTCTCGGACTGTGATGTGGAAGACGTCTTGGACTTCCTCTTCAGTGCCGTCCTCTTGGACTTGCTGGCATGAGGTTTGTCCGGTATGGATGATGGTGCGCCTTCTTACTTTTAGTGGTCCTTTTGTGTCAATCTCCAAGATTGCTTGACGCTTCATCCTTGAAGGAATTGAACTCCGAATATCGCCTTTTTCTGCTAGCATGTCGGGCTTTTCTTCTTTTGGCGCTGTCTCCTTTCTTCTAGAAGGCTTTTTGTTGTCTTCCAGTCTTTCGGAAACTGACTGTTGCAAAGGCGAGCTAGCCGTGTTGCCTTGTTTCTTAGGTTTTGACAGCCTTTCAAAAACGGATTTTTGGGATGTTGGCGTGTTAAGCCTCTTGAAGACGGAGGTTCGGCTTTGACCACCAATGCGATGCAATGCCGATATTCTGGGTCTTGGGTGATTCATCCTATTGACGACCGGCATCCGAGGGACGGTTTTAGGCTCTTCTTGTTTTTGTATAACGCTCACGCTGATGTGCTGAGTGCTAGCATTTTTCGCCTTGCTCGAAATCTTCACAGGTGCACTTGGTGCGAAGCCGATTCCTGCTTTACCGTTGTCAACTCCGTAACCATGCTTTCTCAGCCTTTTTTGAGTCTCGGTGAGGTCACGCTCTTTGTTGTCGACAGCATCTGAAACCTTCTTTCCAGGTTTTGAAGAGGGAATGAAGTCGTACCCAGCCTTTGACATGAGTTTGTAGGCGTTTGGATCAAAACCTTCTTCGGTTCTCTTGGTTGGGAGAAAACTTGATTCTACTCCCTTTGGCAGAGCTTTTATGAAACCTTGTGGTGGTCCTGCAACCTTGGTCCCGCCTAGCTGTGTTAGAGGTAGAACTGCATTCGCCTTGAGTAATTCCACATCATCCTTGCACTGTTGCATGTCGGCTTTGCTTGTCCCAGTTTCGAATGGTGTTTGACCCTTCTTTCTTCTCGACATTGGGATGTATCGGAAGACGGGCGTATTTGGTTCTTTTGTAGGCGTCTTACCCCCTTTTGCTGTCACAAGTTCGTCGTTGCTTGAAAAGAAAAAAAGAATGGAATGACATTTTTACCCTTGTATGTGTGTGAGATTTTGACAGAAATTTCAATTTGGGTTACAATTAATAACGAACTTCACCACAAGATTAAAATTAACACTTTTTTTAACCACAGAGATTAATTTAAAGTAATATCTCACTACAAGAATCAAGAAAAAGAATTTAGCCTATAAAATTTGGTACATTCTGTGATGCCGTGCTGGTCATGATGATTGACCATTTCACTAAGCTGTATTTGATACACATGGACCGACTGAGATTTGTCAATTTCATGAAGGAAAAGGGAAATATGCATGCATTGATAACTTTAAAAGTTAGGAACTCAATGGAATACACTTGATACGGACAGCTTGTTTGCTCCTTAATTAGTGGTGCCGCCAAGCCTAATACAAATGTCCAAATTTATTAGGTCGTGAAGCTTAATAGATACACAACAAATCTTCACATGTCATGTTATAAAATAATTAGCCTCTTGCTATACACATAGCCGTGTGACATGTCACATGTCATGTTATAAAATACTTTGTTTTATTGTTTTTTATTTTTTATTTTTAATTTTTAACTTTAGATATTTTGAAAAATAATCGCGTGACCATTAACATTCTTACTGCGTGATTTTTTTTTAATATAACTTTTTTGTTACTTTCTGAAATCCAATAAGAGAAAGATAATTTAAATTAGGTGGTGCTATTTAAATACTCTATTTTACTTTTTGCACAATTTCTTAATTTTCAACCGAACTAATAAAAAGGATATAAAATCACACCTTTTTGACCTTTTCATGAGAGATAGGATTCTCGCCGGATCCTCCAAATATCTATTCATCGTTCATCTTGCGGTCATTTTTTGTCAGATACTGTTTATATTCAATTTTAAATAAAAAAAATTCAATGATTTTTTATTGCACTAGATCAGAACTCACCAACTCGACAAGCCGCAAATTGCGGTGAAACTTGACTAAAGATCGAAAATTAGAGGAAAGAGGAGGAGATACACCAGTGGGATGAGAAGAGGGTAAATCGAACTAGGAGCCGTAGTCTAGGTTATTTTGTTTTCATGCAATTTACTTCCCACACTTGTCTCTCGATTTCTTTAGATTCTGTAATTTAATCAAAGCATTGTATTTCAATTCTCTTTTACTATTGCAAATTTAATTCAAGCACTCGTTTTTTTAGTACATTGATCATTCTAGGCAACATGGTGGCACACTTGCACATCTAAATAAAAAAAGGATAAAAATCCTTCTAAGGCAATCTGGCCCGGCCAAAAAGAGGAAAACAGAAACCAATAGAACTATCTTGCTAGCACTTAGAGAGATTCCACAAAAAACTGTTTTTATATTTTCAATCCAAGTTAGTCTCTAGCGTGTTATAATTATATGAACATTTTATATTATTTCTGTACTGTTTTATGTACTACTTTGGAAGTTCCAACAATAAAAAAGGGCAGATTTTCCTTTCAAATACTATTTGGTAGAGATGCATAATATAAAGAGATGATTATAAAACGGAAATAAAATTCTAAAAATAATATTTGTTCCTTTATTTTATTTTGTTAATGTATTACAAATTCTTGACAACAGCAATGTGTCAAGCTCCGCATAATTTATTCTTCTCCATTATTGTTACATAAAGAAACAGATATCATCATCTGCATATGTTATCCCATTTTGTGCTTATGGGCAGAATGTAATGACGTAGTCAGGTCCACCACTGCATGTAAATGTGCTGTTTTTATCATCATAAGCGTAGCTATAAGCTTGAGGGCACTGCTTCTCAAAGATCTGAGAGTACTCTGTGGGAGGACATGTCTCTGGTGTATTATTCGGCGGAGTGCAGCAATACTTCGAATCGCCAAGCGCGAGGCAAGCGCTTTTGCAACTGATGACACTCCCATCAGCCGCTTTCACTTGAAACTGAGCTGGGCAAGCCGCGTTAACATTGGTAGGGCAACTCGAGGGCTTGCACTCGCCCGTGCCGCCTTGTGGGGCGACAGACATAGGCAAGTTGAAGCCGTCAACAAGGCTAACATCGTAAAAATCTTGACCCCCGTTTTCTGCAATTGTGATTTCAACTAAAGTTGCTGGTGGAACTGCGCCTGCCCCGTTGCATGCGACCTGGCCAGAGCCACAGTCTGCAGTTTCACAAGTGAATTTTCCAGCAGCGTCCGTGGAGCATCTGGTTCGGGCCCAAAAGCGACCGGACCATGGGGATGGAGCGTCCACTGACCGGCTAGCTTTGGATGCTAGTTCGAAGCCAGTGAGTGATAACTGAGGTTTTTGGTCACCAGTTAGGGTTCCTGGCCATACAGTATTGGGGCAGTTGTTTGTGAAAGTGATTTTCGCTGCATGTGCACCTGCATTTATGTTCAACATACAACTACATATTAAGAATATTAATACTGAAAAATCTACATACAATTGTAAATATATCTAATTGAATAAATATCATTTTGTTAAGAACCTTTTCATAAGTAATCAGTAATTTTATTATAAATATAGGTTGATGATTATTTTCTAATCTCATGTTCGCCGCATTGGTTAGTTCACTTATATGCATCCGGATTGAGAACTTTTACGGTATCCTTTTAAAAATTACTAGTACCCCTTGTTTTAATAAAATTATTTGTGTAAGTCACGGAATTATCCATCATCGTTATTCTCTCTCTTAGACTTCCTACTTTGACGTTTAACAGTATTACAATATAGTGCGGACTAACCCCTCTTATATTTGCATCCGGCTGGCATGCATACAATATACTAGAGACTAATATGAAACAAAAAGAACAAAAAATAGAATGAGAAGTTTGTATGACATTACCTGAGAAGAAGAGGATGGCCAAGGTGAGGCCGAGGAGGGAAGCTACTTGGCTCTTCATCATCGACATTGAATATGTCTTAACTGCCTGTTTGCTGCTAATTAACTTACTTCTGATTTGATGATAAACTTAGGAACCAAGGGGGGTTTATATAGGCTTAGAGCGTGCCTAACTTTTTTGATCTTTTGCACGAGTAAGAATTACGGGTCTAAGCTGCGATGGGAACTAGGAAAACGACCGCAATAAGCAAGTCCAGCGTTGCTGGATGCTCGAGGGACAGGCGGAAAAAAGGGCCCGAGGCCCTGTCAATTTGGTCCAGCGTTGCAAAGGGCCGAGTGAAGGGGGAGCCCGATGGACAGGCCGGTGGAAAATTGACCCACCGAGCCACTGAGTGGATTTGAGCCCGCATGACGTCAGCCTGGCGTCAGGCAGTTTTAATTTTTTTTTTCTGTCAGGCGCGTGCACCCCACTCGCGCGTGGGGGCGCGTCGCCGGACATGTTTTCAGAAAAAAACAGTACCTTTTCAGAATTTTCAGAAAAAAAATGTTACCGTTGGGAAGCCACGTGGCTTCCCACGGTCCGTTCGATCCCAACGGCTCTTTAATTTTGACCGTCCGATTTTCAACGGTAATAAAAATAAAAAAATCTTATTTAATATCAACCGTTGGATCTCGGTTGATATTATTCTGTAAAAAAATTGAAAAAAATCGTAAAAATTTGAAAAAAATCGTAAAAAATTGTAAACAAATCGGTAAAAAATTGTAAAAAAATTGTAAAAAATCTGTAATTTTTATTTTTATTTTTTTACTTTTCTATAAATACCTTATCATTAACATCTACCTTACACCACAATTCCATATTTTCTCAACTATTTCTCCTCACATTCAAAAGCCTTTCTCTCAAAGTTTGAAGCCAATTTTTTTTTTCAAACAAAATGAGTACTGGTGCAGGTACGAATTGGACGCTTCTTGAAGATGTTGCGTTGTGTGCTAGCTGGGTTAAAATTACTCATGATTCACTTTCGGGTAATGAGATGCAGTTGCGAGAAATGTGGAGTCTTATTCATACCAATTATATTGAGAAAATGGGTGGGCAAAGAACCAAAGATTCACTGTCCAGACGTTGGAAATTACTGAATATATCGTTTAGTTTGTGGAGAGACGCATTGACACAAGCTAGTTCTAATCTTCGAAGTGGGAAAAGTTTAGCGGATCAGGTAACAATATATTACTTATTTGTTTGTATTATTTAATTGTTAGCTATTTTCATATTATTTATTTGTTACCTATTTTCATTATAATTATTATGTTGTATTAATTATTTGTTAGCTAGTTTCATTATAATTATTTGTTAGCTATTTTCATATTATTTATTTGTTTGTATTAATTATTTGTTACCTATTTTCATTATAATTATTATGTTGTATTAATTAATTGTTACCTGGTTTCATTATAATTATTTGTTAGCTATTGTAAACACGAAAATTTCCTGAAGGAACAAGAACACGTGTACAAAATATATTTGTTATTTGATGAATTTTGGGTTACAATATCTATTTGTTCCTCTGATTCTATCTTCGTAAGATATGGGTTTGTTGATGGGCTGTTGATCCAAAGGGCCGTTGGGCTTGATCCTTGGATGAACAGTGATGTGGATTTGTTTGTGTTGATCCGAAGGGGTTGTTTGGCGCTTTGATTCTTGGGATGAACAGTGATGATCTTCAGATGCTTGATGATGAATGTAGAACGATGAACGATGAACGATGGATGAGCTTCAAGGGGCTTTGAGCTTGATTCTTGAAGAATGAATGTATTGATTCCAAGGGCCGTCGGGGCTTGATCTTGGAGGGTGGATGAATGTTGCTTCAAGGGCCGTCGGGGCTTGATCTTGAAGAAGATGGATGAACGATGAACGATGAACGATGAACGATGAACTTCAAGGGGCTTTTGGGCTTGGTTCTTGAAGAACGGATGAACGGATGAACGATGAATGGATCTTCAAAGGCTTTTGGGCTTGATCTTGAAGTTGGATGAACGTTGAATGATGAACGGATCTTCAAGGGCTTTTGAGCTTGTTCTTGAAGATGGATGAATGACGAACGAAGAACGATGAACGATGAACGATGGAACGAAGAACGAAGAACGAACTTCAGAGAATTCTCTTCCAATTTGGGAGTAGAGAAATGTATTTGTGAATTGGTGAATTGAAATGAATGAAATTGGCTTCTATTTATAGAATTTTCCAAGGCCTAATTTTGAATATAATATCCCAGATGAAATAAGTCGTCTCTGCCAGGTGTTGACACGTGTCCTGTTTGACAGCTTTTCGGACTCTTTTCGAATTTTCGTTGAATCACACACTATGTGTACAATTTATGTAATACATGAGCGTTAACATTTTGACCATCGGTCAACATTTTATTTACTGAAATTTCATTGTCTACAAATGCCCCCACTTCAAAGCGTGTCGTATACATGTGCTTGTCACGTGTAGAAGATGCGTCTTTGAAGTCCCTTAATGTAGACGTTTGATCCAAGGGCCGTCGAGGCTTGATCTTGGATCGGGTTTTGTGATTTTTCCACAGCTTTCATCTTGAACTGGTTTTGATTCAAGGGCGATGAACACCTGATCTTGAATCGGGCTTTTGATTTCTCCAAGGGCCGTTGAGGCTTGATCTTGAAGGTTGATTCAAGGGTGTTGGACACTTGATCTTGAATCGGGTCTTGATTTCTCCAAGGGCCGTTGAGGCTTGATCTTGAAGGTTGATTCAAGGGTGTTGGACACTCAATCTTGAATCGGGTCTTGATTTCTCCAAGGGCCGTTGCGGCTTGATCTTGAAGGTTGATTCAGCACGTTGTCTCCACCTGCTTCAAGTAGTCTGGTCTCCACGCAGGTCTGGCATCTTCTTTTGCAGTATTTTTTCTCTAATGCAAAAATTCCCATGAAAGCAATTGGAGATGCCGCTCCAAATCATTCAATGTGGAGATTAGCTATGCTGCAAAAATTCCCATGAAAGCATCAGAACATCACTTCTCAGCGACTCATCATGTTTTCCAGCTTCCAACATTAGTTGAAGATGACTGCTCGAGAGTAATGCTAGGTAAGCAATCAGGGAAGGGTTCCAGACAATCAGTCCCAGATCGGAAGCTTGACTCCAAGTGGCGGCTGATCGCTCTCTTTCTCTTTGTCCCGTAGGCAAGAGCAAGGGTAAAGGAAAAGCATGCCATGAGATATCTTTGCCTTCGACCCTGCTGATATGAGATACTTTGGCTTTTGAAGAAGTACAAGTTGATTTTTTTGAACTGGGTTTGGGAGCCTTTTTACTTGCAAACGATCCTCAGCTTCGTTGAGGATGATTCAGCACGTTGTCTCCACATGCTTCAAGTACTCCGGTCTGAGCTTACCCATTTATCTTCAGCTAGATTTTCTAATCTTGAATTGGACTTGTGTTTTCTTCAAGGGGCCGTCGCGGCTTGGTCTTGAAGGTTGATTCAGCACGTTGTCTCCACATGCTTCAAGTAGTCCGGTCTCCACGCAGGTGTGGCATCTTCTTGAACTCTTGGATCAACCCAGACTCATCTGCTTTTCGAAGCAACTCAGACTCCTCCTGCTTCGTCTGTGAGGTACTTTTGCTTTTGAAGAAGCACCTCAACACAGGTTTATTTTTGAAGTGGGCTGGGAGGGGTCTGAGATGAGTACTCGAGAGTAAGACTAGGTAAGCAATCAGGATCTCACTTTCTCCATGTTCTTCAGATGAAGGTGAGGAGAAAGCGTAATATGAGATACTTTTGCTTTTAACCTTTTTAATATGAAATACTTTCGCTCTGGATGATTTGTTTTCTGGGGTGTTCCAAGGGATGAAGAACACTGAGTGACTTGAAAGGTTTCTTTGGGAAGACATTGTCGGAGATGAAGAGAGGTTGAAAGGTTGAGAGGGTGTGAAGGTGTGCCTTTGCTGTGGTAGGCGAAGGTCGAACTTATAGAAATTTGGCTTCACAACCGGAACTATTCCTTCACTATTTGTCGGCAGCCGGTGGATGGATAAACAGTGCCCGTTACGCGCTTTCTGACAAAGCTTCCGTAATTTCCGCGAAGCTGACTGCGCATGTGACGAGTGACGACAAACTGGAATGATGATCTTTTGAAAACCGGGGTTCATATCCAGGTGCGGCTCGTGGTTTTCGCAACGCTCCAAGCTGCATGTGACGCAGGTGACGACAAACTAGAAAAGCTGATGCCACGTGATTTCTGAGTCAAGCCCAGCTTTTGATAGAGGAACGGCTCTTTTGAGACAGGACTCCGGTCTTCGAGAAATGAGCGTCACTCTTTGATTTGTGAGAGGAGCGCTTCTTCGATCTCTGAGGAGCGCTTCTTCATTTTCTTCTTTTTATAGAGGCATGAATTTTGTTTCACCTCACACTTGAACTCCCTTCTGTAAACACTTTTTTTTCTTGAACTTCTGTAATCTTAATCTTCCTGATCTATTCTTTCTTAACACATTCTGAAAATGTCTTGCCCTTCCGACCGTCGCCTTAACTTGAACGTCGGAGAAGATGATGACTTGTCTTCTCCAGACAACATTTGGCGTCCGTCCTTCATATCCCCCAACGGTCCTCTTACAGTTGGGGACTCAATGATGAGAAACGAAATAACCGCTACGGTGGTTGCTCGAAATCTCCTCACTCCAAGGGACACTAGGTTGCTATCCAGGCGGTCAGACGAGTTGGCTGTTCAGGAATCTCTAGCTCTCAGCGTCCAAAGTGCAGGCTCAGTTTCAAACATGGGCCAGCGGCTTCTCGCAAGATCTCGGCAGGTGGAGTCACTGATGGCGGAGGTGGCGAGTCTTCGGCAAGAGGTCAGAGGACTCAGGCACGAGAACAAGGAGTTGCACCTGCTTGCAACTAGTTACTCGACCAGCATGAAGAGGAAGCTGGATCAGCTGCAGGAGTCGGACGGTCGGATCCAAAGTGACCATGAAAGGTTCATGGCGTTACTCCCGAGGTTCATGTTGCCTTCGTCCTCCGGAGTTGCACCAAGTGTTCCGGCTCCGGAAATTCCAACTCTAGCTCTTCGTCTTCCCGGAGCTCCGTCGACTTCTGAGGCACCACCTGATCGTCCTTGAATATTTCCTGCTTGTAACTTTGATTTGACTTTTTTTTTTTTTTTTTTTGTGTGGCATGTAGAGTGCCAATTTGTGTATTTTTTCAGAGAAATAAATAAAATGGACTTTTATCGCTTTTCTCTCTTCCTTTTTTTTTTGCTACACATATACAATATACATAAATATGTATATACGTCATATGTATACATATGTATTTTCATAACGTTTATCAAATGGAATGGTGGGTTGGTTGGCTTCCACAACGTTTATCAAATGGAATAAAGCACCGAAAGCATTTGATCATTGTAGTTCCCCACTGGGTTTGCTTTCATCATTTTTTTTTATTATTTTTTTTTAGTGCTGTCTTTACAGCTTTCTCTCCTTTTCTCTCCATTATTCATTTTCTTTCTGGAATCCAAAGTTAGATCGGAGCTTTCGGTGGGATCGGTGAGGAAGACTTATCTCCTTATAAACCAGAGGTGCAGCCCCCCATTTACAGCTTCCTCCCTCTATATCATGCAAAACTGATGAAACATTAGGTGAGTAGCCGGCTTCTGCTATTCGTGTTCCCAATCTTTTCACCCAATTCTATTGATCCATGTATCAAGGAGTGTTGCTCATAATACATGATCTGGGGAAACTGTCATCTTCTCAATCAACTCAAAAGCTTCATCTCAGGTAATATGCCATACTTTTCCGTCATCAACTTAAAATGATGTCTTCCTTCGCTTATTAAACCTGCTCTACTCTAGGCACCCCAAGACACCAATGAATGTCACATTTGCGGGATGGAAACCCTCATCGATGAATCGTGTCAAAAAGTGCAAGTGCTTCTTTTCCAAGGCCATCAAAGGGATCAATATCGTCAAATGCTCGCCCAGCATCAACAGATGGACTATCAACCTTCAAGCTTCCTGATTTGGAAAGTCTACTTATTTCTTCCAAGGGATCACTATACTGCCCTGATACTACAAAAGGATCTTCCATCACCTTGGAGTTGGTTTTAGACATATCTTTAACAGTCATTTCATGGGGCCAACTGGCCTCTGAGGTTGACCTTTCACTAGGAGCATTACCGCCTCCAAACCCAGGTAGCAAATCATCGAAGCCGGGCACGCCCTTCTCCACTTTATCCGATCCTCTGGAGCCTGAGCTTTTTTCAATTGGGGCTCGGCCTTGCCAAACCCGCCAAAAATGTCATCAAACCCACTGGTTCTACTACGCCCTTTGGACGGCGGCGACGTCACCGACGAGAAAACGTCCTCGTGCTTAACTTTTGTAGCCGTGCTCTTCAGCCCCGGAACGCCATCGAAAATGTCATCGTCGTAAACGGGTTTATCATAAACGGGCCCCGAATTCGTCGACGATGACTTTGGAACCGAACCAGCAGACCCACCAAACATTGAATCGAAGTTGAAAGCCGCGTCATCGCCGTGGCTCTCCAATTTACCGGAATACCGTGCCGACCCGCCAAAGATATCGCCAAAGTCTTGACCTTTAGAGGATCCAAAGATCGAATCGCGATCGTCGGCGATTGACCCATTGAAGGAATTGGTGACGCGAGCTGATCGGGAGGTCCCAGTAGACCCGAGATCAAAATTTGAGGGTTTTGATGAAGAATTTGCAGAAGAAGCAGATATTGGGGCCGATTTTCCGGAGGGCTTGAAGCCGAAATCGGAGGCCAAGAGACCCTCGAAGTCGTTCATGGCGATTGGGATTTCTGGGTCTCTCTCTCTCTCCTTCCTCCTCCTCGTGTTATTGGTTTGAAAAAGATGTGTTTTCCGGCGAGGAGCCCGGTAGAGGCCACAACAGCTGCAGGGAATAATTGCCACATTGAAGAGGAGTAAGATCTCGGCGTGGTCTCGCCGTGGCAGATCTCGGCGTTTTCTTTTCTTTTTTATTTGATTTATCGTCTAGGGGAAACGAGACGGGGGAAGACAGGAACTGAGCGAGGGCAAAGTCAGAGGGATGGATAGAGAGGTTTCTCGGATGACAGAGGTGAGGTCCTTGTCGAGGTGGCTTCGCAGCTGCACATCTGTGGGGGATTAGATGTGAGGTGGCGATTAGGCAGCGGTGACAGAGGAGAGGGAGATCAGATCTGCGAAAAAGAGGCAATGGAAGCCGAAGTCGGTGGGCTTGGGCTCTTTTTCATATGAAGAACCAAATTGGTCTTGCTGGCTGAGAAGCTGGGTCTTGTCTGGAAGAAAAGCTTGTGCCAATGTGGGCCTGTCCTGGCTTCTGGGCTTGAAGGATTGCGCAGGAAATGTTTTGCCTTGGATCTTGTATCTGAGGCTATTTATGCACATACATATATATATATATATATATATATATATATATATTTATTTATTTACTTATATTTTTATTTTTATTTTTATTTTTTATTATTATTATTATTTTTTTTTTTGTATACATATATGCATAATGTGCGTACCCCCCACTGATGGACTTCTTTGTTGTGATGTCAGGGATTTTGTAAACAATTTCGCGGATGCACGGCATGACGTTGGGACCCTCCATGAAGCTTTTGGAAGTGGAGTGAACGACGGTGTTTTTTGTGCTCTTTGCTGCTAAGTGCTTGCGCGAGAGACTGCGCCGGAGTTCCGCCGTGTAGTGCCTTTTGATTACAGTTTTCCCTCGGTTGGTGCGCTGCCGTGTGGGGCTGTACAAGAGGCTGCACTGGGGCTTCGTTGCGTATTGTCTTTTGGTCGCAATTTTCCCTTGGTGGTGGTGTTGCCGTGCGGTGCAAGAAACTGCTTGCGTAGTCGCTGCGAGGTTTCGTAGTGTGACTACGTGGCATTTTGGTTTCTTTGCTACCGTAACGTGCCTTGAAGGACTGTCTTGTAGCTGCCCTTTTTACCGTGCTTGCTGCTCTGTCATCGCTGCATTATTTGCCGCACGCCATTGTACTGTCCGCCGTCCTTGTTGCACTGTCCATTGCCCAGCTGCTTGAAGCTTATTGCAGTGCGTCACTTTTTTGCCATGTGGGGTTGTGCAAAAGACTGCAGTGAGTTTTACGCTGTGTAATGCCTTTTGGTCACAACTTTCCTTGGTGGTGACGTTGCCGTGCACATTGATCTTGCTGCTTGCCGGGGGCTTTTTTGCCGTTGCTGCTTGCCGTGGGTTCTTTGCCGTTGCTGCTTTGGAGCTCGTTCCAAATGCGTCACTTTTACCATGTGGGGTTGTGCAAAACAGACTGCAGCGAGTTTATGCTGTGTAATGTCTTTTGGTCACAACTTTCCTTGGTGGTGACGTTGGCGTGATGTTCACCTTCGTAATACGGCTTTGTAACCAAATTGTTCCTTTAAAGAAATAAAGTATTCATATTTTGAATTTGCTCTTCATTCTTTAAAGTGTTTGTGTTTTTGTTGATGATGTGACTGTACTTGAAGTTTTGAAGTTTCAAGTTGCCTACGTACCCTCGGTTTAAGGAGGGATCAAGTCATCACGTAGTTCAAATGAATAATGGATTTTTTTTTTTTTATATGGTGATTTTTTTTTATGATGATTTTGCCGTACACAGTTTATGCTCTTGCGGGCCAGGAGCGTGGTTTCTTCTCATGCGTAGTACCGCTTCAAAAACTTGCCGTTTATGGGGCCAATCCTCAAGCCATCTTCTTCCACGATCATGTAAGCACCGTTTGTGTAGACTTCTTGTACTACGTAAGGCCTATCCCACTTCGAGGTGAATTTGCTTTTCGTCTTGTGCGTCATGATGATAGGCCTACGTAATGCAAGGACGAGGTCTCCTTCTTGAAATGACCTCGGGCGAACTTTCTTGTTGAAGGCCTTGGACAACCGTGCTTGATAACACTCCAAGTGCTGCTGAGCTTCGAGCCTCTTATCGTCTAGTGCTTCCAACTCTTGAAGACGTAACTTTGCGTTCTCTTCGTTGGTCAGTCCTTCTTGTATAGCCATTCTCAGGGAGGGGATTTGGCTTTCCAGCGGCAAAACCGCCTCTACGCCATACACGAGTGAATATGGTGTAGCTTGAGTAGGTGTCCGGTGCGTCGTCCTGTATGCCCAAAGCGCTTCGCTCATTCTTTCGTGCCAGTCTTTCTTGTTCCTACCAACGACCTTTCTCAACAGGTTGCATAGAGTTTTGTTGAATGCTTCTGCGAGACCGTTAGCTGGGGCATGATACATGGAAGACTTATGCTGTTTGAATTTGTATTTCTCACAGAGTTCGTCCATGAGTCGGTTGGAGAATTGCTTTCCATTGTCCGTAATGATGTAGCGAGGCACACCATATCGGTGGATGATATGCTCCTTGATAAAACGGACGACAGTTTCTTTCTTGACTTCCCTCAGGGGTATGGCTTCAGCCCACTTGGAGAAGTAATCTGTTGCAGCTAGGATGTAAGCTTCTCCTGCAGATGACTTTGGGGCGATCGGTCCCACGACGTCCAATCCCCATGCGTCGAACGGCCATGAAGCAACTGTAGGGTGCAATGGTTCAGGCGGTTGATGTATGAAGTTGGCATGGAACTGGCAGGCTTGGCACCTTTTGGCGTATTCCATACAATCCCTCACCATGCTTGGCCAATAGTAGCCCATTCTTTTAAGCTGGAAATGTAGCTTTGGCCCCGACTGATGTGCTCCACATATACCTGAATGTGCTTCCTCCATGGCTTGACTGGCTTCTTCTTCACCTAAGCATCTTAAAAGTACTCCTTCAAAAGAGCGTCGGTAAAGTGTTCCTTTGTAGTAGAGGAAGCGATGTGCTCGTCGACGTATCTCAGAGCGGTGTCTAGTATTGTCTGGAAGCCTTCCTTGCTCTAAGTAGTCGATTAACGGCTGTCTCCATTCTTCAGTGTCAACCAGGAGTACTGAAATGACGTTTGTGTCATTTAGCAGTATCTCAGTGGCAAGTGGAATCACCCATCTTTGGCAAACTGGCACATTTGCGACTTCTCCTTCTCCTAGTGTCATGCTAGAGGCTATGTTGGCGAGAACATCTGCCATTTGATTTTCTTTTCTTGGCACATGTTCTAGTGTCACCATCTCGAACTTTTGCAGCAACTGAGTTGCCAGTCGGAAGTAGGGGACCAGATCATCTTTCCTCACCTCATACTCGGTCAGGAGTTGATTGATTATGAGCTTCGAGTCACCATATACCTCAAGGGCTGTGATTCCTATATTGGTTGCCATTTGGAGGCCGAGGATCAATGCTTGGTACTCAGCGACGTTGTTAGAGCATAGTTCGCTCAGTTGGAAGGAATAAGGCAGTATTTGTCTTTGTGGTGACATGAATATTACTCCTGCCCCCGCTCCATCTGTTCGGGCGGATCCGTCGAAGAACATCGTCCATGTTGGGAAGACGTCGATGTAAAACACCTCCTCGTCAGGCAAGTCGTCTGAGATTTCCCAATCGGCTGGGATCGGGTGATCGGCGAGGAAGTCTGCCAGTGCTTGTCCTTTAACGGCTTTAGCTGGAACGTAGATGATCTCGTGTTGATTGAGAAGCAACGCCCATTTAGCTAGTCGCCCTGTCAGAACTAGTTTGGACATGACATATTTAACTGGATCAGCTCTAGCAACCAAGTGGATGGTGTAAGCCTGCATGTAATGCCTGAGCTTCTGGATGGCGAACACCAAGGCGAGGCACATCTTTTCTATTGGGGAATAGTTCAACTCAGCACCGGTAAGAGTTCGACTGAGGTAGTAGAGCGCTCTTTCTTTCTGGGATTCATTTTCTTGTCCCAAGAGTGCCCCAACTGAACTTTCCTGAGCGGCGATGTATAATATGAGTGGCTTTCCAGGCGTGGGTGCCCCCAAGACAGGTGGACTTGACAAATATTTTTTTATGCTTTCAAAAGCATTGTGGCATGCTTTATCCCATACAAATGGAACATCCTTTTTCATGAGTCGACTGAATGGTTGACAGTGCCCTGCGAGGTTGGAGATGAAACGCCTGATGAAGGCTAGGCGTCCTTGTAGACTTTTCAGCTCGTGCAGGTTTCTCGGCTCAGGCATGTTTTGAATGGCCTTGATTTTTGATTGATCCACTTCAATGCCGCGGTGTTTGACAATGAAGCCCAGGAACTTTCCAGATGTGACGCCAAATGCACATTTCAACGGGTTCATCTTGAGATTGTACTTTTGCAGTCTTTTGAACACTATTCGCAAATCCTTCAAGTGGTCTGATTTTCTTTTTGTTTTGACCACCACATCGTCCACGTAACATTCTACATTTTTGTGTAGCATGTCATCGAAGATTTTTTGCATTGCACGCTGATATGTAGCTCCAGCATTCTTTAGACCGAATGGCATTACTTTGTAGCAGTATATACCCTTTGGAGTGCGAAAGGCTGTTAGTTCCTCATCCTCGGGAGCCATGCGAATTTGATTGTATCCGGATGAGCCATCCATGAATGATAGTGCCTCGTGGCCAGTGGTTGCATCCACCATGATTTCGATGATTGGCAAAGGAAAATCGTCCTTCGGGCATGCATCGTTGAGGTCTCGGAAGTCCACGCAAACACATATCTGTCCTGATTTCTTGAGGACGATAACGACGTTAGAGATCCATTTTGGGTATTGCACCTCTCGAATGAAGCCTGCTTCAATTAGCTTGTCAATCTCAGCCTCAATCTGTGGGATGAGCTCGGATCGATAGCGCCTTTGAGTTTGCTTTATCGGTCGCGATCCAGGCTTGACTGCAAGGTGATGTACAGCGATGGTAGGGTCAAGGCCGGGCATTTCTTTGTATGTCCAAGCGAAGACGTCTTTATACTCTAACAGCAGTTGGTAATACTCCTCTGCCTCGTCTGCACTTAGCAGTGCGCTTACGAAGATAGGCTTTGGTTCCTCGCTTGTGCCTAAGTTGATTTCTTTGAGATCATCTACCGTGGCTTGCCCCCCGTCTTCGAGCTGTGGTGGTGCAGCAGTGACATCTTCCTCAAGGATCTCGTCTTCTTCGTCTTCTCGGACTGTGATGTGGAAGACGTCTTGGACTTCCTCTTCAGTGCCGTCCTCTTGGACTTGCTGGCATGAGGTTTGTCCGGTATGGATGATGGTGCGCCTTCTTACTTTTAGTGGTCCTTTTGTGTCAATCTCCAAGATTGCTTGACGCTTCATCCTTGAAGGAATTGAACTCCGAATATCGCCTTTTTCTGCTAGCATGTCGGGCTTTTCTTCTTTTGGCGCTGTCTCCTTTCTTCTAGAAGGCTTTTTGTTGTCTTCCAGTCTTTCGGAAACTGACTGTTGCAAAGGCGAGCTAGCCGTGTTGCCTTGTTTCTTAGGTTTTGACAGCCTTTCAAAAACGGATTTTTGGGATGTTGGCGTGTTAAGCCTCTTGAAGACGGAGGTTCGGCTTTGACCACCAATGCGATGCAATGCCGATATTCTGGGTCTTGGGTGATTCATCCTATTGACGACCGGCATCCGAGGGACGGTTTTAGGCTCTTCTTGTTTTTGTATAACGCTCACGCTGATGTGCTGAGTGCTAGCATTTTTCGCCTTGCTCGAAATCTTCACAGGTGCACTTGGTGCGAAGCCGATTCCTGCTTTACCGTTGTCAACTCCGTAACCATGCTTTCTCAGCCTTTTTTGAGTCTCGGTGAGGTCACGCTCTTTGTTGTCGACAGCATCTGAAACCTTCTTTCCAGGTTTTGAAGAGGGAATGAAGTCGTACCCAGCCTTTGACATGAGTTTGTAGGCGTTTGGATCAAAACCTTCTTCGGTTCTCTTGGTTGGGAGAAAACTTGATTCTACTCCCTTTGGCAGAGCTTTTATGAAACCTTGTGGTGGTCCTGCAACCTTGGTCCCGCCTAGCTGTGTTAGAGGTAGAACTGCATTCGCCTTGAGTAATTCCACATCATCCTTGCACTGTTGCATGTCGGCTTTGCTTGTCCCAGTTTCGAATGGTGTTTGACCCTTCTTTCTTCTCGACATTGGGATGTATCGGAAGACGGGCGTATTTGGTTCTTTTGTAGGCGTCTTACCCCCTTTTGCTGTCACAAGTTCGTCGTTGCTTGAAGATGGTGTGGTTTCCCCTCCTTGCTTTCTGGGAATGGATTGCCATTCTTATTTTTTAGGCGTTGCTTTGCCTGTGGACTTTACCTCTCTCGGGAGAGCTTCAGGTATCATGTCCTCCTCCATGTAGAACTTGGCGTCTGCAAAGTGTGATTCGGCCTCGGTAAATGGCCTTGTATCGCCTCGAACCACCTTCACTCCTTCCCGGTAGAATTTTAAACATTGGTGAAGGGTAGACGGCACTACTCCATTCTCATGGATCCAAGGCCTTCCTAAGAGCAGGCCGTATGAAGTTCTTGCATCGATCACATGAAATATTGTGCTTGATTTGAGTTCACCGATGGTCATCTCCACTCGGATCATGCCTATCGCTCTTTGTCCTCCTTGGTTGAAACCTTGGATTAGTAGACGGCTTAGAGATAGTTCGTCTATTTTGATGCCAATTATGGCCATCGTTGACTTTGGCATGATGTTTATGGCCGATCCGCCATCCACCAGCATGCGTTTGACTTTGCTCTCCCTTATGTATCCTGAGACGAAGAGAGGACGGTTGTGAGGTTTTGATCCCAGCAATAAGTCTTCGTCAGTGAAGTTGATTGAGTCTTGGGCGGCGCAACATGTGGTATATTCATGTGACTGAAGTTTTGAGCATTCGTCTTCGTTTCCTTGTACCCCATGGTCATCGGGATTTGCTAAGGCCACCATCAGTGCTTTCCGCATCTCTTCGGGTAATCGCAATGCCTCCTCGATGCTCACGTGAGTCGGCAGACCTTCTTTGGTCATGAAGGTCTTTACTTCTTCAGTGGTGATAACTTCCCCTCTTGATGGTTCTTTTACCTCTATTACGTGACACGTAGTGACAGTGTACCGTTGGAAGAAGTCATTTGGGAAGTACTCATGCAAGGAGACGGGAATGCGTGGCTCTTGCTCCATAGGCTCCCCAGCGTATGTTGGCTTAGCAGCTCTAACGCTTCTTTTGGGTTTCCTATTGTTGCGACGGCGGTGTCTTCTCCCATATTCTACCTTTGGCTTTGCGGCCTGTGGCTTGGGTTTCTTTGATTTTCTGCGGGTCACTAAGGTCCATTCTTCACTATCCTCAATCGGTGCATCTTGGTTGTTTGCCCCCGATGGTAGTAGTGCAGAAGGGGCTGTGTGACGATGGTCGTGCATTACTTGAAGAGGCACAGGATCAAAGGACCCAAACACGATCGTCGTAGTGTGTGTTGCGACCGTGTCTTCCAAGTCGAGTTCAATTCGTCCTTGTTGCGTCAACTTCATGATGAGCTCCTTGAGGACAAAGCATTTGCCGACGGGATGGCTTACGATGCGATGGTACTTGCAGTACTTGGGATCGTCAACGCGATTCATCTCTTCTGGGCGCTTGCATTCGGGAAGCTCAATTACTTTCTTCTCCAACAGGTTGTCTAGCATCGGGGCCATGTCAGAGTCTGGGAATGGGTATGTTTTCTGCTCCAATTCCCTTAAGGTGTTTTTGTACCTTTCTTGGGTACGAGAGGGCTCACCTCTTTTTATCTCCTTTGCTTTGGTTTTAGAGGAGATTTTGACGGGTGCAGCTGAAGTTTTAGTGGGGATGGTGTCAACGGCAAAAGCTTCCTTAGCGGGCTTCTTTCCACGATTGTCCACCTTTGGAGTAAACACCTTATCTTTCTTGAAGTCGGTGATCGGCTCCTTTTTTCCATGATGAGCGATGCTCAGCTCCATGTCGTGAGCGCGGGTGGCTAACTCTTCGAACGTTCGCGGTTTGATGCCTTGAAGGATGTATTGCAGTCCCCATTGCATACCTTGTACGCACATCTCGATTGAGGAGATTTCCGAGAGTCTGTCCTTACAGTCGAGGCTCAGAGTGCGCCATCGGTTGATGTAGTCAACGACTGGCTCGTCCCTCCACTGTTTTGTGCTTGTCAGCTCCAGCATGCTGACTGTACGGCGGGTGCTGTAGAAACGGTTGAGGAATTCACGCTCCAGTTGCTCCCAGCTGTTGATGGATTCGGGCTCAAGATCGGTGTACCAATCGAAGGCGTTACTTTTCAGTGAACGCACAAACTGCTTGGCAAGGTAGTCCCCTTCAGTGCCCGCATTGTTGCAAGTTTCAACGAAGTGGGCGATGTGCTGTTTCGGGTTCCCCTTTCCATCGAACTGCATGAATTTGGGTGGTTGATATCCCCTTGGCATCTTCAGGGCATCAATCTTTTTAGAGTAAGGCTTGGAATACGACATGGAGGCATGTGAGCTCCCTTCGTACTGTGCTTTGATGGTGTTAGCAATCATTTGTTGCAGCTGTTGGATAGACAGAGATCCCATGAGCTCCGTTGCCTGGACTGGCTTCCCCTCGAATTCTTGTATCGGAGGTTCCTCATCCTCACCGCCTCCTTCTTTTCTGTCGTTCTCTTTTTCCAATCGGTTGACAAGCGCGGCGATTTGTAAGTCTTTTTCCTCCACCGTCTGTGTGAGTTTTGCAATTGCCTCATTCATTTGAGCCAGCTGCTCCTCGATCGAAGTTGCTCCGGTAGTCATGACTTGCATGGCCGTGCTGCTGTTTGAGTCGGCGTCAGAGAGCAGGGACTCGGGGCACTTCTTTGGAATATCTTCCATTGGCGCACTTAGCGAGGCCAAAGTGATTACGGGTTTGTATTTCTGGTGTTCATGAACTTTTGGCGAGGTTGATGCAGAGAGGGAAGATGTGGCGGAAAGAGCTCTTGCCTTGCTCCTAGTCGTGATCCCAAAAGCGCCACTGCTCGTGACGAGGACACCCTTGTTCTTCGCGTTAGTTGCGGGAACGGTTTGAGCCTGCTTTGATGCCATATGTGCCTTTCTTTGTGGATCTTGATTTGAAGATAGAGATGAGAGGTAGAGAAAGTCCCACCGAGCGTGCCAAATTTGTAAACACGAAAATTTCCTGAAGGAACAAGAACACGTGTACAAAATATATTTGTTATTTGATGAATTTTGGGTTACAATCTCTATTTGTTCCTCTGATTCTATCTTCGTAAGATATGGGTTTGTTGATGGGCTGTTGATCCAAAGGGCCGTTGGGCTTGATCCTTGGATGAACAGTGATGTGGATTTGTTTGTGTTGATCCGAAGGGGTTGTTTGGCGCTTTGATTCTTGGGATGAACAGTGATGATCTTCAGATGCTTGATGATGAATGTAGAACGATGAACGATGAACGATGGATGAGCTTCAAGGGGCTTTGAGCTTGATTCTTGAAGAATGAATGTATTGATTCCAAGGGCCGTCGGGGCTTGATCTTGGAGGGTGGATGAATGTTGCTTCAAGGGCCGTCGGGGCTTGATCTTGAAGAAGATGGATGAACGATGAACGATGAATGAAGAACGATGAACGATGAACTTCAAGGGGCTTTTGGGCTTGGTTCTTGAAGAACGGATGAACGGATGAACGATGAATGGATCTTCAAAGGCTTTTGGGCTTGATCTTGAAGTTGGATGAACATTGAATGATGAACGGATCTTCAAGGGCTTTTGAGCTTGTTCTTGAAGATGGATGAATGACGAACGAAGAACGATGAACGATGAACGATGGAACGAAGAACGAAGAACGAACTTCAGAGAATTCTCTTCCAATTTGGGAGTAGAGAAATGTATTTGTGAATTGGTGAATTGAAATGAATGAAATTGGCTTCTATTTATAGAATTTTTCAAGGCCTAATTTTGAATATAATATCCCAGATGAAATAAGTCGTCTCTGCCAGGTGTTGACACGTGTCCTGTTTGACAGCTTTTCGGACTCTTTTCGAATTTTCGTTGAATCACACACTATGTGTACAATTTATGTAATACATGAGCGTTAACATTTTGACCATCGGTCAACATTTTATTTACTGAAATTTCATTGTCTACAGCTATTTTCATATTATTTATTTGTTTGTATTAATTATTTGTTAGCTAGTTTCATTATAATTATTTGTTAGCTATTTTCATATTATTTATTTGTTTGTATTAATTATTTGTTACCTATTTTCATTATAATTATTATGTTGTATTAATTATTTGTTACCTAGTTTCATTATAATTATTTGTTAGCTATTTTCATATTATTTATTTGTTTGTATTAATTATTTGTTACCTACTTTCATTATAATTATTTGTTTGTATTATTTATTTGTTACCTATTTTTCATCATAATTATTTAATCTCCCGCATTGTATTGGAACTTCAAGCACAAGCTTGGTATGGTGCCAAAACCAAAAGCAAAAACAAAAAATTCACCCGGTTTGAATGTTGGAATGTGGTCAAAGATTGTCCTAAATTTTAAGTTGTGCCTGTCGGTCCAGAAGTTTTCATGAACATCACCCCTCTACACTCTACACCTGATCATGCCTCGCATGATCATGATGAAGATGATGCAGAAGAAGTGCCTGAAACGCCCCCCGTTGAACAAGCGTCGGGGTCGACCCGTTTTCCAATTAGGCCTCAAGGTAAGAAGGCTGCAAAGAGAAAAGGTAATACTTCAAAGAAAGATTATGGAAAGTTTATGGAAGACCTTGCCCGCCAAGGTGAATTGACTTTGGCCCGAGAAATGGCTAAATATGAGGCCGATAAGGCTAGAGAGGATGCAAAAGATGCAGCTTTTCAGAAAAAATTTGAAGCTGATGAGAGAGAAAGAGAACTACTTCGGCAAGAAAGGGAACGTAGAAGAGAAGAAAGAATGGCTGAACAAGATCGTAACATTATGAAAGAGCCTTTAAAAGGGAAGTCTCCAAATTCTAAATATTTTTTGAAGTCGAGAAAGAAGACGTGGTGCGAAGGAGGTGTGCAAGAGAAGCGAGAGCAAGAGGAGATGGTCCTAGCACGACAAGAGAAGATCATCCTAGCACGACAAGAGAAGATCATCTTAGCACCACAAATTGGTTAAGCACGACAAGAGAAGATCATCCTAGCACCACAAATTGGTTACGTGATGATTATTGAATTTAGGTTGTAATTTCTTATTGATTGAATTTAGTACTTTATGTTGTTTCTAATTTATCGAATTTAGTACTTTATGTTATTTCCAATTTATTGAATTTAGTACTTTATGTTATTTCCAATTTATTGAATTTAGTACTTTAAAAATTACATCAACATACCAAATAAAATAACATCAACATACCAAATAAGATAACATCAACATACCAAATAAAATTACATCACACACCAAATAAAAAGCACACTAAATGAACTAAATAAACACACGACATGAAATAAAATAAAACACCCCAAATAAAAACAAACACTAATGAACTTAAGTATCTTCAACACCCCTCAATTTCCACTGGTGTTATATCAAGTCAATTTGGCGAGCATTGTGCATATATGGCCTTTGCATTGCAGTATATCGTTGAATGACTCTATCATCGAAACGTCCATCCCGCAGTATTGGGTCGTGTTGCACGGGTTCTTCGGTGGCGTCATGAGCACAATATATTCGTGTTTTGGAATTGTTCATCGTGTCTGGCTCATATTCATCAACAGCATCATAATCGTACTCATCTTCCACAATCATGTTGTGAAGAATGATGCACGTCATCATGATAGATCGAAGCGACTCCACATCAAACATTCTGGCAGCACCTCTAACAATAGCCCAGCGAGCTTAGAGTATACCAAAACAACGCTCCACATGCTTCCTGCATCCTTCTTGACAGCTTGCAAAGTATTTTTCCTTTGCACTTTGTGGACGTGGCACTGTTTTGACAAAGCATTCCCACCTTGGGTAAATGCCGTCTGCTAGGTAGTATGGCCCGTCGTACTTACGTTCGTTGACCCAGTATGTGACTTTTGGTGCCTTTCCTTGCAGGACTTCATCGAACACTGGGGATTGGGCAAGGACATAAAAATCATTTTGAGCTCCCGGAACCCCGAAAAAGGCGTGCCAAATCCAAGTATCAAAAGATGCCACCGCCTCCAAAATGATACTTTTTGATCCTTTTCTATCCCCATAAGCGCCTTGCCATGCACTTGGACAGTTTTTCCAAGTCCAGTGCATACAATCAATGCTTCCAATCATCCCTGGAAAACCTCGCATCTCGCCATTCTTCAAAAGCCTTTCCAAGTCCATATGAGTAGGCTCCGGAGGTACTCATTGGTGTAGATAGATTCGACTGCCGAGCAAAACCTCATCAAGGACTCAAGAATGGTTGATTTTCCTATCCTCGTTATCTCGTCCACTTGGTCTGCAGCTGCTCCATATGCAAGCATCCGCAAAGCAGCAGTAAATTTTTGCTCAGGCAGGAGACCTATAGCACCAAATGCATCCGACTTTTGCACAAAGTAAGAATCATGGTTGCAAATAGCGCCCATGATTCTGTTGAACAAATGTCGTTCCATTCTAAAACGACGTCGGAAGTACGTATCAGGGAATGCACTGTTCCGGACAAAATAATCATCCAAGAGCTCCTGACCTCGTCGTTGCCTGTTTCTATCTATGTTTTCAACACGGTTGGGCCTGCAGATCTGAGCCACACCTTGGACGACTCGACGGGAATGTGAGGCTCGTGCCATTCTTGATTCGTCATCTCTCCGTCTACGCTCATCATCCTCTTCCATCTCATTTTGGGCCCAATCCCCGGCATTGAACATTCCTTCTGATTGGTTAAACAATTCTTCCTCTTCTTGATCGATTTCCCACAACATCTTTGAAGAAGAAGAAGACATTGGTGAAGAAGGAAGCAGAAACTATGAATAATGAAAGGGATTTTGGTGAAGAATGAAGCAGAAACTATGAATAATGATAGAGAGCTTGAGAAAATTGGTGTGAGATTTCTGAGGATGGAGGGTTTCATTATATGGAGGATTTGGGCAAGGATTAGGTTGTAGATAATGAGACGTGGCATGCCGTCATTCGTTAAAAATCTGGTGGAAAGGCATCCTCAAAGATTGTAATCGGATTGTGACACATGGCACGACATGATTGGTTACAAATCTTATCGGAAATCCCTCACCAATAATTGTCCTTTCAGATAATGACACGTGGCATGCCGTCATTCGTTAAAAATCTGGTGGAAATCTATCCTCAAAGATTGTAATCGGATTGTGACACGTGGCACGACGTGATTGGTTACAAATCTTATCGGAAATCCCTCACCAATAATTGTCCTTTCAGATAATGACACGTGGCATGCCGTCATTCGTTAAAAATCTGGTGGAAATCTATCCTCAAAGATTGTAATCGGATTGTGACACGTGGCACGACGTGATTGGTTACAAATTTTATCGGAAATCCAAAATTACAAATAAAATTATTTTGAATTTTTTTTATAAATAAAAAAATCCAAATATTTTATTGCTATTGGCTTTTCGGATAATGACACGTTGCGCAACGAGAACGATTAAAAATATTATCTGAAATTACAAATAAAATTATTATGTATTATTTTATAAATAAAAAAATACTAATATTTTATTGCCAATTGCCAATTGTCAGGGCTATTTAAGTGCAGGGGTGGAGATGCAAAAAGGCTATTGCCAGGGGAATACACTGTTCATTAAGGCAATTACTGTTCACTAGGTGGATTGAATAGTGTAATGCCTGGGGGGAGGGCTCCTACACTGGAGTTGCTCTTACATGTGCGACTGGATGGGGTGAAGTTGGGGCTGTAGCGATTGCTCGCGTGGGAGGGGGAGGAAGAAGATGAACTATTCATCTTCTTCTTATTTTTTATTTTTATTTTTTAAGTTATAAATTATACAAAACTAAAATTTATTTTTTATTATTAAATCTTTTTAACCTATAGGGCAATATTTTATTAGACATTTGAGACTCAGCTTTGTGCAGAATTTTGAACTGAATTGTGTTAAAAGAACCACGTTGATCTACGACATTGGCACCACATTGATCGATTTTTAGTTTTAGAGAACGTCTTAATAAGGGATCAATTTCAAGAAGCATTTGTGATTAAAACCCTTAAAACAAAAGTGTCGATACAAATAATGTACACAATATTTTTTTTTTCTCAAACAAACAATATCATGTACACTAAGGGAGAGGGGATAGGCTTAGCCTCATAATAGGCTAGTAATAATATGGTTCAAATTCACCTTTGGTGAGAATCGAGCCTAAGACCTCTTACGTACAAGTTAAGAGGAATAGCACTAGACCGTAGTACTAAATGTTTCATGTGCCGTTGAATTGACAAAATCAACCTAACTTACTTAGATTGCATTCCCAAATCTATTATCACATGTTAGTAATAAAGAATAATAAACAATAATTTTGTTCGTTATATTAAAACATAATTGTGGATGAAAATTAAATACATAGTTGAATTGACAAAATTCTACCTACATAACAAGAAACATCCATTAGCCTATTCACGAACACTAAAAAAAAAGGAGGGTGTCCTCCAAAGGACTCTAATGCCTAATTCAAAAAAGTAGAGAAACTAAGAACATGACAGAGTTATGAGAAGTAAGTGAATATGTATTGATTTCTTTTATCACAAAAGAGCTTGGTGATATGAGAAATGAACATCCCACATATAAGTTGATACACTGATTTTGCTCTATTTCTGATGCAGTGTTTTATCCTCCAACACCTATTTCTATATATGTTCACTGTTGAAAAGTCCAGACCACATATCACGTCCACTGTTCTAAAAATTGGCCTAGGCGGTGCCTAGGAGTTGGGTGGTGGAGCCTAGCCCCGACTTTGGGCAAGGCGTTTGAAAAAATTGGCTGGAAGCTAGGCGGTCCTAGGTGGTTTTTTTTAATATATATTTTTATTAATTGTGTGCTTTTTTCTTTTTTTGGTTTCATGGTGATATACTTATGGAAATGGTGTACCTAATTTTTAAATAATGGATTTACTACAAGTTCATCCAATAGTAAAACGAAATGGAGCACTTTTGAGGACATACATACAAAGAAAAGAAATAAACTAGATACAATAAGGTTAAATAAGCACTTATTTGTATTTTATCATTATTTTATTATCCATACAAGTATAGTTTTTTTTAGGTGTAAATAGGCACTTATTTACAAGATATATAATAAATTTATATAAATCCGCCTAGGCGCCCGACTAGCGCCTATCGATTTTTAGAACCTTGATCACGTTAGTAACTGGGTTAACGAAATGAAAAAAGTGAAATACAAAAATGAAACACATAGAATAAAATGAGACATAATAAAGCATCGCTGAAAATAAATCAAACATTAATAAATTCTATTTTCCTAAGTTATAAAATTCGCCAAATTATTTTCGTGATCCTTGTGGTGATACTCTACTTTTAAATAGACCCATGTGGTGAAAAAGCTATTAATTGTAATCATGTGGTAAAATTCGTTATCAATCATAGTCTAAATTGGATTTTTCCTCATTCTTTTGTCATTTGTAGGGGGAAAATTGTTATTTTCGTTTTTATTGATTCCATCAACCAATCATAAAGCAACATATGGACATAATTTTTTAATTATTTTAAAACTTTTAGAACTACAATAAAAGAATAAATAAACAATAAAATTACAATGTTCATATTATCAAACTTTCTCATTTCAAGAGAGCCAAGAGTTCAAATTCAAGATTTAAATCACAAAGTACCTTACCGCGTTTAGGTTAGAATATAAGTTATTATACAAACATTGAATTTAGTTTCATTTTAAGAAGAACAGTTGTGGACGGGGTGGCTAGAGTAATGTGAGAGAGAGAGAGAGGGGTAGGTGGTGGGTGGTCGTTGTGACTGTGGTTGACAAGGGTAGGGATTTCATTTTTTTTTCCTTTCATTTTTGTTGATTTTAAAAAGTGGAATTACCAAAATGAAAAGAAAAAAAGAATGGAATGACATTTTTACCCTTGTATGTGTGTGAGATTTTGACAGAAATTTTAATTTGGGTTACGATTAATAACGAACTTCACCACAAGATTAAAATTAACACTTTTTTTAACCACAGAGGTTAATTTAAAGTAATATCTCACTACAAGAATCAAGAAAAAGAATTTAGCCTATAAAATTTGGTACATTCTGTGATGCCGTGCTGGTCATGATGATTGACCATTTCACTAAGCTGTATTTGATACACATGGACCGACTGAGATTTGTCAATTTCATGAAGGAAAAGGGAAATATGCATGCATTGATAACTTTAAAAGTTAGGAACTCAATGGAATACACTTGATACGGACAGCTTGTTTGCTCCTTAATTAGTGGTGCCGCCAAGCCTAATACAAATGTCCAAATTTATTAGGTCGTGAAGCTTAATAGATACACAACAAATCTTCACATGTCATGTTATAAAATAATTAGCCTCTTGCTATACACATAGCCGTGTGACATGTCACATGTCATGTTATAAAATACTTTGTTTTATTGTTTTTTATTTTTTATTTTTAATTTTTAACTTTAGATATTTTGAAAAATAATCGCGTGACCATTAACATTCTTACTGCGTGAATTTTTTTTTTAATATAACTTTTTTGTTACTTTCTGAAATCCAATAAGAGAAAGATAATTTAAATTAGGTGGTGCTATTTAAATACTCTATTTTACTTTTTGCACAATTTCTTAATTTTCGACCGAACTAATAAAAAGGATATAAAATCACACCTTTTTGACCTTTTCATGAGAGATAGGATTCTCGCCGGATCCTCCAAATGTCTATTTATCGTTCATCTTACGGTCATTTTTTGTGAGATACTGTTTATATTCAATTTTAAATAAAAAAAATTCAATGATTTTTTATTGGACAATGTACTGTAAATGAATGTAATTTGAGGATTCCCGAGATTCTTACAAAAAGAATCCAACGAGGATCCTCAATCTTTTCATAATTATATGCTGGTTCAATAACTTGAACTACTAGAATATTATGTGGAACTACTTTTCGCCGTTTCGTTTAGTTTAATAGCTAAAGAAGTTTCTAAAAAAAAAAAAGAAGAAGAAGAAGAAGAAGAAACACAGCTTAAGGAGCTGTATTCCGTGATTAACAGTTATAAAAAAAAAGGCATTAGGATGCAACAAAAAAGGCATTTGGACTCTTTTACTTTCCACTTTTTCTATAAAGATGTCAATACAAGATAAGGCTGGTTCGGGTCGGGATCTCGAACTGAAACTCAAAGCCCGAATCCCAAATCAATAATTTTCAGGACGAGATTCTAAGTCCCGAAACCGAACAAAAATTTCGGGATTTCCAAAATTTTTTCGGGATTTCAGGACGGTTCGGGATTGATGTACAAGCAAGCAACCAAAGTTCAAAATTCCCATTAAGCATGAAAAATATATGAGAGAGAGAGTAAAAGCTGTATCCTAGAGACCCAAATTTACAATCTGCCCATTGACCAAAACATCGGCACTGAAGTTGTCAAAAATAGGTGAAAAATAATCTTGTCAATAAAAAGAAAAATAAAATGAGCCGAGAGAAACATCATTTATAATTGTTCATAAAACAAGAAAATAATGGGCAAAAATAGAAGAAAAAATCAATGGCAATGACAAAAGGAAAAAAAAATAAAGATGTAATAATGTCACAGCCCATTTCTAAAAGTATGGTTTTTATAATTTTAATAGGTGAAATTATGAAAATGTCGTAGGGGCAAAGCGTGATTTTTGAGGACGTTTGTGATTATCATATATTTTGTAACATCCCACATCGCCTAGGGGAGTGATCCTTATATGTATATTCTCATCCCTACCTAGCACGGGCCTTTTGGGAGCTCACTGGCTTCGTAGTTCGTCGAAACTCTGAAGTTAAGCTAGTAAAGCGTGAGAGCACTTCTATGATGGGTGACCCACTGGGAAGTTCTCGTGTGAGTTTCCAGAAACAAAACCGTGAGGGCATGGTCGGGGCCCAAAGCGGATAATATCGTGCTACGGCAGAGTCGAGCCCAAGTCGTGGTGGGGGCACGGGCCGGTATGTGACATATTTTGTCAGATTTCTTGACATATTTGGATAAAGCTCAATCTTACGAACGCGTAGGCACAAGTAGAAGTGAATTTGGAGTTACGGTTAAAGTTTTATTGAGTCATGAATCCGAAAGTATTTGGAATGAAATACTATTTTAATTATATTACACTATATTTTTATTATTACTAAATCATTTATAGGCCATGGGTGTGTGTGTGGTAAAGGAAAAAAAGAAGAAAAGAAACGGGGGAAGAAGACAAGGGAACATGAGAGAAAATGAGGGAGTTGGACGAGTAGGGAGAAGAGAGAGGTAGGATGACCCAATTAGAAAACAAGAAAAGGAGGGAAATGAGAGAAGAAGAAGGGGGAGACACGGGTGGCATGTGTAGCTTATTGGACCCGACCCGGCTTCTGTTCTTGTTCTTCGACAAATTTCGTCGATTTCTCCGGCGAACCAAGTCATCAAACCATCGTGAAAACATTCCCTATCATTCTCTCTTCCTATTACACCCAGAAATCATAGAATTTTAGCATGAAACTCGGGAAACATTGCACCGGTGGGTGCAGCGGGTCTTGTGTTGATTCTTCCATTTCTGAAACAATTTCTTCCAATTGCCACCACCAATAGACTTCCCTTAAGGCTTGGAACAAAGCCCAAACAACCTTGGAGGCGGCGGAGCACCAGAGGTGACGGATCGAAGTCACCCAAATCTAGGGTTTTCGGCAGTTCGTGGCCAGTTTAAGGTGTTTTTTGGCCAAATTGGCCTTGGCTACAGGTATAAAGCTTGCTCTACTCTTTGAGGTCTTCATTTCTGTGATTTTTGAGAATTTTCAGAAATAGTTGAGCTTTCCGATGAGCCAAGGCCGCTGACCGCCACCCGCTGCGGCTGGTGCGGCGGCGCACGGCCAGGGAGCCATCATTGTGTTTTTATGCAAATTTTATTATTCTAATTATGATTTTGAGACCTAACTGCGGTGGTTTGAATAGTAGTACAATTGTAGTATTTGTTAGATTAAATAAATATATTCAGATTTGGTTTGAATTCTGCAATTGTGAACTACAAATGGTTTGATCCCTGTTTAGGGTACGTAGGCAGTCTAAGGAGATTTTAGGTGCAGCCATACAATAATTGAGACAAAAGCCTTGTTTGGGAAATTGAGCAATGTGAAGGGAATTGGTGAAAATGTGAGTTTAACTTTATAGTTTGGTGGTTAAGTGTTGGTCATGAATCAATGTGTAAGGAATTGAGAAATTGACGTAAAGAACCATAAGTATTGATACTTGTTAAACTAGTGTTTAGTTGGGCTTGTCACCGGTAATTATTCTCGAAAATAAATAGTTTGGGAGTAGGGCGTTATGGATTGTGCATTTTACGCCATATTATATGCATATATATATATATATATATATATATATATATATATATATATATTTGAAAGCACTACATTATGGTTGAGTTTTAGATGGCATCATGGCATATCCATATGTATGTTACCTCCTCATAATCATTGTGAACACTTTGAAATGCGAAGGTGAGTTTATGGTATTAGTTGAAATGATTGAGTTATGGTATGACTATATCGATGTTCTAGGCAACTCCGACACTGTTGTACTGGTTGCCTATGAGTTGTACATGTTGTGTTGAGATGCAGTTAGATCTCATAAACTTGCACCTTGGTGTTAGTGCTCTCGCCCGAGGACAGAGCCTAGCCTTCACGTGATTATTCACCTCCCGCAACACATGCTCACCTTGGATCCAAGTTTGGTGCCAGCCTATCATACAGACCACACTAGGTGGTTCCGACTCGTAGGTGACTTGTGATACTTCACACAACCTTCACGTGATTGTAGCACTTGAGTGTATTTATTTACATCCAGCATGTCGTACAGACTACATGAGGTGGTTCCGACTCGTGTGCAGAGACATTGGATGAGTTATAGGTTCAGCCGTACAGGCCACAATAGGTAGATCCGACTAACATATTACTTGGATATTTGATGAGCTATAAGCTCAGCCGTACATGTCACATTAGGTGACTCTGGCTGGCATACCATTTCATATTGATAAAATTCACCTGATTTACTTATTCTTTGTTGAGATGTCTGACATGGCATATTGTGGTTTTGCCATGCTGAATATGGTATTGAGATATAGATATATGCATGCTATTTTCTGGGGAACTATATAGGTTTTACGGCGAGGAGATACTACCTTTGATATGAAAATGGTTTCTGAGAAGCTTTATTTTCACTCACTTACATTTTCTAGTTTGTACCCTCTAGATTCTAGTAGCAAAGTTTTTGTATCGACGAGGATTCATGGCACTTACTAGTATAGGTGGCTTTTTATGTTGGTATAATCATTATATTACCTTACTATATTTTACTTACGCTCTGTATCACGTGTGAAAAGGGGTCCATAACCGCTCACGGCGCACTCGTGTACTTAGGTACTTTTAGATTTAAATCTATTCACATTTTACACTCTATCACACTTTAAGCCAAAACCGAAATGAAACCAAAGCGTTTGGTTCGGTTCAGTGCGGTTTCAAATGGTTTTGGTTTGGTTTTGAAGAAAAAATGTACAATTTGCAATTTAACATATTAATAAGCATTTCCCAATAGTAATAGGAAAAAGACATTTGTTATTTAAAGAATTAGCATGTTGCATGCAGTTGTGATGTTAAAACATGTTTGTGCAACAAAAGAGTGTCCCTTACAATATTTTTCATAAAACAAATTGAATAAATTTGAATTCATTAAACGTGAGCGAAACTTTCATACTAGAATATGTGATATCATGCTTTAAATGAGTGGACTTCATTAGATCATTGTTCAACTCTTGATAACAAGATTAGTCCACCCTTGTAATATATATGTGTGTGTGATGGTATAAAATAACAAAGGTCCTTCAAGTTAATGAACGAAAGAAAGTGATGAATGATGATATTCTAGTGTGGTTGAGTCCATACAAAGTGTATGGATTCTAACAAACGGCCAATTAAAACATGAAATCTAATATAGACATTTAATTAAATGTTTATTACTTCTTTCTATAGTACCAGATAATCCTAGCCTTTGTAGGTAGATTAAGGTTAAAAACACCTTTTTGTCAATTAGTCTTTAATTCATTTTAACAAAGTCCAAAACTTAATTACAATTAAAATACCTAACTAGATAATAATAATGTTTACTATTGACCATCAGAACAGAAGCCAATTTGGAAATCATGACCATGGCGGTCCATTGAAATTTCAAACCATACGTGTCCTCAAGAGAATTCATGTATAGTACAAAATGAATTTCTAGAAAACCCTAGCTGCAAATTTCATTGCCTATAAATATGTCCATCTCAACCTTCATTTATCATATCGTCGCTCGCTTCTTCATTGGCCCTTAACTCCTTACAGAAAAAATGGCTATGTATCCTACAAAAAATTACCTCCTAAGCCTCATTGCAGTGGCATTTGCAGCAGCAGGAGCCCTGTTGCCCACAAGTGTCACAGCTCAAGCTGCGGTGGCTGATATTGTCACTCAGGCATTCTTCGATGGGATAATCAACCAGGCTGCTGCAGATTGTGCTGGCAAGAACTTCTACACACGGCAATCTTTTCTTGATGCTGTGAACTCGTATTCTGACTTTGGCAAGACCGGTTCTGCCGATGACTCTAAACGCGAAATTGCAGCCTTCTTTGCTCATGTCACCCATGAAACTGGCCGTAAGATATTCCTATTTATTCTTTTCATCTCCAACTATATAAATTTTATAAAAGAAAAACAAAAAAAATGAAGTTGAATTAATCAAGTAGTTAACGTACGTCCTAATTAACGTGCAATTATACTAACTCTTTGTTTTTGTGTTCTCTTTTATTATTATCAGACTTCTGCTACGTCGAAGAGATAAATCGTGACACCTACTGCGATATAAATCGGACAGACTATCCATGCAACCCTAACAAACAGTACTACGGACGTGGACCTCTCCAACTAACATGGAACTACAACTATGGAGCTGCTGGAAACAGTATTGGTTTTGACGGCTTAAACTCACCTGAATCCGTGGCCTCCGATCCCGTCCTTGCATTCAAGACTGCATTGTGGTATTGGATAACCAATGTCCGTCCTGTTATAAGTCAAGGATTTGGAGCCACCATTCGAGCCATTAATGGTGCTGTGGAATGTGATGGTAAACAGCCTGCCCTAGTTCAAGCCCGCGTTAACTATTACACTGATTATTGCTCCCAGTTTGGTGTTGATCCTGGCACTAATCTCTCTTGCTAAATTATAATTATAATTATTAGCTTAATTGTATACTTCGAATGAAAAAATAATGCAGCCTAAAAGAATACGAATAAATTCCAAGCCCCATGGAATAATTAAGGAGAGGGCTACCTCCTGTTGTGTAGTCCACCAAATAAATTACAAAAATAATGATCATCGTGCGCAGAAGGTTGGCCACTTTCAGATATGATCTGATTGAAATATAATCCTATAATTAATTCTTTTTATGCCTGAGAATCAACCATTCCATTGCAATTCATATCATAAACAATCCCCATTTCTTTGATTTATATAAACTGTTATTCAACAATAAGATATGAGAGTTTACTCCAACAAGCCAATGCACATGACACATTGTCAAAACTCAACATTCGAGTTTTGACTCCAAATGTTTTTTCTCCAATACAAGAATCACACCAAAATAGTCAAAACCACCACGCTTTTTTAATTTTTCTATTTAAACACCATAATTTACTTAAGTTCGCCCCAATTTTTATTTACACTTAGTTAAAAATTTTGAATTTTAACTTCTCTAAGAACAACACATTTGTTACCCAAATGCCCTTAAACACCAACACGCCACACCCACAAACCCTAAACTTTAACTTGAAATCTGATTGTTTTAAATTTGATTCAACACTACAAGCAAGCGTTTTCAAGTGTATTTTGTATTTTTTCCAGAAAGTTAATAGCTCCCAACAAAGCATCCATGCTGAATGCAATTCTAAAAAACACAGGAATTAGTGTACTGAAATATCCGTACCTCAATATATTGTAGTGAATTAGTGGCACATAAAAATATGCAAAAACATAAGTGTATCAAAAAATTCCATACCTAAATTTATGATATTAAACTAGTGTACCGAAATGTCAATACCTAAATATATTGTACTAAACTAGTGTACCAAAATGTTCATACCTAAACATATTATACAAACCTAGTGTACCAAAATGTTCGTACCTAAATATATTATAATGAATTAGTGGCACATAAGAAAATATGCAAAAACATAAGTGTACCGAAAAATCTCTACAAAAATATTTTCTTGTATAAGTTACTTACCATAATGAGAATTAAAATTTATAATATTTTCATAAAATTTAATTTGAACACCATAAAATTATAAATAAAAAAGAGAGACATTGAATACATAAGCCGGCATTAAATAGAGTCTAGGGACTAAAATCAATTTTTAATTTTGTATAAGGCATTTTTCTAAACTTCATCTTATTTAAGGATTAAAATCTAGTTTTCAATAAAAATACTATCATAAGTTGAAATAATATGTTCTATTTTGTCTTCTCACACAATTAAACATTAAGATAAAATTAAGATTATGTGGTGGAGCGAACTTAGATGGATGGCGTTTCATTTTTTTTTATTTTTAAAGAGACAACTGGTTGTAAGCCATTTCAGGCCGAAGAGGCTATAACAATAATGACTAATATACAATGACAATATGGATATTCTAAGAATATAAGTTTTGCATTATGGATATTCTTAAAAGCTCCTAACAATAGTGACTGATATACAAGGACATCTTCAAGTGGTTTATAAAGAGCTCCTAAAACATGTTGTTATTATTATTATTTTTAACTAAAATGTAAAAAAAAAAAAAAAAAAAAAATTGATTGGAGATGTTCCAAGTGGAATTGAGGATCTTCTCTTGATCTTCTTTGTGAGGATCTTGGGGATCCTCAAATCATGTCCGTTAATTGTGTCGCTAGAAATCATTTTAAATACTTTTATTTTAAATTAAATATGAATTGAACCTACAAAATTTGAGCGCACAATATACGATGAATGGACATGATTTGAGAATTCTTAGGATCCTCACAAAGAGGATCTGGAGAGGATCCTCCTGGCTCTAAGTGTATATGAGTGTGTTTTTAAGCACTTTAAAAATGACTGAGAACACTTTTAATGAAATGATTTTTAGAACCAATTCTTGGTTAAAATACAAAAGAATTATGGAATAGAACTTAGAGTGCTTTCTGCTAGAAGTACACAATTGATGCTTCTTCTCAAATGCAGTTGAAGTACTTTTGGAACTCAAAAATAATTTCATAAAAAACGTTTTCAGTCATTCTAAAAACACGTCCAAACATGTATCCTATCAACTACCTTTTATTCATCTGTTAGTAATTTTTCTTATGTCAAAAAATATTTCCCCTTTTTTATTAATACAATTATATATTTACATTAAGAAGGAAAAATTCTGTCATAATAAATTGACCTATAACAACTATAAATACAGTACATAGCTGGACCACTTGTTTCCTGTGGCTGCGAGTGGCTCATAATTTAAGTGTAGTTTGGACCACGGTCTGGTCTTACGCGGTTGGGACTCGGGAGCTATGTAGAAAGTCTAAGACGTGATTAAAACTAAATCAATATATGCAAGTAAATAGAGCAAATTCAGGTCTTCAAACAGGATGCCTGCGACGCCGGGTTAAAGTCCAAGTATAGGCGTGAATTGTAGATCTAAATATAGTCAAAGTTGGCTACAGTCCTCCGTCTACACATAATTTGGAATCACCCTTTCAATATATTTACAATAATGAGTGAGAAGAATAAATCAGTATTGAACTCAAAGAATAAAGCGGTATTGAACTTGCCATAACCAACCCGTAATGACATCTATATTTAGCTATATATTACAACAATATCAACAATATTGTTAGAACACCAAGACGACATACTCAATATCAACAATATCTCACTACAATATCTATACACGGACATCAATATGAACATCATATCAACCATATCTACACTATCTCAATTAGGGGTGGTTCGGTATGGGATCCCATACCAAAACCCTTGTCCCGATTCCCAAACCGAAATTTTTGGGAATCCCAATTTCAATACCGATCCCAAACCAAATTTTCGGGATTCCCAATTTTCGGGAATCCCGAAATATCCCATACCGAACCACTTGTCCCGATTCCCAAACCGAAATTTTCGGGAATCCCAATTTCAATACCGATCCCAAACCAAATTTTCGGGAATCCCAAAATAGTTTCGGGATTTCGGGACAAATCGGGAATCCCGAAATTATTTTGGGCTTTTGGACTAAAATTTGACATATTATGCTTTTGGGCTATAATTCAACCATTTATATTTAAAAATTGACATATAGGCAAACTCAATCTGCTATTTTGTTTCTACTAATCTGTGCACACAAATCTGCCAATCAAATGGCAAGCCCCAGTTAGTATTTGCCTATTTATTTCTGCCTATTCAAAAGCAATATGCCAATTTGAAACGTTAATATGTGCTTGAGTAAACTAATATATCTATCTATAATCATGTCAGTCCCCAAAATTACGTCTAAAACGTCAATATATACTTGAGTAAACTTTTGTACATATATAATATAAATATTATAGATAGATGTAAAGTTTTCTCAAGCAAATTGTAACTTATAATCTATCCATGTATCCATCTATCACTCTCCCGTGTTTATTCTGCATCTATATATCCATTTATCAATCTCCTGTGATTTAAAAATTCTGCATATGTTCCACTATCTATCTTAGGGCTCCTTCCTGTATATGTCCCATTATCGATTTCCAGTGCTCCTTTAATATTTCAATTTTCACTATTGTAGGTAGATGATGTTCCCCTTAAAAATGTGCTCCTATATATTTAAAAATTAAATTTTATATATATATATATATATATATATATTTTTTCGGTTTGGTTTGGGAATACCGAAATCCCAAAAACTTAAGACCGATTCCCGTACCAAAATTTCGGGATCGATTCGGTATTGGATACCGAAATTTTCGGGAATTTCGGTTTGGGATTTTTTTGGTTTGGTTTCGGGAATTTTTCGGTTTGGTTTGGGATTTTTGGGATTTTTTTCCAGCCCTAATCTCAATAGTCTACCGACACGTATCAACAATATCTAAAATTTCTCACATGGGTACTTTAGGCATTTTCATCCTTCCACCCCTGTCATTAGTGTCTTTCACATCTTTCTTTCTATTTCAACAACTAAAGCTTGAAAATTTTCCATTATAGCGAATTTCCCAAAAATATTTGTCAATCATTTACCCATGTATGTTTTCACTGCCTAAAAAACTACTCTCTAATCATAACCACAAGGACACTCAGATGAGTAAGGCAAACATCATATATGAACCGAAGATCACCAACAGCAACAAGCTGGGCAATCAAACAGCCACTGGATCTGCCCGCCACACTATTTCTTCATGGTCCTCTCTCCAGTATAATACTAAGAAATAATATTAAAAAAAAGACCAAAACACACTATGACATGTTAAAAGGGAGGGCAGCGAGAGCTTAGGTAACCCGTGGCTGTTGGTGGTTGAGGCTAATAACTATTGGTGGCTGGTCATCCGGTGTGGCGACAGTGGTGCAACAGATGGAGAAGAGGGTAAGAGAAGGGGGATTGGGAATCATGGTGAACAGAAGACGATTTTAAGTCAAAATACAATTAACCAGAAATGTATTTACCCTACTTACTAAGGACCTTGATCACATACCAAAAAACAGAAGAGAAATGTTGAAAATTTGAGACTAAATTATTACTTATGCTAACAATAGGTTACAAGCTGCTTCGATACTATAACAGAAATTCGTACGTAACTTTCACTTTAAACCACCAACAGTTTTCATACCAAGGTATTTGCTTCTACACATTTTTCCACAGCTTCGTTTTGGTCTGACAAAACAACACGCATGCACCTTCTTTTCTTTTCGTCAAATTCATACACGTTTGGGTGGTACATATTGCACCTGCTCATCTTCACATAAATTCTGCAAAACGAGAAATGAAAAATTATTCAAATCAGCTGAGACATAATGTGATTAATCAATGAAAAAGAACATGCAAAAAGGAACCATAACCCATAGGCAAAAAATGATAAGAATCAGCAGTAATTCCGTTGAAGCTCCTATTCCCAAAGTAACGAGACTCGAAGGAACTAGAGAAGGATTTATATCTTCCGCTACACTACTTATATGATCTTATGTCCTAGGGTTACCCCAATTCTGCTTTATTGGTAATTCTATCAATGAAACCATCACTATGAATGGGGCCATTGAGTATAAACCGCAGAGAATATGGTATTAAAAAACAGAGAACAAAAGAGAGCCTTTTTTATACTCTTTATGACCCACAGACTGGCAAATAAAAGAACAAACAGGAGCTTGAACAACAGCTCAATGTCCAAACCCCAAATCATAGTGTCTCTTCAGGGTATTTTATTTTCCTATGTTTTCAACTTCAACCAGTGATAGAAAGAACATATTACAAAAGCTAGTTGTATTTGACTGATTTGTTAAGTACACTTCAATTCCTTTACTCCTAATGTCTTGTATGGCAGACTTTTTCATTCGTTTGAACAATATGGTAGTTAACTAGCTATTGGACAGGATGCCAACCCAAAAGCCATCATAGATTGAATTTCGAATGGCATAGATTTATTGATCAAACATATAATTAACATAGAAACGGTAAAAGTATGATTGTCCACTATGGAATATAATGGAACTTTGAATGATTAACATCGGAAAGATATTGAATTACCCTCAAATCCTCTGAAAGAACCTCTGAAACGGCAAGAGTGTAAACACCAGGTACAAATCTTCCTGTAAAAGATTAAAATCTATATCAAATTACTGATAAATACATATAAAATGGAAAGTTGTATGCATAATCTAGAGCATTGAAAATGCTCCAAAGCAAACGAAGCGGAGCAAAATTTAGAAGCTTAAGGGTTAATCCACTGACATAGCTAGTGTTACAAGAATGCAAATAAGAGACATAACAATCTATACAAGATGACATGTGCCTATGAAAATCAAAACAGAACCTAAAGAAACGTAAAACAGGCAACGAAAGGAGGGTAGAAAGTATTTGTGAGAACCCAACATTTCACATGAACCCAATAGTTTAGAAAGAAATAAGTAAATTTGTAACGACTGTCTATGCATAAATGCGAGCTGAAAGGAAAAAAGCATACCAAGTCGAAGCCATTTTGCAGCCCAACTCCTAGTTGGATCCGTAACTGAAATAATCCTGCAATCCAAGCAATGCATCGATCAAATTAAAGAAATAGAGAAAAAACAAAGAAGATTAAACAGAAAAATGCGAGAGGAGTAGTAAGGAAGGAAAGGAAGAAGGGAGGACGAACCCATTGAAATTGGGGGTGGTGCAATCGGCAACACGATCGAAATCTTCCTCCATCTTGAAGAAGGGGCAGTTCTCGCATCCTGATTCTCTGAACTGCATTTTGTATTTTGTAGTTGTATCTTTAATTGCATTTGTTTCTTAAATTCGTAAATCGAATCTGTGGGAAAGCAAAAAGCAAAACCCTAACCTGATCGTAGGTCTTGACGAGGCGGCAACGGAGGCAAGCCCTAAGCTCGTGGCCGAAGCTCGTCGGTATCTGGGCTGGTTGTACGCTTCCCATCTCTCTCTGTCTTTCCGATGATTCTGCTCTCTATTTATCTGATTCGATTCCCGTACAATTGACTTCTAATGTTACTAACTTATACACATTTTTCAAGATTATTTTTAACTTTTTAATTCCCCACATTCCTTATGTTGTAAATTAGAATAGTTTACGTGTGATTGTGTAAATTCTAAATTATATTTAATTTTAGTTATCATTTTATATTATAATTTGTATCCTTGGGATGAAAGATTTATTTTTCCTCTTATTACTATAAATAAAGACACTATAGGAATTTGACGAGGAGATTTTTTGCATCAAATTAGTTCATCTATATCATCACGCAATCATATTCTCCCAAAACAACAGTTTTTATCTCGATATTTTTTTGGCCCTGATAGCATGAACATTCACCATAATGCATGACCCAACTTTATGTTTTTCGAATTCTACATAAATTGTGTATGCATTATATTCATAATTGTCAAATCATGTGAATTTGATATTTGTCATGAATTGTATCAAATATATGTACATGCATTAAAATTATTGAATTGCATATGCCATAAATTGAATTGAAAAAAAAAAATGAAAAAATTGATATTACAAAATCACTAGAGTTCTTCAAACCAGTGACCTTCGACTCCCATCTATGTCGATGGGACATCGAGCCAAGAACCCAAACTGGAGCTATGGCTGTAGGCCCAGAACCCATAATTGACACCCAGAAGGTGTTGCCACCTTGTAACCACCGTGATGCATGGTCTGCAGCCATGCCCAGTCGTCTTGGCTACCTTCCCGACTACCTGAAGATTGTCCACAGTGTCCCTCGATTGAAGATTCCCTCAAATCTCATCAGATTTCTTGAAATTTTGATTTTAATTTCTAGAGTTTTGGTTGAATCATTGAGATTTCACAATACCCGATTCATAATCATGGTCAAAAACACCCAAAAAGGGTACCTCGAGCCTTCCTGTCCAAGAATTGGCCACTTATAGTGGCGGCGCCGGTCACTTTCTCCGGCGACACTTCCTAGCTCTGCTAGGGTTTCTTGGTCCAACCCAACCCTAGTTTGGGCATGGCATGAACTCAGGCCAAAGAAATTTTTTTTCTTTGGGCTTGCTTTTACTAGCCCAACTCGACCATTAAACCAAAGAAAAAATATATTATTTTGGGCTCGCCTGAAGCGGCCCAACACCATGGCTCGGCCCACCCCATGACACCAGCCTAAGGGCTACAATGTGCCATATGCTTGCAACGCACTAGATCACGTCATCCCCTGGTTTCACCTGGCCACGTTGTACTCGATCTCAGCTCATTGCTGGAGAACTGGTGCACTGCACTGCGTAGCACATGATCAGAGCCCATTTGGGCTTTTTTTTTTTTGGGTTTGTTTTCGCACCCCATTCCCTATCTCTGGGCCTATAGCCTCAAGCCTGCTACTCGAGCCTATCCAAGCCCAATTTTGGGCCTAGCCGTATGTATCAAATGTACTCAGCCCACACGTGGGCTTTGATCTAATTTTTAGGCCCGGAGTTTAATTTCCTAATTATTTTTAGGCCCAATGGGTTTTTATATTTTTCTCTCACACTTTAAATTTGGCCCGAAGTCTAAATAATTAATTCAATTATAATTATATACCTGAGGTTCTATTTGCATATTTTCTTGTTGCATATTTATGTGTATATATTTCTGTTTGCCTGCAGGGACATATGAACCTGAAGTTCATAATTACTTTGAAACTTGAAGTTTCTAAAAATATGCCTTGTTTGAAAACCTGGAGTTTTCCTTAAAAACACTACCCATAAAAACCCGAAGTTTTTTCATGCAAATTTAAACTAATACATGTCTATTAGAACCAGAATGTTCTACTTCTATGTGAATGGATTGATTTTTCTCCATTACACTAACCACATCTTGTCCATTTATTTTGTGACAGGAACATGTTGAATTTGAACAAACTGGACTTCATTGCTTTGGAGGTCTCTGGAAGGAACTACCTCAAGTGTGTCCAAGATGTGAAGCTCCACCTTACCACAAAGAATTTACGTCCCGCCATTGAAGATGAGATGGACAATCCGGTTGGCGAAACTAAGAAAGCCACTGCTATGAACTTCATCCAAAGACATATTCATGACGCCCTGCAAACCGAGTACCTTATTGAGGAGGATCTACATGCATTATGGGTCGCTTTGGATGATTGTTTCAATCACCAAAAAGACATCTTCTTGCCAGAAGCAAGACATGACTGGCAGCATTAGCGCTTCCAAGACTTTAAGTCTGTGAATGAATATAATTATGAAATTTGTTGAATCCGACCACTTCTCAAGTTCTGTAACGAAACTTTGACCAAAGAAGATCTCCTAGAGAAGACCTATTCAACATTCTCTGCTACTAATATTGTTTTGCAACAACAATATAGAGCTCATAAGTTCACTAAATTTTCGGATTTGATCTCTGTTTTACTTATCGCTGAAAAGTAGAATCAGCTATTGATGAAGAATCATCAAGCTCGACTTACTGGGGTGATTATTATGCCTGAAGCCTACTATAGCATAAACCAACACCCAAAACACCAAAAGAGGCGTGGTAAGGGATGGCCAGAAGCCATTCCGCTAGGGTCAATAGAGTCAAGGCCTACTTAAGGGAGGAAAGAAAGCTAGAAGCGCCCAAATCTCCCTCCCAAGACACCCAACTTCAAGAATAAGGCAAAGCACCTGAAACCATGGATATTGATATGTGCTATTACTGTCATGGATATTGATATGTGCTATTACTGTGGTTCAAAGGACCATTGGTTCTGTGTTTGCAAGCTCCCCAGAAGGTTGTAGCGAAATATAATTCTCGTCGTAAGAAGTTTAAATCAAACTTTATGCAAGTGGACGAACCGGAGACTACAAAAATGGAGGTTTCTAACTTTCAAAGGATACAACCCCTATGGAAGATTAGAATCTTAGATATAAACTATTTTTAGTTGAAATAAGACGTTGGGGCCGATTTCCACAGGATGTGGCTGAACCCTCTTTGTTTTTGGTTAAATTTTGAACAATTTTTCCTTTATGCTTGGATTATTTGTTGGTGATTTGTTTTTGGATATTAAGTTTTTAATTCATTACCATCCTTGAATAAATGAAATTATTTTGAAATGGATATTTATTTTTAAGAACTTTTATGCATGTGATCGATTCAAATTAATTTATCATTCTAGGTATGACTAGTGGGGAAGTTAGTTATCTGGCAGATAGAGCAACCATGCACACCATTTTACTTGAACGTATCAATTTCACTAACTTCATACCTAAGAATGCACCTCTGACAACCTTCTCGGGTCCATCCAACTTGATTGAAGGATACGGTAAGGCACGTATAATGTTGTTTAATGGTACAATCTTGACTATTGATGGGGCACTCTATTCTCCACGTTCCAGAAGAATGTTCTTGAGTTTCAAGGACATTAGAGAAAACAATTACCACGTTGAAACCTATGTAGAAAATGGAGTTGAATTTATGTGCATAACTTCCTATGAATATGGTAAAAAGTGTATTCTAGAGAATATGGAGTGTATCCTGAGTGGTCTGTATACTACGACCATACGCCCTATAGAATGCCACTATGTGGCTGACCCTACCTCTGGGACCCTACATGAAATTACACTTTGGCATGATCATTTAGGACATCCTGAATGAATAACGATGCGCCGTATCTTCAAATCATCACACGGGCATCCACTAACCCAAGTTTAGATTCAATTCAAGGAATCGCATGTCAAACATGTTCAATGGGAAAGCTTGTCACTAAGCCTTCTTATGACAAGATTCGTTCGAATCCTCCCATTTTTCTACAACGAATTCAGAGGGACATTTGTGGATCGATTCACCTTTCTTGCGGACCATTTAGATATTTTATAGTTTTGGTTGATGATTCCACACGTTGGTCACACGTGTACTTGTTGTCCACAAGGAATGCTGCATTCTCCAAACTGTTGGCTCAGGTTATCAAGCTCAGGGTTCACCACCATGATTATCTGATCAAATCTATCGATTGGATAATGCTGGAGAATTCACATCTAAAACTTTTGATGAGTATTGCATGTTGGTTGGGGTTGAAGTTGAACATCTTATACCCCATGTTCACACCCAGAACTGCCTGGCAGAGGCATTCATTAAAAGATTGAAGTCACGCAAATCCGTTCATAAGAAAATTTGGTCGACCTCTTCACCAAATCACTGTCGAAGACGATGACGAATTGGTATGCGTAAAGCTAGTTCTCTTTGAAATTGTGTCAAACTCAGGGGGAGTATCTTAAAGTATACTTACTTGATCTTAATGTACTCTTTTTCCCTACGATTAGGAGCATTTTTCTCGCTGGGTTTTTTCTACCTAACTAGGTTTTAACGAGGCACCCACCTTAGGTTGGTCATATCCCTGATGGCGTCTCGTAGACGTTTCTTTTGACTTTGCATTTTTCACGCATTTTTCCTTAGGATTTTTTGTGATACTTTATTCCTTATGCAAGTTCCTACCTTATTAAGAATAAGCGTTGTTCCTTAGAATCAGTGCTGACGAGTTGACTTCCTCAACTTTTGCATGATGTTGAATCTACCTTAAGTATTTACACACTCAAGGGGGAATGTTGTAAAATTTCCTTGTTTATGTGTGATTGTATAAATCCTAGATTAGATTTGATTCTAGTTATCATTTCCTATTATAACTTGTATTACTTGGGGATGAAGGATTTGTTCTCTCTCTTATTACTATAAATAAAGGCACTACGTAAGAAGGATAACAACACACATTCCCCTACAATTCAACAAACACATATCTCTCTTAATCTCTCTCTCCTTGTCATCGGCCTCCTTCCCCTTGTTAGATAAAATAGGCTACAACACCTTCAAGATTATTCCAAAAATTTTAAAGTTATTATATTTAAACTTTCTTGTTTTTATGACATGAATGGCATTCTCAAAACTTTGAGCATTTCCGATGGGGTCCTTAAATAGGGATAACCATTGTATAAAATAGGTATAAAATAAATATAGGAAAAAATGAATCTCCAATAGATCGAAAAGTAAGTTCCTAAAGTATAGAGACTCACTAGATACATAGTGTATGTCCTCACATCTAGGGACTGGAACAACCTTGAGTGGAAAACATGGCCCACAATCTTGATTGAAGCTTTCAATACTTTTGATGTTTTAAATTTTAATGCTAAAATGGTTATCATAGACATAAAAATGTGTACCTTTAATGGAAAAAGGGAGCCACAATCTTAATTGAAGATTTTTATGCTTTTAATTAATTAAAAAAAGGTTAACAAAAGCAAAAAAATGTGCATCTAATTGTTATAAACTTCTTATTTAAGTGTGATTGTGTAAATCCTAGATTAGATTTGATACTAGTTATTCTTACCTATTAGGACTTGTATTCCTTGGAGGAGAGGGATTCTTCCCTCCCTTATTACTACAATAAGACACTGTGTAGGGAGAATAACAGATCCTCTACATAAACCTACAAACACACACACACACACACACACACACACACACACACACACACACACACACACACACACACACACACACACACACACACACACATATATATATATATATATATATCTCTTTCTCTCTTTCTCTCTTTCTTTTTCTCTCTATATTACCTTTGTGGTGTCGACCCTTTCTCCCTGTCAGTTAAATATAGGCCACAACACGTCAAAATCACGCTCTTATTGCTACACTTAAGAATCTGACGTGGAAATTTTCTGTATCAAACGAGTTCATCAATATCATCATGCAATCAGGTTCTTTCAAAATAATAGTTTTTATCTCGATATTTTTTAGCCTTGATAGCATGAACATTCACCTTAATGCATAACGCAACTTTATGTTTTTCTAATTTTACATTCTACATAAATTATGTATGCATTATATCCATAATTGATTGAATTATGTGAATTGATCATGCCATGAATAGCGTCATATATCTGCTTATGCAGTAAGTGATTGAATTATTGGCTGAGATTCGTTTTGAATCTCATCGGTTTCTTCAAAATTCCGATTCAATTTTTTTAGGGTTTCTCTAAAACATTGAAAGTTTTCACTTTTCGTTCACCTTTATGGGTCATCGACAAACCCATGGTTCTTTTACCGTGATTTTTGTGCCACGACACAATCGCCTAAAGTGGTGGCGCTGGTCATCTTTTTTGGTGAAATTCACCCAGCTCGTGTTTGGGTGTTTGGTTCGAAACCCAAGCCCACTTGAGCTTGGCCTATTCTTACCCATTGTGCTTTGGAGCTCTTCTCGGCCCAACAACAGCCCTTTTAGCCAACGTGTTCCCATGTCTCACACCACAAAGGAACCCAACCCCCACATAGCTGTCCCAGTTCCTATGCTCTGCGTTACACCAGATCCTAGCCTAGGCGCTGATGTATTCGTGTGCGCGTTACACTGGATCCCAGCCCATATGCTGGTGTATCTATGTACGCATCACACTAGATCAGAGCCCTTCACAGGCTTATGTTTTTAGGCTTGCACCTACAAACCACTTATTTTGTGATGCTGGGTCTGCCTATATGCTAGGCCCGAGCCTAATTTATCCCAAGTTTTGTTACTTAGAACCTTTGATTTGATTTGTTTACCGCTTATTTCGCAAATTGTCACTTCTATAAGATAGTCTTCCCGTCGTTAGGGGAAGATAAGAATGTCAACATTCTTGAAGAATGAAGTGAATTATCATGGATGACTCCCACTTTATCTCATTTAGATCCCCTCACCGCTCAATTTGAAACTGAAGTGCAACGTATTCTAGATCTTCAGAGCATAACTCAAATCATGCCAAATGCTTTCACCAATCTAGCACAAGTGACAAGATTACATATTCCAGCTGCGAATATGCCTGCAAAGGTGGATATACCAAATGTATGACAGACTTCCCTTATAGAGGCCTGGGACGCTAACTTAGCCGATCCATGTACATTAGCGACTAGCCAATCCTCTGCCCCTACACAGAAGCATGGCAGACCACTTGGTTCAAATGATTCACACTCTTGGAAGCGGAAACCCACGACACAAGCTCTTCTTGAGCCTACCATGAATCCGATTGTCACATACTCATTCTATCCAACTCATGAGGAAATTCTAGGTTACAAAAGTGTCCTTGAAGAGATGAATCCATATCTCGAGAATCAAGAGATTTTAGTCCATTATACTAGCTTGGATGATGTTTGGTGTAGAAATGAGATGATCATCAATGATGCATTAGCATATGTAGTAGCTACTGAGATCATGTTGAGCGATGACATTGAACCCTGTTCTATTGATGAATGTCGACGTAGTACTGATTGGTCAAACTAGAAACAAGCAATCTAAGTCGAACTCGATTTGCTTGCGAAACATAAGGTGTTTGGACCTGTAGCTCTTACTCTTCCACATGTGAAGCTCGTTGGCTATAAGTGGGATTTTCATTCGGAAGCGTTATGAGAAACAAAAAAATTGTGCATTACAAAGCTCGTCATGTTGTGCAAGGCTTCTCGGGTGAAACTTATTCACCCATTATGGATGTGATTACTTTTTGCTACCTTATAAGTTTGGTAGTTTTCGAAAAACTAAGTATACAGCTGATGGACGTAGTAATTGCGTCTCTATGAGGATCGTGATATGGAAACTTATATAAAAGTTCCTAAATGACTTACATTGATTAGATCAAATATTTTCAAACACTGAAACACGCTCTCAAATTGATTGACGCGTTCACTCTATGGTTTGAACCAATTTGGAAGAATGTGGTATAACCGTTTGAGTGAGTATTTTACTATTCAGGGATATATGAATAACGAACTATGCCCTTATATGTTCATTAAGAAGTCAAATCTGATTTTGTGATTGCTGCAGTTTATGTTGACGACATGAATTTTATCAGAATTCCTGAAGGGCTCTAAAGAATTGCCGCGCACCTTACGTCAAAATTTGAGATGAAAGATCTAGGAAAGACTCAATACTATTTCAGTTTAGAGATAAAGCACCATTCGGATGGAGTCTTAGTACATTAATCGAACTACACCCAGAAGGTGTTGTGCCGTTTTAACAAGGATAAAATGAAGCCTTCGAGTACTTCTATGGTCATTTAAGTGCTAGATGTAAAACGAGATCCCTTTTGTCCGAAAGAGGATGATGAAGAAATTTTGGAGCTTGAAGTTCCTTATCTAAGTGCGATTGGCGCTTTATTGTACGGGTGGGTTCAAAAAACTAAAAACCGAAAAAAACTGAAAACCGAACTGGACCGAGGCTGAAAAAACCGAATCGAAAAAAAACTAAACCGAAACTGTCGAACCAAATCGAATATGGCCAGTTCGGTTTCGGTTTTTGAGGTTCGAAAACCGAACCGAACCGATATATATATATTTAATTTTTTTTCTTATAAATAGTTTAGTTATACAATCACAACACAACAAAACATGTTGCCAAGTTGGTTTTAGTGGAACTTTTCAAGCTGGAGTGTATAGGTTCGAACCCTTATGCCTCCAGGATGTTCGAATTTTTTTTAAATTTTCATGAGAAATCAACAAAACTTAACCCTAGCAGCCATCACTCCCATTTCAGTTTTCACCTCTAGGTTTTCTCAAACACTCTCTCTTTCTCTCTCCCCTCTGCTACTTTTTTCCTCTTTGCTCTCTGCTTCGTCAGTCTCTCGCTCTCTCTCTTTCCTCTCTTCCTCCAAATCACTCGCCCATTTCGAATCCGAAGTCTCTCATCTTGCCGCAACTTCTTCTTGTCATTTCGAGTCTCGACAGCAACGGTTAGTCTCACACTCTCACTTCTCTGTGATTATCTTTTTTTATTGTCCTTTTATTTTTTATTATCCTTGCATGTGGATTTGTTTCAGTTTCTGGGATGGAGGAGGAGCCCTGCGGTACTAATTTGTATTGATGAGGAATTCCATTGTATTCTTGCTGGCCATGAACTTGATGGCGACCACCCTGTAGAGACCGAACGACGGGATCCTCGGCGAGGCAGAGAAGAAATCGACTATGATGGATTTCACAGCTGAGATGAGGATCCAAGCTTTTCTCTGACTCTTTCATGGTTCTGGTTCGATTTCAAAACTACCCAAACGATAAAAAATTAAAAGACTATGATGGATTTCTGGGTTTTATTTCTTTCTTTCTGGATTTGGGTTTTTTGTTGAATATAAAGGCTTCAACTTCATGACTACAAAACGATTTGAGCTTTTTAGAGAGAGAGAGAAAACGGCTTTTGATGATTTTAGTGAGTAAATGCTGTAAGGAAGAAATACAGAGATCCAAAACAAGTTAATGTCGGGGAAGAAATACATAGTTCTGTTCTGTCTTATTCTTGCTGCATTTTTGTATCATTGGCTTTGAAAAATAATCACATAAGATTAAATCATAATTTTTTAACTTTTATACCAATGAGCATGATTGGCCTTCTAGATTTTGTATCGTTGGCCTTCGAGATTTGATATCATTGGCCTTCTAGAATGGCTGCAAGCTTTGTGTTCTTAGGAAATTTGTTTGCTATTAAAAAAAACCCAAACCGGGCTGAAATTGAACAAAAAAAATCGAACCAAATACAAATCGAACCGAATGCAAACCGATAAAAACCGAACCAAACAGTAATTTCGGTTCAGTTTCCAATTTTGGCAAAAAATCGAATCGAACGGAACCGAACCCACCCCTACTTTATTCTACTTAGCTCAATGGACTAAACCCAACACCTCATTCGCTATTAATCTTTTGACAAGATACAACAATGCACCAACACGAAGACGCTGGACTGGTGTTAAAGACATCTTCCGTTACCTTACAGGTACTATGGATTTAGGCTTGTTCTATCCGTACAGATCCTCAAGTGTTGCCGCACCTCTTGTCTTAAGTTGATTGTCACCTTGTTGGTTATGCTGACGCTGGATACTTATCTGATCCTGCACAAGGTGTGTTCTCAAACGGGTTATGTATTTACTATTGGAGGCACCGTAATCTCTTAGAGGTTAACTAAATGGACCTTAGTTGCCATTTAGTCTAACCATGCTGAAATTTTCACCTTACATAAAGGAACTCGAGAATGCTTTTGGTTGAAAGCAGTTATAGGCCATATCAAATGAGACAACACTAGGCACATTGTGCCGAAGTTCTTAATCTCACATCAATAGCCAACAACAAGAGTATCAGAAGATTGAAATCACACAAATCCGTTCACAAGACAATTTGGCTGACCTCTTCACTAAATCGCTATCGAAGGTGACGTTTTCAAAGATTGTTCAAGGAATAGGTATGCGTAAACTTTCTGAGTTGTAACATTGTTAGTTCTTTTTAGAATTATGTCAAACTCAAGGGGAGTATCCTGAAGTATACTTGTTTGATCTTAATGTAATATTTTTCCCTATGATTAGGAGCATTTTCCTCACTGGGTTTTGCTACCTAACGAGGTTTTGATGAGGCACCCACCTTAGGTTGATCATATCCTTGATGACGTCCCGTAGACTATTTATTTGACTTTGCATTTCTCACGTATTTTTCCTTAACCTATGGATTTTGTCCCTACTTGGGTTTTACCATAGCCATAGGTTTTTTTTGTGAGACTTAGTTCCTTATGCAAGTTTCGACTTTACTTTGAGACTAGCGTGTTCCTAGAATCAATGTAACTTTACTTTGAGACTAGTGTGTTCCCAGAATCAATGCCAACGAGATGACTTCGTCAACTCTACATGATGCCGAATCTATTTGAGTATTTACACACTCAAGGAGGAGTGTTATAAACTTCTTATTTAAGTGTGATTATGTAAATCCTGGATTAGATTTGATACTAGTTATTCTTCCCTATTAGGACTTGTATTCCTTGGAGGAGAAGGATTTTCTCTCCCTTATTACTAAAAATAAAGGCATTATGTAAGGGGAGCAACATATTATCTACACAACTCTTCAAACAGATCTCACTCTCTCCATATTTTTTTGTGCCCTCCCTATCAGTTAAATATAGGCCACAACACTAATTAAATTATCATGTAAAATCATAAAAACTTCAAATTTAGGGATTTTACTATAAGGACTCTACTAGTGGAGGCAATATTCCTTTAGGGACACAAAAATTCCCTTCTAATCCTTAAATGAGTACTCAAAAATGGTGGTGGGAGTCCCTAAATAAGGACTTTCATTGGAGATGCTCTTATAATTAGTTAAATTCATAATAGTGAGCTTAATGTCTATTTTAGTAGTTAACAATAAGATTTTTTTAACAAACTCGGCATTTTAATTTTACTAGCCAAAATTTGTGAAAAGAATGTCAAAAGTCCTAGACTAATTTATTCCCCCTAGTGCAAATATATCTTTTATAAACAAAAACAATTGTGAAAGGTGCTCAAAAGTCTGAAATAATTTTGAACACTAGACTTATTTTGAAATAACAACTATTGGTTTCAACAAAATTGTACGACAAATCGCTTAAAGTTTTAGTTCATCTGATAAATTGAAAAAAGTGTATAAATTCATATGATATGTAAAAAAATTTCCCTTTCAACGTGTCATGAATTACCTCCAAACTAGAATTTTGGAAGGATTCAAGAAAAATAAACTCCAATCATGCTTCATAACCACCTTGTAAGATAGGAATTCATCTAGAAGCTTCTAAATAAGGACCAGAGAAATGAGCTCCAATTGCTTTCTATAGTTAATGCTAACTGTTTAATATCATTTTAAATAAATAATTAATTCCTATTGGCTAATTATTGATATAGTCATTATGACTCTGTGAAGTAGAAGTTTGCTATAAGGCACGGATACAGAAGAGAGAAGGGGAATTAGACCGGCCAATTCGGTGATTCGTGAAAACTCAAAGACATCCGATTTGAGAGCCGCTATGATTCGACCATTAATAAATATTAAAATTATTTTGATCATTAATTGATGGATTTCTTTAATTGGATTATACAACTTAAATCATATAAATATCTGATAAAATTTGATTTATCATAAATACTTCCTGAGTGACACACTCTGATCTTGATAATCACGTCGACATAGAAAAGAAATTAAATTAACAAACAATTCATTTAAAAGCATAACCAAAATGTCCTAAATACAATGCTCAACCTTTTCTATTTTCGTTGACATATAATAGAACAAGTAGATCTGCAGGTCCTATACTTTATATTTTACCGCTACAATGGTGGTTTAGAAGTTCTATTATATAAACTAACGTCTATAACTTAGTCATCACAAGTTTTCACTTTTGTTAGTAATGACTCTTTGTCGTCAGTCTCGAATGACGTACCCAATGAAGACCATGTGCATTTTGGATGGACTTGAAATTACCTAATGCCTACCAAAGGTCGAGACCAGCTGCACAAAGATCCAAACCACTACCATAATTTTTGGATTTTCCTCCTCATCTAAGACCATCTCCAATCATTGGGCTAAAAGCCAAATTTTTTAGCCCAAAAAATTTGACTTTTAGCTCAAAAACAGCTTTTCTGCTCCAACCATACTGGCATAAAATTTTAGCCCGTGATTATTAAAGAATGAACTTAGGCTAATTTTTTTCTTAAATCAATTTGTTTAAAAAAATTAAATATGTAGACTATCGTAAATTAATTTTATGAACATTTTAATCTAAAAAAATTTAAATTCTGATAAATATTGAAAAATCATTAAATTTTTCACAAAGCAAGCCTTCAACTTTCACCAATATTTCAACTTTCACCAACCGTTCAACACCAAACTTTCAACTTTCACCAACTGTTCATCAATCATCCTCTATATAAACACATGTCCAATATTAGTTGATCACACAATCTTTCAACCTTCAATCATCCTCTACATTCACCAATCTTTCAACTTTCAAAGAGTTTTTGTTTCCTAAAAATCCTCAATATCTCATCAATGGGTGATAGAAGAAGGCGTAGCAGAGCAATGGAGATGGCACAATACCAAGCAAGGCTTGACATTGAAGATGCAGAACTGATCAACGCGGAAGCTGAACTTGTAAACTCGTTTATGCAATATGAGCACCATGGCGAATCTAGCCATCGTGGTTCTGTCACGGGGCGTTCATTCGTGCAGCGTGATAGAGAAGAGTGTCATGACCAAATGATGAAAGATTATTTCATTCAGCGGCCGAGATTTCTTGCTCATGATTTTCGGAGGCGGTTTCAGATGAGGAGAGAGCTTTTTGAAGGCATCTTGAACGCAGTTGTCAATCATGACCACTACTTTGCAAGGAAGATAGATGTCGTAGGCCGACAAAGTCTATCACCTCATCAGAAGCTCACATCTGCATTTCGAATGCTAGCTAATGGGTGTTCTGCTGATTCAACTGATGAATATTGCCAACTTGCAGAGAGTACTGCTATTGAGAATCTGAAGCGCTTCTGTCAAGCAATTCAAGTCATCTATAAAGACACATACCTCCGCAAGCTAACTCGTGAAGACTTGAAAAGGCTTCTACGCAAGGCAAACAAAAGAGGCTTCCCTGGCATGATAGGATGTCTCGATTGTATGCATTGGGAGTGGAAGAATTGTCCTACTGGTTGGGCTGGCCAATTCAAGAGCCGTCATGACAAGCCAACCATTGTACTGGAGGCTGTGGCATCTTACGACACATGGATTTGGCATGCATTCTTCGGCTTTCCCGGATCAAATAACGATATCAACGTTCTTTGGTCTTCTCCTCTGTTCGATGAGGTTGTGAATGGATGTGCACCAGAATTTCGATACAAGGTAAATGGTAATAGGTATGAGCTAGGTTACTACCTAACTGATGGTATTTATTCTAGTTGGTCTACCTTTGTCAAAAGTTTTTCTCATCCCGATAGTGCAAAGAAGAAATTATTTTCGCAGAGGCAAGAGTCTTACAGAAAGGATGTGGAGAGAGCGTTCGAGATCTTACAAGCTCGATGGGCCATTGTTAGAGGGCCTGCACACTTTTGGCAACGCGAAGACCTCCATTCAATCACGATGACATGTATAATTTTGCACAATGTGATTGTGGAAGATGAGTACATCGAAATTGAAGAAGATTCAGATGAAGATGTGGATGATGACCAACCAACACATGCGAGAGCTATTGCAAGAGATGTTGAATATCTCGCTCCAACCACATATGAGACCCGACATGATAGGGTCACCTTGGGTGAGTATATGAGACGTTTAAATAGAATTCAAGCTCCTCAAATTCATGACACACTCCGCAAGAATTTGGTTGAGCATGTATGGCGCCGAGAAGGTGAACGTTGATGATATTGGTTGAGCATTTATGTAATATGTTGTTATTTGTCTACTTTATTAAGTTTATTATTGAATGAAGGTTGAATTATTGAATGGAGGTTGAATTATTGAAGGCATCTATTCTACATCAAAGTGTGGAATAATAAGTACAATAATTATTGAAGACATCTAGATTAAATAGAAACAATAATTAATAAGACATAAATTTAATAAAGTACATAAACCACGTAATAAACAACATAAACTTAATACAAACGACAATTAATAAACTTAATTAATAAATCACATAATTCATACACTATATAAACTTAATAATCATATCCACCATCTTCACTTGCTGATGAACTTCGTGATTGACTCGGAATATAGGGTTAAGAGGATTCATCATCTTGAAATATACTCCTTGTGGCATACCTTCGCAAAATTTCCTTTTGCTTACCACGTAAGAACTTCTTCCTCTCTAGAGTGTATTTGTTGAGGTCCTCCATCATCAAATTAACTTCAAACCTCTTTTGCTCCCTATCCCCTTCTTCCTTCATTTGCAAACGCATTAGGGCTGCTTCTTCTTGGCGAGTGCTATGAGTTTCGTGCAATTTTGCAATTTCGGTAGCAAAGTGTCCACTCGTCGAATCTTGGGACTTCCCTTTTCTCTTTGCTTCCTTTTGCTTATCTCTTACCGGGGGCCTTGGTAAAGAAGGAGATGGGGTCATTTCATTGACACCTTCATTTCTCGGTGCGGCTTCACGTTGAAATAATCTTCCCCATTGTTGGTCTGCATCGGTTGCCCACCTCGGACAATCCTTGAGGACGTCCCAAGCATGTTGCAACTTAAAAACTTGATTTTTTGGTGTTACTCTTGTCTTGTAAATTTCCATTGCTTTGTCACCCTATGCAAAAAATACATAAAAAATAATTAGTTGCAAAATAATATTATGTACATGACAAATAAAATATCAAGAAAAAAACTCACAATTTCTATGGTGCTCCTTCCACTAGGCATGTCAACCATGGCTCTCTCCAAGCTTCCCTTCCATAAAGTGCATGCTTTGTTGATAGTCTTCCACTGATCATAAACACCACCACCGTCCCGCCCGCTGCCGTTGCAGTTTTCTTGAAACTTTGCAATGATTTTATCTCACAAAACTTTTTTATTTTGATTTGTGCCAACTGCACCATCTTCGCTAACAGAAACCCATGCGAAGCATAAAGCAACATCTTCCTCACAGGTCCAATTACGACCTCTAACATGCTCTCTTGCCATGTTGAACAATTTGGAAATGGAAAGAAATGGTAGAAAGATAAATTGGAAGAATTGTAGGAGAAAATTGAGTTTTTTGTGGATGTTTGAACAAATACATAGGTATTTATAGAGTTTTTGGGTGAATTTTGAGTTAAATAATTTTTTTATAATTATTTTAGCCGTTGGATTTAAATTTGGGCCGTTAGATTTTTTTTTTTACCGTTAGATTTGATTATATTCAATCTCAACCGTTGGATTCAATGTATTTTAAAATAACATATTTTTTAAAAATGTAATTTGAATCTGGATCGTTGGATCAACCAACGGTCCTTAAATGTTGGCCGTCTGATTTTGAAAAGAGTCGTTGGGCTCGGGTGAGTGGCCGACAAGGCTCTGACGCTGGGCCCCTTTCCTGTCGGGCTCCGGTTGCAACTTGCCCGTGTGGGGCACGTGTGCGAGTCGGCGGGCCGAGAGTGGCCCAAAATGGGGTGAGTCCACGCGTTTCGGGGGGGGGGGGGGTGGAATTTGGCCCAAATTTGGCATTCCCCTTTTAGCCCAATATTTTAGCTTGGGTTGGGGGGTGTTTGGGGGGGAATTTTGGGCTAAAAATTTGGCTTTTAGCCCAGGTTTGGAGTTGGCCTAAGGAGATATGTAGTTGTCAAATGATTTTATTTCCTTTTTTCACAATGCAATCAGAAATTCACATCATCAATAATTATCAAAACTTCATTTATTTTTTCAGACAGTAGTGATAATCATAATAAACCAATTGTCAAAACCAAATTGTAGACATTGAAATTTCGATGAAAAAAATATTGACAATTGCATTAAAATTGTATTTGTAGACTCTATTTCGGTGAAATAGATATCGACCATTGCATTAAAATTACAACATCCACCAATTTCACCTACATCATCTACTTAATTCACCTACAACCTCCATTCAATTCACCTACAACCTCCACTTATTTTCACCTACCACTTCCACTTACTTCACCAAGAAAATGGATGGTGGTGATTCATCCTCAAAGCCTATAAATAGCCTTCTCCATCAAGGCCAATAGGGGGATAACCAATTCATATCACACCAAGACCTTGAAGCTTTTGAAACTCTAAAGCTCCCAAGCAAATCCCGAAGGACCAAGAAAGATCTCTCTTAGTTCTTCGTCAAATCCTCCTTAAAGATCAAGCTCCCGACGGTCCTTGAAGAAAGTGTTCATCATTCATCAACCGTTCATCTTAGGATCAAGCCCCAACGGCCTTTCGGATCAACAACCACACATCCAACCGTTCTTCAGGATCAAGCCCAAAAGCCCCTTGAAGATCTGTTCATCAATCAACCTTCAAGATCAAGCCCAAAAGCTCTTGAAGACCCGTTCATCAACCTTCAAGATCAAGCCCCAACGACCCTTGAAGAAACCTTCAACCGTTCATCTAAGATCAAGCCTTGACGGCCCTTGGATCAATCGTATATCCGCTAATCAACACCTTACGGAGATCGAATCAAAGGATCAAATTAGAGAGAGATTGTAACCCCAAAATCATTAATACAAAATATTATTGTGTACACGTGTTCTTGTGTTTCAGGAAATTTTCGTGTTTACAAATTTGGCATGCCCAGTGGGACAATCTCTACCTCTCATCTCTATCTTCAAATCCATATATATGGCATCAAAGAAGGTTCAAGCTGCTCTCGCAACTAACGCGAAGAACAAGAGGGTCCTCATCACAAGTAGTGACACATTTGGCATCACAACTCGAAGCAAGGCAAGAGCTCTTTCCGCTGCATCTTCCACCTCTGCATCAGCTCCGCCAAAGGATTATGAACACCCGAGGTATGAACCCGTGATCACCTTGGCCTCGCTAAGTGCGCCAATGGAAGATGTCCCGAAAAGGTGCTCCGAGTCCTTACTTTTCAATGCCGACTCAAACAACAGCTCAGCTATGCAAGTCATGACTATCGGGCCAACTTCAGTCGAGGAGCAGCTGGCCCAAATGAAAGAAATAATTGCAATGCTCACAAGGAATGTGGAAGAGAAAGACTTACAAATCGCCGCACTTGTCAACCAATTAGAAGCGAAGAACGACGTGAAAATCGAACCAAAGGGCGATCCTTTAAAGAAGGAAGACGACGAGGATAAGGAACCTCTGATAGAGAAAGTCGAAGAGAAACCAGACTAAGCAATGACACTCATGTGATCTCTGTCTATCCAACAGCTACAACAAATGATCGCTAGCACCATTAAGGCGCAGTACGAAGGGACCCCATATACCTCTGTGTCATACTTAAAGCCCTACTCCAAGAAGATTGATGCTTTGAAAATGCCGAGGGGCTATCAGTCGCCAAAATTCATGCAATTCGATCGGAAGGGAAACCCAAAGCAGCACGTCGCCCATTTCATTGAAACCTACAACAATGCTGGAATGGAGGGAGACTACCTCGTCAAGAAATTTGTGCGCTCGCTGAAAGGTAATGCCTTTGACTGGTACACCGACCTCGAGCCCGAGCTTATCAACAGTTGGGATCAGCTAGAAAAGGAATTCCTCAACCGTTTCTACAACACTCGCTGCACCGTTAGCATGCTAGAGCTAACTAGTACAAAACAATGGAAGGACGAACCTGTTGTCGACTACATCAATAGATGGCATTCATTAAGTCTAGATTGCAAAGATCGGCTATCTGAAACCTTCGCCATTGAGATGTGTGTTTAAGGCATGCACTGGGGATTACATTACATACTTCAAGGCATGAAACCGAGACCATTTAAGGAGCTGGCAACTCATTCCCACGACATGGAGCTGAGTATCGCCAATCACGGGAATAAGGAGCTAATCACTAATTTTAAGAAGGATAAGGTGTTTGCCCCAAATGTAGACAAGACTAGGAAGAGACCCGCCAAGGAAACTTTTACTGTCAGTACTACTCCCATCAAGATCTCCTCCGCGCCCATCAAGACCTCATCCGCGCCCAGTAAGACCTCATCTGCCCCTATCAAGATCTCTTCTAAGAACAAAGGAAATGAGGTAAACAGAAGTGAGCCTCCTCGCACCCAAGACAGGTATAAAAACACCTTGAGGGAGTTGGAGCAAAAGACGTACCCTTTTCCTGACTCAGACATGGATGCAATGTTAGACGACTTGCTGGAAAAGAAGGTGATTAAGTTACTAGAATGCAAGTGCCCTGAAGAGATGAAGCGAGTTAATGATCCCATGTACTGCAAATACCACCGTATCATAAGTCATCATGTTGGCAAATGCTTCATCCTTAAGGAGCTTATCATGAAGCTAGCGTAACAAGGGCGAATTGAACTCGACCTAGAAGGTACGGCTGCAACGCACACTACTACGATCGTGTTTGGATCCCTCGATCCCGTTCCTCTCCAAATGATGCATGACCACTCCTTTCAATACTTAAGTCACAAAGCACCTTCTGCACAACCATCGCTGAGGGAAAATGACCAAAACGTGCTTACCGACAATGAAGAATGATGGACATTGGTAACCTACAAAAAGACAAGGAAGCCAAAATCACAAGTCACATAGCCAAAGATGGAACAAGGAAGAAATCACAGTCGCCGCGACAATAGGAAGTCCTAGAGGAACGTAAGAATTGATAAGCCAACGTACGTTGGGGAACCCACAGAGCAAGAGCCACGTATTCCCATCTCCTTGCATGAGTATTTCCCAAAGGACTTCTTCCAACAGTGCACTACCGTTACCTGTCACATGGTTGAAGTAGAGATAGAAGAGCCCTCAAAAGGCAAAGCTATCGCCACCGAGGAAGAAAAGACCATTAGGCCTGAAGAAAGCCTGCCAATACATTTTTGCATCGAGGAAGCTCTACGATTGCCAAAGAAGATGCGAAAAGCATTGGCATCGGTCTTGGCAAGTCCCGATGACCACGAAGTGCAAGGAAGCAAAGACGAATGCTTGAAACTTCAGCCACATGAGTCTGTCGCATGTTGTGCCACCTAGGATGCAATCCACTTCACTGATGAAGACTTGCTGTTAGGATCAAAACCTCGCAATCGTCGTCTCTTCGTCTCTGGGTACGTAAGGGAGCACAAAGTCAACCGCATGCTTGTGGATGGTGGATCGGCCATAAACATCATGCCAAAATCAACAATGGCCACAATCGGCATCAAGGTGGATGACCTATCCTTAAGCCGTCTACTAATCCAAGGTTTTAATCAAGGAGGGCAAAGAGCGATGGGCATGATCTGAGTAGAGATGACCATTGGTGAACTCAAGTCAAGCACGATATTCCATGTGATTGATGCAAGAACCTCTTACAGCTTACTTTTAGGAAGGCCTTGGATCCACGAGAATGGAGTGGTGCCATCTACCCTTCACCAATGCTTAAAGTACTACCAAGAATGAGTAAAGATAATACAAGGCGACACCAAGCCATTCACTGAAGCTGAATCACACTTCGCAGACGCCAAGTTCTACATGGATGAAGATATGGTGCCCAAACCTCTTCCAAAAGAGATCAAATCCATTGGCAAAGTAGCACCTAAAAAGTAGGATTGACAGGTCATGCCCAAGAAGCAAGAAGGAAAAGATATGCCATCTTCAAGCAAAAGCGACGATGAGCTCGTTAAACTTGCAACAACCAAAGGGAGTAGGACGCCCTCAAAAGGACCAAACACACCCGTCTTCCGATACATCCCGATGTCGAAAAGAAAGAATGGTCAATCCCCATTCGAAATAGGAGCAAGCAAGGCTAACACACAACGACACAAGGATGATGTAAAGTTGCTTAAGAAAAATGCAATTTTACCTCTGACACAGCTAGGCAGTGCTAAGGCTGCAAAACCACCACAAGGCTTCATAAAAGCTTTGCCAAAGGGGGTGGAACCAAGCTTTCTTCCAACCAAGAGAACCGAAGAAGGTTTTGATAAGGTTTTGATCCAAACGCCTACAAACTCATGTCGAATGCCGGGTATGACTTCGCTTCCTCTTCAAATCCTGGAAACAAGGTTTCGAACACCGTCAATGACAAAGAATGTGACCTCACCAAGACTCAAAAGAAGTTGAAGGAGCATGGGTATGGAGTTGACAACAACAAAGCTGGGCTTGGCTTCACACCAGATGCACTCGTAAAGATTTCAAACAAAGCAAAAAACGCTAGCACCCAACACATTAGCGTGACCGTTGAACAAAATCAAGAAGAGCTTAAACCCACTCATCGAACATCAGTTTTCGATAGGATGAATCACTCAAGACCCAGAATTTCGGCACTTAATCACATTGGCGGTCAAAATCGAACCTCCGTCTTTAAGAGGCTTAACACACAAACATCCCAAAGCTCTGTTTTTTAAAGGTTGTCAAAACCTAAGAAACAAAGCAACACGGCTAGCTCGCCTTTGCGACGGTCGGTTTTGGAGAGACTTGAAGACAACAAGAAGCCTTCTAGAAAGAGGGAGACAATGCCAAAAGAAGAAAAGCTCAATGGGCTAGAAGAAAAAGGCGATATTCGAAGCTCAATTCATTCAAGGATGAAGCGCCAAACAATCTTGGAGGTTGACACAAATGGACCACTGAAAGTAAGAAGGCGCACCATTATCCATACTGGACAATCTTCACGCCAACAAGCCCAAGAGGACGGCATTGAAGGGGAGGTCCAAGACATTTTCCCCGTCACGATCTAAGAAGACAAAGAAGATGAAATCCCTAGAGAAGACGTCACTTTTGGCTTTTTCGACTCAAAGTCTTCACCTCGACCACTGGGGGCATGCTCCATGTCAAGCGAAGATAAATGATGGACTCATATCACTCCAAAGAATTACACATGAAGCCTACGTTGCATCCACAAATTCACCAGTCGGAAAGGGGGCAAGAAACCATTGTTAATACACTTTTAAGCCTAGATGAAGCTGAGATTGTCAAGATGATCGAAGCTGATTTAATTCAAGAGGTCATGGACTCGGGACAGAACTTAAATGTTGCCCTAAAAAAATCAGGCCAACTCCGCGCTTGCATAGAGTTTCGTAACTCAAAACAATACAACGCCGAAAGGACGGCACTGAAGAGGAAGTCCAAGATGTCTTCTACATCATAATCTAAGAAGGTAAAGAAGACGAAATCCTTGAGGGAGATGTCACTGCTGCACCACCACAGCTCAAAGATGGGAAGCAAGCCACGGTTGATGATCTCAAGGAACTCAACTTAGGCACAAGTGAGGAACCAAAGCCTATCTTCATAAGCGTGCTATTAAGTACGGACGAGATAGAGGAGTATTACCAGCTGCTATTAGAGTACAAAGACATCTTTGCTTAGACATACAAAGAAATGTCCAGCCTTGACCCTACCATCGCTGTTCATCACCTTGCAGTCAAGCCTGGAACACGATCGATAAAGCAAACTCAAAGACGCTATCGATCTGAGCTCATCCCACGTTGAGATTGACAAGCTAATTGAAGCAGGCTTCATTTGAGAGGTGCAATACCCTAAGTGGATCTCCAACATCATCATTGTCCTTAAGAAATCTGGACAAATATGTGTTTGCGTAGACTTCCGAAACCTCAATGATGCTTGCCCGAAGGACAACTTCCCCTTGCCAATCATTGAAATCATGGTGGACGCAACCACTGGCCACGAAGCACTGTCATTCATGGACGGCTCTTCTGGATACAATCAAATTCGTATGACTCTCGAAGATGAGGAACTAACAGCCTTTCGCACTCCAAAAGGTATCTGCTGCTACAAGGTGATGTCATTTGGTTTGAAGAACGCTGGAGCTACATACCAACGCGCAATGCAGAAAATCTTCAATGACATGCAACATAAAAATGTAGAATGTTACGTAGACGACATGGTGGTCAAGACAAAGAAAGATCAGATCACTTGAAGGATTTACGAGCAGTGTTCGAAAGGCTGCGAAAATACAACCTCAAGATGAACTCGTTAAAGTGTGCATTTGGTGTCACATCTGGAAAGTTCCTCGGCTTCATTGTCAAGCACCGTGGCATTGAAGTGGACTAATCAAAGATCAATGCCATTCAAAGCATGCCTGAGCCAAGAAACCTGCACGAGCTGAAAAGTCTACAAAGACGACTAGCCTTCATTAGACGTTTCATCTCCAACTTTGCAGGGCGTTATCAACCGTTCAGTCGACTCATGAAGAAGGATGTTCCGTTTGTATGGGATGAAACATGCCATAATGCTTTTGAAAGCATAAAAAAGTATTTATCAAGTCCACCTGTCCTGGGGGCACCCATGCCTGGATAGCCGCTCATATTGTACATCGCCGCTCAGGAAAGTTCAGTTGGAGCACTCCTGGCACAAGAAAATGAATCTCAGAAAGAATGAGCGCTCTATTACCTCAGTCGAACTCTCACCAGCGCTGAGTTGAACTATTCCCCAATAAAAAAGATGTGCCTCGCCTTGGTGTTTGCCATCCAGATGCTCAGACATTACATGCATGCTTACATTATCCACCCGGTCGCTAAAGCTAACCCAGTCAATACGTCATGTCCAAACCAGTCTTGACAGGGCGACTCGCTAAATGGGCGTTGCTTCTTAATCAGTATGAAATTGTCTACGTCCCCGCTAAAGCCGTCAAAGGACAAACTCTAGTAGACTTCCTTGCTGATCATCCAATCCCAGCTGATTGGAAAATCTCAGACGACTTGCCTGACAAGGAGGTGTTCTACATCGACATCTTCCCGACGTGGATGATGTTCTTCGATGGATCCACCCGAGCAGACGGAGCGGGGGTATGAGAAGTATTCATGTCGCCACAAAGGCAAATACTACCTTACTCCTTCCAACTAAGCGAATTATGTTCCAACAACGTCACTGAGTACCAAGCACTGATCATTGGTCTCCAAATGGCAATCAACATGGAAATCACAGCCCTCGAGGTATATAGCGACTCTAAGCTCGTAATCAATCAACTCTTGACTGAATATGAAGTGAGGAAAGATGATCTCGTCCCATACTTTCGGCTGGTAACTCAACTGCTACAAGAAAAGAGAATCATAACTGAACAAAGAGAATCATAACTGAACAAAGATGCGTATACAAGGGCTTTTGGGCTTAATCTTGAAGAACAGTTGTGTTTGGGCTTAATCTTGAAGAACAGTTGTGTTAATCCAAGGGCCGTTGGGGCTTGATCTTGGATGAAGAACCGGCACGTGACCAAAGTGCTTGTTGATTCTTCAAAGGTTTTGGCAAAGTTTCTTTAAGGGCCGTTGGGCATGATCTCGAAGGTGGATGAGCGTTTCTTCAAGGGCAGTTGAGGCTTGATCTCGAAGAACGATGAACGAAGAATGACGAACGAACTTCAAGAGAATTCTCTTCCAATTTGGGAGTAGAGAAATGTATTTGTGAATTGGTGAATGAAAATGAATGAAATGGCTTCTTATTTATAGAATTTTCCAAGGCCTAATTTTGAATATAATATCACAGATGAAATAAATCATCTCTGCCAAGTGTTGACACGTGTCTTATTTGACGGCTTTTCTGAATCATTTCAATTTCCGTCGAATCACACGCTACGTGTAAAATTTATGTAATACATGAGCGTTGAAACTTTGACCATCGGTCAACATTTATTTTATCAAAATTTCGATGTCTACAAATGCCCCCACTTCAAGGCGCGTCGTATACATGTGCTTGTCACATGTAGAAGATGCGTTTTGAAGTCCGTAGACGCCGATCCAATGGCCGTTGAGGCTTGATCTTGGATTGGGCTGGAACTTTCTTCAACTTTGCTAGCGACGACTCGGCACGTGTATTTGTTGTGCTTGTTGGCTTTCCACAGGCTTCATCTTGAACTGGTTTTGATTCAAGGGTGATGGATACTTGATCTTGAATCGGATCTTGATTTCTCCAAGGGCCGTTGCGGCTTGATCTTGAAGGTTGATGCAAGGGTGATGGACACTTGATCTTGAATCGGGCTTTCGATTTCTCCAAGGGCCGTTGAGGCTTGATCTCGAAGGTTGATTCAAGGGTGTTGGACACTTGATCTTGAATCAGGCTTTTCATTTCTCCAAGGGTCGTTGAGGCTTAATCTTGAAGGTTGATTCAAGGGTGTTGGACACTTGATCTTGAATTGGATTTGTGATTTCTCCAAGGGCCGTTGAGGCTTGATCTTGAAGATCGAAGAGTTGGTTATCCAAAAATCGAAAAGGCGCCAACTTTTTCAAAAGACAGAGTCTCTGAATCAAAGCTTACCGACACTCTCCACATGCGATCTCAGCTTTGAAAGAGTCACAGGCCAGATCAAAGAGGCTCAGCACTACCCTCAAAATTTCAAAAGACGCTCGTTCAAAGATCGAAGAGGCGTCGCTACCTAAAAAATCAAAAGCTGGATCAATCTGTCAGCACCTTTCATGTGCAATCTCAGCTCTGAATGACTCACAGGCCAAAATCGAAGAGGCTTGGCACTATCCTCCAAAATTCAAAAATTGCTTGTTCAAAGATCGAGGTTTGTCGCCACCCTTCACGTGTTGTCCCAGCTTTGCAAACGTCACAGACGAGTTTAAAGAAACGCGTGAATCAAAATTACTCGCTGTCACTGGCATGGGTAAACAAACAGCCTCACTACCGGCTATTGGGAAAAGTCCTATAACTGTCGGCCTTCGTCCTCTACGGTAAGGCAGACCTGCAAAAATGCCAAGCTCTTCCATATCTTTGAGAATCCATTTCAAACGAAGCTTCCCAAAATACTCAGTATTCCTCATCCCCTGGAATGCCTCTGCAAACAAGCCAGACCAGAGCAAGAGTATCCCATATCATCAGGGTCGAAAGCAAGAGTATCTCATATCACGCTTTCTCCCTACCCTTGTCTTTGTTCTCACTTGCAAGACAAGGAGAAAGAATGCAATCAGTCGAAACCTTTGCCTGGTTGCTTACCTTGCATTGCTCTTGAACACTCATCCCCAACTGTTGTCAAGGTCACGAATTCCTTCGTCAAATATTTTAGCGCAGTTGATATGGTGGTGGCTCACTATTCAAATGCAAAGGTTGCGCACCACTTCTACTATGCAAAAGATTGAAGCAGAAGGATCGACGATGAGCTAGCACCGTCGCTAAAAAGCAAAGGTTCGCTGTGCAATGCTAGCAAATCGTCACCACTTCTTCAAAAGAAAAATTATCTCATATCATGCTTTCTCCCTTCCTTTTCTTTATCCTTGTTCTCACCTGCAAGATAAGGAGAAAAAGAGCAATCAACTGGCATTTGGAATCAACTCTCCGATCCAGAACCGACTGCCTAGAAACCCTTCCCTGATTGCTTACCTAGCATTTGCATTCCACTCTTGCATCAATAAGGCAAATACTGCAAGAGAAGATGCCACATATGCATGGGAAAAAACCAGAGAAGATGTCGCTTCTGCAAGGGAAACAGATAAGGCGAGGGAAAATGATACATTGAAGCATGTAGAAACAAGCACGACGAAACATGTGCCGAGCCGTCCGCTACTTCTTCAAAAGAAAAAGTATTTCATATCATCAAAATCTGACATACTCTGGATTTGATGGACTTGTTTTAACCCTCAAATTCTTGAGTTGGCTTGCAAAGATCACTTGCCACGTAGAGTCGCTCATGGTCCATTTCCTTCAAGATCAAGTGTTCACCACCCTTGAATCAACTTCAACTCTAGATAAATGGGTAAGCTTAGACTTTTAGAAAATCTAGCAGAAGAAAAAACTCTCCAGCCCAGTTCAAGAATAAACATGTGGAAATATACTTCTTCAAAAGCAAAAGTATCTCATATCATCAGAGTCGAAGGCAAAGATATCTCACGGCATGTTTTTCCTTTACCCTTGCTCTTGCCTACGGGAAAGGAGAAATAGAGCGATTGGTTAGCATTTGGAAAGATTGAACAGAGAAACAGACCAACACCTCTACCTCGTGCCTGCCTGCCATGCAAAAGAAACAAGGTAGAGAATAATGCAGCATGGGCCGTACAACTGCACGTGCTAATTCATCCTCAACTAAACCGAAGATTGCTTGCCATATGAAGCCGCTTGTGGTCCGACAACCTTCAAGATCAAGCCTCAACGACCCTTAGAGAAATCACAAATTCGATTCAAGATCAAGTGTCCAACACCTTTGAATCAACCTTCAAGATCAAGCCTCAACGGCACTTGGAGAAATCACAAATCCGATTCAAGATCAAGTGTCCACCCTTGAATCAACCTTCAAGATCAAGCCTCAACGGCCCTTGGAGAAATTAAAAGCCCGATTCAAGACCAAGTGTCCAACACCCTTGAATCAACCTTCAAGATCAAGCCTTAATGGCCCTTGGAGAAATTAAAAACCCGATTCAAGATCAAGTGTCCATCACCCTTGAATCAACCTTCAAGATCAAGCCGCAACGGCCCTTGGAGAAATCAAGATCCAATTTAAGATCAAGTGTCCATCACCCTTGAATCAAAACCAGTTCAAGATGAAGCCTGTGGAAAGCCAACAAGCACAACAAATACACGTGCAGAGTCGTCCCCAGCAAAGTTAAAGAAAGTTCCAGCCCAATCCAAGATCAAGCCTTAACGGCCATTGGATCGGCGTCTACGGACTTCAAAACACATCTTCTACATGTGACAAGCACATGTATACGACGCGCCTTGAAGTGGGGGCATTGAACGAAGAACGAAGAACGAAGAGCGAACTTCAAGAGGATTCTCTTCCAATTTGGGAGTAGAGAAATGTATTTGTGAATTGGTGAATGAAATTTGTTCCTCTGATTCGATATCCGTAAGACTTTGATTTGTGGACTTGATCCAAGGGCTGTCGAGGCTTTGATCTTGGATGAACAGGGGGAAGTTTCTTCAAGGGCCGTTGGGCTTGATCTTGAAGTTTGGCGGATGAACGTTTCTTCAAGGGCCTTTTGGGCTTGATTCTTGAAGTTGGATGAACGAATCTTCAGGGGTCGTTGGGGCTTGATCCTGAAGTTGGATGAACGTTGAATGACGAACGGATCTTCAAGGGCTTTTGAGCTTGTTCTTGAAGATGGATGAACGACAAACGAAGAACGATGAACGATGGATGAACTTCAAGGGGTTTTTGGGCTTGATTCTTGAAGAACAGATGTGTGGATCCAAGGGCCGTCGGGGCTTGATCTTGGAAGGTGAATGAACGGATGAATGGATCTTCAAGGGCTTTTGGGCTTGATCTTGAAGAACAGTTGTGTTGATCCAAGGGCCGTCGGGGCTTGATCTTGGATGAAGAATCGACACGTCACCAAAGTGCTTGTTGATTCTTCAAAGGTTTTGGCGAAGTTTCTTTAAGGGCCGTTGGGCTTGATCTCGAAGGTGGATGAGCGTTTCTTCAAGGGCCGTTGGGGCTTGATCTCGAAGAACGATGAACGAAGAACGAAGAACGAACTTCAAGAGAATTCTCTTCCAATTTGGAAGTAGAGAAATGTATTTGTGAATTGGTGAATGAAAATGAATGAAATGGCTTCCTATTTATAGAATTTTCCAAGGCCTAATTTTGAATATAATATCCCAGATGAAATAAGTCGTATCTGCCAGGTGTTGACACGTGTCCTATTTGACGGCTTTTCTGACTCATTTCAATTTCCGTCGAATCACACGCTACGTGTAAAATTTATGTAATACATGAGCGTTGAAACTTTGACCATCGGTCAACATTTATTTTACCGAAATTTCGATGTCTACAAGCCTCATTTGAAAACCATTTGATTTTTTATTTGTAGGATACGTACGAAAAAGAGTGGTGAAGAAAGTTGCTAAGAGGAAGAGAAGAAATTAAAAAACAAAAAATGAGTGAAAATAACTGAAAGAGTTTTTGGTTTTTAATTAGGTTTTAAAAATTATAAACTAAAAATCAAATGCATGCTCAAACCATTAGGTTTTTAATTTTTAATTTTCATATTATTTATTTTGTTATATATAAAGCAAAAGTATGTTGAGAAATGAGAAACAGAGAAGGATTTTTTTTTTAATTTTTTAATTTATTTAATTTATTATTATTAAGGGAAATGGGAGCTCCAAAAGTAATACAATAATAAATGAAAGGAGGAGTTTCGAACTAGGAACTAATGGGTGAAAACTCAACACTATATCCACTAAGATATTGAACCACATGTGAGAATGAAGAATGATGAAGGAAGGATGGTGGAAGAAATGTAATAGCAATTTGAAAATGAAAACTTAAATAATCTGAGGTTGTTTTCACTCAATTTTTTTAAAAAGAAAATATGTGAAACCATATTTTGTAAACTACGTAATGTTGTAGTTGATGGGTAGAATTCTTTTTTAATATTTTAAAAGGGAATTCACCCATTAACTGCCAGTTAAGAAAATAATGAAATATAATCTCTATAGCATGCATCAATTTTTTTTATTTTATATAATCTCCTTCATTTCTCTGTCGTCCGTAGTCTCTCCCACCACTTTCATTCATTCTTCCGCGGGAGAACTGAGCCAGTAGAAGGCAAAGCATACTGCATATTGATAGGTATTTTACCACTTGCCTAAAAGGGATAAAACACTTAAAATACTTGCAAGAGAAACAAGGTTGTTGTAGTATAAACGGCTCAAGCAAGGTCGTTTCCTCAGGGATTAATTTGAATAAATTTATGTAAACCAAAACCCAACGAATTTAATTAAAACTAAACTAAAATCTGCAATATCTAAAGGAAAAGAAAAGAGAAACAATTTTGTTTTAGAATTCAAGTGAGAAAGCACTAGGGTTTCGCCGTCACCTTAACAATCCTATGTAGTTCTTCTATTTACTTATGAATTACACATGCCTATTTCGAAGGTTAGGTTTTCCTAAAGTATGCCCTACTTGGAACCTCCAACATTGAACGTATATCTAACATGCAGCCCGTCCGTGGTGTCCAGATCAAATGTGAACATGCAAGACTCATTAAGCTTTGTGAAATCCTTTTGAAAAACCATACAACCCTTAAAACGTGTCGTCCATCCTAAGAGGTTACACATACTAACCACAAGAAGCCTTAGTCAATTTTAGGGACAACCCTCCGCCAAAATTGCATCAAATTACTTTTCTAGATATCCTAATGGTCGCAAATCACTAAGACAACTAGATAGTTTAAAACAGTGATTAATAATTCAAAATTAGCATGCATAAATTCATAAGCAAATTAAAAGAAACTACATATTCTTGCTAAGGATCATGGCCTCACCCTAGCAAAGAGAAAATTAGTTATGCATACTCATAATAAAACCTAAAAAGAATATCATTAATTAGAAAAAGATTGAAAACACCTTGTAGGTAAAAGTCTTGAACTCTCCAAAGCCTTGCTAAGTTTTCTAATGTTGTGCCCCCTCAACCTAATGGCTAAGAAGCCTTATTTATACTACTCCTAATTAAAACCCTCATAGGAAAAGGCTTTCTAAAAGCTAGGAAACAAAATAATAAAAGGATAATTAAAAATTACATTCCTAACATGACTAGGAAATCTGTCCATCAAAGGAGACCCCACGTTTCTGGACCTTCAGGGCTCCAAAATAGGCCCAAAACGAGTCAAATTAAAGATCATGACCTTCTCCTCAAATTCCAAGAACAACCCAAGTCCAAAATCCATCATCTTCCAGCCCAAAAGTCACTCACAAGCTCTGTAGCCCAATCTGCCAGCACTGCGTGCTGACTATAAATTAATTCGCCACGATCAGATGCTTCGGATAAAATTATGAAATTTTGACACCGCCTTCTTGACTGACGCACGAACCAGCTCCAATTGGAATCGCTCAAAAATTCCTCCGTTTGATTACTTTATGCCCCGAACAAGTCTGCACGTCCTATATTAAAAACATATAACAAAGCATCAAAATCTCACCAAAATATACCAAGAATAGGGAATAATATATAATATGAAATTGACTCATCACATATACAACAATACCCTAATATTAAAGCATTTATTATCATCCATCTTGTTAATCATCTTTAATTATCACTAGCTTCAATTAAGACATTTATCATATTTGATTAAAGCAATATGGAATTTGTACATAAGAGGAATTTTTTGTGGAGGATAGATAAAAAAAATAAAGTTATGCAGATTGACTCCTGATTAGAAAATATAGTCATATCGCGCACTCATTTATACTAATATTCCATCCCAACGATCGCAACTCAATATATAGTCATATCGCGCACTCATTTATACTAATATTCCATCATATCGCGCACTCATTTATACTAATATTCCATCCCAACGATCGCAACTCTCTCTCTCTCTCTCTCTCTCAGTTTGCTAATGTAGCCTCTATTATATATACATATATAAGGTGTAACCCAAAATAATCAAATCCCACTCTCAATTTTCTGAAACCCTAATATCTATCAGTTAATTAAAATTTGAATTTCGTCCAAGTGGTCATTGCGCAGAAGATCGATGTCAACCCCCATGGCTGAGCCTGAACCATTTGTTCTTCACATAAATCCATTAGCAGCACCACAACTTATGCATAGTACTCATGAGCCGGCGGATTTTGAACCGTTGGTGTTACAACTTGGACAGTCCAAAGCAGCACCATCCGCTGTACAAATTAAACCATCGGATTCTGCACCACCACGCCACCATGCAACTGCAGGTACTTTAAACCTCAAGGTAGTTGAGCCAATTTTGCTACACATAAACTCATTATCACCGCTCCTTAGCCAAATTAATAATCACAACCCATCTTCTCCCCAACCCCAGCCAAGCCCACCAACACCACCGCGGGCGGGAGCTCAAACTGAACAGCTTGGGCCAACTCAAACAACTAATAGTAATAAAATAAAAAATAAGCACCAGAAGGTACTAAGCACCGCAGGTAGTCTTGCAAACCTTTTACCGACGGGTACAGTTCTTGCCTTCCAAGCCCTCACGCCTTCACTTTCCTACAACGGGCGGTGCCACGAGTTTAACAAGTACCTTGTGGCATTTGTTATAGTAGTTTGTTCTGTCATATGTTTCATGTCTTCGTTCACTGACAGCCTGAAAGGGGAGAGCAAAGTATACTACGGCATTGCCACGTCCAAAGGTCTTCTGGTTTTCAACAACGACAAAGATAACGGCGATACTGACGAGATGAAGGAGGAGCTGAAGAAGTTGCAAGTGACAAAGACAGACTTCCTTCATGCGTTTCTGTCGGTGCTTGTGTTTTTGATCTTTGCTTTTAGCAGCTCAGAAGTTCAAGGCTGCTACTTTCCCGAGTCAAGAGAGTTGGAGTATTCACTCGTCATATATCTGCCTTTGGTTGCAGGGATTCTCTCAAGTTTCTTGTTCACCATTTTTCCCACTAAGCGTAGAGGGATTGGCTACACTTATTGATCGATTTGCGAACAATCTAGGTTAAGAATTAAAGGTGGTATTTAGCTTTCAATCGCCACCAAATTCAATAAGCATAAGATTGTGACAAATTTGTGAACAATCATGACCCAAACACTGACTGAAAGTTCCTTCTCTCTTGTATCATCTGAGAAACGCATATATCAATCTCATTCCAAAGAAAAGGAAACAGAATAAGTTTATATTTTTATATTATTGGTTTAGTGAACCAGAATAATTTGGATGCTTTGCATCTCCAACATGATAGAGTGATATATTTCTAGGATCATGACAGGTGTCATAAGATCAATGATTCTGTGTTAAGTTAGTCAATAGAGGTTGTAAGGTATAAATACAATGATTGCTGTTGTAATTATTACACTGAATGAAATACAGTTGAAACTCTCTCTCTCTCTCTCTCTCTCTCTCTCTCTCTCTCTCCATTACTTAGCTTACTCTGCACGATTACATAAAGGTTAACATGGTATCAGAGTCGGGAAAGGTCACCACCTCCTGTTAACAATCCTATTTTTTCTGCCGTCTTCGTCATTTTTACTACGGTGTTGTCTCCGTCGATGGTGTTTTTACAACGTCTTTCTCGAGTTGTGAATCGCTGATTCATGGAGCTTTCTGGTGATTTCTGGAGCTCGTTGTCAGTATTTTCCGATCATCGTTGTCCGATTGTTTGTTTGACTGCTTATCTTCGTTATTTATGCATTGTGAAGTTGTTGTTCTCTTATTTGTGAAAATTCTGAAAGTCGGTTCTCTAAACCCTAACATGTTGGGGTTCTTTGTATAATCTTGGATCATTGTTGCTTCTGGCTCATAATTCGCTGCAGTCGTTGTTGATTGTTGATTTGTCGACTCAATTGTGATTTCTTTACTTGCAATTTTCTACATTGTTTGTCTTCCTGTGAATAATGGTGACTACTAATCAGTTAGCCCTTACACAATCACCAATATCCTCGTTAATTCCGAATGTTAAATTGGATGACTCCAACTATATTACATGGAATTTTCAAATGAATCTTATTTTGGAGGGAAATGGGATACTTGGGTTTGTTGATGGTACCATTCCCTGCCCGAACAAGTATGCAGATTCAGATTCTGAGACTGTTAACAATATTCAACCTGTATCTGATGACCGTAAGATTTGGAAAATCCATGATAAGGCTTTAATGACTTTAACCTTTGCTACTTTGTCTTCTTCTACATTGTCTTGTGTGATTGGTTGTCACACCTCTAAGGAAATGTGGACTAATTTGCGTGAAAGGTTTGCTAATGTCACTAGAACAAGTATAGTTCAGCTTAAGATTGATTTACAGAACATCAAGAAAGGGTCCGAGTCAATAGACAAGTACTTACAGAGAAATAAGGACTTTAGTGATCAACTAGTAATATGCCCGCGCGATGCTGCGGGATTTGAATACACCAGCCTTAACTGCATGAATAAGGCACATTTAACTTTAAAAACATTCAACATAATCATAACGAACAAAAAGAATAGATCTAAGAAATTATAAAAAGCATTGTGACCGTAGATCCAAGAAATTATAAAAATCTATCCAGTTAAGAGACAATATAATACCTTTACCCTAACCGTAATGTCAGCTCCATACTTCTTCAGCAAAGCATCAACATTAGATATAGCCTGTAAACATAAAAATAAAAATCAAACTTTTTACCTGGATCATCACACAATGGCAGCCACTAAAAAAATACCCAGATAAAAACTGAATGAAAAAAATTACATGTCCCGCGCCCTCGGAGAGATAGGGTTCCCATTGGCGATGGGCAACAGAAGATGTTGGAAGTTAGTAAAGGCGTCTGCAATTGAACTCGCCTGAGGCTTCTGCGGCTCCAATTGCATCGACGATTACCCTTTCGAGACCTTGAAGTAATGAGAGATTGAGAGGTTTGAGAGGAGAGAAAAAGGAAAATGAAACAAACACATTAAGATCATAAGAAAATCTAAAAGAGAAAAAAATAATAATAAATTCTCCAATAAAAACAGACTCCCACAAAATCCCCAAAACATAAGTTAATTTAAAACCCAAAATTACTCTCACAATAAATAAGAACAAAAGCATGATACACAAAGACCCAACGCCGAATTATCATCCAATCATGTTTTACACAGGTATTAAATATTTTCTCTCTTTATATATTTAAAAAAAAATTCAACTTTCAACAGCACCAAATCCAATTCGAATCTATAATGCTACGATAAAGAACGAAGTAAGACTTAGTCATTGTACTCCCAGATTTTATTGGTGTCATTTCCCAATCTAGTACTCGATCATATATCAAGGTATTGAAGCTAACATTTTTAATCTAAAAGCCTTAAAATCATAAGAAAAACAAATGTTGAACTCACAGTAATCTCAGCCAGCAATGACCTTTGTATCCAAAATCCCCCCAAAAAATATAAATTAATACATAGTCCATACTCACAATTCAACCACCAAATAAACAAAAAAAAAATACAATTTTTAATCATTTTCTCATCAACCAAATTGAGCACAGATGGGAAAATGATTAATCACCTGTATGGGGAATTTGATGGCCAAAGCCTGACACAATTTGCTATAATTTCCTCATAATTCATTTTTCTCACACAATTTATTGGAAAAATGCAGAATTTGGATGGGTTGTTGTCATTACATACACAAATGCAAATTTGGATGTTGTAACTCCGCTGGAAGATTAGGCTACAAATTCAAAATTCAAAACACAAAAATCAATATTAAACACAAAATTCAGAATTCCCAACACAAAAAATCCAAATTAAACACAAAATTATGGTGCTTCAAGAGACATATAGCTTAAGAACGCGAAAAACTGAAACTTTTTGAAATGCGCAGAAAGAGAGAAAATACAATTGGGGATGAATTTACCAGAGGGGTTTCGGAGGAGGTGCAGAGAAGAGGAGATTGGCAAGAGACAACTTGAGAGCAGTGGTGGTTTAGCTTTCTAAGAAAGAAAACTGAAGAGGAAACATGCACCAACAGACCAAAAAGTAAACAAAAATGTTAGAAATACCGACCCATCAATCAATTCAACCCAGAGATCAGACGCAACCCACTCCTGAAACCAAACCCATCAATCAATTCCCAAAAATAAACTGCAATCGCAAAATTAACAGACCAAAATGGGCTGTCGTTCATCAAGTAAGACGACATCAGCTCAAGGAAAAGCAAGGGCTCCTTCACAAATCAGAATTAAGAGAGGAGGGGGGGAAGAGGATAGAGAAAGAGGTGGACCTTGGGGATAGCACCAATACTTCTCCCACCTCCATCTCTCTGCAACGGACAAAATCCTAAAAAACCCTCGACGCCACCCATACTTCTCCCACCTCTCTCTCTCTCTCTGCAAGGGACAGAAATCCCAGAAAACCCTTGACAATATCGAACCCCCCAGGTTGCTGAATGACAAAACGCCCCTAATCCCGTTCGTTGGATTTGGATCGGAGTAGGCAAAAGAGTCGCTTTGATTCTCTGCATCCCCATCTCTCTCACCGTTGTCCCATCTTTCTGTCTCTGCAAGTGGCAGAAACGAAAACCTAAATCAAATCCCTGAAATCCCTCGCCTAAATCTTCCCCCCTCTCTCTCTCTCTCTACAAACCCTAAACCAAATCTCCTAAATCCTCTCTCGGACACCCCTCATCTCTCTGTAAACAGCAAAAACTTAACCCCAAATCTAATCCCTCAAATCCCATCCAAACCCACAAAGCCCATTCTTTAAAGCAATGTCATGGCCGTAAATAAATTGAAATTCGGTTACAACACTGTTCATTCAAACAGTGCAATTGAAATCCTTCTCTAGACTAAAGTAATACCAAATTTCATGCTTTGAACAGCACGCTTTCATTCAATGATCACTGGAATCACTCAAAAAAAACAAAAAGAACAAAAATTTAGATCACCAGAAATACGAAATTTCCACCCTAATCAAACTAACATACAATCTTTTACCTAGTTCAGCAAAAATAGAATTAAGCTATGAAGAACAGTAAACATACAATTTCGACAAAACTAAGAAACTAAATCAAATCTTATAAACAAAAAGAAATAGAGATCTCAGAGCTTCATTGCTTACCATCCACGAAGATCTCCATGAGCTAGCTAGCCTAGACACAGTAAATCACTCGACACCTCCTAAATATCCATGAAGAGTACAGCACCAGCAACAACACCCAATCCAATTCCAATATATAGTTCTACGATAAAGAACAAACAAAAAAATTACTTATTACAACCCCAGATTTTATCATTATCCCGATGTTTTTAAACATAGAAATCAGCAGAGTTGAAATAACAAAAATGAAAGAGGGGCAAAAACAGAATCACACTGCTCTATGAACAGTAATTCAGTTTCTCTTTTAGTGTATATATAATATAATATAATTTGAGCGCTGCAGAAAATTGAAAATATTCTCTTTTCAAGGTTTACCTTTTTGGATGTTGGCTCTACTCAGTTTTCTAAGTGGCATTTCTGACATATTTATCTCAAATTCCATCATGGCAGCTCTGCAAAACTTAGTTCTCAGTCTCACAGTTATAGATAAATAAAAAGACGGAGTCGGGGAGAAACAAACATTTAAAGAAGAGAACTTGTTTAACCTGTACGTTTCAACATTGAAAAGCATCTTCATCAATTCTGCTACCTGAGGAGCCAATTTACTGTCTGCATTGTTTTGGTTTTTTTTGGAAACCTGTTTATTAACTCCATAATCCTGAAAAATCCAAGTTTTAGTCAGATATTAATTTAAGAACAAAAAACAGAGTTTAGGAAAATATAAATGAAAGAAAAGAAGAAGCAGTACAATATCCAATGGAAAGAATCTTCCAGCTTGCTTCTGAAAATTTTGTTTTTGCTCCCGTGCTTCCCACGAATTCCCAGTCTTCTCAAGGAACAAACGTTTAAATTCATGGATCGCATCTGATTCCACCATATCTTCCAGTTTGCTTCCTCCAATTTTATCATTCCCCACTCGTCCCCATTTACCGAACACATAGCAGTCTGAACTCTTATCATCTTGTATAATTTGGAGAATGTAGTAACTTTACATAGAAAAGAGAGACAGCAAGAGAGAATTATAAATAAGAATTTTTATCGCATATTATAAATTTTTATTGAGATAATAGGCACTAAAATAAAGAGTTCAAATATGTGAGCAAGAAAGATAGAATAAACTGAACACACTTGTTAACACCAGTTGACAAATCAGACATGCTTAAAGTTGTGTTCTAGATGGTTTTTCCATCCTCAAGAATATGTCCTGTATCTTGCAGACCAGAAGATTCATGAACAGAACTTTGACCTTTCACTTTGACAGTGAACATGCTAGAGGACTCATCGAGAGCTTCGACTTTGTAAATATCAAATGGAAGCTTTTTCGGTCTTTTAAAGCAATCAACCAGATAATCTTCCCTAATGATTGGTAATTTCATCCTCCTGAAAACATAACTTAATCTAGTCAGATAAAAAGGAACCAAGATAGAAACATACCCAAGAGTCAAGACCAGCAATTTAATAGCAGCTTAACCTTGCTTTTCTCATCTCAGCATCATCATCAAATGCTCCACTCACAACTAAGCAATTAGCATATGCACTTTAACTTGTTAAGCTAATCTATTAAGCAAGAATAACTAAAGTTATGCATCTTTTACTGATACAGCCGCAACCCAAAGAAAGCACTAAATCAAAATTATGTCCATGAAAAACACATGCCTTTCTTGATCTTTGAATGAACCACTCCAGCTACACCCTCAATTTTCTACTCCATTCCTCCTGCAATATCACCCTCAATGAAATAGATAGACAGAACTGACATTAAGGAAAAAAAGATGATAATTCCACAGATAATAAGAACTAAATGCAAATTAAAATGAACAAAAAGACCATACCGTTGATTCTTTTGGTACTCCGCAAAAAGCAACTTTTAAATCCGCCAAGCTTGTACTGTTAGATGACTGAGATTGGCCTTGACCACCAGAAGGCTTGCTAGGTGTTAATGGAGGCAGTACCCGCACAGGTTTTGCAAGCTTTTGTGATTTAAACCACTGCAAATAAAATAAATAAATAAAAATCAATTCATAACTTGTCTAGCAGAACCAACATGAAATTAACCATAGTTGAATACCTTATTAACATATTGATTCTCCATAACTTAAAGGATTTTCCACTTCCCTTCAAGACGTTCAGGTTCCTAAGTAGAGTAAGAACGCTTACTCCATGCCGATAGGTAGCCTTGGCACAGGTACATGCCTCCAGAATATCGAAGAAAACCAGAGCAGAGTGGGCAGGTCTTAAGTGCTCCAAACATCATTCCATCAGCACTAAATAAGTATAGCAATAAAAAATATCATCTTCAAACACACAGATGTGCTAACAAAATGCTACATTAGTAAGAACACTCCACTTAAGACAAAATTTAGAGCTGTAATTGGCATTTAGAAAACTATTTAGTAATATTGTTATTCGAAAACTACCCAAGTGTTATTCAAAAACTGAGTTGTATACTATTGAACCTAACTCGTATACAGTTGAAACTCATTATTTCCTTACTACAACCAACACTTCCAATATCAAAAAGAAAGAAATTACAGTACAAAGAAAATTAGGAGAAAAGTGCCACATTACATACCGTCATAGACTCATATGACAGTAACTACCTCCCCTGATGCAAAACAAATATTAAATCGAAAAAGTTTTAATTCAATAAATTAAAAAAATAAAAAAAAAACATGCAGGAATAAAAATTAAATAAAATCAAACACCACATCAATCCAAAAGCCAATTTTTTTTTCGTTTCTTTTCCTCCAATCAGACCCTGCAAATCCAAATGGATATGGCCCCAGAAAAGCTCCAATTTCTCAACATCCCAGTCATACTCTGCCGTGCCACCATCGTCTTCTCCGTCCCCAAGAATATCTTTCAGCGATGAGGAATACCAAATACCTCACAGGAACACAAAACTACTTTAATGTACTCTAACGAATGTATATCCAGCATTCTCTAAAAACTATCTCCATCCTACATCATCATCTACCCTTAAGCACAACCACTAAAATTGTAAAAGACCTGAAAACCATGATCTACACCACAAATAATACTACTAAGCCATAAACCAATCAGTCATCAAGCATGTTCCTTTATCTTTTCCTAATTTGATTGTGTATTGTATTTATTTGCAATGCTCCAAAACAGTGAAATGCACATGATTTCTCTTTTACTCCTAATCTGGAAAAACAAATCAGTAGCCAATCCCAATTTAAATTAACAGAAAGTGGAAGAAAAAAGACAAATTGAATTCACCAAAAAGATTCTACATGATGTACCACACCACCATTTTGATTCACCATTTCTCACTTTCACCATTTAACGTATTTAGAAAGGTTATTAGGGTGATTTGATATCTAAGACTCACTTGGGAGTTGGGAGCGAAGTTATAAGTCGCAAGCTCTTGAAATGCAGTAATGAATTTGGATAATATTGGACATGGAAGAAAATATCACATGCACAGCAAGCTACAGCGACAATTAAAAAAAGAGATCTTAAGCAAAAACCATGAATCCAACTCAAAAATGAAATCTTCCAAATAACATCTCAAACCATAACCCAAATCAAATGCACCAAATCTCAGTCACATCAAAAAATAAATTATACAAATTGACATATTGGTAGAAACCCAACAGAGATTTTAGAGATAGAGAGAGAGAGTACCAGAGGGAGTGAGATATGGTTGTACCTGGAAAGCAAAAAATAAATTATATAAATTAACTCTAACATTTGTTGACTCTAACAAACTGATACATAATAACAGTTGTTTGGGATATAGATATGGGTGTACCTAGAAAGATTAAAATTCACCATGGAAGCCGTATTCATGGAGGACTTGCTCTAGTTCTTCCATATTGATATACCTGATAATCAGAATGCATTTTGCAACATTGTTATAAATACGATGTTGATGATGATGAGTTATAACTTATAACCTTACTCCATGTTATGTATAATTGAAATTTAAGAGCATTATGTAAATGATGTAAAAATAAAATAAAAAAGCCCATCTATTATGATCTCTGCATACCCCTGCTGTCTCGTAGGAGAAGCCAATGAACAGTGTCAGGAGCCACTGCACAGTGAAAGGCAATCGCCTGTGTGTCCTGAGCAGAATGGAGGGAGTGGTGGTGGTTTGGTCGTGATGTTTCGCCGGCAAAATGGAGGCGTTGGTGCGCCTGTGTGTCCTTGATCATGTTCTTCGTTGGTATTTGTGAGAGGAAGAATGTGAGGTTTTAGAGCGGAGGAACTGAAGGGGAAGGAATTCATTTGCAGTATGAAGGGGATCTGGGGATGAGAGTTAGAGGCTGGGCCTACTGATTTGCAGAGCTTCTGTGTGAAGAGGAATGATTTGCAAATCTCTGAAATCCCTCTCTCTCGCTCTGTCCCCGTCTCTCTCTCCCTCTCTCTCTATCTCTATCTCAGAGGCGGCATGGCCTCTTGTTTGCCCTACAATCCTATCAGCCTCACTAAATGACAGCAAACCTACCCACCCCAATCCGTCTCAAACGCACAGGACACAATTGCCCTTCCAACCTAGCCCCAATATCAGCCCAAACCTGAAGGCTTTGTTGTAAATAGCGTGAAATCGAGTGGCTCCGTCCTAAACTATATGGACAAAATCACCCTCTGAAATTTTGAGAATTAACCTCCCAACCCAGGCAAATTTGGCCGGCATTATTGTAAATAGAGTGAAATCAAGTGGCAAAGAATGAGGCCGCTACAGTGCCTCCCCCCTTCAATTTTAGAATAGATAATTAGCTGATGGTGGTGTAATCATTTCTGAGACATTATGATTGTTGCATTGAGGGATCTTCCTTCTAAATATAACACCATTAAGGCAATCATTAGTGGTAGAGAGTCTTGTTTCTATTAAAGAACTTCATTCTCAATTAAAGGCTGAAAAAGCTACATTGGAAGAAGTTACTCCACAAAGTTCTTTGATGACTGCTATGTACACTCATAGTTATGGTTATGATCAAGGAGGTTCTTCTGGATCACAAAATTTATCTCTATCAACAGGTTCAGGATCTAGAATTGTTTCAGGATCTGCTATGTCTTTTCCCTCAGTATCACAAGTGCCTAATTATGTGTTTCAGCCATCTCCAGGATTTCAACAGTTACCATTTTCTTATATGGTTAATCCTTCATTAGCCTTTGCTTCTCAAAATGGCTCTGGCTCATACAACAATTTTCGAGACAACATCTATAGACCAAAAGGAAAAGGCAATAAGTTATATTCTCAGAATTCATAGGGATATTCGTTCAATGGTGCACAATCTCAACATGCTCAAGGTTTTCAACCTTATCTATCACAGGCTCAACCATTTTTTCAGTCTTTAGGGCAACAATAACTTGCACCACAGAACTACAATCCCTTACAGATATGTCAAAGTTGTGACATAAAAGGCATTCTGCTCTGAATTGTTTTCAAAATGGATGTCAAATTTGTCAGAGGAAGGGCCATACTGCTGCCACTTGTTTTGATAAGAATAATTCTTAGTTTCAATCCTATCAAATGTCTCTATCTCAAAGTTTCCCCTATTCTTCAGGAGGACAGTCTTCTCAGGGCTATCAATCTTCAAATATGTCTCAGTTTAATTCATCGGTACCACAACAGTTTCATTCTCCTACAATGGCACTAGTATATCATCCTTCTATGATGGTTCCTTCCAGCTCCAATCAACCTATTGCAATGCAAGCGCGATCAGGTACTTCTCACTCTGCTCCTCAACAAGAGCATTAGCTCTTGGACTCATGTGCAACCAATCATATGATCTTGGACCTTTCCAATATGCAATTGGCCACACCATATTTGTAATATCCCAAGAATTTATTATCGTAGAAAAGAAATATTTGGAAAAATATGTTGTGCTTATTTACTCAAAATGTTTTTATATGAATGTAGTGAATATCATTGCGAGTTCATATCATTTTTCGGATTATTTTTTTGGAGCTCAAATAGATTTTTAATGGAATTTGCAAAGTGAACCAATGATAAAGTGCCACGTGTAAGTCAAGGTGTGGCTGATTTTTTCACGTGACATCTCCTGGAGATTCTAGCAAAAGGATGTGTTGGTTTACATGGGTGCCAAGTCTTCTACTTAGCAGGTTTTAGTTGGACTCAAGAAGAATAAAAAAGTTAGGGAAGAGGATTCCCTCCGGATCCTCTTTGTGAGGATCCTCGAATCCTGTGTGTTCATCGTTTATCATGCGGCCAAAAATCTTTTGAAATATATGTATTTAATATTAAACATGAACAGTACTTGACGAAAACTGGCTGTACGATGAACGATGGACGTACCGGATTCGAGAATCCCCAGAAAGAGGATCCGAAGGGAAATCTATTCCAGAAGTTAGCTCTTATTAGGTTGACAAGTGGTGAGTGGGCATTGGACCACAAATGAAGAGAAACGGTGCAGGTAAACCTATATATATATATATATATATACTTTTTGTTTCTTTTGGGAAACTAGATATTCATAACTAGGGCTAAGAAGCCAAAGTACACGGAAAGCCTATAACAAGGTGATAGCGATTTTACCACCTGTAAAACAAGGGTAAAACCGTTAGAAAATTCTTGCAAGAGAACAAGTCGTTTGTAGTATAGAATGGCTCAAGCAAGGTCGATCTCCTCAGGGACTGATATAAACAATTTACGAGTTTTTGGAGTATTTTGCTTAGTTAACTCTAAGAACTTCACTAATTTGGCAAAATTAAATACTATTGAAAGTGATTAAAACAATTATCTAAAATGGGATTGGTTTATAGAAGTAGTGATCGAACTAAACAGAACAAGTAAATATAGAAATTCAAGATAAAATAAATGATTGAAGAAAATTAGATTGACAAAGCGCTAGAGTTCAACCTTTACCAACAACACTCATACGTAGCTCTTCTAATTGCTTAAGTAATCGAAAACACACATGCTTTGAAGGTTGGGTTTTCCTTGTGTATGTTTTACTTGTGATATTCAAGCTAAAACGCATACCACTACATGCAACTTATCCATGACATTTGGATTAAATATAAACAAAATCCTTTTGTTAAACCATGTAATCCCTAAGAGTATGATATTTACCTTAGGAGAAATTACAATCCTCAATCACAAGAAGCACAACCAATTTTAACGTGATATTCGTTCAAAATTGCATCCAATGACTTTTCTAAGCATCCTAATGGTGATCAAGCATCAAGGCACATAGATAGTTTAATTTGGTAATTGAAAATATCAAAGCAAGCATGTAACAACACTTAAGCAATTGAAATAGAAATCTACATAATCATGTTGTGGCTCATGGCCTCACTCTAGCGAAAAGAAATTAGTTACACATAATTATTTGAATACATAAGAAATTATTCATGAAAAATTAAGGAAAGAGACAACCCTTTTTTACAAGGAGAGTTCACTGATCATCTCCTCAAAGAGAGGAGCCAGCTGCCCTCTGTTACTCTGCTCTTCTTTTCTTTTTTTATTTTCATGTCCGTGAGTCTCCCCCTGCCTCTGTATTCACCTGTCCCGCCTGCTGCCTTTTATTTTTTCCCTTTCTTTTCTGCCGAGTCTCTCTATCCTGCTATCCTCCACCTTTTTTTCCTCTTTTCTTTCTGGCCATTCCTTTTCGTCCCACTCCCCACTTTGTTTATTCCTTTCAATCCCATCCTTCTTTATTTTTTGCTTTTCCTTTTCTATTCCATTAAAATCCCATCAATTGTTGTCCGTTGCCTTTAGCCAAAGGGCAACGAATTCACAACAGCACCAAGGCCATCAGCTTCTTTTATTCTCGTATTTTCTTAAAATTGATTTTAAAGTAAATGTAACTGCACACTAACACAAAGTAAAGTAAAATGCAACCATTTTAACACAAAAACATCACAAAGAGTTTAGAAATGGATGGTACAAATGCATGGATTATATGAGTGATCACAAGGCAAGCAATAAACAGTACATAAATAAACAAGCAATGCAGGGAGATACAAGAGAGACAGACGCTGCACCTCATGCAAAGGTTCCCCCCCCCCCCCCCCCCCCCCCCGCATTGCCAAAATAAATTAATTTGGACACAATAAAACATCATTGTTGAGGACATGAACCAAGGAGGGTGGAGGTCGCTCGACCCCACGAAACATCGCACATCTCCTTTGAACTCTTCAACGGTAGCAGGTCCGCTGCCTTATTGGCTGATCTTGGAGTCCAAGACCAACGATAGTCTTGAAAGGATTCCCCAAGCTTTTCGACCTTTGCCAAAATGGGATAAGCCTTTCAATTGCCATTTTCTATCGAGTCATTCAAATAAGAAATCGACTCATTCCATAATGACTCGTCCCTGTGAGATACCCAGTTCACAACCATGCAAGAGTGCCATGGCTTCAGCTTGACCAGTGTACCTGGCCACGATTGCCTGCCTATGGGCCACTAGAAACTTGCCTTCACCATTTTGTGCCACAAGTCCCACAAACCTAGAGCCAGTAGACACAGCCCAACTTGCATCCACATTAATTTTAATGAATGGAGAGGTTGGTCAGGACTGTCGCGTTTCATCCCCACCATCGTTAAAGGCCACTACAAGCACAACTCCATCAAGCCGATTCACCTAAAAAAAACATGTCTACTGCATTAGATATGGCAAAAAGGGTCTGTGCCGGGTTAATAGCGTAATGATTAAAAATAAAATTGCACCTCACCTTCCAAATGTGCCAATATGTGAAAACAACATGGGAGAGAAGCCACTCCTTATCCTGGGCAGCCTAGCGGTTCGAAGTGGTAATTGCTTCAAACCATTGCTTCCAAGATGAGATACCTTCCTTATCAACCCTGTAGCTTAGTGCTCCCCCAAACCAAATAGCTTCCACCCAAGGAAATTAAAGGAGGAGATGTTCAATAGTTTCATCAAATGTATGTTAGGTAGGGCAAATCGATGATTAGGCAGATTATCTCCTAATTAGATCAGTCGTCGTGGGCAGGGCATAATGAATAGTCTTCCACAAGAAATGGTAAAGCATTAGAGGAGTTTTCAACTTCCATATGACTTTCCAAGCATGCTCTTGTAAGTGTCTTCTATAAGAATGACTTTGATACTCAATACTGTGCATCATCGAATGTGCCTAGTGGTACCCCGACTTCACCGTGTATCTTCCGTATTTATCAAATGGGCAAACCAACCTGTCTTGTTTGGAAGCATCACCAATCACCATATCTCGAATTGCATTTATCTCATCTGGTGAAAGAAAAGCCATAAGAAAGTCAATATCCCATGATTTATTACTTGTACACCTTAGTGATTTAACACTGGTATTTCTCGTCACCGCAACTCTACCTCTCAGCAAAGGATGTCCCACGAGAAGAGAGGGAATCCATTTATCAAACCATACACATGTCTCTTTTACCCATGATTTGCCAATGCGCACCCCTATTAGAAGATCTCTACCCACCAACAAGTTATACCACCTCTAGGACGCACAGCTCCCCCTTTTAGCATCAAGAAATGAACAATGGAGAAAATATTTGGTCTTTAAAACTCTAGCCCATAGTGACGAGGGATCTTGGATGTGGCACCAACATTACTTTGCCAAGAAAGCGTCATTGAAATCCTGGAAGGTCTTGAAACCCATTCATCCCTTGCTTTTCAGAAGGCCAAGAGTTTCCCTTGCCACTTAATGTATTTTCCTTTCCCTGCATTTCTAACCCCACCAAAATCCAGAGATCAAAGCATCCAACTTGTTATATACCACTCTAGGAAATTTGAATAAATTCATCGGATATGCTGGAATAGCTTATACCACAACCTTGATCAAGACCCCATTTCCGCTTAGGATAACGTACATCGTTTCCACCCTTGGAGTTTCCCCATGATTCTACCCTTTATATAGGCTAGCCCCTGATTCTTAGAACGCCCCCAAATTGCAGGAACCCCCAAATAGTTACCAGGATCAATGGCAATATGCATTCCAAGAATTTCCCCTAGCTGCAAAGCTACAATCGTAGGGATATTAGCACTGAAAAAGACAATAGACTTCTGAAGATTTACTTCCTGCTCATATGCTAAGCAGTACTCTCTCAAAAACTGAATAAGATTGGTACAATTCTTTTTGTTAGCCTTTAAAAAGAGCAACATATCATCGGCAAAGAAAAGATGCGAAATTACTGGCTTATTGCAATTCATCTTTACTCCATCCAAATAACCTCTTTCCACCGCCGATTGGATCATCCAGGACAAAACCTCACTCATTAGAAGGAATAAGTATGGGGATAAAGGGTCCCCTTATCCTAGAGCACGGGATGCAGTGAAATTATCTCCTGGTTGACCATTGAGGATGATAGCAAAGCTAAATGTACTAGCACAGCTCATCACAATCCTTCTCCACGAACTACAACATCGCATTTTCTCCATTACTACATCCAGCAAGTCCCACTCTACTCGATCATAAGCTTTGTGAAAATCCAGCTTGACTCCAAACTCAAACTTACCTTTTGCTTTCCAGAGCTTAAGGAAATGAAATAGCTCATGCGCAATCCCAATACAATCTTGAATTTGTCGACCTGCCACAAAAATTTTGTATGGGAGAAATCAAATTCGACAAAATGGGCTTCAACCTATTGGACAACACCTTGGAAAGAACTTTATAGGAATAGTTGCATAAGCTTATCAGTCGGAACTACGAGACTAACTCTGAACTTTGCACTTTAGGAATCAACACAATATGGGTGGAGTTAATTTGGCTTAGGCATCCATCCCAGTCATCATGGCCCTGACCAAACCATTAACTTCAGCAGCAATATTTTCCCAAAATGTATGGTAAAAAAAACACCTTGAAAGCCATCTGGTCTTCATGCCTTGAGACTCCCCATTTGGTGGGCTGCCTTTTAATCTCCTCCACCGTGACCTAGTTGTGAGGGAAACATTCATTTCGGCAGTGACCATCAGGATAATGCAATCCAACACTAATCCCCATTCCCTAGGGCCAAAAGTTTTGAAGACGTTCATAAAATGGCTTTCAAACAAATTTCGTACCTTCCCCGGGTTCTTCTCCCATGTTCCATTATCTTGCTTTATTTTCAGCTTCTTATTCCTCACCACACAACCAAGGGATAGATGATGGGAATAAATTGGAGTCATCCACCACCAGAATTCCTTCTTATTAACCCAGTACGAGGTTTCATAGACCCTAGTAAACATCACCAATGTGTGTTCCCCAACTTCTCTAACTCGTGCATCACTGATGTTTTTTAGGAATTCGTTATATTAACTTCCATGGAATTATCCTACCATAAGCTTAGGTTGCCTGTTTTTCCAAATCGGAGTCACATTAAAACCATCCGAGAAACCCATGTGCCGTCTCACCCCGTCGATTCTATGATCTTTCATCTTAGTTTCAGAGAGAAAGATCATAGAGGGTCTACACTTTCTTATTAGCCCATGTAGGGCTCGAACTACTGTGTCTGACCCAAGACCACAATAGTTCAAAAATAGGTAATTCATGGTGGACTTGCGGCTGTTGACTTACCCTCCCTGCTCGCCATGAGCATATTTCTTTTCGGTTTTGAGACCTTCTCCATGTAGTCCCACATATCTAGATATTCAATTGTGACTTCTTGTATCCCATTCCGCATACTGTCATCAGGTATCTCTCTTTAATACTCATTCGTCGAAGCCTTTCTACAACATTCCCTTTTTGACTCACACTACTCTCTTCATTCCTGACCTTCTTTTGTGGGAATTGAAGTGCCTCTTCGTTTTGTTGGTTAGGTCATTTTTTCATTGGGTACCTCGTGACCTCTACCTGACTAAAATGCTTAACCTCCATATCCTGCGTCTCAGTCCGGAGCTCTGAGGGAGTGTCCATTGTCTCATTCTGCGCCCTGCCTACTTCCATCCCCATGCAAAATTGTTGAAGATGTGAAACTGTTGTCGGGCCTCGGGTCTTTCCATGTGATTGAATCTCATTCTCATCTGTCATATCTAGGATCGTGACTGTTGGGGCTGTTCCTAATCTCGATTGCACTTTATGGAAGTTCGGTTGAGTGGGGCTTGCAAATTTGTACCTTACCATCATTTAGTGAAGTACATTCGGTCATGACCCATTGTGCAGAGTTGGTCCCCACCGTAGCTTATCTACTTACATGTCTATCATCTGTGCGTGTCCTGATTCTCTTCACTTTGCACTGGTTCCATAATGTTAGAATCTGGGGCCCCATTCATAACCTGCTATGTCATTTCCTCGTTCTGCTGCATTATGGGCTTGGTCTCATACCTCACAGCTCCAGCAACCCGTCTTTCCCTAGCACCAAATGAGAGACCTCTAGGTAGGTTCACCATCTCTCATACTGGTTCCATTTTAGTCCACTTTCCGTAACCAACAGCTCATCCATTAGTCGGGTCAAAGGAACAATCATTATTGTGTGCTCTATTCTCCCACACCCATAACAGAAGTCTTGTAGCCTTTCATATCTGAACTCTACCCAAGTGCCCTTGTTACCCTTCCTTGGTACCCAACATCCCGTGGTCAGCGATTTCTTCGTATCCACCATAACCCTTACCATGAGGAAGCCTCTCTCTTTGGAGGGATCTTTAAACTCCAGGAACTCCCTTATTTCGTTTGCCGACAGTTACTTGAATGTTGAAAGAGATGAGAGGTAGAGATTATCCCACCCGGCGTGCCAAATTTGTAAACACGAAAATTCCTGAAACGAACGAGACAAGAACACGTGTACAAAAATAATATTTGTATTAATGATTTTGTTTGGTTTACAATCTCTATGTGATTTGGTCATCTGATTCGATCTCCATAAGATGTTGGTTTGCGGATTTGGTTGATTCAAGGGCCGTCGGGGCTTGATCTTAGATGAACGGTTGATGAACAATGAACACTTTCTTCAAGGAACGTTGGGAGCTTGATCTTGAAGGAGATTTTGACGAAGAACAAAGAGAGTTTTCTTGATCCTTCGGGATTTGCTTGAGAGCTTTAGAGTTTTGAGTCTTCAAGGCTTTGGTTTGACGTGAATTCTCTTTCAATTTGTGAGTAGATAAAATGTATGTAAAATTCCCCCTTGATCTTTTGATGGAGAAACCTATTTATAGGCCTTGAGAATGAATCACTACCATCCATTTTGTTGGTGAGAATGAATCACCACCATCCATTTTTGTTGGTGAGAATGAATCACTACCATCCATTTTTGTTGGTGAGAATGAATCACTACCATCCATTTTTTGGTTGGTGAAGTAAGTGGATGATGTAGATGAAATGAATGGAGGTTGTAATTTTGATGCTTTGATCAACATTTATTTCACCAAAATTTTGATGTTTACGGTTGTAATCTTTAATGCATTGATCAACATTTATTTCACCGAAATTTCGATGTCTACACCACGCCCTCACGGTTTTGTTTATGGGAACTCACACAAGAACTTCTCAGTGGGTCACCCATCATGGGAGTGCTCTCGCGCGTTACTCGCTTAACTTTGAAGTTCCTACGAACTCCGATGCCAGTGAGCTCCCAAAAAGCCTCGTGCTAGGTAGAGATAGGAATATACATATAAGGCTTACATGATCCTCTTCCCTGGGCAATGTGAGATGTTACAATTTTGTTATATGTAAAATGTACCCTTTTTTGTGAATGTACCATTTTTTTAATGTAAAATGTACCCATTTTTAATGTAAAATCTATTTATTTATTTTATTTATAATGTATACATATTGTATAATAAATGTAGTGCTTTTTCAATTTTTTTAACACTATGGGTACATTTGTTTGGCATTTATTACTTTAAAGTTATGTTGTTACCTATTTTTATCTATTTATTCAATCAAAATATGTGAGTATTTTTTTTATTGTAATTGTTTTTAATTTATATGCCATATACTATGTGATTTGAAATCCTATAAACATGTCCAGTAATTAATATCAAACATATGAAAATACATATTAATAGCAATAATGAGGTGTACAAAGTTAAGGGACTTCGATAAAAAATTGAATACCATTAAAGTTGTAGTCGGAGAATTTAGTGACTAGGGACGAAGCCAAATTCTCCCTTTATTTTAATTATTTGGTTTTCTAGTTTGATTGGAAGACCTTTTATTAGGAGGATTTAGTTTTTACTTGGTTAAATAAGCTTGGCCGGCCCTATTATTGTTCTCTTCTCTGTGAGATATTGAGAAAGGAAATTGGCCAAGCGTAGAGATTTTCAGACTTTTGCATTCAAGGTGTTTTCAATCTTTTATTATTTTCAATACAATTCATGTTGATTTTAGTTATGAATGTGCATAACTAATTCTCTTTTTGCTAGGGTGAGGCCACGAGCCTTAGTAAGAATATATAGTAATTTTTCAATTTTCTTGTGATTATATGCATGCAAGTTTTTGAATTATTAATCATCAGTTTAAATTGTCTAAGTGTCTTGATGATTCACGACCATAAGGATAATTAGAAAAGTAATTTAATGCAATTTTGGTCGGAGGTTGGTCCCTGAAATTGACGAAGGCTTCTTGTGGTTAATATGTGCAAGTTCACTTAGGATGTGTACCACGTCTTAAGGGTTGCATGGTTTTTTTAAAAGGTTTCACAAAACTTCATGAGTCATGCATGTTTAGATTTGATCTGAATACCACAGACGAATTGCATGTTTGATATACGCTTTATATTGGGGGTCCAAGTACGCATACATTAGGAAAACTTAACCTTCAAAATATGCATGTATAAGTCATAAGTAATTGGAAGAACTATATATGATTGTTAAGGTGATGGTGGATCTCTAGTGCTTTCTTAATTTGATTTCTACAACATTGTTGCATTTTTACTCATCTTTAATATTGTAGATTTGTCTACTTTCATTAATTAAATTCGTTTTTATTAAATTAGGTCATAAAATCAATCATCCCAAATCTTTGCTTTATAATAATTAATTAGAATTTGGTTTGTTTCGAATTATTTAATAATCCTTGTGGAGAACGACTTTGCAGGAATCATTTTATACTACAATATCCTTGACATTCTTGCAAGTATTATAGGTGTTTTTAACCCTTTTGAGTGTGTGGTAAAATCCCTATCATCTTGCCTTAAAGAACAATACTCGAGTCTCATTCATTACAGTCAGTACATGCCCCTCACCCCAATACTTTTACACATAATTATGTCACTTCAATTTCATTCCCTTTGTGTCACCATCTTTCTCTTTTCGAGTTCTTGCAATACCTCAAGTCAGTCCTCTCAATCTCAATCTAAGTCTGGAATTGTCAAGAAAAAAAAGTATATAGTGCTCAGTTACTTTAGGATTTATCACTTCAAGAACCCCAATCTTTTACAGCTGCAAATAAATATGTTCAGTGGAAGCAAGCTATGAAGGAGGAAATAGATGCACAGATTCAACAGAAAACCTAGAAGTTAGTTCCTCTTCCATGTAATAAAAATCTTGTAGGATGCAAGTGGATCTACAAGATTAATAAAAATTTAGATGGAACAGTGGCAAGGTATAAGGCTAGGTTGATTGCTAAGGGCTATTCTCAGGAGGCTAGGTTAGATTACAATGAAACCTTTAGTCATGTGGTTAAACCAACCATTGTAATGTTAGTATTATCTTTAGCTGTTTCTCTTGGACACTTATATAATTAGATGTAAATAATGTTTTTCTCTATGGATTTCTTGAAGAAGAAGTTTATATGTCACAACCACAAGGATTTGTTGACCCAAACTTTCCAGATTATGTTTGCAAATTGGATAGATCCTTGTATGGACTAAAACAGGCTCATAAGGCCTGGAATGACAGGTTTTGCAAATTCTTGGTTCACTTGGGGTTAAGTCTTCTTATGCAGATCCTTCTTTGTTTACGAAGTCAGTAGATGGGTCTCTCATTGTGTTACTCCTATATGTTGATAATGTTATTCTAACAAGAATAATGATACTTATGTTCAAAGGGTGATTGATCCGTTAAAAATGGAGTTTGAAATGAAGGATTTGGGTTTGTTACATTTCTTCCTTGGCTTACAAATAGAGTATTAACCTCAAGGTCGTTTTATTCATCAACATAAATATGTTAAGGATCTGCTAACCAAGGTTAATATGTTATACTACAAACCTTGTCTTACACCATATCATCTGAATCAAAAGTTGCTCAATCATGGTAGTCATTCTATGCTAGATTCAACTGCTTATAGAAGTGTGGTAGGGGCACTTCAATACTTGACTTTCACTCGACCTGATATTTCTTTCTCAGTAAATTAGGTGTGTCAATTTATGCAATCTCCTCTTGAATCCCACTTTTCTACTATCAAATGGATCTTGAGATATCTCAAGGGTACTATGAATCATAGATTGTGTTTAGGACCTTGTTCCTAGCAATTAAAGGCATGCACGAATGTAGATTGGGCGGGTGATCCCAATGACAAACATTTTACAATAGGTTTTGACATTTTTATTGGCTCCAATCCTATATCATGGAGTTCGAAGCAGCAATACATTGTTAGTCGTTCATCTACAGAGGCTGAATATTAAGATATGGCCATTACAATTGCTAAAGTTGTATGGATTCAGCAGTTACTTGGAGATTTACATGTCTCTATTTTTGGAGTCCCTGTTTTTTCACTATGATAATGTGTCTGCAATGACCTTAGCTACTAATCCTGTGTTGCATTCTAAGGCTAAACACATTGAAATTAACTGTCATTTTGTTCGTGAGCGAGTTCGTCAAGGTTCCATCTTGTTGCATTTTGTAATTCTGCACATCAATATGCAGATATGTTTACAAAGGGCTTGTGTTCTCCTCAATTTACTTTCAATTGTTCCAACCTCATGCTAGGTTGCTACGAGCATGAGTTTGAGGGGGAATGATAGAGTGATATATGTCTAGGATCATGATAAGTGTCATAATATCAATGATTTTGTATTAAGGTAGTTAATAGAGGTTGTAAGATATAAATACAAGGATTGATGTTCTAATTATTACACTGAATGAAATACAGTTGAAACTCTCTCTCTCTCTCTCTCTCTCTCTCTCTCTCTCTCTCTCTCTCTCTCTCTCTCTCTCTCTCTCTCTCTCTCTCTCTCTCTCTCTCTCTCTCTCTCTCCCCATTACTTAGCATACTCTGCAAGATTACATATAGGTTAACACAACATGCGTGTTTGGCTATTTTAACATGAAAATCACAAAAATCTACTTCCAACTAACTAGCTATCTTATATATTTAACTAACAAATAAACAGTTGCTAGTTAAATCTAATCCATATTAACTGAGAGAATTTAACCCAAATTTAAAATAATATTAAAACTTTCCACTGTCTCTCCTTCCTCCATCACTTCCCTCCCTCAGCTCCCTATCCGATCTCGATCAACAAGCTTTCTCCTCTAATCAGTTCGGATCAATCGATTCCCACCTCAGAAAAATTAGAATTGCGTGTTGAAATAGTTCGTTTATGGTAGGATGAAGGGAGATGCTCCTTGGATTTTTGATTGATTTTAGTTAGTACTAGAAAATGTGTCTGCGCTTTGCTGTGGGCATTGAATGTACCATCCAAGACATGCATGAATAATTTCCACTCAAAGTAACTAAAAAGACGGTGTAGTACTTAAGAACCAATGAAGTAAACTTTGCTTGCTATGTATGGATATGCATGCTATGACAAACCATTCATTTGTAGATCAATTGTGTCATCAGTATTATACTCATCGTTTCAAGTAATCAGCCTACTATATGGGGGGGAAACGGAAAAGGGAAAGTAGAAGACATAATACTTGAGCATCTGGCTAGAATAGGTTAGTTTTTGAAAAAATTGCTAACTATCTTATAAATTCAATTGTTAAATGTTATACTGTGACCCAAGATAAATATAAAGTACATAGTTCATTTACAAATCAAAATGAAGTGCTACCAAAGGAAAATGATTAAGACATCAAAAATATAAAACTAAATTGGGCAACCATATCTTTTATTGGTAACAAAACGAATAATTTAGAATGATAATGTAGATAGGTAAATTCGTTGCAAACAAACGATGCATTGCAAAGCTTCACGTGACATATGACTCATAAAAAATGGACAAGTCATCAATGACATGTAGCACAAATCAAGTAAAGGAAGTATAAAATTTCCCCAAAAATCGACACGAGGGAGAAACACCCTTTAAATTCGGCAAAAGGGTCTAGATTGGTCTTAAAACTGAAAAGAAAGTTAAGGCATCTTCATAAAACAAGCAAGAATTGAAGATTGCTCACAAAGTAGGCAACAAGGGCTCATAATTTCAACCAAAGGAGTACAGTGACTGAAATTAAGACACAAAACATGCCTAAATTCTCCCATGAACAAATTAAGACATAAAATCAAAGTCAAATCCACCCAAAGGCAAGCTTTGAGAAGCCTATAAATACAAGGTCCTCCCACAAGCAATGGGGGAAAAATTCTACATTGAGAAGAACTTCTGCACAAACCTTTGAAGACTAATACGCTGCCAAAGCTCTCTTTAAAGAACATTCAACCAAAGCTGAAGCTTTCTCTCGACCAAAGCCGAAGCATTTCATTAAAGAATTAACAAGCACTCATGTCGATTCCTTCAAGACTTTTTTGCAAGCTTATAAACTTGTAGCAACGTTTGTTTGAAGATCAAGTGGCCAAGACCCTTGAAGCAATGAAATCCCGCATCAATCACTACCTTTGCCGCACCCTTGAGGTGAAGATCATCCACGCATTGTTTTCAAGCTCAAAACTTGAAGTAATCGTTCAACCATTCAACCGAAATCAAGTCATCGCAAACTTTGGATCAACGATCAAGCATCTACATCAAATTTGAAGATTGAATCAGAGGAAATGTTGTAAACAAAGACTGTAACCTACAAATTCAAATCAATACAAATCTACTTTGTACACCTGTTCTCGTTTCATTCGATACAGAATTTCGTGTTTACAAATACAAACCCGATTCTAGCTCATCTGGCTCCTCTCTCATCCGTAGCTTTATATTTGAAAGGCTGAGTAGCCAAGTCTGGAGAAGTCATTGAATAATCACTATTTGAAGATTGAGAATAACCTACATTCACATTGCACAAAATTCTATAAAAAAAAAGGGGACAAATTAACATATTTAAAATAAGTATTAAGATGCATACATTCTCAAGATAAATTAAGCAGAAAAATTAATACACTTTACCAGTTGTTAGACACAACTAATTGCCAATACAGCAAGATAATGAATTCCGTGAAAGAAAAGAAATGATATGCAACTTTACCTTACAATGCCAAAGAAGCTCTATAAGAGTAGTAGCTTTCTCCTTACTTCATGTATCAAAAGCATTGCAACCGTTGATCCTCGAAATTATAAAAATCCATCCAATTAAAGGACAGTGTAAAAGAACATAAAACAAATTGTACGATTGAACCCCTGAGTATTCGATGGCTATATGAATCACCTTTGTTCAACCGGTTGCAAATGTCTCCACTGTTTTTTCTTCATATTGTTTGGCGCTTTTTATACCTTCAATCTACAAGCTCATGATCATTAAAAGCAAGAAAAAATTGGAAAGAAAAGGTGCTTATAATCTGTTTGGTGAAAAACTACTAAAAGAGAAACAAAAAACTAAAATTAAAAGCAGGAAATAATATATTTTTACACAGACATCCGTACAAAGATGAAGAAGTTGTATATATTTTGGTGGTGTAAATTGCAAAAGAAAACCTGATTTTCTCCTGTACGCTGTTGATGTTTTCTTCATTAGAAAACGTCTCCTGATTTAGACTTCAATACCTTAAACCAAAATGAGGAATACCTGCGTCTGAAAAAATTGTACTCTCCTACATTGAACTCCACAACCTTTTGGTAGACTATCTCATCAACAAATAGGAGGTATCAATTCAACCACTTATAAAGGAATAAAATTGAAGGAGGTCAGCATATCTACAAAACCAGATTGGATCAGATCAAGGTCTAAAATATCCATAATATCCCGATATTTTCATCGAAATTTCCGTATTTTTGGACTACCGATATTTCCGATGTCATCGATATTTTCATCGAAATATCCGTGTTTTTTTAATTTCTATATTTAAAAAAACACCACGGGGATTCGAACCCCTCCCATTTTACTCTTTCAACACCTTGAACACCATATCACTTATGTTTTTGTGAAAATATGCTAAAATATTTACATATTTTCTACACTCACAATGTTTGCCAGCTCGTTATATAATCAACTTAAATCAGTTAAATCCATCATGCAATGCATTTCCTTTCAATTTTTTGTGATAAACTAATAGATAATTGACTAAATAAACATTCTGCAAAGTTTCAATAAAAATTTCCAAGTTTTTCTTACAATTTCCGTGGTTTTTATTCAATTTTTATCGATATCGATAATATTCCGATATTTCCATCGAAATTTTCGTGTTTTTGGACTACCGATATTTCCGATATCATCGATATTTAATACCTTGGATCAGATATCATACTGTCAAAACATTATATTCTTTCTAATCAAATAAGACGCTGCATTGCACACCAAGTAAATAAAGACCCCAAATTGGAAAAGACCCAACACCAATTAGACACAAATAATACACACACACTGATCAAATTAATTAGGGTAAATTACACCATACCCCCTCAGATTTGAGGTCTATTACAACCACATACAACATCTTTAAAACATTTCACTTTCATACCTCAAGTACTATTTTATTTCAATTTCATACCTCCGTTACATTTTCCATCCATTGAACCATTAAGTGCTGACATGACAGCCAAATGTGTGCCACGTGGCAAAAAAAAAATTAAATTTTTTTATAAAAAAAAACCTAAATTTTTACAATAAAAAAAAAATTAAAAAAATAAACTTGGGAGGGTTGTGGGGTGGGGGAGTGGGATTTCTTCTTCTTCCGGTCGCTGGGGTTCTTTTTTTTTTTTTTTTCCTTTCTTCTTTGGGGGGGGGGGGGTGAATTTTTTCTTCCTCTTCCCTTCTTCTGGTCGTTGGGCTTCTTTCCTTCTTTTTTTTCTTTCTTCTTCGCTTGGGGGGGGGGGGGGGGGGGTGGGGAATTTTTTTCTTCCTCTTCCCTTCTTCTTTTTCTTTCTTCGTTCTTCTTCTTCTGGTCGCTAGGCTTCTTTCCTCTTTCTTTTTTCTTTCTTCTTCGCTAGGGGGGGAGGGGGAATTTTTTCTTCCTCTTCCCCTTCTTCTTCTTCTTCTTTCTTCTTCTTCGCTGAGGGGGGGGGGGATTTTTTCTTCCTCTTCCCCTTCTTTTTCTTCTTTCTTCTTTCTTCTTTCTTCTTTCTTCTTCTTCTTCTTCTTTCTTCTTCTTCCCTCTTCTGGTCGCTGGGGCTTCCTTTTTTATTTTTTTGTAAAAATTTAGGTTCTTAAAACAAAATTAAATTTTTTTTTTGCCACGTGGCAACCATTTGGCAACCACGTTAACACTTAACGGTTCAATGGATGGAAAATGTAACAGAGGTATGAAATTGAAATAAAATAGTACTTGAGGTATGAAAGTGAAATGTTTTAAACATATTGTATGAGATTGTAATAGACTTCAAACCTGATGGGGTTTGGTGTAATTTACCCAATTAATTAGTACACATATAAAGAGTAGAAAACATAGGGAAATATAGGGTAAACACCAATCATACACAAATAACAGAGACACTAAAGACATAGGGAAACTTATAATAGATGACCTTAGTTTACTTAGTTCACATATAAGCTAATGTTTCTTATAAAGATATAATAATTAAAGGCAACCTACAATTGGGCCTGATACTTGTTAAACTATCTCGGTTTGTTTAATAATTGGGAAACATATCGTAACCTCCTTAAGGTCTCATCAGTGCATATATATTGGGAGATATGTGCATAAATATGGAGTAAATAAGTGGTGCATTTATGGCCAGATTTTTATTCAATTGGTATTCAATTTTGTTGTGACTTGTGAAACCAAATGGCTTTCACGCTGAAGGTCTCATCAGGGTTCTGATCATAAACCCCCCGAACAAACAAAATTGATAAATCTTTATCATTACCTTTAAGAAAACAGATTACAGTGAAAAAAGTCTCTGTTTAAAAACAAAAATTAAGCAATTTCATATAGCCTCCTAAACACAAAATTATAGTTTAATAAAGGAAAATCCCAATACAAAGCTCTAACCTTTTAACCCAAAATGAAAACGAAATGCATGGAACATATAATTCAGTTTAATTATAAGAATTTTCTAAATTCCCACTTTAAATCCATTGTAAAGATAATACCACCAACTATGGGTGGCAATCTAACTGTGGTTGTGTATGTTAGTGGACTTTATGCAACTCAGTATATAAAATTTAAGCAGTTTCAGATAGTCTCCTAAGCATCTGCAAACTATTAACATTATCTCTCTAAGTTTCTTTCCCAATTTCATTGATCGCAATTTTATTGATAGTCTGCTAAGAATATGCAAACCATTAACATCATACCAACTTAAGAGACAGCAATTACACATTCCACCATTATCATAGTTATACATAGTCAAAGGATGCCACAATTATATAGCCAAATCCAGACGTGTATGAACAAAATGTAACAACACAGTCACAAAATCACCATAAATAAATATACCTCAAAAGCCAAAGGCCCAAATGCTCCCTCCAACGATCCAAATTTTTGAAAATCGCAAACATAGCAAATCCATTAGCACTAACTTACGGAATAGTAACAAAAATAATAGCTTAGAAATAGTGTTGAAAATCCATTAGCACTAATACACACACTAGCGGAACAGAGATCACAGCAAAGCTACACCAATTAAATGACAAAGATTAAGAACCATAGACCTATTCATTTTCTCTTGTAAACAAACATTGTCTTTTGCACATACTTTAAAGTCATGCTTGTTTAGAGATATAATCATAGCAAACAGAAAGACTTAATCCATTGCTAATATCAGCAACCATAATTTCCTAGTTAAAAGAACTTAGCTCAATAGATTTCTTACTAAATGATTCATAGTCGCTGTGAACTACGGATTACGCAAGTGAAACAGAAGTAGATTAAAGAAAAGCACCTTGAGTGAAGAAAACAAAGTGAAATATTTTTTTCATGCAAATTGTTAGGAAATGATTCTTAGGAAATGAAAGCACGTTTTAATGAATTATATTCAAATGATAGCAGCCTTTGAATAAAAATAGGGTATATAAAATAGGCTTGTGAAAAAACCCAAATAAGGATGTCTCCTTTAACAAATAACACAAATACACCAATCATTTATGTCTCTTTTTCAAATAACACACAGTGATTCAAAACAGGGTATTTAATATGAACATCCTTATACATTTCTAACTCTCTTTTCTAAATCCAGAACAGGGTATTCTAACTCTCTTTTTCACTCATTTCACACAAAACAATCATACATTTAAAATAGGGCTTGAATAAAAACAGGGTACATAATTATATACCTGAAAATGCCAAGGAACCAATTTCTCCCTCCAACAATCGAAATTCCTGAAATTTCAAAACATAGCAAATCCATTAGCAATATCATTATGTTTCTTTGCTTTATTTAGTCTAAAGGGTAACCTTTCAACCTCATTTCTAGAAAATTACCCAAGAAACAATGAGATAAGGAGAACCAAGGTTTTTTTTTTTTTTTTTGGGTATTCTAATGATATTTTAGCCTAATTTAAACTACGTGAAAAAAGATTTTGAAAACTACGTGAAAAAAGATTTTGAACTTGGTTCAGTGGCTGGAAAGAATTTGTGCCTCCAAATACTAATGCTTACCCATAATCTGGAATTTAAAATTACATTTTTGCCACTAGGATGTGAAAACTCAAGTGGCAACAATGGTACCAAATTACAATTCTAAATCTAGTAACAGAAACTGGTTGATAATTCACCCTAAATATAAAATCAAAAGAAGTTAAAGCAAAAATTACCCCAAATCTTCACTTCTCTTGTACTTTGGTAGTGTGGGGTTGACTTATAAATGGTAAATGAAGTCCTGAAAACCGAAGAATGAAAAGCGTTCTTTCAGCTAACTAAAAAGCACTAGTTAACAGAGTAAGACATCTAGTAACATTTAATACATTTGGATACAAAGGAAAATTATATTTATTCAATTTTGATGTAAAGAAAATTAACCAATGCAGGAAAAACATTTGTGCGTCAATAGCGTGAGAAGTAGTCAAAACAAACATTGTGATGTGCAAACAGAAAATGATCATGCTCTCCAACCTATATTTGGTGACGGAATACTTATACAGAAAATGATTGTGCTCTCCAACCTACCTGTTGGCATTCTCCTTTCCACTTCTCTATATATGATGTGTAAACCACATTTGTTGTCCTACTAAGACATAAAAAGACAAAAAATTTGGTGCTTAATTAAATAATATTTGCATGAGTTGTTAATTATTGTAGGTCTAAATCTAATTTTAAAAATCTCTACCCCAATTATAAATAACAACAGTGGAAAATTAGGTACATAGAGAATCATGTAGTTAAACAGATTATTAATGCCTATAAGTTAAAGAACATTTGAAATAATGGTAGAAAAGAATTTGGGCATCCATATACTAATGCTTCCCCATAACCTAGAATTTGCACTCACACTTCTCATTCATTTGTGAGGACCTGTATTTTTTAAAAATACTTATATAGTACTTACGTGTTAATTATTGTGGTTAATTATATTGAACTTTGTATTATAAATTGTTTAGATATTTTCCATTGGTAATTTATAAATTACTTTATATAGTGTTTTATACTCTAAATGGATTTTCAGAAATGACCTTGGTATCCAATTCCATCACATTAATTTAAGCCCAATTATTTACCCTTGCCAACGGTTAGTTAAGCTTACTAATGTCAGCCGCTTCCAATTCTTCTTCTTAACTTCTTATTTCTTCTCTTCTTATCTCCACGACCAGGTGTAATGGTACGAGGCCTTCTCATTTTTTGTTTCTCCATTTGATTGACAGCTCCTGCTCTCTAGCATCTCATATCCCATATGCTAGTATAATATATTATATTTTAAGTACCTATTAATAGCTTTTAGGCGGTGTAAGTTTGCTTGGTTTGATCTCACCTTCCTCTGTGCCGACTTCCCTCTCCTATAAATAGAATGTTATTGCTTCGGTTTTCTTCGCTGGCTAGATGAAACGTTTTCTATCGGGGTCTACTCTCTCTCAGGTTTAAAGAGTTTTCCTTTCTAGGTTTTCCTCTTAGTTATTTGTCTCATATTTCTGTATATTATTAATAAATTATAAATGTTTGTATCTAAACTAAAAAGGGGCTGCTGGGCATCGTTATGTATATGTATTCGAATTCGTTCATACTGCTGATTTAGTTTCATAGAAAAGTCTTTCTATTCATGTTGTTCTTTAGTGATAGCCTCTTATGTTCTGTATTTCGCATGTTACGTAACAATACCATATTGATTCCTATTCTTGGAAAGGCACTTAACTTTAGGAGACTTGGATGCTGCTCTATTGCAAAGAGAAGAGTCGAAGCATATACTGCATATATATGTATATGTATGGATGTATGTGTATTGTTAAAGAAGCATGTTGGTAATTAGTGTTTATACTTTCAATATGCTTATACTCTCCACTGACATGATATACATATATATGTGTGTGTGTCTGTGCGCGCGTGCACATGTGGAACTAAGCATAAAGATTTCATATATGTAGCGACAAAGATTTTATATAACTATTAAGTGTTTTGAGTATGTCATTTCTATATTAATAAACCACCTTATGTTTAGAGTTGGAATGATTATATTAGCTACATATATTTAATTCGGATAAAGCAGTATTTTGATGTACTGATCCTTAATCGACTATTCAAACACATCTTATTTATTTCTTAAAAGTATTTGAATCTATTTGTGTTGAATTAGTAGTCACAAGTAATTATTCAAATAGGATTATTGTTGTAGTTGTGCATTTTGTGATTTTTTTTATACATGTGAATATGACTTTATCAAGGTGGTGAATTCTTGTTTTAATAATTCGCAGCAATACTTTGGAATCCAGGTAGGGGAAATACGACAGACCTTTACGGAGACTGATTTTATTAAATTTCATGGAATATTATATTCTTCTTATTGATATTGTTGTTGATTACTGGGATTTGGTTTGCTAATTGGATAAATCTGCTCTTGGGTGTTTACTTGTTATTGGTTATGGAATTATTGGTGCAACACTCATGTGAATGATAAAATGAGATTATTTGTGCAACACTCATGTGTGAGAATAGTTGGAAGTTCGGTGTTGAGAAATGAACTGGAAATGAGGGTAGCTGGAAATATTTTTTGTGTAGTTGAGCCAAACTCTCAGCAAGTATCAAGTCTCGAGCCCACAGTGCACAATTTCTTTTGGGTAATTCGGGATTACCAATGAAGAGTTTTGGCAAGATGACTAACAAAAGGGGAAATTGGGATGATTGAGTTATAGTGGGTTAATTTGTATAATAGAACATTCGAACCACCACTGTAGACTGTAGAGGTAAAATGCACGGTATTGGACATGCAGGTCTGCGTGTTTTATTATATGAATTAACGGGTAGAGATGAAGAGTATTGCATTGCACCCATGCATTGTTATTGATGATGATTTGATACTTGATTACATGATTTACGACAGTTAATTTAATATTGTCAATTACTGTGATAAGGTTATGTCCCAAATGAGCTTTTGAAGCTCACCCCTCTATTATTATGCAGGCTTACGAGTTAGACCTTCAAAAGGGTAGGCGGGATGAGATCAAATTAGATGTGAGGCTAGAATTTGTATTTATTTATTTTTAGCCTTGTAAAGAATTATGAATTTCTTTTTATAAGATGAATTTCATATTTTTCCACCCAGTTTCTCTTTTCTTGTATTTAATTTTATTTTTAGCTCACACGTCGAATTTGGGTTCGAGATTTTTCCTATTGACCCCGAGTCTAGGGTGTGACATCATCACTCAAATAGAAAATTAGGTTAGAGTTTATTAGATTTTTAGACTCTATATGAGTGACTCTGTGTGAGGTTTTTCATTTGAGCATGCATCGACTCCACTAACATTTTATGTATATATACCAATGTTCTAAAAATTGGTCTAGGCGGTGGAGCTCCGACCCGATTTAGACTAAAACGTTCAATTAGGCGGAGAGGATTTAGGCGGCTGCCTAGCCGCTTGCTAGTCGCCTGAGGCGGGGTAGGCGGCGCTAGGCGGTTTGAATCTTACTCCAATCTCGTCCGCAGCAGCAGAGCTCCGGCAAGTTTCTGTAGCTCATCTCTATGAAGATGAAGGAAGAGAGAGTGTGAAGAGAGAGAAAGAGAGACTGCTAACAAATTTATGCATCTCGTCTTTGTGAAGATGAGGGAAGAGAGTGGTAGCGTTGCCAGTGCGTCTATGAAAATGAGGGAGGAGACGGTGCGGAGAGAAGCGCGTCTGTGAAGATGAGGGAGGAGACGGTGTGGAGAGAGAGAGAGAGAGAGAGAGAGAGAGAGAGAGACTTAAACATTTCAATTATGAAAACCCCAAGGTGGACAGGAGACTTAAACAAACAAAACCATGGGCTTCTGATGGCTTTAATTATGAGGTGGACAGGTGATGTGAAAGAGGTGAGGTGCACCTCTGATGGTTTTAACTTTTAATAATGAAGGCCACCCATTTATATTTTTAAAAGTTTAGGATATATATTATATATATATATATATATATATATGTTATATAAATTATAAATTATTTAGATAATATTTTGTTTTTTTCCCAAGCAAGCTGATTATATGTGTACATAAAACATTCATATATATATATATATATATATATATATATATATATATATATATATATGTTCTTCTATAAGAAATAACATATTAATCAATAATTATTTACATTTGATATAGTAAATTTAATTAATTCATAAAATATATAACAAATATATCTAAATCCGCCTTGGCTGCCTAGGCGCCCGCCTAGACCCCGCTTAGCCGCTAGGCGCCAGGCCGCCGCCCGACTAGCGCCTAGCGTTTTTTAGAACCTTGATATATACTCAAAAATTAGAAGAAAAATAAACATGATCTTATTTGTCTCAACAAACAGGAAAAAGAATACAAACTGGAAAGCTTCAACGAAAAAAAAAAACAAAGAAAAGGCTTAACTTGTAAGCACACTTATGGAGGTAATTAAACACAATAAATAAATTATGATTAATTAATTGTCCAGTCCCCAAATTTAACTATTGTTACATGCATGCAATCGAATTAGACCTGGGAAGTGGGAAACATACATAATCCTTAAACACTGAGTTGATTGCAGGGAAAGCAAGCATCAAATAAGTATCACTACATAACATCGTTAATTTAAAGCAATTTTAAATGACAAAAACATTTCCTCCATACAACTTAATAAATTAAGTCTTTTTTTTTTCTGGTGTATTTTGATTTTCTCTCTCTTTGTTTGATTTGAGCTCTAGTAGAACATGCTTTGTTATATATTAGATAAGTTAGCTCAAAAAGAGGAGGCTAGAGCCTAGAAACGCTTATAAAGAAGATATTCCATAACGTTTTCATGTTGAGCTATGAACAAGGCAGAGTTAGACTCATCAGGATCATAGTGTTTTAAAAACCTCGTCTTGGGGCGTGCCTAGGCGGCCTTAGAGGCAGGGTGGTAGCCATTTCATCTTTGTTTTGTGGAAGTGGGCGAAAAACTTGCCTAACTTCGTCAGGGCACGCCTCAAAGCGTTTGATTGGGCGTTAGCTTTGTTTAAAAGTTGACAAAATCTGAAGAAAAAAAAATGGGGCTAAAATCTGGGTTTTTCTTGAGTTGCAGCTTTTGGAGCTAATTTTTCTCCTTTTTAAAAAAAAGAATTTGTTTCTCTTTCTTGACCTTTTATCAGCACATTCTTTTAGTTTTTTTTTTAAAGTAAGTTTTATATATATATATATATATATATATATATATATATATATATATATATATATATTAAGAAACTAAAAATAAGCAGGAAATAATTTTTTAAAAAACCTTTTATACGTTTTTTTATAGACCTAAAAATCTCAAATGACATCTATACTTTTTAACATTGATTTCCTTTTAAATTTCCTATAATTGTTTCACTCAATCTTTATTTCATTTTAAATTTCCTATAATTTCTCCATTCAACCCTTGTTTCATTTTGAATTTCCCTATAATTGTGACATTCAGCCTTTATTTTTCGGGTGCATTTTTGCTCACCCACACTAACTATGCTCACCAGACACCTTATTAGGCGTGTCCATCCTTCTAACCTTACTTACTTGCTAATTAAATATATCATTTTCAATTTTTCAAATTAATTTTAAACATTAAAATAAAAAATAAAAACTCAAACCCTTCAAGTTCCCCACCCAGCCAACCTTTAAATTTGTTCTTCAAAGTCTACCCCCACCCAGCCAATCTTCTTCGTGCCATGGTGAATCACCATGTCTCCATTCTCCTTCTTACACTGTAACTCTAATTTTATTTTAGTTTATAAACCCAATTAATGTCCTCGCCAAGAAAATAATCCCAAATCGAAAAATCAAATCTATACGTGCACAGAAATATCCCCGTATGAAAGAGAAAGAGCTGATTCTTTAGGTGAGGTTGCTATCAAATTTCATGGCTGCAAAGGCGCAGCCATCGTGGTGGTCTCTGCCTGGTATTACAGTGGAAGAAAAAGGAGGGAGAGTGGAGGACGAAGTCATGGCAGATTGGCCATGCACCCAAAGAAGAAGATTGGTTGGGTGGGTGGGTGGGTGGAACTTTGAAGAATCAATTGAATTGTTGGGGTGGGTGGGGAACGAAGTATTATATTTTATAAATATAATTATAATATATATTAAAATTCTATGTACTGTGAGGCTTCACCTCACGCTTAGAAGGGACTATCCATGGTACGCCTCGCCTACGCCTTCTTCTTTTAATACATTGGATTCACTACAAGTTCTAAGAAAGGATTGCCAAAAAAATGCATGCATAACTTCTCCTACAATTACCTATGCATCCTATTATTATCTGTGACATGGTATAGAGACTTTACAATCAAGAAAACGAAGAATGAAACAATTGTAAGGTCTTGTTTCGTATCAAAATAAATCCCTCTTAAGAGAGGAACTTATATGCACTAAATTTGAATACTAATTAGGAGATAAACACACAAATTCCTAATCAATCAAGTTACAAAGGTCCTAAATCCTAATCTCATGGACTCCATTGTCTTTCTCAAATTTTCCAGGCAACCAAACAGACCCCAACCTAAATATGCAAATTTCTCAATCAAACACCACTCAAACACCCATCAAAAATCAAAGAAATTCAAGAAAATGAAGAATGCAACAGTTATAAGGTCTTGTTTCTTATCAAAATATATCCCTCTTAAGAAAGGGACTTATATGCACTAAATTTGAATAAGGATAACGAGGTAAACACACAAATTCCTAACCAATCAAGTTACCAAGTTCTTAAATCCTAATTACAAAAAATCACACTAATCAAATGAATTATAAAAATCACAAAAAAACATACCAAATTATTAAACTATCATTAAAAATGAATATTTCATCATTTTGGTATAGCAGCATAAAGCCTCATTAAAAAGAGAAAATACACAGAGAGAGAATACAACAGCATAATCAATCAAGTTGATGCATATTTCAATCGAACCTCATTAAAAACAAAAAATAAAAACAGCAGCACAAAGCATAACAAAAGCTTAGAAATGGAAAAGGAACCTGCAATTAGGTTTCTTCAAAAACAAAAATGGCAGAACGGAACCCAGAATTACTTAGACAGATACTGAGAGAGAGTGGAGTGAGTCTGTCTGAGCTTAAATAAAGAAAATGAGCTTTAGAAAGTAGGAAATGATGCTGTTTAACAAACTGAACACTCAAGAAACTATTTTTAAATTTGAGTAAGAGGATACATCAATACTGGACTTTTCTACCAGGCAAAATAATAAACTGCTGATGAACTAAACAATCTAAAAAAAAATTCTGACAACTTTAATGAAGGAAACCAATATCTATGACAATTTGAAGAAAACAGAATGCAAATCAAACAGTAAACAATGAATTAAAAACAATAAACTAAAGAAAGAAAAAAGCTGAATTGGCACTAAAACAATGGATTAAAAATAGTGCATTACCTTTTGAATCAAGAAAGGAAACCGAAAAATCAAACTCTCTCATGCCTCCCTCAGTCACCCTTTCCTGATCGGCTAACCCCACAAACTGCACACAACCATGCCTTCTCCCCATTTTCCCCTTCTATCACTCTTTCTAAAATCGGAGGAAATCATATAGGTCCTGGCAGAGGACCTAGCTGAATCTCTCTCTCTCACTTCGTCGAAACCCTTAGCTTCCATCTCTCAAATCTGTTAGTCCCTCTGTCCTCCTCCCCCCAACGACACTCTGACTGAAGCACAACCATCTCTCCCCAAGTCAAAGTTTGCAGCCCTCCTCTCTCTCCAATATGTCAGCCCTCCTCCTCTCTCTCTCAAATTTGCAAGTCGCCCCTGATCTCTGTGGGTGAATGGTGGAGGTGGTGGTGGATGAATGTTCTGAGGTAGTGGAACTTATGGGGGAATTGTTCTAACCACGTGATGGTCACTAGTACAAAAACATGTTTACACGACGCAATAAATTTCATCACGTAAAGTTTGTTTGCGCAATGCTAAACACAAAACATCGCGCACGCGCAAAGCTGTTTTGTGCGACAAAGGTGCACCTACGTCGCGCAAAACAGTTTTGTGCGATGCAAGCCTTCGTTGGGCAAGATTTTGGCACCAAACCAAGAATACTTTACCCTTTTTTTTCCAACTTTGCGCAACGCAAGTGCACCTACATCGTGCAGAATAACTTTGCACGATGTAGTTGAACCTACGTCGTGCAAAGTCTACGTCGCGCAAAGTCAACTATTTTTTTTTCTAAAATAACCACACACAGGGGCCTTTTCCTTCACACTCAACCTCTCTCTTTCACTCTCTTTCAGACTCTCCACCCTCACCATCTTCACCTTCAGGTATTGTATTTATTTGATTAATTAATTAACTATTTATTAAATATTCAATCAAAGCAACTGATGCTCAGATAAAATCGATGCAAATTCAAAACTTGAAACAATTAAGAAGTAATTAAACAACATCCACAAACCTAAACGATCCCACATAACCCATAATTCGCCACAAAAAAATTGCTGATCAACCCTAAATTCACATGAATTTTTATTAATTTATGCCCTTGCTTGCCTACCTCTGGCATTCCAGCTCCACCATTTGCTGCAACAATTTCAGATGAATTTTTATTAATTTATTTTCAATTTTTTGTTGAAAACCCACTCAGACATTGCGCATTGGAACAACCTCATGTCAGAAATTGGGTCTGAAATCGCACACATTGAGATCTTTGGAGTTCTACTAATGGACTAAAAGGAAAAGGACCCATTGAAAGGATGAGATTCCTTATACCTTGATTGTAGGGTCGGTTGAATCATCAAGGACTTGGATCACGAGATGGTCAGACGACCATGAAAGTCCACATGCAGCTCCGATGGAGACCTTGTAGACCTGAACCCATACATAAAAAGCACCATTCTTTAAGGCTTTTTGTTTGATTTTCTCACAAACCCAGAAAATAAAAATGGTAAAAACAATCATATATGTATATATATGTATGTATGTGTGTACCTCTCTTTCATTGAACATGGGGATTTGGATGAGAACAACAGGGGAATTGGAGCTTCCCACTTCAAGGTCGTCTTGAATGGACTTGTATTTGTAGCGTTCTTCTGGTTTCTTTTGGAAGAGTTTGACCAGAACGATGACCACTCCCATATAAACCCTTTCAAAGAAAAGCATGAGAGACATGGCCAATGAGACATATCTATTTAGGGATTGCGATTGTGGGCCATGAAGAATGGGGATATCAGAACGAGGTATCGGGATAGTGACGAGAATGGAGATGAGGATGACAGTTTAACTTTAACGGGAGGAGACGACGTTGTACAACACAACCAACAACAACACAGGGGAGAGGGAGAGGGAGAAGGAGGGAAAAAAAAAAAATTTGCACGACATAGGTACACATGCGTCACACAAAATAGCTTTGCACAATGCAGGAACACCTATATCACGCAAAACAACTTTGCACAACGAATACCTACGTCGCGCAAAGATGTTTTGCGCAATGCAGATGTATGTACGTCGCGCAAAGCTATTTTGCGTGACGCATGTGTACTTACATCGAGCAAAGTTTTTTATTTATTTTTTATTTTTTAAAATTATTCCTTTTGCTTTTCTTTTGGGGTTCTTGCATTTCCTTTTTCTTTTGTGGTATCGACTTGTGTAAATATTTTAAATTGACGATCGAATTAGTTCCTTGTATTCATATAGGATCCAAGAGTGAAAATATCAAAATCAGAGTTGAAATAACCGTTAAATCGTGATTTTTTCATTTATAACCGTCGAAAAGTTTTGTCCCGTTAATTGATTTGTGAAGGTTTATTTTTTGCCATTTTTGGCGTATGCGATCTCGACGCATATACAAACAAGTTTGACGGTTGGATCGTTGAAACTAGTTTCGTAGAATGCGTATCTCATTAAAACAATAGATTCCCAAACACTTAGATTTTATTTATACTTTCATCAAGTATAACATAAGATTTTGTGGTATCCACTTGTGTAAATGTTTTAAATTGACGATCGAATTAGTTCCTTTATTCATATAGGATTCAAGAGTGTAGTTGTAAAAAATCATCAAAATTGGAGTTAAAATAACCATTAAATTGTGATTTTTTCATTTATAACCGTAAATTTTTTTTGTCTCGTTACTTGATCTCTGAAGGTTTGTTTTTTTCTTTCCATTTTTGGCGTATGCGACTCTCGACACATATACAAACAAGTTTGACGGTTGGATCGTTGAAACTAGTTTCGTACAATGTGTATCCCATAAAAACCATAGATTCCCTAACACTTAGAGTTTATTTATACTTTCATCAAGTATAACATAAGATTTTGTGGTATCCACTTGTGTAAATTTTTTAAATTGACAATCAAATTAGTTCATTGTATTCGTATAGGATCAAGGAGTGTAGCTGTAAAAAAATTATAAAAATCGGAGTTAAAATAACTGTTAAGTCATGATTTTTTCGTTTATAACTACTGAAAAGTTTTGTGTGACAGCCCGTCCCGGACTTTTCATATCTATGTTGTGAATTGACAGATTTACCCTGACACGTGGAGTACGTATTCGTATTTTTTAAAGCTAAGTTATTTGTCCAATTGTGTTAATTCCTAAACTTTTGGGACCAATTGGGAACTAAGGAATATTTGTTTTTGATTGGTGGCTTTTGGACCACTCACACAAACCAATCCTCATTTTCTCTTTCTTCTCTCCCGTAGACTCTCTCTCTATCTCACAGACTATCTCTCTATCTCTCCCACTTTATACGGACAACCCAGAAAACCTATGGAAACGTGACAGATCGAAGAAGAAAATGATACCATTGTGTTCCTAAGGTCCTCACGAGTTCAAAGGTACCAAATATAGGTAAGATTACCTTCGTTTTCATGTCGAAACCCTAACTCCGATTTGAGTACTGTTCATGCAATCGTAAAATCGTTTGTTTTTGGGAATTTCAAGCTTATAGGAAGCTTTGTGAGGTCACAAGGAAGCTCGGAGTGATTCGTTTGAAGGAATTAGACGTCAAGATCGTGAGTTTTGAAGTTGGCCAATTTTTCTCGAATTTCTTCGGCGAGATTCCGTGATTTTTGGAGCTTCAAATTGGTAAGATTGTGTTCTACGCACTCTAAGCTTCATTTTGACATAAATTTCATGAATTTTGCTGCAAAATTGGATGAGTTACAAAGAAATGAAAATTTCTCAGTTTTCCGGCGACGGCGACGGTTGCCGGAGCTAAAGGTAGAAGATGAGAGGATATTCCGTTAAGTTTAATGGAATATTCTAACAACGTTAGGCCACGCCGTTAAGTTTTATTAAAGGACAAACGGAATATTCCAAGGAATATTCCTGACAGCGTCAACTGGTGCCGTCAATGTGCCTGTCACATGACCGCTCGTGGGGGCGCGTGGGGGTGTGCACTCACCGGCGCGTGGCGGCGCCTGGAGGCCGAAAAAATTATTTTGAAAATTTGGGGACGTTCGTGATGTCGAGTAGATCACGTTGGTATATTCAAACACCAAAATTGAGCTATGTATGAGAAGTTATTTCTAAAGTTCCATCTATGTACGTTAAATAACGTTTATTCAGTTACTTCTCATATAGGCGAGGCCTATCCCGAGGACGAGCGTAGCCAGGCTAGGCGTGGGGGCTACGACCTGGCTATTTATCAGTGAGGGGGCAATTTGTTTTCCATACATACCTATATATACTGCTATTTTCCCAGAAAATGAATTAAAACTATGAAATGATTTGAGATGACATGCAAGTATCTATTTATTTTAATTATGCATTAGTACTTGCATATAATTGTGATGGTGCTGCGGACACACAAGTAAGTATCAGGTAAGATTCTATACTAGTTATGATGAGAATGAAATGATGTGATGTGATACGAATGAATGAAATGATGTGATTGGAGCTCATACACCTGCACATTTATATTAGTGCTTCCGCCCAAAGTTAGGGGCACAGTCTTTCACGTGTCATTCACCTCCCACACCGCATGCTCGCCTTGGATCCAAGTAGGTGCACAGTCCTGTCATATAGACCACTATAGGTGGGTTCGACTCGTAGGTGACCCGCGAATTATTCGCACAATCTTCACGTGATTGTAGCACTAAAGCATTCTTATATTGATACAGTGATGTGATAGTGACCTCATGAGGATACTGATGTATGTGCAGAGTATATATATGATGAGATTGAGATGTTATGAGCTATACATATATGCAGTCGAGGGCTGAGATGATTATCAGATACTATTCACATCACAGATTTACGATATGAGCATACATTTGAGATATTAGTATGATAGTTTTGCATGGCATACCTACATATATTTCCAGCATAATTTCGAGATATATATGTATATGAGTATATTTTATTTCTGGGAAATTATACAGGTTTTACGGAGAGGGGTTACAGTGATTTGAGAAAAGAATGGTTTTGAAAAAGATTTGTTTTACTGACCCACTCAACTTTGTTTTTCACCCCTCTAGGTATTAATAGTGTTCGTTGGTGGCATACGAGGATCTCCCGGATGTTCTGACAGAATTCACTTATGTAGAATCACCTGCGGGTGTTATTTCCATTTAGTACTTTCTGCTTGACTGCACGTAGGCTATTTATGCTTTGGTTTTGTAAATGGACTATGAATTCTCACACTAGCACGTTACCTTAGCTTGAATTGCTAGTCATTTGGTTTTAATTCATTCGTATTCCTATTATTAATCCTGCTTCCACACTGTGCATATGGTTACGTCACACTCACGTGACGGCCATCACGCCCCACTTTCGGGTCGAGGTGTGTCAGTTTGGTTTCAAAGCATAGGTTTGGCAGTCCTGTATAACTTGTGAATATTCGAATCATCTTGGTGTCTCTGTCAGAACTATGCCGCCTCGTAGAGAGCCACGTCGTTCAGATGAACCTAGTTTCCCTAATATAGCTCAGTTAAGGGAAGCTATTGTTAGTGTTATTTAGTCTATAATTCACCTCCTCAGCGGACTCCTTGGAGTCAAAGTATAATCTAAAGTTGCATATCTTTAGGGGTAATGAAGGCCATGAGGGGTTTGAGCGTTGGCTCAATCAGATTGAGAATACTTTTAGGCTGATGTAGAGTCAGGGAAGTTTTTCCAATGATGAGTGGAAAGAGACCACTGTTTGGCTTTTGGACACAGAATCGGTATCCTTGTGGAAACAGGAAACTTACGGGTGGAAGCCCGAGGAGATTGCAGACTGATAGAATTTTTAACGGTCATTCTATAAGAGATTCAAATCCCAGCATATCTAGATCGTAAGAAGCAAGAGTTCACAGTTTTGAAACAGGGGAAATTATTTTCTAACGAGTATTAAAGGAAGTTTACTAATTTATCTTGTTATGATTTAGAAACTGCTACTATTTCAGTTGAGATGCTTAGACGCTTTAAGCTGGGTACTAAGAAGAAATGGCGTTCGATGGCGACCATTTATCCCTATGACACTTATCAGGAGTGTTATGAGATGTTGTTGAGGATTGCGAACTCTGAGAATACGCCCAGTGATAGTGAGGAAGAAGAAGGAAAAGATAGTAATCAGAATAAGGATAAGGATAAAAGTATAGGGGTAATCATCTCAGGGACCTCGCTAGACTCAGGATTTTAAGAGATACGGAGCCAGTTCTAATCCTTCCAGCGGAGGTTTTAGCTCCACAGGTCAGAGAGGACTTTGTAGGCTTTTCGAAGGTTTCAGATTTCAGAGGCAGGGAAATTCTGATAGTGGAAATTCACCCTTGTGTCGTAGGTGCAACAATCGACATTTTGGAGTGTGTAGCCATGAGGATATTGATGTATGTGCAGAGTATATATATAATGAGATTGAGATGCTATGAGCTATATATATACAGCCGAGGGCTGAGATGATTATCAGATACTATTCACATCACAGATTTACGATATGAGCATACAGTTGAGATATTAGTATGATACTTTTGCATGACATACCTACAGATATTTCCAGCATGATTTCGAGATATATATGTATATGAGTATATTTTATTTCTGAGAAATTATACAGGTTTTACGGAGAGGGGTTACAGTGATTTGAGAAAAGAATGGTTTTGAAAAAGATTTGTTTTACTGACCCACTCAACTTTGTTTTTTGCCCCTCCAGGTATTAAGTAGTGTTCGTTGGTGGCATACGAGGATCTCTCGGACGTTCTGACAGAATTCACTTATGTAGGATCACCTGTGGGTGTTATTTCCATTTAGTACTTTCTGCTTGACTGCACGTAGGCCATTTATGCTCTGGTTTTGTAAATGCACTATGAATTCTCACACTAGCACGTTACCTTAGCTTGAACTGCTAGTCATTTGGTTTTAATTCCTTCGTATTCCTATTATTAATCCTGCTTCCGCACTGTGTATATGGTTACGTCACGCTCACGTGACGGCCAGCACGCCCCACTTTCGAGTCGGGGTGTGTCATTTTGTCCTGTTACTTGATCTCTGAATGTTTGTTTTTTACCATTTTTGGCGTATGCGATCTTGACTCATATACAACCAAGTTTGACGGTTGGATCGTTGAAATTAGTTTCGTACAATACGTATCCCATTAAAACGATAGATTCCCTAATACTTCGATTTTATTTATACTTTCATCAAGTATAACATAAGATTTTGTGGTATCCACTTGTGTAAATATTTTAAATTGACGATCGAATCAGTTCGTTATATTCATATAGGGTCAAGGAGTGTAGCTGTAAAAAATCATCAAAATCAGAGTTAAAATAACCGGTAAATCGTGATTTTTTTGTTTATAACCGTTGAAAAGTTTTGTCTCGTTACTTGATCTCTGAAGGTTTGGGTTTTTCCATTTTTGGCGTATGCGACCTCGAAGTATATACAAACAAGTTTGACGGTTGGATCGTTGAAACTAATTTCGTAAAATGCGTTTCCCATCAAGTTCAATGGTATATATCATCAAGTTCAATGGAATATATATTTAGTAAGTAGATTTTAATTTATTTATTTTGTACTTATAAGCACAAGGGCAAAAGGAAACCAAAAAAAACATAAAATAAACTTTGCGCGACTTAGGTACACTTGTGTCGCGCAAAATAGCTTTGCACAATGTATGTACACCTACGTCGCGCAAAACAACTTTGCGCAACGAAGACCTACATCACGCAAAGCTGTTTTGCGCGACGTAGGTGTACATACATCGCGCAAAGCTATTTTACGCAACACAGGTGTACCTACTTCGCGCAATTTTTTTTTTTTTGGTTTCCTTTTGCTTTTCTTTTGGGGTTCTTGCATTGCCTTTTTGTTTTGTAGTATCCACTTGTGTAAATGTTTTAAATGGACAATCGAATTAGTTCATTGTATTCATATAGGGTTAAAGAGTGTAGCTGTAAAAAGTCATCAAAATCGGAGTTAAAATAACCGTTAAATTGTGATTTTTTGTTTATAGCCGTCGAAAAGGTTTGTCCCGTTACTTCATATCTGAATGTTTTTTTTTGCGATTTTTGCCGTATACGATCTTAAAGCATATACAAACAAGTTTGACGGTTGGATTGTTGAAACTAGTTTCGTACAATTTCCCATCAAAACGATACATTCACTAGTTTATTTATACTTTCATCAAGTATAACATAAGATTTGGGGTATCCACTAGTGTAAATATTTTGAATTGAAGACCGAATTAGTTCACTGTATTCATATAGAGTCGAGGAGTGTAGCTCTAAAAAATAATCAAAATCGGAGTTAAAACTACCGTTAAATCGTGCTGTTTCGTTTATAACCGTCGAAAAGTTTTGTCTCGTTACTTGATCTCTGAATGTTTTTTTTTTGCGATTTTTGGCATACCCGATCTCGAACCATATGCAAATAAGTTTGACGGTTAGATCGCTGAAACTAGTTTCGTACAATGCGTTTCCCATCAAAACGATACACTCACTAACACTTAGAGTTTATTTATACTTTCATCAAGTATAACATAAGATTTTGTGGTATCCACTAGTGTAAATATTTTAAATTGAAGATCGAATTAGTTCATTGTATTCATATAGGGTTAAGGAGTGTAGCTCTAAAAAATCATCAAAATCAGAGTTAAAACCACCGTTAAATCGTGCCTTTTCGTTTATAACCGTCGAAAAGTTTTTTTCCTGTTACTTGATCTCTGAATGTTTGTTTTTTACGATTTTTGGCATACGCAATTTTGAAGCATATACAAACAAATTTGAAGGTTGGATCGCTGAAACTAGTTTCGTACAATGCATTTCCTATCAAAACGATACATTCACTAACACTTAGAATTTATTTATACCTTCATCAAGTATAACATAAGATTTTGTGGTATCTACTAGAGTAAATATTTTAAATTGAAGATGAAATTAGTTCATTGTATTCATATAGGGTCAAGGAGTGTAGCTCTAAAAAATCATCAAAATCGGAGTTAAAACTACCGTTAAATCGTGCTTTTTTCGTTTATAACCGTCGAAAAGTTTTGTCCTGTTACTTGATCTCTGAATGTTTTTTTTTTTGCAATTTTTGGCGTACTCGATCTCGAAGCATATACAAACAAGTTTGACGGTTAGATCGTTGAAACTAGTTTCGTACAATGCGTTTCCCATCAAGTTCAATGGTATATATATTTACTAAGTAGATTTTAATTTATTTATGTTTTACTTATAACACTTAAGAAATTGAATGATATATATGTAAAAAAAAAATTATTGTGGGTTTTTGTTAGAAAAATATATTATTGTGGGGTTTATGTAAAAAAAAAAATTGAATTTGAAAGGAGTAAAGTAACATTTTCAGTAATTTTTATAAATTAAAAAAAAATACCTTGCGCGACGCCTTAACGTGGTTGTCGCGCAAAACCACTTTGCGCAACGTCAAGTTGTATACCTATGTTGCGCAAGTTGCGATAATTTTGGCGGTGCAATAGTGAAAAATATGCCTTTTTTTTTTAGGAAAACTAATGAAAAGGGCTTAAAAACTTTGAGTTTTAACGATAAGGACAAAATAAAGAGTAAAGTGAATAGTACCAGGTTTGACTTTTTAGTGTAAAAATGTGATTTTTCGTTAAAGTGAACAGTACCACGGGCTTTTCGTTAAAACTCCCTCTTTTTTTTTCAATTTTCCAAGTTTGGTCTTTCCCTTAGACCTCTCATTTCCCTCTTTCCCGTAGACCTCTCACTTCCCTCTCGCTCATCTTTCCCGTAGACCTCTCTCTCCTCTTCGCAAGCTTTCCTCTTCACAAGCTCGAATCCAACCACCACCACTACCCTGTCAGTTGTCTCTCTCCCTCTTGTTCTAAACAACGGGTAGCCACGCAAATCTCGAAGCCGACGCGAATCAAGTCCCAAAATCAAGGTAAGAGTTTTTTATTTTCGATGGGTTTTTGTTATTTAGAATTTAGGCTCAAATTGCATGTTGATTTCTGAGTACTTTGTCGAAATCTCCAGATAAAATTGGATGTTGGTTCTGGTTTAGGTTCAGATTGCTTTTTTCATGATGTGATTCGAGTTGATTGTCTGAAGTTTTTGCAATTTTGTTGATTTGTATGTGTGTTTTGTGTATGAACATGGAGATATTCTTGCTGAAGTTTTTACAATTTTGTCAAGGACTTATTTATGTTTGGCAGTATTTATGAGTTATTACCAAGATTGAATTTTCTTCCATAAAAATTTATCTGCATCTACTGCACTTTAGGCTTCTTCAATATGGGGTATCTGGCTTTTCATCATTTTTCCTAGACTATCAGGAAAGAATTGCTAGGCATGAAGCTGCTCATTTCTTAGGTACTTCATTAACACCAGATATTATAAACTTCGTAAGTTTTTGTTAGTTGCTTTCTGGTAGGAAATATAGCGCACCACAAAAGTAGCACGCAATAATCCTATTGATTTTCCTTATTAACACTAAAATTTGTCGATTGTAGCATATGAAAATAAGGGTCTTTCCCGCAGAAGATTGTTTTATCCAAATACTTAAAAAGATGTCACAAAAATTGGTGGCTGTCTCCACTGACCAGCCACCGAAAACTAATTCTTAGACCAACTTACACTTAACCAAATGCAACGAAATTTTATACACATAAACTAGACACACCGAGCTATGCTCACACAAATGTTTGGGATTTTTGGAGTTGATTTGATATTTTAATTAATTCGGACGAAACAGAACAAAAACAAATTTTAAATAATGCCAATAGATTTTTAATTCACAAATGAAGAAAAACGAGTTAGGGGAAATGCTATCCACCACCAAATATTCATGCAAATGTGTTATGTTTCATTTAAATTCCTTTTATTTCTGGATGAAGATGCTCAAGTTGGCTCAATGTTAGAACTCAACCTATTACTCTTTCTTACGTAGTATGTTAAGAGAATGGCGTTTTCTACTTAACTTAGTCCCTAACATGCAATCTAGAATGGCGTGTTCATAGATTTAACAAGTAGAAATCATTAAGCATGAAAAGAGTTTGAGACATCACAAGGCATCGTAAGTACTGGCGTTGTCTTACTTATCCTAGAAATCGATTCACATGTTAACCACAATTAACAAGTGCTACTCTAGAACATATGTAGGTCCTCATTCAACAAGGGCAGGCACACATATATTCATAGCATTAAAATCCTTAATATGCTTACTAAGTATGCATCCAAATAAACACATCAAGAATTTATCAATGACATAAGTAGTGAATCAATTTTCATCCTTTAATAAAATTCATTCAAACAAAATATCACAACACATTCACAGTCATATTCGGGGCTTCAAAACAACCCCTAACTACTTAAAAATTAATTACACATTATTATCAAATTAAAACACAAATTAAAATAAAAGTTTGGAGGATAAAACCAAAAAAAAGGAAGAGTGCTCTCTGTGAAACCCTTCTATCCGTGGCTTGCTTCTGCGCATCGCCCTCTCTTGCTTTCTGTGCTGACTGCCTCGCTGCCGCTTGGCAGCTTGGCTGCTCTTTGTTCTACTGTCCACCTCGCTGCCCTGTTGCGATGCACGCTGCCCTTTGTGGCAGCTTGGTTTTCTTCAGACTAGTCTCTCCCTCTCGTTTATTCTTTTTTTTTTTTTTTTCTCAACTGCCAAAGGCAGCTTCACCTCGCTCGTCAAAATGGGCGCCTCTCCCCTTTATTATTCCCCCCGTAAGCTGCCTCTTGGTGATTTTTTTTAATATTTTCTTTCTTTCCTGGCAGCCTCCGTGCTGCCCTTTTTTGATTTCTTATTCCTCCTTGCCTTCTCAAGCTGCCAAGAGGCAGCCTCCTCCCAAAAACAAACTGCCCCACTCCTTTGTGCACTCACCTTTAATTATTTTTCTGCTTTTCCTTATTCTTTTCTGCACATTTCCTTTATGCACGCTGCCTTTCATCATTTCCTGCACTCACGTTTTGCTTCCTATTATTCTCCTCAAAGGCAGCTTTGCCTTTTTCTTTGATTATTTGTTTTTCCACCTGCCAACCTTTCCATGCTGGCTGTTTTCCACTCCTTTTATTGCCTTGTGTTTCTTTATATATTTTTCTTTGTGCCATTCTTTCCGAAACGAAAACATAAACAAAGAAAATAAGTGAGTAAGGTAGATTTGACGAATTTGACACTTAAAATTTCACTTATTCAGTTTTTATTTTCTTTGCTTGATAAATTCTATAAAACACAAAAACAAAGTAAATAGCTCAAAAATATAAGGAACTAACTAAGAAAAGACAAGTGAATTTGATGTAAAAATGTATATAAATATGATCCGATCAAATACCCCCACACTTAGCTTTTGCTAGTCCTCGAGCAAAACAAAGAAAACAGAAAAAGTAATAACATGAAAAACATTAGCTTCACCCTATTTGACCCTCATAGAATTTCATTTGAGAACATAAATTAGCAAGAACCATAGCTAGCACCAAACAAACTAATCCAAGTTCATCTTCCTTATTCAAATATTAGCAGTAATCTTTAAATCATCCTTGAAGTGTAGTGTGTGAGATAGCCATGCTAATGCAATTTCAAGTTTTTATTTTTAAAATCACCATATGCAAACCAGCAACCTTCTCACAGGATATGCACTCAATCACACATGTGTTTAGTTTTAATGTGTTTCGCTCAAAGAAACAAATGTGAAAGTTCTACCATAAGCTTGCATAAAGATCACTTCTCCACAATCATAATTGCAAAACTTAAATCAAGAGGACTTTTATTGGATGAAATGAGGCTTAGGGAGATGGTTATTGAAACGAAAGAATAGGAAAACACAAGTTCCAAGCTATATTGCAAGCAATTCTTTTGTTTAGATTTATAAGAGCTCAAGTTCTCCAGCGATTCTTCTAACACCTCCAACCACACCCTTAAACTGAAACTTTAAAAACTTTTTTTTATTTTCTTTGTATACAATCTTTCTCTTTTTTTTTTCTTTTCTTTTTCCTCTTTTTTTTTCTTTTTCAATTTTAGCACAACTAAATACAAACATGAAATACCCCCACACTTATTCTTTTGCCAAACTCATTCCAAGTACTTCATAAACATTTCTCAACAATCTCACATTGCTCGCTTGGAAAGGGTAAGGAAATATGTTTTGAGGTATAAGGGTAGACATATCTGGTGATAAGAAATAAAAGGCTCAACATAACGGCTCAAATTGGCAATCTAATGATATCATTTTTTTTTTTCTTTGGGAAATATGGTTATTTGGGCCATGGTGGTGAACCTAATGCCTCTATCATTTTCAAGTTCATGCAATCAATGACAAATATTTCGAAAGATCGTTACGCAAGTTCTAGAGATGCATCTCACATAAGTTCATCACACATAAAAGAATAGGAGTGTATGAAAAATGCACACACTTTCAATAGGCTCAAAAACTCACATAGGATGTATACGGTCACTAAATTCACATATGAAGCTTTAAGTCATGCTTTAGTTTCACATCAACAAGGCTATGTGCATTTGGTTTTTCAAAGATGATCAAACATGTACAATACTAACAAGAGAATTAGGAATTTCACATAGCACATGTTAACTAAGTTCTTGATAATCATGGTTCAAATTTAATCCAATTATATCATTGGGTCGGGAAACTAACAAAAATCTAATTTAAAACCATAAGGAAAACAAGACAATATTTTTGGATTTTTTAAAATTTTTGAAAAAAATTAAATAGAACAAAACTAATTAAGAAAACAAAAACAACAACATGGAAACAAATGAAACCAGTCCAAAGTCGAAGGTACAAAAAATTTTCAAATTGGTCATATTTTATTATACTCTTGATACCCCCACACTTAAACTAGACATTGTCCCCAATGTCAGAAAACAATAATATGCAAATAAAAATATAAAAATAAAAATAAAAATACTAAATGAAAAGAAACAAAATAAAGCAAAAGGACTGAAAACTTCCCTAATTTGCAGAAAACTCAATCGATGACCCCCAAGCTTAAATTCTGCAATCAACTTCAAGGGTGGAAATATTCAAAAATTCCTGCAAAGAAAAGAAATAAATCAGTTAAGCACGCAAGAAAATATAAAAAATGCAAACAAAAAAATTGAAAATGAAAATAAAAGATAATGAAAAGAACTAATAGGTGGTCATTGGTTGTTGATGTTGATTTTCCACAGCTTTCATCTTGAACTGGATGGGCCTTCTTCGTGCACGTGATCCTCAGCTTAGTTGAGGATGAGTCAGCACGTTGTCTCCACATGCTTCAAGTAGTCCGGTCTCCACGCAGGTGTGGCATCTTCTTGAACTCTTGGATCATCTCACCCTCCGCCTTCATCAGGATGCACCTCAGACTCCTCCTGCTTCGTCTGTGAGGTACTTTTGCTTTTGAAGAAGCACCTCAACACAGGTTTATTTTTGAAGTGGGTTGGGAGGGGTCTGAGATGAGTACTCGAGAGCAAGACTAGGTAAGTAATCAGGATCTCACTTTCTCCATGTTCTTCAGATGAAAGTGAGGAGAAAGCGTAATATGAGATACTTTTGCTTTTAACCTTTTTAATATGAAATACTTTTGCTCTGGAAGGTTTGTTTTCTGGGGTGATCCAAGGGATGAAGAACACTGAATAACTCGAAAGCTTTCTTTGGGAAGACATTATCGGAGATGAAGAGAGGAAGAGAGGTTGAGAGGTTGAGAGGGTGTGAAGGTGTGCCTTTGATGTGGAAGGCGAAGGTCGACTTTATAGAAATTTTCTTTCACCACCGGAACTGTTCCCTCACTATTTGTCGGCAGCCGGTGGATGGATGAACAGTGCCCGTTACGCGCTTTCTGACAAAGCTTCCGTAATTTCCGCGAAGCTGACTGCGCATGCGACGAGTGACGACAAATTGGAATGATGATCTGTTGAAAACCGGGGTTCAAAACCGGGTGCGGCTCGTGGTTTTCGCAACGCTCCACGCTGCACGTGATGAGTCACGACAAAATTGGAAAAACTGAACCACGTGATTGCTGAGTCAAGCCCAGCTTTTGAGAAAGGAGCGTCCAGTTTTTCCGATTTGCGTGAGGACGCGTCTTCACCTCTGAGGAGCGGGCGCCTCTTTGATTTGCTTCTTTTTATAGAGGCGCTAATTCTTCTCCACCTCACACTTGAACTCCCTCAAACACTTCCTTCTGAAAATACTCCCTTCTGTAAACACTCATAATCCTTCCGAACTCTTCTTGCACTCTTACTCATTCCGCTCATTTCTTGCACTTCAGCAATTTTAATCTTTCCGATCTCTTCTTCCGCTTCAGCAATCTTAATCTTCCCGAACTCTTTTCTTCCTCAACCCCCTCTAAAAATGTCTTGCCCTTCCGACCGTCGCCTAAACTTAAATCTCGGGGAAGACGATGACTCGTCTTCTCCGAACAACATTTGGAATCCATCCTTCATATCCCCCAATGGTCCTCTTACAGTCGGGGACACAATGATGAGGAATGAAATCACCGCTACGGTGATTGCCAGAAATCTGCTAACTCCAAGGGACAATAGGATGCTGTCTAGGCGGTCGGACGAGCTGGCCGTTCAGGAATCCCTTGCCCTCAGCGTCCAGAGTGCAGGCTCAGTTTCGAACATGGGCCAGCGCCTGCTTGCCCGAACTCGTCAGGTGGAGTCGCTGATGGCAGAGGTGGCCAGTCTTCGGCAGGAGGTCAGAGGACTCAGGCACGAGAACAAGGAGTTGCACATGCTTGCAACTAGTTACTCGACCAGCATGAAGAGGAAGCTGGACCAACTGCAAGAGTCGGACGGTCGGATCCAGAGTGATCATGAAAGGTTCATGGCGCTACTCCCGAGGTTTATGTTGCCTTCATCCTCTGGAGTAGCACCAAGTGTTCCGGCTCCGGAGATCCCAACTCTGGCTCTTCGTCTGCCCGGAGCTCCGTCGACTTCTGTGGCGCCACCTGACCAATGACCAATGAATGCTATCAGTTTACACATCATTGTAAATAATTTAAAATATTTCAGCTTTTATGTTTATTTAAATATATATATATATATATTATATTATATTTTTGTTGTTTTTTTTTAAATAATAATAATAATAATAATAATAATAATGTAAAATATGTAAATTAATGTAAAAAGACTTTATTTAACCTTCCCCCACACTTCAACTAAATATGTTATAAATTTAAACTCACACAAATCAAACAAACAACACAATTAACTAAACATGGAAAAATAAATGCAGGAAAGATAAGGGTTTAGGAATGCAAATCTGATTATGGGCGATTCCTAGGCCTCCCTTCTTTATTCAAATGCATGGGTTTATCCTTGAATGGACGGTGGTACTTGAAATGATCCAACAACGGTCTAAGTTCTAATGTAGGTGCCTGGATCATCAAAATCAGGATGTTAGGAGAAAACAAAATTGAAAATGGAGAAGATGGCTTACTTGCTCGTTCAAACTCAATGACAAACACCACATTTTCAAAAGTGTCAGGAACTTTGAACTTGGCCAGATTGCATGTGATGATTGTGACTTGTCCCTTGTCATCAAATTCAACTTCTTTGGGCTTGATTGTCTCATGCACAGCCACTTCATCTTCTTGAATCATTTGTCTTGGCGTACAAGGTTCTTTGAACAATTCAACACCATCTGAGACTTGTTTTGTAGCACCGAGAATTGGGATCTCACTTTGTACCATCGGCTGCTCAAAAACTTCTTGTCCACTCACAGTCACAGAATTCATCTGCTCAGCATTTGGATTCACCACCGTTTGGCTAGGCAACCTTCCTTGTTGGTGTTGTTGCCCCATCAAACTTGCTAACTCACTCATTTGGTGCTCAAGGCTTTCAATTGCTTTGTCTGTTTTCTGTTGATGAGATATAGTAGAGTTAGCTAACGAAGCAATTAAATCCTCAAGAGACTTACTAGGAGCTTGTTGTTGTTGAGGCTGAAATGGTGCCTGTGGTGGTGCAAATGGACATTGATAGAACTCCTCAGATGGATTCGATTGGAATTGTTGTGGGGGAGGTTGTGGTGGCTGCATAGATCTTGAATAAAACTCCTCTTCTTGCTGCCAATATCCACCTTGTTGAACTTGTTGAGGTTCCTCCCACATATAATCTGTATAATCTCTCCAATCCGAATTATAAGCGTTGGAAAACATGTTGTTGCTTGGTTGATTATAGCCTTGATAACCCCAAGCATCTCCATTCGCAGTGAATTGAGAACATTGATGAAGTTGAAATCCTTGCCCATAAGGCACATCGAATCTAGTAACACTTGGCATTGTGGTCCTTTCGGCATAGTGAGTCAATTGAGAAGTGAGATGCGCCAATTGATCCTGAATGGTCGCACGTGTCATGTCTTGCTCCATTTGTACCTTCGAGTATAAAAATACTACAAAGAGTACCTAAAATAAAACAAATAAAACAAAAACACTAAATAGACAAGAAATAGCAAATAATAAAAATAAATAACAAAATAAAAATGAAATAATAATAATAAAAAAAAATAAAAAAAAAAAATAAATAAACTAAAATAATAATAATAAAATATAAGCAATTAGAAATAACAATCCCCGGCGACACGGCGCCAAAAATTTGGTAGGAAATATAGCGCACCACAAAAGTAGCACGCAATAATCCTATTGATTTTCCTTATTAACACTAAAATTTGTCGATTGTAGCATATGAAAATAAGGGTCTTTCCCGCAGAAGATTGTTTTATCCAAATACTTAAAAAGATGTCACAAAAATTGGTGGCTGTCTCCACTGACCAGCCACCGAAAACTAATTCTTAGACCAACTTACACTTAACCAAATGCAACGAAATTTTATACACATAAACTAGACACACCGAGCTATGCTCACACAAATGTTTGGGATTTTTGGAGTTGATTTGATATTTTAATTAATTCGGACGAAACAGAACAAAAACAAATTTTAAATAATGCCAATAGATTTTTAATTCACAAATGAAGAAAAACGAGTTAGGGGAAATGCTATCCACCACCAAATATTCATGCAAATGTGTTATGTTTCATTTAAATTCCTTTTATTTCTGGATGAAGATGCTCAAGTTGGCTCAATGTTAGAACTCAACCTATTACTCTTTCTTACGTAGTATGTTAAGAGAATGGCGTTTTCTACTTAACTTAGTCCCTAACATGCAATCTAGAATGGCGTGTTCATAGATTTAACAAGTAGAAATCATTAAGCATGAAAAGAGTTTGAGACATCACAAGGCATCGTAAGTACTGGCGTTGTCTTACTTATCCTAGAAATCGATTCACATGTTAACCACAATTAACAAGTGCTACTCTAGAACATATGTAGGTCCTCATTCAACAAGGGCAGGCACACATATATTCATAGCATTAAAATCCTTAATATGCTTACTAAGTATGCATCCAAATAAACACATCAAGAATTTATCAATGACATAAGTAGTGAATCAATTTTCATCCTTTAATAAAATTCATTCAAACAAAATATCACAACACATTCACAGTCATATTCGGGGCTTCAAAACAACCCCTAACTACTTAAAAATTAATTACACATTATTATCAAATTAAAACACAAATTAAAATAAAAGTTTGGAGGATAAAACCAAAAAAAAGGAAGAGTGCTCTCTGTGAAACCCTTCTATCCGTGGCTTGCTTCTGCGCATCGCCCTCTCTTGCTTTCTGTGCTGACTGCCTCGCTGCCGCTTGGCAGCTTGGCTGCTCTTTGTTCTACTGTCCACCTCGCTGCCCTGTTGCGATGCACGCTGCCCTTTGTGGCAGCTTGGTTTTCTTCAGACTAGTCTCTCCCTCTCGTTTATTCTTTTTTTTTTTTTTTTTCTCAACTGCCAAAGGCAGCTTCACCTCGCTCGTCAAAATGGGCGCCTCTCCCCTTTATTATTCCCCCCGTAAGCTGCCTCTTGGTGATTTTTTTTAATATTTTCTTTCTTTCCTGGCAGCCTCCGTGCTGCCCTTTTTTGATTTCTTATTCCTCCTTGCCTTCTCAAGCTGCCAAGAGGCAGCCTCCTCCCAAAAACAAACTGCCCCACTCCTTTGTGCACTCACCTTTAATTATTTTTCTGCTTTTCCTTATTCTTTTCTGCACATTTCCTTTATGCACGCTGCCTTTCATCATTTCCTGCACTCACGTTTTGCTTCCTATTATTCTCCTCAAAGGCAGCTTTGCCTTTTTCTTTGATTATTTGTTTTTCCACCTGCCAACCTTTCCATGCTGGCTGTTTTCCACTCCTTTTATTGCCTTGTGTTTCTTTATATATTTTTCTTCGTGCCATTCTTTCCGAAACGAAAACATAAACAAAGAAAATAAGTGAGTAAGGTAGATTTGACGAATTTGACACTTAAAATTTCACTTATTCAGTTTTTATTTTCTTTGCTTGATAAATTCTATAAAACACAAAAACAAAGTAAATAGCTCAAAAATATAAGGAACTAACTAAGAAAAGACAAGTGAATTTGATGTAAAAATGTATATAAATATGATCCGATCACTTTCTTGGCAATTTGCTTACTGATTACGAATTCTCTCTCTGAATAGTTGCATATTTGTCGGGCATTCCTATTCTGGGATACTCTCTAGATATTGGGAAAGAGCATGTCAACCTTATTCTGGGATACTCTCTTGATCAAATTTAGCAAAATAGTTGTATGGTTGATTACAATTATAATTAAACTCGTTTGAGTCTTATTCTGCAATGCATCCAATTTAGAGAACTCGCTTTTGTAAACCATAAAGGCAGATGACCTGTAATTATTAGGAATATGATGATATGAAATGCAACCATATAGTCTAAACTCCTCTTACACCCTTATCCCTGAATTTACAAAAGCTGCGGAGTTTGCAGCAGAGAACTTATTCAGTCCAATGCTGAACGGTAACCTGATTGTGTCCAATGCTGGCGACTGTCGTGTTGTCTTGAGTAGTGGAGGTGTTGCTGAGGCCCTCACATCTGATCATCGGCCATCGAGGGATCCTTCAACTTATAAAGAACTGAATGAGATACTTGACTGCCAAACCCCTCTTCCACCCTTATCATATGTTGAAATTCATCAATATATATCCTAAATGCTAAACTTAATTGTTTATTCTTAAGCGATTTTTGTTTTGTGAAGATTTTAGACTTAAATTAATCCGCTATTAGGTTTTGTCTTAATTCAGGGATAAAGTCATCCACCACCTTCTCCTAATACCTTTCCCCTCTTCTAATCTCACTGGCTTCTTTCTCACTTAAGTTTAGCATCCATCTCTCCTTATTCGCTAAGATATTAGGTTTCGTCCTTCTACATATTCGGAAACATCACAACACTCTGTTTATCTATTTCCAAAGATAGAAGCCCTCTTACACCCTTATCTTAAACTGTGTATGACAGCATATGAAGCAAAGGCTTAGAAAAGCTAAATTCAGGTGTTCTTTCATAGCTAAATTCAGGGATAACATTTCTGATAATTTAGGTGTTCTTTCAATATAAGGTTTGGTTTATACTTTTGTAACTTTGGCAAACAGATCCTTTATTATATAACGAAACAGATTGAGTTAGGAAAATCGCAACTAGGTTTTGGAATTTGATAATTTAGGTGTTCTTTTTCTTTTTATTTGAATGAAAATCCCTTTATTGTTTCCACGGAAACATGAGCTAAGAATGTCGCAAGAAGGTAATGGAATTTGAAGAATTAGGTGTGCTTGATAGTTTTTTTTATTTTTTTTTAAAGAAACTACTATCCTTTAAGCTTGTAGAAACTGAAAGAAAAGGGATAGGAGTAGTCATATCTATGTAAAGTTTCACTCTTGGTTAAGCTTATGCTATAAGGATATCTATTTTGTTAGGTCTGGCTTATATTAACAAGGCTGTGAACGAACTTGCATATGATATTTTGTGTGTTCTTTCGATTTCTGAGTTTAATTAATTGGTGCACTTTTCTGAGTTTAATATTATCAATATAGTGCTTCTTAATATATATCGTCAAATTTGTAATATTGAAATATGATGCTATGAAATGCTTAAGATATTGACAGTATAGTACATTAATGTAATCTCTTTATCACACCCTACAATTCATGAAGTGTAAGCTTGAGATATGTAACCTTACAATTTTTACAAGAAAGTTAACTTTATCTTTTCTAGGAACATTCCTACCCATGACTAGCATATGAAGGCCCATGACGAGCAAATTAAGGCCCAAAGCGAGGAGATGAAGGCCAATGCCGGGCACATGAGAGAACTTGTACGAGCCATACCTGATCTTGCTACACCTTCGACCTCCGAGCCACTTCGCCCTGCCGATACCCAGTAGCTTCATGTATCAAACCTAGAAGACTACTTGTAGTTTTTTCATTTTTTGTTCGGACATCTTTTGTATGTACATTTTCATATATTTTATAATTAAATACTTTTTCTTGGTTAATTAATTATTGTTTAGAATTTAATTACAATACTTATTAAAAATTAAAAATAATAATATT